>CAWUFW010001537.1:0-2761208 GCA_963921515.1 Calotriton arnoldi
ATATGGCTGCACAATCAATTTTCAGTACGCCTAGTATAATAGATACATTTCAAGGGGGACCCTCAGTACATAGTGATGATTGGTCTAAACTTCTCTCACTCAAAAAATCGCATTCTCGCATTTATATACATGGAGCCATCATGACTGAGTATTTGAGAGGCAATTGTGCACCCACAGGGTTGATAGTCATGAACGCACCCCGCCTCTTCTTAGAAGATAAACTGTTTTTAAAGGATTGGTCACTCGTGGCATGGCGCTGCACCCGAGACTGGCTAATCCTTATAATCAACACAGCCAAACGTATGGCAGATACTATTCTTGTTGAGATACAAACTTTGGAGGCCCAGATCAAAGTCACAATCTCGGTCACACTGTTTAAAAAACAAAATGAGGAGACCAATAAGCACAACAAAGAATTTAAAGACTCAGTCCTAGCTTCTAAAATTACTAAATTTAAGAAAGACCTGGCACGTTTTTCCATGGAGGTTATTTATCCATACACAAGTGCTGAGAATGTTCCTCCCCAATTCAATAGACAAGGAAAGAGGTACGGTTCCAATTACTCGACATCAGGGAGTGATGGTTGGTCCAGTGATTCGGATACATCTAATCAGGGCGAACCAATGACTAGAGGTCCGTATCGGAGGACTAGAGGCAGTTGGAGAAGCTATCGAGGTGGCCCCCCTCCTCCTCCGAACCTACCACCTCAATGGTGGGCACCAGGTCCTTTTGGATATCCTAATTTACCACCCCAAGGACACATGTTTCCATACCAACAGCAACCACAGATGTATGTGAACCAGCCTTTTTTAGGGTATGGCCGAGGCAGGTCCAGAGGGAAACGGCGGAACCAACAAGCGCAGGTACATTGGGCAGACGACCCGCCAGCACGCTCGACTCGGAGCATGACAGAGGCCCTCGCGGGACCGAGCAACGAAACGATTTAAATTTAAGCAGTCGAGTCCTGTCTACAGATGAACAGGCCCTACTAAACAAAGGACTAGGCTTTGTCCCCTCGTATAGAGGTGATTCCTTTGTGATCAAACAGGAATTAGCCCACTTTTTTCGCAGAATTCGACTGGATTTCTTATTCAGAGACCAGAAGCAAGATGCCACGAAAGGGTTGGACACCAACACAGGACTTAAAATCAAATCAACATTCAACCCTCTTCCACATCAAGTCCCTCCTCAGGTGTTGACCTTTGAGAAAGTGGTATCCACTGAAGTTACTGCCATCTGTGCTGGGACTAACAGACAATTTCAAAATCTAACGGGGCGAGAGCGACAAGCGATGCAATCACTGGCCAGTGATGACACCATAACGATTAAGCCTGCGGACAAGGGGGGAGCCACAGTGGTAATGGATACCTCCTCCTACCGCACAGAATGTCTCAGACAACTAGAGAATACCAAGTTTTATATGCCTCTAAGAGAAGATCCGACCAAGAGGTTAGAAAACGAAATTAAGATTCTAGTTGAGGAAGCACTCACGAATGGCTGGATAACCACACAGGAAGCCGCCTTTCTGACCAAAAGCTACCCAATTATTCCATATTTCTATGCACTACCCAAGGTGCATAAGGACATCAATCCACCTCCTGGTCGCCCTATTATTTCTGGGCTTGGTTCTTTGCTTGAACCTCTTTCCACATTTGTGGATTATTTTTTAAGGCCTCTAGTAAGCGAGATGCCAACTTACTTGAAGGACACTAAAGATGTCTTGAGGCTTGTTGAAGACCTACAATTTGACATTGAGTGCGATTTCCTCATGTCGCTAGATGTAGAATCGCTGTATACATGTATTCCGCAAGTTGAAACACTATCTGTCATTTAAACACTTCTGATGAATAAGGACTTAGACACTATCACACCTGTGTCTTTCATTATGAACTGTGCCCGTTTGGCGATGAAGGAAAACTTTTTCAAGTATGAAGACCAACTTTTTCTCCAAATCTCAGGGACTTCAATGGGGAGTGTCTTTGCCCCAAGTTTGGCTAATCTTTATGTTCACGTCTTTGAACAAGATCACATCTTCAGCAGCCAGAATCCATATAAAAACCATATACGTCTATGGAAAAGGTACATCGATGATGTGCTGGTTGTCTGGAGAGGTGAATCAACATCGATCCTTGAGTTTAAAGAATGGTTGAACTGTAGAAATGAATATTTGAAATTCACCTGCGAGTATAGCAAAACCAGTTTACTATTCCTGGATGTGAAAATCTTTCCCTCAGATGGAGGATTGAGTACTGAACTATACAGCAAGCCGATGTCACGGAACTCATTATTGTCTTACGAGAGTTTCCACCCAAAATCCTTACGTGAGAATTTGCCGTTCGGCCAATTCTTGCGCATCAAAAGGAACTGTTCCTCGTCTGTTAAATATCAAGAACATGCACAAAACTTGTCGGACCATCTTGAAGCTAGACGGTATCCCAGACACCTCATTAAAAGATCGCTTAACCGCGCAGCAAATAATAATAGAACTGCTCTACTAGAGCCCAGCCAACCCAAACAGAAAAATGAAAGACTGACCTGCGTGAATACTTTCAACAGTTTCTCTCACAAAATCAAGAGGAGTATTCTTTCCAATTGGAAAATACTAGAGATTGGGGCAAAACCAATGCCACGTCCACTTTTTGCTTTTAAGCGTAGTTCTAATATAAAAGACCATCTTGTACGTACACGACCGCGCCACACTAAGCTAGAACAACAAGAGACTCTGTGGGGCTTAGCTCCTGTAAAAGGCCACTTTCCATGTGGTTCGTGTTCAGTCTGCCCACAAACAACACGCACTACAGAAATAGATATTGGGACCAATAGACCTTGGTTACTCTTGCGACACACCAACTGCAACAGTGATAACTTGATTTATCTCATCACTTGCCCATGCTCTCTTCGGTATGTGGGAATGACTACACGTAAAGTCAGAACCCGCATTTTAGAACACAAGAGCACCATTCGGTGCAAGAAAGCATCAACCAAATTGACTGGTCATTTTCTTGCGAAGAATCATTCTCCCCAAGATATTAGATGGACAGTGTTAGAAAAACCGTCCATTCCTAGTCATATTACTGACATCACCAGATATCTATTTAGGCGAGAACAATGGTGGGTACATAGATTACACTGTGCAGACTCAGGCTTCAACGATGAAATTCCATGGCTGGCCTTGCAATGAGATTCGAACTAGCTAGCCGTTGATCTTTAATTCCTTTGTTCATCACAAGAATAGTAGTGTGCTAAATTGGTGTAACTTTGGCACTCTGTAATCTAGTAAGATACTTTCCGATTGTTAATTATTAGTACAGTGAATTTTGAAATCTGTACTTACTGATGTACATAATACATGAGATTGCAAGTTCAGCTTATTAATTATAGATGGTTGTTACTTTCTCATATTTGTATTCACAACTGGAGATTTCCTAAAGATTTGTTTTTGACACGTAAAAGGGCTTTGCCATTCTGCTCTGGTCTTGTGTCCTGCACCAGTATTACGCTTGTTCATGTGATGAATGCCGTAAAACCACTATCGACACAATGAGTCATAACATGCTTTATGCTTAGGATACATGGTCCTTACATGCTTCCCTTAATAGTGTGTATATAACCAGGTGATTATACTCTGATTTCCTCTGCATGCGTATATCTTGACTCTACCAATTTGTTCCATCTTTTATTTTCTGAGATAAGACATGTACATGCTCCTTTAGATTAAGCGCAACCTTGAGACATTTGATGCTATACATCGGCGCATGACTAAAGCGAAGTAACGAGAGATCTCTATTCTGGCTCACGCGCATGCGCGTTTCATCTTTTCCTTCGAGATATAAAATCTAATAAAATCTGCAGTCACAACAGTTGGGGGATATATTAAATCAGATTTAAGGCTCTCATATCTAGCAAGAAGCTAGATATCTTTGTTAGCTGATGAATGTTGGTCTATATGACCACGAGAGAATATGGTTTTGTACATTGCAGGGCGCATGCGCGAAGAGATTAGTGTTGACGTGCACGGATATGCGTTACTCTACCTTTTAAATTATACACACCTGCCATTCATTGTTCGAGATTTCTCCCTATATAAGAGCGCGCTCTGGGCCAGATCTTTTACCTCCGGCTACAGGCTCATACCACACGGAGTACCGACGGACAGGTTAGTGTCTTATCCAGGCTTTGCCCTACTGACAGCAGCAGTCCTTGAGCACGAGTTACCATCCATTTCTGTAGGAACTTGCTGTTTTGTTTTAGAATTTCTAATTTAGGTAGACTAGAACAGCGCATGTGGGAACTTGGAGAGAACTTGTTCGTAGGAGGCCCTTTAGAAGACTTTAAATGTATTATACTGGGCCCTATTGTACATCTAATTGTACACCTAATTGTTTTCAGACTCAACAATCAGCTCTACAGCCAAGAGGTTCAGATCCATGTAACTTAATTAGTGTCCTACCGGATTGCGAAAACCGGACTGTGTTGTCCTTGTCACTTTAGATTGAAGCTCCTATTTATGTATACTTTAGATTCAGGTTACATTTATTGAAGAACCTGGTCGATATTGCTTGAATGTGGGCAATATATGGTGTGGTTTTTTGACACAGACACCACACAGTTACTAATGTCAGCAATACAAAAATTTCTTTTTCTAGAGCGGTGCCTCCATCCTGAGCGGTTGCCAGGTTGAGGTAGAGTGCCTTGCCCAGCAGTAGCGGGTAAGAGCTGCCCCTTCTTCTCTTTACATATCTTATTTTATCAAGTACATTTTATACAAGTACTATAGCTACTAGTGATGTTATGCCCCGTGGGATGGTGAATGTTTCATTGGATGATTTTTTGTTTTCACTAGGTAAGATGATCTGGTGAAGCAATTCCACCAAGAACATACTCGATTTTCGTATCCTTTTTGTTGACTCACTTGAGCACTGAAAGCAGCAGCATCCTGACAGGTCGTGATGAAAGCCTCGCTCAAAGTTAGGGCTGATAGGCTGAAACATGTCGACCATCACTTTTCACCATATTAACGCGGTATAAATCCATACCGCTGGTGCACTGTTTTTTAATCCTGACAGCGGGTGCTTTATGAATAAATCGAATTTTTGCACCCCTTAGCCAGTTTTAATAGCACATTTCACTTCAGTTTTTTTCTGTTGCGCTGCGCCTTCACTCATAGCAGTTTTGCTCATCCTATGGGCATTTAGTGATATTCTTTAATGAAAACATCCCTGAGCTCCTCCCCTCTCAGAGAGGGGTTGTAGCCCTCAAAGGAATTAGTATTTCCTTTGGGAGGAGAATCCCATATGATGAAGCATGTCACCTTTGGTGAGTGAGGGATTTCGTCCTGAAAGGGAATTTTCCACAGCCAGAAATGTGGGGTATAGTCGCTAGTAGTTCGGTAGTGTTTTACCTTCTGACACATCTTTCATCTTTCTCTAAAAATAGACCCTAGGATTTCTTTTTTGGTATTAGCCATAAAGATTACCCTAAAGAATCTATAGCGTTTTCATGAATTTATGGCTGTAACGAGAAATATAATGAAGAGATAATGCTCCAATTACTTTTTTATTTTATTTATTTTTTATTGAGCAGAGCATAAGGGCCATAACAACGATAATAATAACACCAATACATACAAATCATGGGTAAAACCAATACAGTAAAGTGCAGAGAGACATATTGCAACAATAATCAGGCAGCATACCCGTTTTTCATAAGTGCAAATGTTAATATCCCAACTTTTAACAAATAAGCAATTCTAACGTGCTAAAGTGCTAAAGTGCAAGGGAGAACCCAGAGCAAACTGTCCTTTACCAAACGAAATAACTCCACCAGATATAACAAATTACAGTACTTGAGTTTTTTTATTTATTTTATTTTATTTTTTTATTGTTAAGATATTAACCCTAACCTTAAAATTTAAAGAGTCCGGCTTTGGGATATAGCGGCTTTGGGATATAGCGAAGGCTTCTATTCCGTCGTAGTTTTGAGATTCACTAAATATTTCCAAACCACAGTGAACTTATTTATAGCACCCACCCGCCTCGCATAAGCTTCTTCGAATTTCCTGGTTCGTTTCATCTTATTTAGCCACCTCAAATAGGAAGGTGCTTCCGCCGACCTCCAATTCTGAAGTATTAGGGAGCGAGCAACAAGGGAGGAAATAGCTAAAAAAGTCTCCTCCGCTTTTGTCATTGTCAGGTTTACCCTAGATCTGGTAATGCTCTAATTACTTAGCGGTAATTCCATCACTCTTACCTCTTTGTAATAGTCCATTATACCCACCCTTTCTCACTCCTCTAGGGAGGGGTTCTCTATAGGCTACGAGTGTGACTGATAAATGGTTTTAGATTGACAGGAAGTATAGCATAAGGGGCAACCCCTTTGTAGGTGAAGGAGGGGTCTCTTCCTGTCTCATTTGTAAAGACTGAAAAGAGACCAGAGGTATAGGTCTGCGGAAGGAGGCGGATTCCTCATGAATTAATGACTGTAACAAGGAAGTAATAACTTGGAGTAATGGAATTACCAGTTAGTAATTATAGCATTTAATCTTATATACCATGGAAGAATGAAAGGCTGGGTTGGTTGCAACAAGCGTCAAACATGTGCCCTTTAGATTGCCATTAATTTAGCAACGCGATACAAAAGGGGATGATGGACGGAACGTTTGAGCCAATCAAACACTCACCCCCAGTCAACTGATCTGGGTTTAATCCATCATCATTCTTTAGCTCACTCCACCACCCCAGTTCAGACATGGCCATATGCAAATCAGTCTGACCCTGTGCCTCATGGGAACAGTCCAGCCCGAACTGCCAAGCCATGTCTTCCCTGGACCGGAAACAAGCATCCTAGGACCGGTTTCTGGCATTCCAGCCGTCATCAGCCAGGCTTGCTTGAATCCAGTGGCAAAGTGAGCAAGGGACCCACGTCTGGGCATACCCCCGCCAACTTAGGGCGAACAAAGCGATACAAAAGGGGATGATGGACGGAACGTTTGAGCCAATCAAACACTCACCCCCAGTCAACTGATCTGGGTTTAATCCATCATCATTCTTTAGCTCACTCCACCACCCCAGTTCAGACATGGCCATATGCAAATCAGTCTGACCCTGTGCCTCATGGGAACAGTCCAGCCCGAACTGCCAAGCCATGTCTTCCCTGGACCGGAAACAAGCATCCTAGGACCGGTTTCTGGCATTCCAGCCGTCATCAGCCAGGCTTGCTTGAATCCAGTGGCAAAGTGAGCAAGGGACCCACGTCTGGGCATACCCCCACCAACTTAGGGCGAACAAAGCGATACAAAAGGGGATGATGGACGGAACGTTTGAGCCAATCAAACACTCACCCCCAGTCAACTGATCTGGGTTTAATCCATCATCATTCTTTAGCTCACTCCACCACCCCAGTTCAGACATGGCCATATGCAAATCAGTCTGACCCTGTGCCTCATGGGAACAGTCCAGCCCGAACTGCCAAGCCATGTCTTCCCTGGACCGGAAACAAGCATCCTAGGACCGGTTTTTGGCATTCCAGCCGTCATCAGCCAGGCTTGCTTGAATCCAGTGGCAAAGTGAGCAAGGGACCCACGTCTGGGCATACCCCGCCAACTTAGGGTGAACAAAGCGATACAAAAGGGGATGATGGACGGAACGTTTGAGCCAATCAAACACTCACCCCCAGTCAACTGATCTGGGTTTAATCCATCATCATTCTTTAGCTCACTCCACCACCCCAGTTCAGACATGGCCATATGCAAATCAGTCTGACCCTGTGCCTCATGGGAACAGTCCAGCCCGAACTGCCAAGCCATGTCTTCCCTGGACCGGAAACAAGCATCCTAGGACCGGTTTCTGGCATTCCAGCCGTCATCAGCCAGGCTTGCTTGAATCCAGTGGCAAAGTGAGCAAGGGACCCACGTCTGGGCTTACCCCCGCCAACTTAGGGCGAACAAAGCGATACAAAAGGGATGATGGACGGAACGTTTGAGCCAATCAAACACTCACCCCCAGTCAACTGATCTGGGTTTAATCCATCATCATTCTTTAGCTCACTCCACCACCCCAGTTCAGACATGGCCATATGCAAATCAGTCTGACCCTGTGCCTCATGGGAACAGTCCAGCCCGAACTGCCAAGCCATGTCTTCCCTGGACCGGAAACAAGCATCCTAGGACCGGTTTCTGGCATTCCAGGCGTCATCAGCCAGGCTTGCTTGAATCCAGTGGCAAAGTGAGCAAGGGACCCACGTCTGGGCATACCCCCGCCAACTTAGGGCGAACAAAGCGATACAAAAGGGGATGATGGACAGAACGTTTGAGCCAATCAAACACTCACCCCCAGTCAACTGATCTGGGTTTAATCCATCATCATTCTTTAGCTCACTCCACCACCCCAGTTCAGACATGGCCATATGCAAATCAGTCTGACCCTGTGCCTCATGGGAACAGTCCAGCCCGAACTGCCAAGCCATGTCTTCCCTGGACCGGAAACAAGCATCCTAGGGCCGGTTTCTGGCATTCCGGCCGTCATCAGCCAGGCTTGCTTGAATCCAGTGGCAAAGTGAGCAAGGGACCCACGTCTGGGCATACCCCTGCCAACTTAGGGCGAACAAAGCGATACAAAAGGGGATGATGGACGGAACGTTTGAGCCAATCAAACACTCACCCCCAGTCAACTGATCTGGGTTTAATCCATCATCATTCTTTAGCTCACTCCACCACCCCAGTTCAGACATGGCCATATGCAAATCAGTCTGACCCTGTGCCTCATGGGAACAGTCCAGCCCGAACTGCCAAGCCATGTCTTCCCTGGACCGGAAACAAGCATCCTAGGACCGGTTTCTGGCATTCCAGCCGTCATCAGCCAGGCTTGCTTGAATCCAGTGGCAAAGTGAGCAAGGGACCCACGTCTGGGCATACCCCCGCCAACTTAGGGCGAACAAAGCGATACAAAAGGGGATGATGGACGGAACGTTTGAGCCAATCAAACACTCACCCCCAGTCAACTGATCTGGGTTTAATCCATCATCATTCTTTAGCTCACTCCACCACCCCAGTTCAGACATGGCCATATGCAAATCAGTCTGACCCTGTGCCTCATGGGAACAGTCCAGCCCGAACTGCCAAGCCATGTCTTCCCTGGACCGGAAACAAGCATCCTAGGACCGGTTTCTGGCATTCCAGCCGTCATCAGCCAGGCTTGCTTGAATCCAGTGGCAAAGTGAGCAAGGGTCCCACGTCTGGGCATACCCCCGCCAACTTAGGGCGAACAAAGCGATACAAAAGGGGATGATGGACGGAACGTTTGAGCCAATCAAACACTCACCCCCAGTCAACTGATCTGGGTTTAATCCATCATCATTCTTTAGCTCACTCCACCACCCCAGTTCAGACATGGCCATATGCAAATCAGTCTGACCCTGTGCCTCATGGGAACAGTCCAGCCCGAACTGCCAAGCCATGTCTTCCCTGGACCGGAAACAAGCATCCTAGGACCGGTTTCTGGCATTCCAGCCGTCATCAGCCAGGCTTGCTTGAATCCAGTGGCAAAGTGAGCAAGGGACCCACGTCTGGGCATACCCCGCCAACTTAGGGCGAACAAAGCGATACAAAAGGGGATGATGGACGGAACGTTTGAGCCAATCAAACACTCACCCCCAGTCAACTGATCTGGGTTTAATCCATCATCATTCTTTAGCTCACTCCACCACCCCAGTTCAGACATGGCCATATGCAAATCAGTCTGACCCTGTGCCTCATGGGAACAGTCCAGCCCGAACTGCCAAGCCATGTCTTCCCTGGACCGGAAACAAGCATCCTAGGACCGGTTTCTGGCATTCCAGCCGTCATCAGCCAGGCTTGCTTGAATCCAGTGGCAAAGTGAGCAAGGGACCCACGTCTGGGCATACCCCCGCCAACTTAGGGCGAACAAAGCGATACAAAAGGGGATGATGGACGGAACGTTTGAGCCAATCAAACACTCACCCCCAGTCAACTGATCTGGGTTTAATCCATCATCATTCTTTAGCTCACTCCACCACCCCAGTTCAGACATGGCCATATGCAAATCAGTCTGACCCTGTGCCTCATGGGAACAGTCCAGCCCGAACTGCCAAGCCATGTCTTCCCTGGACCGGAAACAAGCATCCTAGGACCGGTTTCTGGCATTCCAGCCGTCATCAGCCAGGCTTGCTTGAATCCAGTGGCAAAGTGAGCAAGGGACCCACGTCTGGGCATACCCCCGCCAACTTAGGGAGAACAAAGCGATACAAAAGGGGATGATGGACGGAACGTTTGAGCCAATCAAACACTCACCCCCAGTCAACTGATCTGGGTTTAATCCATCATCATTCTTTAGCTCACTCCACCACCCCACTTCAGACATGGCCATATGCAAATCAGTCTGACCATGTGCCTCATGGGAACAGTCCAGCCTGAACTGCCAAGCCATGTCTTCCCTGGACCGGAAACAAGCATCCTAGGACTGGTTTCTGGCATTCCAGCCGTCATCAGCCAGGCTTGCTTGAATCCAGTGGCAAAGTGAGCAAGGGACCCACGTCTGGGCATACCCCCGCCAACTTAGGGCGAACAAGCGATACAAAGGGGATGATGGACGGAACGTTTGAGCCAATCAAACACTCACCCCCAGTCAACTGATCTGGGTTTAATCCATCATCATTCTTTAGCTCACTCCACCACCCCAGTTCAGACATGGCCATATGCAAATCAGTCTGACCCTGTGCCTCATGGGAACAGTCCAGCCCGAACTGCCAAGCCATGTCATCCCTGACCGGAAACAAGCATCCTAGGACCGGTTTCTGGCATTCCAGCCGTCATCAGCCAGGCTTGCTTGAATCCAGTGGCAAAGTGAGCAAGGGACCCACGTCTGGGCATACCCCCACCAACTTAGGGCGAAGAGCGATACAAAAGGGGATGATGGACGGAACGCTTGAGCCAATCAAACACTCACCCCCAGTCAACTGATCTGGGTTTAATCCATCATCATTCTTTAGCTCACTCCACCACCCCAGTTCAGACATGGCCATATGCAAATCAGTCTGACCCTGTGCCTCATGGGAACAGTCCAGCCCGAACTGCCAAGCCATGTCTTCCCTGGACCGGAAACAAGCATCCTAGGACCGGTTTCTGGCATTCCAGCCGTCATCAGCCTGGCTTGCTTGAATCCAGTGGCAAAGTGAGCAAGGGACCCACGTCTGGGCATACCCCCGCCAACTTAGGGCTGAACAAAGCGATACAAAGGGGATGATGGACGGAACGTTTGAGCCAATCAAACACTCACCCCCAATCAACTGATCTGGGTTTAATCCATCATCATTCTTTAGCTCACTCCACCACCCCAGTTCAGACATGGCCATATGCAAATCAGTCTGACCCTGTGCCTCATGGGAACAGTCCAGCCCGAACTGCCAAGCCATGTCTTCCCTGGACCGGAAACAAGCATCCTAGGACCGGTTTCTGGCATTCCAGCCGTCATCAGCCAGGCTTGCTTGAATCCAGTGGCAAAGTGAGCAAGGGACCCACGTCTGGGCATACCCCGCCAACTTAGGGCGAACAAGCGATACAAAGGGGATGATGGACGGAGCGTTTGAGCCAATCAAACACTCACCCCCAGTCAACTGATCTGGGTTTAATCGATCATCATTCTTTAGCTCACTCCACCACCCCAGTTCAGACATGGCCATATGCAAATCAGCCTGACCCTGTGCCTCATGGGAACAGTCCAGCCCGAACTGCCTGGCTGATGACGGCTGGAATGCCAGAAACCGGTCCTAGGATGCTTGTTTCCGGTCCAGGGAAGACATGGCTTGGCAGTTCGGGCTGGACTGTTCCCATGAGGCACAGGGTCAGGCTGATTTGCATATGGCCATGTCTGAACTGGGGTGGTGGAGTGAGCTAAAGAATGATGATGGATTAAACCCAGATCAGTTGACTGGGGGTGAGTGTTTGATTGGCTCAAACGTTCCGTCCATCATCCCCTTTTGTATCGCTTTGTTCGCCCTAAGTTGGTGGGGGTATGCCCAGACGTGAGTCCCTTGCTCACTTTGCCACTGGATTCAAGCAAGCCTGGCTGATGACGGCTGGAATGCCAGAAACCGGTCCTAGGATGCTTGTTTCCGGTCCAGGGAAGACATGGCTTGGCAGTTCGGGCTGGACTGTTCCCATGAGGCACAGGGTCAGACTGATTTGTATATGGCCATGTCTGAACTGGGGTGGTGGAGTGAGCTAAAGAATGATGATGGATTAAACCCAGATCAGTTGACTGGGGGTGAGTGTTTGATTGGCTCAAACGTTCCGTCCATCATCCCCTTTTGTATCACTTTGTTCGCCCTAAGTTGGCGGGGGTATGTCCAGACGTGGGTCCCTTGCTCACTTTGCCACTGGATTCAAGCAAGCCTGGCTGATGACGGCTGGAATGCCAGAAACCGGTCCTAGGATGCTTGTTTCCGGTCCAGGGAAGACATGGCTTGGCAGTTCGGGCTGGACTGTTCCCATGAGGCACAGGGTCAGACTGATTTGCATATGGCCATGTCTGAACTGGGGTGGTGGAGTGAGCTAAAGAATGATGATGGATTAAACCCAGATCAGTTGACTGGGGGTGAGTGTTTGATTGGCTCAAACGTTCCGTCCATCATCCCCTTTGTATCGCTTTGTTCGCCCTAAGTTGGCGAGGGTATGCCCAGACGTGGGTCCCTTGCTCACTTTGCCACTGGATTCAAGCAAGCCTGGCTGATGACGGCTGGAATGCCAGAAACCGGTCCTAGGATGCTTGTTTCCGGTCCAGGGAAGACATGGCTTGGCAGTTCGGGCTGGACTGTTCCCATGAGGCACAGGGTCAGACTGATTTGCATATGGCCATGTCTGAACTGGGGTGGTGGAGTGAGCTAAAGAATGATGATGGATTAAACCCAGATCAGTTGACTGGGGGTGAGTGTTTGATTGGCTCAAACGTTCCGTCCATCATCCCCTTTGTATCGCTCTGTTCGCCCTAAGTTGGCGGGGGTATGCCCAGACGTGGGTCCCTTGCTCACTTTGCCACTGGATTCAAGCAAGCCTGGCTGATGACGGCTGGAATGCCAGAAACCGGTCCTAGGATGCTTGTTTCCGGTCCAGGGAAGACATGGCTTGGCAGTTCGGGCTGGACTGTTCCCATGAGGCACAGGGTCAGACTGATTTGCATATGGCCATGTCTGAACTGGGGTGGTGGAGTGAGCTAAAGAATGATGATGGATTAAACCCAGATCAGTTGACTGGGGGTGAGTGTTTGATTGGCTCAAACGTTCCGTCCATCATCCCCTTTTGTATCGATTAATTTAGCAACAGCGGAACATACGTCACTGAGCTATCTTAACTGCAACTTCTGCTCGTAAACTTTTTCTGCTGAGACCATAGCTTCAGCTTAATGTACTCGTTGTAGAGATATATGTTTAAGTAGACATTCCTGTAGTATAATTAGTGCTTAATTTGAGCCGGTGATTTCTGGTGCTGGGCACCAGTACTTAATTGTAAACACTGGCACTTATAACAGTCTGCCACATGGTGGCGCTGTTTGTCTAATTAAGTGTTGCGCACAAGAACAGCTGTTTATTAATTCAACCTACATTTAAAATGACTATTATGTAACTCAGGGAGGAAAAGGGCTTGCTGTAGCAATCGGTGTGATATGCTAGTCACAAGCCTGAATCCTTATAAAATAGCTTATAGGGTTCATGTCCTTTCTGCAGAGCATTCGCTGCAGGTCACAACTTAGAAACCTGATAAGACTTGCAGAGATCCTTGTATAAACTGCAGATAACATCTCCAACCCTGGTAAGATAGCTCCTTGTGTTATATTCCTGCTGCTGCGGGAACATCTGTCTATATGCTAAAAACCATGTATTGAAATCCTTGAAGTCCTAACAAAAACGTTTTTTTCTATTGAGGTTTGTAAGATGAGTGCCATTCAGTTCGATAGTACTTAATACCTATACTAGGCGCCCCAAAAAAAAATCCGCTTGTTTAATGTAGGGCTGTGCACAGTTGCAAAGTCTTGTAAATCACAACTTTGCAATATTTTTTTTAAATTATGCGAGCTTCACAAGCTCATTGAAGCTCGTGCATTTTTTATTTTTTTTTTAAAAGAGGGGCAGCTTCAGTGGCCCTTTAATTTAAGCCAGTTGGAAACCATTCCTAGTTCTGTGAATGGCTGCAACGAAAGTGAGGCTGGTGCCAAAGAGGCAAAAGTTAAGAGCAGCCTGTTGTCACGAGGGTCACCGTGCCCACCACCAGCACCATGCCTTCAGCTATCCATGCACTCACTCTTTCATCCATCCATGCGCACACCGATTTATGCATCCATGCTTCCAGTGATTCGCTGATATATATATATATATACATCCTTGCACTCATTCGCCCATCCCCTCATTCGTCATTCAATCACTCACCCATTCATCCATTCTGTCACTCATCCGTGCAAACATACATTCATCCAATCTCTCACTCGTTCTAGCTTTCACCCACTCGCCAACCGAGAAATACCAAATCTCAACTGAATAACGGAACATTTTAAATAAAAAAAGGAACGCTTATGTTTTCCTGGTCACAGTAGTCATTCTACCAACCTCAAAGGGTGAAAGTCTGAGTGAACCGTCCAGGTTATAAGCCTGTGATCTTGGGACAAGCACAGATCCAGACAGGTCATGCATTATTGCACTGAGCCTCGAGACAAACTTACCTATGTAATAATATAAGTCCTTAAACCACCGCAAGACTTAAGCTGTGAGCTTAATAGTTTTAGGTATTATCTTATTTAGCCTATTATATTAACTTAAATACTACGGGGCAGATTTACAAGCCCCTTGCGCCACTTTTGCGCCGCAGTTGCGTCACTTTTGTGACGCAGCGGCGACGTAAACCATGCGCCACGTTGCGCATTATTTACAACGTGACGCATCTAGGGAGATGCGTCACGTTGTAAAGCCCTGCGCCACATGAAACCTGCGTCAGGTTTCATGTGGGCGTTCCTCCGCAGGGTGGGCGTTCCGTCGAAGGAAAGCCTCGTAAAAGTGACGCAGTGAAATCTACAAGATTTCACTGAGTCACTTTTCCGACTGCGCTGCGACGAATCCTTACGCCTGCTTCAAGCAGGCGTAAGGAGTGGCGCACCACGTTAGGTATGGGCAGCCCACGAGCATTGCTGGAGTTGCGTCGCGCTTGCGACACGACTCCAGCAATGCGCCGCCCTGCGCCACAGGATGCGACACGCATCGGCCTTTCCTTGCGCACGGTGCGCCGCATTGTAAATGCGGGCGCATCCGTGGTGGCGCAAGGAGAGAATTGCGTGTCGCAACTATTCTGGCGCATCCCTGCTGATTTGCAGGGATGCGCCAGAAATTGTAAATCTGCCCCTAAAGGGCAGATTTACAAGCCCCCTGTGCCACCAGTACGTCACTTTTCGTGACGTACTGGTGGCGAAGGGGGCTTCTCGATATTTACAAGGACAGGAAAAGCCACCCTGCGTGACTTTTCCTCTCCTTGTAAATACGGCCCCTTCACACGCAGCACTTTGCGTTGAAGGGGCGTTCCATGGGTGTTGCTGTGGGTGTTCCCACGCAACACCCATGGAACAAGACACATCTCCAGATTTACGGGAAATCGTAAATCTGGAGATGCGTCTGAATGCTATGCCAGCCTAGAGGTGGCGTAGCGAGGCGCAACGAGGAGAAATGTTTTCATTTCTCCTTGTTTTTTCCTCTTTCAATGCGTGCTGCATTCTACAGCTCGCATTGAAAGAGGAAAATGCCTGTAGTGATTGTTTTTGTGCAGGAAGGTGCCCCTTCCTGCACAAAAACAATCTCCCCCATGACGCAGGCATCCTTGCACCATGGTGCAAGGGTGCCTGCGCCAGCGCATGGCTGCAGTTGCAGGGGGAAGCACAGAGATGCGACATATTCTTGTAAATATGTCGCATCCCTGTGCTTCGGAAGTGCCGCAGCGTGGCGCAGCCAAAGGGCTTGCGGTGCCACGCTGCTGCACCTCCTTGAAGATCTGCCCCATAGGGCCAGATTTACAAGCCCCTTGCGCCTCCTTGCGCCGCCATTGCGTCACTTTTTTTGACGGAACGGCGGCACAAACGATGCGGCCTATTTACAACGTTACGCATCTATGGAGATGCGTCACGTTGTAAAGCCCTGCGTCACATTATACCTGCGTCAGGTATAATGTATGCAGGGTGGGCGTTGCCACGCAGGAAAGCCTCATAAAAGTGACCGTGAAATCTACAAGATTTCACTGCGTCACTTCTAGGACGCCACTGCGTCAAAACCTTACGCCTGCTTGAAGCAGGCGTAAGGAGTGACGCAGTGTAGTGGGAATAGGCCTTTTGAGGCTGGAGTTGCGTCGTGCTTGTGACACGACTCCAGCAATGCGTCACTTTTGCCCCAACAGATGCGTCAGAATTTCTGACGCATCTGTCAATCCTTGCGCCATAGTGCGCCGTATTGTAAATACGGCGCATCCATGGTGGCGCAAGGGTTTCTCAGGGTTGCGCAGGGAAAGTGACGCATCTCTACAGATGCGTCACTTTCTTGTAAATCTGTCCCTATGTTATTTTGGAGGTTGCATTTTAAAGAAAGGCCATTAAAGGTGCGTTGCAGAATGTACGAAATGAAACTGTCTGTCTTCTGCATTGTTTTTAATAGTAAATGCTGACACCTGAAAATCACCAATTCACCAGTTTTTTGCGAACTGCTCACTGAAGTTTTGCAAACTGTTCCCAGAGCTGCCCAGCCACAGTATTATTAATACTGTAAACCAAGGCTGCCTCGCTGCCAGTGCCACATTGCCTCCGTGCAGGGTTCACGCGTATTCCAAGCCGGCCCGTGCCACAGGTGCACGGAGGTGCCAGGTAGGTTTACTAAGCCAAGCTGCCCGACCGGCTCTGCAGGTCGGGCGCTGGAAATGAAAGTGGAAGCGCCGCAGACCGAGGGATCCAGGCCAGGGTTTGCAGCCAGCCCGCCGGGCGAGGTGTCACTTGCACCTCGTGCACATTGGATGAAAGTTTGCAGCCGATGCGTGCTGCACCCCGGCCGAGGGAGAGACACACTTGTCTGCGCACCTGCGCGCCCGGCACCGAGAGACCTCACCACAGCCGCACGGCCACACTTCAAAACAACTTCCTTCACCGCAGGAGCCCGTGAGGGAGGCTGGCGAGTCCGAGAAGGAGGCTGGTGTGAGAGAAGACAGCCGCGGCGGACCCTCGGAGCAGGTCTGTGCAAGGATGTGTGAAAAAAGAGTGTGGCTGGAGGCTGCGAGGTGCCCTGCGCCCCGGTGCGCACTGGCTCTTGTCCGGGTGGCAAGGCGGATATTGCCACAGGTAGCGCACTGGCGCTGCCAGCTTGGCGGCTGCAGACGGAGGCAGACCAGCTGCCCCTGTAGACATGGGCTTTGGTTAATGTACGTTTTACCTGCGAACTGTCTTCACTTCAAAGCACTTAGTGAACAATCTGATTCTCTTGTTTACAAGGCAAAGCAGACAACGTGTGAGGGGAGTGAGGGGACTCCCATATGGCACAACAGCGAGCTGAAGCGCTTCTAGGCGCTACCAGTCAGACCGGAATGGTTCGAATAATTGTCATCTTCAACACAACTCTGCAATCGTGGTTTGTGTTCAGACGCTCCTAATTTTGACGGATTTGGAAAATTAGGCGCAGGGAGAAAGTTCGCTTTTTCACATGAAAACAGTTTTTGTCGACTGGGGAAGCTGAGATTAAAACCCGATTCTAATTTGGAAATTTAGCCTCACATACTCCTAAACATAGCTATTAGACCACAGCTTTACACAGATGAGCATCTGGGCCACATATTTACTCAGCAGAGACCACAAGTGTTCCTACTATGGCAACTATACCACAGCGTCACCACACCTGTGCAGTAGACCTCACCTTTCCCCAGCTCAGCCACTTGTCCACGGCTGCACCCAGCTTAGCCCTTTGACCTCACATTACTACCACTAGGCTACATCTTCTCTCTGTCTCTTCTATAAATGTAGCTACTAGAGCACTTCTTCTGCCCACTCAGGCACTAGATCACCTGTTTAGCCACCAGAGCACAGTGCCCCTAGAGACACTAAACCTCAGCTACTGACATTCTGGCCATTAACCTACATCTTTACTGTAACAAGCCTCTGGACCACATCACGTAAATGAATCACTAGAACACGCCATATGAGCCTGTAGAGCACATCATCGGTATCTTTAGTCACTAGACCACATCTCCAGCCTGCGTAGTCAATGGACCACGTCATCAGACTCCTTAGCCACAAGACCTCATCATCGGAATCCTTAGCCACTAGACCTCATCATCGGAATCCTTAGCCACTAGACCTCGTCATCAGACTCCTTAGCCACTAGACCTCGTCTTCAGACTCCTTAGCCACTAGACCTCGTCATCAGACTCCTTAGCCACTAGAACACATCTTCCACTTTTTTAGCCACTAGATGACATCTCCAGCCTGCTTAGTCGCTTCTGTCATATCTTCAGCCTCCTTAGCTACTACACCACAGGATCAACCTCCTTAGCTACTGGACTACATCTTCGGCCTGCTTAGTCACTATACCACATCTCCCGCCTTCTTAGCCACTATACCAAATCTCTAGCCTTCTTAGCCACGATACCACATCTCCAGCCTCCTTAACCACTGGACCACATCATCAGCATGTTTTATCACTAGACCACTTCGACAGCCTACTTAGCCACTAGCCCACGTCATCGTTCTCCTTGGTCACTAGACCACATCTTTAGCTTCCTTAGCCAATAGAACACGTCATCAGTCTCCTTAGCCGCTAGATCACGTCATCAGCCTCCTGAGCTTCTAGACCACGTCATCACTCGCCTTAGCCATTAGCCCTCATCTTCTGCTTTCTTAGCCACTACACCACATGATCAGCTCCTTAACCACTGGACCACATCATCAGCCTGTTTTATCACTAGACCACGTCTACAGCCTACTTAGTCACTAGACCACATCTTTAGCTTCCTTAGCAACTAGACCACGTCGTCAGTCTCCTTAGCCACCAGACCATATCTTCTGCTAGCTAGTCTGGTATTACATATATTGTTACAGTTCAGCTTCTAGATCATATCTTCCACTTACTTTGACCCTCATTAAGAGAATTACAGTATTCCCAACATGGACATCACAATTAGTTTAAGGCTGAATTGAGATGCTGAGTTGTGAAGGAGCTCTGCACGTCAGAGTTCCCTTCCCCATTCATATTTCTCCAGGAGAAACCTGGTGACATTTGCTTATGGAAAAGGGAGCAGAATGGTTGAAAAGCATGTCGGAGTAGCTGAAAAACATGTGGGATTTGATGTGCAAACACCAATTTTGCTGTAATTCTACTTTCTACTCAGTAGGGCCCTGTAATCCTGCACCTTGGAATTGCGGATCCCTTGGTATCGGTAGCTCCTGGTGTGAAACTACATAACATAACACGTGTATTTGTAAAGTGCACGTTCACCCGTAGGCATCTTGGTGCTGAATAACAGATGTTTATTGTTACCCAACTCAATAGTACTCATTTTATCAACCTCAGATGGATGAAAACTGAGTAGACTCACTTGGATTTGAACCTGTGACCATGAGGTCAAACACAGGCCCCTACAGTGGACGCATTAATCCACTGAGCCACGAGACCCGGCCTAACTACCAGTGCAGTTCTCCTGTCACTCTAGTATTGAGAACCCGACTCAGTAGACCACATCTTTCCTTACTAAGCCACAAGCCACATGTTCTACAATAAGGCAAAGTACGGGGAAATCACGGTGCAAGACTCATGATTCTGCTTTGTATGGCTCGTATTAAGACTCGCAATGATGAGGCGATACCACACATGGGCAAAACTGAACCACGCCTTACCGGTACTTCATCGTGTGACATTAGCACACCAGTTTACCAGGCAGCTCACAATGAGGCACTTAGACAAGATCTTCTTGCAACTTAGCCATCAATCCACATCTTCACACAATTTAGACATTGGACCACAGCTTCACCTTCCATACTAAGCATGTGTTTGCCTGACTACAGGTTCACTACAGAGAATAGTGGAAATACTTCAAATACTTACTGGTAATTTAAAAGTTCATAAACTGTTACATACCCTTATGGCGCTGTTCAAAGGTGGTATCTGTGACGTGCCAGACTTGTCTGCTGAGTGCCAACTCTACTATCTAGATTCAAGCAACAACCTTTTGAATTTGGCAAATGTTTGCTTAATGGGTTCCATTTAAAAAGTAGTTGCGTTTATAAGCGTTATTTGCGTAGACATCAGAGAAACACGTTGACTTAACCAGTCATGACACATTTGCATTATATTGTATTGCAGCATTTATATAGCGCCTACTACCCCTATGTTGGGTGCTCAAGCACTTGCCTACATGGGTAAAGTGCTAGAACGTGTAAGGTTGGGAGGATGTTGTCCTTGTTTTGATCCTAAGTGAGAAGTGTTTTCATGTTTCAAGGTCAGCGCCTTGAGACCTTCACAGGTGAGTAGCCGTGCTATACAAACCCCTGATAGATTTATGTTGTATGTGATGACCACCAAAGTGCCGTTATTGTGTAATGGGACACAGTGTGTAGCAATGTGGTGGGTGATGAAGATTGAGAGACAGAGACACAATTTTATGGTTTTCAGTATGCTGGCAGCTTTGAACAGCTCTGCGGGTACCTTTATGGCATTTCTTATGATTATAGTTTGCTTAGCTAGTTACTGCACAGGGTTGTCTAATCTTAGATTCTGTGTATAGTTGAAGTCCTGCGTTCATTTATTCTATCCATGTTTTGGCAGAGAAATAGGGTAGAAAATTATGTAGCTGGTGAGATTCAAAACAGCAACTTTGAACAGCGCGCATGCAGTGTACACAAATAAAAGTGCCAGGTGTTAGTTGTTGCATAAGAGGCCTCTTGCCAGCAATTGTGAAGGTCACTTGGGGCTGGCTCACAAAACATTTAGGACTGGTGATATTTCATGGCTGTGGTGATAAGTTAAGACAGTGCTTGATGTATTATGAAAGCAGGTTTCTGGAGGTGGTGGTGAGTGTGAATGTTTCTACATGTGTTTTGTGCTGCATTTTGTAGTGATGGTGATGTCTTCTGTTGTTTGCATTGCTGTGTTTTTCAGCTGCATTATTTCAATGTGAAATTTTGTTGCACTGTGGTTAGTGTGTTACATCTTGTTTGACTGTTTTGCTGTATTGTGCCCTAATAAGTTTGAATTGTGTTATGTTGCTTTGTGCATGTTATGTGGTATGTTATGTTGCTTACTTTCGATATTTCTACAAATGTTGCTACAATTCCAGCCAAAAGCAGCACATGCCTTGAAAGCTCCCCTGAAAAGGCACCATTTACCACCGTCAAGGTGGTAAAATAGTGCAGTCCCAGCTCGCCAGCTATGTTAGACGCCAGCTAGTCCAAAACTGTGGCAGAGACCATCTCTTAAATTAACACTTGTGGTGCTCACTTTAGGTAATACAGTCCCAGAGGTATTAAAATCTTTTTTTTTTCTTTATTGGATTTTAACAAAACGTAAGAGTAAAACAGCCAACAAAACTGGCCCAAGCCCTTACATTGATTAAACCCATTTATAAACCAGCTTTCTCCTGAAACATTTATGAACAAGAGTTCTTGTTTGGAAATTATAAGGGACGCTCAAACACCAAAAGGAAAAATTAAACATCCTGTTTTTTATAGTGAGGATGTCATTGTTTGTCTTCCTCAAACTGCATCTGTGCTAGACAGCAATGTCATAATTGCTGGCATCGATTCTTGGGGAGAGGAATGGGTCTAGGGGCAGGCCGGTGTATCGGGGTTAGGCAAGAGATCTTGTTTGTTTATTAGGAAAGTTAAACCAGACTTTTCTGCAGTACATAAAAAAATAAGCTCAAATTTTTTTGATAGCAAACTCTGAGAGCTAGCATTGAATTAAATGGTGTGATCGGTGTGCAACTGTACAAGCATGGAATCAAAAGTATTAAGGGCAGTATCAGGTAAACAAACTCTGCGTTTTCTGTGCTTGCCTGATGTACGGTTAAGAGAGCAGCAGCGTAATATAAAATCAAAAGATAACACTAAGTAAAGGGGTGTGGGTGTAGGAACTTGGGTTACTGGTTGAGGGGAAGTGAAACGTACTCAAGCAGCAACCATAATTCTTGTCAGGGTGAAACACAAGCAAATCTCAAATCGACCCATGCTTAACCCTCTGGTAGCTTGGCACAAAAGCAGCCAGGCTTAACTTAGAGGAAGTGTGTAAAGTATTTATTCAGCACTTTAATCAGTAATAAAGTGAAATCACAATACATGAAAAATCCCACATCAATGTAGAAAAATAGAGTAAAATTTAATAAATCATTTGGGACCAAAACAACAAAAATCTAATCAGTAGAACTGGAGATATGCAGTTTTAAAATCTTAAGTAGAAATAGTGTTTAAAAGCACAAAGCACCAACTGAGGTTATCTGTTCCTGCCAGATTGGGACAAAGTCACAAGTTGAGGCTGAATGTGATGGAGTGTGGACCAAGTTAGGCCCGCTAAAAAAAGTACCGTAAATCCTGGTTGCGGAGCAGTGAAAGGTCCCGCATCGAGGATGCGTTACGTAGAGGTGGCTTGGGGCTGCGATACGAGATCCTTTGTTAAGGATGCATCGTGCAGCTGTAGTTATGAGGGGCTGCAGTGCGAGGTCCTGTGATGAGGATGCGTTGTGCAACAGCAGTATCGAGTGCCTGCGATGCGAAGTCCTGCAATGAGGATGTCATGCAGCTGCGGTTCCAAGGAGCTGAGAGGTCCTGTGTTTGGCAAGCATCACGCAGCAGCAATTCCAATCCGAGGCAATGCGTTGCACTACGTCGGTTCTGCTGGGACCACAGCTGGACTGCTAGAGCCCCTTCAGGCCCACTTCCAAGGGTCCAGCACTGGGGTGACACCACTGGGGGGCAAAGACTCATAGAAGACAGAGTTTAGGTGCTTGTTTAAGGGTGGTTGGAGCGCCTTCTGTACCAGAGGCTCTAACCAGGAGGCCAGCCAACTAGCCCTTGGAGTCACTCTGGTGGTCCTGGCTTCGAGATGCAGGTCTAGTCCTTTTCACTGAGACAGCAGGACAGCAGAGCAGCACAGCAGTCCTTCTGAGTCTTCCACAGGCCCAGAAGTGTACTGAAGATGTTGGAGCTGAGGGTACAATATTTGTACTTGGTGCCAACTTTGAAGTAGGAGAAGGTTCTGGAGGTTTCCACCCCCAAAGGTGTTTGAAATTTCCTGCCTCCCTGCCCTGGCCCCAGCTTGTCTGAGGGCACAAAAGACTAGTGTGAAAGTGCTGAGGCAGAGACTTAGTAATGTAAAAGTATGGTAGGTGAGAGCTCCTCTCCCCTATCAAGTCAGAGATGGCTCATTCTGCCAACCCCTATTCCCCCTTTGTCTCACTATCTGGGATCAATGCACAACTGCCAGCTACACCTAGTCATGTGTCGCTGGATACAGACTGCAGACACCAAATGGTTGGGACAAGAAAATGGCAACTTTCTAAAAGTGGCATTTTCAGAATTGTGACTTAAAATCCAACTTTACCATTAAATAGCGTTTTAATTACAATTCTTTAGACACCAAACTCTACATTCCTACCTGCTCCCAAAAGAAAGTTTTCACTTATTGAATGTAATAAGGTAACCCAATGTTATCCTATGGAAGAGGCATCCCTTGCAGTAGTGAAAAAATAATTTAGAAGTGTTTCACTACCAAGACATGCAAAAAGTCAAAAGTACATGTCCAACTTTTTAGGGCCTAACCTAGAAGTTACTTATATGCATTAAAATGAAGGTTAAGGCTTGGCAAAAGGTTTTTTTTGCCAGGTCGAAATGTCAGTTTAAACTGCACACAAAGGCTGCAATGGCAGGCCTGAGACATGTTTATAGGGCTACTTAAGTGGGTCTTACAATCAGTGCTGCATGCCAGCTCGTAACATTTAAATTACATGCCATGGGGACAGGTAGTACCATTTTACTAAGGACTTACAAGTAAATTAAATTTGCCAATTGGGCGTAAGCCAGTTTTACTATGTTTAAGGGCGAGAGCAGAAGCACTTTAGCACTGGCTAGTAGTGATAAAGTGTGCTGAGTCCCAAGGCAAACAAAAACGAATTCAGCAAAAACAGGAGGAGTAAGGCAAAAGGTTTGGAGAGGGACCACCCTAAGGCTGACAGATCTAACAGTGTGGATAAGATGCCCTTCATGACTTACTGCCACCACACTGCATTAGTCTGTAATAATTTACAACCTCACATTTCACATTTCAGTGCGGCTCTGTTAATGTAACCGAGCGCAAGCAGATAAAGTAGACACAATCTGTTTACTTGGTACAGTCCCTTGGTCTCTATCCATTGTTGCTGCTAGCTTTGGTTCTTATGAGCTTTCATGCTTGTTGTCATGTTTCAAGAAGCATTGGCAAACCCAATAGGTCTTGAAGTTGGCTGCTAGCTTTTTGGCTTTGTCAGTGCTTCTTTTGTTTTGTCATGGTTTTTACAAAACGTTATTGTTAGGAAAGCTTGTCAGTCTAAAAAAAATGGCTACAAGCAAAAATATTTTGGTCTCAGAAAGCACACATTGCTACAGTAGTTCCTGGTACTAAAGGAAACTACTTTGTGTGTTGATGGGCTCCTTTTGAAACGTCAGAATGCCATCACTCACAGTGAAGTTAACAAGTGGCTGAAGTGGGCTGGGCCAATGTCCCGTGCTGTATGCTGTAGTGGGTGGAAGAAAAATGTGAATGTCGTATCATCAGAACAATAGGTGAAGATGGCTAGCTATAAGCTCCTATAACTAACTATGCCTCACATATAATATTAGTAAAATCATAAGGTTTTGTCTAATGCCAGACCTAAAGATTGGAAAGAATACACAGCATTAGGAAAACAGAACTATACAAAATACTTTAACATGCTATTTTCAGAGATAATACCTTTATTAGGCTAACTATAATTTTTAGTTGCTCGGATTCTTCCTCATGCAGTTTACTGGAAAATATCCCTTCCTGTATGCACTAAGCAGTAGCCCTAAATGGCACATTTGGGGAAGAATACTGGAACATTAGGTATTGGGGTGGGATCAGTGCTTAATGTAAGCCAGTGGTTTCCGGCGCTCGACACCTGCACCTAATTGTCAAGACCAGGCTTCTACACATGGTGGTGCTGTCTGTCTAATTTAAAGATGAGAACAACAACAGTTGTTTATTAATTCAATATACATTAAAAGTGACTATTGACTGCAGCGCAAGCTATTCTTGTAGATTTGGGGGCCTGGTATAGACTGAATTGTCAACTTGTAGGAGTGAGATGATTCGTAATTGAGCTGGTACTGCCATTGGCAGCGCTGGGAGGGGCAATGTGTGGTGCAAGCTGCAGTGGCCCCCTGACGAGAGCACCGGGACTTATATGTTTAGAAATTAAGCACTGGACCGTGGGATACAGCTTAAGGCTTCAAGAGGGATAAGATGGGATCAGTCTGCAGTGGAGTAGTAAAATGAATTTTAAAAATGTAAAGAAAACAAACATGAAAGCAGAGATAGGCATACTAGCCCGGGGGATTACATTTTAGATGGATCTCTTCACATGCACAAGAGCAAATTGCAATCACTCCGAGTGAAGAAAGCCAGTGACTGTAGTGGTCTGACCCACTCTGTCATGCTTGGGTGGAATCAAAATGTGAGTGACACCTGAACAGACAACAGATGAAGAGGGCTGGCCAAAAGCCCCTCTATAAAAATGTAGGTTTGCATTTTTATTATGATTTTTTTTTAAACATGAGTCTGGGGAGCTAAAGCTGTCTCTAGGTCAGGCCTAAAAATGGTCTCCCAGCCACTATTTTGAAAGTAAAAATAGATATATTTGGGGTGCAGTGGGCTCCTCACATGCTGGGCCCCAGTACACCTACTGCGCTATTGATGTCCCTGTAGGCCTGCGATAACAGTAAGTGGCAGTGAAAAGGAAGTATGAACCAAGAATGAAAAATTGGTTCCGTTCACAACTACATGTAGAGACAATGTTTAGCGCAGGAGCAACAGGTATATCAACAGCCCGGATATACAGCCCTAAGTCACCAGTCCCAGGGCGTGTGTGGGGGTGGCACCAAACTGGAGGCGAGCGGAAGACAGGTGTAGAATCCTGTTTACTCCCTAAGGCAAACGCCTACGTGTTCTTGATAGCTAGCAGTCTGTAAGATGTGTTGCTTTGTTTAAAGTTTTATCTTATCACCTGGATCAAGAATCAATGTTTGAATTCTGGCTACTGATGAGTATGAATGAATCATGCTTTTCAGTGCCACACCACAAAATGAGCTTCTTCTAAGTGTTGTCTCAAAAGGCAACCAGTGCACAAAAGAACTCACAAATCCGGTTTATGAGCTAAATGTTAAATGATTATAAGCGTCACTAACATCCAGGGATGAACACTTTCAGGTAAACACCAAGGGCCTGAATCGCAATTTTGTGCATAGAAGTGAATCTTCTGTGCAAAAACCCTGAACTGGAGGCGTAAATTCACTCCCCCTGATTGACAGACTTGGGAGCAGTGTCCGTTTGTACCCACAGAACAGATTTACCACTGGAAACGAGAGATGTGCTTTGTGCATGGGAGGATTTGTCATACCAAGTATAGTGAACACCCACAGACATGTATATTTGTCCAGATTCATAATAGTATGTAGGGTGCTTCCCACACTGAAGACATAAGCAAATGTAATCTTGTCAAAAACTAGACTGTCTTTTCAGAGTGTGAAAGGAAAGGGTGCACCCGTATAACTCATGGGTTTGGAAGGAAAGATGTTTCTCGAAAGAAAATCTTTTTTATCCTTGGAGAAAATAAAAGTATGCATATGTCAGACAATTCCCTGAAGTAGTCCTGGTGACCAGGGAGTATGTATGAAATTTACTGTTGGATTAATTTTCCATGAGTACGCTTATTGCATTTTGTGATTTCCGAAAAATGCTTACATTTATTCAAGTCATAGATTCTATGATTCATTTGTCTACACATTTGTGTGTGAACAGAACCCCATAACAGGAGAATCTGAGTGCCTCATAAGAAGGGGAAACTAAACCCGGTATGTATGGCTCTGCAGGAGTGCTTGCAGCGGGTGAAGGCAGTGCATGTAGTCCCAATACCGGCAACATCCCCCCACCTTCCCATAGGCGAACGTGCATAAATAAACCACAAGACACTTTGTTTATGGGAAAAACTTGTCACAGGTTTATTCCATACAAGAGTATGCAATAAGGTGGGTTATCTTACGGGCGATCCATGGGCAGGCAGCCGTCCAACCAATGCTGCCCCTGCCCGCCTGATGAGCCAGCACTGTGGGATGTATGCCCGATCAGCGCTACACCTTTGTTGATCCACCACTGGATCACGTGTCCCTTGTTACCAGGGCGGAGCGTATCAGGGCAAACCCCCGGTTGGTCAGGCCCCCAACCGCCCGAAGGACTAACGAGGCGACGTCGCGGTTCTCCAGGACCCTGCCCTGAGGATCCTGGTCTTTGGCTCTGGCACCCCTATTGTGCCGCGCAGAGGTACCCTTACTGTACCCGTCTGCCGCAGAGGTACCCTTACTGTACCAGACTGCTTCCAGATCGCCCTGTAACTCCGCCACAGCCCTGGAGGCGGCCACCGTCGCAGCCAGGGCCCCCCACCACTGCACCTCCTATTACCTGCAACCTGCCCTTTCCAAACATTCCTTTACACCCAGGAGAAACAAGTCCATCCCCACCGGGGACAAGTGGACCCCGTCCTCCTCAAAGCAACCTGCTTTCTAGGGCCTCCTGCAAGCCCAGTGGAACGTGTCACTGCCCGCCTGTGACAGATGCACCCCATGTTTGTCAACTTCACCTTAGGCGTACGCATGGATGGCAATGGACCCCAACTTTAGCAAAGTAGCCTTTAACATTAGCCTGAATCAGCTCGTGTCTGATGAAACCTAGACCCCTCTGGTCTGCGAACTTACGCCCTGAACAGTTCCCTCTTACAGGGATGTTCACGGCCTTGTCAGACTTAGCACCGTGCCACCTCTGCGGGGGATCATCTCCACCCATCAGAGCTTCACATTGCCCCATGTAGTTGCTGAACTCACCAAACAGCGCATTACAACATGCGACCGCTCATTTCCAGGCCTCCTGCAAATCTAAGGGAAGAGATCACTCCCTACTGGTGATAGATGAACCCCATCTCTATCACAATAGCCCTTGACTTTCGCCTGGGTCAGCTAGTGTCTGCAGAAACCAAAGACTCTTCTGTCCTGTGAACCTGTGCCAGGAACTATTCACCCTCCTGCGGGAAAGTTCCTCTGCCTCACCTGACCTAGCCCCGTGCCAACTTTGGGCGGGGCGATTTCCAACACCAAGGATCACATTGCCCCATCTATTTGCTGATCCCACCTAGCTGCCGTCCTTCTAGCACTGTGTGTGCCTGAACCCCTGTGTCCCCCATCTATGGGACCGCCCCTTGTTATGTAACCGCTCCCACTCCCGCCTGCCTGCCTTGGCTATTTGGGCGAGGAGGATTATGCTTGACCTTGCAGTCCCTTTGCTTTCTAAATCATGACGCACAGGAATGTCATAACTAGTGGTATGTGAAAATGAGCAAGGGGGGGCCCACCTGCCCATGCCATGCATCCTTTGTTCCTTATGGGAATTCCGCCAGCTCAGCTCCCTCTGAGGTGAAACCCCCTAGGCAAACCAGCTAAGAGGATCTGTCTGATTCAATACAGTGCGCACTGCGCGATATGGTGCCTAACATTGAGCATTGTCTAAGTCCTACCTAACCTGCCAAAATAACGGAAACCAAGGTTCCCAGTTCCCTGTTTAGCTGAAGTATACCTACTGTGGGTAGGCTAGGAGATACCACGACCACATTGGTCATGTGAACCTTAAGTACACAATTTCGCCTGTGCGTCCCTCTAAATGAGACGGGCTCCACACCGCTGTGAGGCCAGAGACACACACATATGTTGTGCCCACTATTGGAGACAACTCACCTCTTCTTGGAGTGACAACTACCCAGGTGCCTGCACAAGTCACCCAACAGGCAAGATGGCCCTGACTACCTTGTGTTCTGGTGCCAGGTTTGGAAAGCACCTTGCCTACACTTGCTGCCCCCTGGGAACCACACAATGCCCGTGCTCTGGCCGCAACGCGGCAATGCCCTAGTGTCACATTGAACCCCTGGTCAATTAAGAGTGCCACTCCAACTACTTAAACCTACCCCTTGACCATGGGCGGAGTCCAGCTCTCCCCAAACTTTTGCTGGTATAACCCGCGGGCAAGCCTCCTGTTTCGTTCAATTTAGTAATTCATGGCACTGGCCCACAAGGGCCTAATGGGCTGTGTAAATGCGGCCCAGGGTGACCTTAAACACTCGGCTTGGTGTGGATGGGTGCTAACAATACCTGGCTGAAGTGCAATCCCTTTGACAATCACTCCTGACAAGATGTGCCAATGCAGGTAGAAGCAAGAGTTATCCAGCCCACCTTACTTCCTGTCCCAGTTATCTGAGTAACTCAGTGAAAGATGCACATTTGAACTGGTTGCGGAAACTGTTACTTACTCCTGCAAACGCTCTGCTCAGAGCAGCCCGCCAGACAATGGCTTCCATTGAGAGGCGGTGCCAACAGACCTCCAAGCACTTAAGGCGGTATCCCCGAGTAGGGCTCTAATCTAAAAAATGCCCTGTGCTTCTGATACCGCCTCTGGCTGTAAGCC
The DNA here is from genome assembly GCA_963921515.1 of Calotriton arnoldi. Classification (NCBI taxonomy): domain Eukaryota; kingdom Metazoa; phylum Chordata; class Amphibia; order Caudata; family Salamandridae; genus Calotriton; species Calotriton arnoldi. Next base: position 29,779 of record CAWUFW010001537.1, read on the forward strand.
GCTCAGTGCTACTGATGCCTTGGCGTTTCCTGACCCACAGCCAGCTCACCCTGATACAATCCGCTCGTGACTGGGACTCAACAGTGCGGTGAAAGCACGAGACATCCTAGCCTGACCTTAGCTCTTCACCAGGCTCCCACATAAGAGCCATCCACAACCCTGTGGCCAAAAACATTCGCCCTGTGGGGCGGTTGTGAATGGACTGCAAACAACTCCTAGGCATTCTCTACTCCTGTTGAAATGGAGTTACTAGTTGGCTAGGGTATGCGCCTAAGCCTGGCCCACCCACCTCTCTAGTCAGGAGAAGGGGGTGCACACTTAGGCTGACACCTGCCCACCCCCTAGGTGGCTAGGCAGAGACTTTGGCTTATCCCAGAGGCAGTGTAAATATAATGTGCCAACCGCACTCCCACAGTGGCACACTACAGCAGAGACTCCATACCAGGTTAATTTAATTACCCTTCGTATCGTCCACCCAAGAGAGACTTAGTACCATCTGCCCCCATTACCCTGTGCTACCAAACCTCATCATGACATCACAGGGATTACATAACTCACTAGGTCAATCGGGCCACCGTCCTACAGCTCAGTTAGCACAACCCCGTAGTTGTTGGTAGGAACTGTACTTAGCATAACATAGCACAGGGTTAATGTAAAATTGAACTTTCCCACCATTGGGCTGGTAACCGACGGCCAAAAAGACAGAACCTGGTCATGAGATCCCAGTTTCCTAGAGTAAAACAATAAATTAACAAATGTGCTACATGCACCCATGCCCTAGCCACCTGTTGCTACAGTGGGCAGCCACCCCCCTGAAGGCAGTGGTCTGTCCAGCTCTCCTCCGAATTTCTCAGCTATGGGGGCTCCAGATAATCTCAGGTGTGAGAAAAGTCCTTCTAACATGGCCAACCGACGGTTTATACGTGTAAGTGACTGGCCCCCAATATGGTATGACCAAACCAAGGTTGAAGCAATAGGAGCATGAGGCCTTAAGCAACGGGTGTCTTTGTGTACTGGAAACATTACTTAGCCCCGCCAAGAACCATGGACATCCCCTACATGCGGGTCACCAGATCGTCAAAGAAATATAAATGGATTTGCGACCAATGCGCCATCCAAACTACTGAATTAAAATTGGCTTGCATAGTTCTTTGAAAGAAAAGAATTGACTGACCCGCTCAAAGTCAAAGGACATATCAAACCGCTTTGGTCTACTTTGCTGAGAAGGATGGAGCAATGCCCATTATCGGTATTAGTGAATGAAGGCATTATTCATTCATGTACACCAAAGTGGGGGACCCTGCCACCAAGTGGCCTTCCCACTTTGTGGCACCCTAGCAGTATAAAGTGGTTTAAGGGCCTGTCCGTGACTATTGTCTATATTGGGACCAAGATGAACCATGATATTATCACCGATCAAAGTCTGATGTCAATCGCAACATCTGGCATAATTTCATAAATAGCCCTGACTGGCACCACACTCTCTCATCCTATGCTCTGTGTGATCTTGGCCCACTATAGTGTGAGCAGAGCCCCGCGATGTATACCTGGCTACATGTTCGCTAATGCACAAGTAAAATACCCCCTTTCCCATCAATTTGGGTTGCACCGTACATAATCAGGATGCAGTGGGCTAGTTACTCTCCTGGGGCCCCAATGCCACTGCACTTGCGGCACTAATGAAACGTTGTCGATTTGGCTGTCAACTTTGCTGCCTGTGCCACCCTTCATCCCCATGGAAATTGTGCTGGGCTCTCGCTTACTACCCTGCTGAGTGAGCCCTCTGTATTCACCAGATTCATTAACAATTTCCGCTTCTGACTGTACTTGGTAACACGTTCACCCCATGGTATCTTGGCGCTGCATAACGTTTGTTACTCAGCTCCATGGTACTCGTTTTATCGACCTCAGAAGGATGAAATGCTTGTTGATTGCAACCTTGTTGGCCACCCAGCGAAGTATTTGCTCAATGCGCCTCTGCGCTACCGCTCATGCTTCACTAACCCTGCCGCATGTGCACCATCCCGCAAAAGGAATGGCTCCTGTACTCAACTTAAAGGCAAAGTGCACCGCATGCGCATCTACAATGTGCCTCTGCGCTACAGCTCATGCTTCACTAACCCTGCCGCATGTGCACCATCCCGCAAAAGGAATGGCTCCTGTAATCAACTTTGGTTGTCTCTTCGCAGTTCTATCTAGCACATACTCAAGCTGAAGGTATCGAGGCGCCTTACATGAGCACCCGTCACGTTATACCATGACTTACGCCACATTACAGGCACAGATAGATCTACGTGGCAGTAGGCCCCGCCAATCATTACACAATCTACAAGGCCGCAATGACAATCATCGAGGGGGTTCACCACAGGGGAACTAGCAAACTGCAGTGCACTCCTGCTCCGTACATACATAGAAGAGCAGACTAGACACCAGAGTATGAATTACTCTTGTGCAACTTACTGCTTTTTAAATTAAGCCCCTGCTCTCAAACTGGGAGAGGGATAGTGCAGTGGGCACAGTTAACAATGCTTCCATCAGGGACAAACATCTTGCTAACCCGGTTTGAGGAGCAAGCACGCTGATGCTGATCATGGGCGGGCCCTTGAAATCCTTTACACTTAACAAAACAGTGGGGGTAGGGGCCCCTTATTTAGAAGAGGCTGTAGACAATCAACCAGCGCAAGATCCTTGCACAGGTTTGGCACCACACTCCTTTAAACTGTTGGGCAATGAAGCTACGCCAAGGTATAAAAACGCTATACATGAGCGCCAGTTACATTACATATTCAGCACAACTATCCTTATGTTCACAGCGAATGAAAAGCATGGCCTTCAGTGGAAATGTGCTACGCTCACCGATCCAGGTGCGTCCCTCCTAATTGCAATGTTTTGCAGCATGTACGGAATCATGGGCTGAGTGGTCACAGCACCCTATCTGGCTCATGGCTTAATAATGACCAGACTTCCCTCCGTGTCTGGTTGCTGCCACACAGTTCTTACCCCGGACCACCGGCCAGAAATTATCAGTAAGAGCAACCCCTAGGGGTATTGTGGTTTCCCACTATCTTGATGGAACGGAAGGAAAAACCTGGGACTCCGTCCCTACCCCAGCCACATTCACCAAACCGAACTCAGCCTACCTCATTCTTTACTGAATCAAAACTGTAACCTTGTGTCTGGCATTCCTTTCTAGCATGGCGAAGCCAGCGAGGACAATCTGCCGCGCCCGACGCCGCAACACAACCTGTGCTGCAACGAACCAACGCATGCATCAACAGGGCCCAAGGCCAGACTGACTTTGGGGCGAAAGGAACCTGCATTTGTGTGCCCTAAAAGTGGCTAACCGGCGCCGGGACTCGAACATGGTCCCCACCCATCATTACAGCTCGAACCGCGGGCCACTTACACCCTCCTGAGAGGTCCCATTCTTGACGATGGCACACCATCAACCTCTACGGAGCAACCAGCTTGACGGACTGTACTTTAAATTAAACCATTGTCAGTCTAGAATAAGTGTTGCTCCCCAAGAATGCACCACTTTCAAAACACCCACACGCCATATCACCTAAAGGCTCCTAGAATGGAAAGTAGGAGAACCGGGGGAATGGTTCTCAACCGCGAATGAAAACCTGCATCCAATATGCACTGCTGAAAACGAGCTTCACAGATAGCGCCCCTCCCCTAAGTGTGCCATGGCACCGGCGGCGATGCTGGCCTAAGCCCGCATGCGTGAAGGCGACCATGGCGCCACCATGCCCCCAACAGCTCATAATGCGCCCTAGACGCCAGAGACCCGGCAACTCAGCTCCAACTCTGCTCTACTGCTCCAAATACCCAAAACGAGAGGCCCGCCTCCGGTAGAAAACAAGAAAGGCACTCAGAGACCTACACTGGTGTGCCAGCTCACCTGCGCTGCTGTTGGGCTGCCCGATCTATGGTGCACTAGCCATGCCATGGCCGGTCATTCAGGAGTCGGTGATGAGCGAAGTTCCGCCCGCACCTGACCTCCACCCAGCACGGCTCACCTGCCTGGCTCACATCCTCTCCTTAAAATACTAGTTGGTGCCTGGGCCCCCGTCGAGCTGCAAAGCCACCCAACAAGCATACGCTCTCTACCAGCTCCCAGCTGTTTGTGCAAGCTGTAATGTACCTTCCGGCCCCGGTGTCTGCCCCCACCCATGAGGGAAACGTGCAGACTAATCAAAGGCACGATGGGCATGAGCAATTTGGCCAACAGGGCACCGCCCGGAGCAAAACATATGCCCCCTAGGGCCCAGAGTCAGCGCCGTCTACCCCGCAACTGGATATCGCTCAATTAAACAAAGCGAGAACGGCATCCTGGCTATCTCACCGGGGCACCCCTAATCAGGTTTCTTATTACCGTCGTCATGATATAAGTTTTAATTATGAAAGAGCTTTTGAAGCTATTTACGGAAATACCTCAGCTGAAATGCACTCCGTGAACTCAATGTCCTTTCATGCCACATCAATCTCACTTTACAATTCATTGCCGTGTCTAGCGGTCCTACGGTAGGGCAAAGGAAGCACCTGGAAATGTATACAACAAAGAGCAAAAGAAAATCGGCCCACACGAAACTGCAAAATTATACTTTCCTATTAAGTAGGTTTTACTTTATACAGCGTTGTGCTGTTTTCAACAGCTTTAGATTTCCTGCAGAAAGCTTTATTACACGTTTCTCTCTAAACTTTTAGGGAGCGACTATTTGACAGTGCATGTGAACTCATACTGTGCAGGACGGCTGTAGAGATTGCTGCCATGTAACCGGCATGTTGGTTTACAGCCCTAGCTTTAGAAACTTATAACAGCTTTTGGCGATCCTTACGTCCAACAACATATTTCACCTGTAGCATTTGCCTGCCACCTGCTGGGCATTCAAATTAATTTATTCGAGTTACCATTTCATTTCGGCGAAGGTACATCGGAGCCACCGATCACTAATTAGACACACAACCGCCATAGACTAATTCAGTCACTGAGCGTTCGAGGAGTTGCCTGCTCTGGTCCTACACTGTTCAATACAGCCGACGAAGGGACACGGGCCCGGCCCCGCAACCCAAGCAAGGCAGCGGCGCTGGTTACCACCCACCAGACTGCTCGGGACAGCAGCTCTTTCTCTCTGCCCATCTGCCTCGGTCTAACCTGCAACCGCTTCACGCCCTGAACCACGATGGGAGCCTGCGCACCCGACGGACTGCGGGCCACTGACTCGCGCTCCATTGTTCCCCCTGGACACAAAATGGATGCCAAGCAGCCAGACCCAAATAGGAGGACCGCGACAACATCCGGCCCCCGAGGCACACACTCACCGCAATACCGACGATCAGACTGAACGCGACAACGAGCCAGCCACCTGACATCGTGTCCACCGGAGGGAACAAGAGACGACCTCCCGAGACGGCGAGGCTGGCGGCAAGAGGCCGCTGGGAGGGTCAGAGGGGTATACATACCCTCCCTCCCCCCTGGGCGTACCGGAATTGACGCCCACACCCCCTGAACAGCGGGCTCCAGGCGGAAGCCCTCTGCTGCTAGAGCGAGGGGTAGGCTTGTGCCGCAATGGCACTAAAGGGCCGCCCTTTTAGGGGGGCCCCCTTTGGGGGCGGCGGGCAGCCACATTCATACCCTTTTCAACGCTACCGTGTGAACAAAATGAGTTCGGTCTTTGCTGGGATTGAGTTTAGTGTTCAAAAGTCGAGAGAGGTGGATGCAGATTTCTTTTACTAGCCAGTTAGTTTTGTATTTTATAAAGGTTTCCCAGAAGTCCTTTCGGCAGGCCTGGTTGGTAGCAGTTAGCCTGCTGTAACTAAGAACTCATTGGAAGTGCCCCTACAAAGGCAGGCTCTCCCTAGCTGTGTGGTGTTGAAGTTGTATGATGTTTGTGAAAGAAAGCTTCTCTGCGGTCCTAGGTTGAAGCTCGGATTCCTGTCCTCAGGCTCTGTTGGGGACAGTGATGCTCCGAAAACAAGAGGCTCTTTTATTTCAAGGTGACACCGCCTGCGGTTCTCTGAAGGGCACGGATTCTAGGGGACTTGGTGCAAGGAGTCAGTGAGGTCATATGCCTTGTTTTCAGTGTGGAATCCTCCCAAACAACCAAGGTATTCACTCCTTCTCCTGTTTCACCCTGCCTCCAAACATTGTCACAAGACTGAGCACACTTCTCCTCACCCGCCCGTGCAATAATCTGTCCTCTGCTTAGCAATGGCCCTCAGTCACTGGTCGATTTTACCTCATCAAGAATTGTCAAAAGATGGAAACAGACTGGTGGCAGGTTCCCAAAACCTATTACTGGGTGCCCTCCCGTGTGCCTTACTCCTACTGTAGTGAAAAAGTAAATGCAACAAGTGGGCTAGAAAGACACCGTTTAAATTCAAATTGTATACACATTGGTACATATGTGACACCTGGCAATGGTCATGTGGGCGGGGCTTCATGCTAGTCGCCTGCTGTTACAGCTCCAGCTTATGCATGCAGCAAATGTGAAGCACATTTTATCAATGTGTGAATCAGGTAAAGGCCGGCACGTGGTGCTTTAAAGAGCCTTTGACTGGTTTGCCCACACTGGTAAAAGCTGTACAGAGACATCAGCCAACTTGCGCATATCAGCAAACTGGCTCAGAAATCTTCCACTACAGTTTACAGGCATTTTTTATGTCTTTAACTGGTTGCCAGAGCATAGGTTATGAACAGCCAAAACATACACAGAGAGGAAGGGGTTTTTGGTCTGCCCTCTTCAGTCATTGCTTGCAGAAAGCATCTTTCACATTTTGATCACGGTGGAGTAGCATTTAAATTTCAGTGTTAACTGCTGGCTGTCAGCCTGCTTGTCTGTGGGTGCCTAACCACCCATTGAGGCGCATAGACTCAAATGGCGCCCGCCAAGGTATTTCCACCGGAGTGGGGAGATGTCCCATTAGTCGAGGGGGTCCCGATGTCCCATCTGGATAATTGGCATAACTGATCAATACAAACCACTGAACTAGAGGCAAGCCCAGCTACAGAGTCTCGGGGTCAAACAGACTCAACTGCCTGACTGTAAGATGGCAGCCAAGCTACATACCCTTTCCTATCCTGCCATCCTCGTTATCTCCACTCGCCCGTCTCTGGACGCAAGACCTTCGGTCACTTCATGATCTCTATTCTATCCCGGCGGAGACCGAACCACATGGCCGATTCCCGGTGGAGCTGCACCGACAGCTATAGGGGAGATTGGCTCCGGCACACCGCTATGGCCGTCACCTACCCAGCCGGACTTCGGACATTTGTCTCGTTGTTTTCTCTGCTGCTGTCTCCTCCCAGTGGACTTCCAGCTCTTGTTGGTCTTCTTGGGTCTTGATTTTATGTTCGTTGGTAACACTTGTCTCAACTATGTAATCATTCTGTAATTTATGTGAATATGTGGTAACCTGTAACTCGCTGTTTCCTTATGTAAAGCGCTCTGATACCTCCGGGTCTAGCCAGCGCTATATAAAGCTCAAATAAATAAAAAAAAATAGACTGCGAAGTCAGCACCCGTGTACTGCATTGGGGCTCATCTTTGCTACTGAAGTTGATGTTGTAGCATCTGTCACTTTGAACCTCAATGTGTTTTTGCTCTTAAATGTCAATTGTGCTTCTAAAACCGATTCCATACTCCTGCTGATTCTGCATCAAGGGCGATTTTGAGTCTTAATGTGATTTTTCACCTAAGTACGATGTAGCTCCTTCGTGTAATACCACAGAGGTGCTTCCTTTACACCTAATTGTGGTTTTGGACCCAAATGGCTTTTTGCTCATAAGTGTGATCTGTGCTCCCAAAAGTGTTTCTGCAGTCCTGCCGATATTGCACAATGGTAGTTTTGCACCTGAAGATGATTTTGCACCTAAATGGGATTTTTGCTCTTACAAACGTTCACGCTTTTGTTGATGTTGCTTCAAGGGTGGTTGTGCAAATAAATGTATGTATGTAAATTGTGTTTACACAGCATCAACCTAGCCACAAGACAGTGGAGCATTATATATTGTCAAAGGCAAAGATACAGTCAACGATTCATTGGATAGGATGCTGGGTTCTGAGAATGGAGGTGGTTTGTTAATTTATCATGATGAGATTTTGCACCTAGATTTTGCCTTTAAAATGTTGTGATGTGATTTTTTTACCTAATTCTTTTGTAATTTATGTTTATAAAAATATTCCCACATTCCTGATGACATTGCATAAACGGTGACTTTGCATTCTAATGTGATTTTGCTCCTGTGATACACAGTCCTGTTTCCGTTGCACCAAAGGTGATTTGGCACTTAAAGTCGTCTTGCCTGTGACTGTGATTTGTGCTTGTGAAGGTTTTACATGCTTATGCTGATGTTGCACCAGAGGTGATTGTGCACCTCATTGTGCTGTTTGCCCACTGTGAGACCATGCTAGTACTCATTCTTGACACTTGCTTATAAATGGTCTCTCTGTACTGATTGATACCCCACGGCTTCATATTGAAGCGGTTTTATACTGAATCAGCTTCTCGGCAACAAGAGCCTACACATTCTTTGCATGATGTTAATAGAGCCACTAAATCTAAAACAAAGAGAGTTTCATTAGGATCAGACTATAGGATACTTCTAACAACAAATACGAGATCCTATCGACTTCGCCTCCGCCCTCGGTCTCTCCAAAAATATTCTCTAACCGCGAAAAAACAGTGATGCTCTGACAACCAACCCCGAAAAACTAAATCAGTTACAAATATGTTAATAGCAGACTGGACTGCATTAAAACTGACCTACTCTTTTTGTTACTAAGGATATACCCTTCTGGACTGCTATCCAGTGGTGTTTCTTCCTAGTCTCAAACAACAGAAAAAATAAGGAATCAACTTGCTATCGCAGGTTTCCATAACCAGAAACGCGAGCTACACATGACTCTGTATGAAAATGGGAAGGTCATGAACCAATCCTGGACTATGAAGTTCCCTATCTTCATCACAATTTTTTTAATACCTGAAGTCCATACAAGATTCGACTAGAAGCAACAACCCTCACACCATGTCTACCATCTGGACTGACTATTACACCACTAGATCACCAGCCTCCACTATGCCATTATCACTCCTACTGCTCTCCAGAAATGAATCCGGACACAATCATGGCAGCAAAAGTCTAAGGAACAAAGATTCTCCTACACTGAGCCAAATCAAAGTACTGTCAAGGACCAACCTACAGCTCTTCTGATAGCCACCACTTCTCCTTGATGCAGCCCCCCCTGTCAGTCAACCTCCTGGTCCATAACATATGCATCAAAATAATAGCACTGGAATGGATTCTCCACTGAAGGACACAGAAGGACAACAAGTAGTCATTGTTCACATTAAACATGCAATTACTTGCCTCATTGTTCATTACATCCTTAATACTGACAAGAAAACACACTTTTATCCACTCTCCAAAATTAAGTGATTGACATCAAAATTAAACTGGACCATCTGAAAGAGATGCTAGAAAGTTTGCAAAGAGCTCCCTTCATCTCCCTTCCACCAGCACTCCACTGCAGGGGACTGTTTGTCCAACCTTCCCTCTGTAACACCCTGTTTGACACACCTGCACCTGAGCACAATAGTCACACCAATCCCAATGCTTTGGAGCATTCTTTCACACAGATTTCTTATAGTGCAACACACACACCTGAGTACTCTGTGGTCACAGGTCCCACAACACATCAAATAACCACAATCTCCAGAGTTAAGTTTCTTAAACAGTGTTTGACTAACCTACCCATGTACCTCAGAAGAGTCACTTAATTGCAAAGTGACCAAAATCCTACTCATCTCACCAAGCTGACGTCCGGACCATGGGTCAGGGGATCTGTAATGCTGCTTCCACGTATTCCCAGTGGCGGCTCCTCCGTTATGGCAGAGGAGCGTCGCCCCGCCTGCTGCGAATGCAGCAGGCAAGCACATTAATAAAATGGTAATAAATACCATTTTATTATAATGTGTCCCAGGCTCGCGCTGTTACAGCGCGAGGGCAGGGGGCGGGCTGATTAATGCAATTGCACTATTAATGCATAAGATTGGCAGGCTGTCTAGAGTTGGCCAATCTGACATGCACACTTCAGAGCCTGCAAACCCAGGGCTGAGGAACAACCGAGGGATTGCAGCTGCAGGCCCCCAGCCTCAAAATGAGTGCTGGGTTAGCCTGCTGCAACCAATCCTGGAGCTGCGGTGCAGCTCCAGGATTGGTTGGTTTTACGTTGTACAAGGAAGTCCTTCCCTTTCCGCCCAAGTCAGCACAGAGGAGAGCACCTGGAGGACGAAGGAGACCACATCCAGAGCCTGCATGCCAGCAAGCCAGCAAGCCCAACATATGGTGAGTGTTTTGTGCATCGCGCACCACCATATTGTAATGTTGCCGGCAGCCGCTGCGTATGCCTACAATCAGTCATTGACCTGGGGCAATTAAGCTAACGGAAACTTGGTTCTGAACACCCTCTGAACAATTCTATTACCACAAGGATACTGCATCCCCCAAGGAAGTGGCGAGGGTTTGCCTTTATCCACAAGGCGTTCCCTAAATGCAAACAGATTAACACAAACAACTAAACCCAATGTCAATGCCCTGCAGTGAAGATTACAAACATAACTCCTAAACCACTGAAGCTGAATATCTTATATTACCCACCTGACATTAGAAAAGCTTTTGTTGATGGTTTCCTCCGCTGGGAAAAAGAAGACACCTAGACATCCCTCCCAAATCTTTCTGGCCACAAAATATCCTAGTACAGCAGTGCACGTTCCTTACCCACAATAAGGCTCTAACCTGGCCCTGATTTTCATAAACAAACACCACATACACATCACTGACCCCATCATAATGGATTCATCAGACAGTTTTCTTTTCCTTTTAAAGTTTAATGCACCCTCCCCCTGCTAAAATGAATAAATATAATGCCCAGACGTAAGAAGCACAAAGGGAGGTTGCACTGAGAAACATCACAAACAGACTGTTGCATGTGTGCATGCCGTGTGTTAGCACTTCAAAACCAGACTGATCAACTTCGACAGTGCTTTTGTAGGCATGGCTTAATGTATAGGTAAAGCAGCTGTCAAAATGCGAAACGGCATTAAGCATACGTGCCGTTTCCCCGCAAGCTGAACAATGCTGGCCTTACCCACGCACATGCCTTACCCACGCATATGCGTGGTTAAGGCAGTCGGTGTTCTAGCTGGCTTAGCGGATGAGCGGGACGAGGAACCGGAAGGCATGCAGTAGGAAGGACGGACTGGGATGCAGCTGGGTAAGTTGGGCTGGGGCCGGGGGGAGGTGGAGGTAGGTTTGTGGGGTGGGGCTCGTTTTAGGGCTCAGGGACGGGGCCTGGAGTCGGGGTAGTTTTTAGGGGGAGAGTTTTAGGGCCCAGGGCAGGGGGCAGGAAAGGGGCAGTTTTCAGGGCTAGGGGGCAGTGTTTAGGGCTCAGGGCGGGCATGAAAGGAACAGTTTTCAGGGCTAGGGGGCAGTTTTTAGGGTTCAGGGCGTGGGTGCTGGGGTCAGGGTAGTTTTTTTGGGCGGGGGGTCGGGTTTTAAGGTGCAGGGTAGAGGGTTAGGGTAGTTAATAGGGCTGGGGTGGGTAGATTACACCGCAGGAGGGTCGAATTTTAGGGCTCGGGCAGGGGGGTGCTGGGGTGCGATCTTTACCACACATATACCTTTACCAATCATATCCTCATCATGAAATTCATTGTAAAGGCATGCGTGGTAAAGACACGGTTGTTGTAAAGACCACTTGGTTAAGGCGGGCATGGTTTCGGCATGCGTGGTTGTGTCATACAACCGTCACAATATCTCAGCCCGATGGAGGCAATTCTTAACATATCTCTGGTGTGACAAGTGGAATTGCTGGATTGTGCTACGTTGGTTTAAGCTGTCGGCATCATTCCTCAGTACTCGTGTTTTGTTTTGTATGGTATTCCTTCCACAGCATTGACTGTTCTTGGATTTGGCACTGCTGGGAAGGAAGTTCCCTCTTCACAGAAACTGTCTGAGTCAGACAGTACATTGGCAGAAGACAACATGACTGATTAATCTAGTCTCTGTTTTCTTTCATTTGCCCCATTGCCATGATTCATTTCCTATGAGATCATGTTTATGTGGAGCGAAAACATTTGAGTGTGGTATACCAACAAAGCAGAGAAAACTTTAGACAGCAAAAACCCATGCCACATTTACCATATAGAAGAAAATAAAATTTTCAACAAACCAAAACGTATCACATTTTCATGAAGAGCCATCAATGGGTTTTATAAGTTCCCATCCATCTGTCTATATGCACAGCTGCCAACTAACCTATCTACAGACAGTTTTTAAAAGCCTATAGAACTTTGCATTATGAGGATTTGTAGTTTTGTTCATAGTAGTAAAATCATAGAGTAAACAGGTCCCAGCAGGCAAACTGCTGCAGGGCAAATAAAGAGGGATAGAACTCAAAGAAGGTAACACACATGAGCTGGTGCATACCATCATGCTCCTCCTATAGCACATCCCTGTGCTCCCCCATTGAACATCAGCGTGTGCCCCCTGCTACAGAGCACACTATGTAAAGCACATACCAGTTTGCTCCAGAAGCTATATACTTCGCTCGAAGATCCCCTGATGCTTAACAGCCAGCGGTACCCTGATGCACACACTCAGGATGTATGACTGTTGACCTGTGTCCATTGATGCCTGTATGTATGTGTTTAATGTTCTGATTATCAAAAAGGAGAACGCATGTTTGGTCTGTATCCATGGGTCCCTGTATGGGCGTTGGCCTTTGTGAAAATGTGTGTTGGTCTGTGTTCATGGGTGCTTGCGTGTTTGTTGGACCACGTGAAAATATGGACTTAAGTTATGTTCGACTGTGTTTCTCGTGCACCCATACATTGTGTACCTTCGTGCGTGTCCATGATATAAAAGCCAAGCCTATTGTCTTTATCAATGCTTGTTGTTGCTGTTATCACTTCACACCGCCTGACTCGCGCTGGTGCAGTTTTCTCGTTTATATATGGGTTTATTCAGGCAGTATCACATGGAATATCTGTACTGGCAGGATATGTATTTTGGGCACATGCCAAATATGTTCTTGGCTCCTTCTCTACACATTCAGGACTGTTTGCCACCTTCCTTGGTTTCTGACCCAGTCTATGGTAAAGTACTTCTTTACATCTGGACTTGGGATATGCCCCTTTACCCATGGGCTGAGGTTACTTGGGTGAATGATTGTAGCACACGTCAGATCGCCAGGACAACAGCCCTTCAGGGATGCTGATGGCAGTGGAATCACTCAATGAAGACTGGTGGTTGACCTGTTAGGAGACAGCACAGAAGGGAAAAGTACACTCAGAAAAAACACGAGGAGGAGGAGATGCTTATAAAAGTAAACTGTATTTCTAGCACTGCTTTCATATAATGAATCAGCCTGCCACATAGGAAAACAAAAGACTCTTGCGCTGTCCCGAGGTCTCGGTGGTAGCTCTCAGGCGAGTCTTGGCAGTCACAGGGGCAAGCCACAGTGTATGTATGTCTTGGAGTAGGCCAGGAGCACAACACGCCCCAAAGGGCCTATCGGTAGTGGATAAGTCAGACTACCAACTTCTTGCATATTGATCGGGCTCTAGCCAGTAAACATCAAGGCCAGAACATGAGCCATTGCCTTCTACTGGCACAACCCACAGGTCTCTACTAGGCCTGAATAAAATGTAATTTAGCTGGTGATTTTTTTATTTTTTTTAACAATATGTTTTTATTGAAATAGTACAGTAGGAAGCATGGTATTACAGAATATTCGACCCTGGTATAGTTATAAGTTCAAGGCAGCAGTCACAATTATTAAAAAAGATGATATCACAACTACAACTTTCAGGGTTCCATATCATCCTATCCTTGTTACGGTTGTTAACTTGTCTGCATATGTCCCCGCTTCAAGACCAGCTCAGCAGCAAACGAGCATACACATCATCACATAAAACATGTATTGTAAAGAAGGAGACATCAAACTAAATAACTAATACAGAACTGAGCAGTTGCAGCGGGCATCCATGATAGTACTTCTCCGCTGAAACCTAAAGAGAGGGGGTTGGGGAAGAGGGAGCAACAGCTGCACCCCCCCTCCTCTCCCCCGACATCAGCGAGCCCTGCCATCCAGATGTCCACTCACAGACGCACACATTCGGAATCATCCTGGGATTAGCTGGCGTAATTTGCATAATTTCGGGATTTAGCATCACTCTTCTTACATAAAATGTCCAAAATTACTCCACTATCCTACATCATGTAATTACAGGATTCACAGAAGCAGGCTGTTTGCAACCGCAAAAAGGCTTTTCTGTTTGTAAAAACCACAAATTGTGATTGGGTAACGTGTTACCCAATCACAATTTGGGTTTGCGACCAAAGGCCAAATCACCATTTGGAAGGTGTGTGTTTAGGACGACCCCTCCAAATACGGATTCGTAATGGCATTTGCAACTGAATTCGGTCACAGAACGTTTATGTTTTATCTCTTCCTCAAAGAAAGTGGCAAGCAATCTGCTAAAAGAAGGGGTCCCAAAGGGTCCCAAAGGGTCCCCTTCCCCTTTGTGAATGTTGATAAAACGTTGTCCTATGGGCCACTGCCTACTCTTAAAAAACAAAATTTTACTTACACTATTCCTTTTTTTTTTTTTTAACCGCATCCTGTTTTCCCTTTAGGAAAACAGGTTGCATTTTTTTTTAATAAAAATGCTTTATTTAAAAGCTGTCATAGCCATGGGGGTTTGCTGACCCCAGCAGGCCACCATCTGTGTGATAGCTCGATTCAAAGTGGTTTGCAATTTGTGACCTAACTCATTAATATTCATGAGGTACATTGAATTGTAAACCCACTAGAAATTGGTAATTTTGGATCCAAAGTATTAAAACATAGGCCGGTTCACAAATTACCACACTGGCCCCGAAAATATTGGTCACAAATTGCGACCAGAATTTTACACCCAGTGCTTAGTACATCTGGCCTTCAGTGCTGTTTGTGGCAACATTTTACAGCAAGCGTGCAGGAATAATGTGAAAGGCCAGAACACATGCGACTAATGCTTGCACCACTTGTGTTTTTGCACTATGTTTAACTGCGAAGTGCATTCTCATGGCAAAATTGACTCAAGGATGCGTTGCACATTCAAAACTGATAGATTTGCATTTCGTGTAATGTATTTCAAAAAAAATTCTGACATTTTGCATAATTACGTGAAAGCAAATTACGTCAAAATTGCACGCCCTGAGTCACTACATCTTGATTCCATAACGGCTGTCTGTGGAGAAGTATAGTGCTAACAGTGCTAACCTAACTCACTTAAAGTGCCAGCATTGGAAGCCATGCTGCAGGACCGCACAAGGATCATTTGGTGGAAATATAATTTATTTATTTTTATAAGTGTTTTACAAAGTGCAGACCTAACCTCAGCAGGGTTCGCATATGGCATAATATAAAAGACAAGGCGAAAGGAATATACGCAATGTTGGTTAAAGTGTAGCATACTTTTAAGGAAGGTTCACATAGTGGAGAAATATGATTCATAGTACCATATAGAGGTTTACATTGAAAGTAGGAGAGGCGCCAAAAATGTTATTTGTTCTTCTACAGTTTAGTACATTAAACGTTTTCTTCAAATGTAATAATGTTTTAAACGGTGAAATCTGTTGGTGTTTTCATTTTGTTGTGTCTTGCTACTAACAGCTCTAGCTGGTATTTGTTGCATACCTTAGGCCGTGTTATTAGTTTTTTATTTCTCTGGAGCTTTCCGCTAACGCCGGGAGCCTCTTCCGAGGCAGCTGTGCGCTCTACAAGTGTCTTGTATTGTATTGTATTGTATTGTATTATACCTATTGCTTCCAGTAGTGTAATAATATACTTAGAGTATGGTTTGAGTCAGGCCCTTGCTTGGGTGATTGGAGAGCTTGTTTTAGAATAGCTGCCATCTCAGACAGTTTGGCCCTGATACTGTTGGAAAAGATTACAGTTCTAAGAAATTGATTCTTCGTTGTTTGTTTAATTAGGCCATACTTGCCTTTGCAAGTCTGAAACGTTCATAAACTGAAAGAGAGATAGAAAATAAACCGAAAACCTCATACCTCTAGGCAGTAATATCCTTAATATATAACCAGAGCAAACAGAAATTAAATTATTCTTTGTTTATATGCACAATGTTTTAGAAATACTGTTTGAAGCAAGGGTTGTGTGATGGAACCACGCATGCGTTTACCACGCATGCCGGTTCCACGCGGCCTCAACCACGTAACTCTTAACCACGCATATGCCTTTACCACGCATGCCTTTACAAAAAATATGCGTTGTTAAGGCACCGAAGGCGCGCCTAAGGCAAGCCCGTCTGCGCCCGTCCGCGCCTGGACCGCGCCCAGTGCCAGAACCCCTGGTCCTCGCGCCCCCCGCTCAAGCCTCGACGACCGACGCCGATATGATGCCACCACACTCCACGCTCTCAACCCCGGACGGATACACAACTGCTTCAAGGCCGCCCCGAAACGCACTCATGGTCCCTTCACCTGCCGGAACTGCAGCTACACCAGCCTCAGAACCGCCGAAGCCCCCGCCAAGAAGGACCTCAACCACCTCCGATGAATCCTACTGAACACCCGATCCGCACACAAACACGCCGTCGAGCTCTGGGACCTGCTCGACACATCAGCACCAGACGTCGCCTTCCTGACAGAGACCTGGATGAACGACTCCTCCGCACCCGACATCGCCATAGCCATCCCAGACGGCTATAAGATCACCCGCAGAGACCGCATCAACGGAGTAGGAGGAGGAATCGCCATCGTCCACAAGAACACCATCAGGGTCTCGACCAGCACCGACGACACTCTCTGCACCGCCGAACACATGCACTTCCAGATCCACCCGGACCCCAACACCACCCTTAGAGGCACCCTCGTCTACAGACCCCCTGGACCCCGACCCCATTTCAGCGACTCCATCGCCGACTTCATCAGCACGCACGCCCTGACCTCCACCGACTACATCCTCCTCGGAGACCTGAACTTTCACCTGGAGAACAACAACGACAGCAACTCCACCACCCTGATCGACAACCTCGCCAACCTCGGACTAAGACAGCTCGTCACAACACCGACCCATTCCGCCGGCCATACGCTCGACCCCATCTTCTCCTTAAGCTCCCACGTCTCCTTCAGCCACACCACCGAACTCCTCTGGACCGACCACCGCTGCATCCACTTCACCTTCCAGAAACCCACCGCACCCAACAGATCCCACGCCGCTGCTGGAGCAAAGTCACTGAAGACCAACTACGGGCAAACCTCGCTCTCAGCCCACCCTCCGACACCAACGACGCTGCCTGCAACCTCAGACGATGGATAGACGACTGTGCCAACACCCTCGCCCCGCTGAAAAAACTCACCTACAGTGACACCACCAAAAGAGCCAGCTGGTTCACCCCGGAACTCCTAGCTTCCAAGCGTACCTGCCGGATACTAGAGAAGAAATGGCACAGTGAAAAGACACCGGACAGCCACGCAGCCCACAAAGACACCATCCGTAACCACCACCACCTCATCAGGTCCGCCAAGAGGATCTCCTTCAAAGACCGCCTCGACAACAACGCACACAACAGCAAGGAGCTCTTCAACATCGTGAAGGAACTCTCCGACCCCAGCTCCAACACCAACGACATCCCGCCGTCGCAAGCCCTGTGCGACTCCCTCGCCACCTTCTTCCACCGCAAGATCGCCGACATCCACGACAGCTTCAACACCCAGACAGCCCCAACTGAGACCGATGCACCAGACCCGCCGCACACCATCGACCACGACCCCTTGCCAGCCTGGGCCAGCGTGAACATCGATGACACCATCAAGACCATGAGCACGATACACTCCGGCTCCCCGTCAGACCCTTTCCCACACCACATCTTCAACAAAGCCAGCAGCTCCATCGCACCCCACCTGCGCAACGTCATCAATCTCTCCTTCGAGACCGCGACCTTCCCAGAGAGCTGGAAACACACCGAGATCAACGCCCTACTCAAAAAACCCAAGGCGGACCCAAGAGACCTCAAGAACTTCCGGCCCATCTCCCTGCTTCCGTTCCCAGCCAAGGTCATCGAGAAGATCGTCAACAGACAACTAACCCGATACCTCGAAGAAAACAGCATCCTGGACCCATCCAAATCAGGGTTCCGCAGCAACCACAGCACTGAGACTGCCCTCATCGCCGCCACCGACGACATCAGGACCCTGCTGGACAACGGTGAGACCGCAGCCCTCATCCTGCTGGACCTCTCCGCCGCCTTCGACACTGTCTGCCAGCGCACTCTACGCGCACGCTTCCACGACGCAGGGATCCGAGACAAGGCCCTCTAATGGACCACCTCCTTCCTCGCCGGCAGAACCCAGAGAGTCCGCCTCCCACCATTCCGATCCGAAGCCTCCAAGATCATCTGTGGCGTACCCCAGGGATCATCCCTCAGCCCAACACTGTTCAACATCTACATGGCCCCGCTCGCACGCATCACCAGACAGCACGACCTCAACATAATCTCCTACGCCGATGACACTCAACTGATCCTCTCCCTCACCAAGGACCCCCTCACCGCCAAATCCAACCTCCATGAAGGAATGAAGGCCGTCGCCGACTGGATGAAGAACAGCCGACTAAAGCTGAACTCGGACAAGACGGAGGTCCTCATCCTCGGCTCCAACCCCTCAGCCTGGGACGACTCCTGGTGGCCAACGACACTGGGGGCAGCCCCGACACGCACGCAACCTGGGAGTCATCCTCGACTCAACGCTCTCCATGGCCAAACAAGTCAACGCGGTCTCCTCCTCCTGCTTCAGCACCCTCCGCATGCTTCGCAAGATCTACAGGTGGATTCTGACAGCTACAAGAAGAACAGTCACCCAGGCCCTCGTCAGTAGCAGACTCGACTATGGGAACGCCCTCTACGCGGGAGCCTCGGCCAAGCTCATCAAGCGACTGCAACGCATACAAAACGCCTCCGCACGCTTGATCCTCGACGTACCACGCCACAGCCACATCACCCCCCACCTGAGGAACCTGCACTGGCTCCCCGTCGACAGGAGAATCTCCTTCAAACTCCTCATCCACGCTCACAAGGCACTCCACAAGACCGGCCCAGCCTACCTCAACAGACGACTCTTCTTCTACGTCCCCAACCGCCAGCTCCGCTCCGCCGACCTCTCCCTCGCCACCGTCCCTCGCATTCGAAGAACAACCACCGGCGACAGATCCTTCTCCCACCTCGCCGCCAAGACCTGGAACACCCTCCCACTCAGCCTACGACAGACCCAAGACCTACTGACCTTCAGGAGGCTACTCAAGACCTGGCTGTTCGACCAGTAGCGGCACCCCCCCCCCTTTTTTCCCCAGCGCCTTGAGACCCTCGCGGGTAAGTAGTGCGCTCTACAAATTCATTGATTGATTGATGTATGGCAAAGACATATCTGTGGTTAAGACTCAACAGGTAAGTCTTACCCCTGAACCCTGCCCCCGCCCTGACTCCTAAAACTACCCTCAGTCCTCCTGAAAACCAACCCCTCCCCTCCGAGCCATAAAAACTTCTCTGCCCCAATCCTAAAAACTACCCCACCCTTCCCAAAGCCCTAAAAACTACCCCGATCCCTGCCCCCGCCCTGAGCCCTAAAATGGCCCCCCAAGCTCCTGCCCTGACTCCTAAAACTACCCCCCTAAACCCCAACCCCCTCCCCAGCCCTAAAAACTTCCCTGACCCCCAGCCCTAAAAACTATCCCGCCCTCTCATAAGCCCTAAAACTACCCCGCCCGAGCCCTAAATACTTCTCCAACCCCCCAGCCCTGAAAACGACCTCGACCCCCCCAGCCTTGAAAACTACTCCAACACCCCCAGCCCCGAAAAGCACCCAGATCCCCCAGCCCTGAAAACTACCCCAAAACCCCCAGCCCTGAAAACGACCCCGAATCCCCAGTCCTGAAAACTACCCCACAACCCATACAAACTACTCCCCACCCCCACAAAACCTGGCCCCAGCCCCACTTACCTCACCGCGTCCTCTGGCTCTCCCGATCCTTTCTGCTCCCGCCCAGCAGCAGCAACACCTGCGCACAGCCCGTGGTTAAGGCATATGCCTGGTTAAGGCAAGCGTGGTAGCGCTTGCGTTGCCGGAAAACGCCTGGCAAAACCTGTGTTGTTCCGACTATTTCCCGAAGCGAGCACAAATCTAAATGTCCTGGTTTATATGTAGAATGTCTTGCAAATATCCACACTGTACAAGAGTACAACACATTACCACTGAGTGAGCTAAAATACAAACAGCACAGTTAGTTGTAATACTGAAAAAGGAAGAGAAAGGAAGGTGGGGTCTGTTCTTTTGACATATACAGTAGGGACATCATTTATGATAGGTGCTGGACATCTGTTTTTCCATCCCTTTGTCATTATATTTTTCTGTGACCTAAAATATTTCACTAAATTAGCAAAGTGCTATATTAGATCATGTACATTAATTATCTTAAAGTGATCCATGGATTTGGAACTCACTTCCCATAGATCTCCGTTGTGATCCCTCCTATACTTTCTTCAAACAGAACCTCAAATCACTATTGCTGAACAAATACTACAACCCGCTCCCATGAGCCCGCACACCAACATGAGCATTGACATGGCCTCTTGACCCCGCGTCTAATCAATCATTAATGCCACAGATGGATAATGTTGTACTTTTGATACCTTTTAATATACATATATAATGTTGCATTGTTTTTATTCCCTTGAATCCTTGTATTAATGCTTTGATCTCTGTTCCCGTTTACTGTAACACGCTCTGATACCCTCGGATCGAGCCAGCACTGTATAAAACTCTCAATAAATAAATAGATATAATTAAGTTTGAATGTGGTTAGGTATGAGGTAAAGATACTGACATATTTTAAAGACAATTTATGTTGTTTACCTTCTTTAATGTGTTTTATTATATATATTAACATATTGCTGACAGTAAAAGTATTTAAAGTCGGTGCACGTTCATGCATGGAGGAGCAAAATGAATAGAAAAGTGGCAGGGAGATATAATCAAATGCCACATCTTTAAGTGAGCACGTTCACGCATTTAGACACAAACTAGTATGCATTTCATTGTGTTGCAGATTGCCCCCCCCAAATTCACACCAATGCATACCAACGGAAGGCTGGGGAAGGGCTTCTTTGTCTCCTGCTATATTCCTATTTTCAGATTTTAAGTCCTGTGAAATCTGACGCGAGAGAGGAGATGAATAGTTCAAGTGAGGTTCGAGTCTAGAAATGTGAGAAAGAAATGTTGGATATCAGCTGGGGAATCTTTCTTACATTAAAAATGTTTATCAAATTTATAACTATGATTGTGTTTGTTATTTGTTACTTTACACCTAGTACCTTTTGCATTTCTTTCCATTGAGACCCTCACGGGTGATTTGCCGTGTTTTATAAATCTGGTTTGATTGATTTATATATAGATAATACTGTGGGGGTCATTAGGATGGCTGGCGGATCGCCCGCCATCCCAACTAGATTGACCCCCCGGCATATTATTATGGCGGGGGGTACCGCGGCGGTCGGCAATCGTTACGATTGCCGGCCGGGCTGAATGGGCCACTAATATGGTGGCGGTGCCTACGAGGCACCGCCATCCATATTAGGATGGGTGCGGTAACTGGCCTTTCCATGGCGGCGATGCCGCCATGGTAAGGCTGGTGGGGATGTGCTTTGGGGGCCCGTTGCTGGCCCCCAGGGGGGGTTGGAGGGTGCGGGGTGCACTTGGGGGGGTACCCATGGTACCCCCCTGCATACCCATGCACAAGGTGGCAGGCACCGCGCGGTGCCTGCCACGTTGTGCATGGGAATGCGCAACATGCCATTTCACCATTGCGGCGGGTGCTGCTTACAGCAGCACCCGCCGCAATGTTAGAAATGCGGAATGCGACAGGCCAGGGTGGCGGTCGCATCCTAATTGGTGGAGCGGGACCGCCGCACGTATGGCCCCCTATGTGTCTGTTTTATTATGTATTCTGCATTATCATTGTATTTCGCCTTAATGCACTGCTTATGGTTACTTCAAAATTAATAACATTTAAAACAAACCAACTGTTATGATGCCATAAATGGTTACACTTTCCTTCTTAATTTTGAAAACAGTTTTCAAATCTGTATTATGAAAAACAGTAAAATTAAACCCTCAAATATTACAGCCTATGCAGTGGAAAAACTGTTAGTCCTACAGCTTCTCTTCCTGAAAATTTCCTCCAGTAGTGTGCCCCTGTTTTGTTTTTCCAGATGAACAGAATGTTGGCACTCTAGTTTTTTACTAAGTGGTGAGGACACTTTAGAACCCAATGGAATCAAAAGATAGATAGCTGCTGTTGCAAATATATCTTTCACGAAGCCTGTCAGACTTTTTCTGAAATGGATATGGAATTTGAGAATTTAAAATGCTGACGTTTAACCTTTTTGGACTACTATCCATGATAGAAATCATGATGTAGTTTTTTCCTCAAAGACGCTGCATGAAATCTTTAATAATACAAGCGTTGGCAAAGCCAATAGATTTCGTGGGAGAAACCTGTAGGTTCTGACATTGTCTTTTGTTCATGCTGTACAGCATCAAAGCAGATGCTGCACGGCATAAAGGAAAGATGGAAAAATAAATGACGCGCCACTGTCATTTTGTAGGCGCTGGCATGTACTAAACACATGTCACAGAATCAAGCGGGCGAACGAGTGCTACATGGGGGCACAGAAGGACACGGGCGAGAGAGGGCAACATGAGCGCAGGTGGGGGACCGAAGTACACGGGTGAGAGAGTGGCATAGGCTGCATGGGAGGCAGAGACACATGAGGGAGGCCACCGGAAACGGATCACTGACAGAATATCGACCACCACAATATCGACTTACACAAATATCGGAACATAAATATCGGTGTCAAAAATATCGACCTCCTATCTTTATAATGGTAAGTACAAAAATATTGAGAAAAAAAATATAGTTGTAAAAAATATCGATGTACAAAATATTGTTTTTTTATATGTATAAAAAATATTGTAAAATAAATTAAATAATAAATGTAACTTTAAAAAAATGTTTTAGATTTAGTTGTAAATTTTAACAATTATAAGTAATAAATGTAATTTGAAAAAAATTAAACATACATATCTGAAATGTAATATATATATATATATATTTACTTAAAAACAATTAATAAATAATATTTTTAATTAATTTTAAAATGTTATAAATATATTAAAAATTATAAATAAATATATATATATATATATATATACCTATAACATAAAAATTATTAATAAAAAAATATATTATACATTAAAATATTCAAATGTTTAATATTTTTTAAACCTACATTTTGCACTACATTGAGTGCAACAGTAGAGAAAGTGTTGGAGAGCGGAGGGGAATAATTAACTATTCCCACTCCAATGAGTGCAACAGTATGGAAAGTGTTGGCTAGCGGAGGGGTAAAAACTACTATTCTCATTCCAGCGAGTGCAACAGTAGGGAAAGTGATGGATAGCGAAGGGTTAAAATTTACTATTCCAACTCCAGCGAGTGCAACAGTAGGGAAAGTGTTGGATAGCGGAGAGGTAAAAATTAGTATGCCCACTCCAGTGAATGCAATAGTAGGGAAAGTGTTGGATAGCGGAGGGGAATAATTTACTATTCCCACTCCAATGAGTGCAACAGTAGGGAAAGTGTTGGATAGCGGAGGGGAAAAAATTACTATTCCCACTCCAGTAGGGAAATTGTTGGATAGCATAGGGGATAAAATTACTATTCCCACTCCAGTGAATGCAATAGTAGGGAAAGTGTTGGATAGCTGAGGGGAAAAAATTACTATTCCCACTCCTGCGAGAGCAACAGTAGAGAAAGTGTTGGATAGCGGAGGGGTAAAAATTACTATTCCCACTCCAACGAGTGCAACAGTAGGGAATATGTTGGATAGCGGAGGAGTAAAACTTACTATTCCCACTCCAGCTAGTGCAACGGCAGGGAAAGTGTTGGATAACGGAGGGGATAAAATTACTATTCCCACTCCAGTGAGTGCAACAGTAGGGAAAGTGTTGGCTAGCGGAGGGGAAAAAATTACTATTCCCACTTCAGTGAGTGGTACAGTAGGGAAAGTGTTGGATAGCGGAGGGGTATAAATTACTATTCCCACTCCTGCGAATGCAGCAGTAGGGAAAGTGTTGGATAGCGGAGGAGTAAAAATTACTATTCCCACTCCAACGAGTGCAACAGTAGGGAATTTGTTGGATAGCGAAGGAGTAAAACTTACTATTCCCACTCCAGCTAGTGCAACAGTAGGGAAAGTGTTGGATAGCGGAGGGGATAAAATAACTATTCCCACTACAGTGAGTACAACAGTAGGGAAAGTGTTGGATAGCGGAGGGGTATAAATTACTATTCCTACTCCTGCGAATGCAGCAGTAGGAAAAGTGTTGTATAGCGGAGGGGTAAAAATTACTATTCCCACTGAAGAAAATTCAAATTTAAAAACAAACAAAATATGAACTACAATACAAAAGATAATAAAAAAACAAAAAACAAAACATATATAAAAATATAAAAAAATTGCAAAACATATGTTAAAAAAATATAAAAATTACATACATAGATTTTTTAAAAACAAAATTAAAATAATTTACAAACAAATAAATATTTTGTAATAGAAATTATTTATAATCAAAAACATTAATTATTACATAAATGTAATATGTTTTTTCCTACCCTATAACACCACACAATTTACAACACACATCTAAATTAAAAAAAGTGTACCTCCATAATTAACACATTTATCAATTAAACAAATATTATTAATTACATAACACATTAAAACAGATAAAAATTAATGTACTAACCAAACATTACCCCATAGAACCAAAATCCACAAACAAAATAAAAATAAACAATTACCAAAAATATTTATCAAGTAATAAATGAATATTAATGATCAAGTAATGATTAATTAATTTAAAGTAAATTACTTTCCACACTCTACCCCAATAAACACCACAACACACACCTAAAAATAGTTACACAATTTCCAGAACTAATTTAACATTAATACATTAACATCAATTAACCACAAATCATTAATTAATTTAAAAAAAATGTACTTCCCACCATTTACCACTACAAACCCCACAACTCACACATCAAAATAATTACACAATTGTCATATTTAAATTTTAATTAATTGATTAGCATTAATTAACAAATAATTAATTATAAATAAATTACCTCCCATCCTATTCCCCTATAAAACCTCACCACCCATTTCTAAAAACATGACACAATTAACATAATTAACAATTAATTAATTAATATCAATTAACAAGCAAATTATAAATAATTATTAATAAATTAATTCCCACACTTAACACTATACAATAAAATTAAATATATATTATATAAAAAATATTAATAAATGTATTAAAATTAAATTACTTCCCACCCTACTCCCCTATCAACCCACAACCCGCTCCTAAAAAAATGTCACAATTAACATAATTACCAATTAATTAATAACAATTAACAACCAATTAAAAATAATTAATAATAAATTAATTCCCACAATTAACAGTATAAAATATTAAATAAATATTAATTAATAAAAAATAATGTTTTAATTATAATTAAATTACTTCCCACCCTATTCCCCTATAAACCCACAACCCACTCCTAAACAAATGACACAATTAACATATTTACCAATTAATTAATACAAATTAACTGCCAATTATTAATTAATAATAAATTAATTCCCACAATTAACACTATAAAATACAAATAAATAAATATTATATAAAAAATATTAATAAATGTATTAAAATTAAATTACTTCCCCCCCCCCCTATTCCCCTATAAACCCACAACCCGCTACGGAACTAAAACGCAAAATTTAATTAAAATAAAATTAATAACTACTAAAAATTTAACACATATATTAAAAAACAAAAGCAATACTTAGACAAAAAAATAGAGCATATACATTTAAAATACATACTAAAATACATAACACTAACTAAAAAAACAATATTTTTAACAACTATATTTTTGTAAACGATATTAATGACTTCGATATTTTTAAAAACGATATTTATTGCCTTAAACTCGATATTCTTGACCACGATATTCTTGCTGTCGATATTTCTGTCTCGATATTTCAAACTCGATATTAGTGCAAGTTGACATTTCCAACTCGATATTCTGTCTCAATACCACTGGAAACATATGCACTCTCATGGAGTGCTTAAGCAAAAAGGTAGCTCCCAAAACATGAGCGAACAATACAGGTAGTTTGGCCATGCTTCAGGGGTGGAGCAAAATCAAAAAGAGGAAGTAAAGCCCACAGAAGCTAAGGAATAAGAAGCAAGCATATGAGAGTGACAATGCAGCCGACTAATGGTAAGCAACGGGCGGGCTCTAAGCCCATTGTAAGCTAACAAAATGTCTTGCAACAATTGGGCGAGACCTAAAACGAAACGTGCAAAAAAAGCATAATCTATTTTTTCCTGCTCCCTCTTTATTCGACCCTAAACATAGCCATCTACTCCACTGCGTATATATTGGAAGCTCATGTTCTGTTAGCTTTTTATTATCAATGTTACATCAAAATTGAGAAGTTAAAATGTTGGTCTCATCCATAAAAAATGTAACACAGTTATCGTTCATGGAATATTCCACTTAAAGAGTATTCTATAAAAAAAACAAAATCCTACAAAAACATTGTGAATTATGCTGAACAATTCAGTGGCCAAACTATTATCCAAGAGAGTGGGCACTGCTTAGTAGTTCCTTGACAAACAGACTCTCTATGTACTATCGATCAGTACCTGCCTTAGAGTGCCCCCTTGGACATTATGCTTAAGATGTCAATGGAGGTGGAAAGATTACACAGAGCTGGGTGAGAGTCATCATTACATGCAATACTCGTGATAAAAGCCTTGATGATGTTGATAAGGCCGGGTTCCGCTACCAGAATTTAATTAGGAACCCTAGGTCAATGGATCTTTTGTTACCTGCTGAGAAGTGTAAAGGGGAGAAATAATTCAATTTAGGCAATCCAACATTTTCCGATGACTACAACTCAAAAGATCACAGACTCCGAATTCCAGTTAATGGGTTTATTACAATGCCAGAAACAACTGAATGTACAAGCACCTCAGGACGAGGTTGTAAAAGTACATGGGAGCTAATACAAAGCCATATCTACGAGTGAGTCTAATCCGATAGATCATGAAAAGAATGAAAAATTCCAAAAACAGAACCCAGGCAAGGACTGCCCCAACGTCTAAGTCAGACTTCATCAGCGGCTGAAAAGTAAAGAGCATTAGACTATCCCTACTCTATCACTAGAGTGACATCCCTACTTAGCATTCCCCAGGCAAGATCAATTAAAGGTGTCAGCTCGTGAAGACTTCCTAAGTACCCTCACGTTGTATGGGTCGATATCTTTACCCCTTCTCCTAACACCCTTCTTCTTCTCTCTCATCCCTCTTCTCCCGACTCATCCCTCGGGACACTGTCCCTAGTACAAAATGCACAGATGTAAAACACGCCCACAGATCACCTCATCTCACTGGGCATTTCTCATAGGTAAATTTCCACCGTCTTCCCCACTTTATCCAAGTTCGGCTCAATGACCTTGATTCCCAGGCCTCCTCAGTGAGAAAGAACACTGGCTCCCGATTATCGACATTCCATTTACAAAGTATCACTTCTCCTCCATGCCTAACTCCTAAAACAAAAGGCGCTAGTTTAACTAACAAAGGCAGCTTCTTCCACCTGCAATGGAAACGTGAGAACAGAACAACCTTGCATGTGCATGAAATTTGCAGACTACCTCCAAATGCGAGAGCTTACCAGGGAAATTACATTTTCAGGCCTACACAAATCGGCCAACATAAGAATAAACGAATAGGCCTTCAATTACACAAAAGTGAACATTTCATTTAGGCCTTTAAACATCAATTTATACACACAGGTTAACGGTGCTTTCCTTTGCAAGCGTCTACAATTATTACACGTTAAGCACAATTAGTCATCTCCACGTGCAGACTCTAATATGATGCACGTTTAAATCAAAATGCATTACAATACACATAGGCTTTCCGTTAGGCAATTGCAATACGCTAAAGGTTACTCTTTCCAAACATAAATGCCATTTCGTTTCTTTTACATGGCACGAAACACTTTCTATCATTTCACTTACAGATCGTTATTACAACACATTTCCTAATGATCAAATGTTAATACAACACAGGAATATATGCGGGTGCGGACTACCCATGATTATGATGCACCCCTACAATTTTAGAGCACCATCGCGCTCCATCAGTTCCCCCCTCTGATGACAAGTGTCATCATAACAAACCACACTCCCTGGAGAAAGAACCGACCTAAACAGAACTTGTAGCCACTCTTCCCTGTCGGAACCTCTCTAGGCTTTTAATATTCTCATAATGACTGTCCTGCAGTCTCTCCATCCTTTGCTCTTGCTCTCTAAGAGATCTCTTATCTCGATTCACCTTATGCAACCTATAAGCCCTCATCAGTCCCAACAAAATAATCACACAGACCACTACTATGATGATAGGCTTCAAGATGTAACCAAGAATTCCCTTCCCAAGGAACGCAAACCAACTTCCTACCTTGCCAAACCCTTTTCCCACTTTGTCCCAAACTCCTTCTGTAGCTAGGTCATGCACCTCATGATGGATCTCAGTGATATTACTTATATACTTCTTCAGATCTTTGCTATTATCCGGTATATAAGTACAGCACTGTTGAACTTTCAGCATTTTACAGACTCAGCCCTCTTTTGCCAGTAAAACATCTAAAGCAAGACAGTTCTGCATCACCATAGCCCTTATCGACACCATCTCTCCGTCCACAAGCAACAACGACTGAGCTGTGTTTGCTGACAACTTGTCCACAATAGTTGACAACTTTCTAATCTTGACATCATTCAACACTACTCCCAAGCTTGGTATTAATGCTCCAAAGACATACCCCACCATCTCTCCTGCACTTGCACCTTGCTTCCCCCTAGGATGTAATCCACTTTCCAAATGTCCTAAATCCTCAACATGATACATTTTCGGAAACACCACTGCCACATAGCACGTACCATACTAATTCAATGGCAATCGCACATATGCATTCTTCCCACACACGAAGTACATGTTTGGGACCACTTGTATCGCATCCTGTAAGAACTTCTTCGCTGTAACCTCAATGGTGACAATATGATCACACACACTCTGTCCCACAAAGACTTTATCATATTAGGTCTGGACTTGTCCCACACACAACTTCCCTCTCTGCTCAAAATCCAACGCTATTGGACAACTACTCCCTTTCGCCTTATGTGCTAACTCCTCCTTGGTCCACTCAACCTTTCCTTCTCTACTATGACGATTTGCTATTAATTGTCTATGTCTGTCTTCTACTTGATCTATAAATTTCTTCTCTACATCTGTTAATGAGCATGTTAAATTGTGACGATGTGCATAGGCAGTAGCTAAGGTTACAATAGGTATGAAATACTTTCCTACTCTATCTTCCTGCTTATAATAATCATACTTGCGCAAATGCTTATAAGCTGGAACTTCTGAAAGCACTACATCATAATTGGAAAAATAATATTTATAATGACCTTTATCATAAAACATACTAAGCAATAAACTACATGAAATACCATACGTCAAAGGGAGATGATGATAACGAATACCTTCCTCTACGGACGCAGGCAACTGCATACACACATAACAGTCTCTCACATCCATCGTATTTACATATTCATATAGCAGCTTCGCATAGGCATTAAGCATGTAATCACCTCTAGACAAATCTACATGCAACATACGACTAGCTTGATCTAGCATAGCTTTTTCAGCTCCTACGATACCCTCTTTGGCGCTAGAAGTAGTAGGTGTGGATGTCCCTTGCACTCCCACTCCCTCAACTTTTGCATCATGTGAAATTTTTACAGACACAATAATAACTACTGCCATTACAACTATCACCCCTACTATGAGTGTACCTATCACACACTTAGACCTACGGTTCGAACCTCCAGACTCCATCTTTAGCTTGTTGGTTCAATTCAGCAAGAGGATACACTAAAAGTCTCTTTTCTTCACCTCAGATCGCTGGTTGAACAGTTCAGACACAGTTCATGGAAATTCTTTCACAGTTCGTTGCTCTGGGTTTATTTACACAGTTCAAAAAGACTTCCTTAGCCCTCTTTCTTCTTCTATAGGAAACCCTACATTTATTCTTCTTCCTCTCGGGCCTAGGTTATCTTCTTAAACTCTTATTTACAGTTCACATTTCACTCACAGTCTCTTATAACCTCAGAACCAATTTCAATTAGTACACGCTGCAAGATCTCAAGACGAACGGCTGCAATCTCCTGAGCTGGTGGCTGATATCCAAAGGTTGGAAAAGACAGTTCCTGCAGGATCAGAACTCGCACTCTGCTCAATATCGGAGGTCTCAGAACAGTTACTGTTAGCACCCCTTCTATTTCCAATCCAGGAACTATCAGTCCTACATCAATCTTCAACTCGGGTGTTCTGCTGACCACTTGTGAAGACCTCAGTCTCCCGGTCCCCACTACTCCCGGCATCAGTGACCATTTAAGTCCATTCCGGGGCAGCGTATCTCTGGCAAGGCACCCTTACTCTCCTTGACCTTCTCGGGCCTTCTTGAGCTTGCTCTGAGTCACTCAGTTCTGATTCAGATGTCTCCGACACAGGAGCAAGATCTCTCTCAGGAGCTAGTCTCAGATTCAGCCTCCTTTGTCTCCCAGGCCACGATTCTTCTGCAAGTTCAGCACTTCGCCTTTGCCCCCGACCACCTTGCGCACCAGTTCCTTCAGCTGAGTCAGACTCTATACCACTCGCAACATTACCTTCTCCCTCAGAGTCAATATCTGGGTCTTGTGTAGCGTGACCCCATCAGCTTGCTCTGGAGGGCAACCAGCTCCGTCAGCAACCCTCACAGCTTGGCTTGTACTCTCGAGTGGCCTCGCTGCCACAGCTGGATTTTCTTCTACGAGAGGAGCTGTTTCTTCCAAGGGTTCTGAAATTCTGTGAGTATGGGAGGCATGAATCCAGTTCGGCAAGCCTCCACACTTCACTGCTGTATTCGTTACCAGAATCACCTGGTAAGGGCCTCTCCAACGGGCGTCAAGGCAACTCTTCTTCACATGCTTGCGAACTAGCACCCAATCACCCGGACACAGGTCGTGTCGGAGGTCCCTCGAGGTCAGGGCATTTGCAGCTTCAACCTGGTGAGACACAGAACGGACCACGTCAGCCAGTCCTTTGCAATAATCAAGGATCAAATCATCTGTGATGTTTATCAAGGCTGTAGATGGCACTGCTGATAACCGCATCGCCCTCCCCATCAGGATCTCATGTGGTGAAAGGCCAGTTCTCCTATCGGGGATACTACGAACACTCATCAACACCAGCGGCAATGCATCAGGCCATTTCAGAAACGTGGACGAACACACTTTTGCCATCCTCATTTTCAGAGTCCCGTTAATCTGTTCCACAATACCAGAAGCCTCTGGTCGATAGCTACAATGCAGTCTTTGACCAACATGTAAAGCGGCACAAAGCAACTTCATAATTTCGCTGTGGAAGTGTGTTCCTCTATCCGACTCCAATGAAGTTGGAAAACTGAACCGTGGTATCAGTTCCCTAAGTAACAATTTTGCTACTGTGAGGCTATTACATCTCCTTGTCGGATACGCTTCCACCCACCGTGAGAAAACGCACACCACAACCAAAATGTACCTCAAGCCATTGCACCTAGGCATCTCTATAAAATCAAGCTGGATTCTGTTGAAAGGCCCTCCAGACCTCCCAATGTGACTCCATGAACCACAGTTTTCTTTACAGCATTCATTTGCTGACACGTAACACACCTATGACACACTGCTTCAGCAAACGCACTGAACCGTGGATTGTACCACGTTTGTCTGAACA
This sequence comes from Calotriton arnoldi, assembly GCA_963921515.1. Taxonomy (NCBI): domain Eukaryota; kingdom Metazoa; phylum Chordata; class Amphibia; order Caudata; family Salamandridae; genus Calotriton; species Calotriton arnoldi. The sequence goes on from CAWUFW010001537.1 coordinate 61,862, forward strand.
CTCGCACCATAGCATCCCTTCCAATGTGCACTGCTCCGTGAATCTGTCTTGCCATAGGGCTCAGTAAGTCATTTGGTAACACTGCTCGACCATCACTTGAAACCCAAATGCCATCATCTCTTCTCTCACATCCTGCTCTAATCCAAGCAGCCTCTTCCTGTTCTGAAACTTCTCTCTGCAGACGCTTGAGCTCATCCCAGGTGTCTGCCATGGCTAACATCATGCTGAGCTCGGTTCTTTTCGGGGCTCTCTCCAGTATAATCTCCTGTGAAAATGCATCCTTGTTCAGCGCAAAAACGTGCAACTTCATCCGCATATCGATTTCCCAAAGACACGAAATCATTCCCCCTCCCGTGGGCTACACATTTTACCACAGCTATTTCTCGTGGTCGCTGCAAGGCTTCCAACAGTTGTCTCACATATTCCCCGTTTCTGATAGGAGATCCTGATGACGTTAAAAATCCTCTCTGTGACCATAGCTGTCCGAAGTCATGAACCACACCGAACCCATACTGGCTGTCGGTGTAGATGGTGATTCGGATTTGATCAGCAATCAAGCAGGCACGAGTCAAGGCAATGATTTCAGCCACTTGTGCGGAGTATACTCCCTGTAAGCAAGCAGCTTCCACCACTCCAGAAATGGTACATACAGCAAAGGCTGCTCTCAAATGACCCACATTGTCTCTTAAGCATGAACCATCTACAAAAAAGATTTCATCAGACTCGGGCAGAGGTTCATCGACAACGTCAGGTCTCGGTTTGGTGCAAAGTTCAGTTACATCAAGACAGTCATGGTCCTCACAATCTCCATCATCAACACTTGGCAAAGGCATCAAAGTAGCAGGGTTTAGCACAGAACACCTTTTCAGAGTCACATTCTCCGAGGCAAATATAACCGGCTCATAGCGTGTGAGTCTGTTGTTCGTCAGGTGCTGTGTCTTGGTCCTCGTCATCAGGAGCTCAACCGAATGTGGAACGAAAACTGTAAGTGGATGACCCATAACAATGCTCTCACATCTCTCAATGCTGACACCTGTTGCAGCATCGGATTTGAGACATCCGGGCAACACTGAAGCTACTGGATCTAGAGTAGCTGAAAAATAGCCAACTGGTCTACGGACACCCCCATGACTTTGAGTAAGAACTGACAATGTGCAACCTTCTCGCTCATGACAGAACAATGAAAAGGATTTGTTGTAATCTGGCACCCCTAGAGCTGGAGCACGACATAGGCCCTCCCTTAACTCCAAGAACGCAATCAGACAGTCATGATCCCATGGTACTGGATCGCTCACATCCTTGTGCGTCAGCCTCTGCAAGGGCTTCGCCTTCAAGGAGAAGTTGGGGATCAATTGGCGACAGTACCCGATCATCCCCAGAAGCATCCTGACTTCCTTCTGAGTGGTAGGCACAGTCATATTTATGATCGCCTCAATCCGATCTGGTGACACCTTTCTCTTGCCTTTCTCGATTCGATGACCCAAATACTGAACCTCAGTCAGACAATACTGTAACTTGCTTGGGGACACCTTGTGTCCATTCTCTACTAGATGATTCAGCAAAGCAACAGTATCGATCCTGCAAGCATCCTCCGTTTCGGACGCAATCAAGAGGTCATCAATATACTGCACCAGAACTGAGTTCTGTGGCAGTACGAGACTCTCAAGATTCTTTTTCAAAAGCTGGTTAAAGATCGATGGACTCTCTGCATACCCTTGTGGGATACGACACCATGTTAACACACGATCTTCCAGACGGAAAGCAAATAAAATTGGCTCTCCTCATGTAACGGTATCGAAAAGAATGCCTGACATAACTCAATCACAGTGAACCATTCAGCTTCGCATGGAATCTGGAACAGTATCACTGATGGATTCGGTACCACAGGACAACATGGAACTACAATTGTGTTGACCTTTCGCAAGTCCTGTACGATTCTGTACTTCCCACTTGGTTTCTGCAATCCCATAACGGGTGAGTTACATGGACTTCCCATTATTTCCTTTAAGATTCCCTGCTCGATCATAGACTCAATCACAGGCTTGATTCCTGCTACCGTTTCCGGTGACAGAGTGTACTGGGGTGTTCTCGGGAATTCGGCATTTGGTTTAACCTGGATCTTGACTGGCTCAACCCCTTTGATCAAACCGATCTATTCTCCTGTGAAATCCCATACTTCCAGAGAGACAGAGTCCCTCAGGTCGAGTGGGAGTTCCTCAACTGTCAACATAGGAAACATCTCTGTGCTCAGATTCTGATTTGCCAATTTAAATGCCACATTGTTATCATTAGTCTGCAATTCCACTCCCTTGGGTGTACAGTAAATGGTGCAATTCAATTTACACAAGAGATCACGGCTCAACAAACAAACCGGACTTGAGTCACATACCACAAATTGGTGTCGGTCGTGAAATGTTCCTATTCTCACAGGTATTGCCTCAGTCAATGGATTAGTCATTTTCTTATTTGCCACTCCTACAACTTGGATTGATTGTCCCGAGAGGGGTAGGTTGGGAAAGAAATACTGCAGATCTCACAGTAGAACGGGTAGCACCAGTATCAACCAAAAAGGTGGTGGGATGACCGTCAACATCCGCCTCTACATACGGTCCCCTCTGGTCTACCTCCAAGACTGCTCCAAGAGTACAGTCTTCCTCCCCCCTCAGGCACCGTCATTGCAACGGGTCTGGATCGAACTCATCGAAAGTCTCTATAAAGGGCAACTGCTGATATGTTCGATTTCCCTGTGGAATTCTCGGCGGTTGGGGAATTTGCACCTGCTGACTTAATGTTCCCCCCTGCATGGACCTTGGTCTCGTCGCCGTATTGACGACCTCAGGTGCCTGCACCACTTCCTCCTCTTGGACCTGATTAGCTGGATTTGATCTACACTCGCGCTTCCCATGCCTGATCTTGTGACAATAATGGCATGCAGTAGTTTTCTTTAGCGTGGCAACATCCACCCTTGTCTTGGGGTCTATGGGTTTCCCCCTTCCCTGACCCGACGTGTTCTGGGTCCCTCCTTGATTGTTTCCCTGTCTTCTTCCTAACGTACCTCCACTTGACTGTTTTTGACCTACCTTTTCTGCATTCTGCATTTGGACCAGCATTAACTTATCTTTGAGCTTTTTATGCTTTGAGTCCACTTCGTCGCTACAGTACCTAGCATACCGTAGAATCTCATCCACGGATTTATTCTGCCAGCAGATCAGATGCTGTTGGATCATAAAGCTAACTTCTGGTCTTAACCCTAAGACAAATTTAGAAACGAACTGTCCCATATCCTTTGGGTCAAGGGTATCTAACCCGCTGTACTGCTTGAAGGCTTGCAAGAGCCTCTCGTAATAGGCATGTACAGTTTCCTTTGGCTCCTGAACAGTTCGGTCTATCTTAACCCAATCAATGTCTTGTGGTGAAATTTTTGACTGCAACCATGTGATTACTTGCTCGAACTTTTTCATGACCACAAGTGAAGGACCATGTGTAATAGAATCTCGTTCTGGTTCCGAAGACGGCCAATCAACAGCAATTTTACATGCTGACCACAAGTCACTTGGTACTACAATGTCAAACAATATATTCAAATCAATCCACAGTACCTTCGAAATTTTGACAAATCGATCAACTTGCTTGTACCACTCAACAGGTTTTTCCCTCAGCCGAGGAAAATCATTGGTAAAAGCCGCCAAATCACCTCTACTCCAAGGTACATGCACATACCCTCCACTCGGTACTTCTCGCAAAGGGTAAGCCTCTACTCCTACTGTCCCCCCTCCTGGAGGTGGTGTTTCTCCTATACCCTTCTTGGCGCTCTTCTTCTTTGACCATCTTTCTTCCCATTTGTCAAGCATGCTCCATGCACGCATCCCTACAATCAATTCTCGAATATGTGTCTTCAATCCTATGAAACCTTTTCTCTTCCAGTTCCTGATCACTGTAATTTAACCTGTGGTTTCCCTGCAACATTTTTGTTTTGGATAAATCTACATCATACCTCTGTGCCAATTCTGTCAATTTTTCATGCGCTTTCCTTGCCCTATGAGTTACATCCTTCGCCACAAACAGCAATTCATCTGGCTCATAAAGTTCTATCCTTTCTAAAGGCAAGCTTCCACTGATTATCTCTTCTACTTCTGCCTTCAACCTCATCACGTCCACCACTTTAGCCCTTATAGCCATTCTGATAGTTCCTCGACTTGATACACTACTCAATTCTCCACTCTCACTACCCTGATCTCCAAGTTGGCTCCCTTCCATTATGTTTCGTGAGACAGATTGACTCCCCGAAACTCCCTGAGAAATATCTCCTCCCGTCATCCTTCCACTAGGACCTCTCACTGGGGGTTCCCACATCCTCAAATCAGAACGTGAATCTGCCAAAGACCCTGATCTCGCTGCTTTTGGTTCTACATGACCTCTAGAAGAATCTGCAGTGGTCGGCAAAGGTGTACTCGATTCTATGGGTCTCGAAAGATGACCTGTTCCACTCACTGTACCATTTCCTCCAGAACCAGTGCTTTCTCCCATTGCTGATCGAGTTAAACTCCTACTTTCTGCCTGATCTGGATTGTACACCGACACTATGAGACCAATGGTAACCGGCACTGTAAGAGCTTCCGGCAATCCCGTGACAGTATTAACTCCACTTGCTTCTGTATTCCTCGATGGTTGTGTCCCTATTCCCTCTGTTCCTGCTGCCATCCTTCCCTTTATCCCTGCACTAGGATTTGTCTGCCGCTCCCCAGTTTCCTCTGTAAGTGCTCTCCTTCCCTCCTCTGAGCTTGGATTGTATGGAGGTGGATGCTCTGCTAGGAACCTCTCCAGTAAACTGTCATCTGTATCACTGTCATCTTCCTCTTCTCTCCTCTTCTGAGCATCTCTCACCTTTACTAATAAAGGAAACAGTCTATCTCCCTCAATGGTGTCTACCCTCCATCTTTTCGCCAATGCGTCCCATTGCGCATCTTGAAACGCCCTTTCCTGACTTCGATCCCTTTTCCTCGCATGTGCTGCTCTCATCCATGCGTCTAGCGCTTCGAACTGTGTTGGTCTGGGTGTAGGTCGCAACGCAGTCATCACTGCTTTCAATTGGTACAATACATCAAATCTAAATGAACCATAACGTGGGAAAACCAAATCTCCCTCCTTCTCAGTAATCTTTTGCCAATTTTGGAGCCAAATTATAGTATGGAGCCCTACATTCGTGGCCGTGTAATAGGCTGGGGTATCCTCGGGTGGTGCTTCTTCCCCCACTCGAGTTACCACTCCTCTATCTCCCCTGCAAAGATCCCGCAATACCTTAAAACATTTCATGATGAAATCAACTGTTTTACCCACCAAATGTTTTCGCTCTACTTCCTGCTGGTGATCAACCAATAACAGCGCGGCTTTACACTAACCGACCTATCGCAGCGCGGCACACTTCGACGTCACTCCTCCTCCTCAGTCAGCAGTTCCCCTCCTTCACAATCCATATATACCACACTCACACACTTCACTCATAGAATCAAGTAACTGTTTGTCCACCAAACGACCGAACAGTCACATAACCGACTGTCTGTCCACCATACGACAGGACAGTCAAAAGTAATTGTCTACCTCAATCTGGCAACTGTCTGTCCGCGAAACGACCGGACAACTGCCTTAGACCATCTGCCCACGAACGGCCGGACAGTCGTACAACTAATCGATAGGATCCAATCACTCGATCTTCCACGCACAGTAACCCACGACCCACGTTGGTCACTCAAACACTCCCACTCTCGTTCCCTATCACGAGTGGGTCTGTCGATGACGTCTCACGACTCCCACAATCAATGGTCAGACAATTACAACTTTGGGTGTCTTCCACACCACAATCTATCTATCCCGGGATCTTAGGCTGCTCCTTGAGCCTGTAACACAAATCACATGGACCGCGCGCTCAGTCCAAAACCACAGTCACTCGACTTTCATCCCAACTCCGCAAGACATCACACAATCAAATCATCACCGCAATCTAACAGACATACATACCTATTCATACTCACTCCACCGCGAACTGCTGTTCCCGCCGCACCGTCACTCTTTGTCAGCTTCCACCCGGCGCCGTCGTCCTCCGCACTCAATCCTCTGGACAACCATCTCTTGGGCTCTATGGATCGTATAACTATCTTCTCCCGACCTTCTCCCCTTACTGCAGAGGTAACCGTCCTCTCGCTACCAACTGATAAGGCCGGGTTCCGCTACCAGAATTTAATTAGGAACCCTAGGTCAATGAATCTTTTGTTACCTGCTGAGAAGTGTAAAGGGGAGAAATAATTCAATTTAGGCAATCCAACATTTTCCGATGACTACAACTCAAAAGATCACAGACTCCGAATTCCAGTTAATGGGTTTATTACAATGGCAGAAACAACTGAATGTACAAGCACCTCAGGACGAGGTTGTAAAAATACATGGGAACTAATACAAAGCCATATCTACGAGTGAGTCTAATCCGATAGATCATGAAAACGAACCAGAAGCCTGACGAGCGCGCTGAGGGCTACCTAAGCTTTTATTCTGCTGGCAGCTTGCTCGCTCGCAATTATTTTTAACTTACTTTTAACCTTGGGAAATCTTTTAAACTGACCGCACTTTGCACTATTCACGTCGGATTGCGTCCTCGGTCCACCACGGCAGCTGTTGCCGATTGAGCGGAGGGACGCAACTACGCCCCCACTGGCTGCACTCACTTCCGGCTGGAAGGGTGACATGCTAGTGGATGACAGAGCCCTACATAAACGGTATGCCACGCCGGACGCGCAGCGAACCAGAAGCCTGACGAGAGCGCTGAGGGCTACCTAAGCTTTTATTCTGCTGGCAGCTTGCTCGCTCGCATTTATTTTTAACTTACTTTTAACCTTGGGAAATCTTTTAAACTTACCGCACTTTGCACTATTCACGTCGGATTGCGTCCTCGGTCCGCCAAGGCAGCTGTTGCCGATTGAGCGGAGGGACGCAACTCCGCCCCCACTGACTGCACTCACTTCCGGCTGGAAGGGTGACGTGCTAGTGGATGACAGAGCCCTACATAAACGGTATGCCACGCCGGACGCGCAGCGGACGCGCGCAGCGGGCACGCCGCTGGTGCGCCAAAGGCAAGCCCGTCTGAGCCCATCCGCGCCTGGACCGCGCCCAGCGCCAGAAACGCTGGTTGTCCTCCTAGCCACCAAACTAAACGCCTATGTTATTCAAGCAGTAATCTGCAGATATTAAATCACACTTCAGTTTCTAACGCTGAAAAATGCACAGGTTTTATTCTGGATAATTGCCACACATACAAGCCGCTTAAATGTGCCAATTGCGGTTTTTTATTAAAGCTTAGCACAATTGCATGTGAACAGTATTCCAATAATCGGCCCCGTGCAAACTATAGCTCCAAGCCCAAGATAATACCCCGAGGAGCACTTATAAATGCAAGATCCCTGCCAAAACATAAATTAGACCTTGCAGAGTTACTTGACGCTCAGGGCCTAGATCTGCTCTTTATTACTGAAACCCGGGCCGAGCAGGCATCAGGTCCAGATTTCTGCACGGCGGTGCCACCTGGCTACACAGTATTCAGGCAAGATAGGAAGCACAAAAAAGGGGTGGTCTTGCTATTATTTATCAAGACACATATGTAGCCTCCTTTGAGACCATTTCTTCCTCAGACTGTAAGGCCCTATCATTCAATTTTAAAATAGTCAATCGCCTTTCATTCAAGGGACTACTACTATACCGCCCCCCTGGGAAAAAAAAAAATACGTTTCTGGTCTTTCTCAATACACTTCTGGAAGCCTGCGCTCTGGAGAACAATTTTGCTATCTTAGGTGACTTTAATTTTCACCTGGATGCTATTATGGACTCGAGCACTACGTCCCTACTTGATACCATGACACTTGCCAGGCTAAATCAAAGGGTTAAGGGCCCCACACACCAGGCCGGCCATATCCTGGACGGTATTTTTACCAACTATGACGCACTCGAGATCAAGGAGATTCTACCACTTAGCTGGACCGACCACAGCGCCATTATCTTTGAGCTTAATAACTCAGACAAGGGCCAAACTACCCAACCCAAACAGTCGGCTGGATTATACCGAAATTGGAAACAGGTTGACAATAACCAGCTTAACACCCATCTCACAAGTTCATTAACTAAATCACCACAACCAGCAGAATATGCCTCTATCCAATTCAATCAATGGCTCACTACAACTGCAAATAGGATAGCACCCCTTAAAAAATCTTCTAGCATCAGGACCACTGCCTCAGCCCCCTGGTTCTCTGACACTCTCAGCCAAAAAAAACAAGAGTGCAGAAGACAGGAGAGATGCTGGAGAAGTAACTACGAGGAATACGAACTCGTAAAATACAAAATCTTACTCCCGGATTATAAAAAACTGATCGTATCTGAAAAAAGTTCCTATTTCTCTAATCAAATTAAGGAGGCAGAAAGCTCCTCCAAAGAGCTCTTTCGGGTGATAACTAAACTGTTTACTCCCCCCGAAAGAAAAGGAAATGATCACTCTCAAGAATTCTGTAATGCACTCGCACAGCACTTTCAAAATAAAGTGGAGCAAATCTTCACCACCTTCGACAAAGGGGCAAAGTCTAACTCATACTACACCAGAAGCCTACAAAATTTGAACGCCCCCACCTTCACAGAATTCAGAGCGGTAACTGTTGATGAGATAATCTTCCATATTTCTAAAATAAAATCGGGCTCTCCCCATGATCCTCTCCCTCCCATGATATTTAAACAAGCCCCGGAGATTCTTGGTCTAAGTCTTACCTCCATTTTTAACTCCATGTTCAGTGAGGGTGTCTTTCCCTCTATTTGGAAAAGGGCCTCGATTCTACCCCTTCTGAAAAAATCCAACTTAGATGCACTTGACCCAGGCAACTATAGGCCTATCTCGCGCCTCCCAGCTCCAACCAAATTGGTAGAAAAGGTTATGAATAACCAGCTCACTTCATATCTATATGAACATAACCTGCTAAATGAATCGCAATTCGGATTTAGGGCTGAACACAGCACCGAAACAGCGCTTATAAAGGCCACCGAGGAAATAAGAGCAGCAATGGATGCAAGGGGCGCTGCGGCTCTTGTCCTGCTTGACCTGTCGGCGGCCTTCGACACGGTCGACCACAAAACCTTGCTTAATCATCTGAACTCTCTTGGTATCTCTGGAAAAGCACTGGCATTGGCTTCCTCCTTTCTTACTAATAGGACACAATCAGTTGCCCTGGGTAACTACACCTCCCCGACCTTCACACTCCCATGTGGAGTCCCACAGGGTTCCTCTTTGAGTCCCACACTTTTCAATGTATATGTCTCTGAGCTGGCACTGTAATTAGATCCTTTGGGATGGAAATAACATCCTATGCAGATGATACCCAAATTGTTGTATCCATCAGTAAAAATACCCAACCTCCAGTACAAAGATTTAGGGACTGTATGTCAGCAGTCAGCTCATGGATGAGTTCGCACCATCTTACGCTCAATTCTGGGAAAACTGAGGTGATTCTGTTCGGCAACTTCTCCCCTTCCTGGTCTCAGATCTGGTGGCCAGATGACCTGGGAACAGCACCAATCCCAGTCCCCAAAGCAAAAAATTTAGGCGTGATGATAGACCAAAAACTGAACCTTGAAGCCCAAGTCAAGACAGTTACAACATCAAGTTTCTTCATCCTTAAAGCAATCAAGAAAATCCTGCCTATGATTCCAACAGAAAGCAGGAAAACTGTAGTCACATCCTTAATCCTGTCCAAACTCGATTACAGTAATGGACTATATCTCGGTATACCCATAAAGCAAGTACGAAGGCTCCAGATGATCCAAAATGCGGCTGCAAGAATCCTCCTAGGGATTCCCACATTTCAGTCCGTGGGCAAACACCTCCAGAGTTTGCACTGGCTGCCAATTCAAAGTCGTATCAAATTTAAAACCCTGTGCATTACATACAAGACACTTCACGGGACCGGTCCTTAGTTTCTGAGGCGGTCACTTCATTGGTACTCTCCAAACAGATGCCTCAGATCTCAAGGGGCAAAAGTGATACGCCCTCAAAGAGTCTTTAAATCAAACTGGGGGGGTAGAAGCTTTGCGGTAGGAGCTACAAGGCTCTAGAACTCCCTCCCTCTTACCATCAGAAATCTTCCCTCCTTGACACTGTTCAGGAAGGCCATTAAGACCTGGCTGTTCGTCGAATAGTGTTCCGGCTCGCCCCTTCTGGTTCTGCTAGCGCCAAGACACCGTCTGGTATTCGTGCGCTGTATAAACTTTTTAACATAACATAACAAAAGAATGAAAAGTTCCAAAAACAGAACACAGGCAAGGACTGCCCCAATGTCTAAGTCAGACTTCATCAGCGGCTGAAAAGTAAAGGGCATTAGACTATCCCTACTCTATCACTAGAGTGACAACCCTACTTAACATTCCCCAGGCAAGATCAATTAAAGGTGTCAGCTCGTGAAGACTTCCTAAGAAGTACCCTCACGTTGTATGGGTCGATATCTTTACCCCTTCTCCTAACACCCTTCTTCTCCTCTCTCATCCCTCTTCTCCTGACTTATCCCTCGGGACACTGTCCCTAATACAAAATGCACAAATGTAAAACACGCCCACCGATCACCTCATCTCACTGGGCATTTCTCATAGGTAAATTTCCACCGTCTTCCCCACTTCATCCAAGTTCGGCTCAATGACCTTGATTCCCAGGCCTCCTCAGTGAGAAAGAACACCGGCTCCCAATTATCGACATTCCATTTACAAAGTATCACTTCTCCTCCATTCCTAACTCCTAAAACAAAAGGCGCTAGTTTAACTAACAAAGGCAGCTTCTTCCACCTGCAATGGAAACGTGAGAACAGAACAACCTTGCATGTGCATGAAATTCGCAGACTACCTCCAAATGCGAGAGCTTACCAGGGAAATTACATTTTCAGGCCTACACAAATCGGCCAACATAAGAATAAACGAATAGGCCTTCAATTACACAAAAGTGAACATTTCATTTAGGCCTTTAAACATCAATTTATACACACAGGTTAACGGTGCTTTCCTTTGCAAGCGTCTACAATTATTACACGTTAAGCACAATTAGTCATCTCCACATGCAGACTCTAATATGATGCACGTTTAAATCAAAATGCATTACAATACACATAGGCTTTCCGTTAGGCAATTGCAATACGCTAAAGGTTACTCTTTCCAAACATAAATGCCATTTCGTTTCTTTTTGCATGGCACGAAACAATTTCTATCATTTCACTTACAGATCGTTATTACAACACATTTCCTAATGATCAAATGTTAATACAACACAGGAATATATGCGGGTGCGGACTACCCATGATTATGATGCGTCCCTACAATTTTAGAGCACCATCAATGTCATTGGTCTTCTCTGTGACTGTTCCTGAGTTCCACGAGCTACTCTGGGAGCCACAGCTTCCCCTGTCTCAGCAGCCAAGCATTGAAGCTCTTTCCTCTCAACCTCCCCTGTTAGAAATTAGTAACTCACAGAAAACTTGACTATATCCCACCTCTGAGTCAATTATGAGTCTCCCAGCATTGGCTATTCCTGTTCAATCCATGTTAGGGTGTCAGCTACAAGGGACCTTCGGGTGCTCATTTAGGATTTATAAATATTAAAAATAAAAACAGTGATAAAAAATGTGTCCAACTCGTTTGACTTAGCCGTATATTTCTTTTGAGATGTGCATTGTGAGCACAGCAGATAAACAGAGCCTGTTGTTACAACCCCCCCAATCATAGCCAGGCTGTGGACGGTCCGGGGGTTGTCACTGAGAGGTTTTGTTTTATGACAGTCAAGAAACTGCTACATACGATTGACCCTGCCTGACCTTTAAATTAAATGTTAATACAATTAGCTTATTTTCACAAGCAATCGTGTTAAAAGTATGTTATAGCAAAGTAAAATGCCAAGTATGAAGAGTATAGTAAATAACTAAGTTCCAAAGGTGTGTCAGGACAAATCTTGGTTATTTATGATTTCTTGCGGAAATAATTCCAAAGACAGTTTTATCTTTTTGCACCCTTGTTTTATGCAGTTTCTGAGATACTGAGATTTTCTCTCAGGTGAGCAACACCAAGTAACAGCCAACGCGTGTTTCGCCCCTTAACATGGCCATCCGGCCTGGGGCTTCCTCAAGGCGTATAAAGATAATGAGGGACACGAATTGATCCCGTGTTGTCTGGTGGTTTTATCCTCTGAATCTAGTATCATAATGAGAAGGGCACATTGGGACGCTCTTGGAAGTTCTATCATCTGATGCTAAGATGAGTGGTATGATCAACAGAGATGCGGATTATCATGGCCTCGGCTTTCAGCTATCCAGCTATCCAGATGTCCTGTCACAACCCTCATGGCGAGGACAAGGAGATGCATACTGTTCCACCGAGTGTGGTCCTTCCTAGCCCTCTCATAACCTAAGCCACCAGCTGAGACCCTTTGATTGTTCGATTAGGCATCACCTTCCAGTCCAGATGACCTTCTTTGAAGGTCAACAGTTGGAAATTATACCTGGAACATCAATTCATGAATATACTTCAACTGGCGGCGAGGCTGTCTGTCTTTCATCTGCATATGTCTTGCCTCCCATAATGAGAGACTTTAAGTCTGATATATTGCCTCGAGCTGAGACTTCTTCTACTGGGGAGGCTGTTGGAGTCTGGGGCACAGAGGGCATCACCAGCTGCCTCCCCTTTGTAAAACTGCAGTCGATGATGTGCTCCTAGTGAGGTGGTCTGGATTGCTTGCGGGCACAAGGGAGAGTCACCAACTCTACTGAACTTGCCAGCAGCAAAGCTCTGAGGCACAGGACCTGCATACCAGCACTGTGTGACTGCACAGATGGGGTCTGCAGGACATTTGCAGGCTTATGCAAGGTTTTGCAAAGGAAATCCTACCTCAATGATAGCAATGAAGCCAGACATCTGCAAATCCTTGTGACTGGCTCTTGCGCAGCAGCAGTTTCAGACATCCATCAGGTCACCTAAACACTGTCGCACACAGATGATGCTAACACAGCATCAGCGACAAACCTGTCCATTAGTACATCTAGTCCTAAGTACAGTGAAAAATCATCTACTGAAGTAAGCAGAAGTAAAATACAAACCCCTCATGTCTATTAAAACACAAGTGCCCTTGCCTCCTGGTGATCACATATCGGCAGTTTCACCATCCTGTAAAGCACCAACGTGGCTCCAGGTACAGACATTTCCAGCAAGGAACGCACAGTTCTTGTTTTAATAGCTCCAACTACCCTTTCAACGCAGTGCATTCTTTAAATACACAATCAGTTATTAAAATTTTGAACTGGCGGCCATTTTACAAAAAATATCAGGAGCGAAAATATTAGCTATTTACTTCACGCCTGCCACAATCCAATGTATTTCTTGTCATCTAACAGCAGCTGTTTATTCCTATCCAAGTGAGTTATACTGATTTCAGTGGCACCATAATGATGAAAGGTTGAGTCAGCTTTTCCAGGAATAGAACTTGTGGCATACAGGCGCGTGGACTGCTTTTCCGCCACCTAGCTGTCCTACTGCATTGGCATGGGCCCTGCTGCCAGCATTTTTAGATTTAGTTTTAATGGTGCTTTAGTGAAGTTATGGGCCAGACTCTTGTAACTGCGCATGCGCGGGTCTAGTGTTGGGTATTTCGGACCAATGCCGGGTGAACAGGAAGTACTGTTCCTATGTTCTTGCTTCGTGAGCCTGGGCATCTGGTGCAGATTTAAAGAGTCCACCTGCCTTGCATGCTCTTCTGTCACTGCATTCTCTTTGTTTGCTGCAAAACCACCACATGCACCACCAGAACAACACAAGTATACAACAGCAGTGGAACTCCAGAATCCTAAGTTCTACAGATTTTCATCTGCACATCTGCTACCATACCACAGCTATACAACTGGGCACCTGTGCATCTAAAAGACTGACTGCAGAACCTGCAGTGACTGCAGCCTGTGCAAGCCTACATGTGTTGTCGGTGCCATGAGTAGACACACTGCCTGCCCGCCGGGTGTGGATGACTCTTCACTGCTGAGTGAGCATTTGTAATGAGTGTGAATATAAATCAAAGGGCATCATGTTGATTTGGGTTACAGGAATCCTGATGTTCCCATTGGAATACATTTTGAGTGGCCTGCATAAAACTAAGGCCCCTTAATGCCATTGTGTAGGTAAGCAATGCACTGACTGCAGTGCCTTTGGTAGTAAAGACATAGTCATCTCCTCTGAAAACCACTGATTCTCAAATATAAACCCTTGCCTCGTCAAGCTTTTCGTCCTCTTTTGCTCTCTCCACCGACCCTGTGGTACCCCTCCACTTCTTTTTTTTTCAGAGCAGATTTTCTTTTCCCCTCCACGATTTTCTTTTCCCCTCCATGATTTTCTTTTCCTATGCACAACGAGGAAGCATTTTTTGAGAAGCATCTGGTTCTACCACCCTTAGTCCACCATCGTAACTCACCGGTTCCACTTCACAGCTATTAACTGATGTTATTAAGGGCAGCCATTATTACATTTGTGTAGGAGGAAATAGTTCCATCTGGTCAAAGTGTTTAATTCACTTACTAGTCTCAGTCCATATTTCAGTTCCTCCCAGAATTACGCTTATTTCGTTATTTTTACTTTAGGTTTTGTTTACATCTAAGTGGTCCAGCATCTCAGCAAACACGTCATCACTTCCATCATCCGCATCGAGGTCCAAAGTTTATTTACTGATTATTGTAATTTATTCTTTTTATCTGGGTTTTCACTCAGTCATATGCCCTCATGGTTTAATCAACTGCAGAGGGTATGTCAAAGCATCAGGTAGGACCACCCTAGAATGCCAATAAATGCACCAGTGGAAATTCCACTACAGTGGCGGAGGGTCCGGAAAGTTACTCTTGTCAAGTGCAAAATCTGACATAATTCGTTGAATCCTGATGTGGAATGTACCCTTCTGATGGATTTTCCTGCAGACTTTTGAATTTAGGTTCCCAAATGCTTTGAACATTGGATCCATGGCACGCCCAGGGAGCCCCTGCTCCATGGCTCACTTTTTACTCCACCAGGTACAACACGTGGCGCCAGTCATGGATTGGGTGTTCTGCCAAGAAGGAAGGAAGGTGTACATTCCCTCTTCCCACTTTTACATAATTGTGTTTATTTTGTGGCAGAAGATCAACAGTGCTTGTTTGTTCCCTTACAGTTCTACGGATGTTATCCTTACCGGCATCACTCACATTAACAGACTGTTGACTGTTTCTATCGGGTATAATGTTTTACCTGCACTCACGTGGTCAGAGAGGGTTGGGTATGTCTTTTCAGGAGCGGGAGACCCAGTTTCTGAGACTTGACCTATGAAATTGGCTCTGAGGAAAGTGTGCCCCTCCCCCCCATCCTCCTCCCCCCACGCCCCAGGAGCAACACCTCTTGATTATTTTCCCTATATATTGTCTGTAAATATTGCTCTGCATAAAATGTAAAGCGCTCTGATACCTTCGGGTCAAGTTCGCGCTATATAAAACTCGTAAAAATACAAAATAAAACTTAATTGAGACCTCACGGCGGCAAAATCTGCTTTAAATCCAGATTATGAAGAGACTGCGCCAAGGACACGCCTCTCTACACTGAGGAGAGGCAACAATTATGGAGGGAAGATGTAAGAGGATGAGAAAGAAGACATCTCACCAAGTTAATTGGAGTTTTCTGTCACTGAAGGGCCGCATTATGTGCAGTGAAGGACAAAACTATGTGGCGTGCTTGACGCAATTGTACAGCAAGAAAAGGCAAACTATGCAGAATTATGTGGCACATTCCGTGGCAGTATTATCTCACTAATTTTGTCATCGATACCAAAAGGATTCCCAACACTATTCAAAATACAGAAAAGTAGACATGGTCAACAGATCCTAGTGAAAATGTTATTAACCCACGAGTACTGATCTTATCTGTCCTGAATTCTCAGGAACACTGCTTTATTATGGCAAAGACATTTTCTCACACTCCATAAGAGACCAAAAGTGTTCATTGACAAAAGAAAATGTAATAGTGTTTGAATCACAGAGTCAATTGGCTAGTGGGTCTTCTTGAAAATGACCATGGAGACACGAGTTTCCAGTAATGGTCCCATGATAGGTTTCATATGAAGAATACAAGCAGTGCCCTGCTGAATACATGAGAACATGTGAACGACGTTCACCAATAGCAAAAATGTAAACAATTTTCAGCTGACCAGCTATTGAGTTGTTTCCCACCTTGAGAGACAAAATTTAAGGTGCTACAACATCAGAGACGGGCCCGTCCTGTGGGCAGTGTTAGGCTGAGCAGGAAAACAAGGCTGAAGCAGGTTACAGTTATGCTAATGCAGGCGAATATGTTTAAAGCTTTTCCCAAATAACATATCTCTCAACTCCAAGAGTAAAATAGTGTTACAAGAAGGAGGGTGACTTAGCTGGAGTGGTCCTTTCTGGATCTCTCCAGTGCTTCCAGCATGGTGCATCATAACATCTTAATCCATCGTTTGAAGGAGGTGGAAATATCTAAATCAGTTCTGCAAAGGTTAATATCCTTTTAGAAGCCTGGGCGTAGTCAACCTAGCTAATTCCATTGCACCTGCTGTCTTTGCATAGGAATCATCGTGTCTTAGATCTATCCTCCTTGCCTTTGAATCTCTAGGTACATGCACTTTCCAAAGTTACTCAATCCATCTGCTGCACTGCTTTATCATGTGCTGAGGACACCCAGTTGGTAGTCTACCTTGACTGATTAACGTAACTGTATGATAGCAGTACAACCATGGATAGCATACATTTGTATTTATTTAATTACTATGGAAGTGCAAGAGTGCCACCCCAGGCAGGCACAAACTAACAAGGATGACACAGAAAAGAAGGAGTATAAGAGATGCAGAATCAACAAACTAGCCATATTTTCATCCTTTTTTGAAAGGTTAAGAAGTGAGAAGTCCATCTCGGTACGCGGAGCAGCCGTTGCAAAGTTGGGAGCCAAATACTGGAAGCCTCTCCCTTTAATGTATTCTTTCCTGCTGCTCCCATTATAAGAAAGAGAGCTGGATCTGAGGGGTCTGGAAGAGGCCAGGTCTGTCAACAGCTGGAAAAATATTTTGAGTTCCTCCTCGTACAAGGTACGATGAATCGGACACAGGGCTTTAAACTGAATGTGCTGCTTGACCAGAAGCCAGCGTAAATTATGATGAATGTTGTAGAGGTGATCAAATCTGTAGAAGCCAGTAACAAGACGCACTGCCATGTTTTGAGTCCTCCGTAGTTTGTTAATATTGGTCTCGGGAGCACAAGATAACAGCATTAGCGTAATCTAATCAAGAGAAGATTAGGAACCCAACCGCCGTTGATGGGGATTCAGGTGGAAGGAAGGGCAGAAAGTGTTTCCAAGTTCAAAGAGCTGGTAGCAGGAAGTCTGGAGTTTATAGATGGGGAAGTAAAGTGAGAAATCTTTATCAAGCCAGGCTCCAGTGTTTTTAACCCTCTGGATAGGAATGGGTAAGCGCCACACGGAGGTGAGCCAGAGGTCATTGAATCAGTCACTGTAGACAATACTGATGATCAGGATTCCAGTCTTGCTACGTTTAAGCTTCAACAAGTGGCTGCCATCTAATCCTTAATGGAAAGAAGACAATCCTTAAGTGAGCGAGCCTCCAAGCCTGCAGGGCAGACCATTTTTAGGAGTAGTGGGGTATTGTCAAATTAGAGAGTGCCAGTATCCCAAATGTCCTACTCACCTCTCCTAATAGTTGCACATAAATACTAAATATAAGGGATATGGCGGAACCCTGAGGGTCCCCACATCCCTCCATAATTTTATTGGACTGAAACAGAAGCAATGAGACTAATTGGTGGCGGCCTGAGCCAGGACTACTTCAGGGTGGAGCCAGTCTGGCCAAAGTTTGCGAGCTGGAGAAGGAGGATTTTAAGATCTACAGTACTGAAAGCTGAAGACACGTCCAGGAGCAGAAGTCCGGCGGTTTAATTCTGAGCTTTCATGATCCGGAGATCATCAAGTGCAGACTGTCATCAGCACTGTGTCATGGAAAAACCCACCTACTACCAATCAAGAAATCCCCTGGCTTCTTGCGTAGCGGTGAGACAGTCGGGTCCAAATCTGCTTTTTTTCAAGAGGAGGTGCTTCTCTTTTTACAGAAGTCGCAAACAGATCCCTCATGAAAGAGACTATAAGGACATCAGCTAGAAGATGAAATATCTTAGGCCCCAGTGACTGCAAAATAGCTCCTGCATGCATTTCCAGAGGAGAGCCTGACTTCAGCTGGCCATGAGCTTTTGTCACCTCCTCCTGTGAGTACTCAGGAAACTTGGGAATGAGACTTTTATGATTCCTGACAGATATGGCCTTGGAATTGGCTGCAATAGAACTCATTTTATAATGTATCTTTAAGATCTTATTAGAGAAATTAGAAGCCAAGTTATCACGAATCTCCTATGAAGCCTTAAATGTGGACTCACAAGCAGCCAGGGGATGTAAAGAAGCAAACCCTTCTAAACGTGTCACATGAGTGTTGAAGGGAGGTATGAAGGCGTGCAACAAAACAAGTGTCAGTGGCATGCAGACAGTTCTTACACTGCCAGAGCTGAGGTTTATATCTAGCTTAGTTTCTGGAGAGTTGTTCTTTTGCCAACTTCTTCCAGCTTGTACAGTTGCCTGCCTGGCTTTCCTTCATATGTAAACCAGCGATTGGTATATTTGTCACTCTGGTGGGATGGAGAGTCACTGCGGGTTGGGTACCGACTGGCTGCTCCTGGTTCTGATTCATCCCACTTTGTCGTGGTTGGCCTGAATCTTCTGAGGAAGTGAAATTTACATTAAGTAGGCAATGTAAAGATAATGGCATTTAAAACTGCCTCCGCTTTTAAAATGTATGCTTTGAGGGGGCGAGAAATCCCTTAAACGCTAAGAATCCCTTGAAACAGTATACAACAAGCATTGGAAATGCAATAGGTCTCGCATCTGCTTGAGTTAGAGCTATTGGCATTGTAAATGACCATGTTTTTTTACCCATGTGTTATGGAGTGTATTTATGTGGTGCGTAGTGAAATTATGTGGGATGGATTGGAATTGTTGTGGAATTATGTGTCTTGGAATTGTGTGGTGTGGAGTGGATTTGTGTAGTGGAATTATGTGGCATGGACTGCAGTGGAATTGTGTGGCTAACAATTATGTGGTATTGAGGGTACTGGAATTATGTGGCGTTGGATTGATTGTTATGGAGTGTAATTATGTGGAATGGTATTTTGTGTTGTGGAGTGGTATGTAGTAGAGTTTAATTATGTGGCGCACTGTTGAATTTTGTGGCATGATGTGTAAATCTGTGGTGCGGATTGGATGTATGTGGTGTGTTGTGTGATTGTATTGTTGAGATGAATAATGTGACTTGGTGTCAAATTATGTAGTGTGGAATGGAAATGTGTGTAGTTGAATTGTGTGGCGTGGAACTGTGTTGCATTGAGTGAAATTATGCTGATTAGAATTATGTGGCATGGTGTGGATTATATTTATGTGGATTGCTGCTATGTGACAGAGTGGTTTTATGTGGGTGTAATTATGTGGTTTGAGTAGAGGGTAATTATGTGGAGTTTAATTATGTTGCGTTGAGTGATATTATGTGGAGTGTAATTATGTTGGGTGGTATTGAATTATGTGGCGGTGAAATTGTGTGGTGTGGAATTGTGTGTCACACTAAACATCCAGGTATGCTACAAAGAATGAAAAATTTGAAGGTGCTCTTATATACCATGGAGGTGGGTGAGCTACTGAAAGCTTGAAAGCTACTAAAAGCTCTGAAGCCACTGAAAAGCTGGAGCCAGGATCAGCTAGAGATTCTTATTTACCGTCAAGCCCAAAACAAGCGGAACTTTTTATGTGGCTATTCATGCCCTACCCTCATGGGCAAAGAGTTCAAATCAATTCATTAGCATTTGAGATACAATGGAGAGGCACATAGCTACCCATTTAGTGAATGGCTTGTACAAAGTTAAACCAGAACAAGCCCCTTGTTCAATACAATATCTCTTGCAAGTAAGAGTGCATGCGCTGACGCAGGTGAGACCAAAAAATGAGCAAAATAAAATGGCAACTCCGTTAAAGTCTCTTGTGCCTTATTTTCCAGCAAAAATTGCTAAACTGGTAACTAATGTCCAACATAATCAGGAAATTAATAGTGGTTTTTACCAGTTAGTTTTGAAACAACACCTGGAATGTTTATGAACCTAAAAAGTTACAATGCTGTGTCTGCTTACCAACAATTACATTCTTTTGCACCTTTGATAACACCCATTTCCCCAACCTTAATTTCAACCTGTACCAAAAAACTTACAGTGGGCTTAGAACCTACCAATCGCTTACCATTGGTCGGCTTTTATGTCATACATTTGGTTGATTCTTACTTGATTGTTTTCCTTCCTCCTCTGGAGCATAGCTGCTTTACCATCAGTTTTGATTTTCCATCGCTCACATTCAGAGAAAGAACTCTTTTTTTTACTTTAAGCACTCCATGAGAGTGCATATGTTTTCTAGCTCTCTCCCTCGCATGCTGCTTTCCCCCTCAAATACCACCCTCCTCCCTCACCCCGAGTTTGCCCATTGTTGGACACTCACTGCTTCCCCAACCGAGTTTCCACTTTTTGATTTTTATGAATTTCCCCCCCTTCAATGAAGTAACTGTAGTAACCTCATTCACTTCGCCCCTGCACTCACTTCTCCCCTAGCAGCTCTGCCCCACACCCTCCTGTTAATCTCCATCCATCTTTTCACACTGTTGATATACAACATGTAGTTTTTTTTTGGGGGGGGGTGGGGTTGGGAGGGCCAGGGAGTTGCCAATTGCTGCCGGGCTGCTATGATTTTCAAAAGTGCTTTCACACACTCTGGTTCCCATAGTTGTGAGCATATACCTAAAGGTAGATCAATGGCTGGACATTTACATTTTAGAACCACATGAACTTTGTGCGGTCAGAGTCAACATGTTATAGTCCCCGTTTCTCACGGCTATTTAGATGTAAAAGTCTAGTAAACACACACAAAAGTTGGTTTTGCATTTAAAAGATTAGAC
Organism: Calotriton arnoldi; assembly: GCA_963921515.1. Classification (NCBI taxonomy): domain Eukaryota; kingdom Metazoa; phylum Chordata; class Amphibia; order Caudata; family Salamandridae; genus Calotriton; species Calotriton arnoldi. The sequence goes on from CAWUFW010001537.1 coordinate 82,992, forward strand.
TGCATGAAGATTTATTTCTGGGCAAATCTACTCATGGGGGCTGGAAACAAGTGGAAGGTGATGGTTTCAGGGCTGGAATTCCCCCTGAGTTAGTGCACACACACAAACTTATATGTTTAAGAGTATTCACCAATTCCTTTCCAACCCCTTCCCATTCTGGAAAAGGTCAATAACGTACTCCAGGCAAGTGCAGGAGTAAAGCTTTTTCCAGGATGGGAAGGGACCTCACCCTTCTATAAAACAAAATTCTGTGGTGTAGGGTAAGGAGTTTCTTCACAGGGAACACTATGTCCTCCCCTGGAGAAAAAAAGCAATAGGTTTTAACAAGTAAATATGCACTTTTTCTCTAGATGTTCACAGGAGCAATCATACATCAGTATAGCAAAGAAACCTGCAAAGGTTGAAGATTTCCAGGCCTACTTCTGTAAAATCTTGTGAAATACTGACAGTTGTAATCCTCCTCTGTGGATGCACTTTTGTGATTTTCTTCAAGGATGGGACCCATATTTTTTACATGTTGTCCATAATTATTTTAGGCTGCTTCTTCATTGTATTTATTTTAATATTGGCATGCATAAAACATGTTTTATTAAACTATGCCTTACAGAAATGGGAAATAAAGTTGTCCTTAAAAAATGCACTGTAGTTTAGCAAAACTATCTGTAACCTTCATTTTTTTCCAAGTTGCAAATATTTTTGGAAACATTTTATTAGCCAGGAATACTAAATGCACAATAGTTTAGCAGATCTGTATGGACCGCTATCCATTTTTTGAAGTTGCAGAATCTTTTGGGGGTATATTTTATTTTGAATGCAATAACCAACCTGGTTTTCTTTCTTCTACACTTACTTGAATACTATCAAGGTGTGTTGTGGGAGGCATTAAAAACAACCTAAATCGTTATTTTGCAAGCATTGCTGATATTTCTATTTTGGGACTACTCTTAGCAAAGCAAGCTGAACTTCCACATTACTGTATTTTCTAAGAACACCTGCAGTAAAGGTTCAGTGTTAATCATGTATACAAGTTTGAACATCTTGCACATTAAGGTGCTTATATTTGTCATTCCAGCAGCACAAAATCCTTTTTTCCGACAGCTGTACTGTGGTACTGTAAATTGGCAGCCAAAGGGCTTGTGCCATAGGGGGTTGCATCTACTTGTCCAAGAAGGACAAAATAATCATGGAAACTTCATGTTCCTGACTCCAAACAATATATCCTGGGCATCGGAAGATAGGAATTCCCCAGCCAGCTCTGCGGAGGTGCCACGGTTACCCATCAATGAATAATTAGGAGGAAAAGTCACTGAAAGCCAATGCTTAATTTTACTTGGTGACTGAGGGTGGTGGGCACTGGTAGTTAGTTTTAGGGACCTGGTCTAACTTTTCATCATTAGACTTTGACCCAGAGCAAGTGATGAAGGCAGAAAAAGCAGAAAGTAGGAAGAGAAAAACATTTTACTCATGTGTCCCATAAATTGGAGGTTAGTGAGAGGCAGCAAAAAGGGGTGGAGTCACAAAGAGCAGAGTGTGACAATTATTTATTTGGAAAAAAGCTGGCCCAAAGAAACTGATAACAAGGACAAATGTAAAAGTAAATCCTTTCTGACTTACTTAATTGATCACAAACCGGTCTCAATTTAAAATATCTAATGGAGTTAAGGGACCTACTGCAGAGATCTGTAAGTTAGGATTACTCGGTTGGTTAATGAGTCATAATGGAGCTGTCTGAAGACTGCTAAGGGATACATTTAGAACCACAGTGCTTTTTCCTCAAACTTTCATTATTCTAAGGTTGCTAAAAAGGGTTCTTTTGGTTAATATTTAACATATTAGTAAGTGATATATAAATAATCATTAGTGCATTTACTCATATAGATAGGTACACCTGACATTCCTATAGAGAATAAATATATCTCTTGCATACCAAGCTTAGAAAATTCAAAAAACTGTAGCCTAATCAGTTTATCTCTTAAGCATTTGTGAAGCGAAAAGCTGAATGTCTTTGGTGACATTGGCACCAAGGTGTAGCTCCAGCTAGCGCCCGGCAAGGTCAAGACTCAAACAAAATAATTGTCAATGGCCCTTTAAGTGTGGCATTTGAGTTGGGCAAGACTAGAGCTGAAAACAAGAGACTTCCCTCACTTCTTGTAGGTTGCTGCTCTGAACACAAAGCAAGCAAAGTCCAGGCACTGCCAGACATGTCTAGGAGTCAACAAATTGCACAGGAACAAAGTCAGCACGTTACACTATGGCAGGCACAAAACCAGCGCAATGAAAGCTGCCAGATACACTATCCAGCTAGATTTCATCTTTTCAGGCAAAATAGAGGAAATGTAGGATGGTGGAAAAAAGAAGCATGAAGTGGAATACAATTAGGTAATCTTGCTCAATTGCAACACCAACAATCAATCGGCTGCAACTTGCAAGCTCCTAGGGGGAAACATTGGGTGCCTGCACTTACACCTATTAATTTTTAACAAATTAAGCACTGTTGACAGCCCCTACGATCGTTGTTGCTTGGCAAGAAGAGGAAGTTGACAGCCTAAGAGTTATTGTGCTCTCTGCACCCAGAAGCAGATGTAGACGTTAATTCCAGTGTCACTATATAAGGCAGGATCGTGAGGGCCGAAAAGGCGGCGGTATCGCTATAATCCATAAGTCTTCTGCTAAATGTGAGATAAAAAAGATAAAACTGGCGGAGTGCGAGGCACTTCTCTTTACCTTAGCAGCTACTGGAGATAATACCATAGTTGGCTATTTAATTTACCGCCCGCCAGGGCCAATAACTCAATTCAAGAAAAGTTTAGAGGAGGAAATTGCACACCATGCTCTCAGACATAAACATTTTATGGTGTTAGGAGACTTAAATCTACACTTTGACAATAAACTTCACTCCGAGGCAATTACTATCTGCAATGACCTATCAACACTAAACTTAACACAAAGTGTAAAAACAAAAACACATCAAGGGGGACACATCCTAGATCCCATCTTCTCCAACATCATGGAGATAGAGGTGGACACCCCATGGCCTGTTCCCTGGTCAGACCATTTCTTAGTCCAATTTACAGTCCCATCACAGAGGAAGAGGTCTAAGCAACTGGTAAAAAAAATCACCACTAGGGCCTGGAAAGGTTTTAACTCTGCCTCTTTCACACAGGCATTAGAAGAAACAAAGCCCGTACTAGCCAGCGATGTGAATCAGGCCAATAACCAACTGGAAGGCTGGATTACAGAAGCACTAGACAAAACAGCTCCCTGGAGCACAACGATGCCCAGGAGGATGAAAGAAAAGGCACCTTGGTTCAACGAAGAACTGAGGGTGGCCAAAAAACAATGCAAAAAATAGAACGCACCTGGAGGAAGGATTACAGCAATGGGGCTAAAGAAAAGTATAAAAAGGAATTAAAACAATACCATATACTGATTAAGAAAACCCGCTGTAAGTTTTACACGGAGAAAATTGAGAGTGCTAATAACTCCTCTAAAGAAATGTTTTCCATATTAAACTCCCTCAGAACCCAGGAGACGGGGAGGAGTTACCTGACTCGGTGGAAAACTGTAATAAGGTAGCAGACTTCTTTGCAAAAAAAGTGATGAAGATTTATGACACCTTCCCAGATGAAGCGAAACAGGGCACGGAGCTGACTAAGGGTAATCAAATTAATCCTGTAGGGGTGACATTGGATGCCTTTAAGATCCAGGACCTTGAAGAACTCACGTCCATAGCCAAAGGGATTAAATCTGGCTCTCCTTTGGATCCAGCCCATCCAAATATAGTTATGGAAGGAGCGAAGGCAATCATGCCCCGCATTCAGGAGCTCATTTCGTGTTCCTTTCTAACCGGAATAGTTCCTAATAAATGGAAACAGGCCATCGTTAAGCCACTAAAAAAAAATCCATCTGTGAAGTCAACTAGTCTAGATAATCTTCGGCCTATCTCTCTACTACCTTTCGTGGCTAAGATCGCAGAGAAAGTAACTAACATCCAACTAGTAGAACATGTAGAGAGGAATAATATACTGCATCCCTCTCAGTCAGGTTTTAGAATGGCCCACTCCACTGAGTCGGCCCTTCTCATCGCCACTGAGACTCTAAGGAAATATGCAGATGAAGGTCAAACAGCCGCACTAATTCTGCTTGACCTAAGTGCGGCGTTTGATACTGTCTCCCATAAAATACTTCTGCAGAGGCTAGAGAAATGTGGCATTAGGCATAGTGCGCTCGGTTGGATGAAATCTTTTCTCTCAGCACGAAGTTTCCAAGTCAGGCAGCAGTCCTCTGTATCGGAAAGTTTTCCTTTGGCACAGGGGGTGCCACAGGGCTCCATTCTGAGCCCCACTCTGTTTAACCTATATGTGGGGCCGCTTGCAGAACTAGTGGAGAAATATAATGTATCGATCGTCTCCTATGCTGATGATACACAGGTAATTGTGATGTTAACACAGGAGAATAATCAGGCTCCCATCCGTTTTGCAGAGTGCCTAGATGAGGTCGCGGATTGGATGTCAAATCATTGCCTCAAATTAAATGGGAGCAAAACTGAAGTGCTGGTGGTTGGTAAAACCCCGTCCATATGGTCATCCGCCTGGTGGCCTGAATCCCTGGGCCAATTCCCTACCCCTAAGCCCGTAGTCAAGAATCTCGGAGTCTGGATGGATTCCGGACTTACTTTTGACTCCCAAATATGTAAAGTGGCTGGCAAATGCTATGGTGCTATGAGGGTTCTGCGTAAAATCCTAAACCTCCTACCAGCTAGCTCCAGGAAGACTATAGTACATGCAGTCATTACCTCCCAACTAGACTATGGGAATGTACTGTACCTTGGAGCTACTAAACAAGGTTTAGCAAAACTACAGAGGGTCCAAAATGCGGCCGCACGGTTGGTACTTAGCCTCCCTAGAAGGTCTAACACTAAGAAAGCACTGGAAGCCTTGCATTGGCTACCAGTGGAGAAAAGAGTGTCCTTCAAGGCTATGTGCTACTGCCACCGTATCTTACTAAGCAAAGGCCCGAAGTATCTACATCCATTAATAACCAAGTACATCCCTGGCCGCAATCTAAGATCGTCAGAGTTGGCATTGGTTACGGTGCCTAGAATATTTAAAGCGAGAATGGGCGAACGCTCTTTTAGATATAAGGCAGCAAAAATGTGGAACAGGTTGCCTATTGAACTCCGAGTAGAGCCATGCGAAAAAAGATTTCGGAGGCAACTAAAAACATGGCTATATGTGAAGCCCGATGGGTTTTAGGGGTCCTAGTACCTCTACCTCTGTAGTCCGCTGTCTCACACGCCCTCTCTCTCCTATCGAGCGTCTTAGCGCGGGGAAACACCGGTGGTGTAACCATGCGCTCTATAAATGCTTAAACTAAACTAAACTATATGCTATCTGCGTGTCTGACAAAAGAGGTTTTACGATCACTGCTCGATGGCTCCCAGACCTGGTGGTGGTGGGGCAAACTCGGATTCACTGATAAATGCCAGTGACATTAAAATGTCTCATCTATCTCTGTCTCATTTGTAATCAGGGGGCAAGGAGATGATGGCACAGGAGACACCACTGAGTCAATGCTAACAAACAGCTAATAGCTGAGGCATGCGTCAGCTGTAGGTGGTGCTGGATAAGGTGCAACACAAATAATTTCAAGATTACTGCTCTTTGGGGTGGGGTCGTCAGTGATAGATGACAACCCAGAATTGGCACTCAACAGTATCTCTCAGAGGCCGATGGGGGTGGGGCATCGCAAGGGTTCCCCCTCCCAAGCGGACTCACCATGCTGGCGACTCCACAGGCGTTGCGGTAAGTAGCACCTAAAAACCGGTGAAACAAGCACTAGGAAGCAGCACGCTTTGGAAGATAATAGGAAGTAGGAGGAGCACAGAAAAGTAACACGACTATAGAAATAAAACAAGCATTTGCAATGCAATAGGTCTCGCATTTACGCAGGTTTAAGCTATTGGCATTGTAAATGACAATGCCTTTTATTTATGTTTTGAAAACGAAAACATAAATAAAGGGCATTGTCATTTACAATGCCAATAGCTCAAACTGCATAAATGCGAGACCTATTGCATTGCAAATGCTTGTTCAAACCTTGGGGTCGATCGTCGTAGCCGTTGGGCCTGTGAGCTGGAGATGCCCCATGAACAATTATCTCCAGCACTCACACCGCACGCAGTTTAGAGTTTCATGAAATCACCCCCACCCACCCCTCCGACAAACCGAGTGTGACGAGCGAGTACCCGAGAGCAGCGGGAGGTACAGCGCCCAGGTCTTACGAGAAACGCACCTGGGCAGCCACCACTGGGATGCAGCGCGGGAACCTCATGCTGGAGACGGAAGACGGGGGGGCCTTATCACCCCGATGAGGCGGCACCCTGCGGAACACAGCAGAGAGGGACTCCGCCCCACGGGACTTCTGTAGCACTTCGAAACTGCACAAAAACTGCTAACTTATACACATGCCCGCATGACTTTTTGTGAAATCACTGCACCGATTTCCTGCAGAGTGTGACGAAATCAGTAATAAGATCGCTGCCCCGGGGTGTTCAGATGTTATGCTGTTCACCACCAAGTGATGAATCACTGCCCCCTCACCCCCCCCACACACACACACACACCCCTCAGTCACAATAGCGGGCGGTAAACAGCTCCTCTTCAATCCTATCAGGCACTTTACTCCTTCAGTCTGGCAGTATGTTCAGTGTGGAATATGCAATTGTATTTATATAGCGCTTACTACCCCGTTGAAGCGCTTTTCGGCGAGTAGTAAAGGATTAGAGGTGAATTCTCTGATAAAGCGCGCACATTTAATTCCAGCCACATCTGCAATTGTGTCTAACTGGCCTCTAAAGTCATTCTTGACTCCAAATCCACTTGTAAGTTATATCTTTCAAACTACAAAATACCCGAAACCCTTGCGGCTCCACACACAGAAACCAGCCCCGGAAGGACTTACCGTGTGTGTCATATTTCATTATAGCCCGGGTCACTGAATAATGGACCGGAACGCGTGATGTTTCGGCAGAAAACCTGCCACCATGTACCTTGGAAAAAGGCGCACGGATTCATCCATGTACCAACTTAGGACAGCGAAAACAGGAGCGCCTTAAATGCAGTCTCTAGCAGGAGATTTAAGAACACCAGAGATGCCACAGAAGTCACGGAGAACAAGCGCAGTGCGCCCTGAAGCTACAGTGCCCGGACAGCTCGTGACGCAGCATTTTCTCTCCGACTTAAAAAAATGGGCAATGCGAACGTCTACTGCTCCCAAAAAACTGCAGTCATGATGGGTTTTGCCTAGTCCTTTGCCTTTTACAAGTTGTACAGCATATATAATTTAAAAACAACACGGCACATGTAGCATCTGTAACAAACGGTGCAGAGAATCGAAGCGAGGAGGTGGCTCAACATATAACGCTGCCGACTTTGGCGCTGGAGAACAGGGTTTGAGCCTCGGGTGGGCTGAATCACGTAATCACATATAAATAAACGGAGATCTCGGAGGGGAGTGGGGAGAGACAAATAAAACAAGGGGGGGTCACAAAGAGCGCATTACCACTGCATCACGCGGCTCCTTTGCCAAAGCCGAATGAAAAAAAAAAAAAAAAGTGCTTACAGACTAATTAAAGGAGACAGTCTAACGCCGCAAGTAAAAGATCCAGTCCGGGTGGGCTGGGCGGGGCCAAGAGGAGACAGGGCGGTAACAAGGAGGGACTAGAAAGCCTCACTTACAATGGAAAGCCAGCGTTTAGCATGCACGATGACGCTAGCCAATGGAGAGAATGGGCGGAGCCTACACTCCACTTCTGAAATCTGCTCGATTACAAGAAGCCTCGCAGAGCGAGCAGCGCATGTGCGCTGCAACGCAGGTCTGCGAGACCTAAAGAGGACGAAGTAACGATTCCAAAACATACTGAGCTAAATAGAAACAGAAGAAGGTGTTAAGGGACCTCTCTGCAGTGTATAAATATCGTGGCCATTTTTGAAATCTGCAGAGGTTAAGATTCTGTCTAACTGTATGTGAGGGAGGGAGAATTTGCGCTGTTAGAGCGAGCCCCCCCCTCACTTTCTACACTCGCTTTGGAAAAAAATCTCAATTCCAGCAATTTTCCAAACATGTGGAAGGCGATAATTATTCAATACGTATCATATTTTAAATTTACCATACCCATATTTTTTTAATATAATATACTTCCAGAACTTAATATTTTTTGTACCCTCTTGCGGTCTTCTTATTCTTTCCTCAGCTCTAATTTAGCAACGTGCCCTGTAAACTGCGGCCACACGTATTATTAGGGTGTATGTACCAGCACGGTAATTTAATTCGTGGAAACGTACTATGAATGGAAATAAACACACTGGGATCCCATAAACAATCTGTTGGGGTGGCGACAATAAGGGAGTTGAGTCCCCAAGTGCGAGGACTGAAATTAACCAGCACATGCGCAGCCGCGCTTTGTCCATGTGTGTACGGATCGGTTTCACTGCTGCATCTTTGAAGAATTTCCCAAAAACATCTTCAGCTTAAACCGTTCAAATGTTTCCAGAAATGTGGTCTGAAACAGGAACAACAAGCGCAGCCGCTAAAGTGAAAGCGACCGTGCTGCAAATAAAAAAAAGTGCTCACCGATTAATTGAAGGAGTTAGTATAACGCCCCAAGTAAAAGATCTAGTCCTGATGGGCGGTCCCAAAAGGAGACAGGGCGGTAACAAGAAGGAGCTAAGAAGCCTCATTATCAATCGGAAGCCAGCGTTTACCATGGACGATGACGCCAGCCAATGAAAAATATAGGCGGGGCTTCCACACCACATCTAAAAAATACCCTAATACAATATGCCTCGCAGAACGAGCAGCGCATGCGCTGCAGCGCTAGGCGAGACCTAAAAATGATAAGACCATTACATAGGGCAAGTCTTTGGGAGACAAATTTTAAACTCTAGTACAATAATAAGATCCCGAATACGTTTAACAGGATGAGTCGGCACTATTACTGGTTGTGTGAGGCCAGAAATGCCTAAATCATGTGCCAGCTTGCTGTAAACTGGGCCGCTTGCATGCAAATTTAAGTCACCGAGTCCCATCGCATGGTTGCAAGCTACAGTGACTTCACTTACAAGATTGATAAATTATTTAGGCCAATCCACAGTAGCGTCAGGGGGACAATACGCTGGTTTTAGTCAAGGCGCAATGACGTTTGTCATTAACCACCAAATTCAAAAGTTGATTTACAGATCATTGCAACACCTTTTCCAGTCTTACTCTTTCTGTATTTAAGCACTATGTTAAATCCAAGAGGAGTTGCAATAAAATGTAATCCGAACTAGCTAAAGTTCCTGATTTTGGGAAACAATATGGATTGCAGGGCAGAGGCTCTGTGGCCCAATAATGAGGGACCGGCACCCGTCAGACAAATAAGCTTGAAATCTCTAGGAGTCTTTGTAAGCAATGCGATCCACATAAACCTGATCTGTAGAGCAAGCCGCCATGTTCTTAGGGTATTAAAACCCTCCTTATTTTTTCTCCCAGCAGAGTGGATGCCCCAATTATATTGGCATTTGTGAACTCCAAATTGGACTATTGCAAGAGCCTGTGTTTGGGACTGACATCTTCTGGCAAATCGAATTTGCAAAAAGTTCAGAATGTAGCAATTTTCGCATTGTAGAATATTTGAGCATATCTCAGATGCTTGTAAAAACCTCCACTGGTTAGTTGTAGGAAAAGTGTTAGCTTAAATATCTAGGATTACTTCACAAAGTTTACTATCAGCAGGACAAATTTCCATTGTCCTCCTTGATGGTTGCATGACAGAGGCACGCATGGCTAAACCACGTGTGCCTCTACCACGGAGCCTCAACAACCAATGCGTCTAAACAACACATTTCTTTACCACACATACCTTTACCACGCATGCCTTTACCACACAATTTTGTGGTAAAGGCAGGACTGGTAAAGGAATGTGTGGTAAAGATTACACCCAACCTCCTGCCCTGAGCCCTAAACACTACCCTGACCCCCCCCCTGAGCCCTAAACACTACCCTGACCCCCCCCCTGAGCCCTAAACACTACCCGACTCCCCTCCGAGCCCTAAACACTAACCCGATCCCCTCGAGCCTAAAAACTTCCTCCCAAATCCCCCCAAAACCCGGCCCCAGCCCCACTTACCTCACTGCGTCCTCTCCTGATCTTCCAGCTCCTGGGCCCACCCATTCCAGACATCAAGACCGTTCATTGCCTTCACCATGCATAAGCGTGGTTAAGGCATATGCCTGGTGCAGGCAAGCGTGGTTGCGCTTGCGTGGTTCTGGCATGCGTGGCTGAGCCCGTGTTACACTCCATCTGGTATAATTCTTTTTTTTAAAGCAAGAAGAGGAGTCAAATCGTTTAAAAACTTAGGGGTCAAGATAAGGAATTAATTACTCTATGAATGTCATAAAATAGATACGGCTTGTCTTTTCTGTTAGCCTTTTAACCTGTGGTTCCTGTGATGAGTAGTGGTTCTTAGAGCCAAGAAGCCATAATGATGATAACTGCACTTTTTAAGATGCAAAATCAAATCAAAATGAGATCACGGAGTGTGCACATGCATCTGTGTTCTGTTTAGTAAGGCACACTACTGGAAACAAGCCTAGGTATGCACACGTGTAATAAATGGTGTGCCTCTTTTTATTACATATCCCAGTTATGTTTTAGAAATCGTCTTTAGTTTTGGGTTTACTGTGTGTCCACACTTGGGCGTTCGGAGCACCCTCTTTCATTAAACATCTTGCAGAAGAGGATTCCATATTACATATATGTAAACTTGAAGTGTCATGCGTCGAGGCCTAGTAGGATTAGACACGTCAGACCTTGAGGAGAGGAGTAAAATGATTGGAGTTTTCCTGTGATTGGACTCGTCTTGTACTGTGTGTGCCCTTGTGACATTGATGTTGCCCTGGGAACTGGTGTAACATGAATCTGCACAAATAATAAGACAAAACATTTCATGACAAAGAAGGAATCATTACTCCCACTGATTTGCCCACACTGGTAAAAGCTGTACAGAGACATCAGCCGACTTGCGCATATCAGCAAACTGGCTCAGAAATCTTCCACTACAGTTTACAGGCATTTTTTATGTCTTTAACTGGTTGCCAGAGCATAGGTTATGAACAGCCAAAACATACACAGAGAGGAAGGGGTTTTTGGTCTGCCCTCTTCAGTCATTGCTTGCAGAAAGCATCTTTCACATTTTGATCAAGGTGGAGTAGCATTTAAATTTCAGTGTTAACTGCTGGCTGTCAGCCTGCTTGTCTGTGGGTGCCTAACCACCCATTGAGGCGCATAGACTCAAATGGCGCCCGCCAAGGTATTTCCACCGGAGTGGGGAGATGTCCCATTAGTCGAGGGGGTCCCGATGTCCCATCTGGATAATTGGCATAACTGATCAATACAAACCACTGAACTAGAGGCAAGCCCAGCTACAGAGTCTCGGGGTCAAACAGACTCAACTGCCTGACTGTAAGATGGCAGCCAAGATACATACCCTTTCCTATCCTGCCATCCTCGTTATCTCCACTCGCCCATCTCTGGACGCAAGACCTTCGGTCACTTCATGATCTCTATTCTATCCCGGCGGAGACCGAACCACATGGCCGATTCCCGGTGGAGCTGCACCGACAGCTATAGGGGAGATTGGCTCCGGCACACCGCTATGGCCATCACCTACCCAGCCGGACTTCGGACATTTGTCTCGTTGTTTTCTCTGCTGCTGTCTCCTCCCAGTGGACTTCCAGCTCTCGTTGGTCTTCTTGGGTCTTGATTTTATGTTCGTTGGTAACACTTGTCTCAACTATGTAATCATTCTGTAATTTATGTGAATATGTGGTAACCTGTAACTCTCTGTTTCCTTATGTAAAGCGCTCTGATACCTCTGGGTCTAGCCAGCGCTATATAAAGCTCAAATAAATAAATAAAAATAATAATGCAGAAAATACTACTGCCACATGATCACATGGTTCCAGTGGTCGTGAGTGGTGGTGGTATCACCGAGGGTAGCAGTTGGAGCTGGGACCTGAGAAAGAACAGAGAAAAAAGACTAGTGTGAGTGAGGAGAAAGGGAGCTGAGTACCACAGATGGGAAAACGAGAGCGAGATAGCAGAATATACAAGGAGAGACAGCGCTTGACATCAAGGGAGGTAGCATGGGACATAAGAGATAGTCAACATAATCGTTTTGGTTGTCAGTTAAAACCATATGCATTTCATATGCCACCAAAGTCATTTGTTTCCCCTAAAGGTACTTTTTGGGCAAATATTTGTCTACAGTACATTTACGGAGAGGAAGAATGGAATGGTGCGCATGGCAGAGTATGTTTGCTGGCGGGATGTTCTTGGATGTGCAAATGGGGCAGAAGCTGATGCATTGTGCATGTTGGACGGGAAGTGTCAGTCACTTGTCCCAAAGACTGAACTGAAGTCGGTAGGTTTCACAGACATTAGCCAGAGCGTGTGGGTAAGCATGTACTCAGACTGCATGTATGAGATTCACGGTTAAAGCATGGGTATTGCAGCGACATATGAAATATAAGGAGTAACTCATAGCGTCACACAAATGACACGGCCATGCCTTCGTGCACGTGATAAGCATGGAACTGTCACACATGAGCAAACTGACAATTTGACGGCTTCATGAGTTTTGTAAAATGCTGAACATGGTGAGGTCCCATTTCCCAGCATGGGGATGTTGAGAAGACACAAGGAAACAGCAGATTTGATACTGGTTGTCTGGCTATTGGTTGGAGCTGAGGGGGCTGGGAAGGAAAGCTAGAAGCTGCTGGAAGCGGCACGTGGCAGCCCACGTGACCACTTGGTTGGTTAGGTTGCGGGCCGTTGCTAATCCCTTTTCCCTGACGGGCAGGTGATTCAACATGTGTTTGCTTGGAGTGCTTTAGTAGACTCTGTGTGCATGCTCAAGCTCTGTGAGTGGCAGCTGGAAGGAGTCAGGCAGGTAGGGCGTCAGAGCACACAGAATCTGCTGTTTGTCAAAGAGAGGGAGGCTTTGTTTTTGCCGGGAGTGTAACATATGCCTCTGCTGCCTTTGCATGCGGTGAGTGGTGGGAATCCAGGCAGGTGCGTAATTTGGAGGGATGGACACCTGACAGCCTTTCATGAATAAACTCCAAAACATGTCAAATGGGAATATTCAGGGAATATTTGTATACAGTCAGTGCAAAAAATAAAGGACTGTGCCCTCTTTGCAATTTTTCAAATAGGGAGTTGGAAGTTTTGGGGTGAATTTACAAACTTATGTAGGTTTACATACAGAAGTACTTTCCATACGCATAAATGCTTTTGTGAATCAGCCACAGAGGGCTTGTAGTGCGGGGACATGCCTTTCACATCTTTCCAACATTTTAAGTGGCCAGAGTGTATTTTAAGCCACTAATGAACTCAGTCATCTACCCCACACACTGGTGAAATGAAGCCCTCATTCTGTGCAGAGAGGCAGTGGCTGGCACATAGAGGTGTTAGTACATGAAACCAGAATTTGACAAATTCTCAAATCTTAGTCTCTCTTATTTCATAATGCAATGAACGCCCTGGATGCAGTGTAATTGCCCGGCAGCTTGTGCATGTGTATCACATATTTAATGGAACTGAAATTGGGGGGAAAGGTTCTTTCTGCAGGTATCTGAGCTTTATTAGAAGGTGTATCTCCATGACCTTAAAATGCTGATAGCAAGTGCAGACAATCATGGGTTCATGCAGAAGTGTGAAAATATTACAGATAGAGCTGAGCCAGTAGTGAAATCACCGGCAGCCGTTTCCACTGTATTTCTACAACACAGATCATCATTTCTGCATGTGCACTCTGGCAGGAAAAAGCTGCGGTAGACATCTACAGTAGGCGAAACGGTAATACCTTTGGAGTTTCCGATGACGCTGGAAATGTTCCAGAAATTTTCCAGCAAACCTGTTACAGTATATTTATTCTGCTCTGCCCTATTTCTGTCCTGATTTAAATGAGGGTGTTGGTTGTTAAAGGCATTTTTAGTGCTTCCTGTTTTGATGGCCCCCTGAGCTCCCACATGATCCATAAACTTCAAAGATAGAGGGAAGATACGACGGTGGATGGGTTGGGAGCCAATTATTTCATATTGATATTTCAACAATAAATGATGCCTCTCCATTACAGCAATAATTGGTATATCCGTACTATGGCAAATTATCTGATTGAATGAATAAAATGTTTAAGGATAGCCTCCAGTACTACTAATTTTATAACCTAGTCTTTACTATGAAAATTAAATCATAACTAGCCTGTTACAATCTATTACAGGTAAGTTCTGAAGTCACTGTGGCCTTTGGAGCTGCAATGTTAGCACAAAATGTTAAATCGGAAGATGGTGGCAGGAGGTGTGAGCATTGACGGGGCATAGGGAGTTGTACAGGCATGTCGGCCGGGCAGGGCGGGACTGGCCGTAGTGGGCATCAGACGTTTTCCTGGGAGGCTGGAAGGGTGAGGGCCGAATTTACAGCGGTGGGGGCTGTTTTTGTTACTGGGGACAGGTTTGGCAGTGGTGCTGCTATATCGGCCCCCGTAACAAATGCAGCAGGGGGGCTGGTCCATCAAAATTGCCAGGGCTGCTTTGGGTTCCCAATCTGGCCAGGCAGCCAGGGGATCAGCACATGGGGTGAAGCTGATATGCAGACAGGGAATTGGGCTGCAGCAAGGATGGCAAGGATGGCAAGGGAGCTGTATGAACGGGGGTGTTGTAACAATCGTACATTTTTTCCAGGGGCAAGATGCTAGTAATCTGATGGCAGAGGCAGGCAAGTATAATAACAGATAGCCCATCTCAGTGTGGCTGCTTCACCTGTGAGGGTCTCGAGGCGCTATCAGATGATGCTGCTAATTCTCCTATTGGACAAGTTTTGAGGTCCCTCCTAAACTGCTGGAGCGATGGTGAGGCTCTGAGGTGCAGGGGGAGGTCGTTCTGGGTCTTGGCTGCCAAATGGGAGTACGAGCAGCCTCTGCTGTTAATAAACTGAAGCAAACACAAGGAGATGATGGACGGAGCGCTGAAACTTTTCAGACACTCACCCCAGTCACAGATCTGGGTTGAATCCATCATCGTTCTTTAGCTCACTTCGCCACCCCAGTTCAGACCCTGCTGTATGCAAATCAGTCTTGACCCTGTGCATCATGGGAACAGTCCAGCCCGAACTGCCAAGCCAGGTCTTCCCTGAACCGGAAACCAGCATCCTGGGACCGGTTTTGGGGTAACACCCCTCATCAGCCAGGCTGGCTTGAATCCAGTGGCAAAGGGAGCAATGGACCCACGTCTGGGCATACCCTGCCAACTTAGGGCGAACAAAGCAAACACAAGGATCTATTGACTGGGGGTGAATGTTTGATTTGCTCTGCATTCCGTCCGTCATCTGTGTGTTTTTTGTTAATAAACTGAAGGCATAAATGTTATATCCAAATTTTCCTTTTAAATACAGAAGTGGGTACACAAACACCTGCTCATCACGTCAGAAGGCACAGGGACCACTCACCATCAAAAAATATTTAAAAAATATCGAACGTCTGCTTTGCCGCTAGCCCATTGGGCTTTGGTGTAGCGTAGAGTAATGTAAGGGCAAGGAGGAATTTGGCATGTGACTGCAGAGGTACAGCAATGTTTTCCTTTGCATAGGACGGCAGAAATCCTTGTGCCGCCCTTGGAAAATGTTCCGACTGCTGCAATGCAAGAAGTCACCCTATAGCTAATTTGAATTCAATCTGCTGAGCTCCACCTTCAAGTAAGGTTAAGTTGAAATAATTCATTTCAATTTCTTTCATGCAGATGCACAAAAGATGCACTTAACATCACTACTTTATACTGCGGTGTTAAAATGCTAATTGCGTGGTAGCGGGACCGTGAGCGGTTTGCACAAATCGCCTTCATTATTTTGTCTTATCCCCACAAGAGAAATCCAATTTTCAAAATTTGCTAGGAACAGCAGCTGGAAGCAGAAGAAAGGAGTTTGTTAATTCAGGTGTTTGAAGTTTTTAAATGAGTATTTTAAAGGTGTGAATCAAATTAGCCTTGGCACGCTGCCCATCCGCGAGATCAAAACATTGCCTTAATGGAAAGTGCTCCACTTCTTGAGCTTCGACCCGAAGAGCGCGACTTCTCTTCCGGGTCAGCAGCCACCGGCCAGTACAGTGACGCCGCATCGCGGGATGCGCGAGAGACCGGAATTGGTATATTCCGAATAACTAAAAGTTTTTCAAAGACCGCCTCCCGGGTGTTTATTAGAGCACTTCATCTTTTTTGTGTGTAATTGACCTGCTATTGAGGCTGTGTGTTCATGCAAAGCAAAAGTTAATGCGTCGCATTTCACTGCCCGAAGACGACTCCCCACTTAATATTTTACGGTAGGAAGACGGACATGAAAGCTTATTTTGCATCCAGTAATTGCATCCGCGATCCCACGTTTGGTGATGGATGTGGAACTTTCAAGAAGTCACCTCAAAGGCCCTGTGGTGGTGGGGGGGGGGGAGGGGTTAGTGGGTCTGGGCAGCAAGTAACTGCAAGTGAACAAAAGGATTACTTTGACCTGTCAAACATTCTGCAGTTGATTTATTCTCTATAACTGATGCATGAATCAGGGGTATTGCTATTAACAGTGCAGCAGGTGCAGTGACACCGGTGACAGGGCCTTAGGGATCCCTCCCCCCAAGTTATGGGTGATTTTGACTACTCAGTGTGGTAATAGGAGCCTCGCATTCCGTGTTTGCTTTATGGCCTATTGAACTTTTGCTTCGTCACTGGCATCAAGAGTGTACCTGAGGCAAAAAAAAAAACAGGGTTAAATGTAAAAAAGTGTTGTATGGCTACAAAGCCTACGATTGGCAAAAGTACAGGCTTTCTGAGCAGGGTTACAATGTACAAAGATTACTTCGCGAGTTCGAGAGATCAGTCCAACTTTTCTCACTCACTTCTTAAATTATGTAGGAAGCTGGCTCTTTATATAGTGGACCAAAGAGAGGTACACTGTACAAAGTGTCCAGGCAAGCCCCAAAGGAATTACAGGGGCACAAATGACAGCCCATGCTCTTTTGTGGTAGTGTGGGCGATCAGCTAGGCATATCGGAGGGTAGTGCTAAGCATTTATTGCACACACAAAGGCAAAAAGTGAGACACACACTCAATAAAGAAATCCGACTCCAATTTATAAAAATAACGTACTTTTATATGAATTTAGATACCAAGATCATTGGAATAAGGTAAGTACTTTTCGAGTTATGAATTTTTCAAGTTTTCAAAAGTTGACAGTGCAATTTTTGGGTGCGGTAAAGGTAATGTTATCCTATAGGAGAAAAATATGTCCTGCATTTGGGCACTTAACAGCGACTTATGGGTCTGTTCTTCTGGATTCAACATGAGTGGGCAAGGTCCAAGGCCACACCAACAGGTCACCTCGGGAAACTCTGGGGCGTCCGGGTGCAGCGGTGTGTTACGGCATTGGGTGTCCCATTCACTTCAATGGGAGAACGGTCCGATCAGAAGGAGGCTGCAAGCTGGGACTGGGGGACGAGTCCCGGGGAACCCACAGGGGGTCTCGACTCTTGAGGTCCTCGGGCACGTAGGGACACAGTTGGTCCACTTCTCAGGCTGTGGGGCTCGGGTGCAATGGTGTTTTTTGGCATCAGATTTGGTGCTAGAGTCACTCGCGGTTGGAGGGGGCCTGCAGAAAGAGGCTGGAAGTCCAGTCTGGGTAAGCCCAATGGTGGGCTTAGCTCCTGTAGCACCATCACCTCCCTTGGACTCGGGCTGTGGAGCACGGGTGCATCTCTGTACTTTGAGGCGTTGGGTGGCAGTGGTCAAAGACTCCCTTCTTTGTCTTTGGTTCTGCAGAAAGGGGCAAACAGGACAGCTAGGCCACTCTCGATGTGGGACTCACTGTCCCTGAAGTCCCTCGATGTGCAAGTCAGTCTTCCTCGGCATTGGTGTCCGGACTGGACACAACAAGTCTTGGTTGCTGCAAGGGGTCCAGTATCCCAGGTATTGGTGTTCGGCTCCGGTCAGTCCTGGCACCCTCACACTTGAAGGGAGGACAGATCTGACCTGCAGGCGCACAGTAACCTCTTCCTGGGCAGCTGCTGCGTCGGTAGACCCCGTAGGCGGCCGGTCGGTGTACCAGGCATTGCACATTTGGTGCCTGCGGCTGCAGGGGAGTAGCTCCTCTACTCCAATGGAGATTCTTAGGCAATTGGCAAAGCACTGGCAGCCCTACGGGTATCTTGGAGTCTGCACAGCTGCTGGACGAGTCTGGACAGCGGCAGGACGAATCTGCTTCTTCCACGATTGTTGGGGGCAGCAGTCAGGCTGACAGGGTAGGCACCAAGTCAGTCGTTGCTCCTTAGTTCTCATGACAGCACTCTTCTTTGTCCACTCCTTCTTATGGTCTGTCGAAATCAGAAGTTATGGGTCCCCTAAATACTAAATTTAGAGACGTTACGGGGAGTGAGGAATAGTAACTGCTGGGCTACTTACCCCTGGGGTCACTACACCTCCTGGATGACCACTTCCTTTGGGGAGTGGGCATCACCCTGTCCCAGAATTCCTAATTCCACCACACACAAGATGGTGGCATTTCTAAATTCGTATTTACTTTAGGATTGTTCACCCTAGAGGTGTGTCCAGCCTGGCAGTGCAACAAGCCTCCTGCATAGTTAATGTTCCTGCCTGTCCTAATGCCAGATGGCCCAGGGCAAGGGGTGGCATCTCCCCAGTCTGGGGAGGCCATGGGTCGCATATCAAAGGCGGCAGAGGCCTTTGAAGCCTCCTGCCTTGATATGCTGATTTACCAGCCTTCCTGGGGGAGGAGGTGATAACACCTCTCCCCAGAGCAGGCACAGTTTCTGTCCTCTGAGACCAGAGCTCTCACCTCCTTGGGTGTCAGAAACTCGTCTGTGGTGGCAGGCTGGACTGGGCCAGTCAGCCTGCACACTAGAAGGCTAATAGGGTTCAGGGGGCACCTCTAAGATACCCTTGGGGTGCATGAATTATTAATTTCATCACTGGCATCAGTGTAGGTTTATTAATATGAGGTGTTTGATACCAAACACCATATGTTTCAGTGAAGGCATTATGTAGCTTGGGAACTCCTTTTGACCAGTGCCCAGTAAATACCTTAAGATGGCTTCCCTGTTCACTTGCAATATCTAATAATAGAACTAGACATCACAGGGGCATATCTGCTCTTGGAGATATGTCCTCACATAAAATATAATGCACCCTGCCTTAGAGCTCACAGGCCTGCTGTAGGGGTGACTTCCATATATTAGATGCAGTAGCTTTGGCATGACACACAGAAGTGTGTCATGTCCTGTTTTCACTCATGGTTTGCACCATGTCAGGCAGCCTACAATGGTAGTCTGGGTGGAGTTTGTATGTGGATCCCTTAGAGTGGCATAAGATATACTGCAGCCCTTAGGGACCCTCTTCAACACCCATGCCCTAGGTACCTGAGGTACCATTTACTAGGGTCTTACAGGGGTGTTAAAGTCCTTAGCCAGTTGTAGAACAATTAGACTTCATCTTGTTTTAGGGAACGAGAACTGGCACGGAGGTTTGGTTAGTAGGCCTCCGTGCACTGTCAGACTTGCAAATCAGCATCAAGTAGCAAAACAAGCATTTGCAATGCAATAGGTCTCGCCTTTGGGACCTTAGAAGTATTTACCATGAGTAGAAAATGCGCTATTTTTGCCTTTCTAATATGTATATGTGTTTGTGTATATATAAATACCCACACGCACGTTTTAAATCCTTGCAACAACTCCTTTAACTTACTAAGCTACTCTAGTGGTTAGTTTACTGGTTATGGTAAAAAAAAAATAGCAACACACTCCTTTGTTTTTCTGCCCGTGTCAAGGGCTGACTGGGTTTGCATGTTTTTAACTTATAGTTGTCACCAGCCACATATTATGCCAATGTTACTTCTATCCCCCTTCCCTGCCAGATGCATGGGTGCTTCCATCTTTGAAATACAAATGCAGAAGCAAGTAGTATGAAACATTTTATTCAATAACTAATGTTGTCTGAAGCTGGGTGCAAATTAGAACTCTCCGTGGCACAGTCAAATGAAAGACAACACCTGATTATGTCATGAAATGCAAGATATGATTGTCATGTCATTATGTGTAAGATATTGTCCAAGCAGATAATTATTAGAGAACATTTTGTTTTACAAAAAAACAGAAGTGAAATATTGGGTAAAATCAGTCAAGTATGTGCCCTGCTGATGTAAGACACAAAGACCCTTTTTAATACGGTGATATATTTTATTGAAATAACATTACGTGTTATGTTCTGGTGTAATAAGCACATAACCCTGACTAAAAAATGGGTAGTTTCTGATTTTATATTACATATACACACTGATACTTATAGAGTCATAAATAGTATGATGGTTTAAATGAAAAGATAGCCACACTGGTAAAATCTTTCACAGAACAAATTCCCTAGACATTAAGATTATCATAAGTGCCTCAGTCCAAACAGGTTTCCACAGACATTACACCATTGTAGGGACATATTTAAACTGAAGTGCTTTAGGCCACGAAAGGATATGGAAAGAGCTATACAAGTAGCAAACAGAATGCAATAGTTAGAATAAAGTGTATTTTGTAAAGTAGAGAGTGAGAAATTAGTCAAGCTGAAAGGATTTGCCTCTAATTGGAAACTGTAATGACTTATGAATTGAATGAAAAGTAAAGAAAGACCTTTAGGAGAAAAGAGGTTCAGATGAGTCTGTTCACCTAGAAGGGCCCCACGCCCACAGAGACACACGCGCGCATTCCAGCATTGACAGGGCGGTGACCACTTATATTGTGTTGCTTCATGATAATATTAGGCGACAAAGGAGCTGATTCAAAGTGCGTGAAAATGTCCAGCATGTCTTTTATTTACATGAAACATTTTTAGCCTTCTGTGGTCTTTTGTCCACAAAAGAAAAAATAAATGTTTAATTTGCAATACTTGTCCCTCCTTAAACTTCAGACATCCCAGATGTGATTTCTGCTTCAGTTCCTTTTCCAACGCTAAAAAAACACTTTACAACACTGCGTATTATGCACAGAAATAATGACAGATCAGCTTTTCCCTACAAGCAATGAACGTCAGTAACCAGTTAAATGCCACAACAGCTGAATAAGTCTAGAACTTGCTCGCAGACCCACGTTTTTGCTTGCCTGGTACAGTTCGTCAGAGATAGGATAAACACAGTAATCCGTGGGGCTCATACTCGCTTTCCCAAGATGCACCGAAGCTCCCCTCGGATACCAACTTGCTCCCAGAGTTCCCCCCGGTCAGGGATTAAAGTTGGTCTCAAACGGGAAAGATCGAGCAAAAAATACACTGAAGCAGCCATGCTGCAGGAAGGAAGACCCCAAAGCAGCTGTGCACACCCCTACGCAAAGCTTCTTGTGACTGGATTAAAAAGCAAGGAGGGGAACAAGAAGTGATGAGGGAGTGTGTGGCGGGACGGAAGAGGCGCAAAGACCGCTTGGGAGAGTGATTTAAAATGAATAGAAGAGAGCTCAGAGAAAAAAGGATATGAGCACGTAAACACATTGTATTCAGTTGTCCGACTATTAGTGTGCTGTACAGGGAGAGGGCGTGGCTCAGCGGTAATAGCTGCCGACCTAAGAGCTGGCGACCAGTGCTCGAGCGTCGGGCCAGCATTCTTAAACAAGCGCGCGCGCGGCGGACCGCTATGAAAACAAAAATAAAAGAGTGCTTGAGTGCTTTAGAGCTGAGCCGATTACAGTAATAGGAAAACACGAGCACTGACCGTACATTGTCACATCTTGCTCGCAGTTGCAAGACCGAAAAGAACACGGAACATCAACCAGTAACTTTAAGCTAATTTCCAAGTTCAAAAGAAAGCGCTACTTTCCAAGTTCAAAAGAAAGCGCTACGTCGCGAGGGAGACTGAAAAGCGACTGATACAAGCTGTCGCCATTGTAAAACACATAGCAAAAACTCAATTACAAGTTAAAATATTTGCATGGAGCACAATGCAAAAATAAACACGCACCGCTATTGCCAAAGCCCTTAATGGGAAAAAAAGTCCTCACACGAGTAAACAAAGGAGACAGTATCATGCCGCCAGTACACGATCCAATCCCGGTGGGCGTGGCCAAAAGAGGACAGGGTGGCAACCAGGAGGGACTAAAAACCCTCCGGTACAATCGACGAAGTATGTTCAGAATAATCACTGACGACAAACGACGCACGCCAATGAAAATTGCAGGCGGAGCTGAGACACGACTTCTGGAACCGTATTGATTCCAAGAAGCCCTCGCATGGCGAGAGCAGCGCATGCGCCCTGCTAACGCCAGGCGAGACCTAAAAAGGGGGCAAAAAGTCAGGGGAAAACTGCAACAAAAGCCCAGTATCCTACAAAGTACACTTTGCAACTTGGAGGTTAGCTGGGGTGCAAAAGGGACATCCCCTCCATCTTCTGAGTCACAGTGAATAGTATCACTGGTTTGTGACAGTTATTCCGGTCACAAACCATTGATAGGACACCGGCCTATAAAAGCAGGTGGCTGCCATTCCCAAATCGAAAGCAGTGGTGGACTGATTTTACATTGTGAATGCATGCTCTGATATTCGCTTGCAGCATACCATTTCTTTTTGTCTGGATGTGTTACAATGAAGGATGTAGTCTTGTAGGTTACAAAAGATGTAGGTTTATTAGGATTAGATCAGGTTACAGGTAAATCATGTTAAGTCTCACCAGGAGCAGGATCCTGCTGCTCAGCTCTCCTCAATCCAACTGTTCACCCATCCAAGCAAAAACACTCTCAACACTCCAACCATCCAATGACCTCACTCACTGGCTGAGCAGCAGGGAACATCAAGACTCTAGGGAGAAAACATAAGTAGCAAGAAGCCACAACACATCTCACCCCTCCCCCCCCCATGAAACAACAGGAAATTCAGCAGGACGAAGGATGGCAAAACACCCTCCCACAAAACGTCCAACAAAACAATAAATACCACCTCACCAAACCAAACAGAAAAAGTCAAACAACACTCTCTGCAATAACTTCAATGCTCCAATGGGATGTAAGATGGAAAAATACACAGGCAGTCAATATGTCCCTCAAATTCACAATGCAAGTGTGCAGATAACCCAAAAACTGAACACAACTACCCATTCCCCTCACAACACATACACTCTTAACAGGACCAGCCTGTTACCCTCCATAACACAACACTGAAACGGGACCAGGGATTCTTCCACACTATACCGCATTGGGGTGTAACCACGTACCCCAATCACAATACACCTAAATAGGGCCAGGGTTTCACCTAGCCTCTACTGCATAGGGTTGTAATAACGTACTCCCTTAACATTGGGCTAAAAACTGCCACATCATCCTAACCCCACACTTCACATCAATGTCACTCAACACATTCTCCTCCTTCTGCATTGTAAACAGGACAGAGAAAACTCACACCTGTACAATCTTGGTCTCAACACATGCCCCAACACCCTTAACCGCTTATGAAGGGTGGAACCATGGGGTAAACACATGCCCCTACAGCCTTGACCCATCAGGAAGGGTGGAACCTTGGGCTAAACACATGCCCCCTACACCCTTGACCCCTTAGGAAGGGTGGTAAAAATCATACATCACAACACATCACACCAAGGTCACACTTTAGGACCAACATATCACCCTTCTGCATACCCAACCTGACTCGTAAGAGAATTAAGCATGGCATTAAAAACATATACTGAGGTAACACCTCAAGAAAGAGCGACCTCTCACCTGACTTCCAACCCTGAATACTAACAATAAGACTAACTGGAACAGTTCAGTTCCTCCCCAGTTGCCACAAGAGGATCAGCAGTTTCAGTTCAGCACCTTGGAAACAGCGCCAGTATGCGCCCCACGCACGTAGTAACCTCCAAACTCATCTTCAAATACTTGGGCCTCCACTGCCCCATAGTGAGGTAGTTTTGGTGTGATAATCATTCTTCCTCAAAATGTGAAGGTCACTCAACGCCAACAAAATCCCAGAGAAAATTCAACAAAGTCTCCTCACCATAACAGGGAGCCGCTGTAATCTTATCTCATTTCAATAAAGCTGAGCTGCAATTTTCACTGAAATTTCTGATGCCCCCAGGGAATGGCAGTCAAACGCGACCCAGGGCTGACAAAAGATACCGATCGTAGTTAAAAACAGGTAAAAACTGCGTGTAAATCATGCAAACTGAATAGCCGCAGAGGATATTTATCCCAAACAATTATGGCGGTCCTACACGGCTATGTGCATGACATCATCGCATTGACCACGTGTTGACCTTGTGACTCCTGCACATGGTCCTGAACACGCACTTCAGGAGATCAGTGTTTCAGCCTTTAGCACTGAGCACTGGCTGAGCAGCAGGGAACATCAAAACTGTGTGCAAAATGCATAAGATAGCAAGAATCCACAACAGGATGCAGCCCCTTGTCCCTCGGGCTCCATGCAGAATGAATGTGGCATTTTGAGATTGTGAAAGCAGGGAGACGGGGCTGCTGCCCTCGTCCGGGTCGGACTGGCCTTTAGAATCTTTATTAAAAATAGTCAAATCAGAGTCCCCACTTGATCTCATCCCTGCCAAGACCAGCGTTCTGTTATCCAAAACACTCGCCGCCCCTATCTGCTCCATTCTCAATAGTTCCGTGAAGGAAGGTAGTCTCCCGCTTGAGTGTAAAGCAGCACAGATCATCCCTATCAGGAAAAACCCGAAAGCTTCCCCAGAAGATGTTTCTAACTACCGCCCCATCTCCTTGCTCCCTCTATTAAGCAAGCTGTTAGAGAAGCACATTAACAAGCACTTGTCTGAGTTTGTTGAATCCTCGAACCGACTCGACCGCTCACAATCCGGATTTCGCCCCAGACATAGTACCGAGTCAGCACTGGTGGCAGTCACTGATAACATCCGAATGCTAGCGGACAATGGTCAGGCAGTACTTTTGGTGCTGCTTGACCTGTCCGCAGCATTCAATACCATCTCCCACCAGATCCTTCTCAGGAGGCTTAGGGACGTAGGCATCCAAGGGAATGCCTTAAAATGGTTGTCTAATTTCCTGACCGATAGAACCCAGACCATCAATCTCGGCCCTTTTTCGCTCACAGACCACAAGAGTAATCAAGGGAGTACCTCAGGGCTCCTGTCTGAGCCCTACATTATTTAACATCTTTGTCACTCCCTTGGCAGGGCTACTGAGGACACTGGGTTTTATCCCTATCTCATATGCCGACGACACCCAACTGCTTCTCTCCTTTGATAAATCCAAACCCAACATCCAGACCACCTTTTCGGAGGGTATGAAAGCCATCGCGGTCTGGATGAGAGAAAACTTCTTGCAGCTTAATACAGAAAAATCTGAAATAATGCTGTTCGGAGAAGCAACAGCTAGGTGGTCCCCTAGTTGGTGGCCAGAGGAGCTAGGCTCTGCTCCTTCCCCCAAGCAGGTGGTAAAGAACCTAGGAGTTCTGATAGACTATAAACTTACTCTGGAGGAGCACGCTACCACTACCGCCGGGGCCTGCTTTCACACACTCGGCCTCCTTCGAAGGGTCTTTCCTCTCCTGCCACTTTCCACACGGAAAACCTTGATCTAGACATTGGTCCTAAGCCGTCTGGACTCCTGCAACGCTTTGCTGATCTCAGCTAAGGAAATCTCCCTCAACAAACTGCAAGTAGTCCAGAACACGGCGGCCCGCTTGGTGACCAATGCCCCTCCCAGAACGGCCTCTCTCCCTCTACTGCAAAATCTTCACTGGCTTCCAGTGCGTAAAAGAATTAAATTCAAGATCTGTTGTTTGGTCTATAAATCCCTGACCAACATGGGCCCCAGTTATCTGACAGATAAGTTGGTCAGATACATAGCATCTAGGCCCCTTCGATAAGGATCTAAAGCTTTCCTCCATATCCCGCGTTTTAAGTATGCTCGTGTGGGTGGTAAAGCTTTTTCTTACCTTGCCCCAAATACTGGAATCAACTTCCCATTCACCACCGTCAATGCACAAACTTTCTGGTTTTTAGAAAGCTGCTGAAAACCACACTGTTCTGATTCACCTCTCCCCTGGTTGGTAACGGCAGTCACAGCGCGGAGATACCCCTGTTGGGGTGATTCGGGCGCTCTACAAATTACAAATTAAATTAAATTAAATCCTGCACTACCCGATGGGCTGGCCTCACAGGTCAGTGTGTAGACAGGTTTTTTGGCTGCTTGTTGGCCTGTTTTATGGTAAGTTGGGCAGGTTTATTCTGCTGATTTCCCAGATATTAAAACAAAAATTGACTGCAGCAAGCTCAAGGCCATGCCGTCTTCCAGTCCTTGAAAAACAGTTATATAGCGTGTCTTTACAATTTCAAAACTTCCCCAATTTGCAAACGTGGGCTGTCTAATTCACTTATGTTATGTTACGTTCTGTTGTGTTATGTTAGGTACTAATAGGAGCAATTTTTATTTTGGTGCCCGGGCCTATTTTCTGTCCCAATGCGACCCTGTCCCTCGCAGCCCTCCTCCCCTCATTCACAGGCATTTGGTAGGATTGACAACACAGAATCCTGCCTTATTAATATTAATGAGGCAAGGTTTTGCCAATGCTGCAGAATTTTTATTTTGTGCTGACATATTTATGCATCTGACACATCTACTGCTTCAAATGGGCTAGCACTGTGAGTGTGCAGTTCTTAAATTGGAAAGGGAGAGTATCAGCACTTCCTAGAGGGTTACAGTACTTTTATGGAAGAGTATCACCACTTCTTAGTAGCAAAGAGATACTCTGGGGTAGTACCTGCTCTGTTATATTTCCATTTAAAGCACTGGTCGCAATACAAAATGTAGATACAGGAAGGCAGTCGGTGAGGATGGACCCCAGCCAGTTGCAGTGGTGTTACGAAACTTTAGGGGGTCCTGCATAGTGCATGGAGGGCCCCCCATGCTCTGGAGCAAGTCAGGAGCTCCCAGGCCTGCTCGTGCACAGTGCTGGAGCGGCCCCCCTGGAGCCCTGGGGCTATTGTTACACCGCTGACCAGTAGTACATTGGCGCCCCAGTCCATTGAATTTTCCAAGCATTTGTGTATCCTCCATTATTACGCCATGTTATGTTAGATGTGTTTATTTGGCCTACATTCTGCTACTAGTATGGCCTTCCAGCGCTGTTTGGGAACTGTACCTTCTTGCTTTGGTTTCGAGGATTCTGTATACACCAGTCAGGTTAGTTTCATGAGCTGTGACATCAGTGGTGCATCAGTCATTCAGTTGCTGTTTACAATAGGTTTATTTTTAAGAATTGATAGACGATGGGTTATGTAGTTTAACTGGTGTAGTGGCCAAAGTGCTTGCCGAAGCTCCTAGAGTACTGCCTTTTTGGCTTGCCGCCTGCCTTGTTGCCAAATAATTCATTGTTTCATTTGAAAAGCATTTGGGGTGACTTAAAAACAGCCCGTCAGTCTTATAAAGATAGTAGTTAACTCTGGTGTCTACAAATTCCAAATTGGACCTTTCTCTCCCCAGTCACGCAGTAGAAATCTGTTGAAAATATTCTTAATTTGACTGGCTTGTTTTCCCAGGGAACCAGGCCTGCTTCAATAGAAGGGCGTGACTGCAGGTAATAGGATTACGTGTGAGCGTTCTCTATACCTCGTGAAGAAAGCCAGTGACATGCAGAAACCGACCACAGATCGGTTCAGCGCAATGTTTACCTGTATCCGTCCCCACATGTCCCAACCGGTGTGGCACTTCGTCATTGTGTAAACCGGCTCTTTTGTTGTGACCGTTTGCTGCACAGAAGGCCCTCAGGGTCCTTTGCGCAATAGGGTTTGGCCCACATGAAGAATGTCAAGCCCACGTATTTGTAGGGTGGAGGCGGGTACACCTGAAGGCCTGGCCCACTCCCCATGACTGGTCACAGTTGCAGTCTTCAGCAGAAGGTTGCGCCCAATGAAATGAGTGCTTGCAAGTGGCGGACAGTCTCTGTACTTGAGTGTAACACCCACCACCAGACCTTTGTCGAGGTTCTGAAATGTTGGCTGTCTTCCATTAAATTCAATTAATTAATTGGCATTTCCTCTACTGTGTGTCTCTTTCTGACTGTTTTGAAACCTTTCTGGGGCATGGTGGCTTGATAGGAGTCTATGAAGCGGTTGCAGCCTCTTTGCAAGCCCGAAGAATAATTCTGAAGAGCTTAGGAACTGGTTCTGCAAGAATAATTTGCTGACTGATAAATACCAGAGAGCTTAAAGAGCATGGGACAAAATTCACTTGTGCAGATCCACAGAGCACATCCCCTAGAGGTAAAACGTGATGTATACCCCTGCAGCCTCTTGAACCGTGCGGTACTAGAGCTGATGTCTGCGTCATTTGTAAGAGCTCTCAATCAGTGCATCTTGAAGGACCATGGGAAAACGTGCTGTACTTTGGGAAGTTCAGAAACATGGATTCAGTGGTTATCATAAGATGGAATTATTCAAAAGTTTTATTTTTGATACGCGCACGGTTTTCATATTTTATATTGTATATTTTGGTATTATTGGTCAATTAATTCACATGACTATCGCTGATTGATTTATTTACTGATTCGGTATATAATTTCTTATTACACTGGTGTATGTGTATTGGTTATAAGCTTGCGCACTACAAACGTAATTCCTTTAAGCTATGTAATGTGCTGGTTTAGGGTTTCTTACCTCATCATTGCTGGCTCCAATATCTTTGCACACCGCTTGGAGGGTTCACATTCTCTTAATACTTTGGGGCCGCTGGTCACACATGCCTGCTTGTTGTATTGTGGCTGAAGGACACACCATGTTGTTACCAGTCATGTCGACTGGCTGCACGATCCTTAAGTTAATAAGAGGAAACTTTCTGCAGATCTGTGAAGGATGTGAGGGCTGGAGGGTGTTCCAGAGCCTGCATGACTTTCATGTGCTTACTTTGGCAATACTTGTCTGACTTATCATGCCAATATTGTATGTTTGTAAGGTATGATACTGTGTTGCTTGGCAAAAGCTTTGTCACCCCAGGCTTAATTTGTTTTAACAAAAAAAAAATAGGAACAAGGACCCAAAGTTTTTCTTAGAAATTTGCCACCAGATCTGCTAAATCATGGGTACTCACAAACTCTCTCGGGGGGGCCAAAGTTACAGTGTGGTTTGTGGCTGAGGGCCGCACCGGTGGGGGCGGGGTCAGTGGGGGGCAGGGCTAGAGTAAAAAAAAAAAAACCTGTGACCATGAGCTCAAACACAGGCCCCTGCCACTGACGCATTAGTCCACTGAGCCACCAGACCCAGCATACACACATCTATCTACCTATCTATCTCTATCTATCTATCTATCTCTCTCTCTCTCTCTATCTCTATCTATTTATCTATCTATCTATATCTATCTCTATCTATGTCTCTATCTCTGTCTCTATCTATCTATCTCTATCCATATATCTATCTATCTATATATCTATTGCTATCTATCTCTATCTATCTGTCTCTCTCTGTCTCTCTCTGTCTATCGATCTGTCTCTATCTATCTGTCTCTGGCTATCTGTCTCTATCTGTATGTCTCTATCTGTCTGTCTCTATCTGTCTGTCTCAATCTATCTGTCTGTCTCTATCTGTCTGTCTCTATCTGTCTCTATCCGTCTCTATCTATCCATCTGTCTCTATCTATCTATCTGTCTCCATCTATCTCTATCTACCCATCTGTCTCTATCCATCTGTCTCTATCTATCTCTATCTATCTGTCTCTATCTATCCATCCATCTGTCTCTATCTATCCATCTGTCTCTATCTATCTGTCTCTATCTATCTATCTGTCTCTATCTATCTATCTGTCTCTATCTGTCTCTATCTATCTGTCTGTCTCTATCTATTTATCTATCTGTCTCTATCTATTTATCTATCTGTCTCTATCTATCTATCTCTATCTGTCTCTATCTATATCTATCTGTCTCTATCTATATCTGTCTCTATCTGTCTCAATCTATCTATCTGTCTCTATCTGTCTCTATCTATCTCTCTCTCTATCTATCTGTCTCTATCTATCTGTCTCTATCTGTGTGTCTCTATCTGCCTGTCTGTCTGTCTCTATCTATCTATCTATCTATCTATCTATCTATCTATGTATCTCTATATGTCTCTCTCTATCTGTCTCTATCTATCTCTCTATCTGTCTCTCTATCTGTCTCTCTCTATCTGTCTCTCTCTCTCTCTCTATCTATCTGTCTCTGTCTATTGGTCTCTATATGTGTCTCTCTGTCTCTATCTCTTTCTCTGTCTCTCTGTCTCTATCTGTGTCTCTGTCCGTCTCTCTCTGTCTCTCTATCTATCTGTCTCTGTCTGTCTCTCTCTGTCTCGATCTGTCTCTATCTGTCTCGGTCTCTCTGTGTCGCGGTCTCTCTGTGTCTCGGTCTCTCTGTCTCAGTCTCTATCTATCTGTCTCTATCTGTGTCTCTGTCTCTCTATATGTCTCTATCTATCTGTCCCTATCTATCTGTCCCTATCTATCTGTCTCTATCTATCTGCCTCCATCTGTGTCTCTTTGTCTCTGTCTCTATCTGTGTCTATGTCTCTCCAGGCGCAATTGTCCAAATTCTGAATGTGCTTACGTCTAATGTTCAGGCTGCGGGAGAAGAGGACATGGTCGGCAACAGAAAACAGGAAGCTTCCCAAAAGGCCCTTTAAAAGTCAGCTGTGAAAGCGCTTACAGCTGACTTTTAAAGGGCCTTTTGGGAAGCATTCTGACGGTGCCGTGTGTGACCTCACAGAGGCCGGCAGTAAACACAGAAGATGGCGCAGGAGCATTTAATTCGTATTCACTTGGTATGCTCCTGCGGTCATCTTTTGTGTTTACTGCCGGCCTCACTGGGAACATAGAAACGGCAAGGCAAGGTCCGCGGGCCGCCAATGAAGGCCTGCCGGGTCGCTGGCGGCCCGCGGGCTGTACTATGAGTACCACGGTGCTAAATTATCCAAGAATCAAGGCTTCTTAATTTTGATTCTTCCGCATGATCTCTTTCTTTCACCACCCTAGACTTTCTGTTTCTTTACCTCACTCTTGTAGGTTCTTTTTTATTCCTGTTTTCTTAATCTGTCACTGTTTTTGTGTCTTTGTCTTTGTCCTCTTTTCCCCTTTTTTTCCCCCTTTCTCCTGCTTGCCCTGGTTATGAAAAGTAAGTACCGGTCTCCAAAATGAGTGCTGGTGCCCAGCGCCTCGCCAGCACAAATTAAGCCTTATGTTACATGTCTGCATGCTTGAGCAATAACATCACCTATCCGTGTGCCTGGATTAGAGTTTGATAAGGGAAAGGAGGTTAGCAGAGGTATTTGTGCAACACTGTAAGTAATAACCCAAAAGACAACGATAGGACCATGATTAAACTTACTAAGGCCCTCATTATAAG
This sequence comes from Calotriton arnoldi, assembly GCA_963921515.1. NCBI lineage: Eukaryota > Metazoa > Chordata > Amphibia > Caudata > Salamandridae > Calotriton > Calotriton arnoldi. Next base: position 114,453 of record CAWUFW010001537.1, read on the forward strand.
GTGTGGGCTGAATTTCAATGCCTGTGCAACAAGGATCGGAATTACAAGTTGTGTGATAGTTATCACAGTCTCACATTTTTCCCAAGATAGATTCCAGCAGGTCAAACCTGCTGCAATTTTATAGGGAAGAAAGGCCCCGGAAAAGGCAAAACATGCAGAATTCAAGCTGAATATCCTGATATATCAGAGAATGGTAGCACACTTCATCCCAAAAAGAAGGATAGTTTGCTGTAGTTTAATTAGAAGAGCCAGTGCAGTATATGAAGAGCAGGGAACTGCAAGATGTTTTTCCTTGAGGTTTGACTAGTTTTGAAAGAGGGTCTTGTGCTACCTGCAGGGTGTATACCTGTAAATCTGGGACACCTGGATGGAGGTTATTGTATAGCGATATTTACTACCCTGTTGTTGAGTTCTGGTGCTATGTAGTGGAAAGTCATTCTAAAGTATTCAATAAAATCCTACAAATAATTAAGTTCCATATTATTATTTTTTATTCTCCTTTTAGGAGGAATGCTTTATTTAAAAAAAAACAAGGCTTATCTCTCATTGGCATGACACTCTTCTACCACTAGCGATACCTGGCAAGGTTTAATGTATGGTTTTATCGTTTTAGCTCTTTTGTATTGCATTTATCATAACATGCGTTTTAATTATTTTATGCTGGTTGTTCCTGCATGAAAGGGCAGCAGGGCCGAAAATGCAAAATACAGTTCTAATTATTTTAAATTAAGTGAATAAAAAAAAAACTAATTTGTTCATTGTTCTCATTGTGTATGGACATATTCAAATTGCTGTACAGGTACACTGCAGTAATCTTGGTGGAGACCGTGATTATCGCCGGAGGTCTGGTAATGGTGTGCAGGAGAATGGGTCGTGCCTTGTCGGTGTAGTGAGATAACGTTTTCTTTGGCTCCATTGACTTTGCAGCCACTTGTACTCAACAGCCTTCCAAATGGTCCAAATCATGGAAAATGTGGGATGAACTGGTTGTATGGTACAATTGTGACGACATTACGGTTGGTGGTGGGTGGATGGAACATGGCAGAGAGCTGTCTGCTCAGTTTGTACCCTCGCCCGAAAAGATACAAAGTACAGGCAAAATTTTCAGACGTAGCGCTCATATAAGTAAAACGCCTCAATACTAGTAAGTGGAAATTGGCGACCTCACCTACCCTATAAGCCTGGAGAGGGGAGGTGGAACAATGGGGATTGGTGGAAAGTAGCGCCTTGCGTAGGGAAGAACACCGAATGTTGTGGAAAAAGCATATCGCCATGGACTGGGATCTCCTCCTTGAGTCCTTCAAAGCATTAGACTTGGCTACCATCTAGCATGACCCGACTGCTCCCCCAGGTTAAGCGACCTGAGACACAGGTAGACACATACCAACCTATATCCATATTTTAACCCCGTACAGGACTGAAACGCAGGTGATATAATGCATAACAGCCCTGAACAACCAGACTTCCGTGCCCAAGACCCCCAACACACTGGATCGTTAAATTAGCATGCATACACCATACAATAAGAGTAAGCGCAGACGTGACAACTCTTTCACTCAGTTTGTAGTATTATGTGCACCCGTCGGAGGGGAGGGGAAGGAGAGGGTTAATGTGTTATTTTCTATATTAAGTAGAACTGTTCCCGCAGACATTGGTTTCATTTACCAATGCTAACAGCTATATCTAGACACATCACTATGCATGACATTGTAACTTATATAGGATCTGAAACACAAATATGTATGTCCAGTACTTATATATCATGCCATTCTCTCTTGCACTTGAAATGCCATTTACGCATTGACATGTGATCCTCCTATTCTTGAAAACCCAATAACATCTGTTTAAAAAAAAAATGGTTGTACGGTACATTCCCTAAGATACACATGGGTGTCATGTGCATAAGTGTAGGAGGAGAGGCCAGAGCTCATGGCCATACTCATAAATGGGAGTATCATTACCGCAAAGATTAGGGAAGAGAGTATTTATTTGGTTACTGCTCGTGAGTGCAGACTGAAAGAGGGTTGTGGTCTCCTGAAACTCTATGTTCTCTTCATTTAGGAGTCACCTAAATCATTTGTGTGTTGGTCTGGAGGCACTAAAAGTATGGGAGGCTACAGGCCTAGGCTCCATGCCCTGGGGCATGCTGGAGGCATCATAAGGACTTAGGGTATCAATCGTATTGGTGAAGATGGTGCTCGGTAGTGAGCCGAGGAGCACCATGTCCTTATAAATGCCAAACAGCTCTTTGGTCGAGTTTATTCTTAGTTGTGAGCATGTCATTATTTCGTCCTTGCTCTGGCAAATACAGATTTATTGCTCCTGGTATTTGCCTGAGAAGCTGTGTGGTGAAACAGTAACTCTGTTTTGTCCCAGCTTCTTTCTAACGCTCTACCATGATGTTTCACTGGAGGAGGCAGTGAGTATACCACCTATTAGTCTTCAGATGCATAGTTTTGTGGTAGAGATCAGAGCAGGAGTGTCCAGGGACTTGGTTAATTTGTCTTGCAGGTGGTCTAGAATTTCTATCATAGATTCTAGATGTGTGTCAAGTATTTTGTGGAGCAATTGGGTGAATGCTTCGGGCTGTATGTTGTTTAGATTTCTCCATGAGGAAGTTTGGCTAATGGCTAGTAGAAGTCTCAGCTCTGCTGTTTAGGTCCGTTTCAATTTAGAATTTAAATTGGATCTCCTGTGTCAGGGAGAACATTTAGTCAAGGGTCTGGCTGCCCTCATTGGTTGATTTGTTAGCCAATTTAGTAATGGCAAGTGAATTCTTGCTGTCAATATTGTTTTATCTGTGTGCATTGTGTGCGTCATCTTTGTGAATTCTTAGTTTACACCAAATGAAAGTTTGGTGAGATATGTGTAGAGTGTTATTGGGCCAGAACAAGGAGGTTGGGTTGGAAGGAAGTGAGCCATTTTGTAGAAGGATCATACATAAACTCGCACACCATGGTTGTGGTTGGGTTCGTGACTTCTGTGGATAGAAGTTACTTTAATGGTCAAAGGATGAGACTTTAAGTTGCTTGAAAGGGAGTCATTTGGGATGATAAGTGTAACCACATCTCAGCTGCCATGATCTTTGTTTTTCTAATAGCATAAATTATTAGCTTACTGACGATCATGTTGACAATATCAGTGAAGCAGAACATTTTGAATCTAACCATGACCAGTTTCAGCAGATGTAATTTTGCTGAAATTGTTGAATACTCGAGACTAGACTCCTGGGATCAGGCTGAAAGCCTCTACTCATAAAGTGAAGAGAATAAAATCCAATAAATTAACTATTACAGGAAGCAAATATCCAATAAAATTATTACAACATAATATACATTTTTTTATTTCTAAATCCCAAAGAAAGAAATGAGAAACACAAAGGAAAACTATATCACATGTAATTAGAGAGAAGGAGCCAACACGTGTTTTGCTGCTTCCTCTGGGATCTAACAAGTGCACACAAATAAAGTAAAAAGAGGTGAGATACAGTTTCAATTGTGGATCTTACTAGCTTAGACTTTATGTTGTATGATTCATACTGACGCCATCACCTCTGTCACGCTCAGCTAAGGCCATGTCCTTAAAGGCAACTCTGCCTGGTGCCAGTCCTGTTATGAAAGGGCATTGCCACAGAAATTGACTGCTACTTTTCATCGTCTGTACTGCAGCCCAGACTGGCCGTGCTACAGTAACATTGCCCCCGCAATCGCATTTGTTTCTCACCACCCCCTGCTGGTTCAGATTCTCTCACCCTCTCTTGTGTGGCTTTTATGTGTGATATTTTTATCTTTCCTCACTGTGACTTCTTTGAACCTCAAACCCAGGGCCATAGTTGTCAGTGGTGTAGCTGGTACAGAGTCACCAGAGCCCAGAGCGGTGGTAGGCCCAGCTTGCCCTGCCTTTCAAAGAAAAGGCTTCATTTCAGAAATCCCAGGTTCATCAGAGGGTGATGAAGGGTGGAGACGTGAGGTAGGGCTGTAAATCTCATCCGATTTTGTGCTACTCTCTTTAATATATAAGATGTAGGCTGTAAAAAAGAAAATCTTCCCTGCGAAAGACACCAAAGCTCAGAATTCACATTATTTTATTTGTAAAGTAGATACACAACTCTACTTGAAAGTCATCCAACGACTCGAACAATGCCAGCACTTCATCCAGACCTGGATTTCCAACACCTCCCTGAAAGTCAACAACACCAGGACAGAATTAATAATTTTACCAAAAACAACATTCAAGAAACAGTATAAACCTGGCTCAATGACATGAGCATTGATGGCTTCAAACTTCGCCTTTCAGCGAGTACCAACTCATTTGGATTCATGGTGGACGCCATCCTCACCCTCAAGGAACACATTGGGAAAGAAAGACGGCCTGTTCCCAGCTCTCTAAAGAAAGTGAAACTGTTACCCCCATGAAAGCGGTTGCAGAACCGCTGTTCAAGCCCTTGTACTCTAACATCTGGATGCTGGTAATGCCCTACTCCATTGGCCCCACACTTGCCCCTCATAAGGGCATCCTACGTGCCACATGATCACATCACCTTCATCCTGCTGGATCTCCATTGGCCCCCTCGCCAGACCACCCACACCATCTACAAAACCATCTGCCTCGTGGCCAGCCCCCTGCTTACTAACGAGCTTCCCTACTCTGGAGGCTCTCACCACACCCACAGCCAGGACACCATCAAAATGGAACAAGTGTCAAAAAAGACAAAAACAAGACAACAGATCCCTTCCCTCTGTGCACCCAGGGTCTGGACGTGATTGTGAGGGAAGGATTGTGTGTCTTCCAGAGAGTTGTCAGAGAGACTGGTTTAGTTGGACGTTCTGTTGTTGGCGGATAAGGTTAAGTTAATGACCACCTAAACCAGCGGCCGCTCCAGTCACCTTTTGATTTTGCACAGAGCTGTGCTGCCTTTTAACTAGGTTCGTGCTGTGAAAATAACACATATATACGTCCCACGTGGGGCATCTTGACGCTGAATAACATGTTTATTGGTACCAAACTCGAAGGTGCTCTTTTTCACAACCTCAGAAGGATGAATGGCTGAGTGGGCCCAATGTGATACCTGTAACTATGAGCAAACAGTGATTCCTGGAATAGTCTACTGAGGCGACAGACCCGGCCTTTATCGACTGAATGCCAACAGATACAGCTTATGGCAATTAAAAGCAGTTTCGAGGACATCGCACTGCCTCTTCGGTAGGAAATAAACACCAATTTATCCGAGGCTCTTCCCTTGCTTGCTCAGCTGTAAATCTGCCCTGGCTGCCCCAGCAACAGTGGTTGTGAAAACACAGTTCCACCGCCTGGGCTTTAATGAAGCCATCTTCACTCTGATTAAAGTCAGTTCCAGATAATTTACTGTAAATGCTTCGGCTGCCTGAGAGCGTCAGTGTTCCGCCGAGCTCCGTTGGCAACCGAGGGGGGCTGAGGGCGGGTCTCTTGTTACTATTTATGCGTTTTTATATAGCGCGGACTTTACCCGAGGGTGTCAGAGCGCTTCACAACAGAAACAGCAACATTACATAAGGAGGAGGATACAAATGAGCATAATACAAAGGCAAGCGTTACATTGCATGAGGAAAAGTGACAATTGTGCAAAAAACAAACAAACCAAATACAAAAAGAGAAATAAGTTCCAAGAGGACAAAGTGACAGGTGTGCATGAGACATGGGGTACAAAATATAAATAGAGGTATAATACTGCAATAAGTGGCAGTCACTCATAACACACTGGGAAGGCACTTCTATAGGCTTGGAGTACAGAATTTCCTATAGTGGAAGAACTTCCTTGAGGTAGTAGAGAGGGCGTGACTTCACAGGGGACTTATAATGAGGGGAACACGCACATAAAAACCAACACAACACACAAAATAAGGAATGAACAGACACAAGTACAACTTTACACTGACGAGCGAACTTCCTAGAGGGGTCTGGGAAGGATCCAGTTCCTATGGGAACTCTCGCGAGTCCGGATGCTGCAGGGATTTGTAAACGAAACACCTCTGTCGTCACTCTTTATTTACTACGCTCAGGGCCGGCGCTAGGCATGGGCAGCGTGGGCAGCTGCCCAGGGCCCCGCGCCTGCTCGCAGCCATGGGGCCTCGCACCTTTAAAGACTCTAGAGCAGGGGTCTTCAAACTGTGGGGCGCGACCCCCAGGGGGGCCGTGGAGCGATGCAAAGGAGGTCGCGCCTTCCCAGTCACACTTCTGCCGAGGCCCAAGGGCTTCAGCCCCCCCTCTTCCCCCGTCCTGCGTCTCCGCCCGGTCTGCTGCAGTGCAACTCGAGCTGCTGGGGGCTCAGCTGGGCAGTGTCTGGAGTCTTATCTCCGGCACGCCCGAAGTTTTTCACAGGTCTTTAAAGACCATTTGCATATTTACATGCCTTTGTAAACTGGTTACAGAGGCTTGGTTTTTTCCTGGGTCCAGTACCCCTGGGCCCTCACTCTGCCTATTCCTTACATTTGTATTTTACATTTACTGCTGCAGTGTGAGAATGCATTTCATGAAAAGGAATATAAAGTAGGGTTGCCAAAAGAAAAATGCCTGCCGTGTTTTGTTTAAAGAGCCTGCAAAGACCTCCTCTTGACACTAAATAGACTTATAAATAAAAAGTATGTATGCATTCGTTATGTGACTTTTCTGTCTTTGTTCTCTTTAATTATCAGTCATGGATCATTGAGGCAGCCCTAGAACACAATTAAAAGTGCTTTCTATTTATATTTGCTGTTCGAAGTATGCACAGATAAGTGCTTAAAATACAGCTTTAGGTGACTGCTTATTTTTGTACCGACTGGGCCATCAAAATAATCTGCTGGCAACCCTAATCATAAGACTGGAAGTTTGTTGCAGGATCAGCACATTATTTATTTCCTCGATCCCCGATTAATGCCATAATAGCAATAGTTTAACTTAGATCTTAAACCCTACGCCGCCGTCCATAACATGCTGAGTTACTTCAAGTGTCTGGGAATGCACTCTGCATTCAGACAACTCACTCGTCATTCTCGCCCTTCACTTTCATGCTCACCCTGCATTCACAGCGATCACAATGCACTCACACCATTCACCCGCTCACCCTGCACTCACAGTGATCACTCTGCACTCACAATGCACTTGCGCTGTTCATCCTATACCTCACCCTGCAGCCACACGAGTACACTACTCATCCTGCACTCATGTGACACTTCACTCACCTGTCCCTCTCACTGCTCAATATGCAACTCACTCAAACAAGCCCATCAGTAATCATACACTCATTCGTCCCATTCTGAACTTGCATCCGCACCTAAATTCATAAGCCACCTCACTCACCCTGCAGTCACTCCTCTTACCCTACTCTCACACTGTTGCATCGCTCACCGTGCACTCACATGGGCACTCTTGTCACCCACACAGTGCAGAGGGTTAACGTTCCTGCTACAAAGAATATGTACCATGCAGATCACAGAAATGAGTGTGAGTAAACTATGAGTAGCGCTATAAAAAAATGAAATGTTTGTCAGAAAGGTGCTATAGAGAGATGAGGTGAATTGTTGGTGAGTGGCAGTGAAGGAATTCATGGAGAAGGAGGAAACGGGGGTGGGGCACCAAAAGACTGTTGCACCGTGTGCGACCAGTGTTAGGACCAGCCCTGGCTGGGAGTGTTAAAGGTGAAGTGAGAGGTTGAATGGGGAGAGTTCAGAAGTTGTAAAAGGGGTGAAATAAAATGGCCTGCAAAGTGAGAGAGGGATCCGGGCTTAGGAGAGGACAGAGGGATGGAAGGGAGGGGGTGAGAGGAAAGCTGCATGGGTAAACTGCTTAACTCTGCACAAAACCGCCAGGGTTTTAAGGGACCCCTGCTTCTCCCGGCCAGGGCCAAGTGAGCTTCTAATGTGGCAGCACGTATTCCTGCGGAGTGGAAGGCCCTTCACAAAGGTTGATTAGAAATCTTTCTGATGTTAATTGCTGTATTTTGGTTATACACTGGTACTGATGGGGTGAAATCTTTCCTCAGTGTTACTGTGTACGCGGCATCACATAACATCATTTACCTTTTCTTCCCACACAATTTAGTCAAGCCTGTCACGTAATTTGGTCCTCACCTGCCTCATAATTCCAGTAGCCCTGCCTACAGGTTTAGAAATTTTTGTCAGGAGGGGGTCCTTACGCCTCAAAATGTTGACAGGGGGGTCTCGGCATCCAAAAGTTTGAAGACCTCTGCTCTAGAGTTTCGAGGCCCAGGGGGCCCCCTAAGAGTTCACATTTTTTCTTTTTTTTATCAATCTTCCCTGCTGGCCCCTCTGTGGGCCTAATGGCTGCATCTGCATGTTGATGACAGCAATCAGACAGTTAATTACAGTGCCCTTGCGTGTGAAGGGTGCCCTGCCCCTGTATCAATGAAAAGCAGAATATCCTGCTGGGCCCAGAGCAAAAGATAGAATGACGCGCATCACAATGGAAACTGCTCAAGTAGGACAAGTGGAAAGGGAGCAGAGTGGCGAATAAAATGGGTAAGACAAACAAAATAAAGTGAGGGGGAGCAGATAGGTGTGAGTACGGCAGTGAGACAAGAGGTGCACGCTGAGGAGCAGAATCAGCATGCAAAAGTGGATGGAGCAGGGTTTAAAGTCTGCTGGGTCACTCAAGTCTTAGACCGGTAGTAAATTAATATGGACATTGAAAAGGGGCCCTATATTCATGTCCTTAACTTTGCCTGCAAAAACATTGATCCAGTGTCTGCACAATGAATGAATGTTCTAAAAAGCAGGTGATGAGACTGGCCCGCTCTCCATTTTTACCCTCACCCTCAGAGTGAAAAAATAAATCTTTACTCTGCAGCAATGCCACCCTTCGCTGCCTTTAATGTAACTTCAACGAGACTCGTTATAGTTCTTTCACTGTCTCATCATGTCAGAACTGGAGCATTTTCAATATTATATACAAGGAAGCCGTAGACGTTGCTTATTCATCTTATGCAACTAATAACCACTGACAAAGCCAATAGTCCTGGCTTGTTGTAGGTGTAATGTTACCTGTTGTATTATTTATCTGGAGGCAATGAATGAAGCAGCAAAATACCAGTCGGGCGGCACACTATGCTACGTACAGATTTATATAGCTTACATGTTTTTAAGCCACTCCCTTAATTACATCAGCCATGCCAATTTGAAAGACCCCCCAGTTTTTTCATCCCACTTAAAGCCCTGCTGTCAGGTTAGTATGTAGGCCCTTTTTTGGCTAGTTGTTGACTTGCTTTATGGTCAGGTGAGCCGTTTTTTACTGTTGATTTTTATAATTTTAAAGCAAACCTTGCCTGCAGCAAACTCAAACCAGTGCAGTCTTCCATACCTTACAAAAAACTTATACAGCATGTCTTTACAAGTTGAAAACTGCCCTAGTTTGCAAACATGGGACACTTTTCTAGCTAACTAACTCACTAATGGGGGCCCCTTTTATTTTGGTAGAGGGGCCTATTTTCTGTCCCAGTCTGATACTGCATGTTAGGCAGGGCCACTGGATTTATGCGATTGTGCAGTGGCAGCGATTTCTGCATAATTATGCATTTGCCGCATTTGCCACATAATCCATCATCTGCTGCATAATCTACAGATTTTAACAACAAAATTCCTTTCTATTTCAAATGGTTCAAAAGTTACTAAAAATGCAGCGACACATCTTGCCGCATGTGGGAAGGCCTTTTGAAAAGCTGGAATAGTAAACTTTCCGTTCTCACTGCTAAATTTGAGTGTTAAATTGGTACTAATGGGATGCAACCAATGCACAAACAGTGGACCCGATTCACAGAACTAACTTAAGACAAAATCCTAAACTTACTACCATTTTGGTATTCACAGAAGGCACTTACTCATTTTGGTATTCAGAGAAGGCACTTACTCATTTTGGTATTCACAGAAGGCACTTACTCATTGATGAGTAAGTGCCTTCTGTGAATACCAAAATGAGTAAGTGCCTTCTGTGAATACCAAAATGGTAGTAAGTTTAGGATTTTGTCTTACGTTAGTTCTGTGAATCGAGCCCAGTGTTATCAAGTTTAAAAATGGCAAAAAAATGAAGGAATACTATTTCAAAATGTGCCACATTATGCTGCATAATTTGCCTTTTCTTGCCACATAATTTACTCGCCCTGCCACATAATTTAGCCCTCTCCTGCCGCATAATTCCAGTGGTCCTGATGTTAAGGTAGTGCATGGCAGGGATTTTGTTCCTGTTTATATTTCCCATGCTTTACTTAATCTTGCATTCCCCAAGAGTGCTAGTTATTTCCAGCATGTGTGTTTCTGTATTTCATTACACAGCATATTACTCTCGGATGATGCACCCTTTGTACTGAGTCACCTCCAGGTGTTTATAACAGGCTACAGTTGAGCACCTTGGAGTTGAGGCTGCAGGCAGTACAAATTTCACACTGTGCCTGTCTGTGGGTCAAAAAGGTGTTCAGATTACATGATCATTCAAAATATGGCCTCTCTGCAGAGCACAAAGAGCAATGGTCCTGCATTCCAGTTGTGATTCTATGCAAATGTGTGTGAAGGAGCTACGTTTTTGTCAAAACAACAAGGTAAAAGTAAAATAATTTATTGTTGTTACTCATTTAGCTTAAACAGCTAACAACCATTGACAAAACCAATACTCCTAGCTGTTTTTAGGTGTATGTCAGTTGTTGTGTTATACCTCGGTCCCGCACCTGATCCGAAGACTCAGATCAAGAGCCTTGGTGTGTGGCTTGATCGCTCGCTCAGTTTTAATCACCAGGCCGTCAAAATCTCAGCCACTTGCTACGGCCTCCTGAGGATGCTCCGTAAGATCCTCCCCCTTCTCCCTTTTCAGGCGAGAAGGATCATGGTTCAGGCCCTCATCCTCTCTCGCCTGGACTATGGGAATTCCCTCTACCTGGGAGCCCCCCAAACCACCATCCATAAGTTCCAGGTCATTCAGAACTATGCTGCTCGCATGCTTTTGCAGGTCCCCCGTCGACAATCGGCGAAACCTGCACTAAGGAGCCTCCATTGGCTACCAATTAAGGCAAGGATCCAGTTTAAGGCCATGTGCCTAACTCATAGGGCCTTTTGGAAGAAGGGCCCAGTCTCAATCCAATCCATGATCACTCCCTATCAACCTCCCAGAGATCTCCGCTCTATGTCTTCCTTCCTAGTCACCTCACACAGAATAAGGAAGGCTAGATGGGGGCGGGCGTTCCTTCTCCCATAACACTGCCAACTCATGGAACTCCCTCCCACTCCATCTGTGAAAGGAACGAAACCTGCTCTCCTTTCGAAAGCTTCTAAAAACCATTCTTTTCAATGAATGCATCTAATCCGCTCCTCTCCTGTTATTCTGCGTTAGTCCACAAGCGCTAGGAGGCCTGAGGGTAGCTATTGCGCTATATAAATTTTATTTTCATTTCATTCATTTCATATTTCTGGATTCAATCACAGAAAGCACAGAGCGGAACCAAAGTACCAGTCAGATGGAACACTATGGGAATCACAGAAATTTAAATTATGTGTTTAAGCTTTGCCCTTAATTACATAGTCCACACCCCTTTTAGAGACCCACCCATTTTTTCAGCCCACTTAAAGCCCTGGGCTCGTGGAAAGGGATACTGGGGGAAGAGGAGAGATAGATGGAATGTGTAGAATCAATGCAAACAAGGTGGTAGAGAGATGAGGTGAAGGGCATTGCATGCAAAAGACAACAATGTAAGAGGAACAGAATCCATGCAAAAAAGGTAGGAGGCAGGGAGACTGGTGAACTTTGAAATGCAGAGGTCCCTAATAAAACATACAATAATTTGTGTTGTGTCAGGCAACCTTTACCCTTCCCAGTTGTTTGGGAGATTCACCCTCCCCAAGAATACTTTGAAAAGTGGCAGATGATAGTATCTGTGGCTCAGTTTCCATAAAAAGTGGTCATGAAGCCACATGTGTGATCTATTCTAACCAGTCTGAATTGCACTCCTGCCTTTTCCCTTCTGCCTTCTGTAATCCCCACTTTCCCATGTGCTCCATTTTACTCTTTCAATCAATACACTTTCCTGCCTGCAACATTCTCCCCCAGTATTCACCTCTCCTCATTGTGTACTGTTCTCTAGTGCGCAACATTCTGCTCTCTAAGCTCCTTTCTCTTTGGTACACCATTATAACTCCATGTGTACCCTACCTGAATTGTCTCCTTTTTTCCTAGAGGACAAAACAGGAGCAAGAGCCATTTGCACGTGGGTCCTAATGTAAACATTACTGCAAAATCGGGTGAAAATTCTTTTTGCAACTATTTCTGCCATACCTGGGTCAAAATTACCCTGACCAAAGAGGATGTTAAGTTATCTCCGTCTGGCCTCAAAGTATATTTTATATGCTAGACAGTGGTACCATCCAGGAATTCGACATTTCAACTTACTTCAGAATGCGGGTTTGTGTAGGGGATGAATCATATTTAAATTTAAATCAGCAGGTCACAAGTTTTAGTTGGCTATCAATAAAACATATTTACAGACCTTAGTACTGGTAAATGTGTGATATTAAGCGTTATATAAAAAGTTATTGTTCCATTTACTTTTCCTTGCAATTGATGTATTCCTACCCCTTGAAATGTGTTCCTACTCAAGGGTAGACATTGCCATTCTAAAATAGTTCAATTAAAATAAATATATGTCGGATTTACACCAAGGGCTCTCACTGTTTTAATAATAAGTTTATGTTGAAACTCGGAAATAGGAAATACTGCAGCGCAGGAGGTGCATGGGAGAATAGTGCCAACACACCACACTGATCCATTGTCCAAGTTTTTAAAATAAACTCAATGTACAATCATGGTTACTACTTAGAGAATACACCTTTATTTTCATGTGCAATAACTGTTATTGGACACTCAAAAAGCTAACATGCTGTGACAGTCTTCTCAGTAATGTGACACGTATGATCATAGGTGATTCCCGGCTGAAAGATTTTTCACACAGTGTGATCGTAGGCTAAGAAAGCTGATACAATGTGTGACCTCCTGCACAGCATGCCAAGGCTTTAGTGTGGAAACAAAAACCTGGCCAGTGGTGAGCAAAACGGACAAGTGAAACCGCGAGCAGTGGGCAGTCCAACTTACTAACTGGTACGGAGACAGGTTTCTACGTACCAACTCTTCTCTTCTGGTTCACTCAGTCCTAGAGCCTGTGTCTCTGCACATGAGCTTGCTGACAGCCCTACCAGAAGACAGGATAGGATCAGGGGCTGACCCTTCTACAGCCTCATTCTATCATGGCTTCTGATAGGGCTTTGAGCGACACGGCTACAAATGCATCACCACCCAAGCATACTCCTATATTCCCCAGGGCTGCGTTTCAGGGAGCATGCACTGTTTCTCTTTGGCTTGTGAATGTGTGAAGGGTGCAGAAGGGGCATAGCACTGGTGAAAGTAAACATGCAAAAACTGGCTGTTAGTTTGGGTGTTTATACTTTTTGCCTTTCAAAGCTGTTCAAAGTAGCTTATTTTTGTGCCCGTCAATACTTTGCAGCGATGCTCTAGCGCCCTCAGGCACCAGCCACAACTGGTAAAAGGATTGGGGAGAGTGGGACAGTGGAAGGGTAAAGGTGGATGTAAAGGAGGAAATCAAGCAAAACAAGATAAGAGACTGGGGAGAAAAGTGGCGAAGATCAGCACATGGAGAGGAGAGGTAAATGTTATAGGGTCAGATTCAACAAGAGGAGGGTAGAGGTGGGAGAGAGATGAAACATGATGAGTAGAACATGGAGGGAAGAGGTGGACCTAAAGAGTGCAGAACCAGCGAAAAAAAAGTTGAGGCTGGAGGGAAAGGTGAAAGGTGCGAGATAGTGCATGAATGGGTGCAGCAGTTATAAAAGAAGCAGAATCATGAGGAGAACTTAAGTGGCGGGTACAGGGAAGGGTGAGAGGTGGATGTAAGAGGGCAGAATCTGTGTATGGACGCAGGGAAGAAGTAGCTGTTACAGGGGCAGAACCAGTGAGAAAAGATTAGCGGTTGGGGAGAGTTGAGACATTAAGTGTGCAACAGGGAGGAGAGAGGGGGTGAAAGAGGAGCAGAATCAGTGAGAAAAATCAGAGTCGGGGAAGGATGAGGTGAAGTGTAGAGCATGGAAGAGGGAGATGGATGTAAGGGAATCAGAAACAGCGAGACAAGGTAAGAGGCTGGAAGTGAAAGAGGGGAGGTGGATTTAAAGGGGAGGGGTGGATTTAAAGAGGACAAATGAGCAAAAAAAGGTACAAGGCTGGAGTGAGAGATGAGAGGTGAATGGTGGCACATAGATGTGAGCTGTTCAGAGAGGCAAAACCAGCAGAGAACGTAAGTGAAGGGGGGAGAGAGAGGGACTAGTGAGAGGTGCATGTAAGAGAGGCAGAATCAATGGGTACTCTAAGAGTTAGGCAGAGAGAGGAAGTGAAGTGCAAACCATTGAGAAGAGAGAATACTTTATTGTTTAAAGTTTAGATAAAACTATATACAATAATTACATTACACAAAAGACATCACTAAATACTGATTAAAAAGTACCATTAAAAATCGACGCATTTAAAAAAAAACACAAAAAACCCCCACTAAGTTAAGTCTTTTTCTCCCAGAGCTTAACCGTCTTCCTCACAAACTTCACAAGGTTACCCACCACTTTTACAGAACCACCTTTAGAGCACAATAATACACCCTCTGGTATTGTTGTTATGCCCTCAGCATTAAACATTGGCTTTAAATGTTTTTTTTGCATGTCTACTGGGGCTGGGCATAGGCACGTTCTATGTTGATTGAACTCTTCAGCTAACTTGCATTTCCTACATGACCTGTCCGTGCAGCCTTTTAGTTTCCATGAAACATCAAAAGCCTTAAAAGCGAGATAAAAAAAACCTGAATCTCAGTAACATGGCCTTGTTCTGAGGCCACAAATTAAAATCAAGGTAAGGTTGCCTTAAGCTAGAAAAGGTGTATACAATATATCTGCTATGCTTATATCTGGAGGCTGCATCAATGTCCCTACTCAAGGTTAGGCTTTTCTATCCCTTTTTTACCACTAATTTGTGTGCTGATCTAGGCATGGATGCCAGTGTCACTATTGAGGGGAGCTTATATTCTTCCAGTAGCTCTTCTGTGGATATAAGACACAGAACCAGTAGGAAACAGGAAAATCCTGGGGGCATAGGACAGATGGATGTAAGAGGGACAGAATACAGAAGGTAAGGTTAGAGTCTGAGGGAAAGATGAGTAAACGAGTAAAGCATTAAGGGGGAGGTGGATTTAAGAGGGCCAGAATCAATAAGGAAAGATAAGATGCTCCGGGAGGATGGGAGGGGGGAGATAGATGTAAATGAAGCAGAGCAAAGAAAGATGTTATGAGGCTGGGGGAGAGATGAGCGTTGAAGGGGAGCAAATGGATAAGATGTGTGGATATAACCGAGACAGAACCAGCAAGGGAACATGCGCAGAGTGGAGAGAGAAGTAATGGTGAGAGGAGGATAGAAGAAAGCAGAACCACCCAAAGCCGGTAAGAGGTTGGGCGGAGAGATACAGGAGGGGAGAGGTGGAAGTTAGATAGGCAGAACCAGCAAGAGGACGTTGAAGCAAAAAGGTAAGTAGAGTCTGAAGGGAAGGTAAAAAGGGTCTATAATCTTCAGCTGGCTCAAAACTTACCATCTTCGGGCATACGTTGTTGCACCTTTCCCAAAAATCCTAGAAAAAAGAAGTCAACTCCAAAATTATTTTCATAAAAAGTAATTTACTAATTGACATCGTGCCGGTTGGCTTCTGACGACTCTAAGAGATTGAAGTAGCATTTGGTGCTGAGTCAGATGATTTGTGGCTGACTCTTGATCATGAAGTTAGAGCAGCCTTAATATTACTAAACCTTAGTGCCACATTTGACACTGGTTCCCAGCGAGTGCTTATAAATCAACTAGTACTACCTGGAATTTAAGGTATTTTCCTGGTGTGGCTTACCTCTATCCTATCTGGGAAATCTGAAACAATCCACTCGCCGCCTATTTCTGTTATGTACTAAACCTCTGGCTTATGGATTTTATTGGGTCGCCGCTATTTAATCTTTATCATCGCCAGTTAGCCTTACTCATACAGTCCTTTGATTTCTTGCAGATATCTTGCGCATATTGATACCCAAACATGATTTCCCTCAGTGGCAATCAGGTGTCTGCCGAAGAATATGTTTGTACGTGCATGCTAGCAGTTGATTTCTGAATGAAGACAAATTCATTAAAACCTTATAGTGAAAAATCAAGGGTTCTCATTTTTAAAGGATCTCATACCATATGGTGTTCTCTTTGGTGGCTAGTGGAAGTAAGTCAATCGCCCACATTGGCAGAGTCAGCATAAAAATCTTGAATTCATTTTTCAGCATCTTCTCTTTTTTCAGAATATTATAACCATGTTTCATCCACTTGCCTTTACTACATTCATAAGCAACAGAAAAGCATTCCTTTTCTGTCCTCTCACTACCCTGAGGCTGTTGTACAGTCAATTATCTTCTCACTAGATTAAGCAAATTCCCTTTTTTTTGGGCTTCCTGCCTTTTTGCATTCAGTACCCTTCAAATTGTTATTGGTATTGTTATTTAAATTTATAAGGCGCACAGCTACCCAGAGGTTTCCCGGCGCCGCCTGACACGAACAGAGAAGAAAGGGAACTATTGATTAAATAACCAAGTTTTTTAATAGCTTTGGAGCAGAGGAAACTGGAACTGGCTAACGAACAGTGGGAGGAGAAGAAGGCAAGAAGAAATGGTGGATGTGAATATGAAGACGAAATTGAGATGTCTAGGGGTGGTGGGTTTGACCATCATTCAGAACCGTGCTAGGCTCCTCATCTGAGACGGCTGCATCGCTATGCCATTTCTTCCCACCTCTATGCTGTCTACTGGGTTTTTGGTCCGAAACCCTCTATCTGCAAGGCACTATCCATTTGTCGTTGTGCACTGCATTAAAAAGGATCTATATTTCTACAGCACGCCTTACGTTCAGTCCAGATCCCCATACTCTACTGTGCCATCCTAAAATTTAGATGGCCCTGATTGGAGGCCAATCCTTCTCCTTTCGAGTTGTGCAAGACTGGAACTATCTCCCTCTTGAGCTATGGTGTAACTCCAGTCTATTCGAAAAACACTCAAAACTGTCTTTTCTCCACATTAGTAAAGTCTGCACCTCTCTTTTGGACATCTCTTAGTGCCAGAATCAGAATGACCCGTTAGCATATCATTTTCATTCATCCCATTCAGTAGAACAATAACCAAGTTTAATTCATGTAAACTACATATAAACTTCATTCAATCTACTTTATAGCGATTTAATATCTATGTACGTATTTATTTAGGATTATTAATGCTAATTTAACCATCTTACTGATATCCAAACTAGGTGAGTAGCTTCTTGCAAAGCAGCTTCATCAATGCCATATAAATAATGGCCAATTGATATTACTTCCTATGATGTCACGTCCTGAAAGGTTAAATCTTATGCAAATTATAGGGGCCTCGCATGCTCCTATTCTGCCCGGGGCTCCACATATCCTAGGACCGGCCCTGACTACGCTCTATTTATTCCGGCGTGCAGGGAGTGTGTGGCAGGCTGGTTTAGTTTAAGAAGTTTGTTTAGAAGGGAGAACAGAAACTATATATTCTGGATGTAGGGGAGTGCGAAATATGCGTAATTTATTTTTGAGCAATTACGAAACATTTTGGGAAAACTGCATGAAATTCTGCAGCAAAATATGGGTTTCAGGGCGGTAATAGAACTCTCCAGTGGGAGTCAATGTTGAGTTCATCAAACACATAGATAATGTAATTCTATGAGAGCTGTACATAGGTCGGAGATGGTGGTAAAACGAGCGCCAATGATAGCCCCGGTTTTAACACTGGTGCTATTTCCAACTCGAGCGCTAAATACAAGCACCTTGTTGGATTTAGCACTTCAGTTTACTACCAGCCAAAGGCAGGTGACAAAACAAAGCGCTGTATTTGCTAATCTCTGCAAAAACTGGTAGGCAATGCACGCTGAAGTAATGTGTGCCCGCTGTGCTGCACTTGCACCACAGAAGGCTGAAGGGGGGACAGCAGCTCAGCGCTCATCTGGCGAAGGAGTTTTTTGCATGAGGAAGTTTTTGCACCTTATTTAGCTTCGACCTATAAATGAGGCTCATGGCAACAATTAACCCACATCAGATACATAATACTATGTCCTTGCAACTTTAAAATAAACTAGGGGTGGGTAGAACTCGCGGAGTAAAATGTAAAGTCAACACAAACAATGGCCGAGCTGGGAACGCAAACCAGCCCTGGCAATTGAGTCGGGCCGGCGGTGGTGGCACCCCCTGACGCGGCACACCAGAGGGCGCTGCTTCCTCCTGCTGCTCAAGTAGATTTTCTACTCAAGCTGCAGCTTTCTTAACGCAAACTGTAGCGACCATCCGCAACCACCTGCGCTGAGAAATCGCTGCATGACTCGTCCTAGTGCTCGATTTTCTCGCTCGGGCTCGCCAACTTAATGTTGGCGAGCCACACCCGAAAACAACTGCCAGGCGATGGTTGGCAGAGTTTTTCTGGAACTCCGCGCTCAAGGCAGTGCACGGATTGGGAAAAAACCTGCAAACCTAGCTGGCGGAGCGGAGTTTACTGCCCACCCCTAAAAAACATTTAACACAGCGAGCTTGACCCATTGCCCCATTTCAAGGCAAGATGTGTATCATGTGTTGCAGAGGCATAAGTGGGACTAAAGATACATTTGAATGACAAATTCTGGCAGCCAAGCATGCACTGAATAAATCAAGACATGACTCATCCTCAGGCACCTTGAGGGAGCTGACTGACTGACTGACTGACTTATTTATTAAGCGCACGAATGCCGAGGCGTCTTGGCGCTGGGTGAAAGAATGCTGGATTAAACTGATTAAACTGCCGGTTTGGGAAAGAGCCAGGTCTTTATTTGCTTCCTAAAAATAGTCCTATTTGATTGTAGTCTGAGCTGTGCGGGGAGTGCATTCCATAGCGTGGCGGCTTGGTACGAGAAACCCTTGCCTCCCCATCTGACTTTTTTTATCTTGGGAATCAAGATCAGACCTGTGTTCGATGATCTAAGACAGCGTTGCGGAGAGTACCGCTTAAATAGCAGCTGCAGGTCAGCAGCTCCTCCACCATACAAGGCTTTGTGTACAAGGCAGAGGGCCTTGAAATCCACTCGCTGCCGAACCGGGAGCCAGTGGAGCAGTTTAATGGTGGCTGAAGTAGGGTGATGCTTGGGAAGACCATAAAGCACCCGGGCCGCCGCGTTCTGAATGGACTGTAGTTTGGCAATCTGGCCCTTGTCTGCTCCCAAGTAAAGGGCATTGCCGTAATCGATTCTGGAAAGAATCAAGGCCCCAATTACCGTTTTCCTCATGGATAAAGGAATAAACCGAAGGATTTTGCGCAGGTTCTTCAGCATGTAGAAACAAGCAGATGACACCTGATTAGTTTGTTGGGCAAATTTTAGATTGCTGTCAAACATAAAGCCAAGATTCCTGGCCTTTGTTACGGGACTGGGGCAGTTCCCAGCCTCAGTGGGCCATCATACTTGGCTCCAGATTGAAGGCTTCAGCCCGAATTCCATCACCTCCGACTTTTCCGTGTTGAGCTTTAAAAAATTAGAGCTCATCCATTGCATAACATTCTTTAGGCATGTTAGCTCCATTGGCTACCAGTGAGGGAGAGAGTTGTTTTCAAAGCACTGTGTGTAGTATACAAAGCCGGCAACAGACTAGGACCTGTATCATTACAAAGGAAATTCAGCCCCTATAAACCTGGGAGGTGTTTGCAGTCTGCGTCTGCTAACCTGGTATGCGTCCAAAGATTCAGGAAAGCAAGATCAGGGGTAAGAGCCTTTCAGGTAAAGGCAGCTCAGCTATGGAACAATATGCCAGCCCCTCCTAGAGCCAAGGGAAACCTGCTCAGCTTCAGGAAGAACGTAAAAACCTGGCTTCCCAAATCCGAGACGTAAAGGGTAGGATACTAAGGCTAGCTGTTGCAAACCTAGGAGGATTGGTTTGTGTTCAGGCTGTGTGATAGCGCCATAGTACCTGTAGGGTGAATGTTGCACTTTACAAATGTATGTTGATAATAATAATAATTTCCTGATACAAATCAGCCAGAAAAATATTTAGATTTTGCCTTAAGAATACTTTTACGCTAGGGGTAAGATTTGATACAAATGACAATGTACTGCATTCTAAACCTTGCTCCTGGGTGATTCAGATGCTAATCCAGGTATTGCTTACAGTAGGCCAAAGAGGCAGCTTAGTCGGTTAAAGCATCTGCGACAGAGCTCTTCAAACCACCATAGCCTTGACAAAAAGGATACCATTGATTAAGGTAATTATGTTTGTTGCATTCGTATTAAAAAACCGCTGTTATCACCAAAATGATATCCTCTATGGAGAAATTCTAAAGCACCTCATTGAGAGTGCACTGAAGGTCTTAGAGGAGGCTCAAGAGATGTTTCATAATTTCCTATGCAAACTTCCTGAAGTTTTTGCTAAATTTTGCAAACGTTGTGAATTGAAGAAAAAGTTGCAGGAAAAATCTTGCAAAAGTAGGTTTCAGGAAAATAAATCTCACAAAAATTAGTGGATGAATTCTCTGGCTACGAAATTTTGCACATAAGAAACATTTTTGCAAACTTTTTTTGCAAATTCAAAAAAAAAACTTTGCATCCGCCCACGAGGGTCTTACTGCCACTGTATGTTTTTTGCTCATATACAAAAGAAGAAACTGGTTCTCCATCAAGTGATGTTACAACAGTGAAGAACTGCTTCTGACACTAACCCCTGACACTAACCACATTTTTTAAAACTACCAAGCTCATCCAGAACAGAAAGGCTTGCACACTTACATAAGGTGCTGAAACTAATCTCAGAAGAGGTTTATGAGGTAAGTATCATCGTTGGAGGCCGCAGGGATCTCAATTGCTAAAGAAGAGCTTTATCATCTCTGTACAAAAATTCATTTGCTATCGTTTTTTTAGATGTTCATTATGTTTCTTCTCTGTTGGGCTCTAGGGCACTCCACTGAATTTGCACCTTGGTTTCCTGAAGATTGTGCATATTACAATCAATATGTTGTTCATTTGGAAACAGAGGAAAGTTGGGTTAAAATGCCCAAAGCTTGTCAAGTTATGTCGACAAATACTGAGATTTCTCGAGCATATAATCGGGGATAACATACATTTAATTGCCAAGACCTGAATGCTGCGTCTGCCAGCTTTAAAATGTGTTTTTGTTTTTTAAATCTGTTTTTATTGATTTTCAAGTTTTGCATTTTGACAAGTTATACATACATTTCACATGTGTGTCCAATTGGGACTTACGAGAGTTGTCTCTGTACATACATTAGTTGGTCTATTCTGCGACATTATGAATA
The DNA here is from genome assembly GCA_963921515.1 of Calotriton arnoldi. Taxonomy (NCBI): domain Eukaryota; kingdom Metazoa; phylum Chordata; class Amphibia; order Caudata; family Salamandridae; genus Calotriton; species Calotriton arnoldi. The sequence continues at coordinate 135,863 of CAWUFW010001537.1, forward strand.
CAAAGTGCGAATATGCCAACGAGTTTGCTGCGCAGAGCACAAGGTCTACTCTTGTTGACCCATTAATATCACATTTTTAGCGCTGTTATGCAGCTGTGTTGTTATTAATCTCATTGCTTACACTTTTCCGCTGCTGTTCGCTGCGTTTTGGGCATTGTTCGGTCACCAGCTTTAAAATGTGTTGATATAGGACTGATCATGTTATATTTTTATACGTCCTGAGGCGCATACTGGGTAATTGCAAAAAAAATGGAAGGAAGTATTAAAATACCTATGGCATAACTTCACATGTTCTATCAAAGGAGTGGGGTGAGCTGTAAACTAGAGAAAAGGTAGGGAGAGTCTTTAAATTGCTCACAGTCTGCTATTTGCACATCAAATATGTAGGGTAAGTTAGGAAGGAGGAAGACAGAGGAGTGGGTTAGGAGGGCGCCAATCTTAGTAAAAGAATTAGGCCCTCACGAGTGGCCTGTAAATTCAGCGGGCCTGGTAAACAAGTTTCTGACCCCGCTCGAATTATATGATAGGCAAGTTATAAAGAGAGATTTCAGCTGCTTAAAACAGCTGAAATCAGTGTGTGAAATTCCAGTGTAAAACATGCGGGAATTGGCTCAGAAACCCTGATTCCCGCATGTTATTCTTCAAAATCTCATAGCCCGCATTATTTCTGTTACTGGGCAGGGAAATAACAAGATTTAAGGGCACATTCATAATTATGGTCTTTTGTGTTGTCTCTTGGACTTGTTATAATTCATATAGCATTTTGGGATATTGATTACATTTTTTTTGTATGTACTAAAACTACATTTCGTGGTAATATTTTTTTTTAAGTAATCTCAAAATAAAAACATATATAGGCACTAATTATAAGTGACCACTTGACTCCAAAGCCTAGGAGCTGAAAGTAGAGGTGCTACAGCACCCCCAAAATAACCATGCTGGAGGTTAAAAGGAAAATGAGCAATAAAGTTGCCTACACATTTTGTTTTAATCTTGTCACATTTGCTGTGCATTCAAAGACAGAGGTCAAATGTCAGGTTATGTCTTCTGTCATATTGCTGCTTATTCTTTTATAATGGAAATTACTGTTTACTTTTCTTTCACTGCAAAGCGAGAACATTTTGTAAATTGAACTATGTGAAATCTTGCTTGGATACAGGGAGTGTGAAAGGAAAGGCTGCATGGTCATTTTTTCTTGCACATAACAACATTTAAATACCTGTGAAGGAACTGTACAAATTATTCAAAATATATCAGCAGCTAGGAAAGCACAAATGATGCACTTTTATGTTATTCTGACATATGATGGAAACAGACTTTAATACAAACAAAACCAATCTAGGCACTTTACATGGTCATGTACTAATGATAAATATTTGTGAAACCCAATTTAGACATATTATTATTTGTGTGCTATATACTTTTATCAGTAAAACTGCATGCCTGTGCAGTTTAGTGGCCATTTTAATAGAAAGTGTGCTGTCTGTAAATGACTGTTTGCTACCACACCATGGTTTATTAATAATTTCAGTGTGCTCCAAAGTGCATCACCAGCTCCTGAATGTGTCGGCTCGTTTGTTATACTTTTTCATTTTTTCACAATCCCTATGACTTCAATGATGTAAAATTGATGGCAGCACCCCATCTTTGAAAATTGTTCCAGCACAGCTGCTCCGAAGAGGCTGGAAAACAGCAGTTGCTATCTCCATTGGAATTATGATTTACTGTTGCTGAGGTTTCTGCTGCTGAAGGTAGCTGAAAACTCTGGGTGAAAGTCTGGGCCAAAATGAGGAATTACTGAGGGAATCAGACCTGCAATGACTATTTGCCTCTCAATTCCTCATTTGTTAGTGAATCCTCAGGGTCCAACTTGTAATGGTCCAGATATTCCCTGGACCCAGAGTTACAAGAACACCTGGTATACTCAACCCCAAGGGTGGAAAAATAATGGCCTATTTTCCAGGCTGCTTGTAATTAGGGAGTTAGTGCCATATTTAGAATTTGGAATACGGGATACTTCGTCAAAATGTGACAGATATTCCTTTCACCGTATTACAAGTGTCATAGGCTGTAATGTTGTTGTAATACAGTGGGTGGGGCAGCAGAGGGTGGGTGAAGAGTCCACAGTATCCTGGCCCACCAAGCTCTAAATAAGACCTTAAAGGCTGCCACAGAAGACTGGAAACTAATGCTGGGAACTTTCTATGGTTTACTTTTTACAGACCAAACACGTCATTGTTAAATGGATTAAGAGAAAGTTCCTTTGTTTTGTTATTCACTGTTAATCTGCATCCTAGTTTAAATATTTGCCACTAAATGCTATGTACTTTGGGCGTGGAATATTTGCAGAGTCCACATGATGTAGCTCCTCACGTGCCCTGGCTTCCTGGTCAGTCATGGAAACTTGAACCTCAGAAATGCACTTCTCCCCATCATCTGTTCACAGTATACCACAGTATACCTATTGTACAGGAAAGATCAATAAAGCTGTATAAATTATATGAGCTAACATAATCAACACTGGCCTTAAAACTTTACTGAGAAATAACTGTTTTAGGCAGAGAGCTGTATATCTCAGGGCCATATGTGTCAGAGAAATGCCTCATTAGACTGTATAAATGTTGCCATTTATATTCATGAAGCGACTGCATTATATTTATTATGTTCCAGGTCCATATATATTCATTGCGCCTTACTCTGCTCTGTAACGTGCATGGGTTTATTTACGACAGGCTCATACTGGGTTGTGTTTCAAGAAATGTGCAAGCACCCCTAGCTCGTGCACCATGTTTCGATTGAAAATACACCAAGGTCACCAAAGCAGAGGCCAGAACTCTTGTTAGGAAATGCACCAATATAGTGGTGGAAGGCGACTGCCTTTACCAGGAGTTAAGTAGCACTAGTGCGGTGGTGGCAGCATATAGTGAAGTGATCAGGAGGAGTGAACAAGTCCTTTTTACCTGTGTCACTGGAGTGAGGCCTACCGGCTCCCTCATTTAAAGTTCTGCTGTTGTATGCTTAACTCACCTTTGGCCTGCATCAGATTTGGTGTGGAGTGATGCGTATTGTGATTGACATGTGCTGGGTGTATGTGTGGCTGTGTGTGGTTGACTGGGACAACATAAGGAAAGGAGGTAGAGGAATCCCCTAGACAGATTTGTGTATTGCTGTATTGTTAGAAATGGGATCTCTGGTTGGCTAAGGCTTGCGCCAAAGCCAGGCAGAGACCACCACTCTAGTCAGGGCGAGGGAGTTACACGCCAAAGATAACCCCTGCTCACCCCCTTGGTAGCTTGGCACGAGCAGTCAGGCTTATCCCGGAGGCAATGTGTAAAGCGTTTGCGCACGCACACAGCAACAACATACCAGGCACACTACAAAAGGAACTCCACACAAGGTTATATATAAAAATAGCCTTTGTATTATCATAAAACACATTAGAATAGTACTCACATAATATACATTGTGCCACCTGGAACTAGGTCATATTTACAAGGGATTATTTACACCTGACAGGGCCAACTGGACCACTGTCAGAACCAGCACAAAGCAAACTTAGTAAAAGTAAAACAGATCATAACCGTACAACCAGTACTCACTGGTAACCACTGTACTTAGCATCAGCCTGTAACATACCCCACATTATGCACAGCATCACATTAGGCGCGAATTACATTCTGCGCCAACCTCACCAGCATAAATACATTATGCAAAACCTCATAATCATGACAGTACATTAGAGGCATAAAACAGGGTGCGTAAATCATATTACATGAATCACATTTCCTAGCACCACCATATCACGTTAGCACATACCTCACAGTAGAAACATTAGCAGAGGCATAAATCACATTAGCCTATAAATCCTAGGAAAGAGGCTCACTAACACCCCAATCATATTAGGGCCTGGCGCCCTATAAACCTCACAGTCCCCTTGGCCAACTGGCCATCTCACAAGGGGCTCAAATGCCCTATGTCCAAAAGTCAGGGCGCGCTGCAAGGGCAGCGAAAGTCAAGGGTGCGCAATTGCGCAAACCTAAACGTAGCAGCTGGCACTAAGTGCTGCGCAGCTGTGAAGAAGGGGGCAAAAGGAGTGCATCTCACTCCTAACTGCAAAAAGACATGTCCCCCTAAGAAAGAATGGCCTAAACGCAGCAGCTGCCCACTACTTGCTGGGCAGCTGTGAAGCAATTAGAGGCCTGGGCACCACTGTACCCGTCTGCCCCCCTCAGGGACCCTATAAACAAAACTGGGCCAAAATGTTGCAGCTGCCCGCGCTGGTGCGGCGCAGCTGTGAATCCATAATGGGCCCTGGCACAACTGTGCCCTATGGGCCTCGCTGGGGCTCTCCAAACATCTATGCCCCCATCTTCGCAGCTGCCCGCTACGGCGGTGCAGCTGTGAATACACAAAGAGGCTCTGGGGCTTTCTCTAAAATCAAATATGCCCCCAAACGCTGGAGCCATCTAGGCTCTGGAATAATGATGCCCCCTCGTTGCAGCTGCCCGCGCTGGTGCGGCGCAGCTGGGGATAAGGCAAAGGGGCCCCGGCACCACTGTGCCCTCGGGACCCCCACGGCTTGAAAACAAATATGCCCATCGTTGGAGGCACGCTGCCTCTGAAACCATCAGGCCCAAGTTGGAGCGGCCCGCTGCCAGACGGGGCCGCTCGGTACAGCCAAACACGGTGCCTTCACTGGCACCACAGAACACGGGCTCTGGCACTATGTGTGCCCTTTGAGCCCCACCTGGCCGGTCTCACCCAGAGCCCCCACTCACCGGTCTATGCTCCGGACTCCGCTCGGGGCTCTGGTTTCCATGACTCCTTCCGCGGAGTCAGCAGCATGCGGCTTCTCTCTCGGGCGGCGGGGGCAGGCACCGGCAATGTGCCTCGAGCCCCCTCCGCCTCAGGCTGCGTCCGCTCCTTCTGCTCTCTTCACCCAGGCCCCCTCCTGGGACCCGGGACTTCCCTTTACTTCGGCTGCCACCGCGGGGCTCTCTCCTCAGTCATGGGAGCCCCGCACTGCTATCTGCCGTTCTTCACCCGGGCCCCCTCCTGGGACCCGGGACTTTTGGATCGAGCCTGCGAGGCTCCGGCTGATCTCTGCGGCGAGCGGGACTTCCTTCCCTCAAGCGGAAGTCCCGCCCCGCTCCAGGCATCGGCTGCCTGACTTCCTGGTTGCCGCGAGATCGCGGCGGCCGTTCCTTCTTCTCTGGGCGGCAGTGAGGGGTAGGCTCCCTCTGAATTAAATATAAATTAGAGCGGGGTGGGCTCCCGCTCGGCGTGCACACTGCGGGGTGGGCACCCGCCAAACAGGGCACACTGCGGGGGAATCCCTACGCTGGGGATTCCCTCGTTCTCCTCCTGCAGCGCAGTGCTGCCAACGCCAGCTCCTCTCTCCTGGCAATATAAAGATAAAGCGCTCACAGGGCGCAGATTACTGCAAAGAGTCCTTAGGGATAAAGGGGGCAATGCAGGGCCCAGGGAGGCAGCCCCCACGGCAGCCCCCCCCTGGGCCCCAGCAGCAGCACGCCCCGGCAGCGTCAGGAACAGCACCCAAGCAGAGAACTGAACAACTTCATGGGGTCACAGCCCCTTCTTTTATACACATTTCCTTTGTGTCACAGCACAGGGCTGGGGAAAAACCAGACGCAACTGGTTTGGGGGAGCTTTGGAGCACTTTGTTTTGCTCAGCTCCTCTCTCCTTTCACAAGACAGGCTAGGGACATCAGACGCACCACAGGGGTGGAGCCAGCATTGTGGAGGGAAGGCCCAGCCCTATTCAGGTCCCAGGTGCAACTCCTCCCACCCATCTAGATGCAGATCTCCCTATTCAGCCCTGCGCTGACTCACCCTGCCCCTGTCACTCACAAGCCAGACATGCAATTCACATCAGGCAGGCAGACACAGAGCACACATAAATGCCAACTTCTAAAAGTGGCATTTCTACACCAACCATAATAAATCTGCGCACACCATTGCGCAGCATTTATTCTCACGAGTTCGCACATACTAAACTCGCCCCTGCACTCCTCTGACACCAGGAATTACCATGGACACACATATCCCCCATGCATTCCTATGGGAGGGCAGGACAATCTCACCACACGCACTCAGCGCGCACGCACTTTACACTGGCCCACAGTGCTAAAGTGCCCAGAGACTTAAAACTACTGACATACAAGGCAAAAAGTTTAGGGGTGAACCGGCCAAAAGGGCCAAGTCCAACACAACCCCCTTCCAGCCAAAGCGCAGGGCAGACCAATCACCACTGTGATGGGCTTCCCTGCTTGGAGCGATAGAACACGGACGCGGGCCCGCACTGCAGGGACACCCTCCGGTTCTACGCCACTTGGAACCCATGGAATCCATCTAAGAGAAAAAAACTCAGGACCAACTAGGCTACCCCACCGGTACTCCTTAGTTGTCCACGGCCAGGACCAGGCCCTAGGCCACCCAGATGCCACTGGTCCTTGCCAATCCAGAGTGGGGGGCAGTAACCCCTGGCATACAATAGCCATTCTCCACTCTCCCTCAGTGTAGTTCCAAACTACCACTGATCCTTCAACCTAGGGTCCGCACCCTCAGGCTAACCAGAGGTCACGGGCGAAGCATCTCCTCCCCCTACCTCTACTTCTGACGTTTCGCGCTCTCCCAGGAGAAGCACCTACCAGAACACAACTCTCCCACCAGTTCAGGACCTCTCTCCATCACTGGTCTACCACCTGGGAAATAAATTCACCGGCTGCACCGGGGTCAGAGGCGAGGACTCCCTCCCTCTGCACCCCCTTCCAGGAGTCCGATACCCTCCCAACTGGAGTGGTACCCCCTAAAAGGCAAAACCGGCCAGGACACTGATTACAGCCGCCCTGCTGTCCAGATCAGGAAACACCTGCTACTGGCTCCCCAACCCAGGGACGTACCCTTTGGTCAGATGCCCGGCGAACCAGGACTTCACGAGGGTGACACATAACTAATGGGTAGTGTGACAGTCTGCCCGGCGCAAACCCAGGGCAGAAGTGGCATCACCATGGTCACTCATTGGCGACTCAGCCCTGCTGGCTGGCCCCTGACCCACTGGCTCTTCCACTGGGTACTTTTTCCCCCTCTCACCCCTCACTCTGGACTTTTGCACCCTCCCAAGGGAGTGGCACCGCCAGACACCAGAACTACTGGAGCTCTGCTTACAGAGGCTCCATGTTCTCTAGACACTGGGAGATCCTCCTCAAATGGCCTACAAGTACAGCCTAGGCCCCCAACCTGGTGTTCCCTGAAGAAACCATCCAGGCCCTGGGACTGGGTTTCGGGCACACTCACTCCTTCTCCTCTGAGACAGGACGTGAGCCCCTACACCCCTCCCGCTACACTGGGACCTAGCTGGGCTACACTGAACCTCTTCCACCACACAGGACCGGAAGATACCCGAGCCACTCTTATTGGACTCACTGCCCCATGCAAGCTCCTTATTTCAGAGAACTCACACCCAAGTATTCAGCAAGCTCCTTATTTCAGAGAACTCACACCCAAGTATTCAGCAAGCTCCTTATTTCAGAGAACTCACACCCAAGTATTCAGCAAGCTCCTTATTTCAGAGAACTCACACTCACTCGTCCAGTGCAACACACCATTCATCCACACCCCCCCCCCGAGACCAGTGAGACAGTATCTACTGCCCCTGAATTTCAACCTGCACCCCTCTTACTGAGCACCAGGTACCATACTCTGGGAACGGGACGGGGAATTCATGCACTGGACACACTTCTGCTGCCACCACTGGATCCCACCCTTACTGGGGAATCCAGAAAACTCACACTGCACTTAGGGGATAATCTACCCTCCCGAGCTAGTGACTCCATACCAATTAAGTCCCCACTGTAGGCCAACCCAAGAACTAGCAGACAGCACAGGGGCAGTCCCTCCCTCAGCTGCAGGCCAACCCAAGAACCAGCACAATGGCTCAAGGGCAGTCCCTCCTCCAGCTTTAGGCCAACCCAATAGCAGTCTGCACAAGGGCAGTCACTCCTCCAGATTCTCTGGTTTCTGTCCTTGGCAGGACACCCAACTCATAGTGCAACATAAAACACATTTCAAAAAGAAATGACACTTAAAACAAACTCAGAATCAATAATCCCTTTCCATGTGACTATCTAAAATGCAGAGTTTTGTAGTGCAGCCAGTTGTCACTGTGGTACTGCGCAAACGCAAGTCCAAATCCCCCCCGCTGACAACCAATGTTAGAAATGGGATCTCTGGTTGGCTAAGGCTTGCGCCAAAGCCAGGCAGAGATCACCACTCTAGTCATGGTGAGGGAGTTACACGCCAAAGATAACCCCTGCTCACCCCCTTGGTAGATTGGCACGAGCAGTCAGGCTTATCCCGGAGGCAATGTGTAAAGCGTTTGCGCACGCACACAGCAACAACATACCAAGCACACTACAAAAGGAACTCCACACAAGGTTATATATAAAAATAGCCTTTGTATTATCATAAAACACATTAGAATAGTACTCACATAATATACATCGTGCCACCTGGCACTAGGTCATATTTACAAGGGATTATTTACACCTGACAGGGCCAACTGGACCACTGTCAGAACCAGCACAAAGCAAACTTAGTAAAAGTAAAACAGATCATAACCGTACAACCAGTACTCACTGGTAACCACTGTACTTAGCATCAGCCTGTAACATACCCCACATTATGCACAGCATCACATTAGGCGCGAATTACATTCTGCGCCAACCTCACCAGCATAAATACATTATGCAAAACCTCATAATCATGACAGTACATTAGAGGCATAAAACAGGGTGCGTAAATCATAGTACATGAATCACATTTCCTAGCACCACCATATCACGTTAGCACATACCTCACAGTAGAAACCTTAGCAGAGGCATAAATCACATTAGCCTATAAATCCTAGGAAAGAGGCTCACTAACACCCCAATTACATTAGGGCCTGGCGCCCTATAAACCTCACAGTCCCCTTGGCCAACTGGCCATCTCACAAGGGGCTCAAATGCCCTATGTCCAAAAGTCAGGGCGCGCTGCAAGGGCAGCGAAAGTCAAGGGTGCGCATTTGCGCAAACCTAAACGTAGCAGCTGGCACTAAGTGCTGCGCAGCTGTGAAGAAGGGGGCAAAAGGAGTGCATCTCACTCCTAACTGCAAAAAGACATGTCCCCCTAAGAAAGAATGGCCTAAACGCAGCAGCTGCCCACTACTTGCTGGGCAGCTGTGAAGCAATTAGAGGCCTGGGCACCACTGTACCCGTCTGCCCCCCTCAGGGACCCTATAAACAAAACTGGGCCAAAATGTTGCAGCTGCCCGCGCTGGTGCGGCGCAGCTGTGAATCCATAATGGGCCCTGGCACAACTGTGCCCTATGGGCCTCGCTGGGGCTCTCCAAACATCTATGCCCCCATCTTCGCAGCTGCCCGCTACGGCGGTGCAGCTGTGAATACACAAAGAGGTTCTGGGGCTTTCTCTAAAAACAAATATGCCCCCAAACGCTGGAGCCATCTAGGCTCTGGAATAATGATGCCCCCTCGTTGCAGCTGCCCGCGCTGGTGCGGCGCAGCTGGGGATAAGGCAAAGGGGCCCCGGCACCACTGTTCCCTCGGGACCCCACGGCTTGAAAACAAATATGCCCATCGTTGGAGGCACGCTGCCTCTGGAAACCATCAGGCCCAAGTTGGAGCGGCCCGCTGCCAGACGGGGCCGCTCGGTACAGCCAAACACGGTGCCTTCACTGGCACCACAGAACACGGGCTCTGGCACTACGTGTGCCCTTTGAGCCCCACCTGGCCGGTCTCACCCAGAGCCCCCACTCACCGGTCTATGCTCCGGACTCCTCTCGGGGCTCTGGTTTCCATGACTCCTTCCGCGGAGTCAGCAGCATGCGGCTTCTCTCTCGGGCGGCGGGGGCAGGCACCGGCAATGTGCCTCGAGCCCCTCCGCCTCAGGCTGCGTCCGCTCCTTCTGCTCTCTTCACCCGGGCCCCCTCCTGGGACCCGGGACTTCCCTTTACTTCGGCTGCCACCGCGGGGCTCTCTCCTCAGTCATGGGAGCCCCGCACTGCTATCTGCCGTTCTTCACCCGGGCCCCCTCCTGGGACCCGGGACTTTTGGATCGAGCCTGCGAGGCTCCGGAGGATCTCTGCGGCGAGCGGGACTTCCTTCCCTCAAGCGGAAGTCCCGCCCCGCTCCAGGCATCGGCTGCCTGACTTCCTGGTTGCCGCGAGATCGCGGCGGCCGTTCCTTCTTCTCTGGGCGGCAGTGAGGGGTAGGCTCCCTCTGAATTAAATATAAAATATAGAGCGGGGTGGGCTCCCGCTCGGCGTGCACACTGCGGGGTGGGCACCCGCTAAACAGGGCACACTGCGGGGGAATCCCTACGCTGGGGATTCCCTCGTTCTCCTCCTGCAGCGCAGTGCTGCCAACGCCAGCTCCTCTCTCCTGGCAATATAAAGATAAAGCGCTCACAGGGCGCAGATTACTGCAAAGAGTCCTTAGGGATAAAGGGGGCAATGCAGGGCCCAGGGAGGCAGCCCTCATGGCAGCCCCCCCTGGGCCCCAGCAGCAGCACGCCCCGGCAGCGTCAGGAACAGCACCCAAGCAGAGAACTGAACAGGAACTGAACAACTTCATGGGGTCACAGCCCCTTCTTTTATACACATTTCCCTTTGTGTCACAGCACAGGGCTGGGGAAAAACCAGACGCAACTGGTTTGGGGGAGCTTTGGAGCACTTTGTTTTGCTCAGCTCCTCTCTCCTTTCACAGGACAGGCTAGGGACATCAGACGCACCACAGGGGGTGGAGCCAGCATTGTGGAGGGAAGACCCAGCCCTATTCAGGTCCCAGGTGCAACTCCTCCCACCCATCTAGATGCAGATCTCCCTATTCAGCCCTGCGCTGACTCACCCTGCCCCTGTCACTCACAAGCCAGACATGCAATTCACATCAGGCAGGCAGACACAGAGCACACATAAATGCCAACTTCTAAAAGTGGCATTTCTACACCAGCCATAATAAATCTGCGCACACCATTGCGCAGCATTTATTCTCACGAGTTCGCACATACTAAACTCGCCCCTGCACTCCTCTCACACCAGGAATTACCATGGACACATATATCCCCCATGCATTCCTATGGGAGGGCAGGACAATCTCACCACACGCACTCAGCGCGCACGCACTTTACACTGGCCCACAGTGCTAAAGTGCCCAGAGACTTAAAACTACTGACATACAAGGCAAAAAGTTTAGGGGTGAATTGGCCAAAAAGGGCCAAGTCCAACATGTATTCTTATACATTGGGTGGGATACGGTAGAGGAAGGGAGAGTCAGTGCACTTCAAAGGGTGCTCTTTGATTTAGAGAGGAAGGGGAAGGGGACCGGGCACATCTCAGGAAGGAGATGGGGGTGATAAGAGAATCATAAAGAGTAGGGCTGAGGCCCTCAGGTAACCTTTTGATACACACTTCACTATAGCTGACTGTGAACCTTTAGTCAGTCCCATGGCATGTGTTGTAAGGCTATCAGATTTGAATTTGCTCCTGCTGTGACCGACCGCTTTCTGTAGGAAGGGCAGGTAAAAAAGGAAGCAGAGCCCCAACATAAACTTCAAAGTCTCAGACTCTAAATGTTTGGAAATGGACTATAAGAAGGGGAGCTTGAGACCTCAAAAATGATCAATTGTCAAGCAGCCCAGTGGGCTGTGCGAGGAGAAGAAGCTCTGCAAGAATTCTGCCTGTGACCAGGACTGGAGGCCAAGGCCTGCTAGTCTCTCAGCTGGGTGAGGGAACATCACCCAGGGAATCCAAGACCACCTGACCTGGCCTGGAGCACCAGCACCTACCTGCTTGCCAAGACCAATGTGCCCTGTGAGGGAGAGGTGAGCTGAGGTCCAGTGAGGGATCCTGCGATTGGATCCCGGTAGCGATGTGTGAGGAAATGACTGCTTCACCAGTCGGGTCACTGTCCATGTGCAGGGAAAAGTCAGCGACCACTGTATACCAGAGGAGGGCCGCTGTGAAGTGAGTCGTGACCGTTCCTGCACTGGTCGGGTTGGTGCTAGTGTGCAGGTACCAAGTCAGCGACCCCGTATGCCAGGCGGGGCCACAGTGAAGATTGTTGCTGAGCAGATCGGACCATAGCCCATGTGCAGGACCAAGTGTGCAACCCCGTATGCCAGGAGGGGCCGATGTGAAAATTGCTACTGTGCTGATCGGGCTGTCGCCCATGCACAGAGGAGAAGCGGTAACCCCGTATGCCATGGGGGGAGCCAACGGCACTATGCAAAGAGTGTGGTCTGGTCGAGACCGCCATCAGAGGAAGGAGGCCACCGTGATGACCCGAGCAGGCACAAGCCATGACTGAGGACCAGCAACAAGAGCATTGCACCCAACATCCCCACCGGTGGGGAGGAACTCAAGAAACTAACCAGCATCAAAGGAGCATTAAGAACCTCCCAGCTGCTGCAGAACTGTATGTGAGGAACTCAAGGACACCAAACCTCAGCCATCCTAGGCCGCGCGTATGAAAGATTTAACGGAGGCAGTGGCTGCAGCTTCACTGCCCATGAAGGGGGCATGCTCAGACACTCCGGTTGTTCGGATCCTGCTGATGTGTGTAAGACTGATTGTTGGGCTAGATGGTCTGGGGGAACTTGCCTGTCAGATGGTGCTTTGGTGCTGGAACACTTTTGACTTTAATAAAGAGTCAAGTGGGACTCCTGAGACTAATTCTACTTGTGGGGTTTAATCTGAATGTCATCTATAGTGAAGGGGGAATAACCACTACCATAATAACCACTACCACTAGAGAGAGGGGAGTAGGACTCGGGATCTGCCTATGAAATATTATAGCCCTGACATCAGGAGACTGTGTATGTTGTTTGTGATTGTCGTATTTTACTTTGTGTTTGTATATAAATACTCCTTTTTTCACAAAAGCAAGTATTTGACTGGACAGTCATTTATTGCTGTTTGCAAAGTGTATTTTGAGTTGTAAGCCTGTGTTCACCCCCCTGTGTCTACCTCCTCCAAGATGCCTTGGACTGCTCGATCTACGCTATCAGTTGCTCATGATCCATAGTAGGTCGGGCTTTGGGACATCAGGAGTAAAAGGCCTCAATCCCCCACAGTTGAGCCCAGTAACTCCTGCTTACCCCATGGCCCTCTGAACGGGTTTCTGACAATTGGCGGCAAGCGGTGGGGTACCTTACGTTTAGGAGCCTTGGACACAGGAGTGCCATTGGCCATTTCCAATCTACCCCAGTAGTACGATACGACAAGTTTTTACCCACAAAGTCGACATGGGTTGGAAATAGATCTCGCACCATGTCCATAGATCAGATAAACAATTTATGTAGGGAGAGAGGGTGGAAGGTTCCCAGGAGTAGGGGCAGAGAGGATCTTAATAGCTTCATTAGATACCAGTTTGAGAGACTGTGCAAAAAGGATGAGGTTATAGTTGACTCTGGGGAGGGAACCATGGAGGAACCCAGGAAGAGAGTGCTATGAATTCAGGCTCTAGGATTCCCTTAGGGCAGATGTATCCCAGACATATGCATAGTGTGTCCTCTAATGCATTTTCAAGAGTTTCACCAAGACTCTTGTCAGCTTTAGTTTTTAGAATGCCCCAGTTGTGTACACCACCTTGAATTTTAGGGTACCACTGTCACCAATTCCAGGAGCAATTCCCTTGGGTGGGCTGAGTCTAGCAGAGACCCTGAGTTTGCTGTTGGCACTCCAAAAAGGAGGAAGAAAAGAAGATGAGAGAGTTCGAGAGAGAAAAGCTAAGACTAGCTCACCCTGAACAAGAGGATAGTAGGGGGGAGGGACAGGAGAAATGGGCCCAGGAAGAGAAATTGTGAGAGAGGGAAGAGAAACAGAAAGGGAGGAGACACCGAAGGAAAAAGAAAGAGTGCTGGAGAGGGAAAGTGTAGTCCATGAGAGATAGAAACGTATTTATTTATTGAGTTTTATATAGCGCTGGCTTGACCCGAGGGTATCAGAGCGCTTTAAAGTACATGGGAACAGAGATCATAGCATTAATTGGATAGTAGCAATGACAGCTCGATCTGGGATAAGTAACTCTACATCCAGTTAAGGCGAGGTTGTGGCCAAGGTTTCAAGCGATCTTGTGCATGTAAATGTGGAAGGTCAGGACATCTTGGAATGTTTTATAAGCTTTGAGGTCGCTTGTAGGACGCAGGCCTTGAATGAGGTGTCTAAGGCAGCTGCCTTTATAGGGTGCATGCCATTGTAAGGGACAGCAGCCATTGGAAGGATGCCTGTGGCTGACAAGATGGTCTACAAGTGAATTAAACAATTTGGACTGAAGCCAGCTCAGTACCTTCAGAGATTCCGAGACTGCAAGAGAGCGCAGGGTGTTCCCTTTGAGGCTTGGATTTGTGGCGATTCGCAGGATTGGAATGAAAGGATGACAGAGATAGAGGCCAAAGACTTTCAGTCCCTTAACCAGTTGATAATGACAGAGCGACTCAAGGGGGAGTGCTCTACCCCACTTGGGCAATACCTGTCTGATTTGACAGAGAGAGATCCAGAGAAGCTTGCTGTGTTGGCTGACAAGGGGTTAGCTAAAAGCATTCACAAAGGGCTACAATAGCACGATTCTAAGCCAGAGGGGGAGAATAGTTCTCCACAGACTGGTTCCAGACCGGTGGTAAGGGCCAAGGTAATTCCCATGGGACTCGAGGAGGGCCGAGGAAAAATGGGAACGTTAATGGTGTGTCTGGGAAGGAGCATCATGAGAAAGGAGGACAGGAAAGTTCTTCCTACTCCAATGGGGTGACTTGTTAAAAGTGCCCTCAGATGGGAGACTTCAAAAGAGATTGCCCAGCGATAGACCCTGACCCAGCAAAACCCATTAATGCAAGCATGTTACATGTGGGTGAACGGACCCAAGAGTGCCTGGTTGAACTCAACCTAGTAGCTGTGGAGATCTGGGAGATGAACCCAGATGCTCTGAAGCACAGTCATCCTATCACATTGGAATTTGTGCAGGAAGTTAGTACCAATAGGAGGAAAGTGCCTGCCCTGAGGGATACTGGCCTTCCTCATTATGGTTGAGGGGAAGTATCGTAAGCCTCCCTGGTACCAAGGATAGAGGTCTGGTAGCCAGTGGAGAGGGCATAGAGTATCCGCTTGCAAGAGTTGAGAATTGAGCTCAATGGCAAGGCAGCCATGATTGATGTCAGGGTAAGGGAAAAGCAAGGTGCTGGATGTCTCTTGGACAATGATTTGATTGCCCTTGGCTTGGTGGCAGGACCAGAAACCTTTATGGCTTGGAACACATTAGCTGTGTTGAGCAGAGTCTGCACATCAGTCTCAGAGTGGTACTGGGATCATTCCTGATTTGCAGGGACCATGTTGGAACTGGCACTTTCTGATTGGCTAAGGCCAGCCAGGCAGAATTTGCCACTCCTATCAGGTGTGGGTGATTATAACCACTGTATAACCTGCGCTCACCCTTTAGTAGCTTGGCACTGGGCAGTCAAGCTTCCCATAGAGGCAATGCGTAAAGCATTGGCACAGCACTCATTCACAATAATTACCCTGAGCATCACAAAAGAGGCATTACACATGATGTATGTAAATAACGTTTGTATTTGACACAACAAATAATCAACACAACATGAACATCATGTATTTCTGGGCATAAATCACATTTGGAATTATAACTAGCAGGTCTAGGTCCAACATGTTCGAATGACATCAGCAATATGCACTCTTGGGAAAGATCCTATTCTACACCACCCCAGCACCCTTATGTGGTTCAACACATTGTCCACCCCAGTCCCACCCTAGCAATTCATATAGTTGAATACCACACAGTTAGAGGGTGCACCCCGGGTCACAATAAAATCCGTAATAATTACATACACAGAATTATACCACTTTTTAGCAGCACTACGGGCTGAGGCCGCTGTGTAAACTTAATGTCAGAAGTAATGGTCTTCTAGCAAGAAATCAATGTGCAAAGCAAAACGCCGTACAGTGTTGTGAACCACAGGCGGTCCACAGACTGTCACTCCCACACACACACACACTCCGCATCGATACGTGGTGCAACGGATATCAGGCAGGTCCGTACAGAACGCGCTTGCACACATACCTACTCAGCACCCTAATGCAGTGCAACTGATGCCCAGCAGGTCAATTGATAACACGCTGCAGACCCTGTGGCTCCCTCCACCCTCCAACTCATCCTGACTATCCTGCACTCACTGATTGGAGGCACTCCCCACCCCCATCCTTCTCCGGGTACTAGGACCCATGCAGCCAAAGTCACTCTTAGTCAGGGTCCCAGGGAAGTAGGTGGAGTAGGTAGCGTGATTACTTAGGAGGTAGTCGTCAAAGAGGATTTGGCAGCCACTCGACAAGTTCACCCACAGGATGTGGAGCAGAAATGGGCTGAGGGCAATAGTCGGTTACACCAAAAGGGTCCACAAGGATCTTACAGCACCAGCCCAGTTATGCAAAGCACGGGGGTCACCCAGTCTCTCGACCCGCTTCCGATTGTTCTCAGAAGTGTTCCTCCAGCCCAGTCAATTACTGTCACCACACAAGCCCAAGCCAGGCAATTCTTCCTGGCAACATAATGTCGTTGGGAAAGGCTGGGTGAGGAGAAGGAAGTTGGTCTGCCGCACTGAGGGCCAAAAAAGGAACAATCGATGAATGGAGAATGGGGAGGGGGGCTTCTCGGAAGGAGAAGGCGCCCCATCAGGTACACATCGATTAGAGTCGCACCCAGGCAATCCAGGCACAAAGTCTGGTGTGCGATGATACGGGTTGCACCAGACCGTTCTGGTCACACAACAAAGAGTTTCAATTTTCCGTACCTCCCTGTAAATGAGGCACAACATTCAGTACATGTTGATATTGGTCGCACCAGACAGTTCCGGTCACACACACAGGCGCAAATTCCGCAATGCCTCACAAGGTAGACTATTTCGGTTATGCCCCCACCGCCAAGGGTGTAACCTGTAAATCACACACCGCACGCAATGAACATGTATTCGGCATGTCACACGAGAGAGATGCAGCACGATCGACGAAGGGGGCCACACTGAGTCCCCCAACCGGTGAATCCCCTCACCACCAACAAGACGCTTATGAGTGCCAAGGTGCCCACAATGCGGCACCACATGCCTTAGATGCGGGAAAGACTTCAGGGCTCTGCACAAGGCAATCCGGTCTTGAGGCACAATTCTTAGTTCCACGCTCACGCCGCACTACCAGTTGGGATCCAGCAGATGATGTGGGCACTTGAGAAGGCACTGCTCTCCAGGTGTCACAGGTAGACGGTGTGGGTCCCTCGTAGGAGATCTTTGATGTCCCTGAGACCTCCGAAAGAACAGGGGGCAAGCTCATCAAGCCCTTGGAGAGCACACTCCAGCAGGTAGTTAGCCCAGGCCAGCTATAATTGAGGAAGGGCACGTTGTCCCTTTCAGTGGCAGTAATCATCCTTGTGCACAACAGACTCTGGCAGTGTGCACTGCGTAGTTCCAGGTTCTCTGGCCTCATGTCCACACAAGCGTATCTCTCCGTTGCTGCAGTATGGCACCAGTAGTTATACTGTAGTGTTGCCTTTGAAGTTGGGGGTGGTTCACAGGGTCTCCTTTTGAACCACAGATGTCTCCCATAAATTTCAGTCCTGTCTGCCATGAGGCCGTGGAATGCAGATCCTAATCTTTAGTGGGACCATGATCTGGCTCCAGAGGCCAAGTGTCAAAACTTTTCTCCAATCTATCCAGCCAGGCCCGCAAATGGCAGAGGTCTGTTGTTCCAGTTGCATGCCTCGTGTTTTATAGCTGTAGCTGGCGAATGCCCAGATGTGCTCCCCCAACCTCCAGTGTGGACTGGAACCAAGCACCAAGGCACACAAAGAGTTTTAGAGTGTAGAAATGCCCACTTTCTAGTCATGACGAGAAATTTGAGAATGCACTCCTTCCCTTAAACATATTTTAATTATCATGTGAAAACGAAACCATGTGTTGCGTGCGAACAGATGCTGTAAATCGTCCCATATCACAGCTCAATCCAGAAGGTATCCCAAAAGGCACGTAGCTTACGCACATAAGTGACTTGTACAGTAACATCTAAAGCACGGGACAGTTGAATACGGACTGCATCAGTGGTTTCTTTTATGATCATGCATTTCCAGCGGCTGTGTGTTTTTTTTTTTTTTGATTTTATGTACATAATGGTTACAGGCATGGGTCTATTTAATTTTCATGTAAGATATTTTGTTGTATTTTTGATATTTGCATGGGTGGGTTTTTGTCAAGGGCTATGGCCTGGGTCTGTCTCGTTGTTGGTGTTAGGTGTTGCATTGTGGGATTTGTTGTTTTTACTGTGCATTCTTTCAAAGATTGTAGTCACAAGAGGGGTGAGTCACGAGGGTAGAGTTAATCTGTAAACCTTAAAGATTGATTGTATGCACGTGGGAGAGGAGTCTCTTATAACGGCTGAAGGGCGGAGGCAGCACAAGTTTTTGTCAGTATGGAGTGAAACATAAGAGGAGATCGGGTTGCCGGTTGTGGCTCCTAAAGGTAACAGCTCACAGATAGATTTTTTGGCACACGGGGTTGGTTAACTTCAATAGGAAGGGGGGTTTATTAAGAGTGAATTTTGGGGAAAGTGGGTAGAGGGGTTTGCACTAGGAGAATGAATGCTGTTTATGAGTTTTATTAGTTTTTGCACGTTTCACGTAGTGAATATTTCGAATTTTGGGTTTTGAGACGGGTTTGGGTAGAATGGGAATGAGTTCAGTTTCCGTTTGTTATGGATGGGCGTCTTCTTTTAAGTCAGGTTGGGGCATGTTGAGAGGGTGGTCGAGGGTGGGGGCATAGCGTGTTGTAGCATATATTTTGTAGTACATAGAGAGCTGGCATTGAGCAGTTGGTTGAGCTGTTTTTTATTTACTTGTTTCAGTGACTCCTGACGAAGAGCCTTAAGGCTCGAAATGCATTGGGTGTAATGAAATGAGTCTACTTTGATGAATGATTTATCCTCACGTGTCGCTGTAAGAAGCCTGGATGGGCATGCAGGAGACATTTGAAAATGTGCAAATAAAGGATCATGGTGTAATCACACTGTCTCCCTAGTGATTTAAATCTGTATGGATGAACTATGCAAGAAGTCGGTATAATTATTGGTTTACTTTGGCCAAAACATTGGATTACG
Source organism: Calotriton arnoldi (assembly GCA_963921515.1). Lineage (NCBI taxonomy): Eukaryota > Metazoa > Chordata > Amphibia > Caudata > Salamandridae > Calotriton > Calotriton arnoldi. The sequence goes on from CAWUFW010001537.1 coordinate 155,082, forward strand.
CAGCAAGGATTAGCCTATAGTAAGGAAATATTCCTGCACTTTGCAGTGCAACAGACGGGTGCGTAAGCTACGTGTCATGGCATTTCTACGCAAAATATGACAAAGGCACCTTTGCCACTGGCAAGGGGTTGTCGCTGCAAATCCAATGATAGGAAACATCATGAGGCTCCTCCACTGCAATCCACTATTGCAGCCTGAAGGAATGTCAGCCATTTCTTCATGTTAGCCTATGGGAAGATTAAACATCATCAGTAGTAAAAACACACATGGGTATCCCTCACTACCGGGGCAGGGGACACATGTGTACCTGCCCTTCACCTATCACTCACTTCACCCTTTAAGACTTTCCCTCGGGGTACTCGGTGGTAGTGAAAGGTCCCCTCAGGATGGCTAATGACTTAAACAGGCCAGTCTGAGTCGACACGCAATTGCGCACACCAGCCTGCAATGGCAGGCTGGACACATACTAAGGGACACCATTGGTGCAAAGCGCACACCAGCCTGCAAGGGTAGGCTGGCCACATCTTTACGGATAACATTGGTGCGAGTGCGCACACCAGCTTGCAATGGCAGGCTTGACACCTGTTTAGAAACCCCATTGGTGCGACGCGCACACGGGACACATGTTTAGAGACACCATCTGTACAAATGCACACACCAGCCTGCACTGGCAGGCTGGACACCGGTTTTGAACATATAGGTGCTTGGGAGCACTCCAGCCTGCAATGGCAGGCTGGACACCAGTTTACAACCACTATAGGTGTGAGTGCGCCCACACACAGGCCTGTAATGGCAGACCTGACCTATGTTTAGAAAACCTCCTAACTTGTGTAGGAAGGGCACACGGACTTTCACATTGCATTTACAGTGGGAAAGTGCCCCAGACCCTAAGACCACAACAAGAGAGTCAGCCATCCCCGGAAAGGTGTCTCACGAGGTGAGCCAACCCCCTAGATAGGGAAAACCGAGGTGGGGGTTTGTCCCTACTCGGGCAGTGCATGCACAGATGTACCTACCCGGCCACTCACCTATCCCGGTTTGGTGGTAGTGAAAGGCCCCCTAGGGGTTGGCGAAGGAGTGATACAGGCCACCCTGAGCATGAGACATTTTTAACAGGCTATTCCGTTGGGTGGCACAATCAGTGCAGCGTCCCCCGGTTAGCCTGTGTAGCACACACCCTGGGTACGTGGTGTACCTTTTTACAGTGCACTCACTGGTACAACACCTAAACCAATCAAGTAAGCACCCTATCCTGGCATGTGTAGGAAAGGCACATGCATTTTCCTGCTGCTGTACAGTGGGAAAGTGCCTAGAGTCCTAAGGTCATGGAAAGAGAGTTGGCAAAAACCAGGAGGACAAAAAGTTTCAGGGAAATCCCCCTAAGAAGGGCCATGTTCAACAGACCAGGACAGGGTCGTTTGCAGGAAAGGACAGACTCCAGGAATGCAATGGCTGTGGAGGTTATCACTTCTGCTCCAGATAGAGGGGAGGATGAGGCTCTTAAAGTGGACCAGGTGCTGGAGTCTGGGTCGCTTCCAGAGCTGCGAGGTTTGCTAGCTGCTAGAGATCCTGCCTGGGAAGATTTCCACAAGATACAGGAGGAGTATCCTACACTTGTGGGACTTTGGAAGGAAGACCAGGAACAGGTCAACAAAGGAGTGGTTGAGAAACACTATGTTGGCTTGAAGGATGGCCTACTTTATAGTGAGTCGATGATTCCTGAATCAGGAACTAGCAAGAGGCTAATGGTTCCATTAGTGCACAGGATTTTCATGTTGTCACTGGCCTATGAAGTATACTTAGTAGGACACTTAGGGATTAGAAAGACCCAGGATAGCTTGGACTCTTTGTTCTACTGGCCAGGAATGCTCAGAAGCACAGAGAAGTTCCACAGAACTTGTTCCGCTTGCCAGATGAGTGGTAAGACAGGAGGGGGGACTAAGGCAACTTCAGTGCCTTAGTCCCAGTTGTAGGTGTTCCGTTTGAGCAGATGGGAATAAACATAATTGGTCCATTTGACCCCCGCTCACAGTAAGGCAAAAAGTATATCTTGCTTGTGCAGGATCAAGCGACCAGGTACCCGGAAACTGTAACTCTGAAGAGCATTACTGCACGGGTGGTAGTGAGAGCTCTCCTGGGGATTTTTTCTAGATTTGGATTTCCAAGGATGGTAATTTTTGACTGAGGAGTCAACTTCATCTCCTCTTATATGAGAGAGATGTGGGAGCTAGCTGGTGTGACTTACCACCCACAAACCAATTGCCTGGTGAAGCGGTTTAACAAGACACTGAAGAGCATGATGGGGACTCTGCCAGAGAACCTCAGGAGGAAGTAGGATCTTCTGCCATGTCTCTTGTTTGCCTGCTGTGAGATGCTGCAGAAGGGGGAAGGGTTTAGTCCCTGTGAGCTTCTGTATGGGCATCCAGTGTGGGGTACACTTACCTTAGTCAGATATGGGTGGGAGAAGGAAGTCTCCACAGAAGGATGTAGTGGACTGTGTGACTGGCCTCAGGAAGTTGATGGTGCAATACATGAGTGAGGCAAAGGAAAACCTTCAGGCCAGCCACATGTTGATGGAGTGGTATGACTAGAAAGCTATGCTGACTGGGTATCAGGAAGGTCAGGAGGTGTTGGTGTTAAAGCCTATTTATCCCAGTGCTTTAAAGGAAAAATGGTGTGGGCCATACTAGGTAGTTTCGAAGGTTTCTAAGGTTAACTACTTCATGGACACAGGTGTCACAAGGGAACCCAAGGGGGTGTACCATGTGAACAGGTTGAAGCTATACCTCTGGAGAGATTACACAATGAATGTCATGGCTATGGCAGAGGAAGGTCAGAAAGACAGTGAGCCTCTTCCTTAGTTGCTGCATAGTGACATGAAGGATGGCACTATGAAAGGGGTTCAGCTAGCCCCTGAGTTAATGCCTTAGCAGCAGAGAGAGTTTGGTGAGGCATTGGAATGGTTTGCCAGCCTCTTCTTGCTGACTCCAGGGTTGATACCTGGATGTGTTCATGACATAGACCCAAGAAACAGTCTGCCAGTAAAGGGCAGGATGTACAGAATATCTGACCGGGTTCAGGAATGCATTAAGGTGGAAGCTGCCAACATTTTTGACCTACTGACTTGCATTTTTGTGTAGACTTACGAGCCCTCAATGAGGTAACCAAAACCGATGAGCTTGTGGCTCCGTTAGGTAGTGCAAGGTATTTGAGGACCTTGGATCTGACCAGTGGGTATTGGCAGATTGCTTTGGCACCAAAGCCAAGGAGTTCAATAAAATGTCTGAGTGAGTTAGGTTGCAGTACTATCTACAATGTGCAAAATAATGCTCAGATTTTGCAGACTGTGGAAGGAAGTCGTGTGCAAAATGGCAAGCTATTGTTATACTTAAAGTGTATAGGCTAAGTTGAGAAAAGATTCAGCATAACATCCCTCTTCAGTGCTCTGCCCATTTCAGAGAACTTTGTGTGGGAGCCCATCACTCCCAATGTTTAATCATTCTGAGTGTCTCCGGAATAGCACCGCACAAGAACACTCTGTAAGTTTTTGTATGGTGCTTTAGTCTGTTCTGCTGTCATATGCACAGTAAAGCAACATCCACACAAAATCATTTATTAAATATGCCCTTTGCCAAGGGCAGGAGAAGGAAAGGAAAAAATCCCAATATCAACCCATGTTTGCATGCAGTAGCATCAAGCAGAATATTGGAAACCTTTAGAAAAATCCCAAGATTGTCTACTATTTACCGTTGAAAGTATTAAAAGAATTTTGGGTTGTTCCCCGAAAATTTAGTAACAAGCAAAAGAAGATATCAGGGCAGTAACAATCAAAGAGTTCTCTAATCACTGCTTTCCTGATTGACTGCATCTATATATCTCTCACTAGGGATATAGTCTGGCCGTGCTGAAGAGAGCTTCCCCTAGAGTCCCCTCACTGACAGTGCCAGGTCATGTCAACTTCTTTGGGCATGCAACCTTCACAAAGGGATACTCTGTCAGAGGGGTTAACACTCTAACTGTACAGCTGGAAAAGGGTCATCAAAGCAGCATCCACTTAGGAAGCTCCCTCTGACACTGCCAGGTCAGTAATGTAGTTGTCAGGGGCTGGACGCAATGAGATCTCTAGTTTCCATCTTGATTGCCCAAAGAAACGGTAACTCCTCCCAGTAGTCACGATGCCACCCTGCACTTAACATACATATGAAAGCTGCCATGTTCCTGCTTAAGAGGGTCCCAGTTAGAAGGAAAAAGCTACGCAGGGCAGAAATTACCTCATTAGCAATATGCATCGGAATATGGATAGTTTTTGATTGAAGATGAAGAGCTTTACAAAAATTGTTAAGTACTGCATACGTATGCCGAAATGACCCACAGTCATAGTAGAGAAAGAGGCTTGCATAATCCTTCCTGAGGAAGAACCCAACAGGGAAATCTGAAAAAAATCAAGAACATTTTTGGAGCAAAAAATAACTTAGGTGGTCAATGAACACATCGAATAATAGGGGAGTATAAAGCATAATGCACCCTTCTCAGTGCCGAAATCCATAGTATGAGCAGATCGCAAATGAATTCACAGGAAAATGGTTGAACACCTTCTTGAACAGGGAAGCTCTGTCAGCATAAACGAGGAAGACAACCATCTTGGTTAGTAATAAACATAACCCTAACCACAACCACGGCCGGTTGTCCTTTTGTGTCTGGTGCAAGAAATGAATAGGGACTGAATGCCCATGATCTATCGGGCGCTACTGATCCTTTCTGCCTCCAAATTCTCAGCCCCAGATCCTGGACTTCAAGCAAAGGAGTCCACCCTCTACCAGTGGAAACCCTCGAAAGGCCACAGCAGACTCAAATATGACAACATCAGTCTATGGGCCTGGGAGAACCAGACAGGGAATCCTTACTACGTGTCCAAGTGTGCAGCCTTCCCGTCTGCTTTGGAGGAACCAGACATCCATGACAGCACCTTCGCAAGACCAAGGCAAGTCTCCAGGGATTGTTGTCTGTGTATGTAACAGTATGGCCGCATGGCATAGGGAAGTGTCTCCCTTTCCAACATGCCTTTGCATTCATTTACATCATAGGGAACGCTGTTGTAGCGTCCTCCCCAGCCTGGCTACTCGCCAATGACTACGCCACACACAGAGCTTAGTATAACACAGCTTTATTCTTCTGCATGTAACCTCAAACTCAACATTCTAAACCTGCAGTCCCTTCACTACGCTGTAACGCTTACGTCACAGTTCTACGGAGTCCATCAACTGCCACAAGGGTTCCGTCATTACAAACTCACACTACCCTACACCTATGACATGTTTTCACCAAGAGAGCAGCTGCCGCCCGGGGACATTATTGCGATAAGAGCAGTTACAGCCATCCTGTTTAGGACAGTCGAAAGTTGCTGCTGCGGTAATTCGACTTTTCACTGAACCTATGCTCTCTTTTATATCACTAACACACTACACAGTGAAGGGGTGGAGTCCAGGGGATGTGTTCAGTCTTGGTCACACCAGAAAATATGGCATGCAAACTAGTCTACAAAGCTGAGCCGCTTCTTGGCACCTCATTTATAATCCGTTTTTCACAAAACACATATTTCAGTGGTTATTTGCAAATCATTTGTTACAGTGGCGTAAACCTATATTTCCAAATGTTAGCAGAGGTTTCACTTTACTTTGTCCTAGTTGAAATTTTTAGACCCAGGCTGTACATGACTTTAGTCACGAGTCACTTTATACATTGTTCACACACTGCTCATGGACTGCTGTCCACCTCCACTCTCTGACTCATCCCAAACCTCATTCTACTACTCTCTCCAATGCACTACCCTTTTTCTCACCCTATACCTCTCTTAATATATCCTCTACTTCCACTCTCTGACTCATCCCAAACCCCATTCTACTACTGTGATTCCCAAAATAACCCTTTCTGGACTCTTCCCTCCTCTACGCCTCCTTGCATCATCTCAAACCTCTTTTACTATTCAGATCTCCCAAACAAGCCTTTCTTAACCCTTTCCTCTGACTCTTCCCCCTCTTTACTCATTCCAAACCTCTTCCTACTGCTTGGATCTTCAAAAACAGTTTCTAGACCCTTCCCTCTTCTATCCTCCACTATCCTTTTCAATCCAACTAACAAACTCACATGTCCACCACTCAAATTAATTTCTTATTTCCCTATACTAATTCCCCACTAACCCTGTTTATGTTCCGGAGTAGCGTGCTACACACTGAAAAGTGCTTTGACACTTCATCAGGAGTAGAACGCGCTACATAAATGCAAACCATTCCCTCTTCTGTCCCTTCACTATCCTTTTCCAATCAAAATAACACACTCGCATATCCACTGCTCAAATTAATTTCATATCTCCCTATAGTAATTTACCACTAGACTTTTTTGGGTTCACAGATAGTGTGCTACTCGCTGAAAAGTGCTAAATGCAATTGCAATTACAATTAAACACTCCTCATGCTAAAAAGTGCAGCACTGTTGGGAGGGGCTTCTGTCAGAGAAGACAGTCACATTAATTGTGTTTGTGTGAGAAATTCTGGGACTTCAATTCTGAAAATATCATGGCATTGTCAACTTCACAAACCTTTGGTTGAAACATCAAAGCAGGCAAAATCCTACTAAAAATGTTTGCAAGGGAAGATTCTCTCACAGAACGTTTTGTTTTTTGTAGAAAAAGTCACTGCCAAGTGAAGTTCTCAACTTCTTGATGTGCAAAATTGAGAACTTCGCGAACATTGTCCATCAGAATTACAATTCTGCACACCTTTAATGAAAACAAGGGGTGTGCAAAGTTGATTTAATGTGAGCTGAATGTCGCAGAGGGCTCAATGGAACGAGCTCCCAGTCGACATCAGACGTGCCCCCTCTCTGAACATCTTCAGGAAGAAACTCAAGACTTGGCTCTTCGACTGAACAGAGCTGCTTACCCCCCTCCCTCCCGCCCCCCACCTCCCCAGCGCCTTGAAACCCTCATGGGTGAGTAGCGCGCCTACAATTCCCTGATAGAATCGTTGGCCTACCTTTAGTCCGTGGAGTTTCCTCAGTCTATGCCAGTACATAGTTTTTTCACTTGACGTAAACTGGTTTTATTTCCTCATGAGCGCTTGTTGGCAATGTAAATAGATGTGCCGTTTTCTCAAGAGTTAAATGTAAACTGTTTTCCTTGGTACTTAGAAAGTGAATGAAAATTGGCAACATTTTTTAGGGCTGGAGTTAGCAAGACCTTCTGATTTTGATAAAATTACACGTATTATATACTACCTACTAATATGGCCTTTCAGCCAGCACTCTTCATCCATTGGTCTGTTATTGTGACATTCACATTTTTCTTCTGCTCACTGCATCATACAGCATGGGGCAGTGGGGCAGTGCACAGCATCCATTGGCTAATTTCATAGTGACTGATGGCACTGTGCCCTTTCACTAAGCGCACATCTACACACAATGTAGCATCCATTCACTGGAAGGACTGTTATGGTAATGTGTACTTTTTGACACCAAACAAATATTTTTCTTTTTGGCTATTGGACCAACACCAAACCGTTTGGCTGTGCCAATGCTTGTTTCTTGAATCAACTTAACGCGAGTAAAGGTCTTCATTTTAACATGAGAACTTAAATGCAGAAAGCATGAAGACATTAATGAGATTTACAAAGGTTTGCACAATAAAAGCTTCACAACTTGTCAACCCGCTGAATGATTAATGGGGACGCTTTCGATGACAAAATCATTGACAACCCACACATGAGTTGTTGGTGACTTTGTTTTAAGTTGGAAATGCCTGAAAGCCTTTTCTTTCTAAGACGAGGGGTGAGTGAAGTCTCTTGGAACATAGGTGGGTGAATATTTACTCATCAAATGCGCTCTTCATTCAAGACAAGTATGTTTGTAACTATGTTTGTAACCATGGCAACAAGTGATGTGTGAGCAAGTGCTTTCTATGAAACATCTATAGTTTGAAGTATTGTTGGTTAAACACAGTACTGTGTATAAAATAGAAGAAAAATACAACATGGAGGCAACGAAAGGCCATGTATTAACTCAAGCTGTGTTTTCTTTCCCACGCAGATATTTACTTTAACTTGCAAAGTCCTCTCAGGTAGAAAGTAAGTTCTAGAGAGCAGGTCAAATCACAAAAAGTCTCTCGAGGCACTTTTTGGAATCACAAAACTAAGTCAGATTTTCCTGTTAGCGCTCACCCTGCCGACAGAGCGGGGTAAGCATAAATGTGCAACAGAACATTTATTTCTTGTTTTGTTTTATAATAATAACATTAAATAACTGTAAACAATGAGTGTTATTATTACCCAATTTACTGATTTTCAATTTATCTATTTTGGATGGGCGGAAGGCTTAGTCAGCTGTGGCAGAATTTGAACTTGTGACTTGTAGGTCACTGGATATTTCAGCAGTAACTGTTCAGCTCACTGAGCCATCCGACAAGCTTTATGGAACAAGGTTCCATATATGAACAAATAATGTGGCTCTTCCCTACAATCATAGTATCACTTACACCTGTTTGAAATAGGTGTAGCTTGAGAAGTATGAGACTGCGAACAAACATTCTTAATACCCTCAATGTCCCAATGCTGTGGAGAGGTCCGCACAGTGACAATGCGACTCCATGAGGCAGTGTAATGGGAACACTCCTTACGTCCGCCGTCCGCCTTCGTTTTCCTCATCACAGTCCTTATGGGGTATAGAATCACCTGATAAGTAATGAATGTAACAAGGGAGTCCTTAAACTCGTAGTAATGTAAATGATACATAAGGTAATCTGCCATTCTCCAGCCCATCAATTTACAGCTAAGCAAAATCGAGCCAATTGAGCTGTAACATTATCATTAAAGGGGAGTGAATGTTTGAATTAGAAAAAGTTTCTTTACTGATGTCTAATATCATCTGAAAGAACAGGAAGGGAAGCAAGGCCAAAGGGTATACAAATAAACCAACACAATCATGTCAGACGCTTTTGTGGGGCCAGGGGCCACATTCTTTACAAGGCCTCTTTGAGCCAACAAGCAACTTGTAATAAAGAAGAGTGAAAAAGAGAAAACACAGTATTTGGCGCCACCTAATGGTGTTGCAGTTTAGGTTCATCAAGGTTGAAGAGTTTAGGCCTACTGTTTTATTGTGTAACAACATGCTGTACCAGGAGAATGGGGCCCCAAAAAGCAGGGGGGGGGGGGCAGGCAAAAGCCCGGGCGACCCTTCCCTTGAGACGGCCCTGAGTGGTAAGTGAAGTTTTCTTTGATACATCTTATCGATTTAGCTGTTTTCAAGTGCTGAGGGTGTAGTTGTAAGACTGTGTATATGAAAAAGAAATAGGATTGTGGCAGGGGCCTGACTTACAATAGTACAGCAGTTGCCGTGGCACTAGGGCCCGGCTTTGAGGGACCCATACTGTACATTACTGTATATTGCAGTTACTACCATACCTAGGGGGGTGGGTGGCTCAGTTTCCATGCTTACATTAGGGCCCAGGGCACCCTTGCTATGCTGCTGGGTTGTAGGGACTAGGTAAGGTGCTGACTTTGAAATAAAATAATTTTCGTTGTAATCATGGTTTCCCTATTCGACCACCTTGTCTGACCCTGGCCAAAACACTTCTCTGCTTGTGCTTCAGTTCCTGTTTCTGCAAGCATGTGGAACCATTGGAAACAGGCGGGTATGATGTGCACAGGGCATTACGTATTACTTGCTGGCGGTACCAACAAGCATTTGCAATGCAATAGGTCTCACATTTACGAGAGTTTGAGCTATTGGCATTGTAAATGACAATGCCTTTTATTTATGTGTTGTTTTTAAAACAGATAAATAAAGGGCATTGTAATTTAAAATGCCAATAGCTTAAACTCTCGCAAATGCGAGACTTTGCATTGCAAATGTGTTCGGCGCCCGTGCTATAAAAACAAAAAAAAAGCGTTAGGAGAGAGTGTGTCCTGCTTGCAGTAGCAGGCAGGACAAAGCTATTTGAGGAAATAGTGCTCACCTCGGAGGCTGTAACAACACACGTAACGGGGTGTCGCCATGGGAGGTTACAAAATGAGACAAGGAGATACTAAGGATGGACTACTAAGCCTATTGACCAATGAACAGCCACAGTTTACAGTGGACAATGACATAAGCCAATGAAAAATATGGGCAGAGCTTCAAGTCCCTACCTGAATACAGCATGCCTTGCAGCGCATGCCCTGCCCAGGCTTGACTTAAAAAGGAGGGCAAAGAATGAGCGGCTATGAGTCTCAGTGCCCCTTTGCCCTCCTGAGCCCCTGTAATGTACTGTTTGCGTGAGTGTTATACTTTTAGTGGAACAAGACCATTCCATTTTTTCATGGACCAGCACCAGCATTTTTCAGCATGGCTACCACTTCTCCAAAAAGCTTCCATACTCGTAGTGGCCTTTCCCAGCAGTGCGGATCGCTGTTTAATGGGAAAACCAGACCTTCTCAGTAGTGTTGGATGTTTCATGACACAACTCCAACAAAGTTTTGGCAGTGACAGTAGAGAGCACAAGGAGTGACTGGGTGTAGTCTGAACTCCCCTTCCTCACGTCTGAGTAAGGGATGTCCACAGGAGGTCAGCGTCAAAGGCGTGCACTGCTGTATGGGGCATCAAACCTTGGGATACGTAAACATGTCCATTTCATCATGTTATCCTCCACCTTGATTCCTGGTCAGTGCCTGACAAAGTTCAAGCCATAGAAGAAGCCTTTCAGATGCATTTGTCCACCAGAAGATCTCCGCGATCTTGTAGCACTTCACACCGCTGACGAGGCCCTGAGGAGCATTTGCAGGTTGAGAGTACATTCTCTTGAGGGAGTGCTTGGATAGAAGAGTTTGTGCATGTGATGTGGCTTATGTGGATAGTTTAGTTGTCGTGCACGAGGACTGTACCTGAGCTGCTCTTATACAGTTTCACTGCACCCAGCCTGTATTCAGATGGAAAGTAGGGATAGACAGGACCCTTGGCATTCATTTCTAGGCTGTGGATGGGCAAGTGCGTGAGTGCAGTGTTGCCCATGTGGGCAGAGTTTTGGCGTAATGTATGTAAAGTGAACATGTAGCTGTGCCTATGCCTGAGCGCAGAAGAAAAGGTGTAAGAGCAGACATCAGGGTGTGTGCAGATATCTACAGTCGTTTGGTGAGGTATGCATCAAACCATTTAACCACAATGAAGATGGATCAGATCAAAGCTGCTTGGTAGATAATGGTGCTACCCCAGGAAGGTGCAATGTACCACTAACTCTGAGGAGCTCACCAATGAGCAGCAGGGGGGCATCCCATAGTGATGGACGGTATTCAACCAGCCTTGGTACATGCTATGAGGAGTTCACTCATGAGTGGTAGAGGAGCATTCCATAGGAATCAGCATTCTAGAACCAGCCTTGGTACATTCTCTGAGGACTTCATTCATGGCGCAAGAGGGGCATCCCATAGGAACAAGCATTATACAACCAGGCATGGTACATGCTCTGAGGAGTTCACCCATGAGGGCAAGAGGACCAACACATAGGAGTGGGCATTATACAAGCAGGCATGGTACATGCTCTGAGGAGTTCACCCATGAGGGCAAGAGGACCAATCCATGGGAGTGGGCATTATGCAAGCAGGCATGGTACATGCTCTGAGGAGTTCACCCATGAGGGCAAGTGGACCAACCCATGGGAGTGGGCATTATGCAAGCAGGCATGGTACATGCTCTGAGGACTTCACTCATGAATGGTAGAGGAGCTAACCATAGGAATGAGCATTCTAGAACTAGCCATGGTACATGCTCTGAGGAGTTCATCCATGAGGGCAAGAGGACCAACCCCTGGGAGTGGGTATTATACAAGCAGCAATGGTGCATGCTCTGAGGAGTTCACTCATGAGCAGCAGAGGGCATCCCATAGGAACAGGCATTATACAACCAGTCTTAGTACATGCTCTGAAGACCTCGCTCATGAGCTGCAGAGAAGCAACGTTTAGGAGCGGGCAATATACAACCACCCATGGTGTATGCTCTAAGGAGTTCACTCATTGGAATGGGTAGTCTAAAACAAGCCTTGGTACATGCTTTGTGGAGTTCACTCATGAGCAACAGAGGACCACCCGTAGGAATGGGCATTATACAACCGGGCATGGTACATGCTCTGAGGAGTTCACTCATGAGTGACAGAGCACCAACACATAGGAGTGGGCCTTATACAACCTGGCATGGTACATACTCTGAGGAGTTCACCCATGAGAGGCAGAGGACAAAGCCATGGGAGTGGGCATTATACAACCAGCCATGGGGCAAACTCTAAGGAGTTCATTCATAAGTGGCAGAGGAGCAACCTATAGTGATGCGTGTTATAAAATCAGCCATGTACATGCTCTCAGGAGTTCACCCATGAGCAGCAGGGGGCATCCATAGTGATGGGTGTTATTCAACCAGCCATGGTACATTCTCTGAGGACTTCACTCATGAGTGGTAGAGGAGCTAACCATAGGAATGAGCAGTCTGGAACCAGCCATAGTGCATGCCCTATTTTCACTCATGAGTGGCAGTGGGACAACCCATGGGAGTGGGCTTTATACACCCGGACATGGTATATACTCTGAGGACTTCATTCATGAGTGGTAGAGGAGCACCAACAGAAATGGGTGTTATAAATCAAGCCTTGGTACATACTTTGAGGAGTTCACTCATGAGCAACAGAGGAGTAACCCATAGGAGTGGGTGTTATATAACCAACCATGGTACATACTCTGAGGAGTTCACGCATGAGCGGCAGAGGAACAGCCAATAGGAGTGGGCGTTTTAAAACCAGCCATGGTATATGCTCTGCGTTCACTCATGAGCAACAGAGGAGCAACCCACAGGAGTGGGTGTTATACAACAGGTTTTGGTACATGCTCTGTGGAGTTCTTTCATGAGTGGCAGAGGGGCCTCCCAAAGGAGTGGGAATTATATAACCAGCCATGGTATAGGCTCTGAGTTCACTCAAGAGCAGCAAAGGGGCATCCCATAGGAGTGGACATTATACAGCCAGGCCTGGAGCATCACTCGCTTCAACTCTTCAGCCTTTCCAGTGGCACCGGTGTCTTTGGGAAATATAGCTGAGTGAGTTAATTGGGTTTCTGTAGAGATCTGTGCTTTTTCTGCATAACTCAGCTTGCATGTCTGGTGCAATTATTTGGTAAGTTTACATGCCTGCAGTACTGACTTGCTTTTAACCTACACGACAAAAGTTACAAACTTCTTACAATTAGAAAGGGAACATCCCTTACTTTCATAAATACTTACAGTTTTAATATCCATGAGTGCTAATCATACCCGTGCCACACTTCTCATCAGCGCTGCTGTGTTTGGCCCTGAGCAGCACCCGGAGGCCTCAGGACCAGCAGTAGTTTCAGTGATTTCCATAAAGTCTGATGTATTTTTGATGTAACACTGATGGCTCTGTAGGACTGCTTTAAATCAGAAGGATCATTACAAGCGCTCCTGCACTAGAGTCCATAGTGTTAATGTACTAGGCTGCAAGAGAGATGCAAAAGAGATACCAGGAGAGAGGAAATGAGGGTGGTAGGGCCTTTTACCAAAAGGTAAAGCACTGGCACTCCTCAGCAAGGCTGCTATACCTTTAATATCAAGGTACGAGCATTTATTAATAGGAGATGCCATGTGTTTAATCAAATAGTAGTGGTGCTGCTCATGAGGGATATCATTAGTTTGAATGGGACAGTACCAGAATGTATGTATGTGCTATTTATTTCTATTGTGCAAACCTCGCCAAAAGGCAGCGGAGCGCTGTACGTGGTCAAAGACAACTATGCAAACAGTGAGGAGCACGAGAGGAAGCCGGGTTGTTGTTATTAAATGCGTTGTGCAGATCCTCCAGGATTTTGTGATTTCGCAATTTGCAAAAAAAACACAAAATCGGGACTTTTGCTAAAATGCAGCGATTTTTACAAAAGCCCCGCCCAAAGTCTTAATTAATCCCTTTGTTTAACCTTTCTTTTATTAACCCTGCGCAGCCCCAGGCTGGGACAATAAAAGAAGGCTTGGCAGGAGAGAGGTGTTTTCCTCCTTACTCTGCTTTCACAGCCAGGAGCGAAACAAAAGACTGCAGGAGACTGGGACTAAACAGGTATGTTAATGTCCCAGCGTCCTTTGGCTGTCTTTGGCCCCTACAGCCCTTCTCACCCCACCCCGGCGGAACTTCTCTACGCTCACCCCCACCTCTCCATAACAACTCTCTTCCCCCGCCTTGACATCTCCTCTCCCCGCCCAAGCACCCATCAAGCTCAATTAGCGTGAAATACATTGCCTGTCGCAAAAATACCACAAATCTTGCTTTTTTTGGGCCACAAATTCTTTTGTTTGAGGCCGCAAACTCGTGGGAGTCTAATTGTGATGTAGTGTTCTTTAAAGAGGTGAGTCTTCAACTCTTTCCTAAATTGGAGAAGCTGTGGGGGAGTCCTGAAGGATAAGGGGATGTTGTTCCAGATCATGGGTGCATAGGTGGAAAATGGCTGCTGGCTTGTGTTTTTTCTTTAAACACATCTTTATCTGTAGTCAGATGGTGTCGTGGCTGCGAGTGTGCTAAGAACCACCAGAGATGGTGAGTGTATCTGCAGGATAAGCAAAGATGCTGGTCATGATGGCTTTGTAAATGATGCAGCTGGTTTTGAAGATGGTGCTGCCAGGAAGGGAAGCCAATGGAGTTTCATCAGGATAGGGGTGATGTGATCATATTTGTTCATGCCCTGGAAGCTTTCTGATGTGTGTAGGATGCCAGTGTGGTGTCTGGAAGGCCATGGTGTACGGCATTACCACCATCCGTATGTAATAGTATGAGGGCTTAAACAGCAGGTCTGAAGTCGCTTTCTGGAAGAAATTGTTTGACTTTCTTTAGAAGACAGAGCTGGTATCAGGCCATCTCTGTTTTTTTAGGAATGTGTTCCTTGAGGGTGAGGTTGGTGTCCAGGGTGAACCCAAGTGACCTGGCAATCGGTGACAATTGGGGTTCAAAGCTGTCTAGTTTGTTTCGTGTCATTGAGCCAAGTTTGTACTGTGTCTTGTTTGTTGTTCTTGGCAAATGACAGGAATTCTGTCTTGGCTAGCTTTAGCCTTGGGTAGGCATAGGACATCCTGGTTTGGATGATGTGCAAACAGTATTTACAGTGTTGGATGTCTAAGGCTGAGGAGACTTTCAAGTAGAGTTGTGTGTCGTAGGCATATTGGCGAATCTTGATGCTATAGAACTATACTACACAGCTGGACTATCATGATTCTAATAAATACAGGGCTCCTTCATGGTTGGGTGAGGTGTGGGCAACTACTTCTGGATCTAACCTTTTCTAAATGAGCTGGGGCTGCAGAGTTGGATCGCTTCTTACTGGGAACATCTCTGCTGGATAATGAGGGGGACCAACTTCCTCCACATCATTAGGGACTCTTTTACCAGTCCTTGACTTACATGTGACGACTTAATGCATTCTGGATGGTATAGTCATGCTTGCCTTCTGTTTAGTTAATTAGATTAACACACCTGAAAACAATAATTTGTAAATGAAAAGTTCAGAACTGAAGTTAGTGTTCTTTATAACCTGGAGTCAAGTGGTAACCCTAATCGGGTCTGTGCCCGCCTTCTGCTGCTGCTACCCAGAGTATTTCCCCTTGAGAAAAATAAGCTGCATAGTTAAATTCACACTGACCTGTTGTGAATAATTGCATTTTCCCATTCTTACTCTGCGGCACTGTGACTTAGAGGATGGCATAGTAGGAGAAGAGAGTATGAAATAGAGAGAAGATGGTGAGTGAAAAAGAGCAAAGGAACTGAGAGATGGAACAGACTAACATATAGGGAATGTGAAAAAGAAAAAGAGATAGAAGAATAAAGCTAAAGAGGGTGGGTGATGGGGGAAGCATAAGACAGAATGTGTCAGAGAGCAAACACCTAGAGAGTGAGAGGGAGGTAGAAACAGAGAGGGTTGACAAAGAGGGAGTGATAGCAAAAATAGAGGCTAGACAGAGAGCAATAGCAAGAACATTTGTATAGTTGAGTAAAGGGAGAGGGAAAGAGAAGGATTATTGAAGGTAAAGGGTGTAGAATGTGAGAGACTGAGATAGTGAGCTAAAACAGGGAGACAAGAAGGAGAGTGCAAGAGAAATAGTCTGTGCAAGAGAATGGGGAAGAGAGAGGCAGGCACAAATGTATAGCAGTAGAGGGTGTGGCGGGGTAAAGGGAGATAGATGCAGAGGAGATGAAGAAAGAAAACAGAAGTCACAAAAATAAGACAGCGTGACTTTGCTAATGCTTGTTCGCTGTTGGTTTTGGTTTTGCAAGTGCTTGTAGGACTGTGGCAAAGTTATTAGTGGTGGGCACCATTTAGGAATTTCTTTTTGTATACTTCCAAGATGGCTGTCATGCTGCATCTAGACGCAATGTGATGGCCATCTGAGAATGGTATAATAATATGTATACCAAACAACAATGTTTGCCATTCCAAGATGGCACTCATGTTGTGTCTAGATGCATTGTGGTGGGGGTATTCTCAGGGTCTCAGAAAATGTACTCTTTCTTGAACATATCACCTGGAGCTTAACTAGTTGTAGGTGGTCCATTTGAACTTTTTTTGGATAGGATTTTTTTAAATTTCATTCAGTTTTTGCCTCTCCACTGTGCCTGGCACAAAGTAGGAATATGATACTTTTTTCTGGATTTCAGTTTATAGATCTCCTTTCCTCTTAACGGTCTCCAGAAACCATTTCGTCTCTCTAAGCTATTTTACAACAGAGATCAATATTAGACAACCCCTGCCAACTTTAAACTCTGGTACTCTAATGTATAAATTTTTTGGCACTTGTCAACATCACTGTGATACTCTTCCTGGTGAAGTTCCAATAGATCCATTATCCATTCGGCAATGAGAGAATGGGGGCAATTCCTCTCTACCCAAGAAGGAGTCTCACTGCTTTTTCCAATAATTTGACCCAAGTGTAGATGGCTCAGTTTTCCTATGTCAATGTATTCAACTTACTATCAAGCTTCATTCGCCTGAAATATGTCAGCATGTTTTCCCTCTTTCACTCACTCCTTCCTGTAGTGAAATTGTAGGAAATGACCAACTTTGGCATGATTTCGCCCCAATTTTTGCCCTCTTTGTTTTGCTGGACTTAGAACTCTGTGCACTTTACCCCTGCTAAACAGAAGTAAAGTGCCTCTGCTACCCCTTTAAACATGGCTAAATTTGCTTGTCCCTAATTGGCATATTTAACTTGCCTACAAGACCCTAATATATGGTGTAGAAAATGCACACAGGGCCTGAAAGTTAAATTGTCTCTTGTGGACTGCAGTGCTTGTTTTGCCACCCACAGAGTGGGCCTGCAAAAAATGTCTTCAGGCCTACAATGTGTAGCCTGACTGCAACAGTCAAAAAACCCAATGTCAAACCTGTCAAAATAACCCTTTCAAACAGGCTGTAAACCCTGCTTTTTAAATGTTAATGCGTTGGACAGCTTGTTGCAAACAATGTAGGGTACCTGATATTTAAAAGTGCAAGATTAAAGTTGGCATATTCTTCAAAGTGACTAGTCTCTGAAACTATTTTTACTGGCAGGTCTGAAGCTGGATCCTAGAAAATGTCAAAGTACAAATTACAAACTTTAACCTGTAACGTTTGACAGGGAACTGCTAGAATAGTCATCAAAAGTCTATTTTTTATATATTAAAATCCAATGTATTGGTGAATGTAGATTTTTAAAAAATATTTAGGAAAAGTAACTTTTAAAAGGTTACCTTTTGCCTGCATGAATCTCCTGCAGGCTTATGAAAACTGTTTTCTGAGCAGAACAATGGTATATGTCTGGTGATAGGTTGGACTGGGCGTGCCCAGGAACTTCATTAACTTGAAAGGGACACCGGTGAATCCTGGTGAACCCCATTCATAGTTTAGTGTAAGGGGAGGCCTGAGGAATGGAAAGCTTTTTCTCCCCAGGTCCACACTAGAAAGGCTGGCTCGGAGCCCAGTCGAAGGGAGGCTATGACCAGAACCAGTTTGGAGTGGGCACAGGGGATGGGAATGCCCATTTCACTGGCCACACCTCTTGGAGGACAGAAGGGCTCTGCACAAATGGGGAAGGGTTCCACCCTCTTGGATTGTAGGAGTAAGGTTCACTGTGGAGTTGTTTGCAGTACAGCAAAGGCGAACTGTTGAAAATGTGGGTAGGATTACCCTTGGGAACGTTTACCCCATTGGTTAGGGAGGGGCCTGGAGTCACCCCCACCCACTGACTAGCGCAAACCATAAATGTGGTACCCTAAGGGGCCCTCCTCAGAACACTTTCTGGATCTGTGGAAGATCAGAAGACAATTGAACCCTGCTTGCTTTAACCTAAGAGGTCTCAATCTGTTCCCTCTTGTACCCAGGACAAAAAAGGGACTTACCCCTGCAAAGTTACGGGACTTGAAAAAATTCTCACTTCTAGCTGCCGGATCCTGCAAAGAAGTGGCTTCGCTGGGCTTAAAAATAGGTTTACCTCACTTGGAGCTTCTCTGCAGCAGCAAATCCATTTCAGCGGAACCTCGGCAAGAAGATATCCAGTCTTGAGGAGTCCTCATCAGAAACAGCTTGCTGCCTTGCCCAGTTTGAAGAAAAGGACTTCCATTTTAAAGACTAAGCCCCAACAAGAAAATCTTTTTTTTTTTTTTTTTTAAATCATTTTATTTGAAGAACAGTAGTGCAGGTATAATACGAAACATCAGCATAAAACAGTACATAATATCATAGCATTGAGGCATCGGGACCCCAACAAGAAAATCTTGAGCAGCCGAAGGCATGAAAAGTATTGTCGATGTGATGGTTGGACATCAGTGGGCGGGAAATTCAAATTTTTCCCGCTCTGAGCTTTTCCTGTCTAAACCAATGGCTTTAATGGGACCTCGTCCATCAGCTGTCTGACTTTGCATCGACTTCACTGGATACAGCCTGCTGCCTTGCCCAGCTGGAAGACTTTTTCCTCCATATTGCAGACTAACTCCAAAGGTAAAATCATGTCACCCCTTTTGGTGTATCCAACATCAGGGGCTATCGTGGTCAGGCTCAAAGTGTGCCTAGGTCCTGGTCTACTGCAAACATAGAGTATCATTGGTACTGTTTGGCATTATTTTCACTTAAATCTTTAAAAATGCATCTCTCGTGTTCCTCTTATTGGATTTTTTTCATTTTGGTGTCATTTTGCTTATTAAATTGTACTCTACTTTTCTAGTTTAATTTAGGATTTTTCGTTTTGGTGTTTTGACTTTGTTACTGGTTTGGTAGTGAATAAATACATTACACTTGTATGCTCTGTGCCGTATCTACCAGGGGGTTGCGCTCAGGTTAATTTAGAGACTTTTGAAATTCTCCCTGTCAAGTTAATGTTATTATTCCTTGAGTTTGGTGACCGCCCACTCCAAAAATGAATCCACATTCTTACAGAAACGGTCCAAACCTTTAAATGTTTGACTCTTTCATTGAATTTGTCTAGCTTGTCCTCTATTCATACCATAGCCGTATCTGTGCTGCTTAGAGATGCCATAACTGGATCTATTGAGAATGCGTCCAGTTCAGCATGCAAAGACTCTCTGCCTTTTTGCGTATGTTAGCTTCCTCTGAGGGTGAAGAAAAAGCATTATTTGTTTCTTTCTGTTTACTTCTGCCTTTTGAATCTCTCACAGCTTGTGAGAACTTGGGTTGTCGGTTGAGGGGGTATGAGCCCTTCTCAAGCAACAACCACAATCCTTGTCATGTTGAACCACAAAAGTCACTAATTTAACCTGTGCCTAACTCTCTAGGAGCTTGGCTAAAAAGCAGTCAGGCTTAACTTAGAGCCAATGTGTAAGGTATTTGTGCAGCACACAAATAGTAATTAAGTGAGAACACAACACAAGAAAAATCCCACACCAATTTAGAAAAATAGAGTAAAATATAATAAATTATTCATCCTCAAAATGACAAAAATCCAATCAGTAGAATCAAGCTATGCAATTTTAAAGATTTATAGAAAGTATTGTGCCTATAAACACAAAGCGACACTCACAGTTATCTGGTTGTGCGAGACTGGGTGAAAGTCACAAGTTCAGGCCGACCACAATGGAGCACAGGCCAGATACAGGGATCAGGTTAGTTCTGCCAAAAAAGTTACCTTCCAAAGTCCAGCGTGAAGAGTTCCATCCACAGTGGAGGAGACCGCGAGGAGCAGGAAGAGCATCCTGGATGGTCGTTGCTGTAGTGCAAAGAGCAGACCGGGCATCGCGGATGTTCAATGCTGGAGTTTTGCATTGGTGGTCACTGCGGGCTGTCAGTGCTGTAGCCCGAAGTTCAGATCTCGCGTTACCGGTCGTCGCTGTTTTGCCGG
The DNA here is from genome assembly GCA_963921515.1 of Calotriton arnoldi. Classification (NCBI taxonomy): domain Eukaryota; kingdom Metazoa; phylum Chordata; class Amphibia; order Caudata; family Salamandridae; genus Calotriton; species Calotriton arnoldi. The sequence continues at coordinate 175,464 of CAWUFW010001537.1, forward strand.
TCGGTGCGTGTGGCATAATCTTGGCACAAACAGGCCTGCTCGCAGTCGCAAAGAGCGCAAAACTTCAGGATTTGTTTGTTTAGCAGGAGCTCAACTGATGCCACACCGAGAGCCCAGTACCTGAGAGACACCTCTTGGGGATTAGGGACCCACTCCAGCAGAGCTCAGGCAGGCCCAGTTGTAGGTCCAGTTCATCAGATCAGCTGGGCATTTACAGGGAGGCCTATGGAGCTTGTTGTGTGCCTGCAACTCAGACCAGGAGGTCAGTCAGCTGACCTTTTGAGTCACTGCAGCCTGGGATGAAGGGTGCAGGTCCAGTCTTCCTTCTCAGACAGCAGGGTAGGCCTCAAGGAGCAGGGTAGTCCTCTGGCATTGGGACAGTTCTCCTTCTGTAGGGTCCACAGGTCCAGGAGTGTGCTAAAGAGTGGGTCTCAGGGTCCCCTTTTTATACCTGGTTACCACTTTGAAGTGGAAGAAACTTCTGAATTCTTCCTCCTACAAAAAAGTCCGGAATTTCCTTCCTCCCTGTCCTGGTCCCTGTCTGTCTGTAGGAATATGCCAGGCTAGTGTGAAGTCCATTGTGTATGAGCTGAGGCAGTGTTTCTGAAGTGTGAAAGCTCTGCCCCCCTCATCAAGTCAGGATGGCCAATCCTGCCAACACCCGGACCCTTTATTGTGTGGCTGTATGGGAGGTATACACAAAGGCCAACTGCCAACTACACTTAGTCATGTGACCTTGAACAGGCTGCAGACATCAAATGGTTAGGGGAAGAAAATGCCAACTTTCTAAAAGTGGCATTTTCCGAATTGTGACTTAAAATCCGACTTTACCATTAAAGAGCGTTTTAAGTTACAATCCCTCAAACACCAAACATAACATTCTTAACGGTTTCGTAACAACGATTATCACTTATTAAATATAATAAGGTAACCCAGTGTTGTCCTATGGGAGTGATAGGCCTTGCAATAGTGAAAAAACGAAATTGAGAGTTTTCCACTACCATGACATGTAAAACATAAATGTACATGTCCAACTTTTTAGGTACAATGCACTCTGCCATATGGGCTGTTTAGGGCCTACCCTAGGGGTAACTTATATGTATGAAAAAATAAAGTGTTGTTTTGACATGTCAAAATAACAGTTTAAAACTGCACACACAGGTTGCAATGTCAGACCTGAGATGTTTTCAAGGGCTACTTAAGTGGGTGGCACAATACGTGCTGTAGGCCCGCTAGTAACATTTAATTTACAGACCCTGGTACCTGTAGGACCACTTTTCTAGGGACTTATATGTAAATTAAAGGTGGCAATTAGGTTTAAGTCAATTTTACCATGTGTTGAGGAGAGAGCACAAGCACTTTAGCACTGGTTAGCAGTGTTATCCTAAAAGCCAACAAAATGGCTTCAGAAAACAGGAGGATTGAAGGCAAAACGTTTGGGGGTAACCCTGCAGAGAGGGCCAGATCCAACATAGCTGCAAACTTATGCTTCTCTCCCAGGCCTTTGAATCACTGTTGTAAGTGCATCATTGTGTTGCAAACCCTAACGTCCATGCTTCCTGATTCTAAAATAACCTCCCAGTGTTGCAAGCCCTTCTTCTTCTTCCACAGGACCTGCAGGGACTTCTTCACAGACTCTGTAGTTGCAGCTACATGTAGCTTGTGTCCAAGGCTCCCACCAGGTATGAAATGTACCCCTTTCCCTGAGTGAGAAAGTTCTCAGAACTGCAAGAACAGCCTCTTTGGATAGCAGCCCATGGGCCATCAATCCACTCTTCAGTTTTTGTTTGTGTCCACATACATATCTGCACCTTCTCCACGTCTCCACTACCAGCTGTAACTTCGAAGTGGCTCCTGATTCCTTACATTTGGATTTCCATACCTGACCTCACTTGTGCAGGTAGCACAGCTTTATGAGGCTGACCCTATGTTTCCACCTTCATCCTGCAAGCAGAGCAGTGACTTTTCTACTGCCAAGGGCACCTGTTTCCATCTATCCAGTACCAGCATGAGGACTATCATCATCCACGCTGCTTCCCCCTTACAGGCTACAAGACCAAAATGATAACTTGTGAGAAGATAATCAGCATTAGGCCAAACTTCAAGGTGCCCCTCATGGAGCCCGATAAAGGGTGGCCATATTGGAAGATGGCAGACGAATGTCTAAAACAATTTTTTGAAATATGACTATTATAAACAAATTAAACTTTAACATTCTCACTAAAGTTCTAAAAAATGAATACTATAGTTTGCCAAGTTTTGAAAGACACCCCACATACACTCCTGGCTGCAACCGTCCATTGAGATGTCGAAAATGACACGTGCAATACACATAAAGATACATTTCAGCAGGTTATTTTTCTTTTACCTTGAGGTTTGTAAATATTTATTTGAATATGACATGACATTAAGATCCTGACCCCTACATTACTTGTCTCTATCAGCATTATCTCATGTGTTCCTGAACCACTGTACTATGTAAGAAGTGGCTGGACAACAGGTTTTTCTTGGTGCTTTGAATTACAGGTGGCATTGTCGCCTTTTGGATCTTTGACAGTTATGTGGCTCTCATAAGCATGAATTAATTGTTGGGCCTTTTCACTAACTTGCAGCAATTTAGGTGTTAACTCCAATAACCAAATCAGTGTTTGTTTCCTAAATCATTTCTTTCATTACATGTACCCATGGACTGTCTCTTCTGATCATTTGCATAGTCAATACGAATCAGAGTTCCTGTAGACTTCCACCCTGCAAAAGGGATTTGCCAATTTTTGTTTAAGTCCTCCCATCTATCAGACAGCTCCACTGTCTTGATTAAATCAAATTAATGTGCACAATGTTCTTGGTATAATGTTTAAACTCTCTGATCGGGTTGGATGATAATATAGTCAATGATGTCGGGATTCATTTATAATGCATCCTATACATCACATACCAATATATTACTATGCCATTTTATCATTCTTTTTAGCTTTAACATTGTCTGCCTAACCTTGTTAACTATTGTATTCACATATTATGCTTACCTTTCCTTACCTTGCAATGCAGTGGTATGATGTCGAGAATGTAATATTATTGCCATGCGATATAACGCTAGTGAGATAGAGCACGTACACCACAAGATGCCTGTCTCAGTGAAGGTCAGTCTTTGAATTCAGCATGTTAGACATAATTTGAGTAAGTAGTGCAACAAACTAGATACTAATTGTGAGGAAAGGGGGGGTATTATATGGTATGGTTGTGAGACCTCACTGTGTAATACACTACCAACCCCTTAAGGGTCAGTCAGGTTTTGTTTGTCTAACCTTGGCTCAACTCTGGGTAGCTGTGGCTTCGAGCAGTCAGGCTTCAACAAAGGAACAAGTATAAAGCATTTAAACAGCACCAAAGCAATTAAAGAAGAAAAAAACTTGATACTCAAGAAATCCAACTCCAATTTATTAAAATAGATTGTAGTTTTATGAATTTATTGACACCAAAATGAAAAAGATCCAATGGAGGGTTACAGATTTTACAAGGAACAATAAATGTAGACTTTTCACTTAACGATGAACAAGCATCGGCAAATTCAACTAATTTGACACTTAAAAACATTTTTCAAGCAAACTTTGGTCAAAGTGGAATGCGGAAACTTGAAGTTCCTTTGGGTGACCACCTCCATCAGGAAGCCACTCAAGGGGACCAGCAATGTCCGAAGAAACAGTTACCTCAACAAGAAAAGCAGTCTTCAGTCTAGTTCCAGCGTCAGTGGGTCCTTGCCATTGACTTCTATGGAGTGGTTCTGATGCAAAGGATACAGGATGCTGAAGATGCCCAAGTATGTTGAAGACGCTGTGTGGTTGACGAGGATCTTCCTGGGGCCACTCCTCCATCCACATTCCAGGTGGAGCAACTTTGGCCACAGGGGTCGAGGTCCTCCTGGGTCCAGCAAAAGTCCAGTCGCCACTGGACTAATGGTCACCGGGCACAACAAACTCAGTGGTTTCCTTCTTCTGGTGATAACTCTCCTTCTGAGTGACTTAGCTGTACTTGGATGACTCTCCCTGGTCGAGCAGACTTGGGTGCAACTTTTGGGCATTGGGTCTTGGTCTCCCGGGCTGCACAGTAGCAAGGAGCTGAGATCCGGTAATCTGGGCTACCAGCTCGCCCCCACAGGCTTCTTTAGCTTTTGTGGCCCTCTGCTGCAAACAGGAAGTCAGCCAACTGACTCTTGGAGTCTCTTCTTTTTGCTGGGGTCAGGGGATGACTTCTCCATGAGCAGGACACAGCAGGCACAGTCCTTTCCTTCCCTAGTTCAAGGAGCAGCAGGTGCAGTCCAACTTTGGTGCAGCCTCTTCTGTGCCGGTTCCAGGGTCAGCAGGGCAGTTCTTCTTCGGTCCTCTTCTCCAGTCAAGCGAGATCTGAGTTCTGGGTGCCAGGTGTGCCCCTTTTATGCCCAGAAAGTGTCCTCAGGGGAAGTTGCGTCCACTAATCAATGGGCTACTAGGTTCCCTCCTTCCTGGTGACACCTTCCTGTGAAGTTTGGCATCTAGAAATCCCAGAGTGCTCTATTCGGTCCACTCCCAAGATGTCGGGACCCCTCTCTTGACGTGTGGAACTTGGCAGCCTCCCCTTGAGGTGTGGCTACCTGTGGGCTACATGCCCATGGAAAAAATGGTTTGACCAGTGTTTCCACCTCTTTGTCCCCAACACCAACCTGTCAACCCGAACTAAAGAGCAGCCACTCTCTAGTGTGTTCCCCATTTGTCCTTTAAAGCAATTTCCCCTTTGAGGCTCACCTTTTTAGAGCCAATACCCTGTATGGCTTCCAGCCAGGAGGAAGTAACACCTCCTACAGCCTCTATTGTTACCTGTCCTGGGAGCCATTGACATGTTTCCCCCCCAGACGGGCAGAAGGCTGTCTCGTGGCCAGCCTCAGCCTCAGCAAATGGCCACTGGAAAACTGGCCAACAGAATGGAAACTTTCTAAAAGTTGCATGTGGCAACAAGTTACATTCATTTCAACTTGTTCTTCAAGTCGGACTCAACAAATTGTTTGATACCTTGAAGTACCAAGTTTGGTAGTCACATTCAGAAGTTCGTACAGCTCAGGGGTCAGTGTGTAACTCTTTACCTGCCAATGGCGCTCCGAGTCTCTCTTCCAGTAAAAACGTCAATTGCGGATTTTCACTGCCAGAACATGTTAAGCACGTTTCACTTTTTAATATGCTGCACCCTGCCTTAGGACTAAATAGGCCTGTTTTAGAGGTGACTTACACACACTGGAAAGGGAGTTTGGGCTTTGCCATTGATTAAATGGTACAGTTGAGTTAGCAGTTTTAAACTCCCCTTCCAGTCTGCACTGGCAGGCTGGAAGTCACGTTTTACCTGGTCCCGCTCAGGAAGGCACAACAAGTGCTGCAGTCTCCGAGAGGCTACCTGAATGTACAAGCCCTAATTACCCCTGGTTCCATATACTAGAGACTTAGAGGTAAGTTAGCTTATGCCAATTGGTTATAGGCTGATCAAAAATAAACAGTTAGGGGTGAGAGCACTGGCACTGAGGTCTGGTTAGCAGGCATCAGTGCACTTTGCATAGTTGAAAAACCAACAGCATTAGTCGAAATCTTTGGGAGTGACTATACAAAAAGAGGCATTTTATTACACTAATCAAAATGCGTTTTTTGGTAAATATAAAATGTGGACAAATACTAATGTGAAGATGTATATTTGTATGGAATTTGCGTGGCTGTGAAAAGAGAGAGACAGGCCACAGACTGGGTGTGAACTATGTCAGAGCCTCTATGCCAACTTACCAGGGATCCCGCAAAAATAAACACATTTCTCACCTTTGGTTGCTTAGCCGGAACAGTAAGGCTAACCTTTAAGGAGGTATGCATATAGTATGTGGTGCAATAACAAAGCAGACAGCAACCTACTTAAGAAATAAGAAATCTAAAGATCTAAAACAGTTTGAAAGAAATCATAGTAATAAAAAGTAAAAGTGGACAAGGTGTTCAAAAGTTATAGAAAAAAATAATAATTCCCAGAAGGAACAATTGAAAATAAATATCAGTGGGGAAGATAAAATTTGAAAACAAAGATAACGCCCTTTCGTTGGACATCAGTGAGGCCAATCCAATGAGTGTATGCAGTTGCATTGACATTGAGTATGGGCTAGGCAAAGTTGTAACCTCTGATTTGCGTTATGGAGGTAAAATCAGTCCAAGGCTCTTGGTCCAGCAGAAAAATGGAAGGCTGCAGACTATTGTGTCCTCAAGATATCTCAGTTTCCAATTATCTCCAGACCTAGAAGGCAGTTCCCACCAAAGGATGTTGAGGTCCCCACAACACAGACCCAGATAGGTTTGGGAGGTTTTAAGGAGGCTATCTTGCTTTGCCTCGTACCAAGTCATTATGCAGGCAGAGATTCAGCAGAGGTCAGGGCAGTCCTCTTTGTGTTTCATCAGCTTGTGAAACAGATGTATTCCATTCTGACTTCTACAACCTTGTACAAAGGACCAGTGGGCCCAGCATTAGGCTTTTAAAATAATAGATTAGAATGTCACTGGTGTCTATCTCTTAGTCATTCTCTAGTTTTCCCTTTTGTGTCTCACTCCCCCCAGACATATTAGTGTTGCTGCATTGGATTATCATGACATATTTCTACGTTTCTCATTCTGGTGATGCCCGTATAAAGCTGGTAGGCCTGACTTGTGATAACCACACCCCATTATATTGTGTTCACATATGTGAGGGAGGCATCATGTTTTTAAGATTCAGGGCTTGCTGTGGTGTCAACTGTTAAAGGGTTTCCCCATAGGTATTTCCACCTGCCAACTTCTATATGTTTGTGAATTAATGCATATTATTAGTCTATATGCTAAGAAAATAACTAAGAAAGGCAGTCAAAAAAAACAAGACTCCCAAAGTCTCAAAACACGCTTTGGATCATATAAAGAATATTCGGAAGCTATATAAAAAGCAAATATGAAATGATCAAAAAACAAAACGTGAGATGTTTTGGACAAAGTTACTTTTCTGTGCGAAACAAACCAATAACAGGCTCTTTTGGGGATTAGTCAATGGAACAACCAGATCAACTCAAATTATAAATAATGCATGTGTGACCGAGCACGGATGGGTAGCTTACTTAAGTAAAACATTCAAAGATGCTATTCCACTCATTAATAGTGAGACAGACACAAGCCATAATCCTTTGGGGTCTAAACAATTAGGAAATATCATAAAAATAACCTAAGACACCAGCACTACCCCTCTATCAACAACAGCCCAGGATCACCAATGCTATGCGGCAGAAAAGGTATCTAGAATAATAAAAGAGGGGCGTAGGGACGGGGCACCTGGGCCAAACGGCATCCCACAGACGATCTATAGAACTGACCCTGACCATTGGGCGATTCCGTTGTCGGCGCTGTATAAGGAGATACTGATACCCTTCCCAAGAGTTAGAAAGGGTCAATAATCAATCCGATCCATAAAGGGGGCGATAGATCAGATCTGACAAATTATAGGCTAATTGCACTCATTGACGTAGAAGCCAAATATTACACATCACTAATCCTAGAAGACCTGGTAGAATGGACAGACAACAACAACTTGATTCCATTCAACCAAACAGGATTCCACAAAGGGTTTGGCACTACTACAAACATTCTATCCCTGGCCTTAATAGCGGGCAAGTGCAAACAGTTACAAAGAAAATTACAACTCTGTTTTATAGACTTTAAAGCAGCATTCGACCGTGTAAACCGTGTCTTGTTGTGGACAAAATTAAAGAAACTGGGTCTCCCTGAAACAATAATACGAGCCATAATACAACTGTATACGGGCACATGGGTCCGTGTAAAAATAGCAAACGGCTCAAGACTGTCAAGGGAAATACAGACAGAAATAGGTCTAAAGCAAGGCTGTGTATTAGCTCCTCACCTATTTAATTTATTCATGGCGGACCTCTCACCAAGATTGAATCAGGTTAATTCACACACCCCGCGCCTGGGCCCATTACCTATAACGCACCTTTCATATGCAGACGATATAGTTCTGCTCAGCTTAACAAGAGTTGGCCTCCAAAGAGCACTCAATGAGTTAACAACGTTCGCTAAGGCCAATGCCTCGGAAATTAATGTTACAAAAACAATGTCAATCATGAATCGACCTGGACATCAACATCCAATAAAGCTAGGAGAAATAGCCTTAGAGGTAGTCAGTACATACAAATATCTGGGGGTATTTATAGACGATCGATTGAACTTCGAATATCAAAAACAATATCTTGAAAAAAAAGGAAATGGCCTTATCTATGCATTTTGTGCCCTTACAAAAAAACTACAGGGCCCATCATTCAAGCCGATAATGGCAGTGATGGCTGCCAAACTACTGCTGATGGTAACTTATGCAAGCATAGCTTTAAATGGCAAGGATGCAAAACTTTTAGATACTCTACAAACAAAAACGTACAAAAAAGTTTTTTGTCTTCCTCAAAACGCTTCTCTGGCTCAGGTACGATTGGAATTTGGTCTCATCCAGCAGGAGATTGGGAGAAAATATGCGGCACTAAAATCTTGGTACAAATTCTGGCTAGATCGATCCAATGTTTTACATGATGCCCTGTGGCGGGCCCAGAAAGAAGATCCAGGTTCATGCTACGGTAAATTCTTGAAAATAGCATTGAAGGAAATAAATACAACAGAACTCTGGGCTCAGATTCCATCCTTCCAAATCTTTCGTAGGGTGATAAACAAAACGGCCACACTCCATTCATTGTTAGAAGACTAAAGTACACTAACAAAACGGTCCCACGCCTGGATGGTCCTTCAATCATATACAACATTACATTGTATTGTATTGTATTTAGAATTTATAGAGCGCACTGTGACCCTACGGGTATCCTGGCGCTTGAGCACGTGGGATCAGTTATCCTAGAGTGTGAAGACGGTTGCAAAGATAAAAACACCAAACTACACCCTGGGAAAGAGCCAAGTCTTCAGCTTCTTTCTGAATGGCAGCAGGTCATCTATCTGTCTAAGTTCGGCTGGGAGTTTGTTCCACGCCGAAGCTGCTGCGATGCTGAAGGCTCTTCCACCAGATCTAACTCTTCTAAACTTGGATACTCTCGCCAATTTAGCTGAGGAAGAGCGAAGATTGCGTAAGGGAGCATACCATTCAAATCCGGCAGAATACCTAAACTCAACGTACTCACCTTATCTAAAATAAAAGGTAATGGCCATCAGATTTGGGGCATTACCAAGTTTGGCAGACCAACCATCATGGAAGTACAACGGACCGAGAACATGTAATTTATGTGGTGCAGAACGGCAAGATTTTATCCATCTGATCTGTGTGCGCCCTTTTTTTAAATCTATTCGGATTCTGTTATTGGAGAAATCCTTCAACGACAGGGGCATTCGAACTTGCAGATCAGCCATTATTAAAGGTCCAGACTCAACAGATTCTCAATCGAACTGTAAGATGATGAAATTCCTGATACTATATGAAAAGATAACGCGCCCAAACAGTCCCTGGACTGCACTTAAATCTTTAAGTTAACTGTACAAATGCACTTTATATTGAGCACTGATGTGATAATAATATTGCAGACAACTTTTATGATACTTTCTATTTTAGTTTGTTTTATATGATATGAAATTGTCTTTTAAACAATTTAAATGCCGGTTAATTAACTTAATCTCATTTTTAGGATATTGTTATGGTTTTTATTAACTTAAACAATAAAGTATAAATTTGAAATTTGCATATTATTGAGAAGTGACTTCTTAATAAAATAATTTTCCTTTTTATAAGCTGAGCAATGAATTATTGAGTGTTTGTTGCTTGCCTAAGGAATGGGGTACTAGCCATCACCACCTCCCCTAAGTAGGCCTTGAACTGCTCTGCATTGACGCCCTGAGAGAGTCAAGTGCTACAAAGGTGTTCTTGGTTCCTAGTAGAGGGAATTTGCAGTCTAATAACTTGTGAAGGACCAACTTCCTTTGCAATGAATAACCTAAGTTTTTACATCGATTTTACTGGGCAACAAACTGTATTTTTTTAAAATAAAACAGGCAAAAACCGCTTCCATAGTTTTATATATCTCATTAGAGATAATTTACATTGTATGCTGAAATTCCCATGAAATAAATATGTATATTCAAGCCCTTTTTCGACCTTGCATTATAGTAATATGGAGATTCCTCACATCCTCTTTTTAATGCAGCATGCTGGGGCTGCATTCCCTTCTATCATGAAGTAGGCTGACCCCATAAAATATAATTTAGGAATACCCTGAACTCCCCTGAGATGGGAAACCTGTAAAGTGTCTGTGTACTTCACTGCCTCCATTCCTTTCTACTGGAAAACACTTAGGCAATAATAAACACCCTCTTGATTTCTCCTGTGCCCTAGGAAGCCAAATTCTATCAAGAATGCCTGTCATTTATTCTACTCAGATCACTCTCCTTCCACACTGATACTATACAACCAGGTAGGAAACTCTCACTCCACCACAAGATAAGAACCATTTGCAGCACGCCAATCAGGATCATCTACAAACCACAGTCCTCTTTGCCTCCATGCTCATGGTTGACCGAACTCCTGCTTGGCAGAAGTTATTGGCAGTCTGGTCTTCTTTGCATCCATCCTACAGTCTTAAGGTGAGCATCACTCGCGTCCTCTTGAGAAATGCATGCGGGCCCCATTCAGAGAGGCAAAAGGAGATCCTAGGGGGCTGAAAATTGATGTGTTCTCCCAGAGAACAATACGCTGTAGAATGTTCTCATAAATAAAACACACACCCCTCAGCTCTGATGTTCAGGTGAATATGGATCTTTGCATTAAGACAGCTGCCTGTCCTCTCACACTATAATGAGATCAGACATCAGAGCCTTTGTTATGTTGGCTGCAGCTAACTTGCACTACAAGCATGTATTTGGCAACATGTGAGCTAGACTTTCTTCCAGTGTATGACTGTGTTTCACTGAAACACTACACCCATTTTTCATCTGAGCACCATCAGATCACCCAGTGCTATCCAGCAGCCCTGCCTCCTTGTCTTCACTCCCTGCGCCCACCGCTGACTCTTAATATGCCTGCAACGGTATATTGGATGAACGCCTAACCAAAACCTGAAAGTTTAGCTTCAGAATCCAGAACTCAGCGCTTCAAAAAGCCAGAAAGAATGTCATTTATGCAACCTTTGCCTATAGTCCAGAACACCTCATTAAAGGTTACTCCTACTTTATGAACGATCATCAAAGCTGAAACATACCTTGTTTTGCATTTGTGAAAACAGTTTGCTCTGCCTTCCTCTCTTCCTACCCTTTGGTCAGAGCCTAACTTTTACTTAAAAAGGCAACACACCCACTGTAAAAATCTTAACTTACTATAATAACAGAAAGGTTATGACATATTCAAACCACAGCAACCTGATTTTTTTCTTACCACAGACGTCACTGAAGTGCAAAGGAACCGGTCCATCCCCAACACTCATTAATGGCTAATATCTTTGAAATCCCTGTATCTTAAAGAACCTGTGTGCACCCGTGTCTATCAGATGGGCAGGTACTGCCACCAGCACATTCTCTCCTAGGCCAACACCACTTGCCCTTGCATGTTCACACTACTGTTGTCCATGTCCACCACCAGAATCTGAGCTTACTCCCCGCAATCCATAGTTTCTGAGAACCTCAATCTAGGTAACATTAACCAAAGTGTCCCATCTGGGAGTAGAAAAATAAGCGGCACTGGCAACCCTTGCATAGTTTTAGTATTATTGTTCATGTCTCTTTTCAATGGTCTAATTCAGTCTTGCTCACTAGTCACGCTTCTACTGCCAGGCTGTCAATCATCGGATCAGCAACATTATTTCACACAGATCCAACCTCCCATCTGTTGTCTATGGCTATTTCACTCCTAATGGTCCCATCCATCTTAATGACCTCCAACCTAATCTATGAGGATGTTGAACTCACTCCACCTGTTTAAAGTGACAAATGTGGAAGTGCAGGGCCCTAGGAAATTTATATTCCAAAATTATATTCACGCCTAAACCGAATCAAAAGAAGAGTTTGAGATAAGAAACTTAGAAAAACCATGATGGTTTATTACACAAGTCAAAGGTACAATAAAGGAAATAGTAAACTCAAATGCAGTAATAATATCACTGAATTACATAGAAATCATTTGCCATGAAGTCCATTAAATGCAGAATTATACAACAATGGGTAAACATCACAGAAATGCTGTGTCAAATGTGTAGCAAAATCAGTTAGACACTGACAGCATCTCTAGATGCTCAGGAAAGGTCTCTGGAGCACACCCAAATTAAAGGGTTTATATACAGTTCTCTTCCATAGGAAATTACAGAATCTGCAAAGTCAGCATGGTATGATCATGACACCAACAAATCACATTTTCATGACGCCCACAAATCACATTTTCATGACACCCACAAATCACATTTTCACAAATGTAACCGTCGCATAACCCTATCACTATAGCACTAACCCACTACATGAATATTGAGTCGCCTTTAATGACATAATGTCATCAAAAGCTGTTAGAACACACTAGTTACATTAACAACTGTGAACCATTGTGAATGAATGCAGTACCACGTGCAAGCAGAAGGCCCTTGAAAAATGTTGCAAAAGGATCTCTTCTAGCAGGCTCTTTGAGAACAGGGTCAACCTTCCATATCTTGCTGCATGTAGTGTCAAGCGAGAAATATAGACACAGATTGAACCAGTGTTTAATTTGAGCCGGTGGTTTCCGGTGCCTGGCAGCCGGTACTTAATTGCCTGAACATGCACTTATGACAGCTGGCACATGATGGCGCTGTTTGTGTAATTTGAAGATGAGTAGAAAAACAGTTGTTTGTTAATTCAATATACATTAAAAACACCTAATACCTGCCACGCAAGCCACAATTAAAGCTTTGACGACCTCAAGCAGTCGGAATTGTCACACTTGTAGCAGTGTGGTGGTTAGCAGTTGTGTAAGTATAGTAGCAATGTGTGGTGAAAACTGCGGTGGCCTCCTGGTAGAGGGCCCGGCACTTATTTCATTTTACTAACTAAGCACTGGATTCAACATTATGTTACAGCATCCATTTTAAACAAATTGGCGTCCCGGCCTAATTGAAACCTAGTTAGCCTAAGCCAGAAAAACACACTTAAACACATTGCAATAATTTTGTTTCAATTGCATTTGCTCCATGTCAGTGAACTGAGGAGCAGAATGACTAATATTGATGCACATTTCAATTTAAACACTCAAAATCTCGAATACAAATATGGCACTTGTCTGAGGAACCACTTCAAGCATTCACTGCAACACGTCTGCGCCCCATCTCATGTACCCACAACTCACTCATCCTCCCTTCTGTTCAAGCCTCATGGCCGTCACTCATGCATAGATGGCTGGCCTTCTGGCAGCCATATTGCAAAGGTTTGTGAGGTAAATACATCTTTGAAAAAATGAATTAGAAAAAGGTGTCTGAGCGCAGCCGTGAAACATCTCATTTAAAGACGCTGCAGGCCTGTGCAATGAATCTTTCCAATATCCGGCAATTCGAGGCTTCGCTGATGAATCGATCTTTTATGTATGCGATTAATTCAGTGCCATTAAATGGGCTGATAGTCATAGCAGCTATTTTCAGTGTGCAGAAAGCGCAGTATTGAGCCCTATAGACTACTACTATTAGCTACATTTACATAGCGCCTTTACACCCTAGATTTCGAGGCGCTGGCCTGCAGATCTTTAGCTCATTCCAGGACAAGATGTAAACTAGAGCGTTGGAAAAGATGTGTTATAATATCTTCTGTGAGGCTATTCCAGGCTTCTGCAGCTAGTCCTGAGAAATGCCTTCCCACCTTGAGGAAGAGCTTGAAAGGCAATTAACATTATTATTATTTCTTAATCACACTGTATGCTTTTTTATTTAAATATTGCCTAGGGTGACCAGATCTTGAGAACCAAAAGCCGGGACATTTTGCAAAAATAGAAGAAGGACTACAATTCTACATCAAAAGGAGTAGCAAAGAACGACAGCCCTCATCAAGATAGAAACACAGAAAAGGCACTAAGAAAATAAATACAATTTAATTTTTAAATCCCGCATCATACCTGTTAATTATATTGCTTACTTATAACAGCTGCTAGCCCCGCTTTGGAACACCTAAATAATTGCTGCTCAGTGTATTCAGTTGAACCTCTCTAAAAATCTGCTGGGACAGCTGGTGGAAAACCGGGACGCCTGGTCACCCTAATATTGCCTGCTGCGTTAGCCGATCTATATCTGGATGTATTGCACACAAAGTTAAACAATAAAGTAATTGTATATTAGGAGGTGCGTATGTGTTTGGCGGTCAGTTGGAGCATTTTGCGTTTACCGTGAATCTCCGATAGGGTTTCAGTATCCCTCGAGGGCTGAAATGGCAAAACAGAATTACATGTACAGAACCAAAGCAACATGTGCTGATTGCACTCCATCACTCTTTAAGCTCTCTCCACATGTTTACTTCCGCATGTTTACTTCCACACGGCCCTTGCCATGGAGGCCCTCACTCTGGAGGTCGCGGTACTCCTGGTGCAGTAATTTAGCACCTGGGATTGCTGATACGCCGACATCTGTAATTCCAGGATGAGAAGATACTTTGATATTACACCTGTTCCCCTTTGGAATGAGGAATAACAGTGAAATTGCTATTACCGTATAAGTTGCTACAGGTAACGCTCAATTTCCGGGCTGTTTTCCGGGGACTGATTCCAGCATGTATTACCGAATGGACATTGTCCTGGGGAAGCGTGGGAGCGGTAATACCTCCGATCCCTCCCAGGTGGACAGGACAGGAGTATGAGGACAAGAGTGTCTAGGACCGGGAGTTAATGGGTGTTTGTGAACTGTCATCGTGCACTCTCCGCCAGGCACCACCACACCTCTTTTAAGACTAGAAAAACCGGTATTCTCGATGCAGAGTGCTGCAGGAGTGAACCCGGTCACATGAAAGGTTTTGTCTGCGACACAAAACTGGAAACTCTTTGATAAATCTGCCCAGACTTGCTGTGAACAAGGGTAAAACAACACAACCGAAGTGCCCACGCGTGCCAGGACTCAAACATCCTGCGGGCCTACACACGCTGCTGCTGTTTGGAGCTTTCACGCGCGTTCGGTTCCCACCGTGAAAACGCACGCATGCACGTGCGCCCGTGTGAAAAGGTGGAGTGGGGAATGAAAACACAGGTGACGTTGAGAGCACGAGGCTAGTCCCGATAATCGAAATAACCAATAATTAGTGGATTAAGCACTGACCTTGTGTTCCAAACTAGCGCCATCAAGCGCTTCAATGCCTCGTCAGGGGCAGTATGTGATATATCAATGCAATTACTTACCGGTAATCTTCATTACTCCGGGTCCCGTTGTCCTCGTCCCATTTTAACAAAGTGGAGATCGCCATCTCCCGACAGAAAAAAAAAATCAGAGGAATGCTGGGACCCTAACCCTGCCCCTCCCACTGGGTGTACATAAACAGCACATACCCAGCATTCCGCCTGAACCACCAAGCCCCCATAGGAAGGCCGGCCGTCCGGGAGGGAGGGCGGGTCGTATGAATGGGACGAGTACAACGGGACCCGGAGTAATGAAGATTACCGATAAGTAATGGAGCATTACCCCCAGGTCCCTTATGTCCTCGTCCCATTCATTAACAAAGTCGAGAATACCAAAGCAGAAAACCCGGCCTTCCAAACCCTCAAGCACACCCAGGCAACCACACCAAAGGCAGCAACCCAAGGGAGGCAAGACAAAAGGGGAACCGCAGGAAACAACAGGCCGAGCACCCAGACAGGAAAGCACCCCACCAAAGCAGGAACGCACCCACCAAAGCAAACTGGAGACGACCAAGCCGAAGAAGAGGACAACCCACAGAGGGCAGCCAGCACGCACCAGGAGCCCCCCCCCCCAAACAAGGAAGGGGGAGAAAACGCCAAACCAAAAAAAAGCAACCGAGGCTGCCCACAACAAAAGGACAGCGTGGAGGACACACAAAGAAGAAGATCCCCCAGCGGCCCAACTGGCCAGCAAGCCAGAACAGGCCAGCAGGGACACACCCAAGGACCGGAAACCGGGACCAAGGAAAGACAGAAGGCGACAGCCACAACAAGAAGGCAGCCAACCAGAGAAACCGGAAACAGAGAACCCCGGCCAACCAAAGGGAAACCCCAACCCGCCAGACGGACGAAAGCCAAAAGGAGGCACCCCAAAGAGACCCCAAAGGCAAAGCCCCAGAAGGGAAACAGGCGCCAAAGCACCCAACACCCTGGACCGCAGCGGACCAGAGATGACGAAGCCCCAACAGGACACGTCCAAGGGAACCCACCGGACAAAAGCCGACAAGCCCAGCACCACCAGGGAGGCACAGAGGACCCGGCAGCAGCACAGCCACAGAGCGAGCCCCAACCACACTGGAGAAAGAAAAAGAAACAAGACCAGAGCCAGCCAACAGAGCGCAGGCACAACCCAAAGGAACACCCAAGGGCAGGACCACCCAGACCAAACCAGGAAGAAGGGAAGCACTGGCCAGGCACCAGCCCCCCTCCCCCCCCAACCAGAACGACTTGGCCCCCAGAGAGCCCAGAGGACAAAGTGCCCGAAACCCCACAGAGGAGGACCAGGCCCCAGGAAAGAACAGCCAGCACCAACCACCCGAGCCGCCAGATGACAACCACCAAGCACCCAGCCCGGGTGGCGGAGCCACAGAGAGAGCCCAGGAGCAGGCCAAGAGCCAGTAAAGGCCAAGGCCCACACAAGAAAGCCGGGGAAACAGGAACACAACCCCAGGAACGCTGGCCCACAGAGCCAGCAGGGAGCAGGCCCGCGGACCCAACAGAAACCAGCCTCCGAAAGAATGAAAGACCAACCCGGAGGATCAGACAGCCAGACCCCAACCAAACAGAAAAGGACAGGGAAAGAGCCAGAGACCAGAGACCCAGGAGGCCAAACGCCCCACAAGGAACAAGGCCGCAAACCGAACCAGGGCCCGACACGAAACCCCAGAGCAGCAGGGGCAGGGGAGGCTAATCCCCAAGGCCACAAAGACAAGGGCATACACCAACAGTAGAAGAACAAGCCAACCAGACACGCCCCCAGAGAGACCAGGCAGACAGCCGACCAAACAAAAGAGAGGCCAGCAAAGACCGGGGACCAACAACCCTGAACCGTACAGGCCCGGAAGGGGCAGGACAGGGCCAACAGCCACAACCCCAAAACACCCAACCCCAAGGGGAGGGAAAACAAACCCCCAAAACCAGCCAAGCCAGAGAGGCAACAGAAGCCAGAACGGAAGCCAAACAGACCGCAAAGGAACACAAACTCCACGGCCCAGCACACACCAAGGGCCGGCAGAAGCAGGGGAAAAATCCCAGGGCAACGCAAAAAGGAACCAGGAAGCCAGGGCCGAAGTCAAGCAACTCGCCTAGGCAAGAGGACCTGAAGGCCCAACCCGCACCTGGGAGAAGCCCACGCAGCGCACAGGCCAAAGAAAAGGGCAGGGAGACCGACAGAGACCCCCGGCACATAACCGCCAGACCAGGAGCCCTCCCCCCCCAAACAAGGAAGGGGGAAAAAACGCCAACGGCAGCAGGCCGGAAGAAAACAAAACAGAGGCAACCGCCAAAGAAAAACCGAGCCGCAGGCAGAGAAACAACAGACCGGGAACCGGAGGAAGCAGAGAAGCCAGAGGCACAAGCAGCACCAGACCCCGGACAACCAGCAGTAAGGAGGGTAGACCCCCAAAGTGGCAAGACAAACACCACAGAACCGCACCCCGACAGGGGAGGGGGGGACGCCGACAGACTCACACTGGGAGCAGGACCTGGGGGAGCACGCAGGGAAGACAGGAGCGGGCGGACAGGCAAAGACAGGCCCAGATCAAACCAAGAGGCCAAAACGGCAGGAACACCCCAAACCTGCAAGAACCGGGACCTGACAGCAGAGGGACCAGCCAACCAACCAACCAACAGGCAGGGAGCACACAAGCCAGGACACCGGCATCAGGATAGGGACCGGGGACGCCAGGCGAAACACACCCCAGAGCTGGCACAAAAGCCACAGCACAGCCAGCGAAACCAAGGAGGAACAGCCGGAGGCCAAGCCGAACCAGCCAGAAGCCGGCAGACCAGGAGCAACCGGAGACAACCCAGGACACGCCAACCCTGAAGCACAGAACACCAGGGCGCCACACAGGCATGAACAGGCCAGACACAGCCCAAGGGTAAACAGGGCAGAAAGATCGCCGGCCACAAGAAGGGCCAACGAAGGAGGAGCGCCGGGGCAATGGGGGAAGACAACCAAACCCCGGAGCCCAACACCAGCCAAGAAAACCCAGGAGAACCAGGCAGGAAAACACGGGTACCCAACCAGGGGCGAACCAAGCCAGTGAAGAGAGCTGCGGGCAAGAGCAGGCCCAGGAGTGCACGCAAGGGAGGATGGAACCACCCCAGGAGTAGGAACAGGTGAGCAATGAAAAGCGAAACCGGCCCAGCACAGAAAGGAACCAGCAGCCAGCAGACACGAGCAAGCAAAGCAGCAGGGGCGGCCGAAACCACCGACGCGCCAAGCCAGGACACCCAGAGAGCGCACAGGCCGCAGGGCCGAGGAAGGCGACCGACAGGGGCCGAAAGCCCACAAGAGCAGTAAAGCCCAGGCAGCCCCCCACCCAGGCACCAACCATGCCCGACCCCGCCAAACGCCTAAGACCAGAAGAGACCAGGAGCCTCAGGGAGGAAAGGCCGGAGGTGGAAAACAGGCACAAGGCCAAGCAACCGCACCAGGCACCCAGGCGGACCCCCAACAGGGAGAACAGCAGAGAAGAGAGGAGACCAGGCGCCAATGACCAGGACACAGCACCAGGGAAAAACAGCCCGGCCATACAGAAGGACTCCCAAGGACTACCGGAAAGAGGAAGCAAAACAGGCGAACCCCCACATGGAACACACCCAGGGGGGGGGAGGGGGGAGACACGAACAATGCCACTCCCCCAGCCCAAGGCGCACCACCAGGCACCACGCCAGGGCAGGAGGAGCAACCGGCTGGGGCGCCAGGCACACCGGGGGCAGCAAAGACCAATCCACAGCCAACAGTCAGGCCGCGAGGGGGCCGGGGCCTCAAGGACAACCAGAGGCAGATCCCCAGTCCCCAGTCGCTCCGCACAGCTAAGAACAGCAAAGAGCAGGAGCCCAACGCACCACCAGCCACAAAACCGCCCCACAATGGACTGGCAATACGGTGCACAAGCTAAAATAGTGCGAACGTGACACGAAGGGAGCAGGGGCAGCACACCAGCTGCGACACAGGTGGACACAACAAACAGGCAGATGCATCCATCAGAAAGAAGACCGCAGCAGGAGTATTCCACGACCCCCAGCACAGCAGGCGGAACCAGTGTACAGGCGAAGCCAGTCCCAATGAGAAGGCAGTGGCCTGCACCAACCGAAGCAATCCAGAGCCAAACACGCACTCCCATGAACAGATGAGTGCCCCCAAAGTCATGTCCACAACGATTCGCCAGGGCAGCTCCTGAGAAGCAAACGGAGTGCATCCAAGCGCAGCAGAGAACGCAGCCGGGGAACACATGGACCACGACAATGAAACAACTGTATCCCAGAACGGGGAGACACAGAGAAACGAGGTGAACACAGAACACAACACAACTGCAGCACACTCATTGCACGGAAGAGGCAAGCTGCCGGACACTGCGCCAGCAAGCCAGCCCCACATGTGAAAGGAAAGCACTGCCCGCCTTTCAAGTTGACAGAATATAAGGTCATCTCAAAAACCACAGCCATGGAAACACCAGGATGTGAACACGCAACCTATGGAGCAAGAGTCAGAAACCATAACCACTAGGCCACAGTGACTCATTATGACCGTGATTGATCAAATCAGTAGAAGTTGTAAGTAGTTGACTCAACTCTCCAGCATCCCAGTGTGTGTTGCAGAGTATCGTAGTCACATCCAAACTTGGCCACAGACGTGAAAGGTACACAAATGCAGGGAAATGTGAGGCACAGCTTGATCTCCCCCCCCCCCAGCTGACGACTCACATCCGAAAGAGACGTCGCCCAGCTTCACCAAGGCCCCAGGGCAGCAAAGAATGGGAAAAAAACAAACAAACACTGCTACGCTGTACTCACCCGTGAGGGGGGCCAGGAGGCCGGGAGACACGAACAAGGCCCCCCCGCAGCTCATGGTGCAACACCAGGAACCACACCAGGGCAGGGAGGACTTCCCGCATCGGGAAGCAACCGCGGCGTGTCTTCCACCCAGCCAGAACCCAGGAATGCGCGCCCTACGACCCGGAAGGCCGGCGCACAAGCCGCAAAGTGCCAGCCGGCACACAAGAGCCATCCGGGAAGAACCCAGCCTCCCAGCAAGCTCGGCAGGCCGGGAGGCAGGACAGCAGACACCCCGACCGGACAGCCAGGCAGCCGGACGGGGAGCACCAAGTGGAAAAGCCACTCAAGCCCAGCAAGAGCAGCACCAGCATCCACAACACCTGTCGACAGGCAGAAAAAAAGAACAGGCGGAATGCTGGGTATGTGCTGTTTATGTACTCCCAGTGGAAGGGGCGGGGTTAAGGTCCCAGCATTCCTCTGATTTTTTTTTTCTGTCGGGAGATGGTGATCTCCACTTTGTTAATGAATGGGACGAGGACATAAGGGACCTGTGGGTAATAGGGGTACTGTTAAGCAATCCCTTCGGAATGGGGCATAATGTATGGAAACTGCTGCTGCTGCATCCATTTCCACATGGGAGCCTGCAATTCCGGGACTTTTGTGGGAACAAGGTCCTCCCGGTGTGACCTGAACATGTTGTCCTTGGAAAACAATGTGGTGACAGTAATACCGCCAGAGTCATGATACCATATTTGGCAGAAACTTGAGGTTCCGCTAAAAACAGGATTTAGAGGCCACTTGTAACGGAGACTGTGTCTACCGAGGGCTCACTCGCAAATAGATCATTTGCATGGATTTCAGGCACAGTCCTGATGCATTTTGTGAATCATCAAAAGTGTGGACATTGGCACAAATCGTGTCGGTGCTGAGTGGTTCATAGATTTGCGCATTTGTTTGTGAATCTGACCCACAGCGCACAAATATGCAGTGTTGTTTTAAGGATTTTTGGGGCCCTGGGCAAGACATATTTTAGGGCCCACTTTTCGGATAAGGTTGAAGTTTATCATACATTTTATGATAATTCAAGCTCACATGATGCCCATAATATTGATTTTTTTATCGGGGCACACAAAAACAGCTGAAATATGTCTTGTCTGGTGTCCCAATATTCCTTAGAATGACAGTGGGTAGGGAGAGAAAGTGTTGAGAGGTAGAGATAAGCACTTAGCACGAGAGCACGAGAGTGGTTGAAGTAAAGAACTAGAAGTGACACAAAGATCTTTTTCCCGGGGGGCCCCCTTGGAAGGTGGCGCTCTGGCAGTGCTTAATTAGTAAAAAAAAATAAGTGCCAGAGCTCTCGTCAGGAGGTTGCTACAGCTTGCACAACACATTGCCCCTGCCATACTGCCAATAGCAACAACACAACTTCTAACCATCACACTCCTACAAAGTGTGACAATTCAGACTATTTCAGGCCTCCAAAGCAATAAGAATGGCTTGGGCGGCAGGTAATAGTAATTTGTAGTGTATTATATTGAATTAATAATTAACTGTTTTTGTGTTAATCCCCAAATTAGCCTGACAGCATCCACCTTTTGGCAGATTGTCACAAGCATCGGTGTTGACAATTAAGTGCTGGTGCCGAGCACTGGAAACCACCGGCTCAAATTAAGCACTGGGCCCTGAGCAATTGTCCACTTTACCCATGCCTTAAAACGCCTCTGCAAATATGCCAGCATGAATGGCATAACATACCATGACTAAGGGCCTGATTTAGATCTTGAGGGAAGGGTTAATTCGTCACAACGGTGACGGAGTACCCTATCCGCCGAGATCTGAATCGCGGCCTTTAATTGTGTCTTTTACTGCAAGTTCTGGAGTAAGTCACACATAAGTAAGGGATAAAATACAGTAGATGAGACAAAAAGCTTAGTGACTCAGCCTGGTGAAGCAGAGCCCTGGCTGTGTCGCAAGATATCAAGCTCATTGCTGAAGTCATCAATAAAACTATGCTCAGCTGCCCTTTTACGTTTAGATCTGCATATAATCTTGAAATATTTTGTTATGTTTTATTCTAGCAGTGTGATGACTCGAGAGGGAAATTGACATATTATTTAAAAAAATGTCAATGGTAGCAAGGACGTCAGCCCCTCCCTGCTAGCTTGTTCTCAGGGAATCCTGATTTCCACAGAGAATTCCTCGCCTGGATCATGTACTGCAAATCTGTTCAGTAGTGAAATATCAACAGAGAGCTGCTCATTTGTCAAACCAGCCAGCCAGCCTCCTGTGGAGGAACACAGCCAAGCCCGGTCAATACTATTAAATTCAGACACTACATCCATCATTTCACTGATAGGCACAAGCTAGGAACTCAGTTTCCTCATTGGGTGAACCTTCACGGCTGGAGAACTGAGTCATTGCTTTACATTATTTTGATTTTTACGTAATATGAATTTACTTTGTTGTTCATTTGGAAAAGAGATCATTTATGCAAACATTTTAATTTGCCCTCCCATTATGCCCTAATCTGAAGCGTTATTTATTGAGAGAATGTCAATTTTCATTTGGCAACAATGTGCCATTTGAGTCTTCATTTTTCCTTCTTTTTGTCTGGCGTTAGCCTAGACCTTATGATTTTACTAAAATTATATGATTAATATACCTACTTGTAGGCACTTTCAGCCAGTCCTCTTCATCCATTGCGCTGTTATTGTGTCATTCACATTTTTCTTCTCCTACTACAGCATACAGCATGGGGATGCCATGTGATAACTTCACCATGACTAAGAGCTTTACCCCCTTTCACAAGGAGCACATTCACACACAAAGCAGTTCCCTTTAGTGGCAATGGTTACTATGGCACTGGGTGCTTTTTGAGCAGGGGCGTAGCTTCAGGGGGTGTTTGGGGTGTTACAACCCCCCTAATAAATGTGTTTTCTGGTAAACAGTTGGGTACAGGTGCTTTCAGTCAGGTATAGTGCAGTGTCTGTCGGCTTTCAACTGAAATCCTTACATGTAAAGAGACAACAATTCACACACACACTCTTTCTTTCTGCTTTGAAAGTCTTCAAAAATTAAGGTGGTTTACAAAATATTGTTTTTCCTCACTTAGTACCTCTACCAATCCTCATTCCTCTCCCTTTCCACGGCCCCTTAAGCCCCTCTCATGACCCTGCTAGTCGTATAATGTATTTTAACATTGTGTGCTAGCGTGATTGTTAGAAAATCTGAAGCTCACCCCCCCCATTCTTACTGACCAAGCTACGCCCCTGTTTTTGAGATGTTTAGCCATTGTTCTGTTTTTATTTTAGGTTGACATTGCCCATTAATTTCCCCAACAATAAAGTTTTGTAAAACCCATTACAAAACAAGTGTTGACAAATGGCGACCTATTGGCTTTGCCAATGCTTGTATTAATGTGTTAACTTCTCCCCTGTTGACTTTAGTTCCTGTTGTCGTCCATGGATTTTATTTGTCCAATAGCTGACTTCTTGAGGAAGAGTGAGACAATGATCAAAAGAGAATCTTGTTTCAAAGTTTAGCATTTCCTTGTAGAACTGTTCATTTTTTGTAAAGATATTTTAAAATATCGCGATTTTTATTTTCCCATGGCCACTGTGGCGTTGTCCCAAGTACTAGTGGTGTTTCTTCACATAATATTGTGACAACATATTGCAATACTAATTATAGGCAAAATATTATCAAGGACACACATATCAACTTCACATATTTACTATGTAAAGTACAAAAATATTGACTACAAAAATATAGTGGACCAAAACATTGTCATTACATAGGTAACTAAATATAATTTAAAGTATTTAACATTATTAACTTAAAAAAAGACACTAGCTTAAAAAAATATTGCATTAAAAAACAATGTGATATTGAATGTATATAAATACATTTTATAATATACATAAACAAATTTAATATATAACAATAATATATTATAAAACGAACATAGCCTGTAAACAAATACAATTATGTAGTGCAGTGGATGAACCATTGACATCCACCACACTACATTAACATAGTGGTGTACATTAATGGGTCGTCCACTGTACTGGAAAAGAAAATGTTTCTGGTGAAGACACCAGAAGCATTTTCTTTTCTGAAGTCAAACTCAGAACACGAGCAAAGAGCTTCCCTCACATCCAGAGTTTGATTTTTTGTTTTGCTTTGCTGTAACGAGCAGCGCACAGAGTGCGCTGACATTCCTGCAAACCAAAAGTGAAAATAGATGTGGTTTTCTTACCCAGAATGCCCAGCAGACCTCAATCAATCAATCAATCATGTCACTTATAAAGCGCACTACATACCCGCGAGGGTCTCAAGGCGCTGGGGGAAGATGGGGGTGGTGCTGCTACTGATCGAAGAGCCAGGTCTTGAGGAGTCTTCTGAAGGCCAGTAGGTCTTGGGTCTGCCGAAGGTTGGTGGGGAGGGTGTTCCAGGTCTTGGCGGCGAGGTGGGAGAAGGATCTGCCGCCGGCGGTCGTTTTCCGGATGCGGGGGACTGTGGCGAGGGCGAGGCTGGTGGAGCGGAGCTGGCGGGTGGGGGTGTAGAAGCTGAGTCGTCTGTTGAGGTAGGCTGGTCCGGAGTTGTGGAGTGCTTTGTGTGCGTGGGTGAGGAGCTTGAAGGTTATCCTCTTGTTGACAGGGAGCCAGTGCAGGTCTCTCAGGTGGGGTGTGATGTGGCTGCGTCGGGGGATGTCGAGGATAAGACGTGCAGAGGCGTCCTGGATGCGTTGCAGCCGTCTCAGGAGCTTAGCCGTCGTTCCTGCGTAGAGGGCGTTTCCGTAGTCCAGCCTGCTGGTGACGAGGGCCTGGGTGACTGTTTTTCTTGTTTCGGTGGGGATCCACTTGAAGATCCTGCGGAGCATTCGGAGGGTGTTGAAGCAGGATGAGGAAACGGCGTTGACCTGCTTAGTCATGGAGAGGGTGGGGTCGAGGATGACCCCTAGGTTGCGTGCGTGGTCGGTGGATGTCGGGGCTGTTCCCAGTGATGTTGGCCACCAGGAGTCGTCCCATGCTGAAGGGTTGGAACCAAGGATGAGGACCTCCGTCTTGTCCGAGTTCAGCTTCAGGCGGCTGGTACTCATCCATTCGGCGACGGCCTTCATTCCTTCATGGAGGTGGGCTTTGGCGGTGTGAGGGTCTTTGGTGAGGGAGAGGATCAGCTGGGTGTCGTCGGCGTAGGAGATGATGTTGAGGTTGTGCTGTCGGGCGACGTGGGCGAGGGTGCCATGTAGATGTTGAACAGCGTTGGGCTGAGGGAGGAGCCTTGGGGTACGCCGCAGATGATCTTGGTGGCTTTGGATCGGAAGGGGGCGAGGCGGACGCTTTGTGTTCTGCCGGAGAGGAAGGATGTGGTCCAGTCCAGGGCCTTCTCTTGGATCCCGGCGTCGTGAAGGCGTGTTCGTAGTGTGTGGTGGCAGACCGTGTCGAAGGCGGCTGATAGGTCCAGGAGGATGAGGGCTGCTGTTTCTCCGTTGTCTAGCAGGGTCCTGATGTCATCGGTGGCGGCGATGAGGGCGGTTTCGGTGCTGTGGTTGCTGCGGAAGCCGGACTGGGAAGGGTCCAGGATGTTGTTCTCCTCGAGGTAGCGGGTCAGTTGTTTGTTGACGATTTTCTCGGTGACCTTCGCGGGGAACGGGAGCAGAGAGATGGGTCGGAAGTTCTTGAGATCCTTGGGGTCTGCCTTGGGTTTCTTGAGTAAGGCGGTGATCTCGGCGTGCTTCCAGCTTTCCGGGAAGGTTGCTGTCTCGAAGGAGATGTTGATTATTTTCCGGAGATGGGGCGCGATGGCTGTACTGGCTTTGTTGAAGACGTGGTGAGGGCACGGGTCTAGCGGTGAGCCGGAGTGGATGGTGTTCATGATCTCGCTGGTGTCCTCGTCGTTGATGTTGGTCCAGGAGAGCAGGCGGTTGGTGGTTGTGGGGGCAGTGGTCTCGGTGGTTGCCGGGGCGGTTGTGGTGTTGAAGCTGTCGTGGATGTCGGCAATTTTGCGATGGAAGAAGGTGGCCAGTGAGTCGCACAGGTCTCGCGACGGCGGGATGTCGTTGGTGTTGGAGCTGGGGTTGGAGAGTTCCTTCACGATGTTGAAGAGCTCTTTGCTGTTGTGTACGTTGTTGTCTAGGCGGTCTTTGAGTGAGGTCCTTTTGGCGGATCTGATGAGGTGATGGTGACTGCGGGTGGCGCTCTTGTGGGCGGCGTAGCTGTCCGCTGTCCGTTCGTGGAGCCAGATCTTCTCCAGTTTTCGGCATGTTCGTTTGGAGGCCTGGAGGTCTTCGGTGAACCAGGTGGCTTTCTTGCTGGTGTGGCTGTTGGGCGGATTCTTGAGCGGGACCTCAAATGTTTGTTAATATCACATATTTTTCTCACATTTATATAAGGGAAACTTCTGGAATCTGCTTGGATCCACTCAGTTCCTACCACCCAGGGTTGCTACACTTCTCCTGATAAACATAGTGCCCCACTTGTGTGGCTGGGCCTAGCACATGTAACAGGAACGGATCAAACCAGGTAGCATGCAAGACTCGCAATGGACTTGTGTGGGACCCGTCGGAACACTGGGTGCTAGAAAAATTGTGGATCCATTCACATTCCAGAAGTTTCCGTCACAGATATGTGAGCAAAATGCAAGATTATAGTCAAAGTTTGTGGTTTATAGGGGGTTGTGGGTAAGAAATGGTTGTGGAATCCATACAAGGCAGTGGCAGCGAGCACGACCCCAAATTTTGCAGCTACCCCATCACCAAAACAGAATTTTTTTTGACAGGGAATGATGATGTCTCCATGTTGAGTTTTGGGGCCATATGTCAGGGGTGCTAGGCCGAGACACACAAGTGGGCTAGCCTTTTTATCAGGAGAAGTATGAAAATGCTGGGTGGTAGGAATTTTATGGATCCATACAGATTCTGGGAGTGGCTGTCACAGACATGAGGAAAATGCAAGATTTTAGCCAAGGTTATAGGTTTGCAGGGCATTATGGGTAGTATAACATCATAGGATTCATGCAAGGCACACCACCCTGAACTTCCCAGGGGTCTAGTTTTAATAAATGTCTGGGTTTCGTTGGTTTCTCTGGGTGGCTGCCAAGGCCAGGCCCAAACACTGAGGCTACCTCCATAGCCAAAAGAGGTAATTTTTTGACAGGAAATGCTGATGTCTCCATGTTGCCTTTGGAGTCTTTTGTGTTACGGGTGCTAGGCCCAGCCACACAAGTGGGGTACCATTTTTATGGGGCAAAGTTTGGAAACACAGAATAGTATAAGATTTGTTACTATGAATTTAATTTTTCTCCATTATTGACTTCCATATGTAAGTTAGTATGGAAGAAAGATCAGATTTTGCAAACTGCCCCTCAAAATCCTCACTCACGCCTACAAATGCCTACACAACAACGGACCCAAATACCTCAACGACAGAATCAACTTCCACGTACCCAAAGAAACCTCCGATCTTCCAACCTCGCACTGGCCGAAACCCCGCGTATCCACAGAGCCAGAGCAGGTGGAAGATCCTTCTCTCACATTGCAGCCAAGACCTGGAACAAGCTACCAGCAGACATCAGACGCGCCCCCTCCCTGAACACCTTCAGGAAGACCCTCAAGACCTGGCTCTTCAGCTAAACAGATCTGCGGACCCCCCACGCCCCTCAGCGCCTTGAGACCCTCACGGGTGAGTAGCGCGCTTACAATTCCCTGATTGATTGATTGATTGATTGAATTGCATGATAGTATGGACAACCCCAAATTCAGGGGTGCACAAATAACCACTATTCCTAAACCCATTATCTTGTGCTCATTTAAAAAATATATAGGATTCCTTCATATCCATTTTTCATTTGTTAGATTTTACCATGTGAATTGCTGCATGGTTCATGTACAATTAAAAGTCATTATAAGCTGTAGCTCAGTTGTGGGCTCTAGTTATCACGTGTTTTTGTATAACCAACAAACACCCTGCACCAGAAAGGTCTGACGGACATAACATAAGCTACTTTTCTAAATCGGCTATTGGGCAACAAATTACAGATGAAAAAGTCACCAATTGCTTTTTTTCTACTTATTTTCATTAATATTTTATTTCAACGATTAGTTTCTTTTGGAAAACCATGCGCAATCGATATAAATGACCCCATACTGAATTTAAAATGTTGTCTATTTCTCAGAATTGCATAACTTTCTCGGTTCATCCATGGGTTTCACATCTGTTTCCATCCCAAACTGCAAGTAGGTTGAAACCACAAAAAATAGGAAAATTGGACTGCCAGTTGAAAAATGCAAAAACTGTGATAAGAAATTGGTTGTTTTACAACTCTGCTTGTTCCTGAACGCTGCGAAGAAGATGATCATAGCACAGCAGAGCTTGTTTATGCCATTTTTAAAGAGAAAAACATATGCTTTCTTGCACTTTTTCTCATTTTTCCAACAAACCAAAATGTTGCTATATTTAGGTGATTTTCTCATAAACCCTGGGTAACTTTAGAATCCCCGACACGTTGGGCAAAAAAGGATGCACATTTAGCCTGGTTACCTTTTGTGGAAAAAAAGTTAAGAAGCGTGAAGTGCCCCAGACATCAAAGAAAGGCCTCCGCACTGAGGGTGGAAAAGCATCAGCAACTAAGAGGCTAGCCCATTAACAGTTAAAAAATGAATTACCAATTTATCAAATTACCAGATTAAAATGTTAAAATAAATAATTTATAAACAAATATGGAATTACTCGCCTAGAAACCAGACAACCCACAAACATTATTCAAAACATTAGTAGAAAACCCATAAATATTACAAAATAATGAAACAAGTAATAAACATATTAATGATATAAAAAACAAAACCGTAATACATTAAATTAATATAATTAATGAAAATAGTGAAATAATGTACATAATTAATAATCTAACAAATTAAACTATATAATATAAATAAATTATTTATAAACAATTATAAAATATTTCATCAAAAAACCTTCCCACTCTATGTCCCTATAAAACTAACAACGCACCAATAAATAAAGAAGATTTATATAACATAAAACAATTCTTTAAATATTACTAAAACAAAAATAAAATAAACTCTATGAATAGAATATTACACATAATTAACATTAAAATATTAATAACTTTTAACACAAGTAATAAAACATTACACAATAATTATAAACAATGTTATGTACAAAGACATTATAAAAGATATTAAACACTGAAAAAAGGACATGTTTACCTACGATATTCTGTCCCATGAGATTCTTGACAGCATAATATTTTTGACACAATATTTTTGTTCAACAATATTATTGAAACAATATTAAGGTTGTACACCCAGTGGCGTAACACAGGCCCCGCGGTGCGGGGGGGCCCTAACTGCAGGGGACCTCCTCAGCACAGTACTCTCGTCCGAGAGCTCCTGATAAAACCCCCCTCCAAGCACCTTGCAGGGGGTTCCCCTCAAATTTCGTTACGCCACTGTGTGCATCCCAGCATTTTCATTAATCTTAATTCGTCACAAGGGTAATATCTTCACAGCCAGTGCTTGTAGATTATTTCAATATGGTCCCCAAAATAGATGTATCTCCTCAAATCAAATCGATTTTTCCTTCATATAGCCGCAGGAGTGAATTATCGTTTACAATGAAAATAATATTATATATCTGACTCAGGGCAGGGCAGAAAGCATTAATATGCAGTCCATTGGTTCATTTTATAGCCTTAAAGTCCGCTGCAGAAGGCTATACCGGTTGTTAAAGGCCCTGGACCCGAGTTATAGGCAGAGCTGCAGACTAGGGCCTATAAGGAGGGTGAGGGCCATAAACAACAGGTATAGCCCCAGGCAGAAGAGCTATAAGGCTATTAGAACATTCAACCCATTAGGGGTAGAATGTTCTAATTAAAAAAGTAAGAAACAGAAAGACAAACATTAGAATGTTGGAGCAGAAGTCTTATACCAGCCATTGTAAGCCTGGAGCCATTCAATTGTCTTCAATGGGGTTCATAACATTCTAATGTTCCAATTCAAATTAAATGTTCACATAAACATACTTTTATGGAACATTTATGCAATGTAATTGATGGAAATATATGGGATAACTAATTTAATTATGAAAACGTATGTAGTTGGCTTGCAGTTCTGGGGGAGTTTTTAAAAGTAATGAGGACTTACCTCTTAAAGCCAGTGCTAACTATACAGCCTTCTAAGCATGTAGCTAATTTTGTGAAATCCAGAAGTCAACAAATCAATAGTGTTCCTAACTTATTTAGAACCGGACTTTAGATCTCTTTTATTAAATGATGGAGCTGCAAAGCAGAGGCCACATTAATCTGCCAGGGAGTGGCCACATTGCTCAGCAAGGTACTTGCCACAAGAAGCTTCATGACACTTGCCATATTTAATTGCAAGGCCCGTACCAGATTTCTACGTAAGGCACTGTTCACAAATTGACTCAAGGCACTGGTCACATACAGTTTTACGATACTTACCACATTGAGTTACAAGAAATAGAAATACCAGTATTTGTAAAGCGCACAGCTACCTCCAGAGAGGTGTCCCGGCGCTGGGGGCCGCCAGGAAGATTAAGCGAGCTATTGCCCAGAGTCACAAGGTGCTGGGCTAACCTGGCACCGGGGATCGAACCGTGAGCCCCCGTGTTCCGGAGACAGCCACCCTGGCCGCTACACCACACCTCTTCCCTATGCCCACACTGAGTTTCAAGGTACTTACTGCATTAAGTTGCAAGGCTCTGGGCACATTGAGTTGTACATCTATTGCTGCATTGAGTTGCAAATTGCTTACCTCATTGAGTTGCAAGTTGCTTACCTCATTGAACTGTATGGTGCTTTTGAGTTGCAAGGTGTTTACCTCATTGAGTTGCAAGATGCTTACCTCATTGAGTTGCAGGATGCTTACCTCACTGAGTTGCAATACGCTTACCTCATTGAGTTGCAGGATGCTTTACCTCACTGAGTTGCAATACGCTTACCTCATTGAGTTGCAGGATGCTTACCTCATTGAGTTGCAGGATGCTTCCCTCATTGAGTGGCAAGATGCTTACCTCATTGAGTTGCAAGTCAATCTCATAGAGTTGCATGGCATTGGCGACAAATTGGGTTGCAAGTTGTTTACTCCATTGAGTTGCAAGGCACTGGCCACATTGAGTTGTACATCTATTGCTGCATTGAGTTGCAAGGTGCTTACAACAGTGATTTGCAAGGTGCTTGCCTCATTGAGTTGCATGGCACTGGCGATACTTTGGGTTCCAAGTTATCTACTGCATTGAGTTGCAAAAACTGGCCACATTCATTTGGAAGATGCTTGAAACATTGGGCTGTAAGGCACTGACTGCATTGTTTTGCAAAGTATCTGCCACATTGAGTCTTTCTGAATGAGTTACAAATTACTTTCTTCCATACGCTGTAAGGCACAGACTGCATCATTTTACAGGGGACTTGCCGCATTGAGTTGAGTTATGTTTTTCAGATTTGTATAGGACGCTGTCACCCGGGAGGGTATCCTGGTGCTGACTAGTTACAAGGCGCTGGCCACAATGAGTTTTAAAACTTCTGATTACTAGCTAGTATTTTATGAAATGTTTTATATTATTATTTTGAGATCTTGATATACCTGAAGTTAGGAGCCCCACTTCATGGAACTCCTTTGGTGTGGTGCCCTGAACCTCTAGCGAGCTGTAATATAAAAATTTCCTTGCACATGACTCAGGGGAGGCTCCGCCATTATGGCGGAGGAGCGTCGCCCCCCTCTCTCCCCCTGCTGAAAGCCAGCAGAGGCAAAGGAGTCAGGACAAAAATAAAATGATAATAAAACATTTTTATTATCATTTTATTTTTAGCCCTGCAGCCTGCGAGGGAGGGGCGTGGTCTCCCATCCTGATGCTGCAGCACCAGGGAGGAGGGGGGGAGTGGTGGGAACTACCAAGTGCTCATGACTGTTTGGCCGGCCCTCTGGGGCCGGCCAAACGGTCATGCGCACTTATCCTTTCTCCACCTAGCTGCATTGTACATTTGGGTGGAGAAACCAACACAGGCTCCCAGTCTATGTCTGAGCGGCGAACCGAGGCGCATGTGAGCAGCGCTGGTATTGGGAGCTGGGAGCCTGCGCAGTATGCAGCAGGCTCCTAGCAAGGACGCAAGGATCAGAAGCAAGCTGGCAGCCGCTGGAGCAGGTACGCTTTCCTTTTTTAAAATTTATGTTTGTTTGTTTGTTTTTAGTGTTTACCTCCCCCCACCCCACCACGTCATACTACGAGTGGGCACTACTGACATGACTGAGTGTGATAAGAAAGTCATGTCAAAAATGTAATAAGAAGCGGCATTGCTGTTTGGCACAGGTATTGGTAGAGAATAGCCCTAGTAGATTATGACACACCTAGCAAACCTGATTCCGTCAGGAGGCCAACGGAAGTACCCAGAGGGACTGTGTTTTGGGGGCAATAAAAGGTACCCAGCTAGACCAAACCTCGTGGGCAGTAGAAGGTACTGGGCTAGACAATGCTTTGAGGTCAGTAGAAGGTGCCAATCTATACTGTGCCTTGGGACAAGTAGAAGGTGCTCGGTTAGACCGGACCATCCCTTGAGGACAGTAGAAGGCACCTGGCTACACCATGCCTTGAGGACAGTAGAAGGCACCTGGCTACACCATGCCTTGAGGACAGTAGAAGGCACCTGGCTACACCATGCCTTGAGGACAGTAGAAGGCACCTGGCTACACCATGCCTTGAGGACAGTAGAAGGCACCTGGCTACACCATGCCTTGAGGACAGTAGAAGGCACCTGGCTACACCATGCCTTGAGGACAGTAGAAGGCACCTGGCTACACCATGCCTTGAGGACAGTAGAAGGTGTTGGGCTAGACTGTGTCTTGGGACAAGTAGATGGTGCTCAGTTGGACCAGATCATGATCTTACGACAGTAGAAGGCACCTGGCTAGAACGTACTTTGGGGCGGTAGAAGGTGCCAAGCTAGACTGTACCTTGGGACAAGTAGAAGGCGCTCAGTTAGACCAGACCATGCTCTGAGGACAGTAGAAAGCACCTGGCTAGACCATGCCTTGAGGACAGTAGAAGGTGTTGGGCTAGACTATGCCTAGTTAGACCAAGCCATGGGGGCAGTAGAAGGTGCCTGACTTGACCATGACATGGGGGCAGTAGAAGGTGCCTGGCTGAACCGTGCATTGGGGCAATTGAAGGTGCCCTCTAGATCGTGTCATGGGGTCAGCAGATGGTACCTGGCTACATGATGCCTTGAGGGCAATAGGTATCCAGCTAGGCCATGCCATGGGGGCAATTGAAGGTCCCTGCTCAGCCATGCTTTGGGAGCAGGATAAGGTGCTGGGCTAGACTGTGCCTTGAGGGGCAGGAGGAAGTGCAGCTCTAGACCATGTCTTGGAGGCAGTACAAGGTGCCCGACTAGACTGTGCCTTCGGGGCAATACAAGGCGCCCAGCCTGACTGTGCCGGGGGGAATAAATGTGCCGGCTAACTCGCGCAGTAGACAGTACAAGGTCTCCATGGTCCAGGACCAGCATAGAAAGTTGAAGCCCAGAGAAGCATCCTGATGACTGAGGATAGCACGACGTGGAGACCAGTATTGTAAGTGATACCGAAACCACAGAGGAATAACACAGAATAGGAAACAAAAGCGAATCAAACATCCCCCAGCGGTGCTTGAACTGTGGGGTTTGTGTGCCCTGCCGAGACTGTACCAGGGCAGGGAACCCTCTCTCTGAGAGGGGGCAGCTGCTGTTTGCACACAGTACATTCAGTTCTGTAAATACTGTTTAAATGGTTTACATTCTGGAGACTTCAGTTACTTCCACCAGCCTGTCCTACCAGCCAAACTCTTTTGTCTCAAATATTTCCGAGGAGCAGGGAAAGACTGGTGCAGCCTTCCCTGTGGCCTAAGAAAACTCAGAATGTATGGGGAGGAGGGGGGGGGGGTCGCTGTACCTCTCTCCCCTGCTGCAGGCCAGACCCTTAGCTACAGAGAGACATGAAATAATCCAGTGAGATTTCCTGCGCCAGTCTCAGCTCGAGGTGTTTGTATTACATTCATAGAGAAGCATAATACTTGCTATGTTTTGGCATCATACCTAGCATGCCGCTGGGTACATTTTATATGTAAACATCTTAAAGACACCGTGTATTGACACAACATAAGTGGCAAAAACAAAGCCTTTAAACTACTCATCTGCATTGCTGTCTTCACACCGATGGATTAATCCATCCATTAAAATGTCTTTTTACCTGTTTCTCTCTCACCCTGTTTGTCATCCACTCTGTTCATCTGCCTGTCTGTCCAGCTCTGTCCACCCATCCTTCCTTCTCACTGTTGCCACGATGGGGCAGCAGGCACACGCCCATGTTATGATTTGTAAAAATGAAAATAAAGAGCAATGCTTTAGCAGCAGTAGATACCTCCCCCCCCCTAGCTGCCATTCTAGTTTAATATATTATTTGGAAATGCCTCAACTTCTTAGTTCTCTCATGAGACCGATGTGATATAAAACTTGTTAATACACCTGATAGTCATCTCGTTCGTCAGTTTATTTTAATACACCTGATATTCCTCAGATTTTTCATAAACATGATATTAATCTCTTTCGTCAATTTTTTTGACACAAGGGGCCGTATTACGGAAGTGCCCCGGGGGTGCAACTGGCGTTTGTGTCTGCTTTGCGTACTCCCAGGGCACTTTGGTATTACAGAAGGGGCCGCATAATAGAGACCCTGGGGCCCTATTATTTATTGGGCGCACTTTCCCTGTTTGCACCCGGCGCACCTTAAAACAGGTGCGCCGGGCGCAAGCTGGGAAAGTGTGCCCTATTACATAGAATCTGCAGCCCCCAGGGCAGCCGCAAACTCGCACTGCCCTGGGGGCAGCGCATTCAGGTGAAAAACGGAGCAGCTTTGAAGCAGCCGCTCCGTGTTCACTGTGCAGGCGGCAACCAGCCTGCACTTTTTAAGGGGATTAGAGATCCCCTTACAGGCGGGTGCAGTGAGTGACTGCACCCGCCTGCAAGGGAATGTCTGGGGGGGTCTATAGGAACCCCTTTGCCACCTCCAGAGGGTTGCTATCAGGTGGCTCACTGACTTTTTAGGTGGCACACTGTCAGTGCACCCCCTGACAGCTTCTTTGCCTCTGCGCCCACGTCTATAATACAGCACGGGCGCAGAGGCAAAGGGTTTCCCTCATTTGCATGGGGCCACACCCCCATGCAAATGAGGGAACGCCCTCTTGAGAAAGCACCTATGCTGTATGTGTTCCAGCGCTGTCAGTATTACAGAAGGGGCTGCACAAGCGTGTGCGGCCTCTTCTTTAATACCAGAGTGCCCCGGGGGCGCGCCACGTGGGCGCAAACACCCGTTGCGCCCCCGGGGCACTTTGTGTAATACGGCCCCAGATATTCGTCTCTTTCAGCTGTTTTTTTTAACACCAAGAAAAATGAGCAGTTTTTTAAAATACATCTGATATTTGTCTCTTTGAGCAGTTTATTAAATACACCAGATATTTGTCACTCTCAGGAGTTTTTTAAATACACTTGAAATTCGTCTCTTTGAGCAGTTTTAAAAAAAATACCTAAACAGATATTGTCATCTTTTACAGTGGTTTTGTAGTACACCCGATATTGGTCTCTTTCATCTGTTTTTGATTCACCTGGTATTTATCATTTTTTTTAATGCACCTGATATTTGTCTCTCATCAGTTTTTTAAATACACTTGAAATGCGTCTTTTTAAACAGTTTTTTAAAACACATGATATTCGTCTCTTCATCAGTTTTTTTAATACATCTGATATTCATCAGATTTTTAAAAGACATGATATTCATCTCTTTCATCAGTTTCTTAAATGCACCATATATTAGTCTTTCAGCAGTTTTTTTAATACACCTGATATTTGTCTCTTTCAGCAGTTTTTAATTCACCAAATATACGTCTCTTTCAGCATTTTTTAAACAGAGATATTCATCTCTTACAGCAGCTTTTTAATACACCTAATATTTTTCTCTTTCATCAGTTTTTTTTATTACACCAGATATCCGTCTTGTAGCAGTTTTTTAAAAATATACCTGAAATTCATCTTTCAGCGTGTTTTTTTAAAAACACTTGCTATTTGTCTCTTTTATCAGTTTTCTTAATACTCGTGATTGAACAAACATTGGAATGTTGGAGCTCCGGGCTTCTAGTGGCCGGTAGAAGCCCGGAGCACTCCATTGCTGCAAGGGAGCTCCCAACATTCCAATGTTCTAATAGACATTATTAGAACATTGGAATTTTGGGAGCTCCATTGAAGACAATGGAGCAGCAGCGGCCTATCTGAACTAGTAAAGTCCTGCTGCTCACAACATTTCAATGTCCTAATACACAGCATCTGCCTTTTTCTTTCCCCTCCCTCGCGAAAAGATATTATTTAGGCAGAGGAAAGCGAACGGCAGAGGCCTGACAAACACAGCCTTCACCCTTCTCTCCTCCTGTAGCTCAGTGTCGCTAGGGATTCAGAAGGAGGGAGGGGTGAATGCTGCTCAGCTCCTGGGTCTCCCTGGCTTGGCTGAACTGTAAAAAGCAATTCAGCCAAACCGGTAAGAACCAGGAGCTGACTTCAACCCCCTTTCACCGCTCTTGCTGTGAATGTTCAACAGGTAACAGCCGTGGCCCTGCGCGCACTGTAAGAGCTGTGAAACAAAAGCTTCAGAGCCCAAGGGGTAAT
The DNA here is from genome assembly GCA_963921515.1 of Calotriton arnoldi. Lineage (NCBI taxonomy): Eukaryota > Metazoa > Chordata > Amphibia > Caudata > Salamandridae > Calotriton > Calotriton arnoldi. Next base: position 212,358 of record CAWUFW010001537.1, read on the forward strand.
TCAGAACCCTCGGGCTCCGAGAGGTCTTTAGTTTTTTAATGAAAACATTCGGCCCTCATGGGGCAGAATCTTCTAATAGCTTCACAGCCCGCCGTAGCTGGCTACACTGCCCATTGACGCCCGCTCCCTTGTTAAAGGCCTTCGCCTTGGGCCTTTAATGCTGCAGCTGGTCTTTAATATAGCCTTATAGCCCGCCGTAGCTGGTTCTACCAGCCATTAAAGGCCCGTTCCAGCGTTCGGCACGTGCCTTTAACAAGGGAGCTGGCCTTTAATGGCCGGTAGAGCCCTCTACGGAGAGCTCTAAGGCTATTAGAACATTCCACCCCTAGAGGGAAGAATGTTCTAATTTGTAAAATAAAGGCCTCACGGAAGCCCAAGGGGGTTAAAATCCCCTCGGGCTCTGTGAGGCCTTTGTTAAACATTGGAATGTTGATGCTCCAGGCTTCTACCGACCATTAGGAGCCCGGAGCACTCCATTGTATTCAATGGAGCACTCAGCATTCGAATGTTCTAATGGTTGGTATAGCCCGCTGCGGCAGGCTATAAGGCTACATGATATACATCTCTTTTATCAGTTTTTTTTAAATGCACGAGATATTCGCCTTTCAGCAGTTTTTTTAATGCACCAGATATTTGTCTCTTTGAGCTGTATGTTTTAATACACCTGATGTTCGTCTCTTTCATCATATTGTATTAATCTAACCCAAGCCATACATGCATATATTTTGCTGCCCAAAGTAAAGACTTTTCTATGCTAAAGCCATTATTAGAATTTGTTCGTGAAAACTGATGCTTTAATTTTGCACTTTTAATTACCAATACAATGGGGAACTGTAGTTGCCGTGTGTGGTATTACTCCTCTAGTATCAGTTTTCTCTATGGAATGGGGAATAACCATATGGAACTGCTGTTTGCAATCTGATTTCTACAGTTTTTTTCTCATGTGCCAGTATCAACTCAGAATTAAATATGTGTATTTCAGACACTGCAAACACATAAATATAGGTTCTCAGCTTTGTAATGAGCCAGCACAATTGTTTATGACACGGCCCCTATTCATGACTATCGAAGGATCAAAATGGAGCAACTTAATTAGCTCTATTTATGCCTCCTCCAAAATGCCTCCTCCAAAACAATTATAGAGCAAACTGATTTTGCCACAACCTTGGTAGAGTACAATCAGCATCTTGAATTGGCCTGAGAGCATTCTATGCACTATACCACTAACACTTATTAATCTCAGTTGTGATGGTGGAGTTCAGCAAACCTGATGTCCTTCCAGATGTTTTTACATTGGTGCAAATTCATTATGTTTTTGTGGGTGTAACTTTCATGTGCAAAAACATGTTCCTTATTCGCTGACTTAGCAGACAATTCAGGTTGCTGATTGGATTTACTACTATGGACAATCAGCAGCAGCAAGGTGGATTGTTTGCTGTAGAAAGTCGGCACCCTAGGCAGGATAGGGGGTTTACAGACATGTGACACTGCAAAAGTTAGCGAACACCCACAAAGTAGAAGGTCCATTGGTATTTACAACTGAACGTCAATACACCTGTATGCCAGAGTTAGTGGAAGTGATGTCACACACCTGTTTCCCCCACTTTTTGCATCTTAAAGAGCCTACTCTTTGCTGCTGCTTTGCTAAGTCGAGGGCAGGGAGTGGAAACTGCAGAAAGGAAACGGGACAGAAGAGGAGGTACATGTTTCACACCCTCTAAAGTTTGTCTTTTTAAAATCGCAGGAGTAAGTGCTTTTCTAGGGCGGGAATAGAAGGGGTACGTGCAGGTGAAGTCCATCTGGAAACCCTTCCCCACAGTGAAGTAAGGAGAAAAAGTTACTGGAGTACACATGAAGGACTCTGAGCGTGGAGTCATTTAGGGGTCGCTAGAGGTCGCAGCTGCGAACCCTGGCTTGCCCCTTGCAACCCCTGACACTGCCTTTGCGACCCCTGGCCTCTCAGGTGGTGAAATCAGTGCCAGGAACACAATGGCAGGTCGTCCTTATGGACATGGGTTGGGGCTCTACTCTCTTTGTTTTCTGTCAATTTATACTAATAGTGAATAATATTGTGTCATTTACCCTTAGTGTAATAAAATAAGGAGTATAATTAGTTGGAATACGACTTTCCATGGAAGCTGAGGTAAATAAAGAAATGCTTTTAAATGTATGTTGTGTGCACGCTTGCTTGTGGGAGTGTGTTTATGTGAGCGAGAGTGTGTGTAAGTGTGAATGTGTGTGTATGTGTTAACGTGTGTGTGACTAAAAGTGAGGGTCAAAGGGCATGTGATGTCACTTCATCTACCCCTGGCATTCTGATGACTTGACTCCATGATTTTGAGCGCCCCAGGTATCGATGATTTGTGTGGCTTTGTGTGCCATCGAGTTGGGTATCAATAAACCTTATAGCACAAAGAAACCCGTTAGCGTGAACCTTGCAAGCAGCATACATTATCTTATGTTGTGGTATGCTATAGTGTGTTGGGTTATGTTACATAACACTGCTTTGTGGTTTTATGAACCACAAAAAACTATTAGTCTTTGCATATCATTTTTTGTGGACATGTCCCCCTGCGAAAAATGCTTTGCGACCATCATGCTTTGCCTAGCTGATATGGAACAGTAATTAAGTTACCAGCTATCATTTTTTTTAAAACATATCTTTATTGGGTTTTCTTTTTCAGATACATACGATATATTAGAAATCAGAATTGCATGACAACAATAATACGTCAACATTACTGAGAAAACCGTGTCATTTGCCAATAAACCAGTTATTACAGGCATAAATGTAACTCACAACTGCATCTGTACTCAAGTTTTTGCACTATTACAGTGTATGTGTAACCTGTTGTCCCTGTGTACAATAAATGTATCAAGACCCTAAATATAAATTCCGCTAAAAATCTAAACTAACAATAAAAGAAAAAAAAAGAAAGAAAGAACGCCATCCAAAACTGTAATCAGCTGTGGTATGATGCAGGTGCCCAAACACACCAGGGCCGGTACGTTGCTGTGACATGAAAAGAATGATAAGTCTGACAATGCACGTGACAACGTGCAGTTCAGTCGTACTAAGCAGTGACTCATGATGTCATATACTGCGAGGGGGGGGGATTATCTTACTGATCCATGACTCCCACCGCGTTGCTGGGGGGCGGCAATTCTTGCCCTGCAGAATCTGACCGTGTGAGTGCTTTAAGTAAGTCATCCCAGGCTTGCGCTATTGGGTATTTGCGTAACCCCGCAGTCTCCTCTCTATGCAGCGTGGTACTTTCAGCTTGTGCCCACACTGTAAGGGATTTCTCCCAGCTGCCCGGGGCTGGGGGATCGCTGTGCTTCCACCTCTTCGTGATGAGGCGTTTTGCTGTTATCAGACCCAGATCTCTAAACCTGGAGATCACCCTGTTCTGCTTTGTCCGTGGATACGACCCCAGTACGCAGACCTCCCAGCTGGACTGTAGGGATGCCCGGTGCATTTCGTTAATGTTTCTATGACTGCATGCCAATATAACTGAAGCAAGGGACAAGACCACAACATATGTAAAAGATCTGCTCCAGCGAACTTACATCTGGGGCAGGCAGAGTTAGTGAGATTAAAGTATTCATTGAGCTTATCCGAGGAGAGGTACGCCCTGTGCAGTATGTATGTCTGTATAAGTTTGAATCTGGAACTGCGTGGTATATATGTGGAACCGGCGAGTATTGTATCCCATTCTTTGTCCGTCCATGGATGTCCCCTGTCTGCAGTCCACTTCACGCGGAGCCTCGATAGCGGTTTCAGTGTATGCGTAAGGAGTGCCTCCACCAGCCAGTGTATCACATGCGAGCCTTCCCCCATAACATGTAGGTATTGTATGACCAAGTGTGTTTGCGGCTCAGCTGTCATGTCGCCCCAGGCAGCCGTCAAGGACCGCACTATAGCAGAGAGAAGGAGAAATTGACCCGCGGGGATATCATTTTCCATAGCCAAATTGTCAAATGTTAGAAGGGTACCCTCCGCGTATAAATCACCTATTGTATCGAGGCCTGCCTCAAGCCAGATCAGTAGTTCAGTTTCCGATATTTTCCCTGTGCCTCTGGGAGTGCCTGCCAATGGTATCTGCGGGGCATAGGGCGGTGTATCGCGGGTTAAATAAAGGCTTCTTCTGTAACATTTGTGAGCTAACTCGATATATATCTGAGGCGGGCATGGAGCTCGAGTGATGGGGTGAAAAAAGTGATGTAGTTGGGATTGCGACCACGGTGGTGTCATAGCCGCAGTGTCCTCCAGCCCCTTCCCACTCATCCATTTTGTCATCCATTGTAGCTGGGACGCTAGGTAGTATGGTTCCATATTTGGGACCGCTAGACCTCCACTGCACTTGGGTGCATATAATTTACTTAAAGCTATTCACGGTCTGCCGGTATTCCAGATCAGATCGCGAAAGATGCCTTCCAGAGTGCGGAGGAGCCCAATAGGCACATACACTGGGAGATTTGAAAAATAATATAGCAGTCGCAGTAGAATTATCATCTTTGTTAAGGTGACACGACTCATTACACTTAAGGGCAGTGTTTTCCAAAAGTGTACTTGCGCTCTGATCGATGTTATGGCCCGAACGAGGTTGCCATCTAATATATCAGCGGGGGATCTATATATATATAAATGCCTAGGTACCTGAACATGGACGGGTACCAGGTCAAGGTGGCTCCATTAATAGTGATGTTCGTTTCAGCTACAGTGTCAGTAAAGGAGTATACGCCAGATTTTGTCCAGTTCACTTTAATACCTGACATTTTTTCAAATTGTCGAAAAATGTCTGCTATTACGGGGGGGACGGCTTGTAAATCTCTTATATACAGTAGCAGGTCATCTGCATACAACGAGACCACGTGCAGACCATCACCTAATGGGATGCCCCAATTTTCTCCGCTGTCTCTGAGGAGTGTCGCCAAGGACTCCATCGCAAGGGAAAAAAGCAATGGGGACAACGGGCACCCTTGCCTTGTCCCCCGGTTTATTCGTAAGGCACCAGAGATCAATTTCCCTGTCTTAACCCGCACCGTAGGGTGTTGATAGAGGAGACTCACCATCTGTATGTAACTCTCTCCTAGATCATATTTACGCAACACTGCAGCAAGGTAAGGCCATTCTAAAGAGTCAAAAGCCTTCTCTAAATCAAGAACCAGGCAACCCGAACGAGGCCACTCATCAGGGGCATATGTGTGTACTCGAAACAGTCTGCGTATATTAAGGGATGTACTTCTCGTAGGAACAAATCCGTTTTGATCGGGATGGATTAGCAACCGTACTAATGGGGCTAGACGCTTGGCTAATATAGATGCAAATATTTTGTAATCTGTGTTGAGGAGCGCTAAGGGGCGATAAGAGCCAAGGAGTTCAGGGTCTCTGCCCGGCTTGAGTAAGGAGATAAGCGTCGCCTCATTTTGTGTGATCGTAAGTGTAGAGTCCTCGATGGCAGCTTCATATAACTTCAGCAGTTGCGGGATTAGGGTGTCTGAGTATGCTTTGTAAAATTCCACCGGTAGGCCATCTGGGCCTGGTGATTTACCGTTGGAAAGGGAAAATATGCTGTCTCTGATTTCCTCCTGCGAAATGGAATCATTTAGTTCCTCTTGCTGGTCAGGGGTGAGCTGCAATAAAGTGAGATCTGCCAAAAAGGACTGTATCTCAGTGGGCGTGGCTTGTATGTGGGATTTGTATAATATGTCATAATGAGATGTGAATGCATCATCAATGGCTGTCTGGGTCTATACCGTTTCGCCCTGCAGTGTGCGTATGGATGTGACCGGCGAGGTCATCAACCAGGGGCGGTGCGTCCATTGGGGCGCTGGGGCGTTGCCCCACTAATGCACATGGCCCCAAAGTGTCGCCGCTATTGCGTAAGCAGCAGACGATTCAAGTAATACTCCTGTACGTCTGGCAGACGTACAGGAGTATTACTTTAAGTCCGTGCCGGTCACCGACGTCCACCGGGCGACGCCCGAGCAATCACATCAGGACAAGGGGGTGGTGGTGACGTCGGGTCTAGCGCACTTAGTGCGCATGCTCAGTTCTGGGCTGGTCATTTTTCTGACCAGCCCGAACATGCGCATTAGACTGGACATTAGAAGAGCGGGGGTTGCTTCATGGCGCAGCCCCCGGTCTCCTAATGGGCGGGTGTGTACCCCTGCCCAAGCCAATCCTGGCGCTGCTGGAGCAGCGTCTGGATTGGCTTAGTCAGAGCGAGGCACAGGATTTGGGAAGCCTCCTGCGCCACACACACGATGACGAGACGACGACGACGACACACCTGTATTTTGGTGCGAGGGCCGAGGCTGCTACTACTGCAGTGCTCGTCGTGGGTGGCTCGAGTCCTGCAGTGCTCCGGTCCTGGTCCTGGACGAGACTTCACGACGTAAAAAAGTAAGTCTTTATTTCAACAGTGAGCTGATGACCATAATATACTATTTTCCTTTCACCCGTGCCACCAAGCTGATTGCTGTAAATAATTGTACATTTTAAATTACTTACAGCAATTAGCTTGGTGGCACGGGTGAAAGGAAATGCTCCTGTTAACGTTGCTGTGCGCACTCTAAAGTGCACAATCAAAGCGCCGGCCATTAATATACTCTTTTCCAGGAAAAGAGTATATTAATGATGGCGTTGATTGTGCACTTTAGAGAGCGCACAGCAACGTTAACATGGGCATTTTGTTAACGTTGCTGTGCGCTCTCTAAATTGCACAATCAAAGCGCCGGCCATTAATATACCAGACAATATGTTTGCATGGAAGAGAAGAGAGTTTAGAGAGGAGAGATGGAAGTGAGAGAAGCAGGCAAGGTGAGTGCGGAGTAGAGATGGAAGTGAACGAAGCAGGCAAGGTGAGCAGGCATGTGAGTGCACAACGAAGGGGGAAGTGACAGGAACAGCAACGTAAGTGCAGGGGAGAGGAGGGAGTGAGCAGGTAAGGTGAGGGGACAGGAGGGAGTGAGCAGGCAAGGTGCGTGCGGGGGAGAGGAGTGAGTGAGCAGGCAAGGTGAGTGCGGGGAAGAGGAGGGAGTGAGCAGGCAACTTGTGAAGTGTACGAGAACACAGTAAAAAGTGAAAGTCCAAGAGGTCACCAAGAAACAGCACTGCCAGTTACCTTCAACTGAGACTTGGAAACATTTCCTGTTTTGTCGATGTCTAATCATGGAGTGAAGGCATGCCAGATGGGCTTCAGAAGCACATGCGGCTCGGTGCCACTGCGGGTAAAACGAACTTCTGCTTTGTAGAGCTGCATATCACCACACAGGATGGCCCATTCAGCGTTGTCAGCATTCTGGATCTTCAATTGGACATTGTGCTGGTCCATTACACTGTGCGCGTGCTCCACTCCGGAAATGGCTGGTGTACTGTTTTGCGGGAAGAGTGAAGGATCACAGGAGGAAGCGCTGCAGATAAAAGTCGGTGCAGTCTGTGCAATCTAGGTTAGATGGCTGTCTAATTTACACCCGGGGTGGAATGTACTACACATCACTTTTTTGCAGCTACAGAGGATGGTCACAAATCTGAATACAGCACGTGTCTGCTTTTGCAGCTCTTCAAAGGATCTCACAGAGCGTGGACACAACTGACGTTTTTACCGGCTGGTTAGGCACAACATTTTATCAGTGAGGCAGCCCACACATGTATGGCTGATTCATTACGTAATTTCAGCTGCATGCCTGTGTTCTGCCTTGTAAAGTGGTAGTTCACGCTGAGTAAGCTGTTCATGCGCGAGCACATCAACAGATGGCTGAATGTGACATTACAGGTTACATATGGGCCTACCGCCAAGGGCTCATACCTTTATAAATTGAGCAGTACTTTACAAGAATGCAGAGAAAAAACCTAGCCTCACATCAGACAGTGTTATGGACGTCAGATGGGGAAACGCTTGAGGCCTATTAGCAGCTAAGCTAAAAACTGTCCGTAGCAAAGCCTGTGCACGAAGACACTTTTCCCTCACTATGACTAGCGGTGCTCCACCGGAAGCGACCTTCGCAGACTCCTTTGCTATGTTGTTACGACTATTTGTAGAGCGCACACCTCACCCTTAAGGGTATCTAGGTGCTAGCTAAGAAGGGAGCTGAGCTGATTGAGTCTGAGGTCTAGTAAAGAACCATGTCTTCAGTTTCTTGTGGAATTCAAGGACTGAGGAGGTGGCTGTGCTGTGCATTGGAAGCTTGTTCCAGTCCTGGGTGTGAGGTGGGAGAAGCTGCAGCCGTCGGCTCTGGCTCTGTGGAGTGGTGGATCTGAGCAAGCACTTTCCAAAGTTAATGCTGCATGCAGTGCAAGACACTGGGCAAGCTAAGCATACATTTTAAAGGGCTAAAGTTGTCATGCTGTACAATTTACATATTACAGTAACTGTTGAACAAATTAATGCAAGAAGATACAGGGCAGTTTTTAATGTTTTAATATTTCAAGACTATACGTTCCCACTGCTTAATAAGCCTTGCTTTATCGCTGCATTCATTTGCTTTAAAATGCACCATTTGCCAATCTTTTTAAATTTCTTTCTCAGGAGAGGGACTCTCCTAGACCCCAGGTTTGTCCATTGAACTTGTTCACATCGCTAACTAGTGTTTTCTATTGGAAAGGGTAGAGCCAAAGCAGTCTTGCTTAGTACCCTAACCCTCTTCAGAAGTCAGACTTGCTTGGCAACCCAGAAATTCTCAGAAATAATGTTTGAGTTTTCCTTTATGAATGCCTAGAACTACTGAATTTTTAGTCCATTTATCACAGATATAGTGCTGAAAATCGCACCAAAAAGATGCCAATTTTTTTTTAATTTCTTCACGCGGGGAGAACCCCCCCGAACCCCCCTTATTGCCGTCGGGCTCGCTCGCTGCGCTCGCTCGCATGCGTTGATTCGCTCTGCATACGCCCCACCAGTTTCAAATCCCACCAGCCGCCCCTGTCATCAACTCCTGCCTGATCAACCATGTAAGGAGTTTGCCCGCCTTATCGCCCTGGTGATGGGTCTTTGCAGAGTGCGCTGCGTAGTTTAAGCAGCGCAACCTGTCTAATAACTGAGAGTGTTCCTCGCGCGCCTTGGAAAGAGCGTCTCCATCAACCTCATATTCCCCACGCTCAATGGTGGCCAACCGTTGCTCTATACGTAGCAGGTCCCTCTCTAGTTGTTTACGCATACCCGCCTGCGTGTGTAAACAGTGGCCCCTCACCACCACCTTAAAGGCGTCCCATTCTAATTGGAGCGTTGAGGCTGTGTCAGTGTTTTCATCGAAATATTGAGCGATGGCAGTGGCCAGTGAGCCCCGGAAAGGTGCGTCTAGTAGAGTGTCAGGTTGCAATCTCCAGACTGGGATCGGTGGTCTAATATGCTCCCATTCTAAGTCTAAGGTGTGGGGGTTGTGATCCGAGTGTGTCCGCCCCAGATAATGTGTCGAAATAACATATGGCAGGAGATTATTGGAAATCATGAAACGGTCTAGACGCACATGCAGCCCATGCGCACCCGAGTAATAGGAGTATACCTTGTCCGTAGGATTTTGATGTCTCCATGCATCCGCCAGGCGCCAGTGAGTCGCCCAGTCGTGTAATGCTCTCATGGCGGTAGTGATATTTGTGCCTGTAAGAGGGGGGAACGAACGATCTAACACTATGTCCAATACGCTGTTATAGTCTCCTCCTAATAACATAGGGATGTCATGCCAGGGCGCTAGTATCTGTGAGATGGTATCTAAGAATGCCCCTTGCTCTGTGTTAGGCGCGTATAAGGAAGCGATCACTATTTGCCTGCCGTCCAATATGCCTCTGACTGCAACATATCTGCCCTCTGTGTCTATTTTTGTATCTAGCACCTTAAAAGGAACTCCCGGCCTGATCCATACTAAGACCCCCCGCGCAAACGCCGAATGACCCGTGGCGTACAACTGTCCCCGCCAGCGACGATGCAAGTGTGGCAATTCAGATTTGACTAAGTGTGTTTCCTGTAAAAGTGCTATTTGTATATGGTGACGTTTGAGATAGGAATATATTTGGTATCGACGGGCTGGTGTATATATACCCCGCACATTCCACGTGCCTACTTTAACCAGGGTCATTGTGTGTTGAGATTGAGATCCATAAAAAAGCGAGTGGGCATCGCACTGGAGAAGTAAACTGCACTCTTATCGTAAGTTTCCACTCCATTGGCCCCTTCGAGGCAGAGCGCTGGAAATAAATGTAACAGTTTACACTAGATGGCGTCATAAACAGAAAATAACAAATATGCAATTCCAAATGGGCGAGTATGCAACAGGCAATCGTCCAAACTTTGTACCAGAACAACATCTACACAATAGCTAGGGGGGGTGTACTAAACACTATATTACGAAAAATGAATATGCAATTGGCTTGGCTTCTTCTCGGGAGCCCCCGTACTGCTAGGCAACTATGATTAGGCGGGAATCATGTCCCACGGCGCTCCGGCCAATCAGCTCTCAACAGTGCGCAGGAGGTGTACAAGCACTATCGCTGATGACAGTCAGGATCTTACAACCAACCCCCAGCCAGTTACCTGATTCCGGGTGTGCTACAACTGTGCCAGATTTACCAGCAGTTACTGTCTAGGATAACACAGTAAGCAGCAGTCTCTGTTTACTGGCCTTGCCGATTGGCAAATCGGTGTCTTTCAGGAAAATCCGTGAGTGTCCTTTCAAGATACTTCATCAGACGTTTGAGGAGTAACAGTTGGTAGTTCGCATGAGTCTTGTGATTCTGGCAGGTCTTCAGAGAGGTCATCGTCGCTGGCCTGCCCATGCCGGCTCGAGGTGGAGGCAGCTTCGTCCGTCAAAGAGCCTGTGATGTCTGCGGCAGCGCGGAGGGCCTCGTGTCGTTCACTTAGTGCTTGACTCTGGTCTGGTCCCACAGGTGAAGAAAGCTAAGACCGCCTCCGTCTCTTGCTAGTGCGGCGACGGCGAGAAGATACAACTCCCTCTTGTGGTTTCGCGGTAGCAGCTGTAGTCCCAGCGGTCGTGGGTGCATTAGCATCTAGCCAGCCTTCCGCTAGTTCCGGAGTGTCAAAGAAATGAGACTTCCCACTCGCGATCACTTGCAATCGTGCCTGGAACAGCAAAGAGTACTGGAGACTACATTGTCGAAGGCGCTTTTTGACCGCCAAGAAGGAAAATCGCTGCTTCTGCGCGTGCAGCGTGTAATCTGGGAAAATCATTATTTTATGATTGTCAATTTGAATGTCCTGTAATTTTCTGGTTTCGTGCAATATTGCGTCTCTGTCTCTATAATTAAGAAGGCAGATTAGAAATGGTCGCGGATTAGATCCTGTGGGCAGGGGTCGCGTTGGCACCCTGTGCGCTCTTTCCACAACGAAGCAAGGCGATAGAGAACCCACAGGCAACAGGGAACGGAGCCAGGTTTCAGAGTATGCGATCGGGTCTCTCCCTTCCTTTCCTTCCGGCAGGCCCACCACTCGTATGTTGTTTCGCCGTGCCCGCCCTTCTGCATCTTCGACCTTGTCTTCGAGGAATTCCACGCGATTCAGTAGATTTTGCACATGTTTGTCTGTTGTTGCCACTTGTGGAGTGATGTCAGCTATGCAAGTTTCCACGGCAGTGGTGCGGTCAGTCAGTTTGCGGTGGTCAGCACGTAAATGCGTGAGGTCAATTGCAACTTTATCAATTTTGTTTTCTAAGGAGGTGCGGGTTTGATTCACAGTTTCACCCAGTTTCTCCACTGCCGCAAGCACTGCATCCAGCTTGCTGGAGGTCGTGTCGGTGGTGACCTGCGTCGCCATTTTGCCTGCTTTGCTCTTGAAAGACAAAGGTGATATAAGGGCGCCTCCCGCTCCTACCTTGGCGCGGGTGCCCTGTGACATGAGGCCCCGGCTGAGCGTGCATGATGATCACTGGCCTAAAAACAGCAGCGTGTCCGTTCCTTCTGGAGAGCTGGACTCACAAGGCGATTCCGTACGTCGATGGGCACAGACAGAGAGTCAATACATCAAGCAGTTTCCATATTTATGCAGGTGTCAGCTCCATATCGCTGCAATTGGACCGCAGGATGGAACAGATTCACCGCGTTGTGATGTTATCCGGGAGCGGTATACCTATGGCACACCGTCGTTTAATTGCGCCCAGCAGCTCTGAGAGACAGTATTTTCCTCCAGGTACAGGTGAGCGGTTGAGGACCACTAGCGCAAGCGCCAGCAGCAGAGTAGTGCGTGTGTTTCAACGGCCCTCTCCGATACACACGCCTCTGGTCATTGTTAGCACTCCGAGCACCAGGAGGGGCGTCAGTGTACAGACTGCAGGGAGCGCCGCGTACCCCCGGGGTGTCCCGCCAACTCAGCTCCTCTATCGTGGCACAGTTTGGTGGCACTGGAGCTTCCGGGTCTCTGCTCTGCGCTCCGTCGCCGCCAGCAAATGTCGCAACAGCTGTCCACCGCCCAGTCCAACAGGCGAGGTCCGGCCGTGGGCCAGCCAGGGGGGAGTCTCTCCAGGTCTACAAGGATTTAGCTAGGAAAGAGGAGGTTATGGCGACCAGAGCGGAGAGTGCATCCAGTCAATCAGGCAACACGGGAGGTTACCTGTGTCCGGCAGACGCTGTCCGATGCTGCTCCGCAGGGCCACAGCAGAGTAGGCCCACAATCCCAGACCAAGGGCGATTCACGATTGAGGTCGATGGTGGTGGGGCCAAGGCGAGCGCAGCAGGGGGGGAAGTAAAAGAATAGGAGTGGGGGCGGACCGCCCGGGAACGCACAGGTGCGTTAGTTCCTGAAGGATGTCCCCCCTGCGTCACCACAGTCGCACCTCACCTCTGCGCCCAGCTTGTACTGCGCAGTGGGGCACCGCCAGACCACCGCAGCCCCCAGGCGCCGCACCCCTGTGCAGGGCCGCGATAACTCCACAGCAGCCCCCAGGCGAGGGACTCTGGCCCCCTGATGCGTTTCCCCAACTCCTGAGCCCTAGGATGTAAGGCAGGCAGATCGGGCGTCCTCACAGCTCAGCTTGGCTCCCGATTCACTAGCCCTCCGGGGCTGATCACCAGGATCTTTAGTGCAGCGGTTGGCCAGTCAAGCAGTATGTGGGCTCATGACATCCCGGGCACTGCGTGAGCCCGGCTGCACAGGGCGTCCCTTATTCCACACGGCAACGGCTTCACAGGTCGTCTGCGCCACCGAGTTTGGCCCTGCTGGCGGGGTCCGACCACGGGCTTGCGTAGTCCGCGTACCCAGCTCCCCGCAAGCCCGCTCAGCCCACCGCAGAACCGGAGGCCGCAGCGCGTCAGGAAGCCTTCAATGGGCACGAAAATCGCCACGGAGCTTCAGCGGGCATCCGGGTGTCTAGCTGCCACACCGCGACCACCGCGGATCCATGAGGACAGAGAAATGTGGCTAGAGCAGGGAGCCCCCAACGGAGCTCTACCGAAGCACGTCTACCACCATTGCTGGCTTAGCCACGCCCCCCGTTACCAGCTATCATAACACTGCATATATCACTGCCATGGGTCGGATGTGAAAATGGGTGAAGGCCAAACTATTCCATCAGTCAGTCATTCTTTCATCCAGCCACCTGAGGCCAGATGTAAGACCCTAAATTGCATGCTCAAATGGGTTTGTGACCCGTTAGCGCATGCAAAATGTTACAGGGCCATGTGCAATTCCTAATAGCGAGTCTCAATTTATTTGCGACTCGCTAATTTGGAATTGCGAGTCGCTATTAGGAAGGGGTGTGCCAAGGGCGTCCCTTCCTAATTGCGAGTCTCTACCCTAAGTAAGAATGTTTTGCGACCGCAATTGCGGTCGCAAAACACTCGCAAATTACCGCCTTCTTCGAGAGGGTGGTAACGGAGTCGCAAATGGGAAGGAGTTCCCAAGGGACCCCTTCCCCTTTGTGACTGGCTCCAAAAATATTTTTTAAGGGCAGGCAGTGGTCTCGGGGACCACTGCCTGCCCTTAAAAAATGAAACGACAACTTTTCATTTTTTTTTTTTTAAATGCATCTGGTTTTCCTTTAAGGAAAACGGGCTGCATTTTTTTTTTAAAACTGCTTTATTGAAAAGCAGTCCCAGACATGGAGGTCTGCTGAGCCCAGCAGGCCACCATCCCTGGGAGGGCCAGCCATTCCCAATGGGGTCGCAAATTGCGAGTGGTTAATTAATATTCATGAGCCTCGCATTTTGCGACCCCATTGGGAATCGCTAACAGTGTCTCTGACACTGTTGTACATTAGCTTTTGCCCGTCGCAAATTGTGACTCGCAATTTTTCGCAATTTGCGAGTCGCAATAGCAAATGGTCGTACATCTGGCCCCTGGTCTGGAGCTTTGTGGGACCTTTAAATAGGTCACACTACCAAAATGTCTCTTTTTGTCATCTTCCAATATACACCCGACCATGCTAACAACAGTCCAGTTGCGAGGTCCATATGGGGCGCAGCGAGAGAATCGATTATAACTAAAACGTCTATTTAACTATGTTATAATTATGGTGGATAATAACTGGGCGGGCAGGCAGTCGGCTTTACTCCATGTGCAGACGTAAAGCATGCAGTATAAGGACGGTGACGTTTACAGAGTGAAGTGATTAACCGGTAATGACAACACATTGCCCAATGCTGGCTTTTCACATTCCTGCTGTCTGGATCGCCAGACCCTGAGATCATAGGGCCAGCTGGCCCTCAGTCGCCCAGTGACGTCATCACGCTGCAGGCTGTACCGTGGCATGCCTTACCCTACTGATGCTGAGTTTGGCAGGAGGCTAGTGTTTTTTTTTTTTTACAACACTTGAGATTTATTATCGCGGTTGCACTGCTTTTGAGGAAGCGGTGGATTCTACCTGGTAATGGATAAAATAGGTAAATTCCATCTTCCTCCTTATCATGAGAACTCCCTCCCCTCTGGATCATATTTCATGTTATGAGCTTTTCTGTGATCTTATTGTTGGACCAAAATTAAAGGGACAGACTTCCCCAATACGTTGTGGATTCTGTGCTCTTTCTTTTTCTACAGTACTCGTGGACTGCTGCTCACTCTGTTATTCCCCATTGATTACTCTTTAAGCAGACAGTCGTTAACTAGAGACTCAAACATTCCAGGCGTGATTTGGATACTCTAAACTATATTTAATAAAAACACATCAGAAGCAGGTTCTAAAGTATTTTGCATTCATCAACATGCATAGTGACACATTCAGAATAGCAATAGCAGTGTGGGTAGGCACGCATTTATTTATAAAGAATATTCACAGTACTTACACATTAAAATTAGCTATACGTTTTGCTTGCTCTCTCACTTTCAAAGTCCTTTTTATGTCTCGCCTAGGCAGCGCTTGTGTTGTCTCTTCGAGGCATGTGTATTCAGGTATGGACTTGAAGCTCTGCCCATTTTCCGCCCATCTTTTCAATTGGCTGCTTTTACTGTCCTTTCTAAATGGTTGCTTTTGATTCGTGAATAGGCTTAGTAGTCCCTCCTTTTCTCCTTTTGCAACCTCCCATGAGGACTGGCCCTCTTACCAGTGTTGTTACTCAATATGTTTTATTTACAGTCTGTGAGTACTAATTTCTTAAATGAGTTCTCCTATTGCACACACGACATGCTTTCCTGCAACCGCTTGTATTTTTTAAGCACCGTAGCAGCGCTTTATCTTATGTGTTTGCTTCAGAATGGCGGCCGCGCTCATGCCATAATATATTTTTATTTAAACCATCGTGGTTTTAAGATGCGCTATATGTTGTTTTTTTTAACGCAAGGCACGCTTCAGGTTCGAGAATGGCGGGCGCACATTTCTTTTGTTATGTGCGGCTCGCCAAAATCAATCAACATACCTTAACAATGGCCCTCCGGCTTGCTGGCTCTCATCCCCGTCCTGCCCCCCGAGCGCTGCGCTTTAGGTTTGAGCACGACTCCCGCTTTCAGATTAACAACACGGGCGCCACGCTTAATATTTTAGCAGGCACCCGCTTTTATTATTGGGCAGCATAGTGAAGCAATCAGCCACCACAAGGGTAGCGAGCCAACCAGCACTGCAAGCCGGGCACTGCACCCTAGTACTCCTCGCCACACATGCCCAGTCTAATAGACAAGATCACGTCGAAATATGGGTCATCGAGGAGCCTAGCCGCTCAGAGCGCGGTTTATAGCCGACATGTCCTCCTCGGCCGGGCGCGGCTTGCTACACCCACTCGCAGCTGCCGCACAGTTCTCCCCCCACTGTCTTCAGCTGCTCGGCACCATGAGCCTGGGATCCGCTCCCGCCACCCGCTTCACAACAGCAAGGGTGCTCACAGTATTACGGCAGCAGTCAGGTGCCCGTAGATAACAGAGCTCACAGTGTCAGCCTGTGCTATCGCAGTGCTGCTCCCGATCTTTCATTCCCCGGGGCAACCATCTAATGTGGGGGAAGAAAGAGCTTATTGTTTGGTAAATCTTGTGACCCAGGACTCCATAATTTCGCATTTGTAAATAATCTGTTCAGGTAGGAATGTCTAGCCAGCAGTTTATTGTTTTCTAACTCCAGTTCTTGCATAGCAAAGTTGATCACAATTTCCAGCTAATCATAACTGCCTTTATTGTGTGTACAACAAGCTTGTGCAATGCAATAGATCTTGCATTACTGTAAGTTTAAGTTATTGGCATTACAAATAATAATGCAATGCCAATAGCTCAAACTTTCAGTAATGCGAGACCTATTGCATTGCAAATGCTTGTTTAAATGCTGGCTTCAGGGATAGTGACCGCTCCCCACCCATCTTCGTCATAAAGCGGTTCAAGTGTTATGATCATTATACCCCTCCCTACACAAACATACTGTAGTAAATGAAAGACACACACCCAACATTCTATCATGCACTCTCTCACCAACATTCCACACAGGCTGAACAGCAGGTATAACACATACTTTGAATAGGTCTTCATCAGGACCGTGGCTGGTCTGTTGCCTAAAACGCAGAATGACCCATCTTAATATATTATTATTAGATGTATGACACTATCAAGAACTATTGTGTTATACCGTGAATAACAGGTACATTGAGCACTCATGGCGTGTGTTGTACCCTACCTCTATTTACATTGTAAGTCTAGAAGTAAAGTTCTTAATGCGGGGTGGGGGTAGAGGCAGTTTTCTGTAGGTCAATACCTAATTTCATTAATGTTTGAGAAGGCACAGGAGCTGGGTTTTTGTAAATCAACTGCTTTTACAGCGAGCCGGCATCTGCGAGTAGAGTTGCAAACTCACTTTTTCTATTTTCTACGGGCTTGTGTAGGAATCCAAAGGCTGCTTGGGTTTTCTTTGGGTATTTGTTTCAGTACAGGATTAATGTACTTGGTTCATTACAGGATGGATGTGTTCAATGCACTGGTTCTGTACAGGATGGATGTGCTCAGTGCATTGGTCAGTACAGGATGAATGTGCTCAATGCACAGGTTCTGTACAGGATGGATGTGTTCAATGCACTGGTTCTGTACAGGATGGCTGTGCTCAATGCACAGGTTCTGTACAGGATGGATATGTTCAATGCACTGGTTCGGTACAGGACGGATGTGCTCAATGCACTAGTTTGTGGGTCGGTATAGGATGAATGTGCTCAATGCACTGGGTCAGTACAGGATGGGAGTGCTCAATGCACAGTTTCTGTACAGGATGGATGTGCTCAATGCACTGGTTCTGTACAGGATGGATGAGCTCAATGCTCTGGTTCGGTACAGGATGAATGTGCTCGATGCACTGGTTCTGTAAAGGATGGATGTGTTCAATGCATTGGTTCAGTACAGGATAAATGTGTTCGATGCACTGGTTCATCACAGGATTAATGTGCTCGATGCACTGGTTCTGTAAAGGATGGATGTGTTCAGTGCAGTGGTTCGGTTCAGGATGAATGTGCTCGATGGACTGGTTCGGTACAGGATGGATGAGCTCAATGCACTGGTTCAGCACAGGATTAATGTGCTTGATGCACTGGTTCAGCACAGGATTAATGTGCTCGATGCACTGGTTCTGTAAAGGATGGATGTGTTCAATGCATTGGTTCGGTACAGGATGAATGTGCTCGATGCACTGGTTCAGCACAGGATTAATGTGCTCGATGCACTGGTTCTGTAAAGGATGGATGTGTTCAGTGCAGTGGTTCGGTTCAGGATGAATGTGTTCGATGCACTGGTTCATCACAGGATTAATGTGCTTGATGCACTGGTTCTGTAAAGGATGGATGTGTTCAGTGCAGTGGTTCGGTTCAGGATGAATGTGCTCGATGGACTGGTTCGGTACAGGATGGATGAGCTCAATGCATTGGTTCTGTACAGAATGGTTGAGCTCAATGCACTGGTTCTGTACAGAATGGATGTGCTCAATGCACTGGTTCGGTACCGGATGGACTTGTTCAGTGCACTGGTTTGTGGTTAAGCACAGGATGAATGTGCTCAATGCTCTGGGTCATTACAGGATGGATGTGCTCAATGCACAGGTTCGGTCCTGGATGAATGTGCACAATACACTAGTTCAGTACAGAATGAATGTGGTTGGTTTGCAGAGCACATGATATGTTTACTCAGTGCCTATGTGCACTGAAGAATCAACAAACTCAGTGCTCTTTTCCAGCAGAAGATGAATGTGTTGGGTGCACTTGTTCACTGCAGGATGGATGAATGAGTTGATGACCTGGTTCACTGTAGGATGAATGTGTTCAGTGGACTAGTTCAATGAATGATGGAAGGGTGCAATGAACGTTTTTACTACTCAATGAATATGCTCACAGCAGCATGAATGTGTAATAAATACTGCTTCACTGTGGGGTGAACTGTTCGATGCACTGACTCACTGCAAAATGTATGTTTTATGTTTTGATGCAGTGTTTCACCAGAAGATGAATGTGTTTTATGCATTAGACCACTGCAAGATGAACCTGTACAATACAATGAGTCATATAAGATAAATGTGTACAATACACTGGTTCAGTGTAAGATGAAAGTAATTGGTACACTGGTTTACCCGAGGATGAAAAGGCTTAATGCACTGATACACTGCAGGGTGAATTTGTTTAATGCATGAGCTCACCTGAGGATGGATGTGTTTCATTGACTGATTTGATGCACATTCATCCTGTTCTTTATTCACTAGTTCACTGAAGAATTCAGGTTTGCAGCTCATTGGTTGATGGACTTGGCCCTCTCTACAGGGTCACCACCAAACGTTTTGCCTTCACCCCTCCTGTTCTCTGAACCCATTTGTTTTGGCTTTTAGGACTCTGAACTTTACCACTGCTAACCCATGCTTTAGTGCTTGTGCTCTCTCCCTAAAACATGCCTAAATTGGCCTACACCTGATTAGCACATTTTATTTACTTATAAGTGCCTAGGAAAGTGGTAGTATATGTACCCAGGGCCTGTACATTAAATGCTGTCAGTGTGCCTGCAGCACTTATTGTGCCGCCCACTTAGGTAGCCCTTTAAAACATGTCTCAAGCCTTCCTTTGCAGCGTGTGTGCAGTTTTAAACTGCCAATTCGACTTTAAAAACAAACCTTTTTGCCAGGCCTAAATCTTCCTTTATAATACATATGTCACCCCTAAAGTAGGCCCTACACAGCTGGTAGGGCAGGGTGCATTGTTTTTAAAAAGTTTGGCATGCACTTTTAAATTTTACATGTCCTAGTTGTGAAAAACGTACAAATTCGTTTTTCACTACTGTAAAGCCTATATCTACCATTAGATAACATTGGATTACCTTTTTACAATGATACATTTTGATTGGGAGCAGAAATGAATGTCATGTTTACACTCAAATTAATTGTAATTTAAAACCGTTTTAAATGGTAAAGTCAGATTTTAAGTCACAATTCTGAAAATGCCACTTTTCAAAAGCTGCTATTTTCTTGTCCTAACCATTGTGGGCCTGCAGCTTGAGTCCTAGGTCACGTAACTGGGTGTTTTTGGTAGTTGGCTTTGTGTATTCCTCCCAGACAGTGAGACAAAGAGGAACTAGTTGTTGGCACATTTGGCCATCCTGCCAGGATGGAAGGGGTGGAGCTGTGCCCTGCCCCACTTACATTTCACTTCTAACACACTCACAAAGAACTTAACACCAGTCTTTTGTCACGCTAGACCTCTTGGAGCCTGGGCAGGAGAAGGGGGAAATTTCCAGAACCAGATGTTGAAAGTCTTAGATGTTGCTCCGACTTCAAAGCCTGGTGTCAAGTATAAATAGTGGACCCTCAGAACAACTCTTCAGTACACTCCTTGAACTGTGGAAGAATTCAGACTGCCTTGTTCTTCACAGGACTACCCTGCTGCTTGAGGCCTGCCTTGCTTCTGGAAGGAAAGAGGACCATCTCCTTGAACCCAGGAGTACCAGAGTGACTCCTAGGGTCAGTTGGTTGGCCTCCTGTTCTGAGCTACTGGGACACAACAAGCTCCAGAGGCTGACCTACTGCAACTGGACTTGCCTTAGCCCAGCTGGCCTCTCCTAGAGGGAGCCTTTGATTCCCAAGAGGTGCCTCCCAGGTTCTGAAACCTTGGCTGGCACGAGAGTGCACTCCTCTGTACAGAAAGGAGAAATCCTGAAGTTTTGGGCTCCTTACAACCGTGAACAGGCTTGTTCGTGCCAAGACTCTGTTACCCTCGATGACCGTCAATGCAAAGCTCCTGTGAACTCGACTCTTCATGCTACAGCAAATGCCAGCGACGACTGGCAACGTGAGTTCTGCACTTTGCACTATAGCAACAAAAGCCTGCGGTGCCTGCCAATGCGATTTTCAAGCAACGACTGTCCACAATGCCCGACTGGATCTAAATGCTACATTAGCGATATTAGCGATACCAGGCCTGCTCTTTGTGCTCCTCGTGGCCTCTTCCGCTGTGAATGGAACTCTTCACGCTGGACTTTAGAATGTAACTTTTTCAACGGGACTAACCTGGTCTAAACATGTAGCGGCCATACTTTTTGGAATTGCCTTCTGTCTTCGGGCGGGAAGGAGCGTTAAATGATCCCCGTGAGCCATAATTAAGTGTGAAAAAGGCCACTTTAATGAGACAGGTGCATAGCCACAAATACAAATACCCTGGCCTCTCGACATACATACTATATATATATATATATATATATATATAAGATATACACACATATGTAGACTTATGTAGTGCCTCAAAGAATTGTTGCTTTACAATGAAAGGCATTTGGACATATCAATGTGTGTTGCAAGATCCAGCGTCTCTTTTTCTCGCCCTGTAACTCCTGGCACAAAGCAACAGTCAACAGCTGTGGAGGTGTGGCACAAGGGGGTTCCAGGACAAATGTGAGGTGGGGCACGGGCCCCATCTGGCCCCCCTCTAGAGGCGCCAGTGTTAGTGAGGGAAAGGGCAGTTACTGGTGGTCTTCCACTACATGGAGATTCAGTGAAATGTTATAAAACTGAGTCCCTCTTCTCAGGCCTGTCTGAGTGGAGCAGGATGTGAGGGAGGAAGGGCAGAGAGATGGGCAACTTCAGCGCGTGTCTGTGGTGGGACTTAGGACACTGGGAAGCAACCAGGCACCACCTTCTCCTTCATGCCTTCTCCTGGATTTCTTTCTGCTGATTGTATGACCCTGTTATACCATAAATGTATTTCACAGCTTAAAATGTCACTTCTTTTACAAGTGGTTATACCTAGCTACCCTCACTATGTTGCAATTCCATAAAATGTTGTCATCGAAACATAATCTGTTCTATTTTCTGCTAGCCTTTTGAAATATGGATACGGAAATGGTTTAGTAAAAATAAAAGAAAAATAATCCTTCTAAGAAAAATATTTTGTGTTGTCATGGAATGTGATCTGAATAGATTATATTTCCAGCAATGAGCTATATGATATTTCCAATACTTCTAGAAACTGGAACAACCCTTATGCCCTGTTGCCAAAGCCATCCTCCTGAAACCTGAGAACGAGGAACGTTGGCACCATCTGCATTCCTTTTAACAAAGAAGCTGGCACCCTGCTACAGTGTCTGTCACCTCCTGCCTCTGTCACTTCCGGGTTTTCATCTATGGGTAGAGGTGCATAGATAAAAGGCCCCAACACTTGATGACCTGCCCCTGTGCCTACGGTGCCACAGTCAGGTTGGCGACTTTCTGCATACTACATGGGGGTGCCCAGTTCTGGGAGGGTATCCTGAACTGCATGAGGCATGTCCTGGCTCAATCGATGCCGCGAGACCCGAAGCTTGTCCTTTTGCACATAACTGACGACTTAGAACTGACTCGATGATCTCCCAAATAACATTCTCTAGACTCTTCCTTCTTCTATCCCTTCGTTATCCTATTCATTCCAATGAACAGACATATGTCCACCGCTCAAATTAACTCATATTTCTCTATACAAATCCACCACTAATCCTTTTGGGTTACCGAGTAGCGTGCTACTCGCCGAAAAGCGCTTCGACGCCTCATCAGCGGTAGCAAGCGCTATATAAATACAAGTACAATTTCAGTATGGCACTATACTTCTCTGGATGGGTCTCACACTGGCTAAGAGGGATGTGGCGTGCTCTAGGAGGTGGAGTCCCCGCCGTCGGTGGCAGCGTGGAAATAAAGGGGTAGACTGGTGCATGGTTAGGGAACGGGCCGGTCTATGCGGCTAGGGGTTGCCCTCAGAAGCACGGCAGGTTTGGGGTAAGTGGGCGGCTGATAGAGGCATAGAGCTGGGAAGTGAGCGCTCTCCTATCTCATTCATGGAGGGCGAGATCAGGTCATACGTGGGGTCAGGCGCTGATCTACAAATGTTGCATGATTCTGTTGCTGTGTAAGGGGCGGAGGTGGCTATGGGGCGGTAGAAACAAGGAGCACAGCACTAGTGTTAGTGTTACAATTTGTTTTTTATTCCGGTCATGGCATATTGTAAAATTCAATAAAAGCGTTATAAAAAAAAACCCTAACACTGTGTGAAGTGCCTGTGTGGCCTATTTCAACACAGACTGCACCAAAAGCATTCCCCTTCTTTCTAGCTGTGTTTCAGCTGTCACCTCTGGTTCTCTATATCAAAGTTCACTTTTTAAAAGCTGTGTTCCTCGTGTTGTTTCAAAAGCGAGTCTTGGCTTTGTCTTGAGAAAACAAATATCAAGAGCCAGACCAGTTGGGAAAAACGTTATTTTTTAGTTGGTCGGATGGTGCAAATCAAAATTTCACCCCACTAGTTCAGTGGTGGCCGCTACTTAACGAGGGTGGCGGGGATGGAGGGGGGGGTAAAAAAGGAAATTTTTTCAAAAAAACACTTACCTGCATGCCGGCCGCCACCTCTCGGTCCTCTTCAGCTCTTCGACAGCAGGAGCCAGGAAGCACACAGGCTCCCAGACTCCCCTAGCCAATCACGACACTGCCTTACAGCAGCATTGTGATTGGTCTGAGAGCCGTGGTTCGGTGCTCAGAGAGGGAGTGGGAGCCTGTGCATTATAGCCGGTGGAGAACATGCAAAGCGCGCATGACAGTTTGGCCAGCCCAAGACGGCTGGCCAAACTGTCATGCGCACTTTAGAGTGTGCTCACCACTCCTCCCCCTGGCCCCTGCTCTAGCCAGCCCAGCCCCACACCTAAGCAGAAAACGGAAAACTAAAATGATAATAACATTTGTTATTATCATTTTAGTTTTCCTTTTTAAACTGCTCGCAGAGCAGTGGGGCGACGCTACTCCGCCTTAGTGGAGGAGCCGCCGCTGCACTAGTTTAGAACTGTACAAGATTTTCAGCTTTTCAAGCAAGTTAGAATTCTGACAGCAGATGCGCTCCCCTACACTGGGAAAAAATGGCAACTTTGTGGCAGTTTTCAGTATTTTGGAACTACCACTAGATGGCGCTCTAAGCATGCCTTACTTCACCTCTGGAAAACGCTAGCAGTAATGCAGAACGGGCTGGAACCACTGCCATGTGCATCACCCTGCCGTGTGCATCCAAAGTTGTGACGCAATAGACAGTGCTTATGAGTCTGGACCAATGGCGGCTGGTGGATTTTGAAAGTGGTGAGGGGAAAAATTGTATCGTAGTATAACGAGCGAGCAAGCGAAGTGTGCGAGCCTGAACTGCAAAAGGAGGGTGCGGGGGGGTTTTCCCCCCGCAAGAAATTTTTTGAAAAAATGGATTCAAATGGTGGCTTTTTACACCACATATTTACTGCAAATTGTTGCAAAAAGGGGATCTAAAAATAGCATTGTAAGGCACAAGTGTGAAGAAAATATTAGAAACAAATCAAAAATGTGCCCCATCCTCGAACTGGTCTGCTTGCAAAATGACCCCCAAGCCAAGCACACACAACCAATGGAAACAGGGCCTCTAAGTGTTTTCTACCTGTAACACATCTCTGCCTCTTTACTGTATTGGTTGATGAAGTCATCAAGGCTCACACCATTCGTAACACTGTACATTGCAAATACTTTAAAAATTAGATGGCGAAAGAGATCCATCCCAGGATTGCAGTTCATCCTTGATTTTTTTAGTATTAGCCAGGCAAACAGAAATTATATTTCAGCAAACTGTGGGATTTTTAGATTATAACTCTCTCCACATGTACCTCAGCACACTAGCACAGGCACAGCGAGCGCATGTTCTCACAAGGGTCAGAGCCAAGAAAGGACGATCCCGCCAGGGCCTCTTGACTCGAGGCAGTCCAGTTTGGCCCTGGTTACGTCTGCGTCACTGTCTGTACAAGTCCCCAGCACAGTCAGAGACTAGTATTCCTGTCTGTGTGGTTACACGGATCGATTTCTATGCACTTATTGATTAGCATTCCTTTTTTTTAAATGTTCTATTTACCTCTTAGTACTGAATGAATATACTGCTTCGAAGCAATCTTCTAGGAGCAGATACAGGACATGAGAGTGTGGGACCAGAACTGCACTATTATCATTTCCAACATCCCTGCTTCTCAGACACTCAAACATATACCAATAGAAGCTTGGTTAATCAAAACTGTTTCAGTGTGTGCCTTAGAGTTCACAGCCCGAGAGTGAACTCTAGTGCCTCTCAGTTCTCTAATATTCGAAAACACTGTGAAAGTGTAGATATGACATCAATTAAGAGATTTCATATGATAATGACATGGGTAGCTGCTTATTCAATATAACCAGAGAACTTCACAACCCCCAAACACACAACGCACCGACTCACCTGTAAGCATTGTATTTTTATTTACTTTTGCCTTCTCAATATTTTTGCAAGCGTGTACCTCCTTCACACACAGTTGCACAGAATCACAATTGCATCTGGAATAAGTGACCATTGCTCAGTATGTTCAGCAGAGAGGCCAAGGATTGGATGACCAAGTATTATGAGCACCTTTTTGACCCACTGACAGGCACTGGGAGAAATTTGCGCTGCCTTCAGCCTCTAAAGCTCTCAATGGTCTCCCATTAAAAATGCCTGAAGGTGACTCCGTTCAAAGTATGAACTGTACAAGAGAAATATGCTACACAAAAAAATGCACAACTACAACATCCTGGAATTGGATGCTCATTTTATAACAATTCAGCAGTCAGTTGCTGTTTTATGTAGACACTTTCAGATCAAGGCTGGGTTTCCTTTGAAAGAGCCTTCTATCCTGTAAAGTGGATTGCTCTGGAGGAAATGGCATTTAAAACACAGCTTTATGGTGGGTACATCATGACACACTGAGCCCTACGTATTGCAGCTCACAGTAGCATAAAATGGTTGGTGCCTTTGGGCAGTTAAAGAGAAAGCTTTTGACTCTAAGCCCCTCTCCTCTATCCTCTGCCCCCTGTGCTTAATTTGTAAAAAAATAAGTGCCAGGGCCCTCATCAGGAGGCCACTGCAGCCTACACCACCCATTGCCTCTGCTAACGCTACCAGTGACAGTACCAAACCAGCTGCTAACCATCTCACTCCTACAAGTGTGACAGTTCAGACTATTCCAGGTCCCCAAAGCTATGAGATTAGCAAGGGTGGCAGGTATTAGTCATTTTTAACTGTATAATGAATTAGTAAACAACTGTTGTCTTGCTCACTCTAAATCAGGCAAACAGCCCACTATGTGGCGGAATGTCATAAGTGCCCGTGCTGCCAATTAAGTGCCGGTGCTGAGCACCAGAAACCACCGGCTCAAATTAAGCACTGTCTGCCCCTAAGCAGCACGCGCATTCAACCAGTGCAAAGATCACATGTCACTTGTTTCTGGAAACAGTCATTACTGTATCCAGCTGTGCAGTGCAGCCCTCATTTGTCAGTACTGCAGTGGCTTCTGTGATCTTGTACAATTTTATCACCATTATTAGGCAGTTTCACTTAAGTAAACTCTTCGCGTTCCACCAACCAAACCTTATTTTCAGAAACACATGAAGAACATCAAGGTCAGCCTCAGACTGTCTGGAACACAAAATATGCTCCAGCACGGGCACCAAAATAAATGCAGACCCTAGATAGCTACAAACCGGCCCACGTGATGACATTTGCAAATCAGGGCAAATTTGAACTTGTGAAGACATGGTGATGGTGTATAGTTATCTTACAGTACCTTAGACAGCATGCATTTGTGTTTTTGCTGTAGTGAATGTCTGCGGTAATATGATCAGAGAAAGCAACAGTAAACATGAACCCAGGCAGCAGCAGAACACAAAACAGGCCAACATACAGCCACAAAAAAACAGGCCCACACACTGAGCTGTCGGACCAGCCCAACGAGCACTGGCAGATTGCTGCTAGTCCGACCCTGCAGAAAGAACACCGATCAGGCCCAGTCTCACCCAGAAATCAAACTCACACACGCACACACACTCTAAGACATCTGAGCACTTCGACGTCTGGACAGGCCCAGTCTCACTCTCACCCAGAAATCAAACTCACACACGCACACACACACTCTAAGACATCTAAGCACTTCGACGCCTCGCCAGGGGTAATAAGTGCTATATAAATAAAACTACAATTACGTTCACAGAGCCTAACTGGACGAAAGACACCTGTTTTCTTAACAGGGCAAAGGTTAATTTTAAAGCAATCTCTTGTTATAACAGCGGGATTGGTCTGCGAGATTTGTTCTGGACCGGGCTCTGGCCTCGTTTATTTGTGAATAACTTGCTAGCGTCGCTAAAGCAAGGGACTTGTGACATTACTTTGAAGGGCAACTTAAAAAGCATTTCACAAAATGATCTTTCAAAACCGTCCCTTTCTGCATGAGCTCCTTCTACCGGTGTCTGTTTCCTCCTGTGGTAAAAATGAATCCATACCTGGGTACTCTGGCCGTCATCAATCATCGCCAGTGACTGAGAGGCAAGGGTCACTGCTCCGTGTAGCTTTACATAAACAAGCACCTTGTCTAGACCTAAGAGCAGCCTTCAAACTGCTGCTAGCGTGCTGCACACAACAACAGAGGTGAATGAATGTGCGTCCAACAGCACAGTGCTGCACCCTGACGCCCCTAGCGAGTGAGCAGAGTGCCTTTCCACTGTATGGTTCACTGAGAATGACCAACCGGGGCATTCGTGTATAAATGAGTGAATGTCTGAATGAATCTATGGCTGACAGAAACCTGTGAGTAATCGAGTGTGGTAAAACTGCTATATTGCACTAAACAGCTGCCTTTGGACACTGCACTTCTAAACCTGCTACCTCCAGTAGCAGGCCTAAGTTTTTAAGTTCGTGAAAGATGGTGACGTGAGGCTTTCTGTAATTAAAAGTTCATGGTGTGGGGGTGCTGCATTGGAAAAGAAACACGTCTCCTCTAAAACAAGCTTTGACATGCGATTTTCAAAATGATTTTGTTCCGAGGAGCATGGCTTCTACCAGGTGTGCATCAGGGTACATTCTCTAGAGGATAAATTGTGCCTGACTTTTCTGACGTATAAAGTAATGTAAGCTATGTAATATCAAATAATTCCCCTTGTGAAGCGGGTTTGCATCTCGAGCTCCCATATCAAGCGCATAGAGGCGGGCGAAGTCGCTTACTGTGCTTTTTCCCGGGCAGACCCACATACAAAGTGTCGCAGTTGTCAAATAGAGCAATGCCCACAAAGGGAGAAAGGCAGGAAGAGACGACGGGTAAAGGGCAGGAGAGAGGTTCGGAATGGGACCCAAAGCAAGATGGGGCAGACCTGGGAGCGGCAAGTGTTACCTCGTTACTTTGATGACGCAGTCACAAAAGGAACTCCGACCGGCAATTGCCACAGTCACTGCAGACTCATGCGCGGGACGCCTGAGGTTGTCGAGTCTGCGCAGACTCGATTCCTGCTTCCCATCTGCCACACCCTTTCCCAACTCGTCACAGGGAGGGGTCCCACCCAAGCCCTGTAACGAGTTGGGAAAGGGTGTGGTGACAAGCTCCACTCTCTCTGATTGACGTGGAGGGTTAGCGATCCCGGGCTTGTATTGAAAACGCCCGGGGCTAACTTTACCTCCACGCCATCAGGGGGTGGACCCTACTGCTTGCAGCTAGGTCTTTGCCGAGCTGATGACATCACAGCCTTCAGGGCTGTGAGGTTCTCAGCCGGCAAACACGTAGCCTTAGCGAGCAAACAACAGGGCAGGCAGGGTGAGTCACGTTACGTGACTCACATTAGTGATGATACATATCGGTCCGATATTATCGGTGAGTGAGTGTGGGGCATACAGTGCCCCGCGTTCAAGGCAAGTTTTGGCAGCTCGTAAACTGATCATGGGTATTTTTTTTTTTATAAATGACTGCTGAGCATGTAACGGGGGCGGAGCCCCGACGCCCTCATAGAGAAACCGCCACTGATTAAAACAGTACACAGCAGATTAAAGTAACAACAGAATACAGGAGAAGAGCCTCAATCGTATGTCTTCAGCTCATCAAAAATAAACTTTTGTTGTGGTTCAGTTCTTTCTCGGTCAACCTCTCCTGGCTAATCTGAGTAGCACTGGGGTTGTTTATTTTTTAAAGTATAGGCAAGACGCTAAGTATGCCTGAACACCGAACCAAAGTTTTCATATACAATAAAAGGGCCCATACAATCATAAACTGGACACAATAAAACATTTTAAGAATAAAACATGTTCACAAGGGTTCTCTCTCTTCTTAACAAAAGACATCAAATTGGAGTTGAGAAGTCACTCTTCAAAGAATACAAAATCAAGCAGCAGCTCTGCCTCAACCTCACAAAATGGAAGTCACAGCTTAAAGACATAGGCAAAGTCAATATCTCTGGCTAAACACTTATAAGGTCCCAAAGGCAAGACCTATTGGCTATAAGTTAGGGACTAGTGTAAAACCAATGAAAAAAAACAGTACGTTTAGCCATACTCTGGCTGAAATTAAGCCCCTTTGAAAACAGTGTACTTGGGGGCTGGCGGTAGAAAAGAGAGGCTTAGGGAAACTTATTTCGAGGCTCTCCAACATAGTCCCATGCGAAAGGAGGGCAAAATGATTATCATATTTTGACCCACAATAGCACCAAAAAGATTACTACTCTATATCATGTTTTTTGCAATGTCACTTCCATTTTCACTGTAATGTTGTTTGTACATTTGCTGTAAACTGGTGAAGCTGGTAATATCTGATAAAAACGTCTAGCCACATATTACTTATCCTACAATTATCTCCAAGCATAATTACACTCTACTAAATACAACATACAGTCCCCATAATACAACTTAATACCACATATTTCCATGCCACATAATTACACTCTACTCTATACAACATAAATACACTCCACATAATACCGCGCACGACCACATAATTACACACCATATAATTACACTATACTCAATGGAACATAAAAACACTCCACATAATACCACGCACTAACACAAAAATACATGTCACATAATTACACTCAATTAAAGGCAACATAAAAACACTCCACATAATAACAATATGCCACAGAAATACATAACATATAATTACACTGTACTCAATCCAACATATATACACTCCACATAATACCACTCAATGTGCCATAGTTACACGACACATAATTACACAAAAATAAATACAACATTAATACACGCCACATACCATTAAGTACCACATAATTACAAGCCACATAATTAGACTCTACTCAATGCAAATTAAATACACTCCACATATTACCAATAAATACCACATAATTACAAGCCACATAATTACACTCTACTCAATGCAACTTCAATACACTCAACATACCACTAAATAACACATAATTACAAGCCACATAATTACACTCTACTCAATGCAACTTAAATGCACTACACATATTATCACTCAATACTACTTAATTACAACAATGCTCTACAACATAGCCAAAAATTCTGCCTAAACACATAAGGTCCCAAAGGCGAGACCTATTGGCTATGCCAATGCTTGTTTTTACCTGACGCCACCTCTGACCACCCTAGATTGCCGCATGGTAGGCTCCAGGATGAATGCAGATGGAGCTCAAGCTGGAAAGAGGACTGGATTATTAATTGCCTTATACCATTACAGAGCTGGAAGTATTACAACTGAGGCAAAGACAGAACTCATGCCCATCAGTCCAGGCAATCCTTACAGCACGCCATTCGACGGGCCACTGGCCACGGTCCTGGCACACTTCGGTTCACTGTCCGTTGCCTCCTTTCCTTCATTCTCCAGTCAATGATGTGACAAAGAACTCATTTTACTCCTTCTATTTTTTATTTAAATCTGTTTTATTCAAGTTTGACATCATAACAGACATATACTCCCACGGTATAGTCCCCCTTCGGCGCCACCGTTGCATTTTATTCATTCTATAAGCTACACCCACCTCCTGCTGATGCTGCCACTCTAGATCGATCCAGTCCTCGCTGTGATCAATTTATTTCATGTGTTTCAATAGCACATGGCAAAAGCGTTTTACAAAGATTGAGCGAAATGTTACAATACATTTATAAAAGAGGAAAAAGGGTAAAAGAGCAACAACTATAGAAAATAACAACCAAGGTAACAACCAGGGACAGAAATATTACAAAGTATCAGCATTCGGACTCGCTGACAATGCGAAAAATATATCATACAATCATTCTGATCAGGTCATGACCAGGACCTAAGAATGAGGAGGAGAAGATGGAAGGGGGTACACCAACAAATCCAGCAGATCCATGCACAATGATAAAGAACTCTGCTGCTCGAATGGCAAATCCACAGGCCAAGACCCTGGTTTTAGAAATGTTTGAGGTCCAGCCTTTACACAGCCATTTAGGGCGAGCAGAAGACAGAAAGGCCCCAGACCAGGGAGTCCAGAAGTCATGTTCCACCGATGCTGTAATGTGAATAACACCTGAGTGCCTACCAGCCTCTGGCCACACAGGAGAGAGTGCAAAACCAAGAGGATGGTCTCATCCCTGGCCTGGAGAGATCTGACCACAATATCACTGCTCAGATGCCAATTAAAGAATGATCAAACTTCAACGGACTCTAGGTAAGAAAAAACACCTGGGCCCCTGGGGACTTGACCAGGCTTTGCTCACTCTGACACCATGGTCAAGGTGGCTCTTAAAACAAACCGTGCGTTCACCCAAATAAGTATATCTGTTAAAAGGCAGAACTGTGCATACATATGGATCCTTCTTCCGGAACTCTTTCTACTCATAACCTCTGCTCCAGACAGTGTGCAGACCAGACCCATTACAAAGGGCATTAGGAAGCCGTCCCCCCTCCAGAAGCGCAAAACTAAACTAAACCGGCCATAGGGCTTCATTTGAGCTGGTGGTTTTCGGTGCTCGGCACCGGCACTTAATTGTCAACACCGGCACTTATGACACTCTGCCACATAGCGGCGCTGTCTGTCTAATTTTGAGATGGGCACAACAACAGTTGTTTATTAATTCAGTATACATTAAAAATGACTAATACCTGCCACCCAAGCCATTCTTATAGCTGTGGGGGCTGGAATCGTCTGAATTGTCACACTTGTAAGAGTGTGATGGTTGGTAGTTGTGTTGGCGCCATCATTGGCAACTCTAGCAAGGACAATGGATGGCGCAAGCTGCAGTGGCCTCCTGATGTGGGCCCCCGCACTTATTTTTCTACAAATTAAGCACTGCTTAAAATAAACATTAGACATATTCAAGTGTAAAAACGAAGCATACTTAAAAGCAAACAAACATCAGAGTCCTGGTGGACTACTAGCAGGCATAATCAATTCTCAACCCGACAAGCACCACACACAATGTCAGACTGCATAGTCACAACCTCTATCAGCAATCAACCATTTGCATCACACAATGTATACTAAAAAAGTGCATCACAGATACAGGTCACCTGGGTGGAAACACCTTTTCAAGAAGGCCCCCGCATTACAAGGCTCTGGTAATGACAGGTGTGCACTGTACAACGACTAATCACATTCAAATGACAATTTCCTAAGTAAATGTTTATCCACAAAAAGCGATTCCCATGCAGTCATAGTGTGTGCAGTGCTACCAGTGTAAAGGTTCCATCATTCCACAGTGGTCTGTCTGCTCAGTTGCAACACCTGGGAAACAGGGGTGGGAGGGTCCCCCTCTTTAGGGACCCCACCATTGAACTAAAGACTCAAACCTATCTCTGAGATGTCAGAATAGCAGACAAGATATTTTGCAGGAAGGGTCCATCATTTTGCGTCAAATTGCTACAAGCCCCAAGCTTTGGAATCAGAGCCAGTTCATTGTACGCTGACCCAGCTGGGGGGCATAATTCCTAATTTATGGTCAGTTTATGGTCACTTCTTGTCACTATAGACTGATGCTGCGCATCCTTAAAGTGTTTGGTCTCTCCCTGGCCCCACAACTCCAACATCTATATGGTTGACACTCAGGGGCGGCTGGTGGATTTAGAAAGTGGTGAGGCGAAAAATTGTATTCCAGTGTAACGAGCGAGCGAAGCGAGCGAGCCCAAACTGCAAAAGGAGGGTTCGGGGGGGTTTTCCCCCCGCAAGAAAATTTTTCAAAAAATGAATTCAAATGGCGGCTTTTACACCACATATTTACTGCAAATTGTTGCAAACACGGGGTCAAACTATAGCATTTTAAAGCACTAGTGAGAAGAAAACTTTAGAAACATATCAAAAATGTGCCCAAGTCTCTCTCTCTCTCTCTCTGTCTCCCTCCCTCTCTCTATCTCTCCCTCCCTCTCTCTATCTCTCCCTCCCTCTCTCTCTCTCTGTGTCCCTCCCTCTCTCTCCCTCCCGCTCTCTCTCTGTCACCCTCTGTCTCACTCACTCTGTCTGTCTCCCTCTCTCTCTGTCTCCCTCTCCCTGTCTCCCTCTCTCTCCCCCTCTCTCTCTCTCCTTCTGTTGTCTCCCTCTGTCTGTCTCCCTCTGTCTGTCTCCCTCTGTCTGTCTCCCTCCCTCTGTCTCCCTCTGTCTCCCTCCCTCTGTCTCCCTCCCTCTCTGTCTCCCTCCCTCTCTGTCTCCCTCTCTCTCTGTCTCCCTCTCTCTCTGTCTCCCTCTCTCTCTGTCTCCCTCTCTGTCCCTTAAAACTAGGAAACAATGAGATGGTGACTACTAAAGGTTGGGAGCAAATGTTAAGGGCAATTGCACAGGTTGAGTAATAGAAGTCGTGGTCCCTGATAGCACTGGGCTTTAACTAGGTTATGCAGGGAAAAGACTGAAGCAGATCAAAGGAGGTATGATCAACTTTCTGAGAGACCTTACTCTGTCATTGATTCCTATGCCAAGTAGTAAACAATTTTATAATGATGAAGTTTTTATTAATACAATTATGGAAGCTATTCGATTTAGTGTGTTAAAATCAATAAAGATCAGTGGAGCCCATGGACCATACAGAGTCTCTGGACTATATGTAATCCTGAATGTTGTAATAATGAAAACCCCTCGTTATTGAGCTTTGATACAATTGTCTCTATTTCTGACACAACGCGTTTATTGGACACAGCTAGTTCCTGGAATGGATCATTAATAGATTCATAGAATGTTGTCTCTTATAAATTAATTTCAGTACAGGATATTGCTTCCAAGATTTGTGCAATTGATTCCTGCATGCCTAGAGGTCTTAGTAAAGCAATTGAATTCGAAAATGAAGGAATAGGGTGTCTTTCACCTTGATCTCAATAACTCCTTGCCCTGTTTTGTTGACTACCGAGTGGTGGCGGACAGGTGCTGGAGCACTGGTATAGTAGCTTCAGTCAGAGCAAGAAAGAAACACAAAGGAAGCTTTCCACAGGAAGTTATGTGATAAGAGCTGGTTTGACAGGGAGGGGGCACGGAGGGAGGCAGGCAGGCAAGGAGGGAGGAAAGATGCCACCTGGTGCTGTCTACCATAGCCGGGCCTCAGGCAGTGCAGGCTCCGGGGCACCTGGCTGCACAGGAGGCTCCGCCTCAGGAACGCCATCCGGTATGAGGCCAAGGGTCAGTCACATATGGATTTACATTTATCAACGCAGCAATATTCAAATCATTTGAATAGTATTGCGGTGAAGCATCAGGTTATAATATAAATGAGTTGTGCGTCAGTCAGAGTTTGTCCCGCCCGTTTTCTTTCCCTCTATGGTGCAGAACAGATGTTCCCAGTCCTGGGCGTTCGTTTAAGACACCGGTGCATTCTGGGAGTGTGTTTCCAAGCGGACTAAAATACTTGTAGAGAGTGCCCATGGTTTCCAGCCGACATGGATGTTACAATGACACCCACGATCATAATGTACGTTCAAAATGAACCCAATCTGTACTTTGGGTTTGTCCGCAGACTCACGCATCCCCCTGTGCCTGGTGGCCTCATGACGTGTCTGGCAACTTGCTCAAGTCCTTTGACCTTTGAGCTGACAGGCGCTGCTTCTTGGCGCTTCTCCTTTCAGTTTTGCTCCTATGCTGTATGTACGGTTTTGTGAAACGGAGGATAAACAAGTAAGTGGACTGGCAGTGGAAGTGATGGTTTAAGTACTTTATTAAGTCCACATGAAACACCCAGGACAGGCAGCTACCAGCCGACTTGGTTTCATGTAGGAACTCACAACTGACTCAAAATCCACCGACGCTGTAGCAACTGCAAGCATGAGGGTTTTTGAAAACATTACGTGCCTTTACAAAACCAAACACCACAAGATATACATGAAATGTGCATGAACACCAAGACGTATGCATCACCTTATCCAGTCGCGGCTCGGGGGGGTGGGGGTCGGGGGGGTGGGGGTCGCGCGTGGGTGGGGGCCGGGGGGGTTTAAATAAAAATCATCTTACCTGGTCCGCGCCGCCTCGGGTCCGTTGGCGCCTTCAACAGCCGCATCACTGCGCAGTGCTGGCAAGTGAGTGGCAACCCCTCAGCCAATCCTGGCGCTGGAGCAGCGCCAGGATTGACTTAGGGCACGGTAACTCTCTGCCCGCCAGCCCATTAGGAGACCGAGGTTTGAGCCTTTGCTCAACCCTCGCTCTCCTAATGGGCATGCGCCAGCCTGAGCAGGCACCAGTGCGCATGACTGGGCACGGGCGAAAAATTCGCTGACCTTCCCCACTCATGCGCACTTGTGCTGCTGCCTGTCCCTGACAATGCCTGTCAGTCAACATGACGCCGGACCGCCCACCCCTTCAGACTCTGAAGGGGGTGGGCGGTCCGACGTCATGCTGACTGACATGCATTGTCAGTTCTCTCGGCGTCTCTGAACGTAAGTAAACTGAGAGTTTACTTAAGTTCAGAGACGCCGAGGGAGCAGCGGGCGGGGCGGCTGGTGGGGCAATGCCCCAGCGCCCTAATGGACGCACCGCCCCTGTCCACACTCCACCCCTGCCTTGCAGCTCTAGGTTCATTTTTCAATGATGATTTCTTTGTCTCAGGCATTAATACTCCCTTCCCTCCAGGAGGAAACATCTCCAACAATTTAACTATTTCAGCTCACTGCCAAGTGGCCCATATAATGAGATAGGAATAAGGGCAAAAATCCCAATGTAACTACATCTGAAGGGCATTTCCCCTCTGGGGTTCAGAAGGGATGCCGCCTGTCTAACTCCAGCTGGTGGTCTTCTTTGATCGGCGATAGACTAAAAGCCTGAAGGGGCACTGATGAAATATATATATTTTTTTTAACTCTTTTTATTTAACATAACAACAAAATACACAGCAGGACAGTTCGTCAATTGACAGTGGTGGGTTACAACATGGGTGCACAACACATTCGATGTTACAGTCCGAGACATTTTCAACGTTTTGTGTCTACCCCTCTGCGTTCGGTGACTCTTGTGACCTCTCCTCCCTCCTGCATAGCTGAACCGTAGGAGACGAGCATATTTCGCCCCTATGTGTGTTCCATGCTGCCCATGTCCGATTCCATTTTTTAGGGCACCCCCTATTGGCACTGATGACATTTAACAACAGAAGATGTAGCCATGTGTACCAGGAGAACAGTTAGCACTGAGCAATAACAAGGAAAAGAGGCCTTCAATCTAGAGGGTACTTAGAAAGTGCCTATTGTTTCCCTTGGTTCTGTATGTCTTTATATGTTCTTTTTTATTGGATTTGCATCATAAAAGCAGTATAAAAACAGAAAGAAAGGACCTACGGATGAAAGCGATTAAACAGCTGGGCGTATCTAACTTAAAAACCCTGCCAAAGTACATTATGTTTCCTATAATATGCAAGTTGGTCTAGATGAATCACAATAGATAATCAGGTTTATTCAGCACTTCACTCCCTGTCAAAACCAGTTCAATTCACCTTTTGTTCAGGGTGTGAGAAGCTTTTTTGTTCTCTTCTTTCAAACTCTGCAGAGATCTCTGAACAACTTTGCGACTTCACAAAATGCCCACCGTTTTAGGCTTTCATCACATTTGCGAGAAAATGGCGACTTTTGGGACAGTTTATGTGGCACAAGGTACATTTTTCCGAGACAAATGCTGCATACATAAGCTGCTGTGAATTGAAAAAAATCTAAAATAAAAAGATAAACCTGCAGAAAAAAAAGCATGCATATATTTTCCATCCCCAATGGTTTGATTAGAGTGAACATTACCTCGAAATGAAGTGCGAATTAACCAACAATGTGCAGAAATGTGAAGAGGGAGAGCTTAAATCGGGGAAATAAGGTCCTGCTGCGGCTGTTTAATCTATGCACTGTGACTAGAAGCTGAACCTCTGGTATTGGCTTCGCATTAAGAATGTTAATAAAGAAAGTTAGATAAAGAAAAATTCAGGAAGAGCAAAAATCTTTGCATACTCCTGCCTTTGAAGTCACAAGTAATTGACCCGGCCACTTAACACACTGTTTGGGGAATATGTCGGCACCCTTTGTCCTGACCAATCAGTTCTCAGATTTTTCAATGAAAAACACTACAATGGGAATTTATACTGTTCCTATTACCCATCCTCTAAATGATCAGAGAGTTTGTTTTCACTACAAAAGCCTTGTATGGTGACCAGGTATCATGGGCCTGTGAGTGTTCGGTTCTCTTGGAGGAAGAAACAGCTGTCCAGAGTGGACCATATAGATGTTGGAGTTGTGGGGCCAGGGAGAGACCAAACACTTTAAGGATGCGCAGCATCAGTCTATAGTGACCATAAACTGACCATAAATTAGGAATTATGCCCCCCAGCTGGGTCAGCGTACAATGAACTGGCTCCGATTCCAAAACTTGGGGCTTGTAGCAATTTGACGCAAAATGATGGACCCTTCCTGCAAAATATCTTGTCTGCTATTCTGACATCTCAGAGATAGGTTTGAGTCTTTAGTTCAATGGTGGGGTCCCTAAAGAGGGGGACCCTCC
Source organism: Calotriton arnoldi (assembly GCA_963921515.1). NCBI lineage: Eukaryota > Metazoa > Chordata > Amphibia > Caudata > Salamandridae > Calotriton > Calotriton arnoldi. Next base: position 249,942 of record CAWUFW010001537.1, read on the forward strand.
CACCCCTGTTTCCCAGGTGTTGCAACTGAGCAGACAGACCCCTGTGGAATGATGGAACCTTTACACTGGTAGCACTGCACACACTATGACTGCATGGGAATCGCTTTTTGTGGATAAACATTTTCTTAGGAAATTGTCATTTGAATGTGATTAGTCGTTGTACAGTGCACACCTGTCATTACCAGAGCCTTGTAATGCGGGGGCCTTCTTGAAAAGGTGTTTCCACCCAGGTGACCTGTATCTGTGATGCACTTTTTTAGTATACATTGTGTGATGCAAATGGTTGATTGCTGATAGAGGTTGTGACTATGCAGTCTGACATTGTGTGTGGTGCTTGTCGGGTTGAGAATTGATTATGCCTGCTAGTAGTCCACCAGGGCTCTGATGTTTGTTTGCTTTTAAGTATGCTTCGTTTTTACACTTGAATATGTCTAATGTTTATTTTAAGCAGTGCTTAATTTGTAGAAAAATAAGTGCGGGGGCCCACGTCAGGAGGCCACTGCAGCTTGCGCCATCCATTGTCCTTGCTAGAGTTGCCAATGATGGCGCCAACACAACTACCAACCATCACACTCTTACAAGTGTGACAATTCAGACGATTCCAGCTTCCACAGCTATAAGAATGGCTTGGGTGGCAGGTATTAGTCATTTTTAATGTATACTGAATTAATAAACAACTGTTGTTGTGCCCATCTCAAAATTAGACAGACAGCGCCGCTATGTGGCAGAGTGTCACAAGTGCCGGTGTTGACAATTAAGTGCCGGTGCCGAGCACCGAAAACCACCAGCTCAAATGAAGCCCTATGGCCGGTTTAGTTTAGTTTTGCGCTTCTGGAGGGGGGACGGCTTCCTAATGCCCTTTGTAATGGGTCTGGTCTGCACACTGTCTGGAGCAGAGGTTATGAGTAGAAAGAGTTCCGGAAGAAGGATCCATATGTATGCACAGTTCTGCCTTTTAACAGATTTACTTATTTGGGTGAACGCACAATCTGTTTTAAGAGCCACCTTGACCATGGTGTCAGAGTGAGCAAAGCCTGGTCAAGTCCCCAGGGGCCTTGAGTCCGTTGAAGTTTGATCATTCTTTAATTGGCATCTGAGCAGTGATATTGTGGTCAGATCTCGCCAGGCCAGGGATGAGACCATCCTCTTGGTTTTGCACTCTCTCCTGTGTGGCCAGAGGCTGGTAGGCACTCAGGTGTTATTCACATTACAGCATCGGTGGAACATGACTTCTGGACTCCCTGGTCTGGGGCCTTTCTGTCTTCTGCTCGCCCTAAATGGCTGTGTAAAGGCTGGACCTCAAACATTTCTAAAACCAGGGTCTTGGCCTGTGGATTTGCCATTCGAGCAGCAGAGTTCTTTATCATTGTGCATGGATCTGCTGGATTTGTTGGTGTACCCCCTTCCATCTTCTCCTCCTCATTCTTAGGTCCTGGTCATGACCTCATCAGAATGATTGTATGATATATTTTTCGCATTGTCAGCGAGTCCGAATGCTGATACTTTGTAATATTTCTGTCCCTGGTTGTTACCTTGGTTGTTATTTTCTATAGTTGTTGCTCTTTTACCCTTTTTCCTCTTTTATAAATGTATTGTAACATTTCGCTCAATCTTTGTAAAACGCTTTTGCCATGTGCTATTGAAACACATGAAATAAATTGATCACAGCGAGGACTGGATCGATCTAGAGTGGCAGCATCAGCAGGAGGTGGGTGTAGCTTATAGAATGAATAAAATGCAACGGTGGCGCCGAAGGGGGACTATACCGTGGGAGTATATGTCTGTTAGGATGTCAAACTTGAATAAAACAGATTTAAATAAAAAATAGAAGGAGTAAAATGAGTTCTTTGTCACATCATTGAAGGAAAGGAGGCAACGGACAGTGAACCGAAGTGTGCCAGGACCGTGGCCAGTGGCCCGTCGAATGGCGTGCTGTAAGGATTGCCTGGACTGATGGGCATGAGTTCTGTCTTTGCCTCAGTTGTAATACTGCCAGCTCTGTAATGGTATAAGGCAATTAATAATCCAGTCCTCTTTCCAGCTTGAGCTCCATCTGCATTCATCCTGGAGCCTACCATGCGGCAATCTAGGGTGGTCAGAGGTGGCATCAGGTAAAAACAAGCATTGGCATAGCCAATAGGTCTCGCCTTTGGGACCTTATGTGTTTAGGCAGAATTTTTGGCTATGTTGTAGAGCATTGTTGTAATTAAGTAGTATTGAGTGATAATATGTGTAGTGCATTTAAGTTGCATTGAGTAGAGTGTAATTATGTGGCTTGTAATTATGTGTTATTTAGTGGTATGTTGAGTGTATTGAAGTTGCATTGAGTAGAGTGTAATTATGTGGCTTGTAATTATGTGGTATTTATTGGTAATATGTGGAGTGTATTTAATTTGCATTGAGTAGAGTCTAATTATGTGGCTTGTAATTATGTGGTACTTAGTGGTATGTGGCGTGTATTAATGTTGGATTTATTTTTGTGTAATTATGTGTCGTGTAACTATGGCACATTGAGTGGTATTATGTGGAGTGTATATATGTTGGATTGCGTACAGTGTAATTATATGTTATGTATTTCTGTGGCATATTGTTATTATGTGGAGTGTTTTTATGTTGCCTTTAATTGAGTGTAATTATGTGACATGTATTTTTGTGTTAGTGCGTGGTATTATGTGGAGTGTTTTTATGTTCCATTGAGTATAGTGTAATTATATGGTGTGTAATTATGTGGTCGTGCGCGGTATTATGTGGAGTGTATTTATGTTGTATTGAGTAGAGTGTAATTATGTGGCATGGAAATATGTGGTATTAAGTTGTATTATGGGGACTGTATGTTGTATTTAGTAGAGTGTAATTATGCTTGGAGATAATTGTAGGATAAGTAATATGTGGCTAGACGTTTTTATCAGATATTACCAGCTTCACCAGTTTACAGCAAATGTACAAACAGCATTATAGTGAAAATGGAAGTGACATTGCAAAAAACATGATATAGAGTAGTAATCTTTTTGGTGCTATTGTGGGTCAAAATATGATAATCATTTTGCCCTCCTTTCGCATGGGACTATGTTGGAGAGCCTCGAAATAAGTTTCCCTAAGCCTCTCTTTTCTACCGCCAGCCCCTAAGTACACTGTTTTCAAAGGGGCTTAATTTCAGCCAGAGTATGGCTAAACGTACTGTTTTTTTTCATTGGTTTTACACTAGTCCCTAACTTATAGCCAATAGGTCTTGCCTTTGGGACCTTATAAGTGTTTAGCCAGAGATATTGACTTTGCCTACGTCTTTAAGCTGTGACTTCCATTTTGTGAGGTTGAGGCAGAGCTGCTGCTTGATTTTGTATTCTTTGAAGAGTGACTTCGCAACTCCAATTTGATGTCTTTTGTTAAGAAGAGAAAGAACCCTTGTGAACATGTTTTATTCTTAAAATGTTTTATTGTGTCCAGTTTATGATTGTATGGGCCCTTTTATTGTATATGGAAACTTTGGTTCGGTGTTCAGGCATACTTAGCGTCTTGCCTATACTTTAAAACATAAACAACCCCTGTGCTACTCAGATTAGCCAGGAGAGGTTGATCGAGAAAGAACTGAACCACAACAAAAGTTTATTTTTGATGAGCTGAAGACATACGATTGAGGCTCTTCTCCTGTATTCTGTTGTTACTTTAATCTGATGTGTACTGTTTTAATACATGAAGCATGTGTGTGCATGTAATTGTGAGTATGTGAATACGTGCACTGGTGTATACATTTGGCTATGTGTGTTTGTGAAAGCACGAACACGAAAGTTAAAGCACATTCCCACCCCAAAAAAAAACAGATCTGGCTGGGAGTGTAATTTACCTATGGTGTTAGAAATTTGGGACAAAGCATTCCAGAGGGCTATGGAAGGCACTGTATCTAACTGAGCTGCTCATGTGAACTGAGGGATGGAGTGAGGGAGGGAGGGACGGAGAGAGGAAAGGAGGAAGGGAGGGAAAGAGGAAGGGACGGAGAGAGAGAGAGGGAGAGAGGGAGAGAGGGAGGCAGGGAGGGAGAGAGGGAGGAACAGAGAAGGAGAGAGGGAAGGAGGGAGGGATGTAGAAAGGCAGGGAGGGAGAGAGGGAGGAGCGGAAAGAGGGATTGATGGAGAGAGGGAGGGACGGAGAGAGGAAAGGAGGGAGGGAGGGACGGAGAGAGGGCGGGAGGGAGAGAGGTAGGGAGGGAGAGAGGGAGGGAGGTGGGGAGAGAGGGAGGAATGGAAAGAGGAAGGGAAGGAAAGAGGAAGGGAGAGAGAGAAGAGACGGAGGAAGGGAGGGAGGAAAGTAGGTGGAGGGAGGGAGAGAGGCAGGGACAGAGAGAGGGAAGGAGGGAGAGAGGAAGGAAGGGGGGAGAGAGGAAGAGAGGGTGAGAGAGGAAGAGAGAGAGAGGGGGAGAGAGGATGACAGGGAGAGAGGGAGAGAGGGAGAGAGGAAGAGGGGATGAGAGGAAGAGAGGGAGGGAGAGAGGAAGGGACGGAGAGAGAGTAAGAAAAAGAAAGAAGGAGAAATAGCAATGAAGTGAGAGGGGAGATAAAGAGAGAACGAAGAAAAGGACAAGAGCTAAAGAGAGAGGAGAGAAAGCAGAATGGAAAGGGATGAAAGGAAGAGAGAGAGAGAGACACACATCTAGAGCAGGAGCGAGACAATGTGAAAGAGAGACCGAGAGAGAGGGAGCACGACAGCGAGCGAGCGGGAAACAGGAGAATATGAGATGAACAGCTAGAGAGGGAGAAAAGAGACGAAGAGAGAGGGGCGTAGACTCTGTGTACCTTGTGAGAGAGAGGGGCAAGTAGACGCCACCGGCAGCAGAGCTGACGCTGCCCCCCTGGGTCGGTAAGTACTCACACAGATCAGTGTGAGAGGCACAACCTTGCAAGCGCTATGTTACACAGTCTAACTAAATACGAAACGAAGTGCTATGTTACACAGTCTAACTAAATACAAAACAAAGCGCTATGTTACACAGTCTAACTAAATACAAAACAAAGCGCTATGTTCCACAGTCTAACTAAATTCAAAATAAATTGTTTAAGCAAAACGAATCTGACATTAAAATCAACCGTCAAAAAGAGAAAGGAATGCTAAGAAAAGTTCCGATCCGAAATGCAGTTTAAGCTGGACCCCCCATGAAGCACTGACATTTCACAGTCGCACTGACTGGGTGTCGTGTTAGCATCCAAACAAAAGGACAAGTTGAGACATCAAGTGCAGGGAGGGAGTTGGGGGGGGGGGCAGGGGTCATGTCTGGCGATGGTATGTGGGTGCCACAAAATTCACAGGGCAAAAACCAATCCTGCTCCCTGGCTCACCACTGACGCCCACTGACACAGCTGTGGAATTTAAAGACTTTTTAATTTTAGGAAGAACGAGATTTCCAATGGAACGGGAAATAAACATTTGATTTTTTTTAAAGAAAAATAATTAAAAGTACAAGTTATCAATACCACTATAGAGAGGCAAGTTATCAGAAGGGGCCGGCGGGGTCATTGATGTTAAATCGACAATGGCAGCGCCTTTCTGTACCACTGGATCTTCACTGATAGTCATAAACGTTAGAATAGTTTCCGGATGAAAGCGTGGCAGTGGTAAAAGGGCTCCTGGGCGGAGCGCACAGCACCGGTTCAAACACCCCTGCTGTTTCCGGGCTCACCTCCGACACCCACAGACCCAGGCGTCGACTTTAAAGACGCGTTTCAAGTTCTGCGCTCTCCGGCGGCATCAGAACTGGGCACTTTTTTTGTTTTGAAGAAAAACATAAAACAAATCTCATCAATGGCATGGAGGCATAATTGGCAAAACAAGAGAAGGCAGGCTATCAGAAGGGGCCGGGGCCCGTGTTGTGGCCGCGAACTGGAGCACCGGCTGTGTTTGTCAGGAAGGTTACTCGGCTTTGAAACGCTCTTCTAACACGGTTTTCTGCACCTCAGATAAACGCGTGAATGCGCAGTCTGCTTTCAACTCTTCAAGGAATGAGCCTGTCTGATCAAAAGATCAGAGCCAGAGCTGCAAGCAGTGATCCCGTGTTGTAGCAGCGCGGATGCGGACAAGAACAAGCCCGGAAGTGGTGCGCGCGCGAGCGCGCTTGTGCCCGCTGCTGCAGGAGAAGACCGCCATCTGTTTCCAATTAACGGGCGCGATAATTGGAAACAGATGGCGCTCATGCTCGCTCCCGAGCACCCTAGGCCAAGGACCAGAGAAGGCGGGACATGCACCCGCCTTGTGCCAATTGCATGCTGTCTTTCTTAGAAAGACGCATGCAAAGGCCAATAGGGGGAGATTAAAAAAAAAGCACACACACGAGCGTGTGTTCACAGTTTTAAAGCCCTTACTAAAGCCTCGCAGAGCAGCGCATGCGCGCTGGCTCAGGCAAGACCTAATGAAAGATGCTCAAAGAAAGGATGAACCTTGTGTAAGCCCAACCGTGATGTTGACTTCACATACATAGGAGGCTAGTTTGTCCTGGTTTGTGCAACTGTAGAGAAGGACTAACCACTGCCCCCAGTGGCCATCCCAATTTCTAACTCTTAGAAGATTAGGTTAAAATCAATGCCATTGAAGTCTGTGCAGAGTTCTAGTGGGACCAAGCCTCCACTTTCGTCTTGATGCTTGGTGGTGAGCTTCGGGATGATGGCTTCCTTTCCATGATGGGGCTGAATTCTGACTGGTCACAAAGGAGGACAGTTTGTTCCAGTTATGAGGTGAGATGCGCAATAACTACTGTTTTGAATTCCTTTGATACTTAGGGTCTCACAGAAATGGACCTTTATTTTAGTAAGGCTCCTAAAATGGCGTTGGCTATTGCAGTAAAGGGGTGATGTTAGCGTGGTGGACCTGCAGAGAGAGAGACGAGCTTATAGACTGGATATTGGGAGCAAACGTTGGCTCTTTCATCTGCACCTCATTTGCATTGTAGTTGACTGTTATTTAGTTCTGTCACTGACACTGACCGGAATTCGTGAAAATTGCAGGACGTGTGACGTCATCAGAGAGGTGTGGTCCCGATGTGTCACACAATGAAGTCAATTAGTTGTTAAAACATATATTGAGTGTTCAGTGGGGGAACAGTGGTGGGTGGGGATACGTATTGGAATCTTTCCAGTGTTTAGTGTCTTCTGCAAAAAAAGACCTTCTGCCTGGAAGGTTCTTGTGGAAGAGTGGGGCCAACAGCAAGTGTCCAGAATCTAAGTCTAGATGTCATGTTAGGTGTTATCTGACTTGTATTTATGTTCAGGGATGTGTGGATTGTTCTCTGTGCTATGCAGAGCGCCCTGAAGGTGATTCAGTGGTCCATGCACTCCAGCAGTGCACGTATATTGCAGTGTTTCTTTGGTATCTTGTGCTGACTTGTAGCAGGAGTCTGGCAGCTGTGTCTTGTTTGCGCTTGAGTCTGTGTATCATAGCAAGCCATCGAGGCCTAAAGTCCCTTCACGCAGCCATGGTGGGAGAGGCCTGTGCAATTATTGCAAGGACTCTTTGTGGGCAATCTTGAATTTGAAAGATCCATCTGTATGTTGCGAGTTGGAAGAACAAATAATTCGATTACTGGGGTGATTTTAAGATACGAGGGAGGGTTTGGGGTCCATTTAGACACCTCACTTACTGTCTTGGATAGCAGATGTCTGTGATGCTCTCTAGCGGACTTCCATTGCCCGGGAGGATCCCAGAATGACTCTGCACTGCAGAGAAGTCTAATTGGATGGGTATGATATTAAATCTGCCCTTTTCAGGAATGTGAGCGTCTTGCAGGCCCAGAGTTTTAATCTAAATTCTGGGGGAAATCCATGGTCTGTGAAGCACTAGGTGTAAATCAGCGCTTTAGGATGATCTCATTGTCTGTAAGCACCGGGGTTAAATCTTCACTCTGGTGGGACTGATTTGTTTGGCACGACGTGAGCTTGAACCTCCAAGTTTTCAATTATTCCATAGCTGAAAAGTAGACCTCCACCACCACAACCACCACGAAAACAGGAGACAAACTCAATACAAACTGAGATCAACTGCAGAATTCACTAATTCTTTAGCAATCAAAGTGCGCTGAGAGAGTACAGCGAAGAGAAGAGAAGCAGACAGGAAAGAAGAAGAACGCCATTTATTTCCTTTACGCAGTAACACCAAAATCATGCAAACCTTAGATTCGTGTTAACTGTACAAAAACTCGAACTCATTATCACACACAGACCCCTTGGCTTATAAAAAGGCACATAAAAGTAAAAGACATTGGCAGTCGGAATATTTGGATTTATTACCCACTTACTGTGCTGTATTCCTATGCTTGTAAAGAGGAGGACTGTGCAAAGTAATCCAGATGAGATTGAAATGTGGATGTATGTAATCAGATGAGGGCGAGGTAGAGTTCCAGAAGGCATTATCAAAGGTTGCTTTGTTTTCTAGTTTGCTAGAGATGTGTTCAAATGTTCAGAATATAAACCAGCATTTGCAGTGCAGTAGGTCTCGCATTTGCAAGAGTTTGAGCTATTGGCATTGTTAATGACAATGCCTTTTATTTATGTGTTGGTTTTTAAAACATAAATAAATGGCATTGTCATTTACAATGCCAATAGCTCAAACTCTCGCAAATGCGAGACCTATTGCATTGCAAATGCTTACTGTTACAGGTCACCCCCTTCGCAGTGTCCCAACTGCCCATCAGTAACAAATGTCGACTCAGAATCCTCGGGGCGCTGTACTACCACCATTACTACCAAAGCCCCCTGTCTCACTAAATGCTTCAAACCGCTGGCAGCATTTCACCATGCAATTTTCTACCAATCTCACTCAGCGATTGAAATGAGCCGCTCTTACCTCTCTGCTGGTCACAAGAGAGAACGCGGACGTGAAACGACGCCGTTGCTAAGGATAAGAGTTTGCTCCCATGAAGCAGTTATTGACAGGGTGGCTCGCGTCTGTGAAAGGTGCCACGGAACCCTGCAGCTGGGCGGAGTCCAGTGGAGAGGTAAATATGCCACGCCAGCCCAGATCCCGTTCACAGTGACCGCCGTGGCTTCCAGCCCTTTCAGGCCTGCATGCCGGTTTACCGAGCGGGACAGAAAAGGAACTGTCTCGCTGACTGAAGGTGGGGATGTGCATCAGGTAAATTCTGAAAGTACAATTTCCGGGATCAACCGACAATCATACTGAACAGCAAATAGTAAACCACAATACAGTCTATAATCACCAACAGCCAATAAACAACGAGGACTCATTTCGCCAAGCCCATCACAAACAAGTAATACACGCCACGCTAAATACGAGGAAGGTCTCCGTCCGACTGCCAAGGAGCTGATGCGGTAGAGTTGCAGTGTCAGCTGCATACTGTACACAAGCAGCATTAGTCAGTGACACCAAAGCCTACACTTTCGTAGTGCTTTCCACGAGCACCAGTTACATTACACAATTAGTTTCATATTTTTTGTAGACAAGGGGAGATTAATAGGCAGCTCTGTTAAAGACATTTAAGTAATGTCCTGAGCTGCCGATTAATCTCCCCATGTCTACAAAATATATGAAACTGTAATTGTGTAATGTAACTGGTGCTTGTGAAAAGCACTACGAAAATTAAACAAAAAGCCTGCAGAACCAGCTGCTGCTAATGCGAGCAGCCTGCAGAGCAAGAGAACATAGCTCAGCAGCCAGCGCTTCAGACTTCGGAGCTGGGGATCAGTGTTCGAGCCTCGGCATCGGTTCCACATCCCGTGCATAATTGTGGGCAAATCTTTGCACTAAAATGCACAATAAAATAAAAAGCATCCATCTATATTGGAGGGGTGATGGGGGGCCCACACAAGCACTATTGTGGGAGGGATGGAGAGCACAGGAATAATTAACTGGACAGGCAAATGAGAAGTAAACAGAACGCTTGAGCAGAGGCAGGCAGAAAAAAAAACAAGCCAATCCCAACTTAAAAATAAGCCCAAACCAAACTATCCTACCAAAGTAAAGCCCAACTGACAACAAACGTCTAAAAGCCTAAATAAACCTAAATAAAATACAAGCATCAGAGCGGAAGCATGGCAGGGGAGGCAGCAGTAAAGTAAGTGTGACATTAAGAGGGTATGGGAGGAAGAATGCTATATTTAAATAGTTGAACACAGACACACAGTCACAGTGCAGGAATGCAACCAAAAAATAGTCCCCTAAAGAACCATAGTGGAATGAGACAGTACTAAATCCCTGCTCTGTGGGAGGAACATAAGAGAGAAAGGAGGGACAAAGAGGCAGGACTGACCACTAGCAAGCAGGGATTTTTAAAGGACATTGACATAGACAAATGGCAAGAAAAGGGATGGACTTGATGCATACAGACTGATTACAGCAGGTCTCGAATAGACAGCTGTGCTGTCTAGCTCGACCTAAAAAAGGTAAGACTCCGCTGTGGAAGCAAGGATTTCACTTGTGTTTCTTTGGTGCATCACGGACCACACAAAGCGTATGATCCTGTTAAAGCCAAGATTGTGAAGGTTTAAAATGTCCTGACTGTCATTAGACCACCCGCCCTCATGTCCCATCCTCCGACACCCTCTCCTGTCCAGCAGCTCCATTGATAGCCCTACATCTTTCGCGTGATAGACGCTCATTCCTTTTTCAGACTCCTAACTCTAGGCCTTGGCGCACCTCTCCAGTGTCCGACCCTCGGCTATTAGTTTCATTTTATAAAATCTTCCCAACTTCATCCCTCCACCTCACTTCCTGACTCTTAGTAATCTATCTTTTATACCATCACTCCATCTTTAGCTTCCTCTTCTCTCCTTAATGCTTACTTGCTTCTCTGTGTTGAGACTCTTTCCCTGCCATTAACCACTCATTCTTCTATCCCCTACCACCCTTGCTCTACGTTTCATCACTAGCCCTGTTCATGCCACTCTTCCTCCTTCATTGCCGGCCCCCCTTGATCGTACTACACTTGCTTTTCCATGATCTCCGTCTTAAACATATCTTACAGACTATCATCTGTACCATTATTCACACACCTCTTAGGGCCCCATTACAAATGGCATTTAATTCCTAAGGGGCTGGTAAAAAAATGTATGGCCCCATCAAAATTACGAGATTTGTGGTAGCTCCACAGACCTGTAGCGTTCCCGCTTGTCTACAGGAAACACTACAGAAAAATGTGCAAATACCGGGGGAATTGGGACCAGAACTATCAAATCTCCGGGAATTTCTCATTCTAAGTTAGTCCTCAGGGTCCCATTTGGGATTCTCAGTAACCCTGCTCCTCGGAGTTACCAGCGCCGGTGGTATTGTTAGCTCTGGGGCATGGAGTTACTGGGCAGGTTACCGGGCTTCTCGCAATGAAGAGTTTAATCTTACTTTCAGCAGAAGTCTGAAAACATGGTTTTTTTTCTCAATAAGACTGTCTCAAGGTTTTTCTTATATCTATGTTCTTTATCTTCTCAGTGGGGTAGGTTATGGCTCTTTCAGCGACTTGAAGCCTCAGGGTGTCTGTACCTTTACGTTTTATTCCATTTAATTTTATCTCTTCTCTTCTCTTCTCAGTCTCCTCGCTTATATCATGACCATTATTTCTCCTTTTTTAGCAGCCGTTCTTTTATCCTTTGTGGCCCTTGATCGTACATCCACAGCAACCGAGGTCTGTACCACGCCCACTAACTTTCTTGATCTGCATCACTTCTCTGCTCAGTGCCACCTTTCCCCTTATCATTAGCCCCTCTGCTCTATAATCCGCTTGCTCCAGCATTCATTACATCCTCCCACTCCTGCCAACCCATTCCACATCAGTCCTCAATCTTTACCCCAATCACCCATCACATATCTTTCTGATACCTTCATGACTGCAACCCTTTCTCTATGCCACACCACCTCATGCTCATCTGTACTGGGGCCAGTTTCTGTAGCACACCTTACACCCTCTCCTCTGTCCTCTGACCCTATTACCGAACCATATGCTTACTTGCATAGAACCTAAAAGGAAAAGAAGGGAGGCACGAGAATCCAAAAGGGAAAACATGGCACCCTAGTAGAGGAACATACCAGTCATAATACTGGATCCATTGGACAGATCAACTGCGTTGTTATAAAAGAAAGAAAGAAGGAAGGAAAGATAAAGAGGAAACGCAAGATATGGTGGGATAACAGGGGTTCATAAGAGTAAAGAGGGAACAGTGATGGCCCAGCAGGTCTCCTGGAACTCAGGAATATTGGAACCAATGAAAGATGAACCTCGGCACAGGCAGGGGACTGAGGCTTATATGATCTGGAAGTGGACTAGCCAAGCAATCTCACTTTAGTAGAGGGGGTTCAACAGCAGGGAGAGGATACTACACTGCGATGTAGAACAAGAGTGCAGAGTATAACCAGGTAAGTCAGGATACAGAACTGATCCAAGTAAACAGGAATGGAAGACAGAGGAGTGTAAGAGTCAAGCACGAGCTGCGCTGCGTAAAAAGGAGAGAGGAGAGCGCCATATTTAAGGAAATATGGCACTCTCCTACCCTCTCCCTAGCGCCGGAGCTGAAATCAGCTGCCTTGCGCCACGGAGACACCTTTGCGCCATAGTGCAAGGTTGTCTCCATGAGTCTAGCATAGGTTTTGTTCTAGAAGGATACCCTTCTAGTACAAAATACTATGCATAGACTGACTTTAACCCTTTTCCCTCTTTGTATGTGTGCTGTAAAGTGCAGCACACATGCAAAATCGGAAAAGGAAAGAGAAATGAAAGCAGTTCTTCTTTGTTGCGCCTACTTAAAAAGCGCAGTTTTCTGACCCTAACTTAGTAAATAGGGTTTAGCGTCAGAAACCTTGGGTGGTTGCATGGGAACGCCCATGCTCCACCTATGGTGCGGCCCTTGTTGCTAAGTAATGCAAACCAGCGCAGCACGTAACTTTCACGTTATTTCCAGCGCTAAACAAGTTTAGCCCCGCAAAGTAAATCGGAAAAAATATTTTGTGCCAATTTGCATCCCTTTTGTGATGCAAACACAGTGTAAAATCTTAGTAAATCTCCTCGTTTGTGCCCTGCTGGGTCAGGCGTCTGACGATTAAACAATGAGTATCATACCAAGGACGGCCAAGCCAAGGTACTTCCTACCAGGAAAATAGACATGAGAGCCAGGCAACCTCAGGGATGCTGTGATAGCTGTGTGCACAGAAATCAAGACATCGATGGAAGAGAGGTGCGGAGGAGAAGGTCAAGCAAAGGAACATGGTTACCTGGAGCACAAATGAGACATCGAAAGCAAGAATGCTGGGAACTGAGTTTCCGACAATGCTCAAGGACTACGAGAGCGAGTAGAAGGTACAAAACCGTATTACTTGGAACACATGGAGACTAGATACAATGGCTGTGGTGACAAAGATTAGCATACCAAGGGCCCAGAAGCAGGGGTACTGCCAACCAGTACATCTTAGGCTGTTGTTATGTTATATTGATTTGTATAGCGCAATAATCATCCAAGAGGGTATCCAGGTGCTTGGGCAGGTGTGAGGTCTCCAAGGTGCTTATATGAAGAGTCAGGTCTTCAGCTTCTTGCGGAACTCAAGAAGTGAGGAGGAGGCTCTGATGTCTTGAAGGAGGTCATTCCATGTCTTTGGTGCGATGTAGGAGGCTGAGCGACCTCCAGTTTTGCCTTTGCGGATGTGCGGAATGTGTGCTACCTCACTCTCCAACTCGTAGTTCCTCATCCAGCTGCCCCGCCAGCCCACTGTATTAGGGAGGTAACTGGTGCTCAGAGTATTCAGCAGAAGCAGATCCACAGGATGTCTGTTCCCAGATTCAGTCAATATATATTTTTACATACATTGTGAGAACTACCTAAACTACTAAGGTAGTTCCCTGTTTTGAAAACCTCACTATAAAATCCTCCGATATGTGCTTTTACTAAGCAATGTGTTCCTTTCAGTCATTTGTTAGCAGCTTTTTCTAAGCACGGTCCAGTTTATGTCACATTCCTTTTCTACTGTTACTGTTTTCAGTGAAACAGAACAGCCTTTACCACGCATCCATTACCATGCAATGCTTTTGCAATATGTTTTTACCATGCATATGCCTTTACAACGAAATGGCGAGTATGTATATAGTAATTGTATATGTATATATATATATATATATATTTATTTATTTAAGGGAAAGGGTGTTTCTTAGGGTTTAGGGGTGGGTAAGGGTATAGGGTGGTAAGGGTGGTTTTAGGATTTAAGGGTGGGTAAGTGAATTGGGGGGTCAGGGTGATTTTAGGGGTGGGTAAGGGAACAGGGTGGTTAATGGTGTTTTTAGGGTAGGTAAGGCCATTGGGTGATAAGGGTGATTTTAGAGTTAGGTAGGGAATAGGTTGGTTAATGGTGTTTTTAGGGTTTAGGGGTGGGTAAGGGCATTAGGTGATAAGGGTGATTTTAGGGTGGAAGGGCATTGGGTGGTAAGGGAGTTTTTAGCATTTAGGGATGAGTAAGGGTATAAGGTGGTAAGGGCATTTTTAGGATTTATGAGTGAATAAAGAAATTAGGTGGTAAGGGTGTTTCTTAGGGTTTAGGGGTGGGTAAGGGTGTAGGTTGGTATGAATGTTTTTAGGGTTATGGAGTAGGTAAGAGCATTGGGTGGAAAGGGTGATTTTAGTGTTATGGGGTGGGTAAGGGAATAGGATGGTATGGGTATTTTTTGGGTTTAGTGGTGGATAAGGGCATTGGTGGTTAGGGTGTTTTTTAGGTTTTTAAGTGGGTAAGTAAATTGGATGGTAAGTGTTATTTTAGGGTTTAGGGGTGGGCAAGAGAATGTGGTGATAAAGTTTTTTTTTATGGTTTAGGGGTGTGTAAGGGAATTGGGTGGTACAGGTGTTTTTAGAGTTTAGGGGTGGGTAAGGGAATAGGCTAGTAAGGTTCCATAAAAGTGAGAGGTTTAGTGGGTTTCCTCAAAAAATAAAACATTTGTCTTTATAATTTTAGAAAAATGGGGGCCTTGGGGGCCTCCCCTCCAATAAAAAATAAAAAGCTATATATATATATATATATATATATATATATATATATATATAGAGAGAGATTTCAATTTCACTTATATATACTTACCTTACATTGTAAAGGCATGTGTGGCAAAGGCAATGTGTGGTAAAGACATCAAGTTGTAATGGATGCGTGGTAAAGGCAGGTGTTGTAAATGCATGCCTGGCGATACAACCTTGATTTCGTATTTAGGCTAGCACCATCCATCAGGGTGAACATGCTTCCAGCTGTGATGAAGCATGGATATTCCCTCATCCTCAACAGTGATCGCCTTTGTCAAACATCAGACATTCGTGAATACGAGACCGAGCATTCTTGGGATGAAATGGGATTTAATTGCCATCGGCACAAAATGGAACTATTCCTCGATGCAAGTAAGGATGAGTAATTCTTTTCTCATTTTTATTGACTGAGACATGAATTTTGACTATTGCAACTTTAAGGACACAAGAAAGTATTTTCCAACACAATTACAAAGCATTATGGAGGTTGCAGTCCGATTAGGGACATCACTATGATCGGAGCATTACAAACTTGGACACTGTTTCGAAAGGGTTGCACTATGCAAGATACGTTTTTGAAAGTACTATGATAAAGAAGCTCGGACTGCAAGCTGTATTTAATAATGAACACATTAGAGCAAAGGTTTCACTTTAAACCGAGCGTTGGTGTATTGTGTCTTCCCTTGCTGTTTACTATTTTAGCATAGTTAAGTTGAGAACAACAGATGCTCGGCTCTGCATATGATTAAGACCCCTATTTGGTTGAAACGCGTTATGCTGTACTACAAGGCTTGCCTGCTATGATTAAAAATCTAATTTTACCTGTTTTCTGAATGGAGGGCTTTCGTTGTGCTGGAAGTTTTGCACGATTTTTCATGTGGAATATTTCAGGCGGTGACGTCGCCAAAAAGCCCCGACCCGCTTGGAAGGACGTTCCCCTCGTCGAAAATTCATATGGATGTGTGTATATATATATATATATATATATATATAGATATATAGAGATATATAGAGATATATAGAGATATATAGAGATATTTCAATTTCACTTATATATACTTACCTTACATTATAAAGGCATGTGTGGTAAAGACATCAAGTTGTAATGGATGCGTGGTAAAGGCATGTGTTGTAAATGCATGCCTGGTGATACAACCTTGATTTCGTATTTAGGCTAGCACCATCCATCAGGGTGATCATGCTTCCAGCTGTGATGAAGCATGGCTGTGATATTCCCTCATCCTCAACAGTGATCGCCTCTTTTCTGGCTCTAGAGCATGCTTTTTACACCACTAGTCTCTTGTAGTTGTAGTACTTAATTAATGTCTATGGGCTTAATGTATTAACATTTCAATGTGCGAACCACAATTTGTAGAAAATGATGATTCATTCGTTCTGGTTTGGATCTGCAAAATGCAGATTCACATTTTACAATAAAATAAAAGTTGCAAATTGTGAACATCACATCCAGCAGTCACAGGGTGGCATCAGCAAACCGGGAAGTAAGCCAGGTGTAGTGTGAGAGGAGCTGAGGCCCTGAGCTCTTCACTAGAGCCCCCAAAAGCACTCCAAGTGGTAAGTTAGGAGGAATCTAAAGCCAGTGCTTAATTTGTAAAATAATGAGTGTCAGTGCCCACAAAAGCGCTGCTCAGAAGCCGGCCGGCACTATCATATGTCAGCCTGCCGAATATTGAGGCTGCAAGTACTGAATCCACCTCAGGCCTCTTTAATCCACCACCAGACTCACTGGACACACTGTCCTTTTTATCTCACTCTTGCCGTTTACTGCTTTCTGCATTGGTGACAATTTTTCCATCTTTCTCTTCTCCTTTCTTTCCCGTTTGTGTTTTCCCCTCTCTTGCTCTCGAGAAATGTCCGATGAGAGAAAATAAAAGCTGGTCCCCAAAAACGAGTGCCTGGGGTCCCCACCATCAACCACCGGCTCAATTTAAGTACTGTCTAAAGCTGAGTCACATAGACGGGAGAGCAAATCAGAAGAAAAATATGGCGGCGGAATGTTAAGCTCTTCAGCAGGTTTGCTCAGAATGTTCAAAAGACCACCAAAAAGTAGATATAGGGAAGTTTCAGAGACCACATGAATGCTATGAGAGTGAGCAATAGGGCAGCAGATAAAAGTAGGAAGCATTGGTACAATTTAATGTCACATACCAAGGACAGAGTGACAGCAAGAACAGGGGAGGCAGATGGCACTGCTGTTGGTGGTCGTAGTATTGAACCCAACCCTCTTTCCCATAGTAATGGAAGCAACGATCGACACAACATTCCATCAAGAGGTACTCACAGGTGTTAGACCTGACATCCTTGACGTGGTATTCTCCCAAACCTTTTGCCATAACTTCCTAATTGTTGGCTGAATTCGTTCTTGCTGAATGCCAGCAAGAACGAATTCAGAGGACTCTGTGCACCTTACCCATGCTAACCAGGGCTAAAGTGCACGTGCTCTCTCCTTAAAACATGGTAACATTGAATTTCACCTAATTGCCATACTTGATTTACTTATAAGTCCCCAGTAAATGGTACACCAAGTACACAGGGCCTGTAAATTAAATGCTACACATGGGCAGCAGCACTAGTTGTGCCACCCACTAAAGTAGCACTTTAACACATTTCTCAGGCCTTCCACTGCAGCCTGTGAGCAGTGTTAAACTGCCATTTCGATCTGGCACAATAAATTTTTTGCCAGGCCTAAACCTTCCTTTTTAAAACGTATAAGTCACCCCTAGGGTAGGCCCTAACTACACCAAGGACAGAATGCATAGTATATATATGCTGTAATATGTTATGTTATGTTATAGGCATTTGTTATAGTGCAAAACGACTCACACTCAGAGGTGTATCTCGGCGCTTCGCTACCAAAATGGGAAGTGCAGGTAGGCCAGTTAAAACGTCCACGTCTTAAAACGTTTTGTGAATTTTGAAGGATCCTGGCACAACCGGATTTGCACAGGAAGCTTGTTCCAGTGAAATGGGGCAAGATATTAAAAAGATCTGTCACCAAATCTGGAAGTGCGGATACGAGGGGTCTTTAGTAAAGCTTGATTTGTCGATCTAAGCAATCGCGTAGGCTGGTATTGACTTAGTCTGTCGTGCAGGTAGGTAGGAAGCCGTTTGGTTAGAGTCTTATGAGTCAGGCAGCACAGTCTAAAAATGGCATGTTTCCTAACTGGTATCCAGTGAAGGGCTTTCAAGATAGAAGCAGAGGATGAGCAAGAAGGGAAGTTGTAGATTAATTGAGCTGCTGTATTCTGCACCACTTGGAGCTTAGCCAGCAATGAATCGTTTTCTGCTACTAGTAGTGCTTTCCAGTAGTCCAGGCAATTTGTAATCAGTGCCTGGACTAGGGTTTTTCTTGAAGTAGCGAGGAGCCATGGAAAGACTTCCCTAAGTAAACACATAGTGGCAAATTAGGTACCACAAGTTGCTCTGACTTGGTCTTTCATATTATGCTAACTTCAGATCAGATTTGTAGCAGATAGAGACATGCTGTTTACATTCAAACAAATTGGAATTTAAAATCCTCTTTAATGGTGAAGTCAAATTTTAAGTCTGCATATTTATAGCATTGCTATCGGATGTTTCATGCCCTTGTGCACTTGATTCATTCATAAATGTGGAAAGTTAAGCAAAGACTCAAAATGTAACTGTAGACTGCAGTCTAGCTGTTGGAGTAGTAGTGGTTGTGTTTGGGGAGGGAGAAATGGTTGCATATACTACTTTTTCAGTGTGAGTCTCAACATAGATGAGTCTAATGTACAGCTTGTGCCTTTATAGCTCTCCTCTAACTAGATTTGTCCTCTGTCCATACACGTATATATGCCCTCTGGCTTTACTTATTGCTTTTTGCTCACATTGGTCTTGAAGCCTTCTGATCTGAGCACCCCGCCCTTTGTTGTGAAAGGGGAGAGAACAATTGGCGAATGTGCACAGTTGTAAGGAAGGTGGGAGCGGACTGTTAGGGAGGTGGGAGAAAATAGAGTTTGAGCCTGGGCAATGTACCAACATATAAACAATCCACGAGGGGGTAAATATGAATTAAAGTCCAGACAGTGTTGAATTTTATTGCAGAGGATTTCACCCTCTAGGTAGAGTAGATGTGTTCTAGTGTCATAAAGAATTAATTGTCAGTATGTTATGCAATGTTATCAACATTGGCCTAGCATCTTTTACCACTAGATTGGCCCAAAAAGTGCTTTCTTAATCTAAGCACCCTTTCTGTACAGTTCTTGGATTTCCATTAGCCAGTTGTCTACGGTCAGTAGAGATTTTTAAAATGTTAAAACAGGTTCACTGACAGAATATCGATGTAAAAAATATAATAGTAAAAAATATCGAAGAAAAAATATCGAATGCAAAAATATCGACTCCCTATACTTAAACAGGTAAGTACAAAAATATCGAAACAAAAATATCGATGTCAAAAATATAGTTGTACAAAATATCGATTTTTATATATATATAAAATAATAAATATTAAATATGTTAAATAATAAAATTAATATAAAAAATAAAGTAGATTTAATATACATTTTAACAAATATAACAAATAAACTTAATTTAAAAAACTTAAACACACATACATAATAATTAATATATATATATTTACTTTAAAACAATTAAAAAACTATTAGTTTTAATGTATTTTATGATTTTAAAATTATATAAAAATTTACAAATATATATATGTATATATATATATATATATATATATATGTACCAATAACATAAAATCTAATAAAAAAATTCTATTATAAATTAAAACATTAAACTATTTTAAAATCTTTAAACTTAAATTTCCCACTCCAGTCAGTGCAACAGTAGGGAAAGTGTTGGATAGCAGAGGGGTAAAAATTACTATTCCCACTCCAGTGAGTGCCAGTAGAGCAAGTGTTAGATAGCGGAGGTATAAAAATTACTATTCCCACTCCAGTGAGTGTAACAGTAGGGAAAATGTTGGATAGCGGAGGGGTGAAAATTACTATTTCCACTCCAGTGACTGTAACAGTAGGGAAAGTGTTGGATAGCGGAGGGGTAAAAATTACTATTCCCACTCCAGTGAGTGTAACAATATGGAAGGTTTTGAATAGCGGAGGGGTAAAAATGACTATTCCCACTCCAGTGAGTGAAACAGTAGGGAAAGTCTGGATAGCGGAGAGGTAAAAATTACTATTCCCACTCCAGTGAGTGTAACAGTAGGGAAAGTGTTAGATAGCGGAGGGGTAAAAATTACTATTCCCACTCTAATCAGTGCAACAGTAAGGAAAGTGTTGGATAGCGGAGGGGTAAAAATTACTACTCCCACTCCAACAATGTAACAGTAGGGAAAGTGTTGGATAGCGGAGAGGTAAAAATTACTATTCCCACTCCAATGAGTGCAACAGTAGGGAAAGTGTTGGATAGCGGAGGGGTAAAAATTACTATTTCCACTCCAGTAAGTGCAACAGTGGGGAAAGTGTTGGATAGTGGCGGGAAAAAATTTACTATTCCCACTCCAATGAGTGCAACAGTAGGGAAAATGTTGGTTTGCGGAGGGGTAACAATTAATATTCTCACTTCAGTCAGTTCAAAATTAAAAACAAACAAAATATTAACAATAACAAAATATGTTAAATTAAAATACAAATATATTTAATATCAAACATTTAAATAACAAAATTATAATGTTAAACACATATGACAAATACCTACAAATATTATATCAAATAAAATAAAAAATAATTTTCAAACATATAAATATCTTTAATTAGAAATTATTTAGAAACAAAAACATTATTACATACATTTTCTTTTTTATTTTCTGCCCTATAAGACCACACAATTCACAACCCACATCTAAATCTAAAAAAAATGTACTTCCATAATTAACATAATTAATTACCAATTAAAGAAATATTAATTAGAAAACAAATTTAAACTCATAAAAATTAATTAACTTACCACACTTTACCCCTATAATCCCCACAGCCCACAGCTAAAATTAAACTGTAAAAATTAATTACACAATTAAAACGTATTTACAATTGAAAAACTAATAGTATTTAACAACCAATTATGAAATAAGTAAAATTAATTTACTCCCCACCCTTTATCCCTATTAAAGGCGAACCCACACATAACAAAATATAAACAATTACCCTAAATAAATATCAATTAATTAATTGATATTAATGATCAACTAATTGTTATTAAACAAAAATTACTCCCCACCCTTTACCCCTATAAACCCCACAACCAACACCTAAAATTAATTACACAATTTAGATATTTAATTTTCAATGAATTAATTAATATAAATTAACAGCTCATTATTAATTAATTAAACATAAATGACTTCCCACCCTTTACCCCTATAAACCCCACAACCCGCACCTAAAATTAATTACACAATTTTCATAATTAATTTTCAATCAATTAATCAATATAAATTAACAACTAATTATTAGTTAATCAAAAATAAATTACTTCCCATCCTTTACCCCTATAAACCCCACAACCTGCACCTAAAACAAATTACACAATTACCATAAATAATTACCAATTAATTAATTAATATTAATTAACAACTAATTAATAATTAATTACAAATAAATTACTTCCCACCCTTTACCCCTATAAACCCCACAACCCGCACCTAACATAAATTACACAATTACCATAATTAATTACCAATTAATTTATATTAATCAACAACCAATTAATAATTAATTACAAATAAATTACTTCCCACAATTAACACTATAAAATCTCAATTAAATAAATATTAATAAATAAAAAATAATCATTAATTTATTATAATTAAATTACTTCCCACCCTATTCCCCTATAAACCCACAACCCGCTACGGAACTAAAAAACACAAAATTAACTTAGAATAAAATTGATAACTACTAAAAATTTAACACATATATTAAAAAACATAAACAATACTTATACAAAAAAACATACATCAGATACATTTAAAATATAACCTAAAATACATAACACTAATTACAAAATCGATATTTTAAACAACTATATTTTTGCAAACGATATTAATGACTTCTATATTTTCAAAAACGATATTTCTTACCTTAAATTCGATATTCTTGACCACGATATTCTTGCTGTCGATATTTCTGTCTCACGATATTTCCAACTCGATATTTGTGTAAGTCGACATTTCCAATTCGATATTCTGTCTGAATACCGTTAAAACAATTGCACAGTTTGCCCTTCTGATTGCTCGTAGCCCATTAAGCATCACATCTTGGTTTATGTAATCCGCTCTCGACTAGAGCCTGCACACCTTACTGTTTGCGTACAGCACCTTATGTTCGAGGTCCCTTTGCTACATTACAAATGGCCGCCCCGGTTCACACTGTCGCTTGCACTCGTGATCTTAATGCAAATAAAGGACAGAATGCGGCTGACCACGGTTCAGCACATCAATTCCCAGGTAGATATAAACAATTAAAGAGTCTGTACAACTACTTCCAGAGCTCGCCGCACTTCCGCTCCACTGGAAACCAGATAGGCAAATTTGTGTAAGAGGGAAGGTGCACCAGAACAAAGTCAGTAAACTCCAAGTATATCCAAAGTATCTTTATTGTTGTTGAAGTTAAAAATTGGACATCAGCCAACGCGTTTCGTTCCACAGCTGGAACTTCATCAGGGCTTCGCTATTTTAATCCAGGCCCGATCTGCCTGTATGCTTGAGCCAATGTACTCCTAGGCCATATAAATTAAAGAGAATCCTGAGATCTCATGTAATAAATATAGTGTACTTGTAGATTCTGCAATTTTGCTCGACAGTCCAAGCTCATAAATATCGTAGTGGCCCAAGTCCTCGACATCAACTGTAAAGCAGTTAGGAATTGAAATATATCATTCAGCATCCCACATTTCAGGCGGCCAATGTAGCGGCCAATATCCTTAGTCAGATATAGCGACAGCAACGGCACTCTCTCATCCGGACTTTCAAAAAGTGAAAGTCCGGATGAGCTTGGACTGTCGAGCAAAATTGCAGAATCTACAAGTACACTATATTTATTACATGAGATCTCAGGATTCTCTTTAATTTACAACAATAAAGATACTTTGGATATACTTGGAGTTTACTGACTTTGTTCTGGTGCACCTTCCCTCATACACAAAAATGCACTCGTGATCTTGCTGCAGGTGGATGGGAAATAAAGAGTTCAGGAGCAGCTCTCTTCAAACATTCATCGAAAGAGTGAAAAACCATGTGCTTCCTCTTTCATGATCCGGGAACCTCTCCTTGACCTTTATTAACTTCAGGTGTGGCATTTACATCTAAGGAGACTTTATGTATCTAGAGGGTAATGGTTAATGATTCCATGTGTTATCTTTTGGAAGTGGTGTGTGCTTTCTCTCACAAGCACAAGTGACTTATACCTAAACCGAAGAGTCAACAGTCCACAGAGAGACAGAAGATCCTGCCTGGAGTTGGGATCCATCTCACAACAGTAGTTACAAAGTCGTATAAACTGCTCGCTGGAGCTGGTGTGATAAGTGAATGTATTGTATCCAGGACGAACCGGCTTTCCATTGGCTATTAAGAGCGTGAGAAATGTTTAAAATACAGAGGTGAGCAAGGGACGAGGTACACAAGGAACTTTGAAAATACAGGCGGGGGGAGGGGGTCTCGAGAAACTGGAAAAAACAGAGGTGCACTAGAAACATTGCACATGGACTAGAGGAACTTTGAATATACAGAGGTGCCAAGGAACAGGGTATGCAAGGAACTTTGATGATTCAGAGGAGCGCCACAGGAATACCACCCACGCTTGCAGAAAAATGGTTCAAAGGAATAGCAGAGGTTACATATTGTTCTAAGAAGGTAAGAGGAAATAGTAACTAAACATTTATATTTAAATATTTGGAAAGTGTAAAAAAAGCAAAAACGTGGTAATGAAAGTATAAAATATATTAAAAACATGTAAATTGAAGTGTAGCCAAACAAAAGAGATTATCCATTTGATATGGTTGAGGGAATGTAGAATTAAACAAGTGTGTGTAGATTGAGAACACTGAGGATGACCCTGTGCAATGAAGCAACATCTAAAGAAACCCTCAGGGGAAAATATGAATTGAAGTCCAGGCATTAATTGCTGTTTACTGCAGCAAATTTCCCACTCTAGGCAAAAGAGATATGGTCATAAGGAATGAATTCTAATCCCATATTTTGCACTTTATTGAAAAATGGTTTTATCCTGGGCATGCCAGTTTATTTCTGTGTGCCTCAGCTTTTCAGTATGTGCTAATTTATCAGCTTCTACTATTGGATTAGCACAAACATGCTTTTTTAATCTAATCACCTTTTTCATATGGTGCTTGGATTTCCATTAATCAATTGTGTATGGTTAGTGAGGAGTTAGAAGAGAGGCCCCAACCTTTCAGGGCCCCCCAATTCTTCAAAGTGCCCCCATTCACACCAAGGCAAATGAATATCTATGAGACTGAGGGGCCCCTCTTCACATTCTGTAGGGGGTGCATCTTTTTACGTTACACCATGGTTGTTAGTAGAAATTTCTTAAATGTCTAGTAAATAAACAATTATACAGTCTGCCCTTTACCTTGCACCTAGCCCAGGCTTTCCAAACGTTTTAGAACCACGACCCACTTTTTAGAACAACAACTTTCACGACCCTCTTAGCTTTAGTGTACATGAGGCGGGTAATATTTTAATGTAACTAAAGCATCATGTGGTATGTATTGTATTTACAGACAGCACATTTTCCATTGGAATGGCCACTAAATTTGCGCAGACAGTTTTACTGATAAAATTATATCGCACACAAATGATAATGTGTGGAAATCGGGTTTCAGTGAATATTTACTATTTGTGCTTTACCAAATAAAGGGGGTCATTACCGCCACCGTAGCGGTGCCTGGGACTGCCCGCCTGCAATGCGGCGGACCCGCACGTCACATTACGATGCGACCGCCACGGTGGCGGTCGCATCGTGCATGGTTAACATTGTGGCGGGTGCTGCTGGCCTCAGCACCCGCCGCAATGCTAAACTTGCATGTCGTGCTTTTCACTGCACTAAGTGGCAGGCACCACATGGTGCCTGCCACTTAGTGCAGTGAAATGTAGGGGGCTACCATGGGTACCCCCACAGTATACCCCCCAACATAAGGGGGGCCTGCAACGGGCCCCCGAATGCATTCTCTGCCAGCCTTTCAATGGTGGTTTACCCGCCACGGAAAGGCTGGTTGCGGCCAGCATCGTAATCTGGTGGAGGAGGCCTGCTAGGCACCGCCACCATTTTACGCTATCTGGATGGTCTGGCAGGCAATCAGAACGATTGCCTGTGGCGGATCTGTGGCGGGCGGTCTTTGTGCCCACCACGGTCGCAGTACGATTCCCCCCGCCATCCTAATTTGGCGGGCGGAGACTCATCGTCCGATGGCGGAGGGCCCTCCACCGCACGGCTGGCTGTGGCGGACCCTCTGCCATCATAATCACCACCAAAGTGTCTTGATTTATTCTAATCCTATTAAAGTCTTTGTATCCATCACACTTCAGAATTACAATAAAAATGTGCTTCATTTTTGCTTTCATAAGTGATGAATTACAGTTCACTTACAGGTATTTACATTTTGTGTGTTACGAAAAAATTACATCCTACAGTTTTTCCTGTCACACTTCATGTACCCCAGCAAGATTGTCACATAATTCACTTTAGTTTATTTTCTCTGACTGTAGTGAGAGGTGTTTGTAAACAAAGGAGCGGCCCGTGCAGGTAAGAGCGGTGGGGCCGGGTTGGGGGGAGGGTTCGATAGACGTCCACGAGGGAAAATTAAATAAAGAATTAATTTTCCCTCGTCGTCGTCTGTCGAAATCCCCCCGCCCGGCCCCACTGCTCTTACTTGCACGGGCTGCGGCTGTGTAAACACCAGTTCCCATGTTAAAAAAAACATAGCCAGCAGAAGACATGGCATGACGTTTGCCCTCTTTCTTTGAAGAGCACCAAATGTGACAAGATAAATACAGAATTTAAAGGCATGTTTATTTATTGTTTTGATTTAGCCACCCACCAAAAATGGGCTTGCGACCCCACAGTTTGGGAAACACTGTCCTAGCCCATTAATCATCACCTCCTGGTTTCTGTAACTCAGTCTTAACTGGACCCAGCACACCTCACTGTTCTATGTACAGCACCCTATGTTAGAGGCTACATTATAAAGGTTGACCCTGATTCACATAGACAATTGTACTTGTAAATGAGATTTAAATGTTCACATGATAGAACTTACGGCAGCCGTGGAGATATAAAAGGTAACCTAGCGCCATTCATCCAAATATCACTGCAGAATTGTTTGCAGAACAATCGAACAGCAGTAGCTCCCATGCAGCGGGTGGGAGTGAGCGTTACAAGGCGTGCTTTTCCTTATACATCCCTCAACACTTCCAAAGGTGTGCATCCCTGGGCACTGACCGACTCCGCGTCCTCTTCGCATGCTAGAAGTGGTTAGAGCTTTCCTCCAGCGAAGGGCCGGAGTAACTTCCCTCCCTGGCTGGGCGGGGATGGGAATGGAGGACCCCAGACTTCCTGGGGATGTAGGAGATGAGGTTTCTCCACAAGGAAACATGTTGTCTCCCTGGACAAAAATCGTGCATGGGCTGCTGTTCCTCCATTTATAAACTAGGTTTAATTCCACTATTAGGCAATAGCAGCCTTTAGAGAAGGCGCCCAGTAGTAGGGCTGAAACGCAGCGACGGAGGAAGCTTTGCAAGGCTTCTAAATGAGGAGTTTTATGGCTAGGGCAGAATAGTAAATCAGCACCGATGTGGAATTGTATTTCTTTGTGTGTAGATTTACGATTCCCTTTAGAAATCATCCATTGCCCGTGAGTCGCTCCGCTGCCCATTGCAGCAAAGTCCACCGTATATCACATATCCAAAGAATACAATGTGCACCCTCCCAGGAGTAAATACAAACAAGGTGAGGAGGTAATGAAGACTGACTCTGTCCAGGGTGTAAAATTAAAACTCACAGTTATATGTGTGGTTGTGAAGGGTTGGTTCAAGTGTCAACACAAATGTGTTTTTAGTGTAAAGTTCACTCAATTACAGGTTGCTAAGAGCAGTTCAGGGCAGACAACACAGGGGAACCTTGTTCAGATAGTTCAAGAACAATGGTCTGTACCCTGCCAGTTGCAGCCTGCCACAGCATGAATCAGAGCGTCATTGATTTATAGGTTTAATGGAGGTTTGACCCTCTTATTGTTGAGCTGCCTGGCCAAAGGAGGCCTGGTTCTCGAGGTTCAACTTGTCTTGGAGGCACAAAAATGCTAAATCCAAAGGGTATTGACAAATAAGATATGAAAAGGAAACATTTTACTAATCTTGATATTTTGCTGCCACAAATGGTATTTATGTATATGGAAATTCCACAGGGGAATTTCTGCAATCAGGTTTTATTTGTGGACATTCCTGGATGGTCCTAGCTGCAAAAGTAGGTGAACACCCAAACACTGATATGTTTCTGGGCATTCACATAATCCTTGCAGGTAATTACCTACTTGGGAAAAGCTAGCAAATTCACTTCTGCCACCCGCAGGAGTAGGTGTGTTTGAATATGTATTGCAGAGTACAGGAAGGGCTTCCTAGATGGGGTAAATATTTCCTCATGAAGAAATGGAAAATCAGAATTAAATGTGCCAAGGTTCGTGCACCAGATTTACATCTGCCCAATTTTCTATATGGTGAAAATTCTACTTGGGTACTCCTGGAAATGTATGACTATCATAGTTTTCCAGGTGCACTCCAGTAATTCGGTGGCAATCCTTCAAAAGCCAGATATTTGCTCCAAAAGTAGCAGTTATCCCATGGATGCAACATACAATTGTCCCCAGCTGTTATGAATTGGGGCAGCTGTGGCAGAATACAGTTTAAGGGCATGGCTGGTAAAATAAAGTGAACGATAGACAAGGAAGACAGAGTAACTATTAACATAACATCCAATGTTTAACAAGTAATTAAACAGCCAGAAGCCACACAGATAAATATTTGGTGTTATTTCCACGCTCGGCTTTTCCAATTTGTACCGCGAGTCTCCTACCAACAAAGACAAAGTACGTAATGCCTGTTTATGCCAGCCCCTTTATTTTCTTTATTCCCCCTTTTCACCCTAATATTAAGATGCTGGGGCACTTCGGAGGATTTTGGAAGAATATTATGTTATGTTATTTTAATTTATTACGCGCTCGAATCACCCCCCGGAGGGGTATCTCGGCGTGGGACCAAGACATACGGACGGTAGGCCAAGGGCAATCTTAGAATAGGTAGGTCTTAAAGCGCTTTTCTGAAGTGGGAATGATTTTCTCAGAAGTGTAATTGCATAGGCAAATTATTCCAGAGATGAGGGGCAAGGAAGGAGATGTATCTACAGGCTGCCCTTGCCTTCTTGAACCTAGGGACCTTGAGCAAGGACTTGTCACAAGATCTTAAAAGAATGGACTTAACTTTTTGACGCCCAAGCTGCAGCTATAGTGTGTTGGGTTTTAGACATTGCCTAGCGTGCCCCTAGAAACAGCGGATGGGGGGGATCTTAAGGAGAGGGGGCATGTTTAAATGGATTAAAAGATCTGTGAGACGTCTCATGACAACTGATATGTAAGGACTTACGAGCAAGAGAGCTTAACGTAACACAGGCACCCGCAACCCCCGTGGTGCGGGGGGCCCCCAAGCTCCGAGGGGTCCCCTCAACATCGTACTCTGGCCGGAGGTCTCCTGATTTAGTCCGGAGAGGGCCCCTCAACGTGCCTTGCAGGGGGGCCCCCCTCAACTTTCGTTACGCCAGTGCTTAAAGGGGATGTATGACTGAACAACTACTGCCTAAACCACGAATTCCTTAACCACGAAGGCTAAACAATGAACAATGTCTAACAACTACTTTATTAACAACGAATTCATAAACCACGAAAATCCACTTTAAATTGCTGATTACCCATTCACATTGATATGATCATTTAAATGCGCTTTTTTTTTATACTCCTGAAATTTTCCATGACTCCTCATAAAATTGTAAATTTACTTCGGATCTGAGAGTATATTTGAGGGAATAATTTTGAGTTCTTTCTAAAGAGCTTCTCTGCTATTCCTTTTTCTTCCAGTTGGTATAAGGTCCTAATTCTGGCCATATGGGGTAAGAAGTGAGCTTCTCAGGGTATTTCACCCTTTCAAGGATAAATCTACTTTCCACTAAGCCTGGAAGGAGTATCTACCAAAATAAAACTCCAACAATCTAACTTTGATTCTTTATTTGCAGCAGTCGGATGTTGAGCATGTGTTATGCCTTATGCTATATACTTTTGAGAGTATGGTCCTCACTCTTATCTGAAGCACACCAATTAAAAGGCTGCTCTTTACTTCATACCCTCTCCCCTTGATCTGCACAGAAGTCATAGTAGTCAGCAATCTGCATGGAAGTGATGGTAGTCAGCAGGAATTCCTCCACCCATCAGTCTGCATGAACTTCATGGCAACTGTTGGACTTGACCCTGTCTGCGGGGTCATTCTCAAACATTTGCCTTCACCCCTCCTATTTTTCTGAATTTGTTTTTGTTGGCCTTAGGACTGTATGCACTTTACCAGTGCTAAGGTGCTTGTGCTCACTCCTTCTCCTACTTTCACCTGATTGGTACATTTAATTCATTATAAGTCCCTAGTAAGGTGGTATACCATGTACCCAAGATGTTAAATTAAATACTACTGGTGGGTTTGCAGCACTTATTGTGCCACCCACTAAAGCAGTCATTGCAACCTGCCAGCAGTTTTAAACTGCCCATTCGATTTGGCAAAATAGCTCCTTCGCCAACCCTTAAACTCCATTTTTAATACATATAAGTCACCCCTAAGGTATGCCCTAAACAGCCCATAGGGCAAGGTGCATTGTAATTAAAAAGTTGGGAATAAACTTTTAAGTTTTACATGTCTTGGTATTAAAAAACTCACAAATTCATTTTTCACTACTGTGAGGCCTACCTCCCCATAGGATAACATTGGGTTACCATATCACATTTAATAAGTGCTAACGTTTGATTGGGAGCAGGTAGGAAAGTCAAGTTTGGTGTCTTAGGAATTGTCATTTAAAATGCTCTTTAATGGTAAAGTTGGATTTTAAGTCGAAATTCTAAAAATGCCACTTTTCAAAAGTTGGCATTTTTGTGCCCTAACCATGTGATGCCCATTCGTGGGTCACATCACTAGGTGTGAGTGGCATCTGGCCTTCGTATATTCCTCCCAGAAAGCCATACAATAGAGGGACTAGGTGTGCCTGAATGGGGCAGGATGGAAGGGATGGAGCTGTGCACACCCCCACTTACACATCACTAGGCAGGACCCTGCTCACACGCACACTAAGAACTTCACACTAGCCTCTTGTACCTGGAGCCAGAGCAGGAAGGCACGAAACTCCAGACACGTCTATAGGGAGAAACCTCCAGGCATTTCTCCCACTTCAAAGAAGGGACTGGGGATAAAAAGGGGGGCCTCAGACCCATTCTTCAGAACACTTCTGGATCTGTGGAAGACTCAGAAAAAGGACTGCACTGCTGCTCTGCTTCAAGAAGGACTGCTCTGCTGCCCTGCTGCCTGAGTAAGAAGGACTGGGCATGCACCTTGAACCCAGTATCAACAGAGTGACTCCAAGGGCTAGATGGCTGGCATCCTGATCAGAGCCTTCTGGGACAGAAACGGCTCCAAACATCTTGAAACCTGCACCTGGTCTCTGCCTTCTGTGCATCCTAAACCCACAGTCGGTGCCTTTCCAGTCCTGGTCCCTTGGAAGTGGGGATAAAGGCAATGGCAGCTCCTGTGAAATGGGGGTGGCGGGGGGGATGAAAAATAAAAATAAAGATCACTTACCTGTTCATGCCGCACGCTTCTCATCGTTCTCTGCTCTCCCTCGCTTCCGGAAGCAGGAAGCACCCAGGCTTGCCTAAGCTAATCACAATGCTGCTGTCACTATGACAGCAGCATCGTGATTGGTCTGAGCGCCCTGGTTCAGCGCTCAGATGGTGGCTGCAAGCCTGTGCATGATCTCCACCCAGGCTGTACATTGCCGTCCGGTGGAGAACATGCTAAGTGCACATGACTGTTTGGCCGCCCGAAGACGGCCAGCCAAACCGTCATGCGTACTTAAGGTGCATATATACCCCTCATCCTCCTGTACAGTGACAGAAGCCCAGCCCGCCTTGCCCCACTCAACCTGGCTCTGTAGAGAAAAATAAAATGATAATAACATCCTGTCATTAGTATTTTATTTTTCCTTTGTTGCTCTGCTCAGAAGCAGTGGGGTGACGCTCCTCCGCCTTAGTGGAGGAGCCGCCGCTGGGTAAAAGTGCCCAGACAGCGCAACTGTGATCCCCATCAGAACCAACGCAACTCAACACAGCCCTCATAGCTCCTTATCGGAACCAACGCAGTGCGACACTTCTCGATCAGGACCTCACACCCCAGCCTTCGCGGCTTCTCATCAGAACTGACGCATTGCGACACAACTGAACACAGGACCCCGCATTGCATCTTGGAATTGGTGCTGCGCGGCTCAACACCCCGTATTGAAGACATAAGGGACAATCTCAGGGGGCCTAACCTGGTCCCTGTATCTGGCCCATCCTCCATCATGGTCGGCCTGAACTGTGTCTTTGTTCGGGTGTGGCGTCCCAGATAACCACAATTGGCGCTTTGTGCTTTTAATTACTATTTTTAACTTTTGCATTTTTTTTTATTTTTATTAATTCTTTTTATTAAATATCGTCAACACATCATATCATTCTTAACATACGGAGGAGACAGTACATTCCAAACAACTTAGTTTCCGAATTACCTAGATTCAAGTCGCAGTGTATCGCATGGGACAGTTAGGGGGGTGTAAGGCTGTCATCCACATTCATATGTGTAGGCGGGGTACAGATATCACCACGGTAGGAGTTCCAAGGCCCCCAGACCCTGCACCATTTCCTGGGACACCCCCTGGCTATATAGACTGACTTTTCTCTGAACATACACCAGTCTAGGTCTTCTTTCCAGGGTTCCACCCCAGGTGGTTGAAGGGCTCCCCAGTGTCGTGCGATGTTTCTCTTAGCAATCATTACAGCTAGAGTGGCCCAGAGCTTTGTGTAGGAGGTAAGGTCTGTTGGTTCCCATATGTTCAGGATGCACCTATGTGCCTCCGGAAGCAACTCAATTGCGAGCACCTCACTGAGGACGCGGTGAATAGCGCGCCAATAAGTTTGTATTTGGTCACATTCCCATATTATATGTATGAAGGTGCCTTCCCTCCCACATTGTCGCCTGCATTCCCCACTGTCTGCTCAACCCATACGCACCAGACACGGCCCTGTTATGTAGATTCTGTGGAGAATCTTGAATTGCACTAATCGGAGTCGAGCCTGAATTGCCACCTCCCTCGGGGAGGAAACTGCTTCCCTCCAATCCTCCTCGTCAAGCTCAAGTCAGTCTCTTATCCATTTCTCTTTAAGTGACTGGAGTGGGTCTTCCATATTATTGATTCGTTTTTTATAAATCAGGGAGATGGCCTTTTCGGGCAGATGACCGTCCAATATCCTATCCTCTAAAGGGGAGGCATCCGGGAGGGAAGTTCCCCCAGTAAGATGGGTCTGGAGGGCATGACGGATCTGGAGATATCTAAAGTGTTCCGTGTCTGCTAGGCTATATTGCTGTTGGATGGAGGCAAACGAGACTATATCATCTTTGACCCAAAGATCCTTGATCTGGGAGATTCCGATAAGGTCCCACTTGTCAAATCCCCGGGTCCGCCACAGGTTTCCCAGTTTTTCGGAATCCCACAGGGGGGTTGCCAGCGTGAGCCTGCGGTCCCAGCCCAAGTGCTTGTTTACAATATGCCAAACGTGAACCGAGTGGGAGGTTGGACCTGTTAAGGAATATTTACGTGGTCTAGAGTAGAGTGTTCTTTTGTAGTTCCCTCCCGGCAGGAGCCATCTATCCATGGCGTACCCCGGGTCATCAAGGCGGCCATAGGACCCCTGGTTTATGGCTGCTAGATGGGACGCCCAGTAATATTTTTTGATATCTGGGAGGCTGATGCCACCGTCGTACCAATGGAGGGTGAGTTTAGACAGGGCAATTCTGGGTTTTCCATCCCACAATAGGTCTCTCTGGAGGCTCTCAATTTCTTGGAAATATGATTTGGGAACCGGGTCTAATGAGTTTTGGAGGGCATACAGGAAGCGTGGTAGCGCCATCATTTTAAAGAGGGCGGCTTTGCCTAGCAAAGAGAGCGGCAAAGACTTCCAGTTCTCTATATCTTGTTTCAATCTTTGTATAGGAGGCATGAGGTTCCGGGTGAAGCGGAGTGAAGGATTCAGCGAGATGAATATGCCCAGATATCTAAAACCCTCTGTTGTTATCTGGATCGGGCAATTCCTCGGTAAGACAGGTAGTTCCCCCCGAAGGACATAAAGGATGGACTTGGTCCAGTTTATTATGAATCCTGAGTACCTGCCAAACACTGCCAAAATATCCAATGTGCGCACCAAGGAAGCTTTCGGGGAAGCCAGGAATAGCAGAATATCGTCCGCATATAGAGAGATCCTATCTTCCCACCCCGGGGACCAGCGCAGACCGCGAATAACCGGATCCTTGCGAATCCATGCGGCTAGAGGTTCCAGAGCCAGAGCAAACAGGAGCGGGGACAAGGGGCATCCCTGCCGCGTTCCACAGCTTAATTGAAAGACCTCCGATTTTCTATTGTTCACCACTACTTGTGCCAAGGGTTTCGAGTACAGTAATCTAATCCAGTTCATAAAATTGGGCCCAAATCCCATTTTTTCGAGTACTGCAAAAAGGTACGGCCATTCCACCATGTCGAACGCCATGGTGGCGTCCAAGGAAACCAGAATCGCGGGCTCCTGGATGGTGGCAACTCTTTCCAACACCCAGTGCACTCTGCGCAGATTTAAGGCAGTGTTCCGATGTGGCATAAAGCCTGACTGATCGGGATGTACTAAGCTGTCTATCACTTTTACTAAGCGAATTGCCAGAAGCTTTGCCAGGATCTTGGGCTCCGCGTTAAGAAGGGATATCGGCCTATACGAGGCACAGTTAGTTTTGGGTTTGCCCTCTTTGTGAATGACCACAATGTTCGCTATCCTTTGATCAGCCGGGAGTAACCCCCTCTCTCCGCTATCCATAAACATCAAGCGAAGGTATGGGGCTATCTTGTCCGGTCTGAGCTTGTAGAGCTCGATGGGTATACCATTAGGGCCCGAGGCCTTCCCGGACTGCAGAGACCGTATAGCCTGAGCTATTTCGTCGTCCGACAAGTCGGCTTCAAGATAATCACGATTTTCGTCCGTCAGGGTGGGAAGTGTGATGTCATGGATTAAAGCGCGGGAGTCTTCAGCGTACCGTCCGTTCGTGCGGTACACTGTCTGATAATGATCAGCAAATCGGTTAGCAATTTCCTGCGGATCAGTAACAGGGTCAGTATCCCCATCCCTCAGCTCAGGCACTAGACGACTGGCCCATTCCTTCTTGTCCAGCCACGCTATCAACTTCCCCGCCTTATCTCCATGCTCGTATATTCTACTTTGTGTTTCCCTACCCTGAGCCCTAGCTCTATCTGTTGCCAAGGCCTTAAATTCATCTTGTTTTAGATGCAGTAAATGCAGTTTCTCAGAGGTTATTGCCCTGTGTAGTTCTTCTTCCAAGCTATGGATCTCGTCCTCTGCCTGCACTAAATCTTTTTGCCTTTCTTTCTTCTTGCCGGCTATCAAGGACAGGGCCTGCCCACGGATTACTGATTTATAGGCTTCCCATAACGTTTGGGCGGAGTTCACCGTTCCCTCATTCTCTTGAAAATAATGGTCAGTGGCCTGGATTAGATCCTTTCTGGTTTCCGGGTCTCGGAGATACCATGGATTGATGGGAGCTACTTTCCCTATTCTCATTTGGCCTATGACTACATGTACCCAAATCGGTGAGTGATCTGATATTCCCCTAGCTAGATGTCGGATTTCACGGATATTGAGTGCCTGGGACGCCGGGACCAGAATATAGTCGATGCGGGATAGGCTGTTGTGGGCCCCCGACAAGAAGGTGTATTGGATCCTATCTGGGTTATGTGATCTCCACCCATCCACCAATCCCATAGCCCCAAGAAATTCGGACAGCCATCTATGTGCAGGTCTAATGTCTTGCGGTGGGTGCCGATCCAAAGCTCCCGAGACCACTGCATTGAAGTCCCCCCCCCACCATGAGTAAGCCTTCTGGGAGCGATAATAAGATCGCTCCCAGATCTTTGAATGTGTCTCTCTGGAAGCCCAGGGGTATGTAGACCGAAATGAATGTTGCAGCTCTACCCTCCCAGAGGCCTGAGATTCCTATGTATCTGCCTCGGTCATCCGACCATGTGTACTGAACAGTGAAGGGGAACGAGTTCCTGACCATTATGCCTACTCCTCGCGAGCCGGTCGTGAAGCCCGCGTGCGCCACCAGTTTGTACCCCCCCCCTGTTCATTGCCTTACAGGTGTTCCCCACTAGATGTGTTTCTTGCAATAGGATAACATCAGGGGCTTGTCTCTTTACATACTGTTGAACCACACTACGTTTTACTTTATCGCCAAGCCCGTTGACGTTCCAGCTGAGGATCTTAATCCCTGTGTCCCACTGCGTACCCATCTAGAACTATGTTTGTGCACTGCTCCTTTGTTACATTACATTCTGGTGCTGTTGATATGACGAGTGTTACTCTAAACTTAACATCTAACAAAACCCATACCCCACCCCAACCGCCCCCCTCCCTGCGTCCCTGCACTCTGGGCTTCAAACTGCCCATGATTCAACTTGCAGAGTGCCTGTCGCCCAGAACGTTAACTAAATGTAGAAAAGTGGGGTGCGTGATCTTCCGTTCCCCTTCTCCCCCTCAGGTATTACTGTAATTTGGTCCCTTATGCGATAACCAGAATTTGCGCAAGTCCATACATCTGAGAGTTTCTTGTCCGACATATATGTCCAACGGCACTCTCCGGTGTCCGCCCCCCGCTCCCTCCCTGTCCAAGCTTACTTTACGTGCAGACCCGGTCCATCACCTACTTATGTTGGCCATCGCTCGCCCAATCCAAAGGCAGTTCACCCCATCTGTAGCATGTTCAGCGGCTCTCCAACCAGTCCGCCGCTGACTCCGGGTGGTCAAAGAACCAGGCCCTACCATCGGCCTCCACCCGGAGTCTGGCCGGGAACAGCATAGCGTACTTGTACCCCTTGTCTCTCAACGTTTTCTTGATTCCCAGGAAGGATCGACGTTGCCTCCGAACCATTTGGGTGAAGTCGGGAAAAAAGGTTATGTCTGCGTTTTCATAGCGGAGCGGGGGACCCGCTCTGGCGTGCTGAAGTATAACGTCCCGGTCTTGAAAGTTGAGGACTCTGGCCAGGATTGGGCGAGGAGGGGCCCCCGGTTTCGGGCGACCCCCGGGAACCCTGTGGGCCCTCTCAATCACAAAGAACTTTCCCAGGCCCTTGGGTTGTAGGTGGTTCAGGATGAGGTCTTCAACGAAAAGATCAGTCGCCTGGCCCTCTGATTTCTCTGGAACTCCCAAAAGGCGCACGTTGTTGCGTCGTAGGCGCCCTTCATAATCGTCCAGCTTAGCTTCCGCGAACTTCCGAAAGGTCTGTAAGTCTTTCACCTCTGTTTGTAGTTGGGAAGTGTCCTTCACTAGGCTTGCGGCAGTGATTTCCACCTGTTTAACTCGTTCGCCATTCTTGTTAAGATCCGCTCGTAACAGGTTGACTTCTACGGTGATGGTGTCCATCTTTTGTTCCAGCGAGGTCTTGATCCCGGCTATGGCCGCCATAACGTCCTTGAGGGTAGGCTCTGGGTCCGCCGTTTCCTGTATCTCAGCGCTTTTTTCAATGGGTGGGGGATCCGGTAAGGACGTCTTGGGGAGAGTGTACCGGTCCAGTCTGTTTTGCTGTATGGGCTTGTTTCCTCTTGTAGACGACATTTCGCTTCCTCCCAGGAGCCCCAAGCACGTCAGTAATGAAGAGGATGTGGCAGGGCCAGATCTCTGTATCCCTCCTCTGTACCCTCACCGGGCATCCGTCACGACGGCTGTACACTGGACTGTTCTGCTGATGCCGCACTCGGGGGCCCAACACTTCCCAGGAGAGACCACTTGTAGACAGGGGCCCTCGCCACAACCACAATTGGGGCGTCTGTACCTGGGCCTTGTGCCTCACGCACCCTGCCGGGCCGTGTCAAGAGTGGCTGGATTGGCAACCAGGAGTGCAGTGGCCAAGCGTTTTACTGGGGGAGAGGGACTCTGAAATGCCGGTGGGGTCTTAATACGATGGAGCCCGGCAGTCCTGGGCTACTTTCAACTCCCCGCCCGTGAGCACTATGTATGGCTGCAGCTCACTGGGGTGAATCCAGCCGCTGGAACCCCCCGCCACCGCCGCCCCTAGTAGCGTTACACTGACGGTGGGCCCAGCGTTTCAAAGCGCCTCGTCCTTCCTACTCACAGCACTCTCCGATGCAGAGCGGAGCGGGCTTCCCCGCTCTCTCCGTGCAGTGTCGCAGTTCCCCGTCCTCCGGGCCGCACCTCGAGCGGGAATCACCGCTTGCATGCATTCAAGGGCAGGGCGGCGTGGCAGTCCCAGGGCCAGCGGCCCAGCCAGTCCGAATACGTGGGCACGCATGCCGCTCCGGCTCTCACGCCCGGCGCGCGCACCCGCAGCAGGCCGCACTCCAGAATGGGCGCTATCGAAGCCCCCAGGTGTCCGACAGACTCCGCTGTTGCGGGAGAGGGCACCGGACGTCTTCCGATGCCAGAATCCCCTTACAGAGTAACGGATATGGTTGCCGGATATACGGGGGAGAGAAGGGCTTCACGGAGCTCCGCTAAGCGGCGGCCATTACTCTTCGCCGCTCAGCCACGCCCCCTTAAATTGCATATTTTTGGTCTATTGATTGGATTCTTGTTGGTTTGGTATGAAATAATGTATTAAAATGTACTCTTTTTTTCTAAATTGGTGTGGGATTTTTCTTGTGTTGTGTCTTCACATTCTTACTGTTTGTGTTCTGCATACATACTTTACACATTGCCTCTAAGTTAAGCCTGGCTGCTTTTGTGCCAAGCTATCAAGGGTTAAGCACAGGTTAATACAGTGACTTTAGTGGTTCACCCTGACGAGGATTGTGGCTATTGCTTGTAAGGGGCTCTCACCCTCCTCAACCAACAACCCAATTACTGTTGCTGATACACGTCGACCAGAGCTATGGACAATAACTGGTGTCATTTATAAATGAATTATTTTTCACTTAAACTACACCTGATGCTGCATCTCCTTTTGCTCGACTAAATAGTGTGCCATTTAGTTTGTCTGTCACTTAAAACCATAAAAACCTACCTGCGAGGTACTTGCCTTCGATGAGACGACCCTTAAAGTACTGACTGTAAAGAATTGTAACTCAATATTTAGGCTATCTGGAAGGATCCTGGTACCGCCCAACAGTCTTGAGTCCTTTTATGACTTCTCTTTTACAGGGTCCTGTCTATTCCCTTTCAGTGTCCTCCTGGGTAGCAAACCGTCAGAAGGTAGGGAGAAGAAATTAAAGATTGACCCGTAGTTTCTTTGTGTATTTTATCCCCTGGCTTTTCGTGTATGTGATATGGAGATAGTTAGTTTTGCTTCTTGAGTTTAAATTTTCCACTGAAATATGGTATTGGTGACATCAGTGAATTACTTGTCAGCTTTTTTTTAAGATCTCTGCTCATGAAGGTGATTAGAAGTCATCAGAATCAGCTGCACTCCTGGGTCACTCTGTGGCAGCCCTTTTACAGCCATGGGTGTAAAAGGAATTGAAGCTGAAAATAATAAGCAGTAGCATGGTGTGAACAGCAAATAAAGAGTAAGGCTGGAGTAAGAGCAGCCCCTAATAGTGCTGTCCTTGAGTCTGGCCCTTGAGCGTGGCCCTGGCTATAAGATCCCCTCTGAAGGGTGGAGAAGCCATGGTGGTGCTCAGGGGTGAGCGCATGTGTTTATGGGACTCTATCGAGTCTCCATTTCCTGTTCCCTGTTATCACTGTTGGGAGATACCAAGGCTGGAATTTACGATACCAGCTGGTAACTCCGTAAAAGATAGCGGGGATGGCAGGCTTTTCCCCCCCTTGAATGGGGAATAACACGCGGACCCTGGAATAATGGGTCCTCTTGAATTACTGTTATTTGCTTGTGTTTTTTGCCTGTAGTTTTCAGTCCATCACACTGTTCATCCCCAGGTTAGCACAGCAATAAGCTGAATACAGAGAACAGCCATAAGAGCAATGCTCGTGCCCCGCTACTCCAGGCAGACCTCAGCAGCGTAACACAAAGATGCCCCCTCCCCCTGCAGAATGTGACAAGTCTATCATATTTCACAGATATTCATTGGCCTTGAGCTAAGTGGGGGGCCCTTTTGAAGGATATGAGGCCTTCTGAAGGGTTGTCCCACCCCCCTGCAAGCGCCTGCGTTGCGCCCCTTGCAGGCATGCCTGGATATCTGTAGAGCCCTGCTACATCCTTGAAGCCGGCACATGCAACAAGAGGTTCCACCACAGCACATACAGGTGGTACATGTAACCGGTGCTGGTTTGAGTTACAAGGCTCCGACCAGGCATCGCACATAGAGCCCTGCTACATCCTTGCAGCCGGCACATGCAACAAGAGGTTCCACCACAGCACATACAGGTGGTACATGTAACCGGTGCTGGTTTGAGGTACAAGGCTCCGACCAGGCATCGCACACCGTCTTGTAGCTATCCCGAAAAGAAGCGCTAGGTGTACTAATCGGCTTCCTAGATGCCCATGTGACGGAGTCTCTGCCCAAACAACGATGCACCTTATCTTATTCCGTACATTTGATGGCACTCTCAGGAAACGCTTCCTGCGCCCAGTACTGCAATCTAAGAATTGTTTAGTTCATCTGGAAGCTTGTAAGTGTGCCTAGAGTCTGACCTTGTTTGTTCTGCTGTCTCATTATTTATTAGGGCTGCCATATGAGGAAGGAAAACTGGATCTCTGTACGACAAATTGGTATATGAATATGAATAATGTATCCGAAAACACCATCCTATCTTTTTAAAATTTGTATATTCGCTTTTATTACATGTTTTTTACTGTTGGATTTTATACATTTTAGTAGAAATGTTTGAATGTATTTTTTTGTGTTTGCTTTTATGATTATCAAACTTAAAATCGAACAAAGCTCTTTTTGAGTGGGAGGAAGAGGATGGAGGGTGGAAAAAGAGGGTGGCACAAATAATGCTAAAGTGCATGCGGGTTTGGAAGGTGCAGATCAAAATAACCTGTGAGGCATCTGTATGTTGTGAGTGAATTGTTGCAGAGGCAATGGAGGAACAGCTGGCAGTGCTCTGCATGTGTTCTTCTGGGAGAGCAAGGTGTGTTGCAGTTCAGCCCTGAAGACCAGAGCTGTTCCCTTTGTGAATCATTTGCAGGTTATAACTATGGCGCGCTGTCGTTGCTGTCCTGTGTGTCACTCACTTTCCAAGGGTGCTGTGCTTCAGCTGAGCCTCTTCATAACTGTCTATAGGTTGCATGTCCGCATGCCGTTCCTGTGAGATGGTGAAGGGCGTGCCCTGTAACGCCTGGGAGATGGGCTTATCAATGTATACGGTAAAAAAAACCTTGTCACGCTTGTTCAGTTGTTCATTCTTTCGGAAAGATGCAGTATATGTTGCATTTACCTTCTTGTACCAATCTTATAGATCTCTTCATGGCTATTCGAGTGTGCAATACTAAGAGACACTCACCCCACATTTAATTGATTGGGGTTTTTTTTATTGCTTGATTTTTAATTTCTGAATACCATGCAGTATTGGCTTCACTTTTCACTCTCATCCTATTCAAGATTCAAGAGCATTACATGCAAACTACTTTACAAACGTATTTCCTTGCAGCTGGCAATGGCTCTATGATTCTGTTATTGGTTGTAAGAGATGTTTCTGTGCGTATATATGGAAAGGGTCCCGGTGTACACAAGATATGTCTGTCCTTACTTGTATTAGGGCCCACTGCACCCTTGCCACTCCACGGGGTGTTACTTAAGAGGAAGGTCTTGACTAGCTTCCTGAAGACCAGGAGTGAGGGAGCTTGCCACATGTGGGCGGGATAGACTTCCGGATCCTGGGAGTATGGAAAGAGGTGCTTGGTATCTTGTCTTCCTCCTGCAGACTGAAGAGGGTGCTGCTGTGATAGCCTGACCTTGCTTCCTAGTTATGGTGCGTGCTCAAGCCTAGGGCTTTGTAAATATGACTTGCGGCCTGATTACGAGTTTGGAGGTGTAGGAGCGGGTCGGAGCACACCGCCAAATTCAACCGCCACCCACCCACCAAATTATGAGTTTCCTCGTGGTCTGGCGGTGCAATGGGAGCGCCAAAGCCCGTTACTGCACGGCGTGCAGGAAAGGGGGTACATGTGCCCCCCTGCATGTATCCTCAGGCCCAGAGGCAACAGGGGGCCCTGTAGGGCCCCCTTAGTTTCCTCATCACCATCATTTTCATGGCGTGAGCACCGCCATGAGACCGCTGGCAGTGAGGAAACTCGTAATATGCTTAGCGGCACCACAGCGGCACCGCCAAGCATATTGTGGCCTCAGACCACTGAACCACCGCCAAGGATCACGGATCCTCGGTGGGTGCGGCGGTTGCAGCAGTCCTATGGCGGTCTGATCACTATAATCATAATACGCCGGTCGGACCGCCGTTGTGGCAGTCCCCGATTGCCACTGCACCTCCACCAAGGGTTTGGTGGTCCGATGGACAGGCAAACTCATAATTAGGCCCTTAACCTCCTGTGTCAATGAAACACACTTGCCAGTTCGTTCGTTGAAATATGCCTCTTTTAGAGGCTGTATACACACATTGTACATGTAGTGGTTATTTGCACGGAGGCACTTCAAATTGGTGGGTGGACAAAATATCGAAAGCACAAATATCGTCGGACACAATATTGTGTCAAAAATATCGAGGACAAGAATATCGTGAAGGTCATTGCTTATGGGTAAGTAAAGTTTTACTATATATAACTCCACATATATGTACTTTGAGGATATATATATCTTCAAGGTACGTAGATCTGGAGTTAAGAATAGTAAATTTATACCTATCTATTTGCACTTACCTACTCGATATTCTTGTCCTCGATATTTTGGACACGATATTCTGTCCACACGATATTTTTTGTTCGATATTCTGTCAGTGAACCCTTCTAATCACCATATATGTAACCATAAAACATACTATACTGACGTGTAGCTGCAAGCTTCAGCGTTTATCTGCTGTCTCTATAGACAAAAGATAAACATTGTAAAAAGAAGAGGAGCACTTCCTCTCAGTATGTATCATGGGCCGGACTGCATAGGTTGCACAGACTGACGCCTTCATGTTAGATTGTTTGCACTGGTGCAGGCACTGTTTGGCACTGGGTAGAATGTTTGTGTTCAATTGCAGCAGTATTAGAGCAATCTACGTCATCCTAGGGCCGGATTAAATTAATTATTAAAGTAAAATTGCTATATCCTTTTGCCCTGCGGTAGAATGGTGTGCAACATTTGCCTCAGTTAGGCTGATAAGGCTTTTTGTGCACAAAGGCGACTTTTCAGTTACTAATTAGAAGTGAAGTGAAACTATTTTACTGTCCAAAAAAATTAAAACAATCGTATGCCAGGCAATGCAAGTTGTATATTTTATGCCTAAATGAAATGTGTAAAAAGGGTATTACGTAGGTCCGAAAAAGACAATTGCCGGTCTATGTGTATTTTATGAATTGGACAGACACTAAAATAGTTTTTAATTCGGTTTGCACATGTGCGTCGGCCCAAATAGTGCAAACATGTACATTCAGTGAGTGCAATCAAGCTCTGAAACATAAGTGCATATTTGCACTTTCACTTGTGGAATTCCACCACAGGTGGTAACTAGCGCCCAGGTATAAATTAACACCACCCAAGCTGTTATGTATTGTGACCACAGTTGTATGTTCCTTCAGTCCCTTCTATATTTATGCGCAGTTTTAATGCAGTAAAGGTCGTTTTTAATAATATGTAAACTTTGTCATGCATAAACATCACACTAGTTCCAAAGGTTGTCCTGAAATACCAATGGGGCACCCCACTTCAGCCATTGCTCTCATGCTCTAATCTCATGTACACATCCGACTCAAGTGAAGAGCACTTGCGTGCCAGGGTTGGTGGGTCAATAATTTACTTTCCCAATAATTTTTTCCATTCTTTATCCTTTTTATTTCTTAATCATCCTTTATTGTTTAAACTATGTCTTCATGTTAAAGTATTTCAAAGCCAATAGTAACTTCTCTTTGCACAAATTAAAATCATATTTTCTTGAGATGTGCTCTACAACTAAAAAAACTATTCTGCATACACCTACCTTGCAGGAAGCACCTGTGTTGCTCTATTAACATAATATGAGATGATTAATTGTTTTTACATCTAAAACTATTTTCACAAGCATATGGTCACCACATTTATATGATATTATGTTTTCTTTTTCTACTTTATATTTTTTGTTGCATATGCTTATAATATCAACACCAACTCCAGCTTAACAAGGCTAGTCCTTTGGCTGTGCAAGTACGTGTTTACTGTGCCTGGGTCCACACATTATGGAAAGCAAGTCTGAACACCTTGAATTACCTAAACCAATATGTGAACTTTCCAAATCACTGTATTCCATAATTGATGCTCAAGAATGTCAGTCTAGAGCCTCTGGGAAGGACTTTACTTTTTTTTAATTTAAGGTAGAATTTTTTTTTTGCTGTATTGATATTGTTTTCAGTTCTTTAACTGTATTTGCTGATAATTAGTAGCAGCAGTGATATATATTTGTAATGCTTAAGTAAACATAATTTACAGATACAATTAGCAGAAATATAAATGTCTGTTTTGGGCCAGTAAATGGTTAATCCAGTGGTTATTAATATTTATTGTGATTTGTCTTGTGCACTCAAGAAAGCCATTCTGTGTATTTACTCCAGTTTCATTGTAGTAGATTAAAGTAATAGGAGTCAGGTGTGACCCTTAGCATGGGCTACTTTAGTTCATCCAATGGTTGGTGGGATGAGTACATAGGCTAGACGCAGGTGCAGCTCCTCCATTAGGGCGGAGGAGCGCCGCCCCACTGCTTTCTCGCAGTGTGAGAAGCAGAAAATAAAATGGTATTTTAAATGCTTACACCACTCTGAGTACCCTGACTGTTTGGTCGGCCCTGGGGCCGACCAAAGCAGTCATGCGCACTCTACATTTTCTCTATGTAGGCTGCATGCAGCCTACATAGAGAAAATGGCCTCCCTACAGGTGACTGGCTGGGCGCTGCCCGGGACTCCGCACCAATCACAACGCTGCCATTGCAGCGT
Organism: Calotriton arnoldi; assembly: GCA_963921515.1. NCBI lineage: Eukaryota > Metazoa > Chordata > Amphibia > Caudata > Salamandridae > Calotriton > Calotriton arnoldi. Next base: position 294,355 of record CAWUFW010001537.1, read on the forward strand.
TGTGATTGGCTTACAGGAGGGGAGGGAGCATGCCTGTTCCTGTTCAGGAGCAGGAAAACGCGGACCTGGCCCAGGAGCAGAGGCGGCGCGGAACCGGTCAGGTAAGTTTTATTTTTATTTTACCCCCCCCACACCACCCTCGCGGTAACCCCCGCGCGACCCCCCCCCCTGCGAGAATTGCAAGCTGCGACTGGCTAGACGAATTTCGCATGCAAACTGAGGATATAAAACTATGGAAAGACAGTGCTATATTGCGTACTTTTGATAGGCCCTTCAGAAATGTTTGTGAATCAGTCAAACACTTGTGAACTACAACCTTGCCTATTTGTAGACTTTGCATGTTGCGAGTTATAAGTGTTTTTGTGTATGGGCTCTACAGTTTGTTCATATTACATCTTATGTCATGGGTGTTGCATGCACAGTGTTCCCCAGTGACTATTATTCTGCTCCTATTCTGTGCAGCACATGTAGAGCTACTTCTCCCTTCATCAGGGTCGAACACAATTACTAATATTCGGTGTTCCTTAAACACTTTCTTCCTTTCCCTCTTTTGCCTTCACAGCCGCCTCCTTGTCAGGCTAAAGTTGACCAAGTGGGACTCAAAGGAGAAGCAAACACCCTCTGACATTTAGAAACGTCCAAAATGTGACCTGTGCCTCAATGTCTATGAGGATTCTCATCTGTGCTACTGATACTTGTACTGCACAATACATTTGAGCAATAATGACTTTAAGAGGAAATAAGGAGGACATGTGAAAAAAGGATAGGGTGTACATCTCTGAAATGTATTGTTGTGGTTAGGTGCCATCAAGTGTTTGACAACTCCAGGTAACTAGATAGATAGATAGATAGATAGATAGATAGATAGATAGATAATCTCCCGAATGCCCTGGGTCTTCAGTTGTAGTAATTGTCATAATTGATCCATCATCATCTTCCTCTTTTCCATTGACTTTTACAAGCATCGCAGTCTTTTCAAGGGACTTAGGTCTTTGAATAATGTGTCAAGAGTATGGGAGCTTTATGTGTGTTACGAGTCAACACTCTGGCTTGGTTTTCGTCAAGTGTACATCTGTTTCTTTTCCTTACTGTCCAAGGTATGAGCAGAAATCTCCTACAACACCACAGTTCAACTGCATCTGTGCTCTTCCTGCCCTATCTCTGTCCTGTTAGATGTGCATTGTGTGCATCACAAGTGTGCAACTAACTTCTTACAAGACACAGAGAGCGTGAGTGATGTACAGCCTAGCCCTCCATGCATATGAAAGATGGCATTATGTTTTGGGTTATTCGCAAGCGAGTGAAGACGCTGATCTAAGCAGCTCTCCAAACACAAGCGTGTTGGAGCACACCTTTCGAAGAACGATTCTTAAATGTTCCATATTCATAAATGCAACATATTTGTTTTCTGTGCCTCACAACAGTGTAGAAATAACATTTGGCCCACCAACCCTTATTTATAGCATCAAGAGTCAAGTACAGACCATAGAAATACACAAAGCGGGCTGTTTGATGCCTGTGTTCATAATGCCTACCTATGCACTGACTAAACCTGGCCATGGTAGGCAATCTTGCATAGTATCCCATAATGAATCATAGCTGCATCTGGGTATGACCGAACCAGACATACAGCTCTGCCTCATTTCTATATTTTTACACATGCTCCTCATATGCAGCATAAGTTACTTGATGTAAAATGTAACCAAACGTGAAATTGATTCACAAAGCCAATCATGGTCCTAAATATTGATTAGACAAACAATATTTATATAACATGAACCTCACAACGTGGGCTGTAAAGTGATTTAAATGGAGCATGAATACACAAACGTTGTAGAGTACAAAACAAGAGCATAGGTATATTGTTGCAGAACTGGCAGAGGTCTTGGAATGGGTGTGGAGCTGTTACCAAAATCATTTCTTTTAGGTATATTTGACGGAGTTGGGGCAGGAGGGCCGATCATGTGCTAATGGGAGTGGCCACCACAATGGCAAAAAGAGATATAACTAGTAAATGGAAATCCTCTCATCCGCCTTCGCTGTCTCAATGGCATAAGGGGGTGGACTGGTGTGCTCACAAGGAAAAACAAATCCACGAAGCCAGAGGCTGTCCTAAAAAACATGCTAAGATTTGGAGCAAGTGGTGAAACTATCTTGGATTGGGCCCACTATAATGTATATGTCACGATGATTCTTCGGTGGGGTTGTGGAAATGTGTAATATTTTACGTTAGCATAAGCAACAGCCATTTTGGCTGTGGTGTCCATTTCGTTTCCTTCATAATTCTTCCGTCCTCTGCTGCTCGTCTTTTTCACTCTGCTTGTGCTATATATTTTAGTTGACTTCCTGACTCAGCTAAAGCAATGTACGTGCTGAGGGTTTGTAGCTGCCAGTGCACCTGGTCTCAGATGTTAACTGTCGACCATTTACTGCTGCCATAAGCATTTCTGCTCCCCCTCCCACTTTGCTGACCAAGTGGTTATTCATCGAGAGCGTTACCATGCGTGGAGGGTTCGGCGTGACTTGGGGACACATGAGGACCTGATTTATCAGGATCGGGCAGTTTTCTTGATATTGATAATTCGTAGTTCATTGGAACCTCACCACTTGTGCAGGGCTTTGTTGGCTTTTTCCCATACCCGTTCTGGCCATCCCTCTGGTGTTGTTCCTCGACTTTTTGATTGCAGCCTTAGTGGAACCGCACAACCATATTAGGCCATTGACACATTATAGCCTTGATCGTGCTGCTCTATTGCTTGTCCACGTGACCCGGTCCAAGAATGGCATTCTTGCAAATACGGATTTTGGTTGGATTGACTGATTATGAACTACATTAGGGATTATATATTTTTTTCCTTGGACTCTCATTGTTGTACCAGCCATTATTTTTGATTCACCCTGAGGCTGCACCTTCATTTTTTCATCACAGGCACTCTTTGTTTGTGATTTACAACTTTTTTTTGATCTTCTATGTATCGTGATTTGACTACGAACCTACCATGAACTTTTTTTAGCCTTGAGGAAGTCTGAATACTTATTAGTACAGACGAAACACATGTTGGCTGTTTTATACGCTGGAAAAGTTTTTTCTGAATAAAAAGAAGGCTTTCTACGGAAGTCTTGTGAATTACCCTGTGCATCATTTGATTCCCTTGGAACTTTAGGATAATTTGGACTGACTTATTGAATTTTTGATTAACACTTGTCCATAATATTGTTTATTGTCTTGGACAAAATCTTACTTATGATGGGTGTGCTGTATTAGCTTATTGTTTGTTCATTCATCTGCCCTTGTTTGCTGATAACTATTTCTAAAACTTGTTCTTCCTATTTCTGTTCACATGCTTACAGTGCAGAAAACTGGTATAAAAGGGAAGATGGTTTGTGAATTCAGTGTACTACCTCCTGCAGCACTTGAGAGTGTTGTGTGGACGTGGTCCCACTCATGAGTGATTAATAAACTTGTTATTTATTCCAACTCCAGTGCCGATCTCTATTTTGTTGGTCTTTTGACCCGTGGACAAGAGGGTGACCCTGCACCAGTGTACCCCTAAAAAGGTACATTTCCACAATTGGCGCCCAACGTGGAGCCCTTCGGAGACGCGGCTGTCCAAAGGAGTGGTCTTGACGGAGGATTGAAATATTACTGAGGAGGCGCCCTGCATGAGGAGACTCTTGTCTTTGCAGACCGAAGTGACTTTTCCGGTTTTCCCAATTTGACCCTCCAGGTGGTAGCCGGTCTCGACTGGGGTTTTCTTTGGCGTAATTTTGCAGTGACCATTAGGTCGACCAGAGATCGGCAGGTGGGAGTTGGAGACTTCTGTTTGGTAAGGTCGCTGAAGCTGCACTCTTGATTTGTTTGGCCTAGGTCTTTTGGTTTGGATTTGTTATTCACTTTTTGCAAAAATTGAAGGCAGGTAATGTGGAGATTTTTCTCCTTTTGGAATATTTGTTTAGAGTAGTAATATTTTACATATATTTGTAAAAAACATGCCTGTTCTCAGCACACTCCGTAAGTGGTGTTGCTGCTCTTGCGGTACCAAGATTAGTTTTGAATAAAGTCGGCCGGCCCCTCCAGAAGGGACCCCTTACAGGGAGATGTATAGTAAATATGGTATTTCTCCCATAATGTACGGTTCATTGTGGAACAAATACACAAAGAAAGAACTCGACTTACAGTGACCATTAGATGTAGCGTTAAGAATTTTGAATCCATAGTTAGATTATAAACACTTCCATTCACATTACTGTGGTAAGTCGATATGCTAGCTAAGATATTTTTGTTGGATTCTATTTTTGTGCACAACTGACATACATCTGGGTGCTTGTGCATGTTGTCTGTATGCTTAGGTGCTTGTATGTGTATGTTCTGTGTGAGTATAAAAACCTGTATTTGTCTTGCTTTGTTTACATCGGTGCATTTGACCCTTCTTGTTATTGGCCTCTCTGTGTACTATACAAAATTGAAACCCATTGGCTTTGTTGCTGCTTGGGCTGACTGCTGCCTATTAGGACAGGCTGTGCCTAAGTATGCCTGTCATGTTCTCCTCTGGATACTTGGTAGCATTTGAATAGTAATAACTTGTTGAGTGTACTTTTGTCTTTGCTAAGCCCTGCGACGGGTGTTACTATTACCTGATTTAATGGTACTCAGTTTTTTTAATTTGGAAGGATGAAATTTGCGTTCTCCAGGCAGATAAACTTCAGTAGATTTACGTAACTGTTCTTTTTTTTTTATCTACACTATGCCCAGTGATAGAAGCAAGGCTTGCTTAGTATTATGTGTGGTACATGCTCCATAGTGATACATTCAAGCAGCGTGAGATGTATTAATACTCTGCACTTTACGTCCTCGGCATTGCCAGTAATTATAGTCATTTACATAGTAGGCGTCTTAGGCGCTCAACAGGAAGCATTATTTGAACACTGTTGGAAAATGCAAAATACTGCTTGTTTTAAAATACCACCCATCTCATAAGTGAACTTCCCTTGCATCGGGGGAAAAAAAAAAAAAACACTCCGCTGGATTAAAACCAGCAGTAAATGCATTACTGTTAGTTTGACCACAGCATTAAAATAAGACGGTCTAAAACGACAGTATGGAGAATCGAAAATAAGTTCAGCTCTGAGCAAATCTTAAACTGGGTAAAACCGTAACGCGACGCCTATACCTGAAGAGTGGTCTAGGTATGGTAACAACACACTCTAGTGATGACAAATTTTGCCACAATTCCTGTCACTGCCCTTTTAATTGCTACTATTTAATGTTAGCCTGTGGCATTTTCTGCTGCGGTAAAAAGTTACGACAAAGGTAAAAAAAAAAATATATATATACTTCTTTTATTGCAGAACATTTGAATTTTCGCTGTGATATTTCTACCACTAACAGTAATAGCATACTACCGGTTGTAAGAAATACCAATGACTCCAAAATTACCATCATGTTTAGTGGTAATCTCTGAGGAGTAATCATTTAACACTTGTAGCATTTCTACAGACTAAGGCCCCTGGTAGCTAATACATGTAGGACTTATATTTTTTTTCAGGCAGGCCCTTGAAAATGAATTCACCTATCACATGCAGGAGAGCAGTACTGAAATAGCGCATGTGTGTTGTTTAGCAGTGGGAATGCTTCATTTGCTATTTTTGGTGTTGCATGACTGCGGTTTGTGTTTATACGCCTCGAGAGCATCGAATCGCTTGGAAAAATGATGTTGTCACAAGTCTCAAGGATAGTCATTTCACTACTGTGAAAGTGTAAAATAATGTTACTGGGGAGATGTTAATTAAGGCACAGGCGGCGAGGCGAAAAAAAAAACTCATTAGCAAATGACCGCTCGGGAAGGGGCAGGGCAAAGCCCGGAGATCAGAGAACAGACATGGCTGGCGGCTTTGTTCCTTCACATAAAGATACACTAAACACCGTCAAAGACACTGCATAGGGTGGGCTCCTGCACCATGTTACACAAAAACTTAGGAAAGAGGCCTTGCATCCTTAGTAGAAAGACATGCTTGGTGTCTGGGTTGATTTAGTGCTTTGAAGCCATGGACCAAAGATTCAGACACCCTTTCTGAAAGGGCAGTTGATGAATCGGCCTCACGCTGTCACTAACAAGAAGGGTCTGCAAACAGGCCATGTTTGATCGGATTTTGAAGAGAGGTGGGCTGGTCAATAGTCAATACAGCCGGGCTTGGCACTTTTGAAGCACGAGGGTCAGGACAGCTCAAGCCAGCGACGCTAAGAACATAGGATGGTAGTGGTCGTTACTGCACATATTGGAATTTTCAGCACCACTTTATTTACTGCTCGCCATGCAATTTTCCCCCGGTAAATGTTATCATGGTCAAACCTGCCATAATTTGCTTTGTGAAAATGTGCAATAAACTCATGCACATGAAACTCGGTGTTGTGAGCATCAAGTTCTACATCTCATGCCCCATTTTCCAATTAAAAGCTGCTAACAGGATGTATTTACCACAACTGGTAAAAATACCTCACTCCCATCCGACTCATTTGTAATCAAGGGATAAGTCAGTCTTTCTATGCTTGGGGCTCTGATAAAATTGCAGTCCTACTTCTATGTTCATACTATGTCTTGTTTTTTGCTTTACTCCAGACTTCAGGGGAATTTAATTTATGGTAGCTAGTTAGGGATTATTACTATTTCTGGTGTAGTTGAATAGACTTCTGCGACCAGATACTCCCAAGCAATGTGAAGAAGGTACACTGTTATTGTTATCATTTCTTGCATCACATAATCACAAAGTCTCTAGAAAGAAATTGCAATTTTGTAGACAGCAGGTTACCTATTTAGGTCACCTCCTGTCTAAGGGGGGACGTGCACTCACATCAGATCGCATTCAGACTATTTTAGATACTCCTGTACCCCGTACTCAGAAGGATGTCCGTGCACTGATTGGCCTTACTTCTTTTTGTAGGCGGTAGATCCCCAGTTTTTCGCGCATTATTAAACCTTTGTTGGCCCTTTTGACTCAAGACACTGCGATGCCCCTCCCATGGACTACTGAGTGCCAGAGCGCCTTCCAATAGTTACGCCAAGCCCTTTGTTCTGCACCAGTATGAGTGACTATTTGTCCCAGTTAACTGATAGCTTGTCTTCTATTTATCAGCAGGTGCGGGAAGCTCTTCCTTCGTGAGCCCTGCTGTGCTGACAGATCATTGCGACATTTTGGTCACCAAGAGAGGACGAGCTGCGTCACCTGAAGGGCCTGAGGAAGTCTTCCCGGACCACACGATTCCTAGTGCATCTAGATATCTGCTTCGATCCAGGAAGAAAGACATTTCATCGCAGAAAGAGACTGTTTGAGCCACTGTCCTGGGTGGTTAAAGACTGACTACAAAGGGGGGTAGCCTATTAGTGACTACTCGTCTCAATGTTAGTGAAGAAACCAACGCCTGCCCAGGACCTTAGGGCATCATCTATTTTGTTGTTTGCCGATGAAAATGAGCTCGCCTAAGAAGAAAGAGATCGCTGCGACAACGTGCAACGGCTGTACAATCTGCATCCTTGGTCTGACTTTGACTGCTGCCATCATCGCTACTGTAATGTGGGTAGTGGAGGAAGTAATGCCCGGAGCCTCCTTGCCTAACATTACTGTTACATTACTTGCTGCAAAAAAGCACCATCATTTTGATTTGCCGCAACATGAACAGGGATGCCGGCAAAATCTGAGAAACAATTCATTTCTTCAAATGTTGCATCAGACACACCAGCTAAGCAATGCTACTAACTGTTGGGTTTGTGGCAAGATTCCTCCTCATCAGAACATAAAAGGAATCCCGTTGTCACCGCTGCCATTCTCTCACAATGGCTCATGCCCAGCTTGGTTCAAACTTCTATATGCCTCTAAAGTATTCAATCTCTCAGAAACATGGGATGTGGGTGACATCAACGCCAAACTGAACAAAGTCTGTTACCCCAACGAAGAAGGGGACCCGCAAGCCAAAGGAACTGTATGGGAAATGGAGGAGTATCGCAAAGGAGATTCCTCCACAAGCTATGTTTTCCCCAACACTCGAACGGCCAAGGGTAATGGGCCTCCTGTTATCGTTGTTACCAGAGCTCGAGCATATCTTTGTGTGCAAAAACAACAGTTGATGGACAGAATGCAGAACAATGTCATACATTCACCCCAGTACAGAGATCTGGGCCTAAATCCATCGTTTTTTTGCTCACCATGCCATTCCAGTTTGGACCCAGCCATATGCAAATCAGTCTTGACCCTGTGCCTCATGGGAACAGTCCAGACCGAACTGCCAAGCCAGGTCCTCCCTGGACTGGAAACAAGCATCCTAGGACCGGTTTCGGGGTTTCACCCCTCTTCAGCCAGGATAGCTTGACTCCAGTGGCATGGAGAGCACGGGACCCACGTCTGGGCATACCCGTCCCACTCGGGGTGACAAATGCAAAAACAACAGTTGATGAACAGAATGCAGAACAATGTCATACATTCACCCCAGTACAGAGATCTGGGCCTAAATCCATCGTTTTTTTGCTCACCATGCCATTCCAGTTTGGACCCAGCCATATGCAAATCAGTCTTGACCCTGTGCCTCATGGGAACAGTCTAGCCCGAACTGCAAAGCCAGGTCCTCCCTGGACTGGAAACAAGCATCCTAGGACCGGTTTCGGGGTTTCACCCCTCTTCAGCCAGGATAGCTTGACTCCAGTGGCATGGAGAGCACGGGACCCACGTCTGGGCATACCTGTCCCACTCGGGGTGACAAATGAAAAAGTGACTGTACTACAGTATTGAACATTACTGGAACGAACAATAGCAGTTTTCTGTCTTCACACAACACTTATTTCATTTGCGGAAGTAAAGGCTACTATCATCTACCAATTGGATGATCCGGAATATGCTATGTGTCCTTCTTGCTTCCTCCTGTGTTCCTAGCACCTGCATCTTATCATAAAGATCAAAGACTGTTTAATGACATTTCCTTGAATCGATTTAAAATAACTATAAATAATGATGAAGTGGATCAAACTGACACTGCATTACAGCAATATGTTGACTTTAATTTGGGACTCTTTTTCTTTGTTGGTGCGGCTTTAAATAGTAGGAAGATCAGACGCTTGACCCGTGTAGTAGTTGCTGTGTATTTATCCCTGACCACGCCCCTTCTGTTTATGATGCTATTTCCAAAATGCATAAAATAGCTACTGAGATACATCAAGACTCAGGAACATGTACTTGGGCTGGATGATTCTGGAACATATTTTCTGTATGGGGTCTGAAAATATTGTCGGCCTTATTCATAATTATTGCAATTCTCTTCTCTTGTTGTTTATGTATCCAATGCGGGCCAATGCTTTGTTCCCTCTGTATTTCCACTTGTACTACTTGTCTACCATCTAAAACGAATGTCCAAAATGAAAATGCCCGTTTAGCAATAGACCGAGAAGTCAGCAATATGATGTTAATTGATATACATGATGTTTATCGTACCCCTTTTAAAGCATAAGAAAATGTCTTAGATTATGCTAAAAGGGTCGTCTGTGGAAATGTGTAATATTTTACGTTAGCATAAGCAACAGCCATTTTGGCTGTGGTGTCCATTTCGTTTCCTTCGTAATTCTTCCGTCCTCTGCTGCTCGTCTTTTTCACTCTGCTTGTGCTATCTATTTTAGTTGACTTCCGGACTCAGCTAAAGCAATGTACTTGGTGAGGGTTTGTAGCTGCCAGTGCACCGGGTCTCAGATGTTAACTGTCGACCATTTACTGCTGCCATAAGCATTTCTGCTCCCCCTCCCACTTTGCTGACCAAGTGGTAATTCATCTGCCCTTGTTTGCTGATAACTATTTCTAAAACTTGTTCTTCCTATTTCTGTTCACATGCTAACAGTGCAGAAAACTGGTATAAAAGGGAAGATGGTTTGTGAATTCAGTGTACTACCTCCTGCAGCACTTGAGAGTGTTGTGTGGGCGTGGTCCCACTCATGAGTGATTAATAAACTTGTTATTTATTCCAACCCCAGTGCCAATCTCTATTTTGTTGGTCTTTTGACCTGTGGACAAGAGGGTGACCTTGCACCAGTGTACCCCTAAAAAGGTACATTTCCACAGGGTGGTGATGGAATTGATAAGTCTGTAATGATGTTGCCTTATCTTTTAGTGTCAACCAGCAACAGCTGGATGTGGTGGTTGTTGTATTGCAATGAAATAATAAAATTGGTTATAAAAAAGAGTATAGGAATAGAGAACGGATGTGGGGATTATGTGAAGCATTTTGTATTTATATATAATTTGAAGAGTTGTGGGTTTCGATGATAAATAAATTCGGCAAAAATATATTTATTTGAAAATACTAAATGAATCCATGCCAGTCTGGTAAAGTGTGAAATTTCAAAGAGATTAGTTAGCTTTTAAGGATTTGAAAGCAACAGTGATATCACAATGACCCTCAATGTACATCTATGAAAAATTTCAGATTTTAAATTGTTTTGGGGAGTCAAAAACCTACAAACAATACAAATTCCAAAACTGGTGTGTTTTATATGACTGGGTAAGAAAATTTGTTGTAGGCAGAAAGAAACACTGAGAGATCTCACATCACATTTCCAAACAGACTCACTTTGTGACTTCAGTGCACTTAGTACCTGCAATCCGCTCTTGTACATGCATGTTTGATCAATTTTATACCACAGAGGGAATATATGACTAAACTGATTTTTCAGATGACTTTCGTAGTTGGATACAATTGTTTTGGAAGCAAACATATTGTTGTCAGGAAATGAAATGGAGAACCAGGGCGAATTTGAGCTTTTTTTTTTGCAATAGTTGTTCATTGTTTTCAGAACAAATAAAGAAACAAAAGAAACAAAAATCAAACTTGTGAACTACTTGACGCTCTAAATGAGTCTGTTCACAAAATAGAATACTACATTCACAGTAAAATATTTACAAATAGTGCACATGTCAGTGGGTCGGCAATCCAATTAGGTAATTAGTCCAGAGTCATGAGTACTTAGTTCAACAGTAGCAATGATAATAGCAACAAAGATAGTAACACTAACCACAACCTCTCATCCTGGTGAGATCAGAGTAAGACACATTAGAATAAAGTTCTAGTGACCCCCACAGTGTGACTAAGTTAAGCTATAGCTCGCCTCCATCCCTTAGGACTCCGATTGAATTTGAGCTTCTGACTGTATTTACCAGAAGATTGAGGCCCTGATTACGATGTCGGGCACCGTTGCGGAATGGGAACCAACCGATTTCAGGTCAATGGTTCCAATAGCATCATTTGAATGCGACCGCACACAGTGCAGTCAGAAACATCATTTTTTCTATGGGAGCTTGTGCGGCGGGTGGAAAACGCCCGCAGCTTAAGCTCCCATAGAAAAATGGATGTTTCCAAACATCCCTGCACCGTGTGGCAGGCACCTCGTGGTGCCTGCCACATGATGCGGGGATGTTGAGGGGGGACCATAGGTGCCCCCTAAGGCAGTGTGCGGAGGCCGCGGAGGGATGGGGGCCCTGCTTGGGGCCCCCAAAGACACTTTCTGACGGTAGTTCCATGTTAGAAAGGCCGACATGGAACTGCTGTCGGAAAGTGCCATCATAATCCCGATGGCGGAAACGCCGTCATTAAGGGATTATGAGGCTACCCGGCCGGTTTAAACTCAACCGCCGTCATTATAATACATTGGTCGGACTTGAAACCTACAATGTCTGTCGGAAAGCCTCCGACCAGCGATCGGAGGCTTTCCAACCGACATTGTAATTATGCCCTGAGTGTTTAATATCATCCTGCACAAATGTCATTTCCAAAAAACCAACTACCACAATATTGTGAATCAGTATGTATAGGTAAGTATGGATTTTCTATTCTTAACTCCAGGTGAATAGTCCATGTGGAGTTAAGAATAGTAAATTCATACTTACCTATACATATTTGCCTTGACAAAACCCCAGTATTGTGTAGGCAAGTAGTTAAAGGTAAGTATAGATTTTGCTGCTTATATCTACCTATAAATACTTGCCTTCACAATATTGTGCTAGTCGATATTTTTGCCACATTATTTTGGAAGAAGGATATTTTACTCCCCAATTTTCTGACATGTAAATACTTCTGGCTGGCCTCTGAACACCAGATCAACAATTGAAATAATTCTTAGTGTGAATATACCATAGTCGTGTTTTGTATCTGGCACAGGAGGAGACATGGCCAGAATAGTCAACTTTGGAAATGGCTAACCAGGTTCGAGTCTCGGCGTTGTCTCAACATCCTGTGGTTCGGGGCAAATCACTTAATCTCCCTGTGCCTAAAAAAATTATTCTGACCTTGTGTAAAGTAATCTGGTGCTCTAATGCCCTTAGCCAAGTTCATACTACATAAAACTGCAAAAAAAATCAAAATATAATTTTGAAAAAAATAGATCTCATTTTTTCCGCTTAGAAATATATTCTAATCTGATGGAAGCCTTGTCATGTGTAAAAAATCAAATGGATTTGACTAATTTGGGACAGGATTACAAGCACAATAACATTCCCACTGATAATGGGTAGTTTTTCTATTCCAAATAAATAGATCCCGTAATCAGTGTTTGGCAAATCTGTCACAGCATGAAATAATTTGGGTGAAATAGCGCTTCACTGTTATGTTATTTAATACTTGTAGAGCGCACAGCTACTCAACAGAGTGTCTGTTAGATATTAGCATGGAATACCCAACTTTGGAATGCCTTTATGATAGAAATCTTACAATCTTTTCCATTGTAAATAAACATTGATCTTAAAAATTATCAACTTTTTAAAGATTTCAATTGCTGCTTTGAGACAATGTAGTGGACCACCTTCACTCATTACTGCATTTCAACTTTAATTGCACGTTGAGAAGCTGACGTCATTTAAATTTGACTAACTTATAACCGTTATAGTAGCCAAGAACTAAAAAAGTGCTTGATATAGATGCATTTTATTTTATTTTCAATTTGATCCGCACAATACATGGAGCGGAACCTTGCAAATTATCAAATATCAATGATATTGATGACTTCTGTGAAAAGTGACCAGCAAATTACAAAGGTTTTGAGAGGCTACATGGGTTTTAAAACTAAAAAAAGATTTTTGAACCATAGAGGCATTATAAATGAGATGGGTGCGAGGACCAATCAATCAATCATTATATTTGTAAAGCGCGCTACTTACCCGTGAGGGTCTCAAGGCGCTGAGGGGAGGGGGGGGACCAGTGTTTAAGACATGCTTGTGTGCCTGAAAATGTAAAGTATTGTATTGCAGCATTTCCTTGGTGCTTCCCTACTTATTGACAGGGCCTTCAAGTACTTTACATTAGGTCTAGTACATAGCTACTCCAGTTGTTGCATTGTGTATGTTTGACAGTAGGTATCGGTTAGGAATCAAATAATTCTGGTCTGTTTTGATGTTGCGCGTGAAACCCAGAGATGTGCTCCAGTCTTGATGCAGCATTTGCTCACATGAAATGATGTGAGGGACAGATTTGCATACAAACCACAGTGTCCAATGGTCTTCAGGTTCCTAAATCATAGTTTTGGGAACTTGGTGGTAATAAGTTCTTATTATGACCATTTACTTATTTCACAAACCCCCAATCATAGCCAACCTGTTTAGACTGTATTACTTTCTAAGTTCATCTTTACCACTACGATTTGTGACCGCTGTATCAGTTAATGTGTTTTCTGCCTTTCATTGAAGGTAAAGTCAAACTTACCTGCATTTGCTAAGCACTTGCTGGGCGCACAGTAAACTCAAACACAGCCCACTGTCCGTTTTTAGGTCTTGCAGACCTAGCGCTGGAGCGCGCATGCGCTCCTCACTCTGCGAGGCTTCTTGTAATCAAGCAGATTTCAGAAGTTGAGTCTAGGCTCCGCCCCTTCTTTCCATTGGCTTGCGTCATCTTTAATGCTAAACGCTGGCTTTCGATTGTGAGTGAGGCTTTTTAGTCCCTCCATGTTACCGCCCTGTCTCCTTTTGGCCCCGCCCACCCGGACTGGATCTTTTACTTGCGGCAGTACATGGTGTCTTTTAATTACTGGGTGAGCACTTTATTTTTTCATTCGCGCAATGGCGTGGCGACAGCTTGTTTCTTTCTTCCTCATGGTCGGAGCCAGCAAGCATCGCACTCCGTCACAAACCGCTTGCAGTGTTGGTTTGGTTTACTTGGCCTGTCGTTCTCGAAAACATCGATTCGTGAAAGGAAACCTATCGACTGGTGTCATAAAAAAGAAGCTATAGGTAGCCCCGGTTTTATGTATAACGCCTCGAGGTATGTTGTGCTGTGTGACAGTGAGAAGAGTGGGGTTGAAGCCTGGATATCTGCTCCTCACACTGATCGGAATCTCACCTCCGGAGGGCGGAGTTGAGGCTCCGTACCCATTCTTTCTTTGGCCTCTCAGACTGACAACGGAGGGGGAGTGCCCATGTTATGACAAACGTGATGCTGGTTTGTTGTGTGAAGCGGGTGTGTTTGACAGCAGTGTGTGTGTGTGTTGCACCCTCGTGTACGTGGAATGCGGGGACGGGGGAAGTGGAGAGCGCCTCCTTGTCCACGATGATCAGTGCGGGAGAGGGAACTTTTGCAGAGGCACTCTGGCCGGCAGGAACACCTAGAGACGTCAGGGGCTCTGACAAGCTGCTCGGGCAGCGCAGAAGGTCAGAGGTCTGGCACAGCGACTTATCCTGCCCAGCTCCGCCAGCCTGACGTGCGGTATTCCAGAGACCATTAATATTAAAGCAGGTGCAGTGGCACTGGGGCGCAGGCATGGCTCTGTAGCGGGCCCCTGTCTTGTCCAGCGCCTCAGATGCATCTTGTGGGCACCGCCCCCCCCCCCCTTCATTATCTGCCTTCCCAACCCACAGGAAGAATGAGGTGCAATCCAACAAAGGATCTGCTGATTCAAGACTCCCCCTGTGTCATTTATCTCCCAACAACTGGCGGGGACAGACCACTTCTCCCAGGGCTGGGCTTTGTTTTGGGGCGGGGGTGCAGAGAAGTTTTGTGCCCCTTGCATTTCCTGCCAACCAGAGCAGGCATTTCCTCCCAGGGCGGTGGATGGCGCAATACCCCGAGAGAGGGAGGGCGGAGAGCAGGGGAGGCAGGTTAACACCGAGGGCCGGGCCGGGGAGGCTAGTAAACAGGCCCGCGGTTTTATTGCCTTTGCGCCGAGCTCTTAAGGCAGCAGCCTCGTAAAGGAGAGTGGGATGAACCGCAATGAGGGTACATGAGGGACGCCGTAAAAGCCTCTAAACTTGCCGCAGCCGCTCCAGAGTGAGAGGGGAGGCTGCCCAGGACAGCGGGGAAGGAGCTGTGAGCGCGGGGGTGGGTTCAAAACTTTTTGGGGGGTTTTACTGGGAAGCGTACAAGATTGTCCCGTAATACAGGAAACTCTTACTCTGGAACTACTTGGCCGTGAGCGTTCGGAATTATGTCTCCCAACACGCAAACTAAAACAAGCATTTGCAATGCAATATGTCTCGCATTTACGCGAGTTTGAGCTATTGACATTGCAAATAATAATGCCTTTCATTTTTGTTTTCGTTTTTAAAATATAAATAAAAGGCATTTTTATTTACAATGCCAATAGCTTAAAGTCGCGTAAATGCGAGACCTATTGCATTGCAAATGCTTGTTTATCCTCTGGCTTAACAGCGTAGCTGTCGCCAGAGAATATGTGAGAACCACCAGGAGAGGGGCTTTGGCTCCGCCCACATGTTGGGAGCGAGGAGTGCATGTTTTTATTGGGCATATGTTGTGTGCTTCTCCAAAAAAGTGCTTTCCCTCCACACAGCTGTGATCATTTTGTTTATTTATCCCTGATGCTTGAGGTTGAACTTTCAGGTGCACACACATGACATTGTAATACTATTAAAGTGTCTTAGATAATCTATGGGGTTTTTCTCTGGCAGCAGCACAGATGGGCAGAGCGCAGTCATCTACACTCTCCTAGCATGCCTTCCAGTGCAAACGCTAAGTGGGTCAAGATGCACTGTTGCGCTACAATTTACACACACACATCTCATTATACACACGTGCGTAAATTTGAATACGTCCAAAATGCACCTTTACCCAGCTGTTCTTGTGCCAATCAGGAAAATGTTTTGCCCAACTTACCCATAGAATACATCCACTTGAAACTTTCTTAAACTAACCAAGGTGTATTAAATTGAAAAGTAAGCCATGCTGATAGCAGACGATGTTGATTTACCTACAGTTTTACAAGAGTAGAATTTCAATGTATTCCCACCATGAACAATGCTGCAGGTTTATGTAGATGTGGCGTGCAGGACCACGGCTACTGAGGTAGTAAATGCTGTCAGCTCAGGCAGCTGCCTTTTTTCTGCAAATGACTCTGCTGGAAGCAGAGACTCGCACCATATGTATGAGATCGCGTCTGAGGCCACACACAGGTATTATTTTTCATGGTAATTGTACTCAAACCGGTTCTCCCTCGACGATGGCTAGATTGAGGCAACTGTATGACCAGCTGAAATTCACTTAAGAGAGCAGAAGTGGGAGCTGTAGTGAGCCACCCGGCATTGTTCTCTGCGCTCGCGGCCGAAGGGGCGTGGCCTGTATTGCCACCTGCCGAGCCAGGGCCACGCCCAGCACAGAAGACACAAGTGACAGTGGTTGTATATTGGCGCACTTTGAGATGGCAGTTGTAAAGCTCCTAACTCTGGATTCATAGCCGGGAGCTGTGGGTGATGACTGAGGTCCAGGCAGTGAGTACACCCGCAGTGCTGCCATTCTGCCTTCTGGGAGATCAAAACAGCGGCTGCATGCCTGCTGCTCTGTTAGTAATGTATCTATCTAGCAGTTTTATATAGAGTGAACTAGACGCAGACGGGGGAGACAGCGCTTTACGTTGGGCAGTGTCGTGCAAAAGAAGGAGCATAGTTCCACTTGAGACCAGTTTGATAAGCAAGTGTTCAGTTTCAAGATATAGTTTATAATGATATGTACTTGCTAGATACAAGACACAGTTCCCACAATATGGCCGCCAATGTCAAGAGATCAGCCCACAAGGCTACAGTCTAGCCCCCTCACTCTGGGAACCCAGCAGGGCCACCGGTAGGTGTATGGCAGAGGAGGGTTTATGGGATCTATGCTGAGTTTCAATGGCAGGGGGGGTGGAAGGGTTATATATTGTTTAAGGATATGTACTAGTTTCCATGATCTATTATGGTCTACATGGGTATGGTCACATGGTTAATCCTATCTACTGTAAAATTATTTTTATTTAATATGTATTAAAAATGTATTTAAAGGTATGTACAGAATTAATGTATCTTTCCTTTAAAATATTTAATAACATTTTAAGTTTCATTTCATTTTAATATTTGAATAAGTTTAATATTACATTTTATAATATAATTGTTTACTAATTATATATTTTTTAACATTGAACAAAATATACACATTTATTTTAAAAGTCTTAAATTGGATTTAGTTAACATTAATTCCTGCCACGTGCCTGCCTCCATTGTTTTCTACAGGTGTGTGTAGCAGTACCGGTGAGTGACCATGTTTGTGCCGCACTTACTCCAAGGGTGAGCTAGTGTACACTTACCATTCTTTTGAGACTTTTTAGCTCTGGGAACTTTAGAAGCGTAGTTTGTGAATAGCAACAGCATTAAGCTTTTGTGAGTAGTTGTTTGTATTTGCTTGTCCCTCTTTAAACCGCTCCTTACCCTTCCCTAATCCCTCCCATTACGTTGTAAGAATTCCCCATCTTCCAGCCACTCCTCCTTGTTCCTCCCACATTTACTACTAACCACTGAACCAACGTGCACGGGGTCGCTGCAGATGTTGCGGAGATCTCCGCACAGAAAAAAGGAGTGGCAGAGGCCTCCACATGTAGGTAAGTGAAAGGCATTTTGTAGAATGTGAGTAGTACAAATTTAGTACTACTCACATACTACAAAATGCAGTTTGTGAAAAGGCCCCTAAGTATCTTTCCTTGATACTAGAGTTTCCATGGTTTAGTAGGGTGCTGTTTAGGGTTGATTGGTTTTAGTAGGGTGCTGTTGGATCTGAGGTGTTGGAGCTGAATGTTGGATCTGAGGACTACCAGCTGTTTTGGAGGGTCTTTTGATCTGATTGCTCACTGCTGGGGTCTGCACTGACTTGCAGGTCATGTGTTTGAATCCTTGCAAGGTCATCTAGGCCTGTCACCATTCTGGAGTCAATTGACTGAGTACCATTAAATGGGTAAACTGACATTTATATTGTTTACAGATGGTAAAACTGTGGTATGATGCGTTATATATTTTATATATATATATTATTAGTAGTATTATCATTACTAATACTACTTGGCCCTCAGCTTTCAGGTCCAAACTAAGAAGGTGGCAGCGACCTGCTTTGGAATACTACGGGGGCTCAAACCTCTGTTAGGGTTTTTTGATCCTTCTATCAGGCAGGTCATTATTCAGGCGTCCATTCTATCTAGATTAGATTATGCTAGATCACTCTATTTGGGGTTCAATAAGACAGAGATTCTGAGACTGCAGAGGGTCCAGAATACGGCGGCTAGAACTCTTCTTCGCCTTCCTAGAACGTGTCCTACTTCCAGTGCTATTCGCAGACTGCATTGGCTGCCGGTGGCCAGACGTGTGGAGTTCAAGTCCCTATGTATTGCTTTTAAAATTCTGAAGTCCTCCTCTCCTGGCATTCTGACCAATCTGCTCTCACCTTACACACCCACTCGCCAACTTCGATCGATGGATCAGCATTTTGTGGTTGTTCCTAGGGTGAGGAGGGTGCGTGCTGGTGGGCGCTCCTTTCGCACGTTGGCATCCAAACTTTGGAACGCTTTACCATTACATATTCGTAGCATGAATAACTACCTGGTATTTCGTAACGCTATCAAGACACACCTCTTCCCTCAGCTTTAGGCCCGGTTGTCTCTCGTCAGTTGTTTCCTGCAGTGGCGGCTCCCCCATTGGGGCGTGGGGGCGTTGCCCCACTGCTTTCTCGCAATGCGAGAAGGCAAAACATAAATGGTAAAAACTACCATTTTATGTTTCTGCCTTCTCGCACGGCGAGAAAGCAGAAGTGCCTGGTTGGGGGTGGGCGGTCCTGCTCAAGGGCAGGGGGGAGTGGCTTGCCCACTGTTGTGTATACTGACTGTTTGGTCGGCCGTGGGGCCGACCAAACAGTCAGTATGCACAACAGTGGGCAAGCCACTCCCCCCTGCCCTTGAGCAGGACCGCCCACTCTCCCTTTTTCTCTATGTAGGCTGCTGCATGCAGCAGCCTACATAGAGAAAATGGCCCGGGTGGGGCGCGCTCAATGCGCCTCACCAATTACAACGCTGCCATTGCAGCATTGTGATTGGTGGAGCCTGGAGGGGAGGGAGGCTGCCTTGCTGATGACGAGAGCTGCAGGCAGTGAAAACGCAGGACGGTGGGAGCGGGAGCCGGGACCCATCCAGAAGCGGGACGGTAAGTTTTATATAATATATTTTTTTAATTAAACGAATCCCTCCCGCCTCCCCCCATCCCCCCCGCGACGACCCCATTTCCTCCAACCCCCCCCCCCACCTGCCCGTCATGCCGGCCGCGACTTGTAACTGGACAGGACATCGCAGAACGGAGGTGTGCGCAGGCACAGGGCCTTTTATTGTTTAGAGTCTTAAGTTAAATAAATATGTCATTGTCAGTTACGGCAGTCCGTTTTGATTTGTGCCAGGCTTGGAATCATAATGCTTGCTCACTGTGTTATACCTATACTGTGCATCAGGCATTTCCATTTGGGCTGGAAGGGTTGAAGGGGGGGAGGGCGGTTTTGTAGCAGTGCGTTTTACAAGCACTAAAGATTTCCTTGTACCTAACAGTTTTCAGCCTATGCAAAAGCATGTTAACATAAAACAGTAGAACGCACATACTTTTGAATGTTTCTGCAAGAAGCTATTCCGACATCAGCACGCAAGATCTGCTTTCCTCAAGGTACTCAGAAACTGCAGGTAGTTTCTAGGTGCCATGTGATGTGCAGGGATAGCGCTTCTTCGGGTATTTGATAGGGACACAGTTCAGTAAAACTGTTCAAAACGTGTTTTTAGATGCATGTTTGGTTTGTAACATTTCTTTCCATAATTCTTCATTATTGTTATTTATGAAAGATAATATTTTGTACCTCCCCAGTGGTATCGCGGCTTCCTTAATGACTTCAGCTACAGTTTAATGTCATGTTGTGACCAAAAACAACAAATGGTCTCTGCCACAAAAAACTATAACTTACACTATATGGGAGAAAACCCAGAAGCAAAATGTAGTAAAATAAAAAGAAACCATGCCACAGGCAACAATAAAAGTGTCAAGATAAATGTTTTGATTAATTACCTGCTCGAGAGAAATTGGATTTTTAGGTCTCGCCTTGGCAGCGCATGCGCTGCGTGCGCTGTCTCAGCGAGACCTAAAGTAATCTGTATGTTGGCTGAAACTTCCTCTAATTTGTTTTTACGCTTGTGATTGGTTTACTTGAGCCATTGCTGTTGTTTTCGTGCTTTCTGTTGGCTGTTGATTGTATAGTTACTTCCGTGAAGTCCCGAAGCAGCGGCGCCTAAGTACAGTTTCCGTGCGCTCTGCTCGCACTTTTTTTAATTGATTGCAATGTGCCATCTGTTTCTGAGGCCGCCGCGTTTGTTTATTTACTTTGAAGATCACTCCCTGCGTCTGTAACTGGAGACTCTCCTCCTCCTCTTCTGAACCTTTGAAGCGAGAACGCATGCCCCGTTTACATTCTCGACGGGCTCGACATTCTCACTGCTGCTCCTAAGTGCGTCGTGTTTGTGTGTATTGCATGTGTTATGAGAAGCCTCGCTCCTTGGCGCTTATAAGCGTTGCCTCCATAAACCGGGCACCCATTGTATGCTTTCCGGGCCATAATAATATCAGTAACACTGGCGTCCGGGTGCCAGCCGGCTGCGTGGTTCTTTGCTTGTTTTCTTCTCCCGCTTTTTCTTGTGGACACATTATGCTGCTAATGATGCTGAATAAAGTGAGGCCAAACAAAGCTAGAGGGCTCTTCATGGCTGAGCTCAAATTGCTTTTGTTACCTATGTTTCCAAGGCAACCCCGGCGAGTTAAAATGGCACGGTCTGTATTTACACGGGGCCGGGAGAATAGTGAAGCGCTGTCTTCAGGGCGCGAAGAGCAGTTACCCAGTGCATCGTGGCACGAGACGGCCAAAGCTGAGATTCCGTATCCGGCATAAAAGAGAAGACCTAATAAAATAAGCTTGCTTGGAAACAGCAGTCAATGCCGAGCGAAGACATATTTTCCAGACATCGTTTTGTTTCTGCAAGCATTTCATCCTTTTTTTAATGTGAAGAAAGACATGCTTCTATGGTAGAGTAGGCAGTCAGCCGCGTTAAAAATCAATAGGTTGCTATAATGCGGGGCTCACTCGCATCACGAAACACAAAGCGTTTCATCGTTAATGGATTTCTTATTTACCTACAAACAGTGCTTAATTTGGGCCGGTGCTTTCGGTACCGGCACCCTTTTCTGACTCTGCAATTTATTTTTCATTAAAAGATTTTGAACGGTAACAAAAGAGAGAGGCATAAAAGGAACAGAAACATAGCAACATAGAGATCTAGGTAGAAAGAAGGAATGAAAAAGAAGCTTCAAGAGTACGCTATTGAAAAAGGAAGAGTAGGGTGGTGATGAAGCAAGGCTAGGGTGCCTTGGCATTCGATAACCCCAGCATTCAGCAAATCTTTGTGGCCCTGCACTTTTCTACACATTACACACTGCCTGGCAGGCGAGACTGCATACGTCAGGGCCTGTCCTGATGTTCCAGTCTCACATTACGTCATCTAAATGTAAACCCTACTCTGAATGTGAATTCATGAGTGAAACAATGGGAATAACTGTCCCTATAAAAACGGGTCCCAGGCTCAGCTTTCAGCCGGTGGCAGTGCAGGCCGCATAGCTGTGATGACTTTCTTCCCACGTCTGACAGGTATGGTGGGGACTGCAGGGCGCTGTGAGAGAGAGAGTGTGTGTGTCTGTGTGTGTGTGTGTGGAGGGGGGGCATCGGATGTCTAGAGAAGGTATCAGGCCAGAAGGGCAGTTTGTGCTTCGGCGGCACAGCTCCGCACAGCCCGGTGGCACAGCTCTGCACAGGCCGGTGGCACAGCTCTGCACAGCTCTGATAGGGTGTCCGTTTACAGGAGCCGGCGGCACAGCTCTCTCTGCACAGCTCTGCACAGCTCTGATGGGGAGTTCCTTCACAGGAGCCGGCGGCACAGCCCGCTACAGCCCGGCAGCACAGCTCTCTCTGCACAGCTCCGCACAGCTCTGCGCGGGTGACAGGCGAGGAGAGGGCTGGCACGGGTGAAGATCAGAGAGCGTTGCTTCACCGGTCAGCGGCTGTCTCTGCTCTGCACAGGTGACATCCGTTGAAGGGGTTAAGAGAGAGACGGCTCCGTGAATCATTTACCCCGAGGCAACAAGAAGCGGGTCCCAGGCTCAGCTTTCAGCCGGTGGCAGTGCAGGCCGCATAGCTGGGATGACTTTCTTCCCACGTCTGACAGGTATGGTGGGGACGGCAGGGCGCTGTGAGAGAGAGAGTGTGTGTGTCTGTGTGTGTGTGTGTGTGTGGGGGGGGGCATCGGATGTCTAGAGAAGGTATCAGGCCAGACGGGCAGTTTGTGCTTCGGCGGCACAGCTCCGCACAGCCTGGTGGCACAGCTCTGCACAGGCTGGTGGCACAGCTCTGCACAGCTCTGATAGGGTGTCCGTTTACAGGAGCCGGCGGCACAGCTCTCTCTGCACAGCTCTGCACAGCTCTGATGGGGAGTTCCTTCACAGGAGCCGGCGGCACAGCCCGCTACAGCCCGGCAGCACAGCTCTCTCTGCACAGCTCCGCACAGCTCTGCGCGGGTGACAGGCGAGGAGAGGGCTGGCACGGGTGAAGATCAGAGAGCGTTGCTTCACCGGTCAGCGGCTGTCTCTGCTCTGCACAGGTGACATCCATGGAAGGGGTTAAGAGAGAGACGGCTCGGTGAATCATTTACCCTGAGGCAACAAGAAGCGGGTCCCAGGCTCAGCTTTCAGCCGTTGGCAGTGCAGGCCGCATAGCTGGGATGACTTTCTTCCCACGTCTGACAGGTATGGTGGGGACGGCAGGGCGCTGTGAGAGAGAGAGTGTGTGTGTCTGTGTGTGTGTGTGTGTGTGTGTGTGTGTGTGTGTGTGTGTGCGGGGGGGGCATCGGATGTCTAGAGAAGGTATCAGGCCAGAAGGGCAATTTGTGCTTCTCTCAAAGTCATGGAAAGTTTATTGCTCACAAGGAAACCTGTTTACATTCCATTACCTGTTAGTTCTTTCACTGCACCCTAATGGCTACCTTTCACCTTCAGAGAGTAGTGGTGTCACTGTAGTGTGACGCTCTACATTGCACTCCCTGACCTGGTTGTATGTTGATTACACTCATCCATTCATCCATGCACAGGTGCCCAGGGACAGAGCTCCTCTGCCTTCTCCGGCCAGGGCAGTGGGAGGGCTGTGCCGCCGGCTCCTGTGAAGGAACTCCCCATCAGAGCTGTGCAGAGAGAGCTGTGCCGCCGGCTCCTGTAAACGGACACCCTATCAGAGCTGTGCAGAGCTGTGCCACCGGCCTGTGCAGAGCTGTGCCACCGGGCTGTGCGGAGCTGTGCCGCCGAAGCCTGATACCTTCTCTGGACATCCGATGCCCCCCCTCCACACACACACACAGACACACACACTCTCTCTCTCACAGCGCCCTGCAGTCCCCACCATACCTGTCAGACGTGGGAAGAAAGTCATCACAGCTATGCGGCCTGCACTGCCACCGGCTGAAAGCTGAGCCTGGGACCCGCTTTTATAGGGACAGTTATTCCCATTGTTTCACTCATGAATTCACATTCAGAGTAGGGTTTACATTTAGATGACGTAATGTGAGACTGGAACATCAGGACAGGCCCTGACGTATGCAGTCTCGCCTGCCAGGCAGTGTGTAATGTGTAGAAAAGTGCAGGGCCACAAAGATTTGCTGAATGCTGGGGTTATCGAATGCCAAGGCACCCTAGCCTTGCTTCATCACCACCCTACTCTTCATTTTTAAATAGCGTACTCTTGAAGCTTCTTTTTCATTCCTTCTTTCTACCTAGATCTCTATGTTGCTATGTTTCTGTTCCTTTTATGCCTCTCTCTTTTGTTACCGTTCAAAATCTTTTAATGAAAAATAAATTGCAGAGTCAGAAAAGGGTGCCGGTACCGGAAAGCACCGGCCCAAATTAAGCACTGTTTGTAGGTAAATAAGAAATCCATTAACGATGAAACGCTTTGTGTTTCGTGATGTGAGTGAGCCCCGCATTATAGCAACCTATTGATTTTTAACGCGGCTGACTGCCTACTCTACCATAGAAGCATGTCTTTCTTCACATTAAAAAAAAAAGGATGAAATGCTTGCAGAAACAAAACGATGTCTGGAAAATATGTCTTCGCTCGGCATTGACTGCTGTTTCCAAGCAAGCTTATTTTATTAGGTCTTCTCTTTTTATGCCGGATACGGAATCTCAGCTTTGGCCGTCTCGTGCCACGATGCACTGGGTAACTGCTCTTCGCGCCCTGAAGACAGCGCTTCACTATTCTCCCGGCCCCGTGTAAATACAGACCGTGCCATTTTAACTCGCCGGGGTTGCCTTGGAAACATAGGTAACAAAAGCAATTTGAGCTCAGCCATGAAGAGCCCTCTAGCTTTGTTTGGCCTCACTTTATTCAGCATCATTAGCAGCATAATGTGTCCACAAGAAAAAGCGGGAGAAGAAAACAAGCAAAGAACCACGCAGCCGGCTGGCACCGGACGCCAGTGTTACTGATATTATTATGGCCCGGAAAGCATACAATGGGTGCCCGGTTTATGGAGGCAACGCTTATAAGCGCCAAGGAGCGAGGCTTCTCATAACACATGCAATACACACAAACACGACGCACTTAGGAGCAGCAGTGAGAATGTCGAGCCCGTCGAGAATGTAAACAGGGAATGCGTTCTCGCTTCAAAGGTTCAGAAGAGGAGGAGGAGAGTCTCCAGTTACAGACGCAGGGAGTGATCTTCAAAGTAAATAAACAAACGCGGCGGCCTCAGAAACAGATGGCACATTGCAATCAATTAAAACAAGTGCGAGCAGAGCGCACGGAAACTGTACTTAGGCGCCGCTGCTTCGGGACTTCACGGAAGTAACTATACAATCAACAGCCAACAGAAAGCACGAAAACAACAGCAATGGCTCAAGTAAACCAATCACAAGCGTAAAAACAAATTAGAGGAAGTTTCAGCCAACATACAGATTACTTTAGGTCTCGCTGAGACAGCGCATGCAGCGCATGCGCTGCCAAGGCGAGACCTAAAAATCCAATTTCTCTCGAGCAGGTAATTAATCAAAACATTTATCTTGACACTATTATTGTTGCCTGTGGCATGGTTTCTTTTTATTTTACTACATTTTGCTTCTGGGTTTTCTCCCATATAGTGTAAGTTATAGTTTTTTGTGGCAGAGACCATTTGTTGTTTTTGGTCACAACATGACATTAAACTGTAAGCGAAGTCATTAAGGAAGCCGCGATACCACTGGGGAGGTACAAAATATTATCTTTCATAAATAACAATAATGAAGAATTATGGAAAGAAATGTTACAAACCAAACATGCATCTAAAAACACGTTTTGAACAGTTTTACTGAACTGTGTCCCTATCAGATACCCGAAGAAGCGCTATCCCTGTACATCACATGGCACCTAGAAACTACCTGCAGTTTCTGAGTACCTTGAGGAAAGCAGATCTTGCGTGCTGATGTCGGAATAGCTTCTTGCAGAAACATTCAAAAGTATGTGCGTTCTACTGTTTTATGTTAACATGCTTTTGCATAGGCTGAAAACTGTTAGGTACAAGGAAATCTTTAGTGCTTGTAAAACGCACTGCTACGAAACCGCCCTCCCCACCCCACCCCCCTTCAACCCTTCCAGCCCAAATGGAAATGCCTGATGCACAGTATAGGTATAACACAGTGAGCAAGCATTATGATTCCAGGCCTGGCACAAATCAAAACGGACTGCCGTAACTGACAATGACATATTTATTTAACTTAAGACTCTAAACAATAAAAGGCCCTGTGCCTGCGCACACCTCCGTTCTGCGATGTCCTGTCCAGTTACAAGTCGCGGCCGGCATGACGGGCAGGTGGGGGGGGGGGGTGGAGGAAATGGGGTCGTTGCGGGGGGGATGCGGGGAGGCGGGAGGGATTCGTTTAATTAAAAAAAAATATTATATAAAACTTACCGTCCCGCTTCTGGATGGGTCCCGGCTCCCGCTCCCACCGTCCTGCGTTTTCACTGCCTGTAGCTCTCGTCATCAGCAAGGCAGCCTCCCTCCCCTCCAGGCTCCACCAATCACAATGCTGCAATGGCAGCGTTGTAATTGGTGAGGCGCATTGGAGCGCGCCCCACCCGGGCCATTTTCTCTATGTAGGCTGCTGCATGCAGCAGCCTACATAGAGAAAAGGGAGAGTGGGCGGTCCTGCTCAAGGGCAGGGGAGTGGCTTGCCCACTGTTGTGCATACTGACTGTTTGGTCGGCCCCACGGCCGACCAAACAGTCAGTATACACAACAGTGGGCAAGCCACTCCCCTGCCCTTGAGCAGGACCGCCCACCCCTAACCAGGCACTTCTGCTTTCTCGCCGTGCGAGAAGGCAGAAACATAAAATGGTAGTTTTTACCATTTATGTTTTGCCTTCTCGCACTGCGAGTAAGCAGTGGGGCAACGCCCCCACGCCCCAATGGGGGAGCCGCCACTGATAGTTCTGTACTCTGGACTGACTTTATTGGTTACAGTAGGTTTTGCAGTTTTGCTTTCTCCTTGATACACCACAGCCCCAAGCCCATCGAAGTCTACATTAATAAAGCGGGAGATGAGATGCAGTTTACATTGAATGCCACGTGCCGTTGACCCATCAGGGTGTGAAGGCCTCTTCCTAGTCCATCGGGGTCCAAAGGTATTCACACCGTGTGACAGGGCTGCCATGGTGTTGCAGTTTTCTGTTTTTCCTGTTTGGTGGGTACCTTTCATCAGCACATTGAGTTGCCTGTGGATCCAGGGATGGATCAACAATAATAGTTGTGGACCCAGGAAGCTC
The DNA here is from genome assembly GCA_963921515.1 of Calotriton arnoldi. Classification (NCBI taxonomy): domain Eukaryota; kingdom Metazoa; phylum Chordata; class Amphibia; order Caudata; family Salamandridae; genus Calotriton; species Calotriton arnoldi. Next base: position 321,527 of record CAWUFW010001537.1, read on the forward strand.
TGTAGCTCTTTCGGAGTGATTTTGCATGACCAGGTTATGGGGCCTCCACATTTTATGCGTCCATCTCTTCTACGAGCTGGGAGACAATGTCGCCACCTATCTGATGTGACAAACCAGGGTTTCCCCTTATAGAGCTTACCAAAAGGGTGGCACTGAGGAGCACCAACCTGCAATTTTTGTGGACCTTTGATAGTGGGAAACCCACAGAGTGCTGCCAAAGAGAAACATGTAGAGGGATCGTAAAGAACGAAGGGAAACATGGTACTGATTGCACAGCTATTCGGTATGTCTGGGACTTCCATCTTCCAACTGAAATTAGAACATTGGAATGTTGAGCCCTCCATTCAGTGGCAGCCGGCATGGCTCACGGGTGGCGGGGCGGGCGCGGGGGGTAGGGGGATCACCCTTGGTGCAATAATATATATATTTTTTTTAAATAAACTTACCTTGCCGCTGGCCGGGTCCTGCGTCCCTGCTCTTGCTCTCCTCTTGCACATTGAGGAACAGGAAGCCGGCCCCACTGACCAATTATAACGCTGCAATGCAGCGTTGTGATCGGTAAGCACCCAGGCTCCTCTGACCAATCACAATGCTGCAATGCAGCGTTGTGATTGGTTTTGAGCGTCCTGGTTTGACGCTCAACCAGGGAATTGCAGCCTGGGCATGTTCTCCATGCAGGCTGTAATGCAGCCTGCATGGAGAACGGGGAAAGTGCACATGACTTTTGGGCGGCCCCAGAGGGCCGGGCAAACAGTCATTGCGCACTTAGGAGTGGGCAAACCACTCCTCCCCTGCTCCAAAAGCAGAGCAGCCCCACCCACCCACATGCCCGCGAAGCAGCAGGAAGCAGCATAAAATGATAATAACGCAAAGTTGTTATCATTTTATGTTTCTGCTTCCCACTGCTTAAAAGCAGTGGGGCGACGCTCCTCCGCTATAGTGGAGGAGCCGCCACTGACTCCATTGAAGACAATGGAGTGCTCTGGGCTTCTAATGGCTGGTAGAAGCTCGGGTCATCAACATTCCAATGTTTGTTTACAACTCTTGCTGTGAACAAAGGCTTCACAGAGCCCGAGGGAATTTCAACTCCCTCGGGCTCTGTGAGGCCTTTGTTTTACAAATTAGAACATGCTGCCCGCTAGGGGCGGAATGTTTTAACAGCCTTAGAGCCCTCTGTAGCAGGCTCTGCCGGCCATTAAAGGCCTGCTCCCTTGTTAAAGGCCTTCGGCTCGGGCCTTTAACGCTGGAGCAGGCCGTTAATGGCCGGTAGAGCCCGCTATGGCGGCTTCTAAGGATATATTAGTGCTGTCATTCAGAGATGGATGGGTAAACAGCACCTGCAGGAGACCTTCATATTGGTGTCTTAGAGTAAATGCAATGAAACTTTAATATTCTAGATGGTGAACTGAAACTGCTGCTGATCAGTGACCAGCAGATTATCTCAGCAGCGACCACCACCAAGAAGCAAGATTGTTCAACTGAGCGAATCTTTGAGACCTCTCAGCCACCAAAAATTGCTATCTCTTTTTTTATTTAAAAAAGGACGTCTAGGTTAATTCTCACTCCGTGGTTTGCTGGCTCTGCTACAACTATTTCCTAAAATCACTGACACCTATCTCGTGTGTTTCACCATAATACTCATTTTAGATAACATAAGTCCAACTGTGAAAGTGACAGACATTGCTTGCTCAAAACGTCTGGGAGATAATTGATCCTAAAATCACGCAGATCCAGGTAGAGTTCAAACAATTAACCAGTTTATGTTTTGACCAGTTTTAATATCACTTGAAACTCCTTTAATGTTTGCAATTAAATATACATCATTCTGCATTTAGAATGATTTTATTTTAATTTATAAAGCGCAATAATTGCCTGTAAGCGTCAAGGAGCTATCGTCACTGCAGTCCGCTTCAGTCTAGCAGCAAATCAAACACTTATGATGCTAAAAAAGGGTCTGCCTATATAGTGTACAGCCAAGCCTTTGATGCCTTTCTGAAAGGCAGGTGCCCTTTAATTAAAAGACTGAGGGAGTGAGTTCCAAAGTCTGGCTGCAGCGACTGAGAAGGCTCTGCTCCCCCATCTCTTCTTACGGACTCTAGGCAGGGTAACCAGGTTGCGGTGAACTGAGTGGAGGTTTCTACCTGGAATGTACCGGTGGATCATCTCCCTAATCCCGACTGGAATAGCGTGTTAGAGGGCCTTATGTACAATACAGATAGCCTTAAACATAATATGCTTCCTGATAGGGAGCCCGTGCTGCTCACGCAACCCCGCTGAAGCTGATTGACGCTTGGGAATGTCAAGAATCGCCCTAGCAAGAGTGTTCTGTGCTACCTGTAGTTTTGTCTGGGTACTAATGTAGAGTCCAGATAAAGGGTATTACAATAATCAATTCCGGACATAACCAGCACCAGGGCGACCTGCTTCCATGTAGAGAAGGAAATGAAGGGGAACATTTTCTTTAGCCTTCTTATGAGCCAGAAGCAAGTTGCAGCTGTGCAATTAGCCTGTCATTTAAGAGAGAGTTCACTATCTAGAATCACCCTAGGATTTTTGACCCTCTCAGCTGGAACAGAAGGAATGAATCCATTAATTTCAACCTATAACATAGGGTGTTTGTATCCTAATTCTAACTATTAACATGGTCTTTATTTGATTATTTTTAAATTAAAGAATCAATTAATAAATATATGCAATAGAACAAGAACTATTTACCCAGAAACAATCAGCTCTTATTCTTTGTCAGGTGGCAAAATGGCATGGCGACTTAAGTGCTTTTAGTTGACAATATCGCGTTTGAACAGCCTTTCATCCTTCTGTGGTCCATAAACAGAGCGCCATTGAACTAGTTAATACTAACACCTGTTACAAAAAGCAGAGGCTGTGGAATCATTCACTATATAAAATGTGCTTATTAATTTCAACCAAACGACTTCATATATGTAATGTTTGATCAAATACTTTACCGAAAAAAAGTGCATTTGCGTCAAATAAGCGCAAAATTAAAACATGACAGATTCTAATCGGGACTTTTCTCAAAACTCTTTCCACCACATTTTTGTGATATGGACGTGAAACTTGTTATACATGCTAACTTCTCCTTTTCTTTTAACAGCCCCTTTATACTACAGTTAGATCAAAATTAAATATTACAGATGAATTGGGGTTTTACAGATATTATGCTTTCCAACATTCATTTCATAGCTGCATTTACAAAAACCACAAAAAGAGAAACTGTGACATTTATGTGACAACTAAGGCCACATGCAAATTAGTTTATGCTTCTGGGAGAAAGGAAGCGAGGAGTGAACGTGCTAAATTTTTTATGGATTCTAAACCAAACAGGGAAAAAAGGCAAACACCGTAAATGTAATTTATTGGCCAATGTGGAGGTTTCAATCATAGGTCCAGGGGACTCATAAAAATATACAAGTCACTTTTTCATCCTTCACTGACCTACTGTTTACTCTCTTGCTCTAAAAAAAATAATATAAACACGTACTTTAAGGAGATTTTTTCTAATTCTTAAGCGTTTCACTTGTGCAAGATTGTGCATTGATAGCCCACGAAGATTGGAGCCAAGCAGAATTTTCTAATTTTTACAAGATACATTTATATACAATTAAAGTAAATTGGAACAGTTTATATAGACCGTGGTTATGCTGAAAATCGTTAAAATGCAAATTCCCTAATGGCACACCTTGGTAAATAGCTACAATCCAGGAAGTAGCATTCAGGCTCAGCAGTCATTGTTGTGTTACAGGCAGACTCTCCTCGCTGGAATACATTAGTCATGCTGTTACACGGCTGCGTTTTGTATTTTTCTGCATTACAGTAGGCTGGTTTGCATCAAAGGCAATATATCCACAGACGCCACGAGGAGTTTGTTTATGCCAACCTAAATATTTTCCTCTCTAACGGTGCTGAACAATTTTAGATAATTATTATTTTTTTCAGAGCATTTATCATTGAGACCTGGCCTTTGAATTGCCTCCTTGATCAACCTGAGCCATTTGTGTTTGTTCCTAAATATTGACTAAGGAGAGGCTTGGATAAATCAGCCTCCTTAAACTTTGTCAACAATAGGTGTGTTATAGTCACATCATTTAAAAAAAGAACACAAAGCCTGCTTTCGAGCAATGTTGGCGCCATAAAAGTAGGTAACCAACCACAATACTGCTGGTGTGTTCGCAGGGATGGCGACAGAAATGCCCTAATACCAGCTACAAAAGTAAAATCATCTGGGGTAATAATGCATGCGCATGCCTGGGCTGTGCCAGGTTCCTGCTTCCATACCCTCCACCCGCTGTGGAAAATTCTTCTATTTCTTCCATTGCATCCCAAAGACAAACATGCACACGTGGTGGCGGCCATGTTTGTTGAAAGTCGAGCCCCCCCCCCGCCTTAGGCTGCCTGCCTTGTTGCTGTCAGTTCTTCTACAGGCCCAACACTTCCATTCACTTTATCCTCATGTCAAAGGCAGGGAACGCCCTACACCAGGGGTCTCCATCCTTTTCAGTAGTAAGAGCTACTTATGTTCAATGAAAATCATTCTGAGCTACTAATATTATTGGTGCCATACACATCAGGAAATATTATATTTGTGTCCACTCTATGCAAGATTACCAGCCATTATGACCCAGTGCAGGATTGCCAGCAGTAATGTTAAAAAGGCTATGTCAACTTTGAAGGCCTCTACAAGGGTAATACATAACCGCCACAGCTGCAGTGCCCCTGGTGCCAGGGTAATAATACCAAGGTAATAATATTAGTAATGAATCACCCAATGCTGTATGATAATTATTAATCAGTTTTAAATATTTTTGGGAAATTAAGGGCTTTTAAAATACACACATTTTCATCTCAAATACTCGCTTTTCAATTTAGGTATATGTATATTTATTTATTCAACCAAGCAAAAGCCTGTAATTTAGTAGGCCGGACTACACACAGGAGAGCTACTCATTGGTAGCTGGAGCGCTACCAGTAGCTCACGAGCTACTCGGAGAAGCCTACCCTACACTGACTGCCCACGAAACACAGGTGCGGCTTAAAAGTCTATGGAATGATAAACAAAGGCCTTTATGAATGCTGTAAGCAGCGCCGCAGGAGTGCTCTTACAAACTCATAAATGCCTCTGTGAATCGACCACTCCTTTTACAAAAGTAGGCGCAGCCCTTTCTAATTCTAGTAATTGGATATCAATATTCCCTCCATTTCCCCATTGTAGATGTTTGGGGGGGAAGTCACAAAGCGTGCATACAGGAATGTGTGCTACTGTAGAAACTCCAAAATGTTTTTGGGAATAGGCTTCAAAGTGAGAATCAGAGAATTTTCTGCGGAAGGAAAAAGTGTGAATTAATAAATTTGTTGCACAACTGCATTTCTAGTCGTCTTCTCCGGTCGGTAATCCAGCGGCAGTTGTGCTATAAAAGCAGGTGCCCGTTTCACTGCCTGACCCCCAAACTGTGGCACAAGAGATGCCAGCCTGCCCTCCAAGCGCCCAGAGCCCGAGGACTACTCTGGCCTTTACTGTGGTCTGAAAGCATTTCTGTTTTAAGGATTGTTACTCATTCTTTTAGCGCCATGAAGCCTTTAAGACAGCGGCGTGCTTTAAATATGAAATAACTAAATACACACATAAATAGGTATCCGATATCTTTTTCATCCTTCGTCGAACATTTACAGCGGCACGGATACGGCGTGTTCCAGGGCTCCAACGCACCCCTTTCTTGGGGTATAACAGAAATTTCCAAGCGTCTAAACAAATTTTCAGTTTTCAGTTTGAACGCGAAAAAAATTGAAATGTATGGCGTAATTTAAAGCAAAGAATTGTTTGGGGCGACAGTGCGTTGCATGTGACATTATCAAAAAGCTTTTGTTTGGTGTGCAAGTAAAGAGTTATTAAGTAGTTCCTGGCTCTTATTTACCCAGCAGCCCCTCGATAGATATATACCGGTGTCACAGAAGAGGCTGGCGCAGCAATAAACTGTTGGTGACGTAGATATTCAGATATTGAGTAGATCCTCGGACTGGGAGCCATGACTCATTGTATTTCGGCTTCCCTGAGACCCCATGTCTACTCCTCAGGCAGTATGGGGGAACAGTGGGCTATCCTATAGGAGAAAGAATGGCCTAATAAACTCTCGCCTGCCATATCACCTCAAAAACTCTCCTGGTCATAGTCATTCTCACAATGAGAGCTCAGGAGAGAGCAAGGCGGCCCTCACACTCCGCATCCCTCCGCAGGCTGCCAAGCAAAGCTGCTTGAGCCGAACCCACCAAAGTGTACTCACTGGGTGGAGCCTTGGCCAGAATCCACTTCCTTGAGTGACTCACGCAAAGATCCTCCATCAGACGGAGAGGAGCATACATTCTGGACGAGGAACACTGCGTCACTGTAGGAAATATTACCACTTCCTAAAGAAGCAAGCATTAACTAAAGCAATCCTTTTCACTTTTGCATAGTGAAACATTTTTCCAGGCTTTAGTAAAATATACAGAACAGGTACCGCAGGGGCAGCAGCAGTGCAAGCTTCATTCTCACACTCACGAGGTTAAGCCTAGATACCATTAGTTCACCTTCCCTTACACATAGAAAATATACATGCTAGAGACAGCAATAATGCAATATTTCTTCCCTCTTGGAAGCAGTAGAGCATAGCCAGCAGCTGTGTAAGCTTCCCTCATACACAGATAAGATACAGCTTAGACAGCAGCTGTGAAAGCTTCCCTCACCCACATAAGACACAGCTTACACAGTGGCTGTGAAAGCTTCCCTCGAATCCCTCACAATCATAAGCTACCACTTAGACATCAGCCGTGGACGCTTCCCATACAGACAGGAGTGTTTCAGCATAGACAACAGCAGTTCAGGCTTCCCTCAGACACAGAATAGGTTCAGCACACCAGAAGTGCAAGCTTTAGTCACATAAAATGCCAAAGTGGGGCATTCTTTTATTTTATCCTGTAGTAAACCGGTTAAAGCTGTTCCAACATGGCTTCAGTATCAAGGTGTGCAGGAGCTGCAGTGGGTTCATGGGCAAGCAGGTGCATGGGACACAAGGGCAAGAGGCTCAAAGGTACATAGGTCAAGGAGACTTGGGGGTAAGAACTCTCAAGCAGTACAACTTCAGGCACAGGAGAGGGGACAGAAGATGGTAAAGCACTAAGACTAGGAGGTGAGGTGGTGTGGAAGTACGGGGGGTGTTAAGAGGGCTGGTGTGTAAACTGTCAGAGGACAAAAGTGTCACGAAGATAGGGGGCAGGGCGAACAAGAAGCACAGGTAACAAAGGGTGTGAGGGTGACATACCGAGGGATGAGTGTTCAAGGGCAGTATATCAGAGAGGAAAGACAGAGTCCTAGAAGAGAGGCACAGTGAAGCATGTGCAGAAACACATATAAAGGGCCCATACACGGGGTGGCACGCCCAGGAAGACACATAAGGAGCATAACCTGGGAGATATCGGAGGGGACCAGGGGGAGAATGCACAGTGGGCACAGAGGGCATTGACCTCCACCCTACCTTGTGCATTACCATGGTAATCATCTGTCTAGGCCCTGCAAGGGTTGCTTGGGAGTCCTAACTATGCAATTTTGATCAGAACATTATGGTCGTAGGTGAACAAGTTAATCTGATGGTAGTCGAGCCAAAAAAAAAAAAAATCCAACTCTTCTTTGTCATCCACTCTCTGACTCCTCTCAAACCTTTCCCACTCCCAATAACGTCTCACATCACATCAAATCTTCCCTTTAAACTATCCCTATTCTAAACAACAGAATAAATGCATGTTATCTCAAGAGAACAAGTTTAACAACCTAAACACAACTAATCCTACTAGGAAAAGGAAGCGCTTTTCACTAATCCTAGCCTATTTACCTCTAACCTTGGGTTCCAGAGTAGTCTGCTACTCACCGCAACGCCTCGCCAGGGTTTTAAGCACTATATAAATACAATTTACAATTACAATCTCATTCTGAACTTTAGCGCCATAGGTCCCTGGAAGTAAATCATATGTAATCCAATTACTGATGAATTAACACTCAGTTGGAAACCTCAAACAGGGAGACAAGAAGCTGTAAAGAAATGTTACACCTTGAAAAGAGATTATGGAACAGGCTGAAACTGACTGGCTACTACCCTATATAAGTCTTCCTCTCAGTGGGGTAACAGCATTCAACAATGCAAACAGGGGGCGGATCTGATCAGGAAATCTTTGCAAATGCTCTCATGGAATATAGCTGGGCTGGACAAACTTCTGAAAGACGCTGCCAGTTGCTCTTTCCTTTGCTCCAATGATATAGTGTGCATTCAGGAACCATGTGCTGTGACCCTAATTCTAATGCTTTTCAACCTTTAAGTAAGGGTAGAATCAGTGAGGGTCTGTGTAAATCAGTGTATCAAATAGGATGCAATATTCTGCACTTACCATGGCATATCACAGGGAAAGCAGTCTATTCTCTCCAGACTCCTACTGATAAATATGTATCTCCACCCTGGTAGTACCATTAAAGCAAGTACTATACAGCGGCTTGAGACCACACTTAACTCTCTACTCAACGGGGAGAGAGATGACTGACCAGTCCTAACAAGTGATTTTTTTTAACCTTAACTTAAAAATACAATTTGATGGATCATCCATTTCTTATATGCACTGACAATTTCTGCGGAATTCCCAGGACAATATTGCACATCAAAGACATGAACCCAGAGGTCTTAGAATTCTCAATTTCATTCAATTTACCTTTCCTGAATGAAAGGTTCCCTGCCAACAGGCCGATGAAACAGACTCATGTCTTGCCACGTGATCGAAATGCGGTGTTGGACTTTACTTTTCTCTTAGCAGAGTTCTTTGACATTGTCGGGGGAGGGGGGGAGGATACATTTTGTGGATGCCTACAGCCACTGCGCAATGTAATGTACGCATAGAGAGTGATTACTTACATATTTGGCCTTAGTCCTGCCAATCTGGTTAGAATAACATGAGTTTAAAAAAGAGAAAAATATATGAAAGTTTCCACGTCACAGATATGCAAAGCTGCAATTTCTCCACAAAGTTCATTAAGTTTTATCAAAGTTTTGCAAGTTGTCTGACGTTGAAGAAGGCTGTAAAGATATTTTTTTTTTACAGATTTCTGTTTTACAGATAACAGCAGGTGAAATCAATCCCACAAAAGTAGGTTTCATGGGAAATAATTCCCACAAAGTCTCACTTTTTGTGGAAAAAGTTGCTTGCAAAAAAGGTTTTGTGGGAAAATTGTTCTGCAAAAAATGCTCGATGCAATGCTTTGTAACGCTGACAAGCTTCAAATTGTGCACTGTCTGACCTCACAAAAGTGTAGGAATTAGGAAAACATTCAATGTTACACTGCCATGACTTTAAAGGGGCTATGTCCAACATGGGCCCAGGAGGGCCAGATCCTTGCCAGATTTTCAGGGTGACCGTAGACGATGTAAATGAGTTCGGTTTAGATTCACTGAATATAAACCTGTTTTAAAGCAATATCCTGGAAGTCTGGCATGGACCCAGCCCTCCATGAACGTCGTTTTATATGAGTGACTTTTCCTGTTTTGCATTGAAAAGATGTCTACTCTTTGCAGGTAGTTTTTTTAATTGATTTATTTATTTTTGGAAATCATACGTCTAACTTTCTAACCTTTGCACCAAAGCGAAGTGACTTGCTACATATGTTAAAATAACATCAACGTACTAATTAGCGGCTTTTCAAAAATGCGGACGTATTATTATATGTAATGGACAGCCTAAGGGTGTATGCATTAGGTATGCGCTGTTGTGTTCCACAGATCAGAACGTTCACAGACCCGGTGTAGCTGTGGGTTTTGAAATGAAACTTTCTGTGCCTGGAGTGTGGGCGCACCCATTACAGGGAAGGGCTGACAGGTGCAGTTCCAGCCACTGTGAAATCAGTTCTCTTCCGCCATCTGTCAAGCGGGTAACCACGCGCCAACGCCCGCGCGGAGCACTTCATTACCCTATAATAATGACTTGCTGGGAAGAGATGTGGACTAGGAAGTAGCGTGGGGTGGCCCCGCCCACCAGTAGCCTTCCATCAGCCCCGCCCTTACGTAGTTTTTTAACAAAGAACTGTGTATCATGGCACCACAGCACACAACTCCGTTGTGATCCCTTCTATACTTTCTTCAAACAGAACCTCAAATCACTATTGCTGAACAAATACTACAACCCCCTCCCATGAGCCCGGCACACTAACATGAGCATTGACATGGCCTCTTAACCCCGCGTCTAATCAATCATTAATGCCACAGATGGATAATGTTGTACTTTTGATACCTTTTAATATACATATATAATGTTGCATTGTTTTTTATTCCCTTGTATTAATGCTATGCTCTCTGTTCTTGTGTACTGTAAAGTGCTCTGATACCCTTGGGTGAAGCCAGCGTTATATAAAACTCTCAATAAATAAATACAATAGATTACAGTCCTAGCTACAGTGCGTGATTCAGTTGTTCTAGTCTCTACCTGAAATTATGTTTGTAGTGCAGTGACGTTATTTTACCTGAACAATTCCACAGCCTTTGCATTTAGCAAGGTGATCCCATTGTAACATTAGTATAGATCGAGTAAACCAGTTGGTCAGTTTAATTGGGGGTGATGGGTGGAGATTCAGAATTTCCAACAATCATGCAGGCATATAACGTTAAAATACATTATATGACAAGCGAGGCGCATGAGAGGGGCTTAAGGGGCAGTGGAAAGGGAGACGAATGCGGATTGGTAGGAGTACTAATGGAGAGAAAACACAATAGTTTGTAAAATAGGCAACATTTTTGAGGACTTTAAAAACAGAGAGAGGGAGAGACAGTGTTTGTGTTTTTGTCAGTGATTGTGCAAAAATTCCTGGTGAATCGAGAGACACCTGACCATACCCAACTGAAAGCACCTGTACCCAACTATGTATTAGAAAATACATTTATTAGGGGGGTGTAACACCCCAAACACCCTCTCTGAAGCTGGGCCCCTGTCAATCAGATGTTTCTAGGCGTCCTGGTCGACAGCTGTTTGCTTTCTCTGATAAAGCAGCCTGAAATAGTCCGATATCACATTTGCATAAAGGCATTGAAGGTGCCAGAGACATGGGAATAAGCAGGACAGCTCGCTTTGCAAGTTCTGCTCTAGAGCAAACACCCGCCCAAGTGTACACATCCAGTCACCATATGCCATGTTTATTCGCTAAGACCTCTTAATTGTGTTTTTTTCTCTTTCTTGCAGCCGTGGCTGAAAGCTCCTGAACTTTCTTCGTTGATGGAAGGGAAGGACATGCCCGAAGTTCCCTTGGGTGATGTGGCTATCTGCGGGTACAGATAATCAATCGCAAGGTGACCGATTGCATCGGGAGTGTGGGTGTTCCACCCTGTGAGAAGAAAGCAATAGTGTTGCATGGCCGAAACAGAGAAAAAAGTCTATCTGGCAAGCCTTCGACGGCATAAAGGAAAATTTGCTCAGATGATCATGTGAAAGAGAAATCAATTGACGTCGAGTAGCACTTGGAACAATAGTGTGTCCTTAAAATTGGTGCTGATCCCAGATGGCATGTGGTAGAACTGGCACAGACGTATTAAGAACCGGACAGCCACATGCTACCATGCCCTTATCCAACAAGGCCTGAAGACATCACAATTTGGGCTAATGAAGAAGAGCAACAAAGAGAAGATGCTGGACCTAAGCTTTCTGACCGAGGAGGAGTATGAGAAGCTCATGCATGTACTGCAGAGAGATGAAGAACTGAAGAAAAAAGATGGCGACCGAATCAGGTATGATATATTGCATGTGTGAAAAGACAGAAAATAATTACCAAGGCATTCATATTTTTGGAAATGGCATGTGGCTTTTGTGCAATGCTGCTTTACCTAGAATGTCAACACATCAAGTAAAAGCTGGTTGGGGAAAGCTAAACCAACAGCAATAAAGGCCATATACCCCCAGGCATAGTTTATTGAATTAGGATAGCAGCAGCAAACATAATGTATGCAACCAATTGCATAGGTCACTGAGGATATACTGTAGGCCACAGGTACCTTAGTGGCCTTACTGGAAAAATCTACCCAATTTTGATGTATTTCTCCATCATGCAAGTTAACTCACAAAATGAATTATGTAGAAATCTATAGAAAGGAAGGGTGACTGAGATCACTCCAGATTCACAATGGGGACCACATTTATAGTTGTATCCGCCCATCTATGCTATTAGAACAAATAAATGCATCAGTAGGGCTTGTATGTAAAGAGAGGATTACACAAATGCTGACTGTATATTCACATTTCCTAATTCTGCCCTACAGTAAAGCTCAGAGTGAGTGTATGCCATTAAAAAGGTGACTTATTTTCACATCATGGTGGCAATTATGGACTACCTGGGCACTAATGGACGAGGAAGAGAACACTCGCACGTACGTATGGACATGGGTGGGATTCAGAAGACCTGATGCAAAGGTGTGGCCGAAACCAGCAGTATGCCTCGAATGACTGCCTAAAGGTCTGGCCACCATTCACATTGCTACCCACTCCGTCTCAGCTGACTGAAGCTGTGTTATTGCCAGGTGACGTAAAAAGAAGCACAGCCATAGGTACATTCCTCCTGGTGCCCCACCACTTTTTACGTGTGGACTGGAATAGGAGCCTTCTGCGGTCTCCTCCTCAGATATTTGTGAAGGACGCACCCAAGGAGACCAGGTCCCCTAGAGACCAGGTCCTGTGTGCGAAGCCTTGACACATATTGACTGTGAACAGCCAGGTAGCTCATATATGGCCAAAATAACCAGGGCCGGACTGGCCCTACCGGGCATTGGGCGTTTTCCCGGGAGACTGGAAGGGAGGGGGCCGGTTTTGCAGCAGTGGGGACCAGTTTTGGTACTGGGGGCTGGTTTTGCAGCAGTGCTGCAATATCGACCCCTAGTAAGAAAAGCAGCAGTGCTTCACACTTGCACCTCCCCCCCACACCTCCTCCAGGGGCTCGTCCAACAAAATTGCCAGGGCTGCTTTGAGTTCCCAGTCCGGCCCTGAAAATTACCTGGACCCTTGGGTTCCTCAGGGACAGGTTAATCGTTGGAACAGACATGCTTCTTAACCCTTCTGATCAAAAATATCTGGGTGAAGATTGGCACTTCAAATCACTGTAGAGATATTCAGAACATACCCCTATAGTAGCTCACTGCTAGGGTAGACATTTTAAAACATAATCCTGGTCATAGTTAGCTGACGGTGCAAGGCCCTCCTGAGGCCTGGCACATGCATCCCCCTTCTAAAACCACTGACCAGCTTAATGTATGTGTGTCTAAGCATGTATATAGAGCGAACCCAGCTGGGGTGTAGCGGAGTGTTGTGCATTGTTGGATATGATTGTGTACATCAAGCAGGGCTTTACATCTTTGATTTACACAATTACATTCCACACTTATTTTTTGGGTGGCACACAGAGATGAAGTGGTTTGCCCAGAATGACCAAATTATCAGTAAAGTGCCAAGGCTTGGATTTGAACCCCAGTCATCACATTCAAAAGTTGGCACTTAGCCACTAGACCACATCTTCTCATTTTATGACTCTGTTCTGTGCTGCCAGCAATCAGTTGGATTGCTTTGTCAGGAGACCAGCAAGCAATTGTTGTCTCGAAATGGTGGTTGCCCCTAAAATCAAGGTCCAATTTCTGGGGAAAATAAATGATATTATTGGAAAAAAAGTCCTTCAACATTTTCTGTAGAAAGCCATTTAAGGACATTTCTTTAACACAATAAGGATCGTATTTAGAGTTTGGGGGAACAGGAGCATGGCCCTAAATCAGCGAGGCTCCGCCCTGCCAAACTCGTGGTCGCCCACTCTATTTAAAGTCAAGCAAAGTGCTGTGTTTACACCAGCAGAGCCTCAAATGGCGCCGCCAGTCTAAACGCCAGTTTGAAGTGGATAGGGTAGACAGTTTACAATGTAGCAAAAAATTCTTAATGAGATAAATCTATTTTTTTTATAAAGTGAATGTGATAGGGATCTCTATTGCAATTATAATAATTAATTTTTTTAAAATAATTTTTATTGATATTTTTTGATGTATTGTATTTTGAGAAACTGAGCCAGCTAACAAGTGTTTCACCCACTATATGGTGCCCTGGCTTGGGGCTTTTTCAAGGCTAATAGAAAACAGGAGTATTTTCCTCGAATTGTTGTCAACTGTAGAAAAGGTATGTTCTGCAGAACCGGTATGTCTGCTGGACTTGTTCCAATGTGAACAAGTGTGGTATCATATGAAGCAAAGTTATACCTGTTTTACATAGTGAATCAGCAATATGGTTACATCTTGCTCAGGTGAAAAATTAAGGTTTAGAGTCACTGGGGCCCAAAGTGGCTGCTCTGTCCATCATGCAGCTGGATCCCAGTCAGTGGACTGGCTTGCTGATTCACTATGGAGATGAAATTTGAAATTTTGAAATTTGTTTTTTTTTAAATTGATTTAGACCTCATATGAGATCCACAATATAGGGGGGCGTGGCCTGCAGCCGATGGAGACGGATGCGAGCTGAGGAGCTCCGACCTCCGTCTCCCCGTAACCAACTATCCTGGTCCCCTGACACAGCGGGGGGAGCTGAAACTTACATCACAGGACTCCGGAATGTGTCTGCATTACCCGGCGGAGCCCTGAACTGCCATTATTGCCGTTCCCGGGAGTAAATTGGCGATCACTGACCTGGCGGGCCTGCCAGTAAGATGGCGGCCGGGAACTGACTGCTGCCGCTGTCCCTGACCCGCAAGGCTGGCGGACACGTCGAAATAGGCGGAATCGCCTACGCTGATCACCGGCCAACTGCATGCTATCACGAAGGTGAGGAGGGGCTAGAGCGCTTTGTGCACAATGAACTGACCGGCAACGCTGACCCCCTAGCAAGCTGCGACACAGGCGACAAAATGGCGGCCAGGTCGTGAGTACCCTACGGTGACGGCCGTATTGCACAGCAACCTGCCCGCGGCAATCCCCTTATGGACACATAAATGGGCAGCGAGACGTATCAGCCTCGATAAGACGTTGGGGCGTATTGTGGCGTTTGGGGATCCTGGCACTGCCCGCGGCGCGAACCTAGCGGGGCTGAAGACAAAATGGCGCCTGTTTCTTCATAAGCACCGCAGCTCGCCATAAACTTGTAAGGCGCTCGGGGTGAAAGGCGTTTTGTCCTGAGAGGCGGAGACCCCTGTTGCGCCGCAAAGCAGCGGAACCCGGTGCTTTCCTTGGCGGCGGTGGCTGTATGGTCCCGGCGTGCCCACCTTTGATCGGCCCCAAATACGTGCTGTGCCCGGAGAGGCCGCTGCGGAGGAGGGTGAATATTCAATGGAAGGGCGTCTCTCTCACTGAGGCGCACTTGCAACAGTAAGAAAGACCACCGGGTACTGTGCTTCCCCAGGAAATCTGCTTGCACTTAGTGGCTGGAGCCACGAAACTACACGAGATGTAGCTGTACTGGGGGCCACACGAGAAGGAGCCCAAAATTACCACACCAGGCCCCTGCTCGGAGAAGACAGCGGCCGGGAACCTGACACCAGCGTTTGCAGACCTACGAAGGCGCACCGCATAATGGCGCTCATGCAGTGAACGAAGCTTGAGGACCGCCTGGCGTCAACACCGTAGCAACAGTCCCTGGAGGAGACTTGAACGGTTCTTTGGGAGGCATAGACACAGTGGCCAGAGGAACGACCGAGAGGTAACGGAGGTGGGCACCTGCGCTGGCTGTCACATCTGCGCAGAGGGGGCAGGATCATTAAGAGTCTGATGTACCTGCAGTAGCGCCAAAGTGAGTCTGAATCTCAGCAGAGCTGACAATCGTGTCAGTAGCAGTGCAGAGCCGATGAGAGACGTGCTGCCTAGGGAGTGCCTGGGCTTTCTGAGATGCAACATTAGCGCCCAGCAACTGCGGTGGAGAATTGCTGGAGCACACAACCGTGAAGACAACAGCGCTCAAGCGTGATTGAAGTTATTGATCAAGGCTACATGGTGACGGTCGGTCATGACCGAGCGACGACCGCCCTCACTTTCCTTGGAACTCTGCCACTGGTCTACCGAGGTTAACCTGCAAACTACGAGATCCTCGCCCCCATAACTCAGGTAACTCCAGGAACGGAAGGGTGATTCTGTTATCACCGGGAAAGGCGAGCACCGCACTCCCACGACGATGGGGCGCACACAGAAGAAGCGCGGGTTTAGCATCCTCAGTACAGATGGCCCAAATGCACACACAGATGACGAGGAAGAGGTCCTGGAAGCGGGGAGCGATCTAACGCCCAGGAAGCCCACCTTGACAGACATTATGCAGGCGATCACGGCCTCCAGAGAAGTACTTGAAGGAAAGATTGACGCAATTGGCACGGATTTAAGTCTGCTAAAAGATGACCATTGTAAACTCAAAGAAAGAGTGTCAATCAACGAGAAAGAACTGGTGGGCCTCCCGGAGACAGTGCACGGAATGCAGCGATCACTCACGGACCTGGAAGCGAAGATCAAGGTTTTGGAAATGCGGGCCGAAGATAGCGAAGGACGATCCCGCAGAAACAATATACGCGTAATAGGCGTACCTGAGAAAACAGAGGGGACGAACATGGTGAGCTTCTTGGAGGAGTGGCTCCGAGCAGCAGTGGCACCTGAAGGACTGTCTCCGTTTTATGCCCTGGAGAGAGCGCACAGGGTCCCTGCAAAACCTCCAAAACCAGGTTCCCCGCCGCGCCCAATTGTGGCGCGCTTGCTGCATTTTCGAGACCGAAAGAAAGGACTGCAAATAGACAATAGTGCCATAATGATTTATCCGGACTTCACCAGGGAGGTTCAACGAGCTAGAGCATCCTTCATGGCCGTAAAAAAGAAATTGCGTCAACTACAAATCCCCTATGCGATGATGTTCCCGGCACGACTTTGTGTAGCAGATCCTAAGGGACCTCACTTCTTTATGACTCCGCAAGCGGCTTGGGACTGGCTCGACTCGCGGGGTCCGCAGACGCACTGCATTTCCAACACATCCTCCCCGCAGATAAGCCCCTGGAGTCATGCATCAGGTTCTAAGGCCCCATCACCCAGGGAACTCAGTCTGGAACGCCGCAGAGTACTGCAAGCCGTGGCGACACATAGCCAACAAAGTCCCAGCCCCACGTCAACCAGAAGCGGTCTACTGGCTGGAAGATCGCAATCGTCACCAACGCATAGTGACACTGATAATTCCGAAACAGATTGTCCCAAGGTCACTCCTCAAACTGCAGACGATCTCATGTGACAAGTGTAAAGAAGTTCGCCTTGTCGCTGTTTCCAGATGGAAGGAGGATAACATTGACCAGCCACAAACTCATTGTCCTGATTGCTTTGCGTATTGCAGTGAGGGTTGCTCCTCGCTGGTTCGGGGACAGCTGTTCGATCCAACTGACGGGGAGGCGGCGGCATGGGGAAATTGAGTCCACGACTGTGGGTTAATTGCCCTGCAACCATCTTTGGAGGTTTAACTGCTCACGCAGTGTTTGGATGGGAGCTAGTTCTTTGGAACCTGTCCTAGGGAGGGGGAGTTGGGGTTCATCTTTAGGTTGGGTAATGTTCGGGGGGCCAGGCGTGTCATGAGGGGGGTGTTTTTAATGTACAACTACAACACTTGCAACAATGGGATCCCCATTAGGCATAAAATGTATGTCTTGGAATGTGCAAGGCATGCACTCAATGCTACGTCGTCATAAGATACATTCCTTTTTAGTCCGTAGGGGTGTCCAGATCGCACTGCTCCAAGAGACCCACCTCTTGGCGAAGGAGGGTGGAGCGTTGCAGAAAAGATGGCGGGGACAGGCATACTACACCACTTATTCCGCATATGCGCGAGGCGTCCTCATTTGGATAAGAGCAGGGGTACCCTTCCAGTGTACGAAACAAATAATTGATCCGGAGGGTAGATATGCAGTGATTGTGGGGAGACTGGATGGCAGAGACCTAGTCTTAGGCAGCATACATGCACCCAATTCGGACCAACCAACCTTCTTTTCGCACCTGTCCCGCAAGCTGGCGAATGTCCTTACAGGGGCAGTTTTACTGGGAGGAGACTTTAACTGTACACTAGATATCCAGCTAGACAGGTCACACCCTCCGTTACTTGAGGCCCCAGCACACAAACTAGCAGAAGCACGCTCTGGTTGGCAACAAAGATGGGGGATGGTAGACACCTGGAGAGCGTAACACACTGAGGACCGTGACTATTCATTTTACTCAGCTTTACATGAATTACACGTTAGAATAGACTCCATACTGTGCTCCACAGATGTCCACGAGGGAATTCGCAGTAGCGAATACCTTACAAGGACGCTATCTGACCACAATCCTGAGCTAGTAGAATTGCACTGGACTCGTGCACGCTCTAAGATCCCTACCTGGCGCTTGCGACCGGAAGCATTAGAAGACCCTGGGTTTAGGGAGGCGATAGGCACAGCTCTTACCACCTATTTTCAGGACAACGAGAATTCCACAACGTCCTCCTTAATAGAATGGGATGCTTGCAAAGCAGTCATTAGAGGACGATGTATATTGGAGTCGGTGGGAATACGGAAGGTACTGCTCCGAGACATAGAGAGAGATGACCTCCGACTGCGAGACCTAGAGAGAAAACGGTCTGAACGACCAGAAAAGCAGGGAGAGCTGTTGGAGGCCAGAGAGGCGGTAGCGATGCAGGTGGAACGCTTGCGTTGCTTTGACCATAAACAATACATTACCAGAGCCCACACAGAAAGGGATAAGTCAGGGGCGCTGCTGGCTTGGTTGGCCAACCCTGCCAGGAGGGGGTCAGTCATATTGGAGCTCAGGGATCAAGAGGGGATAGCTAAACACAGTCATCAGGACATCAACGATATCTTTTTAAACTATTACACAGACCTCTACCAGAGCAAGTTATATCCAACGGAAGTGGACTTATTAGACTTTATGCGGGACGTAGAATTGCTGACGCTAGATGAAAACACTGCAGACGACTTAGGACGCGCTATCGAGCTTGGAGAAGTGAGGGGGCTGTGAAGGCCATGGCCCGGAGAAAAACACCGGGCATAGATGGCCTCCCAATTGAATTCTATTCGACATACCTTGATGTACTAGCCCCCAGGCTGGTGCAGCTGTATAATGACGCCAAACAGGTTGGCTACCTACCTGTCACCACTAGAGAAGCGATCATCATACCGCTGCTTAAACCGGGGAAGCCGCCGTGGGACAAGACGGCCTACTGCCCACTTTCCATGCTGAACCTAGATTACAAAATCCTCAGTAGAATCTTGGCTACGCGCCTGCTCCCCCACATGACCACCCTGGTGCACGCGGACCAGTCTGGGTTCATTCCCACCAGAAACACAGCGCGCAACATTAGGTGACTTCTGCGGATTTTAGAAGCAGACACCTACAGTGTAGAGAAAGCGACAATCTTCGCAGTTGATATAGAGAAGGCCTTTGATAGCCTGGAATGGCCCTATCTATTTCATGTGATGCAGCGCTTTGGACTGGGAACTGAATTTGTGCGTTGGACGGCGTTGCTGTACGTTGACTCCACGGCCAGGGTTAGAACTGGAGGGATTATATCGGACGTTTGCCAAGTGAGAAGAGGGACGCGACAGGGGTGTCCCCTCTCCCCCCTGCTGTTTGCCCTGGCGGTGGAGCCCCTGGCGGCGAGGGCCCGGACTGGTCGGGACTACCGGGGACTTAATGTGCACGGACAGATTCACCACATTGCGCTATATGCTGACGACCTACTCTTATTTCTAGATGATTCGGGGACTGCGCTTGTGGGGGCAAAAAATCTACTACAAGACCTTAGCAGAATCGCAGGGTTAAAAGTAAACTGGGCTAAGTCTTGCCTGTTTCCTGCAAAAAAGGGCAGAACTGGCCCGCAGTCGGCGGAGGGGGTGACCTGGGAAGATAGGTGCCTCCCATATCTGGGCACGCACATATACCACGACCCAGACGATATTCTAGAAGGCAACATAGGGAAGGCCATCAGAGGAGTTATAACTAATTTCGCTTATTGGGGCTCCCTGCCGCTATCTGTAGCTGGACGTGTAGCACTCCTTAAAATGGTTACTCTCCCGAGACTTTTATACTTCTTTGGGACCTTGCCGGTCTGGATCCCAACGAAGTATTTTGCTCAGCTTCGGTCGTTGGTCACAGGCTTTCTGTGGGGCACTAGCAGGCGCAGAGTGGCGCTTACCGTTTTAATGAGACCCAGAGCAGAGGGGGGACTGGCGGCACCGGACTTTGAGGCCTACTACCTTGCGGCGCAATTTCAATGGTTGACGCAGTGGGTGGCGGGTGCCACTAGGGGAGACGAAGAGCGGGGGAGGACTTTGTGAACCTGGCACAGATCTCCCGAATCATATTGCAGCTCCCTATTAGGCTGGTAACCCTCACCATGGAATTGCGCACGGCGCGTCGGTGTTGGAATAGATACCTGAAAAGGGCCAAAATTAAGCGTCCCTACGCTCCGGAAATTCCGCTAAATATGTGCACGGCTTTGCCTCATGGCGGCAACTGGCAGCGCTTGGTGGTCTGGGCGGACCAGGGATTGACCTGTGTGGGAGACCTGTATGAGGATGGGAACATGCTACCGTTTAATGACCTACAAGCCCGATATAACCTGCCTGCGGGGGACTTCCTATTGTACATAGCCCTTACTACTGCCGTGCGGAAACACTGGGGAGGGGGCCTCGTCGAACCACCAACATCAATGGGCTGTCAATACGCAGTTCTGGCGGCAGGCACATTCAAAGCGGTAACGTGCTTGTACAAGCGCATAACGCGAGAAACATTACTCCCTTTAACAGCGCTGAAGCTAAAGTGGGAAGCTGACCTTGAGGAAGAAATCCCAGAGAAGACCTGGGGGGACTTAGTTGAGAGAGCGTCGAAGAGTACCAGAAATGCCAAGTTCCAATTAGTGCACTTTTACATCCTACACAGGGCATACCTCACCCCGGCAAAAATAAATATGTACTTGCCCGCGCTGCAATACAGAAGGTGCAGACTTTAAGCACATGATGTGGGACTGCCCATTCCTGGACACTTAATGGGAAGCCGTGGCAACTTTACTGGCTACCATTACGGAAAGAGACGTAGCACAAACTCAGAAATTCTGCATACTACACTGGTTCCCGCACAGGTCCAAAAACAAAATCACGAGTAAATTCCTCGATATGGGGCTGCTTTTAGCAAAGCGGAATATCACCATGAACTGGAAGGCAAAGAAGGGTCCAAGTATTGCAAGGTGGAAAACAAAGCTAATTAAGTGGGCTGAGTGTGAGGGGGTGGTCCGGCTGCAGATGGCCACAAAACTAGGCAATGAGAGGGCGCTAGAGGCGGCGAGAGCGTGGGAGAGGCTAGTTGCGGAACTTAAATCCCCCACGAACAACGGGGATGAAGACGAAGTGGCGGCCTCCCCGGCAGTAGTAGCCTAAGCTATAGATGGTCGTGGGCAGTATGGAGACGGGTGCGCGGACACCGGGAATGGCGACCTGCAGCCTGGTAGGCTTAGAATCCCCTATGGTACTACACTGATCATGCCCGCACACACACTAGAGACCTGCGCTCCTATAGACTGACATCTGGAATGTACGTGACACGCCTGGGGGGGAGGAGTGGGAGGGTACGGGGAGGGAGGGTGGTTGTGGGAAAGAGTTTTTTCCTTTTTCTTATTTTAGCTGGCACTGCATGCCTGAAGGGGAATAGCAATGTGTGTCACCACTGAGCTCCTAGAATACAACGATCGATCATTGATATATGGAACATTTGTGGTGTTAATTGCAAACTGCACTGCCTAATGATTATGATACTGCTCATCATCGTGATGGCTTAATGCCCCATGTAACACCTGTGAAACCTAATAAAGTTTGTTTAAAACAAAAAAAAAATCTGAGATCCACAATATAGTAAAATAACATATACAAATTACCGATACCATTGTATTACTATATATCATAAAACTATGGAGATGAGCTACTTCGCACTACCGAATTGACCAAATCAAGGGGTCCTCACTATCCAATGGGCCCATCTAGATATTTTAAAACAGACTTATAACTTTGCTATAAGTAAACATTTAAAAAAAATATATATATATGATTGTAATACAAATCCAGATCCTGTTCACTTTATTAAAAAATCAGAGATCTATCTCACTGAGATTTTTTTGCAACATTGTAAACTGCCTATTCTATCTACTTCAAACTGTTTCTTGCAGCTGTGGGTTTACGGTTATAACACGCATTTAGGGTAAGACCACCTCATTTAGATATTAGGCCATTTTCGGGTTGCCTAGTCCCCTAGGGTCTACCCCTTCCTGCTTTTCTAGACTTCTGACCTGGTGGCGCGTCCACTACGGACGTTCCTTCCCCAGTGACTTTCATCCGACCCTATTGAAGGTGGAGGCACCATTGCTCATTTTCATGTCCGCCATCCAAGGTTTGGCAGACCTGGGCAGGGAAAAAGGATAATATCCCCCACGTGCATTCATCTGGCCCATTTTTGTGTTTTTGTTTAGTAAAAAGAAACTCCACTTTCAGAGATTTTTCTTTAAACAAGTTTTACTGAGCGCATGCTTTAAACATGGCCCTGTTCATCACACCTACAGTGCTGCACAGAGATAACTGCCTGGCAGGCCTGGATCTTTAAGTAGGGGGTGGACCTACGAATGACCCCAACATCTACTTATTTTTATTCTTGTCTTTAAATTATATGGGATGCCCAGTAAATAACAGAACGTGGTACTGCATTTGCCTCCGTAGCAGAATCTCTTCATCCCCACAAGAATGACCCCAATGTTACTGCCACTGAGCTCAAGATGCCTTGCTTTCATCAATGTATCAGTGTTTCTCAGACATTTGATATGAGCAGGAACCATGTCAAGCTTCTCATGAGAAATATATTTGCCTATGATCTGCATTTATCTGACCCTTCACACCTGACGATTTTATCATGCGAAGAAGTGGAAGCATGTACACATCAAAGAGTACAGGTGAAGCATGGATGCCTCTCTGGCATCACACACTAAACAATCGAGTAATAAAACACAACAGTACTCCTGCATCCTGCCTCTTTCATTCAAAAATGCAAAACTGTGGTGGATTGACCGTCTATTTGAAGCAAACATAAAATAGCACACTTTTTTTTATAACAAATGCATTATAACTTTGCAATCAGAAATCCGTACGTGTTCTATGCTTTGGACACATAGTTTACACATTTGGTGCCCCCCACAGGGATGGCTCCAGTCATGAGCACATTTGAGCAACATAGTTACAGATTTACCAAAAAGGAATGGACTGAAAAAATGTACCTTACCTAAGGCCCAAAACCCCTTGAGTAAGTCATGGCAGAAACTTGATGTGAACATAATTCACCAATAGAAATATATAACCTTCACAGCTATTAATGCCCATGGTACATCGGTTAATGTTTATCACATTACAGGTACTGATTCCCATAATGTTACGTGAAGCTACCCACTGATGCCTCGGTTATCAAATGAAGGCCCTTTATTTGTTGCTTTGGTAACACAAAAGGAAGTTGAGTCTGAGAGGTGTTTTCCAGTAGAAAGGCAGGACACCCGTGTACATTGGAGGCATTAATGAAAGTTATTTTGCGACTGGCGCCCTTCTGGGCGGGAGTGCTCACACGCATGGGACGGGTGTTGGGCAGGAGAATCCAGAAGGACCCCAGATTAGCCCTACTACTTGTGTCTGTTGACCTGGACTATAATAGACACCAAGCTGCACCGTTCTGGACAGAGGCTAGTAATTGCTAAGCGAGACATAGCCAAAGAATGCAAGAGTTTTAACCCCCCCCCTTTTTAGGCCGAGCCTAGCGGTAGCGCGCATGAGCTGCTCGCTCTGCGAGACTGCTGTAGTAGAGTATGGGAGAGAAGCCGCGCCGACTCTCCTCCCATATTTTTAATTGGCTTGTGTCCTTGTCTTTCATAAATATTGCCTTTGGATTCGTTAATAGGCTTGTTAGTCCCTCCTTAGTACGGCCTTGTCTTCATTTGTACCCTCCCATGGCCATTAGCCCTTTTACTTCGGTTGTTACACGGGACCTGTTATTTAGTCTGTAAGCACTATTTTCTTTATTGAGTTTCTCTCACTGCAAGCCAGACATGCGCTGATTCAGCTGAAACTGCTTGTGTTTTTTAAGCAGCACAGCCGCCCCCGTAACACGGACGCCTGCTTTCAATCACTTTAACCCGGCATTATCTTGTGTCTGTTTCAACCCCGCAACCCCCAAGGTAAATGGATTTAGAAATGATTAACGAAAGTCATGTGAATTCCAGGTAGCACATAATCCTGTGCTAATGGGCTGAAGCTTACAACAGCACATCTGTGTTACATGTCATCTGTACTAAAGCCACCTGACGGGTTGTTTTCAAAAGCCTGTTTTATTAACAACTCCACCAATACCACCACTACAACCACCACCATCAATACCACCACCACCAATACCACCACCAATACCACCACCATCAATACCACCACCTCCACCAATATCACCACCACCGCCAATGCCACCACCAATACCACCACCACCGCCAATACCACCAATACCACCACCAACACTACCAATACCACCACCAATACCACTACCACCACCAATACCACCACCACCAATACCACCACCAATACCACCACCACCAATAACACCAGCAATACCACCACCACTAATATCACCACCACTAATACCACCACCACCAATACCAATACCACCACCCCAAAATACCACCAATACCACCAACACCACCAACACCACTACCACCACCACCAATACCACCACCACCAATGCCACCACCACGACCAATACCAATACCACCAATACCACCAATACCACCACCACCAATACCACCACCAATACCACCACCACCAATGCCACCACCACCAATACCACCACCACCAATACCACCACTAACACCACCACCAATACCAATACCACCACCACCAATAACACCACCAATACCACCACCACCAATACCACCACCGCCACCAATACCACCACCACTACTAATACCGCCACCACCAATACCACCACCACCACCAATACCACCACCACCACCAATACCATCCCCACCAATTCCACCACCAATACCACCACCACCACCAATACCACCACCGCCACAACCAATACCAGTACCACCACCAATACCAGTACCACCACCAATACCAGTACCACCACCACCACCACCAGTACCAGTACCACCACCACCAATACCAGTACCACCACCACCAATAACACCACCAATACCAGTACCACCACCAATACCAGTACCACCACCACCAATACCACCACCAATACCCCACCACCAATACTACCACCAATACCACCACCAATACCAGTACCACCATCACCACAACCAATACCACCACCACTAATACCAGTACCACCACCAATACCAGTGCCACCACCACTAATACCAGTACCACCACCACCAATACCACCACCACCAATACCACCCCCTCCACCAATACCACCAATGCCCCCACCACCACCAATACCACCACCACCAATACCACCACCTCAGCGCCTCTCGCTCACTAGTAAAAGCAGGGGCACTGTACGAGGCCAGAGCTGCAGCTGAGACCATCCCTCCCCCCCTCCCTCCATGCCTGCCATAAAGCACAGCCCGCCCTGCACCAGGAGGTGAAGCCAGGGCCCTACTACAGCTGGAGGGTTTTTTATTAGGCCAAAGATAGAAATGACATTACACATACCACACTGCACACTCAAATCACGGAGAGGGCAGGAACTAGCCCCCCTCCTCCCGCTTTTCCTCCTGAGCTGCGACAGTGTAATCACAGAGCGAAAGGTATTGGAGCGCTTTGTTAGTGTTTATAGCTCGGATCATATGTAACTCTCACTTCACACTTTGTGTCTGTGTAATTTACAACACTTACACATCTTCTTCACCTCACTATTTATCACTACTTTGAAGACGTCACAGGCCGGTCTCTTCCTCTGATATTTACAATCTAACAAGCGATCGAGAAGGCCCTTTATTTCCGTGCTATAGGTCTTGCATTTGCAAGAGTTTAAGCTATTAGTATTGTAAATGACAATGCCTTTTATTTATGTTTTAAAACCCAAAACATAAATAAAAGGCATTGTCATTTACAATGCCACTAGCTCAAACTCACGTGAATGCGAGACCTATTGCATTGCAAATGCTTGTTTAGAAGGTTGGAAGAGAGGCTTGGACCGCTGCATGAGTCGGGAGGTTCTAATTTACATGGCAAGGGGCTGCCCACAGAAGCACGGTAATATGGGTTGAGTAATGCCAAACAAGGGCATCCACTTAGGTACGAGAGGTATGCACTCCCGAACCCTGGACGTCCAAATCAGAACTTATGATGGTCAGACGCATGGTTGAGGGGGGCAGGGAGGAGGTGGAAGTGGGGGGGGAGCTCTACATATGTCGATTGTAACAGGGGTCCAGTCCTTTGGTGACTATCAGATAATGATGTTAGAAATTAGGACTTCATGCCGCTGTGATCATTGATATGTCTGGAACAAAAACAATAAAATGAGTTAAATAAAAGTTATTTTAGTTATAAAATCACTCTCCCCCGAAAGAAATAGATAACTCTGTGATCCAGTGTCTAAAAGTCAGTGGCGGCTTCTCCATTGGCGCATTAGGGTGGTACTTCACCACCTGCGAGTCACACACACTCTACCAATGCACGCATTGTTTTATGTTTTTAACCTTGTCTGAGGCCCACTTTACTCATTATTTTGGAAGCTTGCTTTGAGGCAGTTCTGGATGTGCCAGAGCTGGGTAGTTTCACTGCAGCTTGTTGCAGACTAGTTGCCGAGAAGAAGGTAATGCATGGTGCAGTATGCCTTCTTATGAGTAACACAAGGATGCATGCCGCAGTGATTTAAAGTGCACGTGTCAGGCTGGCCTTGTCCTTGGCATGGTCAGCCCAACATGCATACTAAAGTCTCCAAATGTATGCAGCATCAGAGAGCCAGGGAGACTGAGCAGGCAGCCCCTAGTCTTTGATGGAATGCCAACTCACCCAGCTGATCGGTATCGGAATTGGCTGTAATGGCTGCACTTGAGGTAAGCAAATCCCACTGCCCCGTGCAAGCACTGCAGATTTCGGGAACGAAGGGGGGCAGCAACTACAGCATGGCCAATCAATCTGCAGGTTTAGTTTGATGTGACCTGCGGTTTGGCCATGTTTTCTGGCCCTTTATGCAGGCTCCCCTTTCTTTGTACCTGGATATCAGCAGGGGCCGGACAAGGCTATTCCACCAGCCATCTTTCCTGTGGGTTGGAGCCTTGGAGGCCGGTTTTGAAAGCCTAGGGCCGGTCCTGGTGCCTCTGTCACTTTCCCCTGCTCTCCGAGGTTAATTGCAGCAAGCAGGGGAGCTTCACGAGAGGGAGAGAGAGAGAGAGAGAGAGGGAGGGGAGGGGAGGTAGAAAGAAAGTGATCAGTAAGGGAGAAGAGTACGGTGGATGGATGGATCAGGGCTGCTTTGCGCATTTTTGGACACACTCCAGGTCACGCTACTGTAGCTTCGTACTGCCCAGGTGCATCTGATACTCTACAGGCAAAGCCACCACGGCTTCGTACTGCCCAAGTGCACCAGGCAGACCCAGGCAAAAAAACCCTGCTGCTTCGTACTACCCAAGTGCATGATGCACCGGTGCATTACGAAGCTGCAGAAGCTTTGCCTGGGTCATGGCAGGTAATTCAGCTTTGCTCCCTGCACACTGGTTTGTTCCATTCAGTTATCGTGATAATAGTGCAACATGAATGTGCGCTGATTTTGCCCTATCACATATAATATGTCGTAAAGGGCCTCTGATGAGTGCGCCAAATATGTTGTGTTGAAGAAGAAGGTGTTTTGTTCCACAAAGGAAGCTGTGGCATTCACTTTGCATCCCAGTCAGCTTTTGGGCACCGGAGGCTAATGACGTTCAAACGATAAGAGGTTTGACGTGTCCGTGCCATGTTTGATTGGTCTTTCTGAAAATGAGAATTCTTTACTTAGTCCAGAGATTTCTTCTTGTTTAAAAGTTAATGGTAAAAAAACGACAATAACTCAACAGGTAATATTTTCAAAAGACAAATAAATAGGGTGCAAAATCAAGTGCAAGCAGGGCCGGCTTTAGCGCTGGTGGCGCCCTGTGCGACAATGTTTGTTGGCGCCCCACACGGACTCCCTCACTACCACCCTTTAACAGTGCCCCCTCAAGTCTCCATAACCACTCTCTCTCAGATGTATTTAGTTATATAGTGCCACCTATACCAGTGTAGGGTGTCAGAGCACTTTACATCTCACACACATTACAAAGAGACAATCAATCATATGTGTGCAAATCAGTGTATAGGAAATGTTACATAAGCTAGAAGACTATAAGGTGAGTCACATGTCATCCATACTGGTAGACAGTATAGTTTAATAGAGCTTGAGCTGGAGAAGCACAGACTCAGAATTTAAAACGTAACCCCATGGTTGGGGGTTACATTTAATAATAAAGACGAAGGAAAAAAAACACAATGCTCTAATCTATACCTTGCAGTTTGCATGCAGTTCTTTGATGACGGTTAGTAGCTCACTGTTCCATGTTAGAATTTTAACATCTACACTGCTAGTAACAAAAGGATTTCTCTGACAAAAGCACTGACCTATTTAAACTATATGCACTTTGTGATATGCATGGTATACATTCTTTGCAGCAGGCATATTAACCCTCTGTGCTACCATAAAATGAGTTAAAACTTCCACTAGACAAAACTCCTTCTCTCTCCAGGAAGAACATTAATCACCGGAGTTATCTTGACATTTTTATTGCTGTAAGAAAATTGCAAAATGCAGCAGCAGGTGCTTTTAAAACCATAAAATACTTCCAAACACAGCGCCCCCTCGTACCCGGTGCAGTGGCACCGGTCGCACCGCCAAAGCGCTGGCCCTGATTGCAAGCAAACAGAAACGGGAAACAACACCAAGATTGCATAGTGCGGTCTGTATTGAAACTCCTAATACAGTACGTGTAGTTAGGTCAGCAATATTACATCATATTCAAGTGTAACTCCAAGTTATAGTGCACACAACGTGCTCGTGAAAGGGTGAACGGCGCAAGTGAGACGTGATATGGTGGAATAAACAGCGAGATGGGGCAATATTTTAAAATGGATACATAACATTAGTAGTGAGAGAACAGTTAGTTAGGACCGTTATGAACCAAGAAAGCCAAGAGTACGCTGAGTAGTCAATGGCGTTTCGACCTGTTTGAGCTCAGGTTATTATCAGGAGAGGATTACACAATGATTCGTCAGTTGCTGTGAGGCTTATCAGCGAGGGGATTCCTGATTGAAGCATTACCCCAGGGGGGCAATTCAACCCAGGAGTTGATTCGAAGGAAATACGATAAGGTGTGCAATTGGCTGCACCCGGAGAGAGGGATGTATGACCATACCACGCATGCATTACATCGCATGCCATTAGATCGCGGTTTTAACAACGCAAATCGTTACAACGACTTGCGTTGGAGGGCGCTGGACTTAGGAGTAGTTTAATTTACTATTCCAACTCCAGCCTACGTACAGTAGGGAAGGTGTTGGATAGTAATTTAAACTACTCCTTGTCCTATAGCGCCCTCCAGTGCAAGTCGTTGTAACGACTTTCGTTGTAAAAACTGCGATCTAATGGCATGCGATGTAATGCATGCGTTCTAAAGGTTGTTTCCCGGAGAGAGAGGCGCACGCGCTGTGTGAACCGAAATGAATAAAGGAGGCTAAACGTGTGCGGTAGAGCCAAGACGTCCAGTGCACTATAACTTGGAGTTACACTTGCATATGATGTAATATTGCTGACATAGCTACACGTACTGTATTAGGAGTTTCAATACAGACCGCACTATCCAATCTTGGTGTTGTTTCCCGTTTCTGTTTGCTTTCTATTGATTTTGCACCCTATTTAATTGTCTTCTGAAAATATTGCCTGTCGAGACATTGTCGTTTATTACCAGATTCGCCTAGGTCTCAACTGGGTTTATGAGTTCTCTCCTGTTGTCTTTCTTGTTTAAAAGTTAATGCCATATACAGCTAAATGGATGTTGTGTTTTAGGGAAAAGTCTTGTATTATTCTCAGCAGCGCCAAAAACCATAACTCTCATGGTAAACAGCACCGTGAATTTTTCAAGTTAAAGGGTAAATTCTGCAGTTTATACCACTTTTGTAAATGTGCTCCTAAAATAGAAGGACGCACCTTTCTTAGTGAAAAATACAGATCATTTGTTAATTTTTTAAGATTCTGGAGAGGTAAGGTGTCGGTTCTTAAATTGGATTTTGTGTAAAATCCTCTATTTGTTTTTAACATAGGTATTGTACAAACGTGAATATATGTATACGACTGCACCAGAAAACATGAAAGCATATTCGGAAGAATTTGCACATTTCAAAAGTACCTTTTCAGAATTGCCTTTTAAATCTATAGTATTTTAAATAATTTTTTTATCAAAATGTGCTATAAAATGCATAATTTTGTCACCACTCTCAAAAGTCCCCTGCCTCCACTGCTGATAATAGTATCCGTTCTGGAGCAGGAATTTGGAATCTAGTGACAGACAGTAACTGGGCTCGGAGATGAAAGTTACTAAATTCAATGTAGATGCAGATTATGTTTTGCAGAATTTGATCAACTTTCTCCATGTGTGTCAACAAAGTAATAGAAGAGGGACATTCTGTGGATGACAGAGGCTTGATTCTTCCAAATACATGGGGAACAGGTATCTGTACTTTGGTAAATACATTTTCTCCTATAGAAACACTGATCCAGACACAGAGCCTTATTCCTTCACTTTCCCTGGTCTCTATTTCACATATCAGAACATTGGAACGTTGGGAGCTTCATTTAAAGCAATCGATTGCTCCGGGCTTCTAATGGCAGATAGAAGCCTGGAGCATTAATATTCCAATGTTTAACAAAGGCCTCAGGGAGCCCCGGGGACTTCAATCCCCTCGAGCTCCATGAGGCCTTTGTTTTATTTGTTAGAACATTCTGCCCTCTAGTGGCGGAATGCTCTAATAGCCTCAGAGCCATCCGTTGCAGGATCTATCGGCCATTAAAGGCCTGCTCCCTTGTTAAAGGCACTCGACTTCGGCTCTGGCCTTTAACGCTGGAGAGGGCCTTTAATGGCCGGTAGAGCCTGCTACGGCAGGCTTTAAGCTATATTAGAACATTGGAATGTTGGGAGCTCCATTGAAAACAATGGAGTTGCTCTGGGCTTATAATGGCTGGTATAAGCCCAGCACTCCAACATTCCAATGTTTGTCTTTTGTTTCTCCATTTTTAATTTAGAACATTCTACCCTTAGTGGGTGGAATGTTCTAATAGCTTTATAGCCCTTCTGCCTCAGGCTATACCAGTTGTTAAAGGCCCTCTCCTCGTTATAGGCCCTCGCCTGCGGCTCGGGCCTATAACTCGGGATCAGGGCCTTTAACAGCTAGTATAGCCCTCGGCAGCGGGCTATAAGGCTATATTAGAACATTGGAATGTTGGGAGCTCCATTGAAAACAATGGAGTAGCTCCGGGCTTATAATGGCTGGTATAAGCCCGGAGCTCCAACATTCCAATGTTTCTTTGTTCACAGCTGTGGCTGTGAACAAAGGCTTAGGGAGCCTGAGGAAATTTCAATCCCCTCGCACTACCGGAAGCCTTTGTTTTATTTGTTAGAACATTCTGCCCTCTAGTGGCAGAATGTTCTAATAGCCTTATCCCCTCGTAGCTGGGCTATACCGGCTATTAAAGTCCCTCACCCTTGTTAAAGTCCCTCGCCTTCGGCTCGGGCCTTTAACGCGGGAGCGGGCCTTTAATAGCCGGTATAGCCCGCTATGGCGGGCTATAAGGCTATATTAGAACACTGGAACGTTGGAAGCTCCATTGAAGACGATGAAGTGGCTCAGGGCTTATAATGGCTGGTATAAGCCCGGAGCTCCAACATTCCAATGTTTGTCTTCATGTTTCTCCATTTTTCATTTAGAACAGTCTACCCTCAGCGGGTGGAATGTTCTAATAGCCTTATAGACCTTCTGCCTCAGGCTATACTGATTGTTAAAGGCCCTCTCCCTCGTTACAGGCCCCAGGTTCAGGGCCTTTAACAACTGGTCTAGCCCTTTGCAGCGGGCTATAAGGCTATATTATGCTTGCAGCCACTGCTGGTGCAGGGTAGAGTGGCCCTCATCACCTCAGGATCATGGTTTGTTCAGAATCCTCTGTGGGTGCCAGTTACTGTACTTTGGAAGGATGACTTCCTCACAGTAAAAAATGCAGCTCAATAAAAAACTGCCATTGTTTGCTTCCTTATTGCATGTGTTTGCTCAGCAGATTAGATCATGAAAAATTACTCTTGTCTAACTGGGCCGATCCCCAGCGACGACGCAGAACTAGCGCTGTGCTGCCTAGCCAGTATTAAAACTCTTACCCCTTTTTCAAATTACAATAACAAAAAAATATAGAATTTCTGTTGCATAATTTTATGTTACTGCAACGAAAAAGAAAGTTTATTATAAACATTTTTTTTCCATGAAAGATTTGCTTTAGGGGAGTTTTAGAAACTGCATAATCGCAGTTTGCATGTCTTGCTAGCAGACATGAGTTTGTAACTAATTGCACTTTTCAGCATCTGCATTTTCTCATAGCCCAACCTACAGCAGCAGAATTTAAAGTTGAAACAGAAGGAGGTCTGGAGTGCAAGAGATGTTCATGGAAGATCTAGATACTTTTAGGTAACAAGCACTGGATACACTCTTTTCAGGAATCAACCACTCTAAATATATTAGACAGGGCCATAATATTGTTAGAAGAAATCCTCTTTACATTACTAAACTTCCAAATTAGTATTAAATAACAGTACCTCTGTTCTTTGTAATTGAATTTATAATCTGTTACCTCCGTTCACTGATTGATTGACTTAATGAATGCTCAATATTTTGCTTATAAGCCTTGAGGAACCAGATGTTATAATTAGCATACAATTAAAGTTTTGCTAGTGAAAGGAGAATGGAGATACCTTGATCATCTGAATAAATTAAAAGAAAGAATTGATGACATCGGGCACCTCTGATGGATGCCCCTAGAAGCTTTAATCTTTCCTGCACACATGGAGTTGACCAAAATGGTGGGTAGAGAGTCGTCATACAAATGTGCAAATTACCTGTTGAGCTGGGAGGGAAATTGAGAAATCTCCAAACTGGTAAATAAACATTCCTAGCTTATAAGGTCCAAAGCCTTCTACATCTAGTAGGATATCTTCAGGGGGAATCTGTTTCTTTGAAAATAGATCAGTTGCTTCAGTGTAACAATTGGTGTTTGTTTTGGACCAGCGCACTGCGATCAACTCATTTTCAATAGTATGAACCAAAATACTAACTTGACTAGCTAGTCTTGCTGCAATGAGTTAGACAAATAACTTGTAGTCCTAGTTAAGCAATGTAATCAGATGGTATAGATTAGGATCTTTCACCTTCTTACCCAGTTCCAGAAAACGTACAAGTATCCCTGAATGGTAAGGAGATACTTTGCCACCAGAAGAGATATAATTCAATAACTTGAAAAGAAGAGTTTTCACTTCAGCTACAAATGTTTAGAAAGTTTGCTGGGAATTGTGTCCTTTTCACATACCAAGCTGTTTGGCAGGCTCAGTATCAAAGTTTTAGTTTACTTGTCGTCTTGTAAGATATGTCTGAGAACTTGGAGGAAGGCATCATGACTGACCTCAGAACTGGGTAGGCATTATATTTGTAAATTTGGAGTATCCATTGACTGATACTCCCCTCCCAGTCTAACCCTCTATGTAACTTGGTTTTGATCTGAATGCCTTGTCGAAGAATCTCTTCTTGAGTCAACGTTTCTTCAATTACTAAGGAACTTTTAGGCAGTCCTATTCTTCTTGGTGACTTCTCTGGGCTGCCTCTTCTTCCTGTCAGCTTACCAGATCTGCAGAGTAGAGCAAGGACTGAGGTGAAGATTGATTTTTTGGCCAATATTTAGGTCCTTATGAATTTGTTTTATAGTCTTTCGAAGTTTTGTTCTATCCCCCAAAATTCTAGAGTATCACGTAAGAGAATAGTATATTGAATCCTCTTCTTTTCTTGCAACACTTGAATTAAGTGCTTGAATTTACCTTCCACCCTCCTCTTCTGGAATGTTTTCTCCCATATGATATCTGTCTAAGTTCTTAATTTATTTGGCCGCGCCCCAGGATAGGTCATATCTGTGATTTCCAAACAATATATACTGAATGGAACCCCTATTCTCTCTACAGGGTGGGTGTCCACCTTTCTTCCAGAATTCTGGTGCACTTCCGCCATTTTGGTAGTCATTGCTTCAACCGATATAGCCATTCTGAAAAGCGCACTTTTAACTCCATTAAGTTGTAGCTTTGATTAGATGGCTAAGGAATTTGAAGACGTATGGATTCACATCGACTGTTCTGCTATTTGGAAGTTGATGCTTTGAGTTGGACCCGCACAAAGGGATCCTACTTCAGAGAGACTCTCCCTGCTGAATGGATCTGTTATTTGCCCTGTCCCTTCTACTCTAGTTCTCATCACTTCTTCCACTGTGTTTTAATCAGAAATCATCTCTGTAAGTTGATTAGGAGCTGTCCTCTAAGGCGAATACCTAAAGGAGTGGTAGGGGCTACAAATGTTCTTTATTGCCCCAACCTTGAGGATCACCGTTTCAAAAACATCTAAAGTGCAGTTGTTGAATCTTGACCTTGCTCCTCTGTTCTTTATTTTAGACTTTTTGATTTTAGACTTTGTTTGCTATTTACCTATCACTAACATTCTTACTACACAGTTCCAGCAAGGTCTTTGCCTCTGAGGGATCTGCAGTCTTAGTACATATCAGGGCACTCTACTAATGATGGTAAAATCATGCTCCATTGAGGAGAGGGGGATGAGAATCAGAACAAGAGACAGTGCTTCAGTAGGCTTGTGCCATGCGCTGTCAGGGAACGAAGGCAGGGTTGAGTGATTTAGAGGTAACACTTAGCAAGTAGACAAGGCAAGATAATACCAGGCTACTCAAAGTATAACTGAGGCTACTAAACAACAGAGGACAGGAGATAGACAAGAACAATGTATGATCAAAGCAAGGGGTGTACTGGTATATGAACAAGAGGTCTCTTGGTAGCTTAGAGAAAGCCCTTTAGACTGAAACCAGCAGATTGCTCTTTACAACAGTCATACAGCGAAGTCATAGTGGGGCCTGCTGTATAGAGACAGTTGTACTCAGTGCAAGGTGGCCTGAGGCTGACAACAACACTGAGACAGGTAAGACTCCAAAGGACCTGGGCGCAACAACAGAAGTCTTTCCATTACCTGATAGGAACGGAGACAAAGCCAGAGGTCACACTGTAAATGGATAGGGACTGCAATAGACAGTGGACCGAATATGAAATGGAACAGAAAGCCAGAATACAGGACAGACAAGACAGCAACCAGACCAGGAGGAAAACAAGACAAGGAATATGAACATGACTTTAGAAATCAAGAACAGGAATCCAGGAATCAGGGGCAGGCTGTACCAAACAGGCACTGGAACAAGTAATGCTCCGTTGGTACAAGGAATCGGATCTAGGATTCAGACCAAGAAACTCTAGGCTGTACCCAACGGGTACTGGAACAAGTTATGCCCTATTGGTACAGGGAAACTAGAACTAGGATTCAAGACAAGGAACTCAAGGATGTGTCTAACAGATACTGGAACAAGTAATGCCCTGCTGGTACATAAAAACTGGAACTAGGACTCAGAGCAAGGAACTCAAGAATGTACTCAACAGGCACTGGACATGTTATTCCCTGCTAGTACATGGGATAACACAGGAATTCAAAACAAGGACACAACAGAGATTCAGAGCAAGGAAATAAAGGGAACCGCTGCCAACTCAGCGAATGCGTGGCCAAAAGCCCAACAGGGAAAATTGAGAAATCAGGATGTCAGGCTAGAAAGGAAATTGAGACTAAGGAACAAGGAAGACACATAACATAATGCTGCACAGGGTAACCACATGAAACCAGGACACTGCAAAAGCATTAGCAGAAATCAGGAACTCCTCTAAAGGTTTCAAGGATTCAGGAGTGCAGGCAACTGGAGAAGAAGGCAGTAGCATCCAGCAGAACTCGTGCTTCAGCAGTCATTGAAGCACGAGTTCTGGAAGTAGAAGCCAGACTTAAATCCCTCCTCCCAGCCACACTGGGTAATTGGAATTCAGAACAGGTGAGAGCAGGCTGCAGAGCAGTGCAGGTGAGAGCAGTCAAAGTCCCTCCTCCAGCTCTCTGTCTCAAGGAGTGCACAGAGGTTCCAGGAAGCAACCAGTGGGCATAACGAAAATCTGGAATGAAACATGGATCCGCTCTTATTTCTTGATTTGACATGGATTCATGTAAGAGGGCACATGTGCACGCTGAATGTGGTAAGCTAGAGTTCCAAGTATAAAAAGAGTCACCCAAAGTCGGGTAAGGCATACAAGTACCATAATGCATTAGTGATTGATAAGTAAACCCTGTAATGGAATCTGAAGTGGAACTGATTTCCAGGAGGATGTGAACACTGTAGTTCAGCACAGGTTCTAAACTAGTATTCATGATGACAGCAGGCTTGCAGCAGGTCCTCACGTAGCCCCACCCAATGGCAGGATCACAGGATCTTGACATGCGCTTCTATTCAAGGACGCCTACAGGTCATACCTCTGCATCTTGGCTGTGAGACATCCACAACTCCTTGAGCCTTTACTGAGTTGGTCAGCTGTGGAGTCATGTATCCGCATTGCCCTCTGGCAAAACCGCGCCCAGCCTTCGCTACAGAGTGGGCTCACCAAATTAGGACAACTTCTGCTTGGCTCTAGACCAGTTTCACATTTATACTGTCCACGGTCAAGTCCAAGGCTGCATCCCTACTCTAATCAACTTCCCTAGTGCTGCCGTGCCACAGTTCCATCAAAGCTTACATTCACCCTAAAGCAGTGTAGCCTTCCCCAGGATACAATCTGACATTCTTCTGGCTTTGGAGTTTTTGGATTGCACACCCTATTACACCCACATTTCTGAATACACACTAGGTCACGGTGTTGTAGGTTTCCACTAAATTTCCATGATATTCTCACCCAGTTACTCCCACTCCTTGCCCTGGGGTTAAAAGTTACTCCCACATAATGTTGGCCCATACTGTGATAATTGTTTTTAGTAGATTTGAGTATAAATTCACATTTTGTGAATTGCAAAAAGTCAATTTTCCCTAGTAAATGAAGCTATTTGCCCACCTAAATGGAATTTACATATGGCAATGGATGACTTTGTAAATCTGTTCCTGCAATTTAAAAATACCTGAAGTGAATTTTACATTCAACAAAAGGTATATATACAATATTTAAACTTGGTGAAGCTCTTTGGTTTGATGGTTGTCGCGTTTTTACTTTCCCATTTGCTGATCTTTATCAAAATACGCATAACCATTTCCCACATGTATAGGGAGGAAGAGAGAGAAAGCGATAAAGGAATAAACAAGGCAAAAGAGAAAGCAAGATGGATGGATGGACGGATGGACGGACGGATGGATGGATGGATGGATGGATGGACAGAGGCAGTAAGCAGGGTGGCTGAGGTTGTGAGTTATCATTGATGAGTGAACAAATTAATGCAATGACCAACAGATAAACAGAGGCTTAGCAGAGAAAAATCAGCAATTGTAATCAACTTCAAAGCTGTTTGAATGTGTCTCTAATGGCCATATTTTAGTGCTGGGTGGTAATGGGAACTTCACAGATTTCTACAATTTTTGGAGGAATTATTTATTGCAAAGTAGAATTCACTTGAAGGATGGTGATAAATTTTTCATTTTAACTTTATTTCTGTTCCTTCAGACGATTGCAAGGCTCGCTAAAAGACGAAAAGAAGAAAAAGTTTGTCACAGGAGAATGGTTTCAAGATGTGAAAGCTAAACGCTTTGAAGAGGATTTACATGGGTCTGATCTTCTGCGGGCTTCAATCAGGAAGAAAAGAGCAAAGCACAAAGTAAGTGAAGAAAGGGAACCACAGAAATAACTCTGAGTGGGAAGGTACTGATCATACGATCTATATTTGTGAGAGGCATTTGTCGTTAAGTGGTAATAATGAGTGGATCCAGATCATCCATCACTATTACATTGTAGTCTTCTGTTAGGATCATTTATCATCGAAATTGGGTACCTGTGTTGACCCCGTTGAGTGGTCTGCAGATCTATGAGCCTGGTAGGATCCAGAGCAAGAATCCCTATCTTATGGCAAGTAAAACAGTCTGAAAACTCCTTGTAATGCAGTGTTTATAGAGGGGAAAATGTGTAGAAAATATTCAATGTCAATAGAAAACTGAATCAGTTCATCAATAACAACAAAATATTTGTTTAGCCAGCATGCCCAACATATGGCTCCTAAATCTACTATATTCAGATGGAAATGTAAATCTTCACTTATGTTTATTTGCAACACAGTTTTGTAAATATGACACTGAGGTACTATTGGTAATAGCATCATTTCTTTCTGGGGTCTATAGATAATAAGATGTGCATCAGAGCATTACATTTTGACTGCACAGAAACAAGTAGAAGATCCTGCTGACATAACACATGGATGCATGTGAAAATCTCTACCACTTTGCGGCCCTGCCAATATATTGCGCCTTACAAACCACCAAAAATAAATCAAGAAATGCATACATAAATTCTTATGATTTACTCTAGGAAAGGTATAACTACAATATATTCATTTTATAGATGTACTTTCCCAAGGGCGCTTGACTCGACTGTGTGAACTTCCAGTAGATATTGATATGTGGGTAAAGGTACTACTTGGAAAGGTTTATGATGTCACTGTGAAAAAGGATATATATTTGTGAGATTTCATGAAGCCAACAATCGGGAGTCATTAGATATTTGACTTCAGAAACCAGTGCAAACATGGAGAATTACTACTTCTTTTTGCCAAGATCATGATCCAGTGTAGATAGCTTATGGCATTGCTTCAAGTTCTTTTGACAGAAGCTGGTCTTCTTGACTAAACTTGATCAATGGGGTGTATACAGTTTTGGGACAACCCTAAAGAATTCCTAAGGTCCTCAGACACTATCTGATTCAGTAGTCACACACCACAAACTACAAAGCCCAGTCAAAATTGTGAGCGGGAGCATTTAGTATAGGGTAGTTGCGGAACATCCAGAAAAAAACAACAAATATTCAATCTGCACATTCTTAGGCCACCTCACCTTATTTTTGAAGTGGGGGGTGGCTTGGTTTTTGATGGTGGGACCTCAGCTGGCTTTAGTGTCGGAAACCTTTAGTCAGTGGTCCATCCATCAGAACAAACTCCCCGTTACTTAGTGTGAGGATTCTGACTCATAAGAAAATTGCAGAAATGTCTCTAATGCACTGAGAGATACCTCCTCGCATATTAGTGATATTTAATATTTATTTTACAGAACACCCCCTGTAAACAGATACCATGCTGACTGGACCATCATGACTGTGCAAATCTTTTAGAACAATAGGAGCCTGATTTAGATCATGGCGGACGGGTTACTCCATCACAATAGTGACGGATATCCCGTACGCCGAAATATAAATCCCATTATATCCTATGTGTTAGATTTGGGGGTCTCTAGTTGGCATAGGTAGGTACCTATGACAAATAGGGACCCTTGCGTCTAGTCAGGGTAAGGAGCTACACTCCTAAAATAACCCCTGCTCACCCCCTTGGTAGCTTGGCACGAGCAGGCAGGCTTATCTCAGAGGCAGTGTGTAAAGCATTTGTGAACACATACAGTAATACAGTGACAACACTACAGATGGACACCACACAGGTTGTATTATAAAAATAGTATTTTTATATAGACTTAACACAAGACCAAACGACAAAAATCCACAATACTGTACTCAAAAATAGACTTTAGAATATTATAAAATAGCTCAGTTCTCTCAAGTTGTAGATGCGACACTTTACTCTCAATGTACCTTGAATGCGTAACGCAAAGAAAACAAAAGGGTCGCAGGGAAGGTGATGCGTCGGTTCCTTACACTCAGGGGAGTGGATGCGTCGGTTCCTTACTGCTGCGCAGGGGAGTTGATGCTCGCTTCCTTACTGTGTGGGGAGGTGATGCATCGGTTTCTTACTGCTCTCCGGTGCGATGCGACAAGATGGCACCTCGATGCGATACTCTTCTCCGGTGCGATGCGACAAAATGGCGTCTTGGTTGCGATGCGACAACGTTGGTGCGATGCGACACGCCCGACGGCCGTGCGGCGACTCGATGATCTTTGGAGCCGCGACAGGCCCTGCGACGCGTTTCTCCGGTGATGCGACGATGTCCTCTGTGGCAGCATCCCGCTTCTCCGGCGATGCGCCGCGCTTCGGCGATGCGATGATGACAGCGGCAGCGGCGTCTCGCTTCCTCGGCGATGCGATGACAGCGGCGGCGACACACTTCTCGTCGTTGCGTCGCGCTTCCAGCTCCCAGCGACACGCAGTCTCTCAGAAGGCCCAGCACAACAGCAGGCACTTCAATTCCCAGCAAGGGAATTCAGGGGGGAGCTGGTTGGTGAAGTCTTGTATCCCTGAGACTTCAGGCAGGAGGCAAGCTCTAGTTCAAGCCCTTGGAGATTCTTCTTCAAGTTGATAGAAAGCACACTCAGTCCTCTTCTCCTTTCTTTGGCAATGAAGCAACCACTGCAGGCCAACCCCCAAACACACAGCACAGGGGTAGTCTCCTCCTTCAGCTTCCTGGTTCTTCTCCTCTGCAAAGGTTCGTCTTGATTCCCAGAAGTGATCTAATTTCCTAGGGGTCTGGGTCCCCTTTTTATACACCGTTTCTCTTTGTTCTCTGAAGGCAGAGAGGCCTTTGCCTAGTCCAAAACCAGTTCTGGTCAGTCCTGGAGCACTTTGTTGACAAGACTCCTTCTTTCCTTTCACAGTGTAGGCCAGGGACATCAGACACACCACAGGAGGTGGAGCCAGCATTGTGGAGGAAAGGCACAGCCCTATTCAGGTCCCAGGTGCAACTCCTCCCTCCTATCTGCATGCAGATCTCTCTATTCGGCCATGTGCTGACTCACCCTGTCTCCTGGAAGCCCCCAGCCCCTGTCACTCAAACTCCAGACAAGGAATACACAACCTAGCAGAGGCAGGCTTGGATAGTTAGGCAAGAAAATACCTACTTTCTAAAAGTGGTATTTTCAAACACAGAATGTTAAAACCAACTTCACTAAAAGATGTATTTTATCATTCTGAGTTCAGGCATACTAAACTCGAATTTCTACCTGGTTCCCTGAGTCAGTTAGGATTATAAGATGTAATAATCTAACTGCCCATTCTGGCCTATGGGGAACAGGTAGCCTTGCAATAGTGAAAAACGAAAATGGCTGTAATTCACTATTAGGACATGCCACACACACCAGGGCATGTCCTACCTTTCACCTACAATGCACCCTGCCCTTGGGCCTACCTTAGGGGTGACTAATATGTATAAAAGGGAAGGTTTAGGGACTGGCAAGTGGGTACACTTGCCCAGTCAACATGGCAGTACCAGACTGCACACAGGCTCTGCAATGGCAGACCTGAGACACACTTTACAAGCTGCTCCGGTGGGTGGCACAACCAGTGCTGCAAGCCCACCAGCAGCATTTGATTTACAAGCCCTGGGCACACGCAGTGCACTGTACTAGGGTCTGACAGTAAGCCAAACAAGCCAATCATGGAGTCACTAATCCATACATCAATTTACCATAGGGAGCACTTGCACTGTGGCACTGAACAGCAGTGGCACAGTGCCCAAAAGCATCTAAAACCAGCAAAAACATAAGAGGCAACAGCAAAAAATGGAAGGGAGACCCACGCCAATGGTGCCAGGTCTAACACGTGTCCCCTCCAGCTGAAATGTGGGGAGAACTACCCTACCTCCGGGGAGTTCTCATCACTAAGGCGGAAAAACCTGGACAGACCATCAGCACTGGCGTGTTCTGTACCAGGGCGGTGTTCCACCGTAAAGTCCATCCCCTGTAGGGATATGGACCACCTCAACAGCTTTGGATTCTCACCCCTCATCTGCATCAGCCATCTGATGGGCCTGTGGTCTGTCTGAACCCGGAAGTGAGTCCCAAACAAGTATGGTCTTAATTTCTTCAGTTCCC
Organism: Calotriton arnoldi; assembly: GCA_963921515.1. NCBI lineage: Eukaryota > Metazoa > Chordata > Amphibia > Caudata > Salamandridae > Calotriton > Calotriton arnoldi. The sequence continues at coordinate 363,746 of CAWUFW010001537.1, forward strand.
AGACCACAGCAAATGCCTCACGCTCAATTGCACTCCACCTCTGTTCCCGTGGAAGTAACCTCCTACTGATGAAGGCTACAGGTTGGTCTAGGCCCTCCTCATTAATCTGTGATAGAACAGCCCCCACACCATGCTCTGAAGCGTCTGTTTGCACAATAAACTCTTTTGAGAAGTTGGGTGCCAGGAGCACGGGCGCCGTGCACATAGCAGTTTTCAGAGCCTCAAAAGCTTTCTGACAGGTGTCAGTCCAAATCACTTTCTTGGGCTGCTTCCTGGAAGTCAACGCCGTCAAGGGTGCAACAATGTTGCCATACCCCTTGACAAACCTCCTGTAGTAACCCGTGAGTCCTAAAAAGGCTCTCACCTCTGTCTGAGTTTTGGGGGGTTCCCAAGTCAGGATGGTTTCAATTTTGGGTTGTAGGGGCGCCACCTGGCCGCTCCCAACCTGGTGTCCCAAGTACACCACGGAACCCTGCCCGATCTGGCACTTACTCGCCTTGATCGTGAGGCCTGCTGTCCGCAGCGCCATCAACACTTCCCAGAGGTGGCGCAGATGTTCTTCCCAACTGGCGCTGAACACTGCAATGTCATCCAGGTAGGCGGCACTGAACTCTTCCAGTCCAGCCAACACCTGGTTGACCAACCTCTGAAAGGTGGCAGGGGCATTCTTCATCCCAAAGGGCATAACCCGGAATTGGTAGTGCCCATCTGGTGTGGAGAATGCTGACCTCTCTCTTGCCCCATCAGTCAAGGCGATCTGCCAGTACCCAGACGTTAAGTCAAACGTGCTGAGGTACTGGGCAGCCCCTAACCGATCAATGAGCTCATCAGCTCTGGGGATGGGGTGCGCGTCAGTCCTGGTGACTGAATTGAGCCCTCGATAGTCCACACAGAACCGCAGTTCTGGCGTGACACCCGGTGCGGCAGCCTTTGGGACCAAGACCACTGGGCTGGCCCAAGGACTGTTAGAGGACTCAATCACCCCCAACGCAAACATCTTGGAGACCTCCTCCTTGATGCAAGCTCTCACCCTGTCAGTCACCCTGTAAGTTTTGTGCTTGACAGGAGGACTGTCCCCAGTGTCTACATCATGGACGCACCAATCAGTGACACTGGGAATCAGGGAGAACAGGTCAGAAAACTGTCCCAGCAACTGGTGACAGTCATTCTGCTGCTCAGGGGTCAGGGTGGAAGAGAGGTTCACTCCATCCACTGACCCATCTTGCTCTGTTGCAGACAGGAGGTCAGGAAGAGGCTCAGTCTCGTCCTCCATTCCAGCATCTGTTGCTAAGAGCATGCCCACTTCGGACCTCTCTAAGTGGGGCTTCAGGCGGTTGACATGCAGGACCCGCAAGGGGTTCCTGGGAGACCACAAGTCCACCAAGTAGGTAACCGGACTCTTGCGCTCCACCACCTCAAATGGTCCGGTCCACTTATCCTGGAGCGCACAGGGCTCCACTGGGGCCATGACCCACACTTTCTGACCAGGCTGAAGCTCAACCAGAGTGGCATTCTGGTCGTACCACCGCTTCATCTCCTCCTGGCTGGCTTCCAGATTCGCCTCCGCGAGTTTTCTGAATCGCCTAGTTTGGTTCCTGAAGGCCAGCATGTAGCTATATACATCCTGGGGAGGTTTCCTGGGAGATTGCTCCCAGCCTTCCTTGACCAAACTCAAAGGTCCTCTCACTGGGTGACCATAGAGAAGCTCAAAGGGACTGAACCCTAGAGATTTCTGTGGCACCTCACGGTATGCAAACAGCAGGCATGGTAAGAGGACGTCCCACTTACGCCTCATGGGTTCCTCAAGACCCATAATCATGCCTTTGAGGGTCCGGTTGAATCTCTCAACCAGCCCATTACCTTGGGGGTGGTAAGGAGTGGTGAACTTGTAGGTTACACCACACTCCTGCCACAGGGACTTCATATACTTGGAAATGAAGTTGGTACCTCGGTCTGACACCACCTCTCTGGGAAACCCCACACGGGAGAAAATCCCCATCAGTGCACGTCCCACCACGGGGGCCGTCACTGTCCTGAGAGGGATGGCTTCCGGGTACCGGGTGGCATGGTCCACCAAGACCAGGATGAACCTGTTGCCCATGGCTATCTTGGGATCCAGAGGCCCCACAATGTCAATGCCCACCCTTTCAAAGGGGTGCTGACCACAGGGAATGGCTGGAGAGGAGCCTTGCGCTTTCTCCCACTCTTTCCACTTGCCTGGCAAGTCTGACAGGTCCTGCAATGAGTGTCTGAACTCTTGCGCATTTGGGGCCAATAAAAATGGGTGACAAGCCTCTCAAAGGTCTTGTCCTGCCCCAAATGTCCTGCTAAAGGCACATCATGAGCCAGCCCCAGTAGGAAGGCTCTGAAGCGCTGGGGTACCACCAGCACACGGGCTGACCCAGCCTCAGCAACCTTAGGCTCACTATACAGGAGACCATTCTCCCAGTAGATCCAATGTGATCCAGACTGATCACCTGCTGCTGGTTTGCAGCCTGCTGCCGCAAACCCACAAGAGAAGGGCACTTGTTCTGCTCCTCACAGAACTCTTCCCTGGAGGGACCTCCTTCCTGCTGCCAATGGGTCAGCTCAGGCAGGTCTCCCAGTTCAGCAATCTCTTCCCCGGTAGGCTCCAGGGCATCCCCCTCAGGGTCTGCCTCCTCCTGGGCCGTGGGAATCTCAGGGGCCGGTTTCCCGTGCCCCCTACCTCTTCTCTTTAAGGCAGGCGCCTGGGCCATTTTCTCAGGCTCCAGGTCCTCTTGAATACCCTTACTGGCTGCCATAGACCGAGTGGTCACGCAGGCCCACCAAGGCAAACCCAACATCTCTAAATGAGCTCTCCGCTCCACTTAGCCCAAGGGGAGCTCTCCAAATCATTACCTAACAGACATTCAACAGGCATGGCTGGCCTCACAGCTACTTGAAGAGTCCCTGAGACCCCCCCCCACTCAAAGGGAACCTGTGCCACCTTGCAGTGGCTCTCTGTGTTGTCAGCGGCAACAACTGGGAAAAATGCATTGGGGACTACCTGCTCTTCAGACACCAACCGACAACTGACAGCTGTCACACTGGCTCCGGTGTCTCTAAGAGCTTCCACCCTCTTGCCATTGATGGTCACCCACTGCCTGTATTTTTAGTGTTATCAGGCAGCTGGGTCCTGGGGACCACCTCACAGTCTCCTAAAGAGACAAGGGACATCTCTGCGCGACCCCACCCACCCTGGGCACCCATCTCCTCCCCAGGGCTACACTAGCCAACTGCCGGGGTGGTGCACCAGTGGGTGCTGTCTTCCCATACAAGGGACATCTAGCATCATAAGAACAGTGGCCTACTAGACCACACTTAAAACAGGTCTTGGGCCCCTTGTGAACAGGCTTATCTGTCGGGGCCACTGCCTTCTTCTCAGGGGAGGCTGGGAACCCTTCCCTTGGTTCCCTTAGGGATTACTTTGGGGCCCTTTCTGGAACTCCCTCTGTTTACCCTTGTCCCCCCACTCTTCTGCTGGGGACCCTGCCCACCTTTGGCGAAGTCTCCCACATGACCCTTCTGGACCCGGGTGCTCACCCAGCGGTCCGCTTCTCCTCAGCAAGCTTCCTAGGGTTAGTCAGCTTGCTATCAATAAGATGCTGGCGTAGCTCTGGAAAACAGTTATTTGACAAATGCTCCCATGCAAGCAAATCATAGAGCGCCTCAAAATTATCCACTTTGCTACCCTTCACCCAACCATCCAATGCTCTGCAAAAGAAAGACACATATTCCACCCAAGTGGTAGACTCCAGTTTCCTACAATTTCTAAACCTCTGTCTGTATAACTCTGGGGTCAAACCAAATCTGGACATTAGGGCTCCCTTCATGTGGGTATAGGACATCTGCTCCTCTGTAGGCAAATCCAACAAAGTGTCCCTCCCATCACTAACAAAGCGGCCCCACAACCCCGCTCCCCAATCCTTCTCAGGGACCCGGTGGGCCAACATTGCAGCTTCATAAGCCCTAAACCACTGACCAATATCCTCATTCTTGTGGAAATCTTTAACTACATCTTTGGGAATGTAGGTTCTTGCTTCTACATGCACTGGCGGTGTGCTGCTGCCAGAGGGAGGAACCTCTAACTTTTTGGCCTTGAGTTCCAATTCCCTCAATCCTCTCTCATGCTCAAAATGCATTCTCTTTTCCTCTAAGGCTAACTTCTTCATTTCTAACTCCATCCCAAGCTCTATTTTCTTGCTCTCTATGTCTTTCTGACCATCCATTTTGAGCCTAGCTAGCTCCAATTTATGCATCCTCTCCCTTGCTCTGTCCTCCAGCTCTCCTGTGGACAACCCTTTGGAAGAAACACTGCTGCCCGCCCCTGAAGGTGCTTTCCCTCCAGTTGGGCCCACTGGCCCCTCAAGTTGCTCATTTAAATCTTCTGCCTCCACTACTGGCTTCTCAGGATGCTCACTGGCATTCCTAGATTCTACCCAGGCCCTCAGTGCCTTCTGGTATTCCTCTTTCCTGGTGAGGCCTTTCACAGAGATTTTAAATTTCTTGCACAAAGCTTTGAGATAAGGCACAGTGTAAGTATCAATTCTCTCTTCTTCCAAAACAATGTCTACAGATACTATGGATGCTGACTTGCTCATGGTAGCAAAAAGACTGGCAGTTCTCAGGAATCAAAAATAGAAAAGAAGTTCCAAGGAAAAATTCTCAAAAAGTATGTGGTCGCGTTATGGTCTGCACTCACTAGTAGTGTACACCAATCACTGTATATGAATCACAAATGCAAGTCCAAATCCTCACCGCTGACCACCAATGTTAGATTTGGGGGTCTCTAGTTGGCATAGGTAGGTACCTGTGACAAATAAGGACCACTTGCGTCTAGTCCGGGTAAGGGGCTACACTCCTAAAATAACCCCTGCTCACCCCCTTGGTAGCTTGGCACGAGCAGGCAGGCTTATCTCAGAGGCAGTGTGTAAAGCATTTGTGAACACATTCAGTAATACAGTGACAACACTACAGATGGACACCACACAGGTTGTATTATAAAAATAGTATTTTTATATAGACTTAACACAAGACCAAACGACAAAAATCCACAATACTGTACTCAAAAATAGACTTTAGAATGTTATAAAATAGCTCAGTTCTCTCAAGTTGTAGATGCAACACTTTACTCTCAATGTACCTTGAATGCGTAACGCAAAAAAAACAAAAGGGTCGCAGGGAAGGTGATGCGTCGGTTCCTTACACTCAGGGGAGTGGATGCGGCGGTTCCTTACTGCTGCGCAGGGGAGTTGATGCTCGCTTCCTTACTGTGTGGGGAGGTGATGCGTCGGTTTCTTACTGCTCTCCGGTGCGATGCGACAAGATGGCACCTCGATGCGATACTCTTCTCCGGTGCAATGCGACAAAATGGCGTCTTGGTTGCGATGCGACAACGTTGGTGCGATGCGACACGCCCGACGGCCGTGCGGCGACTCAATGATCTTTGGAGCCGCGACAGGCCCTGCAACGCGCTTCTCCGGTGATGCGACGATGTCCTCTGTGGCAGCGTCCCGCTTCTCCGGCGATGCGCCGCGCTTCGGCGATGCGATGATGACAGCGGCGTCTCGCTTCCTCGGCGATGCGATGACAGCGGCTGCGGTGGCGACACGCTTCTCGTCGTTGCGTCGCGCTTCCAGCTCCCAGCGACACGCAGTCTCTCAGAAGGCCCAGCACAACAGCAGGCACTTCAATTCCCAGCAAGGGAATTCAGGGGGTTGGTGAAGTCTTGTATCCCTGAGACTTCAGGCAGGAGGCAAGCTCTAGTTCAAGCCCTTAGAGATTCTTCTTCAAGTTGATAGAAAGCACACTCAGTCCTCTTCTCCTTTCTTTGGCAATGAAGCAACCACTGCAGGCCAACCCCCAAACACACAGCACAGGGGTAGTCTCTTCCTTCAGCTTCCTGGTTCTTCTCCTCAGCAAAGGTTCGTCTTGATTCCCAGAAGTGATCTAATTTCCTAGGGGTCTGGGTCCCCTTTTTATACACCTTTTCTCTTTGTTCTCTGAAGGCAGAGAGGCCTTTGCCTAGTCCAAAACCAGTTCTGGTCAGTCCTGGAGCACTTTGTTGACAAGACTCCTTCTTTCCTTTCACAGTGTAGGCCAGGGACATCAGACACACCACAGGAGGTGGAGCCCGCATTGTGGAGGAAAGGCACAGCCCTATTCAGGTCCCAGGTGCAACTCCTCCCTCCTATCTGCATGCAGATCTCTCTATTCAGCCCTGTGCTGACTCACCCTGTCTCCTGGAAGCCCCCAGCCCCTGTCACTCAAACTCCAGACAAGGAATACACAACCTAGCAGAGGCAGGCTTGGATAGTTAGGCAAGAAAATACCTACTTTCTAAAAGTGGTATTTTCAAACACAGAATGTTAAAACCAACTTCACTAAAAGATGTATTTTATCATTCTGAATTCAGGCATACTAAACTCGAATTTCTACCTGGTTCCCTGAGTCAGTTAGGATTATAAGATGTAATAATCTAACTGCCCATTCTGGCCTATGGGGAACAGGTAGCCTTGCAATAGTGAAACACGAAAATGGCTGGAATTCACTATTAGGACAAGCCACACACACCAGGGCATGTCCTACCTTTTACCTACAATGCACCCTGCCCTTGGGCCTACCTTAGGGGTGACTAATATGTATAAAAGGGAAGGTTTAGGGACTGGCAAGTGGGTACACTTGCCCAGTCAACATGGCAGTACCAGACTGCACACAGGCTCTGCAATGGCAGACCTGAGACACACTTTACAAGCTGCTCCGGTGGGTGGCACAACCAGTGCTGCAAGCCCACCAGCAGCATTTGATTTACAAGCCCTGGGCACATGCAGTGCACTGTACTAGGGTCTGACAGTAAGCCAAACAAGCCAATCATGGAGTCACTAATCCATACATCAATTTACCATAGGGAGCACTTGCACTGTGGCACTGAACAGCAGTGGCACAGTGCCCAAAAGCATCTAAAACCAGCAAAAACATGAGGCAACAGCAAAAAATGGAAGGGAGACCCACGCCAATGGTGCCAGGTCTAACACTATGAGATTTATATTTTGGCGGAGAGGCTATCAGTCACCATTGAGATGGAGTAACCCGTCCGCCAAGATCTAAATCAGCCCTAGGCCTTTATTTAAATTAGTAAATGCAGGGCAACATGAAGTTATGAACCAAAAACAAGCCAGATGGTTCTAGCATCTTGTAGGGCAGAACAATGCCCCAAAACAGTTTTATAGCTTTTTGTACAATGTTCTCCTATGCAGGTAGTTTTATGAGTTCTCGGCTGCCCTTGAAAGCATTCATGTCTCAGTCCTCTTATTATGACAGTTTACAGTGTTGGGAAATGGAACTATAGGTACCAAGTAAAATGTAGTAGTGTATCAGATGATCTGTGATACATGAGGCATTTGTCCTATTTGCTCACTTGCAGTGGGTTTCAGTAGAGGCAGCTGAGAATCTGTCATAAATGTCACAAACCACAAAAAAGTGTAAACACTCAACACCCAAAAAGTGTACTAGGTGATCTACCCATAGAAAATGATAGTTTTTTGGGTTCCAAAGAACGTTTCATAAAGTAACTGTTCCAGTGTCACTGGACCTGATGGTCAATAACAGGGGGGACATCAGATACAGTTCAAGAGGAGAACAGTTACTGCTATTCTGAACTTCATGGTGAACATCACAATAGGGGGGTATTGGTGCTGGAAATGGGTGAAGATCCACAGCACGCTCCAGATGGAGGGGACTCTGGGACTGTATTTTCATATCTCATGAACAGCTAGTCATGGATGAAAAATGTTATCCATTGATGCACCCAATGGACCCATTGGTCCAGATAACATCTAGAAAATTGGAATTTAGGTTTAGGTTTCAGTCGCTTAGGTAATCCGCAATATCTTGGTGGTCCTTATGAGTGGGAGCAAGCAAACCCTTCTAGGATCTGCACTAGCAGCCTCAGCCAATAGGTCATAATGCTAAGCCCCAGGGTGAACAGGGAATAACCCTCGTGTCTATTTCAGGATGCAGAGGGGTTTACAAACTCCTTCAACCTCAGGGATGGCACGGAATGGTTTGGGTGGTTCAGGCCTGCCACACTCAGAGTACTGGAATGTCTCATATAGGTTATTGCCTCTCTTGCAAATCAGGAATCTTATTAGCCCAGGTGGTTATCCCTGTGTAGGTTAGTCCTTTGTGTTCAGAAAGGTTTTTAGGCTCAATGATTGTAGCAGACAGAACCCAGATAAAGGTGATACCACCATGGGTCGCTGAGGCACAACCCCAGGTGCTGCCCCAGTGACTGCGAAGCAGGATTGAACTTCATTTGTAGGGGCACATCTTATGCAACATACAAAATGCCCTCACACTGCACACATTCATATCACAAGCAGTCTCCAAACAGATCATATGTAAGCCCAAACATCAAAATTAGCGCTCCCCCATTACTGGAACGGTGTCCCCTGAACACACTACTGTTGGTCCCGAACAGGATTGGTATTCAAGTCAGCGCAAGGTGAATTGAAAAGATAAACCAAGACTGTAACTCCTCTTTATTCAACAATTCACAAAGGTTCCACCAATGAAGCTCATGGACTGTGTCGTTGATTATCAATGCTTTATTCTTTGCAAAGATATTCACTCTATTCCATGGACACATGAATTTTTTATTTTATACATCCCAATGCATTTCGAGCGGTGCCCTTCATCAGGAGTTATGGATTCGGGGCACTCGGTAATACCATGTAGTGTAGCTCCACCGGGCCCCCTCCCCCTATTTCAGTTCTGATTTGTAGTGTTTTCTCCTTGTGCCAGAGGGCCACACCATGTGTCTCCCAGTAACTGTAAACTTCCTTCAGCTGGCCATGTCCTATCATGCATTTCTGCAAAAACCACCCACCTGCAGTTGCGTGGCCTACAAACCCCCCCCCCCCCTCCACCCCCCAAGCCCACCATCGTTCTATAATTGGAAGCGACAAGACTCAAAGACGCTTCACCTAGACTGGATTATTGAACACTTGGTACCTGACTATTTCCTATGGATCGTAATATTCCTTCGTTCTTAGAGATACCATATTGTCCCTCCGTATTAAATGGATGGGACAGAAACTGAATGCACAACTGTATAAAGGTTTTTACTATTTTTTATTTTTATTTTTTTATTTTTTATTGGTTTAAACACACAAACCATATACAATCGACTGCATCACAACTCTGTTTACATTGCCATCAATCTGCACAGGTAACCCACAAACACAGGGTACTTCTATCACCCAGCATCTGCATTTCACTAAGACGAATGAGGAATATAAAACTTACAGTGTCTGAGGCCACCTATGCAATTATAGTCATCTAGCGACACAGCCGCTCTTCCGTTAATCATGGTAAATCAGCACTGCAAACATCATAATCTCCCAGCAATCAAGTCCCACTCTAAACCCTCCCTCTTATCCCATCCCCCTCCCTTGGCGCAACCACTATATACAATCAGCAGTGACAACAAGACACAACGGCGTGGAGGATGAACGAACATAGTACAGGGCAGTAAACAGGGCGATGGCTTCTCATCGCCAAAGGGAATGCACATATGAGTGGCTCGATGCAGTAAAATCGCAGACTAGATTACCTCCTTCTACTAGGTACTATCAGGCTGTGCCCTCTGATAAAGGTTTTTACTATGATATGGAATCTAAATGTAAATCAAAATCTTATATTTTTCATTAATTTATATTACTGCCTAGACCAGTGCTTCCCAAACCTTTTAGAACCACAACTCAATTTTTCGAACAATAAACTTTCGCGACACACCTACCTGCAGGCAGTGTTTTTAATGTAACTAAAGCATTGTGTGAAAGTGCACTGTCATTTGCAGACAGCACATTTTCCTTTGAAATGTCCACTAAATTTGCACAGACATACAGTTTTACTGATAAACCTATACAGCAAAACAAATGATAATATGTGGAAATCAGGTTTCAGGGACTATTTATCATTTGTGCATCTTGATTTGTTTTGATCCTATTAAAATTGTTGTTTCCATCATACATTCCGAATTACAAAAAAATGTGCTTCGTGTTTGCTTTCCTAACTGCTGAATGTGTGAAGTTCATGTACAGGTATTTACATTTTGTTGCGTGTTACAAAGAATGACATACTACAGCCTTTTCTTGCAACCCACAGTTTTGGAAACACTGGCCCAGGCATTCAAACTATTGTGATATTTGCATCTTAAACCCTGAACCTACATCATCCACCATGGGTAAGCTTTGGCAAGTAGTGCTCCCGAGAATCACTGCCTAAAGAGGAGGTTCTTGGTATTCAGTGACCGTGCACTAGTACCTGGTTCCTGGGCTTCCAAGGAAAGCTGACAATGCTTGTTACAAAGATTGCCTAGTTACCCCTGGGCTCCCTAGCCCGTGGTGAACATATCTAACAGATACTGATTAGGCAGTAAGCTAATAGGTGTACATCTTTAGTGCTGACAGTCTGGGGGTGGAACTTTGTGCCACTTGCATCCTATATGCTGGAGAGCATATGACCTGCTAACACCCTTCCGGATGAGATAGCTTGACATTAAAGAGCTGCTGAGATATGTCCTCCTATCTCTAGAGCACTGGCTCACAAGCAAGAAGGGCTGTTCAGTTTGAGCTTAGAGTTGTTTCCTTAGCAGTGCATGGTCTACAGTGGATCATTGTCCCTGCCTCAATTAGAGATTAAAAAAGTTTGCTATAATATGGAGTTAAGATTTCAAACCTGCTTCTTTGACAGTTGAAGGATTTCTGTTATACTGCTAGGATGTATTAAGAATATATTGCTTTTACACTATCTCTATAAAAATGACACGTCTGCACTTGTATATACGTAGGAAGTTTATGCATTTCAGATTTGCAAATTAATATTTCAGAATATCTCTGCTAAAGGTGTATTGTACTGTTTGTAACGTTAAAAGATTAGAATGCGGGGGCGTGGCCAAGGAGGCCAAGATGGTGGTCGTAATCTGGAACTGCTCCTGACCTCCTCTGCCATCCGTTGTCATGCTTGCTGCCCGGGCTGCGATCATTGGGCCCACTTTCTCCCCGCACTCCTAGATGGATCTGTGCTCACCTCGAAGGAGCTGGTGCCCCAGAGGCGAAGAAGTGCTTGACCACCAAAGTACATGAGCTGTGGCCTGGTTCCCCTCAGCTAAGGATGCAGCCTGTTAAGGGTCCACCCAGCTGGTGAGCAGCAAAGTGGCTGAGGGGGCGGTCGGACGGCGCTGCAGCGTGGTGACGGTGGGCTTTGCCGGGGGGCCCATCTGCTGCTCCGGCCCTCGTGGTCCCTAAGGATGCCTTCTCCCCCCTGACTGGGTCTGCCGGGAGCGTACCGCGTGGCCACGGCCACATCCCTGAGGGGGCAGAGTGCGAGAGACCACCCTCTCCTCCCCCACCGAGGCCTGCGGCTGCCAATGCGGCCTTTTGGTGCCAGGGCCACTGAGGGTGGATCACGCGCCCGCTTAAGCCCACTGTGAACGACTGAGTTTGTCGGGGGTCAAGGCCTGCTCAGCACAGTGGTGAGACTGCCCGCCCGGCCGCTCCCCCCCCCCGGCAAAAAGGAAAAAGGGATTGCCTCCACTCCATGCTCCTGGGAGACACCTCTCAGTTTTGGGATCTGAGAGGCAGATGCATATTCAAGCCAGGCACTGCGGCCCATTCACTCAATGGTGCCCTGGCCAGGGATATAGCTCCTCTGGACCCCACACCTCACAAGGTGAGGAGTGACTTCAGTCTACAAGCCTCTGTGCAGGTAAGGGGAGACCTCGGGGGCTGTATTGGCAGTGACTCTGCTTATGATTCATGAGGGGCTACCCCCTCCACCTCACCCCGGGACCCTGATGGATTGATGCCCTGGACCTACCAGCTGCCCTGACATTAAATCTTGCCCCTGGGGGCTCAGTGGCTGCTTGTGCTGCCTTAGGGCAAGTAGGGCAGATACAGGCTCTCTATACATCCTCGGCTCCCGAACCCGGCCCTGCGTTAATTACAATGGGCAAGGATAAAGCCCCGCAGCCCACTCAGACCCAAACCAAGATTGACCGCTTCACTACGGCGCCAGGGAACTCGACTGGGCATTCCGGGGATGGTGGACCCACTAGAGCATGCCCAGCCCGACCTGACCACCATCTTCCAGGCCATACAGGACTCAAAATCCGTACTGGATAACAGAATGGGTGAAGTTCAGACGGATGTTGCACTCCTCCATCAAGACCTTTGAAACATTGTCACCCAAGTCCCGGAGGCCGAGCGTCGGGTGTCCTTGTTGGAGGACGACGTGACTGTCCTGAAACGGCAGGTGGACGGTCTGCTATCCTTTGTGCAGTCCTGGAAGTGAGGGTGGAGGATGCCAAAAACCGCTTCCGCTGTAATAGCTTGCAAATAATGGAGTACCCGGAGAGGTCAGAGCCGCCAGACGCCGCAAAATTCCTGGAGGAATGGTTTCATCCAGTGTCAGCGCTCTCTACATGGTTTGTGGTGAAACAAAACAAGCCCCAGGTCCTTGGTCCAACGTCCCCCGCCCGGGGCTCCGGCGCACCTATTGATCGCTAAAATACTAAACTACCTAGACAGAGATGCAATCCTCATAGAGGCCCGTGGGCAAGCTGACCTTCATTTTCAAAATGCACACATAATGCTCTTCCCTGACTATACCAAGTCCATCCAGCAGCGTTGTCGCTCCTTCACAGAGGTCAAGCAAAAACTCTGAGCACTTAATCTCCAATATATGCTCCTCTTTCCAGCGAAACTGAAAGTCCTTTTCAATTTTAAATCCTACTTTTTTGACACCCTGAGCAAGTCAGGGAGTGGGTTGAGGAGAGAAGAGACCTGCGTGTGCAGCCAGACCGTGCGGACCCTGGTGATGGGCCACGTTAGTGTGCTGCAGGTCGACTCCCAGGGCCTCAGAGGAGGAAGCGGACTCATTCTTACAGGCCCGTGCTCGGGATCGTGGCAGGCTGGGCTTCGCGGGCTCAGACTCAGAGCCCCCTGCAACTGAAGTGATTGTGGGTGATGGAAGGCTGTTGGATGTCGTGCAGGAGCATGACCCAAGAGGGGAGACTTCTTTGGTTGAGCCTACTTAGACATTTACCAGCTGCTGATGGGCGGGTGGGGGATCGGTGGGTGTACCCAGGAGTGAATACCGCAGCCCTGGGTAACTTTAAGTCATTTTTGTTTTCTTTATCTCCGGCATTGCAACCTTCATGAAGCAGATTCATACAGTTTCCAGCTACTCTTACTCGCTCCCTTCTCTTTTCATTTTACTTTTGCCTCTGTTGAGGTCAAGTTTGGGCAGCAGATGCTTCCGGGGTGGAAGTATGGGGAAGGAGAAGTTGGGGTCATGGGAAATGGTTTGTTGTATTATGTTGTGCTCTTTAATGTTATGTCCACCAGTTTGTATTGCCACACGTGCACTGCGCCTCAAGTGTGGCTTGCCTGCATCCCCACTTCCGTTGACATCCCTGTGCCTCCGTTTGGGCAAGGCTCACTGCTGTTCTGCCATCAAACCCACAACTGCGATGCCTTCATTGAAACTAATGTCCTGGGATGTTACTGGCCTGCTGGACCGCATTAAATGCACTGCCGTCCTGCGCTACGCCAAACGCTTCCATCCCGCGGTTCTCATGGTGCAGGAGACCCATCTGCTGGGAACCCAATGTCGATTCCTCCAGCGCTATGGTTACGACAGGGTATATCACTCAGGGTACACCTGGGGATGGGGGGGGGCATTTTGTTGCATAGAGGATTCCCCTTGGTGGTCACTAAGACACACATAGACCCTCAAGGTAAATATGTCGGGCTAGAGGGCTGCCACCATAATTTCCTCTCAGTGTACATACTCAACCAAGCACCCACCGTTACACTGTCCTTGTTGACCTCCTTATTCGCCAATCTGCCAATGGGCATATCCATCCTTGGTGGGCATTTTAACACAGTGCTTAGCCCAGAACTGGGTGCGACTGGGCACCCCACCCTGGGACGCTTCTCCCGGGCAGCCAACATGCGGCCTGGATGGACAAGTTGGGGCTCTGTGATGCGTGGAGAGTCTGGCATCCCTGCAAGCATGTCTATACACACTTCAGCAGTGCTGGATCGACCTCTTCCTGCTACCGGCCACAGATGACTATCCTTCCGCGGGGAAACTCAGACCATGCTCCCCTTACCATGACAGTCAGGTCGGTAGACCAGTCTCAGAGACCCATTTGGCATCTCAACGCCTGGTACCTCACTGACCCCCACTTGGAGACTTACCTGGAGTCCGAAATACACTCCTACTCTAGAATAATGAGGGGTTGGTATGTTCGGCGCGTACCCTCTGGGAAGCTGGTATCTCAGGGAGACGTCCCTCTTTTGAGTACCTGGAGATTCACATCTCCCTGTTCCCGGAACTTACAAGACACCTTAACTTGGCTTCCTTGGTGTCTAAAATGAAACACGATATCTAGAAGAAGGCTCAGCTTCCACTTCACGTTATGGGCTGTATAGCCCTCTTTAAGATGATGATCCTCCCCTGCTTTCTGTACATATTTCAAGATTTCCCGCTCCTGATCCCCACCCAGTGGTTTCATACTCTTAATTCCATTCTCAGAACTTTCCTCTGCTCTGTGGGCTGTTCACGCATTGCCTTCCTCCACTACAGGCAGTTCCCTTACGACAGAGGGCTAGGGATGGTGGACCTCCTCTTCTACTACTGGGCCTTACAACTGATTATCATTAATGACTGGTTCAATGGCGGATTGGACGACCCAACCTAACATGGGGAGCTCTCCCTTCTGGGACTAGACAACATCTTAAATATTTTATATGGCACATCGATACCCCGTATACTCCCCGACGTTACCTGCGTAGTCTTCATGTGCTGGAGATGGTTGGTTCCGACGTCTGACTGGGATGACCGCCCTCTGGAAGGGGAGATGGCTACATCACACATCTGGCTTGGAGGTATTCCACAAATGGGACACCATAGGCATTAAGATCCTCAGGGATGTATGGGCGGGGAATCTTATCTTGACTTTCTGTGACCTACAAGATCGCTATCACCTCAACCAGACACAATTCCATCAATATTTACTATTACACCATGCCCTCACTGCCAACATACCTTTAGGTACTGCCATCCCAGAATTTAGCCTCCTTGATACCAGGCTAATGTCGGGCGCATTGGCAAAGGCGGCATATCTCCATTGTACTGCTCACTCATTGTTAATGACCCACATGGATTTGTCGCAGTCAGACACCGTTGGGAGGGGTAGGTTGGCGAGCTTGATGAGATGGACTGGATGGAGGCCGGGCTGGCCCTACGTGTGCTGACCATTCCCACGCACCTCCGTATGATCCAGCTAAACTTCCTTCATGTGACATAACTAACCCGATACAATTGCATCGTGCTGGAAAAATCCCTCAACCTTCCTGTTTTCGGTGCTCCACAATACTGGCTGACTTTTATCATATGGTCTGGGCCTGCCTCATCCTCTCACCTTACTGGCAGTGGATACAGCACAGACTCTCAGAGGTCCTGGGGCGAGCCCTCAAACTGACCCCAGAGTGGACCTACTGGGCTTGATCGGTGATCTTAGTGGCCCGTGGGCGGGCCGTAGGTTCATAGGAATTGCCTCATTAATTGCAAAGTGAGACATTGCTCTGCGGTGGAACTCCCCGAACGCCCCTGTAGCGTAATGGAGGTGAGGGGTAGACTGGTGTGCTCCATTGGAAAAGCCTTTATACGCTGCGCAGGGTTGCCCGCAAAAACACAATAATATGTGGGGGAAATAGAGGGCTTACTACGGATTGGGGATGGGATTCCTAATGGTGATATGTGTAATTTTGTGGCGCTGTGCAGCTGTAGATATGCTCTTTTTTTTTTTTTTAAATATCTTTTTATTGGCATTTATATTTATTGTTAACACACAATCATTGCAGTTACTGAAGTATATCAGGAGCACTAACAGTATAAACTATATGTATTACACTTGATACAATCATCCAGGTGCTCCCTGCAAGACAACAGTTAGTCTTAAGCTCCAGATCGTTTACAAAAACAATCGAATGGAAAATAGTTAGTTCTGTTGGAGACAGCCAGCATTATAGTATTCCCTTGTTATTAAACTTCCGATTCAGTGGGGAATCGTTGAGCAGCTATTCTGTGCAGTTGACCGTTAGCGTACTTATCAATATTATCTACATTTCCAGCTCTGCAATATAAACTCAATCATTTTTTAGCTAATGATACATGCCATTGAAAAAGATAAACCATGCAAAATAAACCTTCAACCACAACTAAGTCTAATCCACCAGAGGGCTGCCCATAGAGTGTGCTATGTTAATGTAAAGAGTGTCCTAAAATCTTCGAGGGGGTGGCCAGGGGTGGGGGGCGGTCCCAACATGCCCAGGGGGAAGGGAAAAAAAAAAAAAAAAAGGGGGTGGTCACGACGCCTAGGTGCAAATCTCTCTCTATCCTTCAGATTCAGTCGAGGTTGAAGTCTGAGTCTGAATCGGTGCACGACATGCTTCCCATAGTTTCACCATATCTGCCCAAGGGGCTGCCAATGGTTTACGTCGTTTCGTGGTCCTATCCTCGCGAAGCAAAGCCTGTTCCTCTGCTCTAGCCCAGCGCGTAACATCTTCCTCCCAAGCCCCTACCAATGGTGCGTGCTTTGATTTCCAACCCAGAGCTATCCGTCTCCTGGCCAGGATAAGAGCCAGGTCAATAAACCTATGTCCCAGTTTTAGTGGCCGGGGTCTTGGGAATAAACCCAACAAGCAGACCTCAGGAGAACACGTCAAGGATCTGGAGAAGACGCTGCTAAGCAAATCAACAACCCTGCCCCAGAAGTCCACCAGCAGTCCACATGCCCAGATCATATGGTCAAAGTCTGCATCTAAATGCGAGAATCGAGCACAGGTCTGATCGTCCCTGGCATAAACCACATTTACCCGGTGAGGGGTGAGATAAGTACGATGAAGAATGTTAAATTGTACCATCTTAAAAGCCGTGTTCCGGGATACCTTTTTTGTACTACTCAAGACCTTTTCCCATTCCTTCTCAGTCAATGGTCTGGTTAAAGTGTGCTCCCATCGCTCCTGTAGTCTAGACAAGGTTTGAGGCGTCAGCTCCCTTAGTGCCAAGTACAACCATTTTACCAAATGTCCCGCCGAACCTAGAGTCAGCAGTGCCTGTAGTACTGGATGTGTATCCGGCTCATTTCCCGCTATGCCCCATAATTCTGACATCGCTCCTCGGAGTTTATGGTAATTTAAAAATTGCCCTGGTGGGAGTTCGTGATATTCTAGAAACTCTGGTACCGGTAGCAATTCACCATCTCTATAGCAATCGCCAAGTGTCTGCACTCCCGCCTCCTCCCAACCCACCAATTGTCGGCCAGTAAGGGGGGAACCTCTTCCCGCCTGGGGGATACCTGTCAATGGTATACTTGGTGCATAGAGCAGGGTTCCCTTGGAAGGCGCTGTGCATCTGTCCCAACAAGTCATCGCCACAGAGAGCAGCACCCCCATGTGCGTAATCTTTCGGCGACGATCAAGCAATCTAGGAAGCAAGGTCTTGTGTAAGGCGCTAGGCGGGAGCGAGAATACAGACAGGTCTCTGCCCCCTAACCATCTTGCAAGCCATTGAAGTTGGGCCGCCAGATAAAACGCCTCAAAGTCAGGGGCCCCCAGCCCCCCGCCCGCCAACGAATGTCTCATGGTCTGTAAGGAGACCCTATTCCGACCACCATCCCACACCAGATCCCGTAGCATCCCGTCGAGCGTCCCAAACCAGCTTTTGGGCACCACAACCGGTAGGTTGACAAAATAATACAAAAGTCTCGGTAACATTACCATTTTAGATAATGCTAGTCTGGCCATGACTGGGAGCTTGAGCGTGCGCCAAAATGCCACGTTCGCTCGAAGCTTTCTCAACGCACCTCCTAAATTACCATCGAATAAATCAGTTTGCGTGTGGTAAATCTGTATCCCCAAATATCTAAAGGAGACCGATGCCCATTCCAGGCTAGGTGGAAAAGCCGGGGGCCGCGGGAGAGCAGAGCCCAGCGGGAAAACACAGGTTTTTTGCCAATTCAAACATAAACCAGAAAGTTTTGCAAATTCCTCAAATATTCGTATCACAGTATGGATCCCACCAAGACCCTCTCGCAAATATATCAACACGTCATCGGCGTATAACGAGATTATATGGTCGATTCCATCAAGCGGTATTCCCAATCTACTCCCTTCCTATCGAAATCGTTCCGCCAGCGCTTCCATCGCCAGTGCAAAAATCAATGGCGACAGGGGGCACCCCTGCCTAGTGCCTCTATGGATAAAGTACGGAGCCGATATTACGTGGCCAGTACGGACCCGGGCTTGCGGCTTCGCATACAAGAGGTGAACCCAGTTCTGCCACCCTTCCCCCATTTTCATTTTCCCCATTACTGCCATTAAAAAATCGAAGCGCAGAGAATTGAAAGCTTTTTCCAAGTCTATTGCTGCCACTACTGCATTTGGGAAATTTCCTATATCTGGATGAAACAAGACATGATAGAGTCTCCGGAGGTTGGCTGACGTTGACCTGGTGGGGATAAAACCGTTCTGGTCCACATGAACCAAGTGTCTCATATGGGGCAAAAGCCTAGTTGCCAGCGCTTTGCTCAATATCTTCAAATCCAAGTTTAACATGGATAAAGGGCGGAACTCAGTCAGTTGAGCATGAGTATTTTTAGTTTTTGGTAAAGGAATCACCAACGCCTCCCTAACTGATGGCGGTAATTGCTGGTCTTTGAGTGCAATAGCATACACCTGCTCTAGTTTTGGTGCCGAGATATCTACGAAAGTAGCATAAAATTCGGCCGGGAGGCCGTCCGGCCGCGGCGTTTTCCCTCCAGCCATATCTCTAATAGCCGCTCTAATTTCCCCTGCTTTAAGCGGTAATGCCAACGAGGTTTCAGTATCACGGTCTAAGCTTGGCAAGCTCAATCTCCCGAGATATGGGATTAGTTCTTCCTCTCGATTCCCTTCCGGTAACCCATAGAGTGACTCATAGTAAGTGCGAAAGGCAGCGTTAATAGCTAATGGAGACAAGAGTAGTTTGCCACTTGCATCCGTTACGCTGGGAATAGGTGTACCCCTAGACTCCGGCTTAATCAGCCAGGCTAATAATCGTCCAGCTTTACCTCCCTCCATATGTTGTTTTGCTTGATAGGCTTTAACGTCCAATGCCCTCAATCTATCCCAAGTAGAGTTATAGAGGCTCTTTACCTCCGCCAGCTTACTCTGCGAACTGGCCCCTCCTGCAATCTCTCTATCTAGTGCCAAAATACTCCCTTCTAAATCATCCAGTTCCTGGGTCACCATCCTAAGGAGTCCCACCTTCTGTCCCATACAGTGTCCGCGAACCACCACTTTAAACGCCTCCCACTCTATTAACGGGGAACTTGCAGTCCCCTGATTTTCAGCAAAATAATGTCCCAATGCCGCCGAAAGGAGTTGACGAAACCATCATCCTCTAATAACGCTGGGTCTAGCCTCCACAAGGGGATGGGGGTCCGCTCAGGGGTGGGTGTGAATCTCAAAAGCAGAGGACTATGGTCCGAAAGGGATCTACCCAGATATTCAGCTCCCGTCATTGTGGTGGACAATGCAGCAGTACAGAAAAACATATCTAGTCTTGTGTGCAAGTCATATATGTGCGAGTAATAAGAGTATTCTCTGCACTGTGAGTTTTGTAACCGCCAGATATCCAACAGATCCCACCCCACCGCCCAGTCTCGAAGGCCCCTTGCCGTGGCAGCGGCTAGTGTAAGCTGTAGATATGCTCTTAATGGTGGATTCCAAAATTTAATAAAGTTTGATATAAAAAAAAGAATAGCATGCTAATAAATCAAAACAGTGTGTAGATATATGTATGTCTGTATATATATGTGTGTGTATGTATATATATATATATATATATATATATATATGTGTGTGTATATTCGCAAAAAAAAACAATGGTTATAGGGACGTTATAGTTAGGGTCAGATTTTACTCATACAAAACCAGGGAAATTCAGCCGTTATAGTTACCTACTATAACTCGTGCCCCCGCAATGCACTGCTTATGACCCCACATATTACATCACTCACGATATGGTCAGTGACATCGTGGAAGACATCACTGATGACTTCTCAAATGGCATCATTGATGGGGGATGAAGTCCACTTTAGTCCTGAGGCGGTCAGGAGGCAAGGGGACCTCATCCCCCCACCAGCAGTGCGCCGAGAGGCGCTTTTGCAGAGTGGTGGAGAAAGGGGCATGGCCTGCGACCACCTCTCAGCAATCCCACTTTGTGGGGCTTACTGGAGGTAACAGGTGGGCTAGTTGGCCCCTACTGACCCTCAGCAGCGAAGGGGACTTCATCCCCCAACCAAGGCCAACAAATGGCCCGACCCCATACCCCGGGCCATTTCTTTTTTTTTTTTAATTTCTTTTAAGGGAGGGGTGCTCCCTTTCCCAGGCCTATTCCGGCCCCTGGGACCCCATCACCCGGGGCCCGGCCATTTCTTTTCTTTAAGAAATAAAAGGGAGGGGGGGGCGAGCAGCTCCCCTCCCGGGCACATTTCGGCCCGGGATCCCCATCCCCACAGGGCATGGCCATCTCCTTGGGGACCACGGGGTGCCTGAAGCTCCCGCGGTCCCGGTTGGCTCCCGCCTCCTGCAGGAGCCGGCACTGCTTTTTACAGCCAGGGAGCTGCTGACATGCAGCTCCCCGGGTGTAAAAAGCAAAGTGCTCCACTTTAAACAAGCGAGAGCAAAATGATCTCGCTTGTTCAAACCGGAGCACACTGTTTGCTCTTCAAACTATTAGCCCTGGGGAGGTGGCGGTCCCCGGGGCTGTGTGGGGGGGGGCATTATAATAAAATATAGCCCCAGGGAGGTGGCGGTTCCCGGCATCTTTATTTTTAATTGCCCCCAGGTCCCGGGGGCCTAAAGTAAACAAACTCCCGCGCTTCGTTTAAAAACAAATTTGCGGATCCACTGTGCATCCCTCCCAATTTTTTTTTTTAAATGCTTTTTTTTACCCTGGGGCTCCCTGTGGGACCCCCTGAACAGGCCTAGGGTGTCAGGGTGTTTCTACCCTGCACCCTTTTCTTGTTTTTTAACGTTTTTGCTTGTGACTCAGTTCAACCAAGTCACAAGATGGCTGCCAACACTTCCTCCTTTGAAGTGTTGACAGCCAATCAGATCTTGGGCACGAGATCGGGAGGGTTCACAGATCCACCGCAGCCACAGTTGTATATCTGAGAAATCTTTAAATTTCTCAGGAACTACTGAACGGATTTACACCATTTAACAAAAAGAGTGCTTTCTGGACCAAGGGCTACCTATCTGCCAAATTTGGTGTAATTCCGGTCAGCAGTTCGGGCTGTAGCCATGTCTAAAGTTTCCTAAGGAAATTAACATGGAGAAAAGCGTTTTGGTACCCCCCCTTTTCTCGACCCCCGCTTGATGGATCACTCCGAAAGTTTCAAGACAGCAGCTGACATGACCACCCCACTAGTTATGAAAATTTCGCGAAGAATCGTCAAACGGCGCCAAAGTTATTGACAAATCAAAAAACACTTTTCTATGGAAACTAGGTCCTAACTATAACTACCTACTGGCGACCTCCATTAGGTAATATGTGTGTGTGTGTGTGTGTTTGTGTGTGTGTGTGTGTGTGTGTGTGTGTATGTATATATATATATATGTATATATATATATACATAGGTATATATGTATATGTGTATATATATATATATATATAGATATATATATATCAATCACAAAGAGAAGCGCCGGAGCCCAGTTTAAGTCACCACCAAGCGATTTATTCCATGAATTGGCACCATGCTTCCATTCATTTTCCTCTTTCCTTACGCGTTTCGGCTCCACAATGAGCCTTGATCACAGGTGTGTAGGTTTGACAATAAAGTGACTATGTGCTGAATATATAGGCTGTCATGTGACCTGATAGTCCTAAATCCTCTTACATCCAGAATGCACTAGAAAAGTTCAAATCCAGCATAATTGCATCCGACTAAAGTGCATTAGTGTCAAGTCTTTTTGAAATGGCCACAGGCAATGAATAAAAGCTAAGTAGCAAGTGTAAACAGTCATTTAAAGCCTTCAGTGCATAAAACAAAAGTTCGTATTAATTTCCAACTGCAAAATACCTTGTATTTCAGCTTCCAGCCTGATTCGAATGCACTGAGTTCATAGTAAAACGTGGTGATAAACAAGTTTTCAGAAACGCAAGGGGAGTCCAGCTTGCCCGGGGGCCTAAAGTAAATGAACTCCTGCGCTTTGTTTTTTTTTTAAAAATGCCATTTGGATTCGCGGATCCACCGTGCATCCTGCCAAAATCTTTTAAAAAAATGCTTTTTTTGACCCTGGGGGTCCC
Organism: Calotriton arnoldi; assembly: GCA_963921515.1. NCBI lineage: Eukaryota > Metazoa > Chordata > Amphibia > Caudata > Salamandridae > Calotriton > Calotriton arnoldi. Next base: position 386,198 of record CAWUFW010001537.1, read on the forward strand.
TTTGGGACCCCCTGAACAGGCCTAGGGTGTCAGGGTGTTTCTACCCTGCCCCCTTTTCTTGTTTTATAACGTTTTTGCGTGTGACTCAGTTCAACCAAGTCACAAGATGGCTGCCAACACTTCCTCGTTTGAAGTGTTGGCAGCCAATCAGATCTCAGGCATGAGATCGAAAGGGTTCGCGGATCCTCCGCAGCCACAGTTGTATATCTGAGAAATCTTTACATTTATCAGGAACTACTGAACGGATTTACACCATTTAACAAAAAGAGTGCACTGAGTTCATAGTAAAACGTGGTGCCAAACAAGTTTTCAGAAACGTGAGGGGAGTCCAGCTTGCCCCTCCTATTGATAAAACTTATTTTTGTAATAATACTAATGTACGCACTGTATTGATAATGTACTATAATGACTTATAAGGCAATCAACAATTGTAATCAGTCTCTGGTATTTGAATTGAATTGGTTACTCATTAAAATTATTGTTGTAATGACACTGCGAACTACAAGTCCCAGAATACTGTAACATGGGATTGAGTATAAAAACGAACAGAGGCGAAGGGCTTGCCAACCGTGATAAAGACCGTCGGGTCGAATCGCATCGGTGGAGCTGTTGAAGCTGCAATAAATTACTTTCAAGTCAACTTCCTGGAGTGCGGCAAATTTATATATATATATATATATATTTTTTTTTAAATGTTATTTATTACCTACTGGCAGTCGCCAGTAGGTAGTTATAGTTAGGACCATGGTTCATTAGGAAAAGTGTTTTTGGCTGGCCTATAACTTTGGCGTCGTTTGACAAATCTTCACAAAAGTTTCCCAAAGAAGTGTTTTAGTGAGTCTTGTTGTGCATGGAAAGTTTCGGGTTGATCCGTCAAGCGGGGCCGAGAAAAAGGGGGGGTCAAAAAAGTGCTTTTCCCATGTCAATTCCCATAGGACCTTTAGACACGCCTGCAGCCCGAACCGCTGGACGGAATTTATCAGGAAGGTAGATTTTGGCTTGCAGATCACGCTTTCAGTCATCCGGTATAAATCCGTTCAGTAGTTGTTGAGAAATTTTAGAGAATCAAGATAGTGATATCTGTGGCCGTGGATATTTTGTAATGATTCCGCAATTAACCGTGGATTTGCGCGCCAACAGGAATGCCAAGATTGGCTGGCCGAAATCTGAGGAGAGAGTTGCGGCTGCCATTTTATCTCATGGGAGATGGTCCCCGGAGCTCAAAATAAAAGTGAAAAGCAGTAAAAGGGGTCAGGGTAGAGGTACCTTCACCCCATGGGTGGCATATGGGGGTGTTGGTGGGGCCCCTTATGTGTATAACACCTCCAAATAATGTTTCTTTTTCCCACAAGCAATATTCACAGATTCGTCGTGACCGTCAGTGCGGCCCTCCATGTAACATTGTGACGAATGTAAACATATAGCTGGAAAAAAATACATTCACAGACCCACTCAGACATTGACGCACCCACTCACAGACCCACTCAGAGACTCACACACCCACTCACAGTCTCACCCAGAAACTCATGCATCCACTCACATACCCACTGAGAGAGTCACGTACCCACTCACATAGCCACTCAGGCACCCACTTACAGACCCACTCACAGACTCTGACACCCACTCACAGACCCACTAATACACTTACACACCTACTCACAGACCTACTAGTAACTCATGCACCCACTCACACACCCACTCAGACAATTATGCACCCAGTCACAGACCCACTCAGACACTCACACACCCATTCACAGACCCATTCAGAGTCTTAGACACTCACTCTTAGACCCACTGACTCATGCACTCACACACAGACCTAGTCAGACACTCATGCACCCAGTCACAGACCCACTTAGACACCCACTCATACACTCAGATACCCACTCATAGACCCAATCAGACACTTACACACCCACTCACAGACCCACTGAGAGGCACACGCATCCACTCACAGACCCACTCAGATACTCACGCATCCACTCACAGACCCAGACACTCATGCACCCACTTACATACCCACTCTGACAGTTACGCACCCACTTACAGACCCACTCATACACTCACACATCCACTGGCAGACCCACTCAGACACTCATGCACCCACTCACAAACCCACTCACTCAGACACTCATGAAACCACTCACAGACCCACTCATACACTCATGCACGTACTCAAAGACCCCTTTAGACACTCACATACACACTCACAGACCCACTGAGACACTGACGCTCCCAGTCACAGATTCATTCATAGACTCATACACACTCACAGACTCACTTAGATAGTTACACACTCTCAAAGACATACTTAGACTGTTATACAGCCTCAAACAGAGCTTGTCAGGCAGTTATGCACCTACTGACAGATCTACTCAAAGACTCATACATGCACTCACAGTCTCATGCAGACACTTGTACATCCAGTGACAGACCCACTGACACACCTAAGTAGCCAGTCTGATTCACAGTTTCAGTTTTTTAGTTATGAATTGTGAATGTGCTGGTGGCTATTGAATGTCTGCTTTTGCTTTGCGAGTTTGTGACGTATTTGCGAACATCACGACGTCGTCACAAACAATAAAAAATTAAAAGAAAACATATATGGGAAAACAAAAAAATAACTCTACATTAAAAAACACACCCCTGTTTTTTGAGCGTGATGTATTCCGTGAGTTCCATCCTCACGTATGGAGGCACCGGCTGAGAGTTCGGCACTGTGGTGGAGGTTGGAGCAAGGATATTAAAGATAGTGCCTGAACCGTCGCACGAAGCAAAAGGATTCCGGTGCCTTAGGCTGAGTTATTCAAACTCAAGGATACCCTGTTATATAAATGGGCTCCAACGGACCGACTTCTGGTTACTGCGGAAAGCGAGGAGTATTGGTACGCCGTGACAAGCAGCGGGACTAAACCTTTGTATTAACGAGGATGTTTGAGGAATGGGCATGCCATGTGTATTCCGATTGCCCCATGAAGGAACTAAAGTGAAGGGAGGTATCTTACCTGACAAATTGAGCAAGCAAATAGAGCAATACAATGGACTCCATATGAAATGAAATTGATCAACAACACGCCAAGATGGCGAATATACAACTATAACATCCGAAGCAATAGCGCATAGTCCGGCGTTGCTTTTTACTGTGGCAAGAACACCAATAAGAACACTATTAGGACATTTCAAAATGAACTGGGCGTGCTGGTGTTACTTTGATTTAAGAGCATTGAGAAAGGCATTTCGCCGAAACATGTTTGCTGGAATTAAAGAATTAAAATCACATACTCTGTGAGTGCTCCACAGGTTTTTTGAGCGTGATGTATTCCGTGAGTTCTATCCTTACGTATGGAGGCACCCGCTGAGAGTACAGCACTGTGGTGGAGGTTGGAGCAAGGATATATATATAGATATATATATATATATATATATTTTTTTTTTATCTGAGTCTACCACAATAAACAAATATGTCTTGTGAACCCAAGCATGCTGGAGCCTGTTTTGAATATTGGGAATGGGCGTTGTGAATATATATATATATATATATATATATATATATATATATATATATATATATATATATGTGATCAAGGCCCTTGGAGGGCTGAAACGCGTCATGGCGGTCGTGCATTAAACAATAAACTACTTTGCACGAATTACTGGGTCCGTGTTCGTCTATCCGGGAGAAAGGAAGTAACACGACGAAACTTATCTGCATATATATATATATATATGTATATATGTATTTGTGTTTTGCAGAACATTAATTTTCGACTTAAAAAAATAAACGTCACCTTAAAAAACAAGTTTGCCATCGTGCCTGCCTTTTGTCTGACTTGTGTTTACCTTCGCCTTCGGTAAACAGAGCTTTCCTGTAAGTGGCAGTTGGATAATTGTCAATATTGAACAAAACTGGAGGTAAAAGGAACATGAAGTCTAGCCAGCTAGAAGTTGTTCTTAAGACAGTGTTTGTGTCCATGTAGTTTGAGTGGGTGTCCAGAGCAAAGGGGCTAATCATTAAATTGGTATCAGACTAATCCCAGAAGTCGGTAACATTATTCCATTCCATCATTCTTCGTGTATCATCAATAATGTGGACACACACTGGCCTTGGCACACCAGCCAGCACTAAAAGAATGTATTTTTAATAAACTTGATTTGTCAAGGGCTTTCATTTTAAGACACAATTACAGCCACTGCACTGCAGCAAGATAAGCACAAACCCCACGAAAATTCTAGGGCTGCGACGGGGATCATATTGTCGCGTCAGTCTGCCATGAATTTATCACAAACTACATCTTGAAGATATTTTTGGATCAGGGTTGTGATACCTTAGTTGTCAAGCTGACCTGTTGCATGGGGTGGGCTTTGCATCCACCCCTTACAGCCTTTTGCTTTCTTCCACAAGTCTCTGTCAGCCTTTGGCTTCAGTCGTTGTCAGTGACATGCTGGTTCAGCCACATGAAGTATTCATCTCTCACCTAATATTGTTGGCTGTTTAGGTGTATCCTTCTGCCTCCATTTGAGTGCCTGAGTTGAAGTACATGGAGCACTAGTTTAAGGATAGAGTCCACTCTCTCCAGCCCTGCTGTCTCCCTCCCCTGTGTCATGTTTTAATGTACTACTGATGTCTGTGTTCTCATATCACACAGACCTATTGGCTAGGTCAATCTTTGTTTCAAGGAAGTAGTCAACAAAGCACAAGCTACTCTGGATTTATTTTACAAGGCATATCTCGAGCCACCATTTATTATTTGTGTGTTACTTTAAAGTGCCTTTAGTGCCACCCATGAGAATTTGTATGTACTGTGGCTCTGTGCAATGCTGGTGCCCTAGCAGTTATTGTCATTTGCGCCCTGTATGCCAGTAGGTTTGTCTTGTGGATTGTTACCTGCCTTGTTATGTTGGCCTAGGCCTGGCTGCCATGCTGCTTTTCTTTGCGCACGTTACACTGAGCCCGGCCTCCCTCGCCCTTTGCTCGTGCCAAGTTCTTTTGCACTGTCTGCATTTTCTGTTGTTCACCTTTTTGGGCTCAGTCTGCACAAACATGTACAAGGTCGCATAACAATGTATTTTGGTTCTTCCTGATATGGCCAGTCTCGCGCACCCAGACATAACATTAGGTGCAATTGCCATGAAGAATTTGGTATGCTTTTAATACTGTGGTTTACTAGCGCTTAAGACACTTGAAGAAATCCTTTTCAGTGAGAAGAGCTATGATGTCCTGCTGATGTAATTCTGCATCTAGAGACTGAGGTATGGGGGTTCGCTAGTCAAAGCCCAGAGGTCTTCTATTTCTATAATAAACTATCTTACTGCACGGGGAGGGTGGTAATGTTATTTAGACATTTATCCACTGAGTTATGAAATGCTTTCCCCGTTTGTATTCTATGGAATTGTAACCATGCTGCTTATATTATTCATATGCATTATGCTATTAGTACTGACACGTGTACTGTACATTAGAGCACGTAAGTTGGAATAAACATTTTAACCTATCCAGTGTCTCTTCCTACGCATCTTGTGGACAGGTACGAGTGAGTGACGAAAGAGTGTTCTTGCTTCTGTGAGTCCTGAGATAAAGATACCGTGTTCTGGGTTGTCCAAACATTAGTACTTGGGTGCTAATGGGATGCTAAGCTAGTTGGGTTGGGGTTTTTGGGTGCTACGGTATATGGTGGCAAACCACTGTATTCCGGGGTCCCATTTTCCTGTGCATAGCTCTGTGTATGTGCAGAAACCTTATGACATGGCGCGACCACCGTGGGGCAGCTTATCTGCGAGACGCTTGAGTAGTACTTGTGCTTGTCCACAAACCCCTCGCGTACGCTTCCGGAGGCGTATGTGACGGTGATACCTCCTATATTGAATGTTTTATAGGTTCTTTCAAGCTTGATATTATTAAAAAAGGTCAGTTAACAGACCCATTTTTGTGCTCCCTGTTAGGTTGTCGAATATAATTGTTTAGTCATGGCTGGTGTGGCAATAGCTGCACATAGTCGAGGAGCACTCCGAGACCACTTAGCTGTGTATGGAGTGCCCGATACAGGGGTCGAGTTGGTCTTTGTGGTTCAAGCCGATCCGGCTTATCACTTTGAAGTGTTTTACACTTGGATCACTTTTGAAGCGGTGGATGCAGGTGATAAGCTGTTTCATGAATATAAGCCCACCGCTGTTCCTGCTGCCTATCGACCCTATACTGCTCTTGAAGTGCCTCTCACGGCTTGGCAGCACCGTGTTTGGTTCAATGGCGCCCTACCACAACCAACTACCGCAGTTCGTTTAGGCCCCTTATCAATTCAGGGGGCCACTTGGCCTGTATTGGCCGGGTATACCCAGCATCCAAATTATCTGGCATTACCGCTTGCGGAACTGCGCACTATGCATACCGAATTGGTGCGAGTGCATCGAGCCTTGGTGACATACGTTACAGGTAGCCTCCATGGAGCTGCTCCTGTAGTCGCAGGCCAACCAGCTATTGCCGCTGGAGTGACCATAAGTCCTGTCATGGTAAATTCTGTGATGGGCAAACGTCCACAAAATAAGGACGACTATCCTTACTGGCTTGCAGAAAAGTTCGATCAGATAGAAGCAGTGTTTCCACATACATCCCCAGTAGATAAACACCGCATCCTCACGATAAGTTTGCCAAAAGACATAATCCCCGATTTGACATCATGTGAAAACTGGGGTAAGGTATTCGCAGCAGTTTATTCAAAATGTTTTGGAACTCCTTCCATGACGGTTCTACCCTCTGTAATTAAAAAAGTACAGGATGAACATGGCCCTGAAGCGGCTGTGGAATTAGGGATGAGACTAGTGGGAGTGTTTGATGTAGTAGCTGAACTGATCCTTGGAAATGTCAAGGGCGATGCTATGAACTTTCAAGTAGCGAATGCTTTGGCTTTGGTCCCAGAGTTGGACAGGCCTCGCGAATTACCGAAAATTATAGCCCGGGCTTATAAAACAATTGGAAGAAACAGCCTAGGCAACAAGCCTTTTGTAAAAATGCAAACTCAATCGCAAACACAAGTTACACAAACAAAAAGTGCATCTGAGAAAGATGATAGACCAGTCTTCACTAAAAAGAGTTGGAGACAGAAAAAACAGGGTAAGCAACAAAAGAAGCCGGGGTCGAGAGGCGCTTCCCAGTTTCGGTTTCTTCAGAACGTACTTATGATTTACGTGATAGGTCAAGGATTAAATCACCAGAAAGGTTTCTGAGCTCTGATACGCGTTCTCCTCGTTCTTCACAGGCCCAGACGTCGTCACAGGCTGGTGGAGGAGGACGGCAAGATAGAGGAAGGGGCCGAGAGGCTCCCCAGGAGCGAGACCAACCTCGACAACAAGTCAGAGGTAAAGCAGAAGACTTTCATCTTCCTCGACCGCAATTTCAGAAGAAAAAGGTTGCCGCTGTCACAGCGAAATATGCCTCAGACCGTGAGAACGAGACTCCAGAATTGGACGTGGGCAGTGACCCTCCTAGACAGCGCCGCGGAAGTTACCATAGTGCGGGAGGCGCTACGTCCTCATATGGAGGCGACAGCAACTGAAACATTCGTTACAGTAGAGACAGCTGACACGAGAGTGGCACCCCCTGACAGACTTTATAACATAGTCATCCAAATTGAAGGTGATATACCGCGTGAAATAAAAGGGATTTTTGGGAAAATCTAACCTCTTCATATGACATTTTGTTAGCAGAGGTGGATTGGCCACCCCCATTCGTTTTAGCTGCACATAAAGGAGAGGAGGTAATCCTTCCAAGCTTTTCACGGCATGTCCCAAAAGACAAAGCTGAAGCACTTGCAGCTGAGTGGGCAGTGTACCTGGCACCAGCGTTATACCGCAACCATGTGGGATGGGATGAAGAATCACCTCCTCATGCAATACCTTTGCGGTCACTACCGCAGCCACAACCCCAATATCCCATCAAACGGCAGGCAAAAGGCCCCGTCTCCGAAATTCTGACACAGTTGGAATATCAGGGAGTAATTGAACCATGCGTATCACCTATGAACAATCCCCTTTTCGTGGTTTCTAAACCCGATGGATCGTACCGCTTAGTTTTGGATTACCGGCATTTAAATACTCATTGTCGGAACTTTGCGGTGCAAAATACACACAGTTCTGCGCTTGTAGACAGTCTAGTTCGTAAAAAATACAAAACGACACTTGACCTTTCAAACGGTTTCTACACGCACGACCTAGCCCCGGAGAGTGGTCAATGGACCGCATTCACTTCCGGTGGTAAATTATTCCAGTTCCGGCGTTTACCCATGGGCTACAAAAATAGTCCGGGTATATTCGCCGCCCGTGTTGTTTCTTTGTTGAATGACATTGATCAAGACGCATGTTCGTACGTAGATGACATCTATCTGACGGACGACGAATTATTTCAGCATTTGTCCCGTGTGGACCGCATTATTCTTGAATTTGCAGAGCAGGGTTACAAATTTAACTTTGCTAAATCACACATTGCTGAATTTACCGTTCTGTTCTTGGGCTATGAGCTCAATAACGAAGGTAAGGGCTTAGCCCCCATTTCTTGGAAAAATGTGCACATTTGTGCCCCCAAATACTCTGAAGAAACTTCAGTCTTTGCTGGGGTTCTTGAATTTCGGGCGTACTTACATTCCCGAATATGCCCAACGTATCAAGCCTTTGTATGCTTTGATACAACCTACTTATTCAAGGTCTTGCTGGCTGCCTGAGCATACCTCAATTCTGCAGTCTTTGCAGACAGACCTTTTGGAGTCTAAATATCTTTTGACTCGTGATAACCACACAAACCTGGTGATTAGAATAATTCCGGGGCGGTGGGATTCACATACTTAACCTTTAATGAAGGTGATACAGTACCCATCGCATACAAGTCGCATCTGTACACTTCCGCTGAATTGCGCTTTACATCTGTTGAAAAAGTTCTAACTGCAGTGCAAATGGCGATTCTAAAAGAACGCGCACTGGCACAGGGAAAGCGAATTCTGGTGGTAACACCCTGTCCTGCCCTAGAGGCAGTAACAAAGGCAAGTGTACCGAACTCTAAAGCAATGCATCCCCGTTGGATACAATGGGCTACATCCTTGACGTCATCAGACGTCACCTTTATTTTCGATTCTTCTCTTCAGACTCAGGAGTTCTTACAGTATGAATTCGTTCATCCTCCTCCTTTGTTTTTACTACCGCTTGAGGATTACAAATGTGTGATCTACACCGATGGTTCGGCGCAACCGGCCACTGGGTCCAAGCACGCTTATTCAGCTGCATGTGCTATTGTTGCGGGTTCCTTCGTAGATGGAAAGTTCAAATCCTCTGTAGTGCATACTCGCACACTTGGAGATAGTACCGCACAATTGGCCGAGCTGCATGCATTGCTACTTGCGCTTGAGTTCGCTTCACAGGATGAGACCACTCTTATTGTATGTGATTCTTTTTACTGTGTACAATCTTACAATGACAATCTGTTTTTCTGGTCGAAAAACGACTACAAGGACGCAAAAGGGAGCACAATTAAGCATAAAATGCTTTGGGTTCGAGTGGCAGAATTGCAACAACGTCTGCCTCTCACACAGGTGGTTCACACCTTAGGCCATCAGCGGGTGGGCGCACACGCTATTGGTAACGATCTGGCAGATGAAGCTGCCCGTTCAGCAGTAGTCACGTGTTCAGTAGCAGCGGTTACCAGGTCCATGTCTAAAATAGACCCTGTTATATTAGCAGCTATTGCTGCAACCAAGGAAGGTAATAATTACCCTACAGGTTTCCCTTCCAAGTATTCTTACACATTAAGTCCCGATCAGGTTCCTTATGTAACTATACCTGACGTTGGAGATCGGCTGATCCCCAACGCGGACCGCAGGAGTGCCTTGATATCAGCTGCACACGAAGGCATGTGTGTCAGCTACGGTTTCCATCTTGCAGCAGCGTTATTGGTGGCGTGGGTTATATAAAGACACCCGTGCTTTCGTGCTTTCTTGCGACGTTTGTCAACAGATTAAGCCTTCCACGGTAACACGTCCACCACAAACTCCGCTCTGCATTGCTAACAGACCCTTTGGGTGTGTTTACTTGGATCACTGCGGTCCATTCTCATCAGACACTGCCTATAAATACATCTTAGTGGCAGTGGACTCGTGCACACGGTTTCTCTGGGTCTGGCCACAACGGAGTGCTGACGCCCGAAATGTAATCAGGGATTTGCGTGTCTTTGTGGGAATTTTCGCATGCGGCACCTTCCATTCGGACCGAGGTCCAGCGTTTGCCTCTAGGGCTTACAAGGATGCAATGGCTTCGCTTGGGGTGCGGGTGAAATTTTCGTCTCCGTATAGGCCTGAGGGCAACTCTATCGTTGAACGAATGAACCGTGACTTAAAGCAATCCTTAACAGCTAGGGTTATAGGTACTGGCAGGAACTGGCTGGCCCATTTGTATACCGTTCAGCGTGCACTTAATAATCTCCCTAGAAGACCTCTGGGTGGGCGGACCCCATACGAAATGCTCTTTGGCATAAGAATGTTTGTGCCTGACCTTGAGGGTCCAGACATCGCGGCGCAATCCGCCAAGTTTGATGTAGATAACCATTCTGCTATGTTACAGGACTTACAAGAAGCCCGAGACAAACTTGCAACTACACATTTGCCTTCAGCCACAGATCCTGCGTTGCAGATTCCGGTAGCCGGCTGGCTTCCGAAAGTTTGAGAACTGGTTCGAGAGAAGGTTGAAAACAAAAAAGAATTTGGCCCCTCTTTTCGTGCACCGGTTCCAGTTCTTGGCCTGAAGGGAACACGTACAGTCATTTTACCACCGCTTCCTGGTCGCAAGGAGAACAGATACATCTCAGTGGAAAATGTCAAACTACAGCGCCTGGCCGATCCTGAATAGTGTCACACCAGCGGTCTCTTGTCCTGCCATTTATCGGACATATGTTCGTGGCCCATCTACACGAACGGTCGCTGATGCTGTAATTGAGATGGTCGATTTGCCTGAATCCTCTATTTTGCCTGAAACTATAATTGATCCCCAACTCTCCACCAACATCGACGAGGACGAGTATACTTATCCTGCATCTGAATCAGTGGCACATCAACCAACAACGCCACTTGGCCCGACTCGTTATTCCTTTGATTCGGATTCCACCTCTTCAAAAGTCCCATCCAAGTTCAGTATTTTTGTATCCTGGTTTAGAGACAATTTTTTGATTCCCCCTGGACATACATCTGGTTGGTACTTTTCTTGATATTTTTGTTCATGTCCATTGGCTTTGTCACAGTGTTTTTTCTACTAATTAATGGTCACTATTTACCTGAACGCTCTGCTGTAGACTATGTTTCTGGAACTTTGGCTCCTCATTCCTCGTCTCACATCATGAAGCGTGACCACACATTTGTGAACATTTCAGCTTTCCCAGTTGCTGATGGCATCGTATGGGATGCAGTGAACTATCAAATCCATGGTCCGACGGAAATTATTAATGTACCTAATGTCCTTCGTGTTTCAATGGGTGATGTAGTACAAAATAATATTCATTCTGATGATTGGGATGTGCATGCCGTTGAAGCTTTGTTTGCCGATTTAAAATATTATGCATCTTTTAATGCTGAAGATTTATATATGAATTCCGCTAATTATGCCGATTTGTATTGTTACCAACATTGGGGTACTCATTTTCTCCATAAGCCCAGTGCCCTGCGTAGTTCTGTTAACTATACCCAATGGGAACATTGTCCAAACCCCTTGCCAGGTAGCTCTCAAACTTTACGAAATAAGTTTAATTATTTTACTGATTTTAATCGGTCGAACCCTGCATCCTATTATTTTAGACTAAATAACACATCAACTCAGAAAATTATGTTAACACACACCAAATTGCTTTATTCAGGTTCCTTTCTAAGTGCCCTAGCTGTGGGTGGTTATGAGTACTGGGATAATACAGTGGATTTAAAATCTATTTGGGGCTCCAAGCCATGGCAGGTACAGGGAACCGAGGCATTACACCGTGCTTGCCTCATCCCTACACAAATTATGTTCCTCAATGTCTCCATCTATCAGACTACATGTTGGGGCTTAGCAACCACTAAACAATTGAATACTCCATCAATACCATCCCTGTCGAGTTTTCCCAATGAAAGCTCACGATTCAATATGTCCCTCGTGTCCCTGCAGGCTCTGTTACAAAATAATTCGTTCAATGTTTCTGAGCTAGTTCAGTCACCCTGGTTGGTATGGCCTACATCATCAAATGCATGTCAAATGCGTTTTCACGATTCTGGTGCTAGCTACACACAGAATAGGCCTGATCCGAGGTTTACTGATGCCCGTACTGTCACTACATACTCTGTTGGTAAATTATGCAAACAATGGCTGCAACATTCGTCCCTTGATTCTGTTAAACAACATGTGTCCCTCCTTACAGGCAATATTGATCTGTCCGACTTTGTTTTGGGACCTCGTGGTCCCCGACCTAAAAGATTCATTTATGAGACATATAATGAACTCTGGAAGCTATCACAAATGGAAGCTGCTTCCCGTCTTCGGGAAATAGATCAAGCAAATTTGGAAAAGGTGCTTGCTGTTGTTGACAATAGTATTAATACCCTGTCTTCTCGCATTTATACTTTAGAGAATATTGTGTCCTCTGTTGTCGATATTGTACAAGATGATGTTTCTGTGTTATATCATGGTCAGAATCAATTGCGCTCAGTTATGCAGTTTGCATGGACTTTACAAACGCTTAAGTTAGGTAAAGTGCCTTGGCATTTTTTGAACACCTCTGCCTTGTTTCTACCTTTTAACTTAACTGACAAACAGCAATTCATGTCCATGAAAGATGCAACTTACACTTTATTACATATCGAAAAGATGGATCCTTTACCGTTCTCTGTTGCAGAACTCGATTCTGCTGTATGGCTAGTTCATGGGGTTATCGTTTTACCTTTTTCCTTGTTTGAATTTAACTCGTGCATGAAACATTATCCTGTGGGCCGTTACCGGCCCTTGGGCAGTGCTTTCCTGCATGAACTCTGGTCCTTGCCTTTCATGTATAAATGCCTTCGGGACGGCAAGGAAGTCTTTCTCACGGGGAGTACTGCGACTCGACTATGGGTCATTCGCTTATTTGTAAACACATTAAATTGCATGGCTCATGTAGCGTTTCCTCTCCTAATCTTGCTTGTGTGCTGAAAGGTATTCCTGCTCCTGTTATTTCACCTACTTTCACTCTCCTTTCCAATGGTAGTTATTTACTTTTAAATAACGAAAACTGTTGTGGCCTGCAGGCTGGCATTCCTTACATTGTAACAGTTTCGCACAGGGTTGTCTGCTGCAAAAATGTGCTTTATCCTCCCCTCATGGCAAGGTTGATATCTCTATTTGGCCTTCCATCCCTACCATGGAAGCAGATTTCAATAGACTGAGCAGAATAAAGGCACTATTATTAAACGAGGAAGTTATGCTCACGTCCGCCCGGGAGACATTCATTCTCCAGGTGGCGAGTACCCACAGTGAAATACAGGCCCTTTTAAACACTAATCTCCCCCAACATTTTGGGGAGTTAATACATCGTATTTTTAACGCATCTAACACTGAAGGCCTAGTACACTTTTTTAAGGTCGTGGGGTCGGGCTTGGTGTCCTCCTTCCAAACTATTTTTGGTGCCATCCCGGCTTTCATACATTCTATTTTCTCCAGTGTCTTTGGTGGTTTCCCATTGATCCTCGCTTTAGCGGCTGGTGTCTTGCTCTTAATTTGCTTTCTGCGCAATGGCTGCTCCCCGATGGGACCTGCTCGATCCAGAACGCCTCCAGCTGCTCCGTGAGCGCCTTTTGGCCGGTTTTGGTGTCTTGCCATTGGCGACACTGAGTGTGTCATATACTCTTTCATTCCGCTTTGCGTATTTCACTTGCGTGCAACCTGTGATGACTTGTATCCGCTGTCCTTTCACCTGGACTTTGGATTATTGCCTCTCCAATTCGTCATTGTCTGTTCCGGATTTTGTTCAGTTGATGGGTCCCTTAGAGGCCCATGAGCAGGACTGTTCCGTCGCTGGCTGTATGGCGCGTGCGGCTGCACTGGGGATTTTGGCGCAATGGGATATCTGGGCGGCTGCCCAGGATCTCCTACAACGAAGCTGTTCAATTATCACGCAAGCTGTCCCGCATTGCTTCTGGATGCTCCCTTTGCTGAGGAGCATTCCTGCTCTTTTGATCTCATGGACTGGATGGCATCTATGTTTTTTGACGAGTCCAATGATGAACTCTTGGAGGGTATGGCTTTTTTCTGCACTTACACGTTCATGGATTGACCTGCCCTTCGCCGTTTAGGCGCTCCCTGTGCTCCAACGGCTGTGTTTTTCCTCTGATGGGCCTCTGTCCTGGCCGCCGGACTGTCCAGGGGAGGGTGTCTTGTGGATTGTTACCTGCCTTGTTATGTTGGCCTAGGCCTGGCTGCCATGCTGCTTTTCTTTGCGCACGTTACACTGAGCCCGGCCTCCCTCGCCCTTTGCTCGTGCCAAGTTCTTTTGCACTGTCTGCATTTTCTGTTGTTCACCTTTTTGGGCTCAGTCTGCACAAACATGTACAAGGTCGCATAACAATGTATTTTGGTTCTTCCTGATATGGCCAGTCTCGCGCACCCAGACATAACATTAGGTGCAATTGCCATGAAGAATTTGGTATGCTTTTAATACTGTGGTTTACTAGCGCTTAAGACACTTGAAGAAATCCTTTTCAGTGAGAAGAGCTATGATGTCCTGCTGATGTAATTCTGCATCTAGAGACTGAGGTATGGGGGTTCGCTAGTCAAAGCCCAGAGGTCTTCTATTTCTATAATAAACTATCTTACTGCACGGGGAGGGTGGTAATGTTATTTAGACATTTATCCACTGAGTTATGAAATGCTTTCCCCGTTTGTATTCTATGGAATTGTAACCATGCTGCTTATATTATTCATATGCATTATGCTATTAGTACTGACACGTGTACTGTACATTAGAGCACGTAAGTTGGAATAAACATTTTAACCTATCCAGTGTCTCTTCCTACGCATCTTGTGGACAGGTACGAGTGAGTGACGAAAGAGTGTTCTTGCTTCTGTGAGTCCTGAGATAAAGATACCGTGTTCTGGGTTGTCCAAACATTAGTACTTGGGTGCTAATGGGATGCTAAGCTAGTTGGGTTGGGGTTTTTGGGTGCTACGGTATATGGTGGCAAACCACTGTATTCCGGGGTCCCATTTTCCTGTGCATAGCTCTGTGTATGTGCAGAAACCTTATGACAGGTTTTCTCTGTATTGTGCATTTGTGAACTTCTCCAGTGCTTTGACAAAGAGGATTAGATGAAGTAATGGTCTAAAATGCTAAAGAGCTCTCCTAGGGTTGTCAATGGTAATATACAAACTCTTTGAAGACACCTGGTCAGATGTAAATATTCCAGGTAGTGGCAAACTGTCTGAGCTCATATGTAACAAGTTCGAAGTTCAGCAGGGATGTATGCTTTCCCCCGACTGTTTGACACCCACGTCAGAACTTCGTGGAATTTGTAGGGGAGTTAGGATATTCCCTCCAGAGGCGGCTGGCATGTAGGGGGGGTGGTGGCGTGGGAAGGAAAAAAATGTAAGTTATAAATACATTAAAAAAACTACACTTACCTTCAATCCTGGCACGACGTCCTTGATCGGGTCCAGGCAGGCAGGCGCCAAACCGGGACCAGGAAACTGCAGTAACCAGTCCTGGCACTGCTTTCATGCAGCATGAAAGCAGTGCCAGGATTGGAGGGAGCGGCCTCTCTCGCTGCTCCCGAGGGCACTGGGGCCCTATGCGGTCTCTAACCCAGCTGTCTTAGACAACTGGGTTAGAGAGGTTTAAACTGCACATGTCTGGCTGGCTGTCGCAAGATGGCCGGCCAAAAAGATATGTGCACTTTAAACCTAAAGTGCACTGCCCATCACTGCTTTCTGCTGCTGCCTGACTGGGCGCAACAGAAACCAGAAAGCCCCGTCCTGACGCTCGGGACTGGGTTTTGAAAAATAAAATGGTAATAAATGGACTTTATTACCATTTTATTTTTCCATATCTGGGGGCAATTTGGTTAGTGGGGCGACGCTCCTCTGCCTTGACGGAGGTGCCGCCCCGGATTCCCTCCTGAACTAGGTGGAGAGCACACCCCTGTTCTTGTATGTACTGCTCATAAATGCCACTTACAAAGGCCTGTGGGGAGGAATTAATATGTTAAAACATATGACCTGCATAAAGATCGTGTTCTAGATATGGACAGAAAAGAATAATCACTGTGACTGTATAAATGGCACCTTGGTGGCTGTAAGCATGAGAGGTTATCAATTATAATACTCTTAGTTAATTAATTGATAAAAGGCCAATAACCAGAAAGTGTTTAAGAATAAATTTAAAATGTTCAAATCCGTTTGGGCAATTTACCCTGACCTGGTCTCTGGGCCCTCACCCTGCTGTGTTCACTGATAATTATGTAATTTGCATCCATCTAAAAGGCCAATTGATGTTGTTCGATGAGATAGGCCAGTGGGTACACATAGATGTTCAATAGTACGGGTGAAAGGGAGGTCCCCGGAGGGATGCCATGAAGAACTAGGAATTATTGATCCAAAACTGGTAGCCTGGCATGAGCTAAGGATGGACTAATGCATCCACTCCAAGGCACTCCTTGAAACTTGCATCTACTCTGTTAGAAATTTGATTTGGAGCAGGTTGTTAAATACGGACCAGAATTTGTCTTCTTACATCTCTCTGCAAGATGTTGCTTAAAAAGGGAGACTTGAAATATGCCTGTTGTACCATGGATAGTATTTCAGAGACCGTCTTTGGTTTCTTGACTGCTGGGGTTAGAATATTTTACTTCATGTGATTGCGGACAGCCGATTAAGGAGTCATTATTTCAGGGGCCAGTAATGAAAAACACTCTCTGGCATGATGCCCACCATTACTCTGCAAACAGGTTAGAAGCTTAACCTTACCAGCTGGCTTCCTCAATGTTTTTCATAATCATCTGTTTGAAGGTAGTGCATTTTACTAGTGTGGTAAGCTGATTATGGGAGGAAGGGGGAACTGCATGGCTGTTATTTGGTAAATCTTCCAGAAAATAAAATATTTTATATTTGAGGATGGTTGGTAAGTCCTCCCAATGTTATTGAGAAGCTTGTGGGTTATTTTCTAGAGGTTCAATATTTGTACGTTCCACCAAAATATTGACTATTTCACTTTATTGGTTGGCATCATACCCTCTTTTTGCCCCAGTGATTACTCTGTAGTAGCCTAATCTGTGCATTCCACATCAAGTTATTTTATGCATCATTGTAGTTATGTAACTGTTGACACATTAGTTGAGAGCCTGCCCAGGTTACTAAGCTTTCAATAGTACTGCTCATTTGTGCTTTATTTCAATGCATTAATTAAGATGAAGGAGTATGTCTAATGTCTCAGCAATGTTGAAGTAGGGAACTACCAGCAGGGCTTTGGGGTTTGATATCTCTGCTGGAAGTTCTGTTTTCAATGAGATACTGTTAATGTTCCTTATTTTCCTGATCGGAGAATTTGCTTTTTATGAGGATATCTAGTGTGACATCTTGGTCATGCAGACTGGAAAGTGATGTGACAAGATGTGACATGTATTTTTAGCTGTACTGCTTCGATATAGTTTGTAAAGACCATGACTATATTTAATGCGTGAACTGCACCCTATGTGGGACCTCTCTTTGCTGGCCAAGGCCTAAGGCCTTATTGTTCTTGATCTCCAGCAAGGTTTCTCTCTGGTTTATCCATCCATTTGATGAAAAACGATATTATCGGAATTTTCTGACTTAGACATTGTCGGTATATTTATATCATGCCCAGAAAACAGTTATTGAAACCCAGAGAACGATACATCACTTCTGCTTTGAAGCACCTGTTCAGGTCAATCATACATCGTTCCTCCTAAATATCGACTCAAAAATATTGTTTGCCCATAATATCGCTGTCAGAATATCGAGACTATAAAACTATCGCGGACAAAAATATTGTGGGGAACTATATTGTTTTTTTACTTTTTAACAATATCATTGAAATTTAAAATCTAGTTTACTGTAATATTTTTTATTATATTGTTTCATTTTATTGTGTTATGTATGCATTTCATATTCATATTATATTTCACTTTAATTTAATTTTTTAAAATAACATTATGATAATAGTAATGTATATTTTTTTATTTGGGTTGTTGGGTTTATTGGAACATTGGGTGGGTAGTTTTTAAATTATATATTAATTAGTATTGATTTAAAAAGAACAAGAATTATATTTTTATGTTGTTTTATTCTTTAATATACAGTTCTAATATTATATATTTTAGGAATAATTTTGGGTAACTTTTTTAATATATTAATTTTATAAAAATAATTAACTTTTATTTTAATTTATAAAAATGTTCATTGCAATTCAATATTTATACTTACCATTATAATGTCAAAATTTTGGACCGCAATATCTTTTAGATTTACAATAAGTTTATTGGGACAATTGTCCATAAAATATTCTAACAAAATAAAAACAGTTACATAATAAAACATCCAAAAACCACAAGTCCACAGAAAATAAAAAACAACTTATTTTAAACCATTTTTAAAACACTGACAACAAAAAACATGAATCGTGCAATTCCTACTGCAACATCTATAAAACGCATTTCAGACAGAAACCCTATTGCATCCAACCTTGAATATGTTTGATTTTTTTTAAATAGGGGTCTTAAAAGCTTAATGCAGGCAGACTTATAAAAAATGCAATCTATGAGAACATGACACAAGGAACATTTCATATACAAGGGGCACATACTGAAACTTTTTTTTGGCCCCGTAAATCATTATACCGTTTAACTCTTGAGAAAATTGGGTTACTCCCCAGTCTCACTTTTAAAATTTCATTGTATAGCCTGGGATCAGGTAAATAAGACCAATAGGGAAAAACAGCTTCCAGGCCAAGAGACTTCAGTATGAAGCTTATCGAAAGTTTCTCCCTCAAGTACAACCTAGATGATTCTCTCAGAACTTGATTTCTTGGAAAGGGAGTCCGTATTCTAATTGTATCCCATAAAGAATGCATTTGTTTAAGGTCTCTCATCCTAAGCCGAACATCTCTGGCCTGCTTCCTTTCGCTAGCAAGAATTTCATACCAGCATAATTTGGAAATCCTTAAAGCTTCATTATCTAGAGATAGCTTATTGAGAAACCTCAGAATGCGGTAATTAGCCTGCAGATCCCAAGGAACCAAATTCAGTTCCCTACATATATACTTTGTATCATGGTTCCTGGTGGAAGCGACAATAACCTACTAAGGACAACCCCCTCCAATGTATCCCAGTTACAGGAGGCACCAAGTGCAAGAATCTCTTCCCCATACAACATCAGGGGGGTATTTTTCCTTCATAGGCTTTCATAAGAGGAGTGAGTACCAAGCCCCCATACCTCTGGTTAAACTTAACCAGGCATCCTTCTTGTAACATGAATTTGGACTCGACACTCTCCATGTGAGCGCCCCACTTTAAATTCCCATGAAAGGTCAACACCAAGGACTTATAAGAGTCCACCCCTTCCACCGCTAAAGAATTCATAGCCCATTTAAAATCATTTACTTATTTCCCAAAAACCATTACTTTTGTTTTCTCTAGAATCAATTTTCAAGGAACTCTGTTTACTGGAGTCCAATTTCCTTTCCAAACCAAGCGGGGTATAGTCTAACAGAATCAAATCATCCGCATACAGCAGGCATTGGGATATGCCATTCCTCAACTTTTGGAGAGAATGATTTTGATAATTTTGATAATTTTATGACTGCTGGTAAGTCTGCCAAGAATTGACTAAAAAGCAACGAAGCCAAGACACACCCCTGATGCAGGCCATTCCAATTGGAATCTTTTGTGATAATCTCCCAAACTGGTCAAATTCCACCTGTGCCCAATTATCAGTATGTGATGCCTGGATCATACTAAGGGCCCGATTCCGATCTCGTTCGGAAAGCCCACCATACGACTTGGATTTGGAGGGCTTGCCGAGCGAGACGTGCTCCGGGAGTCCAAACGAGCGAGTACGATGCAGCCGTGTGCTTACGGACTCGGCTCGGTCGGACTCCCACTGATCTCTATGGGAGCACGTGTACAGACGCGTACACAGGTCCCCATAGCAAAAAAGGGGTGGGCGGGGAAAAGCGTACACCCTGTGGTGGGCACCCCATGTTGCCCGCCACACTGTGCATGCTTGGATCGGGGGGACCCATGCGCACCCCCGTGACTGAATCGGAGGGCTCTGGGCACAGGGGGGCCTGCTATGGCCCCCCAAAGTCCAAATCCGACAGCCGTTTTGTCCCGGTGAGACCGAGGCGAAGCAGCCATGCCAGCTGTGGTCCCATATGGAGGAGTTCTTCCCAAAGATCAGTACTTCTGTTTTTGTCGGAGTTGAGTTTGAGGCAGCTGTCTCTCATCCATTTGGCTAAGTTGGTCATGGCGTTGCAGAAGTTGGTTTTGGCATTGGAGGGCTCCTTGGAGAGCGAGATGATTAGTTGAGTGCCGTCTGTGTAGGAGATTATGTTGAATCTGTGGGATTTTACGACGTCTGCGAGGGGGGGTCATGTAGACTTAAAACAGGGTGGGGCTGAAGGATGATCCTTTGGGTACACTGCGATGTCCTTCGGTGTGGAGGTAAAGGGAGGCAGTCAGATGCTCTGTGTGTGTCCTGAAAGGAAAGAGGCGATCCACTTGAGGGAGTTTTGCTGTATGCCGAAGTTGTGGAGACTGTCAATGAGGGTGTGGTGGGTGTCAAACACAGCAGAGAGGTCGAGTAGGATTAGGGCTGCAGTTTCTCCGCAGTCGAGGAGAGTTTTGATTTCGTCTGTGGCATCAATCAACGCAGTCTCAGTGGTGTGGTTGGCATGGAATCCTGATTGAGAGGCGTCGAGTAGGTGGTTTTGTTCCAGGTGTTCGGTGATCTGTGGGTCAATGGCTTTCTCAAGTACTTTGGCTTGGTAGGGGAGCAGGGAGACCAATCTGTAATTTTTGAAGTCCCTGGGATCGGCAGAGAGTTTCTTTAAGAGGGGTCTGACCTCTGCATGTTTCCATCTGTCCGGGAAGGTGGCTGTGGAGATGGAGGTGTTGAGGATGCTGGCGAGTTCCGTACTGATAGGGTTGGTTTCAAGGTTGAAGAGATGGTGGGGGCAGGAGCCGGCGGGTGCCCCAGAGTGGACGGATGACATGATGGTGGTCTGGGTTGTGAGCGTAAACCAGGTGGACTTTTTCAGGTCCCTAGTCACAACCCATCTGGACTACTAAAACATTATATAAAGCAATAGCTTATGAAACCCACCTAAAAAGCACTCCATTGGCTCCTGGTGAAGTACAATGTATCAGGAGCGTAGCAAGGGGGAGGCAGGGGGTGCGGTCCCCCCAGGCAGCACATGTTTTGGGAGCAGCGGCCTCCGTCCCCACTCTTACTTGCGGCCCTCACGGGCGGCAAATGCTGGAATTGCCAGCACCCCGCCCTCCCGCTCTTACATGTGGCTACCGCGGGGTGGCAAACTCAGGGACCGCCACAGGTGGCCAAAGGACTAGCTACCCCACTGTAATGTATAGTTCACAGTGTTCCTGAGAAGGCACAATTACTGCTGGAAATAGGACCTATGATACTCTCAAGTTATACCCCACCTCCATTATATACTAACCAGAAAACATTGACAAAAACACATGAACATGTCCCTTAGTGTATAGGGTTGCTTGCTTTCAAATGCTCCCAATCCATCTATCAGTGCATAGTCAAACCACCTGCAATCCAGTAAACTCCTAAAAGTGATGTGTTCAAAGATGCTTTTGACTGATAATTCAAGACATGGGTTTTTGGATTAGGAACCTACTTTCTCTTGACTAGATGCAAGGAAACGTGGCCCATCCGCTACAGCCTGTTTACCCACATACATTAAATAATGCTTTCTTCGAGATATATGAAGCAACTCTAGGCCAATATGTGTTCTGCTTCAGCTGTATATGAATATCGACCATACATCATAAATGTAGTAGTAAAATGCTGTACAATTGCTGCAAGGCAACATGTTTGGCTCTATGCAAAATGCATTCTACTTAAGTTTATTCATTTCTTTATTTTACTATGTCTTGTAAACTTGTAAATCTGTTGACTGTGTGTTAATCCTGTCCCTCCATCTGCCGTGTATCTAGGTATGCAGACATGCATGGGATTTACAGCATGCAAAACTAGCTACAAAGCAATACTTTTGGAGTGAATTACAAAGTAGGGATCTGTACCAAGGAAGGGAATTACAAGGATTCAGGAGAATCCAAAGCTTTGAGAGCTGAGAGAGGACAGAGATGTGATCATTCAGCATATTTTAGTCTGCGGTGAGATGTTATCCAAACAGAAGTGTCTTCACTTGCATATGAAAGTGGAGGAAGGCGGTGCTTGCTGGATCTGGACTAGAATCTTATTTCAAATTCGCTGGGCATAGGAGAAGATTGGGTCATGGCGGCTGGCATGTACGGAGGGTGGTGGGGTGGGTGGGCCAAAAATAAAAGTAAATAAATAAGTACAAAAACAATTTCACTTACCTTCCTGGCGTGACGTCCTCCTCACTCGGGTTTTCTCCAGGCAGGCTCCAACGTGGGATCCAGGAAACTGCAGTAACCAATCCTGGTGCTGCTCTCATGCAGCATGAAAGAAGCACCAGGATTGGAGGGAGTGTCCTCCTTCAGCGCTCCCGAGGACACTGGAGCCCTATGCTGTCTCTAACCCAGCTGTCTTAGGTTAGAGAGGTTTAAAATGCATATGTCTGGCTGGCCGTCGCAAGATGGCCGGCTAAAGAGACATGCTTTAAACTTAAAGTGCCCTGCCCATCACATCTTTCTGCTGCTGCCTGACTGGCAGCAGCAAAAAGCCCTGCCTCCCCTCCCCACCCCCTTATTGGAGAAGATTGGGTCATTGCAGCTGGCATGTACGGAGGGTGGTGAGGCGGGTGGTCCAAAAATAAAAGAAAATAAATAAGTACAAAAACAATTACACTTACCTTCCTGGCGTGACGTCCTCCTCACTCGGGTCTTCTCCAGGCAGGCTCCAAAGCGGGATCCAGGAAACTGCAGTAACCAATCCTGGTACTGCTCTCATGCAGCATGAAAGAAGCGCCAGGATTGGAGGGAGTGTCCTCCTTCAGCGCTCCCGAAGACACTGGAGCCCTATGCTGTCTCTAACCCAGCTGTCTTAGACAGCTGGGTTAGAGAGGTTTAAAATGCATGTCTGGCTGGCCGTCGCAAGATGGCCGGCCAAAGAGACATGCGCACTTTAAACTTAAAGTGCCCTTCCCATCACATCTTTCTGCTGCTGCCTGACTGGCAGCAGCAAAAAGCCCTGCCTCCCCCCCCACCCCCCCTATTGGAGAAGATTGGGTCATTGCAGCTGGCATGTACGGAGGGTGGTGGGGTGGGTGGGCCAAAAATAAAAGTAAATAAATAAGTACAAAAACAATTTCACTTACCTTCCTGGCGTGACGTCCTCCTCACTCGGGTCTTCTCCAGGCAGGCTCCAACGCGGGATCCAGGAAACTGCAGTAACCAATCCTGGTGCTGCTCTCATGCAGCATGAAAGAAGCGCCAGGATTGGAGGGCGTGTCCTCCTTCAGCGCTCCCGAGGACACTGGAGCCCTATGCTGTCTCTAACCCAGCTGTCTTAGACAGCTGGGTTAGAGAGGTTTAAAATGCATATGTCTGGCTGGCCGTCGCAAGATGGCCGGCCAAAGAGACATGCGCACTTTAAACTTAAAGTGCCCTGCCCATCACATCTTTCTACTGCTGCCTGACTGGCAGCAGCAAAAAGCCCTGAACCCCCCTCCTGCCCCCCGTCCTGACGGTCGGCTCGGGACGGGGTTTTGAAAAATAAAATGGTAATAAATGAACTTTATTACCATTTTATTTTTCCATCTCTGGGGGCAATGTAGTTAGTGGGGCGACGCTACTCCGCCTTGACGGAGGTGCCGCCCCAGGATTGGGTATCTTGTTTTCTCATTCACGTGTATCTTGGTCTCCATCTTGAAATGTTGCTGGATCTGCAGTAAGAGACAGCGTCTGTGCTGAGCATAGGGTACTTTGGTGAGGCTGTGGTCTTCTGTGCCATGCTAGTGCACGAGATAACTGGCTTCACAGCAGAAGACTCCGAAGTATATAGCACTGATGAGTTAATGGGAGATAAGTTGGATAAGCAGAAGTGATGATGTCCTGTTTCTTGAATCTTGTAGAAATGGCACTGATCTGCGTAGACTACAGTCAGCCAGACATTTGTGGAAAGGCAAGCTAGGTAGCTAGCGCCTTCATCCTATAGTTACTGTAGATGTCATTGCCCTATTTGCTAAGATTTGTACTTGAAACATCTCGGGGTGCCCATAGTTTGTTAAAGATGAGCAGACCACCTTTACGTTGCCCCTCAGAAATTCATAGAGAATTCGAAGATTGCACATCAAAATCTGTAAAATAATCTGAGAAGCTGCTTATTTGGATCAATACAAATCTTTGTGAATCTAGCTTTAGAGGACTCTTTGCACAGAGTTTAGAGAGAGAGAGAAACCAAGTATGAGTAACGAATGCTTACTTACTGCATGATAGACATAAAATAATGCTTTGAGCTAGTGATTGGGAAATACAGTAAGAATTGTTATAGTTCTGCTGCAGAAATAATATATGCATTATTATTATTACGACATATGGAAGACCGTAATGAATTTATAAAAACATGCCCCTAATTTTACTACTACAGGATAGTTGATAGGCGGCGCAAATAAGAAAATTACATAATTATTCTCCTGTAATAAGTTTTTTCAGTGGAGCTAAGACATATCACAGCCTGCTGCTCTTAAAACAATAAAAGGGACAACTAGCTTCTTAGCTCTTAATTGTGTACTATTCCCATGAAGATCTGCAGTCATTGGTTGATACACTTTCTTTATTGGCCTGCTGAAGGTCGTCCCAGACAGACCCCAAACACATCCTGAATTGTGCATGCATGAGGATCTGCAGTCATTGGTTGATACACTTTCTTTATTGGCCTGCTAAAGGTCGTCCCAGACAGACCCCAAACACATCCTGAATTGTGCATGCATGAGGATCTGCAGTCATTGGTTGATACACTTTCTTTATTGACCTGCTAAAGGTCGTCCCAGACAGACCCCAAACACATCCTGAATTGTGCATGCATGAGGATCTGCAGTCATTGGTTGATACACTTTCTTTATTGGCCTGCTAAAGGTCGTCCCAGACAGACCCCGAACACTTCCTGAATTGTGCATGCATGAGGATCTGCAGTCATTGGTTGATACACTTTCTTTATTGACCTGCTAAAGGTCGTCCCAGACAGACCCCAAACACATCCTGAATTGTGCATGCATGAGGATCTGCAGTCATTGGTTGATACACTTTCTTTATTGACCTGCTAAAGGTCGTCCCAGACAGACCCCAAACACATCCTGAATTGTGCATGCTTTGAAAAGTTGGCAAATGAAACTGCTTGAAATATGTTTATTTTCACATTATTTATTTCACAGTGCGGATATTCTTTGTATTGCAGGTATCTGTAAAGAGAGTATCCCTTGCATATGGACTAAGAGAGGAAGGATTCAAAAGAGGGTTGGGACAAGGTGAACAGTGTGACCATGTATTATAAGGATTAAAAGAACAACAGCTATACATTGTAAAGAATCAATAAGTCACCTCAGGGTTGCTTTGCTTTGTAAATCAACTCTGCCTTTAGTCTCTTTCCTCGTTATGGTCAAGAAACTCCTCAGTGACTTTCAATATCCTTATAATGTACGATAGGGGGTACTTTATCTCATATATTATATTCTTATTCTTATTATTGTTATTGTTATTACTATTATTGACAAGAAAGCAATAATAATAATAAAAGCAACACGTATTAATAATAAATATGTTTATGCTGTAGGTACGGAAGTAGTGCAGCTTTGTGAGCGGTAGGGAACACTTATCGTGTGTACTCAGACGTGTTGGGTGCCAGATGCATGTGATTTGACAGCTCTCAAGAGTTGGATAACATTCAGAAGGTCACAATGACTGCTGAAATGGAAAAGTACCTTTTGTGCTTGAGGTTATTGCAAATAAGGCTGGCCTTGACCCAGTATGTATTCTTTCACACGCGGACCTGCATGTTAATGCAGGACTTGGGCGTGCCTCCTCGCGGATGTGTGCAAGAGACGTCGTCGCTCTTCTGAAGCAGAGAGGGTGGACTTTTCATTCTATAAACACAATTAAAACGTGCAAACTGGAAACCTCCCATTCTTTTTCACTGTCTTCTTTTAGTTGAAAGTATAAATGCTTTGGTAACTGTGTCCACTTGAGTAATACTGCCCAAAGGCCAGATCACGTGCATTGCACTAGTGTAGGGACATTTTGCATTGGTGTTGAGTAATTGGACACCATTTTTGTTTGCACCGACTGAGTTGTACAAAATGTTATTTTTGCGCCGGTCATCTTTTGCAAACGTTGTTGCGCTGGTCAGCTGCTGCTAATGTTTTTTGTAGGTCTGAAGACTAAGACCTTTTGATTTCACTAAAATTATATATACAATATTCTTTTGGGGGCGTGGGGATTAGCTAGCCCTTTTCATCCATTGGTCTGTTACTGTGTCATTCAAATATTTCTTCTGGCCACTACAGTGTACTGCGTGGGACAGTGGGTCGGCCCATTTCAGCCATCGGCTAAATTGACTGTGAATGACCCTATGGAAATATATGTTTTTTGAAACCCAAAAATATGTTTTTTTTCCAGATTGATAAGCGCCCAGCAGCTTCCTCAATCGTAAAGTTTTTCAAAAACCATAACAAAGCCCAACAAGCATTGACAAAGCCAAATGACTGTCGGCCAACGTCAGACCTATTGACTGCCAATGCGTTTTTCACTTACCCGCTGCTTCAGATATTGTTTTTGCACTGGTCAGGTGCTGCAAATGTTGTCGTCATCAGTGACAATAAAACCTTAGACTATTCCAGCACTATTGCAAACTTG
Organism: Calotriton arnoldi; assembly: GCA_963921515.1. NCBI lineage: Eukaryota > Metazoa > Chordata > Amphibia > Caudata > Salamandridae > Calotriton > Calotriton arnoldi. Next base: position 413,254 of record CAWUFW010001537.1, read on the forward strand.
CCTGCAACTGATGCAGTTTATGTAATCAGAGGGCAAGATTTAAGTTAAGCCAGTAACACCACTGAGTAACTTCAAAAAGAAACAATGCAACAAGTCCCTCACTTCTAGGAGCATATTTTTCAGAAACATTAAATCTATCCAAGCCGTTTTACAGACAGGAGCAGTGTGAAGTGTGCACACTGTATGTTTCATGTTTTCTTGTACACAGCCTTTCCCAAGTCAATTGGGCAACTAAAAAGGAGGAGGAGATCGGGGTGACTAGAAGGAGGCAGGATTGGTAAGCGGCTGGGCTATCCTTCTGGCTGCAGTGGTGGTGGTTGGCTTTGCAGCTTGGGTGTTTTGCCTTAGGTACCGTGGGCCCGCCTCCTTTCTTAAGAGACAACTTGAGCCATGACAGGCCATAATGGCATTGTATGTTACGATTACTTGGCAGGCCGTACATGAGGAGTCAGCACATCGCAAGAGTTACATCGCAGCTAAGTAATATATATATGTATATATATATATATATATTTATATATATATCCAATCCGTTTCACACTACGTGATAATAATGCACTCTCAGGTTCCAATGAAGTAAATAAATCAGGAAGTTTATTTCCACGCTACGCGTTTCGGCAATGAAGCCTTGTTCACACGATGGAAAGAAAACACCAAGTCACCATTAAATACACCAACACATCCACGTACATCATTAGATATAGAAAGAGGACTATGTACAACACGGTCTCTCCCAAACTCGGGATCTGTGGTGGCCATTTTGGAACTAGTTTCCATATATTCATGACCTACTACAATCTGTATTGCCCGCAGTATGATACTATTACCATGCTACTAAATTCAAATTAAAAATCAAAGCGTAAATGCCATGATGTTACAAACGGACATATATATACATGCCAAGTTAAAATGCTGTTCCCAACATTAATGCCAAATTGCAATGGTAATATAGAAACAGACAAAATACGATAGAGCAACCAGACATATAATAGCCAGTGCATGCGAATCAAATCATCATCTTGTTCATGTATCGCATATAAGATGTGCAATTGTCCTACGGTCTATCCTCTACGCCTGGTCTACGTAGTACATCGCGTTCCTCTATGTGATGTGAAAAGTGATGTGACGTAAATAGTCGCGTAAGTGAATACATAGTGATCTACCCTCTTATTGCCTCCAAACTATTTTCCAAAAGTGGAATATTCTATGTACAGCCTTGGTAATAGTTACACGTAAGTACGTCGTACTATGTATCTTCGTACTATGTATCTTCTTCCATGTACAAGACGACAAATGTCGTGGAACTCCCCTGTAAGGAGTTCACTAGACGTATATAATCCTAAAAATATTATATACCATATACCAGCTGGGCACCTGTCATCAATGACCAACTCCCAACCTGTAATGGACCTCCCCATTTCCCACACGCACTACCGTATGTTCTCTAATGTTGGGCAAGTGCCGTAATCAACAGAATGGGTCAAGTTCCAAAAGATACTATATCTGGCAAGTACCCCTACTTTTCCAGGCTATAAACAGTTCTATATATGAAGGAAAAAAGGCTAGAAACCACTCAAACCCTAGGTGACAGCTCTTGTCTGACGTGATACCAACTCGTGAAGTGCCTCCGGAAAAAAGGTTAGGGGACCCGTGAATGTGACACTACCCAAGTTGTGTGGGTCCCTGCCTTTCCTCCTGTAGTGAAAGAAAAAAGAGAGAAAAAGAAGAAAGAAAAACATGATCAGTGCAATTAAAATCAACATCCGTTGAACAATATTGTCATGTAATTACAATATATACATTCTCTATAGCTGCTAAGAAGGACATTATAAAACTAGAGCACAAATTATATTTCATACAGATGTATTCTTAATTCTTCGTCAAGGTTTAAACCCCCCGGGGATTTGGTCTGGAGGTCGATGATGTACCTGGATTCCCGCTGTCTGAGTTTCAATACCCTGTTACCTCCCCTCGGGGATCTTGGGATATGTTCCATGGCAAAATAACTAAGGCCAGAATTATTGGAGAAATGATGGTCCTGAAAGTGGCGCGCTACCGGGTACTGTTTGTCCTGGTTAGTGATGGCCCGCATGTGTTCCAACAACCGTTTCTTTGCTGGATGGACTGTGCTGCCTATGTATCTTAGCTTACAGGGGCACTCCAAACAATAGACCACAAACGGGGTCCCACATGTCAAAAACTGTGTAATGGTTTTCACTCTGCCCCCTCCATCATGATACTCTTTTTTCATGGTACTATTCTTGCACGCCCTACAGTGTCCGCAAGGAAAAAAGCCTTTGAGTCCTTGGTTTCTCATGGTATTGTAAACTGTTATATCACTGTGTATCATCCTGTCTCTAAAGCTATATCTCTTTCTATAAGTGATGCATGGTTTCTCACTTATGATGGGACCTATGTTAGGATCGCTTTTGAGAATGTCCCAGTGTTTAGTCAGTATATTCCTGATATCCCTGGCGTTTCTATTATACGTCAGTATGATTCTGGTGGTATCCTCATGTGTAATGGTATCGGGTTCAGTGCCTGTTCTTGTTTTTAAGATTTCCGCTCTCTGTATTTGTTTAACTTTACGGAGAGCTTTATTCAGGACCCAGGTAGGATACCCCCTGGTTTTGAACCTTTCTATCATGATGGCAGACTCTTCCTTGTACCCAATTATGGTACTACAGTTACGTTTTGCCCTCAACAGTTCCCCAAACGGAATACTCCATTTTAAGGGGTCAGGGTGACTGCTGAGGGCATGTAAAAGGGTGTTACCTGCCGTGTCTTTGCGGAAGAGTTTGGTTTGGACGGTATTGCCCACTACCTCCACCTTGGTGTCTAGAAATTCAACTGAGGTTCTACTCATTGTACTAGTGAGAGTGATGTTATACTTGTTGTTATTCAGTTTATCAATGAATTCCGTGGCCTCCAGCTCACTGCCCCGCCACACCATGAAAATATCATTGATGTAGCGGAGCCAAAGTTTAACCTTCTGTCTCTCAGGGAAGGTGGATGTGTTACTAAGGGTCTCCTCCTCCCATATGCCCAGAAACAGGTTCGCAAACGAAGGGGCAAAGCATGTCCCCATCGCGGTACCAGTCACCTGTTTGTACAGTGTGCCATCAAACATAAAGATATTGTTGGTGAGGCAGAACTCCATCATTTCAAGAACCATGGTGGTATGTGCTTTGAATCTGATGTGTCTGGTCTGTAGAAAGCGTTTACAAGCCTCTACACCATGCTCATGCTTGATTATGGTGTAGAGTGAGCTGACATCTAGTGTCACCAGTAAGAAATCTTCCTCCCATTGTATGCCATCCATTTTGCCCAAGAAGTCTTTGGTGTCCTTAACATGGGACGGAAGTCTGCTGACATATTCCCTGAGAAAGAAATCGACGTATTTGGAGATATTCTCAGTGATACTCCCTTTGGAAGAAACTATTGGCCTGTCCGGGGGATTGATCAAATCTTTATGCACCTTCGGTAACAGGTACAGTACTGGTAGAATGGGATAGTCCCGTTTGAGATAGCAGTATTCTTCCCACTCCAAGATCCCTAGATCCTTCCAGTTGTTCAGTTTCTCCCAGATCAATTCTATACTATTGGAATATATCTCCCTATTGACTTCTACATAGAATTTCTGATTTTTCAACTGGCGTAAAGCTTCTGCAATATATTTCTCTCTGTCCATGACAACAACATTCCCACCCTTGTCAGCAGGGCGGATGACAATGTTGCTATCCTGTGACAGAGAGAGCAGTGCTTCTTTCTGTGGTGGAGTTAGGTTATGTCTTTGCTGAGTCTTGAACCATTTCTTATGTCTGAATTTAACTAAATGTGTATTGACTACATCATGAAATGTATCAATATTGTCGTGTCCTAATGGTGGGTAAAATGTGGAGCGTGGTTTGAAACCTGTCATGGCCGCTTGATTGTGTGTGATACCCATTTCATCTAGAACACAATTAGCTGCAGTATTAGATACAATATCATCACTCTCTATATTGTGTTCCAGCTGGTGCAACATGACAAGATTATCCACATCACTTATATTCAAGGCCTGGTCATTATCTCCACCCAACCCGCCCTGATGGTCTCGGGATCTAGTAGGCTTCAGTAAATGCCACTTTTTAAACTTTAGTTTCCGAATGAACTTAAACAAGTCGATGCGGGTTTCTGCAAAGTTAAAAGGGCGCGTGGGACAGAATGACATTCCTAGACAGAGTGTTCTTTTTTCAGTGTCATTGATGTTTCTTTTTGATAAGTTGATAATAGTTCTGTTTACCATAGCCATGTCCATCATTCCGCCGTTGTGGAGCTTTTCGCCTGTGATCCCATGTGCCCCCTTCCTCTGCCTCTTCTCCCACCTCTGTTGGATTAGTTTCCGTCTGTTCTTGTTGCGCCTCTTCCTCTTCCGCGACCTCTTTGTGATTTTGGTTTCGGCTCTGGTGGTCCTCTCGGAGTTTTGCGACCTCTCCGCAGGTTCCTGTACTCGTCTAAAAAAGTGGTAGGACGGCTGCTTACTCCTCTATCTTCCGATCTGGTACTTGATGTCGCAGAATTGTCCGTTTCATTGCCGCTTACGGATATTTCCTCTGTTTCAGAGCTCTCCGAGATTCTTGTGTCAGAGCTCGTACCCGGCATTTGGTTTTTATAGATGTAATCATACTTCCTGCTGAAAGTTAAAATGCGGCCATGCTCGTAGTCCATATATAATATATATATATATTCCCAGATAAAAACAAAGGTTAAAGTAACGTTATAGTTAGGTGAAATGTTCAGTAACAACGTAAAGTTTGAAACTCAAAAACCACTGGAATTCACCAGTATAGTTATCTCAAGTAACTAGAACTTGTGCCTAAGGTAACTATAACTCGCCCTCCCGCCATGCACAGTTTTTTCATCAATAATTTCACTGCAAATATTGCAGTGGTATCAATGTTGTCATAGATGGTGTCATGAGTGATATAATATGAGGGGTAATAAGCAGTGCATAGCGATAGCACAAGTTATAGTTACTTAAGATAACTATAACTATAACTGGTGAATTTCAGTGGTTTTGAGAGTTTACAATATTATGGTGTTACTGAACATTTCACCTAACGTTACTGTAGCCTTTGGTTTGTTTCAGTGACTTTCTAGGTTTTTTTTTTTAAAAGTAAAGTAATATTTAATTACCATGTGTAAATCCAACCCCCCGCCATGCACGGACTTCAGCCATGCACTGAGGGCGGTTGGCTGCAGGGCCTGGCCAACCTCCCACATGCAGCCAACCCCCTAAAGTCAGCCAACCCCACACTGCGCAGGGCCTTCAGTCGTGCACAGCGGCCCTGCAGCTAACCCACCCATGCAGCCAACCCCGCACTGCCTTCGGTCGTGCGCAGTGGGGTATTGGCAACAAGGCCTGGCCTGCGGCCAACCACAAAAAAGGCCCCCAACCCCACACTGCGCAGGGCCTTCGGTCATACACAGTGGCCAAACCCCCTCATGCAGCCAATCCCACTCCGCACACAGCCTTTGGCCAACCCCCCAAAAGACAGCCAACCCCACGCTGCACTCAGCTACAAAATGTACCAAATAAGTGCAGCTTTTTGGCTAGCTTGTGGATGGATGGTTTCAGGGGGATCCGTCAAGCGAGGGCTGAGAAAAAGAGGGGCTCCTAAAATGCATACTCTCCATTCATTTTACTATAAGACTTTTAGACACAGCTACAGCCCAAACCACTGAACGAATTTACACCAAATTTGACAGAAAGTTAGATCTTGGTTCAAAAAGAGTGCTCTTTGAGATTTGGTATAAAAGTGTTCAGTAGTTTTTTAGCAATTGTTGCTCAAAACCTCTGTATACATCATGCCGCGGAGCCGAAAGATCTCATGCTGAGATCTGTTCGACTGCCGCCACATCAAGTGGCAGCATCCATCTTAGGGCTCAGTACACAGTTAGAGTCCTAAAAACAATGCCAAAATAAGACACAAGGGAGCAGAGAAGAAATATCCTGACCCCCTAGGCCTAGTGGTGGGCTCCCAGAGGGCCAAAAACATTTTGAAATTTTGCTGTGAATTTGCGCTGTAAAGAAAATACCCCCCAGAGGTGGCTCGGGCCCGGGGGACATGGCGAGTAGGTAATTTACATTTTTTGTCAGAGGGGGCCCATCCCTGCATCCCGGCCACCTCATTGAGCCTCTAAAGGCCCCGGGGACCTCATCCCCTGGGGTGGGCTCTATTACTCTCTCCCAGGGATCCCACCGCTGGGATAGAGTAGTTTCCCTGCCTGCACTAGCGTGGGCACGGAAACATATGTTTGCTCCTGCCTGCTGGGAGCATTTTTAAATATCTGTTGTGGGTGATCCAGGCTGGAGACGACCCTGCTGTGAGAAGTATCACTCTACACTAAGGCTGTGTCTCGAGAGCAGCTTGGGAAGGACACACGCTGACTGGTCAAGGACTAGTCTAGTTGGGTGAGAAACAGTGAACTGAGAAAGGCTGTGCATAATAATAAGAGTACAGGGGTAACATGTACCTAAGCCTAATTATGCTAGGTATTGACCTGGGAAGAAAACCACTTGGACCATAAGGGGGGCCCAGGGCCAATAGCGCAAAGAAACACAGACATACTCCAGCACCATGGCACTAAATTACTTAGTGCACATTTTCAGATGTGTGATATTTAGTACTTGCATGAATTAAAGTTCTATATTTCTTGAAAGCCAAGCACTGGGTTGGACAATGATTTATTGTCCTAATGTGCGTTTGCTGAAGGCTGAGCTTGAGTACCCTCACATTACCTCCCTGAGAAGCCTGTGGCTGCTCACCATCGCTGCCACTGAGAGTCAAGTCCTGATGGGGTTGTACTTGGCTCAATTTGCAGATCTATAGTTGAACGGACCCCAGAACATCAAAGGTAAATTACTGTAACCTCTACGGATAAGACCTGGTAATGCCTGCTTGCCTCCTAACCTTACGAACTGGATCTGACAATTAGTTGTCCAGGCGGCTGCAAGAGCCTGGTTACACGTGGAACTATGCGGTTTCCATTACTTGCTTTTAATAATGCATAGGATAATGTCAAGTCTATGGAGGCCCGGCACATGGACCCATCTTATATCATTTAATGGTATAAACAATACAGAGCAGTCCACAGATCTTCTACAAGGCTACCGTGACTTCTAACCATAACACCCTGAGAGCCTGGACAATACTGTACCTTTAGGAGCAATAAACAATAACCCCAGCAGTTTTGCAGCTTAATCTTGGGAGGACAGAGGCAACAGCCTGCTGAGTTCGTCTGATTCTACTTATTAAAATGCTCACCAGAACTGCATTGTGAAAGAATCTGGAAATATACTAAGTTGCTGCCAAGGCCGGGCTGGCCATACCGTACATCGGGCGTTTCGTCCGGGAGGTTGGAAGGGTGGGGGGCGGTTTTGTTATGGGGCCGGTTTTGTAGCAGTGCAGCAATATTAAAAGCAGTGCAAAGTTCCTTGTATATTCAGCAGTTTTCGGGTAAGAATAAAACTGACAAGATAACTCTGGTGAATAATGATCTAGATCGAGGGTTAATATGCCTGCTGCAAAGAACGTGTACCATGCATTTAAAAAAACAACAACTGTAGTTTATGTGCATAGCTCAGTGGGTTACTGCTTTTGTCACTGAGATTATTTTGTTACTGTACAGCTCATAAATTACAGTTGTAATCTAGCACAGTGATCTATGAACTGCCATCAAGTAGCAGAATGCAAGCTGCATTTTACAGGTTAGAAAGTTATGTTTCTTCCCAGTTTTTCATTAGCCTCATGTTGCTAAAAAAGTTTGTTTGGGTAGAAATACATTCTTATTATTAAAGTCAACCCTAACCAATGTGTTATGTTCTGAGTCCTAAGTTTGTGCTTCTACAGACCAAGCTCTCTTAAAAAATGTCTACCAATATGGATGACATGTGAATCCTACACCTTGTAGTCCCCGTTGCGTGTGTGTAAGTGATGTAAAGTGCTCCGACATTGTTATGAGAGGTGCTATAAAACACATAAAATACATGTGAGAGATGGGCTATGGAGAGATGAGAGGCACTGTTGGATGGTGATAGTGAGGGAATTGTTGAAGAGCCCCAGCAAAGATTGTCGTATCCTGCAGCACAGTAAGGTCATCATTTACTATGCTTTAAAAGCTAATACAATTGAATATATAATGGCAAATGTGTTGCAGAATGCACCATTTTTTCCAAAATTTTCTTGGGGTATAACCCCCTCCCGTACCCTTCATTGTAGTGGTCAGACTCGCTCGCTATGCAGCGTACGGGGGCTGGTCTGACAAAATTTGCCAGGGCTGCTTTGGGTTCCCAGTCCGGCCCTGGTTGCTGCAGAGGCCTTCATCAGGCTAGTTCAGACTAGTGTCAGAAGCTCAGGAAACATGCGCAGTTAGCTGTTTGACAACTTTTGGAAAAGAAATAAATATTATAACGTGAGCTAGGACCTCGCATTAAGGCTCGTATCTTTGAATTGGTTGAACTGACATTCACCAAACCCAGCGAAGGCTATGAATGATTGAAAGACTGATGTGCCATTTCTGTTTGGTCATCTTCTGTTCAGTTGTTTCGGAGTGTGCAGAAAGAAAATCCTAAGGATAATTCCATCATAAATAGTGTGTGAGCAACAATTTTGAAATCCCCCTGTTAACCTTTGGACCGTTTGTCCGATCAGCATTGAATTAGGCAGTGACTTAGTTGTCCTCATACACTGTTTTTCTTAAATTTTTTTAAATATTGGTCAAGGGTTGTCAAAGTATTAACTAAGGATAGAAATATATCAGATTTCCTATAGAGTGTGGTGTCAGCCTTATCTACGGAGGCTGAACTGTGCCTCTAATGAGTGCTAAATGAAAGTAATGTAAATCTATAATTCCTAAAGTAACTCCGTGATGGTAAACTTGTTTCAGAAACTAAACGTGTGCACCAAAGATAAATGTCACTATTCTCTTGAGGTCATTTGTTAAAGTTGATAAATGGGTAGATGGCAGGGCCGGACTGGCCTTAGCGGGCATCAGCCGTTTCCCCAGGAGACTGGAAGGGTGGGGGCCAGTTTTCCAGTGGTAGGGGCTGGGTTTGCAGCAGTGCTGCAATATTGGCCCCCAGTAACAAAAGCAGCAGTGCTTCAAACTTACCCCCCGGGTGGGGGGCTTGTCTGACAAAAGTGCCGGGGCTGCCTTGGGCTCCCAGTCCAGCCTGGTAGATGGTACCTCAGAATGAACAGACTGGTCTTTTGGTGAATTATTCTGAAGGTTGTTCTCAAATGCTCACGTGATCAGTGCTGCTGAGCAGCAACAACCTCTGCACCAACCTCATGCTGGGCTGTTAGCATGTGCTGGTACTAGCAGAAACAGGTACTGATGAGGACATCCAACCGGCCTCAAGTTTGATCTCTCAAAACTCTGTCTTCCAAAGGAGAGAAACAAAACCGTCTAAGATCAAAGTAAGTGTTCTGCATTGAAGATCATTTATATTAATATGCATTTAGATTTGCCATAAATAAATGAAAGGTACTAAATAAGATTAAAGTCTTGAACGATTTATACATGGACTAAATACATATAAATCAGATTTATATTCCTAAACACTCTCATAGACTTTGTATTCCAGTCCCACCCTTTCTTGTCTTCCGGTTTAGTAATAATAGCTGGTGATGTCTTTGCGCCACTCCATTCTGAAGGTTTTAAACATGGCCAATTCCCTTCATTTTTTTGCATTTCACAAAGTGTATGCTGCTTAATTTAAAACAGTGCAGTCCCTGTGCCTTACCACAGTGCAGTGTGTCCCCTACCTTTACAGTGAATGGTGCAGTTACAGGGTCAGACTGGGACAAAAAATAGGCCCAGGCACCAAAATAAAAGTGGACCCCATTAGCAAACCAGATAGCTGAAAAAAGTGGCCCACATTTGCAAATCATGCCAGTTTTGAACTTAGGGTTTAGGGGTGTGTAGGGACATAAGGTGGAAAAAGGTATCTTTAGGGTTTAGGCGTGGGTGGGGGTATAGTGTGGTAAGGGTATTTTAGGGTTTAGAGGTGGGTAGGGGCATTGAGTAGTAAGTGAAATTTTAGGGTTATGGGTTGGTCCGAGCATATGGTGATGAGAGTAATTAATAAAAGGGGGTTTCAAAACTGTTCCAATAAAAAATAAAATACTTTTTTTAACCAAATGGTGGGGTCTTGGGGGGTAAAAAAATAAATATATATAGAGAGAGAGAGAGAGGTTTAACTTACCCTATTTATACTTACTTGCGTGGTAAAGGCATGTGTTGTAAAGTAGTACAACCTTTTTATCAGACGAGTTAACTCCATACCCTCTGTATTATCTTTCTTAGTCATGAATGAACAGTTCCTGGAAAAAACTCATTATGAGGGGCATCTTAATTCCAGTGGGGCCAGTAATATCACCCCTCATCATCCAGGATAGCTTGAATCCACGTCTGGGCATACCCGGCGCACTTAGGGCGAGAAAGCAAAAGACACACAATTGATGAACTGAATGCAGAACAAATCAAAACATTCACCTATCCCAGACGTGGGTACCGGGCTCACTGTGCCACTGGATTCAAGCTATCCTGGCTGATGAGGGGTGAAACCCCGAAACCGGTCCTAGGATGGTTGTTTCCAGTCCAGGGAGGACCTGGCTTGGCAGTTCGGGATGGACTGCTCCCATGAGGCACAGGGTCAAGACTGATTTGCATATGGCCAGGGGGTGAATGTTTTGATTTGTTCTGCATTCCGTCCATCAACTGTGTGTCTTATGCTAAAATATAAAGCACGGCGACCGTGCATATTTAAGTTATGTGCATGGCGGCCCGTGAAGCAGGTGCCATGGTGATAAAAAAAAAAAATGAAACCGGGCGCCATGGTGGCACAATACAAATTAGTCCTTAAACAGAACAAATGAAGACTTACAGCGTAACAAAACTGTAGTTGGTCGGTGCTCCTTGCGATACAACGGAAGTGATGTATCGGTAGCATCAACCAATAAGAATCCAGCAAAGACCCTGGCGCAGGAGTCAGCCTATGGTAAGCAGCAGGCGGGATTACACGCCGTATACTGACTACAACTGGTCTTGCAGACAGCGCATGTGCATGCGCGCTGACGCTCGATCTAAAAAGGAATCATATGTGTATGTGTATACCCTCACCCACCCTAAACACACCCTTGCCACCCAAATACCATCACCCACCCTAAACCCTAAAAACACCTTTGCCATCCAAATACCCTTACCCACTGTAAACCTTAAAAACACCCTTGCTACCCAAATACCCTTACCCACCCCAAACCCTAAAAACACCTTTGCCACCCAACTACCCTAACCCACCCTAAACCGTAAAAATATCCTTGCCACCCAAATACCTTTACCAACCCCAAACCCTAAAAATACCCTTACCACTCTAAAACCCTTACCCACCCTAAAAACACCCTTGCACCCAAATACCCTTACCCACCCTAAACCCTAAAAACACCTTTGCCACCCAACTACCCTAACCCACCCTAAACCGTAAAAATATCCTTGCCACCCAAATACCTTTACCAACCCCAAACCCTAAAAATACCCTTACCACTCTAAAACCCTTACCCACCCTAAAAACACCCTTGCACCCAAATACCCTCACCCTTAGGTAGCTTGAAGAATTTTAAAGATTGTAGTGAACACTTTTTGCACAATTCTCGCAGCTTGTGGTTTACACTCTAACGTTGCGCCAGCCCTTCCATAAAGCGCTGTTATCACAAACTTTGCGGGTCGTCTCAACAATTCTGAATCGGGGTATGTAGCCTACGGCTAGGGCGGTCGATCTCAAATCTGGGGAACCGGGTTCTAGTCTCGGCAATGACGCTCAACATCCTGTGATTTCTTAATCTCCCGTGCCTAACAAAAATGAATGCGTCCTTGTGTAAGCAACTGGTACTCATGTAAAGTGCTCTGATACCCAATACCTTTGGGTCAAGTTCGCGCTATATAAAACTCCGTAAAAAAATTAATTTACACGTACAATTAGTCTACGTAACAAGGTATTAGTGTGCTTTTAAGATGTGAAAGTGCCACAAATAATACAACCGCCCCCATTCTCTCTACCGTACATAAAGGAATCTCTCTCTATCGAAAAGTTCTTATAGAGAAAAAGAAAGATGAGCAGAAAAATGTATTCTGATTTACATCAAACCTGAGCTCTCAGATTCCTGCTGACAATCCCAAGAAACAGGTTCATGGAAAAGGGGAGTATCCTTGCCAAGATAGGATTTTAGTATATCTTGACTGTACTCTCTGGGACTTTTATGAGTCCTAGACGAGGAGCAGATTCACAGAACTGCACGTGTAAATCCACGAACCATAGATTTACTCCTGTTTTGTGAAACTTCCCCAGATTAGGAAGCGGCAGTATCCAGACAACAGAGATCCGGATAGGTGTGTGTAACAGGCGAGCAATTAGTGTGTATTTACATTTGCACTGCACCTAAGGGGGTGGTGGGGCGGGAGTTGGGACACATCCGGCATTTTTGTGAGCAAATAGTTTTAGATGTTGGAAAACATCAGAGCAGTAATTCTTGGTCATTGTTTTGGTTATGCTTTTTATTATGAACATGATGTCCCGGAGCTGTTAACATGATGTCCCGGAGATAATATACATTTCTGGTTTGCAACAGAATGTATTTAATAAGCATAAACAACAGCACCAGTAGTGTGCTGGTGCAAAACTGATAACAGGGATCCTGTTATAAATGGGCAGAAGTAGTGTGTAAGGGTACACTACTCTTCGCAGTGTGTGTGGAGTAGTGAGATTAGCTTTGTTAGCGCTTGTGTTTCTGGCCAAGTACTTTTGTCTCAGTTTGTCTCGTCCCATTATGAAGCGCATACTACTCAAATGTTTAAATATGTGTGACGTAAATATAGCCAGCTGTACACTGTCAATTCCATGTTCCCACCCTCTTTCACACAAGGCTGGTTCTATCTACATAAAGCTCATTGTGGGCAGCTGCTTTATGGCATGATCACATATGGTATCAAGAGGGTGCCATCTTTGAACAAACGCCCTAAACATGGTGACACTGCTAGTAAAAGGGTTCTGCTCATTTAGACCACCATTATTATTTGCTTTTGACTACCTAGTGTTTGTGCCTTTACTGTGTGTGTGTCATACTATCTGAGTCTCACACATGGTAAATTCACGGTAATTGGACTCAGTGTGTTATGTTATGTTATGTTAATTAGTTTATAAAGCGCACAGCTGCCCCAACAAAGGGGCGTCCCGGCGCTAATACAGAGTCTGAGAAGGCAAGAGCTAAGCTGTGGGGAACAGGTGAGTTTTAATGGCCTTTCGGAAAGATAGCAAGCAGTCTATACGACGAGTCTGTACTGGAAGGGAGTTCCATAGTTTGGCAGCCAGACAACGAAAAGACCTGCCCCCAGCCCTGATACGTTTCACTCGTGGGACAGTGGCCAAGAATTGTTCCGCAGAGCGTAGCTGGCGAGCAGGGACATAGGGGACCAACAAATTGGATAATATCTCCGGGGAAGAGAACTTGAGAATTTTAAAAGCCAGACATAATGTTTTGAATTCGATCCTCTTGGAGATAGGGAGCCAGTGGAGGCGGCGTAGAGCGCCTGACACAGAGCATTTTCTAGGGAGTCTGAGCAGAGCTCGAGCAGCTGCGTTCTGGACACGTTGGAGACGGTTTACTTCGGCCTTGTTGGCACCTAACAGTAAAACGTTGGCGTAATCAAGTCTTGATAGAATAGTCGCCTGGACTATCAATTGACGTGTAGCCAGATCGAAAAACCCCAGAATAGGCCTCAGCCCCCGTAGGAGACCGAAGCAGGAACCGGCGACCTTCTTAGTGTGATCCTGGAATCCAAGAGTGGAGTCGAGCCAGATCCCTAGATTCTTAACCAACAGCTTAGGTGTTGGAGCGAGGCCCAAGGATGCCGGCCACCACTGTGTACTCCAAAGCCCCTTATCATTCCCCACCAATAGCACCTCAGATTTGTTGGCATTGAGCTGAAGGCAGTTTGTGGTCATCCAGCGTGCAACCGCCTCTAGATCATTCCGGAACTGTATAGCGTCCCGAGGCTGGTCACCAGAGAGGGCTACCACCAGCTGAGTGTCATCAGCATAAGAGACCATGGTCAAGCCATGGTCCTGCGCTACTCCTGCCAGGGGTTGAACATAGAGATTAAACAAAGTAGGGCTCAGCGCCGAGCCCTGGGGAACCCCCTGTTTGATGGAGTGGGCATGAGAGAGGAAGGGGGGGGCGGAGACCTGAAAAGATCTGTCGGACAAAAAAGACCGAAACCATTCCAGTGCCGAGCCGACTACCCCTGCTTCCTCTAAACGGTGCAGGAGGATCTGATGGGAGACCGTGTCAAACGCGGCACTGAGGTCAAGCAGTATCAGAGCCGCCGTTTGACCCTCATCCAGAATGGTCTGCAGGTGTTCACTCACTGCTAATAGTGCTGTCTCGGTACTATGACCGGAGCGGAAACCATTCTGGGAGCGGTCTAAGATACCGCTATTGTTCAAGAAGTCCGAAAGAACCTTATTAGTATGAGCCTCCGCGATCTTAGCGACCCAAGGCAGAAGAGAAATAGGTCGAAAATTCTCCGGCTTAGTAGGGTCCAATGAGGATTTTTTCAGCAGGGGGATCACCCTAGCCTGCTTCCATGCCAGAGGGACCATTGCTGTAACAAAAGAAGAATTAATCAACTGGCATAGGGGCGAGAGAAGTATAGATAGACAATCTCTAAATTGGGCAGGCCTCATTGGGTCCAAAGGGGAACCAGATTTAACCTTAGTGCTTAATATAAGAAACTCATCCTGAGATATAGGGGGAATTGCTACCAGGGTAGCAATCGGCCGAGATGCTAATGGGGCCACAGGGTCCGAGAGGCACGTGGGAAAAGATTTATAGATATCTTCTACCTTCTGGACAAAGAAGGTAGCCAGAGCCTCACATTGCTGCCCAGATACAATTGACAGGGTAGGAGGGTCCTTCCTGCTCTTAAAATCTTTGAGAATTTTAAAAATGCACTTCGCAGGGTTTTTACTGGACTTAATCTCATTGGTGAGATAGGCCGCTCGTGCTAGATGTATAGCCTTATGGTATTGTTTGACGGCCTCCTGGTACCTCTTTTTATCTATAGGGTCGTAATCCTTTCTCCACGCCCGTTCTAGATGTTTACGAGTGGTACGCAAGGCAGCCAAAGAGTCATTGTACCAAGGATTAGAGCTAGAGCAGCGCCCTTTGGACCTAGCCTCATGCTAGGGTATGAGGCATTGCCATGGTTACACGTGCACACGCATGTGCGCATGTCTTTGGGCTGTGGAAGTGAGACTACCATCATGTGCAGGCCCATAATTGTGCCCAGTTAGCCTAGTTCAGAAGGGATTCTGCAAGGATTGGCACTAACCTGGGGTAGACATCATAATAATATTTTGCATTAATTGGTATGTCGGTAACCTTTACTGGAAAATCTGTAGTGCTTTCAGCGTATTATACATATTGGCAAAATCTGCCCTAAAGTGCTGTTTCACTCCACTTGGGCCTACACAGTCCAGCAAGGAGTCAAACTGGAGTAAAAACATGCATGACGAGTATGAATTTGCAATTCCCAAACACACTATATTCTCTTCTTATAGCATTTCAGGAATTGTCATATTTCTCTGGCTCAGCTCATAAACAGATTCCAGGCCTTTGTTCCCTCTTCTGGGCCAAGTTAGTGGGAAATGAAGGTGTGGGCAGGAAAATCTGCATCTAATAATTAGTTTGTCACACTGCACCTGGGCCCTCAGAGGAGCTCTTTCCAGAGGAAAATTGCCATGAAGTATTGTCCGATAATACTGTGCAGGAGAATTGGGAGAGGAGTGGAGGGATGTGGCATCCTAGGATGGGCCAGGGGTTCCTAGCAGCTAGAATTTTCTATCCCCATTAAAAAAAACCTGCACAAGGGACAGACACTTAAAGACCCCTAACCTGAATGAAGACAACAGCAGGCGAATGCCCAGCTGGAAAGAGAATCCACCTAATGACCTGCAAGATGGACTAAGGACGTTGTTAACCTGTTGACCCCCAGGATTAGGATGGGTCTCTTCAGAGCCAGTGCCACTGACCTCCTTATGTCCCCTAAGGACCAGTTGGGGAAAATATGGACAGAAGACCATGGTATATGTGTAGTGCAGGCAGGAGGATGCTCTGCCGGCTGGTAGCAGATGGGCTGCAAACAATGCCCTCTCCAACAGGAGGAGCATAAGGAGACCGGCGGAGGGAAAGTCTGGTGCAGGGAGCCAGAAAATTAGGTTCCCCTCTAAATGCACTCCTTTAGAGGCAAGGAGGAATGCTTGTACTGGCCAGAGTTCACAACCAGGAGCGCAATGACCGCAAGATTACCAGAATTCGTCCAAAGGGGGCCGAGTTATTCTTCTTCAAAGATGTGCCTTTTTTTAAAACGTACGGAGGAAACTGGTGCATGGCGCTCTGCAGTACTTTTCAATATTACACCTAAAGTGGCCTGGGCCCGGATGTCAGCACATTGGTTGTTCATTATTTATCTTTGGGGAGAGGTTAGCCAGCACCTTGGAATATCCTGGGCGGACATAGGCGGCACTGACCCCATCCCCCGCGACACCAAAGGAAGAATGCCAGCCTAGGAGTGGAGCACCACCATACCCCCAGTGAACACTATGCCTCGTCCTGCCCCCCCATGCCAGTGACTGGTGAAGCAGGGAAGAAACAGCACTGCAACCACCTGCCTGCTAGGATGTGGGCAGGAGACTCATCACTCTGGCTCCCTCGCTGCCCATGGATGCTGCTGACAGAGCGGGGAGCCGGCTCAGCAGGTAGCACGAGGGCTCCCCACATTGCCACAAAAACCCCAAAAGCAGAACAAAGACTGTGGGTGCCTTGTATGAGACAGGGGGCATCCAATAAAATTAAAGAGAAAAGAAACAAAAGAAGCTGTAGGTCAAGACTGCAGCAAAAAACGAAAGCAGCAGGACACCTGCTGAGTAGATGTTTTCGGCTCCGTGGAGAAGCGCACCATAATGGCCCATGAAGTGGATGAAAATCTGCAAATGGTCCCTGTGCTGCTCCAAGCAGGGGAAGAGGCACCGCCAGCACATTTGTGAAGTATTGCGCTGGCTGCAAAGAGTGCAGCAGCCCCCCACTAGTGTTCTTTAGGACACTGACCCTAAGTCTCCTGGGGCCTTACGACCATGACCCTAAGAAAGGTTTACCATTATTGTGAGCACTTCCGAAGCTGGAGTTTTTGCTCTTGGGCTCTGGATTACGGGGACCCCAGTGAATGGTTCTGTGACTGCCTTATGGGGCCAGAAGAGTGCAAAAGAAAGACTTTTATGCATGTATTTGCTTGTTTTGAATGCCAATGCTTTATTAATAATAATATTGATGAACACAGCTACATTTATGCTCATAATGAAAGCATTTGAATATATTTATTTTAACTATTACGTTCAAAAGTGATATCATGGTTGTTGGATTTGGCCGTCTGCACAGTTACCCCCAAACATTTTGCCTTCTCCCCTCCTGTTTGCTGAAATTTGTTTTTATTGGCCGTAGGACTCTGTGCACTTTACCACTGCTAACCAGTGCTAAAGTGCTTGTGCTCACTCCTTCACACATGTTAACGTTGGCTTGCCCCAGTTGGCACATTTAATTCATTTATAAGTCCCTAGTAAAGCGGTACTACATGTAGCCAGGGCCTGTAAATTAAATGCTACTAGTGGGTTTGACATGCTTTACTATTGTATCTTTGTCCTCCTTTAATATCAATAAAGACTTTGAAAACCAAAAACAAATGCTACTAGTGGCCCTGCATTACAGCAAACAAATGATGGACGGAATGCTGACAATGCAAACATTCTCCCCCAGTCAAAAGATCTGGGTTAAATCCATCGTTCTTTTGCCCACTACGCCACCCCAATTTGGACCCAGCCATATGCAAATCAGTCTTGACCCTGTGCCCCATGGGAACAGTCCAGACCGAACTGCCAGGACAGGTCCTCCCTGGACCGGAAACAAGCATCCTGGGACCGGTTTCAGGGTATGTCACCCTTCTTCAGCCAGGCTAGCTTGAATCCAGTGGCACAGTGAGCAAGGGACCCACGTCTGGGCATACCCATCCCACTTAGGGCGAAAAGTTTTACAGCAAACAAATGATGGACGGAATGCTGGACGATGGATGGATGGATTTAACCCAGATCTTTTGACTGGGGGAGAATGTTTGCATTGTCAGCATTCCATCCATCATTTGTTTGCTGTAACACTTTTCGCCCTAAGTGGGATGGGTATGCCCAGACGTGGGTCCCTGCCACTGGATTCAAGCTAGCCTGGCTGAAGAAGGGTGACATACCCTGAAACCGGTCCCAGGATGCTTGTTTCCGGTCCAGGGAGGACCTGGCCTGGCAGTTCTGTCTGGACTGTTCCCATGGGGCACAGGGTCAAGACTGATTTGCATATGGCTGGGTCCAAACTGGGGTGGCGTAGTGGGCAAAAAATGGATTTAACCCAGATCTTTTGACTGCGGGAGAATGTTTGCATTGTCAGCATTCTCTCCATCATTTGTTTGCTGTAACACTAGTGGCCCTGCAGCACTTATTGGGCCACTCGCTTAAGTAGCGCTTTAAATCATGTCAGGCCTGCCATTGCACACTGCTTGCAGTTTTAAACTGCCATTTCGGCCTGGCAAAATAAATCTTTTGCCAGGCAAAAAGCTTCCTTTTTAATACATATAAGACACCCCTAGGGTAGGCCCAAAACAGCCCTCAGGGCAGGATGCAGTGTATTTAAAAGAAATTGGACATGTACTTGTAAGTCATGCGTATCCTGGTAGTGAAATCTCTTAAATTAGCTTTTTACTGCTGCAAGGCCTTCTTCTCCCATAAGATAACATTAGGTTACCTTATTACATTTAGTAAGTGCTAGCTTTTGTTTGGGAACAGGAAGAAAAGTCATGTTTGGTCTCTAATAAATTGGAATTTAAAATCATCTCCAATGGTAAAGCCGGATTTTAAAACTTAGGGCCCCATTACGATGGCGGGCGGACTTTGTCCGACCGCCAGAGGTGCGGCGGTCCCGCCAGGCCAATTAGGATGCGCCAGCCACACTGGTGGGCGCATCCTCGACTTTAACATTGCGGCGGGCGGTGCTGTAAGCAGCACCCGCCGCAATGTTTAAGTCCATGTTGTGCATTGCCATGCACAACGTGACAGGCACCCCGCAGTGCCTGCCACCTTGTGCATGGCAATGAAGCCCCCAGTGCAGCCAACCACCCCCCACCCCTCCCGGGGGCCCGCAATGGGCCCCCAAAGTAATTTCCCACATGCCTTTCCATGGCGGAGTCTCCGCCATGGAAAGGCATTCCCACCGCAGGCATCATAATATGGATGGCGGTGCATGCAAGGCACCGCCAGCATATTATGGGCTTTTTCCGCCCGGCCGGCAATCGTAACGATTGCCGACCAGCGGAAAAGCGGCGGACGGTCTTTCCGTCCCCCGCGGTACCCCTCGCCATACTAATATGGCGGGGGGTAAAACAGGAACAGATGGCGGGCCGATCGCCACCGCCAGCCCGGCGGTGGCGATCCGCCAGCCATCCTAATAGGCCCCATAATTCTGAAAATGCCACTTTTAGAAGGGTGAATACAAAACAGCCTAATGCACTCGTGTGTGATAACAGTAAGCAGAATCAACCAAATACACCATAAGTACTAGCGTGCTGTGTGCACCTTCAGAGGAGGTGCCGCCCAAACCTCCTAATTCAAAAAATGAAGCTGAACCTAGGAAGTTGTCCTAGACATCGGGTGCACTACAAAAGAGTCACTCTAGACAAGTGTTAACACAATGTGAAACAAATAGTTCTCAAGTTTCAAAAACCAATAAACTGTATATAACGTGGTGACAAATCAACATTGATCAAAGTCCATCATGTGAAGCCGAACAAAATATGGATAGTTGATCGTTCAGATATTTATTAAACTGACGAAAACATCTACATTCTTGCGTGGGGAGACGATAAAAATTCCTTCGATGTAACTCCCAATGCATTTCGGGCTTCAAATCAAAGCCCTTTGTCAGGGGAATCTATAATCAGGAAAATGTACTGTCACAAAACATAATATGCACTGCTTTAATTACATGCAACTTGAATGGCCATGAGAGGAAATGAAAAGAAATGATCAAGGATACATGCTTCTTACAACTGAAATGTTAAAAGCTGTACTGTTAGAAAAAATGAAAAACCATGAGAGCATAGGATATGAAAGCACATGCAAAGTTCCAGAATAACCTGTTGTGAAAAGAGCCGCCGTAAAAACGAGTGTGATGCCGTGGATCACAAAGTGATGTATACTCATGCTTAGGCGTAAAAGTGCTGCCCTTCCGTCTCGTGCTGCTACTAGACAGCGAGTGTAACATGCATTGTGTACGAAACATCGGGTGGAAGAACCAACTCAAATACCAGTGAAAAAGTGACTATTAAAAAATAACTGTTGAACAAGGGAACTGGAAATGCATACCTCCCGACAAGAAAAACACTCTGTGACAACAGGTGAGCGAAGCCGGTCCGAACACTGACTTCGTACTGCACATAAATAAGAGAACATGTAAGACTGAAAAAAGCGGGTATGAAAGAATGTGACTGCATGCACTGGTGTAGAAACTTACCGACCGTAAGGTGCTCAGTAACGTGAAAAGTTCAAGGAACCCGCAAAACCGTAAAAAGCAGTCTCCCTGTTTGGATAACCAAGAGTCCAATCAACAGAGTCGCGCGAGCGCGGTCAAATAAAATGACGCGTACATGACCTGGATGTGAATTACATGCGAACTAGCCGATCTAGTGAAAAGTGACTGGACCCGGAAGTGAATTACGATCGGACTACCCGATCTAATAGGAAATGTAAAATAACGTGAATGAAATGTTATAAGAAAGAGAAAGTGATTCCTAATTATATGACGCTGTAGTGAAACAAGAAAAAAGAACAATGCCAGAGCTCCCTTAAAAAAAGAGTTATTCCGGATTAAGTGACGCGATCGTGAAAAAGGAAACAGTGGCAGAACGCCAATGATGTTATAACATATGACAACGATCATGATGAAAACAGCATGACATTCACAAATGATAATAACATATCACTGGAAACATATGTTACTGAGAACACGTTGAAGATGACATAATGCACAACATGACAAAACATATTGAAGACGACAAAATGCCTCACACTTTACAAATGCAAAACATTGGTGGATTGTGAATACTCAGTCGATGACCAACAGAAAAATACATCCATTGACAAACCAAATTAAAATGGTAAGGCTAACATATAAAATGTAGCTGAAGTATCACTTGGGCCCCTGGAATTCACAAGAGGCTAGGGAAACTCAATGGAAATATACACATAATGCTTCTAACTGTAATTTGACAGCTGAATAATGAAAAGACAACTGAGACTGGCTTTGTAAAACCAGCGTAGAAAAATCCAAGCCGCTAATATGTACTCCAAACCACTCTCATTGTGAGGTAGGAATATTTTGCGAGAGGGTACACACATACAGACTTCACTGTTCAAGAAACCTACTGATCACAACAATTCCCTTTTGTTCTCCAGTTTCCATCCTCCGTCTCTTAAAAAACATCTTCCTTACTCCCAGTTCATACGGGCTAAACGCATCACGTCAGATGCTGCACAACTCCCAGTGGTGCTCCAAGAATGTAAGACTAAATTTGCACTGCGAGGTTACCCGCTTCCAGTTCTAGATGATGCAGAGCAACGGGTTCATGATGTACCCAGAGAGAACCTATTGCAGAAACAACTCAAAATGCCGACAAAAAGAGAAGTCTTTGTCTCCACTTTCTCCACCTCATCTGCTTCTATTAAGAATGTGATCTTGAAACGCTGGGACTTACTTCAACCAGAACCTGATTTTCAAGGTATTTTTTCGGAACCTCCCATTTTTGCGTATAAGAGATCCCAGAACTTGAAAGAATTGCTTTCTAGATCTATTGCAGAGGGAAGCGTTGATGACAAAGGCATGCGCCCATGCCGCAACTGTTCTCACTGTAACAATACACTGGTCGGCAATAGTATCACTCATCCGTGGTCAGGCAAATAAATTAAACTACGTTTCACTGCAGACTGTAACAGCCAATATGTCATTTATGCCATTCGTTGCTCATGTGGTATTATGTGGGCAAGACAGAAAGGGTACTGCGTACTCGCATCACGGAACATAAAAGTCGAATACGCACCAAGACCTCGAGTTCCCCACTGGCAGTTCATTGGCATGAACCTCATCACACCATCGCCCAATTGAGATATTCAGTTCTTGAAGTGGTGAGGTTTCAAGTGGACAAGGACATGTCAAGACTACTATCACAACGTGAAACGTTTTGGATCCGTTTTCATGACACCATGACACCTAGGGGTCTTAATGACAGGCTTGAATTTTCATGTTTTCTGTGAAGCTCGCAAAATATTCCTACCTCACAATGAGAGTGGTTTGGAGTACATATTAGCGGCTTGGATTTTTCTACGCTGGTTTTACAAATCCAGTCTCAGTTGTCTTTTTATTATTCAGCTGTCAAATTACAGTTAGAAGCATTATGTGTATATTTCCATTGAGTTCCCCTAGCCTCTTGTGAATTCCAGGGGCTCAAGTGATACTTCAGCTACATTTTATATGTTAGCCTTACCATGTTAATTTGGTTTGTCAATGGATGTATTTTTCTGTTTGTCATCCACTGATTATTCACATGCCGCCAATGTTTTGCATTTGTAAAGTGTGAGGCATTTTGTCGTCTTCAATATGTTTTAAGTGTCATGTTGTGCATTATGTCATCCTCAACGTGTTCTCAGTAACATGTGTTTCCAGTGATATGTTATTATCATTTGTGAATGTCATGCTGTTTTCATCATGATCGTTGTCATATGTTATAACATCATTGGCGTTCTGCCACTGTTTCCTTTTTTACGATCGCGTCACTTAATCCGGAATAACTCTCTTTTTTTAAGGGAGCTCTGGCATTGTTCTTTTTTCTTGTTTCACTACAGCGTCATATAATTAGGAATCACTTTCTCTTTCTTATAACATTTCATTCATGTTATTTTACATTTCCTATTAGATCGGGTAGTCCGATCGTAAATCACTTCCGGGTCCAGTCACTTTTCACTAGATCGGCTAGTTCGCATGTAATTCACATCCGGGTCATGTACGCGTCATTTTATTTGACCGCGCTCGCGCGACTCTGTTGATTGGACGCTTGGTTATCCGACCAGGGAGGCTGCTTTTTACGGTTTTGATGGCTCCTTGAACTTTTCACGTTACTGAGCACCTTACGGTTGGTAAGTTTCTACACCAGTGCATGCAGTCACATTCTTTCATACCCGCTTTTTCAGTCTTACATGTTCTCTTATTTATGTGCAGTATGAAGTCAGTGTTCGGACCGGCTTCGATTACCTGTTGTCACAGAGTGTTTTTCTTGTCGGGAGGTATGCATTTTCAGTTCCCTTGTTCAACAGTTATTTTTTAATAGTCACTTTTTCACTTTTAGAAGGGTGGCATTTTCTAGTCCTAACCATTTGGTGCCTGCAGCCTGTGTCCCGGGTCACATGATTTAGGTGTAGTTGGCAGTTGGCCTTTGTGTATTCCTCCCAGACAATTGTCACAGGGATTCTGCTGGTAACCCGAACTGTGCCTTCGGACAACAGGACATCAGAATGTAGGAACTGAGTCTCTCTACCACGTCAGTACCTGGATGCCCACGTCCTGGCTAGCTCACAGTACCTCGCCTGAATTTCTAACCTTTCCAGATTAACAGGTGATTTCGGCAACCTAGAACATGACCCTCTGGTCCCCAAGGAAACTGTGGAAACAGATCATCACCTTTTGTTTCTCACTCATGGATGTCCATAGTAAACAAAGAAAGACACAAAGGAAGTTACAATATATTTATTGAAACTATTGTAGCCTGGTTTGAAGCGGGTGTGCTGCGATAAGTAAACAAATACAACTAAGCAACGTAATCAGCATTACTAGCAGGCTGTATACAATGAACAACCCAACCAAGGCAAATAATATATCTGTCTACACCTACCCTCACTATGTGAGCACAGGGATATATTACTGATCTCTGGGATTAGCACTGGACCCCATACCTGGTGTGTGTTTAGGGGTCTGCATCATAGGTGTAAACTCATTTTAATCAAGGCTGCTCCCCCGTTCCGGATTCAGTCTCTCTGCTGGTATTCTCCTCTCTGCTCTCCAAGGGGGAGAGACACGATTTATATGATCAGAACTACTGTGTTAAAAAAAACTGCAGCTATGCTACAGTGTTATGTCTAAAAACGTTAGGAGATGTTGCTGACCAGGCACAAGAAAACAGTACACCATGTTGTTCAACCTTGTATGGAATGTTCAGGCAGAATCCCAAGAAGAGTCTCTAAATAACAAATAACACGTGCAACGTATTTCTAAAATAATATCATGTTATAAAAACAAACGTATTATATGTATCAGTGCAAAGCAAATACAGCCTAAATCGCCTAATACGCGTAACTAAGGGAGAACCAAAATGGGCTCAATAGGAAACCACTACACAATGGGACAAAGGGCGACTAAGTGTTGGCAAGATGGGCCATCCTTCCAGGTTGGGAGGGGCGGAGGTGTTCCCCTCCCTACTTATATTTCAGGGGGGCAGCCTCTGCACACACACAACAAACTTGACACCAGGTCTTTGTCACCCCAGGCGCTGTAGAGCCTGGGCAGGGGAAGAGAAGGCAAATCCAGGCCAGATGTGGGGGAAGTCTAGAAGTTTCTCCCATTTCAAAGCTGGCACCAGGGATAAATATTGGACACTCAGACCAACTCTTCAGTACATTATTGGATCTGTGACACTACAGAAGGACTTCCCTGCTGCCAGAGGTCTGTCCTGCAGCTTGAGGCCTGCCCTGCTCTCTGAGAAGGAAGACTGGACCTGCGCCCTTCATCCCAAGCAGAGTGACTCCAAGGGTCAGGTTGCTAACCTCCTGTTCTAACCTACAGGTAGACAACAAGCTCCTGAGGCCTCACTTCAAATGCCCAGCTGACCTGCTGCACTTGACCTGGAACTGCCTGAGCCCTGTTGGCTTTTGCTGGATTGAGTTCATGAACCTCAGAGGTGCCTCCCCATATCCTGTACTGTTGGCTAGGATAAGTTGAGCTCCTCCTGTGCCTGTGAAAAAAGGAGAAATCCTGATTTTTGGGCTCTTCATGGAGTTCCGGTGGACCCAATTCTTTGCACTACAGCGACCACCAGCGACAAACGGCAACGAGAGAGCGGCACTTCGCGCTACAGCATCAACCTTCTCCGTTGACCGCAAACGCGAAGCTCCAGCAACGACTGTCCAAGATGCCCGACAGGATCTTCGTGCTGCAGGGATGACCGTCCTTGACGCCCGCCTGCTCTTCATGCTACAGCAACAACCATCTGCAATGTTTGCCCTGCTCCTCGTGACCTCTTCCACCACAAATTGGATATTTTGTTCCGGACTGTGAGAAGGTAACTTTTTTTCAATGTCCCTAACCTGGTCCCTGTATCCGGCCAACACTTCATTGCGGTCGGCCTGAACTTGCGATTTTCCAATGGTCCAACACAACCAGATATCCATGAATGGCACTTTGTGCTTTTAGGCTCTATAATCACCTAAAACTTCGAAATTGAATATCTCCAGGTTTTTGTCGTTTTCATCTCATTTTATTTATTAAAATTGACTCTGTTTTTCCCTAATTGATGTGGGAGATTTCTAGTGTTATGTCTTCACTTCATTACTGTGTGTGTGCTGCATAAATACTTTACACATTGCCACTAAGTTAAGCCTGACAGCTTTTGTTCCAAGCTACCAGAGGGTTAAGCACCGATTTATTTAGTGACTTTTGTGGTTCACCCTGACAGGGATTGTGGTTGTTGCTTGAGAAGCGTCTTCACCCCCCTCAATCAAAAACCCAATTTCTAACAATGGTGAATCATGACATGTGGCTATTTTGATAAGGTAGTGACTCCCTGATAAAGCTAGTAGGCCTGCCTTGTGTATATTCATATGGAACCCTGTCAAAGCCAGTAGGCCTGCCTTACATATATTAATGGCATGATCCCTTGACAAAGCCAGTAGGCCTACCTTATATATAATGGCACCCCCTTACATTTTGATTTGTATCTGGTATAAATGGGGGGCATTGTGATTATAGGGTGTCACCAAAGGAATGTCCATCTACCTGATGTATACATTTGTAATTTAATGTGTAGTATTTAGTAGTGTGTGAGTAGTAAAAGTACTTTTCCATTTTAAAAGAGAAAGCACTGACCGGACAATTATTATTGAGTGTTGTTTTTGAGTGAGAGTGAATTGAGATTATTAGCCCACAGTAGCTCCACAGAGTAGGCCTTGGACTGCTCTGCTTGGCTACAATGAGAGAGTCAAGCACTATAATGGGGTTCTTGGTTCCCAGTAAGGAGACAGTTGTGGACCTATTACTTGTAAAGGACTCACATCCTTTGCAACTAATAGCCCAATGTATTGCAATTAAAATACTTTTGCCTTGGTCTCAGAAAATATTAGTGGCCAAGTTGCTTCAACATTACATGCTGTTTTCTTAATTAAAAAAAATACACACACACCCCTTACTGTTGTAAAGTTCTCCCTATGGTGAAGTATAGGGAAAAGTTTATCAAACTAAAAAAGTAGCAAAAATAATTTTGTGTTAAATATTAATTAAATTAAATGTATATATTTATTTTGTGAAGACATTTTAAAAATGCTACTGTACTATTAACTCAATATTGAAATAAATATTTAATTAATTTAAATATATTACATTCAAATTATTTTGTAAAAGAATTCTTTATAAAAATCTCATTTTAAGTCAAATGTATATGTTTCTGTATTATGTATTAAATATTAAAAGAAGTTATGCATATAATTAATGAAAAATAGTTTAATTACTTTGAAAAGGTTATTCAAATATTTGTTGTAAAAAAAATTATATTTTTTTTAGCATTATATTACATTTATATATATTTTTTTCTTCCAAAAAGTAGAAATGTATTCATTTTAAAAATGTTCCTTTAGAATTCTATTTTAGGTTCCTGTCGCCATTGTTTTCTGTGGGAGGGTGTTACGGTACCAGTGGTTTGCCATGTGCGGTACTGGTTTGAGCTTGAGTACATTTACAACTTTTTATATTTTATTTTTTATTTTATTTTTAGGCAACTTTAAAAGTGTAGTTTATGAATAGCAATGGGCTTACTCTTTTTTGGGCTGTCCATGTACCTCCGAAAACCTCTCATTATTCCTCCCTAAACCTTTACTATTTAGTAATCAATATTCCCCATTTTCTAGCCACAGTCCCCTGTCCCTCCCACATTGACTAATAAAACACAGGCATACATACATGTGTGCGTAGATATCTGCACAGAAAAGATAGGAGACGTTGAGCGGTAGACCTCCGCATGTAGGTAAGTGGATAGCATGTTGTAGTATGAGAGTAGTGCTATTGTAGTCCTACTTGGTACAAAATGCAGTTTGTGAACATGCACCTGTTAATTTATTTTTGCAGCATGTTTGGTGTTGCAGATGTGTGGCATACTGCTAACCCAAACCATAGCGAGCGCGCTGCCCTGGAGCGGCCCAGATTAAACTACCGCAGCATGACTGATGCTGGTGAAGTACCCTCACCCATCCAAGAATGTGAGACACACAATTCTTCGTAAGTGACTGAATGGGGACAGGCCTTGCCCAGGGGGAACCGGTGACTGGAAACTGAAACCAGTAGCAGGAAAAGGAAAGCGCGGGCGAATGAAACGCCTCTGGGCACCTTTGGAAAGCTTTTACCTCCTGTAAGTCAGGTTTACACGCGGAAATGCTGGGAATTGTGAATCATGTAACATTTCCAGTGGTTCAGAGAGCAGGGGTTGCAATGCATGCTGCGGTGTGGACACTCGGAAAGTCCGCCACGTCTGCAGATTTGTTCGCATTTGTAATAGTGCTTGATTTGTAAAAAATAATAATAATGATAATAATAATGGAAGGCCAGGGCGCTCATCGGGAGCCCACTGCAGTCTATACCACCCATTGCCCCCGGTAGCGCTACCAATACCAGCTCCAAACCAGCTACTAACCATCACACTCCTACAAGTGTAGGAATTAGGGCTATTCCAGGTCCCCAAAGCTATAAGATTAGCATGGGCGGCAGGTATTAGCATTTTTAACGTATAATGAATTAGTAAACAACTGTTGTTGTGCTCACTCTAAATCAGGCAAACAGCGCCACCATATGGCAGACTGTCATAAGTGCCAGTGCGAGCACTGGAAACCACTGGCTCAAATTAAGCACTGATTTGTGCGCGCACCTACCAAAATGCATAGCAGTGGCGCGTCCCTGGAGTGCTCAGTAAAATGCCATTCTAATGGCACAGACTCATCATTTTGTGGGTATCCACAAACATTCGCAATTCCCCTCCGAGTAGCTACTAAGCGGATACATGCCATGCGCAACACTTTCAAGCACTCAGGCGTCGGCCTCATTAAAAGTGGCGCAGCGCTTGATGAGTGATTTTTCACAGCTGATATCCATACGGCGTGGGGCGTTATCGATTGGGTTCGCTGGCGTTAGAGCCAGAACTTCTGAGTTTGGAACCAGGAAACCAGGTTCGAGTCTCGGCTTCGGCTCAACATCCTGTGATTACGGTCAAATCGCTTAATCTTACCATGCATCGAAAAATAATGAATGTGACCTTGTGTAATGTGGCTGGTGTTCATGTAAAGAGCTCGAGTTCCGTTATGTAATAGGGAAAAATAAAGAAAATGCTCGTATTACGGGTTTTTACCCCTAAAATGAGGACTGACGTGCTTTAGTGCTTACGACACTAAAATCTGCAAGTCCCTCGTTTACTGGACACTTTTATCAACAATCGCTATCAGCAGGTGCGACCCGTCAAGATTTATCTGGGGAATGCAGTTTTATTTCCAAAACTGAATATTCCTGAAAGTGCCTCAACAGGAGTTACCACACATATCATACATTTTGGGGTCACTTATATTTAAAGTCATGGCCCTTTAAGCCCATACTGCAACATCTGTCTATATCTCTTAGATATAAATTCGGGACTGCCTAAAGGTGTGACGCATGACACAGGTTCACCTGGCACTGGCAGCAGTGCGTCCCACACTTAACATATGTATTTGTACATCACATGTTCACCCCTTACAGCATCTCGACACACAGAGCAGATGTTTAGGGTTCTCCATCTAAACTGTACTCTTTTAATCTACCTCAGAAGGATGAGAGGCTGAGTGGACTCACCATAATACGAAACCTTGACCATGAAGTCAAACAGATTCCTGGAAGGGAATGGATTAGTTCAACGAGCTCTTAGGTTTAGCACCCGGGCATCCAAACGTACTCCTCACAGCGCCTTGAGACCCAACGGGTGAGTAGTCGGGCTTTACGAGAAACCTGATTGATTGATGAGCCAGGTGTGAGATGTATGTATAATAACACCATTTTGACTGGGGGTGCGGTGGAAGAGAAGATTTCATGGAACAATGTTTTCCATGTGAAAACCAAAGGGGATTCGTGTGTTTCTCTTAAATTTCACAAAGGTGAAGGCTCTTCACAAACAGAGTCTCATAGACAGTATAAACACCTCGAACCATGATTGCTGCTCAGAACAAAGCTTGTCGCCTCTAGTGGAAGGGGTGAGAGAGCACCGTAAACCTTATAATATTCGTCCCCTTTTGGTCTCAGGTTTGGCTCAGTACCTAGTATGCGTATTTCCACATTGCATTGCAAAGGATGTTTCATTCAAGCTTGTACTTGTAAAGTCAGTCAACTATTTCCAAACTCAGCGACATTGGTGCAGTCGGTGCAGCACGTGCAGTGGCACCGGGGCCAGGGACCCCTGAACCATGGTTTCTGCCTGGGCTTTAAGTGGGATGAAAAAAGTAGGGGGTTCTCATAAAAGGGCGTGCCCGATGTAATTATGGGCACGGCTTAAAAACATGTAAGCTAAAAATCTGTATCTGCTTACCGTAGTGTGCCACCTAACTGGTATTTTACTGCTTCTGTCATTGCATCCGGTATATAATACAATAAGTAACATGACACCTACAATAAGTAACATGACACCTGCAATAAGCCAGGACTATTGGCTTTGTCAATGGTTGTTAGTTGCATAAGATAAATAAGCAACAACTATGGTTTCGTTGTATATAATATTGAAAATGCTTCAGTTCTGAAATGATGAGACTGTGAAAGAAGTATGGCGAGTCTCTTTGAAGTTACATCAAAGGCAGTGAAGGGTGGTATTGCCGCAGAGTTAAGACTTTCTTTTTTACCCTGCGGGTGAGGGTGAAAATGGAGAGTCCGATAGAGACCCGTCTCAGCACCTTCTTTTTACAACTGCTGGTACTGAGCACTGGCAAGACCCGTCCCACTTAAAGCCCTGGTTGTTGCTGTATTTCACAGTTCAGGCAGCGCCCACGCCAGGTGCAGAGCACATAGTAGTCTTGGCTGCATTCTCCTTAGGTCTATTTGCAGGAGAACAGTATGTCCTGTGCAGGTGTTTACATGGATCCGCTTCAACATAGCACGGACTAAAACTTGTTTAGTGAGTTCACAGCAGTCCTTCTTTTGCGGATCTGGTAACTGCTCACATAACTCCCTCAAAGCAATAAGAACAAATGATAAACGGAATGCTGAACAAATCAAACATTCACCCCCAGTAACAGATCTGGTTTAATCCATCGGGTTTTTTTGCTCACCACACCACCCCAGTTTGAAGCCAGCCACATGCATATCAGTCTTGTCTAGGCCTGGGCAGAGCTCGCGGAGTTTCACTCCGTGGAATTCCGCGGAGTTACCAAAAAACTCTGCAGTATTCAGCAGAGTTCCTCCAGTGGGCGGAGTATTGCTCGACCACCCCTAATGTTAGAATTATGGAAGGTATATTGGTGCGGAACATCACTGGTGCTTTAACTCATGGTAACTATTCAAGAGACTATAGCAGTGTGAAGCTGCACAGTGTTCAGCGGCCCCGGCTGCTGGTGTCCCGCCACTGCTGCATACCGGAGGGTGACAAGGCGACAGGCTGACAGCGCGCACGCCAGTGTGCCGGGTGCTCTGCACTCCTGCCTCTCACTCCTGCGACACCGGGTATCCGCTGAGCCTGCCACGACCGCACAGCATTTGATTTAGGTAATACCGTCTATTAGCGCAAATTATTATTATTTTTTTGGTAAGTTTCCACTTTACAGACGCTTGAAATGTAAATGAGAAGAATGAAAATAATTCTGCTCTGCATGTGTATAAAGCCATTGTGTCCAGATCCTCGCTCTTGACTTGCTGCACACAGTGAGTATACCCAAACGCGGAGAACAAAAAGGCTTTATTAACACGATTTATAATGACTGACAAATAGGCACATTGAGCTTTTTTTCATGTGCGTTATATCATGACTGACCGACTTATTATTCTTTTTGAAAAAGGACTTGTAGAGCAAAATGTCCTTGCTGAGTTTGATTATCAATAGAACTGCATTTTCCTAATTTCAACTAACATGCGTCTTTTCCGTTAAGTACTTTATGTGCTGTTTTAGTGTTTTCACCAAGTGTTACTGTTAATCTCTCTGAGCTGCCTGAAAGATGCAAGAAATAAGGAATACGACCGTTTCACTTTGGTTAAGCGATTGATGTTCCTGAAATGTCAACTCACTGCATTCCAATTCCACCTGATAAGGCTAAAAAACAGTCAGCCATTGACTATAATTGTGTCAGAAATGCGGTCACTAAAGATAAGCGATGCTTTTGCACTCACTTAGCCAGGGTGAGGAAGGCATCCGTCTGCGAGACGGATCCGTCGTCCTCCAGTTCTCCAAAAGGGCCTGCAGGCTGGGGTCCATCACCACGCGTCATCGTTCATGCCCCAGAAACATGCAGAGATGATGCAGCATTTCAGCAGCTCATAGAGACACCAACAAGGAAGGGTGCTGGTCCAGGGATCGGAAACTGAAGCCACTAGGCCTAGTCGGAACAGAAATATTCTGTTCTGCTCCCAAAACCAGGCGCGTGAGCTACGAGCCTTGGGGTTTGCAAGGCATACAGCTGGGGGAAATCTTGCCTCTTCTTTGCGGGCAGTCTGGGCCCGAACTTCGCGTTCCAAGCGGAGTTGCAAAACTGTGCGAACTCCGCCGGCAGAGCAGAGTTTACTGCCCACCCCTAGTCTTGACCCAGCTCCCCATAGGAACAGTCCCGCCCGAATTGCCAGGCCAGGTCATCCCTGGACCAGAAACAAGCATACTGGGACCAGTTTCAGGGTATCACCCCTCATCAACCAGGCTAGCTTGAATCCAGTGGCACAGTGAGCATGGGAATACCCTTCCAACTTAGGGCAAGAAAAGCAAAAAGAACAAATGATGGATGGAATGCTGAACAAATCAAACGGATCCGTCGTCCTCCAGTTCTCCAAAAGGGCCTGCAGGCTGGGGTCCATCACCACGCGTCATCGTTCATGCCCCAGAAACCTGCAGAGATGATGCAGCGTTTCAGCAGCTCATAGAGACACCAACAAGGAAGGGTGCTGGTCCAGGGATCGGAAACTGAAGCCACTAGGCCTAGTCGGAACAGAAATATTCTGTTCTGCTCCCAAAACCAGGCGCGTGAGCTACGAGCCTTGGGGTTTGCAAGGCATACAGCTGGGGGAAATCTTGCCTCTTCTTTGCGGGCAGTCTGGGGACGAACTTCGCGTTCCAAGCGGAGTTGCAAAACTGTGCGAACTCCCCGGCAGAGCAGAGTTTACTGCCCACCCCTAGTCTTGACCCAGCTCCCCATAGGAACAGTCCCGCCCGAATTGCCAGGCCAGGTCATCCCTGGACCAGAAACAAGCATACTGGGACCAGTTTCAGGGTATCACCCCTCATCAACCAGGCTAGCTTGAATCCAGTGGCACAGTGAGCATGGGCATACCCTTCCAACTTAGGGCAAGAAAAGCAAAAAGAACAAATGATGGATGGAATGCTGAACAAATCAAACCAGGTGGTAATGGTTTGGCTGGTGTTCGCTGGTTCGTTGAGGTCGTTGGGGTTGAGAGTGGCGGTTTGGAGGTTTAAATTGTTGTATCTGTTGGTGATTTTCCTGTGGAAGTAGTCTGAGAGGGTGTCGCAGAGGTCTTGAGATGGTTGGATGGTACTCTCTGTGGCTATCAGGTTGTATAATTCTTTGACTATTTTGAAGAGTTCCTTTGTGTGGTTGGTCGCAGAGTCGATGCGGGTGGTGATGGCTGCTTTCCTCGCTTCTTTGATGCCCGGGTGGTAGTTGTTGAGGGCTGTTTTGTTAGCTGCTCTGCCTGCGGGGTTCTTGGTGACGCGCCATTGTTTCTCCAGTTGAAAGCAGTTGTGCTTGGTGGTCTTGAGTTCTGGGGTGTACCAACTGGCATGCTTGGAGCTTTTGTTGGGTTTAGTAGGTTTCAGTGGGGCAAGTCTGTGGGCGCTGTCAGTGGTCTAGGCATCAAAAGTCTTGTCGGCCTGGTCGAGGTCTGCTAAGGCTTTCGGTTGGGTGGAGGTGAGGGCCTTTGTCCATTGGGATTCAGTGACCTTGCTCCAGCTGCAGTGGGAAGAGATGTGATGCTTAGTGATAGTGTTCTGGGTTTCGGCGATGGTGATGTGTACAATGGCGTGGTCAGTCCAGTTGAGTTCTGTGGTGTGGCTGAATTTGATTCTGTCGCTGGAGGTAAAAATGGGGTCGAGTGTGTGTCCGGCTTTGTGCGTGAATTCGGTGACCAGTTGGGTGAGGCCGATGTTGTTCAGGTTCTCCAGGAGGGCGATGGAGTTGGCATCATTGGGGTCGTTGATGTGGAAGTTGAGGTCACCTAGTAGGATGTAGTGGTGAGAGTTGATTGCTAGGGGGGTGATGAAGTTGGGAATGGTAGAAATGTTGCTCAGGGTGCCGGGGGTCTGTAGGCGAGGGTGCCTCTTATCGTGGTCCCCGCTTCAGTTTGTAGTAGGAAGTTGAGGTGTTCCATGAGAGCCGTGGGGTCGTTGTTGATGATGGTGCATCAGATGGTTCCCTTGAAGATGATGGTGAAGCCTCCACCTTTTGTCGGTGAGGTCTCGGTGTATCATCTTGTAGGCTTTGGGAGTGGTGGTGGTGATGTCGGGGTTCGTGGAGGGGTTGAGCCAGGTTTTGGTGATGAAGGCAACGTCTGTGGAAAAGGTGGTGATGATGTCCCAGATTTCCGTATTATGTTTACAGAGCAAGCGGATGTTGAGCAGGATGCAATGGAGTGGCTGTGGGGTATTCTTGGTCTTGTGGACAGGAGCGGTGTGGGATCTTTCGTGGGTTGTGTCGCAGGAGAAGTGGCAGTGTCGGCAGGTGAAGGGTCCTTTGGTGGATCATGGGGAGGATGAGGCACAGCTGTTGTTTCGGAATCTGGGGTCCAGGTCCTGTAGTTCCTTGGCGGTGTACTGTTGGGTGATGGGAGGGACGGGGGTCCTGGCGCTGGACGTTGTCCAACCGGTGTTGCGTTGGCATCGTGCCTGCAGCACGCATCCACTGCGTGGCCATGCGGCGGCCTCCATTGGTGGTCCTAGTAGATGGTCCTAGTGGTCCTGTTGGACCTGGGCGGGGGCCTGGAACGGACAGCGCGGGATGGGGACAGCCGGCAGCGCAGGGACAGTTGTGGTAAGTAAAGCAGGTTACGAATGGTAAGTAATTATGATAGGTAGGTAGAGTAGGTATGGTAGACAGTTATGTGCAAGCAATCGGTTATTATTTCGGGGTGGGCGACTGCCCACCTCAAGGAATAATCACACTCTTGTAAGGATGAACCCTTGAAGTGACTAAATTAATCTGAGCTCAACTATCTGATAGCTATGGTACAGAGCAGACAGGCTTAACTTAGGACAATAGGTAAAGTATGTATGCAGTACAGAAAACAGTAATAAAGTCAAACTACCAAGCATTAAAAATCCCAAACCAAATTAGAAAAATAGCGTAAAATTGAATTAATAAAATTACATCAAAACAACAAGCAGTCCAAAAGGGGAACCAGAGCTATGAATTTTAAACTTTGAGGTGGAAATAGGTCCAAAAAGTGCAAAGCGCAAATGGTAGTCAATGGTCGCTGAAGACCAGGACCTAGCCAAGATTTGAGGCCCACCGATATGGAACCCTGGTTGGCTGTACCAACAGGTTTTGCCTGGTCGGAGGCTTTACCTTAAGACTTTGTCTTATTTCTAGAATTAAAAATCCTTTAGCGGGGCAAGGCAGCAGAGTGTATTCGAGGAAGTCTTCACAAGCTCATTTAAGCATTGAGTGAGGGACCGCTGAAGCCATTGGTTTTGGCAGAAAAGTCTCTGAGCAGGAGAAATTCAAATTCGCGCCCTGGAAGTCCTCTCACTGGTGGGATAACCTGGTCAAGATTTTTATCTTCAGACTTAGTCTCTGATGTTGGGGTCCCCTAAGCTGGATACATTCTGGTCTGCTGAACCAGATTTGCTGATATGGAGAAGCTCTGAGCCGGTAGAACTTGATGTTTTAGCCCAGCAAGGTTGTGCCTTGTTCAAAAACTCTGAGGTGGGTTGCACTGGTTCTCCAGAGGTTTGGAAGTCTAAAAGTTTTCTAAGTCCCAGTTTTTCAGGGGTGGTAGGAGAAGTTCAGTTTGACAAAGCCAAGGGTCCCAGTACCTCAGCACTTGGGGGTCAAGACTCCAGCTGAGGCCACTAGCAGGGTTCAGGTCAGGTCCAGTTGGTACTGGTCAGCGGAGAACTTCAGGAAAAGGACTCATGCAGCTTTTTGTGGCCCTGTAGCCACATAAGAGGCCAGTCAACTGTCCCTGGAGTCCACATATTTTTCCTAAGTACAAGAGGGAACAGGTCCAGTCCTTGAGGGTGCCTCTTAGGTCATAGACAGCAGGTTCAGCTTTTTCTGTTCTTCCTCAGGTCCAAAAGGTGTTCTGAGGCGGGAGCCTGGGGATGCCACATTTATGCCTGGCACTAGCTAGTGGGTGTGGGTGACTCAGTGCCCCTCCCTAACCAATGGGGAAAATGTTCACAGGGGTAACTATATCCACTTTTGCATCAGTGGTTGTTTGCTCTACTGTAAACAATACCCTCACTGCTGAAATCCAAATTGAGGAAACCCTTCTCTCCTTGTGCAGGGCCTGTTTGCCCACCCAGAGGTATGGTCAGGGTAATGAGCAGTTCCCTCTACTGTGGTAATTTCAAACCAGTTATGGCGGCAGCTTTCCCCCCACTGGGTTTGGTGCCTGGCCAACTGGGTGGCCACAAGCTCAGGCTTTTTCAATTGTCACCTACCATTTGATTATGACAGGGGAGGCCCCTTTGAAGTAAATGAAGTCCCTGGGTACACCTTAACATCTTTTCCTGCCAAGGGAAGGAAACCATCTCCCCACACCCAACCCATTGTCTCTGCTCTGGGAGCAGTTTTCAGACCTTAACAGGGTCAATCACCCACTAGACTACTGCTATAGAGCTAATGCAGATTAGCCTCAAGGAGCTTCAGGTAGGAAAATGGTAACTTTCTAAAAGTTAATTTTCTTTTTATTAAAAATCTAACTTCACCATTAAATTGGACTTTTAATGAATATTAAAAAGAGTGGTTTAAATATTTTTCTAGCTGGTCACAATCCAGAGATAGCAGAATTAATATTTAATCTGGCTTCCCATTATTTCATATGGGCCAGCCTGAGCTTTAGAAAGCGAAAATAGCTTTTGGGTGCTAGTCACTGTAAGGACATACTAACTTTAAATGAATGCATGTCCTACTTTCAAATACCATGCATCCTGCCTTATGGGCTACAATGCCTATATAGGGGTGACTTCTTGATATTTAAAAGGAAATATCCCCCCTGTCAAAAATGATTATTTTGACAGGTTTCATTGCAGGTTTTGCACTGCAGTAGTCAAGCTACACAGTGTAGGTATGAAGTCATGTTTGTCCTGCAACTGTAGGGGATGGCACAGTAGGTGCTGCAGCCCCCGAGTGGCATTTACCTTCCAGGCCCTGGGTGCCCTTTCTACACTATATACTAGGGACTAATAGGCGAGTTAAATATGCCAATTAGGAATAAGCCAATTCAACCATGTTTAAAGGGGGCACAGCCACTTTACATCTTGTTAGTAGGTGTAACATGCACAGAGTTTTAAAGTCCGCAAACTGATAGGGCAAAAATCTACGGGGACGTTACACAAAAGATGGTAATTTCCTATAGTATTTATGGTGGATAAGTAACGTATGTTGGGTATGGGAGGCAGATAAATCAGGTACGTAGCTATGGTAAGCAAGTAAGTGCGCTACATCGGGTTGGGAGGTATTATAGGTTAGGAATGTTAGATTTGGTATGTAGGTTGATAAGGTTTATCCCCCTTATTAAAAAGGTGTCTCTGGATCCCAATCTCGATGGCCAGCTATCGCCCTATCTCTCTGCTCCCTGCCACTGCTAAGGTTTGTGAAAAGATGGTCAATAATCAACTGACCTCTTTCGTTGAACAGCATGGCCTCCTTCACCCGGCCCAATCCGGTTTCAGAGCCTCCTACAGCACGGAGTCAGCACTGGTGGAAATCGCTGAAGCCATTCGCGAGACCTTGGATGCTGGGGGCAGGGCAGCACTGGTCCTGTTGGACCTGTCTGCCGCTTTTGACACTGTCCCCCATTCACTCCTTCTAGCCCGCCTGCAGAAGCTGGGTATCATGGGCTCTGCCAGTAGGTGGATAAAATCCTTTTTAGAAGGCAGAACCCAACAAGTTTGGATCCCCCCTTTCACGTCTACTACTCAAGCTCTCCGGACGGGGGTCCCTCAAGGGTCTGTGCTGAGCCCACTTTTGTTCAATATTTACATGACCCCTCTCATTCAGCTGGCAGAGGAGTTGGGAGCTAAAGTTGTCGCCTATGCAGACGACACTCCGCTTTTGTTCACCTGGAAGAAACAGGAGTCATCCACTGCTCATGTTAAAACTTGTCTTACAGCTGTGTTCAATTGGCTTACGTCTGCTCAGCTCAAATGCAATGAAGATAAAAACCGAGATTTTATTCTTCGGTGAGTTTCCCCCTTTGTTCTGGCATACTTTTTGGCCGGATGAGTCCCCCAGGCCTTCCCGGTAAAAAAATCTCGGGATTTGGTTTGACAAAAAGCTTAGCTTCTGCAACCAAATCAGTAAATTGACAGGTACCTGTTTCGGCATTTTGAAGCTTCTCAAAATGTTTCTGCCTCTCCTGCCCCTAGCAGCAAAAGAAACGGTCACTCGAGCCCTTGTCACTTCCCGTATCGATTATGCAAACGCACTGTATGTCGGTTTGCCCGGCTACCTCCTGGACAGATTACAGGTGGTCCAGAATGCTGCAGCCCGATTGCTTCTTATTCTCCCCAAACGAACCAGTGTCATGCAGCATCAACGTAATGTTCACTGGTTATCGGTGAAGGCAAGGGTTACGTTTAAGGCCCTGGTAACGGCTCATGCTGCTCTCTATGACTATGGCCCGACCTATCTTAGGAAGCGTTTTCAGGTCTACGTCCCCAGCAGGCACTTGCGTTTCTCTAACATGCTAACGGCAATTATCCCCAGATTTCGCCTGAAAAGGAAGGGTGGCAGTTATCTGGCCTACTTGGCCGCTATGGCTTGAAACTCTCTCCCTTTTGACCTACGCAGCCTGCAGAACCCCATCCAATTTAGGAAGAAACTTAAAACTCTCCTCTTCAACTGAGCATTTCACCTGCTTCTGCTATGTTTTTCTTTTCTGTCTCCTGCTCTTGGGCTTGCGCCGGGACACTCTCTGGAGTAGCTGTGCGCGTTATAAACTCTGCTAACATAACATAACATAAACAGAGTAGGTATGAGCAGTATGGTAGGTTATTTGTGGTTGGCATAAATATGGTAGGTAGGTATTGTAAAAATGGTAGGTATGATAGATGCTCTATGGTAGGTAGGCCTGTTAAGTATGGTGTGTTAGCTATAGGTTAGGTATGGGAGAACATAATACCGTTTTTGTCTGGTAATTTATATGTTTGCACTGTTAAAGTATTTTCTAGTCTGCTTACAAATCATTACACATTTACTGAGCGGCACGAGCATGTGCTGCTGTACTCTTGACAAAGGGACAGTTTTGTGTTGCAACTTTAAGAAACCGGAATCTCGCGCCCCTCACAGGCCTGCAAGGAATGAAAGCACAATCCAGCAAGGGCTTTTTGGGCATCGCCGTGGCATGAGTTAGTTTGCTAGAGCCTGGAGGAGGTGAGAGGAGGTGCTTAAGCTCTGGCAGTCAACAGGTCTGTTTTGCCACTGCCATTTGCCTAGAGGCTTTGGCTGTGACCAGGTTTGTGGTGTGCAGACTGAGTTAAGGTATCTATTTGTGCCATAAGTGTCTGTATCATTCTGCTATTATTTGACTGCTAATCAGGAACAAGTTTATATAATGTACGCCAAATTATGTTTTATATGGTGTTTTTTC
The DNA here is from genome assembly GCA_963921515.1 of Calotriton arnoldi. Classification (NCBI taxonomy): domain Eukaryota; kingdom Metazoa; phylum Chordata; class Amphibia; order Caudata; family Salamandridae; genus Calotriton; species Calotriton arnoldi. Next base: position 452,784 of record CAWUFW010001537.1, read on the forward strand.
TCAAGCAATGTTACTAGCTGTGAAGTGGTCTCATGTCATCTTATGTCATCATGAGCCAATCCTGGCTATTAAGGAAACATCACTTTGCATGATGAGATTTTTGCGCCAATGTTTATCATGATAAAACAGAACTAAATGTCCCAGAATGCAGTATGTTTTGGGAAAAGAAACTGGATAGGCTCACATGCCAGGGAGCTACCTGGCAGCAATGGGTGTTCGTAAATTCCCCAAAAGAGTATACAAATAGGTTATTGATCAACAAAGTTTACTCTAGTCAGATAATAATTTAGATATATAATCCACTGAAGTCAGGTTTCAACTGAGTGTAGAGAGGTTGCAAGTGGACACATTTGTAACCTCGAATTTAACCAACCTGTAATTTATCGCTCTTTATTCAAAATATGCCTTTAGCTTCTGCTTGTTGTAGAGTGTTGAATCTGTTCATGTTATAATTCCATGTATATTACATGATACATTTTAAAGCTATGAATATCCAGTGGTTTTTCAGTGGAATAGAACTGCTTATGACACCAATTCCGACAGTGTCTTTTCTAGCAATGTCTCTGAGGTCAAAGGTTGTGCCTTATAGCTCAGGCCCCCCACACCCCCATTCTCCTGGGGACATTTTGAAGTGTATGCTTGGCGCAAATTTCAACAGATTTTCAGGAATACTCCTGATAAGCTGTGACTGTTCGTTTTCCCAGGGGTACTCCAGGAAATCTTTTGTGAATTCCCTTCTTGTATGAGCAAATATACGTATGTGTGTGTTGTGTTACATTTGCTCAAACACACATCAATTTCCTTTTTATTTTATTTTTTTATTTTTTGTCCTCATTCTACAAAACATGCTCGAAATTCAAGAATGTGAAGCTGTTCAGTCCGATATATCACAGCCCAGTGTAACCATGAAAAAATAGGAGGCCCGGTCACTTCTCATTGAAGGATGGGAAAGTTTAACACCCGGGCACTTCCCCCTTTTCCCCTTTTCAACAAGGCTTATCGGCAGTAACCAAGGCACCTCTTCTTCTTTAATGGGCCATTCCCCTAGCCTTAGCTAGTTTCCCAACAACTCGGCCACACGAGCAAGTTCATAATCATTGGACCACCAGGAAAAGTATAAAACTAGCAAAAGCCGGGTATATCCGCACCCAGAATTAATTTAAAAGGAAGATGAAAAAACATATTCCCATAAGGGGTAACTCCAACTGGGTTAACCCACTATAATAAAACAACAATTTTAACCAAACTAAGTAAGAGCAAAAAGTGTGAACCAGCTTTCCCAAAGATCCCAGAATTTTGTTTTTTTGGCCCTGCTACTTGCTCGATCAAGGGTTGAAATACGTTGTACCGAGCTTATCCATTCTAGTTTAGTAGGTGAAACAGATGAGATCCACTTAATGCAGATCTCCCTACGTGCCAAAAGGATCAAGACAAAAAGTAATGCCCTCTGGTTTCTTGAGAAAACAGTATTATCTATCTCACTTGAAATTACCCCAAAGATAACTGTCGATGCTGTTAACCCAACCTTTCTCCCCAGAATTTCAGAGATGCTGTTACTCACGTGGACCCAGAAGAGCTCGATCGAAGGACATTGCCAGAACATATGCACCTCGTTTACATTGATGTCGTCACATTTCGGGCACTACCATGTCGCTCGATTCCCCAACTTAGACAGCTTCAGAGGCGTCCAATAAGCTTTATGAAGAGTGAAAAGATGATTTCTTTTTAACGGGGCAGCTTTCACATATAACCAAAGGGTAGACATAGATACTTGCCCGAGAATCTCGATGTCTTCATCCGGCATGTCCTTCTTCCAGCTCTCTGTAAACACGTTCGAGTTTTTATCTCCAGTCTCGATCATTTTCCAATACCATACTGCTACTTCCTTATGTGGCTATGGAGCAAGGAAATAACTTAATTTTATTGGAGAACAGTTTTTTCTGCTTAGCAGAGGATATGACTTTATCAAAAAATGACTGTATGCAATCAGAAACTGCGCAAACCTCCACTATTACAAATACCACCACCATTACTGCTAGCTCCGTCTCTTCTACTTCTTTGAACACCGCCTCTAGTACTGTCTCCACTTTAGTTGGACCACCAATACAACTGGTTGACCAAGGGGTGGGGCCAGGAGAGCAGATAGCGGGGGCCAGTTCCACAACAGAGAACCTGCTTCTGAACCTGATTTCGGAGATGAGAGAAAAATTCACAATTTCTGAAAATAATCAATCGAAGATTCAGAGGGCCTGTGAGGCACTGGAAATTAAAATAAACGATATTATGGGCCGAGTGGAGGTGGTAGAAGCCACAGTAGAAGATCTCTCGAAAAAGGTCACCGAAAACACAGAGGAGATCAAGAAATTAAAATTGAAAGATAAACTCTGGGCAGACAAGCTAGAAAGTTTGGAAAATAGCGCCAGACGAAACAACATTCGGATTTTAAATGTCCCTGAAGACCTTGAGGTGGGAGACATCAAAACCTTTATAATTGATCTTCTAAATGACCTCCATCCAGAAATTGAGAAGGCGACCCTCGAAAATGATATCCAAAGGATCCACCGGGACCCCTTTAATAGACGGGTAGGAAAGAAAACCCCCAGGAAAATATTAGTGAATTTTAAGTCATACTCTATAAAAGAGGCGGTTCTCTCTCAGGGGCTAAAAAGGGGAGTGTACAACAGGGGAGACTGGACATTTCGCATAAGATCGGATATATCACGCACCACACAGGATAGGCAGTGGGAATTGGGGAAACAGATACAGGAGCTGAATAGTCTAGGAGCCAATGCAAAACTGCAATTTCCCGCCTCCCTGAAGGTGATGTGGAGGAATAAAATGTACACCTTTAGAGATCCTGTAGAGGTTGGCTCCTGGATTCAGCAGGTTAAAAGCTCATCCAAATAAGATTCTTTTACATTTTTCCTCATTTTCCTCATCCGTTTTGAGAGTGTGAGAGACAAAGAAGAGAGGCTTTAGTATGCCTCTAGAGATGAGGGAGGGTTCCCCAGGGAGGGAAGGGGAGGGAAGGGTTCAGGGAAAGCACCAAAGACAAAACACAAAAGAAAAAATATTGATCACAGGGTGGGGGAGCATTTTGGGTAAAAAAATAAAAAAGAGTTCTCATTCACAAAATAATACATTAGGAAGTAGGTTTTTATGGCTGGAAGGTTTCTTGACTAAAATCTGTTTTATTAGTGGTTATGGGTAGTTTTCAACCTTTAAAGATTCTATCCTGGAATGTGAACGGGCTTAGGTTTCCCGCCAGAAGAGAGAAAATCTTGGAATATCTGCGACATACAAATTATGATATCATACTTATTCAAGAATCGCATCTTGTAAAGGAAGAGTGGGCAGGAATATTAAAAAACATAAATGGATAGAACATTGTTTTGTCTCAACACAGATGGTACCGACAAAGGGAGTTGCTGTTATTTTTAGGAGAATCAACCGATTAGTCACCGGCAAGGTAGTTGCAGACACCCATGGTAGATGGGTAACTGTCAGGGCTAAGATCAATGCAACTTGGGTAACCTTTGTTAGTTACTATGGCCCTAATACTGATGACCCGTCCTGTCTCCAGTCCCTATTTCTTAATTTGGGAGAGGTAAACAACAAAATTATAATAGGAGGAGATTTCAATGTTGTGTTAAATCCCAACTTTGACTCCACGTCAAAAAAAGCCGCAGAGGCCACACCAAAAACCCGAAAAATTTTGAAACGGTTAATGATAGAGGGTGGTCTACTTGATGTATGGGGAGAAAAAAGGCAGGTTCGGGGGTTGACGGGGAGATTTCACTTATCATAACAAGAAACACGCTCACCGTTCTAGAATTGATTTCTTTTTGGTGGATCGTGTTACTGGCAGAGACACGACTAAAATCACTCATCTGCCGGAGCATTTATCCGATCATTCTGCCGTCTTATTAGAAATTACCTTAACTCACTGTCTTACTCCACCTAGATGGACTTTGAACCGGGTAATACTTCTTGAGCCATTAATTATTGATAAGATAAAAACAGCGACAAAAGAGTTTTTTTCAAGCAACATAAACTCAGCAGCTCATCCTATTGACTGGGATTCATACAAAGCTTTTTTAAGAGGTTTACTAACCTCCCTCTCTATTATACACAATAAAAAAATAAAGGAAGCCATTAAAATAAAGGAATTAAAAATTGCTCATAAATCCATAGCGGTAGAATCTATGCCAACCGATACAGTTGAAATACAACAGTTATCTCTAGCTAGAAATGAATTGATTGATTATCTAGAGGCATTAAATAAAAAAATGGGAGGCAAGTAGACTTGCCCACCATGAGTATGGAGAAGGGTGCGGAAAATTTCTAGCGTGGAAATCAAAATCTGACCTCGTTAGAAATACCGTGAAAAGTCTGAAATGTCCAAACACGGGGAGGATTATTGAAGATGATCTGGAGATAGAGGATGCCTTTTCTCATTTCTTCTCAAATCTATATTCTGAAGATTTAATTCCATCTGAAGATATGATGGAAGCCTTCTTTCGGGATCTTCAACTTCCTATTTTATCAGCTACCGACAGGGATAAACTGAGCGAATACATCTCTTTAGAAGAAGTTCTGCAAGCTATTACATCGCTAAAAAAGGGAAAGCGGCAGGCCCCGATGCCATTCCAAATGAAGTGTATCTTATCTTGAAAGAGGAACTAGCACCATTTCTACTCCAACTTTTTAAATCAGTGTACTCAGGTGCACAGGCGGTACCGGCATCTTGGAATGAGGCAACAATTACAATAATTTTAAAGCCAAATAAAAATCCACAGTATTGTGAATCATATAGACCCATCTCACTTTTAAATAGCGATCATAAAATCTATACTCATATCCTCACAAAGAGATTAGATAAAGTAGCAGGTTCCATTATACAATCTGATCAAAAGGGTTTTATGAAGGGAAGACAGTTGAAAGAATTAATGCATGATCTTATCGGGGCTATAGACTTGGCAAGTTTATATCAAACTCCATTGGCAGTCTTAACATTCGATGCTGCCAAAGCTTTTGACAAGGTTAACTGGATCTTTTAATAGAGGCAATTAATCGCTTCAATCTGGGAGAAACATTCGTGGCGGCAGTAAAGGCTCTTTATAAGAACCCTCAGCTAGCATTCTTGTTAATGGAAATCTGACTAAACAACTGAAAATCTTGCGAGGGACCCGACAGGGGTGCCCCCTTTCCCCTCTTCTCTTCAATCTTTATATTGAGCCTTTGGCATGTAAATTAAGATCAAGTTATATTATTTCCCCTTTAGGTGTGCGGGCTGGGAAAAAAAATAGGTCTGTATGCAGACGATCTCATGATCTTGACAGGAAACATAGAACAGGCGTTTCCAGAGATCTGCAATCAGTTGGAGAATTTTGGGAAGATTGCTGGATACTCTGTAAATCAGCAGAAGACCGAGCTGATGTTATGGAACTCTCCTTATAAAAACATGCTTGAAAAACAACAAATAAGATACCTTGGGATTCAAATTACCAAGAACATAGATAAAATAGCTCAATTAAATTTTGATAAGACTATGATTAGTGTACGACAACAGTTACAGGTATGGGAGCTTTACCTCTTTCTATCATAGGGAGATCTAACTTGTTAAAAATGTCTATTTTGCCTAAGTTTACTTTTCTCTTTGATACCATTCCCTTAGAATTTTCCAAAATTGGTTTAAGAAAGCGCAAGGGCTATTCTCCTCATTCATATGGGGTAGGAAAAACCCCAGAATCTCTCAGAAAAACTAAGGAGGAAAAACCCAACGGCGGTATAGCTACACCTGACCTATATTTTTACTATTGCGCTTTCCATTTTTAAAAACTCACGACAACTCTTAAATGATGGTCAGGTTTATCAACCTCTCTTTAAAGCCCTAACAAAGGCATATAACACACATGCTGACTTTTTCTTTTAAAGTTTGGCCACCCCAAATTTTTCAAGAAAGTTAGATTGAAGATTTTGAGAGCCGCTATTAGAGTTTGGATTCAACTGAGGGCATTATTTGACATACCCTATTACAATCAAGAAACACCAATCTGGGACTCCCCGGGTACACCGAGTTGTTTGCAAGATGCCCTGGCTCTCCCGTTACGCAGAGCAGGGATAGCAAGATGGGGAGAACTAATAGTGGAAAAAGAATTAATTCCATGGCAATGTCTATCTGCTTTAACAAATAATGCAGTATCAAGATTCAAATATCTGCAACTTCTTAGTTGGACAAAATCACTAAGTAAAGAACTAGCCGGGGATGGGGACTTAATAAAAACAATCCGTGCAAGATCAACACATAAGGAAGTAGCAGTATGGTATCAATTTTCTTCATGGGGAAAATAGTTTTTCATGTGGAAAATGGCCTTGTCTTACACCCCAACAATTCTAGGGGGATTTCATTCACCATCCCGCACTGGAAAGTGATTTACTCCTGACCAGTTCCAGGGTGTAATATGAATAGATGGACAGTTTTACCCTTATGTGAATACAATATATGAATATGCACACGTAAATCAAGCTATTTGGATATGTATGTTAATTTCACAGCTGAATATATGGCTTGTAAGCCAGTCCTAAGATATGTTTACTATCTCGCTCATGTCCTTATTACCAGTAATATAGTTCACCAATGGGGGCTTCATTCTTCTGTCTCTAGATGATATAATGCCAGTGTGTTATGGAGACCTGTTATTCACAGCACTATGAAACAGCAAAAGCAAGCACACCATCAAAAACAAATGAGGTGTATTGTTATAAGGAGAATGATATTATAATATATCTAATAAGAAGTAGTATTATTATTAATAACGTATAATAATGATAATATATATCACAGTGTTATTTACAAAATTAATATCATTATTCTTAATCTTTTGAGCCCACTCTGCTTTGGAGAGGTTCGACTCTATGTATTGCCTAAAAGGTGGGGTTTCTCTGCTGGATTTGGGATAATTTCTTTCAAACATCTTCCCTTCTGGTTGGATTGCCCATTGCCAGTGATTCTTGTTCAACCTCTACTTCATGGGTACTCACAAACATTTTCCAAGGGGCCAATAAGTTTGGTCTGTGATGTGACCATGGGCCGCATTGATGCCAGTGGGTTGGCGGTTGGGCAGAGAGAGTTGGTGGTAAGGTGGGTATACATGAAGCGAAGCATAATTGCACGATGCGAAACCAGAAAACCTGGATTAATCCCGGCTTCCCCAATTTATCAAAATGTGTGATCTTAGGCAATTGTTTTATTTATAGTGTCCCTCCTATTTCTTCATTATCACAAATAAGAGGACCTCAAAATAATTGACTTAAGGATGTGCACTGCATAAACCCTTCTCCTGTGTTTGATTTAATAAACTATAATGTTGTTCATTTATAATAGGAACCCAGATCACCCAAAGAGTGCACATAACAACTGATTTGCCTCTTTAGTTCAACATTGGCATTATTGTCAGGGTGGATGGAAGAATTAATGTTTATAAATTCATGTATGAAAACTATCACTTTTAAAATAATACTTCTCAATGCACTTGATATAATCTGATAAACTAAGGTGAAAAGGTTCTGCATGTTAATTAAATACACTTTTTGAATTTTGAAGAGACTATCATATTTTTACTCTTTCCTGCAAGATGTCTTTAAAAATGATGATGTTCTAAAAGTTGAGCTGTGCAGGACTCCCTAGTTACATCCTTTCCTTAACACAAATTAATTTTTAAATAAATACCTGCCTGTTTATTTAGCATATTTTTATTGTTAGTGCTGAGACAAGTAAACAGCAGCCCAGCGCTGCTGTTGACCAGGGGGCCACATGTAAAGGTCAGATGGGCCTCATGTGGCCCCTGGGCCGTACTTTGAGTATCGTGTTCTACATGGACTCTTGGGTGTTCTTACTGATAGAACAGGACATAATCATTTCTCATTACCCTGATAACTCACGGCTATACCTTAATGTGGCATAGACATGTTGATATACTGCACAGAAGATGCTGCTCAGAACTTAACCAGACCTGGATGTCAGAATATGGCACTGGATTCTGATATTTAGCACATAAGATGTCACTCAAACCTTATACTTTCCTGGATATCGGTGGTCTGTCACAAACTCAATGGTAGGGGTGGGCGGAATAGACAGAGTTTGATTTTGCGGAATTCTACAGAATTCCATTAAAATTCAGCGAGATTCTGCAGAATTCCGTGACTGGGCAGAGTGGGCATTTGGCACTATTTTCTTAGCGCAAAATGCACCCTCTCGTCCAAAAATGGTGCGAGCATGAATTTTTACTATGAAAATAGCGCAGCTAAACACCACTCAGGCCCTTACATGCTCTGCAGTGATTACTGCAGAGTATGTAAGGGCGCCACTGCCGAGTGGTCTGCAGTTGTTTCTAAACTTTAGAAACCACTGCATATCACTCTGCAGCATATACCCCTCGGTGTCCTTACATACTCTGCAGTGATTACTGCAGGAAATGGGGGCAGTCCCTCTATGTTTAAAAACCATCTTCCTGTCCTGTTTAGAGATCACTGCAGTGCATACCCCTCGGCACCCTTATGTACTCTGCAGTATTGTGCAGAGTATGTAAGGGCGCCGAGGGGTCAGTGGCATAACGAAAATTGAGGGGGCCCCGTGCAGAGTACATGGAGGGGCCCCCCTCCCGACTCACTCAGGAGCTCTCAGGCCAGGTTACTGTGCTGAGGCGGTCCCTGGAGCTCGGGGGGCCCACTGCGGGGGCCTTTGTAACACCACTGTGAGGGGTATGCACTGCAGTGCACACCCCTAGGCACTCTTACATACTCTGCAGATTACTGCAGAGTATGTAAGGGTGCCGAGGGGTATGCAGTTGCACTGCAGTGGTTTGGTTCTCAACAGGTCCACAAGAGAGAGCAGTCCCTCTATGTTTAAAAACCACTGCCGATTAAACTTTAATCTGTAGGGATTTTTAAACATAGAGGGAATGCTCCTTCTTCCAGCCCTGTTTTGAAGAACAACAACCACTGCGAATAAATTCCGCCGGCGATTCTGCAGAATTTATATGGAATGCTGCATTACAAGAGTAACACGGAATTACTAAAGTCCTCCGATTCCACCAGAGGAATTCAAAATTCTGCCTCGGCCTACTCAGTGGCAACAAAAAAAGTTAATTCCGATATGTGGCGGCCAACTCCAAATGGAAAATTAATTTAATTACATGCAATTGACTGTCAGTGTCCACTTCCTCACACCAATCCCAATTTCATTCAAAACGCATATGAAGAAGAAAGCTAAGGTGACTTAATATCAGCTAAGCCTCCTATGTGCTCTCCCAAACTAGATCATCTGCTCTGCTCATAAATGCAATCTCCCCTCGTCTTACACATTGATAATGGCAACGCCACTGCTTACAGTTCTCCTGGACTCCACACAGGTCCCCCTGAAGGCTGTTCTCCATTACCGCCCCATTCAGTCATACGCTAATCCATTTACTTCTTTCATCTATCTTCTCGTGGATAAAGAAGATTTACATCCTCTCTTTGCTGTTCTAATATTCATGAACAAAGAGTGAAAATTTCTGAACTGAGCTGTTTATAGAAATACATTTTCAAAGGTATAACCACATCCAACTTACTCAATTGAACTTCATGATCTGATACTGATTCAGAATTCAGTACAGGTAGAATTAACAACACCTGGACCCAACTTCAAAATAATCATATCATCAAAAGTCTTTAATTTGGGAGGAATACCCATCAATGCACTCCAGTCTCCTATTCAATCACAATGCAGTAGTTATAGCTACAAGAAACACTACTTTAAGAGACAAATGTTTCTTAGAAATATCCTCTAAAGGTTCAAAAGTGGGTTCCTGTAATGATAACAAAACCAATTGTAGGTCCCATGAGGAGTCTTGATGCCCAAACTTCTACTATTGTGAGGGAAGTCCAGGGTGCCCTGAAACCTTTGATGGCTGACCATTGCAGCATCAGAGTTGTTATGGACCAACCCTTAGCAAAGACCTCCTGTGGAAATTGAAGAATAACTTCTAGGGGACAGTGCACTGGAGATACTTGAGTTTTTTGACATCACTTATCAAAGAATCTCCAAATATGACTATAGGTCTACCTTGTGGACTCCCTTCTGGACACCTCAATTGAAGTTGACACAGAGATTGAAAGATAGAATCCCTCTCAACTACTGAACAGCGAGTCTTGGATGCCGTAGACACGTCAATGTAAGGGATTGAGGAAATAGAGTAAATCTTTCCAGTGGAAGCAACCATATGTCCCTCACTTGCATTTCTTTCAGAAGGGGACAGTATGGACAGACTAATCCAATCTAATCGCTGCTTTCTCCCTCTGAATCTTGGATACGACAAGAAACCAGAGAAATAAGGAGAAAGGCATACATCAGATTCTTGGACTACTTTCTTAAATAAGCATCTATCCCCATTGTTAAAGGATACTGGATCTGGAAAAATATTACGGCAGCAGGGTGTTGTGATGCTCCGCAACGATCCAATTTTGGGTATCCAAACCTCATGCATATCTTCTGAAATGTTTGGTTTAAAAATTTAGCATTGTGTGAGGCGGGTTAAATCCTGCTCAGAGAATCAGCCACTACTTTAAGCTTTCCCTTGGTGTGATCAGCCTGAAAAGACTAAGCTTTTCCCTGCCCAAGCTAAAATTCTTAACACTAAAGTGTTGAGGGACTGGGACTTGGTCCTGAACTGGTGGTTTAACTATGACATGGCCATTGAATGGTCTGTTCCGATGATCATTGCTGAGTTCTACTTATCCTTTGAGAATGTCTGTAAGGCTTTCTATACCACCAGCAGTTCCTTCCAGTTGGAGAAATGACCCTGCTCTTGGGTCGACCATTGACTTTCAGCTATCCTTGAACCAAATACAGCCGCCCATCGCACTTTACTTGCATCCACAATTAGAGTCCTTACTAATGAGTGGTTCAATGGCAATTCCATCTCTGGGCTCCCCGTATCCAACGTCCACTGAAGCGGATTTCTCACCGATTGTTTCACAGGGATCATGGCTACGGAATCCAGTGAGATTGGGGTCCAGTGATGAAATATGTGCTCTGCCAAAAGACCAACATGGAGTCTCACCCATGGTACAACAAGGAGACATGCTGCCTAGAAAGGTAATATGAGACTCGCATGAGAATGCCAAAATGTAGACTTTGCTTGACAGAGAGATGTTAATAAATAAGATATGCATACCATATCCCTTTGAAGCCATTGTCTGGCTGATGCTTGATCCTTCCGCAACATGCACTTTCCTCTCGCCCTCAGCTTTGGCCTCCTTACCAAGGGGAGTGATGCTTTTCCTTCATACCTTTGGAGCCATGCACCTATAAATTCCAGTTTCTGTGTTGAATCCAGGAGAGACTTCTGATAATTAATTACAAATCCAAATTTCTAAGAGAGTTGAACAGTCCTTGAAATATATCTGAATGCTTGATTTTGAGACTGAAATACAAACAGTGGGTTCTCTAAATACAGATGAGTCTGAATCCCTTGTTCATGAAGAATTGCCACAAACTGAGCCAAGCCCCATGGAGAAAGCCCTAGGGAGAGGCGTTGAAACCAAAATGGAGAACCTGAAATTGCCAATGCAGCTCCCCCACTGCAAACTGTAGGTACCTCTGTAAATCTTTCTAGATTGGCACATGTAGGTATACATCTTGTAAGTCTATTGACATTAAATAATTTCCCTTTACCACCAGTAATATTTCTTGTTCCAAATTGTTTATTTGGTAAATGAACTGTTCTGAGAAACACATTAAAACTCTTTAAATTGATAACCACTCTGAATTGACCTGAGGATTTATTTACTAGAAATACATTGGAGTACTGACCCTTCATTTTCTCTTCTAATGCGACTGGAACTATTACATTATTTTGAACCAGCAAAAAAAAAAGAGAATCCTGCAAAACCCTTTTTTGGCATTGTCTCTGGAAAGAGGAATAGAAAGGAACCTTGAATTTGGAAGAGTGCATTGAAAATCCAGAGTGTAACCCTGAGATTTTACTTGTGTTATCCTATTGTCTTTGGTCACATCTTTCTACTCCTGTTGAAATAGTGCAAGATGCCTTCCCACCTTCACCACTGGGCTCTGTATTTCAGCATAATCAGGACAACTGTATTTAATTGCTCTTGGAGCCCTGATGTCCCTTCATTGAGTGTTGCTGTCTGGGCTGAAATCTAGAGCTGTCAAAAGATGGGTCAAACTTTCTTTATCCAGGACAATCATAATTTTCATATTCTTCTCATAATATTGTGATCGATAACTGAAAGGTTGTCCATATTTCTGATTCTTGACTGATCTGTGACTCACCTCAACCATTTCCTCACCTACTAGCCTTTTGTCCTTAAAGGGCATTTTCAAAAGACATGATTTCTGAGCCGCATTTAATTTCCAGGCTTTTAAATAAAGTCATCATCTGCCAGCCACCATACCCCCTGCAGCCACCAAGAATGCATTTATATTATCAACTGCAGTATCTGAGAGCTATTTTGTGTGGACTTCCATTGCATCCAGCAATTGTGCCACATCTTCCCCTTTGTGGATAGCAGCTGAAAGAGACTTGGAGTCAAATTCCTTAACCTAGGATTGTGATGTGTAAATTGATTAGATTCAGGCTCTTGTTGCTGGATCCAGCCCAGAATATGCCATTTTAAAAGAAGCTACAGCATTATGTCGTCTCCTGAAACTGCAAAGACAACATTCTCAGTTAGGATAGTAGCTTGCCCCATTAGATTAACTAGTAATGGGTCTATCATCTGTTTCTGTGGGAGGTTCATATTGCTCTTGGCCAATGGGTATAATCTGCTCAAAATTTGAGAAATGTAAGTCTTGTCCGGATCTCTCCACTCTCTTTTCAACAACCCTTGTAAAATCAAATATATTGGTAATTTATGGACCTCTGGTTTATTAAATTGCTCAAACCACTCTGTACTACTTGAGGGTTGCTGTTCGTTATTGAAAGTTGACGATTTGCTGCTAAATAAGAGATTAGACCCTGGATCTTCGCTTTCTGAATATATTTCCCCCTAGGGTGTGCACAATCATGCACCTCATTGTCACGATAAGCTGGAGATGACCAAGAAGAAGAAACAGACAAGGGAGAGGAACATGATCTCTGTCCGGATTCAGGTCTAACCGCAGAGATTTTTCACCCTGCTGATCTTTTGGCTGCCTATTAATGGCAAATTTAATGGATTTAACCAAGACATTGAGTTGTTTCTCTGATTTTCTGGATACAAAATCCTTGCCTCTTGAAGAGTGAGATGTCTTAGAAATGTCATAATGCTTTTATATCCTCCGTGAATGGGATGACGAGAAGTGCCTTCTCTGAATGTTTTCCCGTCTTGTCAGACAGGCCTTACCAACAACACCGACTCTTTATATAAGGACTTCCCCATTTCCCCCTCTTTTTTTAAAGACCCAAAGAGAGTTATAACATTGAGGCAGAGCACTATAAAGTTCACTTATTTTCAAAATAATGCTTATTCCAAAATACTCTCTTTACTCTTTGTTCCAAATGCCTGAAGAGGAAAACCAGAAGGTACCTGAGAAAGCATTTAGTGAACTTTCCTATTGAAGATGCGAACAGGCATCACAAAGGGCAACCCCTGGACTAAATCCATTGGCATGATACCCGCAATAAAATAAGGGTCCCTTACACCCACTCTGTTTGTCATTTGTCTCCTCAAAGCACTCACCACAGTGCCGTAGGCAGGTACCAAAAACTAGCTTACCTTTAGTAAATATCCAACCTGAAAGGTAGCGGGCTACTGCACCGCTCCAATTTTTCTTTAAACCGTAAGGTGCTCGTCACCCTAACTGCGGGCTGAGGGGCCTTGCGATGAACACGCCATATACCATCCAGTAGTCCTGAAACGTGGGCCATTGCTCCTCCTGAAACCATGCGTACACAATAGAATGCTGGCCATTGCACCTCATTAATAATAAACTCCAGCGGGCTGTTGCACCGTTGAAACAGCCGCTATGGGTTCCATACTGAAAAAGATTGTATCCAGTTGGCCAATGCTCCGTTTTTTCTTTCTTAGAAATAACACGCAGGCCTATGCACTATGGGCAGAAAAAGTAAAAACACCATTGGGGAGGCGCACACAAAAAGAAAACAGGAAGTGGGAAATTATGACAACCGTTCTACATGGTGAAGGTGGTGGAGTTTGGTATTTCTGTTTCAGAGAGGAGAAAAATGCTTTGGGAATGGTCCCTTTTCCGGGGCAGTGCTTCCATACTGCAATTAGTAAGGAATGGGACGAGCAATCAGTGAAATGAAGAGTTCCCGTAAGCAATCTAAATATTTCCCGAAATGGACATATGGTGGAAGCCTCCATCCATGAATGTTGCCAGTTTCACACAGTCAGTTGCATTTATGAGTAGTTTTCTGGAGCCGGTAATGCTTTAAATGTCATGCTGCCTGACTGTGATATGTGGGGGAGTCGGTTTAGGTCCTTGACTTTAAACTGCTTGATGTGTGCTAAAAAAAAAAGGTACTTGAATCAAAAAGTTGGTATTTTACTCATGTATGCATGCGACTATATTCGAAGGCAATTCCAGTTACAACTTGGAAGCTGCAAGGATAACAGCTTATCAGGAGTACTCAGAAATGCAGCATATGTACATTTCTGAATTCACAAATGAAACGAGTCTGTATGATTGCACTGAATAACTGCTTGTATTCTCCAAAGGAAAACATTTTTCCCCTGTAGAAAACTTTTTCCAGACCTCGTCTTTCTCACCCTGAAACCATATTTACTCCAGCTATTGAAAAGAGTAAATATGCAACCATTTTTAGGTGAGTCAGTTCCATGCAATAAGTTTGTGAATAGCCATCTGCGAGTTTGTGCGTATTTATTCACTACTCTTTACAAGTGCCCCCGTCCTTTAACATCAACTACCTGCCACCTCAATGAGGCTGTAAGAAATTGGAGGTGTAGTTGATTGAGGTGCTAACCTACATCAAATAATAATCACAGTTCTTGCCAGGGTGAGACACTAAAGTGACTAAATAAACCTGTGCTTTACTCTTTGGTAGCTTGGCACAAAGCAGTCAGGTTTAACTTAGAGGCAATGCGTAAGGTATTTGTGCAGTACAAATTTCCCAAACCAATTTAGAAAAATAGAGTAAATTATAATAAATAAAATTACAACAAAACGACAAAATCCAATTAGTAGAACCGGAGATATGAATTTTTAAACTTTGACTTAAAAAAAGAGCTAAAATGCACAAAGGGTCAACCACAATTATCTGGTCATGCTAAACTGAATCAAAGTCAAAGTTATAGCCGACTATGATGGATCGCCGGTCGAATACAGGGACCAGGTGTATTTCAGTGGAAAGTTTACCTTCTGACTTTAGAACTTTTATAGAGGAAAAGTGATTATTGATGCTTCGGCGGTGGATCCGAAGCAGGGCTCAGCGACGGATTGCGAGGTTATATTGTTTTTGATGAGAAAAGCAGGATAGTTCTGAGAGGGTGAAGTCTGTGCCCAGGAACACGTTGACGTCGATCAGATGCTGCTGGGGGATCGGTCCAATGAAACCCTATATGTTCAGACTTAAAAACTTTTGTGGATGTCACATCTCCTGCAATGGGGCAAACGAGCAAGCTGAGTCGACGACTGTGGCCTTGGCTGTGAATCCAGTCTCTGTCGGTTCTCCAGGCAGAAAGTTGGCAAAAAGTTTCTAAGTCCCACTTCTTTGAGTATGGGGACAGGAGGACTACACTGTAACACCAGCAGTAGGGTCCAGGGCAGGTCCAGTTGGAACTGGTCAGTTGCAGGAAGAGAGGCCTCTGGAAACTTGTTGCGTCACTGTAGCTCAAACAAGAGGTTAGCCAACTGACCCTTGGAGTGGGTCCTGGGTTCAAGGCAAGCAGGTCCACTCTTTCTCCAGGTTTCAGACAGCATGGCAGTCCTTCTTCTGATCTGCGCAGGTCCAGGAGTGTTCTGAGGAGAGGTTTATGGGGTTCACTTTTATACCCAGTGCCAGCCTGTGGGTGGAGAGCAAGCCTTCATCCACCCACTAAACCTGTTCTGATAAGTTCTTCTACCCCACTGGGCTTGATGCCAGCCTCAGTGGTGAGACAAAGGGGAGGCAGGACTAGGTGTGAGCTTCATCTGCCAGTGACAAGGTTAGCATCATTTGAAGCTCAAGAAGGGGCTGTGCACAGCTGCCATGCCATCCTGTCAAAGGAGAAGTCCCCCATTCTACAACCAGTGCCCTTTGTCTACTGTCTCGAAGCGATACACATATCACCACAGGGGAGCCATCAGGGGTCGAGTGACAGCTGGACATTGACAGGAAAGTCTTTTGGTTTTAGGCAGGACACTTACAACTTTCTGAAAGTATAATTTCCAAAATACTAATATAAAATCCAATTTGACCATTAATTTGGATTATAAATTACCATTAAAATGAATCCTTGGCCCATTTTTCTAGCTACTCCCAGATGGAATTTAGCACTTATTAAATGTAATAGTGTGAACTTGTACTGGCAGAGAAAAAACCCCTAAGTCGCATTTCACTGTGGCAAAGTTGACTTTCCCGTACAAGTAAAACATTAAATATACATGTTTTACGTTTTTAAATACAATGCACTCTGCCCAATGGGAATGAAGGGCCAACCTTAGGGGTGATTTAAAAATATTAATAAGGGAAGTTTAGGTCTGGCAAAAGGGTTATTTTGCCAGGTCGAAATGGATGTTTAAAACTGCACACCCTGGTTGCAAGGGCAGGCCTAGAGACAGGTTTGCTACTTTAGCGGGTGAGTGCCGCTGCTCACCAGTAGCATTTAGTTTACCAGCCGTGGGTACATGTTGTACCATGTACTATGGTCTCACAAGTGAATTATATGTGCCAATCAGGTGTATACCAATTTTAACATGTTTGTAAACGGAGGGCACAAGTTACTGTACCGCTGGTTAGCAGGGTAAAAGTGTACAGAGTCCTATGGCCAATCAAAACGGGTTCAGCAACAGAAGGAAAAGAAAAATCGGGGTTGACTTGCAGAAAGATGCAATTTGAAACAAAGCCGATTTACTCACTCTTAAAATTACTTTCTGACATACATGCCCGCCTGTGGAAACAGATAAAAACAATAAATTGTAGAAGAATTAAGTGGGCGAAAGCTCGAATAAATACATTTTTCGCTTTAAAAGATTGTGAGTCCTAACGGGAATGTTGGCCTGCATGTACTGCTATCATTAGAAGCCTGAATAAATTCATGTTAATTCACCTTTTGTCAATCACTGACGTGAATGTTCACTGAAAATTTATTATGATTCGCCTCTGGCTCCTTGTTTGACAATGTCTGTTTCATTTCTACATCTTTCAAAAAGGAACTTCGAGGCTGATCTTCTTTAGAACTTAAAGTATTTTTTTAAAGAAAATGATTCCGTAGTTTCAAAACTCTTGTAATAAAATGTTTCAAATATGATAAAACATTTAACTGAGAAAGGTCGCCTACTTTTTCCAATCGGTCTGGAAACGGTTACCTGTCAACAAACATAAAAGGCGGGGGAAAAAACCGTGTAGAAAGAAAAATGTTTTAAAGTGTTTTTTTTATCTAGACAATGTTTGGCAGTTTGAGAGATGTGCTTTGTAATCTTAGACTACAAAGCGTTAATCGGTCGTCGGCTTTTAAAGTTTTACTGCCCTTTGTTGAGTTTCTTACAGTTGGTACTTACGGTGCGTTTGTTATTATAAAAAAACAGTTTGAATCCGTGCCAGTGGCGACACGAAGAGTCGGAATCTCCTTTCGTTAACTGTTGTCACCGCCTCGCGCAATGTTTGCCAAGATCAGATGACTTTCCATCAAAAGAGACACGGGCGGAGAGCAAAACCTGGGATGGATTCATGAGCGGGGTTGCGCTAGTGCCATACAATACTGCAAATAAACGATCAGCGTGTGCTAATGTGGGGCAGCATCTGCACAAAACACCAGGATTTGTGTTAGTGTGGGACAGCAGTGCACTGAAACAACCAGGGTTGTGTTAATGCCGGGCTGCAGCTGCAAAAAAAACAAAAAACACAATTGTGCTAGTGAGACACAGCCGATGCAGAAAACAGCCAGGATTGTGCTAGTGCTGTACATCACTGAAGTAAAACGACCAGCAAATTGCTAGTGTGCGACAGCAACAGGGGCCTAGCTACCATAGTGCAGCCGGTGCAGTGGCACCGGGGCCTGTTGAAACCTAATTGTTATATTTTCCTACTCCAGCAGCAGTGCTTGCATCAGGGCCCATGGCAACCTTGCTACTCTGCTGGACAGCAGCTGCTAGTGAGGGACAGCTGCTGCGCAAACTCCAGGATTGTGCTAGTGAGGGACAGCTGCTGCGCAAACTCCAAGATTGTGAAATTGTGGGACAGGTGCTGTGCAAACTCCAGGATTGTGCTAGTGAGGGGCAGCTGCTGCATAAACCCCAGGATTGTGCTAGTGAAGGACAGAGGCTCCACAAACTCCAGGACTGTGCTAGGAGGGACAGATGCTGCACAAACTCCAGGACTGTGCTAGTGAGGGACAGATGCTGTACAAACTCCAGGATTGTGCTAGTGAGGGACAGCTGCTGCACAAACTCCAGGATTGTGCTAGTGAGGGACAGCTGCTGCACAAACTCCAGGATTGTGCTAGTGAGGGACAGCTGCTGCGCAAACTCCAGGATTGTGAAATTGTGGGACTGCTGCTGTGCAAACCCCAGGATTGTGCTAGTGAAGGGCAGAGGCTCCACAAACTCCAGGATTGTGCTAGGAGGGACAGATGCTGCACAAACTCCAGGATTGTGCTATTGAGGGACAGCGGCTGCTCAAACTCCAGGATTGTGCTAGTGAAGGACAGCTGCTGCACAAACTCCAGGATTGTGCTAGTGTGGGACAGCTGCTGGACAAACTCCTGGATTGGGCTGGTGAGGGACAGCTGCCGCACAAACTCCAGGATTGTGCTAGTGAGGGACAGCTGCTGCTCAAACGCCAGGATTGTGCTAGTGAGGGACAGCTGCAGCACAAACTCCAGGATTGTGCTAGTGAGGGACAGCTGCTGCTCAAACTCCAGGATCACGCTGATATGGGGCAGCTGCTGTGCAAACTCCAGGTTTGTGCTAGTGAGGGACAGCTGCTGCACAAACTCCACGATTGTGCTAGTGAGGGACAGCTGCTGGACAAACTCCTGGATGGGGTTAGTGAGAGACAGCTGCTGCACAAACTCCAGGATTGTGGTAGTGAGTGACAGTTGCTGCATAAACCCCAGGATTGTGCTAGTGAGGGACAGCTGCTGCTCAAATTCAATGATTGTGCAAGTGAGGGACAGCTGCTGCTCAAACTCCAGGATTGTGCTAGTGAGGGACAGCTGCTGCTCAAACTCCAGGATTGTGCTAGTGAGGGAAAGCTTCTGCACAAACTCCAGGATTGTGCTAGTGAGGGGCAGCTGCTGCATAAACTCCAGGATTGTGCCAGTGAGAGACAGCTGCTGCTCAAACTCCAGTATTGTGCTAGCGAGGGACAGCTGCTGGACAAACTCCTGGATTGGGTTACTGAGGGACAGCTGCTGCTCAAACTCCAGGATTGTGGTAGTGAGTGACAGTTTCTGCATAAACACCAGGATTGTGCAAGTGAGGGACAGCTGCTGCTCAAACTCCAGGATTGGGCGTGAGGGACAGCTGCTGCTCAAATTCCAGGATTGTGCTAGTGATGGACAGCTGCTGCACAAACTCCAGGATTGTGCTAGTGAGTGAGAGTTGCTGCATAAACCCCAGGATTGTGCTAGTGAGGGACAGCTGCTGCTCAAACTCCAGGATTGGGCTAGTGAGGGGCAACTGCTGCTCAAACTCCAGGATTGTGCTAGTGAGGGGCAGCCGTTGCACAAACTCCAGGATTGTGCTAGTGAGGGACAGCTTCTGCTCAAACTCCAGGATTGTGCGTGAGGGACAGCTGCTGCACAAACTCCAGGATTGTGCTAGTGAGGGAAAGCTGCTGCTCAAACTCCAGGATTGTGCTAGTGAGGGCAGCTGCTGCGCAAACTCCAGGATTGTGATATTGTGGGACAGCTGCTGCACAAACTTCAGGATTGTGATATTGTGGGACAGCTGCTGCACAAACTCCAGGATCGTGCCAGTGAGGGACAGCTGTTGCACAAACTCAAAGATTGTGCTAGTGAGGGGCAGCTGTTGCACAAACTCCAGGATTGTGCTGGTGAGGGACAGATGCTGCACAAATTCCAGGATTGTGCTAGTGAGGGACAGCTGCTGCTCAAACTCCAGGATTGTGCTAGTGAGGGACAGCTGCTGCTCAAACTCCAGGATTGTACTAGTGAGGGACAGCTGCTGCAGGAAGTCCAGGATTGTGCTAGTGAGGGACAGCTGCTGCACAAACTCCAGGATTCTGCTGCGGAGGGACAGCTTCTGCTCAAAATCCAGGAGTGTGGTAGTGAGGGACAGCTGATGCACAAACTCCTGGATTGTGGTAGTGAGGGACAGCTGCTGCTCAAACTCCTGGATTGTGCTAGTGAGGGACAGCTGCTGCTCAAACTCCAGGATTGTGCTAGAGAGGGACAGATGCTACTCAAACTCCAGGATTGTGCATGAGGGACAGATGCTGTGCAAACTCCTGGATTGTGCGCGAGGGACAGCTGCTGCGCAAATTCCTGGATTGTGCGCGAGGGACAGCTGCTGCGCAAACTCCAGGATTGTGCTAGTGAGGAACAGCTGCTGCTCAAACTCCAGGATTGTGCTAGTGAGGCACAGTGGCTGCACAAAGTCCAGGATCGTGCTAGTGTGGGACAGCTGCTGCTCAAACTCCAGGATTCTGCTAGTGAGGGACAGTTGCTGCGCAAAGTCCAGAATTGTGGTAGTGAGGGACAGCTGCTGCACAAACTCCAGGATTGTGCTAGTGAGGAACAGCTGCCGCACAAACTCCAGGAATGTCCTAGTGGGGGGACAGCTGCCGCA
Organism: Calotriton arnoldi; assembly: GCA_963921515.1. Lineage (NCBI taxonomy): Eukaryota > Metazoa > Chordata > Amphibia > Caudata > Salamandridae > Calotriton > Calotriton arnoldi. Next base: position 473,761 of record CAWUFW010001537.1, read on the forward strand.
CAAACTCCAGGATAGTGCTAGTGTGGGACAGCTGCTTGACCAACTCCTGGATTGTGCTAGTGAGAGACAGCTGCTGCAGAAAGTCCAGTATTGTGCTAGTGTGGGACAGCTGCTGCACAAACTCCAGGATTGTGCTAGCGAGGGACAGCTGCTGCTCAAACTCCAGGATTGTGCTAGTGAGGGACAGCTGCTGCAGGAAGTCCAGGATTCTGCTAGTGGGGGACAGCTGCTGCACAAACTCCAGGGTTGTACTAGTGATGGACAGCTGCTGCACAAACTCCAGGATTCTGCTGCGTGAGGGACAGCTTCTGCTCAAAATCCAGGAGTGTGGTAGTGAGGGACAGCTGCTGCACAAACTCCAGGATTGTGCTACTGAGGGATAGCTGCTGCACAAACTCCAGGATTGTGCTAGTGGGGGACATCTTCGGCACAATCTCCAGGATGGTGCTAGTGAGAGACAGCTGTTGCACAAACTCCATGATTGTGCTGGTGGGGGACAGCGGCTGCACAAACTCCAGGATTGTGCTAGTGAAGGACAGCGGCTCCACAAACTCCAGGATTGTCCTAGTGTGGGACAGCTGCTGCTCAAACTCCACGATCGTGCTGGTGTAGGACAGCTGCTGCTCAAACTCCAGGGTTGTGCTAGTGGGGACAGCTGCTGCTCAAACTCCAGGTTTGTGCTAGTGGGGACAGCTGCTGCACAAACTCCAGGATCGTGCTGGTGTGGGACAGCTGCTGCTCAAACTCCAGGATTGTGCTAGTGGGGACAGCGGATGCACAAACTCCAGGATTGTGCTAGTGAGGGACAGCTGCTGCACAAGCTCCAGGATTGTGCCAGTGAGAGACAGCTGCTACTCAAACTCCAGGATTGTGCATGAGGGACAGCTGCTGTGCAAACTCCTGGATTGTGCGCGAGGGACAGCTGCTGCGCAAACTCCTGGATTGTGTGCGAGGGACAGCTGCTGCGCAAACTCCAGGATTGTGCTAGTAAGGGATAGCTGCTGCGCAAACGTCAGGATTGTGCTAGTGAGGGACAGCTGCTGCACAAGCTCCAGGATCGTGCTAGTGTGGGACAGCTGCTGCTCAAACACCAGGATTCTGCTAGTGAGGGACAGTTGCTGCGCAAAGTCCAGAATTGTGGTAGTGAGGGACAGCTGCTGCACAAACTCCAGGATCGTGCTAGTGAGGAACAGCTGCCGCACGAACTCCAGGAATATCCTAGTGAGGGACAGCTGCCGCACAAACTCCAGGATAGTGCTAGTGTGGGACAGCTGCTTGACCAACTCCTGGATTGTGCCAGTGAGGGACAGCTGCTGCAGAAAGTCCAGGATCGTGCTAGTGAGGGACAGATGTTGCACAAACTCAAAGATTGTGCTAGTGAGGGGCAGCTGTTGCACAAACTCCAGGATTGTGCTGGTGAGGGACAGATGCTGCACAAATTCCAGGATTGTGCTTGTGAGGGACAGCTGCTGCTCAAACTCCAGGATTGTGCTAGTGAGGGACAGCTGCTGCTCAAACTCCAGGATTGTACTAGTGAGGGACAGCTGCTGCAGGAAGTCCAGAATTGTGCTAGTGAGGGACAGCTGCTGCACAAACTCCAGGATTCTGCTGCGGAGGGACAGCTTCTGCTCAAAATCCAGGAGTGTGGTAGTGAGGGACAGCTGATGCACAAACTCCTGGATTGTGGTAGTGAGGGACAGCTGATGCTCAAACTCCTGGATTGTGCTAGTGAGGGACAGCTGCTGCTCAAACTCCAGGATTGTGCTAGAGAGGGACAGATGCTACTCAAACTCCAGGATTGTGCATGAGGGACAGCTGCTGTGCAAGCTCCTGGATTGTGCGCGAGGGACAGCTGCTGCGCAAACTCCAGGATTGTGCTAGTAAGGGATAGCTGCTGCGCAAACGTCAGGATTGTGCTAGTGAGGGACAGCTGCTGCTCAAACTCCAGGATTGTGCTAGTGAGGCAAAGTGGCTGCACAAAGTCCAGGATCGTGCTAGTGTGGGACAGCTGCTGCTCAAACTCCAGGATTCTGCTAGTGAGGGACAGTTGCTGCGCAAAGTCCAGAATTGTGGTAGTGAGGGACAGCTGCTGCACAAACTCCAGGATTGTGCTAGTGAGGAACAGCTGGCGCACAAACTCCAGGAATGTGCTAGTGAGGGACAGCTGCCGCACAAACTCCAGGATAGTGCTAGTGTGGGACAGCTGCTTGACCAACTCCTGGATTGTGCTAGTGAGGGACAGCTGCTGCAGAAAGTCCAGGATTGTGCTAGTGTGGGACAGCTGCTGCACAAACTCCAGGATTGTGCTAGCGAGGGACAGCTGCTGCTCAAACTCCAGGATTGTGCTAGTGAGGGACAGCTGCTGCAGGAAGTCCAGGATTCTGCTAGTGGGGGACAGCTTCTGCACAAACTCCAGGGTTGTACTAGTGAGGGACAGCTTCTGCATAAACTCCATGATTGTGCTAGTGTGGGACAGCTGCTGCTCAAACTCCAGGATTGTGCTAGTGAGGGACAGCTGCTGCACAAACTCCAGGATTGTGCTACTGAGGGACAGCTGCTGCACAAACTCCAGGATTGTGCTAGTGGGGGACATCTTCGGCACAATCTCCAGGATGGTGCTAGTGAGAGACAGCTGTTGCACAAACTCCATGATTGTGCTAGTGGGGGACAGCGGCTGACTCAGGATTGTGCTAGTGAAGGACAGCTCCACCCGGATTGTCCTAGTGTGGGACAGCTGCTGCTCAAACTCCACGATCGTGCTGGTGTAGGACAGCTGCTGCTCAAACTCCAGGGTTGTGCTAGTGGGGACAGCTGCTGCACAAACTCCAGGATTGTGCTGGTGAGGGGCAGCTGCTGCACAAACTCCAGGATTGTGCCGGTGAGGGACAGCTGCTGCACAAAGTCCAGGATTGTGCTGGTGAGGGACAGCTGCTGCACAAACTCCAGGATCGTGCTGGTGTGGGACAGCTGCTGCTCAAACTCCAGGATTGTGCTAGTGGGGACAGCGGATGCACAAACTCCAGGATTGTGCTAGTGAGGGACAGCTGCTGCACAAACTCCAGGATTGTGCCAGTGAGAGACAGCTGCTACTCAAACTCCAGGATTGTGCATGAGGGACAGCTGCTGTGCAAACTCCTGGATTGTGCGCGAGGGACAGCTGCTGCGCAAACTCCTGGATTGTGTGCGAGGGACAGCTGCTGCGCAAACTCCAGGATTGTGCTAGTAAGGGATAGCTGCTGCGCAAACGTCAGGATTGTGCTAGTGAGGGACAGCTGCTGCACAAACTCCAGGATCGTGCTAGTGTGGGACAGCTGCTGCTCAAACACCAGGATTCTGCTAGTGAGGGACAGTTGCTGCGCAAAGTCCAGAATTGTGGTAGTGAGGGACAGCTGCTGCACAAGCTCCAGGATCGTGCTAGTGAGGAACAGCTGCCGCACGAACTCCAGGAATATCCTAGTGAGGGACAGCTGCCGCACGAAGCTCCAGGATAGTGCTAGTGTGGGACAGCTGCTTGACCAACTCCTGGATTGTGCCAGTGAGGGACAGCTGCTGCAGAAAGTCCAGGATCGTGCTAGTGAGGGACAGATGTTGCACAAACTCAAAGATTGTGCTAGTGAGGGGCAGCTGTTGCACAAACTCCAGGATTGTGCTGGTGAGGGACAGATGCTGCACAAATTCCAGGATTGTGCTTGTGAGGGACAGCTGCTGCTCAAACTCCAGGATTGTGCTAGTGAGGGACAGCTGCTGCTCAAACTCCAGGATTGTACTAGTGAGGGACAGCTGCTGCAGGAAGTCCAGAATTGTGCTAGTGAGGGACAGCTGCTGCACAAGCTCCAGGATTCTGCTGCGGAGGGACAGCTTCTGCTCAAAATCCAGGAGTGTGGTAGTGAGGACAGCTGATGCACAAACTCCTGGATTGTGGTAGTGAGGGACAGCTGATGCTCAAACTCCTGGATTGTGCTAGTGAGGGACAGCTGCTGCTCAAACTCCAGGATTGTGCTAGAGAGGGACAGATGCTACTCAAACTCCAGGATTGTGCATGAGGGACAGCTGCTGTGCAAGCTCCTGGATTGTGCGCGAGGGACAGCTGCTGCGCAAACTCCAGGATTGTGCTAGTAAGGGATAGCTGCTGCGCAAACGTCAGGATTGTGCTAGTGAGGGACAGCTGCTGCTCAAACTCCAGGATTGTGCTAGTGAGGCAAAGTGGCTGCACAAAGTCCAGGATCGTGCTAGTGTGGGACAGCTGCTGCTCAAACTCCAGGATTCTGCTAGTGAGAGACAGTTGCTGCGCAAAGTCCAGAATTGTGGTAGTGAGGGACAGCTGCTGCACAAGCTCAGGATTGTGCTAGTGAGGAACAGCTGGCGCACAAACTCCAGGAATGTGCTAGTGAGGGACAGCTGCCGCACTGAACTCCAGGATAGTGCTAGTGTGGGACAGCTGCTTGACCAACTCCTGGATTGTGCTAGTGAGGGACAGCTGCTGCAGAAAGTCCAGGATTGTGCTAGTGTGGGACAGCTGCTGCACGAACTCCAGGATTGTGCTAGCGAGGGACAGCTGCTGCTCAAACTCCAGGATTGTGCTAGTGAGGGACAGCTGCTGCAGGAAGTCCAGGATTCTGCTAGTGGGGGACAGCTTCTGCACAAACTCCAGGGTTGTACTAGTGAGGGACAGCTTCTGCATAAACTCCATGATTGTGCTAGTGTGGGACAGCTGCTGCTCAAACTCCAGGATTGTGCTAGTGAGGGACAGCTGCTGCACAAACTCCAGGATTGTGCTACTGAGGGACAGCTGCTGCACAAACTCCAGGATTGTGCTAGTGGGGGACATCTTCGGCACAATCTCCAGGATGGTGCTAGTGAGAGACAGCTGTTGCACAAACTCCATGATTGTGCTAGTGGGGGACAGCGGCTGCACAAACTCCAGGATTGTGCTAGTGAAGGACAGCGACTCCACAAACTCCAGGATTGTCCTAGTGTGGGACAGCTGCTGCTCAAACTCCACGATCGTGCTGGTGTAGGACAGCTGCTGCTCAAACTCCAGGGTTGTGCTAGTGGGGACAGCTGCTGCACAAACTCCAGGATTGTGCTGGTGAGGGGCAGCTGCTGCACAAACTCCAGGATTGTGCCGGTGAGGGACAGCTGCTGCACAAAGTCCAGGATTGTGCTGGTGAGGTACAGCTGCTGCACAAACTCCAGGATCGTGCTGGTGTGGGACAGCTGCTGCTCAAACTCCAGGATTGTGCTAGTGGGGACAGCGGATGCACAAACTCCAGGATTGTGCTAGTGAGGGACAGCTGCTGCACAAACTCCAGGATTGTGCCAGTGAGAGACAGCTGCTACTCAAACTCCAGGATTGTGCATGAGGGACAGCTGCTGTGCAAACTCCTGGATTGTGCGCGAGGGACAGCTGCTGCGCAAACTCCTGGATTGTGCGCGAGGGACAGCTGCTGCGCAAACTCCAGGATTGTGCTAGTAAGGGATAGCTGCTGCGCAAACGTCAGGATTGTGCTAGTGAGGGACAGCTGCTGCGCAAACATCAGGATTGTGCTAGTGAGGGACAGCTGCTGCTCAAACTCCAGGATTGTGCTAGTGGGGCACAGTGGCTGCACAAAGTCCAGGACCGTGCTAGTGTGGGACAGCTGGTGCTCAAACTCCAGGAGTCTGCTAGTGAGGGACAGTTGCTGCGCAAAGTCCAGAATTGTGGTAGTGAGGGACAGCTGCTGCTAGTGGGGACAGCTGCTGCACAAACTCCAGGATTGTGCTGGTGAGGGACAGCTGCTGCACAAACTCCAGGATTGTGCTGGTGAAGGACAGCTGCTGCACAAACTCCAGGATTGTGCTGGTGAGGGACAGCTGCTGCTCAAACTCCAGGATCGTGCTGGTGTGGGACAGCTGCTGCTCAAACTCCAGGATTGTGCTAGTGGGGACAGCGGATGCACAAACTCCAGGATTGTGCTAGTGAGGGACAGCTGCTGCACAAACTCCAGGATTGTGCCAGTGAGGGACAGTTGCTGCGCAAAGTCCAGAATTGTGGTAGTGAGGAACAGCTGCTGCACAAACTCCAGGATTGTGCTGGTGAGGGGCAGCTGCTGCACAAACTCCAGGATTGTACCGGTGAGGGACAGCTGCTGCACAAACTCCAGGATTGTGCTGGTGAGGGACAGCTGCTGCACAAACTCCAAGATCGTGCTGGTGTGGGACAGCTGCTGCTCAAACTCCAGGATTGTGCTAGTGGGGACAGCTGCTGCACAAACTCCAGGATTGTGCCAGTGAGAGACAGCTGCTACTCAAACTCCAGGATTGTGCATGAGGGACAGCTGCTGTGCAAACTCCTGGATTGTGCGCGAGGGACAGCTGCTGCGCAAACTCCTGAATTGTGTGCGAGGGACAGCTGCTGCGCAAACTCCAGGATTGTGCTAGTAAGGGATAGCTGCTGCGCAAACGTCAGGATTGTGCTAGTGAGGGACAGCTGCTGCTCAAACTCCAGGATTGTGCTAGTCGGGCGCAGTGGCTGCACAAAGACCAGGATCGTGCTAGTGTGGGACAGCTGTTGCTCAAACTCCAGGATTCTGCTAGTGAGGGACAGTTGCTGCGCAAAGTCCAGAATTGTGGTAGTGAGGGACAGCTGCTGCACAAACTCCAGGATCGTGCTAGTGAGGAACAGCTGCCGCACGAACTCCAGGAATGTCCTAGTGAGGGACAGCTGCCTCACAAACTCCAGGATAGTGCTAGTGTGGGACAGCTGCTTGACCAACTCCTGGATTGTGCTAGTGAGGGACAGCTGCTGCAGAAAGTCCAGGATCGTGCTAGTGAGGGACAGCTGTTGCACAAACTCAAAGATTGTGCTAGTGAGGGGCAGCTGTTGCACAAACTCCAGGATTGTGCTGGTGAGGGACAGATGCTGCACAAATTCCAGGATTGTGCTAGTGAGGGACAGCTGCTGCTCAAACTCCAGGATTGTGCTAGTGAGGGACAGCTCTGATCAAACTCCAGGATTGTACTAGTGAGGGACAGCTGCTGCAGGAAGTCCAGGATTGTGCTAGTGAGGGACAGCTGCTGCACAAACTCCAGGATTCTGCTGCGGAGGGACAGCTTCTGCTCAAAATCCAGGAGTGTGGTAGTGAGGGACAGCTGATGCACAAACTCCTGGATTGTGGTAGTGAGGGACAGCTGATGCTCAAACTCCTGGATTGTGCTAGTGAGGGACAGCTGCTGCTCAAACTCCAGGATTGTGCTAGAGAGGGACAGATGCTGCTCAAACTCCTGGATTGTGCGCGAGGGACAGCTGCTGCGCAAATTTCTGGATTGTGCGCGAGGGACAGCTGCTGCGCAAACTCCAGGATTGTGCTAGTAAGGGATAGCTGCTGCGCAAACGTCAGGATTGTGCTAGTGAGGGACAGCTGCTGCTCAAACTCCAGGATTGTGCTAGTGAGGCAAAGTGGATGCACAAAGTCCAGGATCGTGCTAGTGTGGGCAGCTGCTGCTCAAACTCCAGGATTCTGCTAGTGAGGGACAGTTGCTGCGCAAAGTCCAGAATTGTGGTAGTGAGGGACAGCTGCTGCACAAACTCCAGGATTGTGCTAGTGAGGAACAGCTGGCGCACAAACTCCAGGAATGTGCTAGTGAGGGACAGCTGCCGCACAAACTCCAGGATAGTGCTAGTGTGGGACAGCTGCTTGACCAACTCCTGGATTGTGCTAGTGAGGGACAGCTGCTGCAGAAAGTCCAGGATTGTGCTAGTGTGGGACAGCTGCTGCACAAACTCCAGGATTGTGCTAGCGAGGGACAGCTGCTGCTCAAACTCCAGGATTGTGCTAGTGAGGGACAGCTGCTGCAGGAAGTCCAGGATTCTGCTAGTGGGGGACAGCTGCTGCACAAGCTCCAGGGTTGTACTAGTGAGGGACAGCTTCTGCATAAACTCCATGATTGTGCTAGTGTGGGACAGCTGCTGCTCAAACTCCAGGATTGTGCTAGTGAGGGACAGCTGCTGCACGAACTCCAGGATTGTGCTACTGAGGGACAGCTGCTGCACAAACTCCAGGATTGTGCTAGTGGGGGACATCTTCGGCACAATCTCCAGGATGGTGCTAGTGAGAGACAGCTGTTGCACAAACTCCATGATTGTGCTAGTGGGGGACAGCGGCTGCACAAACTCCAGGATTGTGCTAGTGAAGGACAGCGGCTGCTCAAACTCCAGGGTTGTGCTAGTGGGGACAGCGGATGCACAAACTCCAGGATTGTGCTAGTGAGGGACAGCTGCTGCACAAACTCCAGGATTGTGCCAGTGAGAGACAGCTGCTACTCAAACTCCAGGATTGTGCGCGAGGGACAGCTGCTGCGCAAACTCCTGGATTGTGCGCGAGGGACAGCTGCTGCGCAAACTCCAGGATTGTGCTAGTAAGGGATAGCTGCTGCGCAAACGTCAGGATTGTGCTAGTGAGGGACAGCTGCTGCGCAAACGTCAGGATTGTGCTAGTGAGGGACAGCTGCTGCTCAAACTCCAGGATTGTGCTAGTGGGGCACAGTGGCTGCACAAAGTCCAGGACCGTGCTAGTGTGGGACAGCTGGTGCTCAAACTCCAGGAGTCTGCTAGTGAGGGACAGTTGCTGCGCAAAGTCCAGAATTGTGGTAGTGAGGGACAGCTGCTGCTAGTGGGGACAGCTGCTGCACAAACTCCAGGATTGTGCTGGTGAGGGACAGCTGCTGCACAAACTCCAGGATTGTGCTGGTGAGGGACAGCTGCTGCACAAACTCCAGGATTGTGCTGGTGAGGGACAGCTGCTGCTCAAACTCCAGGATCGTGCTGGTGTGGGACAGCTGCTGCTCAAACTCCAGGATTGTGCTAGTGGGGACAGCGGATGCACAAACTCCAGGATTGTGCTAGTGAGGGACAGCTGCTGCACAAACTCCAGGATTGTGCCAGTGAGAGACAGCTGCTGCACAAACTCCAGGATTGTGCCAGTGAGAGACAGCTGCTGCACAAACTCCAGGATTGTGCTAGCGAGGGACAGCTGCTGCTCAAACTCCAGGATTGTGCTAGTGAGGTACAGCTGCTGCAAGAAGTCCAGGATTGTGCTAGTGAGAGACAGCTGCTGCTCAAAGTCCAGGATTGTGCTAGTGAGGGGCAGCAGCTGCAGAAAGTCCAGGATTGTGCTAGTAGGGGACAGCTTCTGCACAAACTCCATGATTGTGCTAGTGTGGGACAGCTGCTGTACAAACTCCAGGATTGTGCCAGTGAGAGACAGCTGCTGCACAAACTCCAGCATTGTGCTAGCGAGGGACAGTTGCTGCTCAAACTCCAGGATTGTGCTAGTGAGGGACAGCTGCTGCACAAACTCCATGACTGTGCTAGTGAGGGACAGCTGCTGCTCAAACTCTAGAATTGCGCTAGTGAGGAACAGCTGCTGCACAAACTCCAGGACTGTGCTAGTGAGGGACAGCTGCTGCTCAAACTCCAGAATTGTGCTAGTGAGGGACAGCTGCTGCACAAACTCCAGGATTGTGCTAGTGAGGGACAGCTGCTGCACAAACTCCAGGATTGTGCCTGAGGGACAGCGGCTGCACAAACTCCAGGATTGTGTTAGTGAAGGACAGCTGCTCCACAAACTCCAGGATTGTGCTAGTGTGGGACAGCTGCTGCTCAAACTCCAGGATTCTGCTAGTGAGGGACAGTTGCTGCAGGAAGTCCAGGATTGTGCTAGTGGGGGACAGCTGCTGCACAAACTCCAGGATTGTGCTAGTGAGGGACAGCTTCTGCACAAACTCCATGATTGTGCTAGTGGGGGACAGCTGCTGCACAAACTCCAGGATTGTGCTAGTGAGGGACAGCTTCTGCACAAACTCCATGATTGTGCTAGTGGGGGACATCTTCAGCACAATCTCCAGGATGGTGCTAGTGAGAGACAGCTGTTGCACAAACTCCATGATTGTGCTAGTGTGGGACAGCGGCTGCACAAACTCCAGGATTGTGCTAGTGAAGGACAGCGGCTCCACAAACTCCAGGATTGTGCTAGTGAGGGACAGCTGCTGTTCAAACTCCACAATCGTGCTGGTGTGGGACAGCTGCTGCTCAAACTCCAGGATTGTGCTGGTGAGGGACAGCTGATGCACAAACTCCAGGATTGTGCTAGTGGGGGACAGCTGCCGCACAAGCTCCAGGATTGTGCCAGTGAGAGACAGCTGCTGCACAAACTCCAGGATTGGGCTAGTGAGGGACAGCTGCTGCTCAAACTCCAGGATTCTGCTAGTGAGGGACAGCTGCTGCAGGAAGTCCAGGATTGTGCTAGTGAGAGAAAGCTGCTGCATAAACTCCAGAATTGTGCCAGTGAGGGACAGCTGCTGCTCAAACTCCAGGATTGTGCTAGCGAGGGACAGCTGCTGCTCAAACTCCAGGAATGTGCTAGTGAGGGACAGCTGCTGCTCAAACTCCAGGATTGTGCTAGCGAGGGACAGCTGCTGCTCAAACTCCAGGATTGTGCTAGTGAGGGACAGCGGCTGCACAAAGTCCAGAATCGTGCTAGTGTGGGAAGCTGCTGCTCAAACTCCAGGATTCTGCTAGGAGGGACAGCTGCTGCTCAAACTCCAGGATTGTGCTAGTGAGGGACAGCTGCTGCACAAACTCCAGGATTGTGCTAGGAGGGACAGCTGCTGCTCAAATTCCAGGATTGTGCTAGTGAGGGACAGCTGCTGCACAAACTCCAGGATTGTGCTAGCGAGGGACAGCTGCTGCTCAAACTCCAGGATTCTGCTAGTGAGGGACAGCTGCTGTACAAATTCCAGGATTGTGCCAGTGAGAGACAGCTGCTGTTCAAACTCCAGGATTCTGCTAGTGAAGGACAGCTGCTGCTCAAACTCCAGGATTGTGCTAGCAAGGGACAGCTGCTGCTCAAACTCCAGGATTGTGCTAGTGAGGGACAGCTGCTGCAGAAAGTCCAGGATTGTGCTAGTAGGGGACAGCTTCTGCACAAACTCCATGATTGTGCTACTATGGGACATCTGCTGCACAAACTCCAGGATTGTGCTAGTGAGGGACAGTTGCTGTGCAAATTCCAGAATTGTGCTAGTGAGGGACAGCTGCTGCACAAACTGCAGGATTGTGCTAGTGAGGGACAGTTGCTGTGCAAATTCCAGAATTGTGCTAGTGAGGGACAGCTGCTGCGCAAACTCCAGGATTGTGCGTGAGGGACAGCTGCTGCACAAACTCCAGGACTGTACTAGTGAGGGACAGCTGCTGCTCAAACTCCAGAATTGTGCTAGTGTGGGACAGCTGCTGCACAAACTCCATGACTATGCTAGTGTGGGATAGCTGCTGCACAAACTCCAGAATTGTGCTAGTGAGGGACAGCGGCTGCACAAACTCCAGGATTGTGCTAGTGTGGGACAGCTGCTGCACAAACTCCAGGATTGTGCTAGTGAGGGACAGCGGCTGCACAAACTCCAGGATTCTGCTAGTGAAGGACAGCTGCTCCACAAACTCCAGGATTGTGCTAGTGAGGGACAGCTGCTGCTCAAACTCCAGGATGGTGCTAGCGAGGGACAGCTGCCGCACAAACTCCAGGATTGTGCTAGTGAGGGACAGCTGTTGCACAAACTCCAGGATTGTGCTAGTGAGGGACAGCTGCTGCTCAAACTCCAGGATGGTGCTAGCGAGGGACAGCTGCCGCACAAACTCCAGGATTGTGCTAGTGAGGGACAGCTGTTGAACAAACTCCAGGATTGTGCTAGTGGGGTACAGCGGATGCACAAACTCCAGGATTGTGCTAGTGAGGGACAGCTGTTGAACAAACTCCAGGATTGTGATAGTGGGGTACAGCGGATGCACAAACTCCAGGATTGTGCTAGTGAGGGACAGCTGCTGCTCAAACTCCAGGATTGTGCTAGTGTGGGACAGCTGCTGCTCAAACTCCAGGATTGTGCTAGTGTGGGACAGCTGCTGCTCAAACTCCAGGATTGTGCTAGTGAGGGACAGCTGCTGCTCAAACTCCAGGATTGTGCTAGTGTGGGACAGCTGCTGCTCAAACTCCAGGATTGTGCTGGTGAGGGACAGCTGCTGCACAAATTCCAGGACTGTGCTAGTGAGGGAAAGCTTCTGCACAAACTCCAGGATTGTGCCAGTGAGGGACAGCTGCTGCTCAAACTCCAGGATTCTGCTAGTGTGGGACAGCTGCCGCACAAACTCCAGGACTGTGCTAGTGAGGGACAGCTGCCGCACAAACTCCAGGATTGTGCTAGTGTGGGACAGCTGCCGCACAAACTCCAGGATTGTGCTAGTGTGGGACAGCTGTTGAACAAACTCCAGGATTGTGCTAGCGAGGGACAGCTGCTGCTCAAACTCCAGGATTGTGCTGGTGAGGGACAGAAGTTCTGCAATGGACCAGGACAGCCCTAGCGTGGTACAGCGCTGCAAAAGCCACCAGGATAGATCTAGAGTCGGCCAGCACCTGGACAGGAGGACCAGGATTGTCCATGTTTATTCAGTGTAACTGCGTTGAGAATTATTACTTGTAATATCAGTCAAACATCGTTTATGCACAATAGCGTAAGTTCAACTGGTAGGGATAGACGACAGGAGCTAGGTCGCTATTGGCTCCCTGTTGGATGTATGGGTGACATCACACTAACATCCCAGAGGCCTCCTATACAACCAAAATCGGGAACCAAATTGTAAACCACTGAACTGGTTGATTTGATTGAATATTTGATTGGTTGTCTTTGCACAAAATGTACCTTAGTGTATGGAAGAAATAGTCTATTAAAGTCACCAACAGAGAGGAAGCCTATGTGTGCGTGTGTGTTTTTATGTGCTTTGTATGTGTGTGTAACTCTCTTTTTGTATGTTTGGCTATGGGTGTGTGTCTATTGGCCTGCCTTCTTACATGCATATGTGTGCCTGTCTCTTATTGTCTCAGTCTTCATAGATGTTTGTAAGTGTGTGTTTCTGTCTGTCAAAATACCTTTGTGTGTATATATTCCTTCTGTTTGCTTGACTTTCTCGTTCATGCGTGTATGTTGTGGGCTTGTCTCTTTTAATCTGGTGCCTTTGTCAGTTTGTTTATGTGTGTGTGTGTGCGTGCGCGTGTGCATGTGTTTGTGTGTGTGCGTATGCATTTATGTGCATGTATATGTCTGTGTCAATTGATATTCAGATCACTTACATCTGGTCCTGCAGACCTCCCAGTGAGCCGCATCCCTCTCCCACAGTGAACATGCAGGTATTCGACAATATAAACATCTGCTTGAAGCGGTCCAATGGACCTGATGCACCTGTGCCACGGGAACTGATACCACTCTAAATAATATCACATGAGGGATGATACAGAGTAAGAATAGTGCGCCAAAGGGAACTACTTACATCAGAAACTCTGACCATAATGGCAGGCGAGTGGTACCCCGAGACATACTAAGCTCGTAAAACAATGGTCATCTCTCAGGTTTCCCCTACATCTGCTTAAAGTAATGACCCACCGACACAATATACCAGGAAAAGCATTTACCTCATTAATATTTTGTCAGGGACACAGTAGCCATAAAGTGCAAGGGAACTACTTCCACCAGCAATAGTTTAGCAACTATTTACCAGTCCATGAATTGCCCTTCAGTTACTGGGTCGTAAAATGTTCCTCAAATCTTATAGCATGAACTATCCATTCAGTAGTGTGCTACGAAACACCCCTCAGCGACTGTACCAGGAAATGCTACTGAGGTACTGTGCCGTAAAATGGCTGCCAGAGCGGCCTCAGACCGTGGAACGACTCATGTCTCACCTCAGGGGAGCAGAAGGTGTCCCCGATCATGGAGCAAGTAAGTCTGTAAGGGACAACAGAGGTGGTAACCGCAGCTGACCCAAGCCGTAGGTAGGTAGCCTTGTCCGTTCATGTGTTTGTACTTGCTGAGCCCTGACTGCCTGCGATGCTTTCGGTCTATCAGCCTGATGACGAGTGGGTCGGTTAATCCCGACCTATGCGTAAACCCCTGTCTATGGTTCGGAATTATGAGTTAAAAGGTATTTAAGCCATCCGGTAATTATCGGGTATGTTAAATACCTCAAGCTTGTGTTACATTTTGGTGGGTCAAACCTGCCAAAATTTACCAGTTTGAAGTTTATTTTTATTTGCACAGTTACTGAAAACCATTGCAATGCAGTAAAACAGCCAATAAAACCATTAATACACACAATAAAATACAGAACTACGCATGCATATCTGATAGTGACACCTTGCAGATGTGAAGCAGCTAAAAGCTATACCAGCATAAAACATTTTGTAGTTGCTTGGATATGATTAAAAAGAGTAGCATTACAGTTAAAATTTACTAGTGGAAATATGTATGTTATTTACCGTACCATGAGCATTTTGGTGCGTTAAACACCAAAATCTGAATATTATTCCCCTTAAACTTGTAATAGGTAACGTACCCGTGGCATTGTTATTTATCAGCTGCAGTAAATGGCACCTACAGATGGAGGCATATGCCTTCTCTAGGGTTATGAGATTGTTCTGTTTATATGTGCCACCTTGTTTATGTTCTGTAGAGTTTGACACATCGCTCATTGTCACCAAGACAGGTAGCTTATATTCATGGCAACCGCTTGTTTTGTGAGTTGTAGTCGCCTTTCTTCCTTTGAACCAGTCGGACGACACATCAGCTACAAATGCACCTGTGCAGTCCAGGACGACATGAAGCTTGGTGGTAGCCCAACTCTGTGGCAACGAGATTCGACTTGAACATCAGCCAGGAAAGGACTGATTGACGGTCTATCTAGTAATGAGCAGTGCAGGAATAAGGGCACTTATTTTAGGTCTGGTTAGGATGGGCAGGAAGACTTCGAGAGGAAACGGGAGTGCACTTTGAACCCTCTACTGGCATGCTTTAACGATGAAATAGAAAGATTATCAATCATATCCAAGTTAGAAATTGTCCGTTTTATAGGGAATTGGCAATGTCCATCCATTGACAAACTTCAGATCTCGGTAAGGTATTCATATGTCATGGCATGTCAAAAAATGAATGAAAACTATTAACCATAACCGAGTATATGTGGTTCTTTATGACACATGTATGTTATCTTATATGCTTTACTATAGCCCTTTAGTATCGTTTGTCCAGCCCCCATCGAGGTTTTGGAATCTGGGCACCATTTTCGTTTCTGGTATTCGCAATGACTGGAGTCAAAGTGATCTGTTGACATTGCCTTTTGTGTTTCATATAATATAGCGGCAAGTCTTAAATTGGATGGGGGCCGGCCAAGCTGGAGGAGGATAGTGTATTGTTTGATGATGAATTATATTGGATAGGGATCGCCTAGATCCAGTAATGGATCTTAGTGGAACATTATATGCAGGAATGTGCAAATAAAATAACTTTGGCATTTTTTTCATGCTGCAGAGTCACACAGTAGTAGGTGGCTTTTATATTTAGAGGCATATTTACCTATTATGGCCCTCACTATGGGAGGCCATACACAGGAGTTATCAGGCCTATAAGAATTATACGTTTTGGATGTTCACAAAAAAATCAGCCGAAACCTGTTGATGAAAGTACTAGGTAAAGATGAGGGGATCAGCACCGAAAGACTAATTATGGCATGTTATTCACCAAAATCTTGTAATCCCCATTATTTCCCCACCCCTAGAACTACTGACAACCCTGCTAACAGCAATTCTGGTCCATTCCACCATGCTATTCACCAAAATCTTGTAATGCCTATACTTCCCCCGCCCCCAGAATTACTGAGACCCCCAGTGACATCCATTCTGGGGCAAGGAAGTAACAGGGCTTTCATGATGAGGGACTATGCACTTTTGATGTAATGCAATGTACATAAGAGTGTGATATATTCAAGTCAACTTCTTTATAAAAGTTCGGAAAGAGTTTGGAATTTAATCCTAATGAAATGTGCTCCTTTCTCTGTTTCTCCAGGCGACACTTGTAAGGATGGAAATGAGAGTGAAGACCACCATTCAGGCTCTTCGCCACCCAGTGACCAGAGCATGCATTTACTCACCGAGTCCAACAGCCACCTGGAGGAGGACAGGTAACACACTGGGAGAATAACTCTGCTTGAGGTTACAGAGTCCAACTCTAGCCCACTCAGACACTCAAATTATTTAATGGCAGATAAGGCCTCTTTCCAACCCTAAGCTACCAATTTCACCACTAATACTGGCAGCAGAAAGGTCTGCTTGGTCGTCACGTTTAGCTTTGCTTTCTTAAGTACGTTTTTAAAGTTCTGTTTGGAGGAATGCTCTTTTGAACAGTCTTTTTTGTATATTTTTCATTGTTTGATCTTTTCATATATCTACACCTGTTTTGTAGGTGAGATTTTTGTGCACATAGGAGAATGAGAACTACCCACTGGTATTACACACATTTTCAAGATTTCTAGTGTGCCCAGGGCAAGTGACATCCTCACACACTTTTGAGTTGCCTACTTGAGGTTGACTCTGTTATAATGGAGAAATACAGAACTGCTGGACTAGCCCCATTACTGTTCGGAATTGGTTGGGCACAGCCCAGGTAAATTTCATGAATGTGACAATATGGTTGGTTGTTTCTTAAGGATGGGGCACACCAGTACCCAAGAAACCAAACATAACTAATTCACTCCACTTCCTTACATGGATTCATCCAGAAGAGATTAGGTTTGTGTTATAATCTACTTGTTGCCATTCCTCTTCCCTAGCTGTGTCTTCCCTACTGCTCAGCCAGGATGAGTGCTGGAATGTGTGATGATGTCATGGAAGGCTTGGTTGCCTGGTTATGTGTGGAGTGTCAGTTGGTGGATGCAGGCTGAGCAGCAGGGAGGCTGCTCCTGGTGGAGCTACACTTTCATCTACCTATCTTCTTCTACCAAACTTACCCTGGAACTAAGTCTGAATAAACCTATCCTGTCTTATACACCTGGCTAATGGACCTTCTATTTACAACATTTTTGGCGACGATTTTAAAGAACCTATGCGTTGAGGAAGGAAGGCTGTGCTGTGTACTCTGGAACTAAGGAACCTACTAAAGAGATTGGAACTACTGAAACCTTAAGGAAGAGGAAACGTTACTGAAACGCCCTGCTCGGCCCCACCGGTGTCCCTCATCAACGGGACAGCCTGCAGCCTGGGCGTTTGACATTCCACTGCTGAGGAGCCTGTTGTCATCCTGCTGTCTTTGAAGACGTATGCCTTGGACAGTCTCTTTACTTACAAGAGTTTCCCTGAGGCACAATAGGTTTGGAACACCTTGCTGAGTTTTCCTGTTTAATTTCGGCCCTCAACCCCTGTTGGGAGTGTCAAAGTGTGACAACGACGTCTGCCCACATCCTTTGCAGACAAGGTGTGTGCTTTCTACAGTGTGGGCAACCTGACGTCTTGAGAGAATTTAATCCATTGGATGCTGTGGATACTGAATTTTTGCCACCCCAGAGGTATTGCAAGGAGCGGCTTGTTGTTAGTAAAACGGCACCGTTGGTGAGCCTATACACTTGTTTGGAAAAGCGGAGACTGCTGGCCGTGTGTTAATCAGTGAGTGTGACAGCTTTGTTTTTCCCGATTTGGATGCCTAATGTCGTTGCTGCTGCGCCATGGCAGTTGAGCCGCTGCCAGTCATTCAAACATCTCACGAGCTGTGCACAGCGCGCACAGCTTTGCCTCTCCTGTGACGCCTCCATGCTATATTCTGTGACGCTATTGACTCTACGCATCTCAGGGCTGCAAAGGGTCGTTCTGCAGCATGGACGTGCCGCGAGCCATCCGGCGCGGCGTCACTGAGCGTGCCGCCATTTTGTGGTTGGCGGCTACTTCGATTCACTCTGCTTATTCCCGTTTGATTTGCCAACCATGTGTGGTCTTCACGCGTTCTTTTGCTGCGACTGTCTACTCTGAGCGATGGCGAGCATGTTAAGCTGCATAATATTGACTTGCTACGTCATGGGATTCGTTTTTATGCCACAGCACCACGAAACCACAGGTACTTTCGTCAGTTTCAGGCTCTGCGGTGTTCCTCCTTGGTTTGTGTGTTCCTCGAGGCAGCATCCTCCTTCAGTCAAGAGCCCTGGCATTGGGCGTGTGGAAACTTCGTTTGAGCAATCGGCGATTCTCTTGCTTCACTGTATGTACAGCTTTCTTCTTGGTAAACCTTCTGTCCCTCCTCATCACCACGTGCAAAGGTCCAATAGCTGCGCTCTTGAAGATTACGGTTTAAAAGCTGGATGTTATATGCTGACATTTAGGAATATACAGAGATGCATTATGGATGAGGACTTCGGGTGAGAGATCGCTCACCAGAGTATAAGACTTTCATTCTGCTATTTAGTGTAATCTTTGACATGTCATGTAATGGTAGGTGCATTTCTCTTTGAGTGGTTGTAGAGTCCTTTATCTTACCATGGGTTCGTTCAGTTTTATTCTGCGCCTGTCTAGTATGCTCATTTTGTGTGTTTGTGGTACAGTCTTGTATTTTCCTTCTGGGGTGTAAGATGTTCTGTTTCATAGTGAGGTGTGTACCCTGTTACGTTGGTGTTGTGGGGAGGTGAGTGCCCCCAGTTCTGTTCATAGGGTGGTGAGTACCCTTTTGCGGTGAGGTTGTGGGGTGGTGAGTGCCGTACCCCAGTTCTGTTTTACAGGGTGGTGTGTACCCTGTCACTGTGAGGTTGTGGGGTGGTGAGTGCCCCAGTTCTGTTCCTAGGGTGGTGAGTACCCTTTTGCGGTGAGGTTGTGGGGTGGTGAGTGCTGTACCCCAGTTCTGTTTTACAGGGTGGTGTGTACCCTGTCACTGTGAGGTTGTGGGGTGGTGAGTGTCCCAGTTCTGTTCCTAGGATTGGTGTGTACCCTGTCACTGTGAGGTTGTGGGGTGGTGAGTGCCGTACCCCAGTTCTGTTTTACAGGGTGGTGTCTACCCTGTCACTGTGAGGTTGTGGGGTGGTGAGTGCCGTACCCCAGTTCTGGTTTTCAAGGGTGGTTAGTACCCTATTACGGTGAGATTGTGGGAGCTGAGTGCCCCAGTTCAGTTTTTAAGGGTGTTTTGTACCCTATTTTGGTGAGGTTGTTGTGCGGTTAGTGCCCTAGTTCTGTTTTTAGGGATGTGTGTACCCTATTTTGTTGAGGTTGTGGGACGTTAGTACCCAGTACTCTGAGGCATAGGCTTGCTTGTGTTTTAAGCCATGCTCTTGCAATGCTCTTTTCCTTTATTTTCCCTAAGGGGGATGGGGCGTGTTTCATGCATGTATATTTGGAATGGAATGTGGTTTTTTTACATGCATGTTTTGGAATGTTCTTCCATATTTCCTGATGTAATGTTATATGTACATTTCATGCATGTATAGTTTGGAGTGTTACTTTTCATGCATGCATATTTGAAATGTTCTTACCTTCTTTTCTGATGTAATGTATATGATGATGTTTTCGTTTGTTTCGTTCACTTTTGCTTTTAGTTTCCTAAGGAAGGGGGATGTGTTATAATCTACTTGTTGCCATTCCTCTTCCCTAGCTGTGTCTTCCCTACTGCTCAGCCAGGATGAGTGCTGGAAAGAGTGATGATGTCATGGAATGCTTGGTTGCCTGGTTATGTGTGGAGTGTCAGTTGGTGGATGCAGGCTGAGCAGCAGGGAGGCTGCTCCTGGTGGGGCTACACTTTCATCTACCTATCTTCTTCTACCAAACTTACCCTGGAACTAAGCCTGAATAAACCTATCCTGTTTTATACACCTGGCTAATGGACCTTCTATTTACAACATTTTGAACTTGTCTACCCAACGGTGAAAGGGTCATAAAGTAGTGGCAATTTGTGTGGATCCTTTGAGGCCTCGTAATTCATGTTGAAGTTTTTCCGAAGAAGAAGAATAGCATCTTTGCAAACTTTTAACATCTGATTGGCTGGTCAATTAGAGTACTTAGCAGGGGTATACTGTGAGTAGATGGTATCTCAGTGTTGGTACTAAATAATTTAGAGTCACTTCTTCCTATTCATTAGTCACGTTTGTTTAGGGCTTTTTGCAAGCCAAAAGTAACCCTCAAAAGTGTTTAGATTCCACTACATATTGTAAGGATCCTGTGAGCATATTGAGTGAATTCAGCATTCTCCATTAGGGCTTCTCCTTCAAGAATACTCTTTCGAAAAATGTGGCTACATTATTTATTTACAGCTAAAATCTGTAGGTGTACAAACAACTTTTAAGATTACTGAGAAATTAATGCCTACACCAGTAGGAACATATTGTTGTGTCGCTACTTACATGGTTCTCCTCTAAAGTTGTGCCCCAGGCTACACAAGACACAAAATCAAAGAGCACCTCAATAATAATACAACACACTTAACAGAGACATAATACAATTAAAACTTGTTCCACACATGCAGATGTGATGCATTCATGAATCCCTATGTCAGTACCTTTAAGTTGGGTAATAGTAACAACTGTTATTGCTTAACTTTGAGTCTTGAAATGTAATCAGTTATTGTTAGACCGGACAGCCCTTAGGGTGGTCTTCCCCCAAACATTTTGCCTACTTACCTCCCAATTGGTGACATTTTTACTTGTTCGCTTTAGGACTCTGTGCACTCTACTACTGCCAACCAGTGCTAAAGTGCTTGCGCCTACTCCTTGAAACATGGTAAAATTGGCCTACACTTGATTGGCACACTTAATTTGCTTATAAGTACCTAAGGAAGTGGTACAACATGTACCCTGGCCTGTAAATTAAATGCTACTAGTGGGTCTGCAGCACTTATTATGCCAGCCACTTAAGTAACCCTTCAAACCATGTCTCAGACATAGCATTGCAGCCTGTGGACAGTTTTAAATTGCCAATTCGTCCTGCAAAATAAACTTTTTGCCAAGCCTAAACCTTCCTTTTTAATACATATAAGTCACCCATAAGGTAGACCCTAGAGAGACCATAGGGCACTGTACAGTGTATTCAAAAAGTTGGACTTGTACTTTAAAATTTTGCATGTCCTGGGAGTGAAAAACTCATGTGTTTTTCAGTACTGCAAGGCCTACCCCTCCCATAGGATAACATTGTGTTACCTTATTACATTTAATAAGTGATAACTTTTGATTTGGAGCAGGTACGAATGCCAAGTTTATACTCAAATGAATTGTAATTTAAAACCCTCTTTAATGGTAAAGTCGGATTTTATGTCACAGTTCTGCTAGTACCACTTTTAGAAAGTTGGCATTTTCTTTTCCCTAATCATTTAAGGGCTCATTACAATGTCGGTCGGAGTTGCCTCCAACCGACATAGCTACGGTCTTGGAACCGACCGACCTCTGATCGACGCTCCCAGCACCGCAATTACGATGCAACCGCACACGGTGCAGGGATTAGCAGGGAGGTGCCATAGGTGCACCCCAGCCCCCAACCCGGAGGCCGCTGAGGCACGGGGGCCCTGCTAGGGGCCTCGAAAGTCGTTTTCTGACAGGCTTTTCAAGTCGGAAAGCCCAACATGAAAAGCCTGTCAGAAACAGACATCATAATCCCCACGGCGTCCATAGGGGATTATGTGCAGCCTTGACTGGCTGACGGGCTCCTTGAGCCCATAGGACGCCAGTCGTTCCGACCGGTCGGGTTAGACTCCGAGCGCCTAAATTGTAATTAGGCGGTTGGACTTTAAACCTACAATGTCGGTCGGTAAGCCTCCAAAGAGCAGCCGGAGGCTCACTGACCGACATCGTAATAGGGCCCCATAGAGCCTACAGACTGTGTCCTGGGTCACATGACTGGGTGTAGTTGTCCTTTGTGTATTCCTCCCAGGCAATGAGACAAAGGGAGACTAGATGTCGGCAAGATGGGCCCTATTTACATTTCAAAGGGGTTGCCACAGCACACTCACAAAGAACTTGACACCAGTTAATTGTCACCCTAGACCTCTTGGAGCATGGACACGGGAGGAAGGAAATTCCAGATGTGGGGGCAATTCTAGACGTTTCTCCCACTTCAAAGGCTGGAACCAGGTATAAATATTGGACCCTCGGACCAACTCTTCAGTGCACGCCTGGACTTATCGAAGACTCCAGAAGGGACTGCCTTGTACTTCAGAGGACTGCCCTGTTGTTTGAGGCCTGCCTTGTTTCTCAGAGGACTGTCCTGCTTCTACCAGAGGACTGTTCTGCTGTTTGAGGCCTGCCTTGTTCTTCAGAGGCCTGCCCCGGTGCTTGAGGCCTGCCATGCTGCTTGAAGTTTTGAACCAGGACAATCAGAGTAACTCCAAGGGTCAGCTGACTGACCTCATGTTCGAGCTACAGGAACAAAACTGGCTCCAGAAGGCGTACCTGCAACTGCCCAGTTGACTTGCTGTACTGATCCTGCCTGTACCTGCAATTGGACCTGCCTCTGTTCTGCTGGTTTTTTACTGGTGGGAGTTCCTGATTCCCAAGAGGTGCCTCCCCAGGTCCTGGACCCTTGGCTGGCATCAGAGAGACCTCCTCCTGGCCTAACTGAAGGTTCTATCAAATCCGGCGCAAAGTGTCGTGAATCCTCTCAAAGCCTTGCCGCACAGTTACAAGCTTCATTGGAACCAATGGCGAGCGACGCCAAGCCCCAGAAAGCCTCGGCTCACAGCTGCCAGCTTCATCAGAACCTGCGCTGAGTGACACGAAGTCCAGCAAAGCCTCGCCGCGCAGCCTCATAAGAACCGATGCCAGACGATGCGAAACTTCACAAAGCAATGCCGCACAGACCTCGCACCAAGGACATAAGGTACAACTCTCAGCGGGCCAAACTTGGTCCTGTGCCCAACCAGCGCTCCTTCACAGTCACCCTGAACTTGTCACTTTGTCCCATTCCAACACGACCAGGCACCCTCAGTTGTCGCTTTGCACTTTTTGGTGCAACTTTTATCTAAACCTTTGAAATTCAATATCTCCAGTTCTACTGATTGGATTTTCGTCTCAGATTATTTATTACAAGTGATCTAGTTTTCTAAATTGGTGGTGGGATTTTTCTTGTGTTGTGTTTTCACTTTATTACTATTTGTGTGCTGAATAAATACTTGTAGTAGTTGTAGCAGCCGCACCAGTAGTAGTAATGACAGCAGTATTATCAGTCGTATTAGTAATGTTTTTGTTACTGTTCAAGACATAAAATAAAATGAAACTGCACCTTAAGAAGTCGATGAGACCTGCTTATCAAAAGCTTTTTGAAATACAGTGATAAATAATGCTTCAGAGTATTTGCCGAATTCAACACAAAGGTATGGAATAAAGGATACTGTCTCTGTCTCTATGCCATTACCCCTTTTGCCTTTACTTTGACATAAATAGCTCTACCACCTCAACATAGTCACTCTGTTTCTAATATCAAAATAACCGCTACCATGGCCATCAATGCATTGAAAATTGTATTTCGTCAATAGTCCCTTACCACCCTGACCCTTATTCTTACCCTTATCCTAGCCCCAAGTAAGTGCCGAATGAAAAAGAACGAAGTACATTTACGACCTGTTAGAGTAAATAAGGTAAAGCCATAACCAAATAAACTCCCATATTACCTCAGTTAAGAAAAAGAACGTGTATACTATTCAGGCTTTAGGCATTGTTGCAAATAAAGAAATGATTTGCTGTGGTTGGCAGAATGAAAATGCCCTTATGCATACCATGCACCCTAATCCTGGATGGTAGACTTCTGTTTTCTGTGCAGAACAACAGACTGTTGTGCTTCTGAAATAAAAGAGGCATGTATTAGTCCCCTGCTTTGCCATTCTGGCTACCCAGTTTGACCAAAACCTCTGATTGTTGTGACAGAGTCTTTCATTTGACCATTGTCCGAGGATACAAAAAGATAAATGCAGGATGAACTAGTGTGAGGAAGAAGTTCACAATTCCTAAGATTTCCCACCCTTTTGGCCTATGGGTGAGATGTTTCACTTGGTTCACTGATAGAATATCGATGACATAAATATCGATGTTCAAAATATCGGAAAAAATATATAGACTACAAAAATATTGACTCCCATACCTAAACAGGTAAGTACAAAAATATTGAATCAAAAATATTGATGTAAAAAATATAGATGTAAAAAATATCGATTTAAATATATATATAAACTAATATATATTTAATATTAATTTTAACAAAATAAATTTAATTGAATATACATTTTAGCAAAATATAACAAATAAACTTAATTAAAAAAAGATAAACACATAAACATAATAATTTATACATATATATATATATATATATGTTTACTTTAAAATAATTAATAAACTATTATCTTTAATTTATTTTAAAACTTTAGAATTATATATAAATAAAATATATATATATATATATATATATATATCAATAATTTAAAATATAAAAAAAAATTCTATAATAAATTAAAACATTAAACTATTAAAAAATATTTAAACTTACATTTCCCAATACAATCAGTGTAACAGTAGGGAAAGTGTTGGATAGCGGAATAATTAAATTTACTATTTCACCTCCAGTGAGTGCAACAGTAGGGAAAGTGTTGAATAGCGGAGGGGTAAAAATTACTATTCCCACTCCAAAGAGTGCAACAGTAGGAAAGTGTTGGACAGCAGAGGGGTAAAAATTGCTATTCCCACTCCACTGAATGCAACAGTAGAATAACTGTTGGATAGCAGAGGGGTAAACTTTTTATTCCCACTTCAGTAAATGCAACAGTAGGGAAAGTGTTGGATAGCGGAGAGGTAAAAATTACTATTCCCACTCTAGTGAGTGCAACAGTAGAGAAAGTGTTGGATAGCGGAGGGGTAGAAATTACTCTTCCCACTCCAGTGAGTGCAACAGTAGAGAAAGTGTTGGATAGCTGAGGTATAAAAATTACCATTCCAACTCCAGTGAGTGCAACAGTAGGGAAAGTGTTGGATAGCGGAGGGGTAAACATTACTATTCCAACTCCAGTGAGTGCAACAGTAGGGAAAGTGTTGGATAGCGGAATAATTAAATTTACTATTCCAACTCCAGTGAGTGCAACAGTAGGGAAAGTGTTGGATAGCGGAGGGTAAACATTACTATTCCAACTCCAGTGAGTGTAACAGTAGGGAAAGTGCTGGATAGTGAAGAGACAAAAATTACTATACACACTGAAACAGTTGAAACAAAAATAAAAAACATTAAAAATTATAAAAAATCATAAAAATAAATAAACAATATTAGAAATGAAAATTCAAATATATTAAATATATAAAAAGAAAAAATATTATAATATTAATTACATATAAAAAACCTACAAATAATATATAATATAAAATAATAAATACATTTATTAAAAAAATCTTTTAAACTAGAAAATATTTAGAAACAAATAAATTAATTAATACATAAATGTATTTATTGTATTTCCTACCCTTAAACACCACACCAATAACAAAACACTTCAAAAATTTTAATACATTTTTTGCCAAAATTAACATAATTAATAATCAATTTAAAAAATATTATTAATAAAAAAATAATAAACATTAATTGACTACACACACTTTAACACTATGATATCCACAACACACACCTAAATTAAACTCTTAAATAATAAAACACAATTAAAACTTATTTATAAATTAAAAACTATTACTATTAACAATTAATAAAGGGGGTCATTACGATGGCGGTCGGACTTTCGTCTGACCGCCATCGTTGCGGTAGTGGGACTGGCTGCCTACGAGGCGACTTACCCACCTACCGCATTACGATGCGACCGCCACCGCAGCGGTCGCAGGCCCTATCCCTAACATTGCGGCGGGGATGCAGTCTGACAGGCTGACGGTGGCGGGCCTTCCGCCATCGTAATGACCCCCAAAGTAATTCAAATGTATTAAATACCCTCCCTTTACCCCTTTAAAAGTAAAAACCACAGACAACAAAATAAACAATTACCCAAAATACATATCAAATAATTAACATTAATTAACAACTATATATTAATCAATTAAATACAAATTAATTCCCACCCTTTACTCCTATAAACACCAAAACACACACCTAAAATTAATTATACAATTACCATAATCAATTACCAATTAATTAATTAAAATGTTGCTGTCGATATTTTTGACTCACGATATTTGCAACTCAATATTTTTGATTTGATATTCTGTCTCTGCACCGTTTCACTTGCCTTCTTCTTGTACTTCATCATGACCAAAATGAGCTAGAGGATAACTGTCAGCATCTTGCTTCCTTGTCATTCTTCTGCCAAATTCTCCTCGGTTCGGGCGGGTTATTGTAGGAGTAGAAAGCCTGTTCCAGATATATTGGCAATGTCCACCAGTCTGAATTCCATAATGGCATACTCCGCTTTCTATTTAAAAAATAATAGAGCATGGACCTAAGATAATGTAAAATAGCAACAGGGTGAGAAGCTAAGTTTTTAGATTATGCATCAATTAATGAGATAAATGATGCATGGCAATTTATCATATATTTCACAATGAGAAGCAGCAATAAAAATCACTGTATAGGAAATAAAGGTTGAAATGACAGTGTTAGTTCAGTATTAGCCCAAGGAGAGACCTACACAAGTTTGGCATCTTAAGATTGTCGCTCAGATCCACGACTTTGCTGCCACACTGCTTTTTTGAAGAGCTATACGTGATGACTTCAAAATTCAGATGTAGTAAGCATCTACCATGGCATAAATATTATAGAATAAGCTGTAAGGAGGAGTGGGTGCTGGATGGTTTGGAAGGACCACTAGCTAAGCCCTTCGCACTAGATGTTGCTACTAGTCAAAGTTATAAGAACTTGTCTGTTTTTTAAAGTTACATTTATTCCTTTATAAACACGGTATTATTTTCAATCTCAATCTCTGTGGTGAATAGACCTGCCTTACACCTTCTCCAATGCTGAAGAAACTAAAGGGTGAAAGTAGACACTTGTACTTGCGTAAGGCCTGTGATTCTCATTATACCTGTTTGCTCCTATCTTTAACTGTTCAGTCCTAAAATCTCTTGTATAAGCTAAGCAATAGTTCATACGGATGAAGATTGGTAGGCAGGGTACACTTCCCTGTCTTCAGTGATGGCACCTAAGGTGGCGCAACCCCTGCCAACCAAGAGTATATTTCCACAGGTCTGATAGAATGTTGTTCCCCAATGAGAACACATATATTCTACTGATATTCATGGATGTTCTCGCTATTGGCAGTGTGCATCCCAATGACCACAGGCATGTCTTCCATACACTGGGTTTATGCAAATGGATGCACTTTACCATTCCAATGTGGGGACATTGGGAAATCCTTCCAGGGGAATAGGAACAACCTGTTATTGGATTATACAGTATATATGCATCCTTACAGGCAGCATGCATCAATGCATGTCCTAGTGACCTCTCCAGTTCTACGTTACCAAAAGTGGGTTAGAGCTGACCCTCTGAATCACTCTGTTCTTCGCACCATGCCCCAACTGGCTATCTTGGTGCTGGTCCTAGTGACTTCCACATATCCGTTCCCCATTCTTATAGTCAAAAGAGATCAGCATTTAGGCTGGGTATTGTACGGCCCCAGAGGTCTATACTGAGGGACACTATTCCTACAAATTTAGCTTAAGAGATCACCAGAATTGAGTATCCATAACCTCTGAGCTGAGATATGTCTAGCCTTATTATTGGCTGACTGCCAGAACTAGGACTGGCATCCACCCAGGGTGAGTTAGTGTGCTACACGGTGCTTATACCCACCCAAAAGGTTGGTTTCTCTACTATTGTGATACAGCAAGCTGTCCTGTTTACTGCTGTCATTAAGAACTCAGGTGCAACATGTTGCCAAATGGTCCAAACCATGCATCCATTTGAGTGGATAGGGCTAAGACCCCCCCACCCCCAATCTGAGAGCATCTGCCAGTCACCTAGGATACAACTACTTCCCCGCTGTATAGATGTCTATCTTTTCAGATACCCACTGGGTCCTTGTGAGACCATTGCCATGCAGAGCCTTCTGAGGGGAAACTGCTCTCATGGTGCAGAAGCACCAGGATTTCTGGAGCGTTCCTCCTTCAGTGGCACTCTCCAGCGCACGTAGAGCATTCAGGCACAGCCAAGCATTACTATGGAAATCCACCCACCAGGTCACTAGCACTCTCGCCCTGTACACACGGCCATATAGGCCTTCCCGGCCAGTTCATTAAGCCTCCCTCCTGTCACTAGTGGATACTTACAGTCCTCTAAGGGAACCACCAGGAGTTAGAGCACAGGCCACTGACCCTCCACCTTTCGAGAGTCACGCTGGCTCACCCTCTCCAATGGTATTCAATTCAAAATACATTGTTACTTGCAAGAAGTCCAGTTTGCAGTAACATAACTTTCCCACAGCAGCTCAGAATCTGAGCCCACATACGAAATGCACAGGTCCAGGTGAGACGGGAAAGGAGCCACAAAAGTGATGCCCAGATATGTTATACCCTAACCTTCCTGTTATTATCATGAACCCTCAACATGATTTCTTTAGTTCTAATATGCTGTGGCTCAGAGGAGAAGAAGACAGGTAAATAGGGACTTTTTGATATGCCCAAAGGTTTATTTCAAACAATAAAGTTATCCTAGGGTGCTTTATTCTCTCTTCCGTCAGAGAGTATAGTTCCTGGTTCCCCTGGACTCGACGTGTCGGGAAGAACAACCTCGCAGGCGGGCTTTCGGTCCTTGCCTCGGTTTACAGGAACCCCAGAAAGAAAATAAAAAGGCTATTTAGGGAACAGTTGCAGCGCTCAAAGGCATCCAGGAGAAGGGAGTGAAGGAACACACACACCCGACCGACACCAGTGACGCTGTGCTACAGTAACAGCAGTGTTGCAGGGGAGAGGCTGGCTATAGGGATCTAACAGGCTGCGCGTCCCTTCCACCCGACTTCCCCTTGTCCCACGCGGCCCCCAGGTGGTCCCGTACCTTTCTAAGCCACGACCCTCCTGGGCCGTGGCCGGCTTCAACGCAGTGCGGGATCGGGTCCGGCTCCCTCTTTTCCTCGTCACCGGTGGGCTCGCCTTCGGTCTCCTTGATTCCGGGGTCCCGCTCGGTTTCGATCTCCAAGTCGGCTCCTGCCTCGGGGGATGTCCGGAGTCCTCCCAGTCCTGGACTCACAACGAAGGTTCGGAGCACCGGTTCAGGCTTCTCCTCTCCAGGCAAACGGCTCCTGAACGCAAACGGCAGCTCCTCCGTCTCGTCCCGTTTTGAACACTCCTCGTCAGCTGACCAAACCACGTGATCGGGCCGGGAGGCCGGGGAAAGCGAGCCCTTAAAGTGACAGCGGCCGTCATACGAAGGGGCCTGAAAACAGAGGAGGGAAGAGGGTGACAGGTAAGGCGGCATCTCGTCTGTTGTGGAAGGCCAGGAGGGAGAGTCAGCAGGAGGCACCTCGCCACACATCCCCACCCCAGCCTGTTCACGTTCGGGGAACAGGGAGAGCCTGGAAAGAAAGTCAGCGTTCCCGTTCTCCGAGCCCTTGCGATGTCGTACCTCGAAGGAGAAGGGCTGGAGAGCCAAGAACCAGCGAAGGACTCTCTGGTTGTTACCCTTGTTCCGGCTCATCCAAAGGAGAGGGGCATGATCCGTATACAGGAGGAAATGGGAGCCCTCCAAGTAATACTGTAACCTGTCCACCGCCCACTTAATAGCAAGGCATTCCTTCTCTATGATGGGGTACCCCCGTTCCCTGGAAAACAACTTACGACTGAGGAAGAGGAAAGGGTGTTCTATGCCATCAGAAGAGACCTGGGAGAGTACCGCCCCCAACCCATGTTCAGATGCATCCGTTTGCAGTATAAAGGGCTTGGTAAAATCAGGGGATCGGAGAATGGGACCTGACGTAATGGCGTCTTTGAGGCTCTGAAAGGCTCGTAGGGCTTCAGGAGGAGGCTGCAGAAGGTGTTGAGGTTTCACCCTCTTTGTGAGAAGATCAGTGAGAGGGGAAGACATTTCGGAGTATTGTGGTATGAAGCGGCGGTAGTAGCCAAGAAGGCCTAGGAACGCCCTTATTTCTTTCTTTGTGGATGGGAAGGGGGCCTGGGCTATTGCTCTCACTTTTTCCTCCTGTGGTTCGATACACCCCTTACCTAGAACGTAACCCAGGTACTTCACTTTTTGGAATCCTGCCCTTGATTTTTGTGCATTTATGTGGAGGCCCGCTTTTTGGAGTGCCTGGAAGACGAGATGACAGTGGTGAAGATGGGATTCCCACGTGGGGCTGTAGATGACGATGTCATCCAGGTAGGCAGATGAATAGGCTTGGTGGTCTGCCAGCACTCTATTCATAAGGCGTTGAAACGTGGCAGGTGCCCCATGTAACCCGAACGGTAAGACGGTAAATTCGAATAAACCCAATGGAGTGGAAAAAGCCGTTTTTTCTTGGTCGCTGGGTTTCAGAGGCACCTGCCAGTATCCTTTTGTAAGATCGAGGGTCGTGATGTACTGCGCATCCCCGAGTTTTTCAATTAGTTCATCTACACGTGGGAGTGGGTAGGAGTCGCATTTGGATATTGCATTCACAGCCCGAAAGTCGATGCAAAACCGGATGGAACCGTCCGGCTTTGGCACCAGTACGATCGGTGAGGACCACTCACTCTGGGACGATCGTATTACCCCTATGGACATCATGCTTTGGATTTCCTTTTCTATGGCACCTCGCCTGGCAGCAGGGATGCGATATGGTTTCTGTTTAATAACCTTACCGGGTTGGGTTTGTATGGAGTGTTCGGCCATTGTGGTATGTCCTGGGAGGTCAGAAAACAAGGAGGCGTATGGCACGAGGGTGGTTTGTAGGGTTCGCTTTTGCTCTTCTGTAAGGTCCTGATTGATTATGAGCTGGGGTAGAGTGCTCTTGTCCACCGCTTTGGGTTGAGAAACGTGGAGAACCTTGGGAGGAGGACCCAGCCATTTTTTCAGGAGATTTATGTGGTATAACTGGATTCTTTTCGGGGTTACTTGGACCTGATAAGAGGTGAGCCCTACCTTTTTCATGATTCGATAAGGAGCCTGCCACCCGGATCTGATTTTTGGTATGCTGGACGGGGTGAGGACTAACACCCAGTCCCCGACATTCAAATGTCGCCATTTTTTTCCTCTATTGTAGAACGTCTGTTGTCTGATTTGGGCTTTCTCGAGGTTCGTGTCAGCAAACTCTCGTAACTTTTGTAAGCGGTTGCGCAACTCCTGGGTGTACTCCAGAAAAGACCTTGATTCTTCCTCTTTCTCATGTTCCCAGTATTCTTTGGTTATTTCAAGGAGACTACGGGGTTCCCTACCAT
Source organism: Calotriton arnoldi (assembly GCA_963921515.1). NCBI lineage: Eukaryota > Metazoa > Chordata > Amphibia > Caudata > Salamandridae > Calotriton > Calotriton arnoldi. The sequence continues at coordinate 504,947 of CAWUFW010001537.1, forward strand.
ATAACATTTGAAAGGGGGAATACCCTAGGCTTGATTGAGTCTGACTCCTCACTACATATAAGGCCAGGGGGAGGAGCTTGTCCCACTCTCTCCCTTCTACAGTCAACAGTTTCTTTAGGGTAAGTTTCAGGGTGGCATTGTAGCGCTCGCACAAGCCATCTGTCTGGGGGTGGTACACAGATGTTTTTATGTGTGAGATGTCTAAGGACCTACACACTTCTTGCACGACTTTGGAGACAAAGGGAGTCCCCTGATCCGTAAGGATCTCCCGCGGAAACCCGACTCGGGAAAACAGCTCCAGGAGTCTATCGCTGATGTTTTGGGTGGTGGGGGCACGTAGGGGAAAGGCCTCAGGGTAGCGTGTGGCGTAATCCACGACCACTAAAGCGTAGAGATTGCCCTTCTTGGTTCGGGGAAGAGGCCCTATAAGGTCCATGCCTATTCGCTCAAAAGGCCTCCCAATAATAGGGAGGGGTTGCAATGGCACGGGAGGAGGTCTGTAGGGGTTCCCTTTTTGGCAGACTTCGCACTCCTGACAGAAACGTGTAACATGAACGAAAATACCAGGCCAGTAGAAATGACGCAATAGTAACTCTGTGGTCTTCTGGGCGCCTCTATGGCCCGCGAGCAAGTGTGAATGAGCAAAGAAAAGCACTTGGTCTCTAAAAGACTGAGGAACTAGCAGCTGGGGGTCGTCGCCTTCTTTTGCTACCCGGTAGAACAGGTCGTTTTTGCTAATGAACAAGGGATACACTGGGTTCTTGGAGGTAGGGGTCTGGCGGGCATGAACCCATGCCGACTGGAGGGTGGGGTCATTATGTTGAGCATAATGGAAACTTTTATCAGATAGCCAGGGGGCTTGGGTAAGGAATGAAGGTCGTGGAGAGGGAGGGGAACCCTGAACACTAAGATTCTTCTTTAATAAGTGTAGAAAGGAGGGGTTATCCCGACCTAGGATTACTTCTTCAGGAAGGGTGGGAAGGACCCCGAGTTTTGCGTCAAGACACACCCCAGATGGAAGGGTGATAGAAAGGGACACCAAAGGGTATAACTTCACATCCCCATGTACACACCTAATGGGCACCCTTTGTCTTGATTCGGGGTCAAGGGACCGCACCAATGACTGTCTGATGACTGACTGCCCACACCCGGAATCCAACAGGGCTCTCACCGGTATCCCCCCCCACCTGTACACTTACATGGAAACTCGGTCCCATTTCCTCTGTATATAGGATGGATCGTGGAATGCAACCTATGTCCATTGGTTCTTCGGTGGATTTTTTTCTAGGACAGTTCCTGGCGATGTGACTCCAGTCACCACACTCGAAACACTGGGGGCCCTTTGCTGGTATAGGTTCTGGCCGAAACTGTCGGGTCTTCAGGGGTTCGATGCTTGGTTTTAAGGGTCTCTTTTCTGGCTTGACCGGTGGCGGAGTAGGACGTATAGACCTGTCAGCATCCCAGGGCTGGGCACGGGGCTGTGCCCTATAAAAGGATGTTGCCATCTCCACAGCCTGTTCGCCCGTCAACCGCGTATGTTGTTTTAGCCAGCGTTGTATGGGATATGGCAAGGCCTCGATATATTGCTCCAAAAAGATCAGCGACATGATTTCGTCCTTAGTGCTCGTTTGAGGCTTCAACCACTTCTCGGCTGCTGTCTTAAGTTTATAGTAAAGGGTCTTCGGATTGTCTGCTGCAGTGCCCCTCTCCTTCCTGAAGCGGACTCGATAGGCCTCCGCGTCCATACCAAGGTGGTCTAAGATGAGGCTTTTTATCTCTTGGTACGGTGTCTGTCCAGCTGTGTTAGCCACTTGGTACGCGGCTTGTGCCTCCCCAGTAAGGAGAGGAGCTAAGAAAAAGGGCCACTTGGCTTCGGGCCACCCTGCTGCTCGAGCTGCCCATTCAAAGTTTAGGAGGAATGCATCGGGATCCTCCCCCGCACTGTACTTCTGCAAGGAGATGTGGGGTCCTGATCCCGCACGATTCTGCAACTGGGCAGATAATTGTGCACGGTCGTCCGCAACTCCTTGTAACCTCTCCCCTTGATTGGTCATGGTGTCTCTAAACAGTTCCCTGTCTGCTTGGGCCGACGTCATTTGTTTTTCTATAGCCCACTCAAGCTTCTCTTGGCCACGAATAAGCTGTTGAATTAGATTCTCCATGGCGGGAATAGGCGCTTCTATCCTACTTCTGACACCATATGTGGCTCAGAAGAGAAGAAGACAGGTAAACAGGGACTTTTTGATATGCCCAAAGGTTTATTTCAAACAATAAAGTTATCCTAGGGTGCTTTATTCTCTCTTCCGTCAGAGAGTTCCCCTGGACTCGACGTGTCGGGAAGAACAACCTCGCAGGCGGGCTTTCGGTCCTTGCCTCGGTTTACAGGAACCCCAGAAAGAAAAGAAAAAGGCTATTTAGGGAACAGTTGCAGCGCTCAAAGGCATCCAGGAGAAGGGAGTGAAGGAACACACACACCCGACCGACACCAGTGACGCTGTGCTACAGTAACAGCAGTGTTGCATGGGAGAGGCTGGCTATAGGGATCTAACAGGCTGCGCGTCCCTTCCACCCGTCTTCCCCTTGTCCCACGCGGCCCCCAGGTGGTCCCGTACCTTTCTAAGCCACGACCCTCCTGGGCCGTGGCCGGCTTCAACGCAGTGCCGGATCGGGTCCGGCTCCCTCTTTTCCTCGTCACCGGTGGGCTCGCCTTCGGTCTCCTTGATTCCGGGGTCCCGCTCGGTTTCGATCTCCAAGTCGGCTCCTGCCTCGGGGATGTCCGGAGTCCTCCCAGTCCTGGACTCACAACGAAGGTTCGGAGCACCGGTTCAGGCTTCTCCTCTCCAGGCAAACGGCTCCTGAACGCGAACGCCAGCTCCTCCGTCTCGTCCCGTTTTGAACACTCCTCGTCAGCTGACCAAACCACGTGATCGGGCCGGGAGGCCAGGGAAAGCGAGCCCTTAAAGTGACAGCGGCCATCATACGAAGGGGCCTGAAAACAGAGGAGGGAAGAGGGTGACAGGTAAGGCGGCATCTCGTCTGTTGTGGAAGGCCAGGAGGGAGAGTCAGCAGGAGGCACCTCGCCACATATGCATTTCCAGTTATTTTTCTAATTTATACCTACTACAACAATTTTTTTACTTTTATATTTTTTGCAGTTTTATACACCTCAAACTCGACCCGAACGTATTGGAGCTCTGTACATGAGCACCAGTTACATTACACAAGATTACATTAAAAAAAAATTAAGGCACGGGGAGATTAAGTGATTTGCCCAGATTCACAAGACATTGAGATGACGCCGAGACTCGAACTTAAGTTCCCTGTTCCAAAGTCGGCAGCTCTGGAGTAATGCCACCTAACCTTCACATTCACCCTAACCCTTCACTCCAACCCCCTTACCCCTGGCATCATCTTACCTTAGACCTGCCACTTGTCTCAAACCCTTTAACATTTACCCCGAAACCTCACCCGTTACCTCTCGCCCATAACCCCTTGCCCATCTCCTGTCATCTATCCCCATATTGCAAACTCCAAAGCCGCAAACCATAACCCCTTATTATAGCCCCAAGCCTATTACCTCTAACTCTTAACCCTCACCACACCGCCAAATCGTCTCCCCTTAGCCCCCACTCCAAATCCCTAACCCATTACCCTAAAACCTTAACCCATTACCCCAAAACCCTGAACCGTTTACCCCTAAACTTTACTCCTAAAATAACCATTGCCTCATATACTTTCCTTCTTTCAAGCCAAATGTCTTTCTCACTAATGGCTTCTTAAAATATTTGCCACAAACAAATTCCCGCAGCCAGTCTGCGTATATCACCTCCTAGCTGATGATTGGTCAGACCGAGGCAGCCATTATCGGGTGTAGAGGTAGGTAGTGCAGAGATGCAGAACAGTAATACCACGATTCCAAAGGTTATTGATAAAGAATGAATTAGCTGTTCAATAGTGCGGATAGTTTTGATTCACACAGCAGCCTCTGAGGCCATGAGAGAGTGAATGGCCAGGGAAACGTGCTGTTCAGGACCAGCAAAGTGATGCATTCTGTGAAGATCTGCACCAGAGGGCTAGGAAGGAAGAGTTTGAGGATGTAGACATCCTCTTACCAGGACCGTCACAGTCCATAACCTTTGTAAAGCAGGTATAGGTCATGGCACATGCGCATTGCAGTCAATGTGCTCACAATTCATTTCTAGGAGGAAGCAGTGAGATTGCACATGAATACTCACGTGCTAATATTCATGCATTCAGGTTATTAGCGCAGACTAAAGAGGTCTACTTATTTCTATAAACACATGGAGGTCTCTGCTCTCAATCTTATTTCTGAAGTACTTATACATTTGTAATGGCACATTTTTCATTTTCTTTAATTACTGGTAGTTGGCCTGTTTTACACCACACTTTTCCATACATATTGGCTGAAAATGAGTTCTCCTTGTTTCTTACATAACTCTCAGGAAGCCTGGCTGAGGCGCAAACGGGGGAGGGGTGCGGGGGGATTGGGGGTTGCACCCGAATGTGGGTTAGAAGTTGTGCGCACATTTCGCACAGACCCAGAGGTTTTTCCCTTCAGAAATGTATTCTGGCAAACTCTGGCGAAACTTGTGCATGAAAAAAAGTAGGATTCGAAGTTTTGCAGCTCATAACAGAAAACACCACATTATCCCCACTCTCTGGAGCTCGAGGGTGTGGGTGAGAAATTCTACACTGGAAGAAACGCAGCGTGGTCTCATTATGTCTCTGGGTAGATTAACCTCCCTGCATTACTATGGGTCCTATAGTGGGGTCCATAGTATAACCTCCCTGCATTACTATGAGTCCTGTAGTGAGACCCATAGTATACCTTCCCTGCATTACTATGGGTCCTGTAGTGAGACCCATAGTAAACCTTTCCTGCATTACTATGGGTCCTACATTGAGACCTATAATATAACCTCCCTGCATTACTATGGGTCCTGTAGTGAGACCCATAGTATAACCTCCCTGCATTACTATGGGTCCTACATTGAGACCTATAGTATAACCTCCCTGCATTACTATGGGTCCTGTATTGAGACCCATAGTATAACCTCTCTGCATTACTATGGGTCCTGTAGTGGGGCCCATAGTATAACCTCCCTGCATTACTATAGGTCCTATATTGAGACCCATAGTATAACCTCCCTGCATTACTATGGGTCCTGTAGTGAGACCCATAGTATACCTTCCCTGCATTACTATGGGTCCTACATTGAGACCTATAGTGTAACCTCCCTGCATTACTATGGGTCCTGTATTGAGACCCATAGTATACCTTCCCTGCATTACTATGGGTCCTGTAGTGAGACCCATAGTATACCTTCCCTGCATTACTATGGGTCCTACATTGAGACCTATAGTATAACCTCCCTGCATTACTATGGGTCCTGTAGTGGGCCGATAGTATAACCTCTCTGCATTACTAGGAGTCCTGTAGTGAGACCCATAGTATAACCTCTCTGCATTACTATGGGTCCTGTAGTGGGGCCCATAGTATAACCTCTCTGCATTACTATGGGTCCTACAGTGAGACCATAGTATAACCTCCCTGCATTACTATGGGCCCTGTAGTGGGTTCCATAGTATAACCCCCCTGCATTACTATGGTTCCTTTATTGAGACCCATAGTATAACCTCTCTGCATTACTATGGGTCCTGTAGTGAGACCCAAAATATAACCTCCCTGCATTAGTATGGTTCCTTTATTGAGACCTATAGTATAACCTATCTGCATTACTATGGGTCCTGTAGTGGGGCCCATAGTATAACCTCCCTGCATTACTATAGGTCCTATATTGAGACCCATATTATATAACCTCCCTGCATTACTATGGGTCCTATAGTGAGACCCATAGTATAACCTCCCTGCATTACTATGGGTCCTATATTGAGACCCATATTATATAACCTCTCTGCATTACTATGGGTCCTATAGTGAGACCCATAGTATAAACCCCCTTCATTACTATGGGCCCTGTAGTGGGGCCCATAGTATAACCTTCCTACATTACTATGGGTGCTATATTGAGACCCATAGTATAACCTCTCTGCATTACTATGGGCCCTGTAGTGAGACACATAGTATAACCTCTCTGCATTACTATGAGTCCTACAGTGAGACCCATGGTATAACCTCTCTGCATTACTATGGCTCCTATAGTGAGAACATAGTATAACCTCCCTGCATTAGTATGACCCCATTATGGGGCCCATAGTGTAGCCTCCCTGCATTACAATGGGTCCTGTAGTGAGACCCATAGTATAACCTCTCTGCATTACTATGGGTCCTATAGTGAGACCATAGTATAACCTCCCTGCATTACTATGACCCCATTATGGGGCCCATAGTATAACCTCCCTGCATTACGAAGGGTCCTATATTGAAACCATAGTATAACCTCCCTGCATTACTATGACCCCATTATGGGGCCCATAGTATAACCTCCCTGCATTACGAAGGGTCCTATATTGAGACCCGTAGTATAACCTCTCTGCATTACTATGGGTCCTGTAGTGAGATCCAGAGGCATTACATGTTTGTCAGTGCGTCAGGATTCTTCAGCGCACCCACAAAAATATTTCCTTCCAGCACTAATTCATCTGTGTGTCAGTAAGAAAGGTTTTCTTGTATGAAACTTTAATGCATTTTGCACGAACAAAGTGCAACACACATAAAATAACACATACCGACACCAACACCCACCCCAGTCCAGCATATCTAGGCTTTCCTGTTTTCAGTTTCTATTTTTGGTAAATTCTGGTGGGGTTTTTTCAGTGTTTTCAAGTAATTTCAATACCTTAAAAAACAGTGGTTATCAGTGGTTACACATTTTTGCGCCATTAAAAACAACAGAAACAGTATTTTTCCGGTGTTTATGGAACATTTTGCTTTTATTATTGCTTGCTTTCTACACTCATAATGCATGGTATATAGACAGTGTACGTACAGTGTATATGAGGTCCAAATAGATTTTTGCAAATCAAACATATTTTAGTACACCATACAATACTTCTTCAGTGAGTCTTTAGTCGTGTGTGCTCACTTTTTCCTTCCTATGTAAACCTTTTTCTGTGAAAAGGCCCTCTCAACATTAGCACTTAAGACGGGCAATGCCAAAACAGGCAGTAGACAATTTGCTAACTCTGGCCACTGACATAGCTTTCCATGCCAATACTGGTGCACTTGAAGATTGCGATTCTCTGGGTAGGTTCAGCAGCATTTGCGTTGAACTGGGCGCTTATGCCCTCCAAGTTATTGAAGCGGTCAAAAATGAAGCAGCACTTTTGAAACTACGGAGAAAATTCCCCTTTACGGAAGGGATCTAGAACTTGTACAGTGTACCACAGTGAGGTTTCATTGACTTCAAATGCCATGGTTGGATAAGGGACATTTCTATGTATCATTGCAAGCCGTTTTTCATACATTATAAAATAAAAGTTCCTGAATTGCTCTTCAACATTGCTTTGTTTACCAAGTGGCAAGCACTCTAACATGAAACATGTTGCAGTGCCAAAGTCACTAAAGGTGCCGCCCAGCCTACTCTCAAGTAGATGTTCCACATCTACACCAATTATGCTGAACACTTGGCGGACAAGGGTGTTTTCAGACTCTAGTTTTTTTTATTATGTTCACTACAGCAATTATGTTTTCCTGTAAAAATCTAAGAATGCAGTAGAGTGTACTTTTTTCACATCACTATCAATTTGTGACCAAAGATCCTCACATTTCTTTGGCATCATCACTCGGCAAAATTTTTGTAAACGGTTGCCACATGGGTAATATAGCATTCACAGCCCCTTGTACTGAGAATCATCAGCTAAGTGACACAGTTGGGATGACTCTTTCTTTGATGCCACACAAAGCACAAAATGAGAAATATTTGCATTTTAATTTCCGCGCATAACAAAACAGTGCACCAGAATGGACTAAAAAGTCAATACCATTCTTCATTAACTCTGAAGATTGTAAAGATGCTTTCATCATACCATCTAACAAGTGGCAAGGATCTCTTACAGGGAAGCACTTCAGCTCAGGCATCGATTTTGACAGGTCATCGCACAATGTTTTCATATACGTTGCTGAATCACTGCAAATACAAACAATATCACTCCAATCTTTGTTGAACTTGGAAAGAACCTTTTTGCAGCAGCATTCCAAGTGACACTGCGTTCCATGTTGCACCCTGTCATGTTTTCACCACTATGCTTGGCGATAGCACTTTTTTCACATATACTTGTCACTATACCTTGCATTGAATGTTTAAAGCTTAAGGTGTTGGCAATTCATCTACTATCAATACTGACTCACTAGAAACTAGGGCCTGATGTATCAAGGGTTTTTACCCATTCTCTGTGGGTAAATGTGATATTGGGAAAGATTCTTATGAAACCAGCCATTTTACCTATCAGGGAAAGAATCAAACGTAACCAAAATATCAAATATGATTTTGATATTTCCTGATACTCTACAGTTTATAAAATAAGTAAAAAAAGACCTAATACATGCTTCTAAACCGTGCATATTTAGACCAAAGACCACAAAACTGCAAAAAGCAAAAGGAAGAAGAAACAATATTTTAGTGACATCCCTCAACAACAAAACTCAAGCAGAATAATGTTAGCCCAGTCTTTCTTGCTGCCAGCTTGTATAACAAAGTTACATTGTATTGGCCCCTTCAGGAAGAAATAAAATGACTCTTTCACTCTCCTTTTCCTTTCTTTGAATGACATTTAATTTGTGGTTATGCAGGTGTTTTTTCAGTGTTTATATGTTTACACTGGTGAGGGCTATTTCCCTTTCAGTGGTGTTTTATCAGTTATTATAGGTTTAAACCTAAAACCGGACAGCCTAAGCATATCCAACGCCCAGTCCAGCTCTCCCTTTCTATGGGTAATATTAGCACCCTATGTTACCTTTCCACCATCGCCACTTCACCCATTCCGAGTGCACACACTCAGCATTTCAGCGGTTTGTTGTTTGGTGTGTCCATCAATCTAACCAGCATTTCCACCCAATCAGCAAGGCCCTCAGTTAATTTCTCGTCCCGCCTAGTATTTTTTCCGCAGTTGCTCCTCTGTAATCGCCCAATCAGGTAAATCCTTCTTCCAAACATCATGTCTTGGGGCCCTAGTAGACACCCATTGAATTGCTATTCTACGCTTAATAACACTGTGCCTAGTGCCACCATGCTTACCTTCATTTTCAATGTTTGCGTTGTTGGGAAAATACTCGGCAAGCATTACAGTAAGAAAGTTGAGTCATATTTGCGATGCTGACAGTCTTAAGAGCAGGCCTGTGTCGTCCAAACTAAAACTCTAGAGTCAATTCACAAAAGCATTTTAGAGTCCGTAAAGCAGTACATCCTTACATGCCTTTCTCAACCTGCCCCAAAACATCTCAAATGCAGTGGCGGTTGGCATCAACAGGAAGGGGGGCGGGGGCACGCGCGCTCAAATAAAATAGAAAAAATGAAAATAAACGGGGGTGCTAAAATAAACTTGAAATATATTAAAAGAAACGCTTACCTGACAACAGGACCTCCTGCTCCAGACCTCGTGTTGCTGCAGCCCGGCCACCAGGAAACTTCCTTGACCAATCAGGGTGCTGCCCTCACCAGCATGAGAGCAGCGCCCTGATTGGCGGGAGCGGCCAGTCTCGGTGCTCCACAGCGCTATGGACGCCTGCAGTTGCTCTAACCAGAGGTTTCAAAGTGCACATGTCTGGCTGGCCGTCGCAAGACAGCTGGCCAAAAAGACATGCGCACTTTGAAAAGTGCACATACAACCCACCCTCCTCCCAGTCCCTGCTGCTGTCATTCAGCAGCGGCCCGCCCCCGCCCTGACGCTCATTCAGGACAGGAGGATGTCAGAATGAAAAATAAAATGGTAATGATGAATTACTATTTTATTTTTCAGCTCAGGGGCATTTAAGTGAGGCGACGCTCCTCTGCTCCAACGGAGGAGCCGCCCCTGCGCAAGTGGGAATAAAGTGTGACTATTTGAGGAATGTACAATTAGTACAATTAGAAAGGACCATGCCCTCTTTGGACTTTTACCAATAAGCAGCTGGACGTTTGGGGACTAATTGACACAGGCACAGTGCTTAATTTGTGCCAATGGATTCCGGTGCTCGGCACCGGCACTTAATTGTCAGCACCGACTCTAGTGACAGCCCACCACATGGTGGCGCTGTCTTTTTTAATTGTGAGATGAGCACAGCAACCGTGTTTATTAAGTCAAAATACACTGAAAACCAATAATACCAGCCTTTCATGCCGTTATTATAGCTTTGTGTGGCCGGAAATCGTCTAAATTGTCAAACTTGTAGGATGCTGATGCTTAGGTGTTATGTTGGTACTGTCAATGGCAGCGCTAGCAGAGTATGGGTGGTACAGGCTGCAGTAGCCTTCCAAGAAGGGCCCTGGCACTTCATTTTTTACAAATTAAGCACTGCACAGGCATGTAAGGGTACGTAAACAAGTAAGCCTGTAGTGCTACTTGTCTGCTTATTTCCTTTCTGTCTAACCGACCACAAAGCACACTCTATTTTCATATTTTTCAATCTCTAAAGATGTCAAATTTGGTGTTCTTCAGGGCTCAGGACTTTAGCCACTTTGGCTCCCTTTTTTCGATCCTTGGATACCACGTTTGATATGACACAGCTCATTTTTCATGTCCCTCCAAATGCTATCAGTGGTTGCCAAGAAGAACCTTCACTGACAACAGCCCATCAGTGATATGGTAGTAGATGTCAAAAATATTTTTAAGGCTGAATCCAGATTAGACAGAGCTGCTTTTTGACTGCCACTAATGCTACCTAGATTGCAGTGTCTTGGCCATCTTGTATGGGTCCTTTCCCAAAACCAGCCAGTTTAATTTGGAACCTCAGGGTTCACTTCCATTGTGACCTAGGACTTCACACCCCTCTGACCAAGGGCGCTCAGTCTCTAGTTTCTTTCTTCTGAAACCAATTAGAGAAGCCTTTTTCTATATTGACCCTCAGCTTCGAACCCCGATTAATCATAAATGTCATAATTCAGTCCAGGATGAATTATGGAAACACCATTTTCATGGCCACTCCGTGATGCTTACTGAATCAGTTACAACAAGTGCAGAATACAACAATCTGGTTTCTATATTGCTCAAAATAATTAGAGTCGGTTTCCAATGCCAGAAGAAAACTACACAGGCTTCCAGTTCATTCTAGAGTACCCTTTAAGGCTATGACCATTGTGCATAAACGTATGTACGACGAATCACCTGATTTTGTGGTCAAGACAATTGTATGGCACAAAACCCAAAGAACACTCATATCTGACAATAAATCAATCCCATTTGATGATCCCCCAAATCCCATCCCCTCCGATTGGGTGATAGAGCCTCCTCTATTGCAGTCACAAAATCCTGCAACACCTAGACGTCTACAGACAGTCTTTCATCGAGCAATTCAGAAAGTCCTTAAAAAACCTTCTTGTTCAACTAAAGTATCTCAAATGATTGTTTGCAGTGCCAAGAAACCGTTTACGGTACACATATGCTCTTTACAAAATCCCTAAATCTAAATCAGCCCCTTCACCTTGCCAGTTCAGCTCTAGCATAGGGGGATAGATTGTTTTTACCTGAATCAGCAAATATGTGATCCAAGGACCTGTATTACAGTAATGATGCACCGCAGTGTTCAACAGTGCACGTCCTCATCTAGTGCGCTTGCCACAGTCAAGGGCTGTGTAGCTAGTTGCCCCAAAAAAGTACTAACTCTTGTACTAAATGTATGCCCTAGAGAATGCACAGCAGTCAAACACTGAGTTGGGCCCCGAAGGTGCAGATCAAATTGGACTAATTTGCAGATAATCACAGATTGCACCCAACACCAAGATCCAATCAAAAACTGGGGTGCAGGATGTGTCTGAATAAACACAACATGGATTCTGCCATAATGTCAGTGTCTTTGCAGGAGCACCCCTGGTCTGTTTTTCTAGGGGTTGGCTTCAGACCTCCCACACAGGGAATACAGTCTGTAGTTGCACTAGCATATGCGACAATTCACAGGGGGTCAGTCAAATCCTATGTATGCCCTCCATAAAGGCACCTGTGAGGGCAGTGTTTTAATTGTGTATGTCCTCCTGGGCAGTGCACAATTAGCACATTCATTGAGGCCCTTTTTGCCTGTGTGACTTTGGCCATAAATTGGTGCTAATGTAAGGTCAAAGGTATTCCCTCACTTCCATCAGGTCACTACTCATGCAAATGAGGTTACATTAGCTTGCATTGTGTAGCCGTAATTTTTTGCCCACACAATGTGTATTCGAAAAGAGGGTACACAGAAATCCAAAATTCTGTGGTGCCTTTTGTGATACCAGTGGGACCTGAGAGCACAGAAAACGGACACAAATACTAGTCGCACTCTCAACCCCTCTGACAACATGAACTCAGGTCTCCTGTTTCCATAGCTGCCAATTAGATAATAAATAGACCACTTCTTATTTATGACGGTGGCCTACCCATTGGCTAAAGGAATCTCAAGCCAAAGAGCACAAGTATACACCTACCAAATCTACCTATTTTCCAGCCTCTTCCTGGAAAAACAATACATTCTATTCAATTCAGCTTTATTCAGTTAAAAAAGTACAACCATAAAAGCATTCTAAAAATAAGATATTCTCCTCACAATTCATCAAATAGTCGATACATTAAAACACATAAAAGCTTTAAAATTATTCTATAGGTGAATCGGCAAAATACAATAATTAATCAGTGCCAGGAGAGATAAATACATGGAGTAATTTGCACATGGGACCCTAAATAAAAGTATTATCAAGAAGTACAGGAAGAGAATAACATTCCTAAAGGACACCAGTCAATATATATCCTATTTTCCTTCGTAAGCTAGAGCCTCGAGATGTGAATTAGACTTTCTTCTTTTGATCACCATTTGGATATAGACAACCACTGCGTTACAAACTTTCTCGTTTTCTAAGCTACAGATAAAATAAAAAGCAGGTTTATAAAAATAAATTTTTTCATTAAGAAATAATGGTTGTAAAACGTTCTTTCTAATATCTCTATAAAAATTACAGAAAAGGATAAAATGTAGGGTTGTCTGATGCGATTTCCCGTCACAAGGGCACCTTGGAAGGTTTCGATTCCACTTGCCCATAATTGGAAAAGCTATTAAAAATAGCGAGTACCCCTTCTCAGCCTAGTGAAGTAAAACCTATGTTTTAAATTCATTACCTGGAGTAAATATCGCTGTGTGCCTGACGTGATTGGCCTTTCACAGTAAGCCCTGGTCATCTATTTTGAATTTGCATCAATTTCTCTAAACGGTTCTCTTTATTCTATGAGGCCAGTTTTCAGATCTTTTTTGCTGTAACCAAGGATTTATGTGGGGTCGTCAAAGTCAATATTCTCGGCGCACTCATTTAAAAGTTATTAATATAAATCAACCATGGGATTTTTTTACTGTACTCAAGGGCAAGGCAATCCTTTATAATTTCTTGTGTGAATTTAGTTCCATCTTTACTCCAGATCCCATACCAAACAGTAAGAGCTGCTAAGCTGATATAATCAACGATACAAAGAGCTGCCAGCTCATTATGTACGATGTATGAGGGAGTTGAGTTAGGAACAGCTAGTAATCTTCTTATGAAGATATTTTCCTGGTTCTGGAGCGCAGCATGGTTAGCCATTCCCCATAACGCAGCACCAAAGCAAGTTCCTGTGAGGCACTTGCTCCTATACAGGGTCAGAATTTCCCTGATTGGCTTATTCTCCATTTGTTTTGAGAATCTAAAAATAGCCTCTGTTGTCCGTGAAAATGTTGATTTGCAGGAATCAATGTGTGTTCTCCAGTGGCCCTTAGATGTAAATAACAGCCCCAAATACGAGAATGAGTACGTTTCTGCAATGGACACCCTCTTGACATGGTGTGTCCTGGTCTTTGGTTTCCCTTTTCCACAAATCATTGTGAATGTTTTCTTTAAGTTAACTTTTAAATCCTTTTCGTGCATAAATTCAGAAAATTTTCCAATTAGTCACTGAAGCCCATTGGCGGTTCTAGATAGCAATAGCCCGTCATTCGCATATAACAAGGTCGGGGTGACGCGTTTGCCAACCCAGGGAGCATCGGCATTTAGCTTTTACAAACATTCATCAACACCGTTGATATAAAGGGAAAATAAAAGTGGAGCAAGGACACAACCTTGCCTAATCCCATGCGTTACTCTGAACCGGGGAGTGCACTCTCCTCTGGGCCCATATCGAACTCTTGCAGTTAATAGCTTGTATATTTGTGACAGATAAGTGATAATTTCACTAGGGGCACCCATCGTGACCAAGGCCTGCCATAATTTTGCGTGTTTAACTAAATCAAAGGCGCTTAACATAAATGTAGGTGGCCCATTTTAAGAGTGTGTAATTTACAAATTATTAGATGGAGATTGACACACTGCTCGATAGTCCCTATCTTTTTTCTGAATCCATACTGTGATTCTGTAAGGATTAGGTTATCATTTGCCCAGGTTTTCAGTCTCTCCAGGAGGATTCTACCCATAAATTTTGAGGTTGCATCAAGAAGGGATATAGGGCGATAGCATTTTGCATCACCTCCATTGCCCTTCTTGAAAATGGGTACGATGATACTTTCCGTCCAGGTTATAGGCTAAAGGCCACCCACTGAAGCGTTACAGACTCTTTGTAGCATTGGGGCCCAAAAACCGGTATCTGTCTTGAAAATGTCTACAGGTACCCCATCTGGACCGGACGCCTTCCCATTTACACATCTATCTAGGGCAGCTTTTACCTCATCTAAAGTAATAGGAGTCAAATTAAGAGAATCTATGGTTATAAAATCTCTGTTAGCTAAAAATAATACATTTTCATTATTTGGGTTACAAATCTGTCCAGGGTCTCGATTTTCACTGCGGACTGATCTTTAAAATAGGGGTGGTTAATTGTTTTCCAAAATGAAGTAACATCCCATGTATCAGCCACTTGTACTAGTTTTCCCCATGCTTGTTCTTGTATTTCTTTCCTCCTTATATTTAGGGTCTGTTTATATGACTTCCTTAGGGTTTTTATCAATTCGCCATCTCTTGGTTTAGCCTTTAAGGCGTCTTTTAAGGCCTGGTTGGCTTTGGTACATTGTTGATCAAACCAACTAACACTATGGAGTACGATCTTTTTGTTCTTGATTTTTAGGCCTCCTGAAATTGCAGAGGTAACATTACAAAATGCCCTGATAATATGTAAATCAGTGGAGGCTCCTTGTTACAGATATCAAAATCATGTTGTCTTTCGTACACTATTTTATCTAGAAAAGAGGTTGGCTTAAAGCCTGTCCATTTGATGCTAATCCATTCTTTCCTTGCGTTTTGATATTGGCAGCTAGACATACCCCCTCCCGGGGCATCGTATTGAGTCTAAAAGTTAGAAAAAGCAGGTGGTGATCACTAAAAAGACTTTCTAACGCCTCAAGTTTTACAATTTGCCCTCGTCCAGTTTTTTAGATCAATATGTGATCAATGATCGAGGATTGACTTTGACCATCATAAGTTGGTACCAATGCTTGTCCTTCAACAGTGGACTGCTCCAATAATTCTAGGCTATATTTATGCATTACACCATTAATTGTTTCTCCGTACAAATGATGTGGACAATGGGAGTAGGTACGGCCGTATTCATCCCTGTAACCACAATGTTCCCCTTCCAAAATGTCACATTTCTTACAGTTAAAATCACCAGCCCAAATAAAGAAACAGTCATTCCTAATGTGTTTTGTAAATGTGTCTAACTCCTTTTGTAGGGCCATTACTACCTTGTTTCTTGAGTTATCAAATACATTGTTGTAAAAATGTATCATTAGTATACACTGGTTTTCAATGGTTTGGAACAACAAAAATTGGAAAAATTGCGAGTTAGTGTAGGCTTATTTTTAAAATGGGAGATGTAACTGAAACCAAGGTGGCGAGTCCTCCTTTGGCCCTTCCATTCCGGAAGAGGATCGCTGGAGTAGTAAATGTAGAGAATCCGTCAATGTGGAAGGCGTCAGTATGCCAGGTTTCTTGTAAAAAGATTATTTGACAGTTTTTAATGGATTCAAGCCACACTTCGTCATTCATCTTGTTTTTTATACCAGCTACATTCCATGTAACGTTAATCATGTATGAATATGATGACTTATTTAACTCGGGTTCTTTCTATTCACAAAGGTAACTAAGGGACATATTGTGAGTCTGGCGGTTCACGGACAACCAGACTCGAGGGGGCATGGCGGGTGCGGTCTTCCGACCGCCCTATTAGGACAAGGGTGGTTGGGCCGCCCTGGGACCACTTCAACTGCCAGGGATCAGAGATCCCTGGCGATGGCGCGGCCGTCTTGAGGCCATAATATGCTTGGTGGGGCCGCTGTGGCCCCGCCAAACATATTACGAGTTTCCTCACTGCCACACTTTTCATGGCGGTGCGACTGCCATGAAAAGTGTGGCGGTGAGGAAACAAAGGAGGGCCTACACGGCCCACTGGTGCCTCATGCCATGTGAATGCACACAGGAGGGCACAAAATGTGCCCCCCTGTGTGCATGCACACCAGTACCTGCAGAGCATGGACTGCAGTAGTCCATGCTGTGCAGGTGCTGCCTTTGAAGTTCGCATTGCGAAGCCTATTTCATAGGCACCGCCCTGGGAACGCCAAAGAACCGCCGCCCAGACCAGGAGAAAACTCCTGATCACCAGGCAGTTGCTACACCAGTTTGGTGGTGTGGGAGCAGGGCGGTCCCGCTCCTTCACCACCAAACTCATAATAAGGCCCTTACACTTGTAAGCAAGTTACACGTATACGTTTACTCTTACACTTTTGAGTAACATTGCTACTTTTGGCTATTCGCCATTTACCAGTGTAAAGTTGCTCAAAAAGTGTAGACTCACATGTCTGCACACCCAGAAACAGAGGTGGAGCCTTATTTATGAGTGTAAGCTACTGCTGCCAAAAAGGAGTGGCTGTAAGTCCATGACCACACATGGCTAACCACAAATACTGCAACACCCTCTCATAGAACATAATGGAATAATGGCCATGTGTGGTGCTGGAATTACCCCTGTTACTTTGGGTCCTTTGGCTGTAGTAACTTTAGAAGTCAATAGTAATGGGCTTACTCTTTTGTGGGTGGATGCATTTCCCTCTCTAAACCCCTCCCTAACCATTCCCAAATCCCTCCTTACTCCTTCCTCCTTCTCTCCCATCTAGTAGTAAGTATGTCCCTTTTTCCAGCCATTCCCCTGGTCCCTCCTGCATGTACTACTAAGGGTCCGATTCCGATCTCGCTCAGAAGGGCTCCTAGCGGCATCCGTCAGAAGCGAGTCCGAGTCGTACGCGTGATTTCCGTGCGACTCGTACAGCTGTACGAGCGAGCAAGTACGATGCGCCTCAAGCCTCGCGCTACGACCGACTCGTACCCGTCAGCGATGTCTCTCGAGCGACTCAAATCTGTCCGACGCGTACAGTGCAATGCGTACGGTTTCCGGCCGGACAAGTACGATGCGCGTTGCGAGCAGCCGGTGCGAGTCGGAGCCTCTGGCTCGAAAAAGCTCCGGGAAGCGTACTTCGGGGGTCTGTGCCGGACCCCCCTTCACCCGGGGCCCTACGACTTGGACAGCGGGGGGACCCAGGGGTCCCCCTCACCCATGCATGTACGTTGCGGGGGGCACCGACGCGAACACGCGACAGGGGGCGCCCTTTTCCAAGACGTACATTTTTCACAATGGAAGCCTATGTACGCGACGTACAACAGGCTCCCATTGACTTCAATGGGGCTCCGAGCGACCCGAGTCCGTCAGCGCTGCAGCGCATCGTACTCTGTCGCTCTGAGCCCCGGAGCACGAGTCGGTTGGAAAGCTCTACGGGACAGAGTCGGTCGTAGGGCTTTCCGAGCGAGATCGGAATCGGGGCCTAAGTAGTAAACTTACACATGTGAGGATCTCCCCATAGAAAAGATGGAGTAGGTGGAAATTTACACTCATAGGTTTGTGAATTGGATTTTGTAGTGAGTAGTACTACTGTAGAATTGCTTTACGTACTGCAACATTCAGCTAGTGAATCGGCTCCAGTATGTTCAATGTGTATATGAATTCAAGATTTGTCGTAAGCAGTGCCACATCTGTTAGGTGCAGAGTCATGAGTCAGCATAAACCACTCCCTGACAAAAGATATTTCACATAACCTTTGTGTACCTGCCGCTTACCGAACCTTTAATCCATGAGGTGAAATATCCTCCCTGAGTTAATAAACCTGGTGAAGAAACATGTTGCAGAACTAGCTTGATTAGTCAAGCTTCTCCGCGTGTTAACAATGCCTATTAACACAGTACCGTGACTCATGTTAGTGAAAGGTTTGTTTTTAGGAATATCAGTCTACCAAGGACTGGCATTAGTAGAGTGGTTGCTTAGCACAAGAATAAAGAACAAATATTAAGACAGTTTGTTGGGGCATATGTTGTTAGACAATAAATCACAAACAGGGCAATATATACTTCAGTTATAAAGGCAATCTGTAGAATTGCATCAACATTAAATATGTATTTGTCGGTTTTCCCAAAACTTGGCAGTGTTCCACCGCAGACTAAAACATTTTTCGCACATCCACAGAGTGCTCATACAGTTCATCAGAGGTACAAAACCATTCATGATATAAATATGGATTTTAAACAAATCCATAACAAATGTATATTGCAGTACTAGCTTCAGTTGAAGAGAAATTATAATTACGAATCATTCAAAACCTAAAAACCTTTGAAATTCACCAGTTGCTATGAGCTAAGCAGCCGTAACTCACCCAGACCAGCTGCTCTTTACCTCACCTATGATGACACAGATGCCATCACAAATGATGTCATCACTGACACACTGATGAGATCATATATCACATCACGTCGTATTTCATGGATGATATGACTAATTCAAATGCAGTTGTAGGAATAGAGTACAGCTGGCAGCAATTAAATGCCTTTGTACACTTAAGAATATATAGTCTCATACATAGTAATTGTAGTTGTTTTTGTAGCTGTAATTGTTTCATTTTTTATTTGTTGTATTATTTGCATAGTGCTTATTCGCTCCAGACAGTATCTTGGTACTGTGACAACTAAGAGGCCGGGTTGGAAGATGTATCAACCATGAAGCCAGGTTTGAAGGACCTTTGTGAAGGACTGGTGGTTCTGATGGTCGTGAATGGAGATAGGGAGGTTGTTCCACAATTTCAAATCCAGATGTCATAGACGTTGTAAGAATTGTCCTCGCCCACTTAAACGTGGAGCGTGTCGCAGAAGAAAAGGGTTGGAATGCAGAACTTTGACAGATGTGCTTTTAGATGATCTCTTTTTGAGGCATGAGTGATCTGATTTATAACAGACCCTGTGAGCTGTCTTTGATGTTGATATGTTGTACTGCTTGTAAGTGTTTGGTAGTTGTGCCCATGGAGTACCTGTTAAGATATTGCGGTTGAAGTTATATGGCTGCCACCTCTGTCTAACCACAGAGTAGAGGGTACATCTTGCGTTCACTCCGCGTGCTCTCTCATCCTTTTTTCTCTTGAGGCACCCCACCTTGTGGCAGTGACGGGTATCCATGATCCTCGCAGATCCCACTTTGGCGCATGTGTGCTATGTGTGAGGTATAATGGTGTAGACAAGCACGCAATACAGTAACGTAACATGAGCCCCCGTGGTGCAGGGGGACCTGAGCTCCATGGGCAGTGGCGGCTCGCCGAAGGAGTGGTGTGGGGCGGGGGAGGGGCAGGGTGGGGGGTTAGTGAACTCGGACATACGACGGACAGAACTCAGAGGGAGTTCTGTCCGTCGTAAGTCCGAGTCCACTACCCCCTCACCCTGCCCCCCACCGCCCCGCACCACTCCCTCGGCGAGCTGCCACTGTCCATGGGGCCCCCTCCGACACTGTGCTCAGGTGATGGGCCCCTGGCCTGAGGGCTCCTGACTGGGTCTGGAGCATGGGGCCCCCTCCATGTACTTTGCAGAGGGGCCCCCTCAAGTTTCGTTACGCCACTGACTCAGTATGGGATTTCAGCAGTGCTGCATTGTGCAGTGCCTGTTGCCTGCATGAGGTAAAGTATTGATGGGGTCTTTGGCACATGCAGTTGATGCTCTGACAGTCCAGTCCTTATTCTGCCCGGTACTTCACTTAGATACCTTGACTGCTCCCTAACTCACTCGAGCTTTTTCTCAAGCAGGTTCTGGGGCTGATAATGGATGTCATCACGGTTGTGGTTACGGTACCTAGGCACTACAAAGGGAATGCCTCTTGGTAGTGACACCCTGTCTAGCATCAGTACTACACCAGTATACAGCAAATGACACCTTTGAAGCAAGGCACTGAGTGGTCATCCCCTGGGAATGTCTCAATCGCCCACTCAGAGGAGGCAGGATTCAGCACTGTTTCAATGTGATGCAGTTTATGGGATGCACTGCTGTTGGTCCACTTTCATTTATTTGCAATGTGCATTGCATTTCGCTAGTATTTCCCAAGTATTTGTTTATTTGTCAGGTGTCTGTGTATATGATTATATTGCAAAAGAAACAATTGATGGATGGAATGCTGGACAATGCAAACATTCATCCCCAGTCACAAGGATCTGGGTTTAATCCATCATTCTTTTGCTCACCACACCACCCCAGTTTGGACCCAGCCATATGCAAATCAGTCTTGACCCTGTTCCTTGTGGGAACAGTCCAGCCCGAACTGCCAAGCCAGGTCCTCCCTGGACCGAAAACAAGCATCCTAGGACCGGTTTCAGGGCATCACCCTTTATCAGCCAGGCTAGCTTGAATCCAGTGGTGGTGTGAGCAAGGGACCCACGTCTGATTATATTGCTCATCACGTGGATTTATTCACATTTCTTTAATGACAATTACCACTTTTGAAGAATGAAAGTATTAATGAATAAAACATTTTGCTTGGAACTAGAGGCCTAATGATTAGTGCCACATAGAAAAGAGAACACTTTAGTGTGTCTGTAATGTGTAAAAATACCACCCAAAGGACCTATATCTCGGTCTGTCTGACTTTTGCTTGGTAATTGCGCATAATCGTTTTCTTTGTAGTTTTTATTCTGGTTAATGGTGAGGCGTTTGTCTTCATGAAGCACATTATGTATCACAGTAAACGCATAAAATAGCTCTGGATTTTCTAATCTGTTTATCATAGGTTTCTGAGATATATTAGAGCTCGTTAGGTGGCCCTATTAATGTGTCAGAAAGCAAGATATTCTCTAATTGTTATTTAGAAAATTACCAAACACACATTTAAAATGTTAGGAGTATGTTAAAATATTGTAATGTTGGGAACTCCATTAAAGACAATAGGGTGGCAGTGGGTATATTAAAAGGTGGAGATAAGATAACATTGAAAAGGATGCACATAATTCCATATTTCTCAGATATTTATCAAAACAGAGCTTCTGAATGATGTAAACCTTCGTGTTTCTTGCAATTCAAATAAAACAAAAGACAGTTAGAACTTGCTCTCATTGTTTTACAGATTTGGAGAAACTAAAGAAGTGGATACCAGAGAGAAACCTAGAACCTTGCCAAGGACAAAGTCGAGGCCTCCTGTCCTCCAGTCAATGTCCACGGGCTCCTTATCAGAAAAGGTAACTTTAACATTGTTCATACACTCGAATGGCACAATCTAAAAACGGGTTGTTTCCTTGTGTTTTTTGCAGCACCCTGCACAGGGCTCTGTCACAGGATAAGTGTTATAAACATTAAAGAGACTGGTTCAGTTTCCAGTAATCCACAACATAAACATGGAAACAAATACCTCAAACGATGTAAATTGTGCTTGGATTAATGTTTCATGAATATGTTTTCTTGTTATTCGCAACCAAGCATTTCTTAATTTAAATAAACACTTCTCTACTATAAACCACTCCATCAAAACAGACAAAGGAGCCTCCACAACTCCTTCTCCTGCCCCTCCTTCAGAAGCAATCACTACAAGCTGCAGCCTGAAGTAGGTGCAGATACTCAGTGCCAAGAGTGCTGAGCCTGACATTCTCACTCTCCTCTTTCTCACCTCACTTATTGTACAAACTGCCCTCATGCCAGTAAAACTCATCTCCTCTCAGGTCATAGGATTGGAGTCATCAGTCCATCGTATCAAAAGTGCACGCAGTCCAGCCAATCAGAGTTCTTAAGTATTAACACTCACTCCTTCTGCCTTCAGTTACACTTCTCCTTGGTTGACAGGAAGTACGAGGCAGTGCTCTGTCCAATCAAACGTAGGACATTTCCTGTCTCTAGCCACAGTGTACGGTGAAAACATAAAGCTCAAATCATCTGCTGGTCTACGGGCATTCTACATGACTCAAAAGAATGAAGTCTACAGCACATGATTTGAGGCGACCATGGACCGCATTACAGAAGTGGCCTGGGGGCGCAACACGTGTTTGCGCCTGCTTTTGCGCGCCCCCAGGGCACTCTGGTACTACAGAAGGGGCCGCAGACACTTGTGCGTCCCCTTCTGTAATACTGATAGCCCTGGCGCACATAAAGAGATATCATCAGAGGGCATTTCCTCATTTGAATGGGGGTGTAGCCCCATGCAAATGAGGGAATCCCTTTGCCTCTGCGCCCGCGCCGTATTACAGTATCGGGCACAGAGGTAAAGAAGCTGTCAGGATGGGCCCTGACAGTACGCCACCTAAAAGGTCCCATGGACCCCCCAGACATTCACTTGCAGGCGGGTGCAGTCACACACTACACCTGCCTGCAAGGGGATCTCTAATCCCCCTTAAAAGTGCAGGTGGGTTGCCACCTGCACTGTTAAACACGGAGCAGCTTCGAAGCAGCCGCTCTATTTTTCACATGAATGCGCTGCTCTCAGGGCAGCGCGTGTTCGCGGCTGCCTTAGGGGCAGCACATTCATCCTAATACGGCACATATTCCTTTATTGCGTCGGGCGCACCTTTTGAAAGGTGCGCCCGACGCAAACAAGGAAAATGTGCTGTATGTATGATACGGCCCCTGGTGTCTAAACCATGAGGGTATTTGATTGAATGCGGACCATGAATGACCAACAAACAGTTTCATTAGCTATAAATTAGTTTTAAAGAAGCTACCCCCTTCCCAGGGCTGGGTGAGAAACCAAAATCAGGCCTGGCAAAACTATTCAAAATAGCCCCAGTGCAGGAGGTTGGGTACTAGAGAGGAGTCATTGGGGACATGGTTGGGTCTTGGCAGCCCAACCAACTTAGAAAGCAGCCTCCTAGCCTTTAGACAATCCTGCAAATACCAGAGAGGGCAGGATGGCCAGTCTTGCCATGATCCTTCCAGTGCCCAGCATAGCAGAGAGGAAACCGGGCTGGAGGGAGAAGAAAACTGAAGGATGAGAGAGGTGGACTTGAAAGGATGAAAGGAATAAAAGAGGAAACAGCGAAATGGAGGATTGGAGCAACAATTAATGAGCTCATAAGGGTTGAAAGAAGGAAGAGATAATGGAGGAGAGCAGAGGCAGGGAGAAAGATTGTAGATAGGTTGGATGAAAGAAGGGATTGAGAAAAGTAAATGAAGGAGAGTAAAGATAAAAGAAGGGAATAATATATATTATGGAAAGAAAGGGATGGAATATCGAATAAAAAATGTGATGATCATTTTATTGGTTTCTTACTTTTCCCTCAATTAGGAACACCAAGAAACATGTCCACAATTATTCATAATTACCATAATAACTTCCTTGTAGAGGATGACAATGCTGGCAAAGAATTTTATGTTTCGCATAAGTGCTTATTTTATGGTGTGGCAACAGAATGTGAAGACTCTGCCACACCTTTTATTACCACTACATTCAAACATTCATAGAGTGGGCTTTGTGTCCACCACAGAGGAATAATTGTCTCTTACACCCTTCTAATTAATTGCTTGTTGTATCATTCCAACTCCTAGGAAATGCTAGCATTACAATGCCTTTTAGTTACATCTAAAAAGTGTACTCAATCATCACACCTTCGCACAATCATGAATTCTATAAACGAAGCATTCCCTTTTCGTTATTTTTTTCCACTGCAGTAGCCTTTTTAAAAGTTATTATTTGAATTCAAAATAAGCTATTAAAATATTTTATCGTTGCATAATACATTTGTACTATTTTTTATAAATTATACAATTTTAAATAGTTTAATATAATTTAACATTGTTTCCTATGGGGTTTTATTTTAATTCCCAGCCTTCATTATTTTCTGTGGGAGAGTGTTGCCACGTAGTACTGGCATTACTACTGTTATTTTTCAGTAGTAACTTACACTCAGAGTTCGCGATAACCAAAAAGTAGAATACTTACTTAAAAGTGTAAACTTACTCAAAAGAAAAGTGTAAATTACCTTTCATAATCAAGCCCATGTGTCTTAAATATTCTTCACAACATTATCACCCCTTTGCAGATAATATCAAAAAATCTAACACCCAGTGTAATGAGGTTTTTGTAAGCAATATGTAGGACACACTGTTTCTGGCGATATTTGTCCTAATGCTATACTGGCATGCAACTTAAGAAACGAGGGCTGAAAGATGACTTTTCAACATTTACAAGGTATCAGGCACATAGTTGCAGATCAGGTGTAGCATTTTAATTCTTTTTTTAACCCATTTGATCCAGAAACTATTTTTCTCATTAAAATCTGCAATTCATGCAGCGTATTGTTAATTATTTGGCAGTGCAGCAAATAAGTGTTTATGTGGAAACAGCCTCAGCCACAGAACTGTACTTTTAGTGGTAGTGGCGTAATGCAGATGATGGGACCCCATGTGAAGGCAGTGAGGGGGACCTGAAGCTCCCAAATCTCAGAGATATTGGGCTGGAAGGCCACCCTGAAAGGCGCACCCCCTGCACAACAGGGGCTGCTGGGGTTTACATCACACTTTTGTCCAGTGAAACTGTATAGGAGTCACAGAACATCAATTGGGGAAGGAGAGCTCTGGCTCTGCCATTAACTATAATAGTGACATAATTTAAAAAAAATACGTTTCTACATGGGGGATCCTTGAACTATCAAATCACTTGATGTGCTATTTTTGAGTCAAACGTATTATAATTTGCCGTCAAGACTGGTGTTACTTTTCACATGCATGATCCAAATAATCAAGGAGGAGAATGTGGTGGTCATTCAAAGCTAACATTAATCAGCTGCAATATACAATTTTTTGCTGCAGTCCAAATCCTAAATGAAATATAGTCCTTACCATTAACTATAATCTAACCTTTGCCCAAGGCTAAATGTAGTCTTAAATCTAACTTTAACCATCACTCTTCAAATTACCTGCTTAGTAACTTTAACAGTAATCTTAAACCAAACTCTATCCCTTATCCTAAAGCCTAAACTCTATCCATTACCCTAAAGCCTAAACTCTATCCATTACCCTAAATCTATCCCTAACCCATAGCAAAACGCAACGGTGTACCTGGTGGGCCAGGTTCATCTAAAAAGTAATTTGAAACACAGCTAGAACAGGTAGGTCACCAAGCCGCCCATAGATGTTTCTTCAGGCTGGACTTTAGGGGCTAGACATGTGTATCATGCTTGAGAGGGAAATACAAATTTGTGGAGCTTAGCCTAAAAATGTGTATTTCTTGGTGGAATGGGTCTTATAGTTAAGAAGGTCAGGTGTAGGGAGGTGTTCCTCAGTAGGCTTTCTTACTCCAGCTAAGGTGATTTTGTTTGCCCAGTATTTCAGGATATCCGTATGCAGTACCTTGCATGTGATACATGCAGTCCTGTATATGTTTCATGTTTTTAGAAATAGCCCTTTCAGCGATGACACGACTGGAGTGATATGATCAAATGTTCTTGCTCCGGAGATGAGACGGGCATCAGAGTGGAGGTATGGTTAAAATGTGCAATTCGAATCATATGGAGGTCTGTGAATAAAGCACTGATGTATCCAGTTATGGACAAAAGTGTGGCTTTAACTTTCCCCTTCAGGGTGCATTTGGGCAGGCAGTGTCTGATGTTGCGTATGATTGTGAGAAGAAAATGGACGTTTTTTCCAATAGTCTTTATGAAGGTATAAAAGTTGAGTTTTGAGGATAGCATTACACATAGGGTTTTAGCTGAAGAGGTGGATTTAGATGTTGCTCCTTCAGTCTACTCAGTCGGTAGTTCCAAGATTTGTTCAGGAGAAATAACAAGGAAATGTGTTTTGTGTGATTTGAGCTTTAGTTTCATATGTTTCTGCAAAATCTCTATTTTGGATGTGCAGGTTGTTTGGGCTATCCTTATTAGTTATCTTCGGGTGGCACAGATAGGTCAAAGGAGACACTTGGTTTATGCTGGAGTTCACCCAAAGGTTCAAGAGAGGTTGGAAAGGATGGGCCCAATATAAGGCCTTGCAGTACACTGAAAGGTGAGGGGGGGTGGGGTTTGATGTTGAGTTGCCAATCTTCACCTGTTAAAATTGGTTAGTGAGTGAGAACACGAACTAGAACAGAATAGTGTTTTTAAAACTAATATCCTCAGGTACAGGAGTGAAGCGGCTGTTATGATCGATCATATCAAATTCTGAGTCTAGGTCAAGGGGTACTAACAAGCAAGTGCTCCCTTTGTCAAGGCATTACGTGCAGTCTTGAAGAAGTGTGTTTTGTTGCTGTGCCCAGAACTAAATCTTGACTGAAAAAATCATAGGAGTCAGTTGTTGATGTGCTTGTTGATTTTGATAGCCACACATTTCTGTGTACATTTACCCAGTTTGGAGACCAGTATGAAGTCTAAAACGATCCCTTTGGGAAGATTCCTTTCAGCCTTATCTATACGAGTTTATAGGTTCAGGCACAATAAAACGACAGATTGAAGTGTCAAAGCAATTTAGCAAAACAGTCATAAGGGCATCACTGTGTTCTTTGGCAATGAATGGAGGGAGGGGATTGTAAGAGCTTTAGGATGGCCTGATTTCAGTAATGACTTCTTCAATGCTTTGTTGAGTTATTGGAGCAACATTTGTCTAAGAGGTCCCTTGGAGGGAGGGTAGCAGGTTTTCTTCTACTAGGGGACAGCACCAATTGCTTTCCTTAGTACAGTGATTTTGTTAGAAAATACCTGGCAAATTTATTGCACCTGTATTTATCGAGCTGACAGGTGGGAATGAATGACTGCCCCTTTAGGATGTTAAACATCTCTTAGGTGGCTTCCTACAGTATTTAGACTGCTTTTGAGGAAGGAGTGTTTGGCATCTTGTGGTCAGAGTTGTGTGAGTGTGAATTCAGATGGGCACTTTAACTTTTAGCAGTCAACTGCTCTCAATGTTTGTATTTCCATATGTACATGGTAACAATACAAGTGGAAATTTTTAATTGTTCTTTTTAGTTTATGGAGAGGAGCAGCAATAGTGTCAAGTATGAGAAACAAATTGCAGTTGTATTCTTAGCTACAGTACAAGGAGTATGAATAATCTATTAGGAGGCACCAAATGACGTCAGTTGTTTCCTATAAATGTATTAGGTACTAAAGAATTGCCATTCCTTATATAACTAGAACATCAAATGATTAAAATGATTAGGGAAATGTACTAGAAAATTGAATAAAGTTCACACAAATTGATATTCTTAAAGTATTAATAAAAAAGACATTTCGTGGTGCATGGTGAAATAGCTACATTTTTTCAATCTAGTTACCCAGGCAGAATGTAAATATTGGGAGAGGGCAGAAGAAAAGGAGGAACTTTATCCGATTTAGCTATTACGGGAAGCAACCATATAACTTCATCCAACTGTGTTCCGAAAAACCGTGATAACCCAATTCATCCTGTGCTTATGGTAAAGATGAAAAAACTGCAGCAAATTTACTTTTTTCAGATAATCTTTTACAATAGCAACACAACGTTGATAATAATTGACTACTAGACCATCTGGCAGTGAACCTAGCTCAATATAAAATACTCAGTCTGACTATAATAATAGAATAATGTTCTTGCAAACTGGGGCTTAATATGCTCTAAATCGGCCTCAAACGTGGAAATATACTTGTGTGCTAGAACAATTTCTGTAAGACTACTTCTATGAGTAATTTCCAGCAGTCTACTCAGGTCCACCAAGCCCCAGTAAATAATTTTAAGACCTCTTACCATGATAGATTAAATCCTTCACTTTGGAGTTCTCTTCTTTCTGCTCCTTTTGTAAGAATTGGGTTATTTATGTGCCCTGCATTCTAGTGTACCACATTTTCAACATCTTCATCATCAGATGCATCCAGTTGTTGCACCTCACAGTGAGCTCCCAGTAGATGGTAGGGGTAACAAGACCCCAGATAAGTTTCAAATGAATCGCAAAGTGGATAGGTTGAACATGTAGGTCAACTAGCAAGCCTTAGCCTCAGCTACTCTCTTCCAGGCGATTGAGCAGATGTGACGATCGTGTATGATAGCATTTTCGTCTCTGTCATCTGATTCCTTCAGTACATGTTAAACGTTCACAGATTGTTATCCCGATATCTCAAAATAAGGAAGATATTTACTTCAGCAGCATCAATTCTTTAAACTCTGTTGATGTCTCATTAATCTGATCAGTCTGTCCTTATGCTCTGCCAGTTCACAAATGGTCCTGATGCAGCCAGTGCCCGGGTGTACAACCATGTACACCTGTGCAGCATTGGACGCGCACACCTTAACGTTCGTGATGGCCAATAAACAATGACATAGGAGCGGATTTGTGATAAAATGTTTCACGTTTCTGAGGCAAAATATGTGTTGTAAACAGGCTTGAGTGTGAAGCACAAACTGTTGCTTCCCATCAGGTCCTGAGTGTGTGAAGAGCAAAAGTAACTGGCACACTATAGTCAATGCTTTTAATATGTCTATGACGGGATAGTGGGGTCAACTATAAAGCTGCATTATAGACCAGTGGCTGGTGATGGATTCATTTAAATTCACTTGCATGCATGCAGTATAGCACTTATAGCAGGGCATGTACCATCTGATACATGGTTATTGTAGGAATGCAACAAATAATGCTGATTGCTATCTTGTGTCACTTTTTCTATATATTTTTTTATAAATGCTTATTTGTTTAAAAATATGAACATACAATTGTTACAGCAATAAACTGTAAGGAAATAGGACAAATGGAATGGTTAAAATCAACCCAGCAGAGATACAAGGAAAATTACCATAAAAAAAGATATAATTACATGGAACATATTCTAGGCCCATAAATAAGTGTAACAAAACAGCTATTTATTATGTTTTGGCAGGACTGTTGGCAAAAGTGTTAAACATCTGGAGGTGCTCACAAAAACCATCGCTATGCTGGGGCCTTCCACCACTCAATAATAGTCACATGTTCCTATTGTCTTTGCCACACATATTGAGCCTATTGTGGAGATTGTGTTAGCAATTGCACTGAATATAAAGAGAGTTAAACAAATAACACATTTCAGTCACCAGTCCCTCAATATGGATTAGTGTTGTTATACCCGGTATTTTTCTAGCATGTTGATGTGTTCTTTAATAGCTAAGGTGCCCACTCAAGAAATGTCAACATGAACATGTCAAGAGACTTCTTACATGTGAGTGACCACGTATAACATTGTGGTAGACACCTTCTTGGCCATCGAGGATTTCATCTGTTGGAGCGAATTCTCAATATATAATGACTACTTAGTGGCATGAATAATTTGCATTTGAAACTAACTTGATGCACACTCTAGAGCTGTGATTTCCTTATATTGGTCAAACTGCATTTTGAGATTCAAACTTGGCCATGTTTTCATTCTTCGAGTCTCCACGTGCAGCAAAATGATCCAGTTTCTGCTCTTTCATGCCCTCTTTGCCAGGTCACTGACAATGCACAGGCACACTCGTCCAAATTCTAAATGTGTTCATATCTAAATATTCGTGACGTGTGTTTCCAGTATTGTAACACGGTAGCAGCTCACTAATATTACTGCAAATATTCTCTGTGTTACCCTCCCGTTTCTATTATGTGAGGTCCTGTTTCGATCTATAAGAAACTTTTTTATGGATGTAACATGAAACATAAACACAACATTTCTCCGCAAAAATGTCTGTAATAGGCTCTCACACATCACCCATAGTAAAAATAAATTAAAGGAAAATGGTATTTAAAACGATCTGTTTAAGAATTATTCATGGTTATCAGGGCAAGACTCACAGATTTGGCTCTATCAGGGGGGCCCCTGAAAGGCTGGCGCCCTGGGCCAGAGCCCACTTTGCCCATGCATTAAAACGTCTCCGATAAGCACATTGCACAGGTGTACGCCTGCTCCAAGGTGTGCAAACTGTCATTAATGCGATTTGCCGCAGACCGGCCCCGCAAGCTTGAATCCAACCTGCCATTGAACGCGAGTTTACCCACAGCCATATCTGTGGGCTTGTTTGATGTGGTAGTGCTAAATACTTCAACTGCATCATTAAGGCTCATCATTTTATTGTTTGTATAGAAAAACTCTTTTTACGAGTTTAACACCTAAAAGTCGTAGTTGAAAAACTCGATATTTAATTTGTTAAGATATTGAAAGACTACATGTTTTTAATCACTTACC
The DNA here is from genome assembly GCA_963921515.1 of Calotriton arnoldi. Lineage (NCBI taxonomy): Eukaryota > Metazoa > Chordata > Amphibia > Caudata > Salamandridae > Calotriton > Calotriton arnoldi. The sequence goes on from CAWUFW010001537.1 coordinate 535,521, forward strand.
TTAGGAGAGGAGTGTTTGTTATGCTATGTTACATTTTTTCCAAACTGCAAGTGCACACTGAAAGGGGGTTTCATGGCGCTATTGTAATGACACGTATGCGACTGAAAGTGTGAACAACCCGTTTTTAGTTGGTTCCTGATTTTCAAACAATTATGTACTGATATTAACCCTGGGCAAAGCACTACGCTACGCTCGCGTAGTTTGCGAAGTTTGCGCTACTTCGCACAACGCGAATTGCACGTAGCACAGTGCAAACACGCGTAGCGTAGCGTAGTGCAGCGGTCATGTTTTGCTTGCTCGCGGTCCTCAACGTCAAGTTGGCGACCGCGAGCAAGCAAAATGACATCCCGGCAAGACTTTTCCTCGTTCGCGATCAGCAACATCAAGTTGCCGATCGCGAGCGTGGAAAATAAACCTCCCGGCGAGATTCTCAACGCGGGGAGGTCAGGTTTCTCATTGCGAGTGGTCGCGTATGCTCGCGACCGCTCGCGATGAGAAACTACCAGTCCGCGTTGAGAAAGCTGCCGCTCGAGTAAAAATCTACTCGAGCGGCAGTAAAAGACAGCTCGCACTGTGCAAGATGCCGTTTTCAATGATTGCACAGTGCGGACAAGCATCCGGCACTGTGCAATCATTGCGAACAGTGCACTACGCAGTTCGCGTAGTGCTACGCGTAGCTCGCGTAGTGCGAACTGCACTTTGCGTAGCTTCGCGTAGCGCTACTTCGCGAACTACGCCCAGGCTTAACTGATATACGACTTATGGACAATTATTTCATACCCTGGCAGCCCAGGCTTTAAAACTAGGCCAGCAGGTCTTACAGGAGAGAACACGGTGATCTTGGCCAGCAGATTAGACGAGGATCACAGTTGGCGAAAGGGCGCATATTTGAGAAACTTGGGTTTCAGAAAAAAGGATCAGTGTCATAGAAGGCTGTGTGCACAATGCACAGGGATTTAAAGAGAAGGAGCTTGTGTATAGAAAGCCAGTGTAGCCAGGCCAAGCTAGGAGACATGTGAACACGTTTACTGAGCTGGATCCAGACCGGAGTGGGGCATTCTGGGCCCGCGGGAGGTGATCCAACATTTGTTTGGCAAGCCCAGATGCATGCTTTAACCAAAATCCGACCTATAGGAAACAAAGACATTTATAACCATCACTTTACACTGTAAAATAAAGATGGTGATTTCTTCTGAGAGAAGCATGTGCTGTTCCCAGTTATGAGTTTCAAAAGGTCTATGCATAGCTCTTTTGTAAGTCTTCTAAAATCAGTTTGTAGGGTTTAGGGTTTAAGTAATTCAGTCCCCAGAGACACCGCACAAGTTGGAATGTCCTGGAGCAGTATCCTACCAGGGATACCGCTTCATGCCCCTTGCAATGCTGGCTATATGTGTACCTGGTACCAGAAAGGTACTGTTTAATAAAACCAATTGCTCTTTCTTAAGATACTATACACAGTATGCACAGATGAGGGTGTTCAAATGTTGTTTCATATGATTTGGACTGAGCACATCTGTCTGGGATGTGTCTCCACATGGGTCAAGGGTGTCCTCATTGATCAGAGCCTGGGTCGTCACTTGATGACGAATTTTGGTTAGAGGGTTCTGGTCCATCCCTAAATCGTTGTTTCGTTCAATGTGTAATTTTAAGGTTGAGCTTTGGGTTCGATTGCAGGAGGAGCCTGAGTGGTCAGTGTATGTGGAGTGGTGGAAGGTCTTTACTATTTGCTTACAAATCTCCTCGATCACTGTGAGATACGTTGACCTTGTCACGTGTTATAGTGTTGGGTGTTGGGTGCTGCGTGGCTGCCTCCAAAGCTCAACATTTCTCTACATCAGTACATGTACAGCACGCACTTGCACCAAACATTCTTTTTCTTTCTAGCTGTACATCATCTCACCAATGGATCCCTACCCTAAGACAGAAAATATGGAGATTGCCAATAACCTGAACTTTCAAAAGTGACCAACTGAAGATTCTATTGACATCATCCTCACCCTAGGCTCCCATGCGAAATCTCTTCCTCTCACACTTAGCCCAGATCTGTCGTTCAGCTCTTAAATCAAAAACAAAGCCAGCTTTGATTGGGTAGTAACATCAAACCAGTAACCACAGTCCTGACTTCATGACCACTGAACACCCACCCTTGGGCTTTCCAGGGTTCACTCAAGAATTTCATTTCATCTTACCTGTGTGGAACGACATTTTACCATCCAAACCCACCTTACATGCACCAGCTGACCTCATCCCCTTCGTAAAACGCTTTGCTACAATACTCTCCATCTGTCCTCCCTCTTCAAGACCCGGGGCCTGGATTTGCTTTCAATAACCTGTTTACCTTCCAGAGAAGCTAAACATGCCCAGGTAAGTCTTGCATTCCCACTTAGGCCTACCACGCCCTAAAGAAGGCTGCATAATCAAATTAACTGTTTATTGGCAGAATTATTAGTGAACACATCATCCACTGAAAAAGTAGCAGTGAACGTAATACCAGCATTAGTAATACTCCCACTACCAATAGCACTATCACAACTGCCACATCCACTACCACTAATAATAACAACATATGTGTCAAACCAGTGAAAATAAAATACACTATTCGGAACAAGTGCACTTCACCTATTTCTTAGAACAGTGCAAAGGTCAGTGTCAGTTACAGTGACTATAAAGGAAAACAACTCTACTGCTACACACACAAGCCCTAATACCTGTAATTGTATTTCACTGCTCAGATGTCCCATCTTGTGCCATGGTTCTGGACACAAGAGGGTTTATAGATACTAGATGTGAAAATGCAGCATGGCGCAGACCCTATGTGCAGATCCGCTGCGAGTAGTGGACTGTTTAACGCCGTAGTTGTTGGAGAGGACGCGCTTAATGACCCTCTCAAGGCTCCACGTCTCATGCCACGCCACTCGAAACACTCAGCAATGGGAATATAAGGTTGCTGCACTCTGCACCTCTGCATAATTACCTTATGTGACACAGTGACACTAGAGACATGCACATAATAAGTGCCGTATTCAACTGAAATTAAGGACCTGTGTCAAAAAGCATTGTCTGTGAGTGGTCACTGCTTCCTCCTGTACGAGGGGTGACTTCAGGGGCAGCTCCTCCGTTAAGGCAGAGGAGAGTCGCCCCACTAACTAAATTGCCCCCAGAGATGAAAAATAAAATGGTAATAAAGTTCATTTATTACCATTTTATTTTTCAATAATCCTGTCCCGAGCCGAGCGTCAGGACGGGGGCGGAGCTGCTGCTGACTGACAGCAGCAGAGAGCAATGATGGGCAGGGCACTTTAAGTTTAAAGTGCGCATGTCTCGTTGGCCAGCCAGACATGCACATTTTAAACCTCTGTAACCCAGCTGGCCACTCCCTCCAATCCTGGTGCTTCTTTCTTGCTGCATGAGAGCAGCACCAGGATTGGTTACTGCAGTTTCCTGGGTCTAGTGTTGGAGCCTGTCTCAAGAAAACTCGAGCGAGGAGGATGTCACGCCAGGATGGTAAGTGTAATTATTGTATTACTTATTTATTTTTGCCCCATCCGCTTCACCACCCTGCATACATGCCAGCCGCCACTGAGTGACTTACTCATGACTATTCCAGAAGTAAGATATGTTACTTATTGAACTTATACATCAGGCTTTCTTCCATGAGTTAGATTGACTTACTCCTGGAAATTCATGTTTAGTCCACTCTTACATCTGGTGTAAGACACAACTTCTCATAGAAGGTGCTTTGTAAGGTGGGCGTGCATTTCTCAGTCTTTTCTACCTTCTGGAGCAACCCAAGCTCAGCTAGGACTCGTGCAAACTCAGAACAAAATATGTCACCAAAGAACACACTGCCATGCCTATTAACTTTGACAATGGTTGTTTATTTAGTTTTCTGTGCACTATATATTCCGGCAACATAGAACTGTGCACATAATTCATATTTTTAATGGCTCAGTGGGAGATAAGTCTGAAGCTGCACAGGGATCCAGAGATGCATTATTCCTTCACAGAAAACAGAAATTAGCAGATAAAAAAAACCCACTCAAAATAGTAAAATACTCTTTACTGGTGAAATAATTAAACCAAAGAGATCCGACGTGCCGGATAAATATTCAGTGTTAAGAATATGTAATTAGCCCAATTAGTATAGCACACACAGAGCAACCTGTACAAATTCCTCCATCAGTTGTAGAACTAGGGCACCCTCCCCGAGGCTGTCTATGTTTGTTAATAGTCTCTTTAAATCAAAAGAGCTGAACATAAAAAAGCCTCCTAAAATTAAAGCACTAAATCAGTGTTGGCGAACGAGTTCAGCCCAGGATTGGAAGATTAAAGCAAGATAGAATGATGCTTGCTTGGTAAACAGAAGAGGAGAGCAAAGAAAGGGAATATTGTCGATATATAGCCTTCTAGTCACAAAGGAGTTTTGAAGTAAATGAAGTATTACTCCTATAATACTCGTGTAGGTACTCATACATGTCTTCGTGAATACGTCCCACAAGATAGAATGATGCTTGCTTGGTAAACAGAAGAGGAGAGCAAAGAAAGGGAATATTGTCGATATATAGCCTTCTAGTCACAAAGGAGTTTTGAAGTAAATGAAGTATTACTCCTATAATACTCGTGTAGGTACTCATACATGTCTTCGTGAATACGTCCCACAAGATAGAATGATGCTTGCTTGGTAAACAGAAGAGGAGAGCAAAGAAAGGGAATATTGTCGATATATAGCCTTCTAGTCACAAAGGAGTTTTGAAGTAAATGAAGTATTACTCCTATAATACTCGTGTAGGTACTCATACATGTCTTCGTGAATACGTCCCACAAGATAGAATGAGGTTTGGCTGGTAAACAGAAGAGGAGAGCAAAGAAAGGGAATATTGTCGATATATAGCCTTCTAGTCACAAAGGAGTTTTGAAGTAAATGAAGTATTACTCCTATAATACTCGTGTAGGTACTCATACATGTCTTCGTGAATACGTCCCACAAGATAGAATGATGCTTGCTTGGTAAACAGAAGAGGAGAGCAAAGAAAGGGAATATTGTCGATATATAGCCTTCTAGTCACAAAGGAGTTTTGAAGTAAATGAAGTATTACTCCTATAATACTCGTGTAGGTACTCATACATGTCTTCGTGAATACGTCCCACAGGTTAGAATGAGGTTTGGTTGGTAAACAGTAGAAGAGAATAAAAGGAGTATTGTCGATGCATAGCGTTCTCGTCATGGAGGCATTTTGGAGTACGTTAGGTATTACTCCTGTAATACTCGTTTAGGTACTCATACATGTCTTTGTGACTACGTCCCAAAAGATCTAACATGAGAACAAAATGAGAATATAGAGGAATATTCATATACAGTCAGTACAAACAGAAAGGACTTGTACTTTTACTAATAGAGAGTTGGGCTTTTCGGGCAGATTCATAAAGGAATATACGAATATGTAAAAGTACTGCAGGAGTACTACTTTCCGTACTCCGCCCCCATAGTTTTTAATAACCCCTGGTACAACCAACGCAGAGCAAGCAGATATCAGGGCAGTGCATTTCACTTTGAAGTGAACTTAAATAAGGACGCTTTCTAAATATTGGTATTTTTCATGCCACTGCCCTCATTCCAAGAGTGCGGTATTCAAGATTCAGACACAAACGCAAATCTGTGTGGCAAACACCAAAATATTCTGAGGGGCATATGTACAAGGAGTTAACGCCACCGTAGCGGCACTTTTTTGATGGTATGGCGGCGATTTTTCTATCGCCATATGTACAAGCTGCCGCTAACCTCAGTTAGCAGCAGTTTTCCGGCGAAAACGTGCATTTTAAAGATCGCCACTTCTGTTAAAGATAGTTAACGAAAATGAGATGCAAGGTAGGCGTTCCCGTGCAAAAACGGCCGCAAACCCCACTTCGCGATATTTACAAGGAATTCCTTGTATGGAGCAAGACCAAAAAAACTGCCTCTAACTGCAGTTAGAGGCAGTTTTTTAAGACCAGAAAATAGCTGGTCTTAAAAATGGTGCAAAGACTTGGGGCCTCATTTCCGCAGGTTTTGGTGCTGGACAGCGCTGCAAGGAATGTTGCTGCGCTGCCCTGCGAAAAAACTACAGGGCAGGAATGCGCACCATCAATAAGATAGGGCGCATTCCTGGGCCTCATTCATGAAAAGTGTTGCAGTACTGCGACAAAACAGCGTTGCAACACTTTTCACTATGCCCTTCTTGCGACACCATGGATGCGTTTTATGCACTGTACAGCGCTCCATGTCGCAATTAATGACAGATACGTCTGGAATCCTGACGTATCTGTCAGCGCTAAAGTCACACATTGCTGCAGTTGTGTCACAAGCATGGCGCAACTCATGGGGCCAGCCTATCCCTGTGGCACTGTGTCTCCCTTATGTCTGCCATGAGGCAGGGGTAAGGTACTGACTTAGTGCCGTCCTACAATTGTCGCAGTGAAATCTGATGGATTTCACTGTGCCACTCCTATGAGGCTTTGTTGCGTGGGAATGCATACCCTGCATACATCATACCTGATGCAGGTATAATGTGGCACAGGGCTTCACAAGGTCACGCATATGCCTACATGTGTCACTTTGCAAATACGGTGCAACGTGGTGCAAGAATCACGCTGCAAGTACATCAAGAAACTGATGCACTGTCGGGGTGAAACTGTCAGAACGGGCTCATGAATAAGCCCCCCTGTCTTTTTCACCTACGTTGGCGCACAGTGGCTGCCATGCGCCAACGCAGGCACCCTTGTGCCATGGTGCAAGGGTGACTGTGTTGCGGAGTTGATTGGTGTTGTGGCTCCATCACTTCTTGACGTCTGCAGGGCATCTGGACTAGTGGAGGGCGGGAGTGAACCAGTTGGCCTTCTTGGAGTGTTGTTTGCCTGGTCTTTTCTTGAGGGGTGCCAGGTTGTCGGCGCAGTTGGAGATCCATCGGTGAAGGTTGCGCGCTGCGGTGTTATCGTCTGTAAGCGTTGGTGGAGTGGTGGTGCTGAGGGAGTTGACGAGTAGTTCTTCGGTGGCCTTGATCCAGCTGCGAGGGGGGCGATGATGGCGGTGGTGTACAATGGGCATGGTGAAGACGTGATGTATACAATGATAGTCGGTCCAGGAGAGTCCGGTGGTGTGGCTGTAGTTGAAGTTCCCGCTGGCGGAGGAGACGTGCTCGAGCGTGTGTCCTGCTATGTGGGTTGGTGTGGTGACTAGCTGCTTGAGTCTGATGTTGGTGAGCTTCCCCAGGATGGGGTGGTGATCTGGTCACTGGGGTTGTCCAGGTGGAACTTGAGGGCTCCGAGTAGGATGGGGAAGCTTGGGGTGCAATGAGGTCTACAATGGTATCGGTGAATGGGGGTCCATGGCCCAGGGGGCCTGCAGATGAGGGTGCCTGCAGAGGATAGGGTTGGGGTTGGTCCGGATCTGGAAGTGGAAGTGGAGGTGTTCCATGGTCACCGTTGGGTCATTAGAGTGCGTGGTCAGTCGGAGTGTGCTTTTGGAGGAGATGGCAATGCCTCCTCCTGGACGGTTGAGGTGGTCCTTGCGGGTGATTTAGTAGCCGTCAAGGATGGCGATGGCAATGTCCTGTCCGGAGCAGAAGTTGGTCCAGGTTTCCGTGAAGAAGGCGATGTCTGAAGAGGTGGTGTCGAGGAGGTCCCAGATTTCTGTTGCGTGTTTGTGGAGGGACCGCACGTTGAGGAGGATGCAGTTGATCCGGTCGGGTGCGCTGTTGGTCGGCTGAGCTGCACGAGGCACTGGTGTGCTGATGTGGCAGAAGGTGCGTTTGTAGTTTCAACAGGCGCAGGCTTCAAGAGAATTCCACAGTGTTGCTAGATGGCAGACGATGTGGCGTCCAGGGTTGATGGCGAGGAGGGTGCTGGCGTCGTAGCGGTGGAGTGTCCGAGAGAAAGGGTCCTTGGTGCTGGGCGCGGTCCAGGGGGGGACGGACGCAGACGGGCTTGCCTATGGCTTGCCTTTGGCACGGGAGACGTCCATTACCTAATAATGCCTTTTCAACGCAACTTTTACAACGCAAGGTGCCTTTACAACGCATGCCATTACAATGCATTGTAAGGTTAGTAATGGAGAATTTTGAATTTTAGGGTGGGTATGGGTTTTGGGGTGCAAAGATTAATTTGAGGGTTCAGGGTGCGTTTTGGGGTGTAAGGGTTAGTTTTAGGGTTGCACTCACTGGAGTTGGAATAGTAATTTTTACCCCTCCGCTATCCAGCACTTTCCCCACTGTTGCATTATGCGTAGTATTAGTATGCATTGTAATGGAATACGATGTAATGGTATGCGTTGTAACATACAAATTCCTTTGGCACACCAGTGGTACGCCCGCTGCGCATGGGCTCACAGCGGCCGCCATTGAGAAGTGCTGTGGGGGGGGACTGGACAGCTGGGAGGCGGGAAACACTGGAAAGGACACTCGAGGGGGCAGGGACACGGGGGAGGGGGTATTTGTAAGCAGGGGTTATAAATATTTTCATAAAAGATTTCTTACCTTGAGGCCTGGGTCCCACATCTTCTGAGCTCCTGCTCTCCTGAGTCTGCTTCCAGGAACAGGAAGCAGGCAGCCAGGCTCCCTCCCCTAAGCCAATCACAACGCTGCAATGTGGCGTTGTGATTGTTCTTGAGCGCCATGACAAGGCGTTCAGCCAGGGGCTGGAGAGGTGGGCATGTTCTCCATGCAGCCTGCATTGCTAACAGGGAAGTGCGCATGACTGCTTTGGGCAGCCTGAGAGGGCCGACCAAACAATCATTGCACACTTGAGTGGGCATACCACTCCGCCCCTGCCCTGCTCCATGAGTGGAGCAGCCCTACCCACCCTCCCGCCCGCAAAGGAAACATAGCATGAGTGCATCAGAAAGTTATCATCATGTTATTATTTTGCCTCTTCTTGCACTGCTTGAAACCAGTGGGGCGACGCTCTTCCGCCATAGCGGATGAGCCGCCACTGGGGGTGCGTCATCCACAGGTGCTAGGCCTGGGCGACTCGACCCCCGGGCCTCTTCCGCTATGCGTCCACCTTCTCCTTACCTGGACAGTGACACGTGGCGCAATCCGCTGCACTCTCTCCTAATCTGTGACTCAGCCAGCAGGAGCCTCAGCCAGGTGGGATTTCACAAGCCTGGGTACAGCAGTCGCCGCCAAGTCCGCTGCGGAACCTCCCGATGCAGGTGATGCAACAGGGCCTGTTGTATTCCTCTTAGGGTGTCCATATATAGGTTTTCCTGTATCATGTCCTTATATAGGCACAATTCGCCCTGCCCTTATATAGGCATAAAATCCCAGTCCTTATTTAGGCATTAAACCGTGCACTCCAAATACAGGCATGGTCCCCGACATCCGTCCATCCTAACGTCACAAGCAGTTCTTGAAGAACAGACCCTTAGGCTTCGGGAGTTTCCCTAGCACAGGACTATTGATTTCTTCAAGGACTCATCTATTATGCATGAACCGTTATACCTTAAGGGTTCATTCATGACGTCTTCCGCTGTCCGATTCACGTCAATGCTAACATTCTGAGGTATCTCTCAGGTATAAATATACCTTCCCTAGCCCTTGTAAATCAGAGGAGTCCTCGACTTCAGAGGAGCCCGTTTCCCGGCCTGACGCACTGAGAAGACGCTGTCATCCCTGCACGCAGAGAGTCCAGCTTCCAGTGATCTGAATTCCCTTGCGGGGTGTTGGAGTTCGAGTCTGGCAAGAGATTCCTACCTCTCTCATTCTTAAGGTATGGAGCTGACTAGAACCTAGAGGGACTCTTGGCATACTTGGCATACTAGGCATACTAGACTTACCATACTCTTAGTATACCGTAGTAAGGAATACTTCACCTACTTCATACCTCTCCCTACACCTAGTTTAGGTTAGGAACATTGGGGTAGAACTAGCTTAGAAACGCATCGTACGAGTACTCGCATTTTTAGTATGTGTTATTTATGTAAATGAATATCTACTAAAGATCATGCTAGCGCAGTATTATTTATTTCTACTGCTTACGCTGTACATTATTTATCTTGCATACTGTCTTGTGATCGTAACAGCACATATTACTTGCACGAGAAACAAGACTGTTCAATAAATCTTTTATTGAAACGCCCGTCTATTCTTTCTGTGTAACTTTGAGGAAAACTAAGCATGCACGATTGAGTTGAGTGAAACGGTTATCTATTGTTTCCACGACTCTGGGACACGTTCTGATTCTAAAGGGAAACAAAGTGGTCATGTTTTGCGGCTGCCAGAAACTACTCCCTTCTTGTTATCCAAGGAGTTTCTAGTGGCCTCTGAGCTAGCTGGCACAAGTAATTAAGTTTAATATACTCGATAGGGACATACCTACCTCAGTCCTATGTCAAGCCTATAGGGTATATTATTCCAATGCGCAGAGCCTATTAGGGAAATAGGAGCTACACTACATGGCGCCCAACGGTTTGGTAAGGCGGTAATTTAACGCTAGATACTGAGTAACTCAGCTGTGCTTTTTCTCTCAGAGACCCCTATCCATATACTCCAAAAGACGTCTGGAGTGGGCAGGGTTAAGTATCCACCACGGCTACATAGGGAAACACCCTATATAGTAGCTGTTTGGTTTGCTCAACGTTGAAGGATACAGTGTTCCAAAATATTGTGCACCTTATCTTTGTTTCCTTGAAACTTGTTATACATTTTTCAAAAAACAAAATGCCTGACTCCGAAAACGGTGACGTTACGGGTCAACCAGCTTTAACAGCTTTTAACATTACAGGTTTAAATGAAACCGAGGAGGGTGTTATAGACATCCCTCCAAACTTAAGAAGAGCCATCACTCTAAAACTCATAAAACACGGCCTACCACCAAGAGGCGGTAGAGCAGTTTTCGTGATAGAGGCACACGAATCCTTTCAGACAGAGGTATTCTATTCATGGGTAATATTTCCTGAATCAAATCCAGTAACAAAACTGTTTCACTTCTACAAAGAAGATGATCCACGAGAGGAATATATTCCTTTCGAGGATATTGAAATTCCACTAACATACCAGGAGCATCCGCTCTGGTTTAAAGGCGCCCTAAAACATCACAAAAACATTACCAGGCTCAGTCCACTAGGTAGACCAGGAGCAACATGGCCGATTCTAGCCGGCTACACACCTCATCCTGACATTGAAGAAATGTCAAACGAGGAATTACTTACTCAACTTACAGAGTTAATAAAAAATCTACAGACAACTAGTCCAATATGTCATGCGGACTTTCACAGTCCAACCACCATTGACACTTCCAAATCAAACTCCTCAACAGGGGAATACACTAAAAATTACACCACAGACTCTATACGCAGTCATGGGTAAAATGCCCACAAAACGTGAGCAAATTCCATTCTGGATAGCTCAAAAAATTACTCAAATCGAAGCAGTATTTCCAAATACTAGCCCGTATGAGAAACACAGAATACTAACAATCAGTTTACCAATGGGGATCACACCACAACTGGAAGACTGTACCACTTGGGGCTCAGTCTTTGCTGCCATCTATACTAAAACACATGGTATTCCATCAATTGCGGTAATACCAGATGTCCTGAAACAAATTCAAAACGAATACGGGGCAGAGCCTGCTCTGAATTTAGGTATGAAATTACTGAAAAATTTCGACCAGGTCTCAACAATAATATTATCTAATATTAAAGGGGAGGCAGCAGCAGTGGCGATCCGCCAACAATTAAGGGAATTCGATGTTCCAGAACATCAAACTGAGCTACCCAGAATAATTTAACAATCATATGCAGAATTAGGCAGAGATAGTTTGGGTGGAAGACCAGTGAAACCAAAACTATCTGAAAGTCCTGAGAAGGACTCTATTAAACAAATTCCTACATCTTCTAAAAAGAAGTGGGAAACTACTAAACAAAATTCAAACGAGAAACGTTCTCAATCCCGAGGTAGGTCTCCTCAAAAGGAGCCCTCTGAAAGGAGGTATAACCTCAGGAATAGGGATAATTTGAAAAAGCCTGACAGGTATCAAGATACTGATACACGTTCCTCTCGTACCTTTCAGATCTCGTCACGGACTTCAGAAAGAAGAGGACGGTCAGAAAATAGAGAAGAACGCGTGAAATCCAAGGAAGATAAACACGCTCCAAAAAATAAAACAAAACCTCAATTCTCCAAAAAGAAAGTAGCAGGTCTAAAGATCAGACATGCCGAGAATACTGAGAACACAACTCAAGAACGGAGAATGGGCTCAGACAATGCTGGACAGTGCAGCAGAAGTCACAATAGTTCGCCAGAACCTGAAGGAACTTCTGGAGATAGTGGACTTGAATGAGTACATTACAGTTGAGACTGTAGACACCAGGGTTAGTACTCCACAAAGGTTATATGAAATAACACTCCGAATGGAGGGAGACATACCTAGACAGGTGAAAGCACTCTTTTGGGAAAAACTTTCAAGGGGCTATGACATACTTCTAGCAGAAAAAGACTGGCCACCACAATTTGTCAGGGAGTGCCCACATGGCGAGGACATTATTATGCCTGCCTTCTCTAACCATATTCCAATTCATCTAAAATATACTTATGCCAGGAAATGGGCAGTAGCCCAGGCCCCAGCATTATATAAAAATCATGTAGGATGGGATGAGGACTCACATCACCATAAAATACATCTGAAACATGAACCAACTGCACAAAGGCAGTATCCAATAAAGCAAGAAGCTAAAAAACAGGTCAGGGAGATCTTAGATCAACTTGAATACCAAGGGGTGATTGAAACATGCACCTCCTCAATGAACAATCCTTTGTTTCCTGTCTCCAAACCAGACAACACCTATCGTCTAGTTTTGGATTACAGACACTTAAACACTTGTTGTAAAACATTTGCAGTGCAAAATGCACATAGCACAGCATTAATGAATAACATTGTGCGTAAAAATATAAAACCACATTGGACATCTCAAATGGTTTCTTTTGTCAAAACATAGCACCTGAAAGCAGGTACTTAACAGCATTCTCCATAATGGGGACCCAGCGTCAATTTTGTCGACTCCCACAAGGGTTCAAGAACAGCCCGGGGTTATTCTCAGCGAGAGTAACAGAGTTACTACAAAATTATGACAATGAGGCATTGTCCTATGTCGATGACATATATCTAACGGACGATGACCTGGACAAACACTTGAACAGGGTAAGCACCATTATACTGGGCTTCGCCTCTGAGGGCTACAAGTTCAACTTTAAAAAGTCCCGAATTGCCCATCTCAATGTCCTATTTCTAGGATATGAGCTTTCAAGTGAAGGCAAGAGCTTGGCAGCTAACTTCTTAGAAAAGTGTGCGCTGCTCCAACCTCCAAAAACGCAAAAAAACTTACAATCCATCCTGGGTTTCCTAAACTTTGGAAGAACATACATTCTAAATTACGCAGAAAGGGTTAAACCTCTCTACGCATTAATCAAACCTGATTTTTCTATCAAGAATTGGACACAAGAACACACAGAAATCTTGCGTTCGCTACAGGCTAACACGTTAGCAACAAATCACTTACAAACACGCGTAAGTCAACGCAATTTGGTGATCCGAATAATTTCGGGTCAATGCGGATTCACCTACTTAACATTTAATGAGGGTGAAAAAATACCAATTGCGTACAAATCTCATTTGTACACACAAGCGGAAAGCGCTTCACTTCAACTGAAAAAATTCTGACAGCAGTTCAAACCGCTGTAGCAAAAGAAAGAGCCCTAGCACAAGGGAAACGCATTATTGTCGTAACCCCAGTACCAGCTTTAGAAGCGGTCACAAAAGCAAGCATTCCAAATGCTAAAGCATTACATCCAAGATGGATACAGTGGGTTAATTCTCTTGCTGCAACAGATGTTGAATATGTTTTTGATCCTGATTTAAAAACACAAGCATTCCTGCAATATGAACAAGAATGTCCTCTGCCCACTGAAATTCTGCCTCTCGATCAGTACGAATTCATAATTTACACTGACGGATCCGCACAACCCGCAACAGGGGGTAAGCAAGCTTACAGTGCAGCGTGTGCAATCGTTAAAGGTCGCATGCGAGATGGTATCTTCAGACCTATGGTCACAAAAACTCAATCTCTAGGAGATTGTACAGCTCAGCGAGCTGAACTACAAGCATTCAAACTGGCACTTGAAAGTACAGATCGAGAATTCCCCACACTAATAGTGTGCGATTCCTTTTACTGTGTTCAGTCGTATAATGAATATATACAAAACTGGCTTGAAAATGGATTCAAAGATGCGAAAGGTGGCACAATAAAGCATAAAACGCTTTGGGAACAAGTAGTTCAGTTAAAAAACGAACTACCAAAGGCTCACGTGATCCACACACTGAGTCATCAACGTGATGGCGTTCACGTTGCAGGGAATTCATTGGCTGACGAAGCCGCAAAGGGGGTTGTTCAGACGGCTTCCGTAGCTGCGATCACTCGTTCAAAAACAAAAATAGACAGTGAGATAATGTTGGCTGTCAATGCTACAAGCAAAGGCAGTGGTGCAGCGTTACCAAAAAAGTTTCCACTCAAGTACTCTTATGTAATTGATGCGAACAACGTTCCTTTTGCTCGAATCCCTGGAGTGGGGGATAGGGTAATTCCAAACAAGGAACGTAGATTAGGACTAATCCTAGCAGCACAAGAAGAGATAGCTTCTGCCCATGCAGGTGTTACTGCAACAGTATCTTTACTCAAGCAAAGATATTGGTGGCCTGGCATTAGAAAACAAACAAAGAACTATGTTTTAGAATGTGATATATGTCAACAGATGAAAGTCTCCAAAGTGAAACGCCCTGCGCAGACACCCCTGTTAATTTCAGACAAACCATTAGCTTGTTTTTACCTGGACCACTGCGGTCCCTTGCAAAGGGACGGTAACTATAAATATATCATGGTTGCAGTGGATTCATGCTCTAGGTTCCTATGGATATGGCCTCAGTGCTCGGCTGACGCTCGAACTGTTATAAAAGATTTGCGAGTCTTTATCGGCACATACGCAATAGGCACGCTACATTCTGACCAGGGCCCTGCGTTTAGCTCTCGGGCTTACAAAGAAGCCATGGCCAGTCTGGGCGTTGCATTGCGGTACTCCTCTCCATTCCATCCTGAGGGAAATTCGGTTGTGGAAAGGAAAAACCGGGACATAAAGCAGTCTATAACAGCTATGGTATTAGGTTCGGGTGATGGGTGGGTCAAACATCTTTATGGGGTCCAACGCTCATTAAATAATTTGCCAAGATGTTCTCTAGGGGGGGGGGTCACTCCATATGAGGTCCTATTTGGGACAAGAATGTGGGTACCAGACCTCGATCACGTAGGCACAGTGGTGGAAAATAAACCCTTTGATATCAAAGATCGTTTGGCTGTTTTACAGGAACTCAATGAACTAAGATCGAAACAAAGCAACGTATTCCTGCAGCCAACCACCACTGGGGAAAAACCGGCGGTCCCAGCAAGGCCTGTCTGGATTCCAAAAGTTGGGGATCTAGTCAGAGAAAAGATTGCGGACAAGAAGGAATTTGGACCTTCTTACAGACAACCAGTACCTGTCCTAGCAGTTCAAGGAACAAGAACAGTACTTCTGCCGCCCCTTGCTGGAAAAAAGGAGAAAAGATTTGTGTCCATCGACCTCATCAAACCACAGTATGTGGCCAATACTAAATAGTAGGCCTCGTGGACTCCGACCTAGTAGCAGACACACTCCTCTCGCTACTATCCAAGAGGTTCAGACTGAAAGACTGATAACCATCGAGACTTCAGCAGTAACAGATGAAGGACTAAGCAACAATGCAATGGAATCAAGTAACAGTTCGTCCAAATACACCTGTCTACACCAATGTAGCAAGTGATCAACTGGTTCCAGCGATTTCTACAAATCCTGATGCAATTTCAACAATTGACAGAACTGCTTCTGGCTATTTCATTAACTTTGATACGTTCTCAGAAGATCCGAGTGAACCTGAAACGACGCCAGCATCATTAACATTCAAGCAGCAAGTACAAGACTTTCTTCACTTTCTGAAAAAAACTTATCTGGTTTCACCATGGATTGAACTCTGGATTGTTTCTGGAATATTTGTTTTCCTGCTTTGGCTAGCTTTGGTTATGACTATGAGCGTGCTTATAAATGGCAGATACATCCATGTGAACACTGAAAGAAAAGATGTGAACTTACTTTTGAAACCACATAAATCTTCCCATCGTGAAGCAAGAGACTTGTCAACAGTGAACATCACAGCCGTTCCTATACAGGATGGTATAGTGTGGGACAAAACAGATTTTGATATTTTTGGCCCAACGGAACAATTGAACATTCCACATTTGTTAAAAATTTCACTAAGTGATCTCATTTCGTCCAGTACCTATTCTGATGATTGGGACTTTGAGACTGTTAACGACATAATGTTTGACCTAGAAAAATCTGCTGCATTTTCTAAAAATGAATATTTAGAGGGTTCATCAGACTATGAACAGCTGTATTGCTATAACCACTATGGTCATCATTATTTGCATAAATCTGCATACCCTAGAAATGTGTTTATGTTTAACCAATGGGAGCATTGTCCTACACCACCAAAAGGTAGTTCAAAAACATTTGTTAATAAGTTTCCATATTTTTCAGGTTACAATACATCTGATCCAGAAACGTTTTACTATAAAAATGTAAACAAAACAGGACTGAAAATTATGTTAACAAATACAAAACAGATTTATTCTGCAGCATTTATTGCCCAACTGTCTAGACAGGGTTTCGACTTTTGGAAAGACACAATAGACACAAAAACTGTCTGGGGTACTAAAGATTGGTAAGTGCAGGGGATAGAAGCTTTATTTAGAGCCTGCATCATCCCTGAACAAATAATGTTTTTGAATGAAACTATCCAACAAACATCTTGTCTTGGACTAGCCAAGATCAAAGAGATGAAAACACCTTCTGTACCAACACCTGCAAGTGATAACAATACACAGGCAGCGGTTACAGTTGACAGAATACTACAACTCAACAGATCTAATCCTGATTGGAGAAAATGGTTGATCTGGCCCACAGACACGAACAACTGTCAGGAAAGATTCCTGAATAAAACTCAGGGCTTTACTATTCATAGGCCAGACCCAAGATACGTCCAAAGACAGCATCCGGGGGTAGTAACAACATACAGTGTAGGTAAATTATGCCTCGATTGGCTGCAGAAATCTACACTACAGGATGTGAAACAACACTTATCCTTACTTAAAGAAGACGCAGACCTTAGGGAATTCTTGCTTGGACCAAGAAAACCGCGTCAAAAACGTTTCATATATGCCGGCATTTATGCTGCGTATAATGAAGCATGGAAAGTGTCACAGATGGAGGCCGCAGAACGAATACGTGAACTTGATCGTATTAATTTAGAGAAAACTCTCTCTGTGGTCGACAATGGGTTAACAACTTTGTCCTCCAGAATATATTCATTGGACGGCATTGTATCCTCTGCTATCGACATACTGGAACAAGATTTGGCGATGTTACAACAAGGCCAATCTCAATTACGTTCTATTGTGTTATTAAGCTGGACGCTGCAACTTTGCGTGCGGGCTATGTGCCTTGGCGTTTTATCAACACGTCAAGTCTGTTTGCAGAATACAATCTAACTGATAAACAGATCGAACTGGCACAAAGGGGAGCAAAGTATACAGTGCTGGGCATTGAACAACTGGAAAAGTTACCATTCACAGTGTCAGAAAAACCAGCTACAGAATGGCTTATTCATGGCAAAATCACACTACTTGTGACTACTTTTCAGTTTCAGTATTGCTTCAAATAAATGCAAGCAGGCAAATATGAAAGGTTGGGTAAGGAATACATTAAGACATCTTGGAATTTACCATACACATATAGATGTTGGAGTGGGGATCGTGAAGTGTTTCTAAGCGGTACACACTGTAAAAATGCACTGAGCGGTTCACTAATATGTCAGGACATTTCTTTACACGGGGCTTGTAATGGTTCTGTGGCAAATTTGTCTTGCCACCAGCAGGGTACACCAGCTGCTGTGATTAATCCAACGTTTGGACAACTTTCTAATGGGAGTTACCTCATGTTGAATGATCAGAGTTGCTGCGGCATGTTGCCAGGCATCCCATATCTAGTAACGGTCAACTCCAGGGTCACTTGCTGTATGCAAGTATTGTTTGCCCCAATAGACACAGTCAAGAAGTCGCCTTTGTGGCCTTCGCTGAACGTCTCTTTTATAAGATTTGATACTTTAAGCAGAATGAAAGCCATGCTTTTACAACAAACAGTGCCTTTGACCTCGGCCAAAGAAACCTATGATCTACAAATTGCAAGGACTTCGGCTGAGATACAGACTTTAATACGTACAAATTGCCCTATACATTTCGTGGAAATGATAGGACGTATCTTTAACATGTCTGATACAAGCGGAATTGTACATGTATTTAAGAGCATCTGTTCCGGTCTGTTAGCACCTTTCCAGGCAATACTTGGAATAATCCCAAACTTTGCACATTCGGTGTTTGGTGGCATACCATTAATTCTAGCACTTGTTGCCGGAATTCTATTTCTCTTCCTGCTATTACGCTATGGCCAGCCTATTCGCAGACATCACTCCGAGCGAAGTGGAGAAAGCTCTCCTTGAACAAAAGTGCCGTGAGCGAATAGTACAGCTTTTGGGCATGAATCGTCTACGGGAACTTAATACCACGTGGTTCCTGTCGTTCAGACCAATCTGGCAAGATTGCATCTTACCTGTTCTACGATGCCTGCTATGCGGTGAAGAATGCGTGTTGGACACCTGTCTAACATTTCCCATCAGCTACGTCAACGGATATCGATACTCTGCTGGACCCAATAACGGCCCATGCTGTGTTGTCCCCAGAGGCTCCCAATCCTGATGACGGCATTCATTGAGATCTCACAGACGCTTCCGGCTGCTGCTGAGGTACGAGATGGATCTACAGGCACACAGGTAACAACGGACGCGAACATTGCTGCGGCATCCTATGCTGAAAGCGATGCTTCACATCTCTGTGCAATTAATCTACTACACGAGGTGTTCCGAATGTCACCAACTACAGTGGACGATATTTTGTCTACAGAAATAGATGATCTCATGTTTACACCAGACCCGTACACTGACTCTGATTCAGCCCACAGTGTTCCAGAGATGCAATAACAATTTGGCCTTCATATTTCAAAAACTTGGAACTCTTCCCATATTGAACTTTTTTCCGTTTTTTCAAATTAAATGGCAAATCAATCTGCTTGAAGTAGAACTATTCTTATAGTACGGACTTCGCGGTACTTCCTCAGACACTTTGTCATCTTCTTAGTCTAAAAAGTTCATTAATTTCCATGACATGAAATGACTTTGATTTTGAACAACTTATCGATCATTTTGTTTTTGTCACATGTAATTATTACTGCTTATTTCATTCCAATTGCATTTTATTTTCAAATATATGCCTGAAATGAGAAGCAATGCTTAAAATGTACAGTACTTTTTGCATTCTAATAGGTTTTTTAAATGCTTTTTAAATGCTTTTAAGAAATATTTTAGCAATATGCGGTACTCCATTTTATGTTTAGCATTTTAAATGTTTAGCATTTATATTATTATCGTACACACGAAAGTGGAGTGGGTGTTGTATTCCTCTTAGGGTGACCCATATATAGGTTTTCCTGTATCATGTCCTTATATAGGCACAATTTGCCCTGCCCTTATATAGGCATAAAATCCCAGTCCTTATTTAGGCATTAATCCGTGCACTCCAAATACAGGCATGGTCCCCGACATCCGTCCACCCTAACGTCACAACGAGTTCTTGAAGAACAGACCCTTAGGCTTCGGGAGTTTCCCTAGCACAGGACTATTGATTTCTTCAAGGACTCATCTATTATGCATGAACCGTTATACCTTAAGGGTTCATTCATGACGTCTTCCGCTGTCTGATTCACGTCAATGCTAACATTCTGAGGTATCTCTCAGGTATAAATATACCTTCCCTAGCCCTTGTAAATCAGAGGAGACCTCGACTTCAGAGGAGCCCGTTTCCCGGCCTGACGCACTGAGAAGACGCTGTCATCCCTGCACGCAGAGAGTCCAGCTTCCAGTGATCTGACTTCCCTTGCGGGGTGTTGGAGTTCGAGTCTGGCAAGAGATTCCTACCTCTCTCATTCTTAAGGTATGGAGCTGACTAGAACCTAGAGGGACTCTTGGCATACTTGGCATACTAGACTTACCATACTCTTAGTATACCGTAGTAAGAATACTTCACCTACTTCATACCTCTCCCTACACCTAGGTTAGGTTAGGAACATTGGGGTAGTACTAGCTTAGAAACGCATCGTACGAGTACTCGCATTTTTAGTATGTGTTATTTATGTAAATGAATATCTACTAAAGATCATGCTAGCGCAGTATTATTTATTTCTACTGCTTACGCTCTACATTATTTATCTTGCATACTGTCTTGTGATCGTAACAGCACATATTACTTACACGAGAAACAAGACTGTTCAATAAATCTTTTATTGAAACGCCCGTCTATTCTTTCTGTGTAACTTTGAGGAAAACTAAGCATGCACGATTGAGCTGAGTGAAACGGTTATCTATTGTTTCCACGACTCTGGGACACGTTCTGATTCTAAAGGGAAACAAAGTGGTCATGTTTTGCGGCTGCCAGAAACTACTCCCTTCTTGTTATCCAAGGAGTTTCTAGTGGCCTCTGAGCTAGCTGGCACAAGTAATTAAGTTTAATATACTCGATAGGGACATGCCGACCTTAGTCCTATGTCAAGCCTATAGGGTATATTATTCCAATGCGCAGAGCCTATTAGGGAAATAGGAGCTACACTACAGTCCCCCTTAGTCGTGAAGTTGCAGCGCTCCCGCCACACAAGTTCTGCGCAGCTCAGAGGCGTCACCCTCCACAGCGTCCGGCCAGCGCAACATCATCCGGACTGTGATGCAGAGAGGCGCCGCCCACCATTGGTAGCCTCCTCTGTGCACCCCAGTGTAGTGGTGGATCATAGTATTCGATGCAGACCTCCCTACATTGGTGCGCAGGAGCGCCTCTACCGTTCACATCTCCAAGGGGCTCAAGGCGGTCTTCTCACACAGGTCAGCAACGTGTCTCCATGCGACCTGCCAGACTTCACCACCAGGTAAGGGCGATTGCCGCACCTCAATGTCTACCGCCACGGCCCAGCAACTCCACAGCACCTCCGCATCCCACTCCGGGTCCCAGACGCAGGCCCAGCGAGGCCTCCGGGCCCTGGGGACTGTCCGCGCTTTCAAGGTTTTGGATGCCATGGTGTTGCAAGGAGTGCGCAATGAAAAGTGATGCATCACTGGTTTTGCACAGCGATGCGCCTCTTCATAGCCCTGAATTTCCTCTTCCCCTGGTACTCTGGCTGGTCATCCTGGCTGTTGGGGGATTTGAGGGGGTTGTTGATCTGTGCTGCACTTGGCCCTGGCTGCTTCATTCTGCATTCCATTGGTTTTATTTCCTGTTTTTCATTGGAGGTGGACTGATATGCTATTTTTGCCTATAGAGGCAAAAAAATTCACATTTGGCTGACTAACGTGCGTTTTTTTGCCGCTAATGGGCCTTTCGTTAGTTTTCGCCCGCTAACGCCAGAATTTCTATCGCCTTCACGCTAGTGTTACCGGCAGTTTTCACCATGGCTCCATGAAACTATCGCCATGTAGCGACATCTCGTAAATACGTTGTTAACAAGGCGATAGTTTTCAGCAGTACGCGGCGGTAAAAAAAATGCCGCTACCTAATGTTAGCGTTAGTTAACGGCAGTCCTTGTGCATATGGCCCTGAGTTTTTCCATTTGGAAGGAAGGAAAGCATTTGGTATTATTGCGCCCCCCGCCACCCATTCAAAGCTTCAGAATGGGCACATAGTACTGTTTCCATCAGTATTTACCGGGTATGGTAATTCCGCACAAAAAGAGGAACACTTGCCTTGAGATCTCACGGTGAATAATGCGAATTTTATTTTGCATTCTAGTCTCGGTGTGGCACATAACTCACCTAATTAAAAACATTAAATAACTTTTCTTAAGTGTATTCCTCAAATGATGTAAGAGTCCTGCAACAATTTTAGTGCTTTTTCAACTGGATGGGCCTTTGCTACACAGCGAATGATGTCAAGAAAGTAACTGCTCTGATTACGTACTGGTAATCTTCATTACTGCGAGTCATAGCCTTCCTCCTCCTAGTCCTCACGTAATGAGCCTTCTGTTGCGCTGGTACAGAGTTCACCTGTCCAAGTAAAAAAGCATTCTATTGCCCCTCCCAACATGGCTGCCACTGTACTTCCTGCTGTGTGACCCATAAATGAGGAACCACAACATGTATACTCCCTTATTGTAGCAAGCTCTCTTTCGCAATAGCAATTTTCACCTTTCCTCCTTATATATATTTTGGAAGTGAAGGAAAGGAAAACTAGGAATGTGATGAGGAAGACTATGATTCACAGGAATTAAAATTATGGTAATTCATCGAAGCATCACCTTCTTCGTCCATCTGCCTCATCCCAGTCCTCGCATAATGAGCTTATACCCAAGTTTACTCAAAATTTCTATTAAGAACCACGATGCACCACAAATGGCAACACCAAAAGTAACAAACAAAACGTATTATTGGACTGCTAGCAATACTGCTGGTCCAAATTAAGAAGAAATCTCCCCCATACTTTACCTATAATGTGCAATAAAGGTATGAGGTGAAGCCCAAGTGGCTGCCACACAAATGTCTTTGAGGGAAATCCCTTTAAATCGGACCAAGAAAAAGCCATGCCCCTAGTGGACCGACCTTGAATCATTGAAGGCAAAGTAATCCCTGTCTTCTGGTATGCCAAAGAAATGATCATTCTAATCCACCTCCTTAAGGTCGAGGCATAAGGACAATGACCCTTGTGAGGTGACAAATAAAAATCCACTTTCCTAAAAGAGGTATTTCTTTAAAGATATACAGAACGTCCTGTTCAGTAGTGGCGGATGGGGAAAAAAACAGGAATGACTAAATCCTGGAAAAGATTAAGGACTTTTGGTCAAAAAGGAAGGATCTGGTCTTAACATCACCTTATCCCGGGTCTGGTGGCTTAGTGGACTAATGAGTCCAATGTAGGGGCCTGTGTTTGACCCAATGTTCACAAGTTCAAATCCTGGCTGTTCCACTCAGCCTTTCATCCTTCTGAGGTCGATCAAATGAGTACCATTGAGTTGGGTAACAATAAACATCTGTTATTCATCTCCAACATTCCCTTCGTGGTGAACGTGCACTTTACAAATACACGTTATGTTATGTTATC
The DNA here is from genome assembly GCA_963921515.1 of Calotriton arnoldi. Lineage (NCBI taxonomy): Eukaryota > Metazoa > Chordata > Amphibia > Caudata > Salamandridae > Calotriton > Calotriton arnoldi. The sequence goes on from CAWUFW010001537.1 coordinate 558,862, forward strand.
CTCAAAGACCTTTAAAGTGCTCTGCTTCCTTGAATTTGGAATAGAGATAGCAATATCAGAGGAACGGGCCAAGTACTCTAACCTCTGCCACTCAATATTCAGACCCTCAGAGAGAGGTGTTGAAGTGTCTTCTCTGGCCACTGAGGAAATTTCACGGAGGACGGAACAGCCTTTAAGATCCACAGAGACTGGGCTGATAGATGAAGAAGCATTGGGAACCAGGGATGGGTGCTACTAAGAGAATCTCTTGTCCTCCCTGATCTTGCATAGAATCCTGCTGAGCAGTGCAAAGCGGGGGAAGCAAAAAGTATCCCCATGGGCCACTGAAAACTCATCGCATCCGCCCTCCAAGCTTCTTGATATGGTTGGAAAGAACAGGACCTGGTAAGGAGGGCATTCTGGGGAGAAGTGAAGAGGTCTAACCGTGGAACTGCAGACCTCTTCAGAATTTCTCTAAATACATGCGGGCAGAGGATCATGGACGCCGAGGAAGGGAATGTGCAACTCATCTTGCCGGCATGCCCATTCACCTTCCCCAGAAAATAACTCCCTGTCAGTGACAGAAGATTCTCTTCTGCCAAAATCCTAATCTGTTCTTCTAGTTGAACTTAGCAAGGGACTCTGGTGCTCCCTCGATGATTGATGTAAGACCTTGTGAGTTGATTGTCTGTTCGTATTTGAACCATTTAATTCTTGAGAGGCAATGCAAAAGATAACAGGGCTTTGTGGATTGCCACTAGCTCCTTGGAATTAAAAGATGAGTTTTGCTTTGTGTTTGACCATAGAGCGTGAACTGTGTACTCGCCCATAGCCGCAACACACCCCAGGCTGTTTGAATCTGTTGTTACTGTCACTGGAAGAGGAGGAGGAGATAAAAACTCCCCCTTGCTCAGATGTGAAGAGTTCCTAACTGCTGCACCAACTTCTCCTGCTGTGCCGCTGTGAGGAAGACTTTGCCCTAGTCGGTCCTGAATAGGGCTCCTATAAAATGCAGCTTTTGAACTGGTAGAAGATAGGACTTGTTTGTGTTCAGAAGTAATCCATGCTCCATGAGACAAAGTGCTTCCATATTAGCCAATCGTCTATGTATGGGAAAAGCAACAATCCTCTGGAATGAAGGTTGCCGGAGTCTTGGTGAATACCCTTGGTGCAGAGGCTAGACTGAAGGGAAGCACACAAAATTAGGCAAATGTTCCCTAGGACAAGAATCTTAGGAATTGTTTTGGAATGGAGGATTCCCTGGAGTATGCAAATAGGCACCCAAGAGGTCTAGAGATGCCAGAAACATGGCTAGCGTTACCAGAGGTAAAATATTCTTTAGATTCTCCGTCTTGAGATGCTGACAGTCCTTAGAACAGGTTGAAACCTTCCTGAAGACATCTGTATCAAAATCATAGCAACCTTGTCCCTTCTCTTCTCCTGGCACTGTTTTTATGGCCCCTTTGCTTACTAAGTCAAAATATTTGTTCTGCAGAAGATCCTTAAAACCTGTTTACAGCGGGGATTGAACAGAGGCAAACAATTAGTATTATTTGTACATTTTAAAAATGTTCATATCATGGAGTGTCCTGTATTGTTTTCTTTCTTTTACCAGAATGTTGGGCCATTATTTTGCCATGTATTCTTTTGAAAAAATCTTGCATATATGTTTACTTTCAGTGATGAAGTTCATTGCTCTCATTTTGACAAATCCAACCAAGGACTTCACTAGGCCCTTCCAGCCAGATTTGGCCTTTCCCCAGAGAGTGCCCACTCGTCCTCTTTAATTGTCTGTGTATTGGACATTTGGGAGGAGTAGAAGAAAGGTGAGAGGGGGCAAGATTGAGAAGTGGCATGAAAAGGAAAACAAACAAAGAGCAGACAAGCACAGCAGAAGCCTTCAGAAAAAATGTTTGAACACACTTTTCTTTGGACCTAAGTTGCAGCTAGACTTCTGCAGGAGGCTCCGGCACCCCTTCGGAGGTCGGCGCCCTGGGCAAGGTCCCAGCTCCCAAGTGCTAGAGGCTGGCCCTGCCTGCAACTCCAGAAGTGCAGGCGGTCCCGGAGCGGCCAGCGTCTTTGTAGGTCTGCGAGGCACGCATCCTGAGGGGCTGCTTACCTAAGTGGAGGGTGGGACCATGTGCGTCATTTAATCAAATGTTTCCACTTCATAATATCTGTTGCCCTGTTGAAAATTTACAGCGAAAAGAAACTGAAGCGAGACTTCTATTATCTTGGCTCTTATTGTTTCAAGCCGTTCGCAGCCTGCTGTTAAAATGATCATGTACTTTGATGCGTTAAGCACTCTATAAATATTTATAAAGTAACAATTCTTATAACTGCTATCCCTGTTGCATAATTAAATAACATTTCTGCTCTTTTTCTATCATCCTACTTCCTACCGTAAAAAGAAGCACAGCCTGACGGAAGTCTCTCCAGCTGACAGTGGCATCGGCTTAAGTCCTTTTGGGGTCACTGATAACTCGCAGGCCCCTGAAAAAGGTAAACTGCATTAGTCAGACAGTAGGAAAATGTTTATTTCTTTTTATTGCCTTCTGTATCATGTGGCTGGTATGACATACACTCCTACTTTTGGGTCTGGTAGATATTCTTTTTTAATAGTACATTTAGGTTTTTCTGAATTTATTACAAAATACTGAAACTTGTGATTCCTGTATACATCAAGCAATGGTACTACCAATAATTTTGGAATTTGTGCAGTGAAAAGGGTTTCTCCAGCTTGAGTAAGTCACACCAAACAGAAGTCACATGAAGAACAGCATTGCAAGCTTCTCACACACACAGATGTAGCTCCAACAACATTCCTCCCCCACACACAGTAGAGGTGCCACATGGGACACTGCAGTGCAAGCTTTCATTTCACACATAAAACAGTAATAGTGCAGGCAGCAGAAACAGTGTAATCCCTCGCCCCCGCGCACACAACACACATACACGTAGGGAACACTCCACCTAAAGTTCCCACAAAGAGTTGGAATCAGTGGTGGCTGGCAACATTAATTAATGGTGAGGCACTCGCCATAAATGCTGCTGGGCACTTCAAACTGATGCTCCTCTCCCGTGCCGATCCTGGGAGTGACGAGGAGCAGAAAGGAAAGGAAATTACTTCCCTCCTTGTGCAACGCAAATTCAACCAATCCGGGAGCTGCTGGTTGGAGCAGGCTAACCCAGAGCTCATTTTGAGGCTGGGGGCCTGTGCCTGCAATCCCTCGGCTGTTTTACAGCCCAGGGATTGCTGGCTTTGAAGTGTGCATGTCAGATGGGCCGTGTAGGCAGCCGGCCAATCTGACATGCGTACAGAGCACCTACAATGTCATCCTGCAATGTGCAGGAATCTGCCCCGCTCCCACCATCCACTCGCTAAGCCGACGGCATACAGAATAATAAAATGGTAATGACTATTTTATTATTCTGTGTTTACCACTGCGCTTGCAACAAGTGGGGGCGACACTCTTCCGCCCACGAAGAGAAACCACCCCTGGATGCAACCCCAGCCACTATCTAACCATGTAGGAAAGTGACTGCAGCAGTGTCAGTTCCTGGCACACATTCCATGTGTGCCAGGAACTGACATTATATGTTGCCATCTTATGTTGCCAGATCCAAAACAACTGAAATTTGTCTTCAAAGTAAGCCAAAACTAGATCCTTTTTTGCCAAAATAAGGCCAAAATAAACACACACATCACAGCAATTACAAAAAGTATTAATAAAGATAATAAACTTTAAAAAAAGTTCCTTTAAAAGTAAAAATAAAAAGATTTGTGCATTACAAACGTCATTACTGATTATTCTTTGTATCTATAACTTTAATGAATGAAATGCAGGAGGTCAAAAAAGGCTCGAACTGCAGCACAAAATGTTTGTTTGACATGGACGAAGGTGCTTGGAACAGCTTTGTTTGCAGAAAGTTATTTCTGTATTTTTGTTATCAATCTATACATTTTTAAATGTAATCATTCCCATTTATTTATACTGTGTTTTTTAAATAAGTGTTCAGCTTTGTTTGACTAGACAGTTACTACTGAAAGTAAACGCATAAACAAAAAAATATCTACATTATTTTTTTTTACATCCTCTCATGCAGGTTATCATTTACTGTAAAATGAAACACTCTAATTATAAGATTCCCAGCACCTTGCCTGTCCCTATGCTGGAGTCCTTTTAGGCACAGCCATCAGAGTAGAGTGGCTTTGGGTCCGTCCCTTTTAAGCACTAACTTTTTTGACCAGGCTCTTTACGCCATTTGCTTGAGACTTTGTTAATCACATCGTGGCTCAGCCCAGAGGAGTATCACTTTCTCGCATAATGATATTGGTTTTTAGCGTGTTCCTTTCCGTCTCTAATTAAGTATTTACATTGAAATGCATGAGGGACTTTTTTCAGCTATAGGCCTTTTCTGTCGGCTCCTCTTGTAGCTGTTCTTGCTGGCTTTCTCCTCCCTCTGTCTTACCTGTGTATCTGACTCTTAAGTTTATCCCGACCACCACCTACTCTCATTCCTTCCTCTTCTATCCTCTGCAATGCTCTGTCTATCCCCTGTGTGCTCTTTTGACGTAAAGGCTCAATTTTCTGTATTTCTGCAGAATCATCATCGTGTCTGCCTTTAAGGCAGATGCCGTCCATCCTTATCTTTCAAAAAACCTGTGAAAGTGTCAACTCACTCAGACATAGACATCAACAAGACACCGGATGCGCCTTGTTATCTCTATTTAAAGGTCAAATAAGAACAATAGCCCAAACAGAGTAGTCTGAATTGTCGTATTTTTACCTTATTTGTTTATAAGAATGTGTCTTAGACTTATATCTTAAGCCTCATTGGTTATACCGGACATTCTTAAGGTGATGTTGGCAATTCCATTTAAGATAATATATAGCATAAAAGGACTGCTACTTGACCACTTGTCACAAGAGGTCCTTCGCCTCAGATTATCGCACAAGATACTGCCAGAGACGATCTTGACTGCAAGCATGCTGCTGTATCACACTTATTACTGAAAGCTGATATCGAGTCGGAGTCCGGGAGGAGGTGATGCGAAGCGTGTTTACCTTTCGCAGGGAACACAACCCTTCCTGGCTACTGATAATTACAGCCCTTGGCTATAAACCGGTATGCACTGCGCTGATTCTTCTTTTAGAAATTCTAAATGCAAGTTTTACTGCTCCATGCTCTCCTAGCATAGCGCATAGAAGGCGGTTTTAGGTTTTTAGATGACATTTTAACCATAGTAGAAATTTTTATTTTATCCTCATTGTTCGCAAAATGAATTTATGCTGGTTTAGTTATATTCTGTGTGCTTGTTTTTGATGTGCTAAGCAACAGGGTGCACCTGTTGAAATAAATAAACTTTTTTAGTTAAAGTGTCTTTTTCTTAGTGCAGTTTGTGTGTGTGGCATTGAGAAGAACGAAGTAGGTTTGTTTCTAATCACCACAGTGTCCCTGGATCCCTGTTTAGGGACAGTTAGTGATCGAAAGGCATTGACACAACTTCAAGTATGTATTGGGTAGGATTCTGCATGGCTACAAAAGCCTGTCTTCCACATTCAGGTGTTGATGCATTGAACTAAGTTCACTTGGTCACCAGTGGGTGTGAAAACAAACCTAGTAGAGCTAAGTCAGAGACTCTGTTTATGCAACACTTTCTTCCCCCACCCTGTATTCCCTTTTACTTATCTCCTACTCCTCCTTCTTTGCCTTCTGTGCTCCTCCTACTCCCTGCTGACCACCGTCTCTCATCCTTTTTCTCACCCCTTCCTCTTTCCCATCTGTGTAGTTCGAGTTCCTCCTGCCTGCCCTTCCTTTGCAGTAGCTTCTCATTAGTGCTGCTGGGGCTTACTTAGAAAGGAAAGGCTTTCTTACCTTCAGTACAGTCTTTTCTTTGTTTCTATGGCAAGTGAACATAGTATGATGTCCCATACACATGCAGAAGCTGATTGTAAATTGTTGGAAGATTTCATTGAAGTCGACATACAGGACAGCACACAACATCCGCCGGTGACTGCTCTAGCCTCCAGACATCAACTGACAGGAGCCTGGAACCCTCAATGAGAACCGTCAGTACTAAATGTTCTATCATAAAAGTAACAGCAAACATAACATACCTTCCACCCTAAACCCAACCAATAAACAAGGCCCAAAGAGAATAAACTAGGCAACACATAAAGATAATGCAGAAAAGCAAAACAACATTTCCCAAAAATTACAAACTGCAACATTTTACCCATTTTACCCCTCCACCCATTATGAAATGAAAGACCCACACAACTTAAAACTAACCCAGGACATAATCATTGAACCACCCTGTACACATGCATGTCTTCTGATTTTCTCCAAAGAACAAGGAACTTCCTGCCCCACAACCAATTGACCTTCATTGTTTACACCAACAACACCATCCCCATCTCCCAAACTTTGCACCTTACAAACATACACACAACCAGTTTCATTACAATATGTATGATTCTCGCCATCAAGCTACCAATAACCTGCTTGCAAAGTCTCAGCACCATTCTCCTCTTTATCTACATTTTCCTCCATATTTCTCCTCCTAACCAGCGCACCATTTCTTTTATTCCACCATTTGCCATTTTTCACCAAAATGGCATGCTTGGAGACCTTCATGCCTTGTAAATTTGGGAAAAACTATGACTTGCCTTTTCTGGCCCCCTGAGGCCTTTTGATCCTTCACCACATCCCCCACCTGAAACTGCTCATCCTTCACATTATACACTTTGTCATACCTCTGTTTGCTTTTCATGTGGGCATCCTCAACCCTAAGACGTACCTCCTCTAATTTAGACATCCCGTCTTTAATATACGTGTGCTCCATCACCCACCCAGAATTAGGCTTACGAGAAGAATACCTTCCTTTCAGCAGAACAAAGGGAGACACACCTGTTGGTATGATAACTCCGCAATCTCTCTTGTACACCCTCCAAAACATCTCCACCTGAGGAAACAACCACTTGTATCGTTTGCTGCAACTTCCTATTCACTCTCTCCACTATCCCATTACCTTGAGGACTATACAAGGCAACTGACAGGTGCTTGACCCTAAAAGACAATAAAAATGACCCCATGGTTTTAGATTTGACCTGGACTCCATTCTCTGTGCTAATTCCTTGGGAACTCCCTCTCTCCGAAACAAGTCCTTTAAACAATCAATAATAGCACAAGTACTAGGTTCTTTTAAAAACCTGTAATTCACCCATTTTGAAAAATAATCTACCACTACCAAAGCATTTCTCATACAAACTGCAAGATTGTACACAGACCCTATAAAGTCCAAGCCCAACTTCTCCCACGGACTCTTGGATAACTCCACAGGACAAAGAGGAGTGTTAAACATGCGAACCATTTTGTCTGCCCCCATACAGTTTGTGCAACTGCCTACAAACGCCTCCACCTCGGCATCCATAACAGGCCACCAGTAAAATGTACAACGTCTCTTCTTGGTGCCTGTCAATCCTGTATGACCTTGGTGAGAAAACCTCACCAATCGTGATCTCAACTCCAACAGCAGAATCAACAAATTCCACCTCAAAATCAAATTCCCTTTAATAGTTAGCTCATCTTTCACCGTATGAAATAATTCAATTCCATCATCTAAATTCCTTTCTTTTGGCCAGCATTAAACAATAACATTTTACAATGTCACTTGACAACCAATACATTCAGAACACTGTTTCCATTCCTGCAAGCCAATCACGTAATCAACACCAACTAGACCATCAACTTATCCTACCACACACTCAACATCCTCAACCCCTGGACTACAAGTGCACTCAGCTAGGGGACATTTGGAAAGAAAATCTGCTCTAGAATTCCTTACCCTTGGAATGTGCCTCACTTCAAAGTTATAAACATACATTTTGGAAATTACCCTTACGAGTCTGGGACTTGCTCTGCTGAGACCTTTGTCAGGCAACAAATATACTAACATTTTGTGATCAGTCACAAGAGTGAACTTTTTTTCTCATAAAAAGTTAGCGAAATGTCTCATAGTCCAAACACGAGCCAACACTTCTATAGTGCTGCAGTTACGCTCGGCATTGGAAAGACATTTTAAGACAAAAGCCATGGTGAACTCTTTTACTTCCACTAACTGAGTGAGCACTGCTTGCAAACCAACCCCACTAGCATCAACAGTTACAATAGATTGTGCCTCATCCTCAAAAGCATGAAGAGCTGGAGCTTTGACAATGTGATCTGTCATATTCTCAAAGGCTTCAGTTTGCTCCTTCGTCCAAGCATACTGCACCCTCTTGCAGATGAGTCTTCTCAGAGGTTCAGTTTCTAGTGCAAATGTTTCTATGAAGCACGAGTGGTACTCACACAACCCTAGGAACGATCTTAACTGATCCTTATCACTAAGTGCAGGGCTACGCTCAACAGCAACTATTAAATCTGCTTTGGGTTGAATTCCCTCTCTTGAGATGCGATGACCCAAATAATCTATTTCTTCAACAAGGAACTTACTTCTATCCTTTCACTCATCCAATCTATGGTGTTTCAAAATGTCCAACACACTTCCTAACACCCGCACATGATCTTCCACAGTGTCAGAGAAAATAAGAACATTATCTTGGTATCCAATTACATTCTTAAAATCCTCAAAAAGTTTGAACATCAATTTCTGAATGGCAGATGCTGCTAAGGCCAGCCCAAATGGCATGCACAGAAACCTAAACACATCGAAAGGAATGTTAAAAGTCGTTGAAGAACGTGCACCTTCTGCAAGTTCCACCTGATGATTTGCGGCTCTCAAATTAAGAGAAGAAAAACATTGAGCCCCCCACTCCCAACTGAGCCAACATCTCTTGAATTTTAGGCAGTGGAAAACAATCTACCAAAATGTTTTAGTTATGAGACCTGAGGTCAACAAAGAGTCTTATGTCACCTGTTTTCTTATTTGCCACAATTGGCGAGGAGTCAATTGGTTCTATAACTTTATTTGCACACAACTTGTTTAAATGTTGCTTCAGTTGACTCCTGATACTCAATGAAATATTGCAAACCTTGTGTACCACTGGATGGCATCTTCTTTCAGAATACTTTTGTGTTCATAACGCTTTACCGTTCCCAGTCTGTCCTCAGACAAGGTTTTATGTTCCTTCAACAATTCCTGAAGTGACTATGATTGGATAGGAACCTCAACTAGTGAAATTGGCATGCTGTACCTGGTCCCAGTACCATTCCAAATTCCCCTTGATCCCTCCAACCCAATATGTTATAACCCCTCTTGGCAACATACATTTTAGTATAAATTGAGCTGTATGAGATTATTTCAGGAAAGTACCCCATCATGTCTATACTGTGACCTCCAAAAGCTGCAGTACGAAGGTCAGGAGGCAAAAGGCGAACAGTACTACATTCTTTAAAAAATAATTAATCTGTCACAAAAGTAATTGGAGATTCGGAATCCACCATGACTTCCTCAACATTACTAACTCAGACATTGAAGATTGCATCCCCACCTCTAATCTGATTCTGTGAAGTCTCCACCATTTTGATGGACAACACACCCCTGCTGTCGCCTTGCTCAGCATCATCCTTGGGTTTAGTTGAGACATTACAATCCCGTAACTGATGCCACCTTCTGAATGTCCTTACGTAGTCTGGTAAAATCTCATGTTTTTTTTTTTTTACATGTTAAGCAAGTTTGCCTCCCCACCGGCCACCCTTCGAAGTTCGTCATGTGAGTATTGAATCCACATCTGAAGCCCACACTTGTAACAACTCTATCTTTTTTTTATGCTCAGCAGCAGAACCAAACTTGGGTTTTACTTTAATAGCATTAACGTTTTCCACATCAGAAACATTTTTGCATTTATTCAACTTCTTGGATGTCAGTACTAATCTTTCAATGACTCTTGCAATTTCTAAAGTTTCACTTAGGCTGGGATTCTTGCAACACAGTACTTTTTCCTGACTTCTTTTGTGTAACAGTTAACCACCAATTGATCTCTTAAATAAAAATCATTGTTACCATTAAATTTGCAAGTAGATTCCAAAATGTGAAGTTCTGCCAAACAATAGTCAATGGATTCATGTTGTAATTGATGACGAGTGAAAAACTGGTGTCTTTCGTGTCATCCTTGTAATGATTTTGCAGTCTATTAACAGCCTCAATGTAAACATCACAATCAACTTCAGATGTTTGAATCGCCAGTGGTAGATTATCACAGATGTGTTGTCCTTCTGAACCCAAGCAAGTATAAAGAAGAGCTAATTTCTTTATGGGTACACCTTTGTACCATTAATTGCAATTAAATAGCTGTTGAAAGTCATGAACCGTTGATTCAATTTAAACTTATGAATGCCTGGTTCAGCTGGAAAGACATTGAGGAAATAAACAGTCTACATGTTTATTTACTCAAGTACTAAACAAATGGAATCCACCCACAACAATTCGAAGTTGTAAAAGATGTATGGTCTTGCGGGCGATGTGTATCCTACAATGGTAGGAGGCACATTGTGTTCTTAAAATACCCCTCACACACCAAAAGGGCCCTTGGTGTCATGCTTCATCATAGGGGTCTTCGCACTCCTCTACGGAGTGCGGCGTGCTACTAACCAACGAATACGCGGGAGCACTTAAAGTAACCACTATGTGTAGTGTGTGAGGGTGTGAGTGGTAGGGTCTACAGTGTTTAGTGAGTGAATATTAAAAAATACCTGGCAAATGAGGACTAGAAAGATTTTTAATAAACCCATACATCTTTTACAACTTCGAATTGTTGTGAGTGGATTCCATTTGTTTAGTAATTATAGCCAGGGGAGATTGAATCCACTCCCTGTGTCCTTTTGGACACTTCCTCTCTCCACTCCCTCCATTGATATTTACGTTATTTACTCAAGTACACAGAATAAAGGAGCACCAGGGTGACAAGTTGCGCAGGAACACTTGTAATGCTCACATATGTTGAAAACAAGTGCACACCCTAAAACAAAGCCGAGTGAGCCAGTAGAGCCCATTTTAAATCCAGAATGCTGTTTCACAAAGGACCAATCACAAATGCTGCTTCTGCTTTGTATGTTTATACCAGCACGCAGAGGGTCAGAAAGAGGAGTAACAAGCCATCACCTCGACACACCAGCACAAGTGCAGCAAAATATTTACTGCACGAAATGAGCGCATGCGTGCGCGCTTATTGTTCATCAGGGGACAAGAAAGGCAAACACTCAGCACGCGCCGCCATTCCATCGCCATTTCTGCTCTTACTGACAGTGTGAGCTGTGTCCGTGTGGCCCCCTGCAACGCATAAGGAGACACGAGGAAGGAGCGCGAGCCTGCGTGTTTATGCAGCTTCCAATGGTTTCAGAGCTGAATAACAGCACAAATGTGAGCAAAACCACAGAGATTAATTGACTGTGAAGAAAGATCTTAGTTGAAAATGGCTCACCGGCAGCATAAGATCCAATTCTAATGACGAAAGGAGCGGTGGCTGAAATATGGTCATGTTGCTGTCCAGAAGTTGACCCTTCTCATCGCCAAAATATGTGATGTCCAATCATGTACAGAAGCTGAATGTAAATTGTTGGAAGATTTTATTGAAGTCGACATACAGGACAGTGCACAAAGTCCCCCGGTGACTGCTGCAGCCAGCAACTAACAGGAGCCTGGAACACTCATCGAGAACCGTCAGCACTAAACATTCTATCATTAAAGCAACAGCAAACATAACATAGACATTGGCATCTGAGCCTTCATTTTAGTTGTTCAGTTATTTCTGTGACATAGAAAGAAAAGAAAGACAATAATGAAGACTTTCTTGACACCTAACCTTTATTAGGCAAAGAAACAAAAACAGGACTATATTGCAGGTAAGGGAGCCTTCAATATAGACAGTAATCCATTTCTTAAAGTTGTCTGGCTTTAATGGACTTACTTTGCATGTGTTAGCACATTAAACCCTCACCAATTTGCAAGTGCTTGTTTTGTTGATTTGTTCAGATCAGAGGTCAGGGTTACTGTGTTAAAATCATAGAATTTTTTATGGTGTTTTTCCTAACCTTGACAGATGTTTTGCCAACAAGGGGGTCAAAAAACTTTAACGCCCACCTGTGTTTGGTGGTAAGCACTCAGCTCCTATCGCATATGCTAGTAGTTAGACTAAAAAAAGTTAAAACCCAGCAGCTTTTGGAATGAAACAGGTCCAAAAGCTCACCAACAGCATCTACAGTAGCTTTTGGAGCTAAACCAGTCCAAAAACTCAAGAGTATCAACAACATTTGGCAAATCGAAGACTAATGTTGCTTATGATAAGCACTTTGGCAGTACTGCACACCTTAGGTCCTTCATGGGACTTGTGACTTTAACTCATTCATGCTACTTCCAGTGATGCTAAACGTGCACATAGCAGGATAAACCTGCTGCGCTCACACTCTTTGGCAAAGCAAGCAAGGACAATTTATGTCAGTAAGGATCCAGCTCCTTACTGATAAATAATCCATTTTTTGACAGATAAACTCTAGAAGTTTGCCATAGAGGACTTGTACCGTTAGTAAGCCGAAACATACCAGAATATAATTGCTTTATCTAAGGCTAGTGGTGACTTCGAGGCTCAATGTTAATGTGAAAAACTACATTTCTGCTCTGATCTGCTGACTTTCTACAGATTAGAGGTGACCTCTAATACCTGCTGGCTATGGTCTAAAGACTTCTTGCTGATGAGAACATCTATGTCTCCTCCTCACTCCCAGAAAACGACTTAAGAACTGCCATTCAAGCCCCTGTAGTCTTGCATCTGCATGGTGGCAAAGCCATGCTGCATGGCCTACCAAACTCAACAGTGAAATGAAATAGGTTTCATCATGGGTCCCATTTTCCTGCTTTCCTCTATGGTAAGGATACCTTTCATGCATCACTTGGTTCAACCATCAAAACACTATTAAGATTCCAAATACACGAGTCTTCTGTCTTCACAAGATTAACAATTTTATTATGCAAATAGGTACAAGAACTGGGAACTGTTCTTCATGCCACACAGATCGTGAATTCTGACATCACCAACAGCAATCTTCGTGCTTCTAGTAGTGTTTTTCTCATCAAACCTTCCTTTTATTTAATCAGTTCTTCCTTTCCTCAATCTTTCTCAAGTCTTTCACCCTCCAGTCACCGTCATCTTCTTTTTTTTTTCCTCCATTCATCCAGACAGAAGATAGTATGGTGTTAGGCTTCCTAGACCAGAACAACTCAAAAGGAATGTTTCCAGCCGTGGAGTTTGTGGTTAATCTGTACACCCTTGAAAGAGCATCTTTGCAGTTCAAAGAAAGCTCTTCTTGTTCCAAAGCATCTCGGTGACACTTCTCAGTGTTCCATCCCAGGCATCAAGGAACATGGAACATGGGACTTCAGAATTAATTAAGTCACATTTCATTTCAGCTCACATCCCTTCGTTAGGAGAATGAATCTATGAACAAAAAAATAAACGTGTGTTAAATATTAAGAAAGGACATTTTGGCACAGGGCCTACGATAACACACACCATCTACAGTACACGCTGTTTTTTACTATGTTTTTTCCTACTCAAAACTATAATATTGATTGGAACTGCCTTTTATGAAACCCCCACAGGAAAAAGTTTTTCTTTCCTCCATATATCTTTACTGTACCTATATCTTACTTGGGCAAAACCTTAAAAAATGTATCTTGAATTTAAAAAAAAGAAAGGACATTTTGGCTTTAAAGTTCATTTACACAATCAAGTTCTTTAAGTTAATAATTTGACACATTGTCTCCGCCACCTAACTATTTTCCAAGTGACTAATAGCATTCTGCCATGTTAGAAAAGCAACACATATAAAAATATATATATTGTTGCTTTTTACTAAACGAGAGTAGCAAGTGTATCTACCATTTCAGTGTTCGCTGTAACAAGTAAATGATATCAACAAAACAGAATTAGGCGAAATAGCCTAACGGCTAGGGCGGTCGACCTCGAATCTGGGGAACTGGGTGCGAGTCTCGGCAATTACACTGAACATCCTGTGATTCTGGGCAAATCACTTAATTTCCCCGTGCCTAACAAAAATGAATGTGTCCTCATGTAATGCAACTGGTTCTATGTAAAGCGCTCTGATACCCGATTCGGGTCAAGTTCGCGCTATATAAAACTCTGTAAAATAAAAAGCTTAATTTTTTCGAACCTTTTGAGAAAATCTTGTTTAAAAAATATTGATCGTCAGCTTCCTTTTTTTAGTAACAATTTGTTAGCATTCAGATATGGAACCTTACGTATAGCCTTAAGAGGTGAAGAAATTACTTTGTTGCAAATATTTCTACAGTGTTTGTTCCACTTTATTTTTGCTTGTGCATAGTACTCCCCGTTTAAAGGAGTTTGCATGGTCATTTGATCAAACAAATGCTTTGAATTATGGTGCATTTCGTGAAACTATGTTTTAATAGGCATTGCTTAATGTAGATGATGATTTTTAGCTGCTTCTGTGTTTTTTAGGTCTGACCTTGAAACGGCACTAGGTGATCCCCGAGCTTCATGTAATAAAAATAAATCCTACATAAAATTAACTTAATGTATGCAAAAAGAGGATGGCTTTACGTCAGCCCTTTTCATTGACTGGTCTTCTCAGTTATCATTCACATTTTGCTTTCACCCACCACAGCTTACAGGATAGAGCAAAGGGCCAGCCTACTTCAGCAACTGGCTCTCTAGAATTGAGAGTGATGGAATTTTGCCTGATTATTTCGGTATTTTACCCTAAAAAGAAGAGTGCTTAAGTCCCAGAATTGTGGGACCATAATTTACTTTGCCGACGCTTTTTTTCTTTCTATCTATGCTTTTTTTCTTATTTACTCCTCTTTTTGAGGAGTAAAAAAATAAAAGGAATAAAACAGTACCTTTTATTTGTGTCAATAAGAATATTATTTTCCTATGAAGTGCATTAAAATTAAAAGGGAGTGTAATACCTGTCCTAAATTCACCTGCCTGCTAAGAAGCACTTGCACTGTTTTATCGAAATTATATGTGATGGTTAACTATATTTTTAAATTACAATTTGTATCAGAAGCATATGGACACCAAGTTCAAGTAGCAGCAAGTCTTATATTGTATTCTTTTTCATTTGTGGCATATTCGAGCTTCCCAAGGCCAGGCCTACAGCCTTTGCCAGTGCTTGTTGAAATATTGCTTCATTTTATATACAGCTACAGTGTCTCTTTGTAAAGCTGATTGAATAGTAGAATGGGCATGATTTGTTTTAACTCAAGATGTAGGTATGATGTTTTTGATAGTTCTAAATCCGTGGAATCAAAAAAAGTGGCTCTTTAAAAAATGAGTTCATTATCACTTGAAATTAATGACCACAGTTTCACTATGAACTTGTTTTTTTTCCGAATGAATGGAAAGGATGGATACAGACTGTTCTGACTTAGAAGTCAATAGCTCAGTCCTTGTATAAGATTAATTTCCAAATTGAATTCAGCAGTACTCTCAATAGACATCCACATTCACTTCTTCTTTTGTAACATGACTATTAGATTTAAAAAACTTTCAGCACATAAATTTGTGAATATATCAAATGTTTTTTTTCTTTTAAAGAAGAATGAAAACGTGAGTAGAGTACTGTTTTATCTGTTTCTTTGGTTGATAGCAAACCTAACCATTGATTTCTGATAATGCAAAGTTGAGATCCAAATAATGTTAGTAAGATGTGCTGATTCTCAATAGGAATTTGATTCTATTATGTGAAGAATAGCATGTTTGAATATTCTATTCCAACTCCTGTTGAGACCCTTTCCGAATAATGAATACATCATCAATATATCTCAATTAAATAAGTATTCTCTTTTCAGTTTATATCCGAAAGTATACTATGCATTTCAATTGTATACCTAAAATGATTAGCATAATACTATGTCTCATTGAACTCTTCAAAATCCCAACAATCTGCAATGAAAGTAATTGTTGATTAGTATGATATTGATCAACTGTAAACCAAAAATTATGTTTGCTCCATCAGTGGATTGTTGGGTATACAGCATTCTAGAGCATCCCTGTATGCACTGTGTGCAATAGATGTATGTAATAAAATGATATCTAAAGTGCATAGGATAGCTTGACCTATAATTTGAACCTGTTGTAGTTCATTCATAGTACGTTTAACATGTTGAAATTCATTAGATAAGACGTAAGGGCTGTGTTGGATCATAAAAATCCCTCACAGGGGAGGAGACATGAACCCCTGCCCAGAGTGCCCCAGCTGCAGTGATATCTACATCCTTGGTAACAAACTTTTGGTCATGGGCGAACACGGTTCATGCCTATGCGCCATGACCTAGACATGTCTCTCAGATTGCAGTCTGGTTAGATCGGGAGGGGCACACTATGTGCTGTTGTCATAGTGGTGGAAGGCAACTGCCCATACCGGAAGCGGAGTAGCATGAGCGCAGTGGTGTTAGTGAATAATCAAGTAATAGCCGGGCCGTCTGACCTGTGTCATGGGAGTGGAGCCTACTGGCTCACTTATAGGAAGCTCCACAGCTGTGTGCTCAGTTCAAACTTTGCCTACATCAGGATGGATGTGGGGAGACAACGTATGCATGTTGGGGTGCACCGTGCTGGTATGTGAGTAAGCCAGTGTGTGCTACAGTTCATGTACATGTAGTCAGCACTTGCATGTTGAAGTGCACCACACTGGTATGTACATGAGCCAGAGTGTGCTACAGTACATGGTGACAGCGTGTGCATGTGTAAGTGCATCGAGTTGATATTGGTGTGTATGTGGGGCTGGGAAGTGACACAGTATGTGAAGGACTTCATGTGTTTGCATGCAGCGCTAAGGATGCATGAGTGCCTGTGGGTCCCATATTTGTAACCCAAGGGCTTGCTGAAGGAAGATGTGGAGGTAGAGGAGCCAGCCAGAGAGATTTGTGGATAGCTGCATTCTTGAGAGCTGATAGGACACACACTGGAGGAAGGAAGAGCTAGGCTCTTCAGTACTCTTCAAAAGGACTCTTTGATTCCGAAAGAGGTCACTGGTCAAAGGGGCCTGGACACAACTCAGGGAGGAGATGAGGCTGATAATAGAATCATAAGAGTAGGGCTGGGACCTTTGTAACCTTTTGATACACATATAACTGAGGCTGACATCCAGGTGTTATCCTCTAGTTAATCCCATGGCCTGTGTTTACGGCTATCAGCTTTGTAGGCCCTCCTGCTGTGACAGACTGCCCTCTTGAGGAAGAGGAAGACAGAGGAATAGGTGGGCAACCCTCAGAACACAAACTTCAAAGAAATAGACAATAAATTGCATTTGCGTCTAGAAGTATATTATAAAAAGGAGAGCTAGAGACTCCCAAATTGTCAAATTGAAGCCGGTCATCTGCGTAGATAAGCTCAGCATGAGTTCTGCCTGTTGTGACCAGGAATAGGGAGCAAAGGTCTGCCACTCTCAATGCTAGTTGAGGGGACATCTCCCAGGCAAATCAAGAACACTCGCCTGGAGCCTGGACCACCGGCTTCTGCCTAACCCAAGACCAGAGGGCCTTGTGAGGAGTAGAAGATCACCTGGAAGGAGCATGATCCAGTGTAGATCCTGCCATGTGCGTAGTCCATGACTCTTGTATGTTAGGTTTGGGCTGTGGTGAAGAATAAGGGTCATTGCCCTTAATGCTGTGCTGAACAAGAGAAGGGCCATCGCCCTGTGCATCGCGGTGACCTGAGGAGGGCTGCCGCCCTGTCCGCATGCAACACCCGTATGTCAGGTGGAGGCCGCAGTGAAGATTGAGAGTTGTCACCTTGGTGTAGTGATACATCAAGAAGAAGGCTGTGGCCAATGTCTACCACGATAGCCTGAAAGGACTGTCGCTAAACTCAGAGAGAGACTTATCAAATGACTGGAGAAGCAAGCGCCTGGTATGCCTGCCGCCTCAACTGCAAAATCCTGCACTTCTGTTTACTGCTGGGCCGCTGAAGCGTGCCCGGGCACTCTGTACCACCACTCATGCCAAGAGTGGTTAAGACTGAATTCAAGATCACCCGGACTCTAGGAGAACTTGCTCCGGCTGACGTGCTATGATGCAGAGACACTGACTTTTGCAAAGTCATAGTAAAACGTTTATGACTTGAACTCGCTAGTGGGGTCAGCTGGATGTCACCTTACATAAGTGGGGAATAACCTTGGTACTTCGAACGGGAAGTAGGACTCGAGAGCTGACCTGGGTAATGCTAGTGTGCCTGCGTTAGGAAGACTATACATAATATTTGTGGTGTACCATATAGTACTTTGTGATGGTAGATAATTACTCAATTGTTTCATAAAGCAAGTATTGGACTGGACAATCTTTTATTGGGATTGCTGCATGTATGTTGAGTTGTGAGCCTGTGTTTCCCCCACAACTGCCTGCTCCTCAAGAAGCCTTAAACAGCTCAACTCGCGCTACCATTGAGAGTTAAGTGCTGAAGGGGTACCTGACCCAGTTGCTCAGAGCCCATAGTAGGGGTGTGAAAGGCTTGGGCCCCGTAATGCCTGCTTTCCACATGGCCCTCTGAAATGGTCAAATTGATACTAGAAATAATTGGCCCGATTCACAAACTGCATTTTATAGTACATAAAGTTATACTACCGACATAGTGCTTACTTACTACAAAATGCAATTTTCACATCTACTAGTGGAAATATCCACCTCACCTATCTGTATTACTTAGTAGTAAATATGGGAGGGACCAGGGGATGGTCAGAAAATTGGGAATATCGACTACAAAACGGGAAGGGTCTAGGGCAAAGTAATAAGGAGTTTAGGAAGGAACAGGCTACTTCAGCCATCCACAAAAGAGTAAGCACATTTCTACTCACAAACTACACCTCTAAAGTTAATACAACCCTAAAAGTAACAGAAACCTGGGCTGACTCTACTTCTGGCCCGACATGGTTCTGGCTATCCGAGCAGGATTCTCCATCCATAGATCAGATAGAGTTGGTAAGCGGGGAGGTGGCCTGGTGATCATGTATCGTGATCAACTCCCGGCATCCTTCTCAATAGTACCTACTAACTCTGATTGCAAAGCACTTTTGTTTCAATTTGAATAAACAAAAAACTACACATTTAAAGGATTATTGCTATATCGACCTCCTGGCCCTAGACCTTCCTTTTTGCAGGCCCATAGTCCACTGCTTGAATCAAGTCCAATTTCTTAAACTTTTACAGTACTAGGAGACTTTAATTTGTATTTAAAAAAATATTCTGGATAAAGATACAAAACTCCTAGTCGACACCATGGCAGCCTAGGTCTTCTCCAGCTTGTGAATGTACCTACCCATGCTGCTGGCCATACGTTAGATGGCATTTTCTCTGACAATCCCATATTGCATTTCACTGCTTTATTACCACTAATATGATTGGACCACAGAGCAGTTGTGTTTGACATCAAGATACTTCGCTCATTTTTAAGAGGTGGAACCACTCTCCCAGCCAGTAAGGGTCGAACATGGCACAAAATTAATTCTTCAGAACTTAACACGTTGTTGTCCAGTTCCAAGCCCACCGCTGTCATTGATCTTAAATCAGCCATTTCGACCTACTCTTCATGGGTAGGCTCATCTATAGACTCACTTGCACCTGAAAAAGTTTACACTAACCAGAGAATCACACCATCGGAACCTGATTTTCTGACAAACTCAGAGCACAGAAACAGCTCTGTAGGAGACAGGAACGCAAGTCGAGAAAAATGTATGATCTATCAGAAAGAGAAACTTATAAACAGCTGATTGCCGATTGTAAAGCACTGATCATAGAGGAAAAAACTCAATACTTTACTAATAAAATACAAAATAAAAAAACTCTTCTAAAGAGCTTTTCAGCACAGTAAAAAGCTTGCCAACTTGCTTGAGAAAACTAATAACATCTGTAGCCAAGCCTTTTGTAATACTCTAGCTGAGTTTTTCCAGGCTAAAGTGAGGGGCGTTTTCAATACTTTTGCGTCAAACAAACATCTGGCTGTGGATTTTAAGGATGAGAAGGGTTTTGTCTCCAGTCCAGAAATCCTAAATACTTTCTCCCCGCTCAGTATTGAGCAAGTACTAAGCCTAGCCAAGTCCACCAAGTTAGGGTCTCCTCTGGGCCCGTGTCTACCAAAGACTGTAGATCTTTCTCCTGAGATTATAAGCACCTATCTTGTTGCAATCTTCAATGAGAAAATTAATACAGGCTATTTTCCTGCAGGATGGAAAAGAGCTTCCATTCTTCCACTCCTAAAGAAACCTAGCTTCAATCCACAAGATCCTAGCAGTAACAGACCAATCTCCTGTCTGCCTTTCCCTGCTAAATTTATGGAAAATGCACTAAATTTAGAACTAACCTTATACATAGATGCTAATAATCTTTTGGACTCTGCACAATTTGATTCAGAGGTGCTCTTAGAACCGAATCGGCACTAACTGTCACCTCAGAAGAATGAAGGGCCACACTTGACAAGGAATGCAAGGCAGCGCTTATCCTGTTGGCTCTCTCAGCGGCATTCGGTGTGGTCAATCATGACCTATTTATTGACCGTCTTTTCAAACTAGGCATCAGGGGATCTGCTCTTTCTCACCTGAAATCTTTCCTTTCTGAAAAGGAACTCCCATGTGGAGTGCCCCAGTGTTCTTCCCTGAGCCTTACTCTTTTTAATCTGTATGTCACCCCATTGGCCAGGCTCATCAAATGCTTCGGTTGCTCAGTCGTCTCCTATGCTGACGATACACAAAATGTGGTCCCAGTATCCAGCATTCCAGATGGCACATCAATCAGATTGAACAGCTAAATTCTGAGAAAATGAGCTTCTTCTCCTGGGCAATGATATCTCCTTCTGCACACTCAACTGTTGGCCACAAGAACTGGGCCCACTGTCAAATCCAGTGAAGGAAGTCAGAAATCTAGGGATATTATTTGACACAAGTTGGCATTTGGAGCTCAGGTTAATGGCTTAACTTCCTCAGTTTTCTTCACTCTCAAGATCATCAGGAAAGTTTCTGTCCTTTTATCCCCAGGGATGTTCACAAAACCGTTGTGACCGCACTCACCATATCCAAACTGGATTACTGCAATGCTCTTTTTCTGAATGCACAACACAGATTCCTCCACAAGCTACAGATACTGCAGAATGCATCAGCTTGTCGCCTACTGGGGATCCCTAAAAACCAATCTGCATCCCAGGCATTACTCAAGCATCACTGGCTGCCCATAAAGAAGTGGACAGAATTCAAAGCACTTTGCACTGCCTTTGAGGCTTTACACAACTCACCTCAGCCAAATTTATGGTTGTTCCCAAGTTCCCTTGGGAGGGAGAAGCTTCAAAAAAGCCACAGCTAAACTGTGGGGTTCCGTTTCTCAGGAGCTGAAGGAGAGCCCTGATCTCCTCTCCTTCAAGAAATCCTTAAAATATTGGCTCTTTATTCACTCGCCTATCAGTCTGAATGTCTTTACCTTCAGACAGAAGCAGCACCAAGATGCCTCCGGGCAATTGAGCGCTTAACAAATTTAAAATCAAATCAAATCTAAAAGTAACAAAATAGTAGTAAGTGTATTCCAGCCCAGCCTTGGAGTAAGTGAAGCTCCACACATAGCCACTCACAAATCCTGCAACACACTTCCATAGAAAATCATAGAGGCGGGAACTTAAACTAACATTCTACACAAATAATGTTAGATAAATAAAATGAATTGAACTTTAGGATATATACATATATTGTGTTTAATGCTAAAAAATGATAAATAATTATTAGCACATTATTGTATTATTTTAAAACGCAATACACATATTTTACAAAATTAAATAAAATTAAACTTAGAAACATTTGAAATAGTTTAAATTAATTCAGTAGAAGACTTTTAACAAAATATAATACACATTAAATTAAAAGAAAAATGTTACTGTGAGTGAGTTTTGTGTTGATTATTCTTAAAAAATATTTATAAATTAATTTATAAATGAAATACATATATTTGAATTAATTAATAGGCATTTAATTGAATGAACTAATGTTCTTTAACTTTTTAATTAGTTCTATGTTAATAATAAACCATTTACATTATTTTTACATTATATTTTATATTAAAATATATTAAATATTTTTTTAAGAATAATAAACTTTAAAAATGTTCTCTGTACTTACCCATAGGGAGCTCTTTCACACAGTGATGTAGATCTCCATCATAGTGGCGGAGATCTCCACCAACATGTGAAAAGTTACTTTTAGTAACTTTACACTTGTAAATTTGGCTCTACCGCCTGTTTCATGAAGTTTAGACATATACAGTCATAGACAATCTACACTTTGCAGTACATTTGCACTCAGAAATGAAGAATAGCAAAAGTAGTAACTGTACAACAAAAAGTAAGAATACATTTACACATGGAGATTTGCACATATGTAAATTTATCTTTGTGAACAGTCTACATGGAGGATCATGTTATGTTATGTTATATGAATTTGTAACGAGCACGGCTACTCATGAGTGTCCCGGCGCGGAGCCTAGCGGGGTGCTTCAGGGAAATAGATGTGTTTTCAATTTCCTCTTGAACACGACTGGGTCCTGGATGGTACGCAGGGCAAGAGGAAGCACATTCCAAGGAACCTGCCGCTTTCACTGCAAATGAGATGCCCCCTATCCTCTGAAGCTTGAAACGAGGGACCTGAGCATAACATAAGGAGGAGGATCGCAGGGAGCGCGCAGGAACATAGAAGGAAAGACGCCTCTGCAAGTAGAGAGGACCACAGCCATGGAGAGCACGGTGGGCTAAAGCTAGTAATTTAAATTTGACTCTATCCACGATGGAGAGCCAGTGGAGAGAGCGCAGCTGTTGACGAACACTGCTCCTAGCCGACATGCCCAATAAAAGTCTGGCTGCCGTATTTTGAACCACCTGTAACTTCTTCAACAGGTAGCCCGGGATACCAGCATAAAGGGCGTTGGCATAGTCCAGCCGCGACAGAATCAGCGCACAGGTGACCGTTTTCCTCGCCATCAGAGGTAAGAGGGGGAAAAATCTTCTGAAAATTTTAAGCAGGCCGAAACAGCAGCCAGCCAGCTTCTTAATATGTGTCGAGAAGGAAAGACATTCATCGAACCATACCCCCAGATTTTTGGCTGGTTTCCCTGACGAGGTGGGTAATGGAAACTCAGGAGGCCAGAGCTGCTCTCTGAAGTTAAGGGGGAATTTACCAAATAGCAGAATCTCTGAGTTTTCTTCATTGCACTTAAGCTGCGCTTCCGCCAACCATTTAAAGATGGAAGATAGGCAATGATGAACCAGAAGAACAGAGTCCGCATCTTTGTACCAAGTAAAAAGCAGCTGGGTGTCGTCAGCGTAAGCCATCACCTTGGCCCCCAGCTCCTCTGCCAGATAAATCAGAGGAGTAACATAGATATTGAAAAGGAGGGGGCTAAGGGAGGAACCCTGGGGGACACCCGTTGTTACTGGCTGAGGGGAGGAGGAGGACGTTGGAATCCAGATCTGCTCAACCCGCCCTTCCAGGAAGGACCAGAGCCAGCCCCACATGGCACCCGACAGACCAATCTTGGCCAGACGTGACAGGAGAAGTGAGTGCGGGACCAGGTCAAACGCCGCCGAGAGGTCGAGCAAAATGAATGCATTTCTCCCGCCGGCGTCCAAACACTCCCGGATGGCCTCCGCCACCTCAACCAGCACTGTTTCGGTACTGTGGGACACCCGGAACCCTGATTGGGCTGGATGCAGGAGCGCCTCCCTTTCCACAAAGTCGGTCAGCTGTTTATTTACCACCTTCTCACACACCTTCGACAAAGCAGAAAGGAGGGAGATAGGCCGGTAATTCCCTGGACAAAGGGGGTCCAGTGACGGCTTTTTTAGGAGTGGCAAGATCTTAGCCTCCTTCCAAGCCTGTGGTACCACCGCATTCTGGAGAGACATGTTAATGATGGTATTCACTTCTGTGTTTGCGACCCCTGCAACTGCTGCCAGTATCCTAGCAGGACATGGGTCCGAGGGCGAGCCAGACTTTAGACCCTTGAGGATTTTAAGACAGTCCGATGGGTCAACTTGCCTAAATACCGACAAGGAAAGAGCTGTGCCAACAGGTTGACACTCCAAAGATGCCTCCATTCTGATGTCGCGGGGAGTAAATGCAGCTTGGATAGCCCGAATCTTATCCCTAAAACAGCAGGAGAGAGTGTTACACCAGGAAGGTGAGGATGGCGCCACACTAGCGTGGGCCAGAGGGGACGTGAAGCTCTGGACAATAGCGAAAATTTCCTTAGAGTTGTTACTGGCTAATTCAATCCGGGCCGCGTAGAATTGCCCTTTAGCCAACTTAATGGCTGCATAGTATATTTTCTGCTTATCTCTGAGCTTCCGCTTGTCAACCGGGCAATACCCACTCCTCCGCCAGGCCCGCTCAAGGGTCTTACAGTCATGTTTCAAGGCTTTAAGGGTTGGGTTGAATCAGGGTTTGGACGGAGATTCCCTAGCCAACCTAGTGGAACGTTGTGGGGCCACCGTAGCAACTGCGTTCGAGACCCAGATAGAGAACCCAGCCAAACGCTCCTCAAGCTCCCCTACCAGGCTAGGCCTAGAAGCTTCCAAGGCCATATTAAGTTCAAGTGGGTCAATTTTACCGAAGGCTGATTTAAAGCATGAGCGTGCTAAAGGCTCAGTATTAAACACTTCCCACGAGAAGTGGGTTATGAAATGGTCCGACCAGGTGACCGGGCAAGGGGCCTTTGATAAGATAGGGAAGTTGGTACAGATAGGGTCAAGTATGTGTCCCGCTTGATGAGTAGGAAGGCTGACGTGCTGGTCAAGCTGAGCAGGATGTAAAATATCCAGCAGGTCACGCGCATCCTTACTGTCCGTGTGATCCAGATGGATATTAAGGTCACCCAAGACCATAAAGTGGGCAAATCTAACCACCCTGGAGATAACAGCATCTCCCCAGGCCTGGAGAAAAGGTCCCACTGGGCCGGGGGGCCTGTATATCAAAGAGCCTCCTAGTGTAAAATGGGCTGAGAAGCGAATACTGAAGTCAAGAGCCTCGCATCCGCCCCACGAAGTTACATCCTCCCTGCGGAGATCCCACTTGTTTTAATAAATAATAGCAACACCACCCCCTCTCCCCTCCAGGCGATCAGCTCTAGAAATCTTATAGCCCATTGGTGTGGCAAGCGTTACAATCGGATCTGAAGAGGGATCCAGCCAGGTCTCAGTTAAAAACAGCAGATCAAGTGAATTGTCCTCTAAAAGGTTGAAGACGTCTGCATGGTGTTTCCTAAGAGAACGCACATTAATAGTGGCAGCCCGAATAGGAGGGGCCCTAGGCAGCTGGCCAGGGGGGTTGCCGTTATTATCCAAAAGAGCAGAACCCAGGGACAACTTAAACCCGCAAGATTGACAAGCCTGTTTTGGTGCCCCAGCCACATCCCAACTCCCTAAATGGCAGTGAGGAGTAGAATCAAGGGCCCGAAAAGAGGCCGCAGTGTCATCCACACGTGTACTTTAAAGAGCATGTGCATGACATGCGTCTGTGGATGTTTATTCATCTAGGATATTTTTTGTGCTATCCATACAACTTTCAATGTATGGATAGCATAATTCAAGATATATCTTGAAGTTCTTATTGGTAGGATCACAGTCTAATATTCCAGTATGCGAGCTGCTGTTTTATATTTTCATTACAATTCCTTTTTCAACACATATGTTTATTTCAATTTGTTCATAGATTCATTCTCCTAATGAAGAATGTTGAAATACATTGAGATTTATTGAATTGTGTAGTTTCAAGCTTCTTGACTGGCCAGTTGAAATTATGATGAAAAGGTGACGCTATTTTGGCTCTACCTATGAGTGTAGTGCCATGCACCACATGAAGCACTGCATTGCCTTGTATTGATTTGTCGGTGTACACCAACTTTTACACGTGGATCCAACAGGAAAGCCCACAAACTAACCCCTGCTACCAAACTAACAAATACTAAAACTTCACTATGCTGGCGGAGGCCGAGTTTCTGCGTTTGCAGATGCACTTTGCAAAGATTAGCTCTCATATGACAACCTTGACATGTTTATTACGGTGTGAGGGCACATGAAATCCAGATAAAAACCCATTCGCTTCCCACCCCAAGCCCTTAATTTTGCAATAGGGAAGACGTGATTGCAGTTAAAAAGTGCACATTCGGGGGCCAATTCACACAGACATTCATGAGTCTGTTAAGTAGTACTCCTGTAGTATTTTTTACATAGTTTTTAATACCTATGTTTATTTCCTTCAAAACACGTAAAATGTGAATATTCAAAGGATAGCCATGTATAGTGCAAATAGAAAGTAGGATGCCTTCATTGCACATTTACTAAAAGAGTGTTCAACATTTTGAGGTCAATTCACCAAGGCATTTAGTACTACTTTACATACCCATAAATGCATTTGAGAATTGGCCCCTCTGTTTCTACAGCAGACCATAGAATATGTTGGTACACACACCTCAGATGGGCAGGTTCTTTGTTTTTACCCCTCTCCCAGCTGTGGTTATTTGGCTGCTAGTCCCTGCTACACCTCCACAAAAACCTGCCACTATTTATAGAAATTGCAAAACCTACTTCCTAAGAGTGGTCTGTTTTTTATTTCTGCTTTTTCACTATCAACGTGTTCGCTAACGATGATTGCACCAAGCAATATTGACTGCATTCTATATTCCTGAATAGTGTCTGTGCTTTTACAACAACATTTTTATTTAAGTTCATAATAGGTAATATAAGGTTGTGGTGTCCCTTTTAGTGTAACAAATTTATTTTCTGAATAACATTTGTATCTTTTCTTCAGCAGGCCAGGACATTCTTCCGACATCACCAACTAAGCTTTCCGAAAAGGAAGCAGTTTACCTCCCTTCTGCTACTCAGTGGGATATGACTGTTGAGACAGCACCAAACAAAGGACTGCAAGAGGAAAGGCCAGTTTCCAGCAGAATACCAGTCAAACAGAAATCTATCAAAGGGTTCCCTAAGCCTGAGGCAGTGATGGTCAACCAGGAGCAGTATGAAATCATTGTCAAGCCAACAGAGCCACTCACAAGTTCAAGCTTGTCTTCTACAGATGCAGAAAATGGCAAAATTCTAAAACAAGGGTCTCACTTTACTGTATTTTCGATGGCAGACAAACCAAAAGAACTAGAGCCCACTGTGGACTTCAGGACTCTGAAAACGTTTTGGGAGAAAGGAGCTGATCCTTCAATAGTGAATAGCGCAAATGAGGCGGAGATGTTAGAGAATCACTGCTCGTCAGAGTCCAATGGCAGGCATTTTTTTCCTTTAAGTCGCACTATCTCCGTGCAATCTGATAAGAACCAAGAGGGCGAGGTAAAGCCGTCCGTTGAACATCCACAGAGAACACGATACCCTTTCAAAAGGACAGTAACACCCTCTTCCAGTGAAGATGAGCCACTCTATATACATGTGCCCCCTTCACGAAAAGGGGCTTCATCTTCTTCAAACCCTAGGTCTACATATGGGAGGAGCAAGGGCTCTTCACAATCCAAAAGCATCACTTTCACAGAGCACAATGGGAAGATCAATGGAAATGAGGAGAACAGGAGCCCAGTCAAGCACCCTAGGAAGTCCAGACTTCCTGTGAGAATCTCTTCTGCCCATCAGGACCCCAAGATTGACACACCTGTTCCCCCCAAGAAAGAGAGGCTGCAAAGTGCCTCTGAGCCAGAGGCTCAGACTCCCGAAGAGGAATCCATTGTCCAAGAAAGAGTCCAAAACCAAGAAGAGTGCCTGCAGAACAAGGTTCAGATTTTAATCTATACAGCCACAACGGATGACGAAAAAGATAAAATCTCCGACCCAACCATGTGTGATGACATGGAGCAAAAACCACTGAAATCTAATGGAGAGCTGACCGAGCAGTATGGGACAGAAGACACTATAGGTAATCCCAAACTTCAGTACCCAAGTAAACGTTTATGGAGTGTGATGTAGATGTATTCCTTTTATAAAGTAAATAAGGGTATAAAAATGTGCCCATGTGAAATGTATTACTTGCATAGCATTTATGTTAAGAAAATAGGTCATTATTTAACTTCAGTTGGATTACTGAGATGCAAAAAGCAAATTTCATTCAATTATTAGGATTGAGCAAATTTAATTGGGCTAAAAGTGAATTGCATAGATATTGTCACAAAACTTGATTTGCAGCAAATTGCAAATCATCCCCATTTCGTACAGAAAGTAGCCCTATGAAAATGAGATGCATGATTGTATTTTTGAAAAATAAATTGGAGTGAGGTGTATTAATCTGCCTGGACGCAATAAGCGATTGCAATTGGCACACTGACTCTTTGCTTCCAGGATTTTATTTTGCAAATTGACCTATCTACTAATATATCAGTTCTTGAAATAAGGAATCACAGGGGGTCGCAGAATGACCTGTCTAAGAAATGTTAATTAGGCAGATTGTAATTTGCTAACTCATTTGCATGGCTCCAAATACAAGGATGATGTCATGCAAAGAACAGCTGACCACCATCCCTGTGATTGCATTCTACAAGCACACCCTTAACCCCTTGGCAGCGGCGCGAATTTAGCCGCGGCGCGGAGGGGGTGAGCGCGGCGCTGCCATGCTCGTGACGGAACCACGCCGTCATGAGTCACGGGCGGCGTGTGCTCATGACGGCGTGGTTCCGTCACGGCCCGCCCGCTCATTAATTCGCCCGCATAGGCGGGGAATTAATGCCGCGTGGGCGGAGCGGCAGCCGCATGACAGAACCACACCATCATGAGCACAAGCCGCCCGTGGCTCATGACGGCGTGGTTCCGTCATAAGCAGGCAAGGGATTAAAGGAACTGGTCCTGCTTAAAAAAAATTATTTGGAAAACTTACGCGACAACAGGCAGTGGTCCACTGGATCAATGCCTACTTCCACAAGGCTGTCATCATGATTCACAAAGGGGCACTGCTCCAAAATGGATCCCTTCCCTTTTGCAAACAAGTTACCACCCCAACTTGGCAACTAATCAAAGGTGTGCCACCGGAACTTGGGTCGCAAAGCATTGGTACATACTATACCGATTTGCAGTTTCAAATGAGTGCCCCTTACATGCCTCTTCTAAATTGCAATTCGGTATGGGTGGGTGATACCATTCTTTGATTCAGAAAAACTTTTTTGATTTGTAAAATGGGATCAGTACATTAGAAAAAGGGATTTTGCAGTCGCGAACTGTGATTTTGTCAGTCGAAAGGTTTGCGATCGCAAAATCCCCATGAACATCCAGCATTTGATTCTTTAAAAATTGTATTGCTTCTTTGATAAATGAATATAATTTCTATAAAAATGAAGAGTCTCTAATGGATCTGAATTCATTCTTTAAAACTCACTTAAATAATTCTAAAAAAAAAGCAGTCCATTTTCATTGTAAACAAATCCACTCTCCAATAAGAAGTGAGTCAAGATTTGTAGAATTTTACAATTTTTCAAAATCAATGTGCACATACCCACTTACAAAAATAAATAAACAAAATTGCCTAGCTCTAATAATCACTGTGCCTACAGCATTTAAATTTCTGTGTAGTGAAATTATTTTCTTTTCCTAACAGTAATACAACATTTTACACTGATTCATTGGAAAAAATATGGTATTGTTAGCCTATTAAACATCTCACATTAAAGTTGTGGGTGCAAAGAACATTCGCCCAGTAACAGCAAAGGTAAAATCTTTGATGAAGACATGCAAGAGCAGTCACCTCAGAGCAGTAGTCTGTAGCTGCTTCTTTAATCTAATTATTTACTGCACATCCTCCCACTTCTCTCCATATCCAGCAGGGCTCAGGCGGAAGGAACCATAGTTAATGCTCACTCACTGTAATGCTTTGTGTGCTGGTTTACGTGTTGGTCAAATCCATGAACTTCAGAGAGCACAGAAGACATCTCTTTGGTTTGTTACAAAGTTAAAAAAGAGATCACACCACAGCAACAGCTAAATCCCTACTATGGGCCCGATTCCGATGTCGGACGGACCGGAGTCCGTCTGACATCGGTTTGGAACTGGAACCGAACGACCTCCTGTCGTCGGTTCCAGCCCAGGAAGGTCGCATGCCTATTCTTTACAATGGGAGCATGCTTTCCAAATGGAATGCATGCTCTCATTGCAAAGAGCAGAGGTGCAGGGATCAACAGGGGGGCACCATAGGTGCCCCCTAGGCCGCCATTTGGCGGCCTTGCACCCATGGGGGCCTTGCTGGGAGCTCCCAAAGACAGATTCCCACTGCCTTCCTGTGTCGGAAAGGCCGGCGAGAGGATGTAGCCTTACGGCTAGAGCGGTCGACCTCGACGCTGGGGAACCGGGTTCGAGTCTCGGCAACGACGCTCAACATCCTGTGATTCTGGGCAAATCACTTAATCTCCCCGTGCCTAAAAAATGAATGTGTCCTCGTGTAACGAAACTGGTGCTCATGTAAAGCGCTCTGATACCCGATGTCTCGGGTCTAGTTCGCGCTATATAAAACTCTGAGAAAAAAGAAAAAAAAAAGAAGCTGCCATTGTAATCCCTCAGCCGGAAAGAGCCGGCCGAGGGATTACTGCAGGCTTTCCGAATGGCGGACGGGCTCTCTGAGCCCGTTGGAGGCCATTCGGAAAACCGATTCGGATTCCCTTCCGACTGAGCCCATGGAAATGGGTCGGTCGGAAAGGAATCCGAACAGCAATTCTGATGCGGTCGGAACGGCTCCGACCAACGGTCGAAGCCGTTTCCTTCGGAATCGGGCCCATAGTCTGCCAATAGGGAGAAAGGATCCAGGTTAAGATCTATTGCCAATTGGTCTTTTAATGCCTGCATGGGCCAGCTCCATCCTCCCTCACCCATTTTATCCACGTTCTTGCAATCTTGAGGATTGTGAGAAGTATTCATCTTCACTTAGTAGATAGACCACAGGTTAAACTACTTTCTAGAGGAGCAAAAGTCTTTTCTTACCAGGGCCCCGATTGCTGGAGCTCACTTCCCCTTACATCTGTGACATATCACATCCTTCCGAATGACTGTAAATAAGTACCAGTTCTGGGAACCATTAAGGCTAGTGGGAATAAGACCACAACAAGGGCCCAATTGTTTAATGCACTTTAGAAATATTATCAGCCATTCCATGAATGATCATGGCTAAGCAAGTATACTGAAGCCTAAAAGCTGGCGCTTAAGATTTTCTTCTTCAATGTGGAGCAACCCAAGTACTTCACCATCTCATTTCAGTGACAGAAAATGATGGTCCCTAAAACTCATTACTGACAATATTCCAAGACCAGAGAGAACCAAGTCCATGTGGTTGGTAAGAAAATAGGTAGGAAAACACTGGGGAGGTGCTTACAATGAAATGATTCAGAAAGTCAGTTTCAGTCTTCAAATGTAATTTAGGATGAAAATGGTCAAATCTACACTTTTAAGGCATTCGCGAAACATGATCTTGTATGAGAAGATCCTCTTTAATACCATAGAACAGGTCATGTAACTTAACGCAGAAGTAAATCTCCTGTGAGGGGCTATGGAGTGGGTGGATATAAGGCCTGGTCTGCCTAGACAGTTTGTGAATGCCTGCAATACGTGAGTTCATGAGCATCAATAACCTTTCTCCCACCCTTTCCCACCCTGGAAATGCTTGTAGATGTACACAGTCAAGTACATGAGTAAATGCCTTGACAGGAGGAACAGAACACCTCAGAGCTTGTTGAAGTTGAACTCAAAGCCTGTTGCTGCAAGGGAAAATGCTTTTCTGTTGGAAACAAAAAAGAAAAATAAGCGCACAGTGGCGTTACCTGTCTCTAACTTGGAATTTTCTTGTAAACACCCTTCGGCATTGGTGAAATCCCTACACAACAAAAAAGTCACGTGACTTTCACAGGAGTAAGGTTGGAAAGTTGCACTGCTTCCCATACTTACTACAAGAAACTTATGAAGCGTGTCAATAGTCATAACTTTACACCCCTATGTAGGAGTATGTTTGTGAGTCACCCCCTATTTTTTTACTTTAATAGCAGCTCAACTTATTTATAACACCAACCCTAATTAGAAAAGGTACATTTGCTTGTGGGTTGGAAGAAGATGGAGACTTGCATTACACAGATACCTTTATATCAAAGTTTTACAATGCACATACACATTAACATACAAGTTGGCAGATAGTCATGCTGTACTGTTCATTGATATTGCCAAAAGGTACTTTAATTAATCACTAGTCGTGATGTTGTGTATACATCAAACAATTTTGTGCACAGCACATTCAGCTGGGCTCAAAGGAAACATTAGTTTATCTCATCTTTACAAGGAAAAGAATACGGAAGAACTAGTTTATATGAATAGTAAAAAGATCCACTGGGAGGGTTTTGTCTTGCTTTGAAGGCTGTACAGAGGACTGGGGAGTGGGGGCAAGAGGGAATGGGTGAAGACAGGTGAAACTGGGCCTTTGGTCGGAAAGCAAAGCAAACACTACGGGAGGGATTAGAAGTTTTAAAAATATTAGAATGCGGCTGGAGATTGTTATATATAAAAAGGGGTATCTGTGGAAGGACATAGCAAAGGCTTTGCTCTCATATGATCCATCACATGGTCCTTACCCTGCCATTGCACCACATTTATACTTTATACCTGATTTGTATATCAATGTTGGTATGGAGCAGCAAAACTCAATACCCATTTTTCGTCTTTCATTATCTCACCACTAGCTTTACAGAACAAAGCGAAGTGGTTCACTCATAAACAATTTACATCTGTCTTGGTGTTAAAGTGGACAGAAATTAGAATCCCCTCCGCTGAGAGAATTGATATAATGTTAATCCTTTCTGACATTTCCTTAATACGCAGCAAATTTAGACAATGAGACAGGTTTTCTGAATCCAGTTAACAAAGCAGACAGAGATTATATACAGAAGGACACATATGTAATTTTACTGGGGAGTGATTATATTATTTTATGCAGAATTAGTTTAGCTCAGTTACCCAACAATCCTTGCTTCCAGTACTAATTTTAAGGACAAGTATTCGATGGTTGCATTTGACCGGACCTTTTGAATGTGTGTAATCCTATCAAACAATAATAGGTGTTTTTAACCTAAGCAGATGCTGATTACATATTTCTCATTTATCCATGGAATGCGTCTGCAATAAAGTAAATATGTTTTCAAGAATTGTTCATCTTTTACGATTATATAACAGACTTCAAAAATTTCTTGGCAAGTAGATCAAGATTATTATTATGAGGTGCAGTTAAGTCATCAGAGTCCAAGAACATGGTCATATGTTTTGGCCCACAAATTCCCTTGATAAAATTGAAGTTGACAAAATTGGGCAATACATAGAAAGCCAAATTCCAGTACTTAATGCCATATTGTATTATATCACATCAAACATGATCCCAGTTATTAAATATTGTCTCATGATCTCCTTCAGTAACTAACAGAAAAATAAAATAGTTCATCCCCTCATTTTTCTGACGGACAACAAACCCACTTTTCTTTTGGTCTCCTAACGGTTGTTTACTAAGCGTCTCCATACTGAGCTATGTCTTCTCTGGGTTAGCGAGATCAAAGTCAAATACACTGACACAACCTTTTAAAGCAGTTACAGTAAAATAACTCTTTCATTTTATTTATTTAAGTATCTATTGATTTATGTATTCCTTTTAGGACTTCTTATATACTCCTCAACCCTGTAAGGTGTTAGAATTATTAATTCTGAGACAGTGTCTCAGAAAATCATTTAATCGTTCATGTGTACCATAATCTCAATGTACTGAACATAAGAATGGCCATAACTTCATTCAACAGAGGAAGGTGAGAAAAAACATTTGGACATTTATGTGCAGGTGGAGGAGTGTCTACTGAGTTTCTTATGAAAAGAATATCAGTGTCATCCTGACTGCTGATGTCTTGTGAAAGATAGTTTTATACTAGGGGGAAAGCATCAATACTGGGGGTGTCAAAGTGCTTTATAAGAAAAAATATTTCCGAGGCACAGGCTCTGGTATACATTTAAATGTGTTTAGCAACCGTAAGGACAATATAACTTACATTAGAATGAAACCATCAGAACTGTATAAGCAACTCAGAGGAGTGGAAAACCTTTGAGAGAAAAAGTAAATAAAAGTGGAAGGTGAAACAAATTCTTAAGAGTAAGAGATCAGGTTATTTCATACAGTAGAAGGCTGTTGATGTTGAAGTTCAGGTTAAGAGTAGTGTTTTCAGTTGTTTAGAAAAATGATAATTTCCTATTGACATCTGTTGTCTTCTGGAAGAGAACTCCTTACTAGTGGGGGTAGCCCCAGAAAATGATTTAGATGTGGCATAGTTGGATTTTAATTTCTTCGTATCAAGTTAGAAAATCTCTTTACTCCTTAGGTTTCCATCCTGCCAGAGATGGAGAAACAGGACTGCCAGAGATGGAGAAACAGGAGTGATTTTTGAAATTTTAGGGTTTAAAAGGGGAATGGAAAAATTAAATTTGATCCTTGCCTCCAAAGGCGTCAATGTCACTCAGTGCCAGTAATATGTTGTTCATGGTAGATGACCAAATTGGTCAAATGGTTAGTGATCAAATTGTAGAGTTTATTTTAAGTTATCACCCATTATAAGTTTCACACAGCCTTCTACTGGCGCAAGTGAGTTACAAAATCATCAGGAACGTTAGAGATTCTTTCAAGGTGTCCTTGAATTTCCTGAGGTACTTCTTAGGGTTCAACACAAACCTCCTGCTCAAAAGTGCTTCTTGAGACGTACCGCATTTAACCTTTCCTCTTTCAGTGCTGTGTGAATGTTGCTACTGAAATATTCTATAAAGAATTTATATCAAATGCAAGTACTGTACGTGCTGTTTGGTGCCAAGAAGAATCACATCCCTCTTGTATGCAGTCAGTCTGCCCAAAAACAGCACTCACCGGTACACCTCCTTCAGTTGACACATCAAATAACAAATTTTAGATCTAAGGATCCTATTGTCTATGTCATAGTTAATCCCATAACTGGGTGCAACCTACTTAAATCGGTGAGTCTGAACTACTGCTGTTCTACTCTCCAAACTCTTGCTTGAACCGTGAGCACATTCATCTTGCTTATGCTCTGTTCATGAGCTAGGGCTACCTTTCTTTCCTCTAAGACTATTTCACTTCCCTTCAGGACAAGAACAGGCATTCTTTAGAGTCATTTACAGCTGAAATTCTCTGTGTTTTCAAATCCTGTAAACCAGGCATTCAAATCACTAAAGAAAGGCTGTGGCCCAAAATACTGCTACCTGCTCTAAATAGTGCAAGAGAAGATGAGTGGTGCACGTCTTCCTCCACTGAACCCCCTTGGTCTTGTGATCTGCAGTTGCCTTGCTTCTTATAATTTCCTGAGGTGCTTTCTCTAGCTCATGATTCATGGGGTTGTTGTCCACCAATAGCGCTCTTTCCTTGCACAAGCCCTTCTTACCATTGCATATAGATCTGACAGGACAGCCAAATCAACATCCATGGTCTCAGAGAAAATTGAAATGAGCCAAATCAAAAACAATCCAACAAAGTCAAAATGTGGCAATTAAAAAGCAAAACATGGCAGCTTTAGATCTGGGTAAGGGACTTTAGAATTCTATTCTTCTAAGGCAGTATAGTATGTGGTAGACAAAAACGTATCCATACAACAACTCAGCAGTGTAGGAAACCATATTGTTTGACATTGGAGGAGTGAGGACTGTATCTTGTAGGGTAGTGTGTGGAGCTCTGACACAGTTACAGCAATCTAATGCTTTGAAGTAAAATCAGGCTTGGTTAACTTGACATAAGCAAAAAGGCCTTCATCATAGAAAAATGTATGTGCTACATGAATCACAACACCAAAAAGCATTCCAGTTATAAAATAAGCACAATAAAATGACCAAAAACATTTGGGTTAAGAGAAAACATTTTCATGATTAAGAAACACAAACATTAGGTGAATGTAATCTAGAGATTAAAAAAAATAGCCGAAAAATTGTCTTTGGAAAAATTATGTCCTTTGGAAAAAAAATTGACTTGTGAAGTATATGGCTATACCAATGTCACAAGGCTTGGTATTGCAGTTTTGCAAGAGGATGGAATGGAGCCACGTCTAACATTCTTTCTAGCTGCATCCTAAATCTTTCCAAAGCCAGCCTTATCTGGTTCCTCTAAAACCAGAGCCAAACACACAACTTCTGGGCATCCCTGTCTTTTCTCTCCCGGAGAGTAAGGTTCCTGTCAGTTTGTGAGACCAGTGAGGTTCAACGGGGGCCAGTGTTGTGATTTTCTATTGTCTCCTCATTGCTAAAACATAAGTGCAAACTTCTGTCTGAAGGTTGCCAAAAGAGAAGACAATGGCAAGTTGGCAGTCCTCTAAGTATATCTTTGATTGAGGTTTACAGATGGCCATTAAACAGTAGGGATGATTGACCTCAGAAAGCCTTTTGTTCTTGGGAAAACCAAGGTTACTGGTAGTGTTGCACCTCTTCTGGGCTGAGAGTAGGAGTTAGAGAAACTAATAGCCCGTGAACTGCCTGGAGCTTAGCCAGAGCAGGGGTTCAGTCACCAGATTAGCAAGGTACCTGTAGACCTTGGTAGGTAGCCCGCCGTCCTACTAGATGGAGGACCGCCAGACAAATTCAGAGATGTCCACTAGACAGTGCCTTTAAGGTAGGGCTTCCCCCCACCAAACCAGTGGCTGCTTTCTTGAAGCCTCCGATACTGAGCCAGGCTGGAGTCATGTTTGTTGAGCTCACTTGGCAAATTATTTTTTTCTTTAAAAAGAAACTCCCAAAGTTGGAGTGTATTCTTGCAGAACAAAATAACAGTGGCCTGACATGAAGGGAGTTTTTTCCCTGCACTTCGGTGCCATTGTGTGATTTCTCTTTACAGGACTTCCATGTTTGCATTTTCATCCTGGGTAAGGAAAACAAGTGGTGGGCACCCTAGCCTAAATCGGAAGGGGTGACTGTCACTGTGATCAGATGGCCTTCTAGTAGAAA
Source organism: Calotriton arnoldi (assembly GCA_963921515.1). Lineage (NCBI taxonomy): Eukaryota > Metazoa > Chordata > Amphibia > Caudata > Salamandridae > Calotriton > Calotriton arnoldi. The sequence continues at coordinate 595,824 of CAWUFW010001537.1, forward strand.
GGCCATTAGTTCTGGGGCTTGCACTAACAAAGACAGCTAAAGCTCAGCTGTTGGAAGCCCTGTGATTCTCCCACCTCTAAACAGGGCAAGGGAACTGTGAGTTTGGAAGAATGTTGCAGTCACCATTTTGTGGCAGATGTCAAGCTCTAGAAGACCACCTTAAACTGGTTTAGTTAAAGGCTGAACTATAACATCCTTATAATAAAAGTCACTTGTTGAATTTAAAATTAAAATCCACCTTAACCAATGATTTTTATTTTCTTTAGTCAGTTTCAAACTAGTTATTGCTTTCATCAACTGGTGCCTTTTGCAAACAGAGAAAGGAAAACAGTAGAAAAATAAAAACATATACATCAAAGTGGAAAAATGGGGAGTGCATCAGGATAAAAGGATTAGAAAATATGCAATAAAAGGCAGATTGACAGACAGTCTTGGGCAGGATTTGGGGGTTCATGTGATTTCATGAAACACAAAGTAGTGGAAGAGCTATACATTTTCTGGCAATGTGAATAGAAAGGAGCACTCCTTATATATAAGTTGTGCATTGTGGGAGAAAGGGTCTTTGCTGGTTTAGCTCCCAGTACCTACAATCACACCAAAAGGGTCATACTTGAGGCAATGTGTCATAGGATCTGGCTACTTCTCAGAAAACCTGGCTAATTGTTTGCTCACATCCTACCACCTCACTTTTGGAATGTTGTCAACAGTCTTCCATAGTTATCCTCTTGCTGTCAAGCAGAATGTGAGTGGTCTTCGTCTTGCTTTTGGTCATAAGTCCAGGCTTGCCTTTGCAAGTGCCCACATTTAGATCCTCAATGTATGATATATAGTTGTTGAAGTTTCTAGAGAGGAAAAATCGCTGGGGTGGGTTTTCAAGACAGGGTTGAGTAGTCAATAGAGAGATTGCTCTGTGAATGCCAAGAATCAGAAGGGGATAACAACTCAAATGAGTAAAGCAAATGGCTAGAAAATGACTAAGAAGGAAACTGCATCCTCTGCAATATCAGAGTGAACATTTCACTGTATCACTGAACAGACAGTGGGGGTGAAAGCTGGCATGACTGGTGTAACAAGTAGCAAGTAGTCCTTCTGGCCCAATGAGATGCCCCCCTTCCAAAGAAATCAATAAAAAGTTTTGATTTCATTATTGATGAGGATCTATCTCTGAAACCGCAGATCAAGAAATTCCTTACTACCGACGCTTCGCTTCACGTTATAATAGCTTTGGTCATGTCAAGAATTGACTATGCCAATTCTCTTTACTTGGGCCCTCCTAAATACCTTACGTGTAGGCTCCAATTGATCCAAAACCAGGCTGTTCGGCTGATTTATCAGCTTCCCAAACTTTGCCATATTTCTAAAGTGACAAAAGACCTTCACTGGCTCTCAGTTGCACAGAGATCCACATTCAAAACATGTTGCACTATCTTCAAAACTTTGCACATGAAAAGTCAAGCTTTTATTAAATCTTGGATTCATAAGTATCCCCCCCCCACAAGAGATCGTAGACTCACCCATTTGCACTTGTTGCTGATTCCCCAATTTAGGAGGAATGGGACAGGTGGAGTCAGGTTCTCAGTCACTGCTCTTCATGTTTGGAACTCAGGACCACCCTAAATTATGGGAAGTTCAGACAGCTGCTGAAGACTTGACTTTTTAAGCAAGCCTATTAATAAGTATCCTGAGCTGTGTTGGTACAGTTACCTAGCGCAAAGAGACCGTGTGGTGTATGTGCGCTCTACAAGCAGTGCTTAATTTGAGCGGGGGCTTTCCGGTGCTAAGCACCGGCACTTAATTGGTTTCCGGTGCTCGGCACCAGCATCAAATTGTCAACACCATACTTCGAACAGTCCACCACATGGTGGCGCTGCTCATCTAATTTAGAGATGAGCAGAACAACGGTAGTTTAGGAATAAAATATACATTAAAATTGCTAATACCTGCCTCCCCAGCCATTCCTTTAGCTTTGGGGGCCTGGAATAATCTGAACTGTCGCATTTACATGCGAGAGAGATGGTTAGTAGTTGTTTTGGCAGCGATGACAAGGACAATAGGTGGTGCAAGCTGCAGTGGCCTCCTGGTCAGAGCCCTGGCACTTAAAATTTTACAAATTAAGCGCTGTCTACAAGCTACCGTAACATAACATAACATAGTCAGGCATTAATGGCAGTAATGAATGTTGGTTGAGCCTTAACTGAGTAGAGCCGTAATCGAGTGAGGGAGAAACAGCTTGGCAGCTTACAACATGCAACACTGTGCACAGAGCTTTTGCATCCAGGCATTCATTTTACCAGTGGGGGACTAACCAGCCTCACTTCTCTCGACCATCCACTAAGCCTACTCTGCTGCGCTCCCTTTTCCTACTTACCTAACCAATCCAGCGGCTGGCACCCAGCTACTAGCGACTAGCTACTCCTGAGGCGGCTGTACTAGTTGTGTCCTGTTTTGCCCCCAGAAATGGGAGCAGCAGAACTGGACTGAACTGTAAAATGGTGACCCACGTGTGCTGGCAAACCACAAGCCAAGGGGCCAGTTGCATGTGTACTCCACCACTCCATGCCCCACCTAGTTGGAGATGAGGAGGGGGACACTGGTGCAACATGCAACACTGTGCACAGAGCTTTTGCATCCAGGCATTCATTTTACCAGTGGGGGACTAACCAGCCTCACTTCTCTCGACCATCCACTAAGCCTACTCTGCTGCGCTCCCTTTTCCTACTTACCTAACCAATCCAGCGGCTGGCACCCAGCTACTAGTGACTAGCTACTCCTGAGGCGGCTGTACTAGTTGTGTCCTGTTTTGCCCCCAGAAATGGGAGCAGCAGAACTGGACTGAACTGTAAAATGGTGACCCACGTGTGCTGGCAAATCACAAGCCAAGGGGCCAGTTGCATGTGTACTCCACCACTCCATGCCCCACCTAGTTGGAGAAGAGGAGGGGGACACTGGTGCACCTTCCACCATGCGAGAAATCTTCTCATTTAAGGACCTTGCAGTTCTTGCAAAAGCTGCACAGTGCAAAAGTGCCCTGTCATACTGAGCAATGATCATCACGAATGTCTCGGTCATTCTTTACCAATCCTGAACTGGAATAAAGATGAATGTTGTTCAAAGGCCCCTAGACTCATTGAATGGGGTCCTGGAGCCCTAAAGTGTGTACTCAGATGCCTGGCTTCCAGGTTGCCATGTAACAGTAATAACAGGCCAAGTAAACGTATGTCTTTGCGTAGACTGTTAAAAAGATGCTCTGCCTTTTGTCTTCAGCCCATGTGGAGAGACATCTCATCATGAGCCTGATTTCAGGGACTAACGACACATTAAAACTAGGGTGGATGCCAGCAGCCAGTTCTCTGCCTTCCAAGAGACAGAAATATAAGCACTTTGCAGTCTGGATAAATACTTTAATCCAGTGGACATAGGGAAGAAGGAGTAGGAATGGGAGAAACACTGCCATTCCCCCTAGACAACATGACCATTTTGTAGAAAAATAGAAACAGATAAGTGATTAATATCACAGATAGACAGAGGTAATACGTATAGATGCATAAAACAGTTGATGCAATATTACACTCACTGCTGCAGGTTACAGGGACTCTTGACCCACAGCACGAGGCAGACTGGACACCAGGCCGGACTGTTGAAGAGGAGAAGAGGCAAGCAGGAAGGTAAGTCTTTACACAGGTAATAGTAATTGAGGATAAACAGTAAGGAACCTGAAAGGGAATGGCAAAACCACAAAGCATGATATCCACAGGGATGCCAGTGATAGACTGGGCGAATGCTAAAAACCCAACAAGATACACAGTTCACAGGCAAGGTCAGGAATGAACGCCATATCAACACTGTCAGTAGGAAGCGGGAGACCACAGACACCATATGTGTTTTTCCATTCTTATGCCTTTCTGACCTGGTAAACAGAATCACCTTGCAACTAGGTAAGACTGATTCTTGACACCTGAGCCTGCTTATTGTATTTAGACAACATCCCTGGTTGGCCGATACCTCTACGCTCAGTATATTTTGTTGCACAGACCCTCTGCCCTGGTATCTTGGGGTGAACTGAAGCTTTTCTTGGACCCATCCAGGAAACACTAGTAAGATTTTCGTGATTCTGCATTGCTGAGACAGTGTCTACCTTGCCTCTTTTACAATGACGGTGCATCTCCTCAGCGAACAGCACTTTACCTGACATTGTGCAGATGTGAGAAGGACATTTCAGCCCTAAGTTGTTCCTGCTTTGCCTGGACCAGTATAGAAATGAAGGCGAGCTAGACCTGCAGTTCATTTACGGTACCAAGCTACCCCAAAAAATCACTGTAAATGAACCTAGATTGATTGAGGCTCAGTGATTCACATCAGAGCTTCAAGGTATCCTTTCTATCTTTGACAAAGTCTGGCTCCTTCTGTGTTGCTAATGCCTGGTCAGTCTCTCTGGCAGTTAGTGCCGGGTCGCCTCCGATGATGCAGCTGTGCAATATATAAATGCTATTTGCTTGATCTTTGAAGAAACACTTAAATCAAGATTGTTGGTCAAGGGTTCTTCATTGCATGCCTCACCAAAGGAGAAGCTAAGAAGCGCAATCAGGAGCACTTTTTTTTAAATGTATTGAACAGTCTGGCACCTGTGCTTAGAGAGGCACCTCTCTCATCTAGTAAGGAACAGGAAAAGAAGGTGGTCCCAAATCAAAAGAACAGTTCAGGTTGAATGTAGTATCTTTACAATAAATATAGTGGTCCTTCAAGGTGTATTGAAATCATTAGAGGAACTATATAATTGGGAATAAGTGTCATATGAACTCACATAATTAAGCAACCAATCCTATTGGACTCTAGCATGAAGGAAGAAAGAGAGAGGAAGCGTGCAAAAAGATAAATAGTATATATCATAGATGCAGTGATCAGATGCATGTGAGGAGCTTCTTTGAAATGGCTGTAGCAGAAGTTCAACACTAAGACGTTCACTGACTTCTGAGATAAAAGGGACCATTTATTTAGCAGTTACAAGAGTAAGCATTTCAGATTGTAAATAAAGAACAAGATTTTTTTTACAGAAAATATGGAATTGGAAATTATTAGTTCAATTACAGTATGAGAGGCCCTTCCTAGTAACTAAAACAAACAGAGAGAATTTTGAGCAGCATTATTAGAATCAAGAATCAAGAGAGCCAGCTGGTACATGGAGGAGCAGCGTGATGCTCACAATGGCGAATGTCATTATGTTATGGGATTAAATTTAATAAAGCACTCTGTAAACCAACCAGAATAGTGCCCTCGTGCTAACCAAATTAAACCAGAATCAACTTATATGGGCACAAGTTTAGTCAAATAACAGTTTCCATTAATTTTCTAAACTGAATGCAGTTAGAAGTACTCTTTAGTGAACAGGGAGAGATATTCCAGTGTTTAGCTGCAAGATACCAACAAACATTCAGCTAGACAATAGGTCTTGCCTATGTGAGAGCTATTCGCTTTGGCAATGTGTTTTAGCCATTTTTACACCAGCATCCCTGCTGTTCAGCATGGCTAAAAGTTAGTGGAGTGGAGTAAAGTGTTGTAGAGTGGAGTAGAGTGTCATAGAGTGAATTAGAGTAGAGTAGAGTAGAGTGGAGTGGAGTGTTGTAGAGTGGAGTGTCATAAAGTGTAGTGTCGTAGAGTGTAGTGTAATGTCGTAGAGTGTCGTAGAGTGTCATAGAGTGGAGTAGGGTGTCGTAGAGTGGACTGACATAAATTGGAGTGCCATAGAGTGGAGTAGAGTGTTATAGAGTGGAGTGTTGTAGAGTGGAGTGGTATAGAGTGGCACAAAGTGGAGTGACTTAGCGGGGAGTAGAGTGTCACAGACTGGAATGGAATAGAGTGTCAGAGTGGAGTGGCGTAGAGTATCAAGAATAGTGTTTAGAGTGGTGGAGAGTGTCATAGAGGGAAGTGGTGTAGAGTGAAGTAGTGTTATGGAGTGGCATAGAGTGGCATAGAGGGGAGTAGTGTGTCTGAGTGGATTAGCAAAGAGTGGAGTAGAGTGTGTGGAGTGGCATTGAGTGTTATAGAGTGGATTATCATAGAGTGGAGTAGAGTATCGCAGAGTGGAATGGTGTAGAATGGAGTAAAGTGGCATAGCGTGAAGAAGAGTGTCTTATAGTGAAGTGTCACAGAGTGCAGTGGCATGGTATGGAGCAGAGTGGAGTGTCATAGAGTGGTGTGGTGTAGAGTGGAGTGTTGTGGCAGAGACTGGCGTAGAGTATAGTGGCGTAGAGTGGACTAAAGCGTTGCAAAGTGGAGTGGTATAAAGTGGAGTAAAGTGTTGTAGAGTGGAGTGGCATAGAGTGGGATAAAGTGGCGTGGCGTAGAGTGGAGTGGAGTGTCATGGAGTACAGTGTTGTAGAGTGAAATGGCATAAAGGAGAGTGACGTGGAGTGGAGGGGCGCAGAGTGGCATAGAGTGGAGTAGAGTGGCGTGGAGCAGAGTGGCATAGAGTGAACTAGAGAGGAGCGGCATAGCGTGGAGTAGTGTGGAGTGGAGTGATGTAGAATGTAATAGTGTCATACAGTGGAGTGGTGTAGAGTGGAGTTAAGTGACGTGGAGTGTCGTTGAGCTTTGTAAACTGGGGTGAAGTGTCGTAGAGTGAAGTGGTGTGGAGTGGAATCGAGTGGAGTGTCATAGATTGGAGTGTCATGGAGTGCCGTAGAGTGGAGCATACTGTTGTAGGGTAGAGTGGAGTTGCGTACAGTGGAGTAAAATGAAATAAAGTGGCGTAGAGTGGAGTGGTGTTGAGTGCAGTACGCATGGTATGGTTGCGCACTGCATTACATGCAACTAATTCTCAATTGAAATTACCTTTACATTTGCACAGACATACACTTTTACTTATAAAACTATACAGCGCACAAACGATAATGTGTGGAAATCGGTATCCTCTAGTGTATTGATTGTGTTGATCGTATTAAAATATTTGGTTCCACCACACTTCAGAATTACAAAAAAGTGCTTCATTTGTGCTTTCCTAATTCTGATATTTTCTGAAATATTTGTACAGTTCATTTGCTGGCATTTGAATGTTATTATGTGCTAGAAAAAAATAACATCCTACAGCCTTTCCCAGCAAGATTGACACATAATTCCTCTCACTTTGCAGAGAAAGAAAAGTAAACACCATCCTGCCTTGGAAGACAGAGCTTAACATTTGACGTCTGTCATTGAATGCACAGCAAATGTCACAAGATAAAAAGAGCCTGTTTATTGCGCATTTGCTTCTGAACTACAACATGGTTATTTTGGGGGTTGATTTAGCACCTCCAACTCCCATACTTCCAGCGCCTATGGCATGGGGGTGAAATTGAGGAAGAGGAATGTTTAAGATATTCTATTAGTAAAGACACTGATCAAAATAAACAAGCTTGTAGACAGAACATTGTTCCTTGCAGGCAAGCAAGATTAGTGACAAAGATAAGTACAATCATTAAAGCAGAAAGATAGGAGGCAGGAAACGTCCTTCATGGAGTGCCTCATGAAAAAGAAAAAAAGAGGTCCCAGAAACCAAGCACTCGTGGAGGAATGCAAGGAGCCAGTTACAGAGGTGGTTAACAGGCTATGCCCCACTGGAGGAACAAAGACATGCTGGATAGCCTAAAACAAATAAAGCCAGCAAATAGAAAGCAAGCAACTGTGAGTTGCAAAACACAAAGCCAATGGTGAGCAACGGGCAGAATGCATTCCCAGGGAAGCTTTCAGAATTTCCCCAGGAAATCTTTCGCCACCAGACAGCTCTGCTGTCTGATAGGCTTCGACTTAAAAAGTACAGCTGTCCCTACATACTTTTCTAAACGGAGGGATAATCCGATTGTTATGTGTTACTAACTGAAGGGGTCGGATAAGAACCTATGTATGAAACTTTGCTTGCAGGTAAAGAGGACCTGATTTAAACACTGCACGGTAAGACAGAGTTATAAATAGAATCCTTTTTTCAGCAGAGAGCCAATGTAGCTGGCATGTGTGGTGAGAGATCTGTGCCTGACAGTCTAGCATGGAAGTCAATCGAACTGCAGTGTTTGGATCAGTTGAAGTATCATCATCAATGTTTAAGGTGCTCCAGTTTACAAATTATTAAAATAATCAAATCTCAAGTTAATAAGTGCATACAAAACTTATTTACAACATTCTAGCAGATGACTTGGGAATTTTGGGGCATTTTTAGATCAAGAAAGCAGGTGGAGGTTGTATTGTTGATCTGAAGTAGAAGGATAGGAGCAGACTACAGCACATGTCAGCAGAGGCATTTCACTTACAAAGGGGAAACATCGTTTACATCGCATGCCATACATCGCATGCCATTACAACGCAAGTCGTTACAACGACTTGCTGTAGGGGGCAGAAGGTGTTGGTTTTAAAATCCAACACCTTCCCTACTGTTGCACAGACTAGAGTTGGAATAGTAAATTATACTATTCCAACATCCAGCGCCCCCTTCAGCAAGTCGTTGTAACGACGTGCGTTGTAATGGTATGCGATTTAACAACGCGGTCGTTGTAACGACCGCATTGGAATGGCATGCGATGTATCGCATACGTTGTAACGTTGCCTATTCCTTACAAAACAATCTTGTTAGTTCAGTTTTAATCTGAATCCCAAGCTGCTGTGGGTTTGCCCAACCTCCCCATGGTAAATTGTTTTTAATGACCTAATCCTTTAATAAAATGTCTATTAAACATTAAACTTAAATTTACATTTAAACATAATACCTACAGAACTGAAGTTCTGGTTTTGGGATTTTCCAACACTGTTTGACCTGACAACTGGTGCTTCTGATCTTGGTGAACCGCTTAGCTCTACTATGAGGCACCCGGGCTTCCTTCCCATCTTCCGTGGTCAGTAAAGTTCATCCCATTAAGGCCCTCATCACGACTTACATATAATTTCCAATGAGCTTGGTAACAGGAATTACTGGTCCCACTGGGATCATGAATATTGTGGACACATTGCAGACACCTAGACACTACCACAAGGGCTGAGGCTCCTCAAAGAATCTGAAATCACTGAGTGAAAATACAGCTGTGAAAGAAGAAAAATCAGGGCATCAGAAGCATTAAACCCGATTTCACTGTGATCCTCAATTCCAAAGTGGACTCTCGGAGTCCAAATGATTTTTCCGGCCTGAAATAAGTGTGAAATTCAGACTTCCGATAAATGCGGAAACAGCAGTTCTGATATTGCTGTTAGACAATTCAGCATTTTCATGAACCTTTCTTTGGGCAGATTCCAGCTCATGGTGAAAATTCAACAGTGAATTATTCTTGTGATTGTTCATGCAACATTTAATGAAATAAGATAATATGTGCAATATGTAATTATTTTTTGCAATGACATAAAAAAGAATCACCAGCTTTGTTACACTACATGTTTATTTTCTTCTCTGTGCTTTGCAGTTTAAATATATTATAAATAGCAAAAAGCAAAGCTGACTCAAGCAAAGCTAAACTTGCTATAATTAGTGTAATTATAACCCTAAAGATGATAATGTCTTTTAGGGTCGAGGTTCACGCACCGTTTTAAGACTCAAGAAATATTTGTTCGGATTGGAGTGTCACCATTTAAACGCACTGTCTAATTTTTAAAGGTTATAATTAAGGTTCCCAGTTTTTACTGATTTTTACAGGTAAATACGGACAAAAAACACAGTGTTTTCTGTATGCATTTATTTTTAAAAGCAGAAAATGGTACTTCTCTGTAGTGACTCTCTGTGCTGTCTTTCATGAATTCCAGGCCAACAGATGAGCAGATAGACAGCACAGGGAGTTAAAAAACAGGATTAAATGTCCTTAAATAACGGCATATGTCAACATACATTTGTAGTATAATGCTAACATTTACTTGTAGGTGTATTGTTATGTTATATTTGGCTGCTACATTTGCTAAAACACGACAGGCATCAAAGTATGAGTGCCCGTTTATCAGGTAAATAGATGTGGAAATATACAATTTGACTACTTCATTTATTCACAAAATAAATATGGATAAATACCAATAAGATGGCAAAAAATAAATATGGATAAATAGAGATGGAAATGTTATAAAAAATAAATACCATAAAACCTGGAGCCCTAGTTAGAATCAAAGTTGAAAGCAACTAATGCACCCCTAGATACATTTGGAAAAGAGTTGAAAACATTATGCCACAGGGGAGATCTCACAAAGTGGCCATTCATTGTATATTATTTATCTTTCCTTTTCTGATCACCCCTATTATGGGTTTTTTTCTGCTTGCTCTGATGCCCAGATGGATTTGTTTTTCACCTGATAAGAATCATAATAAATTAAAAACAATTTGGTAGCCGTGGTTAGATAATCACACATTTGCAGCAAACAGTGTTTGGGTCAGGTTACAAATTGCACCTGATCAAATATAACCAGAAAAGTAGTGCTTACATGGAATCTACACCCTGCAATAAGTTGACACAAATAGGGCCTGCTTATAGTTTGGCGGACGGCCCATCGTTCCGCCAGGGGGACAGAGTAAATTATTCCATCCCCAGAGAGGAGGGACCATCCACCCAATTTATAAAGGATCACCATGCAGGCGGTCATTTATAATGTATTGGCAGGAAGCGCCGTCACTGCGGTTCCTGCCAATGCATTTCATAGTTTGGTGCAAGGCTGCATCAGCATGACGTAACTCTGCACCAAACAGTTTTCTTTTTTCATTTTTAAAACGAAACAGGATTTTCTTTTTGAAAAAAAAGAAAAAAAATTCATTTCTGAAACAGGATGTACTGCACCCCTCACAATGGGAGTCATTTCCCATGGCGGTGGGTAGCATTATTATCCATTATTAGCATTGTGCCTGTCCCTCACAGCCAGGGTTTGCCTGGCGGTGACAAATAGTAAAAATAAAAATGGCCATATGTTGCCCATCCTGATTGAACACCCTGCCCATCCTGAATAAACATAGTTCTCTTAGGGAGAACTTACTCAGTCACCACACGCTCGGTCACCACATCCCACTGCTGTGTGTGCCGGCGTTCTACTTGGGCGCCTTCTAATGTTGTCTGACATCCTCATTGAAATAGGACTCAACACATCCAAAAGGCAAGGAGGAATGGCCACCATCTTAGAGTGGTCCATGTTCAACAAAAGGTTAAAACTATAACTAAATCAGTGAGAAATAAAAGGACCACCAGGTGTGATCAATTCCCGCTCCCTCCCCCGCAATATTCATTAACTAATGCAGGCACTAAAATTTCGGCTTGCCCGTCTGCATCAATGGAATTGCGTTAGTAACTGATACACCACCTCCATTTGATCAGAATATCAGTAAAAGCTAGAGTTAAGCTGGTACTCTTTCGACTTATCATATAAATTCTGTCTGTTAAGGATATTGGCCCGTCGAGAGTAGTAAATTAAGAATATGATATTAGTAAATTCATAGCTGGAACAGTAGCTAGAAAAGATCAACTCACTAGGCTGGTAGAGAATTCTTAAAGGGCAGAAACCTTCAAGTCAAGTCAAATATACTTTTATTTGATTTCGTTAAAAATCATAAAAGGGTGGAGGAAGCACCGAGGAACATAATACTTTAAGATTATATTTTAAAAACATGTTATAAAAAAGGCAACTAGGACCTGACCACAAGCGATAAACAACGGTTAAAAAGGGTAAAAGTATTGGCAAGTATATCAGTGCAATTGGAAAATGTCTATACAGATTGTTGTTAAGCAACTTGAATTGAGTTACTTTTTTTGTCCAGTTCTTTTGCCGCGATTTTCCAGAAATGTATGGCTTTGCAAGACAGTTGAATCGACGTCCCTCCAAGACACTTTATGACTGCTGCTCTACATGCTCTTACTTGTTCCTTCCTTAAGGCCTCCCGAAGGACCGTTTTTCGAGATTCTAATAGTGCAGGGCAGATACATAATAGATGTAATAATGACTCGTCCCGTTGTCCGCAAAGGCGACATTCCTTGGATGGCCATGTGTATTTCCATTTCGGAGTCAAATCCTTCGTGGGAAATGACCCCATTCGCAGCAGAAACCTTCAGAAGTGCTTGTGCTGGTTTGACGCTCTTCGACCATCTCACTTTGGTGGCTTCTCTTCATTTTTTCCTATCTTTTACTTAATTCTGTTTACACCAATCTATATATTTGTTTTCCCAATATACCTCTAACACAATTTTGAGCACCTTCTAAGACTTCTCTTAACATGTATTTGTTTAGATAAACTTATATGGATATTAAGACATGCATCTATCTTATTTTAAATCTTTGCCGCCCTGATAAAGTCACGCCTTGAGGTAATACGTGTCGGCTGCCTGTTGTTGTACAGGACATTCACAAGCAAGATCTGTGTAATTGTTTGGCACAACTGATCAAATAAAGTTTTAGACTGATGGACCAAAACTGGAATGACTTTTCATTTCAAACTAATTGATTACATGTTAATGTGTGCTTCGATGTCACTTTGTTTTTGTTCTGATAAGAATCCTGACGATGAGGTGTACATTACAAAATTCGCCCCAGCTCCCAAATATTTTTTTAACAAATGTCATTTTTGAAGAATGAACAACTGACATTTGCAGGCATTATAAATTGGTACTCTCGGCTTTAAAATTTCTCCGTTTATCAATTGCGACACTTCAGACCACATATGATGATAGCTAAAGTATATGTGTCTAGAAGTACCATGTAACTTTACACGATTAATATTTTGGGGATAGATGTACTAACCACCAGGTTGCAAAAAGCAGTTACAAATTGTGCACTGACTTTTTACCACCAGTATTTTATTTTGGAAACCGACCTATATATTAATAGGTCAGTACTCAAAATAAGGAATCGCGGTCATTCGGAAAAAAACTTACCTGATTAATATTCATTAGGCGATCACAATTTGCGACGCAATATGATTCTCACAATCACAGGGATATTAGCCTGCAAGGGACAACAGACCACCACCCCTGTTTTTGCATTCCAAAACGGAAATCTATATATATTATTTTTTAAACAGCCATGGTTCCTGAGCTGTTTAAAAAAAAGTTTTTTCTATTTGAAAAACTTCAGTGAGAGTAGGCAGTGACCCCCCTAGAAGACTGCCTACCACCCCTCAGCACTCCTTCCCCTTTGCAAATCAGTTAGCAACTCAATTTGGAAGTCAGTAACTGGTCAATGATTTACAACTGGAATTGTGGTTGTAAATCATTGATACATACCATACCGACTCGCAGTTTGGAAGGAACGCCTCTTACACACCCCTCCAAATTGCAATTCGGTATAGGTCGGAAACTCTATTTTGTAACTTCTAAAACCTTTTCTGAATCACAAAATGGGAGTAGTACATATGAAAAAAGGGTTTTGTGGTCACAAAACCTGGTATTTTATGAATTGCAGAGTACCCTTAGTGCATCTGACGTAGTGTCTCCTAATTTTTGTACAAATAGGAGGACTAAATAAACAATGAAATGATTAGCATAAAGCTACATCTGAAGAATTTCTGTGTGAGTTTTGACACTGGCGTAATAGTGATTTAATAACCAACAATGAAAATATCTCTGGTAATAATAACATATGAGTAGTTGGCCAGTAATGGTTCAGACTAGCCCATTTAGAAAACAACTTGGGGACATATGGAAAGGGCAGAAATGCGTCGTACTTAACAATATACGGCACATTCCTGCCGTTTCTTGTGCTGGCGCATGATGTGCTGCCTTGCGCCAACGCAGGCATCCTTGCACCATGGTGCAAGGGTGCCTGTGTTGTAAGCAGGATTGTTTTTATGCAAGAAGTGGTGCCTCGCTGCACAAAAACAATAACCTGAGGCATTTTCCTCTTTCTATGTGTGCTGCACAAACAAAGGGTGGTGGGTGGGTGGAGAGAACGCGGGGGGGTCGCGCGGAGGGGGTGTTAGAAATAATATATTTGTTTTTTAAACCTACCTTTAGCCGCCTTTAGCGTCGCGACGCCTCTCCTCTTCCTGGTCCCAGCAGTCGCTGGGACAGACTTCCATCCAATCCCCGTGCTTCAGAGCAGAGCGGGGATTGGCCTGAGCAGGCTAGAAAGACGCTCCGCTCACGCCAGGGAGTCTGTGGGGGTTTCTCCAGCCCGGCTGCTTAATGCAGCCGGGCTGGAAAAACCTAAGTGCGCATGTGTGTTTTTTTTGTCGGCATGAGACAGCCGGCCAACCACATATGAGCACTTAGGGAGTGCACGTAGCACTCCTCCCCCCACCCTTGCCTCGAGCCCCGCCCCTCCCTACAGCGCTGGCTCAGAGCCGGCAAATGCAAAATAAAACGATGCAAGAAAATCGTTTTATTTTTCATTTGCTGGCTCTGAGCCAGGCAGTAGGGCGACTCTCCTCCGTCATTGCGGAGGAGCTGCCGCTGCTGGGAAGGCATAGCATTCTGACGCATTCCCAGGTATAGCAGTATTGGTAAATCTGGAAATGATTCAGAATTTATGGGTGGATGAGTGGGTACACCCACACTCCACCCATAGAACGTCTTCCCAGGCCAGAGTAACGCAACGCAGCGATTTGCACTGCACGACTCTGGATTTATCAAGCCACTCATGGCCACACAAGGTGGTCTTGCATGGCTTGATAAATCCTACTTAGGTTTGGCGTCACCCTTGTGCATGCAAAACGTACATAAATATGCCCCTTGGTATCCATCCCTAGATGAGGATGCATGCGACAAGTGAGCACTGAAAAATTTACCCATCACCATAGCATAGGTAAGGGTAAAGGTCATCTTATCAGCGAAGAGTCTAGGAAGTCTAACCAGCATACATAAATTGCGTATATGTGAGCAGTTCTATGAGATTTGTGTAGCATCTGTACACCAAAGGAATGCAAACAGTACTACTGCATAATACTAATAACAAAGCAGCACACATACCTCTCATGCATGCAGGGCCTGGAAAAAGCACAGCAAGAAGCATATGTCTCATGGATGCAGTCAGTGCCATTGTTATTCGAGCAGCTGTCCCTAACAAGTGGATGAGACAACACAAGCGTTATATTGCCTTCCATGTGCATCACCTGTACGCTCACCACAGCCTCCAGCTGTAGGGACCCAGGTTCCTCTGGTTGGAGAGGACAGCCCCCATAGCCATCTGCAGTTCTGTCATGCATCTCCGGTACTTCCTGCTGTCGCCTACCCAGCTCCCGACCAGAGCCCCCTTCGCAGAGCAATGCGGAATGGGCTGCCTAACCCTATATTCACGTAGCCCCTCACTTCCTCTCCTTTGACAGTGCGTTGCCATGTCAGCCCTCAGAGCTTGCAGAGGCATAAGGGACGGAGTGTCCACACCATCCCACGCTGCAGCAATCGGTGCTTCCCACGTACTAATACCATGGTACACAAGTAAGAGACCTCCCAGCCCACCCAGATTGGAGCCTGCCCAGATGCCCAGCACATCCTCCAATCATACAAATGGAGGTACAGCTTTACATTCCGTGAGCATGACACAGGCAGAGCCCAACAGCAAATAGAAACAAGCATTTGTAATGCAATAGGTCTCTCATTTACGAAACTCTCGAAAATGCGAGACCCACCTATTGCATTGCAAATGGTTGTTTGCAAAAGCGCCCCATGCCGCCCTTTCAATTTAATGGCGGCCGCTCCCCTTTCCTTAGACGCGGCTCGTCTAAAGAAAGGGGTGCAGCCGCCATTAACGTGAAAGTGCAGCATTGGGCGCTTTTACAAGCAAAAGTTAAATAAAAAATAGAAGAAAAAAAACATGCGCCCATGTTCGATGCCGCAAAGCAGCCACAAATAAACCAAAGGCGTGGCCGCCACTGTGGCGTGCCGTGCTGAGAAAAAAAAATAAAGCCTTACGAGAGAGTGTGGTGAAGAGCATTTAACAAAATAGTGCTCAGAGGCTGTAATTAAAGCCTACCAAGCACCAACACACGTTACGGGGTGTCCTCATGGGAGGTTACAAATGAAGACAAGGTGGTACCAAGGAGGGACTAGCATGCCTATTAACGAATTAGAAGCCAGCATTCGCCAAGGACAATGGCACAAGCCAATGAAAAATATGGGCAGAGAGCGGGCGGAGCTTCAAGTCCCTACCTGAATACAGCATGCCTCGCAGAGCCGTGCACACGCTGCCCAGGCTCAACCTAAAAAAATAGATGCAGTACTTTGCCGTGGAGCCATCTTGGCAACTTTGACTCCTGCGCACTGCGTCAAAATTGCGACATTGTGCTATCAAATGTTGCAACCTGATGCCTCCAAAATGCATCTTGGTGTTGACCATTGGCAAACACCGGCACAAATTAAGCAATCTTTGTATATGCTCAGGCTGACCAACTGCAATTTGAGATCCTGTTTAAATGTGTTGTGTTCATGCAGTTTCAATCATCTGTACATTTTCTTGCAAAACCCTTATTTTTTTTCTATAGCTTTATGCCTACAGCTGTTTCTGTCTGATGCGGAGTATCATGTAGACACTTAAGGCTGTATAGGAATCACTCAGTCACACATTCACTCACTGATTACCAAGCGTAAAGATGTGTTGGCCAAAAGTTGCAGCGATAGTACTGATAATTATTAACAAAAGTAACTTTAAATGCTTAAACCTCCATGTACCTGCATTCATACCATTAAGCAGACCAGTTTACTGCTGCACAAATCGTGGTATCACTGAAATGCACGGAAACTCAGTCTGTAACCAATAAGTTAATCTGTGCTGTGTCTGACCATCCATTGCATCAGTATACAGAACATGCTGCCTTAATGTGTAGGTCATTATGAGCGCCTGCTGGGGCATGTATGATCTTCCACTGTTAATTACTTTGCTGTTTCATGTTTTCACTTTCCATCAGAGGAAGTCGACGATGACTCCCCAGTCGCGATGGCCCTTGCTCGAGCCAATAGTCTTAGCAATGCAAGGAGTATGGTGAATATCTACACAACCACCGAGAGTAAGTGCTGTTTGTTGTGTTCTCATTATTTAGTGCTCGATAAATGTGGCAGTGTATTCGAGGTCCTCACATTCAGAAGGCGAATAAGGCAGCCATGTTGCAGTGCCAGCAGCTGGGGGCTGGAAAGGCCACTGTACTTCATCTGGGGCTACAACTAGAGCTCTGTAGCCAGAGGGCTTGACACTAACATCCATAATACTTTCGCCATTCCTGATAGTATGTGATGAGCTGTGGAATTTAAAGACGAGAATAGATTCTAGAGAGAGAAAATGGAGTCTTGCATCAGTATGAAATGCCAGACATGAAGGCATGACAGGGAAAGCCAAGATGTGCAGCTGCCTTCGGAATCAGCTGCAGTCCCTTGGTCAAATATGTTTGTTGACCAAGGTAAAGAGTGGTCAGTTCCAAACATGAGATAGGAGAAAGATCAGAGAGGAAGATTTTTTTAACCGTTCTTTAATAGAACGAGCACTGGTAAAGCCAATAGGTCTAGATTTATTATGCTAATGCATGGCCCATTAACACTGTAGAGGGAGATAGACAGAATGGAACAAACAGGAGCTGACTGAGAGTGGTATAGTTGGAAAGAAGTCCCTCATGCAGTTCAACGCAAGCACTTGAGCGGAGGTGGAAGAATACACCCAAAGGAGCAAGGGCACCACTGCAAGCGCAGGCACAGTTTTTGGAGCTAGACAGGAAAGCATCAGGTGCCAAAAGAGCTGTCAGTTAATTATGGATGTGTCACACTGAGGACCTGATTCACAAAGGGCCTCCGCGCACTCGTGGCGCAGGCCCCGCACTCGTGGGGGAGTGTCCGCATTCAGCGCGAAATCTCCAGAATGAGAATTCTCATTGTGCAGATTCCGCCCCGAGTGCGTAGACTCCCCCACGAGTGCGGGGCCTCCGTCATGAGTGCGCAAGGTTCTTTGTGAATCAGGCCCTGAGTTTCCAGGGCATGAACAGAATGACTCTAGAAACGTTTTAGTCATTTTAAGCACTTACGGAGGTCGGCTTTTTGTCTAAATGTCCTGGGGTGCATGGACCTTTGTTATAAGGTCCTGTGGTTACTTTGCAGCCAGGTTAGAGGTAGATAGACTCATACACTGCATCATACTAAACACTGAAAATGTGATTAACGTAAACATTCTTGATAGTAAATCTTTGCATATATTATTTTATGTTGTTGAATAGTGACGCCATCCGGAAATGTTTCAATATTGATATGCATTGTGTTTGACAATGTATTTTGGTTTTAATTATTGTGGTGACACCCTGACAAAGTAAACAGCCTAACATTTGCCAAGTCTAGCCCTCATTTTGTGTTAGGCATTTAGGAGCAATAATGTGTTTTTTGGGTACAGAGCTTATAGGTGTACAGACCGTTAGTGGACAAGTGACACGGGTACTTTTAGGGGGTTACCTTACTTGCGGGACCTTTCTTTACTATGTGCCCTCTGTTTTTTGTGAGGCCCTTTAGAGGGTGGCACTTAATGCATTTCCATCTGCTATTCTATTTGCATTTGTTTATTTGTGCGTAGTACTTAGTAGTGTATGTAATAAAATACTTTACCTTTTTAAAAGAAAAAGAACTGACTGGACAGTGAAATATTGTGTTTGTTGCATTGCTGAGTTGTGAGTCTGTTGCCCACAGCACCTCCCATCAGTAAGTATTGGACTGCTTTTCCTTACTACCCTGAGAGTCAAGTGCTAAAAATGGGTAATTTGTTCCCAGGTGGGGGGTCCGAAGTACAGAGGCCCCAAGACACCAGTGACGAAAGACCCCAGTTGTTACAATTGGGTCCTATTACCTCTTATCTGCTCTGGGACCCTCTGACCCAGACTCCTTACAAGAAGAGAAACAAAGCGCACTAGATGGAAGACATGTAAACAAAAAGATACTACATTTTTATTCAGGAAGGGGCAAGCCTGGGCAGAAATGCCTGGTTTTGTAGCTGGAGTTTAATTGGCTGGTAAAAGGAACCAGGGAGCACAAAGCTTTTAGTTGTGCTCGTGTTATGATCCCAGTAGGATAAAACATAAAACAATATGGTGAATGGACAATACTGTGAAGCATTCTTGTGTAAATGAGTTTATCAGAATTTGGGGTACAAATTGTGTAGTAACAACAATATAGGGAATGGGGCCACCCAAAATTGCTACAAGGAAAAAAGGAGGCTCTATCTCTGTCACATTCAAGGATTATTTACAATGCAAACAGGAATAGTATTGAGTAAGCTTCCCTCATCAGTAGTGTTTGCAGATATTAAAGCTGTTTTGACTGATAAGGGAACTATTTGCTGGTTCTACAAGTTTGCTAGAAAATAGCTTGCAAAAGGGATTGAATGTTTATATCACTGTTCTTGCATAAGGGTCCGTCAGAGCTTTGATAGCTTCATTATATCTCTATTGAGAACATGTCCCAGTATTCAGGATATTAAATTAAACTATAGTGAAATTGACATTGTATCTTCTTTGGTGTATCCTAACTACTATGAAACTATGCTTGATCGACAGTTGCAGTAGATAACTTACATCGTTATAATTGGAATTTCTTTTGCTTATCTCATGTGAGATGTAGTTTAAGGTTATAAAGCCAGATTAATGGGATCTTTGGAAGGTTTATAAACATATAGAGATCATCCATATGTGAAATAACACTAGCTTTGCCCTTGTGTCCACAGCATACAGTAAGCCACAAACAATAACCCAACAGCTTCTTGAGCCTGAACGGGCGAAGGAACTGAGTAAATCTACACCAGCCCTCCTGTCAGAGGTAAGTGTGCTTCACACACTCAGGCCGACACTTGCTCCTTTCGGTTATGGGGAATCTTGGGTTTGCCTTCAGACATGGTTTGTGACGGTAAGTACATGCCATATTTAGATGACGGTTTTAGATCATTTTAGACATGCTGCCTTTGAGAAATATATATTGTCATGCACAAACATCCAGGGTTGAAGATATTGAAAACCAATAATGCAAATTTGAGAGTTTTTCTACATCTAGAGAGATCAATTTATGAGATAATGACATATGAGATAATAAGTTGGACTAGATGCCTTAATCATACATATTTATAGTATTATAAGTCACCGAGAAGTTCCATGGCTTCAGCACATGCCCATAAATCAAGTGCCTTTATAAGGTAGGGTTATCAATGATAATTACCCTTATCCTGATATAAAATATGTTTGGATGTATGTTTTTTAATACAATACTTTTCTTTGCTCCAAACATGCTTGATGTCCTCTACTCCCCTTCCCCCGCTGAACATCGCTGTAGATTCAATTTTGCGCTGAACATGAATTATAAACAAACCTTAATAAATACCTTTTTGAAAATGGGAGGTTAGAAGGTTAATTATTCCTACCTTTTCTTTGTTTTCCCTCTTATTTTACCTTGAAAGTAAATTTTTTCTTCAGTTTCTTCTGTGATTTTTTGGGTTTTAATTATATTGTTTGTTTGTCTTATTCCTATACATGCCTTACAAAAGATAACATTTATGGTTTTTGAATAGTTTTTGCCTAGATTCTGTGATATGGTGAGAGGTGAATCTAACTCATTAAGAAGCACACATCCTAAAGAGGTGACTAATAGTCTATTTACCCTGCCGACGCCCAGATTCTATACATTTTGTTCTGGGACAGTGCAATTTTGCTACAACATCTGCACTAACCAGCAAACAAAAATGTCTAAAGTGACACTTGTCATTTTCCACTCGTCAGTGAGTGAAAATATCAGTGCAAAATCGCCTATAAAGCACGTAAAAGGGGATTGTGAGAAATGATGGCCGTAATTATGAACTGGTCCGATAAATGCAGTGGAAAGTGCTAAATCTTTCTTCTGTATTTACATGTCTAACTGCTAATTTGGTGAATAGCCGGAGCTTTCTCCTGCACATATCTAGGAATTACTCAGAAGCAGCTGGTGTCAGGGTAAGGTGGCGGGGCAGCGCCGGGGGAGGGAGGTGGCGGGGCAGCGCCGGGGGAGGGAGGGGCACGGAGACGACAATAACAACACACACAAAAAAAGTACTTACTTTCCGTATCGCCACTCTTCTGCCCTTCTGGCTCCACTGCAGCACATGCTGAGGCTCCCAGATACCCCTACGGCCAATCCAGATGCTGCTCTCATGCTGATGGCAGCATGAGAGAAGTGCGGGGATTGGCCTGCGCGTCCTGGATTTGCGCTCTCAGAGAAACTGGGAGCCTGTGCCTGCTGTCTCCAACCCAGGAACGCAGCTCAGGTTGGACACATCTCAGTGTGCATTTCGGTTTGGCCATCCTAAGACAGCCGGCCAAACCCATATGCGCCCTTAGCAGCAGTGCCCACCACTCCTTCTATGCCCATCATCACGATGGCACCGCCCCCTAGACTTGGCCCCATGGAGAAAAAAAAATGATGATAAACCTGTGCTATCATTTTATTTTACAAGTTTTGCATCTGCTGGCGGGGGGGGCGACACTCCTACGCCATAACGGAGGAGCCGCAGCTGGAATTACTGCAAGATATGTGGCATCACTAGGTTAGCTCAAGGCCTTGTAACTCTGGGGATGTTTAATAATGGTGCAAGGCAGAAAAAACATGTCCTGCAACATAACTATTTTTTCGCCACACACTATTACCGGCACATTCACTAGCAGGTCCGGTCTGTTACAGACTGACAAACATTAGGAATCTAAGGAGTACTGAAGAAAAGAATTGCATCATTAACTCTTAAACAGGCTTGAAAAGGGCAACCCACCCTAGGAAAAATTAGGAAAAGTACCATCACTTTCTGCATTATTTTCAAACCCAATTAGTTATCAATGTTATTTGCTAAATTGCTTCATAAAGAGTGGAAGAA
This sequence comes from Calotriton arnoldi, assembly GCA_963921515.1. NCBI lineage: Eukaryota > Metazoa > Chordata > Amphibia > Caudata > Salamandridae > Calotriton > Calotriton arnoldi. Next base: position 617,574 of record CAWUFW010001537.1, read on the forward strand.
CCTTAATATTTGATTTCATTTATTTAATGATGTAAGCTGTTTATGATTTCATATTAAGAGCACCATTATGCCTGGGCTTGTAAAAATGGGGTGGTAATACCATTTTTGGACCCGGGTGTGGTATTACAGGAAGTGGAATCTTTCCTGGTAAAACTGGGTGGGATCCCACACCCAGTAAAATTTGTATTCTCGTGCCGTGGTACCTGTGCAGAAAACATGCAGAAGTACCACGGCCACAACTCGTATTAAGGCTTTGCATGTGTAAAAGCAGGCATTTTAGTCAATTCACTACTGTCTGTAAATTAAGATGCCATCTTTGTGTTTTTTTTGGGTAGACCGAGTCTGATACAGCATCTGAGATCAGTTTTCAGTTCAGCAGGCACCGGAAGACCCGAAGCAGCGGCAGCCACTCTTCTGATATGGCGTCAGTGTCCTCGGTACGTGCTCTAAAGTATGAAGAAGTACTACATTGTAACCAAATATGAGTGCAGCCTGCACAAGTGAAGGAAGTATGGCGTGGGAGAGCCGCAGCTTTGTGCCTGCGCTGCAGATTCATCAAGATTTTGCGTCAGTGGAATATCATGCACAGTGGTGCAAAGTCTTAAACATTTGTTTAATTCTCAGCGCAAAATGTTTTTGAATTGGGAAGTTGTCATAAGAGTAAATCCAATATTACTTAGCACTGCTTTGCATTACTTTGCATCAAGGACCTGTCCCATGGGTGGTATTTGGAAGTTAACATCCACCCAACCACCCACTCTATCTGCTAAAATTGCTATACACAGCTCTGCATTAAAAAAAATGGCTCCTGGAGGCAGGTGTTAAGGAAAATGTTTTAATTTCTCCTAACTTTTCGCAGATTGCCTTTATGGAAAGTTTTAAAGCTAGTTTTATCATAGTATTTTGTACTGGCAGGGCACGCAGCAGCCTTTTTGTGTGCCAGCGATGGAGGAGAAAGCAGAAGCGCCCTTTCTTAATAGATACGCCTCGGCAGTGTTCTTTCTCCCTGCGCAATATAGCGCAGGAACTTTAGCTCCTGCACTGCATTGCAATAAAATGTTATAAAATTGCGCCTCCATGTTTTAATGCTGTTGTTCTGCCCCTGCGGGGCAAACTTGTCTGTGCAATTTGAAAAACCATGTGATGTGCCACTCCTCCCATGGTTTCCTCGCTGTCTCATCAACCCTATCCTCCTCTGATGGCAAACAGTGGCGGGGTTGTAACAGGGATTCCCTAATGCACTTCTATTAGCATGACGATTGTTTTTATTTCCATTATGTGCACAAGTGCAGCAACTGCCCTTGTACCAATCATTGTAAAAGGCATTTTAAAACAAGCACTTGTGCAGTAAAGCAGTCCCTGCTGCTTAAAGTGTAGTACGAGTGGCGGCTGGTTGGGAACAGAGGAATGGGGCGGGAAGGGAGGGTTTAGAAAAAAAAAGACGTACCGTTTTGTTGCCAGCCACCGCCTCTCCTCCGATGCAGGAACAGGAAGCACCCAGGCTCCCAGACTCCCCTAGCCAATCACAACGCTGCCTTACAGCAGCCGTGGTTCGGCGCTCAGACAGGGACTGGGAGGCTGTGCATGTTCTCCACCCAGACTCTACAACACAGCCAGTGGAGAGCAGGCAAAGTGCGCATCATATTTTAGCCAGCCCAAAATGCCCCGCCCAACTGTCATGCGCACTTAAGGTGCAGCAGCAGTAACTCCTCCTACCTCTATCAGGCTGTGACAAGATCAGCCCCGCGCCGCCCCAACCTGGCTGGCTCCTAACAGAAGAAAATTATAATAATGTAACATTGCGTTATTGTCATTTTCTTTTTCTTTTTACACTTAGTGGGGCGCCGCCCCTGGTAAGTATGGAACCCTTTAAGGCCCGTATTAGGCAGAGTTCGAGTCCCTCATTTCCTGATGCAGTCTGTCATTACAATAATGAGCAGTGGTGCATTTCTTGCGGCTGGTTGTTTTGAGGACACTGTCCCAAATCAGAGGATGGTTCAGTGCTTCATGCGCTGTCCTGGCATGTCCTCTGTGTCTTGCATGGCCAAAAACACTTTTAGCAATTAAACACACACTAGGCCTGTTGAGCTGCTTCTCACATGCAGAGAGACGCCCAAAATGTGGACTTCAAATATTCCCTATATGGTTGATTGAGAAAGCTTTTGGGGCATTTGTGATTTAATTTTCAAAGCCGGAGAGCACACGAAGGGCTTAATGCAAAACATGCAGAGCATACGTAGTAGCAAGTACCACCTAAACGAGCACCAGGGAGTTTTGCCAAAGTAGTGTCGGCGGTGCAGTCGTGGAAAAGTAATGCAATTGAGGTGAACACCTTCACGTCATAAATTTACCTTTTTTCTAAAGATGCTTGCAAATGTAAACCTCCATCAGTGTGATCCAGGTATAAGGGCTGCAGAAAGTATTTTCAAATGGTGCCTATTTAGGAAGGAAGGGCATTTCGAAAAATGGGAAAAGCATTTGTGAAATGTATTGTAATTGCATTTATATAGCACTTACACCCCCTGACTAGACGTTGAAAGTGCTTTGTGGTGAATAGCAAACTACTCCGATACCCAAGGTTAGTAGTTAATCCAGTGGTTACTGGTTACTCTTGGTTATTGGTATTAGTCGTGTGTTCTCAAGGAAACCCTCCGATGCATTTACTTTGTGATAGATTAAATGAATAGACGCTGTAAACTTCCCAAGTCTACTAATGAGGATAACCTTCAGATATGTCAGGGGTTATGGAAAACTGCTTCACCCCACTATCCTGGATGTCAATTAGGGATCACCAGGGGTCGCATCTGCAACCCCTGCCTTGCCCCTGGTGACCGTTGGCATTGCTTCTGCGACCACTGGCCCAGAGGTGGCAAAACCAATACTAGGAACACAGGGGCAGCTTATACTTGTGGACTTTGGGTGGGGCTCCACTTTCCTTGTTTTCTGTCAATATTATATTGCACTAATTGTGAATAATATATTATTCATGTCTAGTATAATAAAAATGGAACACATTTACCTGGAATATGACCCTTACTGGCAGCTGAGATAGGTAAACAATACTTTTAAATGTATGTTGTGTGCATGCTTGTGGGTGAAAGTCTGTTTAAGTGGGTGTGCGTATGTGTAAGCATGTGTGTGTGAGTGAAAGTATAGGTCAAATGGCGTGTGACGTATTTCTGCTACCCTTGGCATTTTGGTGAATTGATGTTCATGCCCAGTATTATATGTGAGCGGCATAAATGTCCGTGCGTACATTCTGAAATGCACTGGTGGCTTATGCATATGCCCGGGAGCTTTGTGGTCGGGTCACCGTGCTGTGTAATACCTAAGCACGCGACAGAAGGTCAGATGTCTCCGCTCGCCTTCTAGTAGCTCCTTGCATCGCTCATATACATCGGGGTAAATTGTTGCCGTTTTCTGCATTTTATTTACTCTAATCTCACTTGCCATTAAGAGTGTGGGCTGCTGTAGGGTTTTTTGTTTGTATGGCGCTTATAAATGAGCTGTGAGGGTTCAGGTTTTGTCCAGTACCTAATATGGGATTCTGCCCTTGCCCTCTGTTCCCCTCCACCTTCCTGATTATCTTATTGATGTGCGTCACTGCAAATTTACGACCCTAACGATTGGAAATCTCACTCCTCAACCTTCCTTAAATCAAACGCTGACTGACACGCAATTTGCAGCCGGTCCTCACCTGCTCCTTCTCCCGCCTCCGGGCTCGGCGGCATCTGTCAGCACCTGTCATGCTGTCTCAGAGCTCCAGACTTTCTAACTGTATAATATTCGCCATTATCCTCACCCCTGCCTCTGTGGGCCCCCCGGCACCTTGTCCGACACACAGATATCTCGTAGTGACGTTAAGACGGACGTTACCTAGTACATGGAGGACATCACCAATAAAGAGCAGTGCCCCGGGTCGGACTGCGCCAGCTCCCTACTGCCCCCTCCTGGGCCTGCACTGACACTGCGCTCTTCTCTCCACAGATCAGCAACAGCGTGCTGAGTGTGTACAGCGGTGACTTCGGCAGCGTGGATGCGCAGGGCATGGTCCAGTTTGCCCTGGACTACGACGAGAAGAACCGAGAGTTCCAGATTTACATCGCTCAGTGCAACGATTTGGCTGTGGTGGATGAAAAGAAAGGACGCTCCGACCCGTTAGTGAAATTTCTTTTCATACATGTTCTCTTATTTGTGATATTCACCGAGCACTGGAAACTGCAGGCAACGTGTCATGATGCCATAGAGTTGTCTAATATTATTGTCTTGTATTAAAGTGCACTGGCTCCCACAGCATTTTTAAAAAAAAAGCAAACATTGCAGTTTTATATAGCGCGAATTCGACCCCAAGGTACCAGAGCGCTTTACATTAGCACCACTTGCATTACAGACAGACACATTTTTTTTAAGCACAGAGAGCTAAAGTGATTTGCCCAGAATCACAGGAGGTTTGAGCCTCCTGCCTGGTTCCCCAGCTTCAAAGTCATCATCTCTAGTCTTAGACCGTAGTACATAAAGTGGCAGAGGGTTGCAACTGGCATGTGCATCTGCTTTCTGTGCCCCTAGGCCTCTTTGGTATTACAGAAAGGGCCGCAGATGCTTGTGTGGCCCTATTTGTAAAATAGATAGCACTGGTGCACATGTAGCGCCACACCAATCCAAAGGAGACGTGGCCCCCCAGTCGTGGCCGGCATGACTCGTGGGTGGGGGGTCACGCAGGGAGGGGGGGGTTAATTTAATAAAAAAAATTAAAAATTAAACTTACCTTCGCCTCCGGTCCCGCGTTGCGTGTCCTGCTCTCTCTGCTCACAGGAAGCAGAAGCAGGCAGCCTCCCTCTCCTCCCTTAAGCCAATCACAACGCTGCAATGGCAGCTTTGTGATTGACTAGGACGCCATCCGTACAGGCGTCTATGGGGAAGCCATTTTCTCCATGCAGGCTGCATGCAGCCTGCATGGAGAAAACGGGAGAGTGCTCATGACTGGTTTGGTCGGCCCTGGGGCCCACCAAACAGTCAGTGCCCATAACATTGGGCTAGCCACTCCTCCCCGACCCCCGCCCGCCCCCAACCAAACCCTTTTGCTTTCTCGCAGTGCGAGAAGCAGAAACATAAAATTGTATTTATACCATTTTATGTTTCTGCTTCTCGCACTGAGAGAAAGCAGTGGGGTGACGCTCCTCCGCCCACGTGGAGGAGCCGCCCCTGGTGGTCCCAGGAATAGCCATGGCACCCACCCACAGGTGCGTGCAATAACTCACTGCACCCCCATGCAGGAAGAACTCAGTCCCCGTTTTGAAGTGCAGGCTGGGTGCCACTTGCACTGTGAATAAATGAGTAGCTGCTTCAAACAGCCTTTCACTAATGTGCTGCCCCCTGGGTAGCCCGCGACTTCTCTACTGCCAGGAGGACAGCACATTATATGGGCGCACTGTCCCTGCTTGAGCCTGGCACACCTCATTGAAGGTGCACCATGACGCAAATAGGGATGCACCACGATGCAAACAGGGACAGTGTGCCTCAAATATAATATGTCCACGGGTATACTGTTTGGAGAGGCGGTTGTTTTGCAGCCCCGTGCTTCCACAGCATTTGTGATGCGACTCAGGCAGTTCTTTCCGCTGTGTTAGATGTACTACTTCGCAGCTGCTGTACGTCGTGGCTAAAACACATTGGTAAAGCCAGTAGCTCTTGCATAGGTGAGATGTATTGGCTTTGCCAATACTTGTTTAGCCAGTGTCTGCCAAAGCCACTGCCTCCCTCTTGCAATATAAATCCTATATTTATACTAGGTCAGGCCAAATGGAGGACATCTAAGCTAATGAGCTCTAGACGACCATTCCCAGACAAATTATAATAGGAAGGTGCATGGATTGAATGATACAGTATTGCCCTCCCAGTCCATAAACTGAAAACAAACCCATAGCATGGGGGCAAGACCGTGAGCCAGAAGTGACCCAATAAAATAATATCCAATCTATCTTACTATTGAAAGGATATGCGGTCTCACCTTGAATCCCATCCTTTCACATAAGCCTTAGAAGCGTTTGAGCTGGTGGAAATAAATCCTCAGAAACTGCATTGGGAGGGGTGCAAAGGCAGTTGCAGAGGAGAGGACAACATCTTGATTGTCTAAAGGAACAACACTAGCCAAGCTTAATTGCTTTAAAAGCGTCACTGAAATCATGTCCTGTACTATGAACAGAGAGTGGTAGGCAGAAAACTCTAAGTCACAAATCTTAACAGAAGAGAAACAGGCACAGATGGTTGTGACCACCTATGGAGATGAGGAACCAGGGTAGAGTGACCTGAAAATAGAAAAGGAACAGGCTAATTCTAGTCCTGTGACCACGTAGCAGCTCAAATTGTCAAAAATCCTCCATGAAAAAGCTGATATAAAATAACCAGACTATCTATCATCTTTACCAGTGTCCACAAGCCATGAATAAGTGAACCCAAAGACATTCTTTGGACTAAATTCCTTGCGTGGCTTAAGTGTAACAAAGGAACTGGGATAATACAACCTTAAGAAATACAAGCTAGGAGGCTGCTGCACCATTAGTAATAGAGGCAGTGCCTAATTTGAGCCAGTGGATGCCGGTGGAGGTGATGGGGGGTGGGGGCACTGGCACTCCTTTTTGCAGACTGCCACTTATGTTCTGCATCAGATGTTGTACCATGACAGGGGAGAGAAAAAGACACAAAGCAGAAAGACAGAGTCTGATAAAGACGGCAAAACCGTCACAAAGGGAGAAAGCAGGAACCTGCTAGAGTGAGATAAAGGGGCAGGGAGTGTCTGGTTGTGAATTAAAAGAAATGAAGTGGATTTAAGACTGCACAGCTTTGGTATTCGGTGCTGCTGCATTTAATTGCACAAGCCACAGGTTTCTGAGTAGAGTTTTGGGCACCAGCACTCATTCTTGTACAAATTAAGCACTCAATACAGGCTGCAAAATCATGGACTGTTGTGGGGAACAATACCCCTTATTTCATAGGGCTAGGGAAGGGTTGGGACAAAACAAATCAACAATCAAATGTGAAGATTTTCCAAGGCGAAAGGGCAGATGTAAGGAACAAAATCGGAAAATCAATGGAAGTTGTGTGTCAAGATTTCTGCAACCACAGCCTCCTCCTCTGAAGGCCTTGCAATCTCTCTCTGTATCCAGTCGACTGAAGGGTGGTCCCCTTGAGACATCCTTGTAAAAAAAAACTCTGTTTCAGTTAAGTCTGAAATGGTTTATTGCAAAAATTAGGGCTTGGAGATCATGGACAGGGGGATTCACCCATATATTAGCAGTGGAGCTAGTGTCACTGATACAAGGCAGAGCCCAAATTATCGAACACATGACCAAATTCTCACTAAGAGAGCAAGCAGGTGCCTAGCTGAGCTCATGTGAACTAGTCGATGGCCTTTTTGAGTACCAAAAATGTAAATAATTTCAACTGAGGATGTGGGTTTTCAAACTTTGATATCTTGTCCCCGGAACGCTGCACATCTAAGTCTCAGAGATGAGTACATCAAAGAAGCTAAAGTAAAAAGAGCAAGGAAACATGGCTGCAACAGGTTACAGTTACACTAAAACGAGTCGTTGTGTTTACACTGTTCACATCCCCATGGTATAGTAAAAGGAACCTGAGGACAATACATGAAATCATAATCCTATAAATATTACTTTACATGGTCCTTCCCCGCCCAACCTTCTGGATCTGCACGGGAAATAGCACACAGTGTAGGATGATTCATCACTACTCCGTTTGAAGAATTTAGGTCCAATGATTATATACCGAGCAGAAAGAGATTGTGTAGGTTCCCAAAGGGAAGACACCTGGACAAATGATGAGTGATCAGGTTGGATCATGGGATTTCTTTGAGACTCATTACCACAACAAATTTCTCATGTTTCATTTTCTTGTATTCTTTATTTCTTGACTATTCTTCTTTCACCTCAAGTAAAGATGGATTAGGCTCCCACTCCTTTCTCCATTGAATTTGTTTTTTAATTTAAATGGTTACATTAATGTATATTGTTGTATCTTTCTGGCAAAGACCTAATGAAAGAATTCAGAATAAAAGCAAAAAACCAATAATTTTTTTTTTTTTTAACTTTTATCTTTTTTTATTCTCATAGTAAATATTGTTCCAAGTGGAGAAATTCCTTCCCATAAAACCACTTAAACTGTAGGCTTGTGTGGGTAGTTTTCACAAACAAATTGACACACATACTCAAGAAGTGGTGCATACATTGAGCATGGAAAACCATTACTAAGTGTTGTGAATGGCTTTGTGGAAGCACAGTACATTCCTGGAGACCCCTGGTCCTCAACTGCATAAAACATGTTTTCATCCCTAACCTAAAACGTGCACATCTGGAACATCTATCAAACTTGCAGATTTTCATACATTTAATCTGTGGCTGTAAATGTCCTCAGATTCTTTTTCTTTGAAGTAGTTCCTGCTACGCGAGGCCCACAGGTGTACTTTTACTCAACTAAAGTATTTAACAGGTGTTGTGAAACAAATACATAATTGTTAACAGATCTTTTATATAACTTTTCATATTATTATAATCAAAGAAGACAAAAGAAAGGTGAAGGGGAGACAAGTAGGAAAAATGGGAAAGATTTAGGAATTATGAAATAAAAGAAAAAGTGAGTGCAGCTGGGACCAGATCTTTAACACTTAAACCATAACAAGTGGCTTCTATAGAAAAGGGAATATAGAATGTGGACTTGTACAGCAAAGGACCACTGCCTGCAACCTAATTTAGAAAACAGCCTGTAATGGCAGTAATATTTCAGCTTCTTTAGGAATTGTTTATGTTAACTGTATATATTTTGGGGACATTACAACAATTTAAAAGTCTCTTTAAAGACACCGTTTTCCATCCTGCTCTTATATTTACCATTAATGTACCTGTCATTAATGTCTAGCTGGAGACAGACCTAGGCCTAGAAAGAACAAGCAGAGAGGAGACAAACCGAATTTGGGTCTCAAAGCTTAAGTACCAGAGAACCTCTCACGTTTTATGATGGCCAGCATGAGGACCTTATCAAGTTACGCTTTTGTTTGTATTCTGGTTCTTGTAGATTTCTGTTTTTCATTGCATATGCTGGAGTACAATATGAAAAGATAACATCCTGCCTGACCTAAATGCTGTTCTCAGATTCGTACGCTCGACGACTGAGATGGTGTACACTGTAGACTTATTCTCTAGATTACAGGACCAAACCACAGACCACAAATAACAGTCAGGCTTCAGATAAACTGTGGAGCAGTGGTTACTGGCTCAGACTGCATCGCTATACATCTCTATTGCTACAGAGATTGTCTACCCCTATCCTGGAGGAACATCTCTGCACCTTCATTTTCCCTAAGTTCCACCCCAATAGAGGAGAGGCATAGCTTCCGTTAAGTAATGTAGAGGAAAGTGGCTGGTGTTAATGCCCCCAAGCCCCTTCCAGATCATGCCCCACCCTGACCATTCCCACTCTCGGTCCATAACCCTTTCCATAATGGCACTGCCCCATGGACAGTAGCATTGTCCACGGTGCTTTGTGAGAATCTGCACTCTGATTGCCAGTATAAACACAAAGGTAGTTCCTTTAGTGTGCATCTGTTATTTAGGGGAACATACACCAAACCCTGACCTCTGTCCAGTTTATCATGAACTGAGGGTGCTGGGGTCCTACACAGCAGGGGCCTTTGTGCCATGATGACATAGTTAATACTGACTGTTTACTCGTTTGATTCACGCCACTTTGGCTCTACAGAGGTCGCCGCGATCCAGAGGGCTTTCAGGTGTTTTTGGGTCCTGTAATTCAGGGCTTCTTCCAAAGAGAAGAACTCTGATGCTGCTTCATGAACCATAAGACCGAATGACCTGTGAATTTCTCCTGCACTAATACTAGACCTAACACACTGATCTCACTAGCTCCTGGCAAGATAATTCAGTGAGTTAACTATTCACAATTAACATCAGTTGGCATTTAAATCCCTGGAAGCGCTTCTCAGACATTTATTCGTGGAGACTGATTAATAATGTACAACTGAATTGGATAATAGTTACAACAGTGCATTGTCAGCATACCTTGTCAAATTTACATTCACCAATATAGGGAACACTGTCAATGGGTCTCCAGGTGCTGGGATCATTGCCTCCTTAGTTATCCTCAAATTAATAATAATTCGCCAGGCTATTTGAAGGAAAGTCAAAGAATATTTGAGAGGAAAACCTATGTTTGTGTTTTTTCACCATAGTAATAAAATGCTAACTGGCTAGTGCTTGACAAAAATAGAGCTAATTGTGAATTCATTGAGTTTCAGGGTACAAGGTCAACAATTAGCCATGGTCAAATTTAACACACGTTTTTTGATGAGCCTTGACTTATCCTGACAATATATGCTCTCCTTCATTATACAGTACGTAGAGTAGTTTCCATTTACTCAAACACCTTAGCTAAAGCACAGAAGACAAGCTGCTGAGATCATTTTATGTCAGCAATCTTAGTGTGCATGTGTTGATAGGCACATTGTACCTCCAGATAATGTCACAGCCTCAGTTTTACTGATTTGTAACCTGGCATGTGCTTCCAAAATGTATTCACAATAGAATGTTATTAACCTGTAGTAGGGTCACCTACAACGTTCTCGCCATTCAACTTCCTAAATCCTTTATTATTCCTGATGAAGGCTCTTCTGATCATCCACAAGACGAAATATGTTGACTGGCAATAGTGCACCCTTGGATAGTGTAGGTTTTGCACATCAACACAAGTAATTTCTGGAATGCCACAATATTGTAATTGGCTAGACCTTAGAGAGGCAGGACACTGTGTGCAAATAGATGTATGTATACAATGGTCACCATTAATTAATTTGATTGATCCATCACTGGTGTCTTCACATTACCTGTGTGGATACATGGCAATCGCTTTTGTAAAAATACATTTAATTTTACTTAAATGTAAAAATAGTATGAATAAATGGAGCCAATGTATGTGGCAGATTTGTCACTCCATTCATGCTCTAGACGTGTCACTTTTCTCCTCTGTTATCAATAGTAAGAAAGAAATATATGAAAATAGACTTTACAATGTCTTCATGTAATGACTACAGTATTGTAGCCTGGCCCTTGACTGTTAGCAGAGAATTTGTTTGAAATATGTATCTCTTTTATCAGCTTATTATGGTTTCTCACTGGAGCATTTATCTATATTGAGCATCCAGTTCACAAGAAGTTCAAGGTTTCCACCATACCTTGATCTAGCATTTGAAGGGGCCATGCCATTCTGCCACTCTGTGCCTATCTTTCGGTTAGTGGGGTGGGCTATTGAACCTCCACAGGGGGGTCTCCATGTGACAACAGTATCACATTGGAGATTGCTGTCTGAAAAACTACAGTAAGCTCTCCGCTGGACTGTCCTTTTTCCGTAAAGCATGTTTCAGAGCTCTCAATTTTCCTAGGTCCATATGTGAGTAGCTCATCCAGTCCAGGTTTTGGCATGGCATTTGGACTGTAGTCCTGTTTGTCCCTTGATGAAATCAAGTCCCAGAATCCAAAGCAAAAACCTGGACAGGATGAGCTGCGCTCGCATGGACCTGGCAAACTCGAGAGCTCTGGAGTCTCATACTGGGACATCCACTGGCAGAAGCAGGGATACCCCCCTCACTCTCAGGAGGAACTGCAAAGGATACTAGAGTTACCAATGACCACGTCACTGCGATGTCATCATGTCAATCTTTCCAATCCAAGGCTTTTCTTTTACAAATCAATTTTGACAGGTGTGTCCAATCTGTTCAATGAGCTGAAAGAAGATAATTCCCAGAACAAACTTATTTATTAAAGAAATAACCAGAACTGGGAACAAAATCAGTGACAAGACTGGTGAAATGCATTGGAAAATACAGGTCTAGCCAAGGTCATGCTAGTTGATCATGGACAAACCACATTTGAACTTGGTTTGTCATTGAACCTAAAATCAAAGCTTCACAGTACAGAATGACAGAGGGTAATCTGCCTCTCTTTTTTGCTTTATTATTGTCCTTTAAGTACTTTATTCACATCTAATTACCGCTCTACTTTATTAAATGAAATATACAGTACTAATAGGGTTTTATGTAAAATCTCAAATAAATGCAATATAGCCATCTGTTTCTTTTTTAAGGCAAATATCAACTCATGTTAATCAAATTATAATAATAATGTATATTTAAATTTAAATATTTTTATTAGAAAGACGCACAGCCAGAAACTCAGAAAAGGGTAAATCAGCAGCCACGTTCATGATAATTTTGTATTTGAAACACTTTTATTGAGTTACTGAATAAAGAACTACCTAGTGCTTGAGGAAAACCTGCATTTAACTTGCGAAAAATCTATTTTGCTGAAGTTAGGAAAACAAAGTGAAGCCTTAAAAGGAGTCTCAATCCTTCATAGCCGCAAGGGTTCAAAGCAAGTAATTTTGCTAAACTTTTCAGGTTGGTTTGAATGAAATTAACAAATTAAATACGCATTGATAAATTTGTCCATATTTGACGTGAAGTTTCACCATAAAGTTGGTATATATTGCTGCAGTGGTCAACCTGTCCTACTCCGGGAGACCGCACAATTGTTAGGAGTTAGGAGGGACTGTAATATTACAATAGGCCAGTTCTTGTCTTATGGTCTCCTTACTCTTTCGACCAGATTGACAGGGAGCTTAAAGCACACCATGTGCCTGGGACACTTAGAATGATTTTGGAACTGGTCAGTGCTAAATTGGTTGATACTAGAGGAGGATAAAAAACAATGATGCGGGAGGCAAATGAGCCATAAATATAGGGAGAGTCATGGAAGATGTAGTATGGTTCGATTTGACAATCCTGTAGCCACAGTCTTAGGAAATGCTCGTTTCACACTCATACAGTTTCATTATTGCTACAAACATATTTGGCTATAGGCCGACTGTGCAGGGAATTTGGCTTGCATTCATGCCGCTGCCTGTTGCCACTCAGAAAAAGGGAATGAATGACTTACAAAGTATGCAACTCCACAGATTCCTTTTCCACACATATACCTTTACTACACATGTCTTTACCACTCATGGTAAGTATATGATAAGTATATGTAAGGTAAGTATGAATAATTTTGTATTTTTTAAACAACGCAAGTTATATTTTTTTCCCACTACCTAGCCCTGAACCCTAAAATTACCATTACCTCCCTTTATCATTGCCCACCCCTAAACCCTAAAATTACCCTTACCTCCTATACCACGACTCACACCCAAACCCTTTATTTTTTCCTAAATATCATAATAACTGTTATTTAAAATAAAAAAACTTACCTGTGTAGTAAAGGCATGCATTGTAAAGGTACCAATACTTACCTACGTTGTTCTTACCTGCATGGTAAAGACTTAGGGCCCGATTCTGATGCGGGTTGGAAAAGCTTCCCGACCGAGGGCCTGATTCTGATGCTGTTAGGAAGGCCTCCTAACGGCATTTGCTCCTTCCAAATCGGATCGGGAACGTGTCTTCCCGACCGAGGGCCCAATTCTGATGCGGTTAGGAACAAATGTTCCCATTGAAGTCAATGGGAGTTCAACCACATCGTATCTGGAAACATCCGGATGCATCCTACTCTGCCGGTTGGACTTTCCCGATCCGAGTGGGTCGGAAACCATTTCCCAACCGATTCGGTCGGGAAGCTTTTCCAACCCGCATCAGAATCGGGCCCTATGTGGTAAAAGCATTGCGCGGTAAAGACTGCGTTGTAACGGCTGTCTCTCAGAAGAAGCTAACTTTATAAACATTGGTTCAGAGTGTTCGGTTCTTGGACCATTATAAGAGAGGAGGAGCAGGTTTGCAGAGTTGGCCTATGTATTGGCCAGAGCGTAGGGTTACCATGAATTGAAAATCAATACAGGTCTGTAGGATTTCAGGCTGGAGTAGAGAGGCCTGCATATGGGAGTCAGCTGAGACCATAGTCTCAGACCCTGCTCCCATTAAGTATACCTCGTTTAATCGCTATATACATCTATTCCCCGTAATTTGGGGTTACAGGCGGTGGAATCTTTTTTGGTAAATTCAGATAAAGATGAGGACCTTAAAGTGTTTCTCATGGAATTACTACACTTTACGCTTTACCATAGCTACTTCAACTGGCAAAATTTGTTTTCATTCAATTGTCAGGGACATCCATTTGAATCTGAGCTGCTCCAACCTACGCAAATTTGTTTATGTACAGATTTGAACTAGATCACATATTCAATCAACAAGAGTGGATTGATAATCTCAACATGTATTGTCGATACATAGATGATATTTTTATATTATGGAAGGGACCTCATCAAGAATTATCAGAAGCCATTGAAAGACTCAATACAGTGGATGACAGAATTGAATTTACCTCCACGATCAGCAAGATCCAGATCACATTTTTGGATGTTCTAATTACCAAGCAAGGTGGTCATCTCACTACCAGTGTGTACACCAAATCTACTGACCGGAATAATTTGCTTCACTATACCAGTTTAATCAATCGTCACTCAAAAACCATTTTCCTTTTTCTCAAATATTAAGGTTGAAATGGATTTCATCAAATGATCAACTATACAATAACAGTTTGATAACCGGGATAGAACAATTCAGACAAAGGGGTTATCCAAACCCTATTCTACAAGAGGCGGTTAGCAAAGTAGAAAACAAAACACAGGAAAGTTTGCTAATAAGTACAGACAAACCGAAAGACAATGAAAGTAGAATGGTTTTTGTATCTAAATTCTCTACTTGCAGTTACAGGATCAAAAACACCATATTGAAATATTGGCCAATGTTACGTATGGTAAAAGATTTCAGGGGTTTATTTGATAATCAACCTAGATTCGCATATTTGCGCACAAAAAATCTCAAACAAATCCTCAACAAAAAACATGACCAAAAGCATCAAAATCATCGGGGTACTTTACCTTGCATGAATTGTGGGGAGTTGTAATTCAATCATCAAAGGCAATACTCTGTTACACCCTACCGAGGTACAATTATCAAACTTAAAGTTACAGCCACATGCGACACTAGCAACGTAGTTTACATGTTGAAATGTCCCTGTGGATATGCATACATGGGAAAGACGGAGAGAAAAATGAAGATACGTCTCAATGAACACAAAAGCAACATTCCAACAAAAAATCAGAAATCTACTTTTGCAACTCATTTCAATGGTAACAATCGTAATGTAAGCCAACTCAGGTTTCTGATCCTTGAACAAGTTCCAATTATAGCTGGTAGAAACAATACTCGATTTTTGCTTCAGAGAGAAATCTTCTGGATCAACCATCTAGATACAGTTAATCCTAAGGGCCTCAATGAACGTATGGATTTAAGCTGTTTCCTGTAGATTCTTTTTTATCTCAGGGTTTAACAAATGGAGGTATAATGGGAGCAGGATCTGAAGTAAAAAAGTTTCAAAGACTACAAGACATTCGGTTTACCAAGCATGTTATGTTCATTGCAAACTTTATTTATCATCATTTTTCATAACACGCAGAGGAGGCTGGTACAACATGATTTTGGACATACAGGGCCCGATTCACAAAAGTAATCTGAGACAAAATCCTAACTTTACGACTTTAGGTATTCACAAAAGGCATTTAGTAGTAGTAAAGTTAGGATTCCTAACTTTACTAATACTAAACTGAGACAAAATCCTAACTTTACGACTTTCGGTATTCACAAAAGGCATTTAGTAGTAATAAAGTTAGGATTCCTAACTTTACTACTACTAAACTGAGATAAAATCCTAACTTTACGACTTTCGGTATTCACAAAAGGTATTTAGTAGTAGTAAAGTTAGGAATCCTAACTTTACTACTACTAAATGCCTTTTGTTAATACCGAAAGTCGTAAAGTTAGGATTTTGTCTCAGATTACTTTTGTGAATCGGTCCCACAGTGACTCACTATGATTATCAATATAAATGTTCAGAATTACTGTTTTATATAATATTCATCTGCCATAATACCATGTAACAGATGATTTATTACATCTAGGCCACTGTTAGATGCATTTATTGTATTGAGCCGAGATAATTTGATGACATGATTTTTTTTACATAGTGTATTATTGCACTTAGACGGTTACATACTTTAACTCCTGCATTTCTTTTTCACAGCGAAAAATAAGAGGGCAGCTGTTTTACATTGGGACAATCGGAGCTTTCTTCGAAAAATAAATGTTTTAACTCAAGGACAGCGTTTTTTCTATAAAAATGTTTTTTTTAATTCGATCACTGCTACCCTGATCGACACTTTTTATTACCATTACGGTCTTTATTTTTCACACTTGCAGTTTCGGGTTACGTTTATTAACATATTACACCAAGTCATTCACTTCCAGGTGAGAGAAGGGTTCATATCTGGTTCTCCGAAAATCGGAGAACGCTCACCTTTGCACTGCGGTAATCATTTCTGTGATACACCTCGTTTTCAATAGGTAAGTTCACAGTCACAGCACGATTATGTGCTCCTAATAGCTTTTTATCACAATTGTTCAGTAACATTAACTCTTTAACGTCATCTCTTAAAGATAAAACTTCTGGACCCTCAAAACTTAGGAACAGGTCCACACTTCTCTGCGACTAGCACATCCTGTTTCAGTAAGTCATTAACCCGCGTCGGGTAGTTCACTCTATCACGTTTGAAAGATGGGAATTAAGGTTCATAACGAACTGCACTCACGTCGTTTCACAGTTTATTTATTTATTTATATAGCGCTACATTCATCCCAACGGGATATCACGGTGCTGAGGAGGCGAGACCTGGTGCTGAGAAGATGGACAGGAGAAACTGAGGATCTGCTTAGGCGGGAAATAAATGTGTTTTTAATTTTTTCCTGAAGATGTTATAATCATTGATGAGCCGAAGTTCGACTGGCAGCCCGTTCCAGTGTAAGGCCGCGAGGTGCGAAAAGGTGCGTCCCCCGGTTGTAGCCTTTTTGATCCTTTTTGATTCTGCAAGCGCAAGATGCTGTGACCGTAAGCATCTGGGAGGGGTGTAGAATCGGATTTTATCTTGGAGAGTTTTGGGACCGATGCGGTGTAGTGCCTTAAAAGTATGCCCCAGGAGCTTGAATCGTGCTCTTTGGCGCACCGGCAACCAATGAAGTTGTTTCAGGCATGGTCGATTAATTCACACGCACGAGTTGTAAGATTTATTAAATGCCGGTTTAATATTCTTCACTTATCGGGCACCATCTTGCACGACATTTCTGAGCAACAATTCCTGTTCTATATAGAAAAGTTTTTTCACACCATAAAAACATCAATACACCTAGGGGCATATTATCAAAAAATGGCGATATTTATCGCTAACTCCGCTTAGCGTTATTTTCCTTATCGCCGCAGAACGCCGGAATCTATCGCCGCATTAGAGGCGTATTAGCAACACGCGATAGCTACCTTTTCCGGCGGAAATGGACGGCGATAGATTTAGCGTGCCGGCGATAAAAAAACGCACGCTAACGTGCAAAAAATGGCGATGGGCCAATCAGCGACAGAATCCCATTGCTAATTAGCACCAGGCCTGCATTTTACGCGTTCAGCGGGAAAATGCACTATAAAAGTCCCGCCAAGCTGGAAAAAAAAGGAAAATACCAGAGGAGCAATGGAAGAAGCTGGGACCAGTGCAGAGGCCACAAACATGCCCACAAATACCCAGGAGGACCAGCCAGAGACCCATGTGAAGGCCAAGAGGAAGAGGAATCATAAGTTCAGCCTGCAGGAAAACCAGGTCCTGATTGTGGAGGTGACTGAACACCAACAAGAACTGTTTGTCACCTCCACAGTGACATTGGCAAGAAAAAAAGAAATATGGGAGGACATTGTGTCCAAGGTGAATGATGTTGGAGAGAGGAGGAGGACAGTGGACAACTGCAAGAAGCGCTGGCATGATACCAAGCGCAAAACCAAGGAGAAACTAGCAGCCAACGTGAGAGCAGTGGGGCAGACTGGAGGTGGGAGTCCAGCATCACAGGAGGAGATGGATGAGTTGGAGGAGCAGGTGTCCCGAGTCATCAGTGAGGAGACGGTGGTTGGAGTTGCGGGCCAGGATAGTGCTGACTGTGAACAGACACAATAACACCAGGGTGAGCATCAACCAGGGACGGGGGGGAAGGGGATGGATGGGCCCAGTGGCACTCATGTACAATTAAATTAATTGAAGTGCATACCCACATGTACTGTGGATCATGTCCCGGATACCCCTGTCCATGGTGGCATAGGGACATATCACCCTTCTCAAACAACACATTGCACGACACCCATTGGCCGGCATACAGACTTTTAAATGTGCACAGAAAAGGAAGCCCAACATAGTCCAAGGTGAACGTCAGTCCACTCCATAAGTGCCCCCTCAAATGACAAAGTGGCACATCAACTTGACATGCGGCAGGGTGGCAAAATGGCCACATCACCACGCACATACAAATTGCCTGCACAAGGACACATCTCACACTAACGCCAAAATGCGTGTGCACTGTGAATGTGTCTGGCCATGTGCACGATAAGGCATGCCACCACAAATGTCAGCACACCTGCAGCATTCTGCACATGTGTATGAGTGGTGCGCAGGAATGTGCATGTGCAGAATGCTGCAGGTGTGCTGACATTGGTGGTGGCATGCCTTATCGTGCACATGACCAGTCACATGCACAGTGCATCCGTATTTTGGCCTCAGAGTGAGACGTGTCCATGTGCAGGCAATTTGTATGTGCGTGGTGATGTGGCAAGGGGGAAAATCTGACATCACCTGCATTACCATGCAATGTGCCCCCTTGCCTGTTCATGAGATGCAGTCTGGTGTACACCAAATGGGGAAACATCTAGTGAGTCTGCATACCACACACACATGCAATGTCACAACAAATTGACCATGTAGGCTGCTGGATAAAGGTTGCACCTCCAAAAATGCACACAAACAGCATACTTCACTCAAAGGGCGATGGAATACAATGAGCAAGGGGACGTGCCAACAACCACACAGTACGTGAACAATGCAGAACAGGAATGTATCACACCAATATGTACTGCATGCCTTGTCTGGGTGACATACTGGCTGAACCACAAGGTGCCTGTAAAGCTGTCTCACTGCCAAAGTATGACAACAAGCAAGGATAGCTAATTTGAAACAAATCATGTCAACTGGCCAAATGCCACCCTCAACCCCTATGTAAAATTGCACTCCTACCCCTACAAGTGTACACATCTGCCACACAGAATACAGCATTCCACATCAGTCCTGATGTGAGTTGCACATCACACCATCATGTGCAATTCAAATTAACGATTTTGTAAGTCAACTGTGTCAGTGAACAAATATGCAGTCAGGTAGTCATCACCCACATGCCAAGCCAGGCATTGAATAACAGAACCAGGACAGCAGGTATCATCCATGGCAGCAGCTGCATGGCACATACACAAACACACATCACCCGCACATTTGCATCTCTTGTGAGGGTGGTGTTGACCTGGCCTGAGCACCATAAATAGGCATCATGAAATGCACATACATCAGAAAACTGACCACTTACACACCACACGTGGGGTTAACCTTGAGGGTAATGGGTGTTGACACTATGGGGCATATTACCAAGCCCCTATCGCCACCACAACGTCACTCATTTTTGATGTTGGGGTGGCGATAGGGTCAGCGCACCATTATCAAGGCAGCGTTGTCACTCAATGTGGCTTAAAGCCACGTTAAGTGGCTTTACGCTGCCTTGAGAATAGGGCCCCTTTCACGCTAAACTTTGTGTGAAAGGGGGCGTGCAGTGGGTGTTGTGGTGGGCGGCCCACCACAACACCCATTGAAGTCGACGCTGCCATCCATTATCAAGTTAGGCGAGAATAGGTGGCAGTGCTGATCTGAACACCAGAGAAATCCTGGGCCTAAGGTTGCAAAACTAGGAGAAATGCATTAAATCTCCTTGTTTTTGCTTGTTTCATGTGTGCTGCCTTGAGCAGCCCACATGTGAAAAGCCAAATTCCATGGTTTGTTCATGTACAGGAAGGTGTCCCTTCCTGTACATGAGCAAACTGTACTTCTAAATGTCATTTCGTAACTTCCATGTGTGCTGCACGAAGCAGCACACATGAAAGTTAGAAAATGCCGTCTTAGCTTTGTCCATGTGCAGGAAGCAACTACTTCCTACACATGAACAAACCTCCCTGCTCGCAGACACCCTTGCACTATGGTGCAAGGGAGCCTGAGCTGACGCTAAGCAGTGTAATTTACTTCCATTGCAGGGGGAAATGTCAGGCTGCACCATATCCTTGATAACATGTTTGAGCCTGGCGTTACCAAAGTGGAGGTGAGAGCCGTGAAGACAAGATGGCTAACGCCTCTCCCTGCCACTTCCTTGGTAACTTGCCCCTGTCTGTTCAGACCGCAACAACAATCGAAACTCACGCCGAACCATACTCACAACGGGTCAGCCAAACGGAGGGCACTCAGCAATGCATGCAATAAAAAGTATGAAGGACAACATGCACACCAGACAAATCACAATAGACAAAGCAAAATGGATGTCCATGTGTACTACATAGTGCAGCACATCTTGAAACAGCAAGTAAGCTCACATTGCTAATGTGCCTAAAGGCACACATAACCATACTTGCACAAAACACATGCACATGTGCAGTACCCTGCAATGCTGCGTGTCCGTGAGCCACATTGACAAGGCAAGTGACAGTGCATGATGAATAGCATGCCTGCAGGCCCAACCTATTAACATGGTTCAGGCCACCTTACTGAGGTGGCTGAGTGTGGACAACATCCTTAAACAAGCAAGTCACACTCGGACACATCCTCGTGTACATACAACCCCTGACGTAAACAAGACATTTGAAGTCAAACAATGCACAACTCACACAACTCTGACCAAGACCCATATTCCACCCAGTTTGCCTCAGCACAGCATTGTAAATGCATAGAACCCAAAGGCTCACTCCCTGAAAGGTATAATGTGCAGCTAAACCAAAGCTGCAGGTGCCACCAGCACACAATGCAGTGCACACACAGACAAATCTGAGCCCATCAACATTGACTACTATGTGGGCCAAATTGCATTACTCACACAAATGAACAGAGGACACAACTTGTGACGCTTGTGTGTAGATATTGTACAATAACATTTGTTATAGCTGGAAACTGTGAGATGACAATGTACAACTACAACATCACATCCGCAATTTCCTCAAAATCATCACTATCCTGCAATAAATAGGCATCTCCTCAAAAACAGTATGAATGGACACTGTCCTGCTGTCTGCTTGTAAACACATCCAATGCATGATTGTACATGACAAACACTGTTAAACTGTATCTACCCTATCACATTGCAGAGGGAGAGACATCACCTCCTGGACAGCAGACTGGCCCAACCTTCACTGATGACGAGGAGGAATACCCCACCATCGATCAGGAAGCACTGCAACATCTGCTAGACTCCTTCAGCACCCCACCTTCAGGAGCAGGGCAACCCAGCAGCATAGCGGCAACCCCACCCCCTGCACAAACCAACCAGCAGCAAGCACCTCCCACCACAGCTGCCTCCCCGGACCTCGAGGACCCACACCTGGCCTTCCCAACGCCATGTGCTAGAGGTCCAGCAGGAGATGGCGGAACAGGTGCGGGTGGGGTTCGAGCGCCTGGCGGACAAACTTGAGGCCATACGTGGGTGTCTGAGTCCCATCCGGGACCACATGCAGAAGATCACGGACACCCACAGCCCGCTCGATGCCCTCCAACGATCCATGGCTGACATTGCTGGAGTCATGATTCTGAGACAACAACAACTGTCTGCTCAGAGTGGCTCCAGCAATGTCAGCCAGGATTTGGCCAACATCTGTCGGATAATGGAGAGCATGGAGCGGATGCAGGCACAAGATATGGCTGCCAGGACCGCACACCAGCGCGAGGTTGCTGGGATCTATCATGCCCTGCACCTGCTCATCACTTTATTGCTGCCACAAGGTCTGGTGCAGATGAATGCTGCTGCTGCCTCCACATCCTCAGCTCAGCCACCTGATGTGTCAGTGCCTCACAGTGCTGCACCCACCATACCACCACCCACATGTGAGGCACATGACACATCAGAGGACGGAGATGAGGATGAAAGTGCATTTGTGCTAAGGAGGAAGCGGTAGCATCCATCTGCGCCAAAAGGCCAGTTTCCTCCTTGGTGCCGGGCTTAGTATCATGCCACGGAAAATCTTCTTGCACTGTCTTCCACTGTCCCCCGACAATCACCTTGGACCTCCACATGGACTGCCATATCACTTTTTTCTTACCAATGCCACTGCAATCAGCCTGCGGACTGAACTATGCCTCTTCCCTTGGACCTGTTACCACCAAATGACACTGTCTGGCCCTCCAACGGGCATCCATGCAATGTGGGTATGTATGGCCAAGCACTGGTCCAGTCTTCATCCTCTGAATGTCAATAACATTATTTAACTCACACAGATGTGTGTGGTTCTTGACCAATTAAGTATAGAAGTATGTAAAAAGTGTTAGGACACTGATTCACCCAGAAGGTACACCAAGGGAAATACGAGCAATGTACCTGTTTTACCTGATACAGATAGGCAGTGAGATGGCGGTGTATGTGTGAACTAGCGGTGCCCCCATTGCTCCAAAACAACCATCTAGCAATATACCAACCTAGCCCCACATCCTCTCATGAAAAGGCATGTGTGCTAAAATGTCTGAGTCTGTTGCAGGCCACGAGTTGTGTCCTCCTTAACACTTGTAAACAAATATCTCTTGGCATATCTACTCACACACTACGTGGTGGACAAAGCCTGTTGTGATGGTGCACATTGCATGTCACATCCCAAAATACTGGACAGCATATTCACATTGATGAAGACACAGAAGGGCACATGTCCACCATACACATACGGAACCACAATGTCTGCCTCAGTGAAGTATATTGGCAAATAGGGGCACACCCCAAAGTGCAAGCCGTCAGTCAGCCTCTCCCTGTCGACAAACGATGTAACCTAAAATATCCCCCCTCTCATGCTGTGACCACTGCGAGCGTATCGGGCAATGTGGGTAGGGATGTGTATGGCACTGCACTCAGCATATAGTCAGATGCACGGACAACATTTCAAGGGCGTCATCAACATGAGCCAATGGCAGAAGTAACAGCTGGGACAAGTCTCCATGACACTGTCACTACACGGAGCAATGCAACATTTCCCCCTTGTGTGCAGCAGAACAGTGTGCCACCCCCCAAACTACGCAGCAAGTGTGGCTAGGTCTGTGCAATGTAGATGGACTCTGCGGCAGGAGCATCTGACATGCAGGTGTGTGACGGAATCTGTGGAACCTGGCGCATACATCCATCTCTATGATGGATAACAGTAGCTAACTGTATTCACTTGCCATGCCATCTTACTACGTTATGTGCAAAATGGGCAACAATGTGCTGTCCAAATCCGTGAGTCACACAGAAGATGTAGAACGTCACAGACGACTGTCCCTAGACTAGGACGTCAATCCAAATTGACACCCTGTCATCAATGCAAGTTCAGTGTGCTCACATCTAAGATATCCGGACAGAATACATCCTGCAAACTTACATGTCATGAGCAGACTTAGCGATTCCAATGGATAGTCCAGTGATGGCAAAAGTTGCATACAATGGAATGAGCCACACTCCACAACCTCATCCCTGACATAAGTGGAAGCAGAAATCCAAAGTATCATATTTTTATTAGAACAGTATAAATATTCAAGTGACCTAAACTAACACTTATCACTATAACTACTACTAAAATCTAAACTAACTATAAAACAATCTTACTTACCTAAACTATCTACCCTAACTAATCCTAAACACGCAACAACACGTCATAGACATCAACCCCCCTCCCACCCTTAAGGCACACCACGAGACAGGACAAAGACATCTAAGCTATACATAAACTAACTAAACATGTAACCTACACAAAGATATAATTTTTTGTAAATAATTGTTTTTTATTTTTATGAAGAAAAAATACATCAATCCCCCACCCAAAGGAAAAGGAAACTTATCCCCAAATACGGAGGACTAATTAAAATCTTATATCTACCTAACAAGCTAACACTAACTAAAATCTGCACTAAAACTACACTACATAACAAATAAATAACTTACCTAACACTACATAATAAGAGATTTCAAACATTGGGGGAAGGGAGAAGAGGGGGATGGTGTCCAACAGGTCCACCCATCATGGCAGTCCCAAGTGTTGGTGTATGTCCGTCACTCGTCTGTTGACATCAGACAATTTGCGCCTGATCTCTGCCAGCGATACCACAATGTCCTGAAGGAGCCTCCTGTCCCGCAATGTGAAATTGACCACTTGATCCCCAGTTGCAGGTGGGACAGTGCCTTGGGGTTTGGGGGGGGTGCGGGGTGCCGTAGGGGGATGTGCCACCTGTTCCGGCTGGGACACACCACTGACGCCTGAGGGGCCTGGGGTGGGCTGTGTAACATCCTGGGCATGCTCAGGCACCGCATTCCATGTGCTCTTCCTACGTTCCTCATGGTACCTCTTGGACATGTTGCGGTACCCCTTCGCAACCTTCTTCACATGGCGGTAACGGTCCTTCCGCACCTGGAAGGCATGTATTTGGCCAGGCGTCATGTTGTCTGTAAAACAAACACAAAGGCAAATTAGAGTCCCTTAGCCAATTTCAATTTCCTCCATACACATCTGTAATACAAGTTCACTTCAACATGGGAGCATACACTGCAGCATAACTATGTGAAGTCAGCAAGTGACCTGGACAACGACATGTTGAAGCATGGATCAGTGACTACATGCTGGGGAGACTGACATGACAGTGCATGGCATGGTACATGCACTGTCA
This sequence comes from Calotriton arnoldi, assembly GCA_963921515.1. Taxonomy (NCBI): domain Eukaryota; kingdom Metazoa; phylum Chordata; class Amphibia; order Caudata; family Salamandridae; genus Calotriton; species Calotriton arnoldi. The sequence goes on from CAWUFW010001537.1 coordinate 642,474, forward strand.
CTAACAAATTAGGCTGACAGTGCCAAACGATTGTGCCATTACATACACGGGCAGAGGGTGACATGTACAAGCAATCGGAGGAAGGAAGCATTACCCCCCTGTGTGTAGCACCACCCTCATCCTCTCCAGTGACACAGGGCTGCATGATAGGTACAATGTCCATGTGCAGGCATGTGTGTCCCCCAGCACATGTGTGCAGTTCATCACGACTGCGCCAACACAGGCAATCTTGCACCAGAGTGCAAGGGTGTCTGCGAGCAGGGATGTTTGTTCATGTGTAGGGAGGACTTACTCCCGGCGCATGAACAATCCTAAAATGCCATTTCGTAACTTTCATGTGTGCAGCGTCGTGCAGCACACATGGAAGTTACAAAATGGCTTGTTGATCTACAGTTTGTTCATGTACAGGTATGGACACCTTCCTGTACATGATCAAAACATGGCATTTTGCTTTTTCCATGTGTGCTGCACAAGGCAGCACACATGGAAAAAGCAAAATCGAGGAGAAATGAAGCATTTCCCCTTGCATCGCCACCTTGAGACCAGGATTTTTCTGGGTGTAAGTTTTGCGCTGCCACCTAGTATCGCCAGACTTGATAATAGGTGGCAGCGTCAACTTCAATGGGTGTGGCGGTGGAACGCACACAGCAACACCCACTGCACGCCCCTGTCACTCTAAGTTTAGCACCAAAGGTGACCTATTATGAAGGCAACGTTAAGACACTTAACATGGCTATCAGCCATGTTGAGTAGCTTTACGCTGCCTTGATGATAGGGCGCTGAGTTTATCGCCACCACAACGTCACAAAAAGTGACATTGTGGTGGAGATGTTGGCTTGATAATATGCCCCAACATGTGAAGTCTTGCCGCAGAGAGGGTGAAACATCCATTCCTCGTAATTCACACTCAATCATGCATTGCTGGTCTCCGCTAGGATCACTCCGTATTGTATCAAGATACGCTGGCCGTAACTACACAAACAGTCACTATGCATTTCCCTTTGTGACGGCACCCTGGAGTCATCATGCTCATAGTGTCGTTTGTGGTAATGCTTCTTCACAGATAGCGTTGGCAAACCCTGCATTGTAAAATAAATACCAAAGCACTTAAGGCAGAGCTAAAGCATGCGTGGTAAATGCGTGCACAGAAATGACACCAATTGTGACTGAGGAGTTCCCACACCTGATCCAGAGTCAATCAGGGAATGGACGCAAGGAGACAGCTCGTCAACACCATTGCAGTGGCCATACATGCCAATGAGAATGATTTGGGCAAATTTGCTGTGTGTTTGGGGAACGTGACATTGATATGCTTGGCTCACAGTTACACACTGCCACAACTCTGAATCCGGCATGCAGCATACCTACAATATCATAATCGTAAACTGTGTCTGCTCACTTCCGGGCAGAAATGCACTGCCTCCTTGTGCATCATCATGCACACTTGCACAGTCATCTCACGCAAGGATGTACATGCATTCAATGTCATTGGATAGTCATCAGCAAACCCACTTACATATCTCCTGTCCCATCAGTGTTCGCTGCAATACACAGGCATGTGCTGTGGTGACTGAACCCATGGACCTAGGGGCATATTGACAAGGGATTAGGGGAGACAGGCGTTCGCCTCCTCTGATTAACGGCTACCTCCGCAACTTTGCTAATGGAAGTCTGAACCCTATTTCCAAGGATGTTGTGCAGACTTGCGTTTCCCCCAGCAATGGCGTTACGTCTCACAACTTAGCACGTACGCAGGCACCCTTGCACCAGAGTGCAAGGTTGTGTGTGTGCAGGTGAGTTTGGTGTCTGTACATGAAGGTGCCCCTTCATGCACAGATTCCATCCTAGAAGAACATGTTGTGACTATCATGTGTGTCGCTTAGTGCAGCACACAGGAAAGATACATTGGGGAAAAATGAGATATGTTAATGTATGTACTGGAAGGGTCACCTTGCTGTACTTATACACACCATGTCAATTCTCTATTCCCATGTGTGCTGCACAAAGCAGCTCACATGTACAAAGCAAACATGATGATCAAAAAGCATTCCTGCTCATATGGCCAGAATAAAACCGGGATGTAACTGTTGGTAAATTGTGCGCTGCCAACTATGAATGCCGCACTTGGACATCAGGGGCAGCCTCTGACACAATGGGTGACAGTGTACCTCATTGACAAGTAAGCGTTAATACACGTGGAATGTATTAACGCTGCTCAGATTATGATGCTAGGCCCCTACTGACAACACATCTTTGTTGACAGTTACGTTGACTTTGCGATATGGGCTTGATGATATGCACCTCACTTTCAATGTGTGTCACTGACTGGGGATGGGCCAAGTCACAACTGTGAGACCAATGCATTTGTCCAGAGTCACTTACCGATTAGTGCACACTGCTGACTTCCACAATACATCATCACACTGTAGGCAAGGTAGACGTGATACGCACCCATACTTCATACTGCAACAGTGATCATGTGACCCAGACATCCATGCCAACGCAACATGCTAGTCAATTACGTTCCAACTCACCAGTTGCGTGTGGGTCCTCGAAGCTGTCAATGTCCCCCTGTGTGATTGGCGGTCGTCCATCTGTGAGACAAGGAAAGAAATATGTGTTGGTATTAGACTTCAATTCATATGTGTCGTATTCCTCATACCAATCATCACCATGACAGCAAATGCTACGTAACTGTAGTGTGGCGTTTCATGTTGACTACATGATTGGGTCAACTTTGCCTGCCATTCACACCAGACCTGTGACAGCTGATTTTGGACAGACAAGACTGTAATGCTAGCTGACATGACCATAATCGTAGTGTGAGTCATCCACAAGGCACCATTACTCCATGCATCCTGATGTTCTACATGCACTTTGTACAATTGAGTAGCTGCAGATTGCACAAAGCAGTTACACAGAGGTTGTTGGTGTATGACAATCTGGAGATGTCCACTTTCCTTAGACCATTTGTCCCTAAACAGAACTTTTTCACACAGCAACTATGTTCACAGAGCAGCGTAGCTAACGTAACACAAATCATGAAGACAGCATTTTGTCACTAACTTTTGGCCAGCCCACAGCTCACATGGACAATTCCATGGATAGTTAATGTACAGTCACCCATGCCGTACACAAACAATCGTCTGCCTGCAAGCACATTTTGCGCAGGTGTGCCAGCTATGGCAGTACAGTGCTAAGTGTTGGCCCAGCGCAGTGGGTGGCACAGACTTGCAACAAATGCTTGTCAATGTGATGCTGCGTTGTGTCTCGGATGTGTCAACAATATGCGCAAACACTTTGCGTCTCCCACCTCAATCAGCAACCATTTCTCACTTTGACAGCAGTGTCACACACGTCGTAATTTTCATTCCTTACAGTCCACACAAATAAATGTGGAGTTTGTACTTACCACCCTGTAGGCCTGTCATGACTCCCACGTAGTCCAAGAGGTCTGCCTTATGTGCAAGCATGTCCTGCCATCGGTGCTTCCACTGGCGCACTTTGCGGTCCACTCTGAAGAACCGTAGCATATGCACCCGCACACTCTCCCACCTGATCTTCCGCACAGACACATTGTACCCTTGCAGGATACGGCCTCCCCTCTCCAACATCAGTGGCAGGTGGAATTTAATGAGCCACAGGAACCCCCCCCCCCCCAATGTCCCCTCGGACATCCTGCCCTCCCTGCCCACACCCGGCATCTCCCTACACACCTGTGAGCCCACAGTAAGAAAAAAAAAGCCTCTAAAATATCCCCAACAACAATTTAACTGCACTACCCCAAGACAGACACCCAACAAAATTGAGGACAGGAGACAGTAAAACACAATTAATGAGTACACAACACTTCACAGACACTATATACAGGACACAGCAACAGTCTCAAAATCACAAAACTGCAGCACACACCACCAAGAAACTCCAGCACTCTCCACAATAACCAGCAATGTGCTCAAAAGAGAAACGGAAAGTGCAGAACACTACTCCAGTAGTCAGGAAGCATGCAGACATCACTTCCTGTCTCTTTGCGGCCCGTTTTTGAGTAAGCTGCGAAAATCTGCACGCAAATAGTCACATGAGTACACTTTATAATGGCAAAAAGTGTTGCGCGATGTATTTGAACATTGGGCGGATGGAAAAAGAAAATATCGCTTTTTCGTGTTAGCGGCCAGATCTGCACGCTAAGAGCAAATCAGTGCACTGATGTACAGTCTTAGTGCAAATTTCATGTCAGAGCCCTGTAACAACATGTTGCGGTTGGTTGGCACTCAAATGACACCATGAAAATGATGTTTCACAACACATGACACCCTAACTTGCAACATTCAACACAGGTCACACCATAATTGCATATCTAATAAGAGAACCATCAATCAATCATGGATTTTTTAAGTGTGCTACTCACCCGTGGGGGTTACAAGGCGTAGGGGCATGACTTTTGGCACGCTTCAAGTTGTCTGTGTACGTGCATGTGTTGAAGGTGATGTTGATGTTGCGTAGTGGTTCGTGTGCGATGGCAGATGTGGCTCTGTGGTAGATGTGAGGGGGCCAGGGGTCTGTGTGGGCCCCCGAGTGAATGCCTTTCCTAGCGGGGGAGGTGTCTTCATCCGTGTCTGGTGTCCATTTGGAGATGGCGGTCTGGTTGTTGTCTCAGGGGTGCTGGTGGTCCGTCTGCTGCGTCAAGTTAGTGGTCCACATACTTGTTGTAGGGCTTGTTGATCTGGAGGTGGTCGTGGCTTCAAGGCTAATTGCTTCTGACACACAGAAAAGCAGGTCTTACCCCATTGCACGCCCATTTTTCATGATTTACCCCATTGCACGCCCTATTTTCATATTTTACACCATTGCACGCCCATTTTTCATGATTTGCCCCATTGCGCGCCCTATTTTCATATTTTACACCATTGCACGCCCTATTTTCAGATTTTACCACATTGCATGCCCATTTTTCATGATTTACCCCATTGCACCCCCTATTTTCATATTTTACCCCATTGCACGCCCATTTTTCATATTTTACCCCATTGCACGCCCAATTTTCATATTTTACACCATTGCACGCCCATTTTTCATGATTTACCCCATTGCATGCCCTATTTTCATATTTTACACCATTGCACACCCTATTTCCAGATTTTACCACATTGCACGCCCATTTTTCATGATTTACCCCATTGCACGCCCTATTTTCATATTTTACCCCTTTGCACACCCATTTTTCATATTTTACCCCATTGCACGCCCGTTTTTCATGATTTACCCCATTGCACGCCCTATTTTCATATTTTACCCCATTGCACGCCCTAGTTTCAGAATTTACCCCATTGCACGCCCATTTTTCATATTTTACCCCATTCCACGTACATTTTTCATGATTTACCCCATTGCACACCCATTTTTCATATTTTACCCCATTGCACGTCCTATTTTCATATTTTGCCCCTTTGCACGCCCATTTTTCATATTTTACCCCATTGCACGCACTATTTTCATATTTTGCCCCATTGCACGCCCTATTTTCAGATGTTACCCCATTGCACGCCCGAATTTGCATCTTTTACCTCATTGCACGCCCAGAGTTTCATCTCTTACCCCATTGCACGCCCACAGTTTCATTGTTTTACACAACGTACACACTCCAATAAATTATTGACCACTGACAACAGACTTCAATTGTGCATTTATTCACAGACGACAACCTATATTGACTGATTTACACAAAGGACACGCAACAATTTTGGATTGTGTAGCCCAATTTGCACCATGAAGACTCTAGTCTTACACATTTGACACACTGAAAATCATCTCTGTACTGAGGAGACATTCCCAGCATGGATGAAGTTTTGTTATTTTCTTTGCACATATTGTGCAACGTACCCTTTTCAGAGTGATGTACCCATGCTGGACAGTAACATGCAGACAGGGTATGTGTGTATGTTTTTTTATTGGCACACACCGTGATTGCGGTCATTTTGCTATGAGATACATTGGAGGGGACTGTCACAATGTGACGTGCTCAGTTGAAGAAATTGTTTATTATTCGGTCCCTTCGGGCAGTTCCTGCTGCATTTACTGTGGGGTGTGCGCCACCTGCCTCATCTTCATCATCATCCTGGTCATCGTCCGGTGCAGCAGGCACTTGAATCCATGGAGCATTGGTACGCACACATATATTGTGCAATACACAACATGCAAGGATGATTTTGTTGACCATTTCAGGGCTGTACAGCAGTCTGCCACCTGTGATGTCCAGGCAACGGAAACGTGACTTTAGCACGTCAAATGTGCGCTCCACAATGGACCGGGTGCGTCTGCGGGCCGCATTATACTGCCTCTGGGCCTGGGTGGTGGGGTTTCGGAGGGGTGTCATCATCCACGGGCATAGTGCATATCCTTGGTCACCTGTAACATGTGATAGCGAGATGTTTACATTATTGGTTGTGCCGGCTGTGTTGTTGGTGTAGATGGTTTTGTGGTGTGTCATTTGTGTTATGTTGGATTTCATGTTAGCCATGTGTTGCTTCTGACTGATTACAAGCATCACTGCAAATTAAATTGCCTCACTGTTGATACTCCCTCCCCCAAGCCTCATCAATTGTGTGTGCTGCGCGGTTGCATGACTGGCTCTTCTACCATCTATCAATGGCACTCATCCACCCTCCTCACAGTCAATGCCATGTGAACATTGAAATGGCAATGGGCCACACCAGACACGGTTCACGTTCAGTTGTGCTGCTGTCGCTGCTGCCAGACCTGCCCCAATGCACAACACATGGTGTTTCCTGTCCCGAGCTGCCACATCTCAACAGTCATCAGCCCCCTCGCATGCAGGGCCCATTGCAGGCAGGAACGCTTCACCCACACCATCAGCATCATCAGACGCAACACTGTCCACTCTGTGGACTACGTACTCATTCGAGAGTGTAGCCTCCAACTCACATGCCACGACTACTCAAGATCCATTTGACTCTGGGAAATGTTAGCTGACATCAGACTGTCCCAGATCTTCACCACACTGATCCACAAGGCAGGGCACACCTTTCACGGCTTCTTTGCATGTGTAGACTTCGTCCAGTTCATCGGCCCCACTAAACGCACATGTGTTGTCCACTTACGCATGCACCACCTCGTTGATGTACCCCAAGCCACCGTTGACCACATGCAGGCCCCCACAAAGTTGGTGTAGAGCAGTCACCGAGGAGATGCTACACACCACCATCAACAGCAACAACCACAACACTGCAGTCGTCAACAATGGCGCAAGTCCACATTTTCCAAACATGTATCTCCAACTGCGCATGCACCCTTGTCCCACTATGCAACTGCAACATACGGCAGGCAATGAATGCCACCTCGGTCAGCACCAACCTCAGAGTTGGCAGATGCATCTGCTGACACATGGAGTGGAGCTGGTGCAAGCTTTGGGATACCAGTAAACAGCACCACCAACACGTACAGAATGCTCATATTCACCATCAACAATACGCCCACACACCAAACTGCTCTTCCAGGTAGGATTGCTGTGATTTGCAACATGGATGATCAACAGCTGGGGCGTGCTATATGCAGGGGAAACATGAGTCCTCATCCTCGTAACAGAACAATCAGCATGTGGCATCACCTGTTGGTCCAATGCCTTCGGATGCCTCCACCCCAAATCTAGGTACCTAGGCCCCATATTTGACTCCTCCATCTCCATGTACCTACAGGTGTACGCAGTGGCCTGCACCTGCTTCGCCAGCTTCTGCATCCTCCATGCAACCTTCACATGGATCCCCCCATTGTCGGGTGTAACAGTGACCCACACAGTCATTGCCTTCAGGCTGGGCTACAGAAACACACTATATGCCAACATGGGCACGTCTGTGGTCAGCTTACTCCTGACTGTCCAGCACAACACCTACACACTGGGCCTTGTGTTCTTACTTTCATTATGGATCTTGTGCCTCCATCACACATACATGGTTCCCACCTCTCACCACATTTGCTTATGGTTGGCACAGGGGCTAAGCATTTGAGGATGGTTTGTCTACATATCTAGCCACAGTTCCCACAGTTCTTGGTGTTGTTGTGTCTGGTATGTGGGCATGTTGATTGACATGTTGTATGTGTGATTGTGACGTACATTCTAACACTTCTGATTTGCATCTCTGTGAAGTTGAGGCATGTGGTGGGTCACGTTAGTACTTACCGACTAGCACTGCATTTCCATATGTGCCATCCTGGAAGCGTTGGTTCATGATGGACTGTCGGAAGATGGAGGAATAATGCACACTCCCTCGGAACTTGGCTATGACATTGGTGAACAGTCCCCGGTAGTCCACTATTGCCTGCACATTCATGGAATGGGTGTGCTTTCTGTTGCGCTATATGTGTGCACTGTCCGCAGGGGGCACAAATAGGACATGTGTGCAGTCAATTGCGCCCAACACCTGTGGGAATCTGGCTATGGCGTAGAATCCTTGCTTGGTCTCAATCTGTTCCTGCACAGTGTTGGGGAAGTGAAGGTGCTGGGGTATCAGGCTGAGTATGCCATCCAAGACAGTTGGGAGGAATATTGAGAAGGCTGCCTGTGAGACTCCTCCAACTCTGGCCGTTGTTGGTTGAAAGGTCCCAGAGGCCAACATATGCAGCACGGCCAGCAGCTTTGTCTGCGGAGGGATGTTGGTTCTCCGCTGTGTTTGTGGCGTCAGCCTGTGGGCTATCAGGTTCAGGATGTGTTGGATGGATGTCCTTTTGAGCCTGTAGTTTGCAATGACATCCTCTGGCGTCAGGTCTGCAAGGCTGAGACGTCTGCGCAGGGTCCGCTGTCGTCTTTGGCGCAGCCTTGGTGGTGGTCCTGGGGGAGGTGGCAGTGGCGGTGGTGGTTGTTGCCTTTGTGGGACTCCAAGCTGAATGATTAGCACCTCCATGGCGTCTGTGGGTCTTCAGGTGTGGGTCTGGGCTAGTCTCCCTTATATGCCTCCATTTATCACCATTTTACAATTTTTAGACCTGTTTTTTTCAGGTCTTATTTTCCTGCAGCTAAGGGGCCTTAGCAGAACTTTTTTAATCGCTTTGCGGGTCCAGGACATCATTGGTAATAGTGCGATGGTGTGTTAGCGACTTTTTTCATGAAATTTTGAGAGGGAACGCCTACTTTGCATATCATTAGCGGAAACTATCGCTGCCATGCATGGCGATAGAAAAAACGATAGCTATCACCGGAAAGCTGTCGCTAAAGGTTGTTAGCGACATCTTGATAATAGGGCGATAAAAAAAAAACACGTTAGCGGCACAAAAGTGCCGCTAACGCGGCGATAACTGGCTTGATAATATGCCCCCTAATGTTTCTGAGTGTCACTTCTTCTTTCGCCTTACGAGTATGAAAGTCTCACGTGTTTACTGGTCACAACATGACAATTATTAATATACATGATTCGTTGGGGATATATAAGCCTCACCCTTTATCACCATTAGTAACATGGTTGATTTAATGGGAATATAAATATTGTATAGTATTGAACTGAGTTTAAGTTTCTTCTATTCTCGTAGGATTAAGCCCCTGATGAAGGGTGCAGCCCGAAATGCATTGGGTAAATTTATGTTACGGATATATGAGTTTGAACAAAAATAATTAAAAATGGATATGCAAAGTGAATACAAATTCAATAACGGAAATAAAATAAAAGAATTCTTGTGATTACCTCAATACATCTTGAACAAATTATTTCGAATTTGAAACTCGAGTGCGGATTGGGGAAACTCCCCATTCTTTGGGGACAGCGCATTTATTGTTGACCAAATATATAAACACAGGGACAGCATATTATATCAAACACAGAGGGAAATGCTATTTATTCATGGGATAGACACGGGGATGGGGTGTGTACTCTGAGTAGAAGAGAGATGTAGGATTCCTGGTGAAGCTGATCAGTGTTAGGGTACATTCCATGCTCTGAGGTATTCAGTTTTTCTAATTTCAATAATGTTAAAATCATTGTACCTCGAGACTAGAATAGGTTATCTTGAATTTATGAGTTGTTTCACTGTAAAAGCAAGCATTGGCAAAGCCAATGGTCTTGCCTACAAAACCTATTGATTTTGCCAATGTTTTTTAAGCCCATATTGTACAGCATCACGGCTGCTATACAGCATGGCTAAAAAAAAAAGAAAAAAATGATGTGACCGCTTCATTGTTTTGTAGGTGCCCGCATGCATTCAGCCCATGTGTGCAAATCTTAAAAAGGGCACATGATTTATTTTTATTTACTGATCAGAGGAGGATCAGTTTTCAAACATAAGGTGAAAGCACTTAAAAAAACATTTAAAAATGCATGAACGGGTTGCGGGAGTGGGTGGGGGTTAAGCAGCATGGCGGGCAATGGGAAAAGCAACACGGCGGGGAGGGAGAAGAAACACGAGGGAGAGAACATAGGCAAAGGAGAGCAATGTTAAGCACAGGGGGGAGAACAGAGGGGAGAAAGAACAATATGAGCGTATATGGGAGAAGCACATGGGAGAGACAGAGGAAGATGGGACAGGGTGAAAAGCATACAAGGAAGACAACTGGAAAAGACATGCACTCTCATTGACTGCTTAAACAAAAAAAAGCAGTTCCCGAAATGAGGGAAGAGGAAACATAGAAGCCAATCAATCAAAGAGATGGTAAAGAGTCTATTGTCCGTGGGGAGATGAACATACAAATTACTGGCTGAAACAAGGAAAGCCATCCAACGGAAATTAAGCAAATAAGAGTGACAGTAAAGCCAATCAATGGTAAGCAATGGGCAGGTATTGGTATCTGACATCCTTACCATGGATTTTCCCTAACCTTTTGCCTTCCATCCTCCTATTTTTGCTGAGTTTGTTTTTGCTGGCTTTAGGACTCTCCACACTTTACCACTGCTAACCAGTGCTAAACTGCTTGTGCTCTCTCCTTTAAACATGGTAACATTGGCTTAGACCCAATTGCCTCATTTTAATTAATTATAAGTCCCTAGTACAGAGGTACTAAATGTACCCAGGGCCTGTAAATCAAATGCTACTAATGGGCTTGTAGCACTTATTATGCCACCCACTTAAGTAGCCTTGTAAACATGTCTCAGGCCTACCATTGCAGCCGGTGTGTGCAGTTTTAAACTGCCATTTCGACCTGGTAAAGTTAACCTTTTGCCAGGCTCAACCCTTCTTTTAATACATATGTCACCCCTGTGGTAGGTCCTAAACAGTCCATAGGTCAGGGTGCAGTGTATTTAAAAAGTTGAACATGTACTTTTAACTTTTACATGTCCTGGCTCCCATAGGATAACATTGGGTTACCATATTACATTTAATAAGTGATACAGTTAAATTGGTAGCAGGTAGGAATATCAAGTTTGGTGTCTAAATATCATTTAAAGCCCTCTACAATGGTGAAGTCAGATTTTAAGTCACAATTCTGAAAATGCCACTTTTAGAAAGATGGTACTTTCTTGTCCTACCCATTTGGTGCCTTCAGCCTGTATCCTGGGTCATATGACTAGGTATAGCTGGCAGGTGGTCTTTGTGTATTGTTCCCAGACAGTGAGACAAATGGGGAATATGTGTTGGCAGGATGGGTAATCTCTGACTTGATAGGGGCGGAGCTGTCACCTACCAGACTTGCACATCACAAAGGCTCTGCCTCAGCGCACTCACAAGAGTTTGACACTAGTATTTTTTGCCCCCAGACACCAGGTCAGGGAGGCAGGAAATTCCAAAAACCTCCAAAACCTTCTCCTACTTCAAAGCTGGCACATGGTATAAGTATTGGAACTTCAGACCCAACTCTTCAGTTCACCTCTGGACCTGTGGAAGACTCAGAAGGACTGCTGTGCTGCTCTGCTGCTAGAAGGACTGCTACTCTGCAGCCCTGCATCTTGAACCCAGAACCACCAGAGTGACTCCTAGGGCTAGTTGGCTGACTTACTGCTCAAAGCTTCGGGGACAGAAAAGGCTCCAACCACCTTGAACCCAGCATCTGGACTCTGCCTTCTGTTAGTCCTACACTCCAAGTGGTGCCAACCCAGTCCTGGACCCTTGCAAGTGGGCCTGAAGGTGCTCTGCCAGCCCAGCTGTTGTCCAACCAAAACTGATGCAGCACTACGCATCGCAGCTCCACATCGGAACCAGCACTCCACAAAACATCCCTGACGCAGGACCCTGCAGCTCCTCAGAACCGCCGCTGCGGGATGCATCCTCAATGCAGGACTTTGAATCATAGCCCGCATCCCCCTGGAATCACCGCTATGCAATGCATCCTTGATGCAGGACCCCACATCGCGGCCCACAGCCCATAGGAACAAGGTTCTGCGTCGCGCTGCATCAGTTCCGATGAAGAGTTGCGAGGGCTGTGATGCGAGGTCCTACATTGAGTTACGTCATCCTGCGTCCAAGGAGGAGCTGCGATAAGAGGCTGTGAGGTGCTGCGTCGAGTTGTATCGTGCTGCGTTGGTTCTGAGAGAGCCCACAGTTGGACCAGGAGGAGTACACTCTGATGCCAGCCAATGTCCTGGATCTGGGGGGGACCTCATGGGGATAAGGACTCACTCCAGCAGAGGCCAGCAGCAGGGCACAGGCAGATCCAGTTGACTCAGGGCAGCTGGGCAGATGCAGGACAGATCTCTGGAGTGTGTTATGTCCCTGTAGCTCAGAACAGGAGGCCAGTCAGCTAGCCCTTGGAGTCACTCTAGTGGTTCTGGAGAAGGTTCAGTCATCCTTCCTCAGGCAGCAGGGCAGTCCTTCTAGCAGCTGGGCAGCAGAGCAGTCATTCTTCTGAGCCGTCCACAAGTCCAGAAGTGATCTGAAGAGTGGGTCTGAGGGTCCTAATTTTATACCTGGTGCTAGCTTTAAAATGGGAGAGGCTTCTAGAGGTTCCCCCCCACAGAGGTGTTAGGAATTTCCTGTTTCCCTGCCCTGGTCATAGTCTGTCTGCAGTCACAATAGGCTAGTGTGAAGTACTTTGTGTGTGAGCTGAGGTGGTGTCTTTGAAGTGCAAGTCTGACAGGTGACAGCTCCACCCCTTCACCAAGTCAGGAGGGCCCATGTTGCCAACACCCAGGCCCTCTATTGTATGGCTGTCTGAGAGGCATACACAAAGACCAACTGCCACCTAAACCTAATCATGTGATCCAGGAACAGGCTGCAAGGACCAAATGATCAGGACAAGAAAATGCAAACTTTCTAAAAGTGGCATTTTCAGAATTGTGACATAAAATCCGACTTTACCATTAAAGAGTGTGTAAAATTACAATTCATTTGAGGGTAAAAATTAAATTTACACCTGTTCCGATTCAAAGGTTATCACTTATTAAATATAATAAGGTAACCCAATGTTATCCTATGGGAAAGGTAGGCCTCATACAATAGTGAATAACACATTTGTGAGTTTTTCACTACCAGGACATGTAAAGTTTAAACGTACATGTCCAACTTTTTAAATATAATGCACCCTGTCCAATGTGCTGTTTAGGGTTGCTTATATGTTTTAAAAAGGGAGTTTTAGGTCTTGCAAAGGGTTTATTTTGCCAGGTTGAATTGGCAGTTTAAAATTGCACACACAGGCTGCAGTGGCAGACCCAAGACATGTTTGTTTTTTTCTTTTTTAGAAACATACTTTATTGATTTTCTCAATGTGCAGTGCCTCATACAATTCTTGATACAACCGGTACACAATTAACCCCACAGGGTGCAAAGTGACAAAAACATCTCCAAGCATACAGGTTACAATCCGGATAGGAGCTGCAAGCCATAATGAGATTTTGATATTCTAGTACGAACTCAGTACCGTGTATCTATTGCATGCAAGTGGCCAACAAACTCAGTGAAAACATTAAACAACCCCAATCCCCCATCCCGCCTCCCCCATCTGGCTCACCCCCAGCTAGGCCCATACAAGCCAAGAACACAGCTCTATCTGCATGGTATCTTCCTGCTAAGTCTCTTGGAATGCATGCGGTTCCCTCCGTTGAGCCCTGCGCCATGCGGGCGCCAGGGCGCCATCCACAGCTGCAATCTGAGGGGGAGCTCGTGCCCTAGTGCGTGTTATAGTGTTGAGGGGTCAGTGGTTTCCAGCATTAGATCCCATTCCATGGAGATCAGCGTTTTCTTTAGCCCCCTGTATTCCTCCCTACAGATAACTGCACTCTCTGCACTTCCCCACCTAATCACCTCTTCATGCCAGTTGTGTACTGTTGGGGGAAAGGCCGATTTCCACCTCACAGTGATGTAGCGCTTCGCAATAATTAAAGCTAGGTCTGCGAACCTGAGCTGTACTTTCTGTGTTTTAGAGCGACGGCATATCCCCAGTATGCACCATTCAGCAGTGTCCCAGTTAGAGATCCCTGTCACTGTTCCTAATATATATGTGACCTTGGCCCAAAAAACAACCAGGCGTGGACATGTCCATGTCATGTCTAGTAGGTCAGCGTCGTCTGCTTGGCATCCTGGGCAGTGTTCCTGTGCCTTTGGATACATGCGGTTTAAGCGATGCAGAGTAAGGTAGGCTTACTCCTGTGGAGGATCATGTACTGTATAAACTTGAACTTGGCATTACGGGACACCCCCTTAGGGTATTCTAGGAGAGAGACCCAATCCTTGTCTGATAGGTCCTTGCCCAGATCTCCTGCCCACTTCTCTCTAAAAGTGTTGTGAGGGGGATCTCTGCATGCGTGCGGATGCCTCTGTAAAGCCACCTTATCAGGTGGCGACCGTCTCCCATCAGGTATACAGCATGGACCAGGCCGTGAGCCGGAGGCTCCACGCCCTCTGGCGCCCAGTGCTTCTACACATATTTGACTATAGCTGCATGTAGGATAAACATGGACCGCGGTACTCCCTGCTCCCGAGCAAAGCTCTCGTGGTCCATCACCACCCCCTCGCGAACAGCGCCCCCACTGTGGAAACACCCTCCCTTGTCCAGATATGTATGCTCCGCTTAGTGACCAACCCTGTGGGTATGGGGATCCCAAGCAGCGGGGTGTTAGGGGCGTAGGGGAGCCGCTGGTTTGTATATTGTAGTGCTCTTCTCCAGTAGGCGAGACCTATTCGAAGCATTAAGGGGGACCCAGGCGGAATCTTACTCTGAGGTAGCAGTAAGGCGTGAAGAGCGCCTCGGGCCAGGGATTGTGCTGTATAGCCCAATTCATGTTGGTTACGCCCCACCAGCCAATACGAAAGCCATTGCAGTGGCTTGCAAAGCAATATGCACGGAAGTCCGGTGCCCCCTTACCCCCTCTGTCCATTCCCAGCTGCAGCTTGGCTAGACCCACCCTTCCTCGGCCTCTCCCCCAGATCAGGTCCAACAAGAGTGTGTCTAGTGTTTTGAAAAAAGAGGCAGGATCAGTACTGGAAGATTTGTAAAAAAAAATACAGCAGACGCAGGCGCATGACCATCTTGGAGATGGCTATTCTACCCGCCACAGAGAGAGGCAGTGATACCCAAAAAATATATTTGGGTGCGGAGTGCCTTTGTTGCCCTCATCAGGTTGCAATCCAGTAAATCTTGTGGGGTTCTATATATTTGGATGCCCAGGTATTTGAAGGTAGTTGGCGCCACCGGAAGAGAAAGCAGCCCAAACCTAATGGCCTCCGGGTGCTTTCCTGGGCGGAAAAAGAACGTGTAGGACGTATTCTCGTTTATGGTAAAACCGAGATGTGTTCAAATTGATAGGCTCCAGGTTACCCTCTGGGTCATGGACATATAGGATAATACATGCGCAGTGTTACCGACCCGGATACCGTTCAACGCTGCTTCCTTCTGGAGCCTGATAGCGAGGGGTTCGAGCGCCAGCACAAATAGCAATGGCGACAGGGGGCAGGCCTGCCGTGTGCCTCTCCACACTGGGTAAGGCTGCGAGATATGCACTCCTGTATGGGCTCTTGCCGTGGGTACCGTGTAAAGTAACTTGACCCAACACACAAACGCAGGGGGATGCCAAATTTACAGAGGACAACTAGCATGTATTCCCAGCTTAGGGGGTTGAAGGCCTGACGCAAATCGAGGGAAATGCATCCGGCACCCAAAAGGTCCTTAGGGGTGGCCTCCAGGACGTGATAGAAATGCCTGATGTTCAGGGAGGTACTACGAGCAGGGACAAAGCCACGTTGATCTGTGTGGATAAGTTGTGGCAGATAAGGGAGAAGCCGGCGGGTAAAATTTTGCTTAGGATCTTATGTTCGGTATTTAACAGCAACAGCGGTTGGTAACCCGACATGTCAGAGGGATCCCTGCCAGGCTTAGGAATGGAAGTAATGAGAGCCTACATTGTGGTAGGGGGGAGGCCCCCAGCGTCTAGGGCTGATTGATATAGGTGCTCTAAGTGGGGGACTAATTTGTCCAAGAAAGTGTCATAAAATTCTGCCAGTAGGCCATCTAACCCTGGTGCTTTGTTGCGTGGGAGTTCCCAGATGGCCTCCTTACTTTCAGTTTTAGTGATAGGACCAGCCAGGTCCTTTTGATCCGCCTGAGGTAGTTGGGGGACAGCGGAGGTCAGGCAGGAAAGATTCTATTGATTCCACACCAATCCCCTCAGGGGCCCTATACAGTGCCTCGTAGTGTTCGCAAAAGGCCAAATTAATATCTTGCTGAGCGTTCACTGTTGTGCCGCTTGGTAAGGCTATCTCATGTATAGGGGTGGGGGGCGGCGCATCGCGCAGCAACCGTGGAAGAAGCGTGACCGATTTATCTGCCTCTGTATGTTTGAGCTGGGTATAGGACTGGTGATCTATTATACGGAGGCGCTCCAGTAACTCTGCATGTTGTATACGTGCCTCCTGTAACGCCCCCGCTTTAGTGGGATCGGTAACAGTGTCCTTCTCTAGTTTATTCAGTGTGTCTTCTACTGTCTTAAGGTGTTTGTGAATCTCTTGTAGGGCCCCTACAGTGGCAATGATAGCAGTACCCCTCACAACTGTCTTGAAAGCTTCCCATTCTATGAGGCGCAAGGACGCTGAATTGGAATTCTCTGCAAAATAATTAGTGATGGCTGTGGCCATAGTGTCCCATAAGACAGCATCCCCCAACATCTGCGGCCACAGCTTCCAAGTGGGGACTGGTGTAGGGACCCTCCCACATGATAATGTGACCTCCAGTGGGTTGTGATCAGAAAAGTCTTCCCTAGGTATGTAGCATGTGTAACAGAGTACCTTGTCTAGTCTCATGTGGAGCAAGTGGGGAGGAGAGTAGAACAAGTATTCTCGGCTGTTAGGGTTTTTAAGGCGCTAGACGTCGCCCAGCGACCAACCTACAGCCCATCCACGGAGGGCGTCCGCCTGTCTGATGGAGACTGCTCCCTGAAGTGGGGGATGAGAGCGATCTAAGTGCACATCCATGACAGGGTTATAGCCACCCCCTAGTAGCCATGGGTACCCCACCCAGTCTGTGAGCACTGTATTGAGGTTTGTTAAGAATTTGTCCTGATCATAGTTCGGGGCGTATATACTGCCTATGACTATGTGTGTGCCATCTAGTGTACCATGGATTAGGACATGCATGCCATTTACATCTATGCACTGCTCCAAGGCTACAAATGGGGTTCCGTTTCCGACCCAGATAGCTGCTCCCCTCGCGAATGCAGAGTATGATGTGTTATACACTTGGCCTTTCCATTTCTTATGGAGCTTGGTGGCTTCGGAATCGGTGAGGTGTGTCTCCTGCATCAAGGCGAACTGCGCCATCCGTCTATTTAACTGAGCATGTATTCTGTGCTGTTTATGCACCAAGCCCAACCCTCTAACATTCCAAGTGACGATTGTATACTTCCCCGATGTGGCCATAGGTGTGTGTACGCAGCTCTGAGTCCTACCGCATCGTGGGGATAGTGTGCTGTACGCTTTGTGATGGGGGGTGAGCCAGAAGAACAAGAACCCATATTACCACCCAATACTAGGTCCAACCCTAGACCAATGCTGGACCAAACAAGAAACTCAACTCTGTAACCATACATCTGAATTCGATTTGCATTAGCTTCAGGGGTTGCGGCTCCTGCGCCTTGCAGAGCACTCGTGATTGTGTGCTTCAGTATTGGTGTCCGGACCTTGGTCGCTTACAAAAGTTATAATGAAGTTGGGGGGGTGCCAATGACTGTGGTTCATATACCACCAGGTTATGCCAGGCCTACCAGGTCGCTTAGGGTGGGGCACTAACCCAGGTAATCATTCACACTTTGTGGAGTGATGGAAGGGAACAGAGCAAGGCTGGACTCTGAATCCGAATGCATATTAGTGTCCTCTGATGAATCCGCCGAGGCGAGGGGGTCGCATTCCCTGAAGGTCGCCACAGTGAGAAGCGCCGCCTCCCGGCCCTCCACCCAAGTCATGTTTTAAAGGGCTACTTAAGTAGGTAAGGGCACAATAAGTGTTGCAGGTCCAGTAGTAGCATTTATTGTACAGCCCCTGAATACCTGTGGTCCTAGTTTACTAGGGATTTATAAGTATATTAAATGTTTCAATTTGTGTGCAAGCCAATTTTGCAATGTTTAAAGGACACAGCACAGGCACTTTAGCACTGGTTAGCAGTGCAGACTCCTAAAGCCAAAAAAACGAATTAAGCAAAACAGGAGGGATGAAGGCAAAAAGGTTTGGGGTGACCCTGCAGAAAGGGCCAGTTCAACAGTCATGATCAATTAAAATGTGTACAAGAAAAAATAATAAAGTTTATGGGGAAAAGTCGTAGAGCTGCTAATTCTGCCTTTTTTTAAACCATCTGACTGAAAGGATTATAATTGTACAAATTGGCCAGTCTTGGCCTCCTGGACATCAGTCACTTGTTCTTTGTGAGCTCACATACCGTGCAGGATTTCAAGGTTCACAGCTACTAAATGAGACCTGTGGGAGATGAAACTCTTACGAGGTGAAATGTGTGTTTTTCAGGTATGTCAAAACGTATCTTCTACCAGACAAAGCACGGATGGGCAAGAGAAAGACTTCAGTCAAGAGGAGAACAATCAACCCTGTGTACAATGAAATCCTCAGAGTAAGAATACAATGTTTGTGGCACTGACTGTGGAATTCTTGCAATGAAGAGAGCAGAGGTGGGAGAAGTATCTTTGAGCCTTCACTCCGCGTTTTAAAGTGCACTTTGATTGTTTTTTTAAGATGAAATTTAAAATCTCTGTTTGCTTTTACTCTCTTCATTTGTTAATGCGCAATTTTCAAAAGCTTTTTATCAGCAGACTAAATAATTATGAGATTATCTCAGCCAATCAGATTGCTTAGAATGGCAGTAATATATAATGTTGTTTTTTCTGCATGCTGTGATACGTGAAAGTTTGGAGTAGGGAAATGAGCAGATTATTAAATCGGACTCCTTTATCTGCCAGTGTTGGTGAGAACTGGGGTGTAAACGCCTCGTGTACAAAGCCCTTTTACAATCAAAAACCCTAATAGTCGCAAACTTACATGATTTACAACCACATCAGGGCGTTTTACAACGTACAAAACCCTTTTTACGAGTTGGAAACGTCTTTCTGACTTATAGAAGAGCTTTAGTGACCATTTCCGAATCACAAGAGGACTGACGTGAAAAAGTACACCCTACCTCCTATTTACAACTTGGAAAGGTATGTATCATGGTTTGTGACAGCTTTGCCAGTGTTGTTTTATTAGCCGCATGTGGATGCATGCTTTATAACACTAAGGTACTCATGGCTGGCAATTTTGCAGTGGTTTTTTTTATTGAAGAACACCATGCCAAGATGGCTTCCGATGCGTAGGCATGCATAGTGACCCTTGGCTGCCATTTCTAATGCACAGATCTAACCTAGCGGATGCTTATGTCACACCAGTAAATTATAAGTAAGAAAAAATATTATAAAAAGGCACACTACCACAAAAAAGGAAGTAAGTGGTCTGGCAGCTCCCTGCAGCTATTAGACCCTCAAAAAAAAAATAATAGAGTTAAAAAATGTAAAGTGGGATGGAGAGTGGGACAGGAATCATAAGGGAGTGTGGTAAAAATAGAGCAAACGAGGGCACAGAAAACAGCTGAGGAGAGTGCAAGAAAGCACAAGCACCGGATCCGATAGAGTGCTAAATACAAACTTATACAAGCATTGGCAAATACAGTATGTCTTGGCTCTGAAAGGCTGAGCTATTGTCTTAGCCAATGCTTTTTTACCAATTGCTAGCGAAGTGTCTTCATGTGCGGCAATCTTGCAGTGGGCTTACTATTAAACTAACTCCATTCCAAGATGGCTGCCAATGTGCATGCATGCGCAGTGAAGCATTGCAGCCATTTTAAAATTAACGTTCTCACATGGCACACAAACATGTAGAATGGTATATTAAAGGAAAAATAGCGCAAATAAGGGTGCACCCACACAAAAAGGAAAGCAAGCAGTCCAGAAGCACGTTACAGTTTCTAGGCCATCATAAAATTGTTTGCAGATTTTAACCCCAAAAAATAATTTGTGTTTAACTCAAACATATCAAAAGTTACCAAAAATGATGCCACGTGTTGCCACAACAATGGCAGGTTATTTGTAAAGGTTAACTGGTTCAGTTGCTAATTGCTGTAATTAGGTGTTAACACGATACTACTGAGGTGAAACCTTTGCCCAGACCGTGCTAATATATGTAAAATAGTCAAAGTAACGAAGCAATACTGCCACATAATATGCTGCATTACGCCACATGATTTGCTTTTCTTACTGCATAATTAACTCAACCCTGTTGCATAATTGCAGAGACCTTGGTGTTGTGCATTGGAAATAATAGGTCTGAAGCTCGAGACAGAAAAGCTAGGATGCAAGCCCTTTTCTAGTTGCAAAGCCTGAAATTCACTAAATCATCTTTACAACCTTAAAAGGGCTTTTAACAATATAGTGAAACCCTTTTATGAGAGGGAAAAGTCTTTCTGACTCCTCAAAGAGCTTTAGTGGCCCGTTCTGAATCACCAATGGAGGGCCGTGAAAGGGGTCAGAAAGGTATGTATCAATGATTTGTGACAGCAATTGTACTCACAAACTAATGAAAAGTTACCAGCATTTCAAAAAGGGTGATAATTGCTTCGCAAAGTGGTAGCTGTCCCCACGAGATAGCTTCCCCTTTGGGAAGGAACCTTTAGAGGCAGCAGACAGTGGACCACAGGACCGCTGCATACTACCCCTTATGTCTTCCCAAACAGGAAACCTGTTTTTAACGCAGCCCCTGTCCCTTTAATGTACACGGGCTGCTTTTAACACTGGTATTGGCAAAGCCAGTAAGTCTCAACTCATAAAGACTGAGCTATTGGCTTTGCTCATTTGGAATATACATGTTACCCGTTCCTATCTTTTTAGCCCAACAATAATGGTAAGCACATATTTAGGGGTTGTGTTATCTCCTGTCCTTTCCTCTATCTCCAAAGATACGCCATACCGCCGGAGGTCCCTAGCAACCTCTCTTTGTATTTAGAACAATCCTACATTGTGTGAAAAATGTGACACATACAAATCAAATATCAAGTGTTTATTACACAAGAAAGCTATACAGGACTGAGCATAAGATGTCAACTATAAGATCAATATTTTGTTGTGCATAATGAAAAGTATATTACTAAGAAAACGCTGATCGTGATTGACACTTGTCCTGTAGACACATGCGTTTCCAAGGTTCTCTCAAAAGCCCGGATACACTGTATTTGGTTGCCTTCAACGTGGGAGATGAAACTGATCTAGATGGGATATTCTTCACACTTTACTGCCTTATTTACAGAACTTTTGGAATGCAGGACACACCTTTACAGTTTGTGCAGCTCGCTTCTGGGTTACCTCACTGAGACCTCAGTGTCACCTCTGTCCAAGGTCCTGCTGATCACAGCCACACAAGCTGCAAGAAGCCTGTCTTTATCCAAACACTCTTGTCTGCTGGGCAGCCAGCGGGAAGGCTCATGTAGTGTGGCCACACCTCATGGATTTGCTAGCACAGTCACAGTTCTTTACCACCTGCCCTGGCAAGTTTCAGTTAATTTAGCAAATGTATCAGTTTTCATAGAAGGCTGACAAAGCCCAGAGGGAGGCAGGTTTTCATGTGTTCCAGTCCAGGGGTAGGTAACAGCCCTTGGACAGAAAAGCAATTTAGTTAACAAAGATGGTACTTTGTGTAAAAGTTGCATTTAATTGCCCCTAGTGCCTCACTGTCTGTGTGTTGTAGGTTAGTGATCCTTGTCAATTAACTCATTCTGGACCACCCCATGTTGATTGAAAATTGTAGTCCTATGTCAGTGTTTGTGGAATGTCCCGCCTTTTGGTTTTCAAGCTCTAATCACATTAGGCTCGGTTCTATCTGTATGCTGGGCATGAAGGCATAAGACAACCAGGCACCCAGGGAGACGTTTATTAAAGGACTGTCATACCCACGTCCATAAAGAGGTCATGTCGGATTAGTATACAAACTATAAAGTAGTATCTGAGAAAAGCATGACCGAAAGTGTTAGCCATTGAATCTGCACACCGATCACCTCACATGCTCATCGGCTATGGTCTCTCATTACGGTGGCCCACTGATGCCTTTGTTAGCACCAGAATAGTCCTTCTGCCTGTATCTTCTTCTAGCGTCTTCCTGCTGGCCGCTGGGCACAGGTGATTCAGGTTGCCAGACAGCTGATTAGTCTGACTGCAAGGAAGGCACACCATATGTAAGACAGGGTATGGCATTTGGGAATGTAAATGCAGGGGCGGACGTCTCCTGTCCTTTGCAGGCCTGCATCCCTGCCATTCACGGGTGTCACAACTTGTAAACTGCCTGATTAACAGGACATGTTGCAACCCTCTGCTAATGGACAATTTACCATGAGGCCTATTAGTACATCAGTTTGTTGCAGATTGCGCACACATTTGCACACACATTGGCACACAAATTGACTGGTGTGCGAAATGCACATCATGGTTTGCCAATGGGTATTCATTCATACACCAGGACCTTAGCGCCCACATGTTTTTGGCCATTAACTGCAGTTAATTGTCCTTTCCCTACATCATACGCCCTAGCCATTCGGTTCGGGCCCAAATGAACAGGGCAATTATGAGTGGCAGATGCCCTCAGCTGAGGACATTAACAGTTGTTAATGCAATGGGTTAGGAGAAGCAAAAGTGCTTAATTTCTTTTGACCAAATAAACCCATTGAGATTGACCTAATTGTATCTACAATACTCTGAACACCAAACAATAATTAAGAGTTTAAAGATTTATAAAAGCTGTGTTCGTTTAGTCTCTTGCACTGTTACAAATGTAAGTGCTCAAAAGTCAGGTTGGACATCCTTTGTTCAAGCAAGAAACTGTGCCTCTGGTTTGCTTTGCTTTCACAATTTGCACGCAAAACGCCTACTGGATAATATCACAGAAGACCCTTTAATATAAATGTTCAAGTTAATAATAGTGACAAAGAACCCTAGGCGCATAAATTGAAGGGGGTCCATAAATATTTTAGAGTATTAATGTTTTGCCACCTTTTTTGGTATTACTTCATAAGATTTTCTATTTGAAAAATTACAGCAATCTCTGCAAAGTTCTCTCTCCTGTAGCCTTAGAGCCCAACATATCGGCCATTAAAGGCCCGATCCAGTCGGCAAGGGCTTTTAACAAGGGAGCGGGCCTTTATTGGCTAGTAAAGCCTGCTATGGAAGGCTCTAAGGCTATTAGAACATTCCACCCCTAGAAGGCAGAATGTTCAAATTTGTAGAACAAAGGCCTCACAGAGCCCAAGGGGTTTGAAATCTCCTCGGGCTCCGTGAGGCCTTTGTTCACAGCAACAGCTGTGGGTAAACTTTGGAATGTTGATGCTACGGACTTCTATCGGCCATTAAAAGCCCGGAGCACTCCATTGTCTTCAATGCAGTGCTCAACTTTCCAATGTTCTAATTATGATTAAGTTCACAAAATATTACTTTTATTTTTTATTGCACAGTCATTTTGACTTCCACTCACTGTTCCTGTTCTTCAGGTCTCTGTGAACATTCTCTAGATCTGTGAGTCCATCCTCAAGGGGTCTGTGTTTTATTCTCAAAGGCTCTGTGGCTATTCCCAAGTCCTCCAGAATATTTAGTCACCCATACGCAAGGTGTCTGCGCTCATTGTCACTGTGCCAATCCTATTCTCAAGATCACTGTGAACATCTTCAATGTCTCTGTTTCCATCCTCACGGTCGATGCTCCCATCCTCACTGTGCCTGTGCTCAACCTCAAGGTCTCTGTGCACATTTCAGATGACCTTGAAATAATCTTATAGTTGTTCATGTTCTTTTATTGTTTTTTTCTCTTTCTTCTGTGTATTTAAAATGTCCTACCTTCTTTCCATTGTCTTTATGTTGCTATTTTCCACCCTTAATTCTTTCCCCATCAGAGGCATGTCTCATACATATGACTCCTCAGCTTCACTCATCTGCATTTAGAGCATTGTTGCTCTTTGTGCCAGGCCTTTTGCTTCCCTTTTTCTGGAGTCAGTGGTTTACGGTATTCAGTTGCAAAACCTCAGCTGTGTCGCCCAAGCCAGTTGTAAAATGAGGTCAGGCTAACAAGCGGCAACCATTGATTTCACAGCTCAGGTTTCGAAGCCACTAATGTTTTGCTGCGTTTTGTACGCTCAGCCCAATGAATATTTAAGCATTAATGAGCCTCACAGTATAACCTTTACACTGTTTCAGTAATGCATTTGTCACTGTTGATTTGCTCTAGTTTCACTGCAAGAGTTCAGTAAGTGGTAACCTGCTAATGAGGGCAGTGGATCGAACTGTGCTTCAGTTTATCCAGAAGTAACATTTAAAAAATCATATTTTGGTGTGCCAGATAACGATATGTTTACCAGAATGCTCACTGAACCAAACATGCTTTAATATGTATTTTCAAATGTACTTCTCAGCCTTCCGAATGTGCCTTGTAGAAGTACAAAAAAGCAAATGTCAGTGTCAGGGTGATCTTAACTTCTGATCCTTGAGAATTGCTGCAGCAGAATGAATACAGCCTCTGCCTTTTATGAAAAACAAGCAAGTTCATCGCGGATGTAGACCCACATATCCTCTGAAGCAGTGCTTAACTTGTAAAAGAATGAGTGCCGGTGCCCAGGGCTCTGCTCAGAAGCCCGCGGCTGGTGCAACTGAATGTCAGCACGCCTAATCCAAAGGTTGTGTAGTTCTAAATCCGCCCATGCCTCTTTAATCCACTACCAGACTCCCTCTGCCTCTTTATCTCACTCTTGCAGGTTCCTACTTTCTCCCTTTGTGACGGTTTTTCCATCTTTCTCCTCCCCCGTCGTTCCGCTCTGTGTGTTTTTCCATCTCTTCCTCTCGTAAATGTCTGATATGAAAGATAAGTGCCGGTTGGTCCCACCTGCCAACCACTGGCTCAAACTGAGCTCTGCTCTGATGCCACATGCACTTCTTGCCCATGGACCAGACAGATGCAAAATACTGTCCTTTCATACCCACACTTCCGGTATTTAAGGTTGTTCCATTGAACCATAGGCTGCTAGGAGGCATTTAAAGGAACCAGATAAGGCACAAACACTTTGGCTAGGGCTAGACGGCCTCAATGCCTCGAGCCAGTGTAATACACTTGAATGCCTACCTTCTTTCCAACATCCCTTCGCTCCAAAGGCATTCAGAGGTGCTAGTAATGTGGTATCTCACTGAGTAAAATAAAAGAGTGATGGGTGGAATACCAAAATTAAACTCAGCTAATGGTTGTCACTCTGAGCCATAATCCATCATATTGTTTTTTGGTCAGTGGGCCACATCATATGGAAATCAGCCCTAGTCTTGATCCGGTAGAAAAAGTCCAACCTGAACTGCCAAAAAGTCATCCCAAATCAGTTTCAGATGTGTTAGGACTCAACAGGTGCAGCTTGAGTTCTGTGGTATAGTGAGCAGAGGACACACATCTGATCATGCCCTGTCGCACTAAAGGAATCTCACTGAAAAATAATTAAAAAGCGATGAGCGGAATGCATGAGTTAATCTGCCCAAACTGCCCAGCCATGTCCATTCCAACAAGGAACAAAAGCAAAGCAACTAAAGACCAGTTTTGGCCTCGTTGGCTTCATCAGTGAAGAGCTGCTTGAGTCCAGTGGCACAGAAGCATGGAAAATAGGGCTTTACAAAAGCCTTATATAAATAAATACAGATACAAGTGAAGAAAGCTAATAATTGGTGCAAAATGTAAATAAGAAAACAACCCTCTAATATGTTCTTAATTTTCTCTCGCTGCAGTACAAAATAGAAAAAATGGTATTGCTGATCCAAAAATTAAACCTCTCGGTGTGGCACAATGACCCACTTGGGCGCAACAGCTTTTTGGGAGAGATGGAAATTGACTTAGCGAGCTGGGACTGGAGCAATATAAAACTGAACTGGTACACGCTGAAACCACGGGTAAGTGCCGCTCTGGTAGCATTATGTATGAGCTATGAGTTCATTAAAACATTCTGCTGATAAAAGCATTGACAAATATATTGATGCATTCTGATGTGTTCTTGAATATGGCTGCATCAGAAAGTAAATGGCAATATAGTCTAACAAAAGCAATAATGCTGCTGGTATTTTGGAAAATAGGACATTCTGTAAAGGTTATTTATTTATTAACCATGCACACTGCATTGCATTATTTTGCTTGCAACTGTTGGTGACATATAGACATTCTGGCACTCGTTAGTACCTCAGAAGATAACTGTTACAAAGTTAAGTGGGTTTTTACTGTCTCAGGAATCCCCGAGCCTTATGTCTGTGATATTAGATTGTGTGCACTGCATGATTATTACCCATGAATCACAATGTAAGTGAGTCATTACCTGCCAGATCTTACTCCTCCTTAACTCATGCCTGTGGATTTCTTTATACCAATAATGTATAGATCTTATTAGGAAGAAATTATTTGGGAGGAAAAACATGAAAGGCAACAGAAATATAAGACTTCTGCTAGCTCTGAATTCCAACAGAAAGACCCTAAAAAGATTTTATATTCTATGTGGATAGTCAGAGATTTGGGATTAATGGAGTTTGGGACAGCAGATCACAGTACCATAATTGCAGGTGGTAAACTAAAAGGCCCCAAACGGTTAGTATTAAGCAAGTTAACCAAGAAAAGAGGGGTTACAAGATATGGCCAGGAACATGGGAGTCTGCAAAATGAGCTCGTAGGAGCAAGGGCCTGCATGATGACCGTAGAAGGTAAGAGAATATGCAAGATGGCCCCAGAAAGTGTATTAGAGATATCCCCAAACAAATCATTATAGAAGAAATCCCCAGGGAGGCACTCCAGACTCCCAGGAATGGCCGCAGAAAGGGAGAGGATATATATAAGAGGAACCCTTAAGTGAGGGAGAGCATTAGAGATGGTCCCAGAGGAAATAACAAGAATGTCTCAAAAAAGAGGTGCTTTAGAGATCGTCTCAAAGTGGAGGCGTATACAAAAAGGTGCAGGAAAGGAGGGGTATATAAGATGGCTCCAGAGGGAAGGGGTTACACAGATGGACCCATAAAGAGAGCATATTAGAGGAGGCCCAAGAGTGGAGAAGGTATACAGGAAGGCCCCAGAATAGGCAGTTATACGAAATGGAATGAGAAAGAAGGGAGTATATATTATGAGGCCCAGAAAGGTAGGAGATTTACAAATCATTGAAATGATCCAATTTTGACTCGACGCTCTCAAGGCTCTCAATGTAACACACCAGACCCAGACTCATCTCCCTAACAAAAATATTCAACCATATCACCACAATCCGTAAAACTTTACATTTACACTGGTTACTCATCGAAACGAGAATTAAATTCAAAATTGGTTGCCTAGTGTATAAAGCCAAACATCTGAATACACCTGCCTATCTTTAAAACCTACTTATTATCTCAGGTGAGCAAAGAGGGCTCAGAATCAGGAACATTTTGTTATTGGAAGTATTAAGATTCAGAACTTTCTAGCTCTAAATCAGTCTTTCATGGAGACACCACCTCTTTCTGAAACTCCTATTGCTGATTTAAGGCTTTAACGTTCTTTTCTGTAATCAAACATCCACTATTTACAACTAAGATGCCTTCCTAGCTGTGTCTGACAAAGCTTTTTTGACCTTCTTGCCCCTCCGATGCCTATTTATTTTTCAACAATATATTTTATTTCTGTTGTAATGTAGAGCACCTTATTGCTTTTGTGGTGTAGTTGCTCTACATACTGTCAAATAAGTAAATGCATATTAGATATGACCTGAGAAAGGAGGAATAGAGATGGTCCTGTACTGAATTGATTAGTTTACTCTTTCTGTTGACCTGGCCATTTTTGTAAAGGACAAAGTAGACTTCTAGGAGCTCTAACTTAGCATAAAGGGTTTAGAAGTGGAATTATTGAAGGATTTTGATAATGATAATTCCTGCTGGACCTGACATCTTTGGTGTGGTTTTCCCCAACATTTTGTCTTAAATCCTCCACTTTTTGCCGACTTCTGGTTTTGCTGGCCTTGGGACTCTGCACTCTTTGCCACTGTTAACAGTCCTAAAGCGCTTGTGAGCTCCCTAAAACATGGTAACATTGGCTTACACCCAATTGGCACATTTAATTTACTTGTAAGTCCCTAGTAAAGTGGTACTGCCTTCACCCAGGGCCGTTTAAACATGTCTCATGCCTGACACTGCAGCTAGTGTGTGCAGTTTAAACTGCCATTTCGACCTAGCAAAATAAACTTTTTTCAGGTCGAAAACTCTTTTTTAATACATATGTCATCTCTAGCGTAGACCCTAAACAGCCCATAGGACAGGGTGCAGTGCATTAAAAAAGTTGGAAAGGGTACTTCATTTTTCACTACTGTGAGGCCTACCTCTCCCATAGGATAACATTTGTTTATCTTATTACTTTTAATAAGTGATAACCTGCGCTTGGGAACAGGTAGAACTATCATATTTGGTCTTTAAATAATTGTAATTTAAAATCCTCTATAAGGGTAAAGTAAGATTTTAACTCACAATTCTGAAAATGCCACTTTTAGAAAGTTGGCATTTTCATGTCCCAAACATTTGGTGCCTGAGCCTGTCTCCTGGGTCACATGACTAGGTGTAGCTGGCAGTTGTTTAGGGCATATTCCACTCAGACAGTGAGACAAAAGGGGAATGGATGTTGGCAGGATGGGCCATCTCTGTCAGGGAGAGGGGGGGGAGTTGTCACCTACCACACTTGGAACAACCAAAAGAAGGCCTGTCTGTTTTGACGTAAACTAACCCTCCACAGAATGGTGAGAAAACCCTCTGGTTTTCTTAAATACCCTCACACACCTTGGGGGCATGCTTCATCATTAGGTTATTCCCGTTCTGCTGTGGAACGGGGCGTGTTGCGACCTAAGAGGTACGCAGGGAGCACTGAATGGCATATAATGATGATGGGAATGAATAGGAGTGAGAGTAGTCTTATGTAGAAGGTTAACAATATCTGCCTGGTAGGTTAGTAAATGCTTTAATCTCTCCTCTAGGCGGTATGATTAAAAACTGGGAAGAAAGTGGGAAGTCTAGGTGATAATGTACCTGCCTTCCTTATAGGTCTACATGTTTCAAGCCAATCCCCATGGCTTTTCATCAGGACCAAGGATTTAACACTCTGATTCCACCCCTAGGCAAGTGCTCATATACAATTCCAGCACACACACTGCATGCTAAGTAAGAAATATGGATTGATCGCACCTACTTGGTGTTATTGCTTAATACCTACTTGGTATCCATCTGGGCAAATGGGTAGAGCTGCATTGTCCCTCAAATACTGCATTCCTGCTGCCATTTCATGTCTCCAGGAGGATGCTCTTGGTACCAGAAACTGTGCCACTGTTAGGGCTGCCATCACTGAGAATTTGTGGCCCACAAGCAAAAGCCTAGGATCTATCAACAGCTGATAAAAGATTGATCTTTATGTTTAGTTTTGGTGACTTTTTCCAACCAAAGGCATCTTTCCAAGAACTGCCAGGTCTTTCAATTTAAAGGCACACGAGTGAGGACAACTGAGGTTCTTATACTTTAATATGCAATTCAAGCCCAGTTAATGTAAATAAATATTGTTACATGTGGTATTTTAGTCTATGAATCTGTTTATTAAGCAGTTTGTAATACCTTAAGAGCATATTAAAGTCACAGCGAGAAGTCTGTCTCCAATCTGTGAATTATTCAGTCTGGATAAAAGCTCGTTTTTGAACCAAACATTACTTTTGAATGACTTCTGACCCAGTTCCCCTCCGGAGATTCATGACCTACCTTATCCTTTTGCCGCGGTTCTCTCAGAAGGACATTGGTTTCCAGTTTTGCTTGCTTTGCTGGTGGCAGCAGCGCCAGGCAGCAAAGTCATTCACAAACTAGTGCTTTACAAACAATTTAAATATTTGAAACATCCCATAGTAAGACAGTGGTACAACGTTAGCCTTGTTATCAAGAACAAGGCTAGTGATGCTACCAAACCTCCTTGAGAGGTCAATGGTGGTATTTGTCTGAGGTTATAGTCCAGTTGCAGCTGCTACTGTTTATGTTGTTTCTGCAACCCGGGAACATCTTTTGCTGGGATA
Organism: Calotriton arnoldi; assembly: GCA_963921515.1. Lineage (NCBI taxonomy): Eukaryota > Metazoa > Chordata > Amphibia > Caudata > Salamandridae > Calotriton > Calotriton arnoldi. Next base: position 672,966 of record CAWUFW010001537.1, read on the forward strand.
GCTCCGGCTCCTTAAACATCCTATGTACTCTAATGTAGCCCTTCTACATCCTTTATCAACATATGAGTAATCTAGGTGCCCTGGCCTCACCAAGTGATGAATAGCCCTTCCCACGGGAGCATCTTGGGCCTTATTACCTATGGTTCATGACTGTACCTGACTCCCCTTAGATTCTATTGTTTGTTAACAACCCTTACATGTTGCAGGGGTTCAGACGACGCGTAGCGAGCCATAGTGTCCATAAGGTCTATCTGCTGCGTATTGCTTGATTATATTCATTCACATGTTCTGGTAAACAATTTCCTATCCGGATCTATCATGTAGTGTTTTATCCTTGCGAACAAAGGTACTGTGTACACCATTGTAGGTTATTGTATTGAAGGCTATCGTGTAGTTCACCCACCCTATAAACATTTGTAAAAACTTAATAAAGAGGATTTTAAAAACTCACAAAATTAATGTAACTTAAAAGAAATAAAAAAAAGAAAGCAACTGGATGAAGTACACATGTTTGTTAGGGCACGTCTGTGGCCTATGGGGCTCAAGGGCCATCACTGTAAGAAGTGTTGCTGTTGTCCTTGGCACCATGGGAGCCAGTTCCTACTGCAAGCCCACAAACTCGCCAAGCACTTCGTTTTTAAGGCTTTGACTTTCAGGGGGAGCAAGGTCGAACGCTAAATGCTTACTCTTGGAATGGGATGTGGGACAGAACGTCAGATACCAGTATCACCAAGATACTTTCTTTTAGCAAAGATATAAAACTTGTATTCGTAAAGTTGAAATGGATAGTAAAAAGATGCTGTAACACATGCAGCACAAGAACCAGTAGCCTACTCTGAACTCTCTAAGGTGAACTAAGAGGCCAGCTGCATCAGAGTTAGTTTGAGGGTGTCGCCACAGTAAGGTGTCAAGTCTGCAAAAGCAAAGTAGAGCATTCGGTACAATACCAGCTCAACATTACCTGTCACACTCACGCGTGTGATGGAGCAATTTGGTGAGACCAGGGCCAGCAGCCAGGTTGGCGTTGGGACATAAAAACTGGCTTACATCAACTATGGCCTGGTCTTGGGGATGTTAGTTATCCGTGATAAAGTCAGCACCACTTTTGCCAGACCACCACCTTTCCCAAAAAGTTTAGAAACATGGTTGGTGAGCAAAATAATAACATGTGGTCAATCTGTCAGGGAACTTGTGATAAGAATCCTCTTCACAGGAAAACCTACTGGGTCAACTATAATTTTGATATAATCTCAACATAACAAAATAGTTGGTTTATAGAGTGCACATTCAACCCTAGAGGTTTCTTGGTACTACTGACATATGAAGGATGTTTTTTTATTCTCAATATTTATGCACCTTGGAAGGATGAAAGGACAGCACAATTCGAACCTGTGTCCATGAAGTCAAATGCAGATCCCTGCAGTGGTATGTTAGCCCCGCAGGGAACATTTTGACTGTACAACAAAAACTGGTATATTAGAGAGAATAAATACAACACAACAAAGTAGGTTATTGTTATGAAAGGATATAATGAATTCGAAAGCTATTTTGAAAAGTATAGCATAACACCTATGCACCAGTAGCCTTGTTTCATCAAGGCTAAAGGTTCCTGTGTTTTTCAGAGCATCCAGCTCATCAGCACACACAAGTTGTAAGAAGATTTTGAATTGGGCCGTTTTCGACTGTAAAAAAGCTTTTTAATGTACAAAAGGCAAAATGTGATTCAGTAACTCATTACCGAATCACGTATTTACAATTCAATATGTGGAAGAGGCGTGTTTAGGGCGTCCCTACCAAATACTGAATCGCAGTAGTATGTATTAATGTTTAGCGACTGAATTCCCGGTCATAAAACATTAATACTTTACCACCAATTCTAAAGTGGTGATAGCCCATTTGCAAATGGGAAGAGGTCCATGTAGAACCCCTTTTTAAAAATATTCTTTAAGAGCAGGCAGTAGTCCCACTGACCATGGCCTACTCTTAAAAATCAAATCTTAAAATTTTCATATTCTTTTTTAAATGCAATCCATTTTCCTTTAAAGAAAACTGTCTGCATTATTTAAAATAAAATAAAAAGATTTCCCACCATATCCCCTTGTGGACACTTTCGACTGTTTTACTCATTGTGACATCGGGCAGGATGTGGTGTACATACACACCTCTCATCCTGTGATAAAATAAGAAAGTGCACCTTTTCGGAATCACCTTCTCCAACTTTTACTCGATTCTCACCCCTCTTTTCATGGCGTTCCAACGCACATCACAATGGCGACGAGGCAGACTGGACTCGGCCTGTCAACACACTACAGTGCAGTGATGATGCTATAAATCATTAGAGAGAGTGCAGAAGTCGGTGAGGAAGCTGACCATCCACCCATTTTCACTATGATGTTTTTTGCACTCCTGTCTGTATTCCACCTATTCTTTGATTTTACATTAGGTTTCAGTAACCATATGTTTGTGCTGCATTTTAACCTCCAATGTATTGACGTCTTTTGGGTATCTTTAACAATTTCTAAACCACATTGTTCAGTCGATGGTATATTGAATATCTATTTTGTAATTAGTGTTTCAGAATAGCAGAGAGAAATGCAACCTTCACACAGCTGTTATTGTGAATATCGTATTAGAGCAGGACGTGTCAACTGAATATATATTTATTACACAACCCTGCTGCTCCCAAGAAGCATATTCAGCAAATATTAATATATTGAAAGCCCTACCTCTGATATACAAAGTGACAGCTGCGTTTCACAAAGTAAACAACAGAACCATCCCCTTCTTACAGTACCTAATCCTTATGTAGGGTCCTGGATGAAATCCCAGGGCCATAGTCTAGTGGAGGGTGACCACCTCACTTTAAGGCAGTGCTTCCTAAACGGTTAGACCCACGACCCATTTTTTAGTACAACAAACTTTCACAACCCACCTAGATTTAATCAACATGAGGCGGGCGATTTTTTAAATGTAACTAAAGCATCGTGTGGTAGCGTGTTATTTGCAGACACCACATTTTCCATTGAAGTGATAGTCTCTAAATTTGCACAGGCATACAGTTTTATAGATAAAACTATATTGTACAGAAACCTGTGGAAATCGGTTTGCAGTGAATATTATTTGTGCATCATCAAGTGTCTTGATTTGCTCCGATCCTATTCAAATCTTTGTTTCCATCACACTTCAGAATTACAACTGCTGAATGTGTACGGTTCATTTACAGGTATTTACATTTTGTTGTGTGGTAGGAAAAAATGACATCCAACAGCCTTTAATTTTCTTTCACACTTCATGTACCTTAGCTGGAATGTCACATAATTCACTTTACTTTTGTTTCTCTGACTGCAAAGTAAAAGCTGGTTGTGAACAGTAGTCCCTATATTAAAAAATAAGCAGCAGAAGACATGACTGACATTTGACCTCTGTCTTTGAAGCTCAGCAAATGTGAGACAATAAATACAGAATTTAAAGGCACCTTTATTTTTTTGCTTGAACTTTGGCGACCCACCAAAAATCGGCTCACAACCCACCAAAAATCGGCTCACAACGACCCACAGTTTGGGAAACACTGCTCTAGGTCATTACGGACAATGTGTCCAGTCCTAAACTTTTTACCTACATATCATATCATATACGTTAGTCTTGTTAGTTCAGTGGAAGCAAGACAGGACTGCAAGACACAGAATGTATTAGGCTACCACACTAAAGTTCAGGGGTCCGATTCACAGAATTAATCTGAGACGAAAGTCTAACTTTACGACTTTCGGTATTCACAAAGGGCATTTACGAGTAGTAAAGTTAGACTTTTGGTCTAAGTTTAAACCAAAAGTCTAACTTAGACCAAAAGTCTAACTTTACTACTACTACTAAAGTTAGATGTGATGGTCTATCCTTGCAGGGTCTCCCGCCCACACCCCTTCCTTTAAGGGTAGATATGAAGCCGGGACGTTGATATGGGTGCAAGGTATTTTATTTAGTTATTCAGGGTCTGGGTTTATGCAATATAAGTGTTCCAAAGGAGGGTTTCAGTTCTCCTTCTTCCGATAACGTCTCGGTTGCAGGGATTGGGGGATCCTCCTTCACTCCTTGACGGTCTCAGGCTGTCTTGTCCGGGTTGCGACAGTCGGGGATACAGGTATGCAAATAAAGAAAAGAAAGAAAGGAAATCTTTAGGAACACCGTCCTGTTGCTATATTTCCAAAAGGGGAAGGGAAGTGCACCTCCACCAGTGTCCCTACTCGTGAAGTGCCTAGGTGAGGGGTAGTCAGGGTGCCGTACTTGGTGTGGCCCTCAGCCCTGCCCACCACCCCTTTAAAGTGAATGGATGCGCCCCAGCCACTTGCCTGTACCCACGACCCTCCGGGGCCGTGGCGTGGTGAGATCCGGCCTCCTTCTCTCTCCTCGAAGGGTCGATCTCGCATGCGATCACTGGGAAACCGAGTCCCGGGTTCTGTGGGCGGTCCGCCCCGCGGTCACTACTCCCGACGTCCTCCGCTGTTCCTTCGCCTTCTCCAGTCGCGTCGCACGTCTCTTCCTTCCTCTCCCCCGTCGATCTCCGCTCGCCTTCCTTTATGTCCGTGTTCTCCGTGGCTTTTCTTGGATCGAGGGGTGTGGCTTCGGTATTCCGAGCTGAGGAGACTAGTCCGTCGCCGCCACTTCCCGTTGGGGTATTCCCGGCGGCCATGTTGGAGTGTCCGGAGCTCCCCACGTCATCGAGGGATGGGGGCTCGGCGGACCCATCACACTGCCGTCCCCCCAGGAATGGACGTGTGGGCCATTCGCTCATAGGGCATCTTGAGAGGAAGTCCACGTTGCCCTGCAGACGCCCCGGAACGTGGAGGGCGGAAAACGTGAAGGGCTGTAGGGCAAGAAACCATCGGAGAACCTTAGGGTTAGTGTCCTTATGGAGGGCAAGCCAGGTGAGGGGAGCATGATCAGTGAGCAATATGAAGTGGCGGCCCAAGAGATAGTACTGTAGGGCCTCCACCGCCCATTTGATGGCCAGGCATTCTATTTCAATTGTAGCGTAACCCACCTCCCATGGAAACAACTTACGGCTAAGGTATAGGACGGGGTGGAGATCACCGAGGGCATCGGGCTGGGACAGGATGGCTCCTAAACCCCTGTCTGACGCGTCTGTTTGTAATACAAATGAGGTGTCAAAGTTCGGACAAGCAAGCACAGGATTGTGGCAAAGGGAGTCCTTCAGGAAACGAAAACTCTGTTCGTGTCTCTCTGTCCAATGTATCTTATTACTGGAGTGTGCCTTGGTGAGGAGGTCTGTGAGTGGACTGGCTACTTCAGAAAATGCTGGGATAAACCTTCGATAGTACCCGACCAGCCCGAGGAAGGAACGTATTTCCTTCCGGGAGGTGGGTCGGGGTACTCGGGTGATGGCCTCTATCTTGCTCACTTGTGGTCGGATCTGCCCAGCCCGGATGTCATACCCTAGGTACTCGATGTGGTCAGCCCCTAGGGTCGTCTTCTTGGGGTTCATTGTAAGGCCTGCGTGTTGCAATGTTTTCAGGACGTTCTCTAGGTGTTGGAGATGGGTCTCCCAATCGGGACTGTGGATAACGATATCGTCCAGGTAGGCCATGGCATAAGACTGGTGGGAAGAGAGGACAGAGTCCATGAGTCTCTGGAAAGTGGCGGGGGCCCCATGGAGACCGAAAGGCAGTACCTTGAAGTGAAATAAGCCAACGGGCGTGGAAAAGCGGTTTTGTCTCTGATGCCTGGTTTCAGTGGTATTTGCCAATACCCCTTTGTGAGGTCGATAGTGGATAGAATCTTGGCGTTCCCGAGTCTCTCGATGAGTTCGTCCACCCGTGGCATAGGATATGCGTCGAACTTAGACACCGCGTTGAGTCTGCGGAAGTCGATGCAGAAACGTATGCTCCCATCGGGTTTGGGGACCAACACAATCGGAGAAGACCAGGCGCTATGTGAGGGTTCGATTATGTCTGCCTCCAGCATCGATTTTATCTCCTGTTCTACGGCCCCTCTCCGGGCAGCCGGGATGCGGTAAGGCCGTTGTTTGATCGGGGGGGAGGTGGTGATTATATCGTGCTCAACTAGGGACGTCCTTCCGGGAGCGCCGGACAGGACGAACGGGTACGATGCGCACAGGGTCCTCAGTTGTTCTCTTTGTTCTGCTGTGGTTTGGGGTCCCCAGTTAGGCTGGGATCGTTCTGTGGTCTTCTGGGGGTTTAGGGTCACTTCAAGGGGTTTGTTCGGGGCAACATGAAGTATAGGGGCAGTCGCGCACCCTGATGCCGGGACTGGTCCCTCCCATGCCTTCAGCAAGTTAACGTGGTATATTTGGCTTGTCTTATTTCTGTGGGGAACGGCCACCCTATAGGTAACAGGGGTTACTCTACTGAGGATATGAAAGGGGCCTTGCCAAGTGGCTAACAGTTTCTTTTCGGTGGTAGGCAATAGGATAAGTACCTGATCACCTACCGCGAATTCCTAAGTTTGGTGTTTCTGTCGTACCACCGTTTTTGTTGGCTCTGGGACCTTTCCATGTTCCTGTGTACCTCGTCCCATAGTAAGGACAAAGTATCCCTAAGGGACGCACTGTATTGTAGTAGAGGTTTTGTTTCGTCCTCTTCCTCGGTCCACTGTTCATACGTCATGTCTAGGAGGGTACGGGGTCTCCTCCCAAACAACAGCTCAAACGGTGAGAAACCCGTAGACTTCTGTTCATGGGATCGTATCGCAAACAGAACCAGGGGTAGCTGTCGGTCCCAATCCCTCCCCGCTCGGTCGATGTGCTTTTTTAGCATGGTTTTAATGGTTTTGTTGTACCTCTCCACAAGACCATCCGTCTGTGGATGGTATACCGCTGTCCTGATCTGTTTGATACCTAATAGCTCGCATACCTGTCTCATCAACCGGGACATGAAGGGGGTACCCTGATCCGTCAGGAGTTCGTGGGGAAAGCCGACACGGGAGAACAGAATGACCATGGCTTGAGCTACTGTCTTTGTGGTAGTGGTCGTCAAGGGAAACGCTTCCGGATACCGGGTGGCGTAAACCACGAAGACCAGTATGAACCGGTGGCCCCTGGCAGAGGGTATCAGGGGGCCTACCAGGTCCATCCCTACTCTTCTAAACGGGACATCGATGACCGGAAGTGGTTGGAGCGGGGCTCGGGGTAACACGGGTTTATTAACCAGTTGGCATCGTACACATGAAGCGCAGTACCTTGCCACTTCCTGATACACGCCCGGCCAGTAAAACTTCTCTAATAGGTATTTGAGGGTGTTTTCCTTCCCATAGTGGCCTCCCCCGGTTTGACTGTGGGCCAGAGACAGCGCCTGTTCGCGAAATGCCTTAGGGACCAGTAGCTGTACCTTTCCATGGTTATCCTCGAGTGTGTGCCTGTATAGAAGGCCCTTTTTGACTGTAAAATAGGGACCTACCTTTCCTGGATGTTCATCCTGGGCTTGGCTCCAGGCATGTTGCAGGGTGGAGTCGTCCCTCTGGGCCTGGTGGAAGTTCTGGGGCGGCTCTTGAGGAGTTTCTGGGGAGAGAAGGACAGGTACGGGTAGCACCATTTTAGACTGGCAGTATAGCGCTCTTTCCTCCCTCCTTTCTCTTCTAGTTTGTGCTCTTTTGGTAGCGGGAGCCCTTATATCGGTGTTGGAAAAGGGTGCGCTTTCTAGCCATCCCACTAGTGAGGCAGGGGAACTCAGGGAGTGGAGGTACTCGTGGAACCGAGGTAAATCGGTACCTAAGAGCGCTAGCTCGGGTAACGTGGGGACAACCCCTACCTTCCTCAACTGGGGCTCCCCAATGATCTCCAATACCACTTCGGCCAAGGGATACAGCTTCTTCTCTCTGTGTACACATGTGACCTGTACAAACTCTCCCTTCACTAGCAGGGACTCGGGGATAAGCTCCTTGGAGATGACGGTGTAGTGGCAGCCCGTGTCCAGGAGGGCGGTTACTGCCTTCCCGTTTACATATGCCTTTATTTTGTATCTGAGGGGTTTGTCTCCCGTGACTAGTACCCGCCCACGTGTAAGTCCCACCTCCATGGGTTCTGGGCCTGGGTGGCGTGTCGGGCAGTGTCGGGCTATGTGTCCCCATTCGGCACAGTGAAAGCACTGTGGTCCCTGTATCGGTGTTGTGAAAGGGGCTCTTAAGGGGGTCCGTGGCGGAAAGGGTCCCTTGGGTTCTGTCTGGGGGTTGGGGTTTCTGGCTAGGGGTTTCGGGGATGAGACGGAGGGTCGATGAGTTGGAGTTTTGAACTCCGGAGAGCGGTGGTATGCGCACGCCAAATCAACTACCAAAGTCACGGAGAGGTTAGGGTGTTGCTTGACCCAGGCTCGGGTGTTATAGGGGAGGGCGTCGAGATATTGCTCCAGGTAGATCTTCTCTGTTATGTCATCCGGGGTGGCAATAGAGGGCTGCAGCCACCGGTTTCCAAGATCCCGGATGCGGAAATATAGCGCTCGGGGATTGTCCCCGAGGCTCCATCTCTCTTTCCTAAACCGGCTGCGATAATACTCCTGATTGCAACCCAGCCGTTCCAGGATGGCTTTCTTGACGTCGGGGTAGCTGGTTGTCCCTGCTGGGTTGGCGGCCTGGTAGGCGGCTTGTAATTCCCCGGAAAGCAGGGGAGCTATATACTGGCCCCATCTTTCTGGGGGCCAGGAGGCGGTTGTAGCCACACGCTCAAAATTTACAAAGAAATAGTCCGGATCGTCCCCCGTTTGGAACTTTTGTAGGACTGTCCCCGGCACGTTGGGATGTACCCTAGCGCTGGTGATAGCGTCCGTCAGACGTAGAATGGCCGTGTCCTGTACTTGCTGGTTATTGTTCAGGAGGGAGGCCTGGTCTTTCAGTGCTGTATGCAGTTCCTCTCGGTCGTGTTTCGCCTGTTTGGTCTGTTGCTCGATGACCAGTTGTAGGTGTCGTTGCCCTTCAGCTAATTGGGTGATGATGGCCTCCATGGTCACGGGTTGGGTCATTGTATCAGGGCCGTAATCCCACTTCTGACACCACTGTGATGGTCTATCCTTGCAGGGTCTCCCGCCCACACCCCTTCCTTTAAGGGTAGATATGAAGCCGGGACGTTGATATGGGTGCAAGGTATTTTATTTAGTTATTCAGGGTCTGGGTTTATGCAATAGAAGTGTTCCAAAGGAGGGTTTCAGTTCTCCGTCTTCCGATAACGTCTCGGTTGCAGGGATTGGGGGATCCTCCTTCACTCCTTGACGGTCTCAGGCTGTCTTGTCCGGGTTGCGACAGTCGGGGATACAGGTATGCAAATAAAGAAAAGAAAGAAAGGAAATCTTTAGGAACACCGTCCTGTTGCTATATTTCCAAAAGGGGAAGGGAAGTGCACCTCCACCAGTGTCCCTACTCGTGAAGTGCCTAGGTGAGGGGTAGTCAGGGTGCCGTACTTGGTGTGGCCCTCAGCCCTGCCCACCACCCCTTTAAAGTGAATGGATGCGCCCCAGCCACTTGCCTGTACCCACGACCCTCCGGGGCCGTGGCGTGGTGAGATCCGGCCTCCTTCTCTCTCCTCGAAGGGTCGGTCTCGCATGCGGTCACTGGGAAACCGAGTCCCGGGTTCTGTGGGCGGTCCGCCCCGCGGTCACTACTCCCGACGTCCTCCGCTGTTCCTTCGCCTTCTCCAGTCGCGTCGCACGTCTCTTCCTTCCTCTCCCCCGTCGATCTCCGCTCGCCTTCCTTTATGTCCGTGTTCTCCGTGGCTTTTCTTGGATCGAGGGGTGTGGCTTCGGTATTCCAAGCTGAGGAGACTAGTCCGTCGCCGCCACTTCCCGTTGGGGTATTCCCGGCGGCCATGTTGGAGTGTCCGGAGCTCCCCACGTCATCGAGGGATGGGGGCTCGGCGGACCCATCACATTAGACTTTTGGTCTAAGTTAGACTTTTGGTCTAGACTTAGACCAAAAGTCTAACTTTACTACTCGTAAATGCCCTTTGTGAAAACCGAAAGTCGTAAAGTTAGACTTTCGTCTTAGATTACTTCTGTGAATCGGGCCCCAGGACTTGAAGCTGTCTGTAATGACCTGGAGAGAGGTGGTCATCCTACTCATGGAAAAAATAAGGTCACTGCAATCAGGAGATGGACAATACAGCTTTATTTACAGTTCCTTACTCATAACATTATAACACACACATATTTTTCCATATTTATGTGTGGGATAGTTACTACTAGCTTTTACTAGTAGAAACCTGACTCTGTATTTCCATAATGCACTCAAGTAAAAGTAAAAGGACATTTCTACAATTACCACTGCACTCTAAATGACATAGTAAAGGATCTAAGCTAGAGGAGAGTGGTAACTGGTCATCCACCAAAAAAAGGAGGATGAACCATCCACCCTCTTCTGTCTTACGCTTCCTCATTTAGAGGATGCCAAAAGGGAGTTATTCACCATAGGGAACACGTGTGTGGCGGTCCTGATGCTGATGTGAATGTGGTCAGACAGGCTCCCCAAATTACAGTGCCCATCCAATGTCATTTCCACCATTGTCCTCCTTTAGGTTTAACATCACCAATGCAACATTGCTTAGAGTCCATAAATCCATAAAAGTAATTAGTTACACAGTTTTGCTCAATAATATTATTTAATGACAAGCATATTTAGATCGGTTTTACACAATAAGGGAGCAATTATTTGGGATTTGAGAAGTAAAGAATCTTCTCTTACCCTAATATTTTTAAATTTTTGGTGACAGAATTTTTATTGATGTGATTGCAGTCTTGCCTACAGACAGTTTTAGAGGGCAAACAGTCCTCTTGTATCTGATATAGACTTAGGGTTGACTTTGTGTAAGCTCCTTGCTCGTGATTTGATGACTTTCATGTCTCTCTCTGTTCTTTGCTGTTGATTCAATGGGTTTCTTCTTTTCCTCCTTATTCTTTTTATTTGGATGAGTTGCATCCTTCCACTTTTGACAAAAGGACATTGCTGAAGTGAATGAACAACTACTTTCCCTTCCTCTCTCTGTCTCTCGCTGCTCTCCCCTCTCCTTTGTGGCCCCCTTTTTCTCATTATGAACTATTACCCCATCAGCACCTCATGCCGCCTATATCCCTTGCGTGAGGATTTCCACTCCTACTGTATTGTTGGTGGCCTTCTTTAAATGGATTTCAGATCATTCTAAGACTACCACTTGGTGGCCCTGTATCTAGCCAGATGCACACCAACCATCTTGGAATGATTTTTCTTTTGCTTTAAATAAAATCATTCCAAGATGGCCGCAGCACCTGCACGTGCATGCACAACAGCCATATGGGGAAAATATACAAAGATTGACAAAGAAACGAGGTGTCCTTATTGGCCCTGCCAGTTCTTTATTATTTAGTTAACACATTTGTTTAGCCCTCTTTCGATGATGTGTAATTGAATTACTGATGTGAATTTCTCAAGGAAGTAATTTTATGCCTTATATTCTTCTAATGGGAGGAGCTACAACAATCTAGTTAGCTTGGTGTAGCAAGATATTGTCCTTCAACTGCAACCAGTCAAGTTCATGTTCAAATTAACGGTAGAGCAAAATTGTCCTGATGAAACGTAATGTAGATAAGCCACAAGTGTGTCACAGTGACATTAAAAGTAATTGACTTTTACTGCAGACAAATGTAAGATGTGCCATAGACTAATTTATTGCACCCAACCTGCCTTTATGTTTCAGAGCATTTCTGCCATCAATGGAGTGGATCACCGCGGAGTAATGAATTTGTCAATTAAATACATCCCACCAGGAAGCTTAGGTAAAAACATGGTAAAATTAATGGCTTGCTAATGCCTGTGCTTGTCATCTATGTTGTGGCTAATTAAACTGGAGCAGATAATGCCTTTTAATATTAGCATACATGCATAATTACCATTTCCTACACTACAGTCTCTAAATGTGAAAAACCTTACAGAGCGCAATGTCAAATTTTAAACATTTGAACTTTTAATATATAAACTAGTCATCATCTTTGGAAACAGTATATAAATTCTAAAATCAAGTAAACGTATAAATATAGATATATATTTACTTGATGTCAGAATTTATATACAGCTTCCAGAGATGTATATATATATACATATATATTAATATATATATATATATATTTATATTAATACTCCCCATGCAGGTAAGTTATTAATTGCATTTCAGCAGGAACACCTTGACAATCCAAATTTCCTCTTCCTGACGCGTTTCAAACGAATAAAGTTCTTTTTCAAAGGCTGAAAGTCGGACAAAATGCAAAACTGTATTTCCACTACGGACTTTACTGACATCCATGAAAAGGTCAAATGTGGTCTGCAGCAGTTGTTTTGCATTATATATATATATATCTATATATATATATATATATATATATATATATATATATATATTCTTTCCAACGCCTGCTCGCACAATTTGGAACAGACTCCAACATGCTCGGGGTCGCTTGTGTAGAGTATTTATTTCAGCCACATACTTTCAGGTATATATATATATATATATACAAAGTTTATTTATTTATATATATATATATATATATATATACATGTGTGTATATATATATATATATATATACCCACATATAATATATACATATACACACATATATATATATATATATATATATATATATATACCAATAACTTTGGTGCTGTTTCATAACTCTGCATGTACTTTCCCCAAAAAAGTGTATCCACCTCAGCTACTTCCTGGAAGGTTTCTGCCAAGCGGGGCCAAAAAGAAAGGGGGAGTCCCAAAATGTTGATTACTCCTATTAATTTCCATAGGAATATTTGCTGTTTGATACAAAATTACACCAAATTTGGCAGAAAGTTAGGATATTTTTCAATATTTGGTGTAAATACAGTCAGCCGTTTTCAAGAAATGTGTGTTTAAAGAGGTGCTTGGAGTGGACAAGAAGGGGTTAAAAAGTTAGGTATATCTGGGCGGTTGGTCTCGCGTTAGTCCCCCAGTACTGAAAATTTTAAAAATAGGGCCCTCTGATTGGCCAAGGGAGTATTTTCTCCAGTCACGTATTTCGGTACCATGGGATCTAGACTGGTCCCATGGTACAGAGCAATCTGATTTGTTGACTGCAACTGAGAGAAAAATATTGCAGCTGCTATTACAGCACTTGGGAAATCCTTCCTCGTGTCCTAAATTTCCTTCTAAAATGTAGTATAAGAAGGCACCGGAGGGACACCCTGACCCCGGGGCACTAGTTTTTTAATATGTATTTGAAGTGCCACAACTCACCCTGGAAGGTATCTTGGCAGTAGTGGGGGGACTCAAAGTGACTAAGGGTCCAAAAAATCAACAAAAAATGTTTTGGTGCCATGAGTACCACAGTACTCCTGCAGGACCCAGTGGAGCCCGCCGGTGAGGTTCTGCGGTGCTCCCATGGGACCTGCTGCTCAAGCTTCACCTCCATGGCATTGCGGTACCAGGAAAGTGAAGTATTGCAGTACCCACAAAAACATTTTTAAAATAAATAATTAATTAAATGCGGTTTGGGTGTCTGCGGGGCATGGGTGTCCATGGAAGGTTGAGCGCAGGCCCTGTCCAGGGCCCATGCCCTATGTCCTCCTGCCTGCTGTTTACAGTCGAAGACAGCGTGCTGAGGCGTTGGCTGCCCCTGAGTAGTACGGTTCAGGGCCGAGACAGAGGCCAATGCCTGTGGCCAACCGCTGCTGTGCACAGTTGAAGGCTTTGTTCAGGGGTAGTTGGTCGCCTGGAGGGGTTGAGTGCAGGACTTTGCCAGAGGCCTTGCCCCGCAGTCAACACCCTGTTACGCACGGTCAAAGGCTGTGAGCAGCTGGGGTATGGCTGCCCTCAGAAGGACTGGCCCGACAAGGTCCTGCGGCCAACCCCCCACTGTACACATGTGAAAACCATGTGCAACAGGGAGTTGGCCGCCTGTGACGGGTTTGGGCCCTGGACCTGTTCAGAAGCAATGCCCTCCTTCCAACCCTCCCTCCCCCGCCCCACTGCGCAGGGCCAAAAGCTGTACTTAGTGGGAGATTTGGATAAATGTGATCATAAAGCCCCAGAAATGTACTGAAAAAAACACAAAGGGTAAAGTGACATTATTGTTAGGCATGGTAATAAGATCTTACCTTGCATTAAAAAAGCCCCAGAAAGGAAGGAAAAAAACAAAGATTAAAGTGACATTATAGCTAGGTATGGTAAAAGCTTATCTTATATTAAATTTATACCCTAGACATTCACTGAAAAAAAAGGTCAAATGACGTTATAATTAGGTGTTAACATAACATAAAAAAATAATGTTAAAGAAACACTGATATTTAACAGGTATAATCTACTAAGCTGACTGTAGCTAGTGCCCCACCATGCACTACTTATCACCTCACAAATTACATCACTCATGACATGTTAAACGACATCATTGAGGGTTTTTCTATCGTAAGATAAAATCTTACTACAATACATAACTATAACATCACTTCAACCATTGTTTTTTAAAGTGATATATAGGTTTATTAGAGGTTTTTGTGAAGTACTGCAAACCACAACCAGAGGGTCTGAGAGTGCCTTTAGAAATGGGTAGGTAGAAATGTCGTCATCATTATAGGTAACCATAAGTACCAAATCCAAGTAAATAAGTAACAGATGATAAAGTTTTGGAAGGAGGTAACAGTCAAATTGACCCAGGGAGGCTGCCATGGGATTTTTGTAACCGCATAATCAGCAAGAAATGTGTGGCAAACAATGTTTCTCAGTAAACAGCAGTTTTTCCTACTGACCTGGGGTTCGTTTGTTGGGGCACTGGATTTGCTTGCCTTTATACTTAGCTAGCATAGTAATTTGAAGTTTTGTATTTCACAGAGTTTACAGCTGTTTGAGGAATTTGCATTCGCAAACACATACAAGGCCTGGATCACAAAATGTCTGCAGTTTCAAAGATTAGAGTATGTTCCTACACACCTGGGTCCCCTAACCCTACATGTGCAGAATGCCTACATTGTCGGAAAACCACAAGAGTATCTATATAAAACAAATATGGTATTTTTGTTTGTCTTTTTATCTTTATATGGGAAATAATTTTCCATGCGAATGCCTCCTTCTTAGGCACCTTCTTAAGAAATGGGGGTGCTTCACTTACTTTCCCTTACATACTGCACCACTTCCAGCCATACCCTTAGATGTTCATGGAATCATGGAAAAGGCAGAGCAAATGTATGTGAATATGGACAAAAGTTCAAGTGATTGGGCTTACACCTCATTTTCAATAGCCACCCCAAGCACTCTCTTTAGAAGGATTTTTTCCTTTATGTCACTTACGACTCAAAACATCTGCATACACATGTTGGAACTTGTACAGTTGTAAATGTCATTTATTTACACAAAAAGAAATAGCTTCTGTCTTTTTGAATCAGGATCAGTGTTTAGTGTGCATTATTAAGGTGGTATATGATTCCACTGCTGCAGTTTGCCTTGTTCCCATTTCAGTTTATCAGTGACTGTAAGCAGCCTTTGACACTGTAACCTGTTTGGCTATTCTATCCCTTGAAGATCATGGTATACAGAGATTGTAAACAGCTAAGGTTTATTTTCCTATCACATTTTTTGACACTCATGCACCTACCTCCTCCTATGGAGTGTGTGTTTTGATTGCAGATGATGCTACCAGTATTGTCTATCATAGATAGGTACCTACCGTAAAAGAGGGTATCTTGGTAAACGTTTTGTAACACCATTCTGAGTTACCAAACGTAAAAACCATGTAAATAGGTTAGGTGTTGGTTTGTTGCTTTAACAAGTTTTGAGACTCAAGCTGATTTTAGATGTATTTTTTACAGTTGAACATTTGATAAGCCAGTCAGCATCACAGGTCCGCTTTGAAGTCTAATGGGTCTGCATCTAGGCAAGAGAGATCTCCAGGGTTCTCCCTGAAGCAGGACCTGCCCTCCCCTTTGACCTGTTCATTGTGATTGTGCTCTACTTACACAAGAACAATCAGCTATCCAATTGTAGTTGTATGGATAAAAGCTTATTTTTTTGTCTATCAGCCTACTGGCAGACCTGAGATATACCTAACTCAGTTCCATTTGTACCATTTACTTATAGTAGAGGCTTCTTCTTTCTCTGCAGTACTACAGTTGTGGGGTACAGGAACATTTTTAGGTCGAGCCTGGGCAGCGCATGCAGTAGTGGAGTATGGCTTTGAAGCCCTGCCCACTCTCCGCCCATATTTTTAAGTGGCTTGTGTCCTTGTCCTTCGTAAACGCTGGTTTCCGAGTCGTTATTAGGCGTGTTAGTCCCTCCTTGGTACCGCCTTGTCTGCATTTGTTACCTCCCATAACGACTGGACCTTTTACTGGTGTTGTTTCATGGTCTGCTTTATAAGTCGGTGTGCACTATTTTATTTAATGCTCTTCCCCTGTTCCACCCACTACCTCGCAGCACGGCGCACTCTATTATTTAAATTTTTACTAATGGTGGTCTGCTTTAACTATAGCGGCCGTGTTTTTTAATTTATTTATTTTAGCAGCGCGGCCCGCCTTTAGCGGCCGCGCTAACTTATTTATTTATTTTTTACTAGCGCTCATGCAGCGCTTTCACATTCATAGAGGCCGCATGTAAGAAAGTGCCCTGTTTTTGCATGGTTGCCCCCACTTTTTGCCAAACTGCTGATGTACTTTGACTGAGTGTGCCCTGGGTTGCTGCCAAACAGGTACCCAGGGCCTATGGGGGTCATTAGTATGGCGGGCGGACTTGAGTCCGTCCGCCATCCTAGCGGTAACGGGACCGCCCTCCTGCCATGCGGCGGTCCCGCCACCCTGATCTGGCGATTTAACATTGCGGCGGGTGCTGCTGGCTGCAGCACCCGCCACAATGTGAAATGGCCATGTTGTGCATTTCCCTGCACAACGTGGGACGCACCGCGCGGTGCCTGCCACCTTGTGCATGGAAATGGAGGGGGTACCATGGGTACCCCCCCAGTGCACAGCTGACCCCCCCCTTGAGGGGGCCCGCAACGGGCCCCCAAAGCCAATCTCCGCCTGCCTTTTTGCGGCGGAGAATCCACCACAAAAAGACAGGCGGAGAGGGCCATTGTAATCACTATGGCGGTGCCTGCACGGCACAGCCGCAATGATTGCCTGGTTCCGGGTTCCACAAGGCGGGCGGAAAAGGACCGTCTTGCGGAACCGTGGCGGTCTGTGTTTCCGACCGCCGCGGAACAATAGTGATTCCCACCGCCATCCTAATATGGCGGTGGGTAAATCACCTTTTGATGGCGGGCGGATCGCCACCGCCGGGCCGGCGGTGGCGATCCGCCCACCATTGTAATGAGCCCCTATGTTCTTTCCCTAAACTGCATTAAAAACAAAACCCAATTGGCACTCTTTGGCCACAGGTCAGTCCCTTGAACCATAGGTACCAAGGGCACTGTGGCCAGGGAAGGCCTCTAAGGGCTGCAGCACTTATTGTGCCACCCTTAGAGGCCCTGTACCTTTACACATACACTGCCCTTGAAGGCTGCGAGTTTTGGTGCAGAACATAGTGAAGAGTCGACATGGCACACATCCCTGTGTGCCATGCCTACAACCCACTGCCCTGGCATAGGTCAGCCACCCCTCTAACTGGGTGCACTATACCAGTGGTGAGGGTACAGGTGCATGAGCCCTGTACCCCTACAGTGCCTAAGTCAATTCTTAGACATTGTAAGTTCAGTAATGCCATTAAGAGTATATGGTGCTGGGAGTTTGTCATTACGAACTCCACAGCACCATAATGGCTACACTGAAAACTGGGAAGTTTCGTATCAAACTTCTCAGCACATTAAACCCACTCTGATGCCAGTGTGGGATTTAATGAAAAATGCACTCAGAGGGCCATCTTTGAGATGCCCCCTGAAAAACGACCTAACACAAGTGTCCAGGCTGAGTGGCTGCTCGCCAGCTGTCACCACCAGACATGTTTCTTGAGCCCTGAGTTGTGAGCCTGCTGCTCTCGGGGGTCTGAAACAATGCACATCCTGGGACGAGGGGAAAGCTTGCCGCCTTTGTGAGCTACCCCAGGCTTTTGCTGCTTCCAGCAACTGGCCCCCACCGGTTCTGACCCCCACTTTGGGCGGGAGAATCAGCGGGAAAACCAAGTGAGGAAGGGAGGTGTGCCCACCTTTGCCAACCCTACCCCTCAGGTGGGGGAGGCGAGGTGAAGCACAACTCTCAGTCCCCGCCATCTGCAGATGGGGGAACCCAGCCAACCAGAGTGAGGCATATGCCCCCTCCCACTGGAGGGTGGCATAAAAGGGCGTGTACCCACCCCAAGGAAGGGACCCATTGTTCCCAACCTTTACTTACCTATGACACCCCTAAATCTAGTATTTAGGGGCAACCCTGAACCTTGCCTCCTCAGACAAGAATCAACAAGAAGAAGAGAAGAAGAAGGACCGAAGAAGCCGTGCTTAAACTAAGAAGAGGAGGACGCCCACTGACTTGGCCCCAGCCCTACCGGCCTGTCCCCACCTCGAACCTGCTCCAGCGAAATCCCGGTGTGTCCTGCAGCCAGCGACCTCAAGAACATGGAGGACCTGCCCTGCCTTCCAAACCAAAGACTTTGTCTCCCGTGAGCACCGGATTTGCTCACCCACAGACTCAGGCCCCAGCCAAAACCATGAGTCTGCACCACTCTGCACCCGACGTCCAAGGCCCCACCTCCAATGGCCCAACACCACTAGGAGGTCTCCCCTGACCTGAGCTCTGGTGATCTCTGACCTGCCTCGAATCTCCAAGCGAAGCCTGCAGCCCCTTTCTGGAGGATCCCCCGACCGCAACCGGAGCTGGTAAGAAAACTCGACGCCTAAAGACACCCCTGCACCCGACCTCCCACGGCCTTGGGTGGCCCAACCAACGGTGTCCCAGCATCCCCAGGGATCCCAACTTACCTCTCCAACCAGTGGTCACCTCCAGAAGATCTTCGTCCCCAAGCCTGCAGTCTTTGTGCCAACCGGATAATCCCCATTAAAATCAACAAGGCACCCAACGCCAAAACAGCACCCTGCACCCAGCCGCCGCTTCGGGTGTACTTTGGGTGCTAACTCGGATCCCCCTTTGCCCCGAGCCTAACACCAGGAGCTTTGCTCCCACAACACTGTGGTCTGCTCGTGAGTAGCCACCAACCGGAGGCCCCCTATCCCCTATTGGATAACATTAGGCCTCAGCACTCTGCACCCGGCCCCCTAGTGCCGCAGAGGATGCTTTGAGAGTGCATCCTTGAACCTGAGGGAACCCTGGTTCTAACCCAAGCATACCAACTCCCACAAACAAGTACTTACCTGCAAACCGTTAAACTCATTTTTCTTCGTAGGAATACATTGACTGTTTTTCCTTGAAAATTGTTTTAAGTGTGGAGTTGCTTTGTATGAGAACTTGAAAAACTGCAAATAACTAAAAACTGCTTTAATTACCTTTTCTCTAGGAAATGTCCCAGTGTGATATCTAGGCATATCACACTGAGTAGAAAAAGTAATCTGAAAAGTAATCAAAAGTAATCTGACAGTAATTTCCACTGTATTGAAAAGATTTACAAACCTGTAACAAAGACATTTTCATTAATCTTGCTTGTATTGTTCAACTTGCCTTGAAAGGTACCATTTACACTTACCTGTACCAGGCTTGCTTGGTTCTAGAAAATAAATATAACTAAATAATATTTTTTATACAAACAAATTGGTCTGAGTTCCGTCTTTGAGTGTGTGACATCATTTGCTGCCTGAGTGTGTACAACAAATGCTTAACACTACCTTCTGATAAAGCCATACTGCTCGCCCACACTACCACAAATAGAGAGTAAGGTGCTAGCTACTTTTACCTCTGCCTACCTTTGGGGTCCCACTGGACTCTGTGCACACTATACCTCATTTCGGTATAGTATATACAGAGCCAGCTTCCTACTCGGCGACCCTTTCTTTGCACAAACCGCGTCTAAAGAAAGGTACGCGGCCAACATTAAAGTGAAAGCGGGCATGGGTGCTTTTACCAACAAAAAAAAAATATCTGTTTGTCAACTTGACAAACAGATGCTTTTTTTTTTTGTCAAAGCCCCCATGCCGCTTTTTCACTTTAGTGTCGGGCACACCACTTTCTTTAGATGCAGCTCGTCTAAAGAAAGGGGCACGGCCTTCATGAATGTGAAAGCGCCGCATGGGCGCTAGTAAAAAAATATTTGCAATGCAATAGGTCTCGCATTTGCGAGAGTTTAAGCTATTGCATTGCCAATAGCTTAAACTCTTGTTAATGCAAGACCTATTGCATTGCAAATGCTTGTTCTTTATTATAAACAGATTTTATTGATTTTTTAGATGAAATACAATAACATTCTTCCCATTGAGTACCACGCCTCCCCGTCCACCCCCAAGACCCCAGCAAATCACAGAGGATCATGGCCCTGCGAGGACATGGCCTCCGGCGCAGTTACCAAACCATAATATTCCAACCATTTACTACAAATTTTATAAACCTTTTGAGGACATCCACTAGCAATGTAAGTAGGAATGTAAGTCGGTTCCTCCTGTTTGGCACCCCAATCCATGCTAGATCTCCACTCCGCCAACCCCGGGGGCTGTCGAGATTTCCATTTGTCTGCTATGTCTCTCTTAGCAACCAGTGTTGCTAGACCAACCAGCATCCGATCACCTCTTGCACCTCCAAACTCATCCATAAGACCTAAAAGGTCGACTTTTGGCGTCAGTTCAGTGGGTCTGTCTAGGATGCTAGTCAGGGATCGGCCAATCTGACTCCAGTAACACACAATCACGGGGCACTGCCACACAATATGAAAAATATGAGTCGCTGGGAAGGAGCATCGGGATTAGGGAGAATGCCTGCATGCCAGAGCCTTTTTGGCGACATGTAGGTTAAGTGCAAGTAATTTAGTCATATCATCCTCAGCCATGCTGAAATAGTTATTACTGGGGGGGCATGCATGGCTCCCGCCATTCCGTGTCTTCCAGGTCACCCATCTACCACTCTGCCGGAGCTGCTCCAGTGCCTCAGGAGCATTACTTCATTACTCATTTTCTCCTCCCTCAATCAAAGACTCAATTTCTTACAGACGGTGTAAATGATCTACGGGACATTGACCTAAAAGTGATCTGATAATCATCTGGGTGAATATGAGGCCCTATACCTATTCATGTTATATGATATTGATTATCTCTTCTGTGAAATGACTATGCTACCGGTGCTGGTGACTTTATATCGAAACTATACGTCATCCTGTGGCGACTTAAGCCTACTGTGCAATTAACAGTTCTTATACACCATGCAAACAACAGTTCTTATGTATTGTGTAACAATTTTTCATAGAACATAAATAAAGAAAATGACTTGAAAAGAGAAATTCATCTTTACATCCACCCTGGTCATAGTCATTGAATCGGTCAGCAGCTGGGCAGGCTATGCAGCCTCCCACAGTGGCTTACCTACTGGGGGCTTATGGTCCTTAGGTATTCAGCCCTCACATTGGTTCTCTAGAGTTGCTTGCCAGTGCCTTTTCAAAAAGAACACCCACTGCTGTAACCTTCTCAGGAGCCCTTTAATTGAAAGCACCTGCAAACCTTTCCAAAGACTGCTAGAGTGCCTTCCAATTCTCTTCAGTTCCAAAGCAGATTGATGCTACAGATTTGCCCCATTGACTGAATTCAGTCTTATCTCATGGAATGTCAATGGCCTTCTAGTTTTAATCAAATGCATGGTGGTCCTCAGATTTCTTAAGCGTCACCGACCGGACATTGCCATGTTAATTAAATTTATAAATCGCATAGCTGCCCCAGCAACCGGCTTCCCATCGCTACGCACCGAACCAAAGTACCACACCAAGAGAGCAGCAAAGGGGGATCAGGACCTCCTAATAGATGAAAAGCAAGGTTTTGAGCTTTTTTCTCGAAATCAAGAGGATTCTGGGTATTTCTTAACTCGAAAGGCAAACTGTTCCAAAGGGTTGGAGCTAAAACTCGAAAGGAGCGGCCACCGTCTCATTTCCTATAGAACCTTGGAGTCGCCGCCAAATTTAGCTCGCCTGAGCGGAGTGCTCTTTTAGGATAATAAGGTTGCATTAGTTCAGACAGGTTGGGAGTTCCTGGAGCATTCATAATCCTATGTGCCATACTAAGGGCTATAAATTGAATTTGGCTCTCTAACAGCAGCCAATGGAGCTTGCGAAGAAGCCACGAAACGGAGCATAACTTAGGGAGGGAAAACAGCAATCTGGCCGCTGAGTATTGCACCGACTGTAACCTCTTTAGGATCGATTCTTGTAACCTAGATAGAGGATGTTGCAGTAGTCTAGCCGAGATAGAATGAGAGATTGGATAATCATCTGATGAATGCGCGGTTCAAATAGGCCAATCTTCGGTTTAGTGCCAGGGCTCTCATCAGGAGGCCATTGCAGCTTGCACCACACATTGCCCCTGCCATTCTGCCAATGATAGTAACAGCACAACTATTAACCATCTCACTTCTACAAGTGTGATAATTTGGACTATGCCTTGCCCCCAAATTTATAATAAAGGCTTGGGCAGCAGGTAATAGTCATTTTAATGTATATTGAATTAATAAAGGACTGTTGTTGTGGTCATCTCTAAATTAGCCAGACAGTGCCACCTTGTGGCAAGCTGTCACATGTGCTAGTGTTGACAATTAAGTGCCGTTGCCGAGCACCGGAAACCCCAGGCTCAAATTAACCACTGGGTTTCAGTCTTCTCAGAAGACCAAAACAAGTGCCTGCCAGAGTGGTTACTTGCTTCTTGAGACTGAGGGAGTCATCTGCCCATATGCCCAGGTTTTTCACAGATAATTTGAGTGAAGGAGGGGGCTCCAGGCTGTCTAGCCATCAGAGATCTCCCCACGAATGAGTGTGTTTACCAAACAGCAGGATCTCTGTTTTACTGGAATTTAATTTCAGACAATTGTCATCCATCCAACCTACTGACGGCATACAGCTCTGTAATGTAATAATGTCCTTAGAGGTGCCAGCGGAAAAAGAGAAGATCAATTGGGTATCAACTGAATAAGAGACAATAGAGGCCCCAAGGTGTTTTACTATCTCTGCCAAAGGTGTGACGTATAGATTGGACAGAGAGGGCTAAATGAAGAGCCCTGAGGTACCCCATGTTTCAAAGGTCTGGAAGAGGAAGAGACGGGATGACCTGGAAAGAACGATGGCTAAGGAAGGATTCAAACCAGGACAGCTTTGTACCCTGTATACCTATATTGTAAAGGCGTTGTAAGAGCACCTTATGTGCGACCGTGTCAAAGGCGGTGCTCATATTTAAGAGAATGAGGGCTGCAGAGTTGCCTTCACCCACCACTCTATGAAACGTCTCTGGCACTGACAGGAGAGCAGATTCTGAGCTATGGTGGGACCTAAAGCCATTTTGGAAGGTGTCTAAAATGCAATTGGCTTCTAAAACCTCCTCCAGGAATTTGTTAATGTGTTTTTCGACCCCCTTGGCTAGAAAAGACAGCAGGGAATTAGAGCAGTAGTTACCAAGGCTGGTATGGTTGAGGGAGGACTTTTTCAGGAGGGGAATTACTTTTGCCTACTTCCATGCCTGGGGAACCGTGGCCGAGGACAGTGTAAGATTGGCTATCTCAAGAAAGCAGGGAAAAAACAGCCTCCTGCAATTTTAGGATTGTGTCCGGTTTAAGGGGATCATCCAGTGATCCTGATTTCACTGTGGTGCATAGAGTGAAAAAAGAGGCAGGTCCAGAAGGGGCAGCTTGTTAAAAGCTGGCCAAGGCAGAGCTTCCTCTGGTCGTTCAGGACTGGGCTCATCAACAGCAGTAGCTGTAGGCTGAAAGTGGGCATAAATAGCATTATTCTTTTCTACAAAGAAATCTGCAATTTTATTACAGTGAGTATTAGATTCCTCCACCAGCTTAGTCATGGCAGATGTTGTTAGACTATTAACAATGGAATAGATTTCCTTGGCAGGGTTCTTGCTGTTTGAAATTTTAGTTGAAAAGAACTCTGTTCTGGTTGTTCTTATCAGTTTATGATAAACTTTGAGCGTATTCATGTAAAGGGCCTTTGCCCCAGAGTTGTAGGATTTTCTCCAGGTGCGCTAAAGCACCTTTTCTCAGTGATTAGCATTTCAATGAACCAAGGAGCAGAGGGCCTACTCCTGGCCTTGACCTGGCAGAATGGTATGAACTTCTCGAGGGCCGGAGTGATCCATGCCTTCATATCCACATCAGCGGGAGTCTACATTAGGATGCAGCTGGGGGGAATTAGAGGAGGTGTAACTGCCAAGTTCCATTCTGTTCAGTTTATGCCCTGGCCTTTTACCTGTAACAGAGCTTGTGGAGAAGGGTTTATGCCCAGTTACTCGGAGAGACATAGAAATCAGGTAGTGGTCTGTCCAGGCCATAGGTCTCGGAGGAGCCACCAGTAGGTGTTAGAGGTTCAAAGAAAAACAGATCTAAGCTGTGACCCGCTGGGTGTTTAGGGCCTTCCACTAACTGACTCATCTGTTGTGATGCCCGCTATAAATCATGATCTCTAGTTTCATTGAGTTGGTCAAAGTGGAGATTTAGGTTGCCTAAGATGGTAAAATTGGATGAGCGCCAAATAAGTCACTTGATTGACCAAAGTGGTTCTAAAGGCATTAGTGGAGCCCAGGGGTCTGTAGATTAGAAATCCCGAGATGTTGAAGTTCTTACTCACAGTGATCTGAAATAGAGCATTTTCACGACCTACAATAGGGCCGGGAGCCAGGCTGCAATTTACTGCAGTGTTATAAATAATGGCTAAACCATTCCTTCTGCCTGGGAATCTGCCAAATCGAATGATGTTATAACTTGGGGACAACGCCAGATGAGCTTTGGTAGAGATTTTAGGGCTGAGCCATGTTTCCATGGGGAACAAGACGTCAGGTACACATAGTGCCTATAAAGGCAACCCTCCCCACCTTTGCAGAACCTAGCATGCAATTGGAATAAATAATCATTCAACACAATTTTGTTGGGAAAAGTTTGCTGCAGGTTTATTCCATACAAAAGTATTCCAACGTGGTGGGTTAACTTACGGGCGATCCAAGGGCAGGCAGCGGTGACTGACCTACGCTGCCCTGCCCGCCTGAAGAGCCAAATTGCACCGTGGCCAACCCAATCAGTGCTACCAGTTATGAGGGGATTCCCCCCTTGAATACCGTGAACCACCGGCGTGTCCAGAGCCAAAGAGGGCGCCAGATGGACGGGGGCAGGTATAAATAGCTCGCCCCAACCCTCTGCGCACCGGAAGTAACGCGACCGGCGCGCCGGGCTGGGGGACTCCTCCCCGGGGTCCCCTCAACTAGAGGGGTGGCGGTGTGCCTAATGTGGCACTAAGGTGGCCGCCCTTTTGAGGTGGCCCACTGCGTGAGCCGCGGGCAGCCTCAGTCTTGGAATAATCATATATTTCAGCAAAGTGGCGGACCAGAGAGCGGCAGTTAATGGCACAAAATGTAAGTGATGTGCAGTGTTTGACAAGCATGAAGGATGCAGGCGCAGCTGGGAGGTCAGTAGCAGTAACACTCACCCCAGGAGTCCCCTGTGCGGTTTGCCGCATCATGTGTAGAGCAGATGATGAGTAGGTTAACCGATTGCTTGTAGTAGAAGTAGCGTTCCTGCCATCTGGCGCTGTCCAGGCATGGATGGGCACAGATGGGTTTGCCTTTGGCAGGCCAGCGGCGCTTCCACGCGGCTTCCATCTTTAAATGCCGGTACAAATGAGGAGAAGCGGCATGGTAAAACAACTAGAGCGCTGGTTACTCTGACCTGCGGCTGGTTAAAAATGGCCAACAGGAAGTGACAATGCGTCCTCTGTTCATAAAAATGCACAATGCCCCCAAGACATGCTTTGTTTTGTAGCCCTCTACTCAAATAATGTTCTAGAAAAGTATAAAAAAGGTTTTTAAATCGCCCCCCTAAAAACAGCAGACATACCAAAATGCTATTCTCCGTGTGGCAAATCAGATCAAATTCAAATGTGGCAAATCAGATTCAAGTACAATTGGCAGTCAAAAGAATCTTAAAATCGCACTCATATAACACATAAACAGCCCAAAAATGCTTTGTTCAGAGCGGTAAATACCGGTCACAGTGGCAGGTGCGTCTGTGCATCTGCCGTCCTCAAATGCTGGTGCAAATGAGGAGAAGGCAGCAGGGCAAAACAACGAGAGCACTGCCTTCTCCGACCTACGGTCAGGTAAAAATGCCCGACAGGAAGGGAGGATGTGTTCTCTGTTCATAAAAATGCACAATGCCCCCAAGACACGCTTTGCTTTGTAGCCCTCCCCTCAAATAAAGTGGAAGTGCAACGACCCACATAGCACTATTGGAGGAGATTCACTTAATGGGATCTCTGTGCCTCTTCCTACGCAGATTTGGTTATGATCGAGTCTTTCACTCAGGGTTTGGTAAGGGCTCCTGGGGGGGCAGCGATGCTAATTCATAAACACTTCCCTCTGGTGGTGACACAGAATATCCATGATTTGTAGGGCCGCTATTGGTGGTGGGAATCTTAGAAGGGAAGCAAGCAGAAGGAGGTGATGGACGGAACGCTGAAACTTTTCAGACACTCACCCCCAGTCACAGATCTGGGTTGAATCCATTATTGTTCTTTAGTGTCTATATCCCCCCCATCTGCACAAACAAACTCTCAGTGAGATCACAGAGGTGATTGTCACACTACCATTTGGGATGTTGCTCCTTAGGGGAATTTCAATGCCGCCCTTAATCCGTACATGGATGTCTCTGGACCCCCTCACGCCATCACAGGGGGTGTCCAATGCTTTCATTTCCTGGGTGCACTCCCTGGAGCTATGAAATATATGCCGGGTGTGGCATCCCCGGGAGAGGGCATATACCCACAATTCTACATCTACGAAAACCCTATCCTGCATTGATTACATTTTCCTCCCTGCCACAGATGTGACAAGGACGTCAGCCACTTATATTCTCCCCCACCGGTTTCTGATCACTCTCCCCTGGTACTTTGGCTACGGGCCCCAGCACATCTTAAAAGACCCATGTGGCGTCTTATCGGCTGGTTCCTCACAGATGATAAGATCTTTAGCCACTTGTCGGAAGAGCTACACTTTGAGATTAACGAAGGGACGGTCCAGGGTGCGGGCAAGGCTTCTATCTGAGGGGCAGTCAAAATGTGACTGAAACGCACGGAGAGGGGCAGGTTTTGTCGTATAATGGAGCTGTCCCGTATACTAAGACTGGAGACTACTGAAGCAGCAAATGTAACTGAACCCCTAAGCTGATAGAAATTGATAGGGCTTCCCTGCGTCAGCTTTCGTTTCATAAAGCCCGCCAGTGCTGGTGTGAGTCTATTTAGTGGGTATATGTGCTGGGTGACAGCAGTGGTAAGCTCCTGTACTGGCTGCCCACCAAAGGCTCTAGTTCATGGCTAATTTCTTCTAGTGACGACTCATCAGGGAACCCTTTGCACACCCAGAGGTGATTGCGTCTGTCTTTGCGAATACTACGAAAGACTCTATGCCCATAGGTCAAGACCCACCCGCGAACATACCCATCTTTCTTGCCTGATGTCCCTCTCCCCCGTTTCACCCAGGTACGCGAAGATCTTGACTCTCCCATTAATGAAGATGAAGTACTTGCTGCAAAGCGAGATCTGAATCAGGGGAGCCCCCTGGCCCTGATGGTTTCCCCCTTGAATATTACTGTAAACGCCGAGGTATTGTTGCTTCACACTTACTCCAATTATATAAGGAAGCGGGGGAAAATGGCTCTTTGCCTCCGACCTTGACCTGGCAACTATTGTGGTCATCCCTAAATCAGGCCATCTGGTGACCAGATGTGCCTCCTATCACCCTATTTCCTTGATTAATTCTGATATCAAAATCATTGCCGAAATCTTGGCGACTAAGCTGCAGCAGGTCCTGGGCACCTTGGTACACCCAACTGCAGCACTAAGCATTGTATCTGGTGTGTCCACGCTTCCCTGGCCATATCCACCACATAGGAGAATCTGCAGCATTGCTACTCGTAGACTTAAAAAAAGCCTTTATCACAGTAGAGAGGGTCCATTTCATTTTGGTGTTGCGCTACATGGGTTTCGGATCCAACTTTTGCAACTCGGTTAAGCTAAACAGAACCCACGCCGCAGGTCCTCATTAATGAGGTGCTGTCATGTGCGTTTCCGATCAGACGAAGGTCTAGGAGGGCTACCCTATCTCCCTGCTCCTCTTTGCCTTGGCTATAGAACCTCTAGTCAGCATCATTCGGTGTAATGCCCATATGCAGAGATGGAGGTGGACCAAGACAGTGGAATACAGAAATGCACTTTATGCGGACGACGTTCTTCTTTTCCTTGCTGATCCCCCGATATCTGGCCCGTCTGAGTTGGATTTTCTGCGGCTGTTAGAGGAAGCCTCAGGGCTCCGGGTAAACAGGGGCAAATCGCTTTTAGTTCCTTTGTGAGGAGAAACTGCTGTGCTCATATGCAGGGCCGGACTGGCTACCGGGCGTTTTGGTGTGCTGCCAAGCTGGGGGCTGATTTCACTGCGGTGGGGGCTGATTTCGTTGATGGGGACCTGCGTGTGCTTTTAAGTAAACATTGCAAAATGAATGGTTTTAAGCACACGCAGGTCCCCATCAACGAAATCAGCCCCCAGCTTGGCAGCACACCAAAACGCCCGGTAGCCAGTCCGGCCCTGATCATATGGCAGTCTGATATTCCGATTCATCATCTCAGCATATAGTGATGGTGACAGAGCTCATGCGCAGCCTCAGTTTTGCCCCTCCTCTTGGAGACTAAATCCAGTCTTAACACCTGGACTACTCTTCCCCTGAACACTCTGGTCTGGGTTGCACTCGTAAAAATTATGATTCTTCTTTGCTTCCTCTATACTTTGCAGAACATCCCCCTCCACATTCCTTAAACCTGGTTTATTGAGGCTACGTAGAGGCTTTGGGCCTTTCTTTAAAGGGGTAGGCCCCCACCTATAGCGCTCGCTAAATGTCGCTGTTTGGTTTACAATGGTGGCCTGAGAGTGGTGGACATTCAGCTGTATTACTGGGCATCCCAACTCTGAGCTATTAACGACTAAAGGTAGCTCGGCTTGGGTTGGATGATGTTATGCACTACATTTACGGCCAGCCGATTCCCCTCTGTATCCCGGAGATCACCAGAGCGGTCTTTCTGATGTGGTGGGCGGCCAACAGATTTAACGGGTGGAATAAGAAATTAGCCCAACAGACTTTCCTCTGGAGGGACTGTTGGCTGGAACACACGACACGGCTGGATGGGTTCTGACATTGGAATCTGATTGGGATCACAGCCCTGGGGGACATATGATGGGGCTCCCACATGCACTCCGTTCAAGACCTACAGACCCACTTTAGACTTTCCCACACTCAATTCCATGTGCAACTAAGGTGCTTGGGCAGTATCAGGCACACTTAATCGACTTGCCCGCGTTTAGACCCCTGGAGGCTAATTTGTTGATGCGAAGCCTGGGACGAGGGGGAGTTTCCCAAATCTACAGCTCTTTAGTTTGTAATGCTCCTGAGGAACTGGTACAGCTCCGGAAAAGATAGGAGCGGTGGGTGACCTGGAAGACAAGGAATGGCGAGAGGCTTGCATGGCCCCTCGGGTATTCACTATTTCAGCAATGCTGAGGATCATATGACTAAATTACTTGCACTTAACCTACATGTCCCCAAAAATGCTCTGGCATGCAGGTATTCTTCTTGAGCCCTACTGTACTCGATGCTCCTTCCCAGCGACTCATTTCTTTCATGTGGTGTGGCAGTGCCCCGTGATCGTGTGTTACTGTAGTCAGATTGGACGATCCCTGACTATGATCCTAGATAGACCCATTGAACTGATGCCAAACGTCGCTCTTCTAGGTCTTATGGATGAGTTTGGGGGTGCAAGAGGTGATCAGATACTGAATGGTCTAGCAATACTGGTTGCTAAGAGAGACATAACACACAAATGGAAATTGCAACAGCCCCTAGGGTTGGCGGAGTGGAGATCTGGCATGGATTGGTGTGCCGAACAGGAGGAACCGACTTACATTGCTAGAGGATGTCCTCAAATGTTTTTAAAAATTTGAGGCAAATGGTGGAAATATTATGGTTTGATAACTGTGCCGAAGGCCGCATTCTCGTGGGGCCATGATCCTCCGTGATTTGTTGGGGACTTGGGGGTGGGCGGGGAGGTGTGGTACTGAATGGGAAGAATGTTTCATCTTGTTACTGAATTTCATGCAAAAAATCAATAACATCTGTTTATATAAAAGTAAAAAGTTCCTGTTCCCCAAAACTGTAGTACTGTAGAGAAAGAAGCAGCCTCTGCTATAAGTAAATGGTACAAATGGAACTGAGTTAGGTATATCTCAGGTTTGCCAGTAGGCTGATAGACAAAACAAAATAAGCTTTTATGCATTCAATTACAGTTGGTTAGCTGACTGTTCTTGTGCAAGTAGAGCACAATCACAATGAACAGGTCAAAGGGGAGGGCAGGTCCTGCTTCAAGGAGGACCCTGGAGAACTCTCTTGCCTAGATACAGAACCATTAGACTTTAAAGCGGAGCTGTTATGCGGACTGGCTTATTTTGCGAAAGATTCTGGCCCTGTATTTATGGACATGCCTTTATAGCAGAAGCTGTCTGAAAATATTTTGAGCAAGACAAGTCCTTGTATAGGAATTGTGTTTTTACCTCAAATTTCACCTCATTTTCCCATCTCTGGTCCTTTCAACTCGAACCACTGTGGTTAAGTCCTTTCTGCCTCTCTGTCTTGGCTGGCTGGGACTCCTGAATTGTTCGCAGCAGCTGCAATGTTCAAAAGTCTTTTTCAGTTGCCACATTCTCCAGCCTGTAATTCAGAAAGAGCTATCTTTGTGTATGATGACCACTACCTCTCCAGATTATTCTTGGCTAAAACCTAGTATATTTGGGGGTAGGTGGCTTAATTTGAACTGGGACACAATGAAGAATTTGCCAAAATTGCCATTTTTAGCTGCACAGCTCCCATGGAATAATCTGCCTATTTAGTTCACCCAAATGTGGTGGACACACTGCTGGTGGAGCCTCTTCCATCTCAAATAATAATTGGATTTGATTCCAGACATGATGTGTGTTGCAAACCAACCAAACAACAATGCAGTTAAGGAAGCAAATAATTCTTAAACAAGTAAGGCAAGCATTTGATAAGAAAAATGCAACAATAAAGAAAAACTGATAAGGGGTTAAAAAGTTATTAAAAAAGCATATTTCGATATCAAAAAGTGAGGAAAGGTGATTCAATTAAAATCTATCAGAGCAATATAAATGTGAAAAAAGTGCCCTAGCGGAAGATGTAGTGGCATATAGGAAACAAGCAAGAAGTGGGAGCCCATAGGAAGCAGAGCAGCAAAGATCTTAAATGAAAAGTAGAGCAAGGAAGGAAGCTGATTCTGATGGCCGATGCTTCATCCAGGTTTATCGGTTGGAGTCTGGAATATTGAGTAGGGAATATTGTGATGCCTTAATATTGTAGCTAATATATTAAAGACCAAAATATCGACAGCTAAGTGGATAAAGGGAAGTATACATTTACTATTCTTAACTCCACATCACATATGTAGAGTTAAATATAGAACATCTATACATACCTACCTGTCAATGTTTTATTCCTCAATATTTTGGCTATGATATTAAGGTATAACGATAGTCCCTACTCCCTATCCCCAACTTACACCAAGTCTATCAGAGACACATTAGAGCTTCCATCAGTCATTTATTTTATGCTGGTTTCCTGGAAGGCAGGAGGCTTACCTGCCTCATTAATCAATCACAATGGCCAAGAGCATGTTCCTTCTATAGAAGTAGGATTTCCTGTTCTAATTTGTTGTATTTGCACTTTTATTCCCTATAGTCTCCCACCTCCCTTGCAATTAGGTAGTCCATTAGGATAGACTTGCAGGCCTCCCAAAGTGTAACTGTACTTTAAATCGTCTCCACGGTGTCAGTAAAGTAATTTTCTGTTGCTTGTAAGAGATCATCTGTTACTTTCAGGTGAGTTAGGCGCCATGATTCTAGAATCGGGTCCGCTAATAATTTCCAAGATAATGAGTGCAACGTCGTCTCCAGGGGGTAGTGATCGAAGATTCCCCTGGCAGTGCATCTGGCATCTGTGAATCTGTTAGTAGTATTAAGTGTTGTGAAGGAGTAGTCTATCCTCGTTTAACAATTGTGAGCCCCAAATTAATAAGTAAAGCACGGCTCAGTTCCCTGCAGGTCCCTCCATATGTCAATGATTCCCATGACTTGTGTGAACCCAGCCTATATAATGTGTCTTTTGAAGTGGCTTTGTCCACACCTGGGTCCATAACTAAGATAGAGATTCCACTCACTAATGTCAGTTCATCCAGGAATTCTTACAACATTACCCCTAACGTCTCTAGTGCATTGCCTTGGAAGCCTGGAGATATGTAAACAATTGGCTAAGAGTAGTCTCCCCCCTCCCTGGGCACTTCAAAGCTGCATATTGTTCCACACTATCTCTCTCTTATTCGGTCTGGTTGGAAAGTGATTGATTTTGTAACTAGTATGGCAACTCTCCTGGACCTGATGGTGTATCCTGAGTGGAGAAATTGCCTGTATTTCCCCCTCCCAATGAACTGGAATTGTTTCAGTTTCAAATGTGTCGCCTGGAGGTACACTATGTCAGTCTTCTGAGTGGACAGTACCCTTTGAACCAACCCTTGCTTTATCTTATTGCCTAGGCCTTTGACGTACCAGGTCATGCATGTCATAGAAAGTGCCATTTTTTACAGCTTTTACTGTTCACTGTTGTGACCTGCACAGCGGGAGTGTGCCTAATTGGTCCCCTTTTCAGCCATTTTGATGCCTCTTTTGTCCTTGCAGGTAACATATAATTGGGAATTATCCTAACTTCCCCCCCCCTTCATGCCATGGCCCTTCACCCATACAATAGCAATGAAGTTTTTGATTTTTGGATAAGACTTTATATTATCATCTAGTTGCTGCCCTCTCCTCTGGTGGACTTGGTGCTACTGGTTTTAGTCTGGCCCGTATACTTTTCCTTCTCTTAATTAGTGAAGGTATACCTGTTAGTGAACCCCTTCCTTGTGCCTGTCCCACTATGGCTTTTTTCTGCCGAATTGACTCACCTCTCCTTCCTCTGGCAGACTTGTCACTCATGTGCCATAGCGTGTTAGTTGACCAGCTATGCACTTATGCATGTTCAGCGTCAGCGTTTAAGAAAGAACGCTCTGTTACATGCAGGTCCCCCTAACCTTCCAGCCACCAATTTGGATTTCTCGAAGTCCAAAGTCTCTGAACCTTCCTTTGGGCATATTACGGGGTCCTTCCACTGTTTTGACAAGCCTTTTCCTAATTCATTGACTGTGCACCTTCCCTCTTGGGCCTCATCCATTGCTGTGAAATACCAAGCTTTCCTCCACCATGCCTCTCTACTTAGCGGGGTACATCATCATGTGTATTAAAGTTCTTGTTCTTAGTTGTGTTGTGCCTGAACTGCTTGCGTGAAGCCGGGAATATCCGGATCTGTGTGTTTTCATATTGTAAGGGGCTTTTACTCTATAGCTGCCTGCAATATGCCATCTTTGTCCTGACAGTTGAAGATGTTGACTGTTATTGCTCGAGGTCTACTCCTCCCCCCAGGTTCGGTAGAAACATTCTACAGAGAAGAATTTTGACCGTCCCCGCAGCTGGATCGTATCCAGGTAGAGGTACTCTACAAAAAATTCAACTAAGGATCCCTCTACCTGCTCTGAAACCCCCGCAAGTTGCCCACTGCCTCTTCCTCAATCGCCGTTAGCCCTAGTTGTTGTCTCAGTCGTTTGATTATTTCTCCTCGTTTTTTATGTCTGAGGCGTGTTCTACTGTCGTTTTTTCCACCACCTCCGTATGGCTGGACATTTTTCGAAGATCTGCCCTAATCAGAGTAATGTCCAGTGTCACAATATCTATTTGTATTGCAATACAGTACTTGATCTCAGGCTGGTGCTAGGATTCCCCTTAACGTTGTCTTGTCCATCCTGTTTGTCCACTTTAGATATGAGGCTTCCCATGGTTGACTCATAGTTTTGTGTTTGGTGGGGGCTATTAAGAAGGCATACTTCTACAGTCTGTTGTGTTGGGAGGATCTTGCAGCTCTGTAGTGTCCTATTTCGCATGGATATAAGCCATGATTGTATCTTCCTCTGTCACTGCCCCCACCTTGCACTTTGTCTCCCCACCGCTCCTCGAGAAAAATATTTGCTACCACTTCTAGCTGCACCACCAGTTATTCAGCTTCAACCCGATCATGTACATCCTGTAGACTGTCCTAAAAGTGTTGTGTCCAAAACTGAAACACTTTAAAACACCTACTTTCAATTCTAAAACCTGCAACTCTTTCATTTCACAGGTCCAAAGAATCCTTCTTCTGGAGAAGTTCATATCTGGGTGAAGGATACCAAAGATTTGCCTCAGCTTCGGCCATCAGGTGTTGACTCTTTTGTAAAATGGTATGTTCTTGCATTAACAAGCCTTAAGTACAAAATTAAGCACTGCACTTGTTTGTGCCTATATTGAAGCACAATTGACCACAAGTGCAAATATTCCATAATGCAAGTACTTTCTTGCAAATGAAGACACTGTGCACTTCCATTAAAGACAGTTTCCTCTTCTTACTTTAGAGTGTGGGAGTAAAAAAGTACAAATAGGTATTTGTGCAAAAACGGTAAGTAGATGTAAAGCCCATATGCACTATGATATAAGGGAAAAAGCAGCCATCAGAAAGAGGGATTTAGGCATTCTAATGGGGCTGTCTATGGAAAGATCATAGAAGCCAAAAGGGTTTGTGTTGGTCTACAAGGTAAACGTGTAACAGGGAGAGATGACCCCAAGATTCGCCTCCGATACTGAAAACCAAGTTACCAAAGGAAGATCATCAGAGCTCAGAGGAACGGAAGGCTGTTAGGTTTTTTGGGTCTAGGTTTACTCTGAGTTATCAAGACATCAGTTGTTGGTACTTATATTTTACTCTTGTTTATTCTTTTTTTTTATTTTTATTTATTTTTATTGATGACAATTATCAACAGTACATACATCAATAACATTTACCAGTAATGCATTATTATTTACCATTACGTTTTAGTTTCCTTGATCACTCGTAAGATATATAACTTGTTTACTACAGTTTATAGCTTACTCCCGTCCATCCAGGGAGGGAAGGAAAGGAAGAAGTGGCGGGGTACAGATATCTCCTCTATATGTGTTCCATTTCTCCCAGATTTGTATCCATTTTTTGTGGCACCCTCTGGAGACATATACAGTTTTTTCTCAGAACATACACCAGTCCATGTCTTTTTTCCATGCATTTACAGGTGGAACCTCTTGTGCCCCCCAAAGTCTGGCTATGTTTCTTTTGGCAACCATCTGACCCATTTTCTCTCCTTACTGTTTAGGTCTGACGGTTCCCAAATATTCAATAAACACCTTTTGGCTTTGAGGGCCAAGCTTAGTCCTAAGGTTTCTTCCATACAATGCAATACCTTTTCCCAATATTCATTAATGTGGGTGCATTCCCAGAGAATGTGGAAGAATGTGCCCTCCTGTCCGCATTGTCGTCTACAGAGGGCGTCAACCCCGTACCCCATCTTTACTAATGCCGGTCTCGATAAGTAAATCCTATGTAGTATTTTTAATTGCACTAATTTTAGTCTGGACGAAATTGCAACTTCTTTGGATGAAGTCAACGCCTCCAACCAGTCCTCCTCTTCTAGTTCCGTCAGATATTCCTCCCATTTCCTACAAAGTGGCGTGAGAGGGTCAGGGATATGCGTAACAAATTTGCGATACGTCAGTGATATTGCTTTTTTGGGCATATATTCATCTAGTAGTCGATCCTCCAATGGCGATGCCTCGGGGAGTGTGTCTCCCGCGGGGATATTTGCCTGGAGGGCATGCCGTATCTGCAAGTACCTGAATCGTTTGTATTTGCCCGTTTATATTCTAGTTGCAGTTGTGAAAAAGCCACTACCTCCCCTCCCTTCCATAGCTCCCCTACTCGAGACAAACCTATGATGTCCCATTTATCAAATCCCTTCGTCTTCCTCAGGGTGCCTAATTGTTCAGAGTCCCATAAAGGGATGGCTAACGTGATTCTCGGGGCCCTTCCCAAACTCTTGTGTATAGTATGCCATATTTGGACCGTATGTGCCGTGGGCCCAGTCAGGTGTAACCTTGCAGGGTTAGAATAGAGCGCCCTGAGATAGGATCCTTCCATCAGCAGCCACCTGTCCATTTGATACCCGGGGTCATCCTGGGGTCGATATATACACTGGTTAATGGCTACCATCTGAGCTGCCCAATAATATATCTTAATGTCTGGGAGTCCTATTCCGCCATCATACCACCCCTTTACCAGCTTTACGAACGATATTCTAGGTCGCCCCGTTGCCCGCAACAGCGTCCGCTGTTCTGTCTCCACTGCCGCAAAGTATTTTGATGGAACCGGGTAAGGTGAGTTATGCAGAACATATAAGAAGCTGGGTAAGGACATCATTTTAAACAGTGCTGTTCTTCCTAATAGGGATAGTGGAAGAGTCTTCCAATGTTCCACATCATTTTTGAGTCGTTGCAGCGGCGGTAGGAGATTATTTATGTAGAATAATTTAGGATCTCTGGTGATGTATATTCCCAGGTATCTAAAGCCATCCGTCGCTTCCATCACCGTGCACCCTCGAGGTAGGGGCGGAAACCCCCCTCTTATCACAAAGACCAGCGACTTAGCCCAATTGATCGTGTAACCTGAGGAGTTACCAAAGTTGGTAAATATATTAAGGACCCTGTGGATTGAGGCTCGGGGCGACGCCAGATATAATAATATGTCGTCAGCGTAGAGGGAGATGCGGTCTTCCCACCTCGCCGACCATTGCAAGCCCCTGATGACGGGACCCTTGCGAATCCACGTCGCCAAGGGTTCTAGTAGTAATGCGAAAAGTAACGGGGACAGGGGGCACCCCTGCCTCGTCCCTCTTCTGAGAGTGAAGGCTTTTGACTTTTTATTGTTGACCACTACTTGTGCCAGTGGCTCAGTGTATAGTAATTTTATCCAACTGATGAAGTTGGGGCCGAACTCCAGTCTTCGTAATACAGCAAAGAGATAGGGCCATTCGATTGTGTCAAATGCCACGGTGGTGTCTAATGACATCACCACTGCATCCTCCCTTAGTGTGTCAATTCGTCCCAGCACCCCATGCAATCGACGGAGATTCATGGAGGTATTTCTGGCGGGCTTAAATCCGGATTGATCAGGATGAACCAATGTGGTAATAACTCCAATCAGACGTGTGGCCAACAATTTTGCTAGTATCTTGGCTTCTGCGTTCAGTAATGAAATGGGTCTGTATGATGAACATTTATTTTGGGGCTTTCCGTCCTTATGTATAACCACCAACGTGGCAAGTCGCTGATCTTGGGGAAGTCTACCCGTCTCCCGGCACTCCTCTTACATTCCTTTAAGATATGGGGCTATTCTATCTGGCTTTAATTTGTAGAGTTCTATCGGAAGGCCATTTGGACCCATTGCTTTTCTGGACTATAACCCTCTGATTGCTTGTGCTACCTCGTCATTTGTGAGGTCACTCTCTAATAGGGCGTTATCTTCTTCCGTTAGCGTTGGCAATGCCATTGCCGACAGAAGAGCTGTTGTTTCTGCCTCGGGAAGGGTAGTATGTGAATCATATACTTGCTTGTAATAATTGGCAAACTCAGCTATTTCTTGCATATCGGAAAGCGGCACACCTGCATCTGTCGTCTGCTCTACGACCAGTCAATTTGCGTGCTCCCTCCCTGCCACGCCAGCAGTTTCCGAGCTCTGTTCCCTTGCTCATATATCGTCCCCATTTTATCTCTTTGTAGTGCTTTTTCTTTTTCTGTAGCCACAGTTTTATATTCTTCTCTCTTCAATCTGAGCATGTGTGCCTTTTCACTGTCCCCAGTACGTGTTACCTCTCCTTCAATTTGTAGGATTTCTGCTTCTAGTTTAACCAATTCGGCATTTCTCTCTTTCTTAGCCCCGGCTATTTGTGAGAGTGCTTGCCCTCGGATTACAGTCTTAAATGCCTCCCAGAGCGTTTGTGCAGATCCTACAGATCCCTCACTCATTGAAATAGTGTTTTATCTCTTTCGCTGGTTTCTCTTTTATAGTGGGGTTATGGAGATACCAGGGATTGATCAGAGCTATTCTTCCTATTTAACCCTCCCCCGACCCTATCTGCACCCAAATCGGGGAGTGATCCGAAATCCCCCGTGCCATGTGCCTGGCTTCTTTTACGTAGCCCACCAGGTTTGCCGGTGTGAGGATGTAATCGATCCGAGAGAGGCTATTGTGGGCCCCGGAGTGGAACATGAACTGTGTTTCTAGTGGATGGTATGTGCGCCAGGCATCTATCAGGCCGATAGCGTCCATAAAGGTTGGAAGGATCGCCTGCGCTATTCCCAAATCACGTGGCAGACTCCGGTCCATATGTACGGATACCACCGAGTTAAGGTCGCCACCCACTATCAAAATTCCTTCGGGGAATTTCAGCATGATTGTTCCCAGTTCCTTAAATGTGGGTGTCTGCAGCCCTGGGGATACATAAATAGACATCAGTGTGAGCGACACGCCCTCCCACCTCCCCGTCACAGCCGTGTATCTTTCAGATGTGATGTTCCAGATATGGTCAATGGTCATTGGGAAGGATCGTCTTGTCAAGATTCCCACCCCTCTGGAGCCCGAAGTGAAACCCGAGTGTGCCACCAGTTTGTATCCCCATCTGGACAGCGCCCTACATGTGTTACCGATCAAGTGTGTTTCCTGGAGTAGGACCACTTCTGGAGAATGCTGTTTTATAAATTGCAGGATTATTCCTCTTTTAAGCTTGTCCCCTAGTCCGTTCACATTCCAGGACAGGAGCCTGAATCTTTTATCACCTGACAAACCCATGGTTACATACTTTTGTGTTGCCTATATCCATGCCTTCGTTATCGGCACTCAATCGATTAGAGGCACCTGCACACCTAACTCGTTGTTGGCGTGAAGCGCCAGCATTTGTTCCCCGCTGTGTGTCCCTCCCAGCTTTATGAGTGTGTGGTGTCATGTTGTCATCTAACTTAAAAAACGTAAATAGAGAAACCCAACTTCCCCCCCACCCTGCTTCCCCGCACTCTGGGCTCTGAACTGCCCATGACCTCACCTGTGCAGAGTGCCTGTCGCCCTAACTCTAAATCAAATGTGAATTGGGGGGGGTGAAACCTTCTCCCCAACAACTGCCAGTTCTATTCATGTATTCGTTGCCCCTTCATGCATTAGTATCAATAATGTTTTAAAAGTCACTTAGCGTTCCTCGCTTGTTTCACTCAGTGGTCGTGTGGCGCTTGTTAATGCTGTTGATCGCCTTCGTTATTCTCCAGCACCCCCTTCTACGGCCAGTCTCGAAACTCCTCCGCCCAGGAACGATTTCTGTGTCGAGGGTTGCTCTTTTCCTCGTCTAGCGTTATGTTCTTTTGCTGGTCTCCATCCCTCCAGCCATTCCAGGGTTGACTCCGGGGTATCGAAGAACCGTGCCCTACCCTCTGCTTCGACACGGTGCTTCGCCAGGATCATCATAGAATATCAAATACTTTTGACCCTGAGTTGTTTCTTTGCACCAAGGAAGGTTTGTCTCTGTCTCTGTACAGCCATAGTAAAATCCGGAAAGAAAGACAGTTCGTTGTTTTCAGATTTGATTGGGGGATTCGACCGAGCAGTCTGCAACACTACATCTCGGTCTCTGAAATTTAAAAACTTTGCCAGGTTTGGGCGTGGGGATGCTCCGGGTTTAGGTCTACCCCCTGGTACCCTACGGGCTCTCTCCACCGTAAAGTACTTGGACAGGTTTTTTGGTCGCAAGTGGTTGATGATTAGATCCCCCACGAAGAGATGGCAGCTGGGCCCTCTGATTTTTCGGGTACACCAATTATTCTGACGTTATTACGTCTCGAGCGTCCTTCGTAATCGTAGAGTTTGCTTTCTGCCAATTTGGTGGCGATTTGGAGTTCTTTGATTTCTTGTCGCATTTGCTTGGCCTCCTCATCCAGCTTCACGGTGGTCGCTTCAATGGTCTTAACTTTCTCACCTGTCTTTTGTATGTCTGCTCTCATTAGCATCATCTCAATCGTGATTGTGTCCATTCTATGCTCCAACGACGTTCGCACTACTGCAATGGCGTCCATGACATCCTTTAATGTTAGGTTCCCCCTGTCGGATTCTGCTATTTTCGCTGCATTTCCCTTCTGGGCTGAGTCGGATTCTGTTGACTTTTGGGCTGTAAATTTGTCCAGTTTGGTTTGGTGTGTGGATTTTGGCCCTTTTTGTGCCAGACATGGCTGTCATAGGGTTATCTCCAACGAGACTCACTGTGTGCGCAGCACTCTGTCCCTGCCTGGGGTGCTTTCCCTATTCAGCCTAACTGGGTTCTCCCGGAGGGTTCCTGCCGTTTCCCAGTCACAAGTGTCAAGTTGTTGTGGGTCTACTCTTTTTTCCCAAGACGCCTGGGCACTGACGCCCGCTACTTTAAGCAAGGGCGGATTGGCCCCCGTCTCTTACTGCTCCAATTCTGGGAGCGGGCTCTTCATAGCCTACTGTTGTCCAGTCTGTTATGGCTCCCGCATGTCCTGGGCGTGCGCCTACTCCGACAATTAGATCGCAGAGTAGCCTGGGGGGGCCCCGGCCAAGGGGAGATATACGGGCCTCTTTCCTTATGGGGTTTGTGAATGGAGTGATTTCCTTTTGTACTCCGCTGTGGGTGCAAGGTCTAGGCCCGCTGGGCACGTGGGACCCTCCACCCAGCACCACAGTGAGCCCCCAGCCGTCCTACACTACCAGGGCCCACCCAGTGCCAGGTCCATTCCAGTTCTAATATGGATTGCTTCCCAGCTGTGCAACGCGCTACTTAACCACCACTGTGTATCTGCGAGGTCACAGGCGCTGCCCGTCCATCCCCATCCAGTCGGAAGGGTTCTACCACTGCCTCTGTGGTCTTGTTCGGGTGGGTCCTGGCGGACACGCGCGTTTCTCTTCTCTTTCCGTTCCTGTATCAATAGTGCCTTACTTTTACTTCGTAGGGGGAAGTACGGGCGCTGCTTTCCCTCCGGACATCATTCGACCGACGCGTCTTCCCCTGTACGCCACTCCCGCCGCAGGGTTGAACGCTGCCAGAGGAGAGGGGCGGTTCTTGTTCCTACTCGAGGCCGAGGATTTCCAGCATAATTAGGCCTCACTGTGTACCTGGCATCAATCGCGTCCTCGTTGTCCACGGCAGCACTAATTTACATCCGCTCGAGTGTTTTGGCCCGGTGAACGCTTTTGCGGGGTATTACTCGGATAATTTAGGCGGATATTTGCTGGCAGGTTTTGGGGATGTACGGAGCCTCACTGATGTGCGGCCATTTCGCTCGGTGCCTAAGCCACGTCCCCTACTCTTGTTTATTCTTGATGTACCTGGAAGTAAAGAATGTCTTTCTAAGTGTGTGAGGCAATTTTCATTTTCTGGCTCATCTAAGAAACCTAGCAATATATCACTTGTTACTCAAAAACTTTATTAAATCAAGCTTTGTGTGTATTCTATGAGAACTGTATTGCCTACCTGTAGATGAATTGGCCATTCATAGTCTTTTGATATCTCATTATCAAATGATTGGTTCTTGAAATTATTAGTGTTCAATGTAACATATACAGTTTTTGCACATGAATTCCTTGCAAACTGCAACACAGCTACCCGGCAACTGTGCATTATATTCTCTGTTCCTCTGAATTATGCAGTCCGCTAATAATATTAGATGATGTTCAAATACATTCACAAAAAGGTCAAATAACCAATCACGGAGACAGTTACTATTACAAAAGGTAACCTGTATGGAAGTATTCATATAACTTGGTTATTTTCTGCATTGTCAGCACAGACATCAGTTTTGTGTTTTTTACTTCTTTCAGTTATGTGCTTCCGGACACAAGTAAGAAGAGTTATCAGAAGACTCGAGTCATAAAGAAAGACCCCAACCCGGTTTTTAACCACACTATCGTTTACGACGGGTTCCATACGGAGGATCTGAAGGATGCCTGTGTTGAACTGACCATATGGGACCACGAAAAACTGACCAACCATTTTCTGGGGGGCCTCCGATTGGGACTTGGTTCTGGTAAGCAGACTTCTTCACCAAGTTCTGCCCTTCTCCGCACTTTGAAGTTCTTTGTGACATTCTTATTCTTTTGGAGATTGAATTATAAGCTTCTAGGCACACAGCAGGCAGTGCGGTGAACCTTCTGCCACCAGAACCTGAAAGCAGAAGGTATTCTAGCTCACTATGAAATGTGGATCTTGAACACAAAGAACCTTTCCTACTTTAGATAGTGGAAAGTTGACTAGCAATAAGGAGACTATGGCTGAGAAGGCAAAAGGAGAGGAAAACTGTCAGG
Source organism: Calotriton arnoldi (assembly GCA_963921515.1). Lineage (NCBI taxonomy): Eukaryota > Metazoa > Chordata > Amphibia > Caudata > Salamandridae > Calotriton > Calotriton arnoldi. Next base: position 715,458 of record CAWUFW010001537.1, read on the forward strand.
TAAAGGAGTTGGGAGGGCATGAGGAGGTACAGAAGTGGCTCTGAGAGTGGTTCCCCCACAATTAAAAGAAACATATTCATCATTAAAGAATATATGTCATTTTCGGAGTTAAGGAGCTTTTAACCTAATATCATTTGTCATCATGGCATTGTGAAAAATAATCATGTAAAGTTTGATGTGTGAGAAACGCATTGCTAAGGTTTATGAAAGCCAGGAAAGTCAGCTCAGTTACATTCCTTTTCTGCCCTCTTTCTGACTCTCTCTAGACATATGCCCACATCCACTCTTCTAGATGTCTCTTACAGATGCTGAAAATCCACAGAGGCAGTCAAAATGTATGCATGCAAAACTGACTTCTAGTATTAATAGTCATTTTTTCAGTTTGCTTTTTTCCATGCATGTGTTTTGTGATTCTGTCAATTAAATTATGGATAATTTTCTTTTTTTAGATTAGTAAACAGCTGTATGTTACCTTGGTTTATGCAGCTGATAGATTATTTATTTAATACTTGCATCTATATAGCTAACAGTGCAGCAATGGCCTTCTTCAGGCTAAAACCTCTAAAATACAGGGCTCTGTTCAATGGAGTATCTAAGCAAAAGGGAGGGCTTGAAGAAAAGACATGAAAATAAAAGGCAAGACAGAATAATGAGGTACTGCACAAAAGTGCACAAATGGTTTATAATAAGCCTGGTTTTTCTTTTACTGCAGCATATAGGAAAAGTTATTCAATATATAAAGACTCCTCTGATAGCTGTGACATCATAGCTGTGACATCATGCCATTTCTGACGAGCATCATGCGATATTTCTGATGAGCTTCTGCCTTATACTTCTCATTCTGATGCCTCTGAGCAGTCAGCTCTTGACTCACCCCAACCTTCCAAAAAACTCCTTTCTTTATCTCATACATTTAAAAACTGCAGATGCACTTCATGTTTCTTGTGCCAATGAAGCACCTTCTTCTCCTTCTGCGCCCTGGCTCATCATGCTTCTGTACCTTGCTGTATCGTGACCGCAGACCTTCTCTTTTTAATCCCTTGAACTTAAGTCTATTGGCTCTAAAGCCACCAATATTCAAGTTATTTCCCATCCCCCAGGGAGAATAGTTTCTATGTTGAAGATCTCATGGATCAATTGACCCCCACAATTTATGCTTTCTATTAACCACATCTATGTTAGATAATTCAACCTCAGTTTGAATAATCCAAATGACTTCTTTATTGACTTTCTACCACAATTGATAATGGCTTTATTCAGCACTATTTGAAAGTCATAATCATCAAAGGAGCCACTATGGACCTAATCACTGCAAAAGTTACCTCCATCCTTCCAAAGGGCCTGATTATCATGGACTGGCCTGATCATTATCTAATTCCCTTCTTAATGTCATTCTCAAGAACTTGCATTGTGGAATAACCTAAGAACCAGAAAAGGTGGGTTCGAGACGTGAGGGAAATAATCCGCAATGACCTTGCCACCAAATTTACAACATATTTTCCATGCTTCCTTGGTGAACATGCTGTTAATGATGCTAGTAATACATTAAATTATGCTCTCTTTGAAATTGTGAATGACACTGTGCTACTGAAGGATTGAAATATTAGAAGCAACAGGTCTGGTATCTGGTACAGTAAGGAGCTGAATGATGAGACAAACTACTCAGAATGTCTGAACAGTTGTGGCATCTCACCTATGTGCAGCAAGAAGGTCATGTAAAAAGAATATTTTTCAAGGTAAATCAGCTTTTTTCTGGTCTCAAATTAAATCAGCTGGAAACTGGCTGAAAAACTCTTACATTGTACTGTCACCATTCCCTTGCTTTCTGTTTGTCTTGCTGGCCCTGAAAAGAACTGTGAAAAATGTAGCTGATTCTTTGGCACCAAATTCAAGTTTATTGAATACATCCTTCCTTCCCTCACAAAATCATGAATTATATTGTCATGGACAGTAGTGAGGGATTCCTTTCTTGTAAGCATGTCACTTGCATCCTCACACGCAAACGATCTTGTGGTTGCAAATATGCTGAATAAGGAGGAACCTAGCAGAGATGAACATAACAAGTGCCATCTCCAAAATCCACTGAAAAAAACTGCTTTACATCGGGTCTCAAAGACTATGTTAAACTGTACAAAGAAAAGAGACTGATTTGATTTATAATGCTTCCCATAAGTTCCAGAAATATCTTAGATAGAGGTTCACCATCATCTAATTTCTTCAGTACATCATTTATTGGTCAGCTAGAGCAAGGGGACCTTATCCCTCAGTACCCAATCTAATTCAACTAAACAAGACAGATCTGGCATCAATAAGATTGATTGAACTGGACAACTAAAATAACAATATCCCTGGCTCCTTAACAAGAATGTGCCACTTCCTTCGAAAAATAGACCGGGAACAACAACAAAAAACCTAAAGAACTTGAGGGGCATGCTTGGGCATAGAAGATGATGATGACAGCATAGTCAGCGAGCTCCTGCCCTGAAACAGCCAACTTTTTGTCATACACCAACATCCTGTAGTTTATCTATGCCCCACCCGGGTACACTACCTAGCGTTATTATCACCTACATCTTTAACTTCAGAGACGTATCCCTTGAGGTGGCCAGGAAACATGACCCACTGTTTTTTGCACAAACACAAACATTTTATTGTTTCCTGACTTTAAGCAAGTGGTCTAACAGTAAATATACAAGTATGAGACAGTAAAGCAAAAACTCAGGAAGCGGGAGTAATGTTCATTAATCTGATCCCAACCAAATTTCAAATTATTACGGAGGAAAAGACCTGGCCCTTTCTTATATCAGTAGAAGTGTAAGATTGGTTGGAATGTTGACACCTGGCTGGAGGCCCTGGGACAAAACTGAGCCAACAGAAAGCAGAGAAACATATAGCCCCACTCTTGTCCAAGCCAGTTCAGGAAAAAGAGAGCAAAGAGATCACATAACTGTCAGAGCTGCAAGACATTTATATAAAAGTATAGTGAGCACAACAAGAGCTGGGTGGAAATATGCTTAACTTGGAGCTGAAATTGTTCCTCTTTTTCAGAAAGATGACAGACGTAATGTGGCAAACGTTTGACCTATTTGCCTTCTTGAGAGCATTAAAAAATGTCTGCATGTGCACTGTTGTCTAGACTTGAGAATTTGTTAATCTTCACTGCGCCTTCGACAGTGTTCCGAGGGATCCTTTATGGTCTTCCATACTCAAGCAGGGAATCTCACTGGGCAATCAATTTATGTAGATTAGGCTCCATGAGGGTAGTTTTGCCAGTATTTGATGGGGCTCTGTTGCGGAATCCTCCATAAGCTTTCAGGTCAGTAAAGGAGTTTAGAAGGGATATTCGCTGGCTCTCTAGCTAGAATAGGACACTTTACCCCGCATTTTTTACTCCGCATGCCATTACCCCGCATTTTTTACTCTGCATTAACTTTTACAACGCAGGGCTTTACAACGCAATCCGTTACAACGCATTCCCCATTCCAACGCAATTACTATTCTAACTCCAGGGGGTGTTACTTTGGGGAATGCATTGTAACAGTTTTGCGGTGTAAAGCCCTGCGTTGTAAAAGTTAATGCGGAGTAAAAAATGCGGGGTATTGGCATGCGGAGTAAAGCATGCGGGGTAAAGGATGTTCCCCTCTTGCTAATTTCTTTATATATAAATATGGTGATTCAGGCTGTGGATTCCTGTGTTATTGAAACCCCCACTATTAGAGGCAAAACATTTTGACACTTTTGTTAGCCGACGACATCTTTTGGTGTCAAAAAATCCCATAGGACTACAGATTCTACTTGAAAGGTTTTGCGAGTTTTGCTCCAATAAAGGTTAATCAGTTAACACAGACAGGACAAAATTGATGGTGTTTAAGCCATATGAAGGTGTAAAAAATACTTTTAAGTTAAACTCCACTACTTCCATCAAATGTAGGAGTTTACTTATTTAGGAATTGATTTTTCCTAAGATCTAAGATGGAAAAAGCAAAAAAATAAATCATGAGGTATGGTAGAGCAAGATCCCTGGGCCATTTTGCACTTCTCCTTTGACAAGGGTGGCCTGTTCATTTCCCCATGAGTGGAAGTCTATAGAATGCAGGGTCAAAGCACAACATGCTGCACTATTGGGATACATTGATGTGTCTGATTTGTAAAGATATGAAGGAATGTTCCTGAAGCGCCTCCTATGATTGCCCATAGCTCTGTCCATTCCATTATATACTGATCTTGAGATTATTGCATCTATTGTTGAATTAAGACTTATACTGTGTTGGGTATGATTGTGGGGCACACCGGAGCTGAGCTATTTCTGAGAGGCACTCTGGGAAGTCCTAAAGCTATAGAGAAGGCTATCGCTGGGCTGGTTTAGGCACACTCAGGAGTTGCTTCTGAATCTGGGCATGTCTGAGCTGTTGTCATCACCTCATTTGATATGGTGCATTTAAAATCTGGATATGGGTGGCATGGCTGCGAATTCATTAATCAGGAGACTAACAACAAACCCTCTGAGTAGAAAATGTGTACCAATATCGACAATACCGAACCTATGGCAGCCAAGTTTTATACTTTATATCTGCTTGGAATTTTACCAGTGAATACAATTTTTACTTATAAATGGGAGAGTGCCTGTTTAGAATCAAAATACTGTAATATTTGTCCGGACCAGATGAGGATGAACTGCACTTTCTGGGTTTTTTGCCCAGTTTATTCTAACAAGAGGATAAAATGGCTTACAAAATTGCTCATCATTAAGGCTATACGGATTGTGCCACATGCTGTCGGTTATTAAACTGGTGCTACGTTGGTTGGTGGTCTTTGCACTCCCACTGGTTTTATTGTCCAGATGGAATTCAAGAAGACGTTTTAAAAAGTGAATTGTATTTTACTTTTTATTAGGTGTATTGGGAGAGTCTTATTCAAGATTTCGATAGGCAATGCTCATTGATAGCTGTTTTTGCTTGTTTTTTTTTATACACGGGGCGTCGGCGGGGTCTTATGATCTTTCATGAGAAATATTTTATTGTAAAATGTTAATTGTTATTTTTAGCATTTTATTTTTAGTGTATTTTATGGCATCAAGTTGGATTTTTTTGCCCCTAAAATGAATTGAATTGAGAAGATCTTATGACTCTGCCTCAAAAATTGTACATTTAAAACATTTAAAAATGTACAAGTAGCTGATGTGCGCCACTAAGAATGTATTTTCTGAACTCATAAATAAATTTAGCAAAAGAGTTCTACCGAATTATATCTCAGCTACAGTGTCCTCAAGCATTCCATACTCTGCTTGTAACATCTCACAATTTATTGAATTACCGGTCTACTTTTTTTAAAGTAAAATTCAAAAAAACAAAATGGCATTGAACTGGAGAGCATTTTTAAGCCATTGCTGTGTCTAGTTTGACACCGATCCGGCTCTGCCTGAAATTCCGCTTGATCACTTATAATCGGTTGTTGACTTTCTCTTTGTCTTTAAGCGTGCACAGTGCACTGCTGTCTTTTAATTAGGTTTGTGCTATGCAGATTCCAAATGCATACGCAAATACGTATGTATGTATGTATATGGTATTTCTATAGTGCAAACCTAACCAAAGGGCAGCAGAGCACTGTAGAGGGTCAAAGGCGAGCATAAAGTCAACGAGTGATGGGAGAGGTAGCTGGGTTGTGGACAGGTATTGCATTGTGATGTAGTTTCCTTTAAAGAGGTGATTCATCAACTAAGTTGAAGCAGCGTTGGGGTGGTCCTGATGGATACAGAGATGTTGTTCCAAATCCTGTGTGCATAGATGAATAGATCTGCTGCCTTGTCTGGAGTCTGATAGTGTCCTGGCTGGTGTTGTGCAGAGAACCACCAGAGATGGTGAGCCTCTCTGCCAGATACTGGTGGTGTGGGCGTGATGGCTTTGTAAATGAGCAGCTAGTTTTGAAGATGGTGCCAGCCGGCAAGGGAAGCAATGGAGTTCCATCAGGGGTTAAGGCCATCTCTGAAGAGACCATTTTAACAATATCCACCCTTCTATCTCTCCTAATTTTTCTTACTAAGTGGATGAAAGCCTTGGCTGGTACTATACTTGACATCCTTCTCACCTTATCTCACTACTTACTTAATTGTGACATCATGACCTTGCAGTGGAAATCTGCTATTCTGAAACCTCTTCTCAAAAAAACCCGTTCTAGACCATAATGAACTGAGTAACTACAGGCATATTTCCCTACTTCCTTATTTGGGCAAAATCCTGGAGAAATGACCACTCGCTAAACTACTTCTTCAAGCGGGTTCATGTTTATACATGTATGCAGGTGACACCTTAACTGATCATTGGTTTGGTCCATTCTTCAAAATCTCTGTCCTCGGCACTCTCATAGCTCGATGGTAGAAGGCTACTTATTGTAATAAATTAAATCTATATCAAAAGTGGAACTTTTTTCTCTTGACCTCTTCTTCTTCTTCCATCTCTGACCTATGAGAATGACCCTCTACTATGGGCACAGTACCTACACCAGTGGCCTTGGTTCATAACCCGTCCATCTATACTGGTGCTCGCTCTCCCTTAACTCACAGATTGCCAAGGTAACCATTACTAGCCTTGTCGAACTAAAATACTTCATTGATAGTTGTCATCATGTTCAATTCATCAATGCGTTGGATCCAGGATCAATTGGACTTTGACAACTCCATTTACCTAGCATTGATCGAAAAATCTCTGCATCAACTCCAGTTGGTACAAAATAGTACTGCGCATCAGAGAACCAATATACCTAGGCATGGACATATTACTCTTGTTTTAGAAAAAGTTGCATTGGTTGTCAAGTTGCTGCAGAAATGTTTTTAAAGCACTGGTGAGTGTCCACTGAGCCAAATAAGTGTTTTTTTTTAAAAAAGCAACAGGCATGATTTCATCTGAACTACAAAGATCTGGAAAGACATTCCTATATCCAACAGGATTGTCCCAACCCTGCTCCAACTTAGGAACGAGATGAAAATACCCTTTTTAAAATAACACTACATCATGAGGTAACAATAGTCTACTTTTGCTTTCAGAAACCAGCTAGCTCTCTAATAACACGTTAACGGTGTCTTTGACTTGAACCCTGTACAGAGCTTCACCGCTTTTTGACTCGGTTTGTGCTATATAACTACCACATACATATATGCACACATTTATGCGGATGAAACATATGGCCAACAATTTTCAAGCTGTACGCCATCTAGATCTCTCTGCGCTGTACAACATTTTATACCTGTGGTCCCCAAAACCTGTTCAGTTCCTTACAGAAACAGGGCATTTTCGGTAGCTGCAGCTAAAACGTGGAGCTTTTTACCTTGGCACACTGCGGAGAACCCTCTCTACCAAAACTCAGGAAATCTTTAAAAACATTTCAGTTTTCTTACTAATGAACAGATGGGCCACCCTCAGTTAGGCAATAACTCCTTGCTAGCACCAATTACCTTTGCTGGTACGTGCACTATATAAATACATTACTATAGATCATAGACCAAATGAACACCTTACAAGACAAAGTAAATTGTGTCATCCAACAAACTTCAACCCTACTGGTAATTCCTTCAGTGAGGGAAGTCCCAGAAGACCTTTAAAGAAAGAGCTCAGTTGCCTGCGATCGGACAGGCCTTTGCTGCATTCTACCACGACCTTTACAAGGCGCTTCCAGCCCCCAAGAGTGAGGTCGAAGCCCACCTCCTTCAGGATATCCCCCTGCCCCCTATTCCTGATTCCTGATGGCAGAGGAAGTACGGCTGTCTATATCTGACCTTCAGTCTGGGAAGACCCCCAGCCCGGATGGGTTCCCCATTAAATTCTTTAAAAGATATCGCACCCACTTGATACCACACTTGTTGGCCCTCTATACTAAAGCGTTGAAACGCGGCCCCTTTCCCCCAGATCTTGACGATGCCACTATTGTGGTCATACCCAAGGCACACCAGCCCGTGGCCAGTTGTTCCTCCTACCGGCTGATATCCCTTATTAACGTGGACATTTAGGCCCATATGTACAAAGGCATTTAGCATTTCTTACTGGGCCAAACCGCTATTTCGGCCTGTTAAGAAGTGCTAAATGGCCTTTTCAGATGTACAAAGGGCCAAATCCGGTCGCAGTTTGCGATTTCTACCGATCTAGGAATTGCAAATAGGGATTACCTATTTGAGATTCCTAAAGCACATGAACGTAGCATTTCCTAAGTGCGAATCGGGCAGTTAGGCAATGCTATTACCATCAACTTGAAGTCGATGGTAACCATGTGCAAAATTAAAACATGCATTTAAAAATGCATTTTTTAATTTGACATGAAGCGCACATATGCCCCTAGGGCATATGTGCACTAGTAAATTCGGGGTGCCTCCAGGGGGGCCTGAAGCTGAAAGGCACCCTTGGCTTTGGATTTCTTAAATTGTGATTTCCTATTAGGGAATTCCAATTTAGGAAATGCAAACCATTTCCTATTTTGCCCATAGGCAGGAATGCAATGCCATTTCCTATTTGCAAATCCCTAATAGAGATTCCTACTTAGTAGGAATCGCTATTAAGGAATTACAAATTTAGTACTTATCCTTTTGCATTTCTTAAATGGCAATTCCTACCGACTCGCTATTTAAGCAATACAAACCGGCAACTTTGTACATCTGGGCCTATGATCCTTGCGAAAGTCCTGGCGTCTAGGTTGAGCCAGACGCTGTCTTATTTGATCCATCCAGACCAATGCAGCTATATGCCAGGCAGAAGTACCCAGCACTGCATCCGTAGGGTGCACCTGACCCCTCTCACAATCCGCTTGCAGAGTCACCCTCTGGCCCTCCTTCTTGTCAATTTCCAGAAGGCATGCAACTCGATTACATGGCCATTTCTGACAACTATACTTCAACGGGCTGGCTTCTGACCCTCCTTCTATAGACTCGTGGGTCTCCTCTACAATACCCCTAGCGCCAAAGTCCGAGTCAATGGTGTCCGTTCTCAACCCTTCCCCATCCGCAGAGGCACTCATCAGGGCTGTCTTCTATCCCCTTTGTTTGCCCTCGCAATTGAGCCTTTGGCGGGCCTGATACGGTGCAATGCTCGGTTTAGGGGATGGCAGTGGAAGGGTGGCATTGAGGACTGCATTGCTCTTTATGCGCATGATGTCCTGCTCTTCCTCTGTGACCCACAGTACTCAGGCCCTAGATGCCTTGACATCCTCCATCTTTATGGCGAGGCCTCCGGCTTGCAAATTAACATATGCAAATCACTTTTGGTGGTGGTGGCTGGAAAAGCTACGGGGCAGTACTGGTAGCCTCAGATACCGGTACAATGAAACTCCTTTAAATATCTTGGTATTCATATCTCCTGCCTCCCGGATCTGGCCTGGTCCCTCATTTTTCAACCCCTTGAATCGACCTTGGATAGGGACTTGCGTTAGTGGGGCCGCCTGGTATTGAATCTGATGGGACGCATTGCTGTCTTCAAAATTATGTGTCTCCCCGATACCTCTATATTCTGATGAACTTTCCCCATCCGATCCCTCGGACGTGGTTTCAGTCCCTGACTTCTAAGATGCCGGACATCTTTTGGGCGGTGGGCGACACCGTGTGACCTTTGCCTCAGCGCAAAAGCCCCCATTCGATGGTGGCCTGGGCATGACCTATGTTTATGGCTATTACCTCGCTGCGCATCTGGTCCCGATCAATGATGGGGATGGGACAATCCAGCTTACCAGTTCGAACTGAACCTCATGGGTCTCAATGGTCTTCTTGGCCTGCTTTATGGCAGCCCGATACCTCTGTCGACTCCCTCCTGTACCTAGGTGCTGCTGCTTTACTGGAGAGCGTCTTTGCTCTTTATCTGCTGGAATCGCCGCCTTACAGACATGATGCCACTGTGGCACGGTACCTGGCTCAGGCAGAATTAGGGGTTTTTGGGGTTTGCCCGGTGGGACAGAATATGAATCACATACTTGGGAGACGTTCGCAAAGGGTAGGGGGGATGCTGATGTCATTTCATGAAATGCAAGTTCAATACAGTCTCTCGCACACACGGTTCTTTCAGTATCTGCAGCTGGGCGCACGCTTTGCTGGTCCACCTCCCAGTAGATGCCCAGATCCCCAAATACAGTTCCCTTGAAGCCAAGCTAATGATGGAAAGGTTGGGCAAGGTAAGTATATCGACAATCTGTCACTCCCTGTTGATCAATGCACCAGATCACTTCCTCCTTCTCAGCCATAGGTGGGAGGGCTGGGTTGGCGAGCTGGATGATGATGACTGGAGGGAGGTATGCCTGGCCCAAAGAGAACTGGTGATTTCCTCGAGACTTTGAATGATCCAAATTAATTATCTCCACATGTCATACCTGACCTCCCAGCGGCAGCAGCGGATGGGCTGTGTGACGCAGGCCAAGTGCGCAAGATGTTCTTTTCCTGCCGCTGACTTCTTTCATGTGGTCTGCTCCTGCCCTGCCTTGTCATCTTTCGAGAATGGAGTGGGACACGAGATCTCTAAGGTGCCGGGCCGCCGCATAGACATGAGTCCCTGGGTGGCCCAGCTGGGTCTCATGGAGGAAGTTGGGGGGCCAAGAGCTGAAAGGATCTTCATAGGGGTGGCCTCCTTAGTGACCAAGAGGGACATCGCCCGCACTTGGAAGTGACCAGAGCCCCCCCTCTCTGATGGTTTGGAGGAGGGGAGTAGACTGGTGAGCACACCAAGAAAAAACAATTTATGAAGCAAGAGGCTGCCCCCAAAAACATGGTAAGGTATGGGGTGGATGGTGGACGTATCATGGACTACCGCTTGGATGAGGATGTTGTTATTCATGACTGATTGTTCATGGTTTGTTCTGACACAAATGTGATGATGCTATTACTTTATTGGTGGATGATGCCTTGTGATATTAAACCCAATAAAATGTGGTTATTGAAAAAAAAAGAAGGAACTCAGTCATGACTATATCTGGTCATTCTTTTTTTTTTGTAAAAATCTTTTTATTAAACATACATCAGTTGCAGTGTACAGTATTACTTAACAAATGTCCGGAAGTACAAATACATTCACCTTTACATCATAGTCTATGATCCTTTGTTGCAGCAGTCATAACGGATCTGAACTCTCCCTCCCTAATATCCCAGGATGACTAACACCCTCCCACCTTAATGGCCTATCTTCCCTCCCTCTCTCACCACTCTCACGGATTCCTGTATGTCCCCCATTGATTCCACACTTTTTCCCATTTTTTGGGGCAGCCCCAGCTCTTGTATATTGTCTTTTCTGCTGCACAACACCAGTCAAGATCTGTTTTCCATTTAGTTATCATCGGGGGAAGGGAAGTCCCCCACGCCCTGGCAATATTCCTCTTGGCCAACATTGCCGCCACTATTAGCCAGATTTTCTGATATTTCCACCAAGTCTGGTTCCCCGTTACACACAGTAAGTATGTGCCATCTGGCCTCCATGGGAACGGTCTGTCCAGTCACCTCCGACATTACCCGTACCACCCTTCCCCAAAATTGTTGTAGAGTAGGACACTCCTAAAGAATGTGGGAAAAGGTACCTCTTTGATCGCCGCCCTGTATACAATGATCTGTAGGGATGGACCCTAGTTTATGCATGAGCATGCTAGTGGAATATGACCTATGGAGAATTCTTAATTGTATAAGCCTCAATCTCGCCCTGATTGCTACCTCTCTTGGGCTCTGTATGGCCACTGCCCAGTCATCATCCTCTACAAACCAATGTCGGTCACCCAGGCCTCCCGCAAGGTCCTTAGTGAGTCAGGGGAGTTATTGATAATCTTTCTATATGTGCAGGATAGTGCCTTTTCTGGGATTGGGTCTAATATGAGTCGGTCTTCTAGTGGACTGTATTCAGGGAGTTGTTCCCCTTCTCTCACATGCCTACGAAGTGCATGACCCAGCTGTATATACCTGTATCTTTCTGTATCGACTAACTGATATTCCTTTTGTAGATCTTCGAATGAAATTATCGCCTGGCCCCTCCATACATCACCGAGGTGTGCTATATCTAGCAATTTCCACTTGCCAAAGCCCTGCAGTTTGCCCACCTCCCTTAACATATCACTGTCCCATAGCGGGGTTCGTTCGGTCAGTCTATTATCCCACCCTAGGAATTTATTAGCCCTCGTCCACGCCTCCAGCACAGTCTTCGTGTGTGGGGGCATACTTTTCCTCGCTGCTCTCTGATATAATGCCCCTGGGTATCCTTTAGGCCCCATCACCCAGTGATCTACCCGGTATGCGGGGTCGTTTCTGTCCGCGAATATCCAGTCGTTAATCGTCATTAGCTGCGACGCCCAATAGTACTTTTGGAGATCTGGTATAGCAAGACCACCCTCGTACACCCCTCTCTGAAGTTTGGTTAGCTCAATTCTTGCCCCGCCCCCATCCCACATATCTGGTCATTCTTGACAGCAAATCAAAAGTAATAACTTCACAAGCCTAGTATTTAAATTGATGGAATATCACAGGGTCAACAGGATAATTGAATGATCCAGAATTAACTTAATGTCTTATGTCATTTCAGTCATATTCCTACAGAAACTCTTAACAGATACGATGTGGCAGCTAAGCCATGAGCGCTACAACAATTAGCTGGTGCTCAAAATTCAATTGCAGGAGCCTTCATGGGTGTTGCAGAAAAGTAGATTCTGCCCACAAAATGAGGCCAAATTTTCAAGCAAGCTATCATGTTAAAGGCAACATAGGAAAGTGAACTACTTGTCTGCAGAATTTACGTTTCTCCAGAGGCCATACCTCAGGAAAGGTTGTGTTATATCCAGGAGAAACTGCTTCTGGGTCCACATTGCACGAAAGGCCCCCATTATTCACATGTGGTGATTTCAGTGTCATACTAACCTAGGACGGAGGAGAGAGCTGAGTGTCCACCGACAAGCCTGAAATAACTGTTGGAGCAGGCCAGATAACCTCCGATCCTGTGCAACCAGATTAGCAATTCATTAGAAAACAAGCTAATATGCAATTAATCCAGGCACCTCATCAAGAAATGGTATGATGATTCATCAGGGAAAAAATAGCAGAGGTCCCCACTATGCCACCATCATCCTCGAAGAGCATAGCATTACTTATACCACTGTAGAACAAGCATTGGCATAGCCAATAGGTCTCACCTTTGGGACCTTATAAGTGTGTAGCCATGCAGCACATTATCCTAAGTGGAACAACAAGTAGGCGGGTTTACTTTAATTCCCACACTGAAACCTGCTCCCACTTATAAAGTCGCTGTATTAGCCTTTTAATGTGTGCATTTTAAAAGGCGACACTCATCTTCTCCACTCGGCCGCTGGGGAGGCTCTTACCGTGCATGTAAATAAATTGTAGAGTCCGCTTTAGCCTGATGGCGAACTGTTATAGTTATGCATGACGGCCAGCGGCCGTGAAGAGAGATGAAGCAGCACACAAACAGGCAGAGGCAGGCAACCAACAAGAAACAGCTTTAACAAAAAAAATATTTGTTTCTAGCTCAAACGGATCAAAAGTTACAAAAAATATGGCGACTCGAGTTCCCTCGCACCGGAAGCCTTTTTGCAAAGGTTGACTAGTCATCTTTCAGTTGCTAATTGTTGTATTTGGGTGTTAAATTGGTACTAATTACGGTGAACTCTTTTCTCAGTCACTGCTATAGGTGTAAAAAAGACAAAATATTGAAGTAATACTGTTACAAAATGTGCCGCATTATGCCGCATTATTTACCTATTCTTGCTGCATAATGTAGTCAGCCTTGCTGCATACTTTGGTCCTCCTCTGCCGCATAATTCCAGTGGCCCTGCCCATGATCAGTGCTGTACGTGTGGAGCGGTGAGACCAATAAGAAGCAAAGCACCCATACTCTGGGAAACTAAAAGGTGGAAGATAGCCAATATACCAAAGCCCACCTCCTCATGGTCAGAAGCATGCAGGATGAAAATATTAGACTAACCGAGCAGTATGGAGGCAGATGTGTGAAATGGGATGGAATTTCACATTGTGCTCCTTTGCCCTCTCTTACTTGACCCCTCTGTTCTAAGAAGCCATCTCTTGTTTGCTAGACTATTCTGCCTTGCAAACCCAATCAGGCCTCCTTGCCCCCCATGTTTCCTAAAAGACTTTTCATAAATATTTCAAACTTCTCTCCATCTGGCCTCTCTTTGCGCTGAACTGCGCAGCACCAGCAGTCTAGCGCATGCTGAACTGTGTGTCCTCAAGCAGGAGTTCAGATGCTTTGAAGTGATATATATCAAATAAATGTTAACAGAGGTAGTAGCTAAAACATATTCCCCAAGATCCTGCCATGAGAAGCATGGAATACAGTAGTTTTTAAAATATGTATTCATGACGTTTACTACAGAGTAAACCCATAAATAAACACATACGTGCAGAAACTCTATCTCAGGTAGCAGACAAAATCCTAAAATGAGCTGGCCAGGTAAAGCTATGCCACGCTTAAAGAAGGATGTGGAATGCTCAAGCGCCTTGAAGAGCAAAGATTTCATCCGCTCCACAATGTCTCCCTGCCATCAGTCAGGCTGCTTCTTTCAGTCACCACCGCTAAGCATTCTGGAACTTGTAGTTTAACATGTCATCAAATTATAGAAAGTAAATGTTGGCATGCTTGGAACTGTTGGCTGAAAGTTGTGAGGCGAGTTGACTGCTAAGTTCAGCAAGCACACAGCTTGTGTAGTGTCGTTGGTGACAAATGTTTGCCCCCACATTGCAGGCACCTCCCTGTCTGTGAGCTTTGGGTTGCACGCTTCACTGCAATGCTCCTTCAAAGGCCTAGACTGCACTTCACACAGCTGTGTGCGTCTCAGTACAAACATCGAAAGTTTCACATTTCCTTGTTTGTCTCCCCACAACATGTGTTCCTCACCCGTCTCTTTCTTTCTGGAGAGAAAGAATGTGCCCAGACCGTGTGTTAGCTTATGCCCCTCCAAGGAAGATTTGCATTTCATCTTATGTTTAACTGAACATCTTTTCCACTCTGCCGCTGGGGAGACTCTTACCGTGCATGTAAATAAACGGTAGAGTCTGTTTTAGCCTGATGACCGACTATTATAGTTATGCATGATGGCCAGCGGCCGTGAAGAAAGATGAAACGGCACACAAACAAGCAGAGGCAGGCAAACAACAAGGCACAGCGCGGGACCATTCAATGTAAAAAAGAAGTGCGCCAAACACACAATATGTTAAGCAATGAGTAAGGCGACATGTGACCGGGGCAGTCGCCACCAAAGTCAAAACACACCCAAAGGCGGTACAACAAGCAGCATTTCGCCAAAGAAAAGTAAGCAATTTTGAGTGGCATAGGAAGGAATAAATGGAAAGTGGTGGGCGTGGTCTATGGCACCAGAGTAGATACTTCAAAACATGGTGGCGCGCAGTTTGCGAGTCACCGGTGAGTTGCACAGCCTTATACACATTGGTATTCCAATTAATACTCATAAACCGTAGTATTCCATGTTCAATCCTTTTTATTTCAAACTGTTTAATTTTACTTGTCCATCACGTCAAAGGTACGAGATTCAATTGTCTTGTGCATTTTACTTGCTCCAGAATTGCCCATCCGGGCCTATTCATAGGCATTTACCGAACCTCGAATCCTCCAAATCAGCCCAATGACATCTCACCCAATGCATTTCGGTCTGTGACGACCTTCGTCAGGGGTATCTGTGATACGCAAAGATATATATCAGCCACATCTATATAATGTTAAACAATGATAATGATAATTATCTAACACGTCTCTAGGATCAAAATAAAACAGCAAATTAAATGAGATATCTAAAAATATGCAAATTATACCCCAGACCAATGTACCCGAATTCTAATAATCATAATAAAATACATTTTGGTAACGCCCATTGTATAACACAACTTGTAACCCAACACAGTTAAACCTGTGTTATTCAAATTCAACAACATGTGTTAATCTCTCCAGTGCGATAACAATTCAAACTCCCCATGTTTTGCCACTATTAAACTGAATACAACATTTCGAAACTAATTAGACCCCCCAAAAAACTCTCGTCCCACCCTAACTAATGAATAATACATAATCACTCCCCATTTCATACCTGTTTTACTCTCGCTACATACACAACGTAACCTCCTCGTGTGCGTTTAAAGATCAATCTCGCCTACAAGTGCATAACCAACTGAATTTAAACGTGCAGTACCTTCCCCACCTGTAAACCCCTAATTACGTAACGTCACATGTCCAGATGCTCCCACCCCCTGAATCCTGATCTCCACCAATAGAGTGTAACCAGTCCCGCTCGGAATTTAAGTTTCCAATTTGTGCTGCTACGTGCTTGTAAAGCAAAAATAAAAGTAAATGTACAAATGTCGATCCAAGAGTCAAATTTAAACATGTGGTCAGCATATTTTCTGTTATCCCTCCATGTCATTAACGTTACGTGGGTAGCCTTTGACGTGAAAATGATATATTCAAATGTTCATTACTGCTTTTCATCGAGGTGCTAAACAGGGTTGGAACGGCATAATTTCCAATGAAAACTGACAATAACCTGAAGCCCATCCTTATGTATTTTAAGGTTCCTATGTTGTTTTTTTCTCCGTTTGGCGTGCAGCACTCATAATGTGCTCCGTTCCTTATGCACATGTCGTGAACTTCAAAACATGGTGGCGCGCAGTTTGCGAGTCACCGGCGAGTTGCACAGCCTTATACACATTGGTATTCCAATTAATACTCATAAACCGTAGTATTCCATGTTCAATCCTTTTTATTTCAAACAGTTTAATTTTACTTGTCCATCACGTCAAAGGTACGAGATTCAATTGTCTTGTGCATTTTACTTGCTCCAGAATTGCCCATCCGGGCCTATTCATAGGCATTTACCGAACCTCGAATCCGCCAAATCAGCCCAATGACATCTCACCCAATGCATTTCGGTCTGTGACGACCTTCGTCAGGGGTATCTGTGATACGCAAAGATATATATCAGCCACATCTATATAATGTTAAACAATGATAATGATAATTATCTAACACATCTCTAGGATCAAAATAAAACAGCAAATTAAATGAGATATCTAAAAATATGCAAATTATACCCCAGACCAATGTACCCGAATTCTAATAATCATAATAAAATACATTTTGGTAACGCCCATTGTATAACACAACTTGTAACCCAACACAGTTAAACCCGTGTTATTCAAATTCAACAACATGTGTTAATCTCTCCAGTGCGATAACAATTCAAACTCCCCATGTTTTGCCACTATTAAACTGAATACAACATTTCGAAACTAATTAGACCCCCCAAAAAACTCTCGTCCCTCCCTAACTAATGAATAATGAATAAAACATAATCACTCCCCATTTCATACCTGTTTTACTCTCGCTACATACACAACGTAACCTCCTCGTGTGCGTTTAAAGATCAATCTCGCCTACAAGTGCATAACCAACTGAATTTAAACGTGCAGTACCTTCCCCACCTGTAAACCCCTAATTACGTAACGTCACATGTCCAGATGCTCCCACCCCCTGAATCCTGATCTCCACCAATAGAGTGTAACCAGTCCCGCTCGGAATTTAAGTTTCCAATTTGTGCTGCTACGTGCTTGTAAAGCAAAAATAAAAGTAAATGTACAAATGTCGATCCAAGAGTCAAATTTAAACATGTGGTCAGCATATTTTCTGTTATCCCTCCATGTCATTAACGTTACGTGGGTAGCCTTTGACGTGAAAATGATATATTCAAATGTTCATTACTGCTTTTCATCGAGGTGCTAAACAGGGTTGGAACGGCATAATTTCCAATGAAAACTGACAATAACCTGAAGCCCATCCTTATGTATTTTAAGGTTCCTATGTTGTTTTTTCTCCGTTTGGCGTGCAGCACTCGTAATGTGCTCCGTTCCTTATGCACATGTCGTGAACTTCAAAACATGGTGGCGCGCAGTTTGCGAGTCACCGGCGAGTTGCACAGCCTTATACACATTGGTATTCCAATTAATACTCATAAACCGTAGTATTCCATGTTCAATCCTTTTATTTCAAACAGTTTAATTTTACTTGTCCATCACGTCAAGGTACGAGATTCAATTGTCTTGTGCATTTTACTTGCTCCAGAATTGCCCATCCGGGCCTATTCATAGGCATTTACCGAACCTCGAATCCGCCAAATCAGCCCAATGACATCTCACCCAATGCATTTCGGTCTGTGACGACCTTCGTCAGGGGTATCTGTGATACGCAAAGATATATATCAGCCACATCTATATAATGTTAAACAATGATAATGATAATTATCTAACACGTCTCTAGGATCAAAATAAAACAGCAAATTAAATGAGATATCTAAAAATATGCAAATTATACCCCAGACCAATGTACCCGAATTCTAATAATCATAATAAAATACATTTTGGTAACACCCATTGTATAGCACAACTTGTAACCCAACGCAGTTAAACCCGTGTTATTCAAATTCAACAACATGTGTTAATCTCTCCAGTGCGATAACAATTCAAACTCCCCATGTTTTGCCACTTTTAAACTGAATACAACATTTCGAAACTAATTAGACCCCCCAAAAAACTCTCGTCCCACCCTAACTAATGAATAATGAATAAAACATAATCACTCCCCATTTCATACCTTTTTACTCTCGCTACATACACAACGTAACCTCCTCGTGTGCGTTTAAAGATCAACCTCGCCTACAAGTGCATAACCAACTGAATTTAAACGTGCAGTTGGTTATGCACTTGTAGGCGAGGTTGATCTTTAAACGCACACGAGGATGTTACGTTGTGTATGTAGCGAGAGTAAAACAGGTATGAAATGGGGAGTGATTATGTTGTATTCATTATTCATTAGTTAGGGTGGGACGAGAGGGTTTTGGGGGGTCTAATTAGATTGGAAATTTTGTATTCAGTTTAAAAGTGGCAAAACATGGGGAATTGGAATTGTTATCGCACTGGAGAGATTAACACATGTTGTTGAATTTGAATAACACGGGTTTAACTGCGTTGGGTTACAAGTTGTGTTATACAATGGGTGTTACCAAAATGTATTTTATTATGATTATTAGAATTCGAGTACATTGGTCTGGGGTATAATTTGCATATTTTTAGATATCTCATTTAATTTGTTGTTTTATTTTGATCCTAGAGACGTGTTAGATAATTATCATTATCATTGTTTAACATTATATAGATGTGGGTGATATATATCTTTGCGTATCACAGATACCCCTGACGAAGGTCGTCACAGACCGAAATGCATTGGGTGAGATGTCATTGGGCTGATTTGGAGGATTCGAGGTTCGTTAAATGCCTATGAATAGGCCCGGATGGGCAATTCAGGAGCAAGTAAAATGCACAAGACAATTGAATCTCGTACCTTTGACGTGATGGACAAGTAAAATTAAACAGTTTGAAATATAAAGGATTGAACATGGAATACTACGGTTTATGAGTATTAATTGGAATACCAATGTGTATAAGGCTGTGCAACTCGCCGGTGACTCGCAAACTGCGCGCCACCATGTTTTGAAGTTCACGACATGTGCATAAGGAACGGAGCACATTACGAGTGCTGCACGCCAAACGGAGAAAAAAACAACATAGGAACCTTAAAATACATAAGGGTGTGCTTCAGGTTATTGTCAGTTTTCACCAGAGTAGATACCCCATGCCTTGCAGAGCAGCGCATGCGCGCTGCTAGGCTCGACCTAAAAAGGGGCTAGTGTAATAGTAGCATTCTCAAAAGAGAAACTTACAACAACAACAAAAACACTAGCACCATTCCTTAAGGCAACACTGGCAATTTTAAAAAAAGGGTTTCCTGTGTGGAAAAATATAGAGGGGAGGAAGCAGCGATCCATGGTCCACTGCCTGCTCCCCCGCAGTTGGTGGCTTCATTTACATATGTGAAGGTTTCCCAAGGGTACACCTTCTGCTTTGTTAATCAATTACTGCCTTCTTTAAGGTGTTGGTGTCTGATCATTGTTTGAGAACAGCAATTGTAGAAACATACTATTGATGCATACCATTGCTACTTATCCCTTTCATGCCCCCTCCTAATTGCAATTCGGTAATGCTTTTTTGACAAACAAAATGGGTTTAGTAAATAGAAAAGGTAATTTTGTAGTCACAATTCGTGTACTTTTTTTTCAAATTGCAGGGCTTGCCTTTACAAAATGGCTTTGTACGTCTGGGGCCGTTTTACGGGTACAGTGCACTTTCCTTGTTTGCGCCACGATGCACCTTTCAAAAGGTGCTCCTGATGCAAACAAGGAAAGTTCGCTGTATTAGAATGAACGCGCTGTCCCCGTGGCAACCGCAAACTCATCAAGTGAAATATGGAGCAGCTGCTTAAAAGCTGCTCCATGTTTCACTGTGCAGGCACCTTCACTTTTAAGAGGGATTACAGACCCTCTTGCAGGCGGGTACAGTGAGTGACTGCACCCACCTGCTGGGGGATGTTTGGGGGGTCTATGGGACTCCCTTTCTGCCTCAGAGGGCTGCCTTTAGGAGGCGCACTGAAAGTGTGCCACCTTTTTGTGGCGCCCTTTCAGAGTGCCCTCTTAAAAGCATGTTTGCCTCTGCACCCACGTCGGTAATACGGCTCAGAGGTAAAGTGATTGCCTTATTTGCATGGGGCCATGCCCCCATGCAAATGAGGGAACACCCCATCATGATAGCACTGGTGCAACATGTGCGTCAGTGCTATCTGTATTACAGAAGGGGACGCGCGAGCATATGCGGCCACTTCTGTAATACCATTGTGCCCCGGGGGTGCCCAAAACAGGCGTACACGCCCGTTGCCCCCCCCCCCTTCCGCCCGGGGCACAATGTATAATATGGTCTCTGGCCCCTTGTTTCCTAGGGAATAAGCAAATATGCGCAAATGTTTTTCTTTGAGAAGTCCCAAAAGCATATTATGTTATCCATTTTTTTCCATCATTTTACTACGTCATATTTTGATTTCACTCACAAAAGGAGTCAGAGGGGAACGTTATAAGAGAAATGTGACTTTTCCTTTGTGATATGGGACCTTTACTGTAGAAATGAAAAAGTATGCAGTCTACAATTAATTGTAGTTTTCTGGGCAGTTTATTGTAAAGTTATTTAAAAGACAGGCTTGTAGTTTACTCTCTGTGTAGAATATGAAGAGAGATCGCTGTTCCCCTGTTCTGAAACCCAGCACTAAATGGATTACCCTAAGGGATCCATTATGGGCGAACTGGAAAACAGACAGGTAATTCCACCCCCCTGGAATTATTGTGGGCATTGCAAACTATGAGAGGAGCAGAATTACTCCCCATTACAAGTTTTGGGGGGCATTCCATGTGGTCATCAGTATTTGTGCATCAATTGCCACATGGTTTTGCCTTGGATTTCATCCAACATATCACCTGCTGTCAGGCCTGGTGGAAATCACTGGGCCCATGGGGTTCCTGTAGGATTTGTAATTCTGATGGGCTGGTTACGGAAGTCGTAGATTTAACTACAGGTAATGAAGGCCTAAATGTGTCCTGAGCAGCTAAGTACTGTAGGCACTAAGGGCATTGTGCACAGGGTTTTATATCCCTACTTCACCCTTCTTTGATGTATAAACTATTTCCTTGCTGTCAAAAATATTTACTGCACTTACAACTAGAAAGAGGCAGTACTCTTCCCAGCCTGAGGAACTCACATGCTTTAATATAGCTTTGCTTTTAATCTTATAGGGCCAGATGTACGACCGTTTATTGCGGTCGCAGAGGGGTTTCAGACCCCTTTGCGACCGCAAAAAACGAGTTGGCCATGTACTATTCCTATTTTGCGAGTCGCAAATTATTTGCGACTCGCAAAATAGGAATAGCAAGTCGCTATTAGGAAGGGACGTTCCGAGGGCGTCCCTTCCTAATAGCGAGTCCTCCAGCTATGTATGACTCTTTTGCAACCGCAATTGCGGTCACAAAACAGTCGCAGTTTACCACCCTTCTCAAAAGGGTGGTAAAGCACTCGCAAACGTGAAGGGGTCCCCAGGGGACCCCTTCCCCTTTGTGAATGCAAGGGTAAATATTTTTTAAGGGCAGGCAGTGATCCCTGGGACCACTACCTGCCCTTAAAAAATTAAACGAAAACATTTAATTTTTTCTTTTTTAAATGCAGCCCGTTTTCCTTTAAGGAAAACTGGCTGCATTTAAAAAAAATAAAACTGCTTTATTGTAAAGCAGTCACAGACATGGTGGTCTGCTGACCCCAGCAGGCCACCATCCCTGTGAGGCTGGCCATTCCCAATGGGGTCGCAAATTGCGAGTGGCTCATGAATATTGATGAGCCTCGCATTTTACGACCCCATTGGGAATCGCTAACGGTGTCTCTGACACTGTTGTACATTGGATTTAGCGCCTCGCAATTGGCGACTCGCAATTTGTTGCAAATTGCGAGGCGCTAAATCCAATGGTCGTACATCTGGCCCATAATCTCTAAAGTATTATGGGACAACAAAAAGCTACTGATTGTTTCACTCCTCAGACACTGATTGGCTGAAGAGAAATCACTTGCCTGAAGCTTTCACTGGATGGAGGGAGACCAGGGTGGTGGGGGTCTCTGCAGTGCAAGGATGCCTGCTCAGTGACAGGCTGGGGGATAAACTAGGGCTGTGAGAAGCTGCTTTTTTTCATCCACTTCGTGTAGGTTGTGAAGTTTTTTGCTTGGACACTTGTACATAGCCAAACTCAGCAAAGGTAAACTTGCTGATAAATATTTTGCAACATTTACCATTCCGTGTAGAAAAATGTTGCAAAATGTAAACTTAAAAAGAAACATTCTTGCACACTTTTTATCTTGCATTGCTGTGAAAAATATCTTGCATTGCAGAAAAAGCAGTGCTCAGGCGAAGGAAAACCACCAAATTTCATAAACTTTGCGATGGGAAAAAAGCAGAAACGTCGCTTGTGAAAAAATCAAATTTGTACACCTTTTGTGACGTGCACCTTTTAGATCAAAGTAATCATTAGTGTTTGTAAGCTAGTTTTTTTTGTTTAGCCATATCCTGACTCTGGTTAGGCAGGCATGTCAGAATATTTTGCTGAAACCAACGCCAAGATGTTGGTCATAAGGACCAGGTTCTAAATTTATAAAATGTCGTTAAGGAAAGAGAAATCAGTCAGTTCCAAACATTCAAAAGCGATGGGGATGGACGCCAGTCAGACCACAAGTCCTAAGGCTCAAAAACCTAGAGCGATCCAGAAAATAGATACTAAAATTTGCACATCACTACCTAAGAATCCACTCTACCACCCAAAAAATCAAATAGAGGACAAATTCCATCCAGAAGCTTGGGAAACAACAAGGTTTGAACCAATGGAACACCACCTACAGATTACACAAAAGCAGGTAGTGAACACCATAAAACACCTGAGACCGGACGGGGCCCCGGGACCAAATGGCCTGCCAAATGCATTGTTTAGAAAAGATCCATCCTTTTGGTCCGGCCACTTAACTCCCCTGTTTACACACATCTTAGAGTCTTGTACCATTCCTGATTCCTGGCGAGGAAGCATCTTACAACCCATATACAAATCAGGGGCGCGTTCTGATCCATCCAATTACAGACTGATTGCGCTCATTGATGTTGAGGCAAAAATCTACGCATCAAACTTGTTGGCAGACCTTGAGGATTGAGTCAGCAGCACAAACCTTATTCCGAAAACACAAACAGGATTTCAGGCAGGGATGGGCACTTTGACGAACATATCCGCAGTCACCCTCTTGGCCAATCAAGCCATTGCCAAATCAAACATCCTCTATGCATGCTTTGTAGACCTCAAAGCAGCCTTCGAAAAAGTGCCCAGATCCAAGCTATGGGCAAAAATGAATCTTGGGGAGCTCCTACTAAATTATTAGAGGCAATCATTAATCTCTACTCACAAACATGGGTCCAAATAAAAAAAAGGGGACGGGCGAAGTCTAACTAATAAAATTTCAACCATCAATGGCTTAAAAACAGGCTGGCTCCCTGTTTATTTAGCATCTACACAGCTGACTTGGAGAACAACCTTCGCTCATAACAAGGCAACCCTCCAAAATTGGGTAATGTCCCAATAGCAAGTCTTCAATACGCGAACGACATTGTCCTACTCTCTCAAACGCCTCGAGGCTTGCAGCGGTTGATTATCCAACTTGCAGAATATACCACCTCAGCTCAATTAGTAATCAACCTTCAAAAATCGAAGGTTGTGTGCTTTTCCAGCGCCCACAAAAAACGCCCTAAATTCACCTGGATGTTAAACAACAACCCTTTGTCCCAGGTGGATACATACAAATATTTGGGGGTGCATCTAGATCGCCTGCTCAACTACAAGCAACATCTGGACCTAGGGCAAGTAAAGGCCAAACAACTGCTATTCACATTTAAAATCTTGCAGAAAAAACTCAGCAGTTGTTCAATCTACTAAAGGTCATAGCAGCAAAATTCCTGCCATCCATTTCGTATGGATCGGAAATGATAAACACAAATGACTCAACAGTTTTAAATACAGCACAATCTAGTCTCTTGAAGAAATTGTTCTCAATTCCGCGTCATATTTCACAAGCACAGATAAGACTGGAATACGGATTAAAAAACCAGATATCAGCAAGACAAGGAGCCCTGGTCAAATATTATTGGAGAATGAGGGCAACAGAGGAAAACACTCTGGCCCACCACTGTTGGCAGGAGGTTGAAAAACAATTCAGGCTAAGTAAGTCAGTATTCCCAGTCTTAAAAGAATCCCTTTCAGCACTAAAACTAGATGTGGCCTGGCTCACAATAACGACCTACTCTGAGTTTAAACATACAGCTAACAAAGCCATCAAGCAACAATCGCTGTTAACAGACAAAGCCCCCTTGACCCACAAAACACACGCATGGGCGGTGATGTCATCTTATAAATCGTTGAAACCTCAACTGTATTTTTCAGAACACTATAAGCGGAACTTGACCCTATTGAGACTGGGATCCTTCCCCTCGAAAGACCGCACTCCAAAATGGAAACGGACTTGGTTGACAAAGGAATGCCGCGGAAAACTCTCCTTCGGAAAACACCGAGGAGAGAACAAATAAGGACCTGCAGAGCGGCTGTTATAAAATGTCTTGGAGGCTCATCTGTCCAATTGTCTTGCAAGGCAATCAAATTATGGAGCATAGCGGCAAATGAATTAGACAATAACGACTGATGAACTGAACTTGACTATACAGAATCGCCCCGTCATCTATTTTAAACTCCGCAGTCCATACACCCTCAGCACTTGCACTTTATTATACCCCGGAGAAACATGCATGCTTGTGTACAGTTTTAATTAACTCATTTAGAAGTTCGCTTCCCTAATAGGGCGGGATTTCACACAGAAATAGTCCTAACAAATGTCTTTATTGCAATTTTAACCCAGAACAATTGTTTGATGGCTCATGTACCAAGGTGGTTCGCTCCACCTTTTTATATGATTTTAAAGAAATCAAATAAAAGTATTTTTTCCCAGTTCCACTAGCACTGTGTAATGATTTCAGGCATGTTACATTCCACGAATAAACAGAGTAGGGTTGATGTTTTTATTTGAGACATTTATAAAGCGCAAACACGGCCCAGTAGAACAAGGTCTTTACCTCCCTACAAGGATACCCTAAGACAGTTACACTTTAGCCTGGACTAACCATTGGCTGCCTGCCTGTAAGCTCAACAACTTGTTAAGTCATCTTACTACTGTTGTTTACATCACACAGGGACTGGAAACAATTCACACTCTTTATGCATGAGGTTCCATTCTCCAACTGAAAAGGCTTCTGGGCACTGAAACCACCTCTGAAGGATTACAAGGTTTATCCAATACTGCCCCCCCCCCTACTATAAATGAAGTGTCCCCTTTACTGACAACAATCCCAACACACACCCTGGTTTACAAGTGAGGTCCAACGGGAGAAAAGATTATCCTGGCATTTACAAAGGAAGCAGAGAAAGCACACTGTAGCAGATTCTAACACACTATGTAGTGCCCAACCATAAAAGGCCAATGAAGGCATTTATATGCCCAAGCTGAGTTATTGGCACAGTTGGATTCCTAAACCCTCTTACTCTGCATGATCCATTCCATTTCAGTCCATGGAGAAACACTGCTCTCGGCGCAGCACCAAGATCTATCTATATATATCACTGAAAAAAGCAAAGGCTAAAGTGACGTGATAATTAGGTCAAGATGGCAGTTTAAAAAAATTCCGTTTTAAACATAACAAAACCATTGAAATTCACCAATTATATTATTTCAAGTAACTATAACTCGTGCCCTAAGGTAACTATAACTCAGGCTCCCACGCAGGAACCAGCATTTTTTTTTTATTTAAAGGGTGCTCCGGTGCCCACCCAGGAAACCCCAGACCTTTATTTTGTTTGGGGTGGGGGGTCCCAGGGCTCTCGCTGCCCCGTCTGCTCTCTGCTCCTGCAGGAGCTTGCATTTTTTTTAATTTTTTTTTTTTAAATGGGATGCCTCGGTGCATACCATGGGCACCCCACAGCTAGTGCCTTGTTGTAGGCTGTGTGGAGAGACTCAGAGCCCCTGACCCCTGCTGGCTCCCCGCATGCACCCATACTGGGTGCAGCTAGAGCCAGCTTTGCTCTAGCCTGACGGGAGCTGTTTTCTTTCACTCCCACTGAGTGGGAGCAATTCTCTGTATTTTCCTGCTCAGAGAGCGCGGGCAGAAAAAAGTTTTGTGCTCACACCTGGCGGGTCCGACTTTGTGCTCCTGCTGGGTGGAAGCACATTACACTTTCCCGGCCTGCTCTCTCGGGCAGGGAAATGGACGGCGTCCAGGGGATAGGCTCACCACAACATTGTCCCTGAGCCGGCCTCAAGAGAGCGTCGGCAGGGAAATAGACGGTGTCTAGGGGTGGGCTCCCCAGGACACAATGCCTGAGCCGGTCCCGGGGGGACCCCATGGCTCTGGGTGTGGCCCCCTCCCCATTTGCTCAGTTGCGGCCCCGGGGGATGGGGTCCCCCGGGTCCTTGTCAGGTTTAATTTAAAAGACTGCCCCAGGGGATGGGGTTTCCAGGGCCTCTCAGAAACTCAGTGAGTGGGCTCCCCTCCCCTTTCGAAATATCTCAGCACCTGGGATGGGGACGCTGGGGCCTCCTAGAGGTTTAAGAGGGGAGCCAAATGTCCCCTTTCCCTAAATAATATAATGGCCGCCCCCCAGGGCTTGGACACCAGGCCTAGGGGGTGAGGGTATACCTACCCTTCCCTTATGTCTTTTTTTAAACTTTTTTTCTAAGACTTGGAACAGAGTCCCAAGTCCTAAGATGGCGGCTGCCACATCGTTGTTGATGTAATAGCAGCCAATCTGATCTCACCATGAGATCAGTCGGCTCCATGGATCCTCCGCAGCATGATACATACAATGTTTTTGAGCCTTAATTGCTCAAAAACTACTGAACTGATTTACAACAAATCACACAAAGCACTCTTTCTGGACTAAGATCTAGCTGACTGCCAAATTTAAAATAAATCCGTTCAGCCATTTGGGTCATAGGTGTATCTAAAGTTCCTATGAAAAAATGAATGGGGAAAATGCATTTTAGGACCCCCCCTCCCTTTTTTTCTTGGCCCCCGCTTGACTGATCCCCCCGAAACTTTCCAGTTAGGAGCTGAGGTTAAAAAACATTTTTCTAGTGGAGATTTGTCAAATGGCGCCAAATATATAAGCAAACAAAAAAATGCATTTCCTATGGAAACACGATCCTAACTATAACTACCCAGTGGCAATCGCCACTGGCTGATATATATATATATATTCTCTGAAAAAACATAGATTTCAGGGACGTTCTAGTTAGAAATTAGCATTTAAAAAACCTTGGAAATTCACTGAAAAAACCACAGGTTTCAGGGACATTATAGTTAGTTGGACATTTCACTCATATAAAACCAGAGAAATTCAGCCGTTATAGTTAGTAGAGCTAAGTATAACTCGTGCCCCCGCAATGCACTGCTGATGACGTCACATATTACATCACTCATGATATGGTCAGTGACAGCACTGATGACATCTCAAATGACATCACTGATGACATCAGTGCTGTCACTGACCATCTCATGAGTGATGTAATATGCCCCAGGCCGAAACGCGTTGGTCTTCTTTCCCACTTTATGCACATGCACTTTGCTGAAAATTAAGAAACTTTAAAAAAGAATAAAGCGTTTCTAAAAAGAATTAGGGACCCGTTTGCTCCTCTGGTCTGCTTGGTGCTGTCTTCCTGTGCCCTCGTTGAATGGCGTGTGATACCAAGGAGGGTTAATGCGGGACACGAGTATCCTATATATATATATATATATATATATATATTCACTGAAAAAACCATAGGTTTCAGGCATGTTATAGTTAGAAATTAGCATTTAAAAAACCTTACAAATTCACTGAAAAAACCATAGGTTTCTGGGACGTTATAGTTAGTTGGACATTTCACTCGTACAAAACCAGAGAAATTCCCCCGTTATAGTTAGTTCACCTAACTATAACTCGCGCCCCCGCAATGCACTGCTGATGACGTCACATATTACATCATTCATGACATGGTCAGTGACATCACTGATGACATCACTGATGACATCACTGATTACATCATCCAGTGACTGTGTGTTTCTTTAAAGTTTAAATATGTTTTATATATATGCCAAGGTGTATTGAAGAATGAGTGGGTGTATAAGTGTCTGGATGGAGGATTTAGTAGGTGCGTGACTGACTGTTTAAGTGAGTGATTAAATGTGTCTTACTGTATGCATGGGTTAGTGACTAAACTGTGTGAATGTCTGTATCAGTCTGTCTGTTGTATAAGCTGCTGCATGGGTTGGTCAGTAGCTACATGAGTGTTTATATGGGTTATCGATTGGTTGCCTGAGTATTTGTATGGGTGCCTGAGTGTGTGTGTGGGTGGGTGGGAGGTGTGTGACTCTGTGCATAGATGTTTGAGTGGTTGATTCACTGGGTGTATGGGTTCAAGAGTGCATGTGGAAAAAGCTGTATGGGTGGGTGAGTGTGTGTATGGGTGTGTTGGTGAGTGAATGGATGTCTCAGTGGTACATGTCCAAGTAACTACATATGTAAAAGGCAGTGTATGTGAGAGTTGGAGTATATAAATGACTATACGTGAGAGTCAGTGATTGTGAGAGTGGCTGTTTGGATGAGTGTGTACTTGTACCAGTGATTTTATAAGAGAGTAAGTATGCATTTGTTTCTGTATGAATAAGTGATGTGTGTGTATAACTGTATAGGTGAGTAAATGGAAGTGTGATTGATTATTACCATGATTGACTAGGTGTGTGAGTAACTCTATGGATGAGTGGCGATTTGTGTGAGTGTCTGTATGGGTGTATGACTGCATGTGATAGTGGCTGTATTGATGAGTGACTGCATGTATGAGTGATTGTATGGGTGAATGAGTGGATGTGTGTGTAGACCTAGGAATCAGTGAGTGTGTCTGTAGTAACTGGTATTGCTGTGTCGATGGTTTCGAAAATGGTAGTCTGTATTTTACAGTGGGTGTATCAAAGGTTATATTAGGGTGTGAGGAGGTGCATCAGATTTTCACGTGGATGATATCATCAGTGATGTCACTGACCATGTCATGAATGATGTAATATGTGACGTCATCAGCAGTGCATTGCGGGGGCGCGAGTTAGCTGAACTAACTATAACGGCGGAATTTCTCTTGTTTTGTACGAGTGAAATGTCCAACTAACTATAACGTCCCAGAAACCTATGGTTTTTTCAGTGAATTTCTAAGGTTTTTTAAATGCTAATTTCTAACTATAACGTGCCTGAAACCTATGGTTTTTTCAGTGAATTTCAATGGTTTTTTAAATGCTAATTTCTAACTATAACGTCCCTGAAACCTATTATTTTTTCAGTGAATTTCAAAGGTTTTTTAAATGCTAATTTCTAACTATAACATAGCAGTCTCGTTTTCAGAGTGGTGGAGAAAGGTGAGCGTGGCTTCCAAACACCTTTTAGCAACCCCACTGTGTGGGATTTACTGGCGGTAACAGGAGGGGTAGTTAGCCCCCAACGTCAACCTTGGGGTCCAACTACCCCTTTTATTACCTCCAGTAAGTCCCACACAGCAAGATTGCTAACTTGTTATATCAGGCCCGCCCCTACCTGCACCACTGTGCAAACGCGCCCCCTGGCGCGTTGTAAGTTAAGGGATTAAGTCCCCTTGAATCCTGAGGGTGCCTGGGGGCCAACTAGCCCACCAGGTACCTCCAGTAAGCGCCACAGAGCTGCGTTGCAGAGAGGTGTTCCGAGGCCACGCCCCTTTTTACACCACGCTGCAAATGCGGCTTCTAGCGCACTGCTGCTCGGAGGATGAAGTCCACTTGTGTCCTGAGGTCCTTAGGACACAAGAGGACCTTATCGCCCCACCAGCAGTGCCCCAGAAGCCGCGTTTGCAGAGTGTTGTAAAAAGGGGCGTGGCCTCGGACTACCTCTCTGCAATGCAGCTCTGTGGCACTTACTGGAGGTACCTGGTGGGCTAGTTGGCCCTCAGGGACCCTCAGGATTGAAGGCGACTTAATCCCCCAGTTTACAACGCGCCAGGGGGCACATTTGCACACTTGTTTTGTTAGGCCCCGCCCCCTCCCTGCAGCACTCAGCAAACACGCCCCCTTGCGCGTTGTAAATTGGGGGATTAATTCCCCTTGAGTCCTGAGGGTCCCTGGGGGCCAACTAGCCCACCAGGTATCTCCAGTAAGCGCCACAGAGCTCCGTTGCAGAGAGGTGTAAAAAGGGGCGTGGCCTCGGAACACCTCTCTGCAACGCAGCTCTGTGGCGCATACTGGAGGTACCTGGTGGGCTAGTTGGCCCCCAGGGACCCTCAGGATTCAAGGGGACTTAATCCCCCAATTTACAACGTGCCAGGGGGCACATTTGCACACTTGTTTTGTTAGGCCCCGCCCCCTCCCTGCACCACTGTGCAAACGCGCCCCCTGGCGCATTGTAAATTGGGGGATTAATTCCCCTTGAGTCCTGAGGGTCCCTGGGGGCCAACTAGCCCACCAGGTACCTCCAGTAAGCGCCACAGAGCTGCGTTGCAGAGAGGTGTAAAAGGGGACATGGCCTCGGGACACCTCTCTGCAACGCAGCTCTGTGGCGCATAGTGGAGGTACCTGGTGGGCTAGTTGGCCCCCAGGGACCCTCAGTATTCAAGGGGAATTAATTCCCCAACTTACAACGCGCCAGGGGGGGGGCGCGTTTGCTGAGTGCTGCAGGGAGGAGGCGGGGCCTCCGGCGCGATGCCGGCTTTTTTTTTAATTTTATTTTTGTAGAAGGGGGGCAGTGTGGCCCCCCTTCTTTTACAATATTTGGGGCCCTGGGGACCCCATCCCCCAGGGCCTGACCCGTTTTTTACTTTTTTTTTTTTTTTTTAAACGGGAAGGGGGCCGCGCGGCCCCCCTCCCGAGGCCAATTTTGGCCCCGGGGACCCCATCCCCCGGGGCATGGCCACAAATTTTTATTTTTTAAAAAATATTTTTTAAGGAGGTGGGCTGCGTGGCCCCCCTCCAGAGGCCCCTATTGGCCCCGGGGACCCCATCCCCCGGGGCTGTGCCTCTTTTTTTTATTTTTTATTATTATTTATTTATTGATGGAGGGGGGCTGCGTGGCCTCCCTCCTGGGCCACTTCTGGCCCCGGGGACCCCATCCCCCGGGGCCGGCCCTTTGTGTTGGGGACCGTGGGGGGAGCCCCAATGCCCCCACGGTCCCGCCGGCTCCCCGCCTCCTGCGGGAGCCGGCATTGCTTTTGAGCAAGGGGAGATGCTGACATGCAGCTCCCCTTGATCAAAAGCAATTCTACTTGCTTCCTTGAAGCAAGAGCAGGTTTCCCTGCTCCCGCTTCAAGGAAGCAAAGCAGCATTTGCTATGGCAGGGCGGGAGCAAACAGCAGTGTCCCGGGGCGTGTGGGGGGCTCTTGCCCCCCCCACACTTCTTTTTTTTTTTTTTTTTAACAAACAGACCTGGGGAGGTGGCGGTCCCTGGGGTGGGGTGGGACCCCCCATGCATTCTTTTTTTAAAAAGCCCCGGGGAGGTGGCGGTCCCCGGGGCTGCGGTGAGGCCGCGTACCCCCACACATAATCAGCATAACCCCGGGGAGGTGGCGGTCCCCGGAGCTGCACGGGCCCTTGCTATTAGTTTTTTTGACAATGCCCCTGGGACCCACCCGGGGGCCTCATTAAAATGAAGCGCGGGAGGCCGCGCTTCATTTTTTTAAAAATTTCGGCGGAATTCGCGACCCCAACGCGGATTCCGCCTAAATAATTTTTAAAAAAATGCTTTTTTTGGCCCTGGGGGTCCTTGTGGGACCCCCTGAGCAGGCCTAGGGGTCAGGGTGTTTCTACCCTGCCTCCTTTTCTTCTTTTTTAACCTCTTTTTCACTGTTTTCTTGTGACTCGGTTCTACCGAGTCACAAGATGGCTGCCAACACTTCCTGGTTTGGAGTGTTAGCAGCCAATCAGAGTGAAGCTCGTGCCCGGGAGGGTTCGCGAACCCTCCTCGGTGCTCAGATATATAAATGTTTTCTTTCTTTAATTTCTCCGCAACTACTGAACGGATTTACACCATTTAACAAAAAGGACTCTTTCTGAACCCAGGGCTACCTTTTGGCCAAATTTGGTGTAATTCCGTTCAGCAGTTCGGGCTGTAGCTTTGTCTAAAGTTTCCTATGGAAATTAACATGGGGAAAACGCGCTTTGGGACCCCCCTTTTTTCTCGGCCGCCGCTTGACGAATCACCCCGACACTTTCAAGACAGGAGCTGACCGGAGCGGGCCACTAGTTTTGACAATTTCGCGAAGATTCGTCAAATGACGCCAAAGTTATTGGGAAAACAAAAAACGATTTTCCTATGGAAACTAGGTCCTAACTATAACTACCTACTGGTGACCGCCAGTAGGTAATATATACATATATATATATATTCACTGAAAAGAACACAAAAAAGTAGTTATGATTAGGTGAATTTGTTAGTGACATTAAACTTTTGAGCTATAAAAACAACAATTTGCTCAGCTAACTATAACTTGCGCCCTGTCATGCACTGCTTATGACCTCACATATAACATCACCCATGACATGTTCTATGACATCATTTATGACAGCTCAAATGACATAATTGATTGGAGTAATATTTAATTACCATACGTAAATGCAACCCCCCCGCCATGGATGGCCTTTAGCTGCACGGCGGGGGGGGGTTAGCTGCAGGGCCTGCAGCCAACTCCCTACATGCAGCCAACCCCACGTGCGCACGGCCTTTGGCTGTGCACAGTCTGGGATTGGCCACAAGGCCTGGCGTGTGGCCAGGCCCTGTGTCCAACCCCCGTAAAGACAGCCAACCTCACACTGTGCAGGGCATTTCCCTGCCACCCCCGGTGCAGGCAGGAAAACCACTATGTCCTGGGGGTGGACTCCCAGGGACATATCATCTGAGTTGATCCCGGGGGATGGGGTCCCCAGGGCCATTAATGGCACAGGAAGGTGGGTACACGGCACCCCTCCCCATTTTGAACAATTTCGGCCCAAGGGTGGGCTCCCCGGGGCCTTTAGAGGCTCAGGGAGGGGGGTCATGCAGCCCTCCATCACCATATAAAGAAATGTTGGCACGGGGTTGGTTGCCCGGGGCTTCTGGAGGCACGGGGGCTACGCAACACCCCCTCCTCCCCCATATAATCGAATTTCAGCCCCGGGATGGGCTCTCTGGAGGCACGGAGGGGGGCCACACAGCCCCCTACCCATAAAGTCATTTTGGACCCAGGGGTGGGCTCCCTGGGGCTTCTGCAGGCTCGGGGAGAGGGAGCCATGCAGCCTACTAAAAATTTGCATTTTTCACGTCTCAGCGACAATCCTGCTTCTTTTATCCTATGCAGAGCATGTCTAAGTATCAAGTTGTGCTGTTCGACCGTACTCCCAAAAACAAGAATGTCATCTTGAAAGTACATAATACTGGTCATATCCTTGTATAACTCACTCATCATGCGTTGAAAAACGCTTGCTGCTGAACATAATCCAAATGGCATTCTGGTACACTGAAAAATCCCCTCCATAGTGACAAATGCCGTGAGTGATTTGGATTGCTCATGCAGCTTGATCTGATAGTACGCATTCTTTAAGTCCAGCTTAGAAAAATATTTCCCACCTCCCAGAGCCAAAATTAGTTCATTTATATTAGGTAAGGGATATGTATGTACTACTACATTCTGATTGAGTGACCTCAAGTCAATGCAAAACCTGAGTTTGCCATCCGATTTTTCAGTAATGACAACAGGAGATACCCACATGGCACTCTCAACTGGTTCAATCATGTCTAATGACACCATATCTTTAATTAATTCCTTGACTGCTACACGAGCTACTAGCGGAATTCTGCGTACTTTGTGCTGTACTAGTACTGCATTGGGTTTTAATATTATTTTGTGGACATAACCTTGTAAGCATCCTAGTTCTTCTGTAAAGATTTCTTTAGCTTCCTCCAAAATATCTTTTAGACCAATGTCCTCAACTACCATTACCTGTACAGGGGCCCTGGGATTCACAACTATGCACAGGTCATATTGATGCATCCATCCCAAAATGGGTGGTCTATCCATAGCCACATAAACTTTACCTTCTATAGTTTCCCCACTCAATTCTATAGTAGCATCCATGTATCCCAACAAATTGATGACTTCCCCTTGATATCCCCCAGGATTAATATCTTTGGGTAGCAACTTTACTCCCCACCTCAGTTTCTCAAATATAACTTTTGGAATTATGGTATACATCAAACTGGAGTCCACCATTAGCTTGTCAATTTTTCATTAACAATGAAATCAGCTTTTGACCTATTTCTTCTACCTAAACCTTTCTCAACCTCACCTACACTTAAGATTATGTCTTCATGTTCTACCACATTACTATCATCATCTTTGGTAGCTATCCTGCGCTTGCTTGTTTGTTTGCATACTGCTGCAAAGTGTCTTTTGCAACCACATTTTCTACAATTCTTGTCTAGAGCAACACATCTACAATAATCTGCATTGTGGACCACACCTATAACACGATTTAGTTGGCTGCTTAACCCTCAATACATTGCGACCAGATATTAATACAGCAGCTACTTCGGAATCTTCCCTCGCAACTGTAGAAACAATGTCCCCATTGTTGTTCCCTCTTTTGTCCATCTCACGCATGCACTGTTGTGATTGTTCAACCACTTTAGCAATGTCTATGGTATCTCTGAGTGAAGGGTTTTTAGCTGCCCATAAACGTATGCACAATACAATGCACAATCAACTGATCACGGACCAGTTCATCAGTTATGGGCCCAAACTTACACTTTAATGTGAGCTCTCGCAGCTTCGAGACAAAGTCATCTATTAATTGACCTTCTTCTTGCTGATGAGTGTAGAATTTATAACGATTCATCACTAGATTAATTTATTTAGCAAATCTGACTTCCAATCTTTTTTTCAGCTCCACATAGACATCTTCAATGGGGACCCCATTAGGCTGGGTAGCTAGTGACAAGTATTTAAAGATATGTTGTCCTTCTTTACCTAGTTTTTTCACCAGTAAAGCTTTCTTTCGAGAAGCACTTAAACACACCCCAAGCAAAGCCTCCAAGTATGTCTCAAGCATGGTTACCCAATCTTCCCACTTAATTGGAAGAGGACCTGGTGAGGCTAGAAATAACGGAGGGGACACAATGGCACTTTGAGATTGCATATTTGTAAAATAAAAGTGAATATGGGTAACCTCTCTTTAAAGTATGCAAACCTGTAGATGATGTACGCTTAATGGTGTGCGAGTCACCGAAATTGAAGAAATGACTTGCATTGAAAGTGTGCGAGTCACTGTAATATTTTACATATTCCAAGAGAATAGTAGGATGAAGTAGTGTCACACTAGGTCCAATGGGTGTGCAAATCACTCTAAAGATAATTTGCAAAACAGTAATGAATAATCGAAGGGTGGTGTGCGAGTCACCGAAGTATACGGATGGACCCGCGTAGGAAATGTGCAAGTCACTGCCCAATGTAGAATGGCAGAGAGTAAGGGTTTGTCTGCTCTCGGTGTTGGGAGGTCATTAAAATGGCCTCCGACGTAAACGTCATACACCGGGACATGAAACTGAGAGACAAAAGGGCTTGTATGATGAGCGTGTGATGTCACATACACGTGAAAGTGCGCGCTGAAATCTCGCTATGTCCGCGTGGCAGCAGCGTAGCACTCACCCACCAATTGAGGAAGAGGAGAAAATACCTTCTTCACAACACCAGGCTAGCATCAGTGTCCTCTGCGGAGTATCGTTATGGTGTATCTGTAGGGAAGTTCTTCACAGCTCCAGATCAAACGCAGGGTCCGCGGCTATTGGCTTATCGCAGGAATCAGCTGGCTAGATCGCCGCCAAATTCTTGTAGCAGAACGAAGAAGCAATGTCCAAACACCAGATGAGGTAGAATGCAAGCTTTATTTTACTTTGTTCCCTGCGATGTAAGCGTAGCCGTCCATCTGCAAGCCATGCTCCAACTCACTTCACTGGAACTAAACTACTCAAGCTGAAACCTAGAATACGAGCACAGGTCCCATTCCTAATTCTTCAATGAGGTAATATAATGCAAAGCACTGCAAGAGTATAAGAATATCCATAGTACACAAGTAACTGAATCAGTACAAAAGCCTTTAATAATGTCCTTTGTCATGGAAGAGGATTAACTAGCTTCAGTTAAATGCTTCAGAGATGAAGGTGATTGTCATTGGGTCCAAACCCTTAGGACCGAAAAGAAATGCCTTCAGCCTCTTACTTTCTTTTGTACATCATTAACTCCTGCAATAAAGTTTATGTTCCCAGAGTAGTCGCTCAGAATTATCTACTCTTTGTTACCCAAATAGGATGTTTGGATGAAGAAGGTTTTTTCTGTTATTATCTCTGTGCTGAATTAAATAACCATTACAAGTGGAGAACACTTGTCCAAGCTTACAAAGAAACAAATTATACAGAAATAAAATCAAGCAAAACCCGAATAAATTCAAAAGACAATAAATCCACAAAGAAAAACATTATAGATAAAACAAAAATGAATATAATAGTCTAGAAAAAACATTCTTTATTTTCCAAACAGGTCAGTCAGGCTGCAAATCTGTTTCTATATTCTCCATATGCTTAAGAGAATAATTTCTTTTCTACCTATCAATCCAAAGGAAACAGTCATCCTTTCTCTAATTACCTCATGCTTTGATTACGGACATTCTATCAACCTTGGACTACCCATTTACCTCGCCTTACTCACTGATGTCAGGTTGTTCAAAATTCTGCACCCTGATAGATCCTGAACCTCTCATCCACCTCTTCTGTATCTGCCCATTGCTCTGAATTCAGAGCCTTATGTCTTATGAACAGAGCCCTTCACGACATCGGTCCCTTCTATCTAAGATACAAATTCAGGTCATACCATCTCTCCTGTTATCTACGGAGTTCCTCCCAGTTTATGGTACCAGTACTCACTATAAAATTGTCTTAGATGAGAGGATTTCATTTTCTGACCTCATCTGTAAGCTCTGGAAATCCCTTCCAGCTGCACTTAAATCCACGTCAGAACCAGTTCTACACCAGAAAAAGACCCAAAACCTGACTTTTTGTTAAATCTTAATCTGCTGCTTTTTTTAACCTGCCACCCTGTTTCCCTTAGTCCCAGGACGCCCTTTGGTTTATTTGCAATGCTTTACCAACTCACATACATAACAATTGATGCAATGAACAAGGGTGGAATTTAGATACATCCTTTAGCCTTTTTAGCCTACAGAAGCCCATATAGTTTAGCACAATTTGATCAAGCAATCAAACCACTCTTTGCGCCACCTTTGCACTATAATATTGCAAATATAATTTTTGCCTAAGATGGAAGCTAATATATTTTGTTCATTATCCAACATGCAAGTACATTTTTGGTTGTTATTGAATAATTATGCTATACCTTCTGATATACTTCAGAGAAATGGGAAATGTATTTTTTGCCATGGAGTAATTGTTTTTAATAGTAATAGTATTAAGGTTTAGTTAATACAGATTCTTTTAAGTCATTCTAAGCACTCTATATTGCCACATAAAGATAGAAAGCAGATTGAATTAGAGAATCTGAGGCATTTTGGTTGTACCTGAGAAAGGAAAAGGTATCTAGTTCGAATCATAGTGTTATCTCAGTATTGTTGATAATGTTCCCGCCTTCTTACGTCTTGAAAACTGTACTTATTATGCAGGTATTGACCTTTGTAATGCTGTTATTTTTCATTAGACTCTGCATTCCCAGATTTTGCACTTGATTTATTGTAGCTGCAAAATTTCTAATATAGTTTGGAGAGTTTTAGCTAAATTGATTCCAAAACACATTACCCTAGAAAACCTGTAAAGGACAGTGTGTATAAATGGCCAATCCATCTCAAACATTTAAATACAAAACACATCACATCATCTGCTTAAATTAGTTATATTTAAATCCCACCAATTGCAGTTCTATTTTAATAATTATTATGAATGGTTCCATGACTGTGGTGATTAATAATGATGACAGGGCCCAGCCTTACACAGTACCTTTTGAAATGTTCATGATGGGTGCCTCTGTGAGTTTTATTATCAAGCCAGCTTTGGGAAATATATAAAGGCCCCTAATTTCATAAGGAAATTGATTCTTAGCCACTGCACTGTTTATCCAAGGACTTACCAATCAATCCTGTCAAAAACCTTTTTTATATTCATAATCCTCAGTTTGAGAGGACGCTCCCCATGATGTAATATTGATTACTAGAGTCTCTACATGTGTCCACAGAAGAGTAAGTGTGGAGCTGGAGGAAGCCCTGCCCATCACACTCATCGCCCTCGCAGCAGCTCGAGTACTTGCAGACTTTTGCTGTAGACAGTAGATGCTGAGGCGGTGAAAGCGATGCAGAGATGACCTGAAGCTGAAGAATGACTCCATCCTTCTGGACAGTATGGTAAATGGCCCAACCAATTGAGGAATGATGTGAGGACGCTGAAACTCCCCAGGACAGTGCCTACGGGTCCGAGACTTGCTGCTGTTCAGCCCAGGAGGCGGGGCCAGCGCCGTGCCAGCACTTAATCGGAGGCACAGAAGCCCGCAGCGCGGGATGCTGAAACTGCCCGGGACAGGAACTAAGGGTCCCAGACTTGCTGCTGTTCGGTCTAGGAGGTGGGGCCAGCACCGTGTGGCCGCTTAATTGAAGGCACAGAAGCCCACAGCGCGGCATACTGAAACTGCCCAGGACAGGGATTATGGGTCCCAGACTTGCTGCTGGTGGCCCAGGAGGCGGGGCCAGCACAGTGCGGCCAGCACAGTGCGGGCGCTTAATTGGAGGCACAGAAACCCACAGTGTGAGACACACTCTGGCGTGTGTCTGGGTGAAGACAGTGCCAAGAGCGGGCCGTCTTTACCCGTCGTCACCTGGAGGATTGTGTGCTGGGCCACCCCTCTTTCATTCGGGACGCCCTAGGTATTGTTGGCTATTTATTCAAAAATTTAGCAATCAGTTGTTTGTTCCAAATGGGGAAATGAAAGCCTTTAGAGAGCCGCTCTAAAGCAGTCCCAGGCACTATACTTAATGGGTTTTTACAAAGGTCCCCTTTTTTCACATCCCCTTCTGCACCTTTGGCCTGCCTGTCATTTCCTACTGATAACAGAGCTATAGTTAAGTGTTCAGACTAGGGAGTGGGTGCTTCAAATACACCTGCTAGTGCCCCTTTTGCGGAGTTGGAGGAACCACAACTTCAATCCAAATTACATGGTGATGCAACTAGGTGTCCAGTGGATAAAAGGAAGAGAATCAAAGCCAGAACTAAATCAAAGAGATTGCATGCTTCCACTTTTTCCCCTTAAAGGGCCACAGAGGTGGTGGAAAAGGACAAATAAATAAACTCAATGAAGAACCTATGCAATAAATTTATGGAGCCTTTGTTGGGCAAGCTGGAGCCAATCTATGAGCGTTTGGGGGCTATTGAACTAGAGTAACGTAAGATTTGCTCACTTTCTGTCGTACGGCAGTCGGTGGTGGTGCCATCTGCCGTTCCACACATTGTGGATACCATTTCTAGCTCCCTGCCCACTGTAACAGAGCCCATTCCCACTGGATCGGCAGGAAGTCATCACCGAATTAGCGCGCCAGCTAATAAATCCAGTGTGGCCTCATGTGAGGAGGCGAGAGTAGACATAGCAGCATTGGGTGGGACAAGGGTAAGATGGGGGAAGAAGATGGGTCTGCGGGGCACCAAAGATTATGAGGGCTGCCCCAGCTAATGAGCCGAAACCAATATCATTGAATTTGCCCCGAATGCATGCCCATGTGTGATTGTGTTGTCAAACGTGCCCTGTATATCTGCTGACTCTGATGAGTTGTTTTTCCAATTGAAGAATTACGCCTTACACTGATTGCATACTTTCGTTGGTCTATCTTCCTTGGATGCGCCCAAAATTTTAACTGTCAGAAAAGTGGGATGAGTTGACCCTGTGGCAAAAACCCATGAAGGCGGTTGCGTTATTGTTAATTTTAGGTTCCCTAACATTGTGCAAAGTTTACTGGCCAACCATCCTCATTTAGGTGGGTCAGGATCTAACCTCTTTCTTCTTCCACTGGGCTTTTTCTAGCACCACTTGTGGCACGGCTGGGTGTCTGTGCCACATATACCTCCATAGCCACCATTGGGCCAAAGTGCTGGTAGAATTGGTCCTTATGTGAATTTTTCTGGCCTGGTGGGAGGTACCTTCCTTTCCTCCCAGGTGGATTAACTGCACCTTGAAGTAGATCCTGCAGTCCCTCCAGCCACTGTGCACCGTAGAAATGATCCATCAGCGCAGAGTGTGCTCCTAAAAGTAAAATCCAAAGTAAATTACCCGCATTAGGTTCTGATTGTGAACTTAGCCCCTCACCCAATAGGTAGGTTTTCTGGTGGAAGAGAATTACTTTCCATTGGACTAATTGATTATCCATCGATAGATGCCCAGAAACTAATGAGTCACTATCTAGCCCCCCATCCCTCCAGTGATCTATTTTGAGCTGGAATATCACAGGTATTTTTAGGTGCAAGATAGGTGATTCCGCCTGGGGTCAGTTTCTTGATAGGCCCAAAATCTGTTTATTCCAGGAATCATGGGCTGCTGAGCAGGTGTATCGTAGTGTTTGTAAAGGTTTTAGTGTCCCTTGATATTAAATCTCCTGCTGGGCGTCCTTTAGGTGGGTTGCTCATATGGCTGTCTACCTCTTTATCCTGCTCTTTATTGAGTTTCATTCAGGTTCTCCAGACATCCAATAGCAAATTTTTTCTTGCACAAAGTCTAAATCCTTCCTGCTGCTTAACGTATATAATAGGAGTTGTAGGCACAAGCAAACATCTTCAATTTTTCATCTACTGGATAAAATACTGGTAGAATATCCAGAGTCCCATTATGTTCTTGTGGCTGGTGATTTCAACCTCACATTTGAACCGAGTGGTATTGCCCATGATTTGTCCAGCACTGAGGACTTAATATGGGTGATCCCCGAACTGATTTCTCAGGTGAGGAGAAATCTTTCTAGGGCTGCTCTTCAAGTGGTGGAACTTACTTTGACACATGGCTTTCGTGCCTGCAACGGCCGCTCATTCATTTTCTGATTAAAACTCCTGCTCCCTTTAGAAGAGGATCGTATTGTAGCTCTATTGACTACATCCTCCTGAATATGAGACTTTAGAGTCAAATGGGTGACATGATGGTGTTAGAGCATGACGAGAGCGACCATAGCTACATGGTACTCAAAAGCAGCAGACTCCCTTGGTCTTTCTCCCAGAGCTATAGGGACACCAAGATCAGTTAGAAGTCATGAATAATCATAGAAACATTAAGTGGGAGGTAGTGAGTTATAATAAAGAGCATTTATAAAGCGCACGGCTACTTCCGACGAGGTGTCGCGGCGCTAGCCCGGCAGACAGCAGTGAAGTAACACCTGAGCAGCTATTAGCTTTGTTTAAAGAGCCAGATTTTCAGCGCCTTTCTGAAATCCTGCTCCAAGTTCAACGTGCGTAAGTAGGGAGGCAAGTTATTCCACATTTTGGCAGTCCCCACGAGAAAGACCTACCACCCTGCCTAGCTTTGGAAAAGCAGGGGACAGCAAGGTAGCGTCGGAAGTTGGATCTTAAGGTCTGCTCTTGGCGGTACGGGCAGAGTCTCTTCCTCAGGTAGCCGGGGCCCCTGCCCTAGTAGGCACGGAAAGCAATTGTCAGGGCCTTGTATTCAATCCTCTTGGCTACTGTGAGCCAATTAAGTTGTTTGAGGTGCAGGGAAATGTGCTGGCGCAGCGGGACCTTGCGGATTAACCTTGCTGCTGCATTCTGCACCATTTGCAGCCTTTTGATCAAGTACTCCGGTAAGCCCAGATAAAGGCCGTTGGCATAGTCGAGGTGAGAGGTCAACAGGGCATGAACCGTAGTCCTCCGGCTTTCTTCCGGCAGGAAGCCCAGAAATTTTCTGATGGTTCTCATCTTTCCGAAGCAGGCTGCCGAAACTTGCCGGACTTGAGCCGACAGGGCTAGGTCCTTGTCCCACCTGACTCCAAGGTTTTTGACTGAGTCCTTAGGGACTGGTGTGGGGCCGAGTTCCCCACGCCACCATAAGCCTGAAGGGGAGGGGAAGCTTGATTAAAAAATAAGACCTCCGTCTTGTCGGCATTAAGTTTTAAGCAGTTTTCGTTCATCCAGCCTGCTAAGTCTTGTAAACAGTCTTTGAAAGAATCAAAAGCAGCGGCAGAGTGATCTTTGAAGGAGAACTCCAGCTGGGTGTCATCCGCATAGTGGCTATGACTATATATCTCAGGTGCCTTTCTATCTTAAAAGCAAAATTCTGAGTCACTCTTCACTCAGGAGCTCGAGATCATTGTGGTGTGAACTATTTGTGTTGCCCCCATAAAATTATATTTCTTTCAGCCTTCGAGGTTCAAGTTCCTCACTTCTCCTCTCCCTGAAATGAGCATCCAACTGATTTATGAAAATCCAAACTCCATGTCAATTATAGACAGCAAATGAAAAAGTATGTGTGTAAGAAATTAAGTTATTAGTTTGGGGGGGGCTGGAGGGTTACCGGCCTCAAGTAATAATCACAGTCCTTGTCAGGATGAACCGCTAAAGTCACTAAATAAACCTGAGCTCAAACCTGGCAGCTATGGCACAGACCAGACAGACTTAACTTAAAGGCAATGTGTAAAGTATTTAAGCAGTACTAAAACCAGTTACAAAGTTGAAACGCAAAGAAATGACAATTCTCAACCAATTAGAAAAATAGAGTAAAATTTAATGAACAAAATGACAAAAATCAAATAACTGGAACCAAAGATATACATTTTTAAATTTTTAAGAAGAAATAGCGCCAAGAAGCACAAAGTGCCAATGATCGTCAATCGTCACAGTAGAAGAGGACCTAGGTGCAATTTGACGCTGACTTTAATGGAGCCTGGGTCAGATACACTAACCAGGTTTGTCCTGGTCAAAGATTTTACCTTCTGACTTCAGTCCTTTAAGTTGCAAACCACCAGACGAGTACACTTCTGAAGGCCCACAGGGCAGGGGAGGCAGTTATAGACTAATACGGTGGTAGGCAGAGTCCAATTCAGGTCCAGTTGTCACTTACCAGCCGGGCAGTTGCCGGAAAGGCCTCTTCAAGCTTGTTGTATACCTGTAGGTTGAACAGGAGGTCATCCTTATGACTCTTGGAGGCCACGTCTTTGCCCTGAGTCTAAGAGAAAGAGCAGGTCCAGTCCTCCAGGGCACTTCTCAGACAGCAGGTTCAGTTCTCTTCTGATCATCCACAGGTCCAGGAGTGTTCGGTAGTGTTTGTTGGGAAATGCCATATGTATGCCTGGCATAAGCTAGTGGGTGGGAATGACCCTTGGCTACGCCATAACCAATGGGTAGGCTTAGCCCCAGAAACTTTTACCCCATTTTTGGCATTTTCTAGATGGAGGAAATCTTCAGCCACAATAAACTTTGGCTCTGAGGGCTGGGTGTGTGTGGGGGGGAGGGGAGGATGAGTGTATTTTGGTAATCCTAATGACCTCTCACATCTAACATCATCCAAATCCAATT
Source organism: Calotriton arnoldi (assembly GCA_963921515.1). Classification (NCBI taxonomy): domain Eukaryota; kingdom Metazoa; phylum Chordata; class Amphibia; order Caudata; family Salamandridae; genus Calotriton; species Calotriton arnoldi. Next base: position 759,588 of record CAWUFW010001537.1, read on the forward strand.
TTAGGTAGTCCCTGTACCCCCAGCAAACTCAGAGACAGATGTTTAGTAGAACAAAAGCCGAGTTCATCAGCAACCAGATGGTGGATACACAACAATTGTTTTGGCATTGGATTCTCACCCATGAAATGCGCACCAAGTGTGATATGTAAAACCCCAGCAGATCTGTCAAACAGGCCTTGACACTCCAGCAGGATCTGACATTGTGAAGTCAACAAGAGAATAAATCGGATTGGGATCGGTCTCTGGCAGGAGGGACAAAAGAAGGGTGCCTCATTCAAGGCCTCATTGAAGTTAATCAAGTTCTTGGGCCCAGACCACAGGCCAGGCTGTTAAGACCACAACAACACCTCACCACACCCAAGGCCTTTTTTCCATATCCTGGGAGCAATTTCGCACCTCATTCATGTCTATTCAAATGGTAATTACTGGCTGGCAGAATTGAGAGAGCAAAATGCAGATTTCGTTTCCAGGGACTTCAGGCAGGGCAAAGGTGACTTCGTAAAAGTCCCCTTTTCAAAATATTTATCTCAAACCTGACTTTGCTTGTGAATAGAGATTGTATAAATATTTCAAAAAGTTAAAAAGCGAATTTGTAGCTGTTTCTTAGGCTGAGATAACCTTTCTTAAATTTAATATTGTATCCCAATGCTATGAAACAACAAAACCTGCTACAGTGAAAATAGCTTTGAGGTGCTAGTCACTATAAGGACATGTTTAACATTACATTTTTACATGTCCTACTTTTAAGTACCATGCACCTTACCTTAAGTGCAATAAGGCCTACTTCTGGGTGACATTATTATTTACAAGGAATGTTTAGGCCTGTCAAATAGGGGCTATTTTAACAGGTTGAGTTTGTAGTTTAAAACTGCACAGCCAGGCTACAGTGGTAGGTCTGGAGACATGCTCTACAGAGCCACAGCAATGGATGGCACAATGAGTTCTGCAGTCTACTAGTAGCATTTAATTTACAGGCCCTGGGTACACTTGGTACCAAATACTAGGGATGATAGGCAAATTAAATAAAGCAATCAGTGGAATATCAATGTTACCACGTTGAAAGGAGGAACACAAGCTCTTTCCACTGGTTAGCAGGGGTGAAGTGCACAGAGTTCTACAGCCAGCAAAAATAGGGTTCAACATAAGGCAAAAAAATATACTTTGTAACCCATCTATAAAGGGAAAAACTTCCAATAATGTGTTTCCAATACCTCCTGACAGCTCTACGATAGCTAGTTTGATGTACATCAGGTTGAAACACTATATTCTGAGAGAGTGAGCAATATAAATGCTGCAACTCACTTACCAAAGAACACCCACCATATGGGAATGTTCTAAGATTAGACTGGTGAATAAATAGTATTCAAATTCACTGAAGTGTTCTTTAGGGCATGAAAGTTCTTCTTAGTCCTTGGCTTGTAAGGCTGAATGTTATATCAATATATTTAATTGTTTATGATTTTTTAATCAACCTTAACATCAGCAGTAAGTCTCTAACACAGTTATTAGTAATTGTACTGCTCATTTCAAAGGGAAACATTTTGAAAACTGTTAGTTTTAATTTGAGAAAAGGAATGTAGATTACAATAATCCATTCGAATACGGCTATGAACATGATTTCTTATAAGCTAGCTCTAAACAAACTCTGTAAAGGGCAAGGTGATATAGGTGTTTCATATTTAACGTACATTGCCTGATATATGTTTGATATGTTTTAATGTTATGTTATGTTATATGAGTTTATAACGCGCACAGCTACTCATGCGTGTCCCGGCGCGGTGCCTAGCGGGGTAAGGACGGTGAGCTTTCAGGAAAATAGGTGTGTTTTCAGTTTCCTCTTGAAAGCAACTGGGTCCTGGATGGTACGCAGGGCAAGAGGAAGGGCATTCCAGGCAACCGCCGCTTTCACTGTAAATGAGCTGCCCCCTATTCTCTGAAACTTGAAACGAGGGACCTGAGCATAACAAAGGGATGAGGATCGCAGGGGGGGCGCGGGAACATAGAAGGAAAGACGCCTCTGCAAGTAAAGAGGACCATAACCATGAAGAGCACGGTGGGCCAAAGTCAATAGTTAAAATTTAACTCTATCCAACATGGGGAGCCAGTGGAGAGAATGTAGCTGTTGATGGACACTGTTCCTAGCCGAAATGCCCAATAGGAGTCTGGCTGCCGTGTTAATGGAACGTACTATATATTTTTAAACTGTAGGCATACAGATGCAAATATTGGGGTCTGTTCAAATAGAAGAACAAGTTCTCCTGAGCAATGCACCAATACTATATTTACATAAAATCTTTCAAATGCAATCAAAATGTTCTACAAAATATCCTAATCAAGAGGATAATAAAAGGCAAAGGAATTAGGCACTATTTACAAGTAGCTGAAGGTAAAGCGGGACCTAGTTCTTTGGCCAGCACTAGCAAGAAAACTTGTAACAATGATCAAGTGTGGACACATTTATGTTTCTTTACATATTATATGTTGATGTAGTGATATAATGGATAGAGTATAATAGCTAGAATAAAGAATGGTATGTGGTCATAAACCACATACTCACATATAGAATGTTGATATTTGAAATATGAGTTCAGTTATTGTAGAGGAGCTGAGCTGAGGACACAGAGATTGGGCAAGGTCCCAGCACATCAATAAACACCTTTGACAACACTATGATTGTCTACGAGTTGTCACAGATGTGTGACGAGGATGGGATTATTATTATTGTTTTCACTATATTAAGAACTATGCCACTACTTGCTCACCTCTTAGAAAATTAGCAAAAAAGAAAGAATAATTGAATGGAATAAACTATGTGAAAATGCACTCAAAAAATTAAAAAGCTATAAAGCATCAGCAGCAAATTTTAAAACTTTTGATCCGAAACTACGTACTGAGCTGATAGTAGATGCTAGTCCTGTAGGATTAGGTGCTATTTGGGTGCAACACAAACCTGGAAAGGAAACTCCCAGTATGTAGTGTCACACACTAGCAAAAGTCTGACTAACATAGAAAAGAAATATTCACAGCCTGAGAAAGAAAACTTAACTATAGTTTGGGCTTGTGAGCACTATCATGATTTCTTATTCAGTAAACCTTTTGTCTTAGTCCCAGACCCTCAGGCACTAACAACTATTTTTGGAAATCCAAAAGTAAAAGACCCCTTCACATTGAAAGGTGGGGTACAAGGTTAATGGAATATGATTTCAAAAATGTTCATAAGCCTGGAAAAGAGTATAATCCAGCGGATTATTTATCCAGACATCCAATTGGCACAAATGAGAAATGGAATAACGAAGTTGATGAATATGTACATTTAATAATCATTTCAATAGTTCCTGAGACGATTTCAGAACAGGTGCTAATTCATGAATCTTGAAAGGATAACACTATTACAGAAGTAAGACGAATAATAACTTTAAACAATGGAAGCACATAAATGCTATGACAAAGTTTCTACCTGGTATACATAAAAGAGATGTACTTGCATTCAATAATGTACAGACTGAATTGACGATAACCTCTTCTGGCATTCTTCTAAGAAATAACATAATAGTTATTCCACATACTTTACAGAAGCGTGTAATTAGTCTAGCGCATGAAAGTTATAGATGGATATCAGAGACAAAAAGTCTTCTACGTGATATTTAAAATATGAGTTCAGTTATTGTAGAGGAGCTGAGCTGAGGACACGGAGACTAGACAAGGTCCCAGCACATGAATAAACACCTTTGACAACACTAAGATTGCCTACGAGTTGTCACAATGATGATGATGACAGCATTATATGTTGATAATGATAGCATGTATGTAGCACATTTATACGCTAGCATCTCTAAGCACTGTAGATCATGACTCCTATAACATACAGGCAAGCACACCCCTCTTCTGGCTCCTGATAAACAATCTTCTCCCCTGAAACTTAAAACATAAACTTTTTGGCATGCCCAAATATTGCGATTTGTCACGATGTCCATGAGAGTGTAATCTGGTCTCACCTTGCCCACCTTCCCAGTTACTATGGGTTCCGCATAAGATAGAGTCAAGTAAAACACCTTCTTAAATCCAAAGAAATAATACAAGATTGTCTGGACACATAATCTACCTCTGCCTTCATGGAAAGGAATGAAGAATGACACAAAGGTTTTTAACTTTAAGGGTTGGGCTTATGTTTTGAGTGAGGGGCAGTCTTTGTAAGACAGAAACTACTTACCTGGGGTTTACTGATTCTGGGCAAATCACTTAATCTCTCTGTGCCTGAATGTGGCCTTGTGTAACGTAACCGGTGCTCATGTAAAGTGCTCCAATACCTTCGGGTCGAGTTCGCGCTATATAAATCTGCATATAAATAAATACTACCAAAAACAGAATTTCGGTTTTATTCTCATTCAATCACAATCAGCCATTATGAATCCAGGTACAAATGTCAGAAAGACAGTATTGAAGATTGGGGAATTGATTGGAACCCTTCTAGTCAGACAGGGAGTCATGTGGCATCACTATATGATGGTGAATAGTGGGTGACTACAAACATTCAAGAGTCCAGTGGCAGAGGAGACCTCAGAGGTACTCCACAATCCAGCTTGGGATATCCCAAAAAATAGTAACCATACTTTACTGCTGTTGATTGATCTGTCAGAAAACTGGGACAGAGATGCAGAGAGACATTGATTTTCAATTATTTGTCTTACCACTGGAAGCTCAGGTATAGGATGGTAGCTTTTAGAAGGGGGATAACAATGGCTATTATAAAAAGCTAAGGCACACTTGCTTCTGCTAATGAGATGTGAATGTCATGAGGTTTTTTGAACAATGTCTGAGATATATTAACGGGCTGTTTTTGTGGGATTTGCTTTCCAGGTAAAAGTTATGGTGTCCCGGTAGACTGGATGGACTCTACACAGGAAGAGATTGCCTTCTGGCAGGAAATGATGTCAGCCCCCTGTGAATGGATTGAGGGATCACTTCCCCTGAGGTCTCTGGCTGGGAAACGGAAATTCAAATAAGACAAAAAGGAGGACTCTTGTACTGCAAAACAGAGAGAGAGATATTACTGTTGAAGCAGTTGTCCGCTGCACTGCGTGCAACATTTCATCACACCTTGGATACATTAGCAAGGAAATCGGAGATTTTTTTGTTTTCACAATTTGTTATACTTCATACTGTGTGTCTCTGGTTTGAAAATGATAAAGAAATGCACTTTGTTGTTAAATTTACCTAAAAGTGGTAGGTTTGGGGGCTCTTCTATGGCTATTTCAGTTTACTAGGTGCCACCTTCCTAAAATGGAAGTGTCTTATCATTCCTAAGGGGATGGAGGTGCCACAGAAAGAGCCACCATTGGCTTGTCATAAACCTGTTATATAATCTTTGCGCCGTTGTTTGGGATGTGTGTGCCTCAGTGGGGGAGCAATGGACAGCCAGTTCAGGCCACATGTCACAGTTTGTAGCTGCTTTGTTTATAAGGCCAAGTAATCCATGCTTTGTGAAAGGGTGAAATCTGTGATCTACATATGTTTGTTACTGGATGATTCCAAATGTTCTGCCATCTTCCTTCCTCCCCCCATCAAAACAAACAGGAAGAAGTTTGTGACACTAACATTGAGTGATGCAGATTCAAGGAGATGTTTTTTCAGCTAATGAATGAGTAGGAAAGATAGAACCGGGCCCTTCTTTTACAGAAACACACTTTAATACTGTGTGTACCCTGAAAAGGGATGAAAGATGAAACGCAGCTTTAAAATCATCTAGACATGCCTGCCTTTAATAGTACCAATCATATGTGATGAGGCCTACGGGTAAAGTCTCCTAGAGACATTGGATCTAATTTCTGCTTCTCCCCTTAACCACACTGGGAGACCCTGAACAAAACACATTTTCTAACTCTTTTGCTTCATTTCCCATATCTACACAATTAGGGAGCTCTTAGAAATAGGTTAGGTTCTGGCATTAACTGCTGTATAAATAACTGGGCATTTACATAGGAAATCTCTGTATAAACTAAAATGAGGCCTTGCAGAGAAGAGAGTTCTTAAGGTGTTGCCTTTAATTGCATGTATTAGACTGATCAATCAACATAAGTGTTTTAAAGTAATAACCACAATAGGTTTAGCCAACTCCAAATGATAGGTTCATGCACCGGCTCTCGCCTAAGGCAAGATCCGCCTCACCAGGTCTTAGAAGAAGAGAAGGACCACACATCATGCTCCAAAGGTACACAATTGTTTTAGTTTACATGCAAAAGGCATCCTTGTAGAACCTCAAACATGGATTTGTCTTTGCTGGCTTCTCATGGCACTTAGTGGAATCCCACAGGAGCAATACAGTTTTTTGGAGTGTTACAATGGCACCTCTGAATGGATGAATAAACAATTTTCTACCTATGCAGAGAAATTATTCCTCAATAAATGCTCTTTGCATATGTCCAGAGTAAGACTCAAAAAAGATCTTACATATTTTGGGGTGTGCAGATTGTGTGTTCCTTTCTGTACAGTCTTGCGGACATCAATACAACTGCAAATGTGCCCTTTAAAGTTGAGTTCTTCTTCACTAAGTAACGACTGATGGCTTTCTAGGAAAAACGTAATTCAAAAAAAGAGAGTGAATAGAAATGTTGAAAATGGTAAGAGAAAGTGACAGAAAGCTAGAGAAAAGGGAGAACGGAAGAAAGAATTTGGTTTGCACGGAAAATAGATTGGAATTAGCAATTTACAACAGGGAGTCTTCTGTTGATGCAGAAAGGCTTTGAAAGAGCATGGGTCGGATTATGTAAATTACACTATGCTGTGTTTGCACTGGTCTCTGCAAATGTCATTGCAGAATAACTGAGTTATCAGTACCCATCACTGGTGTAGTTATACCACTGGTGCAATTTATATTACGTGGCCCTTAGAGTGAAACATGAGATGGCAAAGTCTGTATCTTTAGCAGCAAAAAGAATGTGTCTGTCCTAACTGCGCCTTAGCTCCATGACTTGCTTGGCATTAGCAGTGTAAGAGTAAGAGAAGGTGCACAGAAGTAATAGGGTTGGAAAGATTAAGAAGACAAAGAAAGAAAAGTAGAGAGTTCAAGTGGTGGCATGACTGATGGAAACTTGAGATGGTCAGCTTTACTGAGGCAGTAGAAGAGATAACAGTAACGACAAGCAAAAATCAGACATGGAACACTTGGCACTGCAAAGTGTGGGTAATGGAGCAATGTAGGTGCTGATCTCCAACAACGCGAAAGTGTTGAAGGAACATATACAACTGTGAACAAGTGACATGATGAGAGCTGCTGAGAGGAAAGGATCATTTCATGGTTTGTAGGTTTGTCTACAACGCAAACACCAGATTGTTTTAAGTTTGTGAGATTAGGTTAAATGCATCAGCAATTTAAAGTCAAGTTTCAGGTGTTATTCATTGATACAGACATAACTTTTAAAAATACTTTCAGTAAATTAGTGGATCTAATGAATATCATAAAGCTTATCAACGGGCCTTTGGACAGCACAAAACATTGCATGGTGAAAGTGGGCTTGTCAAGAAGATTGACCTCCTGAAATCTCTGGTGTCTTTGACCATCGTGACAGAGCTGTGCGTGCGCTGGTTTGGCACACTGACACACGTGACCCAACACGTTCAAGTAATTTGGATTCTGGCCTCTGCAGGACGTGACTAGAGATGTGATAGCAATTGTGGCTTGCCAACAGAGTTCTTTGCCACCTGTATTAACAGCCGAATTGACCCTTGCAGGCTGGCACCACCACCCCCGGGAAGGAAAGTGTACTTATAGTGAGTTTAAGCAGACAAACTCTTGATGTGGCTGAGATTATTCTTTGTAGGTAGAGAAGAATCAAGTAAAACCATTTGTACCCAAGCTTAGGCATAAGTTCTGATCATGGTACCGCCCCCCCCCACTCCATGACGAATAGTATATACAGATGACTTTAGTGTTATTGCCATATAGAATGCTCTCAAATAGTTTATTTTCCCAAATCATCCACTTAGAACACAACAGGGCACTAGCTACAGGTAAGAAAATGCTCTTGAGAAATATGTTGAGTGGAGGAAGTATTGCTTCAATAACATAGCATGAAGGGAAAGTAAATAAAGCAAAATGTTAAATGATGGAAGTTAGACTTGTGGAGCAAAAAGAAAAGGAACTGTATAATTATATGATGGTCAGGAGGTAAGAATGCTAAAATGCCAATGGAAAGGCAGGAGGAGAGACCAAATGAACACCTCAGAAAAGTGGGTGAGCTTAAGCTGTGGGTCAACATAAAGCACAACAAACTAGCTCTACAGATTTTTGACAATCAAAAACAGCTTTGGGGTTCATCTAGTTGGCCAACCCTTCCACCTTCAACTTTGGACTTGCGCTTTGATCATAAATTATATTCTGTCAACCTGGAGGTTTGTGCACAGCAACAGGCAGGGAACTCCTAGAATTATTTACAGGGTATCCATATGATATTTCACCCACATCCAAATCAAGAGCCTCCAAACCCCGGTTCTCAACGGATCACTTAGATGAGTAGCCACAATCTCGGTCCAGAACATGAATAATACACTATGCATCCCTCCACATTTTTATGCGGCCCCAGCACCCAACCTGGGCCCCTTACACTTGCATCTGAAGTGCTAGATTTTCTGGTGGCAGTACAAATTATAATACTACATTCAGGACTCAATGACCATCAACCGCTGGTCCAACTTAGCCTTGATTGATCTAGATCGGTCTGGTTGCATCACTGTTTGTTACCAAGGATATGTAAAAACCTGGCATGCCAATTTAATACTTTATCTTCAAAACAGCTTGGGAACATTTGTATTCCTTTTAGAAAAGGTTTCAGAGGGAACAATCGTCTTTTAATTATGTGTCCAAAGGGGAAACAGTTGTTCTCAGTAACTGTGGCCATTTCAAACTATTGTTGAGTGCACTAATGGCAACTCCATAAGTTAACCATCACTACAACATATCATAAGAATGGGTGTCTCCCCCAACATCCTGTTCATGAACCAGGGAGACCATAGTGAAATTAAGCATCCAGCCTTTTTTGAGACCCCAAATAAATAGCAAAGCAGGAGCAATTAGCACAGAAGTCCAGTGTTCACTGGGGAATGGGGTCGTATCAGCCTAGCCAGGTGTACAGAATATTAGTGCTCTATTTGGGACAGCCCAGGAAATATTAGATAACTTAGTAAGTGTTTGTTTTGTCAGTAGTAGGAGTTTATAGATTCAGAGAGAGTGAATAGTAGGAATATGAGTAAAAAATGGTTATCCTTTGAGGGAATAATCAAACTAGTCTAGCCAAGAACACGTACACAGCCATTTGATAAGGATAAAAACCGTCACTGTCCACTAGGCATGCATGCATTTCGTGTGGACAGTGACTGTCATTGCCTCCATTCGCACTTAATTTATGTGAGCCTATTAAACAATTATTTGTAACATTTTCTTTGTACTGCATGTGAACAACTTCCTAATCGGGCAATCAGTGAATTATCTCAGATACAGAAATATATGTAGTCCTGATGATGACTCTATTTGTCAAGTCAAAGCTTCAACACTGTACAATTGGATTAATATATCACATCTGGACTCAATTACAATTCTAAGGGCCTCATTACGATGGCCTAGGGGCCGCCACCGACAGGCTGTCGGTGGCGGTCCCTATGCCATCGCAATGCGGTTCCCCCGCCATATTATGATGGCGGGGGAAGCGTGGCGGTCGGAAAGACTGACCCCCACAGTCCAGACGGGCAGATCAAATCCGACCGCCCGTCGGACCAACTGCAAATCCCTGCGTGCCTGCCAGGCACCGCCATAGGGATTATGCTATCCCTTTCCCCCGGTCATTCTGCGGCGGTCAACCCGCCACAAAACGGCTGGCAGAAACGAATTTGGGGGCCCGTAGCGGGCCCCCCTTAATCCCTGGGGTAGGGACAAGTACCCTGGGGGGCACCTATGATGCCCTCCTACATATTCCTGCACCATTTGGCAGGCACTGCATGGTGCCTGCCACGTAGTGCAGGGATATGTCTGCACCCTATTTTTTGTATTGCGGAGGGGACTGCTGACCGCATCCCCGCCACAATACAAAATATAGGTAATCAACCGTCGCGGTCGCATCATAATTCGGATTGCGGGTACGCGGGTACGCCGCCTTGTAGGCGGCCGGTCCCAAATCCGATATGATGGCAGACGGACTGAAGTCCGTCCGCCATCGTAATGAGGCCCTAAGTTTGGACCCCTGCTTGGTTAAAAAGACACTATGTCACTTGTACATATTTGTTACTTATTGGTCCAAAGAACATCAATTGTTTTATGGTGTTTTTTCTCACTTGCACCGAGTACTGCATCACCTACATGATCTTGATTGCACATTATATACATAACTTTTTGATAACATACAATAAATGTGTTACCCTTATCAGATGGCTATCTAAGTATGCTTAACTAGACCAGTTTCATTATTCCATCTAAGGAGGAATCATTTTTGTTCATTGTATACCCAGGTTCGTATGTCCTCAGGTTCACCCTGTATTTTGATATATTGTCAACAGTAGAAGCACATCTGTTTAACATAGTCGGGCCCTTATTACAAGTTTGTCGTAATAGAGTGGGATATTTACCACACAATTTAAATACCATTACCCAGGGTGAGGTATTTACCACATGTGGTAAATACCTCCAATTTCAGGTTTTCAACAGGAAACGAGGCATAACATGCAAAATCCGTTTTTAACACAGCAAATTCTGCATGTTTTTCTTTTTGCTGAGGCCTTTTCCCTCAATAAATGTCAGCTTTAATCTACTGGAAATTATTGGGGAAAACTGTGAGGATGTGATAATTATCACTCAAGTTGCAATTCCGATCTCTGTGTAAACACATTTGCACTGGGATCGGAATTTAGCCCTGAACTTGGAATGAGGGCCAAAGTGTTGTGTCGATACTAGGAGTATCTCAGTCTAATAGAGGAGGTGTTTTGTCGATAGTAGGAGTATCTCAGTCTAATAGAGGAGGTGTTTTGTCAGTAGAAGGAAACTCTTAGTCTCCCCAGAAGTAATTGCCAAGTTTCATGGCCGCCACGGGGCTTACTCACAATGTTTGAGCCACCTCGAGAAACACTCACAAACAAAAGTCAACAGCCACTATGTTTTAAGGACAAAAAGAGACTGATACACCTAAATCACACCTAAAATCCAAGACCGACTGAATATATTTGCACAGGTTAGTGGAAGTGAAGGCTGAATTTCTCTTCAGTCAAACTTGGGCAGCGACTGATGAGCATAAAACAATTGGCAAGTGGGTGGTTGCAAGACACTCCCCCCCTTTCTAGACCCTCACAGCTGGGCAAACCCTCACATTGCACACAGCAATATGAACACTAAGGAAAAAACCTGTTTCTCCATGGAGAAAGCTCTTTCCCTATTGCCTAAATGCTCAGCAAGTCTGGGAGTAATTCATCCCCCTTTCCATGGCCTTTGGCTGGAGTAAAGCTTCAACCATTTCCAGGGTAGGAAAGGGTTGGATTGCAGTTTGGGAATTCCCACAAATGTAAATGTATGTGGGAGTCTCCAAGCTTCCCAAGCAAACAACTCTTTGGAACATGCACACCCCACCTGTTGAGTAGGATTTACTCCTGCTGATTTCTCCGCACTCACGGTGGCAACATGTGCAGTAGTAAATGCATTTATGCCTACCCGGAACTCCTTTCCAGATTTCTGTCAGGATTAAAAGAGATATTTCCAGCCCAAAATGTAAGTTTATGGAGGAGTAAACTTAAGTTTACAGACAAACATACCATTGTGAATAGGGCCCCATGTGACTAAGGAAGCACCTTTTCAATTGTGTTACTTCCTATATTTACCCTTTAATGTGTCAAATACATATAGCATCCAAGACTCTTGGTGGGGCTCTAGAGACATTTCTATATTATTATTTCCTTAAAGAAGCTGCAGCCTAGGTGGGGTTGCAGTGCACAAAGCATTCTAGTATATTTTGTTAATCGCATGTGTTGCCAGTTTTACATGATGGGCAAAGGGAGGACATGAAACATGGTACATATGTATAGAACAAGCTTACTTGTACATTTTTTTATTGCTTGGTATCAAAACTGCTCTAGAGCTGAAATTATGTTTTTACTTGCTGTCTTGTTCTAAAACAAATAAAAGCCTGTTCACTTTCTCAAAATGACTGAATAAATGAATATTTTGCTGGAGGCTAGTGAAAGTTAAATGAACATTTCAGGAGTTTACAAGATTGGTGGCAAAGCAAGACTTCTGGTCACACACCTGTCTGAGTACACAGGTGGATTGTGGCCCCTAAAGTGAATCAAACTGTATGATGCTCTAGCCAGAAATATGTTATTGATCATGCTGTATAGTGCAATGCTGAGGAATCAATAATCAATGTGTAAAATTCATCCATGAAATGGATACAAAAATAAACCTTACAATTTTAAAAGTGTTTTATTGAATCACTGCTTTAACCTCCCTGCCCACCATAAGGACAAACATAGCTTGGATGGCCATGAGGCCGACAAGACTTAACACCCTTACACATGCGTACCGGTAGTAGATGTAAGCCTCTGCCAAAGTTGTAAATGTTTTAGTGAATTTATCAGACAAGAGTTAAAGAGTGAAGGCTATAATCACCTGGTACCTTTGTTTGTTTTCTTTTTACAAATACACTGATATGTTTTCTTTCGCAATATGGTCTGCTTATCCTACTCAGTATTGAAAGTGTAGGAATTGTAGGACTTTGCACATGGGCAATTCAATTGTATTGTATCTTTGAAGAAGGTAACAAAGATTTTGGGATGTTAATGATATTATTACCATATATTGCCTGGAGAGTATGGATTTCAAATGAATTTTGCTAGGTTTGCATGTGTGCATGCATGTATGTGTGTTGTTATACGGTAAAATCTAAGATGTCAGCTCATATATTGATAAGTTCATCCTTGACGTGTGAATTGAGTTTGACCGAATGGAGATTTAAGTAGGGATACAGTGAAATTATGTTGAGTTAAGGGTACAAGTTGACTTACAATAGGCACAATAGGACCTGGTTGATGGGGGAGCATTATGAGATGGCTGGAAATGTACTAGAGGGCTGGAAGGGGTGTTAGTTGGGGTTGGAAATTAGAGGATATGGCACTACCGAGGAACCGGGGACCTCAGGGTAGTGGTGGTTTAAATGAGAACAAGTGGGAGGGTTAGATAATTAGGGATCAAATGTAGGCCAACCATCTCCTAATTCACACCAGGGAAGTGCCCGATTGGGGCATTATTTGATTAGATTAATTACAAAGAGTGGAAAAGAGCCTTCCAAGCTTGCTCAGACTGTTTAGTGCCAACCATTAAAGGAGCTAACCATTATCATTTTTCCACATTAGAGCTACCTCTGTGAATAAAAGAATGCCCAGATGCCAATATCCATGGATATGGCACAACATGGCTTTCAAGTAATCTAAGGGCCAGGGCACCACCTATATCCACCTATATCCATCAGCTATGCTGCTTTCTACATGTGTCCCTTCTGCACTGGTGCTTGGCATATCTCCGGAGAGACAGCATGTAACCCAAGAGCCCAGTGGACAACACCAAGTCAATGATAATTTCTCTTCTACTTTAACCCTGATTACAAGGCTGCGAAGGAAGGGAATCAAATTCCATTAGTCAGATGAGGCCCATGAGGCATTTTGCAAGCTAAAGTAAAAACTTTGCCACAAGCCTGTCTTAAGACAACCTGACCCTACACTTAACTTTCTTGTAGAAACAGACGCATCACAGATGGCTGTGGGAGTAGTGTTTTCACAAGGCAGAGATTCAGGCAATTTACATCCCATGGCATATTGCTCCCATAAGTTGAATCCAGCTAAAAGCAAATATGCAGTGGCAGGTCATGAACATTTAGCCATTATGGTGTTTTTTTGAGGAGTGGCACAACTTTGTCCTTGTAGAACATTGGGCAGCTAATACCTGAAGTCAGCTATAGCTCATTCAACTAGACAATTGCTTTGGACCTAATTCTTTATTGATTATGATTGTTCTTATTTTTGTTTTAAACTGGAGTAAGAAATGGGAAAGCAAATGCATTATCACAGTTTGGAAATATAGATCAAGTGACCAACATCAACCCAGAGCCACCTCTTATAATATCAGTGGAAAGGATTATTTTGCCACTGCAGAAGGTTTCCAAAGTAGAGTACTAGGAAAACATAAAAAGCTTGAGTCACAACAAAAACAACTGGGGAATGGCACTTGTATAGACATGCTTTTGTAAGAGGAAAGCATCTTGTATTTACATACTTCTGCTGTAGAAAAAAAGCATGGAATTGGTGTCATTCAACTCCCCCGGCAGGTCACTCCGGGGCGAGAAAATTCTCTTGTAATCAAGGCCCAGTAGACTCATCTTGGCCCTTAGGCACACACAGGATTGTACCAATTTAATAGCTTATGTGGGATAAACAGGCAGGCTGTGACCCTTCCATAACCTCTCTGGAGATAATGCATATTGGGCACCTATCATATCCTGTCAGATACTGTCAGGAATACTATTGGGACCTTAGATGGTTGAGTGAGGATGGAACCCTTGGGATGAAATATTCATATGTCATTGGTTGTGTCATTGCGGAATTGCAGCCATTGCTACTGGAGCCTCAGGCCTGCTGGTTGTATCATTGTATTTTCTCCTTTAAATAAATTTACTTTAAAGAACCTACCACTGTGTGACATCTTTGCAAATGCATTTGACTTTAGAATGGGTTATTAGAACACCCTTAATCAAAGGATGCAAGCACACAAGAAATCCACATTATAATTTGAAAAGGCTTTATCATATTAAAGCCCGGTTTTAGTGCAGAATGTATGAAAAAGCATAATTTCAAATATAAACATTATGATGACTAGAATGAAAATAACACGTAAATAATTTGAGAATTGACAGCATAATTGATGACAGTCTTCGATGCAATCTGAGATGGAATCAGTTAATCAGTTCCCTTCTATCTTAGTACTAACTTATGTTTACATTAGTACACAATCTTGCCCGAAATGGAAGCTTCCTAAAAAGCGTGCTTATCAT
The DNA here is from genome assembly GCA_963921515.1 of Calotriton arnoldi. Classification (NCBI taxonomy): domain Eukaryota; kingdom Metazoa; phylum Chordata; class Amphibia; order Caudata; family Salamandridae; genus Calotriton; species Calotriton arnoldi. Next base: position 774,659 of record CAWUFW010001537.1, read on the forward strand.
ATTTTTCCAGTCTTTTGCCTACCTGTTGACAAGGCCAGTCTTCATCTCTATTTTGTCGATGTTTGCTAGAGAACGAGACAGCAAGTAGCAAATACAAGTGTGACGTAGATTGTTTGTCGTAGATGCTCCTTCTGGAATGTGTGAAGTTTCTCTCTCTCTGAGAAGCAATACACAGGCTTAATATAGTATTTTCCAAGATTATTTTGAGAAAACCTAAACCTGTGATGTAGAGTGTGAACAGAAACATATGAATTCCCTTGCACATTAATCTAAAGCTGTTATGATTTCCCCTAAATGTTTAACTGTATGATTTTACAACATATGAGCTACTTATACACTATCAAATTGTAAGTAAGCATTGTTATACTGTGTAGGCATGTGTTTAATTTATTTTATTTTAATAGTTTTATATAGCGCGAACATGATCCCTGCGGGTATCAGAGCGCTTTACAGAGTTATTGCGAGCAGAGTAGTAAAAAACAGTAAAATCACATTCAGTAAAAATTCAAAATTCACTTATAACCGAGTATCATAGTTCCATCATTAAAAGCAACATATTGTCATAGTTCAGACCACTGCAAGTAACAGGCAGTGTGGAGGAGCAGGGGAGTAAAGACGTTGATGCACGGAAAAGTGCAAAAAAGTAGCCGGATATAAGTAATCATGTGAGCGCCTGAAGAGACTAGAGTCATGGGATCTAGGGAAGATTTTTGTTCATAAGGAGTTCCTTGGCTTCTTTCTTGAATGATATGATTGAGGGATTTGTTCTGATTTCTTATATATATGAAATAGCAAAGAGCAACTATACTTTACAATATATAGGCAGATGAAAAAATGGACGCCACAAAGGGGGCACAGGAGTAGAAATAATGAAGGGCATATGATACTGTGCTCAATGAAAAAGCTTGTATCACCCATAAGCACGGCTATTTAAACCATAGGGCACCACGTTGTTGGATATTATTATTGAATCACTGCCATAACAAGGAGGATTCACTACCATATTAGTAGTAGTAGATCATTAACTAAAATGGCTCACCTCATACTTACTGCCAAAACGGTGGTGACAGTGAGGTGGTCAGGTTACATGGTGTGCCATCCTTTCTAATTTCAGATAGTGGCACACAATTCATATCATGCTTTTAGCATACTCTGTGCTTTGTTGGGCATTGATGCAAAGTTATCCTCCAGTCAGCACCCAAAGACTGATGACAAACTGAAAGAGTCTACCAGGTACTGCCACAATACCTGAGGTGCCAGCTTATGCAAGTATCATGTGTCCCGTGCAGGCCCATTGTCATTTTCCCTACGGTAGCATGAATGTAAAAATAAATGTAAATCCAGTATTTGTAAAGCGCGAACAGCTACCCGAAGGCATCCCGGTGCTGGGGGCTGTCGGGAAGATTAAGCAAGCTATTGCCCAGAGTCACATGGTGCTGGGCTGACCTGCCGCCGGTGCCGGGGATCGAACCGTGAGCCCCAGATTCCAGCGTCAGTCGCCCTGGCCGCGGCGCCACACCTCTTCCACATGAGCATGCTGCAGTCTTACTTTGCTTTGCACACGTTACTATGCACATGTATTTTGCTTTGAGCCACACTGTACTTTCAGACAGAACCTACTGTTGTTTTTGCGTTCTGTTCTTTCCTGGGATTTAGTCTGAACACCGTAGACCAGGTCAAACAACAATGCCCCTTGTTAATCTGTTTTCGTCAGGCTCTAGCACATAGACAAAACACACGAACGTAGCTGTTGTTTGGGAACACATACTCTTTGTCATATAGGTCTGCACAGACATGCAAATACACAGACAAGATTGCGACTACACCTGAGATGTAGAATCTTTATCTGTGCATGCAAAGGTACAGGGTCCGCTGCAAGCACCCAGAGATCTTTTGATATATAATCACTTTGCGTCTTATACAATGACAACTCCTTTTATGAATTATGGATTACTTACTATGCTGATCGTATTTGTGTTAGGCATCTTCTTACTTATTGTGGCACATATACTGCATACTAGGGCACAATAGTTAAATATTTTTAACTTTTCTCGTGTCTCTGTCAGATCTTATTGTGGACACGGACGAGTATGAGAGCGAAAGGGTGTTCTGTCACTGCGATTCCTGAGAGGGACGGGAGTGTTATGTTCTGGGGTGTCCAATCACTTGTTCCTCTGTGAGTGAGTAGGAGGGCAAGTGAGACACTATAGCTAGTCGGTCCCGGGCTCATGGGTACTAAGGTGGTAGGATAACTCAGTCCCTGCCTACTAAGGTTATATGGTCCCAAGCATAGTTCTGTGATTTCGCAGAATCCCTGCAACACAAGACTCTGGGAATTGGGCATCAGTACTGTGGTTAGCTGAATTTGTATATAACAACACCCCCATGCCGGGTCTGGTGGCTTAGTGGACTAATGCATCCACTGCAGGGGCCTGTGTTCGGCCTCATGGTCACAGGTTCGAATCCCGGCGGGTCCACTCAGCCTTTCATCCATTTGAGGTCGATAAAATGAGTACCGTTGGGTAACAATAAACATCTGTTATTCAGCGCCAAGATTCCCCGTTGCTGGGGTGAACGTGCGCTTTACAAATACACATGTTATGTTATGCACCCTCTGTTTTTTTTCCCACCATTATATTTTTCAGTTGGCTACCATCCACTCAAGCTCATCATCGTACAGGAGCATGTCATGAAATTAGACTCTATTATGAAACGAGCTGAGAATAATTTGACTGAAGCTAAGCGGGCTTTTAAAAAAATGGTCAAATACACATTGACATCTATCTCCACAATAGCATGCTAGTGGTAATGTATGGTTGTTGACCAAGCACCTTCATCTGAAAGGGCCAACCATATTTCAACCTCGATATAAAGGAGCAGGGGCCAGATGTACGAACATTTAGAATAGTGATTTCCAAAGACAAATGTTCTCCTAATCGTTATTTGGTAATCACTACTCATAATGTATGAAAGTTTTTATTTTTAAAATACCGATTCTTAGTGGGTCCCAAATTGGCCTTCCTTATGAATATTAATTGCCACTAGGAATCGAAGCCATCACTGGGATGGTTCCCAGTAAATAGATCATGCTACATTATGTTAGATTAACTTATAAAGTGCATATTCACCATAGGTTTCTTGGTGCTACAACACAATTTTTGAGAAGCCAGCGAGATACAACATGAAGAAATTACTCAATAAAGATATGCCTGTGGTAACAAGTCACCTTCATGCACCTCGAATGATCTGTTGATTCCACATTTGATCAGTCAGAAGCCAAAACATGTGGGAAGAGGTCTTGCAGGGGGAGGGGTTGAATATTGCCATGATCCCATTCTGGGCGCTTAACCACTCCCTGTGAACACCAAAATTACTTCCACAACTCCGTCCTCACCCTGTATGTACCCTGCAGCTCCATCTTTGGAAAGTCCTGGACCTCCAGTAGAGTATTCAGTCTAAGAAAACAGAACAAGAATAAGGAAGAGTAAGAAGTGTTAAAGAGTCATGAATTTGAAGGTAACACATTGTGCATTGCTTTGAGAGACCTGAGTTGAATACTTAACTTAGGATTTGAAATTCAGCTCTTGCGAGTTGCAGCACCAGTGTGGGAAAAACTCCTGCTCTAGCTGTATAGTCAGAAGCAACACTAAAGTTGAATAAGACACAATTGTGCATAAGAGTTATGTTATTCTTACAGAAGTTCAATCTGTAGTTATTTAATGAATCAAGAAGAATCGAACTGAACTATTTTTTTTGTAAAATTGTTGTTTTGAGAAAGACATTACTCTGCAGAAAAGCAAATGAATGTATAGTATGGTTGTGAGTTTGAAGCACTGTAACTTCTTTCTACTGTTGCTTGAACTTGAAATGCCTTGAAAATACAAGAGACAAGAGGCGTTTGGCAAAACAGGAACAGTTTGTTTAATTAAACAATGCGGCTGGGAGCACAGTCACAGGCATAGGATCTGAGGACTGTCTCAATTTACAATCAGTCTAACATAGACTTTTATACATTTCATTGAATGCAATAAAATGGTTCCGGTGATCCTTATTTGGTAAGGAATGTGCACCTCTGTCTTTGGAGCCTTAAATTAAGGTATTGGATGAGGAACCCAGGTGGGCCTCAACATTGTGTGGACACAATGCGGCCAGTGGGTAACGTGTCCAGATGTCCGGCAACGGGAGTGCGTGATCACTGCATGTACTGTGTGTGCTTTGTTTTGAGTGCCTAAGTGTTCCTAACTTCATGTGGCATCTGACTTTATGGTGTTTTGGGAACGCGCTTACCTCTTCGGCTACGTGTGCTTTATTGGGGCCAATCTCCCGGGACCATTGTAGTGTGGCTGCACCTATCTGTGGGATCGATCTATGATTTCCTGTTTGCGCGTTTGTCTGCTGGCTATGTGCCACCCCAACTGGAATTACATAGTCCCACGCCTGTGAACTAGTAGTTGCCAGTGCACCAAGTCTCACTCTGCTCTCATTCCTCTGCCACCCATTGCTTCTGAGGAATAGGAAGTAGCAGGCTGTCACTCCTCCTAATCATCATACTCAACATCATGACTAGTGCTTCACACCCACCTCCAAGTCTTCCTCAGAATCTCTCCAATTACGTCCTCACATGGCCTCTAGTTGGAGTCACCTGCCGAGTGACCCACTTCCTTAGATGTCTCTTTCCTGACACTTCATCTGTGCATGTATGACTTGCATTCGTGCCTTAGGTGTGCACTGCTCACTGTTGGAGTTTAGAAAACATGCCTGGTACACATCTATTGCACCACCCTGGTATGTGGCATGACCTGTCCACTCCCTATGTCAACTGTTTCAATCAAAGATCCTCTGATATTGTTGCTCCCTATGACCCAGAGGTGCTGTCCCCTGCTAGAAAGTCGGCTTCCTTTCTCCTCCCACATGCACAAATCCTTCTGTGGTTTCTTGCTGGTTGCAAGGAAGGCCTTGGCACAATCCTTCATCTAGAGTGCTTGAGTGGAAGGATGTCTATGTTGCAAGCAAGCAAATGCACAGTCGCGGCTCCTCCGCTATGGCGGAGGAGCGTCGCGCCACTTCTTTGAGCAGTGTAAAGGAAAGAAAATATAAAATGATAATAACTCTTTTAGTTATTATCATTTTATGTTTCCTTCCTTTGCCAACGGGCGGGTGGGTTGGCGGGGCTGCTCTGCTCATGTGGAGCAGGGCAGGAGAGGAGTGGTTTGCCCACATCTAACTGCGCAGTGACTGTTTGGTCGGCCCTCTCGGGCCGCCCAAACCAGTCATGCGCACTTTTCCCGTTCTCCATGCAGGCTGCATTACAGCCTGCATGGAGAACAAGCCCAGGCTCCCATTCCCTCGTTGAGCATCCCACCAGGACGCTCAAAGCCAATTCTATGCTGCACTGCAGGGTTGTGATTGGTCAGGGGAGCCTGGGTGCCTACCAATCACAATGCTGTACTGCAGCGTTGTGATTGGTCAGGGGAGCCTGGCTCCTGTCCCATGACGAGTTTTTCACTAAGCTACCTCGCGCACGCAGTCCGCCCTCCGCCCATCACCCGCAAGTCATGCCGGCCGCCACTGCAAATGCAGCACATATGCAAAGAGAAAATAATGAGGATAAATAAAGATACTACTCCTCGTTACACTTGCTTCAGGAAGGTGCACCATTTTGGCACACACCCAGGTTTACAAGTATTGGTAAATATGAGTTTGTGTTGAAATACATGGGTGGATGGATAGGAACGCCCATGCTCCACCCAAGTAACACCCACTTGATGCACTGTACACACAAGGCAGTGCTATGTGGTGTCTTGCATTACCTTTTTTTTTTTTTTTTTTTACAAAGCCACGCAAATCAGGCATTGCATGGCCTGGTAAAACCTCAAATAGATTTTGTTTCGGGCTGTGGCAAAAAAAGTGGCGCAACCCTGACAAAATCTTGACGTATCTGGGACTTCATATTTAATGGTTTTTGTTCTATTGTGCTCTTCTGGACCATTTTATCTTGTTTGGCAACTTTAACCTACAGCTTGTTTCCACTCATCTCAGTTTTTTGTTTCTGCTGACTTTAAACTACACTTTTACTTATATAATACTTGTTTTGTGTACAATGAACTACACACCACTTAATGCCACCTCCTCTACCAATCTAACAATTCTGACACTTCTTTTCATCTCATCATTAGCTCTTGATATCTATTTTGCTATCTGTCCTCTCTGATTGTCTGCTGCATTCCTTCACCCACTGTCTGAATCTTTATACACTACAAGCTCCATTGAGAGTTGATTTTCCATTAATAAAGAGCATTGCCAACTGATAAATATTCTATCTCTTAAATGTCATTCATCACAAAACATAAATCAAGTGCCTCATAAAACTTACAAATTCTCATCTCTAAACTGCCCTGGTCTCCATCACTACCATCCCATGGCTCAAGCCTCTTTTATCTCCAACTGTCTGGCCTCTTTTTACACCACATACTCTTGTAACCAGGAGGCCTTCTATATTCAGATTTCTTCGTCCCTCTGTTCCCATTTTGACCTGATGAACCCAATTTAAAAAGTGGCTTATTCCATTGTGGGTTCTGAGTCCCTTCCTTCAATCCTCTCCATAAACGAGCAAGAGAGGATGTAACATATCAGCTACTAGGGAACTTGCTGTAGTACACTGTTGGACCAGTCATCCTTAGGGTGGTGTTCCCCCAAACGTTTTGCCTGCTTATCTCCTTTTTTCGCTGTTTCTTTTTGTTGGCCTTAGGACTCTGAGCACTTTACCACTGCTGACCAGTGCTAAAGTGCATGTGCTTTTTCTTCTAAACATGGTGACATTGGTGTATACTCCTTTGACATATTTAGTTTACTTGTATGCCACCTGCAAAGTTGTATACCGTATACCCAAGACCTGTAAATTAAATGCTACTAGTGGGCCTGCAGCACTGATGGTGCCACCCACACAAGTTAACTTTCAAACCTGTCTTAAACCTGCCATTGTAAGGCCTGTGTGTGCAATTTACTGACACTTCGACTTGACATTTAAAACTACTTGCCAAGCCTTAAACTCCCCTTTTATTAGAGATAGGTCACCCCTAAAGTAGGCCCTAGGTAGACCTAAGGGCAGGGTGCTGTGTAAATAAAAAGGTAGGACATGTACTTTTAAGTTTTACATGTCCTCATAGTGGCAAACAGCTAGATTCATTTTTCTCTACTGTGAGGCCAACTTAGCTCGTAGCCTAATATTGGGAATTCCTAAAACCACTTTTAAGCTGTAATTCCTGATTAGAAAGGAGTAGCTGCATCATGTTTCATATCTTTGAAATGGTAATGCTAGTGAAAACTCCTCTTTACTGGTAAAGTTAGATTTAATATTACTGTTTTAGAAATGCCATTTTTAGAAAGTAGATATTTCTGTGCTCTTACTGCTCTGTGTGCCTTGCAGCCTGTCTCCAATACAAGTCTGGGCGGGTGACAGCCACACTTTGTGCATTCCCTCTAAACAGCCACAAACACAGGAAGAGTAGGTGTGACAGAGAAGTCATCTTCATTCTGATAGCTCTTCCTGGGCAGGAAGAGAGGGGGGGAGCTGATACTTACACCTGAATAGGCAGTGTCTAGTGTCCTGTTTCCCAAACAAAGGGCTGATTACCCCTATTGACATGCTGGATCCAAGGCAGAAAAGAAAGGGCATGTGTGCAATTCAAAGACCCTTCTTTGAAGTCAACCCCACTTTAAAGGAACAACTGGGTATAAGTACTGGGGTTCTGACCCTACCAAGACGGTACACTACTGGAACTGTGAAACATTCTGCCAGGAGCAAAGACTTGTGTGCTACAAGATGTCCACTCTCCTTTACTGCTGCTCTGGAAGAACTGCTTTTCTGCTTTGCTTTGTTGCCCTGCTGCCTGCTGATCTCTGCCCTGCTGAGGACAAGGACTGGACCCATCTCACTTGAACCCATATTGACTCCAATGGCCTGCTGACTTGACCCCTATCCTGAAGTCTCAGGGCCATCAAAGACTTCCTTCAACCCTGCACAGCACCTGGACTCTGCCATCTGTGAGCCCTGCCCTGCCAAGTGGTGCCAATCCAGTCCTGGGCCCTTGAAAGGTGATTTGTGCTGATCATTCAAAACTGGCGCATCGACGACTTTGCGCTGATCAGAACTGATGCATTGCCCTCCGACCCTGACGTGTTTGCCACTCAATGACTTCGCTTCGACTGACTGCGCGGTTGACAATGACGGACTGCTCGGCTCGAGGATGACGAATCACCAGCATTGTAAAGAGGTTCGTCTATGAAGCCTTCATCGACTGGGCGGATCAGAACCGACGCATCGCCTCCATCCATGGGATCAACGACGATGCAGCGACTCCTGGCATCGAGTCTTCGACATCAATGCTTCCTCTATCCAAGGTACTTTTTCAGCTGGACCTGTGTGAGTCCTGTAGCCAGCCTGCCCTCCATCGCGGTCAGCCTGAACTTTGGATTTACACTGGTCTAGCATGACCTGAAGTAACTCCTAAGCACTATTTGCCTCTAAGCAGATGTTCCCGGTTGGCGCTTTATGACTCTAAGCACTATATTTTAATTTAATCTTTAAAAATCATAACTCCAGTACTACTTCTTGGATTTTTGTCATTTTGGTCCTGTTTTACTCATAAACATATTATCTGTTTTTCTAACCCTGTATGGAGTATTTGTGTGGTGTTGTCATTTTGTTACTGTGTGTATGTGTGTTGCACAAATACTTTACACATTACCTCTTTAGAAAAGCCTGACTGCTCTGTGCCAAGTTACCAAAGGGTGAGCACAGGTTATCTTTTAGTGTATATCTAGCTTACCCTGACTAAAGTGGTGGTTCCTGCTTGGACAGGGTGCATACCTCTGCCAAACAGAAACCCAATTTCTAACATTGGTGATCAGCGGTGAGGATAGAACTTGTGTTTTGCAATACCATATAGTAACTTGTTGTTCCCTACAACTCTATGCGAAGACAAATTCAAACTTTTCAAATTCTCCCTGATTGACCTTTTGATTTTTTCTGCTAAATTGTGTCTCACTCTGGAGAAGCAGCACCTGAACCATTAGAGCCCTACAAGGGGGGTCCAGCAACAGCAATGGTGGTGTCATTCCTGCATGGCCACTGGTTAGTCCAGAGTCCGCATACACAAGGATTTGGTGCCCAGTTATGTGGTGGAGGATGACATAGACAAATGGTTTGCAGCCTATGAAGTGGCTCTAGGAGTGCACAAGGTCCCAGAGGAGTTCTGGGGTGGCAGACTTTGGAGGTATATGCCCACAGTAGGAAGAGGCACACTCCTTACACTAAAGGTAGAGGACCAGACATGCTACGCTGCTATGAAGGCCAGTCTAGTCAGTAAGTTTGAACTGACCCCTGAAAGATATAGGCACCGATTCAGGGACAGCCACAAGATCTCATCACAAGCATGGTTGGATTTCTTGGATTATGCCAGCAAGGCACTGAAGGGCTGTATGAGGGGCAGCAAGATTGATGATTATTCAAGGCTGTACAACTTAATTTTAAAGGAGCACATGCTTGATATTTGTTTTCCAGAGCTGCACCAACACCAGGTTGATAGCAAGGTTACTGACCCCAGGAAGCTTGCTGAGGAGGAAAACACCTGGGTCAACAACAAAGTGTCCAAGAAGGCATCTGGGGGGATTCCCAAAAGGTTGGTCAGGGTTCCCACTAGAAGAAGGAGGGATGAGATTAAAAAAAACAGAGTCCTCTAAAGGCCCCCAAAACAACTCACAGGGGAAAGGGTCTCATTCCCAATCAGGCCTCCAGAAGAAAAACTACACTGACAAGAGTCAGCAGCCCAAGACTCCCAAGTGCTACAAGTGCTTTGACTCTGGACACTACAAAGGGGATCCCAAGTGTCCAAAAAGAGCACCACCTCCCACTGGAGGAAGGATTCCAGGGGTGGCTAGTGTAGTGTGGGGGGAGGAGTTTGTTCCAGTTAATGGGGAGGAGTTTTAGTGGGGTTTCCCTAGTGTCCCTGGGTGACAGTGAGATGGTTCCTAAGATTCATGAGCCCTCAAATGCTACCAAGTATAGGCGTTGGGTCACCATCAATGGGAGTGGTGTTGAGGCTCTGAGGGATACAGGTGCCAGCATGACTATGGTAAGGAGTCGGAGGGCGTCCCAGGAGCAGGTGATTCCCAATTCATTCCACCAGGTATGGTGCCTGACAAAAGAGAGGGTCACTATCCCGTGGCCCTTGTTCCATTTGAATGGGGAGGGTGTCAGGTCTTTTGAAGGGTGCTGTGAGCCCTGCCATGCCTGTGGACTGTTTGCTTGGTAATGACCTTGAACACACTGCCTGGAAGGAAGTGGAGCTCAAGCCTCATGTGGAGATGTTGGGATGACCTGAGTGGATTTGTGCTATTACGCGGTTCAACGCTGCCCAGGATAGGAGTCAAAAAGGGATGGAGCCTGGAACAATGGCCCAGCCAGCTGCTAAGAAGGGGAAAGTCAGAGGGTGTGGGAAACCAGCCCCTGAGTGTCTTCCGAGTGAGGTGGATGGTGCACCTTCGGTGGCCAACCAGGAGCCCATTGAGGAGGGCACTGCTTCCCTTAGTGACCTGCCTGAGCTTGCTGGATGGCATGTGGAAGGAGGACCCACTAAAGAGTTCTGTAAGGCACAGAGAAAGTGCCCAACCCACAGGCCAAAGCCCAAACAGCAGGTGATGCCTCTGGGCGTCATCATATTTACTGGGAGGAGAAACTCCTTTACAGTGAGCCTAAGGTTCCTGTGCATGGGACAACAAGCTCCTGGTGGTCCCCCTATGCTACAGGGCCTTCCTACCTGGAGCAGGCTCAAAACATTCCCTTGGCAGGACATGTGGGCCAATCCAAGACCTTTGCAAGTCTTGTCCCCCACTTTTATGAACTTAGGATCAAGAATTCCTCTGATGCATTTTGTAGGACTTGTGTGACCTGCCAGGCCAGTGGGACGACAGGGCAGAGGCTGAAAGCCCCCTTAATCCCTTGCCTGCCGTTGGCACATGGAGTCCTGGGCTGTGGGGACTGGGCCTCCCAGATTAGAGCCATGGCTTTGCTCACTTCTCAAGGGGAATACAGGACCTGTTCAGCCCGCAGGAGCCCCAGACTCCCCCTGCCTGACTTCACTCTGCCCCAGGTAGGTAATGTGGCCTTGCCCAGTGCCTGGCACCCTGACCTGTGGGGGCCAGGCCTCCCAGGCAAAAATCTTGGCTTCCCTGCTTCTTGTTGTTGCTACTGGAACTGTTCAGCCTGCGGGAGCCCCAGACTCTTCCCCGGTCTGATGCCACCCTGCTGCGATCTCCCCCGTGGGCTGGGCTGTCACATGAATGCTGTCTCTGGGCTACACCCCGGTGGGACACGAGTCCTCCCTGGTCAGCAGCCACCATGCCCTGGGTAGGGACTACCACCCCAGACAATCAGTTAAGCGTCCCCAGGTCGGCCCCTTCTACCATCCTGGTGCCTGAGTCTTGGGAGCTAAGGAGGGTTAAGCCCCCAGCCAACTACCCTCTCCCCTTGGACCTGCCTGGAAAGATGTTGCAAGCAGGCGCAAGAGGATTAAGGGTTTAAGCCCCCATGAAGGCTTAATGAAGCTGGGGAGGAGGCACAAGTCAGCCACCGACTCATCATCTGGTCAATTAGGCATGATTGGTCATCTGAACGGCCAGCCACTGACTGGTCAGCTGGTCGGCCAGCCCAGAGAATAGATGGTCGGGGCTGACCAGAGTGCCCATGCCCAGGCTCAGGCCCAAGGCAGCTGACAACGAGGCCAGCGCTCAGAAGTCTCTTTCCTAGAGTCACTGTTTTTTTGCCTCCAGACAGCTCTGCTAGTGCCCCTTGCTTCCATTTTGCCATCCTGCTGACCTGCGAGGGATCATGCCCACGTCCCTGCACCTGGCGGCGTGGGCAGTAGGGCCCCACATGCTATATGGCACATGATGGAGGCAGCCTCCCTTGGGCCCGCATCTCGCCCCTCCTGCCAGGTGGCGGCAGTGGGAGCCCCGGGGTGCACAGAATCCCCCATGGATGGCGACAAAAGCTTGGCTTGGAGGATGACTTTCAATATATCGCAGCGAGGTAGCTGCTCTGCTACTTAAGAAAGCTGTCTATAAAAAATGATTTGGCACCGGGTGCCCCACTACTAAGTGAAACACTAAGGGCTAGGGAAGCAGCCCTCTTCTGTCCGCTCTCCTGTCCTCATATGAGCAGCTCTAGGCACCGGCCGTGAAGCTGGCTATCCCAGGCCAACGTAGGTTCCCCAGCTCTTCAGTATCTTCATGGTTTTGTGGGGATTTCTGACTAAAAGGCATTCAGTCATAATCCCACAGATGGTAGCTTTGTCTCATTTGCTCCACAGCCAAGCACATACATCAAATGTTTGAACCTGCGGTTCTTCTTGTACTGAACTAGATTACTTTTGCAGCACATCAGCGGTAGGGTAAAACTAACCCATCTCACAACAGTCTAAACCCAGTTCACATTCCCTATTAGTGGGTGAACAATCTAGCGCTTTGTGAATTCTGCTTAGCAATCATAGGAACAGCCATCATTGAAGAATCAAAAAGCGACGCTGCAGAGGGGCGGAGCCAAGCAGCTCATCATGGCGGACATGCTTTGAGCGAGCTCCACCAGCCCGCAAACAATCCTGCCATAATCCTGCCTGAAATCACGGCGCTTCGCTAACCCAGCGATCCTCCTGTGCCTGCCAACCCTGTGGGAGCCATTGGGGCCGCCCTCGGGTTTCGAGGCATAAACAGGACCGTCCACAACATGAGCCGCCGCAGCTCGGCGTGCTCTGCCGGCCACGGCCTAGAGGATACGGGAAGCGTCTCGGCGTAGTGCAGCGCGCGGCCGCTGGTGGACGCCTTCAGGATCCCGAGCTGCCGGAGCGGCGCTGGGACCGACGTTGCAGGAGTCCCATCGGGGACAAAGACTTGCTGGCGATCCTGGGGCTTGTGCAAGGGCTGAGGCCCACTCACCGCGAGACGCCGGTCCCAGGGTGTCGGCCCAGGGAGAGTGAGAGGACATCTGGGCGGCCCCGGCCGGTGGCATCGGGGCAGTGGATCCTGTGTTCGCCATGTGTGAGAGAGGTGAGGCACCCACTAGGGGGAGGGGGCGTGCTCCGGTCGCGGAAGTGTCGGGGCTAAGTCCCGGTGCAGCTTGCGGTTGGGGGTCCCTCCCTCGGTCTCCCTCTCACATCTGGGGTCTTGGACCAGGTGCTCCCTTCCGGCCCTATTGATCTGGTCAATTACAATAGGCCAAAGGGCCCTAACAAGGAGAGAGGCCTGCCTTGGAAGACGGCCGGGGCAGGGGCTGGGGCCCTTTTGTTTGATTGGCACCTCTGGGGGCAGCGCAATATAGTGGATCCTGCAGCCGCCATGCTTTCCGGTCCGCAGGGCCGACCTACAGCACTGGACATCGTAGCACAGTGAGCAGCGCTGCGAGCCCCAGAGCGGCTACTTGAGCCTGTAGCCCCGGGCTTGGAGGATTTCTTGCGGGCTGGACCTAGTGGCGGTGCATGGGGCCTCGTCCCCTTCTGGCCGAAAGCTGTGGGTCGTGAGGCCCTGTTGGGGTGACTGTGTGAACAGCGCTGCGGGATCTGAGAGGGCGGCAGGCGACAGTAACACAGGTCCTTATACAATAATCGCTGCAGTATGTCTAAAGAGAAGGCCCCTGGGCCCGGCCCAAAACAAAGCACTATAGACGGATTCACAGCCACGGCGGCACAGTCCACTGAAAATTCGGATACTACATCAGGTCTACCACATAATGCTGCCCTCTTAGCGGCCATCACCCAGTCCAGGCAGGTACTGGAAACTCAGATTGGTGCCGTGGGAACGGAGGTCACTCTCCTGCGCCAGGACCTTCGCAATGCCGTTGACCGCATCACAGAAATGGAGACGAGAATCTCGGGGTTGATGATGCTGTGACTACACTGCAGTGCAAAGTCACCTCCCTGGAGCTGCTGACCAAGGGCCTGGCCCTCCGGGTGGAGGATAGGGAGGGACGGACAAAGAGAAACAACCTCCGCTTCGTGGGTTTCCGTGAAAATTGCGAGGGAGAAGATGCAGGAAAGTTTCTCACACACTGGCTAAATTCTTGGATCCCAAACACTGCTCTCTCACTGTGCTTTGTAGTTGAACGTGCACACAGGGCCCTGCAGCCGAGGCCTCCGCCAGGGGCCAGACCACGTTCTATGATTGCACGAATCCTAAATTTCCGTGACCGCAATGCCATCTTGCAGCAGGCGAGGCTCCAGGTGGATCTTGTCTATGAGTCCCATCGGATTATGATTTTCCCGGACTATACGAAAATGGTTCAACAACAGCGTCAGGCATTCACCCATGCCAAGGCATCTCTTTGTGATCTCAGGATCCCCTACATGCTCCTGTACCCGGCCCGCCTGAGGGTGGTCTTCAACTCTGGCACCATTTTTTTTTTTACACCCCGGATGAGATCCTTACATGGATGGATGAACAACGGCCTATAAAGCCACATACTCCGCCAGGCAGAGACTCTGATTCCTCGACTGGAGATTTGAACAGGTCACAGCTGAAACCCATGAACAAAAGACGTCATAGATCCGGATCCACATGGCGTTCCAAGAATAATAAACAGGACCCAGAGAACTTGCCGCCCCATAACATTTTTAGCTGCATGGTTTGTCCCCCCCCAGGGAGGTCTGTCTTGGTTTTCTTAATGCACACTCGCTGGTTTTCAGGTTAAAAATGGGCCATCTATATGGGTTTGCTCCAGTCCCCCCAGTAGGACTCGGGACATTATAGAGGCCCAGGAGATCCACTGGGGAGTCAGTGCTCCGCCTCCCCATTGGTGGCGGGAAGCAGTGCTTCCCGCAATAGATACCTCAGCAGTTTTGAGGTATTGGTGTGGGATGGGAGGGGGTAGGGGTGTTGCACATGTTATGGTTTGCTTTGTTCTGATTTATGTTTGCTGCGTAGCTCACACGTCCTGGGGCTCACACTTCCTCGGATCATTCAATACCACATATCACTCCCACATGGTACAATGGTGGCAGACCCCATAGTACATTCCCCGGGGCAGTTACACATAGTGAGTTGGAATACGAGGGGCATGCTGGATAAGATCAAACGGGGTGCGGTACTCTGCCAGGCTAAACACATAGGAGCGGACATTCTTCTATTACAAGAGACGCACATACTTGGTACGAAGGCCCCCTGCTTAGCCCGTTATGGCTTTGTGCACACTTTCCATGCAGAATTCACAAGGGCCTCCAGGGGTGTGGTCATCTTGATTCACCGCTGGGTCGCATTCACACTGATACAGAAGTGGGCTGACATACGCAGTCGATATATATTTATACATGGGACTGTAGCCGGGGAACACATCGTGTTTGGTAGCGTCTATGCCCCCCACCCCTTGGTCAGAGCTTCTTGAACCAACTGGTGGGGATCTGGGGAACACTGCCGGAAGGGCTTGCAGTGGTGGGCAGAGACTGGAAAGATGTAATGTCCCCAAGTATAGATAGGTGGTGCCCAGCGGGCACCGTGGCGGGATCCACTGATTCCAAACTATGGACCCTGGTGGACATGGTGGGGTGGGTAGACACATGGCAGGCGCACAATCCCACAGAGGCTAGCTACACCTACTTCTACCACACCCACACGTCCTACTCCAGGATTGACTTCATATTTATCCCCCGCGCCTTTGTCCATAGAATACCGATGGCAGCAATCCTTCCCAGGGGTCTGTCAGACCACTCTCCAGTGGCCATACATCTCCTGATAGGTCCGAGTCGACCCCCTTCAGAGGCGGCTCTCGGTGTGGCACCTACAAAACCTGTCATACCGTGCTCATATTCATAACGCGCTCTCACAATACATATCTCATAATGAAGGGACAGTGTCCTTGGGCTTTTGGGAGGCCATGAAGCCCACATTGCGGGGGGTGGACATCAGTTTTTGCACAGCAGAACGCAGACGACGGAGACAGTCGCTCATCCAGCTAGAGGCGCAGATCATGATGCTGGAACACCGGGCCGCGACGCGTCGGCAATTACGCCTTTTCCAGCAACAATATCATAGCACGCTGATGGACGAAGCGCGGGGTGCGTGGCTCGCTACACAAAGTAGGATCTATCAGTGGAGCGACAAGTCCGGGAGACTCGTCTTCCGACTATGTCAACAGGTGCAAATACATACTCCTCTCCCGGGTCTCCGTGATTCTGATAATGCGCTTGTTACGGATCCCGCGGTGCTGGCCCACAGCTTCGCGGACTACTACCAATCTCTATACACAGCCCGTGAGGTCCTTGATGCATCTGAGATCGAGCAATTCTTTGATGATATCCCTCCGAGGGCAGTCTCCGAGGAGGCCCGGGAGTCTCTTGAGGCTCCCCTGATCTTAGAGGAATTGACCACCGCAATGGCTGACCTGCATACGGGAAAGGCGCCTGGCCCTAATGGCTTTCCCAGTGAGTTTTATAAAGCCTGCATGTCCCTGCTGGGCCCTTACTATCTAGCGGCCATACAGGTAGCTGCCCAGACCACATATATGCCCCCGACTGGAGGCATGCAGAAATAGTTGTGTTCCATAAACCGGGGCGCCCTCTGGAACTCAATGCCTCCTATCGGCCAATCTCTCATTTAAATGTTGAAGCGAAGCTCTTGGCTAAAGCGCTCACCACCAAACTTCTGGCCCATCTCCCTGACCTGATTTACCCTGATCAGGCGGAATTTATGCCCCAGCGTGCCTCACAACATAATATATGTCGGGTTCACACTGCGATTGCTGCTGTAGATCGTCTTCAACCGCCCTGCGGGCCTTTTACTAGCCGATATTGACAGAGCATTTGACTCTGTCAGCTGGACATATCGATTTATTCTCCTGGAACGCTTACATTTTGCATCAGTACGTATAGCCGGTAGGGTGTCCTCACCATTACCAATTAGGCGGGCACTAGACAGGGGTGTCCACTCTCCCCATTGTTATTTGCCTTGGCCATCGAGCCACTAGCGGCCTGGGTTCGCATAGCCGCCCAGATCAGGGGCTTTGAATGGACCGCAGAAGTCTCAGACCGAATAGCCCTGTACGTTGATGATGTTTTTTCATGACTGACCCTCCTAGGTCAGGCCCCCGAATCCTTCAAATCATGCGCATTTTCGGCAAGACCTCAGGGCTCTTTATGAACGTGAATAAGTCCACACTGTGGCCCCTGCAAGGGTCCGCGGATGACTACAGATGGGCCACAGATCTCTCCCAGACTCGGGATGGCATGAAATACCTGGGGGTCTTCATAACAGAAAGACAGGAGGTCTCTTGGGCACGCAATATTGACGTGGTTCTTGCTAAGGCCAAAACAGAGTTGAAGTCTTGGACGGGCTTGCCTCTATCCTTATACGGCCACTTGGCAATATTCAAGATGATTTCCCTCCCCTGGCTCCTATATCAATTTTAGAATCACCCATATCCCATTCCACAGATGTGGTTCAGACAGATAAATTCTATGCTAAATGAGTTCCTTTGGGGAGAGGGGCAGTCAGACCCTCCGCACCTGTTTTCTCTCCACCTATTGTGGGGGCATTGCGACAGCTGATATGCAGTCATATTATGTGGCCTCCCACTTGCAGGTCCTCAAGACTGGTGGTATTCCCCAAGAGATGAACCAGGATATACATTAGAGAGATGGTTACTTGGAGAACTGTCGCTGTACACATATTTATATGGCCGCGCCAATACCCAGGCTCTCCCTCCGGCTACAAACATTGTGCTGACTATATGGCGCCAGTCTCTTCGCCGTATTGGCTGGCTGAATCGGCTCACAGGCGAGGCCCTGCTGTGGTGTAACCGTCTTCTTCCGCACTTGCAATGTTTCCAGGGTTGGGACCGGATTGGGATCTCCACATTGGGGGACGGTCTCCCGGGCCTCACTCTTAAATCCTTCTCAGACTTACAGGAAGAATATTCCATGCCACGCACTTAATATTACAAATACCTACAGTTTCGTCACGCACTTACTCCATACCTTAGGGGCCTCACGGCCCTTCCCGAATTTAGTCCGCTAGAGGAAAACCTCCTTATGGGGGACCTGGCTGATCATAAAATTTCCAAAATACACCAAACATTGGTCACCCACAGCGCATAGACACTGGAGTCCCTTAGAGAGACCTGGCAGGCTGACATAGGCCCTATCGACAATGATGACTGGAGGGAGGCTCTGGAGTCCCCCAGGAGTGCTGCCATCTCCTCGCGATTGCATTTGATACAGCTAAAATACCTGCGTAGAGTATACTATACCTGATTGAGACTTTATAGGGCTGGGCTTATTGCGTCCCCAACGTGTCTACGCTGCGGGGTGGAGGAAGCCACTTTTATTCACACGGTATGGACATGTCCGGCTCTTGACCGGTTCTGGAGGGGCGTCCACAGATGCCTAGCCGAGGTACTGGGGTGGACCCTACGCAGTACACCACGGCTAGCATTATTACACATTGCGGTGGACATCGGGGGCAACAGATACAAACATCACCTACTGTTTTTGCGTTTGACCTTGGCCAAACGACACATAGTCTGCTCTTGGAAAGCACACTCCCCACCCTTGTTGAGGGTCTGGCAGCGGGGACTAGATTTTTGCATGAGATTGGAAGAACCTGTATTTAAGGCCCGGGGATGTCCCCAAAAACACATACGCATATGGCAACGGTGGGCGTACTTCAGGGGAATTGTCCTGACCCCACCGACTCCACAGCCCACAATGTTGGAACTAGAGAATCTGCCCCACGTCTAATGTTGTTTTTATGTGTACTGCCACTGAGTCGATGATGAGGATGGTTTGCCGGGACAACACCCAGGGACATGGTTATTTCTAAGGATATTACTCCTCTACACTTTTATCGCAGTTGTTTTTCTTTTTTTTTTTTTCCTTGTTTATGTTGTTAAAATACAAAAATGCTATTCTTGCTTACATATGCCAATGCTATATCTTGTTGGTACATGTATAAAACGGCTCTTGTAGCATGATGTGGGAAAAGAAAATCCAATAAAGTATGTTTATAAAAAAAAAAGCGACGCTGCTATGAATGCTTGGCCCCCACAAGCCAGTTATTCCTGTGGTTACTTTTCTGACACCTCCTGCTTGTACCCCAAAACCTCAACAGGATCACGAGGCCCTGCATTCCAGGTATACATTCATACTGAAAATTGAGATCAAGCAAGCTTTTGCCATTCTGCTCCACAGGAGGTTTCTGTCCTCCATGGGCTCACCTTCGGACACCTGTGTTATCGTTTGACAGGTGTATCGCCTCAGTCAAACTCCTCAACTGCCACTGTCCCTGGAGTGGGTCACACCCGGTGTGTGGCAGGCCCATGGGGCTCACACCTCCTGCCTCACCAGTAAGTGAAAACATGACAAGAATAGTGATATTTCACCAGCGGCCTGAGGGCCTTCCACTTAACCTCTCATCTCATGTGTCTTCGCAGTGCCAGACTGGAGTCAAGCTCAACGGGGCTTTCTTTCCCCACTGATTCTGCCAAACCCATTACCTTGGCTATGGTTTCACTAGATAGTAGGTAGAGACAGTGAGAACCTCATTCATCTTTTTATGCACGTCTCTAATTAGATGATGAAGCATATGGTTCAGTGGCGGCTGGTGAACTTTAAAGGGGTGAGGCATAAATGCCATCAACTAACTGTAGCTAGCGAGCAAATCAAGTCAGCATGACCTTTTCAAGAGGTTATCTTCCATGTCATTTTAGGGAAGAAAAAGTGCTGAATGTAACATTTTATATAATAATGTTGAACAAAATTGCCTAAAAATCCAGAACTTCCGAAGGGATGTCCCTGAAAGATTCCAAAGATTATCATGTGGAATCAAATGTGCCTTCTCAGGGGTGTTGACAGCCAGCCTTCCTTAAATATGTGTAAGCTTCACAATGAAATATGTGGCAAAGCACCTCCTGGGCTGCTTTATTTACAATCACAAACTTTGCTCGAATTGAATTTCGATTGCTGCTTGTTAGATGGATGCACTGCTTGCTTTGCCAACCTCTGCTATTAGCAAGCCATTTTATTTTTCCTGCGGACTTAGATTTAAAGTGAGGATAAAAAGGCAGGGTATGGAGGCATAGCAGAGAGGTTTTCAGCAGGCATCACTGCCCATTGCACTACAGCCTTTTATGCTCAAACGTCCCCTTTCTTGGCCCAGAGCACTGCAGCAGATGGTTTTGGCTACCAAAACTGCATATAGATCAACTCCTGCCATTACTGTGTATCTGTTTCTCTGCAACTAGCCTAACTAGCGCTTAAGTCTTGCTGTTTAAATAAACGGCAATCAATGAAATAATGAAGTATGTTGCTGTGCAGAAATATATTTGAGGCTCTCTTTCAGAATAAAATAGATATTGACTTAATCCCATTCCTTTATATGTTTTGTATTTCCAATGTCAGGGAATGACTTCACTAGGTACGTCTGAGACCCAATTTCAATGTGCTTACAATTATGCATTCATAGATCCAGAAAAGCCGAGCTACACACATTTGCTCATACACAGTTCACTTTGCGCTTTTAATTCGTTTTCACTCTTTCTCTATCCTTTTCTTTCATATGTCACACTGCTCCCTCCTCTCTTACGATTCCCTTCTTATGGGCAGGATACAAGGTTAGAGACATTAAGGAGAAAGGGAACATTTAACTAGGGCAGCGACAAGGGGGGTCTCACCTGAGAAAAGCACTGCTCACAGCATGGCCACTTTTGCATGCTGAGCGCCAGTCGTCTCCTGTTACCATATGTCTCTTCATTCCCTCACACTCCAGGCAGTAACCGTTCGCCCCTTTCGGTCATATGATGAAAACTCCAAATTACGCTTCCAGACTACGCAGAACACTGATGAGGGCTAAAATGTCTTACAGCTGATGCATCTAATTTAAATGTTTTACTCACCCCTGGTATTCCTACAGCGATCCTGTTGAATACTTTCCCTTATAGCATGGCATCTCGGCAGGGAGATCTCCAAGCTCTGTGCTCAATTAATCAATCAATCAATCAGGGGATTGTAAAGCGCTCTACTCACCAGTGAGTGTCTCAAGGCGCTGGGGGGGAGGGGTAAGCAGCTCCATTCAGTCGAAGAGCCAGGTCTTGAGTGTCTTGAGTGAAGATGTTCAGAGAGGGGGCGCGTCTAATGTCGATCGGGAGCTCGTTCCAGGTATTGGCCGCGATGTAGGAAAAGACTCTTCCACCTGTTCTGGCTCTGCGGATGCGCAGGGTTTCAGCGAGGGCGAGGTCGGCGGATCGGAGTTTTCTCTTGGGTACGTGGAAGGAGATTCTCTCATTGAGGTATTGGGGTCCGGTGTTGTGGAGGCCTTTGTAGGCATGGGTGAGTATCTTGAAAGTTACTCTCTTCTCAATGGGGAGCCAGTGGAGGTTCTGCAGGTGTTGGGTGATGTGTTCGTGTCGAGGGATGCCGAGGACGAGTATGGCTACGGCGTTCTGTATGGTCTGGAGTTTGCGGAGCAGAGACTTGTTGATCCCGGCGTAGAGGGCGTTTCCGTAGTCCAGTCTGCTGGTTATGAGTGCGTGGGTGACGGTCTTCCTTGATTCAGGGGGGATCCATTTGAAGGTCTTTCGGAGGATGCGGAGGGTGTTGAAGCAGCTGGAGGCGACGGCGTTGACCTGCCGGGTCATGGAGAGGGCGGAGTCAAGTACGATACCAAGGTTTCGGGCATGGTCCGTGGGGGTGGGGGGACTGCCAAGGGCGGTATGCCACCAGGTGTTGTCCCATGCAGAGGGGGAGGGTCCGAGGACGAGGACCTCTGTCTTCTCCGAGTTGAGCTTCAGGCAGCTATTGCTCATCCAGGATGCGACGTCCTTCATTCCTTCCTAGAAGTTGAGTCTGGGGGTGATGAGGTACTTCGTGAGGGAGAGGATGAGCTGGGTGTCGTCGGCGTAGGATACTAAGCTGAGTCCGTGCTGTCTGACGATGGAGGCGAAGGGGGCCATGTAGATTTTTAAGAGCGTGGGGCTGAGCGACGATCCTTGGGCACTTCACAGTTGGTTTCCGTGGGTTCGGAGAGGAGGGGCGGCAGTCTGATTTTTTGGGTTCTGACGGTGAGGAAGGAGCGGATGCAGTCGAGGGCGGTTCCCTGTATGCCGGCGTCGTGGAGTCTGGCAGTGAGTGTGTGGTCGGAGAAGGTGTCGAATGCTGCAGAGAGGTCGAGTAGGATCAGGGCCGCGGTGTGTCCTTGGTCGACGATGGTGCGGATGTCGTCAGTGGCGGTGAGTAGAGCGGTCTCGGTGCTGTGGTTGATGCAGAATCTGGATTGGGAGGGGTCGAGGATGGAGTTTTCTTTGATGAATTTTGTTAGTTGGGCGTTGACGGTCTTCTTGGTGACTTTGGCCGCGAAGGGGAGGAGGGAGATGGGTTGTAGTTCTTGAGGTCCGTGGGATCTGTTGAGGGCTTCTGGAGTAGGGGTCTGACTTCTGCGCATTTCCAGTCGTTGGGAAAGATGCTGGTCTCGAGGGTGTCGTTGATGGTGCGTCGTAGTTTCGGAGCGATGGAGGTGGCGGCTCTGTGGAAGATGTGTGGGTGGCAGGGATCCGTGGGGGCTCTTGAGTGGATGCCTTTCATGGTCGAAATGGTGTCTTCGGTGGTGACTGGGGTCCAGGAGGAGATGGTGGGCTGGCTGGCTTTGCTGGATTAGAAAGTGGTTTCGGTGTCAGGCGTCCGGTCGTAGAAGTTGTCGTAGAGGCCCTGGATTTTCAGATGGAAGTAGGAGCCGAGCTTGTTGCAGAGGTCCTGGGATGGGGTGATGTCTGTGGTGGTCTGTCCAAGGGGATTGCGTGGTGTGGCTGAAGCGGATGTTGTTTTCACCTGCGAAGATGGGGTCGAGGGTGTGTCCTGCCTTGTGGGTAGGCGTGGTGACGAGCTGTTTCAGTACGATGTTGGCGAGGTTGTCCAGGAGGGTGGCGGAGTTGGGCTCGTTAGGGTGGAAATTCAGGTCTGCGATGAGTATGTAGTCCATGGAGGCGATGGCGTGGGGTGCAATGAGGTCAGCGATGGTAGTGATGAACGAGGCGCGAGGTCCAGGGGGGTCTGTAGGCGAGGGTGCCGCGAAGTGTGGTTCTAGGGCTGGTCTGCACCTGGAAGTGAAGGTGTTTGGTGGTGGAGACGGAGTCACTTGTGGTGGAGATGGAGGTGGAGAGTCGGAGGGAGGTCTTGTGTGCGATGGTGAGTCCTCCTCCTGGGGGGGGGGTAAGCGGTCCTTCCTCTGGATTTTGTATCCGCCAGGGATGGCGGTGGCGATGTCGGGGGCGGAGGAAGCGCTGGTCCAGGTTTCTGTGAAGAAGGCGACGTCTGGCGAGAGGGTGTCGCAGGAGGTCCCAGATCTCTACGGCGTGTCTGTGCAGGGAGCGCAAGTTGAGGAGAATGCACTTCAGGGCTTCGGGGGTGTTGGCGTCCGACGTGGAGGCGGTGCCCGTGGGGGTGCCGAGGGTGGTGAAGGTCTGGTGGCAGTGACGGCAGGAGAACTGGTAGTGGGTGGTGTTCGGCGTGGACAGCTGGCAGTTGTTGTTCCTCCCGGGATTGAGTGCGAGGATGGCAGCAGAGTCGTAGCGGTGGGCGGCCGGGGGCCAGGGCTCCTGGCGCTGGTCGTGGACGGGCGCAGATGGGCTTGCCTTTGGCGCGCCAGCAGCCATTAAATAGCGGCCGCCATTAAATAGGGAAGAGGGGACGGACGCGCAGCTGGGAGGCGGGAGCCGGCAGGGGGGGAGGGGCAGCGGGGCAGCAGCGGCAGGAAAGGGGCAGCAAAAAACGGGCAGCGGAGGTCACAGGCACGGGTACAATTAGGATAGAAAAGCAAAATAAGGCACAATAACAATACAGAATATAGGCAATAAAAAAGAAAGAAAACAGAACAAGAAAGACAGAGAAACAGAACAGGGCACAACCAGGCAGACAGATAAGGGCCTCGAACACCTACCAGGAGAGGTGTAGGCGGCAACGGCACAACAGTGGAGCTGCTGGGGCAGAGAGCAGATCCTGCTCACACACCCCTGCAGCGGCCGCCATTAAATAGGGAAGGGGGGAGGGACGCGCAGCTGGGAGGCGGGACCTGGAGCCAGCAGGGGGGAGGGGCCGCGGGGGCAGCAGCAGCGGGAAAGGGGCAGCGAAAAACGGGCAGCGGAGGACACAGGTACAGGCACAGAAATACGGGTACAATTAAGATATAAAAGCAAAATAAGGCACAATAACAATACAGAATACAGCAGTGGCGGGAAAGGGGCAGCGAAAAACGGGCAACGGAGGACACATGTACAGGGACAGAAATACGGGTACAATTAGGATAAAAAGCAAAATAAGGCACAATAACAATACAGAATACAGGCAATAAAAAAGACAGAAAACAGAACAAGAAAGACAGAGAAACAGAACAGGGCACAACCAGGCAGACAGATAAGGCCTCGAATACCTACCAGGAGAGGTGTAGGCGGCAACGGCACAACAGCGGAGCTGCTGGGGCAGAGAGCAGGGACACTGGCCATGAGGTCAGAGGTCCTGCTCACACACCCCTGCAGCGGCCGCCATTAAATAGGGATGGGTGGAGGGACGCGAAGCTGGGAGGTGGGAGCCGGCAGGGGGGAGGGTCCGCGGGGGCAGCAGCGGTGGTAAAGGGGCAGCGAAAAACGGGCAGCGGAGGACACAGGTACAGGCACAGAAATACAGATGCAATTAAGATAAAAAAAGCAAAATAAGGCACAATAACAATACCGAATACAGCAGCGGCGGGAAAGGGGCAGCGAAAAACGGGCAACGGAGGACACAGGTACAGGCACAGAAATACGGGTACAATTAAGATAAAAAGCAAAATAAGGAACAATAGAAATACAGAATGCAGGCAATAAAAAAGACAGAAAACAGAACAAGAAAGACAGAGAAACAGAACATGGCACAACCAGGCAGACAGATAAGGGCCTCGAACACCTACCAGGAGAGGTGTAGGCGGTGACGGCACAACAGCGGAGATGCTGGGGCAGAGAGCAGGGACTCCGGCTCTAGTGCAAAGGAAATCAAGTGCACTCAGGCAGCGACTGCTGCTGATAGCACACCACCAAGTGACAAGGTGGGAAAGGTGCACTCTTGTTGATTGACACACAGCCTCAGGAAGGACAGGGCTGAAGCCTAAAGCGCCTGTACTGTGTTCAGTCAGCGAGGGTGCGTGAGTCACGTGTGTGTGTGGCTCTACAGCGTTGCAGGATGCAAGTGCTTTGGGCTGATAATAGACAAGCCTGAAAAAAACAGCGATAGGGGCACATGCGCACAAACGCATGTGTCTGTAAGAAGAGTCATGAAGCTGTCTGACACTCGCGCAGAACGAGGGTCAGACCGACGGCCCGAAAGTGTTTGGCTCACTGCCTGAAATCAAATTTAAAAGAAATGAGGCAGGCAATGGGGGGAATGAGGGGAGAGGCGTGGCCGTGAAGCTCCTATAAAGGATCCGCTGCTGCAGGGATGTTTCCCCCTCCCCCCACCTGTCCAGGTTTGAGGCTATAACGTCATTGAAATCTCCCCCTAGAATATGGAGAGAAAAATTGGCTTCTAGTAAAATCTTGGTAAGTTTAGTTAAAGTGTAGGATTGGAGAGGGGGGGCCTTAAGCACTACTCAGGGTGGTATTCAACTTTCTCCAGAGTCCCTGGACTGCAGCATATGTTCCTAAGGGATCCAACCAGGATTTCTGCATTTGGAAGGGGGGGTGTTTGCTACTCTCCGTGACGCGAAGGTAAAACCTTCGTGCACCAAGGTGGGCTAGAAAGTGATAAATATTACCTTTAAGATGAGTCTCCTGTAATAGAGCTGCGTCTGGCTTAAGATGTTTAAGGTGGGCAGCCACCAAACCCCTCTTAATCTTATTACCCATCCCGTTCACATTCCAGGTGAGGATGGAGTGTTGGTGAAGGTTACTATCAGTAGTGCTCATGATGCCTATGTGACATCAACTGCCTCCCTATCTCTGCTCTGGCCGACCCGTTTAGCAGTGGCCATGTGTCCCATACGCCAAATAGTTAACGAAAACCACAATAGAGAAGAACCATTTTCAGATACTTTCTCAAAACCCATATAGTAGGCCCAACTCAGGGGATCTGTCCCCCCCCCCGCCCCATTCCAACTACTCAAGTTATAGTAAAACCGGTCAGAAAAGAGTAACCATAAGGGTTGAAGAAGATAAAGCAGGTGATGAGGAGGAAGAGACTGGGGGGGAGAGTAAGAGAGGGAGATGCCAGGGTTGATTCAAGTCCCTGTGGTCATCTCCATCCGTCTCAGATGACCAATGTCTATTTCTCCTCAGTGCTTTAGACAGATATAGGGTCTTCCATCAAGAAGTAGTAGATGTCGGTTCCACCTGCTCCGTGACCATGGAGTGCTCTTTGGCCTGGTGTCCAGTGGTCAAGGTGTCTGATGTCTAATGTCTCCCATGGGACCGGGTCCGGTCTGCGGTCTTTCTTCCAGCCAGGTCCAGGCTGCTTCTGGAGAGTGGAAAAAGAGGGATTTTCCTCGGAAAAGGACTTTGAGCTTAGCTGGAAATAGCAGCATGTATGACAGTTGTAAGGCGCAGAGTTTTGTTTTAACAGAGTCGAATGTACGCCATTGATGTTGGACTTCCAGGCTATAGTCGGGGAATATCATGATCTTGGATCCCTCGTATCGTATATGTCCAATTTTATGTGCTTCTCGGAGGATCATGTCTCTTTATAAGAAATTACGGAATTTCGTAATGATGGGTCATGGGGAGGCTCCGGGGGGGGGAGGAGCTTTCTCTCAGGGCACTATGAGCCCTTTCCACCATGAAGCATGATGAGAAGTGTTCACCAGGAAAAGTAGTTTTCAGTCAAGAAGGTAGGAACTCGCCGGCGGTGGTGCCCTCGATTCCTTCCGAGAATCCCAAAAATTGAAGATTATTTTATTGGGCACGATTTTCCGCATTTTCAATGTATCAGAGGACCTCTGTGTTAGTTCTTCGTTTCTCCTCTGCACCCCTCTTGAGCCCCTGGACCACCTCTTCCATCTCAGGGCGTCTTGTTTCTATCACTGTCACTCTATCTGAGATGCTGCGTACATCCTGGCGCAGGAGAAATACCTCAGAGCATACCTCTCCGATTTTACCTTCCACCACTGCCTTGGAGGATTGGATCGCTTGCAGAAGAACTGCATTGCTTGTACCAGGGGCAGTGGTCTCCTCTTGGTCCAGTGAAGCCGCAACCACTCTCGCATAACGGTCCGGTTTGCCTTGTTGTGACTGTCTGGGTTCTTTGTCTTTTGCCATGGTTCTAAATATCCCCCCATGCGTGGTGCCAGCTTCTGTAGAATGGGAGCTGCTCCCGGGGCCCGGGCAATTTGTCAGTCACTTGAGGCCTGAAGATTGGATACGCAGTGCGCTGAAACTAGTCCCCCTCCTACCCTGGTAGGGCGGTACATATGGTGGGTCCAGGTAGTCTCTGATCATGGTCACACCCAGTGTCTCACCCGGTGCGTCGTGCCAACGCATCCCTGGTATTATTTTTTGTGTACCCAGTGCAGGTGACAGCACCGCCATGGAGGGGGTGGTGGGGAGTAAGGCACTCAGGGAGCACCAGGTGTCACCTTTGCAGCAGCCAAAAAGGGGCAGGGCCCTAAGTAAGTTCCAGGAGAAGGGGGAGGGCCCGAGATGTCAGGCGAGCGCCAGCAAATAGTCTCCCTCATGGGGGCTTCACCAATAATGTCTTTCGACGAGATCGGGGTCGCATTTAGGGCCCAGGAGCATGTATCGATGGTGTCTTGAATGGCAGTAAATTGATCGGATTAATTCAGCAAACACATCTAGTCTTCCCTGTTGTTGGCCACGCCCCCCCAATTTCTTCTCTTTAATGCTTTTGAACCTCTGTCAGTTCCTCTCAATCAGTGGGGCGACAAGTCCGGGAGACTCCTCTTCCGACTATGTCAACAGGCGCAAATAGATACTCCTCTCCCGGGTCTCCGTGATTCTGATAATGCGCTTCTTACGGATCCCGCGGTGCTGGCCGACAGCTTCGCGGACTACTACCAATCTCTATACACCGCCCGTGAGGTCCTTGATGCCTCTGAGATTGAGCAATATTTTGATGATATCCCTCCAAGGGCAGTCTCCGAGGTGGCCCAGGAGTCTCTTGAGGTCCCCCTGACCTTAGAGGAATTGACCACCGCAATGGCTGACCTGCACACGAGAAAGGCGCCTGGCCCTAATGTCTTTCCCAGTGAGTTTTATAAAGCCTACATTACCCTGCTGGGCCCTTACTATCTAGCGGCCATACAGGAAGCTGCCCAGACCACATATATGCCCCCGACTGGAGGCATGCAGAAATAGTTGTGTTCCGCAAAAAGATGTTGGTGCGAGGGAAGTTGAGGAAGCAATTAATGCTTTGCCTGTTGGCAAGGCAGTTGGCGAGGATAAGATCCCGCTCGAATTCTTTAAAACTTTTAAAACCACATTGATCCCCATCTTCCTTGCGTTATGTAATGTAATCATGCAAGGAGAAGAAGTTCCCTCTTCTTGGAACGCTACTAATATTGTTGTTTTTCCTAAAAGGGGAAACCCATAGACGACATGAGCTCCTACCGGCCTATAGCATTGATTAATGCTGATGCTAAACTTTTTTCTAAAATTCTTGCTTCACGATTGGCCCCTGTTATTCATTTATTAGTTTCGGAGCAGCAACACGGTTTTGTTCCCGGAAGAGACACGGCTGCGCATATTAACACGACAAATGCTGCGTTTGATGTCTCGGGTCAATTGGGTCAGCAGTTGGGGATGTTGATGTTGGACGCCGAGAAGGCCTTTGACCGAGTCACTTGGGAAGCTTTATGGGCAACAATGTCTTCAATAGGTCTCGGTCAAAGGTTCATCTCAGCAGTACAGAAGCTGTATAGGAGCTCAACAGCTGCAATCAAACTTAATGGTCATTCCTCATCCTTTTTTTTAGTTCAAAGGGGTACGCGGCAGGGTTGTCCGCTATCCCCTTTATTGTTTGCTATTTATATTGAGCCTTTTATCAAGCACTTATTGTCTAATGTTGATATTTTTCCGGCTACTTTAAATGGGAGGGATTTAAAACTAACTGCGTATGCGGACGATATCGCAGTTTTTTCGACTAAGCCAGTTAATGCTCTGGCTGCGATAACCCATGAAGCACAGCGATTTGGCTCTTTCTCCGGCTATAAATTAAATTTGAATAAGACACAGACGATATTGAATTTTCAACTTGAAATGCTTCCAGCAGCCCTAGGGGTTACAAGGACGGCAATTTATTTGGGAGTCTGTCTTAGTAGCCAAGTCAATGATATCATTGCATTAAATTATGAACCACTGTTGAAGAAAGTAGTGGCAAAATTGCGATGCTGGCACCGGCTACCCCTTAGTAGATATGGGAGATGTAACGTTGTTAAAATGAACGTTCTCCTGAAGTTTTTGTATTTTTTTTGCACAATCCCATTAAGGGTACCACCGACCTTTTTTAAATGTCTTGATAGTGCTGTTGGTAGCTTTATCTGGGGATACCGGCGTGCTAGGAGAGCTATCCGATATATATAAAATTATCGTAAAAGCAAGGTGGTTTCAAACTTCCAGATTTTAAATTGTATTTCTGGGCTGCATTCACTGGGCGAATACAGAGCTTACTTAAAGGACCTGAAATTAGTGCTAGCTGGCTCTCATACCAGTTGGCTTGTGGACTCAGTACTGGGTTTCTATTGTATAAAACATCTGACCCTAACTACTATAAGCGGGTACGATTCAAGGTAGTTAGGGACATTACTAATATATGACATGAAATTTGTAAGGTATATGCACTACCCGACTTACACGTATATACTGCATTATGGGGGAATCCCTTGCTGCCTAATATATTCCATGATCACGCTGGGAAAGAATGGCAACGTAAGGGTGTGGCACGGTTGGGTCATTTATATGACGGACAGGGATTCCGATCTTTTTTATCTTTGAAAGAAGAATTTGGTTTGTTACAAACTCATTTCTATAAGTATTTACAAGTCAGGGATTATTTCATTCGTGGTCGGGGACTGTTAGAGCTAATTAGTTCCTCTGAGGTTTTGTCTGTATTTTTCGGTACTACTGGACGAGGAATTATAGGCAAAACCTATCAGAAACTTATAGCAGTGGTCAGTGACGATGGCATACAGATAGCGGCTAAACTAAGCCGGATTTTCAACTGTAATATAACCAAAGAGGAGATACAGGAATCTCTGAAAACTATAGACTCAGCAGTAACATCAGTCAATTTGAAACTTCAGCAATATAGAACCATATTTATGCTTTACTATACTCCAGAGCGAATTTCTAAATGGGCTAATAACTTAACTGCCACTAAATCATACTGCCCGAAATGCCAAGAATTTGCTGCTGATTTAAGCCATATGTTTATTACATGTCCAATGTTGAAGGAATTTTGGTCCAATATAACTCTTGCAACCTGGGTTGGCTATGACAAACCGGTTTCCGAGAAAGAGTTGGTATTGGGAATATTTTCAGAGTTGGGCTGTCTTACGAAACCCTTTGCTTCCATTATCTCGGCTTGTGCTCGTCTATGTATTGCTCGCTCTTGGATTCAAAGTACGAGTCCAAGTATTAATAAATTTTGGGTCTTATTAAGGGAAATTTACGAAATGGAGATAGCGTTAGCTAAAGTTAGAGGCCCTCGGTCCTGGTTAAAATTGAAAAGGATATGGTCTAGTCTCCAATGTGATTAAGGATTCAAAGTATTTTCTTTATTTTCCTCCCTATACAATTGCTTTTTTTTACTATTGTGGTGCTTGTAATTGGATATATGCTTAATGATGCTTTGGTTTTTTCTGTGCTCCTATGTGCTCTGCAAACGATTATTGGTATATTGTTTCTGAATCTTTTTCTTTCCGATGTGATGTATTTATGTTTGTGGCTATAAAATAGAAAATTTAAAAAAAGAAATTAAAAAAAGAAATAGTTGTGTTCCATAAACCGTGGTGCCCTCTGGAACTCCATGCCTCCTATCGGCCAATCTCTCTTTTAAATGTTGAAGCGAAGCTCTTGGCTAAAGCGCTCACCACCAGACTTCTGGCCCATCTCCCTGACCTGATTCACCCGGATCAGGCGTAATTTATGCCCCGGCGCACCTCACAACATAATATACGTCGGGTTCACAGTGCGATTGCTGCTGTAGATCGCCTTCAACCACCCTGGGGGCCTTTTACTAGCCGATATCGACAGAGCATTTGACTCTGTCAGCTGGACGTATCTATTTATCCTCATGGAACGCTTAAATTTTGCATCAGTACGTATAGCCGGTAGGGTGTCCTCACCATTTCCAATTAGGCGGGGCATTAGACAGAGGTGTCCACTCTCCCCGTTGTTGTTTGCCTTGGCCATCGAGCCGCTAGCGGCCTGGGTTCGCATAGACGCCCAGATCAGGGGCTTTGAATGGACCGCAAAAGTCTCAGACCGAATAGCCCTGTACGTTGATGATGTTCTTTTTTTCATGACTGACTCTCCTAGGTCAGGCCCCCGAATCCTTCAAATCATGCGCATTTTCGGCAAGACCTCAGGGCTCTTTATGAACGTGAATAAGTCCACACTGTGGCTCCTGCGTGGGTCCATTGGCGACTACATATGGGCCACAGATCTCTCCCAGACTCGGGATGGCATGAAATACCTGGGGGTCTTCATAGCAGAACGACAGGAGGTCTCTTGGGCACGCAATATTGACGTGGTTCTTGCTAAGGCCAAAACAGAGTTGAAGTCTTGGACGGGCTTGCCTCTATCCACATACGCCCACTTGGAATATTCAAGATGATTTCCCTCCCCAGGCTCCTACATCAATTACAGAATCACCCCTATCCCATTCCACAGACGTGGTTCAGACAGATAAATTCTATGCTAAACGGGTTGGGGAGAGGGCCAGTCAGACTGTTGCTCCGCACCTGTTTTCTCTCCACCTATTGTGGGGGCATTGCGACAGCTGATATGCAGTCATATTATGTGGCCTCCCACTTGCAGGTCCTCAATGACTGGCGGTATTCCCCAAGAGATGAACCAGCATATACTTTAGAGAGATGGTTACTTGGAGATCTGTCACTGTACACATATTTATATGGCCGCGCCAATACCCAGGCTCTCCCTCCGGCTACAAACATTGTGCTGACTATATGACGCCAGTCTCAACGCTGTATTGGCTGGCTGAATCGGCTCACAGGTGAGGCCCCGCTGTGGTGTACCCGTCTTCTTCCGCACTTGCAACATTTACAGGGTTTCCAGGGTTGGGACCGGATTGGGATCTCCACATTGGGGGACGGTCTCCAAGGCCTCACTCTTAAATCCTTCTCAGACTTACAGGAAGAATATTCCATGCCACGCACTTAATTTTACAAATACCTACAGTTTCGTCACGCACTTACTCCGTACCTTAGGGGCCTCACGACCCTTCCCGAATTTAGTCCGCTAGAGGAAAACCTCCTTATGGGGGACCTGGCTGATCATAAAATTTCCAAAATATACCAAACATTGGTCACCTACGGCGCATCGACACTGGAGTCCCTTAGAGAGACCTGTGATGGAGCAGGGTAAATGAAAAAAAATTTAACCTCCAAATAATTTTCGTAAAATAATTAATAAACATGTTCGTTTAAGTAAATAACCAACAATGTATGTTACATATAAAAGGGTTAAAGGTAACACGCTATTTTGTGTGCAAAATAATCAACTTATAATTGCTTACGTGTCTAACATAACATAATATTTGCGTACTAATTAAATAATAAATGCATGATCTGTGCTTTTAAATAAAACGTGTGGTTGCAAAATAAAGCGATGGTAAGTAAGGGACGGCTTTATATGTTGCTTTTTTGCTAGGTAATACCTGATTGGGGTACGTAGAAAGACGGGAGGGAAACGAAAGGGTTTATATTCTTTATTTTAACAATATTTTGTTTATCTTTGAAAATAGTGCGCTTAGGCCTGTTGAGCAGCGATATAAAATGGCCACCATAAAGCTAGAGTACGCATGTCCAAGAAGCTGTGTGGTAGAGGAGAGAGGCTGGGGAAAAGGATGACCACGTGTTCGTGCTCAGAGGCTAAGATGGAAGTATGGTCAAGGCTATTGTGACCTTTCTGAGCAGATGTGTGCCAAGATGATCAGCAAGACGCGTGAGAAGTCAAACTGAATAAATGGACGGAACTGTTGAATCTAAAAAGTAGCAGAAAAAGATACAAATTGGACTGATCGAAGCGGATGAGCAATGTCATGAACTGTGGGAAACGATGCAAGCATGGACAGTCCACAAGGAACTGGTTAAGACAAGGAAGTTTGATTAAAATGTATATGGGCCTGAGTGAACCAATGAGAAAGAATCACGCCATGAAGATGCAACATTTTATTCAGTAAGCTAGAATTAGGGTATAAGAAGACCTACTCTTGGTGGGAGGGGTTAGATGCTGGAGAGTGAGATGCTGGAGAGTGAGATGCTGAAGAAGTTAGATGCTGTAGATGGGTGAAGTTGCGGTTGCTGATGCTGACGAGCTGATGCTGCTGCTGCTATTTTTTATTTCCAGTTGAGTATAAGATGCTGCTTTAGGAGAACCTTTTTATTCCTGATAGATTTTTCATTTAGAACTATTAGATTTTTCCAAGACAGATAGATTGATCTTTTAGGGTTCTTACTATGACAACCTTATTTTTCCGTCTAATAGATATGCATTGCAATTTCAATTTATTCTTATATTGATGATAAATGTAATAATCTGAATAATAAGCTTAACCTCATTTCTTGCTTCGAAACTTTATATAAACTTTATTATTCTTTAAACAAATGACTCAGTGATTCTTTAGCTCAATGATTAAGGTAAATTGATAAAGAGTTTATTGTGATTGAGCTGGTCTTAATCACCATCAACTGATTCCTACTAGTTGGTCCATCGACCAATGAGCGGAATACCTTAAAGCAAATGAGAAACATTATGTCATGTTAAAAGAGGTATCCCGTCTCCTTCCAGCGAATCGTTTTCTCCTAGGTTAAGGACGGAGGAAATCCAGGGAATAAATGAGTAAGTGAATGTATGTGCGGTGTTATGGGCCCCACCGTCATATGGATATAGTTTGTGTGTTGGAGGAATAGTTGCACCTGGATGACCGAAGCATATAGGAGAATAATTTGTATTGTTAGCGCTGGATCAGATTTCTTGGTAGCAGAGTTATGGTTACTATTGATTAGTTTGGTGATTATTGATTATTGATTAGTGATTATTGATTATTGATAAATTCATGTCTAACACTTTATGTTGAGTCGCGTTATGTTATATGTAAGTTTTCACACTTCCGGGAAGTAGGAAGTGGAACACGTGTGACAAGAGAAGTCACATGGAATGGTGCATTGTCTGAGTTCATATTGGTGATAACACAGGTTGTGTTATGATAGGGACATTTTCCGTATAAAAGGTGTGTAAGTGAAATAGTGATCGGTTTTCTTGTGAAACTCTGGCCTTAATTCTCAGGAGCAGTATTGTTAACCAGATTTATATAGCGCACAGCTGCCCCAGCGAAGAGGCGTCCCGGCGCTGCCAGCCACAAAAAGTAGCAGGGTAAAGGAGAGACTGGTAAGCAACAGGAAAAAAAAGAGCAGGCGGCCTAAGCTGGCGGAAAGAGGAAGGTTTTGATAGCTTTCCTAAAAGCCAACAAGTGAGTTAAACAGCGAATCTGAGGGGGCAGAGAATTCCATAGCTTAGCGGCCATGTAGTGGAATGATCGACCACCAGCCGGACACGCTTCACACGGGGGACAGGGACTAAGTACTGCCCCGAGGATCGCAGCTCACGAGTGGATTCGTAAGGTTTTAACATATTGGCAAGGAGGCTGGGTGAGGCTAGATTCAAGATCTTAAAGGATAGGCAAAGTGCCTTGAATTGGATCCGTTTGGCCACCGGAAGCCAGTGAAGCCGCCGAACGGCGTCAGAGGCGGAACAGTGACGTGGGAGCCCTAAGAGGGCTCTAGCAGCCGCATTCTGCACACGCTGTAATCGCATTACCTCAGCCTGATTGACTCCTAAGAGGAGCGAGTTAACGTAGTCCAGTCTGGATAGAATAGCAGACTGGACAATCAGCTGGCGTGTAGGCGGGTTGAAAAACCTCAGCAACGGCTTGAGACCCCGCAGGAGGCCAAAACAAATGCCCGCGACTTTTTTTGTATGTTCTTGGAAGCTGAGGGTGGAATCCATCCAGACCCCCAGGTTCTTGACCGCCATCTTAGGGGTGGGGGTGTCTCCAAGCACACTTGGCCACCATTGCTCATTCCAGAGGTTCCTGTCCTTCCCTACCAACAGTACCTCCGTTTTAGTGGCGTTCAACTGAAGGCAATTAGAGGTCATCCACTCTGCCACGGCGGCCAGGCCGCTCCTAAACCTGAGGGCGTCCAAAGGGGAACCATCGGATAGGGCCACCACTAGCTGCGTATCATCAGCATATGAGACCATAGTGAGGCCCATCTTCCTGGCCACCGTAGCAAGAGGCTGGACATATAAGTTAAACAATACGGGGCTCAGAGCAGAGCCCTGGGGTACCTCTTGCCCAATGGAGTGGGACTGGGAGAGGAACGGGGGGCTGACACGCGGAAGGATCTTTCACTCAAGAATGACCTAAACCATTCGAGTGTGAGGCCCACCACCCCAGCAGCCTCCAGACGTTGTAACAGAGTCGCGTGTGAAACCAGTGTCAAATGCGGCACTGAGATCAAGTAGAATCAGTGCCGCAGTATGACCGGAGTCCAGAATGGTCCGTAGGTGTTCAGTCATAGCCAGAAGAGCTGTCTCTGTGCTGTGACCAGCACGAAAACCATTTTGCGAAGGGTCCAGAATGTTATTGGTATTGAGAAATTTTGTAAGGATGTTGTTGACATGGGCCTCAGCAATCTTAGCTACCCACGGCAGGAGGGAGATTGGCCGGAAGTTTTCCAGCTTTGCTGGGTCCAACGAGGGTTTTTTAAGAATGGGAGAAACCCTAGCCTGTTTCCAGAGCACAGGGACCACAGATGTGGTAAATGAAGTGTTAATGATCGGGCACAGAGGAGCCAAAAAGAGAGACAGTGAGTCCCTAAACTGGGCAGGTTTTAGAGGGTCGGCCGGAGAGCCAGATTTGACTTTCTTACTCAAGAGAGTAAGCTCTTCCTGTGAGATACTGGGGATAGCTGTCAGAGAGTACAAGGGGGAGGGTCCGCAAAGAATAGCCGTAGAAGACGGCTTTTGTGGAAAGGACCGGTAGATGGTATCAACCTTGTTAACGAAAAACAGCGCCAGGTCTTCACATTGTTGCTCAGAAATGATCGCAGAGGCCTGGGATTTGTTTCTTACTCTCAGATCCTTCAAAATTTTAAAAATACATTTAGCTGGGTTAGGACTTGATTGTATTTCGTTAGCATAGTAGGCAGCCCGGGCGGTACAGACATTTCTATGGTAGTTTTTAATCGCAGCCAAATAGGTTTTTTTTTGTTATAGGGTCATAGTCTTTCCTCCACAAGCGCTCTAGTTTCTTACATGCTTTCCGCAGAGCGGCCAGTGTGTCATTGTACCATGGGCTAGGGTCCGCAGAGCGGCCTTTCATCCATTTAGCTGGGATGAGGGAGTCCAGGGTTTGGACAATCCAATTACAGAAGTCACTGTAAGGCCCATCGGCATCGTTCTGTGGTGCTGGAAAATTCGCAGTGAGAAGCGCATGAAAATCCTCCAGTCTCAGTTTACGCCAAGGGCGCCTGAAGACGGGGGGATGCGTGTCCCTAACAAGGGGTTCAAGTGCCGGAAAAGACATGGTTATCAAAGAATGGTCAGACCAACCTACAGGTTTAGGGGTCTCTACCGTAGCGGATGGAATATTAGAAAAAATAGGGTCCAGAAAGTGACCCGCAGAATGAGTGGGGCCAGGGACCAGTTGGTGGAGTTGGCAAGCTGCCAGGTCCGCCAGCACGCTGATAACTGCGGCGTCTTGCGTCTGGTCAAAATGCAGGTTGAGATCCCCTAGAATGGTGAAATTGGCTGTACCCATTGCAAGTGCATAGGTAGATTCTAGGAGGGCAGCTTTGAAATGCGTAGCTAGCCCCGGAGGGCGATATACTAGTAGCCCCGAGATGGTCAGATGGGCACTGAGAGTGATACTGAATCGTGCACATTCGCAGCCCTCCATTACTTCTTTGACAAAGCTGCAAGAATAACATGATTTAAAAATGACCACATAACTTTATCGGCAAAACTGAAAATTCTGTGGTAGGGTAGAGGTATGCACTGCCTACTGGAAAATACAGAGTTCTTGTGTAAATGGTCAAAGCTATCTCTTTGGTTTAGCGAATCAGACAATGGAAATGTGTTTTAAATGTTGTAACTAACGAAGAATTGTCAAAAAGAAATTGCCGATAAATTTTGTAAAGGAGGGGTCAAGAGCAGAAGTGACGTAGACAAGAGTCGCGCTAGGATTGGACAGTGCGTTAGTCACACGGAAACAGGAGCAGAACTGACGTAGACAAAAGCCGCGCTGGGATTGGTCAGTGCGCGGTAGACAGAAATTGACCTGATTGGAGCATTGGTGTGAGTCGCGCCAGGATTGGTAAAATAACCTAGTGACGTGGAAGTTTGTGATTGGAGTGTTGGTGTGAGTCGCGCTAGTATTGGTTGGAATAACGCATAGAGAACAGTGTTGAATTGCGGATCGTTTGAGGAGAAAAAGCGATTGTGAATCATGTCATATTATGAGTATGGTAGAGAGAAAATGTCGTGCATGTTGAAAGTTAAAAACTTCTTTAAGAAAGACAAAAAGGTAGTAACTAGAGAGGGACAAATAATTCCTCCGCCAAAATCACCAGCTTCGCACATGATGCTGAAATATGGATATCATACATGCATATGGTTAGAAAATTGGACAAAATATACCAAGAATGATGGAGCATTGGCTTTCCCTGAGAATGGTTCATTTAATGTAGCTGTACCACGGAACTTGAGAGAAAAGATGGCAATGTTAGAACCTAGACCTAGACCGACACAGTTTGAAGCTTTAACGGAATGGGAAGATGAGATGTATGAGCGAGAGAGATTCAGAGGATTAAAGAATCATGAGTTTGTGCCTGGAAGGTTATGGGGAGTAAATCATGAGGACAGAATAAAGCATTGGAGATGTGCAAATATGACAGGAGGTTTGTTTCCAGCTTTTACAGTTGAGGAAGAAGCAAAGAGAAAGTGTACAGAGAAAAAGAAACATGTAGTGATAGAAAAGTATGTGTATGGTGGTAGTGAAACGGATGACGAATTGCTGGAAGATATTTTAAACAGAAACCCACCTCCATACCAACAGACTTCTGCGGTGGTGACACCTAATGCACCGCCAATGGAAACTGGGAGGAATAAAAATCCCGAACGAAGAGATGAGACAAATAGGTCACAAGATCAATTAAAAACTTCACAAAATGAAGAGATAGAAAGTGACAATGCAACTGAATTAGCAAAAACCACAAGAGAATTGACTGAGAAAATAAGAGCATTGACAAAGAATATGGAAGCTGTCACTGTACCAGTGACAATAGGTCCAGTGATGCCAATTTTTGAGAATCAGAAAGTTGATGAACGTTCTTTAGTGATTTCCATGAATTCACATTTGCAAAGAAAAAGAGAAGGGATGGAACTGAATAATGAAGGTGCACACCATTTGGCTAGTACCTATAGACCAAGCCCACCTACTAATTTGACGATAAATGAGAATGAGATTAGGAGAATACCTATGGTGACAGAGTCTGCATCAGGGACACCAGAAAGAAGTAACAATTGGATAGAATTAAATAGTACGCCTGTAGGTCCGACTCCAGATGAGTTAAATGAATGGATGAAAGCGCTAAAAACAAAAGAAACAGAAGTGAAACCATTAGATGTAATTAGGTTGAAAATAGACATGGAAGAATTGATTTTAGGAACAATTGGTACAGAAAAATTAAAAAATTATCAGGATGATGAGATTATGTTTTTGTGCAAAAGTCTTACATGGAGAGCTAGAAATTTACATGACAAATTGGAAGAAACAGCAAGTGAACTAGGAGTAGAATTTGTAAAAGTGAGAACGTTGCAGAAACCATACAGAGTAGATTTTTGTGAAAAAGATATAGAGAATTTGAACACATCAGGAAGACTGACCCAAATAAAAGAATTAATTGTTTTACTGAGAAAATGGGGTGATGTGGATAGATGGAGAAATAGATGGACGAAAAAGAACGAGAAAACAACAGATAAAGCATCTTTGGCTTTTGCAGTGACAGATAAGGAACCAGTTGTAAGGGAGTACCCGATGAGAGAAACTCCAGGTGGTAGTTATGTGCATGTTCCATGGACCAGACAGGATATACTGTCATTTACAAATGACTTCCCGAAGTTGAGAGAAAAGCCAGTAGAATGGTACAGACAAGTGGAGAGATTTGTGAAAGTTTCAAAAGTGTTGTGGATAGACTTAGATGGATTGTTTGATATAGTAGTGCCAGCTGATTTGTGGACAGAATGTAAGATTACTATTGATTGGCCAACTGTAGAATATCCAAGGGATGCTAAAACAGGAGCGCCAGGACCAGAAGTGATGAGGAAGTATGACCAAGTAATTACCTTTTGAAGAATAAGATTCCACCAAAAGAAACAGATTGGGTAAAAATAGACAGAACAACGCAGGAAAGTAAAGAGTCAGTGCATGCTTATTATGAAAGGCTGTTGTTGGTTTTCAAACAGTATAGTGGTTATGAGACACTAAATGAGAAGGATATGAGTCATTTTGTATATAGATTTGTGTATGGATTGAAACCAGAGATAAGTGAAATGATTAAGCAGCATATGATTTGCTGGCAGAATAGCACAGTTGATGAGGTTTTGAGATATGCTAAGTATTGCAGTGATGATATTGAGAGTAGACAGCGTAAATTGAAAGAAAAAGCCATGTGGGCACAGGTGAAAGTTGCAGAGAAGCAAGAAGCTCAATTGAGTAATACCGGTAATGAAACAGGACAGGTTAGATCTCGACCAAATATAGGTAAAGGACAAATGAGTATAGATGAGGCAAAGAAAAAGTGGCCATGCCACAACTGCGGAAAGCTAGGGCATTGGAGAAACGAGTGTAAATTTCCTCCAAAACAAAGGGGCCGATTCTGATGCGGGTTGGAAAAGCTTCCCGACCGAATCGGTTGAGAAATGGTGACCGACCCACTCGGTTCGGGAAAGTCCGACTGGAGGAGTAGGATGCATCCGGATGCTTCCAGATACGATCTGGTTGAACTCCCATTGACTTCAATGGGAACATTTGTTCCTAACCGCATCACAATTGGGCCCTCGGTCGGGAAGACACGTTCCCGATCCGATTTGGAAGGAGCAAATGCCGTTAGGAGGCCTTCCTAACCGCATCAGAATCAGGCCCTCGGTCGGGAAGCTTTTCCAACCCGCATCAGAATCGGGCCCTTAATGTGGAAAATCAATCATTAAATTCACAGGTGCAGAGTGAGGTAGTTACTCAACAAGGTCAGGTGCCACAACCACCACTTCCCAAGAGTGTTAACCAACAGAAATACAGTGCAGAAACAGGATTCTACGGAGCAGAACAGGTAACACAGTTGCTGCGTGCAGCTGCAATTTCTCAATATTGGTTACGACAGGATGAGGATGACACGGATGAAAGTTTCTGACGGTGCCTAGGAGAGGGGGAAGAGTGCGTGCTTGGCGCAACTCTAGAGGTAGATCAGTCTGGTCCATTTGTGGATGGAGAAGTGAATGGTGCAAATGTAACATTCCTTGTTGACACTGGAGCTACCCGTTCTACTGTTAGGTCAGTGGAAATTCCAAACCTTCCTCTCTCAGGTGAACATATCCAAGTAGTTGGAGTTTCAAATCAGCAAATTAAGACGCCTCTTACTAAATTAGTGGAGGTAAGAATTGGTCCATTTAGTGAAATGCACCGATTTGTGGTATGCGATTGTAGTCCCTTGAACCTTTTAGGACGCGATTTATTGTGCAAGATGAATTGCACTATCTATTGTACCCCAGACGGAATTGCATTTCAGACCCCGGATGAAGATGTGCTGTATAAAATGACAATGGTGAATTTAGAACCAGAAGTAAATGATTTGTTTCCTGTATTTGATGCAGAGAAAATCCCAATTGAATTGAAAAAGACAGTGAAAGAAGAAGTGTGGGACTTTACAGGAGAAGATGTAGGATTAATGAAAGAAGTAGATCCCGTTAAAATAACAGTGAAAGAGGGAACGAGTTACCCAAATACGCCCCAGTATAAATTGACACCAGAAATAATTGAAGGAATAACGCCAGTAATAAATAAAATGATTGAACAAGGGATTCTAAAAGAAATCATGAGCAGTCCATGTAATTCGCCAATAATGGGACTGAAAAAGCCAAACGGAACATATAGAATTGTACAGGATTTAAGGAAGGTAAACAAAATTGTTGTGCCTTGTTGCCCAATAGTACCGAACCCTGCTGTGATTCTATACCAGATTCCACGTGAAGCAGAATGGTACACAGTAATTGATTTATGTCATGCATTTTTCTCTATTCCATTGCATCCAGATAGCCAGCCATTATTTGCGTTTAGGTTTGGAGAGCGTATTTTGGCATGGTGCCGAATTCCTCAAGGGCACACAGAAAGTCCCTCAATCTTTAATCAGATTCTAAAGAAATCGTTGGAAGATTTAAAAATGCCAGAAAAGTCAGTGATGGTTCAGTATATTGATGACCTACTGGTGGCATCAAAAACGAAGGAAGCATGTGTCAATGATACAATTGCTTTGCTGAATCATTTAGCAAAAAGAGGACATAAAGTGTCCCCATCAAAATTGCAGTTTTGTCAACAAGAAGTCCAGTATTTAGGGCATAAAATTG
Organism: Calotriton arnoldi; assembly: GCA_963921515.1. NCBI lineage: Eukaryota > Metazoa > Chordata > Amphibia > Caudata > Salamandridae > Calotriton > Calotriton arnoldi. The sequence goes on from CAWUFW010001537.1 coordinate 816,585, forward strand.
AGAAAGGAGTGCGAAAGGTAACGACTGAAAGAATAAAAATGATTCAAGGAATGAGAGCACCAATGACGCAAAGAGAGGTTAGAATGTTTCTGGGAATGGTTGGATATTGTCGACAATGGATAAGCGGTTTTTCGCTGATTGCTAAACCGTTGCAAAAACTGACAAAGAAGGATGTTAAAGATCCTTTTGAAATGAATGATGAAGAAATGAAAGCATTCAGAGAGCTGAAAAAGAAATTGTGTGAGGCTCCAGCATTAGGAATGCCTGACTATGAGAAAGATTTTGAGCTGTATTGCAGTGAAAGAGATGGATGTGCATTTTCAGTTTTGGTACAGAGACATGGAACTATGAAAAGACCCATTGCATATTTTTCAGCTGTTTTAGACCCTGTAGCGAAAGCGTTGCCTGGATGTTTGAAAGCAGTTGCTGCTACTTGTGTGAGTCTGGAACAGAGTGAAGGCATAGTGATGGGATATCCACTGAGAGTATATGTTCCCCATTCTGTGGAAATTCTCTTGACAAGAACGAAAACCCAATACATGACACATAGTCGACTGACTAGGTATGAAAAAGTAATTTTGAGTGCAGATAATGTGACCATTGACAGATGTATGAATGTGAATCCTTCGACATCATTACCAGATGAAGAGAGTATAATTGAAATAGATGAAGTAGATCACGATTGTCTGAATGTGCTTGAATATTGTACAAAACCAAGGTCAGACATACGAGATGAGCCTTTAAAGGAATCAGTTTATATTCTGTTCGTGGACGGCTCATGTTTGAGAACAAATGATGGAGTTCTAAGTGCAGCAAATGCGGTTTGCACAGTAGCAACTGTAATGGAAGCATCTTGTCTGAAAGGGATACGGTCTGCCCAAGTCGCAGAACTAGTAGCTCTGATTCAAGCATGCAAGTTGGGAAGAAATGTACGGGTTACGATTGTGACAGATAGCCAGTACGGCTTTGGGGTGGTGCATGATTTTGGTCAGATTTGGTCACAAAGAGGTTTCTTGACGTCTGCAGGAACGCCAATTAGAAATGGAGATTTTGTGAAAAAGTTGCTTGAGGCGATACAGCTGCCTAAACAGATTGCTGTTGTAAAGTGCAATGCACATAAAAATGGGGAAGACTACATAACTGTTGGTGATAAATATGCTGACGAGATTGCACAGTACTGTGCAAAGAATGTGGTTTCTTTAAACAAAAGTCGAGAAAGAGAGCATATTTCTTGTCCTTTGCTTTATACTAACCCTGTTGAGACATGGGATGAGGTGAGACAGTTACAGGAAGCCGCAGATGAGGAAAAAGATACATGGATAAAAGCAGGATGTAGAAAACATGAAGAAAATGATGTTTGGGTTTACAGTGATGAAAGACCAGTTATGCCTGATAGCATGATTTCTGACATGGCACGGATGTACCATGGACAAGCCCATATTGGGAGAGATTCAATGATCAGACTTTTTAGACAAACATGGTATAATCCAAAATTCAGAGCCATAGCTGAGAGTCTTTGTCAGAGATGTCTTATTTGTCAACAGTTAAATCCAGGAAGGAAGACAGTAGTGAGTCTAGGAACAATAGGACGAGAAGGAGGTCCGTTCACTAGAATGCAAATGGATTTTATTGAAATGCCACCTTGCAACAGACTAAGGTATGTCCTAGTGGTCGTCTGTTTGTTTTCCCGTTGGGTGGAAGCATACCCAACCAGAAGGAATGATGGAATAACGGTAGCAAAACTTATGCTGCGAGAATTCATTCCGAGGTATGGTTTTCCAGTCACGATTGAAAAAGATAGAGGAACACATTTCCAAAATGAATTAGTTAAACTGATTTGTGAAGCACTTAGTATTAAACAGAAACTGCATTGTGCATACAGACCAGAGGCTTCTGGAATAGTAGAGCAAGTGAATGGAACAATTAAGAACAGGTTAGGAAAAATGTGTCAAGCTACAGGACTCAAATGGCCAGATGCCTTGCCATTAGTTTTAATGACAATCAGAAGTATTCCGGAAAGGAAAACTGGACTCAGTCCCCATGAAATAATTATGGGACGAGCAATGAGACAAGCACAAGTATCTGTCAACAAACTACTGACTATAACTGATGATCTAGTGCTGGATTATTGCAAAGGATTGGCTGATGTGGTGCGTTCTGTGTTTCATCAGGTTTGACTGGATGCGACCACTCTTGAAAGAAAACCAGCTCACGACTTGAATCCAGGAGATTGGGTCCGCATAAAAGTCCACAGGAGAAGAAACTGTTTGGTTCCTCGCTGGGATGAACCACAACAAGTGATCCTGGTGACAACCACTGCAGTCAAGTGTGCAGGAGTGAAACACTGGGTGCATGCCAGTCACACCATCAGAGTTCCAGAACCTGAAGATCGACATGTGAGTCGACATCTGGAAGTATTGGATAACAGTTCAGCATCAGAAGCAGAAGAAGAAACAAACAGTGTGCCAGAACCTGAAGATCGACCTGTAAGTCGACATCTGGGAGACCCAACTACAAGTGCAACGACAGAAGAAGTAGAGGAAATAGCTGAAGTTCCAGAACTTGAAGATCGACCTGTAAGTCGACATCTGGAAATATCAGATACCAGTTCAGAATCTGATACAGATCATTCGGATTGTGAAGAAATTCTAAAAAGAAATTGGAAATTTGAAAGCATAAGAGAAGAAACTGAGCCAGAAGATAGTAACAGTGATCAACCAAGTACAAGTTGTGGTGAGAATCCTTCGGAGATAATATTAATAGATGAAGAAGGGAGAGTTTCAAGCAGAAAATTAGAAAATTCGGAAGAACCCCGAGGAGCAATAGGGACAAATAGTCAAACAAAAGAACAGGGAAATTTAGAAGCAGATAGAGAGACTGACACAAATTCGGAAGAACCTCGAGGAGGGACAGAAATAGGTGAACGAAGGAAGATAAGAAAAGAACCACAAGTAGAGGAAGAGAATAAAATTATAAGTTTCAAAATAAGAGGCAATAACGAAAGAATTGAAACAGAGTCTGAAGAAAGTGGAGAAGAAAGAAACCAAAAACTAGAGTCAAGAAAAAGAAATTGGAAAACAGAAAGAGAGGAAAAAGGAAGTGAGGCAAAAAGGCCAAGAAAAGGAGACAATTGGCCCAACGAAGTAAGAAAATTAAGATACAGAATCATAAGGTTAGATGGGAAAAGTGCTGAACAAGTGAATGAAATAACAAGTCAGAGAGAGCAAGAAAAACAAGGTGGAAAACACTTGCAGAAAACGAAAAGAGTAAAAAAGGTAAATCCGAAGTATAGATCGCCTGAATGGTTGTATCTTGCTTTGACTGATAACAAAGAAGAAAAGAACACTCACGAGAACCCAGAACAAAGAAACCTAATGGGTGAAGGTGAGGTGCAACAAACCTGAAGAAGTTTAAACAGTTTCTACCGGACTTGACAAAACACTGGATCTGACGAATTTCTACCGGATATGACAAAGAAAGAATTCTGAAAAAGAATTAAAAGAAAGTACCAAGCAAAGACAAAACATTGGAGTACAGAGTGGCAAATAAGTCATTTCTGAGATGTAGTGACACAATTTTCAGGAAAATAAATAAATAAATAAGGTTATAAAACAAAATGGAGAATACTAGAGATAGAAAATGTAAATGTGAGTTTTTAAGTAGATGGTGTAAGATGTGCTGCTTTTGTACAGGATTATTAATGACAGTATGGGTGGTTTTAGCAATCACTATTCCAATTAGTTTAGCTGTAGTAGAAACGTCTAATAACACTGAGAAAGAAAAAGGAGCTAACACTCAAGAACCAGTTATTTTAAAAAGTAGTGCAGAATTACACAAGGACAAATCGATAACAGATTTTTCTAAAAATGTTTTTACTAAATTATTATATGAGTATGTAGAAACAATGGATGTAAGAGATTGCTATGTTTGTATGCAGTTGCCTGCATCTGTAGCAGAGGGTGTGATTTATCATCACCTCCCTTTGACGTATGGAATAACATGTAGGGGCCGATTCCGATCTCGGCCGGTAGTGCTCCGAATCGGATTCGGATTCACCGGATCCGATTCGGAGCCCTGTTTCCCGACCGAATCGTACGCGGGTCCGGCCGAGCGAGTACGATGCAAGCACCCGCGAAATCGCCGACCGACTCGAACGCGGCTTCAACACGCTCCGACCGACTCGCATGGACACAACTCGCACTGCGCTATGGAGACGTTTCCCGGCCGGGTAAGTATGATGCGCGCCGCGAGCAGTCCGATCGACTCGCGCCGTCCGGGTCGAAAAAGCTGTCGGAGTCGGACTTTGGGGGTCCGCGTCGGACCCCCCTGTATGCGTAGGCGCGCGAGTCGCACACAGGGGGGACCCATGGGTCCCCCCTACCTGTGCATGTACGGCGCGAAGCGCATGGACGCGTACACGCTGTAGGAGGCGCCCTTGTCCGCCTCGCACCCATTGAGTCAATGGGAGCCCGCGTACGCGTTGTACAACAGGCTCCCATTGACTTCAATGGGAGTCCGACCGACTCGAGTCCGACCGACTCGAGTCCGATTGCATGCGTGCGCATCGTACTCGTTCGGTCGGACTGCTAGGGTCCGATTCGGTCGGAATTCTCTCCGGGTCCGGCTCGGTCGGAGAGAATTCGGCCCGAATCGGAATCGGCCCCGTAGTGTCTTAGCAAGTTTATTTTATAAAACAGGTAGATTAGAATATTATTACACTGACATAGATAAGATTTTTGCGAAAGTTTCTGTAGTTCCCGAGCTAAACAAAATAAAAGAGGGAAAAACGTTTGGTGAATATTTTTTAGAAGATAAGATTTTAACATTAGATAATATCATTAGGTACAACCTTACCTGTGAGTTAAAGAAGGAAGAAAAAGTATTTTTAGAGATGGTTGAAGAGAGAAGAGTGAAATTTCAAAGAAAAGTGATAGAAGAGACAAAAACACCTCTTTGGGCGTTTGAGGAAGACAATCATGACAAGAAAAAGACAAATGCAGCTATGACTCTGGATTGTCCCCAACAGGGAAGGTTGTGCATTAGAAGAAATAAGACAAGATATGACAATTATTTTGTGGGTTCCAGTATTTGTCATGACAATTATCAAATTTTAGGCGGATGGGGATTCAAAGGGGGAAAAGATCCAATATTTCCAGGGATCTATTATGTTTGCGGTAATAGGGCTTATTACAGGTTACCGGACCATTGGTATGGGTCATGTTATTTAGGCCTGGTTTTTCCCAAAATTTTCCATATGGACAGAAAAGAAAAAGGAACACACAGAATGATAAACACCTTTACACGTAGAAAAAGGGAAAGTTTTTCAGAAATAGTAGGTGATATTTTTGGTGCATTGATACCAGCAGTGGGAATATCTTTGAATGCATTTAGAATTCGGAAATTATCCACAGTGGTAGATCGTTTATCTACAGATACTGCTGGAGGGTTCTTGATGGTAAATACCGAGATGGTTGCCATGAGAGCTATGGTGATGCAAAATCGACTTGCCCTTGACATTCTTTTGGCAAAAGAGGGTGGAGTCTGTGGAATGCTGAAAGTCCAACATTGTTGCACTTACATTCCGGATAAAAGTGAAAATATACAGAAGTATATAACAAATATTACAAGTTTGCACAAAGAACTTGTTCCACTGGAGGTTGAAAGTGCATGGGGAAAACTTGGTAAAGGGTTTTCTTCAGTAATAAATTGGTTAACAAGAATGAGTGGATTAATAATAGGAAAGTTATAATAATAGCAACCATGATAATATTAATAATTTTAGTACTGAAGCTTGTAATAACATGTATAAAGAGAAGAAGAAGACGAAATAAAATAGAAAAAGAAAACATGATAAACAAGGAGAGAGAGAGAGAAATGGGTGAAATAGAGTTAGAAGAAATAAAAGAGAACATGTACAAGAAGACGAAGAGACAAGTTGAAAGGGATACAGTTGTGTAAACTAACAAAAGCAAACGGATAAAAGATATATGCTGTCTGAAAGAATTGTATAACTTGGGTTTTGTGGTGATATTAAAAATCACCAAAGGGGGGAGTTGATGGAGCAGGGTAAATGAAAAAATTTCAACCTCCAAATAATTTTCGTAAAATAATTAATAAACATGTTCGTTTAAGTAAATAACCAACAATGTATGTTACATATAAAAGGGTTAAAGGTAACACGCTATTTTGTGTGCAAAATAATCAACTTATAATTGTTTACGTGCCTAACATAACATAATATTTGCGTACTAATTAAATAATAAATGCATGATCTGTGCTTTTAAATAAAACGTGTGGTTGCAAAATAAAGCGATGGTAAGTAAGGGACGGCTTTATATGTTGCTTTTTTGCTAGGTAATACCTGATTGGGGTACGTAGAAAGACGGGAGGGAAACGAAAGGGTTTATATTCTTTATTTTAACAATATTTTGTTTATCTTTGAAAATAGTGCGCTTTAGGCCTGTTGAGCAGCGATATAAAATGGCCGCCATAAAGCTAGAGTACGCATGTCCAAGAAGCCGTGTGGTAGAGGAGAGAGGCTGGGGAAAAGGATGACCACGTGTTCGTGCTCAGAGGCTAAGATGGAAGTATGGTCAAGGCTATTGTGACCTTTCTGAGCAGATGTGTGCCAAGATGATCAGCAAGAAGCGTGAGAAGTCAAACTGAATAAATGGACGGAACTGTTGAATCTAAAAAGTAGCAGAAAAAGATACAAATTGGACTGATCGAAGAGGATGAGCAATGTCATGAACTGTGGGAAACGATGCAAGCATGGACAGTCCACAAGGAACTGGTTAAGACAAGGAAGTTTGATTAAAATGTATATGGGCCTGAGTGAACCAATGAGAAAGAATCACGCCATGAAGATGCAACATTTTATTCAGTAAGCTAGAATTAGGGTATAAGAAGACCTACTCTTGGTGGGAGGGGTTAGATGCTGGAGAGTGAGATGCTGGAGAGTGAGATGCTGGAGAGTGAGATGCTGAAGAAGTTAGATGCTGTAGATGGGTGAAGTTGCGGTTGCTGATGCTGACGAGCTGATGCTGCTGTTGCTATTTTTTATTTCCAGTTGAGTATAAGATGCTGCTTTAGGAGAACCTTTTTATTCCTGATAGATTTTTCATTTAGAACTATTAGATTTTTCCAAGACAGATAGATTGATCTTTTAGAGTTCTTACTATGACAACCTTATTTTTCCGTCTAATAGATATGCATTGCAATTTCAATTTATTCTTATATTGATGATAAATGTAATAATCTGAATAATAAGCTTAACCTCATTTCTTGCTTCGAAACTTTATATAAACTTTATTATTCTTTAAACAAATGACTCAGTGATTCTTTAGCTCAATGATTAAGGTAAATTGATAAAGAGTTTATTGTGATTGAGCTGGTCTTAATCACCATCAACTGATTCCTACTAGTTGGTCCATCGACCAATGAGCGGAATACCTTAAAGCAAATGAGAAACATTATGTCATGTTAAAAGAGGTATCCCGTCTCCTTCCAGCGAATCGTTTTCTCCTAGGTTAAGGACGGAGGAAATCCAGGGAATAAATGAGTAAGTGAATGTATGTGCGGTGTTATGGGCCCCACCATCATATGGATATAGTTTGTGTGTTGGAGGAATAGTTGCACCTGGATGACCGAAGCATATAGGAGAATAATTTTTATTGTTAGCGCTGGATCACCTGGCAGGCTGAAATAGGCCCTATCGACAATGATGACTGGAGGGAGGCTCTGGAGTCCCCCAGAAGTGCTGCAATCTCCTCACGAATGCATTTGATACAGCTAAAATACCTGCATAGAGTATACTATACCTGATTGAGGCTTTATAGGGCTGGGATTATTGCGACCCCAACGTGTCTAGGCTGCCGGGTGGAGGAAGCCACTTTTATTCACACGCTATGGACATGTCCGGCTATTGACAGGTTCTGGAGGGGTGTCCACAGATGCTTAGCCGAGGTACTGGGGAGAACCATACGCAGTACACCACGGCTAGCGTTATTACACATTGCGATGGACATGGGGGGCAACAGATACAAACATCACCTACTGTTCTTGAGTTTGACCTTGGCCAAACAACACATAGCCAGCTCTTGGAAAGCACCCTCCCCACCCTTGTTGGGGTCTGGCAGCGGGGACTAGATTTTTGCATGAGATTGTAAGAACCTGTATTTAAAGCCCGGGGATGTCCTCAAAAACACATATGCATATGGCAACGGTGGGCGGACTTCCGGGGAATTGTCCTGACCCCACCGACTCCACAGCCCACAATGTTGGAACTAGAGAATCTGCCCCACGTCTAATGTTGTTTTTATGTGTACTACCACTGAGTAGAGGATGAGGATGGTTTGCCGGGACAACACCCAGGGACATGGTTATTTCTTAAGGATATTACTCCTCTCCACTTTTATCGTAGCTGGTTTTCTTTTTTTTTTTCTTGTGTTTATGTTGTTAAAATACAAAAATGCTATTCATGCTTACATATGCCAATGCTATATCTTGTTGGTACATGTATAAAACGGCTCTTGTAGCATGATGTTGGCAAAAAAATCCAATAAAGTATGTTTATAAAGAAAAAGCGACGCTGCTATAAATGCCTGGCCACCACAAGCCAGTTATTCCTGTGGTTACTTTTCTGACACCTCCTGCTTGAAACCCAAAACCTCAACAGGATCACGAGGCCCTGCATTCCCGGTACACATTCATACTGAACATTGAGATCAAGCAAGTTTTTGCCATTCTGCTCCACAGGAGGTTTCAGTCCTCCGTGGGCTCACCTTCGGACACCTGTGTTATCGTTTGACAGGTGTATCGCCTCAGTCAAACTCCTCAACTGCCACTGTCCCTGGAGCGGGTCTCACCCGGTGTGTGGCAGGCCCATGGGGCTCACACCTCCCGCCTCACCAGTAAGTGAAAACATGACAAGAATAGTGATATTTCACCAGCTCCCTGAGGGCCTTCCACTTAACCTCTCATCTCATGTGTCTTCGCAGTGCCAGACTGGAGTCAAGCTCAACAGGGCCTTCTTTCCCCACTGATTCTGCCAAGCCCATTACCTTGGCTATGGTTTCACTAGATAGTAGGTAGAGACAGTGGGAATCTCATTCATCTTTTTATGCACGTCTCTAATTAGATGATGAAGCATATGGTTCAGTGGCGGCTGGTGAATTTTAAAGGGGTAAGGCACAAATGTCATCAACTAACTTTAGCTAGCGAGCAAATCAAGCCAGCATGACCTTTTCAAGAGGTTATCTCCCATGTCATTTTAGGGAGGAAAAAGTGCTAAATGTAACATTTTATAGAATAATGTTGAACAAAATTGCCTAAAAATCCAGAACTTCCGAAGGGATGTCCCTGAAAGATTCCAAAGATTATCATGTGGAATCAAATGTGCCTTCTCAGGGGTGTTGACAGCCAGCCTTCCTTAAATATGTGTAAGCTTCACAATGAAATATGTGGCAAAGCACCTCCTGGGCTGCTTTATTTACAATCACAAACTTTGCTCGAATTGAATTTCGATTGCTGCTTGTTAGATGGATGCACTGCTTGCTTTGCCAACCTCTGCTATTAGCAAGCCATTTTATTTTTCCTGCGTACTTAGGGGTCGATTACGATGGCGGAAGGACCGCCTCTGCATGGCTGGCAGAGGCGGTCCTTCCGTTCGCCGACCACGAGTTTCCAAATTAGGATGGCGGGGGAATCTCACCGCGACCGTGGCAGTCGCAAAGACCGTCCTCCACAGAACCGCCACAAGCAATCCTCTGGATTGCCTGGCGGAGCGGTCTTCACCGGTAAAATGGCGGCGCTGCCTAGCAGGCACCGTCCGCCAAATTACGATGAAGGCTGGCGGGGATTGGGTTTGGAGGCCCGTTGCGGGCCCCCCTTGTGTTGGGGGAGGCCAGGGTGCACTTGGTGGGTACCCATGGTACCCCCCTACATTTCACAGCACTACGTGGCAGGCACCGTGTGGTGCCTGCCACATAGTGCTGTGAAATGCACAACATGGCATTTTCGCATCGCGGCGGGTGCTGCTGTCAGCAGCAACCGCCGCAATGTTAAGATGCAGGATCTGACCGCCACGGTGGCGGTCGCATCCTGATCCGGTGTGCGGGACCGCCGCATGTATGGCGGACGGTCCCGGTTTACACTAGGATGGCGGACGGACTCCAGTCCGTCCGCCATCCTAATGAGCCCCTTAGATTGAAAGGGAGGATAAAAAGGCAGGGTATGGAGGCATAGCAGAGAGGTTTTCAGCAGGCATCACTGCACATTGCACTACAGCCTTTTTGCTCAAACGTGCCCTTTCTTAGCCCAGAGCACTGCAGCAGATGGTTTTGTCTACCAAAACTGCGTATAGATCAACTCCTGCCATTACTGTGTATCTGTTTGTCTGCAACTAGCCTTACTAGCGCTTAAGTCTTGCTGTTTAAATAAACTGCAATCAATTAAATAATGAAGTATGTTGCTGTGCAGAAATATATTTGAGGCTCTCTTTCAGAATAAAATAGATATTGACTTAATCCCATTTCTTTATATGTTTTGTATTTCCTATGTCAGGGAATTACTTCACTAAGTACGTCTGAGACCCAATTTCAATGTGCTTACAATTATGCATTCATAGATCCAGAAAGGCTGAGCTACACACATTTGCTCATACACAGTTCACTTTGCGCTTTTAATTCGTTTTCACTCTTTCTCTATCCTTTTCTTTCATATGTCACACTGCTCCCTCCTCTCTTACTAGTCCCTTCTTATGGGCAGGATACAAGGTTAGAGGCATTAAGGAGAAAGGGAACATTTAACTAGGGCAGCGACAAGGGGGGTCTCACCTGAGAAAAGCACTGCTTACAGCATGGCCACTTTTGCATGCTGAGCGCCAGTCGTCTCCTCGTACCATGTGTCTCTTCATTCCCTCACACTCCAGGCAATAACCGTTCGCCCCTTTCAGTCACACTCAGCCGCATGATGAAAACTCCAAATTACGCTTCCAGACAACGCAGAACACTGACGAGGGCTAAAATGTCTTACAGCTGATGCATCTAATTTAAATGTTTTACTCACCCCTGGTATTCCTACAGCGATCCTGTTGAATACTTTCCCTTATAGCATGACATCTCGGCAGGGAGATCTCCAAGCTCTGTGCTCAATCAATCAATCAATCAGGGGATTGTAAAGCGCGCTACTCACCCGTGAGGGTCTCAAGGCGCTGGGGGGAGGGGTAAGCAGCTCCGTTCAGTCGAAGAGCCAGGTCTTGAGTGTCTTCCTGAAGATGTTCAGAGAGGGGGCTCGTCTGATGTCGATCGGGAGCTCGTTCCAGGTATTGGCAGCGATGTAGGAGGTAAGTAGTCATAATATCGAGTATAAAATATCGTTTTGACATAATATCGAGTTAAAAATATCGTAAGTAAAAAATATCGATGTCAAAAATATCTATGTATAAAATATCGATTTTGTGTGCTGTAAAAAATATCGTTGTAAAAAATATCGATTGTCAAAATATCGTCAGTAAAATATATCGTTTTACTAATATATTTTTTTATTGTGTTAAATGTTTGTAAATGATATAATAATTGTGAAATCAATTTAAAAAAATTGTATAATAATTTTTAGGAGCGGGATGTTGGGTTTATAGGGGATAAGGGTGGGGAGTGTTTTAAAAAAAATTGGTTAAAATTTTAAAAATTATTTTAATTTTTAAAATGAATGTATAATATTTTAATAGGGGCGGGATGTTGGGTTAATAGGGGATAAGGGTGGGGAGTGTTTTAAAAAAAAAAAAATTAAAATTTATTCAAATTTAAATTTTTGATAATTAATTTGTCATTTTTTTTGGGTTCAAAGGGGATAAGGGTGTTTTAAAAATGTGAAATTTAAATTTTATTACATTTGTAAATTTAGATACATTATTTGTAATATTGTTTTAGGAGCGGGATGGTGGGTTTATAGGGGATAAGGGTGGGTAGTGTTTTAAAATATTGAAATTTTAATTATTTAAAAAATTAAATATTTATAAATGAAATTATAAATAATTTTTAGGTGCGGGATGTTGGGTTGATAGGGGATAAGGGTGGGGAGTGTTTTTTCATTTTTTGGGGAAGAATCAAATTTTTTACTAAAATGTAATTTAATTTAAAAAAATTTATGAGTGATTTTGTGTTAGTATGGGATAATAGTGGTTTTTTTTTAACAAAGTTCTCAAAATTAAAAAAAATGTGAAATTTCAAATTAAAATTTATTTAAAAAAATATATGAGTGTAACATGGTATTTATTGTGGATAAGGGTGTTTAGTGTTTTAAAAATTTAGTGATAAAAATTTTGTTTAAATTTTAATTTAAAATTTAATTATTGGAGTACTGGGATGTTGTTTTTATAGTGGGTACAATGGAGTATGTTTTAAGTTTATTAAACATTTACAAATTAATTTTGATAATTTATTTTACATTTTTAAAATTTAATAATGAGATTAATTAATTTGTATTTAGTTATTTATAATTTTGTATTTGGTAACAATTATTAACATTTATTTGAAATTTTGGGGAATTTTTTTTGATGTTAATATTTGTATGTTTCATATATGTTTACATATATGTTAAAAATAATTTTAAATTTTTAAATACAATTTATATTTATTTATAGTAAATTATATATGTTGATATTAGGAATAGTATATTATATATGTTTAGTGTGCAGTACCTACCATGACTTTATATATTTTGGAGTGGGAATAGTAAATTATATATGTTTTGTGACCAGCACCTTCACTTATTTTATGTAGTTTGCAGTGGGAATAGTAAATTATATATGTTGTAAGTCCAGCACCTTCCCTGATTTAATGTAGTTTGAAGTGGGAATAGTAAAATAAATATATTTTTACTGTCCAGCACCTTCCCTGACATTGTTAATTGGAGTGGGAATATAAAATTATATATGTTTAGTGTCCAGCACGTCTCTGACTTATTGATAATTGGAGTGGGAATATAAAATTATATATGTTTTGTGTCCAGCAGCTTCCCTGATTTAATGTAGTTTGAAGTGGGAATAGTAAATTATATATGTTTTGTGTCTAGCGCCTTCCCTGACTTATTATTAATTGGAGTGGGAATAGTAAATTATATATGTTTAGTGTCCAGCACCTTCCCTGATTTATTGTTAATTGGAGTGGGAATATTAAATTATATATGTTTAGTTTCCAGCACCTTCCCTGCTTATTATTAATTGGAGTGGGAATAGTAAATTATATATGTTTAGTGTCCAGCACCTTTTCTAACTTATGGGCCGATTATGATTGCGGAAGGACCGCCACCGCCAGCCATGCGGTGGCGGTCCTTCCGCAATCGGACCGCGATTTTCCCCCCACCACATTACGATGGCGGAGGGAATCGCGTTCAGACCGCGGCGGACGCAAAGACCGTCCGCCACGGAACCGCCACAGGCAATTGTTGCGATTGCCTGGCGGAGCGGTCTGCATCCATGAAATGGTGGCGGTGCCTAGCAGGCACCGTCCACCAAATCACGAAGCTGTCTCCAGCCAACCTTTCCGTGGCAGATAAACCGCCATTGAAAGGCTGGTGGAGATTGGTTTCGGGGCCCCCCTTGTGTTGGGGGGAGGTGTGGGTGCACTGGGTACATTTCACTGCACCAAGTGGCAGGCACCGTGTGGTGCCTGCCACGTAGTGCAGTGAAATGCACAACGTGCTATTTTATCATTGCGGCGGGTGCTGCTGTCAGCAGCACCCGCCGCAATTTTAAAATTCAAAATGCGACCGCCATGGTGGCGGTCACATCCTGATTTGGTGTGCGGGACCACCGCATGTATTGCGGACGGTCCCGGTCACCACCACGATGGCGGACGGACTCCAGTCCGTCCGCTATCGTAATCAGCCCCTTAATGTAGTTTGGAGTGGGAATAGTTAATTAGATATGTTTAGTGTCCTGCACCTTCCCTGATTTAATGTAGTTTGGAGTGGGAATATAACTTTATATATGGTTAGTGCACAGCGTCTTCCCATACTTAATATAAGTTGGGGTGGGAATAGTAAATAATATATGTTTTGTGAGCAGCACCTTCCCTGACTTATTATAAATTGGATTGGGAATAGTAATTTATATATGTTTGGTATCCAGCACCTTCCCTGATTTAATGTACTTTGGAGTGGGAATAGTAAATTATATTAGGTTAGTCTCCAGTGTTTTCCCTGACTTTATATAATTTGAAGTGGGAGTAATAAATTAAAAAGTTTGATATTTAGCACTTTGTTTGAGTTAATGTAGTTTATAGTGGGAATAGTGAAGAATTAAAATTATATTATGGTGTAAAAAAAGATATCGTTATACATGTTTCAACAAATATAATTGTTTTTAAAGAACATTGATACAATATAAATATTTTATTATAGATACAATATTTTATAACATGTAAAAAATAACAGAAACATGTTTATTTTTTATTTATATTTTTATTTATAATGAAACATGGATCATAAGAAAGAGAAAAAGTATTTTATTTATTTAAGTATATTTATTTTATATTGTTCAAAACAGGAAAAAAATACATTTTGTTAATTGTTTACATATTACATATTTTGTACATATTTACACATTTAGATATAACATTTTTGAAAAAGAATTATTACACATTTTGTTTAAATACATTATTCTGTTGTATATTTTTGGGAAATAAGATAAGTAGTTATTAATCACTTTTTGTACAATATTTAAAACATATAGGGGTCTATTAGGATGGCGGTCGGAAAACCACTCTGACCGCCATGGTAGCGGAAATCAACTGCCTGCCGGTACCGCGGCAAAACCGCCAGTCAGATTAGGATCAACCGCCCAAAAATTCCGACCGCGGCGGAAAGAGGCAACAAAAAACCGCCCGCAGCGGGCGGAGCTGGTGAAAAACCGTCCGCGACGGTCGGATTCGCGGCGGAAACACACAAAACCGCCGCCAGGCACGCGGAGTAACTGCCCGTGAAATTAGGATTCCCCCGATGTGACAGCGGTACGTTCCGCAGTTTACGACCGCCGCGGATGCATACAATGATGAATGGGAGAGCCGGCAGAAGGGCTGTAACATAGCCACCGCTATGGACGCTCCGTGGCAAATATGGCGGTCGACAAAAAAAACTCACAACAAGGCCACCAAGTGCACACAGCAAACTAGCCCTGCCCCCAAAAACACCTAACACACCCCAATGACACACCCCCATGGCAACTTCAAATATACAAATCACAGGACAACCCACACAACACACCTGACAGCAATACCCCATTCTGACACACCCTCATAGCTGAGTATAAAACCAGCCCCTTCCCTGACCACAATCCTTTGCAATACTCCAGAAGTGAAGGGCCAAACACCACAGCTGAAAGGAGAGGCAAATCAACACACCATCACTACACACACACACCACACACATCACCACCACCACCACCACCACTTCCACACCTGCACCTCTAACCCCTTTGCACATCACACACAATACACATCACCACCACCACCACCATTTACACACCTGGACCTCTAACCCCTTTGCACATCACACACCATGGCACCACAGAAAATGCCCAAATTCACAGAGAGTGAGTTGACAATCATGGTAGATGAGATAATCAGAGTAGAACCACAATTGTTTGGTAACCTGGTCCAACAGACACCATTAGCCACCAGAACGCAAATGTGGGTAAGGATAATTGACAAGGTCAATGCAGTAGGGACCACCCCGCGCAACAACCAGGAAATCATGAAGCGGTGGCATGACCTGAAGAGTGTTGTCAAAAAGAAGAGGAACAAGAACCATGAGCTGGCTCAGAGGACTGGCGGTGGCCCTCCCATTCCACCAAGAACATTCACTGCATGGGAGGAGAAGGTGCTTGCCATACTGCATCCAGAGAAGAGTCTCACAGGAATAGCCGGGGGAGAGCAGGCTGGTAAGTAACAACAAATGTATGCCATTACACTGCTATGTACTGTCCTGCACAACTACAAAGCTACATCTCCGAGGCCCAAGTACATTCATCTGTACCACAATACCCAACACAGGTCTCACAGATGTAACATGCACTCCATCTGAATCACCCCAAAGGCAGCCAACATTTACAGGGTTGTATGTGTCCAGGCAACCAGCACTACAACTCCCACCAGGTCCCCCTTAACCACCCCTGAGCAGGATGTAGCACTCGCCCCCACCCAGAAGCATGTGTCAGCCATTGTATGGTTCCCCCTCACCTAACAGGTAGTTAGCCATCTTCCCAGGGAGGGCTGTTTCGGGGTGGGAGGCCTGCACCACAACTCCCACCAGGCCCCCCTGTCCCACCCCTGAGCAGGATGGAGCACTCCACACCTACCCAGAAGCATGTGGCAGCCATTGTAAGGTTCACCCTCACCTAACAGGTAGGTAGCCATCTTCCCAGGGAGGGCTGTTTGGGGGTGGGAGGCCTGCACAACAACTCCCACCAGGCCCCCTGTCCCACCCCTGAGCAGGATGGAGCACTCCACACCCACCCAGAAGCATTTGGCAGCCATTGTATGGTTCACCCTCACCTAACAGGTAGTTAGCCATCTTCCCAGGGAGGGGTGTTTGGGGGTGGGAGGCCTGCACAACAACTCCCACCAGGCCCCCTGTCCCACCCCTGAGCAGGATGGAGCACTCCACACCCACCCAGAAGCATTTGGCAGCCATTGTATGGTTCACCCTCACCTAACAGGTAGTTAGCCATCTTCCCAGGGAGGGCTGTTAGGTGGTGGGAGGCCTGCGCAACAACTCCCACCAGGCCCTCTGTCCCACCCCTGAGCAGGATGTAGCTCTCCACACCCACCCAGAAGCATGTGGCAGCCATTGTAAGGTTCACCCTCACCTAACAGGTAGGTAGCCATCTTCCCAGGGAAGGCTGTTTGGGGGTAGGAGGCCTGTACAACAACTCCCACCAGGCCCCCTGTCACACCCCTTAGCAGGATGGAGCACTCCACACCCACCCAGAAGCACGTGGCAGCCATTGTATGGTTCACCCTCACCTAACAGGTAGGTAGCCATCTTCCCAGGGAGGGCTGTTTGGGGGTGGGAGGCCTGCACCACAACTCCCACCAGGCCCCCTGTCCCACACCTGAGCAGGATGTAGCACTCCACCACACCCAGAAGCATGTGGCAGCCATTGTATAACAACAACCAAACTTACAGGTCGGCAGCCATCTTCACAGGAAGGGGTGTTTGGGGGTGGGAGGCCTGCACCACAACTCCCACCAGGCCCCCCTGTCCCACCCCTGAGCAGGGTGTAGCACTCCACCACACCCAGTAGCATGTGGCAGCCATTGTATTACAACAACCAAACTTACAGGTAGGTAGCCATCTTCCCAGGGAGGGCTGTTTGGGGGTGGGAGGCCTGCACCACAACTCCCACCAGTCAACCCTGTCACACCCCTGAGCAGGATGTGGCACTCACCCCCCACCATGAAGCATGTGGCAGCCATCATAGTACACCAACCAAACTTACAGGTAGGCAGCCATTTACCAAGGTTGTTCTGTTTGTGGGTGGGAGGCCTGCACTACTACTACCACCATGCCCCCTTGTTCCACAAATCATCAAGATGGAGCACTCCCTCCAAACCAGATGCATGTGTCAGCCATTGCATTGTACACTTCAAACTAACAGGTAGGTAGCCATCTTATGCTCTCTTGACCCACCCCTGACCAGGATGGAGCCCTCCACCACACACACAGAGAGATGTGTCACAAATTCCACCCAAATGTGAAAACAGAACAGGTAAGTAGACAGTACATGCACCCAGCCATTCCTCTCAAAAAGCATGGTGCCATATGACAACACCAGCCCTCTCATCCCACAAAAATTCACACAGATCCTATTGCCACTTACAGTGTGCAGACAGCTAAGCGAATGTAACTGTTACAGCAACCAAAGTGTGACACTCCAATTCACATGTTGAAGAAAGTCTGTGCACAATCATGCACAGCACTGAATGCCATGTGTAAGTGCCATGGGGCCAGAGCATCAAGGACCATATGAAAACAAAGCAAGCATGGTCGGTAGTACAAATTGAGATTTGCACATGACATGACAAAGGTATGCATGAGATAACAATGGCCAGTTCATGCTCAGATGTAACGTCTGCCAGGCAGAGTAATCAACAAAGATGCTTCACATTAAATCGTTGTGGCGCTAGTCGTTAGATGACAACATGTCCTTGTAATCACAAAATATGGACGTGGCTCATGGTATGTGTTGACATGTCACACCATGGACAAGTAATGCATGTACCGCCACATCATGTCAGGATGCACAGTAGTGTGCAGACAAACAATGTGATAACTAGTTAACTGTGTGGTGTATAAACAGTGAATAAGATACATCTAACACCAAGCTTGAGGGGTGCACTTCAATGACCATTTCCCCTCTGTCCCACAGGCGACCAAGAACTGAGTGCAGAGGACAACAACAGCAACCTGCAGAGCCAGTCTCCACCCCCGGAACATGGACTCTCGGATGTTGACTCCCGGGATTCTGAGGACGCGGAGCTCGAAGCCGGCCCATCTGGTGTGTCAGGGCGCAACAGGTCCCAGGACCCCATTGTCTCCCCCACCACATCTGCAGCAACACCAACCTTTCCGCAGACCCCTGCTGTAACGGCCTGTGCGTCTTCCACCACCACCAGTGCTGCCTGCAACACTCTCCCTGCCCCCAGAGGATGACCACCCCACACCACCAACTGAGGAGGGCAGGGAGAGGATGCGGGTGCCTACAGTGGTGAGGCAACAGGTCTGTGGCAGCAGGGCAGGTGGGAGGGCAAGGGTCAATCAAAGACAACCGGACACTGGGACCGAAGCCCTGGACAACATCAACAGAGTCCTTGGGGCCTATGAACGGGCCCAGGGACGAACGGCCCGGGCTGAGGAAGATTCACACGAGCTCCTCCTGCTGATGAGGTCCATGGACACCCGCATGGGCCAAATTGTGGACCTCTTGGGCCAGCTAGTGGCGGTACTGAGGGACAGGCCAGCGCCACAACCAACACCTCCACCTCCCTCTGGTGGCCCGCAGGATGACAGTTCACATCCTCCCCTGCGGACACAGAGAGGGGTGAGTCCTCAGACCCCACTGGCCCGCAGCAGAGGCCCCCCCGTAAAACGACCAAGGGGGCGTCCCAAGAAATCCCAGGGAGGATCACGTGGCAAAGCACCTGCCAAACACCAGTCACGGAGCTAGCCATGATGGCAACACTCTTCAATACTGCATTGACTTTTTGGACTGTCCTTACCCACACTGCCTTGTGAATGGCATCTGTCTGTTGGACTGGGTCACCACATCAATGTGGTGACTACTCGATTGTCTCATGTACTATAACTGACAACTCACTGCTTCACTAATCACCTTATTGTAAATATTCACCCCCCTCACATGTCCCCATTGTAAATAAACACTCCTTACACACACATGTCGTTGTGTCTGCTCCGTGTTTATTCCAGGAAGTGCAGTCTTCACCATGATTACAATGTACCTGGAGTATGGAATGTATGTAGGCAAGGAGAGGCTGAAGGGACCTAGGAAAACACAACAGAACAATATTCACTAGTCAGGTGTTGGCATCACAGCCATCACACAACACTTGTCATCAAGGTACTCCAATTTGCACACATTACAATGAGCAACAGTGCCGACATAAACATCCTGTAGATGTGCCAAACTACCCTGTCTCAGAAACATCGGCAGCCACCACTGAGTCAACAACCGGCTGCAGTCACAAAGCTAACATACACCTTGCCAACAACAGCGACATCATCAGACAATGGGTCTGTTGTACATTGTCACTCACCTTCAAGTGAAGTAGCGGTTGATGAGCTGTTGACGCAGGTCGACACCTTCCTCCTCTCCACTATCCTCGTCACTGGACATGGGTTGGTTTGCAGGCGGGGGCCTCGGCTGCTCATCAGCGTCCAGGAGCAGGGGTATCTCCTTGCGCAAGGCCAGGTTGTGGAGCATGCAGCATGCTACTACAATCTGACACACCTTTTTGGGCGAGTACATCAGTGCACCTCCGGTCTTGTCCAGGCAGCGAAACCGTGACTTCAGGAGTGCTCCACCACACGACGTATCCTCCCATGAGCATCATTGTAGTGGACTTCACTTGGGGTCCTGGGATTCCGCTGTGAGCTCAGCAATCAAGGACTGTTGGGATATGCAGAATGTCACACACACAGCACGCTAGTTGACTCTGCCTACTCACCCACAATCCATGCACGCTCCGGAAGCAGATTTTCCATCAGCTGTGGCACAATGCTGTTACGCAAGATATACGAGTCATGGGCCGAGCCAGGAAATTTGGCACAGACGTGTGAGATGATCATATCGGCCTGGCACACCACTTTGCATATTGATGGAATGGAAATGTTTCCTATTCCTGTAGATGTGCTCCTGTGCCTGTGGTGGAACCAGGCCAACATGTGTGCAGTCAATGGCACCAACAACATTGGGGATGTGCCCAAGTGCATAAAAATCTCCCTTCACAGCCGCCAATTCATGCCTCCTGGGGAAATGGATATATCTGTCCTTGTAGATCATCATAGCGGACAGGACATCACGTAGCACCATGCTGAACACAGGTTGCGACATCCCACCTGCGCTGGACACCGTTTACTGGAAAGAACCAGAAGCAAAAAAATGCAGAGCCGCCATCAGCGTAGACGTTGGTGTGAAAGCACCCGGATATGTCCTGCGAGGCTGCAGGTGGGGCTCCAACATAGCACATAGGTCTTGGAGGGTGTCTCGATCCAGACGGAATTTCCGTATGACCTCCTCATCCTCCATGTCTGCCAGCACTGTGAAGGGACGATGCACATTTGGTCTCCTCCTAGGTGAGATGAAAGAGGACACATGTCAATGCAATCCACCAGGAGATGTGACTGACATCTTATGTTTTGACTGACACAACGGAAACAATGACCAGCATCACAGTACACCTTACAGCACAACTTACTTGTAGGGACACCTTCAGCTACACCATCCGTACACCTGTCCACTTTTCACACAGCTAGCATCTCACAAACAATATCCGACTATGTGAATGCACAAAGGGATATGGCCACATCTTGCATGGGCAGCCCGGAGAGTAGTACCAACAGCATATGTGTGAAACTGCCACACTACTGTCTCCTACATAGCTGCTGTACCTGCCACACCTTCTTGTCTAAGTCACACAGGGCACACATCAACCACACAATGACCCAAGACTGTGCGTTTATTGACAAGTATGTGCATGAGCCAAGAAAAGTAGACAGTCAAATCTGCACATTGTGTAGTAAGACATTCGTCACTGTGAGTTGCTCAGCCCTTTCACACATTGACATGTGTACCCATTGGAGAGTCCATCACAACACTGTTCTGTGTACATGCCCAGAAAAATCACAAGTGACATGTGAGTGAGTACATGCCAATGTTTCTGACCATATATAACAACATTGTTACAAAAAACAAGGGAACCCAATATGCTATTGGTCAGAGACCTTGGGTACATTTGACTATTTTAGAGAACAGTGGTCCCTAGACAATTCGATGAAAAATAAAGTTAAATATAGACCCAGTCAGTACTATATTGTCTGTCCAGCCGGACAGTTTATTAATATACAGTGATTGTATAAAACCATTAAGACAAGAATTTACAAGCGGGACACAGCCTGCGTCCTGCTGACGTACATTTTACAAACAACATGAGGGAAGGGGTTCAGGCAAGAAAACCGTGTCTGTAATTACATTGGATATAAATACAACAGACAAATTACGTTGCGCACACCATTACAAATTAAGCATTATAATATAACCAATGTATATGGTGTACAGTTGTCGACGACGTTTCGATCCCGTTTTAAATCAGTGGGATCATCTTCAGGACATTGACAATGACATGCCTGTATTAAATAGCTCAATTACTTAAACCATACAATGAAGGCGAGAAAGAATTAGGGAAAAGGAGGGGGGAAAAAAGGGGGAGAAAAAGACAAAAATTATGTAGAGAGAGAGAGTGATACACATAAATTGATCCAATTTATTGACGTACATGAATTGGCCGTGACCAAGTAAGCCTCTAAGTAATACCAGGAAGAGGTTAAAGGAAAGATGTGGACCAGAATGCATGTGGCATGCCCTGGTGAAGGAGGATCTAGTGACTATGAAAAAGGCCGTGTCTCAAAAACAACCAGGTACGCGCCGATACGTTGCGTGAATTACAGTGGTCTCATGAGGAGAAGGCCATGTGAGACCCTGGCAAGAATTGCTAATCGTGATGACCACACAAGTAGATGCGCGAGGAAGGAAAGAAGGAGCACGCTTACTGTGAGCTGGTGTGCCTGACAATTCAAGGCAGATATGGGGGACACCATCGAGCGTGTTAAATCAGCGCCTAATTATGAAGGGAGAATTAAGTTAACAAAGAATACAAGGGGGCTGGGTTAAGGTGCAAGGCATGGGGGGTCCTTACCAACAAGGATTAGGTGAGCCGCGATGACTGCGGGGACCGCAACAATTAACGGAGCAACCTAAAAGAGAGGGTTCACATGAGTG
This sequence comes from Calotriton arnoldi, assembly GCA_963921515.1. Lineage (NCBI taxonomy): Eukaryota > Metazoa > Chordata > Amphibia > Caudata > Salamandridae > Calotriton > Calotriton arnoldi. Next base: position 839,161 of record CAWUFW010001537.1, read on the forward strand.
GGGTTACCACAGCAATGGGGCTAAGTATAATCAGCAACAAGCAAGGCAGAGCTTACCTTAATAGGGAGCGTGCCAAACCTTTGCTGAGCAAAGACTGTTCAGAATTGGATAGTTGGTGAGTAGTAAGGTTAAAAATAGGCAATAGAGAAGTGGAGGCGGACTCTTCAATATCAGTTACCATTGGTAATGCTGCCGGCGTGTGTGCCTTTCGCCCGGGGGGTTGGGCCATCGTTGCTGTTGTTTGACTTTTCCTCTCTTGGGTGGTTCTGTGTGACCACGTCCTAAAAAAGGTGTCCTATTTGAGGTACTCGGACCTTCTCCTGCGTCTGAATTATCTGACGATTCAGCCGAGGTATCAGAAAAGCCCACAAGGTTCTGTCGTCTGTTGAAGCGACCCCACGGTCTTTGAGTTTGGGGATTGCTATATGACCTATTAATGTAGAAGTCCTTAGCTAGATAAGGATATGCGCGCTCCTGAGTGAAGCTTTTAATATCCTTTCTCACTTTATTTGCTTTTTTGTTTTGCTCGAGTCTATGAAATTCGTCTACACTCTTTTGTACTTCCTCTAAGAGTTTTTTACCTTCAATCAAAGGTGTGTTATCTTGAATCTGTTTTTCCAGATCTGTAATTTCTACCGTAAGTTTTTTAAGTTCTTCACTAGCTATATCGATACCCAGCACCATCCAGTGCCTGGAACAAGTGGTACCGATATAGCTAAATCCTGTAATGTACTTGGAAATGTCCGTAAAGATCCCTGGAACGTTGCGGACTTGAAGTCCTGTAGGGATTATCTTGGCCTTTAAATATTCAGTTAGCATGCGTATCATTAGTTGCAAGCGAACAAATTTCTTTTGTTTTTCTCTAATTGTTCTCCTAAAGATGTGCTGGCTCCTACAGGTGTGTCATGGGAATCTGAGAGCAAGGAAGGGCCCTCTAAAATCTTGTCGATGTAGTCATCAGAGTAGAGTGGTGTGTGGTCAGACATACCCTATTGTGGACAGATAGTAAGGGGGAGGGGAGGTATAAGGGGGTGAGGCCGAGGGAGTACCCACTTGTTGAGAAGGGGATAAGAGTGCGATACCCTTGCAATCAGGAGATTGCGCTACATATTGTTACAAAAAACAAGGGAACCCAATATGCTATTGGTCAGAGACCTTGGGTACATTTGACTATTTTAGAGAACAGTGGTCCCTAGACAATTCGATGAAAAATAAAGTTAAATATAGACCCAGTCAGTACTATATTGTCTGTCCAGCCGGACAGTTTATTAATATACAGTGATTGTATAAAACCATTAAGACAAGAATTTACAAGCGGGACACAGCCTGCGTCCTGCTGACGTACATTTTACAAACAACATGAGGGAAGGGGTTCAGGCAAGAAAACCGTGTCTGTAATTACATTGGATATAAATACAACAGACAAATTACGTTGCGCACACCATTACAAATTAAGCATTATAATATAACCAATGTATATGGTGTACAGTTGTCGACGACGTTTCGATCCCGTTTTAAATCAGTGGGATCATCTTCAGGACATTGACAATGACATGCCTGTATTAAATAGCTCAATTACTTAAACCATACAATGAAGGCGAGAAAGAATTAGGGAAAAGGAGGGGGGGAAAAAGGGGGAGAAAAAGACAAAAATTATGTAGAGAGAGAGAGTGATACACATAAATTGATCCAATTTATTGACGTACATGAATTGGCCGTGACCAAGTAAGCCTCTAAGTAATACCAGGAAGAGGTTAAAGGAAAGATGTGGACCAGAATGCATGTGGCATGCCCTGGTGAAGGAGGATCTAGTGACTATGAAAAAGGCCGTGTCTCAAAAACAACCAGGTACGCGCCGATACGTTGCGTGAATTACAGTGGTCTCATGAGGAGAAGGCCATGTGAGACCCTGGCAAGAATTGCTAATCGTGATGACCACACAAGTAGATGCGCGAGGAAGGAAAGAAGGAGCACGCTTACTGTGAGCTGGTGTGCCTGACAATTCAAGGCAGATATGGGGGACACCATCGAGCGTGTTAAATCAGCGCCTAATTATGAAGGGAGAAATAAGTTAACAAAGAATACAAGGGGGCTGGGTTAAGGTGCAAGGCATGGGGGTCCTTACCAACAAGGATTAGGTGAGCCGCGATGACTGCGGGGACCGCAACAATTAACGGAGCAACCTAAAAGAGAGGGTTCACATGAGTGGGGTTACCACAGCAATGGGGCTAAGTATAATCAGCAACAAGCAAGGCAGAGCTTACCTTAATAGGGAGCGTGCCAAAGTTGCAATGGAGCCGCTTCTGCGTACTCCGTGTTTATGCCTAAGACAAATTTCGAGGACAATTATTACTTAGTGAGCGAAACAAGTAGGGGCAGTGATAGAGTCTAAAGCCTGTTCATTGGGATTGCTTACCGTGCGAGTCAAGGCTTCAGGAGCAGTCCCCGCGGATATTAACAGCCGCTAACATGGCCTTTTGCTACTCATGCCCAGGGGGTTTCGCACTCTGACGGGGATTGTTCCTTTAGCCTTGATCTGGTATATAATTACAACTTGTAAAATATTCGACTCTATTTTAGACCTTATTTTCCTTGGTTGTTTTTTGGTTAAATTCGCAATGTAATTTTACATTATACCGGCTGTATATGCATACATTGCCCTCATGAATGATGGTTCGATTTTTGTTCCAAATGGTACATAACTCATCACTTTCGCGGTGTCCCTGCATGCCCTATACCATTCTAACATGGCCGCCAAGCGAGATATCAGTTATACTAGCACCTGGTCACATGACCTTTCCCTGATCACCTGATTGTAATATTACTAGCCGCCTTCATGGCCGTGCTACCAATGCGCTGAGGATCTGCTCGCGCACGCACTCCCGCGGGGACTGCTCCTGAAGCCTTGACTCGCACGGTAAGCAATCCCAATGAACAGGCTTTAGACTCTATCACTGCCCCTACTTGTTTCGCTCACTAAGTAATAATTGTCCTCGAAATTTGTCTTAGGCATAAACACGGAGTACGCAGAAGCGGCTCCATTGCAACTTTGGCACGCTCCCTATTAAGGTAAGCTCTGCCTTGCTTGTTGCTGATTATACTTAGCCCCATTGCTGTGGTAACCCCACTCATGTGAACCCTCTCTTTTAGGTTGCTCCGTTAATTGTTGCGGTCCCCGCAGTCATCGCGGCTCACCTAATCCTTGTTGGTAAGGACCCCCCATGCCTTGCACCTTAACCCAGCCCCCTTGTATTCTTTGTTAACTTAATTCTCCCTTCATAATTAGGCGCTGATTTAACACGCTCGATGGTGTCCCCCATATCTGCCTTGAATTGTCAGGCACACCAGCTCACAGTAAGCGTGCTCCTTCTTTCCTTCCTCGCGCATCTACTTGTGTGGTCATCACGATTAGCAATTCTTGCCAGGGTCTCACATGGCCTTCTCCTCATGAGACCACTGTAATTCACGCAACGTATCGGCGCGTACCTGGTTGTTTTTGAGACACGGCCTTTTTCATAGTCACTAGATCCTCCTTCACCAGGGCATGCCACATGCATTCTGGTCCACATCTTTCCTTTAACCTCTTCCTGGTATTACTTAGAGGCTTACTTGGTCACGGCCAATTCATGTACGTCAATAAATTGGATCAATTTATGTGTATCACTCTCTCTCTCTACATAATTTTTGTCTTTTTCTCCCCCTTTTTCCCCCCCTCCTTTTCCCTAATTCTTTCTCGCCTTCATTGTATGGTTTAAGTAATTGAGCTATTTAATACAGGCATGTCATTGTCAATGTCCTGAAGATGATCCCACTGATTTAAAACGGGATCGAAACGTCGTCGACAACTGTACACCATATACATTGGTTATATTATAATGCTTAATTTGTAATGGTGTGCGCAACGTAATTTGTCTGTTGTATTTATATCCAATGTAATTACAGACACGGTTTTCTTGCCTGAACCCCCTTCCCTCATGTTGTTTGTAAAATGTACGTCAGCAGGACGCAGGCTGTGTCCCGCTTGTAAATTCTTGTCTTAATGGTTTTATACAATCACTGTATATTAATAAACTGTCCGGCTGGACAGACAATATAGTACTGACTGGGTCTATATTTAACTTTATTTTTCATCGAATTGTCTAGGGACCACTGTTCTCTAAAATAGTCATATATAACAACATGGCATGTGTAGTCAGCAGTGGGGTAAAGGTCAAATTGGCATTGAGTGCACAATCTTGTGCCATGAATCATGTGTCTACTGTGCACTGTTGAGAACTGGCCTTTGGCCATTCACACTGCATGACGTGTCCATAGGTGCTGTCAAGGTGATCTGACACCCAAATCACGGTCACTGGCTCAAATGCATGGCACACATATCGCGGTAGCTACCGCCTGGCCCCTGCGGTGTGTCAACGCCAATGCCCAAGCCACAATCGCGGTAGTGTTTGGCATATACACATGGTCAAATGGCAGTTGGTATGCTCCGCCACCCAAATCACGGTCATTCTTAGCAAGGCATGGCACACATATCGCGGTAGCTACCGCCTGGCCCCTGCGGTGTGTCACCGCCAATGCCCAAGCCACAATCGCGGTAGTGCTTGGCATATACACATGGTCAAATGGCGGTTGGTATGCTCCGCCACCCAAATCACGGTCATTCTTAGCAAGGCATGGCACACATATCACGGTAGCTACCGCCTGGCCCCTGCGGTGTGTCACCGCCAATGCCCAAGCCACAATCGCGGTAGTGCTTGGCATATACACATGGTCAAATGGCGGTTGGTATGCTCCGCCACCCAAATCACGGTCATTCTTAGCAAGGCATGGCACACATATCACGGTAGCTACCGCCTGGCCCCTGCGGTGTGTCACCGCCAATGCCCAAGCCACAATCGCGGTAGTGCTTGGCATATACACATGGTCAAATGGCGGTTGGTATGCTCCGCCACCGAAATCACGGTAATTCTTAGCAAGGCATGGCACACATATCACGGTAGCTACCGCCTGGCCCCTGCGGTGTGTCACCGCCATGGACCATGCCCTTACAGCCAATGGGAACCACAATCGTGGTAGCCTAATGCAATTTTGAAAATCGCAGAAGCGTTCTCCGCCACCGCGGGGCCGGTCATTGGATGCAATTGAAAGATGCACGACCGCGGTAGCACCCGCCTGGCCCCTGCGGTGTGTCACCGCCATGGACCATGCCCTTACAGCCAATGGAAACCGCAATCGCGGTAGCCCAATGCAATTTTGAAAATCGCGGTAGGCGTGCTCCTCCACCGCGAAGCCGGTCATTGGATGCATTTGAAAAAGGCTGACCTGAAACACCAATTGCAGCAGCTTAGAACCACTGAAACTACCCCAGGGGGCTATATATGTGTGGGCAAGAGCCTCACATTTCCACAGCTTCCAGAGCCTGCTGCCTGACACCCCTCACCACCAACTGCTGCTGCTCCTGTCTCCAGAGCCTGCTGCCTGACACCCCTCACCACCAACTGCTGCTTCTGTCTCCAGAGCCTGCTGCCTGACACCCCTCACCACCAACTGCTGCTGCTCCTGTCTCCAGAGCCTGCTGCCTGACACCCCTCACCACCAACTGCTGCTGCTCCTGTCTCCAGAGCCTGCTGCCTGACACCCCTCACCACCAACTGCTGCTGCTCCTGTCTCCTGGACACAGTGATGGCGAGGACTGAGAAGGTCCGTGCCAGTCCCTTCACCACCGAGGAGCTGGAGGTCCTGGTGGACGAGGTGCTCACACAGTAGGGGAGGCTATATGGTGCTCCAAATGTCGTGGTAAGTGTTTCAGAGTGGAAGTGAGAGTGCAGGGGGTGCACACATGACGTTGATGTGGTGCAGTATGTGCCTGAGAGTGTGGGGTTGTGTCATGCACTGCCTAGCATGCTGTCACCAGGTGAAAGGGGTGTGTAGCCTATTTCACACGTTTCCCTGCCTGAACATCAAAATTGGAGGGACATGTATTGTCTTGTCAGCCATACAGTGACGCAGCAAGTTGGTAATGCAGGAGTCAGGACAGTAATTGCTTGTGTGAATGGCTGTGTGGGTCCCTGATGTCCTTCACAGGCTCATCTGTGGCCTTAGCAAGGGTTTTCGTCCAGAGGGTAGTGATGGAATTGTGTCTGATTCAAAATTTGCATCATCTTTAGTTCAGCACTATGCTCAGGACTTCAATACCTGAGGGTGACACTCTTGGTGGTCATTCACCTATGACACAGCAGATTGTCGTACTATTGTGCACATCCCCTTCCATTTCCACCAGCATGTGTACAGACTCGCATGTGTAGGCACTGTTTACGCTCTCAAATTGTCCCTTCATGTGACATTTCTGATGCCCCACGTTGGACCTCAGTGTGATCCCACCTGGCCTGCACAGTCACTGCCCAATCTGACAAGGACACATCACTGAATGTACAGAGTGTTACATGTGTGTTTTTTGCTGGACTTCCCATCAAAGAGCCATCTCAGCCCTGTAGATTGCACATGACAGGCCGGGTGAGAAGGGTGTGGGTTTGTAAGATCATGTCCCTCTATGTGACCTCCATGACACAGTGAGCCATTCACAGGGCAAGGACATTGAGGGCTGCACAGTGTTGGACACAGTGAGTCTTCCCCTAAACATATATTGGAATGTAATGTATGTCTTGCTCACCCTCACAATGGACAGTAGATGTGGGCAGCCTACACATAGCTTTCTGTGCTGGCATCCTGCATGTGTATGAGATGGGCAGGTACTGTGTCCACCCTCATACGTGCATGCATTTTCGTATGATTCTCCCATGCTAATGTTCCATGTGAGATGCATTATTGTCTCTGCTAGACATATCTGTGAAGTTGGGATGAGTTAGTATCATGCTCCTGTACTGAGAGATAGTGGTACATAACACTGTGTCACTGATTTTTCCCCCTCTTGTCTCCCATGCCTGCAGCTCAAAGTCCACCAGCGTAAGGCCGTGTGGAGGGCCATTGCATGCAAGGTGCGGGCTCTGGGTGTCTCCAAACGACGGCGCACACACTGTCACAAGAGGTGGGATGACATCTGCCGGCTGTGCAAGAACGTGGCGGAGATGACGCTGGGGCTGCTCCCTCGGACTGGCAGGTTGGCGCGCAGGAGCATGACACCACTAATGGCCCGCATCTTAGCTGTGACAAAGCCTGAGCTGGATGCACGTTTGAAGGAGCATCAGCAGCAAGCTGGGGGTGAGTATTCTGGGAAGGGTGACTTTGGTTGTGAGTGGCTGCATGTGTTCACAGCCTGGGCCAGCGCTGGGCTCTGTGATGTTGGTAGTGTGATGCAGTGGCTTGTAAGTGGCCTCTGTGTTGGGTGCAGCTATCATGCATTTGCCCTACCTGTACTTTCTCATGTCATTGGAGTAATGGCCTTTGACATTGCATTCTGAGTCGTGGCCTTCTGGCATCGTCTGCATTGGGGTAGTCAGGGAAATCCCATGGAAGGGAACGGCAGTGTGCATCATCTGAGTGTGCTTTCATCAATGTGTGCATTGCCTGACCTCAGAATTGTGAGGACTAGACATCTGACACCAATGTGCAACTGTAGTTGTTCCCCAAAGTACGACATGGTGGATGGCATGTGCTCATGGCCATTGTGGACTGTTATGTTGTAGTCTGTATCTGTGTTGTCCCCTTCTGCTCCCTCCAGATGTGACAGTGGCAACATGTTGGGAGGTACATCTTTGCCCCCCTCAGGGCCCTAGGTCTGCTCAGAGGTATTTGTGTGTCTGGTTAAACGGAGCCACCAGCAGGCAATTTGGCTGTGTGGTCATCACATGGCTCACTTATGCCACGTTTGCTTGATAACACGCAAAATACGAATTCAGAATTGAGGTTGCACAATGTTACTGCACAGGGTGGTGTGCAACATGGAGATATCATCATCTTGTTTAGTGCTTTGCTTGCATATGATGGTTGTGTTGATGCCAATGAACTGACCCTACATCTCTCTCTCTCTCATGCAGCATCTCCCGTGGGCACGGAAGGACAGGGGACGGACACCAGTGGTGAGGCATCAAGCACGACTGCTACACACGAGCACAGTGACACTGATGTGACCACCGCCTCGGAGGGGGACAGGAGTCTTCTTGAGGAATCACAGCCAGAGACACCAACCTCAACGTCATCTGACGCCAGCGGTGACACATCTATGTTGGCGGGCACAGGGAACTCTGCCTCCTCTTCCACCACACAGCGTCCAGCGCCCACCCTCCCACCTACTTTCACTTGTGCTGGCCGTGTTCGCACCAGTAAGAAGGGAAGAGTGTCCTTCACCCCAGGTACCGCTGCCCCTGCCCCTGTCTCCCCTGCTGCCCTCAGTGTTGAGTCTGTGGACCTTTTGCGCCAGCTGTGTGTGGGCCAGACAACTCTCATCAACGCTTTCCTAGACCACGACAAAAAATTGGCACAGGTCATTGCTTTCATGGAGGGCATTCATTCAGACGTAGGTGGGCCACACCGGACTGTCCAGTCTTTGTCCTCCGTAGTGACGGCAGCCATTCAGCTGGCACAGTCACAGAGTCCAGCTCCAGTCCCTTTGTCCACCCCCCTGCCAGTGGCTACATCTGACGATAGTGACCACACACCACAGACCTCAAGGGCAAGATACAGCACACGCAGCACACAGCAGCAGCAGCCCAAGCGGTCCAGGGCACAGACACCATCCCCACAGAAAACTAAAGCCACCCCAGAGCGCAATGGCAAAAGCCCGTCAGGCGACACCCAGGGCCATAAAGCCAAGAAGCAGGCCTCAGGCTCACATGCCTCACAGGCATCCCCAGCCAAGGACTCTCCTGTCCCAAAAGCGTCTCGCAAAGACAAGCAGACAGTTTCCGTGCCCGCTGAGAAGCTGGTGCCTGCTAAGAGTACACATAAAAAGAGCTCCAAGGCAGATTCACCCACAACCTCAACTCCCATCCAGAGCCCTGTGAAGCAGGGAAAGGAGGGCACTGTAGGGGGGACACCTGGTAAACAGGGGATGGAGGGGCAAAGGCAAGGCCAGGCCAAGCGTACCGCTGGATCCAGCATGTCCTCAGAGGGAGGGCCACCGTCTGCACCTGATGCAGTTTTGGTGGTGAGTGTGCCTGTTGTGTCCGCCCCACTTACCACTAATACCAAGACGGGAAGCCATTTAGAATCCCCAAGAAGTGGAAAGGCACCCCTCCACAATCTCCCACCCACACTGTGTCTCACGGCAGCATGACTCCACCTCCACGTGCCACCACACCACCTGGTCCAAGCAGCCCTCCGGCTTCCAAAGCCACTGATGGCTCTACCTCAGCTGGGCCTCTCTCTCCCCGGTCCAGTCCTCCAACTGTCCCCGACACTCAGCCACCTCCCAGTCCGACTGACAGCCAAGTCTGAGTGGAAGTCCCCCTCACACACCTGTCTCTCCCACAGCGGTGCCTGGACTGCCCATTGTTACCCCCCTGACTGTGTTGCTGACCATGGCAGGGTACAGTCACACACATTACCTGTGCAGCTTCTCATGTACCTCATCTGCACCTTGGACTGGCCACTGGCCTTGATGTTCACTGCTGTTTGCCCCTTCCCTGTGCAGCTTCTCATGTACCTCATCTGCACCTTGGACTGGCCACTGGCCTTGATGTTCACTGCTGTTTGCCCCTTCCCTGTGCAGCTTCTCATGTACCTCATCTGCACCTTGGACTGGCCACTGGCCTTGATGTTCACTGCTGTTTGCCCCTTCCCTGTCCAGCTTCTCATGAACCTCATCTGCACCTTGGACTGGCCACTGGCCTTGATGTTCACTGCTGTTTGCCCCTTCCCTGTGCAGCTTCTCATGTGCCTCATCTGCACTTTGTGCTGGCCACTGGCCTTGCTCTTGTCTACTATTGGTGCCTATCTGTGTAATATGTGAATAAAGACAGTTGCTCCTGTTGTCTGTTTTGTCAGTGTCCTTGCTGAATAAAGGGTTTTATGTGTGGGTATGGTTTACTGTGACACATGCTCTGTATGCCACTTCAACTTTGCCAATGGCTTGTCTCACTTTTTCAGGGTTTTACAGAGGTGACAGGCACTTCAGTTCTTCTTGACTCTGAGGCTTGGGGGTGCAATGATGGTGGTTTGTGATGAACTACTGTTATCATAATCATTCTTTTGTCATGTGTCATGTTTGTATGCACTGCCAGCACAAAGTGGGATTCTATCCACAGGATTGCAGGCAGGCTGGACAGGGTCATCATGTATGTGTGATCTTACTTGATGTGTGCACAGCAGTGTTGGTGTATGGTCATCTTGTGATGGCCAGTCATCCTAGTCACATGGGTTAATTTCAATGTGTGCACTTGGGTGGTCAAGAAGTGTGCAGTGTGAAGGGGGTGACTTTGTCGGTAGTGTTGATGTGTGTGTGCCCCTGCAATGTCAACTGCACACATGTGTCAGCCAGGAGTTGAGTGCCTGTTTGTTTGATTGGTCAGCCCTGTGCTTGTGATTGTGTGCACATGTGGGAGTTGTAGGTTGTGCACTGTGCAGTGTGTTGGTGTGTCCTTGCACTTCTGGGGACTCCTACTTGTTGTTGGTGGCAATTGTGGTGAGTATGCAGAGTGTGTGACTGGCAATTCAGTGTTGTGTTTTGTTGATCAGCCATGTGTCTTGATACTCTTTGTAGTCACTGTGCAGACCTGCTCAGCCACACTGACATTGTGGGTGTGTTTTCTCATGCATTGCTGTCACTTGGGGCTTTTTTGCCTCCAGTATGGCATGTGGGTTGTGGAGTCATACCATCCTCTATCTGTGCTTCTGATGCCTACCCATTGTGAGTCTGCACTCCATCTATTTGTGTATGGTGCACCCCTGCCATGTCCACTACTGACGTACACACCACTTCACTCTCATGTCAGCTGTGACTTAGCATTTTGGCCGATGCCCGGTGGAGCTACCTTGATAGCTATAGAGGAGATGGGCTGTGGACTTCCCCCTTGGCCGTCACCTACCCAGCCGGACATTGGGCAGACTTTTCCTTCGTCTCTCCGCCGTATCTCCCTCCTCATTACCCTTTTACATTACCCCCTTTACCCTTCCACACGCCCTAACCAACAGATGTAACTTGTAACTGATGTATCTTTTGTAACAATGTGTAACTTGTAACTGATGTAACTGTCCTCATGTAAAGCGCTCTGATACCTCTGGGTCTAGCCAGCGCTATATAAAACTCAAATAAAATTAAAAAATATTTTTAAAAAGCTGTCCCCTTGGGTTGCCAGTGTGTGTGCCTCCCCATCACTTCATTTGTTACACTATGCTTTGTGGTGCTGATCTGTGCACAGGACCAATGTGCCACTCATGACAGTTTCCCAATTGATTATATGTGATTTTCTGGTACTGTTTTGCAGCCATGGTTGCTCATATGCAGTTCAACTGTTTGTGCTGCACAGTCCTCTGGTCATGTTGTTTTCACCTGGGTGTCCCAGACTTGTGCATCTGTGGGTGTTGGGTTAGCTGTATGTGTGTTTGCTGAGGTACTGCTTCACTTCCTGATTGTGATGTTGTCTGTGTGCTGTGCTGATTGGTGTTGTGGGTGTTCATGGTGTGTCACTCATATCTGTGTGGAACTGGTATGTTTGGTGTGCACACACTGCTTGTTGTGCATGCAGTGCTGTGAGTGTATGTTGCCTTGTCCTTGCCTGGTGTGCTGCTGTGTTTGCAATGTGATGTATTGGCATGTGCATCTGTTGTGTGTTTGATGTGGATGTGTGCAGTGTTTGGGCTGTGTTGTCTCTTGCAGCTGACAGATGCTCTGTGTGTGGTGTTCTATTTGCATGTCAGTGTGTGTGTTTTGTTGGTGTGTTGTGTTTCATTCAGATGTGTGTTGCCAGTGTAGTGTGCATTACTTGTGTGTCTGTCACATGCACTTAGGGCTATTCTTGTTCCTGGGCTTGTTTTGGGTGCGTCCTTGGTGTTTTCTCCTCTCATATTTGAGCTGTCACTTGTCATTATTGTGCATGTGCAAGCATGTGGTACACTATGACACCATGTTGACTTGATGGGTGGTGTGGTATGTCTGTCTGTGTATCATTGTAGGCCCATTTCTCCCAGTTTGTGTCCATGATTGTTTTGTGATGATGCACTTCTTGTCTGTGTCGGGGTATGTTGTCTGTGCATTGTTCCTGACTGATGAGGTTGTGTACTCCTGTTCTGTCTGGGCTCCCATTGCCTTTCCACAGTTTTGATGCACAGGTCAGGTCTGGTCTTGTTGTACTTCTGTGTATGTTGTTATAGAGTTTTGTGTTTGGCTGTTGGTTTTGTGCAAGCATTGGTTCAGGCATCCCTGAGTGTGTGTGTGTGATGTTTGTGGATACCCCCAGGGAGTGTGATTGTTTGTCAGTGTATTGACTGCACATTATTGGCACCCTTCTGTGTGTTTGACACTGGTGTTGTGTGCTGCAGGTGTGAGAGGGGTGGGGGGTGGGGTATGTGTGAAGGTTCCTACTTGTGTTTGACAGTCATGGAGTGTGTCAATGGGCCCTGTGTGTTGTGCTGCTGACATGCTCCTGTCAAGTGGTTGGATACAGATGTGTGGCTGTTCACTGTTTGACCTCAGACCCTTCCTTTCATCCCTGTGCCTATCCATGGGTTGCCTTGCTGTCTCCCTGAGTTGTTGCACTGAGGTGACTGTGATTTGACTTCACTCACTGTGCCAGCCATGTGTGATTTGATGGGCTGAGGGTGTTGTTATATGTTCCTTCTCTTGCATGTGATGTACACATGCTTAGTGGTTAGCTCCTTGGCCTTCCATTTGTGCCTACCTCACTTTAGATTTCCTATTTGTTGTCCTCCATTGCTGCTGACATCTGGTCTGTGTATGTGGCTGTGTGTCAGTATGGGGTATGTCTGTGTGACTTGGCAGGCTGTGTGTCCAGTTGAGTGATTGTTCATTATCTGTATGAGTGTTCATTTTGTGCTTGGACTCGGTTTTCTTGCCATGAGTGTGGTGTAGGTGTGGTGTGTGGGTTGCCCTAGCCCTGTGCTTCTGTGCTGTGTGTTCCTCTGCAGCCCCACCTGCTGTGCTGTCTCCCTAGTTGTTTTGTGTGTGGTGCAGGGTGTGGGTTCACCTGGCTGGATATTGTGCATGGGGGAGCACAGGAGGGGCACATGGCATCTTCATGTTTGGGGGGGCCTAGTGGGTGGAGGTGTGGCCCTATGATCTTTGTGCACTGCCCATGCCTGGCGCTGGCCCTGCCTTCTGCATTGTGCGCATGTTTTCCCGCGTCTTCACCGCTGCGTTGACGTGACTGGGACATTACATCAAGATCGCGGTTGGTGGGTGACCTGGATGCGGAGAGGTGATTTGGTGACAGGTAGGACATGTGTGGGTACACTTGTGGATGTGTTCCTGTCCCCACCAGGGTGTCTGGTGTGGACAGGAACCCTATATCTGCCCATGAATTGTGTGTTGTTGTTGTGTGCGGAGTTGTGTTATTGCGTACCTGCGGCGGCGTCCGCGATGGTGCATGAGTTGCTGGTAGTTTATCAGGTACAGCACCGGGAAGACGTGTAGAGCTGGATCCATTGCGGTCGGGACCGGGCGGAAAAGACCGGGAATCAGGTTTCGCGCTCCGCTGTCGTGCTTCCGCCGTCTCTGGTTGGGCGGTTTCTCCGCTGCGGTGTGACTGGCTGTTTGGGGCATCCTGATTTGTACGGCGGCCGGGACGTCATTCCGCACGGCGGTGGGTCTCCATTGGCTCCCACAGCCGCGGTGGCGGGCGCACTTTTATGGCGGTTCGCGTCGCACCGCGGCAGACGTGAAATGGGCTGTGTTTGACCATACTAATATGGCGGGCGTGAAGAACGCTGCTGGCATGCGGAAAATGGCATTTTCCGCCAGTACTGCGGTGGTGCCTCCGCCCGCCATCCTAATGGGCCCCATAATGTTTTTGGTAACAGTATATATATTTATTTTTTAATTGCACATATTTTTTACATTCATACATATAGTTCATTATCATAATAACATATGTACTTTAACAAAAAAATACTTGAACACATATTTATAATTGTTTGTAGTTTTTAACATATCATGTTTTATTTTTGGAATTATTATTTATATTTTTAATATAAATAATATTATTAAGAACATAAGTCATTTTGCAAACACAATTTTTTTATAACATTATTACAATATTTTCATATTACTAAAACATATTACAATTTTTAAATATACATTGCACATTACATGTATATTTTTTTATTATATTAATAAATATTACTTTTTATAATATTTATTATTATAATTTTACATTAAAAATATGTCAATTTTTTTTGTAAAATAATATATATTTTGTAGTATTTTTGGAAATATTTACAGTGATATATTTGTAATATATAATACTTGTAAAAATGAAAAATAGAAATATTTATTATTTAAGGCAGCCATTTTTAAACTAAAGTTGTAGTTTGTAAGGTATCGGTTTTCTTTTAGGTCATTTCTGAGGGGAGAAACTCGCGGTCAGAAGCAGCGTCGCATCGGTTAAGGTAAGTTTAATTTTCTTTATTAAAACTTTAATATAAGTGTAATTTGAAGGTAGTGTAGTACTATAGTGTATGTAGTGTTAGGTTTTGGAAGTTTAGGTGAGTTGTATGTTTAAATTCGTAGTGTGCGAAATGTCGTTGTTTTGTTAAACGGTCTGTGTTAGAGTTTCATAGATATGTGTAATTATGTGTAAAGTCCGTTGTTAATATTGTATTTATTTGTAATTATATATAGTGTTTATGTGTTTTTGTGCGGGAGGGATTGTTTTATTTCCTAACAGGTTTTTATCCATTGGAAGTTATCGTCGGGAGAAGAATGCGTTTTGTTTTTTTAAGGAAGTGTGTATTAGTTTTATGAAACTAATTATTATTTTACACTTCCTTAATTTTTTGAGTTTTCCTGGAGCGTTTCTTTTTTTAAAAACAATTTTTCGGGTTTTTTATGGTTTATCGTTGGTGGACTTATTGCTGATGGATTACTTTTGCTACAGTTGAATTTTTCCATTTTTTGGGGGGTTTCTTTTTTTAAATACTAAGGGGCCCATTACGATGGCGGGCGGAAGCACAACCGCCGTGCTGGCGGATGCAAAAACCACCAGTTACCGCCGGCACGCAGCAGTCCACACGCCCGCCCAATTACGATGCGAAAAGCAGGCCAAACACCGCCGGCAAGCCAGCAACACCGTCCGCCATCAAAGTGCGCCCGCACACGTAGCGGCGCAGCCCAACTGACACACACCGTCCGACGAAACACGTCCCGCCCGGCGCATAAATTACGATGCCGCAAACAAACGGCTCCCACGGCCAAGAGATACCGCACGTGAAAGAGAGGCGGAAACAACGGACGCCGAGCACGGACAACGAAGAAGCGGCACCCCGGGCATGAATCCAGCACTGCAGGCCCTTCCCATGCTTCTGCTGATGCACCACCAAGGACGCAACGTACCGCGGAGACGCAGGTAGGCACACACACAACAAGTGCACGCAAACAGCGCACACAGTGCAAGGGCGGAAAAAGCGGACAACCCCCCACCAGCGCGTGCACACTACACATCCACCATTGCATCCACATATGACACACAGGCCAAATCCTAACATCGCAGAACACATGTGTACACACCACCTGGGACTAGGAACCAACCACCCCGTCACGGCCCCAAAGCGGCGATGACGCCGCCACACATGCGCACAACGCAGAGGCCAACCGCAGCGCCATGCATGCGTCGCACACAGACACAGGGACACAACCAAGCAGCACACACACCAGCCCCACCCCGAACGCACATGACACGTGACAGGCCGGCCACAGACATGTCCCCAACGCCCAATTCACGGACAACACCCAACGCCACACAACCGACGCACACATGTCAGTGAAGTCACGCAACAGCAGGACACACCCCAGTGTAACAAACATGGCGAAGCACACAGCGGCGGCAACACCAACTAGGAGAAGCAGGGCCCCTTCGGGAAGAGGAACGCCAGTACCACACTGAAAAACCCATACCACCCTGCACATATGAACAAGACACATGAAACGGAACACCAAAGAGCCCGGGGACCGACAACAGGTGGCCCAAGAATTACATCCACACACAAGGCCCAACGCAGAGCGGAAAGGCAGCCTGCCGCCCACACAAGGGAGAGCAGACAGCACTGAATGACCTTCCATTCCAACACCGAAACCACAGCCCTACGACAGAAGCCGGTGAATACAGCCATTGTCCAAGAATAGACCAACACAGGCATGCCGAGGAGACCGACCACAGGGCAGATAGCGCATATCACAGAAGCACACAACGGACGGGGAAGAAAGAAGAAAACACTCCCCCATGTCGGCCACATGCAAGTTAATTGGAAGGAGTCACACAGCACTGACCTTGAACTGTCTGAGAAGCATGTGGGAAGAGGGCCCGTGTCCTCCAAACAAGCCAACAGAACACAAGTCCTGTCTCCCCACGACTACACAGAGCTCACAGCAACCCCGGAGCGTGCACATTGCAGACTGCACACACAGCCGGAGCACGCCACCTCTACGAACCGCTGCGAAATGGCAACCGCAACACACCTACCCAACTACGCCGAACAGCTCAAGCTGTACCAAACCAACACGATACATACATTGGGATGCGATCTCCTGTCCCTGCTGAACGTAAGTTACCGACTGACTTACCGCATCACATTGTTCAGCTGCGTCATGCCCGTCTTCTACTGTCGGAGGTGTCCCTACCAGCATCCCGTCGAGATATGCCTCTCCAACCCGGCATGTCTGAAGGCGGACCTGCTACCACTACTCCTCCCTCTGGACGCACACGACAGGGCCTGCTCTGCCTATGGGGGCATGGCGTATGTGGCCAACATCGCACGCGCACTGAAATGGAACCACTGTGCCTCCACACGACGGATTATCGAGAACAGCTACATCGAATGTCACCCAGCATGCCCCATCATGGTCCTCCAAGGGACAACCTACGAACAACACCTTGACAGCCACCATCCGCTTCATTGGCTGGCAAACATGTACACCACCAATGACATGGAAGCCCTGCTGGACGGCATCGCATACCTGACAACCTGTAAATACGTCGGACCACAACGCAGGTTCCCCGAGTGACCTATGAAGTCCAACCCCGCACCCATGCTCAGCTTCCGCACGGACTGGCCAGTCACCACCACAACAGCCATACCAAACGACCGGCAACTGTAACCACACCATCAACGACATCGCCATGACATCGGATATGACCGGGACATGCACACTGTTCCCCATCACATCCAGGAACACCGCATGCATCGTGGGAGGCAGTGGCATGGGCTCTGTGCATCGCACCCACATGGACGGAACTGCACGAACAACCAGGACACGACATGGATCCAGCGCACATGGACACACACACCGCTCAGTGAACATGAATAGGTCGCCTGGAGTCTGTGGGTGCTGCACCCCTCCCACCCCCGCCCCGGGAATCCCATACCAGGACCTTTGCATGGACGACAAGTGCATACAACAACAACACGACCCCAGTGACTGTGACATGTCCAGTAACCACCACAGTGCAACAACAAGTGGCACGCCGCTGCATGCACGCAAGCACATGCCCTGATGTCATCTCACATGCACGCGTGCATGAGGAACAACCGCAGCAAACCTGTCACATGGAACTGAGATGGACTGTGCCCATGATGCCGAGCGGTCTGGTAGGCTACATGTATACCGTCTGTGTCAAAGTCCGCAGCTCCGCAGCTATACGTAAATGTACATTAGCACAGCCTTGGCCAAGCAGATGTAACCCCACACCCTATCCCATTTGTAATCATGCTCAGTATATCCTCAACATGTATTCCGCTGCCAGTAGTGTCCACTATACTGCATCACAGAGGACAGAAGACTCAATATAATGTTTGAAACCAAAACTGTCTCCGCTGACTCATTTCACAAGTACGAATGAGAGAGGATGAGAGTATGTGAAGTACACGGCAGTCGTGACATGACCATGTAGTCCACTGGTATTGGATGTCAACGCAAATGAGTAGCACTACTGTGGAAGACACACATGTGTCGTGTGAAGTCGTATGGACGCAGTGCTCAGGTGGGTGGGTGCGACGGGTAGATGCGCACATGCCAAGTTGGAGCACGCCGTGTTGGGAGGGCTCATGAACAGTACACCACCGCTTCCCTGGGCATTGTGAGAGGACACCTGTCGGGGGAGTGAACACGTGTGTGCACAGCAGCCGGGCACACGTACAAGGCGGTACCAGGCGCACCTCAGCCCACCCTCTGTGGACAAGCTGGATCCTGTTGTGCGCCCGCCATGCCCCTTGACAAGGCACACACAGCCCCAGTCGACCAGGTGTAACCCCAACATAGTCAATCCGCACAGGCGATACAGGGCACGGGATGGCAGTGGAGCATGGTGTGTGAGAGGTCTCCTCGCGCTCCTCCTGGTCATATCACGCAGGCAATAGAACCTCAACGTCTAGCATGGCACAAGTCAAATGGAAGTGTAGGGGGACGCACCACAGCACGAGCAGCACTGACATCACGGGAGGTGGCTCGCACCATCCCATCCATTGCCCATCATACCAACCACGCCACATGCCATTGCGACTAAGTGCAAGCGCGTGCGCCACCACCCCCGAGCCCTCCCCAGAGAGGCCAAAGAGTGAATGTGTGGGCCATCAGCCACAGACGGACGCGGCATGGCCGCAAGGGCAGCCACAGCCACTGGGTGTCGCAGGTGGCGGATCCGGAAGGCGAAGACTGTGATGCATAGTCCATGCAGGCCGGGTCTCCATTTGGGGCACCACGCAGGTGGACGGCGTCCCGCCACACATCATACCCTGAGACAGCCCACTCGTGCAACTGGACCCACACATACACTCCTTGCCCTCTCTGGTGCGAGCTTGGGGCTGCCTGTGCAAGCGCTAGCCTCGCAGGTGAGCATGCATATTGGGGGCGAGGGAGGACATGAGGGCTGGGGCGAAGATGACTGTATCACTGTCAGTTAGTACAAGGGATGACCCAGATGTGGAAAGGAAGAGACGTGTCCCGTGTGTACTGCAACTAGTCGCCAATCCAACTACCCCCATGTCCGGAATGTAAGCCCGCACCTAGGCCCGCCCATCCGCCACATCGAACATACCACCAGCACGACAACCTTCCCATTCGAAACACTGACTGGGGGTGGCGACCAGTGAACAATCATGTGTAGCCTACCCACGCGTACATGTGGGCCCTCCATGATCCATGTCACCTGCGGCAAAGACATGACATGCGCAATGAGGGAAGTGAGGAGAGCTGTCCGCCCCACGCGCAGAAGGTGCATCAGCTCCACAGACCCAGCAGCGAGTCCAGCAGGGGTCACATGTGCAGGGGCAGCTGTGCCTGGTGTGAAGGCACATGCATATAGACAGCACATCGACCAATGTGTAGTCTGCCCACATCCACAGTCCATCATCATGCGGACATAGGAATTGAACACAGGGCAACACATCTTAGTTGGTGCACCCACCGTGACCAACAATGCGCAATCATCGACGTACCCGCCCTGTGCATGGCCCCCACCCAACGGAGGCACATCCAGTGCCACCATCCCACACACACAAGCCTTCCACGGAACATGCTGTGTCCAATGGTCAGTACAGAGTCAGCGCCCATCTGGTGGATCCTGAACAGGAGACACATGCACACACATGCCAGCTCCCACTATGTACGTCTGCCACCTGGCACGTGCAATGTAACCTCTCACCTGTGACTGCAAGCACACAGCCGTCTTGGCATGGGGCTGTCAATGTGGACACCAGTCAATGTTTCGGGAGCTGTGATCCGTACAGTGCTGTACATAGGGTGCAGTGCTGACACCTACTACTGTCTCATATCCCCTCGTGCCACAGGTCCCACTTGTATTGGCCGCTCAGCCCGTGCCCACATCGTCGTCGTCGTGTGCCATACTCATCCAGCCTCGGAAGCAGTTCCATGCTCAGCAGACACTCATGTTGCCGTGGCGTTGCCGCTTGACGAATATGCAGTCAGTCCCCATCAGCACGCCCCGCAAGTCATTGGGGCCTAGATCACCATGTGCATGCACATGGCAGTGGTATGTCTCACTTGCCATTGCCATTGTTGGGAGACCTGTGTAAGTGTATTGTGGCCGTGCCGTCCCAGCTTGACAGCTGGGCTGTGGCTCATGTGCTTGCTCAGTCATGTCAGTGATGTGTATGCGAAATTGCTATGTGCCGTGTTGCTTTGACATGTGTCCTCTGCCATTTAACCCAGGCGGAGACCGAACATTGACCGCCCATACCAATTGCTGGCGGACATGGACGATACAGAGGTAATCAGGAAGTTTCGGCTGGACAGGCCAACTCTGCATCGACTGTGTGCCATGTTAGAGCCCCATCTCCGTCCCCGCAGGGTGTATCCGACTGCTGTCACCCCCACGGCTAAGGTGATGGCCGCCATGCATTTCTTCGCCACTGGGTCATTCCAGCACACAGTGGGCAGTGGAGGAGGGATGTCCCAGCCCATGTTCAGCAAGGTGCTGAGGGATGTACTGGCAGCCATGATGCTGTACCGGAACAGGTACATCCGCTTCCCCAGGGCTCGTGAATTGGCGGCAGTGAAGGGTGCATTCTATGCCCTTGGCAGAATCCCACACGTTGTGGGAGCCATTGACTGCACTCATGTTGGCCTTGTTCCACCACAGGCCACTGAGCACCTGTACCGCAACAGGAAGCACACGCACTCCCTGAATGTGCAAGTGGTGTGCCTTGCGGACATGGTGATCACCCACGTGTGTGCCAAGTTTCCAGGCTCGGCCCATGA
The DNA here is from genome assembly GCA_963921515.1 of Calotriton arnoldi. NCBI lineage: Eukaryota > Metazoa > Chordata > Amphibia > Caudata > Salamandridae > Calotriton > Calotriton arnoldi. The sequence continues at coordinate 860,000 of CAWUFW010001537.1, forward strand.
CGCACACATAATGCGCAACAGCATCTTGCCACGACTGATGGCCAATCTGCAACAGGATCGTGCCTGTATTGTCGGTGAGTATGTGGAGTGGTGTAGCGTGCTGGTTGTGCGATGCTGTCCCCTGTCCAGTTGGAATAGCTACGGTTCTCTGTGTCCCTCACACCCAGGTGACTCTGCGTACCCGAATGGGGCATGGCTGCTCAGTCCATTGAGGAATCCTCGCACCCCAGCAGACGATCGATACAATGAGGCACATGGGAGGACCAGACGTGTGGTCGAGCGTACCTTTGGCCTCCTCAAGTCCAGGTTCAGGTGCCTGGACCGCACCGGAGGTGCACTGGCGTACTCCCCACAGAAGGTGTGCCAGATAGTGGTGGCGTGCTGCATGCTGCACAATCTGGCCATTCGGAAGCAGATCCCCCTCATTGTGGATGACGGAGATCAACCAGGGCCCCAGCCCGCAGACCAGGACAGCTCGAGTGAGGTGGACAGCGGAGAGGAGGAAGCTGGGAATGTGCGCCAGCAGCTCATCGCCCGCTACTTCACTTGACGGTGAGTGTCCATGTACGACGGATGATGTGTCTGTATCTGTGCAGGTGTGTGTGTGCTGTGTCAGGGTGGCAGTATGTTCACTGCGTGCAGTGTGTCAACGCTCCATGGCCAGGGTAGTATGCCACTGTTGGTGACTGTGGCATTGTGCCCTATTGCTCTGTGCGATGTGTGTACATTGCTTGTAGTTGTTGACATGTACTGTGTGATGGGTGTGTGACACACTCATTGAATGTGCTCCTGTTCTGTCTCCCACCCCTAGGTCCCTACAGGCCCTCCGGATTCCATTGCCATGCCACGCATCAGGTGCCCTTCCGCCCAAGGTGGCCGTTGTATTCCGTACAAATAAAACACAGGGCACAAACAGCAGTTAGTGAAAAAGGTGCATTTATTACAAACTGTGACATGTGATTGTGTGTAAGGTGATGACAAAAGTGGTGCGTGCAGTGACAATGAGCTGTCGGTCATGGCTGCGTGATGATCAGGGTGTACCCACTGGTTCTATGTCCATAGTCCAACACACACATGCCATCCAGATGGCTGTGTGGAGTGGGATCGTAGAGCAAGTCAATGCAGTGGCTAGTCAAGGAAGGCTGGCGGAAGGCTGGCTGGCTGCCTCACTTGCGACTGGAGCGTGCGAAGTCCTCCCGGGAGATCTGTTTCCTCTTCGGACGGCCCCTTCCACGTTTGGGAGGGGGGGTGTGTGGTGGAGACCTGCTGGTGGTGGGTGAGGTGTGCTCACTGGCTGTGGACGCAGGGGAAGTGGACACTGCTGGCCGACACTGCGCCCTAGCAGGTGGTGGCGGAGGTGGTGTTGCTGGCCTTGCCTGTGACCCCACCGCCACCACCAGCTGGCCCATGAGGTCCACGAGTTGGTCCATACGGGACACGAATTGGCCCATATGGGCGTCCATGGACCTCAGCACCCCCAGCACCTCCCGCGTGTCAGTAGCAGACCTGGCCCATTGTCCTTGGGCCTCTTCATAGGCCCCAAGGACTCTGGCCATTTGAGGCAGGGCATGGCTCCCAGGGGAGGCTGGCGTTTCCCTGACCCTGCTCCTCCTACCAGTCCTGCTGCCACCGGCCTGCCCACTAGCCACATTGCTCACCACGGTCCTCGCTGTGGCTCCCAGGGTGGATCCAGTCGGCCGGGCCACCACCTGCGCTGGGGCTGGTGCCAGCGAAGACGTGGTGGTGGTGGAGGCGGTGGTGGTCGGTGCGGCGATGGTGGCGGTTGCGGCAGTGGTAGTGGCCGCAATGACCGTGGGTGTGGCCGCAACGACAGTGGCAGCAGGGGACTGGGACTGTTCAGCATCCCTGGATGATGGGTTGGTGGGTAGGAGGGGTCCTGGGGAGCGGCTGGGCCCTGCCACGCCAGATGGGCCAGCTTGGTGGTCCGTGTCCGAAGAGGTGGACAGATCCTCCAGATCCGTGTGTCCTCGTTGGGGGCTTGTAGGCTGGCTGTGCTGGCTGCTGTCTCCATCCCCAGCGTCCAGCAGTTCGTCACCTGTGGAGAGAATGAGATTTGTTATTGTGTTGCACCTGGCGAAGTATGTATTAGTCGTCTGACATTGGCAGTTCGTGCAATCTCGTACATGGGTTTCCCGGAGGCGAGTGTGTGGCTGTGGCATCTGTAGTTGTGTGTGCTAGGCAATGGGACTGTGTGCTGTGCACATGTGGCATGGGACGGATTGGCCATGCCGATGGGTGTGTTGCTTTGCCCCTACTCATTGTGACTCTGGTGTATGCGGGCTCCTGGCCCATCCTGGGTCTGGTTTGTACTTTGCTTTTGGAGTTCAAATGGAACGCTTAGGAACGCATATGGCAACATGGGGGCCATGCCCCAGATTCGCATTTGGGAGGGGATATGCTTTTGGGGTTCAAATGGAACGCTTAGGAACGCATATGGCAACATGGGGGCCATGCCCCAGATTCGCATTTGGGATGGAATATGCTTTTGGGGTTCAAATGGAACGCTTAGGAACGCATATGGCAACATGGGGGCCATGCCCCAGATTCGCATTTGGGAGGGGATATGCTTTTGGGGTTCAAATGGAACGCTTAGGAACGCATATGGCAACATGGGGGCCATGCCCCAGATTCGCATTTGGGATGGAATATGCTTTTGGGGTTCAAATGGAACGCTTAGGAACGCATATGGCAACATGGGGGCCATGCCCCAGATTCGCATTTGGGAGGGGATATGCTTTTGGGGTACATGCTGTGAGCCATGGGTGCCGAACGTGACATGTGTTGTGGCAGCATGACAGTGCATGGTCTGAGGTGTGTGCATGCCTGACATGCCGTGCATATTTGCTGTCTGTTGTGGTTACTGGACATGGCATTGGACGCATCGTTATGAGTGAGTGATAGTTGTGTGCCAGCCAACGTATTGCAGTTGTCCCATCTCCTTGGTGTGCGTGCTGCCCTGTGCCATGTGCATCACTGCAGTGCTCGGGGGGGTGTGGCCCATGTTGTGTGTTGTTGCTCACAGTGTGTCGTGCGCTTAATTGACTTCTGGCACATGGTTGGTCATGGGCATGTGTCTTAGCGTGACTGCTGTATGTGTGGCAGCTGTGCGGATGACATGCCTTTCATGTGACTGGGGCTGACGGATGGGATGGATGGTATGTTGTATGTGCATGGTGTGTCTGTGAGTTTGATGGGTTCAGTGGTGTTCGTGTGCATTTCTGTTGTTCCGCTCTGTTGCGTCTAGTGTTGTTTGTCTTACATAGGCGTAGTTGTGGGGTGTGGGGTTGACAGGCAGTGGGGGCTACATGGACAGGACTTCAATGGTGTTTCGGTTGTGTGTGATGAGTTGCACAGTGGCTGCCGTGTGGGACTATATTCAGTGTGGCTTGTGCATGCAGACGTGGCTCCTTGGGTGTTGCTATGTCTGTGATGGGTCATGTGGGGTGTGAGTCTGCTGTTCATGTCCATGTGCACATTGTTCACTTGTTCGTGACGGTGGGCGGTGCTGCGTGTCCGTGTGCTACGTGACATGTCCCATGTGTTGGTGGTGTTATGGTCCTCATGCCTCCAGTAATCCAGCCCTGTCCAGTTTCCCACCTGCAAGTTGTTCGTGCGTGCACTGTACTGGATGCCACATGGCTCTAAGCGGGGGTGCTCCATGTTGCAGGTCTGTGGGGGTGGGGGGTGTAGTGGGTCGTGGGGGTGGCTGTACACCCACTGACACCGATTGCTGTGGACCGTGATGTCTGCCTTTCGGCTGTCGTTGTGCACTGCGGTGGCTGACACGTGGCTGTGGGGTGTGGGGGATGCTCCTCCTTGCTGTGCTGTGGGACTGGGGCCTGGTGTGTGTTGTACTTGGGCTGTCCACCCTCCCACCCACTGCACTTTGTGTTCCTGCCACTTACCTGTTACTTGTCGGTTAGTGCAGCTGTGGCGGACACATGGGTGTGGTGGGTGCTCGTTGTGGTGCTTCTGGCATATTTGGGGACCTGTTGGTGGTTACGTGGCTGGCTTAGTGTACACATGTCCCCACGCATCTTACAGTTGTTCGGTTTGGGCTGTGTGTGGTAGTGTCTGTTGCATGTGTGTGTGATGTGTTGTGTATTGTGTGCTGGACATGGGGGTGTTTGTCCCTGGGAGCTGTGGCATGGTAGTTGCGCATGTGAGTACATAGCGGTGTGCTGGTATACATTAGTTTGTACTTACCAGCCTCCACTCCCCCTGCTAATCCGGCGAGGATCTCCGGATGGATTACGACTCGCACCTTCTCCTCCCACGCTTTGAAGGTCTTAAAGAGCGCGGGATTCCCTCCGCCAGTGACGGCAGCCAGCTCTCTGTTTTTGCCCTCCTTCTTCTTGACCAGGCTCTTTACGTCATTCCAACGTTTGTTTATCTCGACTCTGTTCCTGGGCAGGGTCCCGACTGCATTGACCTGGTCTACGATCCGGGTCCACATTCTGTTTCTGGTGGCTAGTGGTGTGTGCTGGACCATGTTCCCATAGATTTGTGGGTACACCTTGATGATCTCGTCGACCATGACCGTCAGCTCCATGGGCGTGAACTTGGGCATCCTTTGTGGTGCCATGGTGTTTGTGGTGCTGGTGCGGTGTGTGTTGTGTAATGTGCAGGGGGTTTGTGGTGCCGGTGTTTGGTGGTGGTGGTGGTGGTTGTGATGTGTGCGTTTCTGTGGTGTGCTGCTGTCCTTGCTGTGTCACTGTGTCCTCTCCTCTCCTCTCTGGTTTGCAATGTAGCAAGGGGTTGTGGTCTGTGGGAGTGCTGCTTTTGTACTCACCTATGTGGGTGTGTCCTCATGGTCTGTTGTTTTCAGGTGTGTTGTGTCTGGGGTTCTGGCCTTTGTATTTTTTGTTTGTCCGGGGGGTGTTTTCGGGATGTGTACTGTGCTTGTGTATTTGTGTGTGCCTTGCTGTGTGGACTTGTTGGCCATGTTGTGTGCTATTGGTTTTGTGTGCGGATGGTTTCTGTGCAGGTACGTGGGCGCCATGGCTTCTGCCGTGTCGATTCTCATCGGCGTTGTTTGCGCTGGCGGGCGGTATATTTGTTGTTTTTCCGCGCTCATGGCGGTGCGATCGTAATTTCACGTGCGGTGTGTCGGCCGTGTGGGCGGGCGGTTTTGTGTTGTCGTGCGTGTTTCCGTCCGTGGCGGGCGGTTTGACTCCGACTCGGACGATGGCGGGCGGTATTTTGTGTGATTTTTCCGCCGATGGCGGTTTTCGGTTTGTGTACTCATAATGGCGTGGTCGGTGTTCAGGCGGTGTGTGCGGGCGGATTTTTGCCGCTTCCATGCCTGGCGGATTTTTTTACGCCGGGTATCGTAATGAGCCCCTAATTTTTTAAACAACTCTGGATTTTTATATGGGACTTTGGATTACTCTTCTTCAGCAACTAAAACTGTAAGTAAATTTTAATTATTTATCGTGGGAGGGAAATGTTTATAATGTTATTGTTAGAGTTATTTGTATTGTATATAATATAATTATTATGTCAATTTATTTTTAGTATGTCCATTAAAATAATTGACAAAATAATTATATTTTTGCATTAGGGAAAAAAAAGATTTATTGGACGGTTTGTTTTTAAATTACTTTTTTATTTAGTTTAGAGGTACATTTATTTAAAGTAGGCTTTTAGCTATTGTTTCTAGGTACTCTAATCCTTTAGTTGTTGGATAGAGTCTTACTTTGAATTGTAAGTACTCAAACATTTGTTTAGTTTGTTTGGTTAGTTTTGGGCCTAGTTGAGTTATAGATTGTTCCATTCTAAGTTGTTGGTAGCTTTGCTCTTTTTGGATAGATTGCAATAGTTTTTGTAGAGTTGGTGTAGTTCTGCCTGTTGTGGCTTGGAAGGCGTTATTCCATCCTTCCACAGCATTGTTAGTTTTAGCCTCTTTATTTAGGGTACTGTTATATACATTCCACCATGGAATGTGATATTTAGGTTGTCTTCTGTGTCCAGATCTGTGTAGTCTTCCCACCCAGGTATCCTCAAAGTAGTCAAGTAGGGGACTTAATTTTTGTTCGTTTTGTTGGTAGTAGGGAATTTCAATTAATAGATTGTAGTGCTCAGATAAGTCAGTAACAGGAACATATGCTAGGGCTATTAATTTTTTTATTTGGTATGCAAAGCTGCTATTTGTTGCATATTCTACACTTAGGGGCCGATTACGATGGCGGATGGACTGGAGTCCGTCCGCCATCGTGGTGGTGACCGGGACTGTCCGCAATACATGCGGCGGTCCCGCACACCCAATTAGGATGCGACCGCCACCATGGCGGTCGCATTTGCACTTTAACATTGCGGCGGGTGCTGCTGACTGCAGCACCCGCCACGATGTTCAAAATGCATGTTGTGCATTTCACTGCACTACGTGGCAGGCACCACATGGTGCCTGCCACTTGGTGCAGTGAAATATAGGGGGTACCATGGATACCCCCCAGTGCACAAACACCACCCCCAGATACAAGGGGGGCCCGCAACGGGCCCCCAAAGCCAATCTCCACCAGCCTTTCAATGGTGGTTTATCCGCCACGAAAAGGCTGGCTGAAGACAGCATCCTAATTTGGCGGACGGTGCCTGCTAGGCACCGCCACCATTTTATGGATGCAGACCGCTCTGCCAGGCAATTGGAACGATTGCCTGTGGCAGTTCCGTGGTGGACGGTCTTTGCGTCCGCCACGGTCGCAGTCTGGATCCCCCCGCCATCGTAATGTGGCGGGGGAAAATCGCGGTCCGATGGCGGAAGGACCGCCACCGCATGGCTGGCGGTGGCGGTCCTTCCGCCATCGTAATGAGCCCCTTAATGTAGATTTTTGGAGGTGCCTCCAAATGCATTGGTTAAAGTGATAGTAGCAACCTTGAATTGCTGTGTGAGGGTAGTCTTTTAGTATTGCTTGGATAATTGTCTAAGTCTACTATTATTTTTTTGTGGAAAATAATTGTTAGTTTCTTCCTTTATTTTGCTTAAAAGTTCAACATAAGTTGTTGTTTGCTTGTTTGGCAGTAAAGCTTATATGAAGGGGATATTTGTATGTTGGAATAGTCCATGTATTGTATACAATTGGTAGAATGGTTTGGGACATATTTTAAAAGTCCCATCCATCATCCATGTTTCACAGTTTTGTAATTTAAGTAAATTTGTGGGGGTCCCAAACATTATTATTCTTTTGTCTGCTGATTTCTTGTCATGCAAAAGAAATTGTTCTTCGGTATGTGTAACTGTGAATTCAGGTGGTATTTCTACTTCTGCAAAATTGTTTGGGGGTAGGTGTGGTGGTAGCATTAGCTTTTTTAGTTCTAGCTATAGTTCGTTTTAGTGAGGATATTGAGGGCATTTGGCCAGTTGCATGCTCTGGGACTCTGAGAAGCATGTGTTTAAGGATTTCTGTTGCGGGCTTTTGAGATCTGGTACTAAGGGGGTCATTATGATGTCGGGCGGATCGCCACCGCCCGACCGGCGGTGGCGATCCGCCCGACATCTTTCCCCGCCCGCCCTCCATTTACCCCCCGCCATATTACAATGGCGGGGGGACAGCGGCGGACGGAAAGACCGTCTGCCGCATTTCCGCAGGCAGGCAATCGTTCCGATTGCCTGCCGGGCGGAACTCAGGCCTAATATGGTGGCAGTGTCTGGAAGACACCGCCATCCATATTAGGATGCCTGGCGGTGAAGGCCTTTCCATGGCGGCATCGCCGCCATGGAAAGGCATGCAGGATTGCTTTGGGGGCCTGTTGCGGGCCCCCGGGGGGTGGAGGGGTGGGTGGCTGCACTTGGGGGGTACCTATGGTACCCCCTACATTGGCATGCACAAGGTGGCAGGCACCTCGCGGTGTATGTCACGTTGTGCATGCAAATGCAGTGCATGCATTTTTTACATTGCGGCGGGTGCTGCTGACAGCACCGCCCGCCGCAATGTAAACAATGCGGGATGCGACCGCCACGGTGGCGGTCGCATCCTAATGGGCACAGCGGGACCGCCGCACCTCTGGCGACAAAGTCCGCCCGCCATCGTAATGGGCCCCTAATTTCTTTGATATTTTCAATTGCATTTCTAACTTCAATTTCAGCTACGTTAGGGGGGTGGTTATGCTCTCTAACATATAATACAGTTGTTTCCTTTGTAGCAGCCCTACCATAACATTTGTTCGAATAATATGTGCTACATTTCCAGTTGACTTTGTCCCCTGTTTGTTTTTCTTGGGTGTACACATACCCCATATAACATAATAATAATAATTTTCCTTTCTGGGAAGTAGTAAATTGGGCCCCTTCAGTCATGGTGAAGCTTCAAATGCAAAGAGAGATGTATATAAAAATTAATTAAAAAATACATGTTATGTTTCTAAAAATGAACATTGTCAATTTTATACTTACAATGCTGAATTCGCAGACTTTGTTAAATGTTAATTCGTTTTCTTTGCTGTTTGGTTTTTGTTTTTCTGTAGAGATTTCTGTTAAAAAAATAGTAATATTAATTAATCTGTTTAAATGCATTTGTAGCAGGGGGGGGAGTTGTTGTTAGCTAGTACTTCTGTTTGCTATTTTAAAAAATAGATTTAGTTATTTTGAGAGTCATACTTGCCTTATTTGTAAATTGATTTTTCACACTGTGCTGCAGTTCCTTGACTTTTTCGGAATTATCTGTAGAGGAGATATAATTTAAACAATACATATTAATTATTTTATTCATAGAAGATTATTTTGAGAGCATTTTTAGTAGCAGTAGTTTTAAAATGCTATTTTACTTACTTTGTGGAGATGTAATCAGAGTTTTCTGTAATACAGCTCTGTGTTGTGTCAGCAATCCGGCAGAGTTTCTCCTTATTGTTGCTTTTTTGTTTGCAAGGTAAAATAATGTTTAATTTGCGTGTGTTTATATAGTGTGTTATTAATTACTTTTCCTATCTAATTGGTTTATTTCAATTGTATATGTATTTCATTGGTTGTTACTGATTGTTTTAATAAATTTGGCAGTTGTTTTCTATATATGAAAAACGCTAATTAAGTTTCAGTTATTTTTTTTAAAGAGAAAAAAATGGTGCACTACATTATTTGATATTTATACCGTTTTAAGTGTGAAAGTGTTACATTTTATTTTATATATTATGTTTGGAGTAGTATATAATATTTGTATATTTATAAATGTTTATGATATTGTTTTGTTATTTTTATAATATATATGTTAAGTGATTTATAATGTATGATGTGTGTGTTATTGCTATTTTTATATTTTGGGGGGTATGTTTTGAGTTAATATAAAATATTTAACATGTCGATATATTTTTTTAAACGATAATTTTGTGGTCTATATTTTTGTGATCGATATTTTTGTGTTTTTGTATGTTTATTTAATGTGTTCGATATTATTTATCACGATATTTTTGACTTCGATAATGTTGAAAACGATGTTAATCTTTTACGATATTTTGTAGTCGCTATTTGTGTATTTTCTTAATGAAGTATAGGGTGTCGATATTAGTGTTATCGATATTTTTGTCCCGATATTTTGGTAGGTCGAAATTGTGTCTTTCGATCTTATGTCAGTGATCCGATGTAGGAAAAGGCTCTTCCACCTGTTCTGGCTCTGCGGATGCGCGGGGTTTCAGCGAGGGCGAGGTCGGCGGATCGGAGTTTTCTCTTGGGTACATGGAAGGAGATTCTCTCGTTGAGGTATTGGGGTCCGGTGTTGTGGAGGCCTTTTTAGGCATGGGTGAGTATCTTGAAAGTTACCCTCTTCTCAATGGGGAGCCAGTAGAGGTTTTGCAGGTGTTGGGTGATGTGTTCGTATCGAGGGATGCAGAGGACGAGTCTGGCTGCGGTGTTCTATATGGTCTGGAGTTTGCGGTACCCGGCGTTTCCGTAGTCCAGTCTGCTGGTTATGAGTGCGTGGGTGACGGTCTTGATTCGGGGGGGATCCATTTGAAGGTCTTTCGGAGGATGCTGAGGGTGTTGAAGCAGCTGGAGGCGACGGCGTTGACCTGCCGGGTCATGGAGAGGGCAGAGTCGAGTACGATGCCGAGGTTTTGGGCGTGGTCCGTGGGGGTGGTGGGGCTGGCGAGGACGGTGGGCCACCAGGTGTTGTCCCATGCAGAGTGGGAGGGTCCGAGGATGAGGACCTCTGTCTTCTCCGAGTTGAGCTTCAGGCAGCTATTGCTCATCCAGGATGCGACGTCCTTCATTCCTTCCTAGAAGTTGAGTCTGGGGGTGATGGGGTCCTTGGTGAGGGAGAGGATGAGCTGGGTGTCGTCGGCGCAGGATACTAAGCTGAGTCCGTGCTGTCTGACGATGGTGGCGAGGGGGGTCATGTAGATGTTGAAGAGCGTGGGGACGATCCTTGGGGCACTCCACAGTTGGTTTCCGTGGGTTCGTAGAGGAAGGGCGTCAGTCTGATTCTTTGGGTTCTGCCGGTGAGGAAGGAGCGGATGCAGTCGAGGGCGGTTCCCTGTATGCCGGCGTCGTGGAGTCTGGCAGTGAGTGTGCGAGACGGTGTTGAATGTCGCAGAGAGGTCGAGTAGGATCAGGGCCGCGGTGTGTCCTTGGTCGACGATGGTGCGGATGTCATCAGTGGCGGCGAGTAGAGCGGTCTCGGTGCTGTGGTTGATGCAGAATCTGGATTGGGAGGGGTCGAGGATGGAGTTTTCTTCGATGAATTTTGTTAGTTGGGCGTTGACGGTCTTCTCGGTGACTTTGGCCGCGAAGGGGAGGAGGGAGATGGGTTGGTAGTTCTTGAGGTCCGTGGGATCTGCTGAGGGCTTCTTGAGTAGGGGTATGACTTCTGCACGTTTCCAGTCGGGAAAGATGCCGGTCTCGAGGGTGGCATTGATGGTGCGTCGTACTTCCGGAGCTATGGCGGTGGTGGCTCTGTGGCAGATGTGCGGGGGGCAGGGATCCGCGGGGGCTCCTGAGTGGATGCCTTTGATGGTCGAAATGGTGTCTTCGGTGGTGACTAGGGTCCAGGAGGAGATGGTGGGCTGGCTGGATTTGCTGGAGTAGAAAGTGGTTTCGGTGTCAGGCGTCAGGTCGTAGAAGTTTTCGTCGAGGCCCTGGATTTTCATTTGGAAGTAGGAGCCGAGCTTGTTGCAGAGGTCCTGGGATGGGGTGATGTCTGTGGTTTCGCTGGGGGCTTGGTGAATTCCTGGATGATTCTGAAGAGTTGCTTGGAGTTGCTGGAGTTGGCGAGGATCTTGTTCTGGATGAAGGTCCTTTTGGTGGATCTGATGCGTTGGTGGTATTCTGTCATGGCGTTCTTGTAGGTGGTGCAATGTTCCGACGTTTTGCTGTTTCTCCAGTTTTTCTCGAGACGTCTGCAGGTGCGTCTGGATTCTTGTGTGTCGGTGGTGAACCAGGTGGCCTTCCTGGGGCGCTGTCTGTCTGGGTTACGTAGCGGTGCGAGCTCGTCTGCGCAGTTGGAGATCCATCTGTGGAGTTCTTCGGCTGCGAGGTTGGCGTCGGTCGAGGTGGTGGGGGCATCGCGGTTGAAGGAGGAGTTGAGTTGCTCCTCCGTGACTTTGCTCCAGTTTCTTCGTGGAAGGCGGGGTGCAGGTTTGGGCGGCGTGGGATTGTTGATGAGGAAATGTACGCAGTGGTGGTCTGTCCAAGGGGATTGCGTGGTTTGGCTGAAGCGGATGTTGTTTCCACCTGCGAAGATGGCGTCGAGGGTGTGTCCTGCCTTGTGGGTAGGCGTGGTGACGAGCTGTTTCAGTACGATGTTGGCGAGGTTGTCCAGGAGGGTGGCGGAATTGGGGTTGCTAGGGTTGTCGAGGGGGAAATTCAGGTCTCCGATGAGTATGTAGTCCATGGAGGCGATGGCGTGGGGTGCAATGAGGTCAGCGATGGTAGTGACGAACGAGGCGCAAGGTCCAGGGGGGTCTGTAGGTGAGGGTGCCGTAAAGTGTGGTTCTACGGCTGGTCTGGACCTGGAAGTGAAGGTGTTTGGTGGTGGAGACGGAGTCACTCGTGGTGGAGATGGAGGTGGAGAGTCGGAGGGAGCTCTTGTGTGCGATGGCGAGTCCTCCTCCTGGGTGGTTGAAGCGGTCCTTCCTCTGGATTTTGTATCCGTCAGGGATGGCGGTGGCGATGTCGGGGGTGGAGGAGGTGCTGGTCCAGGTTTCTGTGAAGAAGGTGACATCTGGCGAGAGGGTGTCGAGGAGGTCCCAGATCTCTACGGCGTGCCTGTGCAGGGAGCGCACGTTGAGGAGGATGCACTTCAGAGTTTCAGGGGTGTTGGCGTCCGTCGTGGGGGCGGTGCCCGTGGGGGTGCCGAGGGTGGTGAAGGTCTGGTGGCAGTGACGGCAGGAGAACTGGCCGTGCGTGGTGTTTGGCGTGGACAGCTTGCAGTTGTTGTTCCTCCCGGGATTGAGTGCGAGGATGGCAGCAGAGTCGTAGTGGTGGGCGGCCGGGGGACCAGGGCTCCTGGCGCTGGTCGAGGACGGGCGCAGATGGACTTGCCTTTGGCGCGCCAGCGGCACGGCCGCACAGCTGCCGCCATTAAAAAGGGAAGGGGGGAGGGACGCCAGCTGGGAATCGGGCGCCGGCTGGGGGAGGGGCCGCGGGGGCAGCAGCGGCAGGAAAGGGGCAGCGAAAAACGGACAGCGGAGGTCACAGGTACAGGCACAGAAATACGGGTGCAATTAAGATAAAACAGCAAAATAAGGCACAATAAGAATACAGAATACAGCAGCGGTAGGAAAGGGGCAGTGAAAAACGGGCAATGGAGGACACAGGTACAGGCACAGAAATACGGGTACAATTAAGATAAAAAGCAAAATAAGGAACAATAGCAATACAGAATGCAGGCAATAAAAAAGACAGAAAACAGAACAAGAAAGACAGAGAAACAGAACATGGCACAACCAGGCAGACAGATATGGGCCGCGAACACCTACCAGGAGAGGTGTAGGCGGCAACAGCACAACAGCGGAGCTGCTGGGGCAGAGAGCAGGGACTCCAGCCAGGAGGTCAGAGGTCCTGCTCGCACACCCCCGCAGCGGCTGCCATTAAATAGGGAAGGGGGAGGGACGCGCAGCTGGGAGGCGGGAGCTGGAGCCGGCAGGGAGGAGGGGCCGCAGGGGCAGCAGCAGTAGGAAAGGGGCAGCGAAAAACGGGCAGCGGAGGACACAGGTACAGGCACAGAAATACGGGTGCAATTAAGATAAAACAGCAAAATAAGGCACAATAACAATACAGAATACAGCAGCGGTAGGAAAGGGGCAGCGAAAAACGGGCAATGGAGGACACAGGTACAGGCACAGAAATACGGGTACAATTAAGATAAAAAGCAAAATAAGGAACAATAGCAATACAGAATGCAGGCAATAAAAAAGACAGAAAACAGAACAAGAAAGACAGAGAAACAGAACATGGCACAACCAGGCAGACAGATATGGGCCGCGAACACCTACCAGGAGAGGTGTAGGCGGCAACAGCACAACAGCGGAGCTGCTGGGGCAGAGAGCAGGGACTCCAGCCAGGAGGTCAGAGGTCCTGCTCGCACACCCCGCAGCGGCTGCCATTAAATAGGGAAGGGGGAGGGACGCGCAGCTGGGAGGCGGGAGCCGGAGCCGGCAGAGGGGAGGGGCCGCGGGGGCAGCAGCAGTAGGAAAGGGCAGCGAAAAACGGGCAGCGGGGGACACAGGTACAGGCACAGAAATACGGGTGCAATTAAGATAAAACAGCAAAATAAGGCACAATAACAAATCAGAATACAGCAGCGGTAGGAAAGGGGCAGCGAAAAACGGGCAATGGAGGACACAGGTACAGGCACAGAAATACGGGTACAATTAAGATAAAAAGCAAAATAAGGAACAATAGCAAAACAGAATGCAGGCAATAAATAAGACAGAAAATAGAACAGGAAAGACAGAGAAACAGAACATGGCACAACCAGGCAGACAGATAAGGGCCTCGAACACCGACCAGGAGAGGTGTAGGCGGCAACAGCACAACAGCGGAGCTGCTGGGGCAGAGAGCAGGGACTCTGGCCAGGAGTGCAGCTGGGAGGCAGGAGCCGGAGCCGGCAGGGGGGAGGGCCGCAGGGGCAGCAGCGGCGGGAAAGGGGCAGCGAAAAACGGGCAGCGGAGGACACAGGTACAGGCACAGAAATACGGGTACAATTAAGATAAAAAAGCAAAATAAGGCACAATAACAATACAGAATACAGCAGCGGCGGGAAAGGGGCAGCGAAAAACGGGCAACAGAGGACATATGTACAGGCACAGAAATACGGGTACAATTAAGATAAAAAGCAAAATAAGGCACAATAACAATACAGAATGCAGGCAATAAAAAGACAGAAAACAGAACAAGAAAGACAGAGAAACAGAACAGGGCACAACCAGGCAGACAGATAAGGGCCTCGAACACCTACCAGGAGAGGTGTAGGCGGCATCGGCACAACAGCGGAGCTGCTGGGGCAGAGAGCAGGGACTCCGGCACTAGGGCAAAGGAAATCAAGTGCACTCAGGCAGCGACGGCTGCTGATAGCACACCACCAAGTGACGAGGTGGGAAAGGTGCACCCTCGTTGATTGACACACAGCCTCGGGAAGGACAGGGCTGAAGCCTAAAGCACCTGTACTGTATTCAGTCAGCGAGGGTGCGTGAGTCACGTGTGTGTGTGGCTCTACAGCGTTGCAGGATGCAGGTGCTTTGGGCTGATAATAGACAAGCCTGAAAAAAACAGCGACAGGGGCACATGCGCACTAACTCATGTGTCTGTAAGAAGAGTCATGAAGCTGTCTGACCCTCGCCCAGAACGAGGGTCAGACCGACGGCCCGATAGTGTTTGGCTCACTGCCTGACATAAAACTAAAAGGAAATGAGGCGGGCAATGGGGGGAATGAGAGGAGGGGCGTGGCTGTGGAGCTCCTATAAAGGATCCGCTGCTGCAGGGATGTTTCCCCCTCCCCCCCACCTGTCCAGGTTTGAGGCTATAAGTCATTGAAATATCCCCTAGAATATGGAGAGAAGAATTGGCTTCTAGTAAAATCTTGGTAAGTTTAGTTAAAGTATAGGATTGGAGAGGGGGGGGCCTTAAGCACTAATCAGGGTGGTATTCAACTTTCTCCAGAGTCTCTGGACTGCGGCATATGTTCCTAAGGGATCCAACCAGGATTTCTGCATTTGGAAGGGGGGTGTTTGCGGATCAAAATTGCTACTCTCCGTGACCCGGAGGTAAAACTTTCGTGCACCAAGGTGGGCTAGAAAGTGATAAATATTGCCTTTAAGATGAGTTTCCTGTAATAGAGCTGCGTCTGGCTTAAGATGTTTAAGGTGGGCAGCCACCAAACCCCTCTTAATCTTATTACCCATCCCGTTCACATTCCAGGTGAGGATGGAGTGTTGGTGAAGGTTACTATCAGTAGTGCTCATGATGCCTACGTGACATCAACTGCCTCCCTATCTCTGCTCTGGCCGTCCCGTTTAGCAGTGCCCATGTGTCCCATTCGCCAAATAGTTAACGAAAACCACAATAAAGAAGAACCATTTTCAGATACTTTTTCAAAACCCATATAGTAGGCCCAACTCAGGGGATCTGTCCCCCCCCCACCCAACTACTCAAGCTATAGTCAAACCGCTCGGAAAAGAGTAACCATAAGGGTTGAAGAAGATAAAGCAGATGATGAGGAGGAAGAGACCAGGGGGAGAGTAAGAGAGGGAGATGCCAGGGTTGATTCAAGTCCCTGTGGTCATCTCCATCCGTCTCAGATGACCAATGTCTATTTCTCCTCAGTGCTTTAGACAGATGTAGGGTCTTCCATCAAGAAGTAGTAGATGTCGGTTCCACCTGCTCCGTGACCATGGAGTGCTCTTTGGCCTGGTGTCCAGTGATCAAGGTGTCTGATGTCTAATGTCTCCCATGGGACCGGGTCCGGTCTGCGGTCTTTCTTCCAGCCAGGTCCAGGTTGCTTCTGGAGAGTGGAAAAAAGAGGGATTTTCCTTGGCAAAGGACTTTGAGCTTAGCTGGGAAATAGCAGCATGTATTACAGTTGTAAGACGCAGAGTTTTGTTTTAACAGAGTCGAATGTACGCCATTGATGTTGGACTTCCAGGCTATAGTTGGGGAATATCATGATCTGGGATCCCTCGTATCGTATACGTCCAATTTTATGTGCTTCTCCGAGGATCATGTCTTTTTATAAGAAATTACGGAATTTTGTAATGATGGGTCATGGGGAGGCTCCGGGGGTGAGGAGCTTTCTCTCAGGGCACTATGAGCCATTTCCACCACGAAGCATGTTGAGAAGTGTTTACCAGGAAAAGTAGTTTTCAGTCAAGAAGTTAGGAACTAGCCGGCGGTGGTGCCCTCGATTCCTTCCGAGAATCTCAAAAATTGAAGATTATTTCATTGGGCACGATTTTCCGCATTTTCAATGCGTCAGAGGACCTCTGCGTTAGTTCTTCGTTGCTCCTCTGCACCCCTCTTGAGCCCCTGGACCACCTCTTCCATCTCAGGGAGTCTTGTTTCTATCACTGTCACTCTATATGAGATTCTGCGTACATCCCGGCGCAGGAGAAATACCTCAGAGCATACTTCTCCGATATTACTATTTCCACCACTGCCTTGGAGGATTGGATCGCTTGCAGAAGAACTGCATTGCTTGTACCAGGGGCAGTGGTCTCCTCTTGGTCCAGTGAAGCCGCAACCACTCTTGCATAACGGTCCAGTTTGCCTTGTTGTGACTGTCTGGGTTCTTTGTCTTTTGCCATGGTTCTAAATATCCCCCCATGCGTGGTGCCAGCTTCTGTAGAATGGGAGCCGGCTCCCGGGGCCCGGGCAATTTGTCAGTCACTCACGGCATGAAGATTGGATAAGCAGTGCGCTGAAACTAGTCCCCCTCCTACCCTGGTAGGGCGGTACATATGGTGAGTCCGGGTAGTCTCAGATCGTGGTCACACCCAGGGGCGATTCCGATTCGGGCCGGAAATCTCTCCGACCGAGCCAGACCCGGAGAGATTTCCGACCGAATCGGACCAGTGCAGCCCGACCGACCGAGTACGATGCGCACGTATGCCATCGGACTCGAGTCGGTCGGACTCCCATTGAAGTCAATGGGAGCCGGTCGTACAACGCGTACGCGGGATCCCATTGACTCAATGTTTGCGAGGCGGACAAGGGCGCCCCCTACAGCGTGTATGCGGTGAAGCGACTCGCACCGTACACGGACAGGTAGAGGGGACCCATGGGTCCCCCCTGTGTGCGACTCGCGCGGCTACGCGTACAGGGGGGTCCGACACGGACCCCCAAAGTACGGCTCCGACTGCTCTTTCGAGCCGGAGTGCGCGGCTCGGTCGGACTGCTCGCGGCGCGCATCGTACTTACCCGGCCGGGGAACGTCTCCATTGCGCGGTGTGAGTCGAGTCCGAGCGAGTCGGTCGGTGCGGTTAGACCCGGGAACGAGTCGGTCGGAGCGGTCGGGACGCCCGGACGAGTCGGTCGGCGATTTCGCATCGTACTCGCTCGCCTGGACGCGCGTACGAATCGGTCGGGAAATAGGGCTCCGAATCGGATCCGGTTAAGCCGAATCCGATTCGGAGCCCTACCGCCCGAGATCGGAATCGGCCCCTCAGTCTCTCACCTGGTGCGTCGTGCCAACGCATCCCTGGTATTATTTTCTGTGTACCCAGTGCAGGTGACAACACCCCATGGAGGGGGTGGTGGGGAGTAAGGCACTCAGGGAGCACCAGGTGTCTACTTTGCAGCAGCCGAAAAGGGGCAGGTCCCTAAGTAAGTTCCAGGAGAAGGGGGGAGGGCCCGAGATGTCAGACGAGCACCAGTAAATAGTCTCCCTCATGAGGGCTTCACCAATAATGTCTCTCGACGAGATCGGGGTCGCATTTAGGGCCCAGGAGCATGTATCGATGGTGTCTTGAATGGCAGTATATTGATCGGATTAACTCAGCAAACACATCTAGTCGGCCATGTTGTTGGCCACGCCCCCCAATTTCTTCTCTTTAATCTGTCTCCTAAGTTTCTTAAAAATTCCAGTTTTTGGAATCAGAACTTGCAAATGCTTTTGCATCTCTGTCACTTCCTCTCAATCAGGAGCATGGTACGCAGACCATTTCCAGCACCATTATAACTTCTTCTGCTGCCCACATATATTTCTTTGAGGAAGCACTTGAATGACAGGTCCAAGTATAAACTAGAGCTTCACTGGAAATCTCATCTACAATCTAATTGGCCTCCCTATGTGTGGGATAAAATATGGGAAGAAATTCACTCCACTGCTCGCTTGGCTAACCTCACCCAGACTATATATTATTTTTATAATAGACTTTTTACACTCCTACTAACCTTTTAAACTCAAACTCCTTAAAAAAGGCGTTTGTTGGTGTTGCAATACTAATTCTGGTATTTACCTTTATATGTTTTTTTCTTTGTCCCAAGTTATCTGGATTTTGGGTTAATGTCTGGAATAGAATTGGGGTTAACATTGGAATCTCTACACCATTTGCATTATCTGCTTTATTTCTTGGCGGTTTAGCTACCCCTGGTCTAGTAATAAAATTTATGGAAAACTAGCTGATCTTCTAATTGCAATTGGTCTTCAAGTGATTACTTCCAACTGGAAATTTACAGCTAATATAACTATTAAACAATGGTGGAACTTAGTAAGTCACAATCATGGATTGGATAAATATAATATACATTCTTGTTCTTTATAAGTCAAAAGTGATTAATTATAGTCACCCCTTACTAGATATTTGTCTTTATCCCCTGGGTAAACATGCTATGCCGACCCCCAATGTCTAGTTTGTTAGTCTTATATAGCTACTGTTTTTACATACATTTTACGCAAATGTGTGTTTCCATGATATTATAGATATTGTTTATTATGGATAAGCTTATATGCAGTTTTAATTGTTAGATATTTTTCTTCCTCCACCTTGTCTCTCCCCTTCTCTCTCTCTCTCTCCTTTTCAATTTCCCACTAGTTCTTTTTAAAAATGTATTTACATTATTACTCTTCCATACAGAAATTTTATTGACATGTTACATATGTTCCATTCCAATGGTTTTTTTAAATTGCAATTAACATTCCAATTACAGTTTACTATTGTATAACATGCATTTGTCTCTATATTGTTTAATGTTGATTTAATGACCCAATATTCTTGTTCATCTGTATGTTTTGCATCTCCCTTTATTAGATAATTTTTTTATTTTTATTTCTTTTTTGGATGTGTGGCAACGCGTACACTCCAGCCATGGAACTCCCTTCCCAATGCAGAATAACGCAAGGCAGGGATTTGAGCTGTCTTGCGTTACTCTGGATTTACTAAGTGACACAAGGTAGCTTTGCGTGATTTAGTAAATATCACTTAAACCCTTGGGTTGCCTTGCATTGCCTTGTGTGATGTATTGGCAATGCAAGGATTTAGTAAATCTGGACCTTGGTTCTTTCTTGTGATCATTGTACCGATCATTTAAACCAACATTGTTAGGTCACACTGCTTTGTTTAAGTTGTCTTCCTCAAATGCTTCTGCTATTTCAAGAACAGTGATTTCTTTACAAAGATGTTCGTAGTCCCACTCTTCTGGATTTCAGTCAACTGAGACAAATTTCTTGTTTTTCTTTTTCATTAATGTCCTTGTAATATTGATAAATATCATCCACACCGATCTGGCAAGTTGCATTTTCTGACCAGTCAGTAATTATTCTGGCAATTTTCTTTTTATCTTTCTTGGACATTGACTGACATTCTTTGAAGCTGGCCTTTTATTTTTACTTACAATAGTTATTGAACTTTCCATTTTTCTTATCTTTCTTGGGTAGGTTACTTTGGACTGAAACAGTTGGTTCCCATCTTGAACAGTGCTCTTAGGCTCAGCACCATTTTCGTTAGGTGCTTCATTTTGATTTTAGTTGGCTGATTTTGGATGGATTTCGCTGGTATTTTGTGTGATATAAATCACAATTTCTTCCATCAAGTCCATACCAGCTTTTTGATGTTGTGGATTTTCGGAATATTTTTGTACTTCTGATAGTTTGTCATCCAAATGTTAAACGTTTGTGATTTTAGGAGCTCTTTGTTTGCTTAGAAAGTCTTTACGCCTTTCTTTTATTGTTCCTTCTGATATTTCTGGTTCATTATTAGAGTCGCTTTCAATATTAGTGAATGCTTGATGCATATCGTTTTCAAGTGTATTGCCTGTCTCTCTCATATTCTGTCTTTTCTCTGCATTCAATTTCCTATTTTTAATATGGAACTGCGGAACTATAAGTACATATATATTCCTTTTGTTTTCATATACTTTTTCCAATTCAGTTAGCAGCAATAGTTGTATTTTGACCACAGTTTTGAAGGTTTGCTATTTGCTAGAGCAGAAAGTCTAGCATCATGCTGTGCTTTTGGATGTGTATGCCCTGCATGCTTTAACACTCCAATTTTTGTTGCGATTTTCAGATAAAAAAAAGCTACATAGCAACTGTAGCTCGAATTTATTTTTTCTACCTTTGCACTTGGCATAGTGACATGCAATGTTATGAAACCCAGATTCTTTGTCACATTTCAAACAATATGATTTAAAGTAGAATCATTTGTGTTTGTTGAAGTTGTGTGTTTTTAAGTTCTTTAAAGGTTCCCATTATGCAGCAACAAAGATCACAATTGTATTTTTCATTTGGATATTTCCAATATGTGACTTTCTAGATGAAGTCACTTTTCTTGTCATTGGGTTTGTTAGTGAGCCCATAAATGTTTCATCGTTTTTCTAGTCTCGGTGTGCCTTTTACTCTTGCAACTGATGAAGTTACAAATTTGATGCTTTCACTGGGGTCCATAATTTTCGCATTGTCGATTAGTACGGAGGGTGAACATGGCGACAAAGCGCGATTCAATTCGTTGTTATTCATTGTGTTATTTTAGCTTAGTGTAAAATTCACCAAATCGGTAACCTTAATGGGGTTTTTGTTGTCCAGGAGCTACCCCATCTGGATTATTAGCTTTGCCATTTCTCGCTATCGTGGTCATGTCCATGATAGATACCTTATTTGGCCTATCTCTACAGACGTCTCCTCAAAGAGATTAGTGATATCACAATAGTTACCAGCGGGACCACTTGGAAGTAAAGACAAATATGACCGAGAAGAGGTTAAGAGAGTCTTAGTTACTCCTACCATTTACCCACACTTCAGTGAATTTCTTCACTGTGACATTCAGAGCACTGGGCAGAAATCACATCAAATCAACGCCTTGGGCCTTCTCAATGCTATGCTTTCATTAAATAGTTGGATTCTTCTGGTCCACACTAGTTCTAAGTCAGCTGCTAGGTGAAGGCTGCAGTGAAGACAGAACTCCACTGGTTAGGTAAGTAATGATTTAGTCAGGTTACAGGAGGAGAGCACAGATGCAGGTCCTACGCAGAGGACAACTTCCCAGACACTGTACGCCAAGTTCCGTACTGGAACCTAGCTACGCGGTATCCTATGTCATAATGCCAATGACTCTAGGATACCACACACCTTCCCCCTTTACACATTAGGAACAAAACAACTTAGCACATAATAACCCATTAGGAACAATACCCTAACACATTGGGAACAATACCCTATAAAGGTACAAAAAACAATAAAAGGAAAATGCAATAATTAAAACGAAGAAAAAAGGTAGTAAGAATTACACTGCGACCACAAAATCCTTCAACTTTGCAGGCATTGTAACCAATCTTACTGACCTATTAATCTTCTCCCTCTCACTCAACATACCAGATGGCACCATCTCAAGATCCAAACTGCCCACCGGACTCAAACTCCCAGACTGCCCAGGCTCATCACCAGAAGAAGAAGATGGTAAGTTTGAAGTGGTTCATCCCACAACCACTGCTTGGATGAAACCCCACTCTTTTCATTCCAGGACAAAATACTGTTACACTTGGAAAGTTTGCTAATATTCCAAACTCTTCCATCACTTACCTTAGCAGAACACTTGTACATTTCCAAAACTTTGCAAGGCGAAGAAAACTGGCTGTCACCCTAGCGTAATTTATTGTTCAGCTTCACGCATACCGAATCACCCTCCTTAAAGGAAATTTCCTTCACACAATTCCTCTTGTCATAATATGCCTTATAAGTTATTTGAGCCTTTTCCGAATTATTACTAACTACCACAGGCGACCATTTACCCTGATATTCCTGAGACATCCAAACCAAATTATCCTTGGTATAAGGCTCTCTACTTTGCAGTATTTTGAAAGGGCTGTATCCTGTAACAGTAGGAGTAATACTGTAAGCCCATACCAACTTGTCAAGCTCCACCTCCCAATTCTTGCCTGCATTGATGGTACTCTGCAAACTACCCATAATCACTCTATTAAAACGCTCAATAGCGCCATTGCAAGCTGGGCGATAAACAGGTGTTTTATTTTCCTTTGTTCCATTGCTTGACAAAACATCACAAAACTTGTTCGCAATAAATTGTGGACCAAGCTTCCTGCTTCAACTTTCGAACAGAGTGGGCGAGTGGTATGCCTGCTGCAAGGCTGTAGCAGGATACCACCTCAGCTGGTGCATGCTGTCCCCCACCATCTTTGCAACACAGGGTTTTGGTTGGACCTCCAGCTCACGCATGTGTTGGACTCCTTGGTTCGTATTTCAAGATGAGCCAGGTGGGTAACCAACATTGCCGGGCCAGGCCATGGCATGTGTGGCCAGATGGCTAGGCTTGAAAGACATCCATTAGGTTACACATGTTACACAGTGTCTTAAGAATTAGATTCCACTGGCCCTTCGATGGGCCAGGGGCTCCTGGGGCTGGGTTCTCAAAGCCCGAGCTGGGCCCCATGCATGGGGCTATGGGGAAGCCGCACAGAACTCTGACCTGGGGCTCTAGTGGAGCCTTTTCTCCCAGCCGAGCCCCGCCTGGTATTGCAGGACCTAGGCCCGGGCTCTACGTGACATGGCAGGCAGGGGAAGGGAGCCCAGGGCCATGGTCTTCCACCCTAGAGCCAGCTAAATCTCGGAACCAGGTACTGGTCAGAGCTTTTACACCAGGCCCACCAGGGGAGTCCTACCTGGGTCATCGGGACAGTGAAGCTCTGACCTAGAGCTCGTCAGCGCTTCTTAGCCCGGACAAGTAGGGGTGACCTTCCATGCCTACGAGACCCCATCCTGGGCATTTTGGGACGCGGCAGGCTAAAGAAACGAGCCAAAAGCCAGGGGCTTCTACTCCTGGGCCAGCTGGAGCTTCTGACCTTAGCCAAGCAGGGGGACCCCCCTGGACTGCAGCACCTCCTCCATGGTACTTTGTGACACAGGGGGCCAAAAAACAGAACCCAGGACCGGGGGCTTTGTGACACAGCAGGAGACTAGAGCCCAGGGATGTATGCTTCCAGTCCTGGTCAAGCTGGAGCTGTGACCTGGGGCCTGGTTGGAGCTTCTTTACCCAGCCACACAGTGGAGCCCTCCCAGGGCCTGCGGGACCCCGTCCTGGGCACTTTGTGACACGGCGGCTTAGAGAATGAAGCCTGTGATGGGGCTTCCACCACAGGCCAGCTAGAGCTCTAACCCAGTAGGAGCTTCTTCACCTGGCCAAGGAAATTACGTGTTCTCTTTTTTTATGTTAAGTACAAAACGTTACCAGTGGCATTGCCATGGCACATTTTGCAGAACCCATGTAGGTATGGTAAATGACCCCTAGGTATAATTTCACAGAGCCCTATTTGTAATATTCTTTTGACTGCAGCTCTGCATTCTTGATAACAGCAGACTGTGTATGTTGATGAGGATGAGGATGGGGTATGAGCCCATGTCAGATGCTGCATAGAGGTTCAGGAGAATCAGGGCTGTGTGTCTCCTCTGTATAGGATCATGCGGATGTCGTCTGTGGTGGCGATGAGTGCTGTCACTGTACTGTGGTTGAGCCTGAATCTTTTTGTACCTTCCAGTCCAAAAACTATTGGGCAGATTTATAAGCCCCTTGCGACAACTTTACGCCGCCGTTGCGTCACTTCTGTGACGCAGCGGCGCCGTAAACAATGCGCCTTGTTGGGACATATTTACAATGTGGCGCATCTAGGGAGATGCGTCACGTTGTAAAGCCCTGCGCTACATTATACCTGCGTCAGGTATAATGTATGCAGGGTGGGCGTTCCCACGCAGGAAAGCCTCGTAAAAGTGACGCAGTGAAATCTACAAGATTTCACTGAGTCACTTTTACGACGCCACTGTGTCACAACCTTGCGCCTGCTTGAAGCAGGTGTAAGGAGTGATGCAGAATGTTAGGAATAGGCATTCCTAACCATTGCTGGAGTTGCGTCGTACTTGCGACACGACTCCAGCAATGCGCTGCCCTTACGCCAAACAGATGCATCACGCATCTGTCTATCCTTGTGCCACGGTGCAACGCATTGTAAATGCGGCGCATCCATGGTGACGCAAGGTTTTTTTTACGTGTCGCAAATGAACTGGTGCATCCCTGCTAATATGCAGGGATGCGCCAGTTCTTGTAAATCTGCCCCTATGCTTTTAGGTGTTTCCCACTTTGTATGTGTGCTGTAGAATGCAGCACACATGCAAAGAGTGACAAAGCGAGGAGAAATGAAAACATTTGTCCTTGTTATGCCTGCCTCATGGAGGCACAGGATTTTGATGCAAATCCCTATCGACAGTTCCTTTGTAGGTAGCGATCTGCATTAAAACCCATGGTTGGACACATGGGAACACCCATGCACTACCCATGGAACACTCCCTTGATGCAAAGTAATGTAAGGCTGCGCATTGCACAGCTTTGCGTTACTCTGGTCACAATTGTAAATCCTACCACTAAACTTGACGCAAAGTGTTTGTAAATCTGGGCCACTGTCAGCACAATTGTTTTTTTATCTGATTTATATCTCTGTATCTCCTGACTCCCTGCTCAACTACTTCTGGCTGCATCATGTACATCCCTCTACTGTACTCTTTTGACGGTTAATATTCTTAACCTGAACACTTGTGTTGTACAAGCCTCCTCTCACTTTCTTAACCTATCGCCGTTATTCAATTCTGTATTGTTAATCTTTATTTTTAATTTTTTTATTACACTCATGTTTTTATACTGTACCAACATCATCTAACTCTGACGCCACCAGGCTCTCTCTGTACATAGTATACAAACCTACATAAATACATTAATTACATATTTATCTAAATTAATTGCATAAAATCACCTCTCCTTTCTCCACATGCTCTCTACTCCTTATCACTTCACCCTGCCACTCACAGATGGACACTCTTGTTTGTAAGTGAATTTGTTTTTTGCTTTATTAAATGTTCATGAAGGTTGTTAAGTCTGCAAACTGAATAATGAGTTACTGATGCCTACACTATCAAATAAGTGAGAAAATCATAGGCACATTGCATTTATGTGTTTAACGTGCACAGCATCTTTATTCATCATCAAAACACCTTCATGCTTGCAAGTATTTAAGTTCGAACCTAGATTTGCATTAAGGGCAAGGCCAACAATCCCGAAGAAAATATGTGTTTCTTTCACTCCTACAATGGACTTTTGTTCAGCCAGGATAAGACCTGAAGCATTAAACGCCGGCTGAACGACATAACCTGATAAGGCTTCTAGATTAGAAAAATGAGGCCTTTTGGCACATGCGAACAACTGTATGAAAGCTCAAATTGAAAAAGAGAAGCACTGTTAAAATCCAAGCATCCAATTATTTTGGAAACTGTTGTTAAAATCCAAGCATTCAATTACTCTTTTGTGGCCAGTCTGACATGTTCATCGTTTCCCTGGACATTGCTGCTGTGGTCAATTACTGACAGGCAGAACTCTGCCACCGTGGTGCATGGAACGCTGGCTTATTTAACAACTGTGAATACAACTTTTGTTCTCACAAACGTTAATTACAC
This sequence comes from Calotriton arnoldi, assembly GCA_963921515.1. Taxonomy (NCBI): domain Eukaryota; kingdom Metazoa; phylum Chordata; class Amphibia; order Caudata; family Salamandridae; genus Calotriton; species Calotriton arnoldi. The sequence continues at coordinate 885,883 of CAWUFW010001537.1, forward strand.
ATGCAAAGCGATTTACTCATGCATAATATTTATTACGCATGGTTTTACATCACCATGGATAAATTACCTCACTGTGGTGTGAGGTGGCCTGTTCTAGGAGAGAAATGTTTTGCAAAGTGGGGGAATTCTCATAAACCTGCGAGTTTGTGGGTTTTCAGAACACGTTGTAAGGAGCCTTCCTATCCTGGGTCAAGGCCAGGAATAAATCTGAATTCAGGGTTGGAATGGGGAGGGAATGCCTCCAAAGTAACTTTGTGGTGGGGAAGGTGGGTCTAGATAAAGGGTGAACAGAGGTGCAACAGTCATTGGGCTAAAAGCAGTAGTGTAGCTGGGGGGGTCTGCCCCGGGCAGCACGCTTTTTGGGGGCAGGGTCTGTCGACTACCACCATCCCCCCACGAACAAGTCGTCCGTCGGCTGCCACCCTCCCCCGCATCTTACCTGCACCCACCGGGTGGCAAACTTAGGGGCTGCCCTGGGTGGCAGTAGGTCTAGCTACGCCACTGGCTAAAAGGGTGTCATATGACCCATGGGGACATTGTCGTTTTTCACTAACTTAGCATGAGCGCGTTGCAGCTTGCCTGCTGCTTTGCACACGTTACTACACGTCTTTATTTTTTAAATCATTTCAAGGGCTGCTTTCACATGAGAACTCATCGCTGTGTTCGCTCTCTGCATGTTCCTGGGATTTTGACTGAGCATTATGTACAAGGTCAAACAACAATGCCCCTTGTTATTTTGTTCTGGCCAGACCTTAGCCCTTAGACAAAACATATTGATGCAGCTGTTGTTTGGACAGCATACTTGGGTTTTGAGTGGGGCACACGAATAGGTGAGACACACTTGGAGAGGGACCTTTCCAGGGAGAAGAGCGAGACAGCACCTATGATATAGATCTACCATCTATAGGCTAAAGTATGGGGTCTGCTGACAAAGCCCAGAGATCTTCTATCATATAATAATACTTCTTCTTAGCAAGGGGAGGGAGGTTAGGCACTATAGTCCTTTCTCCATTGTCTTTCTATGATGACATCTCCCTTCATGATCTATGGACTAACTGCTATGCTGACAATATTTGTATTATGCATTTTCCTGCTTGTTGTGGCATGTATACTGCATGTTAGGGCATGTTAGTTAAAATAAATATTTTAAACTGTTTCGTGTCTCTGTCATATCTTATTGTGGACAAGTACAACAGTGTGAGCGAAAGGGTGTGTTTTGTTACCGCGATTCCTGAGAGATCTGGGAGTGTTGTGTTCTGGGATGTCTAATCATTTGTTTCTCTGTGAGTGAATAAGAGAGCAAGTGAGACACTATAACTAGTCGGTCCTGGGTTTGTGGGTACTAAGGTGGTTGGAAGACCCAGTCCCTATACACCAAGGTCCCATATCCCTGCGCATAGTTCTGTATTTGTGCAGAATCCCTGCAACATGGCGCCACCAACGTTTGGTCTGGTACTTATTCGTGAGACCACTGAGTAGCGCTTGTGCTTGTCCACAATCCCCTCACACCGGTTTCCGGAGACATCCGTGGTGTGTGGATTTAGCCTCCTATATTTGAGTTTTATAGGTTTTTCAAGCTTGAAATTTAAAAGGTTTTGTTTCTCTTTCTGACCCGGTTTTGTGCTACCCTTCTACTGGTTTATCCTTTTTCATTTTTAATATGGCAGTTGCTATTGCGGCTCATAACCGCGCTGCGGTCACAGCGTATTTGACTCAACGTATTTGACTCAACGTGGAGTCCCTAATGAGGGGGCTGATATTATCTTTGTTGTCGAGGTGGATGCAGCTTACCGCTTTGAGGTTTTCTATTCTTGGGTTACATTTCCAGCAGTGGATGGGAATGATAATTTCTTTCATGAATATACACTAACCGCGGTTCCGCGGAATTATCGATTACTTGAAGTTCCGTTGATAGCCTGGGAGAATACCATTTGGTTTAATGGCGCCCTTCCTCACCCTGTTTCTGTGGTCTCTTATTGGTCGATGGGCCACATGGCATGTTTTGGCTAGTTTTACACCGCATCCAAATTATCTTAATGTTACAATCGCAGAGCTATGTCAGTTACATACATCACTGATTCATATACACAGAAGTGTCATACAATTTATTATGGAGCCGCTCTTCAGCCACCTGGGCATGGTGGTGATCTTGTCATTAGTCCCATTATGATTAATTCGGTGATGGGCAAACGTCCTCAGCATAGAGATGAACTGCCATATTGGTTGGCAGAAACATTTGAGCAACTCGAGGCTGTTTTTCCACATACTACTCCGGTTGAGAAACACAGGATCCTTACGATGAGTTTACCGAGTGGTATTGTTCCCACTTTAGCTGATTGCACCACCTGGGGGACGGTGTTTGCTGCGGTGTATACACTGTGCTTTGGCACCCCCTCCATTAGAGTTCTACCGAGCATTCTAAAGAAGGTACAAGATGAACACGGGGCTGGTCCAGCCCTGGAATTGGGGATGAGATTAGTGGGCATGTTCCCTATTGTCTCCGATATGATTCTGGCCGATGTCAAAGGTGGAGCAGTTAGCTTGCAAGTGCGTCAACGCCTCTCGGCGGTGGCGGACGTAGACCGGCAGCGGCAGTTGCCGATTATTATTGCGGATGTGTATACATCATTGGGTCGCAATAGTTTGGGAGTAAGACCTAATACTCAGGTACAAAATAAGCCCCCTCCAGAAAAGGAGGGTCGTCTGGTCTTTCCTAAAAAGGCATGGAATAAAAATCAGCGGTAGCAACAGCAGAAGCCTGGTTCTCGTGCTGGTTCGCCACCACCGGACGCTTCTGAACGTAGATATGATTTGCGTGACTGCTCTAAAATTAAAACACCCGAGAGGTTTCAGGTTCCTGATCCTCATTCTCCTCGTTCCTTTCAGGAATCGTTGGATCAACAGTTCGGCAGGGGAGGATGTCAGGATCACAGAGAAGGTGAGTCTGCGCAACCAAGAACTGACCCGCAGTGCCAGTTTGATGTAAAAGCCAAACAGGAGGGACCACCTCAATATCGTGCCCCATGTCAGAAGAAAAAAGTTGCCGCTTTGACTGCAAAGTATGCCTCAGACGGTGAGAACCCTGCTCCTCAATTGGAGATGGGGGGTAACACTCCTCGACAGCGCGGCAGAGGTTACCATAGTGCGGGAGGCGAAAGCAACTGACACGTTCATTACAGTGGAAACAGCTGACACACAAGTTGCACCCCCTAATAGGCTTTATGAGATAGGCCTCCAAATTGAAGGTGATATTAAACGCACAATCAAGGAGGTCTTTTGGGACAACCTTACTTCTTCCTATGATATTTTGTTGGCGGAGGTTGATTGGCCTCCCCCATTTGTTCTGGCTTCTTCTAAAGGGGAGGATGTTATTCTCCGGAGGTTTTCGCATTATGTTTCGGAGGAGGCTAAACAAGCATACACGTCGGAGTGGGTGCTAGCGCTTGAAATTCCTTTGCGATCCATGCCACAACCCCAACCACAATATCCAATTAAGCGTGACACGAAAGCATCCGTAAGTGAAATCTTGGACCAATTGGAATATCAGGGTGTAATTGAGCCCTGTGTTTCCTCCATGAATAATCCTCTTTTTCCGATATTGAAACCGGACGGTTCATATCGTATTGTTTTGGATTACCGTCATTTGAACAGTCACGTTCGTACCTTTGCGATACAGAACACCCACAGCTCTGCGTTAGTCAATACTATTCTTCGTAAAAAATATAAAACGACTCTTGATATCTCCAATGGTTTTTTTAGTCACAATTTGGCTCTTGATAGCCGTGACTTGACAGCCTTCAGCGCCCTTGGCAATCATAAAAGGTATACGTGCTTGCCTATGGGATATAAAAATAGTCCCGGCGCTGTTGCGGCACGCATAGTGTCTATTTTACTTGAAATTGACCCTGATGCTTTGTCATACGTCAATGACATTTATATGACAGATGATGAATTGATACCGCATCTTGTGCATGTGGACCGCATCACAATGTCTTTTGCAGACTTGGGGTACAAATTCAACTTTGCCAAGTCACATATTGCCTGTTTGGCAGTTCTTTTCTGGGTTACGAACTCACCGATGAAGGTAGTGGGTTAGCCCCCCACTTTCTGGCGACATGTGCTCAATTGCAAACTTCCTCTACTCTTAAAAAATTGCAATCTTTGCTGGGTTTTTTGAATTTCGGGAGGACATACATTCCTGATTATGCCCAGCGTATCAAACCACTGTACTCATTGATACAACCTTCTTTTTCGGCTTCCTGTTGGCTTCCGGAACATACCGCTTCTTCGATCTCTGCAGTCTGATCTGCTTGCGCCCAACTTCTTGTTAACACGTGACAATTTGTAGTGCAAGAGGCACTCTTATGGTTTGACGCCACATGATGACCTTTGACTACCATCATTTTAATTGTCTTTTGGTGTTTTACTTTATCCTAGCCTGAATGTACGACATCCTGCATATGCCTTTTTCCCTTGATGGTTTCTTTCGTGTAATCTTGCAGTCTTAAAGGGAGAGCTGTCACAGAGTAGAACAGACTTGCCAAGAACAGAACGTGTGGGATGTTCATTTGAAAGCGGTATGCAGACAGAATATCGAGTTGGAAATGTCAACTTACACAAATATCGAGTTGGAAATATCGTGATACAGAAATATCGACAGCAAGAATATCGTGGTCAAGAATATCAACTTTAAGGTAAGAAATATCGTTTTAAAAATATCAAAGTCAGTCAGTCAGTCAGTCAGTCAGAATAACTTTATTTCGCCATCACAATGAAGGCATAAAAGTATACTATACATAAAAACATATTCAATACTACATATAGTTAAAAATACAATAATTACAAATTTCCAGCAACAAATACCTAATAAAGTACATCAAACTCATTGAGCGGGAACAATATAATTCATAAAAACATACTAACATTATAACAAATCTAAGATCAGTTCCTTTATCGAGTATAAAACGATAAAACATCAAATTAAGCATCTCTTTCTTTCCTTTTTAAAACTGATAGCAAGAAAGAGGCTACAGTAAAACAAGTAAAACAATCAGATAATCCCCGTAAAAAATAAAGGGCCACGCGACATTGTGTAAAATTCATTTTACGTAGCAAAGGGACAATAAACCTTTTTCTCTCATCGCAATAAAATTTACAGAAGAACAAAAAGTGCAAGTCATCCTGGGCAGATCGATGGTCACATGAACAAAATGGAAGATCAGAAGCTACGTAAGTATTCAGTGGGAGACCCAGCATCAAGGGAATGTAACCTAGTCTGAATCTCACCAATATATACCGATGTTGCAAATTGGTCACAAATGATAAATAAGTTAAGTTCATGTCCATTTGCAGAATACTCGGGGTCGCCAGAAATGCTCTTACTGTTGATAACTTACTATTTATAGAGTCTCTTTTCACTTGTAAGCTAGAGAGTAAGTGGGTTTTTAAATCTTTTTTAGAAATAGACTGGCATAACATAGGGTCAGTAAATAAATAATGTAGCCCTGCAGCTTTTAATGTGGATTCAACATAATGTAGCCAGGCGACATTACCCACACCATCTAGTTTCATAATATCATTAATTATATCTCTTGTCAGAGAAAGAGTCTCCTTCCGCCACACTGAATGCCACATCAAAATCGGTGCCATACGGATGTTATCAGTTATGTAGGGAACATTCAATTCCATATGACAAATAAAATTCGAGCATGACTTTGGTAAAGAGACTAACTTTTTTAAAAAGGTATCTTCTATACATTGCAATCGAGAACAATCTCTTATCCCCCAGATGGCTGCTCCATAAGTAGCAACTGATACCGCTTTTGCCTCATAGATTGTCTTTATTGCTTCTATTGGTTTTGAGCCAGTTTTTTTAATAAATTTAAAAAGTGCTCCAATGTTTCTTTCCATTTGCAATGCCCTATTTGCAACCATAGTTAGCCAATTAGATTGTCGATCAAATATGATCCCCAAATAGTTAAAAGAATCCACAACTCCCAGCTTACTTCCTTCAACAATAATTTGTGGTTGCTTCCGCTGCTTTGTCCCTGCCACTAAGACAAACGACTTTGAATAATTAATTTTCATGTCCAACTTATTCATAAATTCTGTGTATTCTACCACTAAACGTCGCAGGGCATTACTGGTGCGGGCTAGAATGACTGCGTCGTCCGCGTATAGTAATAGTGGGACCTGCAGGGAATTGATGTAAGGGACATCAGGAGTGGCACCCAGGAGAGCGGTTTCGACATTGTTGGTATATAGTGCAAATAAAAAGGGGCCAAAACGCACCCCTGTCTCACCCCTCTAGTGATTTTAAAATGTGTTGTGCATTCTCCTCCCATTCCATATCGAACACAGGCTGAGGCACCTGAATATAAATTGCGAATAATATTAATCAATTGAATGTCAATCCCCATTCCCTCCATGATCTGCCAGAGCCCAGACTGTGCCACACAGTCAAAGGCTGCTGACAGATCCATGAAGGCAAGGTACAAATGACCCTTTTTGGCTGCAGTATATTTTGTTATTATTAAGCTTAGGTTCAGGCACTGATCCACAGTGCCTTTCCCCTTTCTAAAGCCAAACTGGCAGGGGATTATAATGTTTTTTTCCAGGGCCCATTCCTCAAGCCTGTTTAAAAGCAGACGTCCCATTAATTTTGCAGTGGAATCTATCAGGGATATTTGCCGGTAGTTTTTCAGGATTGACCTATCCCCCTTTTTATAAATAGGCACAATTACTGTTGTTTTCCATGATAAAGGAACACCAGTGTGGACGATCTTATTAAAAACATTAGTTAAAAGAGGGGCCCAAAGATCTTGGTTATCCAGAAACAGGTCAATTGGGACACCGTCAGGTCCTGGTGCCTTTGCACGTTTACACTGGTTTAGAGCAAGCTTAGTTTCTTCCAGTGTAAATTTGACCATCTCCTCGCCCCGGTTAGGGTAGCAGAGGTAACTTGGGGAGTTGTCAACTCATTAGATCCAAACACCCTTGTAAAATGTGTGACCCAATCTCTCTGTTCTACGTGATTATCCAATGAAATAGAATTTTCATCTTTTAGGAAAGGCGCATTAATAACAGACCAAAAGGCTTGCGAGCTTTTAATAAGGCAGCCTTTTGCAAATTTTCCCACCACACTTCTTTTAGAGAGTTCAATCTCAGTATCCTAGCTTTTTATATGCCTGTCGCAGTAACCTAACCAAAGGTAAATTGCGAGGTTTGGATTTCAAGGCCAAATGAAGATCTTTTAGGGCCTTGTCACAGGCATCATCAAACCATCTAAAATTCTTAAGCTGGGCATTGCGTATAGTATGAGTTAAATTATTTTTTACCTTCAATAAAATTGACTCAAAAGCTGTGACCATGTCATCATTAAGAGTAGGATCTAAGCATATCATTATCTCGTCAGATTTACTGGAGACTAGATTTATTAGAAACCTCCTAGTATCTACTTTCTCCCACTTCAGAGCAATTCCATTTGTCCTTGCAATAACTGGTGTTACATTTAGTTTAAAACTAGTTTCATTTCTCATTAAGGAGGGAATAAGGAAGGTTATAGCAGCATGGTCACTAAAAGCATAGAGGTTGATCTCAAAATCGGAAAATAGGCCTTTTATAGGGTCTGAGACCAAAACAATATCAAGGGTAGAGGAAAAAGAGTGATTAAAAAAAGTATATCCTAACTGATCAGTTCGATTATCAATCACATTAAGAAGTACCAAATTATTTATCACTAGCAGTCTATTTAGAGCATTACCATACTCTGAGTGGCTAAAATGGGATAAACTTTCTCCATCATCATCCAGAATTCCACAAACTAGAGAATCCATCTTATCACAGGGGTGAGCATTAAAGTCCCCAAGCCAAATTATATTACAGAGCTTAGTGCATTTATTTTGCACAAGTTCAATGTCTCTTTCAATAGAGACTAATACTGCTGGTAAATTGGTTCCAAAGTTGTTGTTATAAAAATTAATAAGGAGCCAATGTTGGTCTACACAAAACTCTAGTAGAATGACATGATAGTTTGGTGATGTATTTAAACAGAACTTTACTTTGAGTGGCAGGGCATTAGAAAGTAAAGTCAATAATCCACCTTTAGCACGCCCAGCTGACGATGGAATAGCAGGGGTATGAAATGATCTATACCCATTTATATGTATTGGTTCAACTTCCCATGTCTCCTGCAAACATATTATGTCTTTAAATGTTAATAAAGCTAACCACTCAGGATTTGTTCTTTTCTGGTTATAACCAGCAATATTCCATGTCATTGCCACAGCGCCCCTAAAATATTCTCTTGTTGCATCGATGTTAGGGGCAGATTCAGACTTCCGCTCTCTAAATTTGTTTCTTTTGCGAAATTACAACTGAGGAAATAGTCACTGGTGAATCATCTAATGATTGATTCTCACCATCACCATTGACCATAGTACTCTGTTCATCACCATCCCCATCAAGCGTAATACTCTCTTCATTACCATCACCATTAGCCTTAATATTCTGTTCATTGCTATCACCCTTAATCAAAATACTCGGTTCATCCAGTCAATCACATATCGGCATGCCTTCCAATGCGGCAAATCTATTAGTGAGAGGTAAAGGTGAAACCAACGAAGGAACAGGCTGATTAAACTGATAAAAAAATGGATTCTGGGGGTTAGGAGCTGTGGGCCTCAGGAAATGTGAAGTGCCGTAAGGCTTATGAAAGAACCCAAGTGGGAGAGCATAAATTTCAGAATAGAATGACGGAGTAGACGGCAGTATAGGTAATATCTCGCCCACTACATGATGATTGTCAAAGTTTAATACAATGCAATCACCTTTGATAGACTTAGGGGTTCTTCCTAGCCAGTTAATCCTTCTAGCCATAATAATGTGTTTATGGACATTAAGGTTTTCGCCTATACAGTTGGATAACCAGTGTTGACACTTATGAATTAGCTGTTCCGTAGATTCTACAGCGTTCGACTTCCAATTCTGGAACATTTACTAAAATTATAACATATGGGCAAGCAGCTGGGGGAAGATCTAACCTCTCCTTAGTTTTCTCAGATACTGCCTGGCAATCAGAGGCCCCCTCCCAGAACTAGACACCACAGCTCCCACCTCTATCTGGGAGGTGGCAATAGGCCGATTAATACCCGAACAAGTGTTTCTAGGCCTATTAGGTCCCTTTGACTCAAAATTGAGTCTGGGAATGCCAGTTCTTACTATACCTAAGTGGGTTGGGGGTGGAGATTATTATTATATGCACTCAGATTATTTGGGCGCTGGCATGCAACACCCAATAAATTAGACCCTTTTCCTTGCCTAGCTTCATAACTTCCTATTTCTTGGCGTACATCTTCTGTTGCCAGTGAAGGGCCTAACGATGGTAATCCATCTGACTGTAAGGTAGGCCTCAGATCTTCTATCGGTTCAGCAATATTTAGAGGGACCTGACTTAATTGGTAAGTTGCCTCCAAGGTAGACAATTTCTCCTCTATCTGAGTTAGTCTATCAACGATAGGATTTAAAAGCACAATTATCATGCTCTCAATACTTTTTAGCAAATCAAAATCATTCACCAAATCCGTTTCGATAATAGTTACATCCTTCTGCTTTGTTGATCTAGTAGATCTGGTAGATCTTGGATGAGTAGGCAAAGTTGAATCAGAGTTCTCACCCCCAGTCCGCTTTTCAGTACAGGCTCTTTTCAACGTCTTTTGTCTCAATGGGCCACCGCCCTTCCTTTTCCTAGACCTTTGATCAGCTGCACTACTTTCAATCGGTTGTTCAAGTGTCACAGTTATAACGTCTGGGGATAAAGTCTTATTCGTCGCTGCAGCTATAGTGTGGCTTGGTTCTCCTGTAGGTTCCTCAGAGGTTATACGATCAATGATTAAGGGTGTCCCACCCAGGGAAGAACGTTTTTGGGCGATTAAAGAGTCCAAAGAGAGCCTCCGCTCTGTTAATTCTATTTCATGGGCAAGTACAGATTCAGCCCTCGTCAAAAATGCATCAAGCGTCCCAACATGTCCCGCCCCCTGCTTTTCCTTGGCAGGCTTCCTTTTACTCATTTCAGTTCAGTTCAGTTCTCCAATATAGGGGTACCAAGTATAGTGGACAAGGTTCAACAGTGAAGTAAAAACAAAAACACCAATGAAAGAAGGCGAAAAAGGGAACTAAAGCAAACAATACCTTGAAAAAGCCTTATACTTCACTCATCGTATGAAAGTGGGTAAGCCCAGCCCAGCCTCCTCCGGGCTCCGACGGGCGTGGACGGGCCCGCCCTTGGCCCGGGCTTCGCCTGCGCGCGTCCCGCGCTGCGGGAGCCCGAGTGAAGCTTTAAGCGCCGGCTGGCGCGAAACTGATGCGCGGCTCCAGCCGCGTTGCCCCCTGGAGGTTGTGGTTGCGGTTAAGGTCTGACGGGCGTCCCGCTCTGCGGGAGCCCGAGTGAAGCTTTAAGCGCCGGCTGGCGTGAAACTGATGCGCGGCTCCAGCCGCGTTGCCCCCTGGAGGTTGTGGTAGCGGTAAAGGTCTGACGGGCGTCACGCGCTGCGGGAGCCCGAGTGAAGCTTTAAGCGCCGGCTGGCGCGAAACTGATGCGCGGCTCCAGCCGCGTTGCCCCCTGGAGGTTGTGGTAGCGGTAAAGGTCTGACGGGCGTCCCGCGCTGCGGGAGCCCGAGTGAAGCTTTAAGCGCTGGCTGGCGCGAAACTGATGCGCGGCTCCAGCCGCTTTGCCCCCTGGAGGTTGTGGTAGCGGTAAAGGTCTGACGGGCGTCTCCCAAAGTCTATCAAAGTCATTAATATCGTTTGCAAAAATATAGTTGTTTAAAATATCGATTTTTTAATTAGTGTTATGTATTTTAGTATGTATTTTAAATGTATATGATCTATTTTTTTGTATACGTTTTTTTTTTTTTAAATATATGTGTTTAATTTTTAGTAGTTATCAATTTTATTTTAATTAAATTTTGCGTTTTTTTGTTCCGTAGCGGGTTGTGGGTTTATAGGGGAATAGGGTGGGAAGTAATTTAATTATAATAAATGAATGATTATTTTTTATTTAGCAATATTTATTTAATTTAGGTTTTATAGTGTTAATTGTGGGAAGTAATTTATTATTAATTAATTATTAATTGGTTGTTAATTCATATTAATTAATTAATTAATTGGTAATAAATTATGGTAATCGTGTTATTGTTTTAGGAGCGGGTTGTGGGGTTTATAGGGGTAAAGGGTGGGAAGTAATTTAATTATCATAAATTAATGATTTTTAAAATGTATTAATATTTATTTAATTTAGATTTTATAGTGCTAATTGTAGGAAGTAATTTATTATTAAGTAATTATTAATTGGTTGTTAATTATTATTAATTAATTAATAATTAATTATGATGTCATTTTTTAGGAGTGGGTTGTGGGGTTTATAGGGGTAAAGGGTGGGAAGTAATTTATTTTTAATTAATTAATCATTATTTGTTAATTAATGCTAATTAATTAATTAACATTTAAATATGGCAATTGTGTATTTAATTGTAGATGTGAGTTGTGGGGTTTATAGTGGTAAAGGGTGGGAAGTAATTTATTTTTAATTAATTATTAAGTAGTTAATTGATATTAATTTATTATTTTGAGATTAATTATGGAAATTGTGTAATGATTTTTAGGTATGGGTTGAGGGGTTATAGGGATAGAGGGTGGAAAGTAATTTGTTTAATTAATTAATAATTAGTTGATCATTAATATTTATTCATCAATTGATAATTAATTAGGGTAATTGTTTATTTTTATGGGTGAGTTTAGTTTTATAGGGGTAACGTTTGGGGAGTAAATTAATTTTTATCTGTTTTAATTTGTTTTTTAATTAATAATATTTCTTTATTTGATAGTTAATTATGTTAATTATGGAGGTACATTTTTATAAAATATAGATGTGTGTTGTGAATTGTGTGGTGTTATAGGGTAGGAAATAAAAAAGATTAAATTTATGTAATAATTAATGTTTTTGCTTATAAATAATTTCTAATTAAAAATAGTTATTTGTTTGCAAATTATTTTTAAATGTATTTAATATAATATTTCTAGGTGTTTGTCATATCTGTTTAACATTATAATATGTTTCTATTTTTTAGATTTTTTTTATATTCGTATATATTTTTAATTTTTTAATTTTTATATTTTGTGTTAATTTTGAACTGACTGGAGTGGGAATATTGATTTTTACCCCTCCGCTATCCAACACTTTCCCTATTGTTGCACTAACTGGAGTGGGAATAGTATTTTCTACCCCTCCGCTATCCAACACTTTCCCTACTGTTGCACCCACTGGAGTGGAAATAGTAATTTTTACCCCTCCGCTATCCAACACTTTCCCTAGTGTTGCACTCACGGGAGTGGGAATAGTAATTGTTACCCCTCCGCTATCCTACACTTTCTCTACTGTTGCACTCACTGGAGTGGGAATAGTAATTTTTACCCCTCCGCTATCCAACACTTTCCCTACTGTTACATTCACTGTGGTGTGAATAGTTATTTTTACCCCTCTGCTAACCAACACTTTCCCTACTGTTGCATTCACTGGAGTGGGAATAGTAATTTGTACCCCTCCGCTATCCAACACTTTCCCTACTGTTGCACTCACTGGAGTGGGAATAGTAATTTTTACCCCTCTGCTATCCAACACTTTCCCTACTGTTGCACTCACTGGAGTGGGAATAGTAATTTTTACCTCTCCGCTATCCAACACTTTCCCTACTGTTGCACTCACTGAAGTGGAAAATTTAAGTTTAAAGACTTTTAAATAGTTTAATGTTTTAATTTATAATATAATTTTTATTAGATTTTATGTTATTGGCGTATGTATATATATATATATATAGTTTATATGAGGTTTGGGTGTTTGTGAACAGTCTCAGGCCCCTTGTTCAGAGTATTGAGGATTTTTAACAAACTTTGGTTTAAATATTATAATTATTTAGATAACGAATAGCACTGTGCTTTTCAATTATATTACATAATACCTCTGAAATAAAGGACAATGTATAGGTCATTTTCTTTCATTAGGACAACATATTTTATGTTGTATCAATTTTGGTTTCTAAAATTCAAATTTTTAATTTTGTAAATATATTGTTATGGAGACGTTTAAAACTAAAATACACCCCCTGAAAAATACCGAAAGTATTTAACATAAAGTTATGCCATTGCATGTGTACACTTCAAACTAAATATGTTTTCTATGTCTATTGCACCTTTTGTTTATGTTTATCACATGTATTCACCACTATATAAGCTTTCAAAAAAATGGCGCTTACTGTCGTGATCAAGGCTGCTGGAAGCAGTTGAAACGCGTAGACAGTCACTCTGTATGCTCTAGAATAAAGCATTTGCGGAACAATTTGCCGTGGAGTTCGTCCGTATCCTCTGTTCATGAGTTGGGATACATTTTTGTTGTATAAAAAGAATAATTAGATTTAATATACATTTTAACAAATATAACAAATACATTTAATTTAAAAAATGTAAACATATGTATATAAAATGTCATATATATATATTTACTTTAAAACAATAAACTAGGAATTTTTATTTATTTTATAATAGTATATATGAAAATTTACAAATATATATATATATGAAAATTTACAAATATATATATATATATATTTGTAAATTTTCATATATACTATTATAAAATAAATAAAAATTCCTAGTTTATTGTTTTAAAGTAAATATATATATATGACATTTTATATACATATGTTTACATTTTTAAATTAAATGTATTTGTTATATTTGTTAAAATGTATATTAAATCTAATTATTCTTTTTTTCGGAAGTGGCAAAGCAGACATAGAGGCTTAGATGCTTTGACTACAAGAAATACTTGGAGCGCACTCATGCTGAGCGGGACAAATCGGGGTCACTTCTGGCGTGGTTGGCAAATTTGGTGAGCAGGAGTTCGCCCCTAGTGGAAATCAAGGATGAGGAGGGGGTCAGGCACTACACACAGGCAACGATTAACGAAGTGTTTGCCCGTTATTACGCGAAGCTATACAGAAAATTGCGAGAAGACGATTCCACAGACGCGAGGGAATACCTTGCAGACCTGCGGATGGCACGGCTGAATCCAGAGGAGGCAGAGGAGTTAGGAATGGACATTACACAACAGGAGGTGCGAGCCGCCTATAGGGGTATGTCTAGGAATACGACCCCAGGCACAGACGGCCTGCCGGCCGAGTTCTACGCAACCCATATGGAGGAGTTGGCACCCCTACCGGTCACAATGTACCAGGAGGCCCGGGAAGCGGGCATATTGCCGGAGAGTGCTAGGGAGGCCCTTATTGTACCGGTACCCAAGCCTGGGAAAGAACCGCACGACTATACGGTGTACAGGCCACTATCCATGCTGAACATGGATTACAAAATCCTAAGTAAAATCCTCGCGATGCGCCTTTTCCCCCACATGCCAGAACTGCTCCACACAGACCAGGCAGGGTTCATCCTGGGGCGGAACACGGCCATAAACATTAGGCGACTCCTGGCTGTAATGGGCTCCGACGGGTACGACAAGCGGGAGGCGGCAGAGTTTGCAGTGGACATTGAGAAGGCCTTTGACAGCCTTGAATGGCCCTATCTCTATGAAGTCGTGGCTGGGATGGGCCTGGGGGTAGGTTTTCTGGCATGGGTACAACTATTGTACACGTCCCCCATGGCCCGGGTGCGCACCGGGAGGACCATCTCACCCAGGCAGGGAGTGGAGAGAGGCACGAGGCAGGGATGCCCCCTCTCCCCACTCCTGTTTGCACTAGCCATGGAGCCACTGGCGTGCAGGGCCAGGAGTGGACAGGACTTTAATGGCCTGAGGGCAGGTGCAGTGCAGCATTTTATAGCTTTGTATGCGGACGACCTCTTACTATTCCTCAGCGATACGGCAGACGAACTGAGAGGAGCAAGGAACATGCTGGCCCGATTTGGTGCCGTGTCTGGCCTCAAAGTTAACTGGCGAAAATCCAGTTTATACCCTCTGACGTCCAACACCCCCCCACCGCCCGAACTAGAGCACCTGAAATGGGAGCCTAGTTGCCTGCAGTACCTTGGAGTCAAAATATACCACGGCTCTGCAGATCTACTAGAAGACAATATGGGTAGAGCGATCAGATCAGTGAAGACTGCAATGGACTTTGAAGATGGTAGCACTCCCGCGCCTACTATACTACTTTGGGGCTTTCCAGGTGTGGATCCCACGAGCCACATTCAAAGATCTTGACTCAACGATCACGTCATTCCTCTGGGGGGCGGGACATAGGAGAGTAGCCTTGACCTCCTTGCGGCGCTCCACAGCAGAGGGGGGCTTAGCGGTCCCTGACTTTGAGGACTATTACATAGCCGCTCAGCTGTACTGGTTGTTTCAGTGGTTGGCGGCGGATCATGACCCGGGACGGGAACAGTACCTGGCCGCGCCAGATGCCACAACCCTCGCAAAGATCCTGCTACGAGTGCGGCGGAACACGTCCGAAGACACAATGGAGACCAGGGTGGTGGTGCGCTGCTGGGCTAGATACTTGAGACGAGTAGGCGCCAAGACTCCCTATTCCCCAGATTTACCCATCACACTGCTGCACTGTCTGCCACAGGGAGAGCACTGGGCAGGGCTAGAGGACTGGGTAGAGGCAGGACTGAAAGTGATGGGGGACCTGTACCTAGACTCCACACTACTACCATTCGAAGAGCTACAAGCCGCATATGACTTACCGGGAGGCCACTTCCTGAAATATGGGGCCCTCACTAGAAGGATTGGACACCACTTGGGAGTGGGAGGTACGGAGCCGCGGGCACTGGCAGGGTGCAGATATGTTGCGCTATCAGCGGGGAGGATCAAGACAGTGTCTTGCCTCTACAAGGCAATGAGGCAATACATGCAACAGCCGCTAGAGCGCTTGCGATTACAATGGGAGGAAGACTTGGGTAAGCAGATACCAGAGGTGGAGTGGGATAGGATCCTAGAGCGAACCCCGAAAGCATCCAGAAATGCGCGATTTAAATTAATTAACTTCTACGTATTGCATAGAGCGTACCTCACCCCGTCCCGAATCAGGAGGTACTTTGGCACGGACACGGCAGCGTGTCCATGGTGTGGAGAGAGGGAGGCACATATAATCCATATGTTCTGGAGCTGCCCCACGCCACAACCCTTTTGGGAGGAGATAGGGCAAGTAGTAGGCGATCTCATCGATCCCGCACACCCTAGAGCACGTCCTGCTAGGGTGGTTCCCCCATACGGCCAAGAATAAGACGACTGGGAAGTTCCAGGACCTGGCCTATGTGCTGGCGAAGAGAAAGATAGCCAGAAACTGGAAGGCACCAGGAGGGCCCAGGATTGTTTCCCGGAAAAAAGAGCTCGAGAAATGGGCAGCAGCGGAAGGCAGGTTACTGCTCAGGGAAGCTAGCAGGGGGATAGGCAAAATAGACAGGGCCAGAGCGTGGGAAAACCTGGTGAGCGAGTTGATAGCCAGCAGGCAGGACAATGGTAGTGGGGCAAGCACTCCCCAGCCAGCGGCACAAGAACAAGGAAGCGGATGAGGAGAACACTTAATTTGAACCTGGCCAACACCGCAGCACACACTGTGACCGGAAGCCTGACCCACGAGAACCCAATTACACACAGGGATCACAAATATCCACTCAAGCGCAACTCAAGGGGGAAGGGGGGGACGTTTTGTTACAAGGGAATGTTAAGTTAAGCACGCCAGAGAGTAATGATTATGTGCAATATGTGCAACAAGTGCTGACTATGACGTGAACAATGAACAGTGTGTATGTGTATGTCTTGAAAAACCAATTAAATCTGATTGTAAAAAAAAAAAAATCTAATTTATTTTTTCAAAGTTAATTTTATTATTTAATATATTTAATATTATTTTTTATACATATATTAAAATCGATATTTTGTACAACTATATTTTTTACATCAATATTTTTTTGTCGATATTTTTGTACTTACCATTATAAATATAGGATGTCGATATTTTTGACATCAATATTTATAACTCGATATTTGTCTATGGGGATATTTTGGGGGTCGATATTCTATCAGTGAACCTTTGAAAGCATGAGAAAGAGAGAGGTGTGGAATGTACTTTTTGGTCTCGAAGTGCAGTGTTATGAGCAGTGGTGCTCAAATGTGCATTATGTTGTACACTGTGAGATGAAGTGTGTGATGCTATAGGCAGTGGTGTACAAATGTGCATTGTGTTGTACATTGGGAATTATTATGAAATTCTTACTATTGGCTTTGACATGGCCTCATGTCATCCTGAATTCTGACTCTGCCTTGCTTGAGCTTTTTTTTGCGCGCAGAGACAGGCCCACAGTGTTTGCAAGATGTTTGGGTTAATCACGTTCAAGGTTGTTTTGTTTTTGGAGAAGAGATTGTTTGATGTACCTAAGACTTTCGTAAGCTTCGTTAAGATAAAGGCTGGAACATGTGAGAATGTAGAGGGAACGTGGGAACTACTTTTGCCCTGGAATGCTTGCATGGAAGGTGGCCAATTCCAGTACGTTTCCCTGGCGCAGAGGGAAGGACTCTCGAACCTTCTAGTGTGTATTAAGACTATAAAGCTGAGGGTTTTTGACTTAGAAACTGGGACTGTTTGAGCCTGAACAATGGACGCATCTTCAGTGCAGGCATCTGGTTGCTGAGTCTCCTGGCTTCGGCTGTGAGTCCCACAGTCTGGAGTGGGTCAGGATGAAGATTGCACCAGGTGAAGTGTTTGAGTTTTGATTATTGCCATTGTGATGTGTGGCCAGTGGCTATGATTATTTGAGGTGTTTTCTTTGTGATGTGTGAGTGAGTCAGAGTGCACATCCAAAGTAATCAGTTGATGTATTTAGTGTATATATCTTTCTGATTTTTTTCCGGACAATCAGTATTATTTTCTGCTTGTTTATTCATTATTATTATTCATGCATTCAACAGTTACATTTGCTAAGTGTGTTATTATTGCTTGCATATAAATATATATCTCTATATACATTTGAATGTTGCATCTGGGAAAGCCTTTCTATTAGAGAGCATTGCATAAATAAAACCCAAGCCTTATTCTAAAAAGAGAGTCTTTGACGTGTTTCATTTTATAAAGTGAAACCCCTTTCTAGGTGTTGTTGTGTTATATGTCTCCTGCTTCGTCGTGTTTGGGCCATCGTGTGGGAGTGGTATTTTTGAGGGTGAAGCAAGACACAATTCTACAAATCTGGTCATAAGGATTGTACCTGGCGCGTTAGGTTTCACTTACTTGACGTTCAATGAAGGGGATACGGTCGCAATTCACATTTGTACACTTTGGCTGAGATGCGTTTCTCTTATACAGAAAACTTTTTGACCGCTGTCCAGATGGCGATTCTGAAACAACACTCTCTGGCTCAGGGTAAACGCATTTTCATGGTCTCGCCTGTGCCTGCTCTGGAAGCGGCTACAAAGGCTAGTGTTTCGAATTCCAAAGCCTTGGCTACAATGGGCTAGTTCTCTGACGTCGGCTGATGTCAACTTTATCTTTGACCCGTCTTTGCAGACACAGGAGTTTTTACAATATGGACATGTTCAACCGCCTCCTCTGCCATTGTTTCCTCTTGATCAGTACAAATGCATTATTTACACTGATGGATCTGCGCAGCCAGCCATTGGTTCTAAACATGCTTATTCGGCGGCCTGCGCGATTGTGGCAGGGAAAATTGTTGATGGAGATTTTAAATCCTCCTTGGTGCACACAAAGGGGCCGATTCCGATTCGGGCCGGAAATCTCTCCGACCGAGCTGGACTCGGAGAGATTTCCGACCGAATCGGATTCCTAGCAGTCCGACCGAACGAGTACGATGCGCACGTATGCTATCGGACTCGATTCGGTCGGACTCCAATTGAAGTCAATGGGAGCCAGTCGTACGACGCGTACACGGGCTCCCATTGACTCAATGGGCACGACGCGAACAAGGGCGCCCCTACAGCGTGTTCGCGTCGATGCGGGTTGCACCGTACATGCACGTGTAGGGGGACCCATGGCTCCCCCTGTGTGCGACTCGCGTGCCTACGCTTCCAGGGGGTCCGACACGGACCCCAAAGTGCGGCTCCGACAGCTCCTTGGAGCCGGACTGCGCGAGTCGGTCGGAGCGGTCAAGGTGCGCATCGTACTTACCCGGCCGGGGAACATCTCCATTGCGCGGTGCGAGTCGTCCCCGTGCGAGTCGGTCGGAGCGGTCGGGTCCTGCAAACGAGTCGGTCGGAGATTTCGCGAGCGCACGCATCGTACTCGCTCGCCCGGACGCACGTACGATTCGGTCGGGAAATAGGGCTCCGAATCGGATCCGGTAAAGCCGAATCCGATTCGGAGCCCTACCGGCCGAGATCCGAATCGGCCCCAAAGTCTCTTGGTGACTGCTTGGCTCAATTGGCGGAGCTACGTGCTTTGGTTTTGGCTCTCGAATTTGCTGATCCAGCTGTTCCTACGCTTATAGTGTGCCATTCATTTTACTGTGTACAATACTTCAATGACAATTTGTTCTTCTGGACACAGAATGATTTCCGTGATTCTAAAGGTAGCGCAATTAAGCATAAAACGCTTTGGGTTCGAGTGGCCGCTCTTAAGGAACGATTGCCAATCACACATGTTATCCATACTTTGGGCCATCAGTGCGTGGGTACACACACTGTGGGTAATTCGGTGGCTTATGAGGCAGCCAAATCTGCAGTAGCCACTTGTTAAGTAACAGCAGTCACAAGGTCCATGACTAAAATTGATGATGATATTTTAGCGGCTATTGCTGCGACGAAGGACGGAACGGTGTTTCCCCAAGGTTTCCCTTCACGTTACACATACCACATGTCGTCTGATTAAGTCCCATTTGCAACTATCCCGTCCGTTGAGGACCGGAGACTTTCTTTGATCATTGCCGCTCATGAAGGCGTGGCTTCAGCGCATGCCGTAGTAACAGCAACAGTGTCTCTTTTACAGCAACGTTTCTGGTGGCATGGTTTATATCAACAGGCACATAAATATGTTCCGTCTTGTGACATTTGTCAACAAATTAAGCCTTCTACTGTTGCTCGTCCACCCCACACTCAGCTTTACATCTCTAATCAGCCGTTTGGCTGTATTTATCTTGATCACTGCAGTCCTTTGACATCTGACACTGCTTTTAAACACATCTTAGTTGCATTGGATTCGTGCACTAGATTGCTTTGGGTTTGGCCGCAACGTAGTGCTGACGCTCGAACTGTCATTAAGGATTTGCGTGTCTTTGTCGGGACGTTTGCCTGTGGAACCTTCCATTCTGACCAAGGTCCTGCGTTTGCCTCTAGGGCATACTGGGATGCGATGAAGTCTCTGGGGGTGTAGGTGCAATATTCGTCTCCATATCGGCCTGAGGGCAATTCAGTTGTGGAGCGGATGAACCGTGACTTAAAGCAATCTTTGACAGCTAGAGTCTTAGGTACTGGCAGGGGTTGGCTGACTCATCTGTATGGAGTCGAACGTGCACAAAATAATCTCCCTTGAAGATCTCTGGGTGAGCGGACCTCATACGAAATGCTCTTTGGCATTAAAATGTTTGTGACAGACCTTGATGGTCTAGACGTTGTGGCAGCTGCCGCAACCTTTGACGTAGATAATCATTGTGCTATGTTACAGGATCTACAAAAAGCTTGTGATTCAGAAGTGAAAGGCCAGTTGCCCTCTTCCGCGGATCCAGTGGTGCTGATTCCTGTTTCTGGCTGGCTTCCTAAAGTTGGAGATCTGGTCTGAAAAAAGGTGGAGAACAAAAAAGAATTTGGTCCATCCTACCGTGCACAGGTCAGAGTCCTTGGGTTGAAGGGCACCCGTACTGTGATCTTACCCCCTTTGCCTGGACGTAAGGAGAATCTTTACATTTCAGTCGAACATGTCAAGCTACACCATATGGCCGATACTGAATAGAATGCCTCCAAGCATTCCACGTCGAGATCTTTCACTGAATACGATGGCTTCTGTTTCTTCGACTGCTCCCCAACAAACCGACGGGGAGATGGAAACTTCAATTGATTTATTGCCTGTTTTTCCTTCTACATCCACATCTATGGATATTGAGTATGCTTCTCCTCCAGTGGAAGTCATAATTGACATTCCTGAGAGTACCATACCTGCAACATCCAATGCTGCACATCCCCAGTTGTTCCAGCTGGGGTCCAGTGGTTATTATATGGATCGTAATAGCTTTTCCTCTGAAACATCTTCCTCATCATCTTCTGTGCAGGAGACCCCTACCGGTACTAGCGTTTTCATCTCCTGGTTTCACAAAGACTTAATTGGTCCCGCCCTGGACATATATCTGGATGGTGCTTACGATGATATTCCTCTTCATGTGGATCAGATTTGTGACTGTGTTTTTCCTACTCGTTAATGGCCATTATTTACCTGAACGCTCTGCTGTGAACTCTGTTGACGGAGTTCTGGCCCCTCACACGTCGTCCCATATAATGAAAAGAGACCAAGCCCATGTCAATATATCAGCGTTCCCTGTTGTTGATGGCATTGTCTGGGATAAAGTATCATACAATATCCATGGCCCAACCAAAATTTTGAACATTCCATACGTCTTCCGCGATTCCTTGGGAGATGTGGTTTTGCCCGACATACATTCAGATGACTGGGATGTTCATGCCGTTCATTCACTGTTCTCTGATTTGAAATATTACGCTGCTTTTGACACTGACGATTTGTATTTGATTTCGGCTAATTATGCAGATTTATTCTGCTATCAACATTATGGCCATCATTTTTTACACAAAACTAAAACTCAAAGACCTTTTTTTAATCAAACCCAATGGGAGCATTGCCCAACACCGTTACAGGGAAGTTCAAAGACCCAACAAAGTAAATTTGTGTATTTTTCTGGTTACAATCTGTCTGACTCACAGTCCTATCTTTATAAATTGAAGAAGCCGCCCCAAACTAAATTTATGTTAACACACACTAAACTGGTTTACTCCATGTATAGATTGGCGAGTGCAAGGCACTGAAGCTTTGCATTGTGCATGTCTGATACCGTCTCAAATCTTATTTTTAAATGACACAGTACAACAGACTACTTGTTTTGGTTTAGCCACGGCCAAAAATCGAAATATTCCCTCCATACCATTATTGGCTCCATATGATACATGGTAAACACACACTAACTACACAATTGAAGACTTAGGGGCCGATTTCGATCTCGGCCGGTAGGGCTCCGAATCGGATTCGGCTTAACCGGATTCGATTCGGAGCCCTATTTCCCGACCGATTCGTACGCGCGTCCGAGCGAGTACGATGCGAAATCGCCGACCGACTCGTCCGGGCGTCCCGACCGCTCCGACCGACTCGTTCCCGGGTATAACCGCACCGACCGACTCGCTCGGACTCGACTCGCACCGCACAATGGAGACGTTCCCCGGCCGGGTAAGTACGATGCGCGCCGCGAGCAGTCCGACCGAAACGCGCCGTCCGGCTCGAAAGAGCAGTCGGAGCCGTACTTTGGGGTCCGTGTCAGACCCCCTGTGCGCGTAGCCGCGCGAGTCGCACACAGGGGGACCAATGGGTCCCCCTACCTGTGCGTGTATGGCGCAAGTCGCTTCGCCGCGTACACGCTGTAGGGGCGCCCTTGTCCGCCTCGCACCCATTGAAGTCAATGGGAGCCCGCGTCACGAGTTGTACGACAGGCTCCCATTGACTTCAATGGGAGTCCGACCGAATCGAGTCCGATGGCATACGTGCGCATCGTACTCGTTTGGTCGGGCTGCACGGGTCCGATTCGGTCGGAAATCTCTCCGGGTCCGGCTCGGTCGGAGAGATTTCGGGCCCAAATCGGAATCGGCCCCTTAGCTGTCTTATTTCAAAATGGCACACTTAACTCTTCCAATATTGACCCCTTGGGATAGTTAGTGTGGCCGACAACTTTAAATGCATGTCAACTACGTTTTTTGAATACTACAACAGGTTTTACACAAAGTAGACCTGATCCACGCTTCCCACATTTGCATACAGTTACCACATATTCAGTAGGTAAATTATGTCAGCAATGGTTGGAGCATTCCACACTGTCGTCTTTGAAACAACACCTTTCTCATTTGTCAGGTGACATCGATTTGGCTGATTTTCTTTTAGGTCCAAAGTCCCCTCGAACAAAATGTTTATTTATTCCGCATATAATTAATTTTGGAAACTGTCGCAGATGGAAGCTGTGGTGCATCTCCGGCATATTGACCAGGCAAATTTAGAAAAAGTCCTTGCAGTTGTGGATAACAGCATTAATACACTGTCTTCCCGTATATAAACTTTAGATAATATTGTATCATCTGTCATTGACATTGTTCAACATGAAGTGTCTGTTTTGTATCATGGTCAGAATCAGTTACGTTCTGTAATGCAGTTTGCCTGGACATTGCAAACACTCAAAAATGGAAAAGTGCCATGGGATTATCTGAATGCTTCTGCACTATTTTTGCCTTTTAATTTGACTGATAACCAAAAATTAATGTCAATTAAAGACGTGACATACTGAACAATTATTTTTTGAAAGGTACCCCTGTCCTGGCTATTATTCCCATATTAACTTTGCTTTCTAACTGTAGTTATCTTATTTTGAATAACCACGACTGCTGCGGCTTGAGAGCTGGCATCCCGTATATAGTAACAGTTTCTCAACGAGTTACATGTTGCAGCAATGTCCTGTTTCCACCTCCGCATGGGATTGCAGATAGTTCGATTTGGCCTTCCATTCCAACTTTGAAAACAGATTTCAATAAACTAAGCAGACTCAAAGCGCTATTGTTTCAACAAGAAGTGGCTCTCACATCAACTCGAGAGACCTTCGAATTGCAGGTGGCAAGAACCGCAAGCGAGATACACTCGCTGCTAAACACAAATCTCCCACTCCATTTTGGAGAATTAATAGACCAAATATTTAATGCGTCTGACATAGAAGGCCTTGCTCACTTTTTTAAACTTGTGGGATCCGGCCTTGTTTCTTCCTTTCAGACTATTTTTGGAGTAATTCCGGCCTTTAATCATTCAATTTTTTCAAGCGCCTTCGGAGGGTTTCCCCTGGTGCTCCTGTTGGTTTGCCGCGTGACGGTTCTCCTAATATTGCTTCGCAATAGATGCTCAATCTGTGGAGCTGCCAGTGGAGTCTTTTGCCATCGACTACTGGCTGACCTTCCGTTGTGCCTACTTTACCTGCGTGCAACCTGTGTTCCACTGCCTCTTATGCCCTTTTCAATGGGCCATGGATGTCTGCCTGTCCAATACCACACACGCTGCCCTGGAATACGATCTATTAATGGGTCAGTTGAAGGCCCATGACCAGGTATGTGCCAGGGGTAGGCGTTTGGTGTGCGATCCTCTACTCGGACCAACGGCAAACTTGAGTACCTGTGCTCTTGCGCAGCGCCTCATAGACTGCAGTTTCATCAAGTTTAACGCAGGTTGCCCTGGGATGCTCCTGACAGCTTCTGGATATGACGAGCATGTCCGCTCGTTTGACCTACTCAACTGGATGGCATACCTTTTTACAATGGAAGGGACAGACAACATTCTGGAGTTCATGGCATTCCGCTTTGCTTGCAACTTTTGTGTTTCTGACGACTAACCATGAATGGATAGCATTTTTTGAGCACCCAATTGGTAAAAAGATTTTTGGGAACATTATACCCTCGCAATACGTAAAAATTATTTTTGGGGCTTCAAACTTACACCAATTGGATTACGCCTAAGACGCTTTGCCTCTGCTTACCTCTGATTTTTGTTTTTCACAAATAGCTAACGCTCTGGCAAAGGGGAGGGTGTCACGTGGCCCATGGGGACATTGTCGTTTTTCACTAACTTAGCATGAGCGCGTTGCAGCTTGCCTGCTGCTTTGCACACGTTACTACACGTCTTTATTTTTTAAATCATTTCAAGGGCTGCTTTCACATGAGAACTCATCCCTGTGTTTGCTCTCTGCATGTTCCTGGGATTTTGACTGAACATTATGTGCAAGGTCGAACAACAATGCCCCTTGTTATTTTGTTCTGGCCAGACCTTAGCCCTTAGACAAAACATACCGATGCAGCTGTTGTTTGGACAGCATACTTGGGTTTTGAGTGGGGCACACGAATAGGTGAGACACACTTGGAGAGGGACCTTTCCAGGCAGAAGAGTGAGACAGCACCTATGATGTAGATCTACCATCTATAGGCTAAGGTATGGGGTCTGCTGACAAAGCCCAGAGATCTTCTATTATATAATAATACT
This sequence comes from Calotriton arnoldi, assembly GCA_963921515.1. NCBI lineage: Eukaryota > Metazoa > Chordata > Amphibia > Caudata > Salamandridae > Calotriton > Calotriton arnoldi. The sequence continues at coordinate 911,169 of CAWUFW010001537.1, forward strand.
TCTTCTTAGCAAGGTGAGGGAGGTTAGGCACTATAGTGCTTTCTCCATTGTCTTTCTATGATGACATCTCCCTTCATGATCTATGGACTAGCTGCTATGCTTACAATATTTGTACTATGCATTTTCCTGCTTGATGTGGCACGTATACTGGTTGTTAGGGCACATTAGTTAAAATAAATATTGTAAACTGTTTCTTGTCTCTGTCAGATCTTATTGTGGACAAGTACAACAGTGTGAGGGAAAGGGTGTGTCTTGTTACTGCGATTCCTGAGAGATCTGGGAGTGTTGTGTTCTGGGGTGCCTAATCATGTGTTTCTCTGTGAGTGAGTAGGAGAGCAAGTGAGACACTATAGCTAGTCGGTCCTGGGTTCGTGGGTACTAAGGTGGTAGGAAGACCCAGTCCCTATACACCAAGGTCCCATATTCCTGCACATAGTTCTGTATTTTTGCAGAATCCCTGCAACAAGGGCTTTAGCCCCCCCCTCACTCAAGATGTCCATTATAGTCCAAACTTCAAAAAACATGTGACACCAAAACAACCTAAAACTTTGGTGCAGAAGCAAGCATTACTGAGAGCATAGGAAATGGCCAGCACCTCCATTATTTAAACAGGAAAGGTTTGATTGATTTCTGAAAGACCAGATCATTTTTGATTTATCTGAAGGAGAACCGAATCTCATTCCAAAACTTAGGGTCCTTGAAGCGGAATGACTATCCCCCACTGCATGGTTTATTTATCCGGTAACCAGAAGAAGAGAATGATCCAAGATGGCATTTTATTGTAGCAGATTTTATCAGTAAGGCAGAGAGTCTTAAACCTGATTATTTGGTCCAAGGACAGCCAGTGAAGCCTACACCTTCAAACCATAACATGATCCTTTTCGTTAGTTTATAGACCTCATAATTCTGGATATTATCGGGCCTAGCGGTTTGGGCTGCTAATTCAGGGAATACAAGTAGCCAACCTTGCTCTAAAGAATGAGCATAACCAAAGCACAAGAATCACTTGAAAGGATTGGTAGAATTTTCCTATATGCCTTCAATAGCCCAAAGCAGGTGTTAACAATAGTGGAAATATAAAGGGCGAAGGACAGATTTTCATGCGGAATCACACTAATTGTTTTGACCTTTGCCACAGAGATTGCTGGGTCACCCATGGAAGAAAGCAGTGAACATGTGCTCTGGCGAAGTTTCTCTGCTGAGAAGTAAGAGTTCTGGCTTGTGGGTGTTAAGGTTTAGGAAGTTGTGGTCCATCCATTGCTGAAGAGTGCCCAAACAATCATTCAGGTTGGGTCAAAGATCTGGTGGTTTTTGGTTCAGCTGAACCATGATCTATGTGTCATCTATATATGAAAAATGCTTGAGATCCAAATGAGTAGCTGAGGTGTAGCAGAGGTTGAATGCAGAGCTTAAATTGCATCAGGGAGAAAGAGCCTTGCAACACACCGCAGTTAATCACATCATATGGCAGCCAAAAGGTAGCCAACCTCAAAAATTGAGAGAGCCCATCAATAAGGACCCAAACCAATTGCAGATTATACTTTCAAAGCAAGATTTCAAAGATTTCCTTGTGCCTCCTGCCTCCTCCAACAACATCACTCCCTCACAAGACCTTTACAACAAGCTCTTAGATTTCTTCAGTAACAAAATCACCTCCATATACTTCCACTTCGACCCTCAATGAGACCACAGCACTGACACAGATTAACTTCCCAACATGGATGATGCACGAGCCCTGACCTCGTGGCCTGCCATCACCACCATCAAAAATCGTTGGTACCATGAAGACCATTTACTTGGAGCCTCCTTCTGGCCCTTGCCCCCACCATGTCTTCACCAAAGGACTCCTACTGATCAGTGAAGCACTAACACCCACACGCAATGCCTCCATCGACTTAGCCATTTTCCCAGACACCTGGAAAGGTGCCACCCTTATGCTCCTGCTCAGAAAATGATCCACTGACCCAGACACGCTTCCCAACTACTGCCCATTCTCCCTTCTACCATACACGACAAATGTCTTGGAGAAACTAATCAACCGACACCTTACTGACCAACTCAGCAACCACCATCTGCTAGTTATCAATTAAACAGGTTGTCTTCTTCCAGAACCATACACAGTTATCTCCCAGTTTTTCTAACAATAAAATCCTAAGCCTGGTAGAAGTGGTATCGGGAGAGAATTTTTTTACATCAGATGCTTCCAAATTGGATTTTGGTCAGTAGTGTGGTGAATGCATCTTGCTTGTTTGAGGCCTGAACCATAGAAAGATGTAAAGTAAGAGTTTAAACAGTTCAGTGATCTTTACTTGCAGTGCCGGTGCGGGGGCTTGGAGCACAGCAGGGGGATGGGGGTGATCAGGGGAACCCAAGTTGACAGAGGATAAGAGTGGGACACTTTCTCCTCTGCCAGCAACCTGAAGGTGGACCAATCTAAATTAGGGTCCTCCTGTAGCGCAGGGTACAGATGGTTTACTACTGAGTGATCCTTTCACCTTGAGAAAAATCCTATTGAAATACACTCACAGTTCCATCAGTAAAACTTGTAAACATTTCAGAGTTAAGTTGTAGTTGAGTTATTGCTCATGACCGTGACAAATATTTTTACAACTACTACTAGTTTATATCTTGCAGCTGCCACTGATTCAGCGGATTCAATTTCACAATGCTGGGCCCAACTTTCATTTTACTTAGGAATAACTCCTCGCCTGGATCACTTATCTCTGCTATACTTTCTTGCTAACTTGGTCCTCCAATGAACCTTTCTGAGTCGCACTGAGGGGAAAGAGAGTTGCCATTTCTTGTCTGATCAATTTAATAGCAGTGCAACCAATTGGCCACACAATGAGGACCAGCAATTGGGGACCATGTTTAAGAGTTTATTATAAATTAGTGATGCGTTTCAAATAAATCACTGGCAAAATTAAACTATAAAGATATAAGATCGCAACTGGGACGCCTAGCCTCCTAAAGAAGTTTAACCGTACAAGAATCAGACAAACAAGCAACTCTGTGGCCGCTATACAACCCAACAACATTAAGATATTCAGAATAGAGTCGAGCCTGATCCTTTCTAGGCATTAGCAATTAGATCCTCCTAATTACAATTGAGGCACATGATAGTTCACAAAGCAAATCTACAAAGGACAATAGGAATTAGGCACATAAGTACAAGAAGTATTATCAACAGCATTATAAGTAGGGCTCCCGGTTTTATGGTATTTATTTTTTTAACATTTCCGTCTGTATTTATCCATGTTTATTTTTTGGCCATCTTATTGGTATTTATCCATATTTATTTTGTGTTTCAAGCATAAGTGTAGCTTTAAAATGGTATATTTCTGCGTTTATATAAAACTTCGACGTGCACTCAAATATGGATGCCTGTCACGTTTTAGCAAACTAAGCAGTCAGATATAACAAAAGACTACACTCACAGGTACATATTAGCATCATATTATAAATATATGTTAACATATGCCTGTATGTAAGGAAATCTCATCCTGTACTTTAACCCTCCATGCTGTCTGCCTGCTCAGCTGTTGCCTAGAATTCATAAAAGACCGCCTTGAGAGTTTCTCACAAGAAGCACCATTTTCAGCATTTTTCGCTTTTAAAAATAAATATAGACAGGAAACACATTGTTTTCTGTCTGGATTTATCTGTAAAAATCAGTAAAATCTGAAAACCGGAAGCCTTAATTATAAGCTTGGTCAAGAATCTTCAAAAATCGGGAAGTGTTGGTCTAAACCACACTTGGGAATTTAATGTGGCATGGGAAATGTCTCTAAGAGTCCATTAAAAGAGCTAAGGGTTTGGGATTGGGGAATAAAGGAGTTGGTTCAGGTGGGAGTCCAGAGGAGGCTCTGAATCAAGCGTCCAGAAGGGGTTCAGCCAAGAACTCCAAAGTCATCAGCACTCAGCGTACTGGGGACTGTCGGTTCTGCCATTCAGTCAGTTCTGCCATACCCTCGGCGAGGGCAGCGATAAGTTATAATTGTCAGAATCTGTCGGTAACTCTCCTTTGGATACATCATCAATAGAAATCCATTGTATTAGTTTCAATAGTTCGTATAGTTTCCATATAGTAAATTCAGCAACAGCGATGAAAAATCCCACACTAGACATGGGAACTCTGGTTCTATCTCGCGCTCACCATTGAGCACAACAGTCCATTGTTCGTCTCACAGGTTTCTTATGCGCGCGTCGTAGAAGTCTGTTCCTAGACATGTATCAGTATTGTTACAAGAAAATGTATTGTTCAACTAACATTTGGTGAGAGTCTGCAAAGAAGAACAAGTCAGTAAAATGCAGAATTTAACATGTTCTCCTGGAACAAAGATTCAGGTCTTTAGCTGAAGCCTGCTAATGTAAGACTTTTACACTAATAATGCACATTATATGCATTGTAATTAAGCACCCAAAGCATAAGATTCTTTATTACCCTAGTTCATTTAGCATTAATTAATATACACTAAAATAACCATGCAGCATTTCATTAATATTGACTACCTACTACATTTTCAAAAGTACATACATGATGTAACATTAATGCAAACATCGATAAAACTTTATCGTTCATCCTAATCTAATACAAGACATATGTGAGGACCATTGAAAGCGGAGAACAACATTTCTAGGAGCTACATGGACAGAGTTGCACCTGGTTGTGTATCACATGCAAAGCTTCAGAGCTGTAATGAAAAGGATGGTTTGCAGTAATACTACACATTGCAAATGTCTCATTATTCGATATAGAAAATCTATAATTGTACATCCTTTTAGTCATAACACACATATATACTTTATTAGTGCAAATCAGTTACTTTGTTTATCACTAGAAAATCATGATTTCATTGAGTGAAAACGATTCTAAGTTAAATATTAAATGCTTTTTCTTGACATTAGTAAATTCTCAATGCAAGAGTTATTATTTTCTTATACTAAAGACTCTCTGCGTCCGAAGTGTCCGATGTAACATGTGCAAGTATCATAAAGACAAGCAAATTTCATGTGCAAGTGCACATTCATTTTGCATCATAAGTATTGGCCACGTTCAGATTTTAGTGGCGTGTAAATATTGGGCAACTTTACACTGCACCAATCCCCCCCTCCGATTGCGAATTAATCCATCACATCAATCTCTTATCAAATGTTCAGGTTTACAGCTTCGTTGTCTTCATCTCATCATAAAGTTTAGTCTGTTTCTCCTCTAATTCCATGTCTGCTCTCTTTCTCTTCAATCCCTTCTTCACTTGTGCACATCTGCACACTTACAGTATCACAAACTAAAGTAATCCACACAGAGCAATTATTACCAAGGGTCTCAGGAAACTTCCAAGAAGTCCTCTTTCTAGGTTTCCAAACAATCTGCCTATAACAGAAAATCCATTCCCTATTGCTTTCCAGGCACCTGTAGCCTTTCAAATCCTTCTGTAATGCAGTGATGTCACTAATGTATTTCTTCAGGTCTTTACTTTCGTCAGGGATGTAAGTGCAACATTGTTGAACCTTCAACATCCGGCAGACCCCGCCCTCCTTCGCGAGAAAGATGTCTAAAGCAAGTCTGTTCTCCAAGACTATCGATCTGATGGCAACCATTTCTGTATCCACAACTAGAAATCCTCCAGCGATACTAGTAGCTAATTTATCAACTTCAGTAGAAAGTTATCTAATCTTATGTGAATCGAGTTGAATTGAGTAGGAATCAAGGCACCAAAGATGTCTCCTACTATTTCACTAGCGCTGGCTCTTTTCTTTGTTCTCACCGATTTCTTTCTTAATGAGTCATCAATCTGGTCCACATGGTAAATCTAAGGAAAAACGACTCCTATGTAACATGTTCCATACCATCTCTTGGGTAATTTGTAAATTCACTTTTGCCACAAACATAATACACTCCAGGGAACACAGAATCTCCTCCATCTAAATATAATCCCCAATTTGCTCGAACCTCAAAGGTATGATCACATTCACTTGTTCCCACAACATTTATATCAGTAGTGGATTTTCTAATGGTAAAGCATAATTTCCCTTTATGTTGCCAATCTAATGCAAGTGCAGCCATATTTCCCACTATTCTGTGTTCTCTCTCTTCATTTGCCCAGGGTGGAACTTTCAAATGATTTGCAGCTTTCGCTAAAAGATCTTTCCTTCTGTCCCCTACAGAATCAATGAATTTCTTTTCTACAATGGTAAGGAAACAGGTAAAATTGTGTCTATGTGCATAGGCAGTATCTAAGGACATGGTGGGTCTAAAGAAATGACCCATTATCTCAGCATTATTAGCATCTTGATGTCTATTCAAGTGCTTCAGCACCAGAATCGCAGAAAGAACTAAATCTTGATTTGAATAATAATACTGGAAATGACCTTTCCTGTAAAATAAACTTGTCAATAGACTACAAGTGGCTCCATATGTCAAGGGAATATGGTGATAGCATGGGGAGCAAAAAAGCTATGGATTTAGGCCCAGATCTCTGCACTGGGGTGAATGTTTGACATTGTTCTGCATTCCTTCCATCAATTGTTCTTTTTGCCCTCTCGCTCACTGCAAAATAGTCCGAAGCATTTTTTGTAATCAGGTATTCCCAGAGCTGGGGCGCGACAGAGACATTCTTACAGCTCTGTGAAGGCAAACATACAACTGTCATCTCATTGTACGGATCTGACACGTCCTTGTGTGTCAACCTCTGAAGAGGTTTGGCCATCAGGGGAAAATTGGCAATCCACTGTCGACAGTAGCCCACCATTCCCAAGAACACTCAGACTTCTTTCTGGGTGGTTGGTGGATTCATTTTCAGAATCGCCGAGATCCTCACTTGGGACACCTTCTTTGCTCCTTTCTCAATGTGGTGTTCTAGATATAGGACTTCCTTCTGGCAGAACTGCAATTTGGACAGGGATACTTTATGTCAAAGTGGTTTAGCAAAGCAATAGTGTCACGTTTGCAAGCCTCTTGTGTATTTGACGCTACCAATAAGTCGTCGATATACTGGACCAGAACTGAATGCTGAGGCATCACTAGGCATTCTATATTCTTTTTGAGTATCTGGTTGAAGATTGAGGGACTTTCTGTATACTCTTGTGGGACTTGGCACCATGTCAAGACACGAGTGCCAAAATGGAAAGCGAAGAGGAACTGGCTATCCTCGTGCAAGGGAATAGAGGAGAAGGCTTGACACCAATCAATGACAGAACCACTCTGCCTCACATGGAATCTGAAACAAATCGCAGATGGAATCGGTACCACAGAACAACAAGGAATGACAATTGTGTTGACCTTTTGCAGGTCTTGGACGATGCGGTACTTACCATTGGGCTTCTGAAAGCCCATCATGAGTGAGTTACATGGACTCCCCATAATCTCATTTAGAAAACCTTGCTCAATCACTAAGTCAATCACAGGAGTAATCCCAGCAATGGTCTTGGGGATCAGGTTGCATTGTGGGATTCTTGAAAATTCATCTTTTGGCTTCACTGTGAAACGGACTGGTTCTACACCCTTGATTAGCCTGTTGTCTTTACCTATAAAGTCCCAAACGTCAGATAATACTGTCTGTCTTAATTCTGGGGGCAACTAATCCTTTGTCAATAGGGGATACATTTCAATGTCAGATCTTTGTCAGGCAAGTTTGAAGACAACATTCTCATCACTAGTATGAAACTCAATACCATGTTGGGTACAATAGATGGAACAATTCAACTTACATAAAAGGTCTCATCCAAGTAGATTGACTGAACTTGAGTCGCATACCGCAAAGAGGTGCAGTTCCTTAAAAGTCCCTATTTTGACAGGTACCGCTTCAGAAACTTTACTAGTCATGATTTTATTGGCAACACCTATAACTTGGATTCTTTCCCCCGAGAGGGGTAAGTTCGGAACCTCTGCTGTTCTCACAGTAGAGCGGGTAGTAACAGTGTCAACGACGAATGAGACAGTGTTCCCATTTGCCTCACCGTCGACATAGGGGACATTCTGGTCCACCTCTAAGGTTCCGGCAAGCATACAATCCTCCTCTCCTCTTAGGCCCCGTCATTATGACAGGTCTGAGTTGAAATCATCCGTTTGGAGCATAGAATATTGTTGGAATCGATTCTAATTTACAAAGGGATTTGTATTAACATTTGGGATCTGATTTGCGTTATGCCTCTGTACATTCACACTCTGCTGTGGCATAGGGGCTTGGGGAACTTGCATCGTTTGAGCTTGGGGCACATTAGCATTCTGAACTTTTTGCCTCTGTCCTCCCATTGGCTGACCCTTATTATTTCCCTGTGACTGCACAAATCCACCGTTCTGAATCTAATTTCCACTCATCATATTACCTATTTAAAATCGGCATTCACGCTTCCAATGTCCCAACTTGCTGCAAACATGGTACGGATTCGTATTCTTCAACGTCGGCACATCAGCACCTGTTCTTGGATCAATCGGAACACCGCGTTCCCTACCTTGAGACGGAAACCCTTGCTGTTGAAAAACCATAACAACTTGTATCATTGGAACCTACTGATATCCTCCCTGCATAGGGACGGCTTCATCTGCTTAAGGCTGAGTCTGACCTCTCTGTGCTGCCTTCATTTGAGCAATCATTAGCTTCTTCTTCAATCTTTTGTGTTTCGTTTCTATCTCATCACTGCAATATTTAGCATATTGCAGGATTTCATCAATGGGCTTACCCTGCCAACAAATCAAGTGTTGCTGAAACATAGAACTGACCATGGGTCTCAACCCATGCACAAATCGCCTGCAACAATTTTAATAATAACCATGTACTCATTCTTTAGCTTCTTGGGTCATCCTGTCAATTTCGACCCATTCAATTCCTTTAGGAGAAATATTCATCTTCAAATGGGAAATTCCTTGATTATATTTCTTCATCACTATTTGGGATGGGGCTTATGTGTCTAAATCTTTCCGCAGTATTTTGGAGATCTTCCCAAATCACCCAACCTTGTCTGTATCATTCAACTGGATTCTCTCTCAACTTTTGAAAATCATTTGTAAAGGATGTAAGGTCAGCTCTACTCCATGGTACATGTATGCACCCTCCACCAGGTACTTCTCTCATTCTCCTCGTCCTCCTCTGTTCCAGATGGAGGAATCTGTATCCTGACCTTTTTCAACTCCTTTTTCTTGGACCATCTACCTTCCCATTTATTTAACTCACTCTACTTTCTGACATAGGGTATCAATTCTCTAATCTGTATGCGCATGTTGACAATATCTCGATCACTAAAGCCCAATCTGTAACTTCTCTGTAATACTTTAGACCTCTGGATGCCATCCCATGTTTCTGTGCTAGTTCCGAAGGACGGTCATGAGCTTGCCCTGCACGTCTGGTAATGTCTTTGCATAACAACTGTTGTTCATCCTCTTTATTTAATTTTTTTTACTTGTCTTTTATTCAATAATATACAAGTATCACATTACATGTTGTCCTATCGGGTCAAGAAACAATGAAAAAAGAATCACAGGTTACCTTACATATCAGGTAGGTAGTACAGGATATCACAGTGGCCTCAATGTTCGCTCATGTGCTCGGTTCCTAAGCGTCATTGCTGGGCATACATCTTCATGTACAACACACATGACAACTCCCACAGAAATGAGTTATGCGCAACAAAAAAAAAGTTACAATGAAAAACCATAATAATAACTTGTCAGCGACAGGCAGTTGGGGGGTATTCCCCAAATAATCCTCGAGCAGCAGGCAGGAAACAATTATGTATGTATGTGAAGCTCCCCAGTGCTGAGATAAATATACAATTCAACTATTCCGTAATAACAGTTAGGGGGCATGTAGGGAACTGGCCCACGTCCATCTCCCGAGCTCACACTCCAGGTCATGGCCTATCCCGCAGTCTGCTCAATCTCTAGAACTCCTTTCAGCACATGTCACGCATCCACAGACTGCACTCACCAACTCAGTCAGCCAGTCAGGGGGTCATCCTCCGAGGTCAGCGTGGGAGTAGCGAGGTCCATTGTCTGCGGAGAAGCCGCAGCCCCCTCGCTTAGTCCTCCATCCACCAGCAGGCCCTCCAAGATATCTTCCCACATCTCCAGGTCACGCTCTGCATTCTCATCAGCGTGAACTGAGCGCAGTCGGTGCTCCTCAGCCACCTCCCACTCACGCAGGTCCACCCTCCAGCTTATCCAGCTAGGGAGGTATAGGATGGGTCCAGTGTATGGAAATGCAGTCTTTAGCCAATACAAGTCCCAAGAGAGTAAATTTATATCGCATAAGAGCTCCCATCTTGGGAATCGGGAGTACGCCTAGGAGACAATGCTTGACCGACGCCTCAACGCGTACACCCGTAACATCTCGTAGCTCATGAAGCACCTCCCGCCAATATGCCTGCAACCGGGCGCAATCCCACTTCATATGCAGAAATGTCGCAGGTCCCACACCACACCAAGGGCACGTCAAAGGGCGCGCTGCATCAAAACTTGACAACCTCTGAGGCGTTAGATACGTGCGATGTAAGTGAAAGAACAAGGTGAGCTTAAAGTGTGCATTACTGGCCACCTCCCAGACCTGTGCAAACGCCCGTTTCCAATCGCCCTCTGTGAGCGACGATTATAGGTCAGCTGTCCATCTGTCTTGGATTTTTGACACATGCTTCCTACGATCCCCCTTCAGGGCCTTGTATATGCGGGAGATCAGTCCCTTAGAGGAGTCAGGGTCGAGCAGCAGTGCCAAGGTCTGAGTCTCCCCAGGCTCGTCTGGGAATGTGGTCCATATCTCGCAAGCTGTGTGCGATATTTTCGCGTACTGTAAGAAATTACCATCCAGCACTTAAAAACAGTCCTTTGCATCGTTGAAAGAAAGGAAGGTCCCATTGAGAAACAGGTCCCCAGCTGTTGTGCATCCCCCTTCATGCCACCGCGCGAGGTTCATGACAGACCGTATTTGATGGAAACCCTGGATTCATTGGAGGGGGAGCGACCGCTTGTTCTAAGGTGCCTGCGACCTGACTAACTACAAACGGGGAATTAATAGGGTGTCCAGGAGCCCATCATGGGCTATCTTGGGAGTTCTGACTCCACACCCCAGACCGCCAACAGCGCCTTCTCTACATTGGGACCCTCAGCACACCACTGCGCCACATATTGCTGCAGCCCCGCAGGATAAATAGAGACCAAAGTCTGGGAGCCCTAGGCCCCCCCAAATCCATATCCAGTTTGAGCACCTCCAGTTTCACCCTACTGCATTTCCCGGCCCACACCAAGGAGATCAGGAGACTATTAAAGGTATCAAAGGCAGATTTCAGGATACAACAAAAGGAGTACTGGAGAGCACAGAGGCAATGGGGAAGCATAACCATACTCGCCCCATGACCGAGAAGGGCAGGTGGTTCCAGAACCAAATAGACACCTCCAGACCCGTGATAACTGCTCTGATATTCAAGGAATACTGGGCACCTGGTGTGTGGGCCACCTGTATACCAAATAGCGGAAATGGTCACGTTCCAATTGAAGCCCCACATTGGGAAGGTCTGCGGCATCCCCATGTGCCAGGGCTGCCAGGGGGAATATATCTGACTACCGGCGATTAACATGGAGCACCGAAACCGCTCAGAACGGGACTAGCACATCGAAGAGCGCAGGCACCGCTACCTCTGGTGACAAATGTACAGCAGTGCGTCGTCCGCATACAAGGAAACTACATTGGTACGACCATCCACGGTGATACCCCATTGGGCCATATCCCATCACAGCTGGATCGCCAGTGGCTCCATTGCCAGGGCAAAAATGAGTGGGGACAATTGGCAGCCCTGTTTGGTCCCATTCTTAATAGGAAGACCTTCAGATATCAGGCCACCATTGCAGACGCAGGCAATCGGTTGACAATAAAGGAGGCAAAGCCAAGATATAAACTCCTGGCCCAGACGCATCCTCCTCAGGACCTCCCACAAATATTCCTATCACAGAGTACTGAACGCTTTTTCAATGTCGAACCTCGGCATCTGTCACCGAATGCAGCACATGTGACGGTCGCCGTATATTCATATGCGTCCCTCTGCCCGGCATGAACTCACATGTCTTTACCAGGCTTGGGGAGCATTACAATCTGCGCCTCCCTCATGGATGGCAGTAGAACCCTCATTCGCTTGGCCTCCTGCAAGGCCTCCAATAAATAGGGGAGTAGCAGATCAGCAAACGCCTGGAAAAACTCCACCGGGAGATCATCCGGTCTCCGGAGTCCTACATATTCTGTATTGCTTCCCGCAGCTCCTCGAGTCAAAGCGCCCCTCCAAGTTCGCCCGTCTGCATCTCAGTAAGATGGAGGAGCAGGAGGTCATCCGAAAACCCCCCAATCTCAGTCGGGTCAATACATAAGCCCTCCCTTTAGACCACAGCTAAGTGGTCCCACAGTAAAGAGTTAACACCAGCCTGTGTAATGGCCTCGTCCCATCGGGGTGTCTAAGTGTCAATATGAGCAGGGGTGGGTGTTCCCGCTTCAATAACCACACCAGTAGTCTCCTTGACTTGTCGCCCTCCCTGTGTACAGCTGTCAGTATTTGCATCTAGTAAGGCAATCCAATCCATCCCATATTTCCCCGACTCGAAACTGAGCCTGCAGAAGTGACTTATTGCGCGCCCCCCCGTGCTGCAGCCCGGCCAGCGCATCCTCTGCCTCAGTAGGCTCCCTTTCCAGTCGTCTCCACGTACCCCCAACTCTAAACAGGTATTCCCCTCATGTCTCCACCTTTAGCGCATCCCACTCCAATCCCCTATTAGTGGTGGATGAGCAGTTAGTGTCAAAATATCTGGCAACCGCCTTTCGAAGTTCCTCCCGGAACATGGTGTCTCTAAGGACCTCGGGATGTAGGTGCCACATGGGGCCTCTCGGCCTACCACTACTCACCCCCCACTCCAGCAGTACCGGTGCATGGTCCGACAAGAAGCGCCCCAAAGCGCATGTCTGCACAGCGGCCGCAGTGGCCTCGCTTGAAAGCAAAAAGTGATCAAGCCTACGAGAAACGACTCATGCAGGTGTGCAACACATATATCCCTGTACTCCATGGTGCGTCTCAGGCCAGATATCAACGCAGCGCAAACGTTCCATCACCTCCCGCAGAGCAGCCATCATATTGGGCTTAGTATGTAGCTTCGGAGGGTGCCTATCTAGGTTCATTTCAAGCACGCAGTTAAAATCTCCCACCCATATTATAGGCACTCCCACATATGGAAGCAGTAACTTTTCCAATGCCAGATAAAACCAACCATCATCCACATTTGGGGCATAAACATTCAGTAGACATATCTCCACCACGTCCAATAATCCATGCACCACTACATACCTTCCCTCTACATCAGCCGTATAACCATGTACTCAGAACAGGACCTGCGGGGCCAACCCAAATCACTACTCCTCAGGCGTAGGTGGAAAAAGTAGCTGAGAACATCTGCCTCCTCCATTTCTTATGTAGCTTTTGAGTTTCGGGGTCTGATAGGTGTGTCTCTTAAAGTAATGCCACATGTGCTCCCTGTCTGCGAAGATAGGTCTGTACCTTATAGCGCTTCACGAAAGAATTGAGCCCCCGCACATTCCATGTTACAAACTTAAATTGACCCATCTCTCTGCAACAGGAGCCACCCTGTCTCCATCTGTCAGTTGCCCCGCCATCGTCGCTGCCGCCAAGAGCCACAAAAACAATGAATGAAACCCCAAACCCTCCGGGTAAACACAACAATAACAATTCGTGCCTCCCCAATCATCGTCGACTCCATTGACTTTGCACCAGGTGACTTGTGCGGCCCGCATAAGGAGTAATAGAGCTGGGAACTCGCTCGGGCCAATAATGGGCTGCTGCTGCCCCCGACTCGCTTGGCCCCCAGCTGGACTGCCCCCTTTGCCCCCTGGACACTCCCTGGGGGCTACTGTTTGCCCAACGCTACACTTAACTAAGAGGGAGGTTAATCCCATAATTGCCTATTGGTGGTATCCAGAGTGGACTGTGGGAGATACGAACTGTTACTCCCCTTCCGGCACTCCAGCCCCCACTAGGATTTCTTCTTGCAACGCTCATTAGGTCACCGCAGGATACCCCCCAGTGGGTCATCGCAGCGGGCTGTGCTTGGCCCTAGTTTACATACCCGTGGTCTCCCTAGACACAAGACCTACCTTTGCACAACAGAGTAACATGGGGGACATGCGGTGATCCGCACGCAGCACACTTATAAACACGACTGCCCCATGATCCGGGGTGCACCACCATGGGCAAGGACAGACCGCAGAGGGGGGCACAACAGACAAAGATGGATCAATACACGCCGCAGGGGGCGCACCGAGGGCAGATCCCCCACGTGAGTCCCAACCAGAGAGCGAGAAAACGCACTCGGACCCCGAAAGAGCTCAAATACTTGCCGCTATAGAGGCCCCAAGTGTGGCTGTGCAAGCCAAAATAGACGCAGTGTCTCTGGATGTTGGACTCCTGCGAGTTGACCTCCGCACAGTGGCAGAAAGGTCCCTTGCTATTGAACAGACTGTATCTGAATTACAGGGTGAAGTCTCCAACCTGAAGGCGGCCCTCACTGATTTATCTGCTGAATCAGCAGCTCTGGAGCATAGAGCAGAGGACGCAGAGGGCCGCTCCCGGAGATGCAATCTTCGTTTTGTTGGATTTCTGGAGGGAGCAGAGGGCGGGGCTTCTGAACTCTTTCTTGAAAACTGGATCAAAACTGCACTCCCTACTGAACTGTCCTTCATCTTTGTGATTGAACCTGCACATCGTGCCTTTATGCAGCCACCCTGGAGGGGAGCCCCACCTCGCACACTTAACACAAAGATCCTAAACTACAGAGATCGCAACTGCATCCTCAAGGCCGCTCTTCGAGATGGTGACCCCACTTTCGATAACCACACATCCGAATTTCCCAGATTACACGTGTATGGTGCAACAACAGAGAGCGTCCTTTGGGGGAGTGAAACAGAAACTGAGAGCAATGAACCTGCAGTATATGCTCCTTTATCCCGCTCAATTGAAGGTCATCCATGGTGATCGTACCCATTTTTTCACGATCCCGGAGGCCGCGTGGGACTGGCTGGAGGTGGGGGTGAGGAGAGGTCCCTGGCCCAGCGAGGGACATATGTGTGAAACTCTGGTATGAGGCTGACGCAGAAAACTGGAGGATGAGGTAGGCGGGGCAGACGTGCCTCCCGTTTGACCCAACGAGTAGTGGTGCGTCATGATGGTTCCTTGGATTTGGAGCGGCCAGACTCAGATTGTGAGGGACAATGACTGCTTAGAGTGGACCCATTGCTGCTGCAGGTGAAGCGTGAGGCAGGTGAGGGCCCTAGTGGAGGAAGTCACTGCCTCTAACTTTGACACTACTATGGGGGATGTGGTGGAGGAGACCCCACAACTTGGGGACCCCTGAACGGATGAAGGAACAGTGGGTCGCACGTGTTTGTTGCTAATCACTGACAGGGGGGGGTCATACTCCTTACTCTGGTGATAGAGAGCCGAGGCAGTCGGAACATAGTGGTCTGTTGGTGGCCAGAATTATGGATCACGTATGGTGCGAATGGGATGGGTACTGGTATGACATGGGCGGGCGTCACCCCTCCTTCCACATCTTTTTCATTGCTTATTCCTCTTTATCATCTTCCCCCTTCTTACCCTTCTTCTCTTCTTTCCTTTCTCTATTAGTCGTTCTGGGTTTCAGCCTGGCACTGTGATCTTCAAAGACTGACTGTGTTGTGTATGAGTGTGGGTCACCTAGTATAGTTCGTAGCCCACTGGTTGCCTGAGTGGTGGCAGGAACTGATTGCGGTTCGATTTGGATACTGCACACTGTTCATCCTCTGCCATTGTTGGGTGCGAAGAGATAACGGATGTGCACTGTTTGGAGTTGGGGGTGGAGGTGGGCGCCAATAGACAAAGTCTCCTCTACAATCGTGGTCACCCCAAGGCACAATTGAGGGATCCTGGCGACCACCCAGGCGTTCCAAGTGTGGGGGCTTAACACCCTCCAGGATAGCAGACCAATGGCAAGGCGCGCACCAGCTTACCCCACTCAGGTTAGTCTGCACACCAGCACACACAGGTAATCAGGCCGTCTGCGATGCGGCCTCACCAGCAGAGAAAGTTCAGTGGGACTGGGACTCACTCCCCAGGTGAAGGCCACTCCATGCCTTGCCCCGTGTCTGCCTCCTAACTCGTGGTCTTTAGGAATTCCAGGCCGGTGTTGTAGATTCAAAGCGGTGGCCTCCATGCCTCCTTCGGGTCTCGTGCTCTCTTCACAGGCCCAGGGGCTCCAGGCGCGGCTCCTCCACCACGCGCCCTGCTGGTCCGTGGATCACGGTCTCCTATGCAGCTGGTCCCAGTCTTCGCGGATAGCATCCAACAGCCCAGCGCCCCAGGGGCCCAACCTTCAGAGAGGAAACAGCCCCCAACGTGGGGCCCAGATCAGGTCATCTTCTCCTTCAACTCCGTGCCGTGCTAGGCATAACCGGCGGGGGCGCCAGCTCCAGCGGCATCACTGAAGCAGTGGGGAGATGGGTCCTGTAGCCGGCACCCGCCCCCAGTTCAGGCCGGGCTGGGTGCTACCAACATGCGCCGGGCCCCAGGTAGGCCACGTTACCAACATGGCGGGGGTCCAGCGTCGTCCGCTGCAATCCTCACCGCCACGTAACACCCACCCGTGTCAGAAGCTAGGGGTGTCAGTGCAGGACGGCGGGGTGGGCAGGAAAAATGACGGATTCTGGATGTGCGGTCGGCGGAGCTCTTCAAGCTATGTATGCTTCTGCCGCCATCTTGGCCACTCCCCAGTTCATCTGCTTTATAGATCTCTAAACGAGTCAGGCTAAGAGTTCCAGCTATCAATTCCTCCATGTCTACTTTCAATCTGGCCACATCCATAACCTTCTCTCTCTCCGGAGCTTGCACAGCATTCTCCCATTAGATGCCAGGGTATTTATACTTTTTAGTTAGTCGTCAAATTCTGGGGCTGAAATACCTGGTTGTTCTGCTGGAGTATTCAGAATGATTTCTCCACTATAGGTACCACTGCTTAAGGCAGGCGACGAATGTAAAATGGACATGTCTGAAGTTGGTGTTCCTGCGGGCATGTCTGTTCTAGAGGGACTGTAGATCATCATTGGTGGGGCACTTGAGTTCTACTCTGTTGTGCGATTCGTGCTGCCGTATTCCCGCATACCCGCCCACAAGCCTACAACGCCCTCACGCCCTCACGCCTACACGCCCACACATCATACGTTTGCAGCTGTTGGAGCAGGAAACTGAAGGAGCCGCGGTCGCGGTTGCGGCCGCGGGAAAAACGCCGAAAACGCCGAAATCGCGGAGAAAACAGAGGACGCGGTAAACACCACAGCGTAGCGGTCACAAGCGGCGGAAACAATACAGGAGCTGCTTTTCGTGAGGGAAAACGTGATATAAGGGAAAAACGGCCCCCCAGGAGGACAGAGAATACAGTGAACACCGTTATCCCACGAGAAAGGAGAATCAGCATATCCTATAGGAGGAGAATTGACGGAGCAGAAAGGGCACGGAATTGGGCTCGGGTATACGGTGGTGCACAACAGAGGTAAGTGAGGAGGCACAGGGGGACACACTTGCCCCTTATCTTAACTAAATAAGGATTGGCATTGTTACAGTAAATTGGTAAAGGTGGGGGAAGATAAAACTGGACTGAGACGTGGAATTACTCCTTAAAGGATAAGCCATGGCCCCCAGGAAGACCAAAAGCACACTGGAACAAAAACAGAGGCATAGGGACCACTCAGTAGGGCAGAGGGGGTCTAGCGAAAGTATGGAGAGCTCAGGACTAAAAGCAAGGAAATTAATAAAGAAAAAGGCAAAAGGAACGAAGGTCGTAGCGCCTGGTGGAAGAGGCGGGGGCCAAGCCTCAAAATCATTAAAAGACTTCGTGGGGAAACATTTTAAAAAGGTGTTTTCACCAGCGAGGCCACAGGACGTGGAGGAGGTAGAGCCCGAACAGCAGAATGAGAATAGTATATCAGACTTGGAGGTGCAGACGTTAGAGTCTGCAATTGTGGCAAACCATTCTCTTCAGTCCTTGCCATGTCATAACGTCTTAATACTCTCCCCACGGCTGTCTTCATCTCCACGGGGGCTGTTTTCACAGTACCCGGAACTAACAAGCCTGGATCAACAGGAACTTAACAGCGAGGTCGCAAGGGCCAATGGGGGGGATGATAGGAGGATCGTAACAAGGCCGATAGAAACTGTAAGCCAAGCTCAGCATGATATTCAGAGTGGGGAGCTAAAAGAAGATGAAGAGCGGAACTATATATCGGAGCTGAACTTAGATATTTCTGCCACACCATCTTCCTCAATGTTGGAAATAATGATAATGCTACAAAGAACTCTCCAAGGACTTTTAGAAGCAACGTTAATAAATACTGATATTTTAAAATCACAAAAAATGCATTTACACAGAATTGAGGGGGAGTTGCAGGGAATTAGGGGTCAAATGCCCACCTTAGTAAGACCAGTACTAGATACTAAACCCACAAATTTGGCAGAGGGGGGGGTAGAGACCGTGGAACCAGCGAAGGTAAACCATGAAGTTTATATTTCAAGATACCCAATGATAGTAAAAAGAAGGAGTGAATATATAAGATTTGGTCTGCCCAATTATGGGGGCCGAATAGGTAGGAAGGTCAATAGAAAGGTGAAAGATAAGTTAAGGAAAAGGAGGTCTGAGGAGACAAGCGTAGAAGTAGCCACCCAAGTACAGACTCCAACAAAACCCCCAAAAAATATAAAGAGGCGGAAGGGGTTACAAAAAGATTTAAAAAAGAATACAAAAAGGGTGCAACCAAATAGAATATCAACCTTACAGCAGAATCAAGGAAGGAGTATAGCACCTATAGTGGCCAAAAACGCTAATAGCACTCCCCATTATGGGGCGTGGCCAGAACCCCGTAGTAAGCTCCCGACTGTAATAAGAAAAAACAATTCCCAGCCACATATGCCACCTATATTGGCGAGAAAGGAGGGAGTAGGAAGCAAGTGGATTTACTTTGAGCAGATACAAAAAGAAAAAGGAGGGAAGAAAATGAGGAAGAGCTTACACCTAAACAGGTCACTACTTCTACGATCATTTGCCCAGTGCCAAAGCTTGAAAGGCATTGGTACTAATGACCTGCGACAAGTGGGCTTTAAATTTATTCACGCAGGGAAAGAGATTACGAAGGTATTAGTTTACTCAGACCTGGTAAAGATTGCGATAGGGAAGGCGGAGAAGGAGGTACTAAGGGAAGGGATACGGATAGTACCTGAAGAAGAAGTAACAGGTTTTGAGTTATCAGGAAAAGACTTCCTAAGATGCCACGCAGGCTTAGGGAAAAGACAGGTGAGGCTAATAGAGAATGAAGTAGGGGACGAGAAGGGAAATCTCAATATTGTAACCAACATCAATGATGATGAGAATTGGTGGGAGAATTGGTGTCAAAGAAGTAGTCCAGCAGGTCCCTCCCGGAGGTACAGTGAGGAGTTTGGTGAAGTAGGTTACCTAGATGATGTTGAATAGGGAAAAGGGTCGCCGCATAGCATAAAAGTGATCTCGTGGAATATAAATGGTCTTGGAGATTTAATAAAACAAGAAAATATAAAGGAGCTAGCAAAAAATAACGAGATCATATGTCTACAAGAAACATGGCTATGCGGCACGACCCCAATATTCGACGGGTTTCACCAACTCCACCGCCCAGCAAAGAAAAAAAGGTTTGGGCGACCTGCAGGGGGAATCATGACACTTTTATCCACAAGAATTGTGAAGAAGGTGACCCAATTGTCTGTAAAATGTAAATGGTTGCTAGCATGTAGGGTATCCTTATTAGTTGGGGACAAAAAGTTGGATAAACTGACGCTGGTAAATGTGTATATGCAATGGGAGAGTACCGAGGAATATGGTGTTGAATTGGGTTATTTTAAAGATGATTTAGATAATATTTGTGAAAAATACAGCACAGAGTTAATCTTAATGATGGGGGATTTTAATCACAAACTAAATCCAATTCAACTTGATTGTTGGTATACAGACATGCTGGAGGCTTATGATATAAAATTAGCAACTTTTCCAGATTGTGTTCTAATAACTCAAGACATAAATTTGGGAAACTACCTAGGGACAAAAAGCTTATTTTGCTTAAACGGTAGGTCAGCTCTAGATTGCCCGGCAAAGAAAACGTTTAAAATAGGCTCACAAAACTGCCCAATAGATTATGCTTTTATGCCAGCCTGGAACTTTGCCTTAGCTAAGGAGTTCAGGATTAGCCACAGAGATGGGAGTGACCATAATCTTCTGGAGCTAGTGCTTTCAGACGTCCACCTGAACCCCTGTGGAAACGTACTTGAACAACAGGTGGATTATCCGAGGCGTGTGACAACAAGACTAACGGGGGAATATATGGCAAGGCTTGCAACGTTGCAACAAAAGATTGATCTGGGAGGCATAAGTGGGCAGAATCTGGACTGGTATGTGAGTAAGATAGAACAAGTGGTCCAAAGTCTTCGTGTTAATTTGAAAAAGGATGGGAAGTTTGCAAAGAGACAATATAAAGACCCGATTAGGCAAGTTAAATGGTTTACCAGGGATTGCTTAGAAAAGAAGAGGGAAATAAGGAGAGAAGCACGTCGACTTAGAGTCAAATATGAACAGGATAGGGCCAACAAGCTCGATAAACTGAAGAAGGAATATAAAGCGTTAATTAGTAGAACGAAAAGGAATTACAAAGAAAGCTGCTGGGGTAAATTGTTGGAAACAATAGAAACAAAGAATATGCGCCAGTTCTGGAAGCTGATTCAATCGGCGGCAGAATTCCCGGTGGGCGCAATGAATTGTGTAGTGGAAGAGGCGTCTTGGGAGGAATATCTGCTGGAATTATATAGCTCGGCAAGGGGGAAAGAAGAGGGTGAGCAGCAGAACTGGAGTGGGTTAGTAGAAGAATTGAAACCTGACTTCTCTGTACAGAATGTGGAAAAAATAATAAAAAACCTGAAGTTAACTAGAGCAGCTGGACCTGACAATCTCCCAGCAATAATAATAAAGTCACATTTGAATTGGTGGGCAGAATTCTTTTCACAAATGTTTCTTGTTATCCTGGAGACTGGAATAATCCCCAAAAATTGGAAGGGCGCTATAATAAGGCCGGTGCATAAGAAAGGGGATATCCATATGCCGAAAAATTATAGATTAATTAATTTGCTGGATATCGGGGAGAAGATCTTTTCTAAAATTATACTAGGAAGGCTAAAGGACTGGGTGGAGCGGGATTCAATCGTCCCAGTGGAACAGGGTGGATTTAAGGAAGGACATTCCACCATTGATCACTGCTTCGCCCTATGGGCGTTGGCCCGGAAGTCGATAGAGCAAAAGGGTAAGCTGTATGGTTGCTTTGTCGACTTCAGGGCAGCTTTTGATTCAGTGGACCGTAAATCTCTATGGGAATCCTTGACAAAATACGGTATACCGGAGGGTATACTGGCCATCTTAAAAGAACTACATAGCGGAAATTGGGCTCAGATCATTAGAGATATAAATGGGTCCCTGACACAGAAAATAGCGATTGAGAATGGACTTAGACAGGGGTGCGTCTTGGCCCCTTTGCTCTTTGCCATATTTTTAGCAGATCTACCGGCTACCTTAGAAGTGGAAAGAAGTGCAAGCCCCAGAATGAGTGGAAATAAAGTTTCTTGCCTTCTGTACGCAGACGATCTAGTGATTCTTGATCAAACTGAGATAGGGCTTCAAAGGAAATTAAATGTTTTTAAGGAATATTGTGAGGCCAAGTTTTTAATTGTAAATATGGAAAAAACAAAGATTTTATGTTTTGGGAAAAGAGATATGAATTTTAACTGGTTTTTAGGTCAAGACAGATTGGAGATTGTAAAAGAGTATAGATACTTAGGAGTTTGGTTTGATTGTGCCTTAAAATGGCATATGCATATAGATGCACAAAAAGCAAAAGCTCTTACATCAATCTGTGGGCTAAAAAATTTAATAGAGAATATGGAGATATGTCCCACAGACCCTTGCTAAAAGCATATGAAGCAATGATACCCCGCAAGTTTTATATGGAGCAGAAGTTCTATACCTAAGTGGTAAATGCGGGTGGGATCTTGAAGAAGGGAAGATTTTAAAAATGCTACTGTCTTTGCCAAGCTCCACAATGGTCCAGGCTATTAGAATGGAGTTGGGTACAATAGCATGGAGCATACAGATCCAAATGTCCCTTATAAGATTTTGGAAACGTCAGGATCCGGGTGGTGTGCAGAAGGTCTCACAATGGTGCAGAGAGGAGTTACGATTGAGTAGCCTAAAATGGACAAAGGAATCTAGGAAAAAATCCTCTCTGCAGGGGAAAGGTTAAATGTGAGACCCTCGCAATCTACATTGGATGTAGAATTCACCAAAAGTTCTCTTAGGATTCAGGGTAAAGAAGCCTCAAGGAATATAGATCTGGAATATCTGAAAACAAAAAAATCGGTACAGTGCCTAAGAAATTCCTGGATGAATGAAACTTGGTACCCGTATTTGGACACTTTGCCCAATTATGGGGTAAGATGTGAGATCTTAAGAGTAAGAATTGGCATAAATCCCTGGCTAATGGAGGAAAAGATAAAAGTAGAAATGATACAGCCAGATGGTAAATGTAAATGTGGGCTAGGATCAAAAAGTGATATCTGGCATATTTTGGTTGACTGTTTTTCTTTTATCTCATTTCGGAAACTGTATTTACGTTCAATATTTGCCAAATATGAAATAAGATCACGAGCCAAAGCAATAGCTTTATTTACGGAGTTGCCAAATCTCGATATTGCTATTGCTCTGGGAAATTATATGAAAGTGGTAAAAGGGTCCGTAAGAGAGAAAATGAAGGGGAGTCAATGATTTTAGTTGGCTTTTATAAGTTTTAGATGCTCTTCCCGTTATATAAAAATTTTAAAACTAGAAAGAATTCATTTGGGACTGTAGACACTTGTCATTGGGAGTAGAAGAAGTGTGCTGAATTTTTTATTGTATGTTTTATCGCATGTTTTATTGGTAATGAAATTGGAGAAATTATGCATTATTAATATATTGTAATTTATTGTGTTTAAAAGACTATGGTCTAAATAAACAGAGTTTTTGACTGACTGAGTTCTACATGAAAAAGGGTGACGGTCTCTGAGGAACCGTGCGGGACCAGTCAACTCCTGTCTGATTTGTAGTAGAGGCGGCACTTGGAACACCTGAAGTGTTCACTTGGGTCGGACCTATAGGAGTCTGAGGAATCTGTCTCGATATTGATCTTATTGAGTTGTCAGTTGTGGCACCAATCGCAGTAGGAACGGCCAAATTATGTGTTGTATTTCCCATGGATCCGGGCTTAAACAGCAGGACCACAGGATCTATGGTGACGGGGTCAGTCAATGTATCTGGGGAATTAAGGTATTGTGAAGTCAGAGGGGTTGTCATTCCCGACGGTCCCCCCATGGGATCAGAATTCATATCCAAAGGTGCCGTAGGTCAGTGGTTTCCAAACTGTGGCCCGGGGACCCCTGGGGGTCTGCAAAGCCTCCTCGGGGTCTGCGACTACTTAGATAATTACATAATATTAACAGATTAATATAGTGTATATAAATAAAGAAGCTAAATGTACAATTGAAAAAAGTATTGTAAATGTAAATAAATTTGAAATTGGAGGCTAAAGATTAAATTAGTATCTCTGATTGATTCATGGGAACAGTGCAGGTGCATCAACAGAATATAGTATGGATGATGAGTGGCCTTAATTGAATTATGAAAAGCCCCAACCTTTCTATTAAAATTAAATTTTTAAAATTGTATTTATATGTATTTGCGAATTAAATAAAATGTGTCAACATTTGTGAATGTGTCTGATGAATGCTTTTTTCTGTATTTTTTGTGTACTGTTTTGCAGTTCAAATCGTCAACAGTGCTTAGGCCCGGGTCCGGATTGACTCGGGCGGGGGGGGGAAGCAGATTCCAGTAATGATTAAGTGGGGGTCCCAGAAGTTAAAAGTTTTGGAACCACTGCTGTAGGTCCATCAAAAACACCATCAACCAGGGTATTTCTCGGTCATGAAATTGGAACTTCATTATATGGGGGTGGTCGATTTAGTAATAATTCAGTCACAAGGTCTTCATCTTTCATCTAACTCACTGTCCCTATCCTCAGGATTTTTTGCATTCTCCGCTCTCTCTAAGCGCTTTTTCTTTTCCTTGCGCTTTTCCTTCTTTTCTCCTTTGGTAGTCAGTACAAGATATAATCGAGCTCCCACAATAACGTCAATCCTCCAAGTTTTCTGTTGAGCATCCCACCTAGCATCTGCACAAGTGCGCTTGGCTCTATTAACTCTCCCTTGATACTTGTCTCTCTCCTTGAGATATGCAGCATGCTATCAAGCATTAAGTGCTTTGATTTGGGAAGGTCTAGGAGGCGGTCTCATTTCATGTAATTTCCTCCTTAAATTCACAATAATTCTTAAATTGAATGTCCCGTAGCGTGGAAACTGTAATACATCATCCTTCTCAGTGATCTTATGCCATTGTGTGAGCAAAAGACGTGTGAAAACCCTTGTCATCACCCTCAGGTGGTGATTCCTCTCGGAGGGGTACGGTCACATCTCCCCTTACCATATGCTGTAGAGCTATAACAATTTTCATTTTTGCAATTTTTGAATATCATTCACAAAGGATTTCCATACAAACCAGGAAATGAATTTCTCCCACAATCCTCTTGTTTGGAAATTACATCCAATACCAGCGTGGCTTCTTTATGACGTGCACAACCAATCCCAGTGCGGCCGACCTATACCAGCGCAGCACACTGTGATGCCAATTCTACTCCTCGCAGCAGCTCACCCTCCTTTAAAATGTTCTCTCTAGCGCATTTTCTAAGCAGTTTGCACAACAAATGCAAGCAATTTCAACAACAAAGTCTGTCTGCTCCACTAAACAACAAAAGATGTTCATACTCCCAAGAAATATTTAGATCTATTCTACCACTCACTTAAGTGAAACCTCGACCAGCAGGATCTCACTCGGATTGATACAGTTACTCCCTGTGCACTTGAGATCAACTATACCAACCACGTCTTCAATATCACACAAAGTAAGTCCCTATCTTAAAGATGCTGTCGACGACATCTGACGACAAACACAACAACACTGCAGACAACTACACACAGTGTCTTCTACACTGAGACCACCTCGTAGGTGTGTATCCCGGGATCTTATGCCTCGACGGAACCGATAACCACTTCAACTTCTCAGCATTAAGCGCAACATTCACACATCAACTTAGATCAACTCCGCATTGTAGGAGAGTAGGATCTGCCTCTTATGGTTACCCCCACTTTTTGCTGGCGTATCACTGTTTTTCGACTTTAGTCTGGCTGGGGCCCTGCTATCCAGGACCCCAGCCTAGCTGCTTCCTCTCTAAATTGATTCCATGTACTTTAGGTACACCACATATTGGATTCTGGGGTGCCCTTATAAGTCCCTAGTATATGGTATACTATGTACCCAGGGCATAGGTACCCCAGAGGCCTACCAGGGGTTGAAGCATGTATTGTGCCACCCCTGGAAGGCCCTCCAAAATGACACCACAGGACTGCTACTGCATCCTGAGTAAGGTGGTGCATGCACCCCTTACAGAGATATAGGTTCACTATATCTCCCCCATCACTGCACATAGAAACCTATCAGTCACCCCTATGGCAGGCCTTATCAATCTTGAAGGCAGGGTGCTTGGTTTTATGTGAGGATGCCCATGCATGAGCAGAGCCCCTCTGCAGCCTTCGGAATCTCCTCTCCGGGGTTGTCTGTGGTGCAGCCTGACCATATACTCTTAAGTGCATTATATCTAAATGGTAAATGCTAACTTTGGGATGGCTGCACGGAAACATGTCGTGTTTGGTGTCAAACACCTTGGAATCATACCCCCACACCAGTAACTGGTGTGGGAGTATGATCCCATCCTTCTAGAGGGAGAGACATGACAGCACCGGTATACCCGGTAGAAACTTTACAGAGCCTGGCATCACAAAATGGATGCTGCAGCCACAGACACGAGTCTGGCCTCCTGCTGCTGACAGAAACTCCGGCAGGGGAGGCCTGGACAATAGGTTTCCTGTCACAGGGAGGTGTTACCACCTCCCAGACAGGCCTTAGTGGATTGGGGCTGGGTGGGTGCACTCCAAGAGTGCTTTGAAGTCCTGCACTGGGGGCACATTTGGTGTCCTTGTGCATACCCCAGTTCAAACCGGTTGCAGGGGCTACCAGCCCCTGCTCTGGCATGAAACTGGACAAAGGAAATGGGTGTAGCCACCCCTCTTTCCAAACCCTCCCATAGGTGGGTCCCCAGAGTTAGTCCAACCCCTTTCTTTAGTATAAGTAAGGGAACCCTGGCAACAGGATTTTAGATATCCCTGGACGAAACTCTGCAACTGAATCCTGGAACTTCGACGCTCTACTCAAGACTAGAGGACTGAAGAAATCTCCCTTGGGGTCAAGGAGTGACTCCCCTGCTTGGCAGGCACCAACAAAGCAATTGCCGGTCTGCATCTCTGAAGCTCCCGCCGGACTCCAAAGTACTTGCAGCCCAGGAAGAGGATTTCCAGACTTTTCAGAGGCCGACCCGAGTCCCCAGCAAAGCTGAGACCCGCAGCCCTCACGAGTGACGTGGAACCGGAACCCCTGGACACCGTGCACATTTGCTAGTGCATCAACTTCTCGACAACTCTTGAAGTCCTGCTTTGGGTTACTTGTAGCCCAGGCCCCGAGCACCATTTGCACCAAAGATTGTGAGCCTACACTCCACGAGTGTTCCGTGGGCCCGCTCCTTGCATTTCCGCTCGAGGCTCCTTCACGATCCCTGGTCCGTCGACTGGTGGGTCCCTGTGAAGGCAACTCTGATTTTCTTTGGGCTTCCCTGGTTGCTCCAGATGTGCCCTGACTCCCCACCAAGTGGTGAGTCCCTCAGATCTTGCTGGTCTGCACAGAAGCATCTTTCTCCTTTCTGCGTGGGTTGCTGTTGCCAAGGCTTGTTGTGTTCTATCCAGACACCAATGCTGCAGCACTCGACATCCTTTGTGGGACAGCTCGAATCCAGCTCCTGGTTGTCGTCAACGCCTCCTGGTCCTCGTGGCTGAAGAGTCAAGCTTCACCTCTTTCACCTGAAGCACCCGACATCGGTGGGCATTCGACTATCGTGCCCATGGTCACTGACATGTGACCCAGACTCTGTCCCCTCTGCTTTCAGGTTCTTCTCATCTCCGATCCAGGCTTGGATCTCTTCGGACACGTCGCATCTTCCCGGCAGCAGCACTTCCTGGCAGGCTGCCATTGAAATCGACGACGCGACCCGACACCATTCGACACCTATGCACCCGGCTTCCCTGGGTGAGGTAACTCGAGTACTCCGGTGCTCCCGTGGGTGTTGACCCTAGAACTGTCTAAGTCCAAGAGGGTTTGGTCCTAGTCCATTTCTAAGTGTCCTTAAACTCTAAAACTCTTACCCCGACTTTCCCATAGACTTTAATGGAGCTCGCGGCTGTGTTCACACACTGCACACAGCCCCCGTGGGTCCCCTGTGTCACTACCTGGGGTGGTTCCTTGGGGTCCCAGCGATTCTACAGGCTCTAGGCCTTGTGTCTACTTAAGTCGTGGTTCTTATACCACTTTCTTAATATATGGTTTGGTACGCCCCTAGGGCTAATCGTATATTGTGCTAATTTACTGTGCTATTTGACTTGTAACTTGTGTACTTTGACCTCTGGCCTCATAAAGAGACTATTGGGTAGTGTTTAGTAATAAATACATATATTTTATATATATACCTGGTGTGGTTCTCCTTTCATTTGGTCATTCATGAGCTTATAACTGGTAAAACAAACAGCTTAACACTCCTTCAAGACTTAGCCTGAAGGCTGCTCTCCATAGCTACCACTAGGATAGCTTTCAATAAAGGTTGTCTTTAAACCTATCATCAATAAAGGTCGTTTGGACTGGTGCAAGGTGCCCACTATAACTAGTGGACAGCATATGCCAGGCCAACGTCTCACATTGGTGTGCAGCGGTTGGATTCAAGCTTGCCTTGGTTTTACCAGATAATCTCAAGTGTGTGATCAACTGAAAACCACTAAAGTACACTCAGGTACATATAAATTCAAGCTTAGAAATACAGTAAGTTCTACTGAACTTAGAGTTGTGTGTCAAGGGCTTAGCACACCCTTTCTACAACTCAAGAGAGTTTAGTAGGCCACACCAGAGTAGGTAGTGCATACACCACACCTCACTAGTGATGTCTTCAGGGCCAGGAACCAGTAGGTCCCTGCCAGAAGCCAGTGGGCTTCTACCCTCCAAATATGACAACCTCCCATTCTTGGAATTGAGAGAATTGTGCAAAATTAGGAAGCTGAAGACAGGCAAAAGTGCCAACACCCAATGTCTCATGGAGATGCTTCTGCTGGATGATCTCAGAAGACCCCTAGGGTCTGCAGGGGTAGGCAGAGAGGGTGGGGCAGGAGATGAGGAAGGGACCAGAGGTGAAAATACCCAGGACCTGACCTCTGAAACTGGGCAGGAAGATGACAATGATCTTGCCCTGGACAATCCAGCAGATGAGGAGGAGGATCAGAATGACCTCCCCTTTGTCCCACCAGGAAGAGTTGTGAGTGTGCCTAGAAGGTCCAGATCTCCTTCTCAGGAGTCTAACCATTCTGACACCTCAGTAGGGACCTTTGTTTCCTCTCATAGAAGGGAATCCTCTCATGAAAGGAAAGAAAGACTGATCAAGTATGGAGAAGCTCAGCTTAGGATCAGGAGAGAGCAGTTGGCTATAGACAGGGAGTCCCTAGAGCTTCATTGACAAAGAAGAAAGTTGGGACTAGAGTCCCATGGTGGCATCAACTTCCCTAGTGGTAGGGAAAGGTCTTATGACCATAGAAACCTGAGCAAGATCGTCCCTCCCTACCAGAGTGGGGATGACATCCACAAATGGATTACTGCACTGGAAAGGGCCTGTAAAGTCCAGAGGGTCCCCCAGGAGCAGTGGGCAGCAATCTTGTGGCTCTCCTTTGCAGACAAAGGTAGAGACAAGCTCCTCACTGTTAGAGAAGAGGATGCTGATGATTATCAAGTCCTGAAGAGTGCCCTGATAGATGGGTTTGGCCTAACCACTGAGCAATATAGGTTAAAGTTCAGAGATACCCAAAAGGCACAGACACAGGACTGGGTGGACTTTGTAGATTGTGCTACCAAGGCTCTGGAAGGCTGGTTACTTGGCAGTAAGGTGTGTGACTTCAAAGGATTGTATAATTTAATCATGAGGGAGCAGATTCTTAATAACTGTCAGAATCAGTTGCTACATCAGTACCTGGTTGACTCTGATCTGACCTCTCCCCAATAATTGGGAAAGAAGGCAGACAAATGGGTCAGAACCAGGGTGAAGCAGAAAGTACAGAACCAAGGTGGTGACCAGAAGAAGCAAGATTCCAAAAACTCTGACAAGGGTGGGGAAAAGGGTAAAGACCAGAAGTCTTCTCAAGGTCCCCAAAAATCTGCATCTGGTGGGGAATCCCAATCTACTAAAGGAAAAGGCCAAAAGAAACCATGGTGCAAAATCTGTAAGCAGAAAACTCACTGGACCAGTGACTGCACCAAGTCCAAAGACTCTAATCCAGCCACCATTGCCCCTAAGGCAACTGTTCCCCCTAGTCCAGCTACAAATGGTGGTGGAAACACTCAGAATAAGGGTTTAGTAGGGTTGACCCTGGGTACTGAGATGGGCTCTGGCCTAGTCAGAGTGCCAACTCAGGCTGTCCTAGTCTGTGATGGAGGCATGGATATGTCCCCCTTTGTGAGTCCCAGTAATTTGGGCAAATACAGACAGCAGCCTTTAATTAATGGAAGGGAGGCTTTGGCATTCAGGGACACAGGAGCAAGTGTCACCATGGTGACACAAGATCTTGTGGATCCTGGGCAGATAATACTTGGTGAAATGTACCAAGTGACCAATGCTAGCAATGTCAGAACAGACCACTCTCTGGCAGTTGTTAACTTCTCCTGGGGAGGGGTAACTGGCCTTAAGAAGGTTGTGGTGAGTGCAGACCTACCAGTAGAATGCTTGCTTGGCAATGATCTTGAAACCACAGCTTGGGCAGAGGTGAGCTCAGGAAACATGCAGAAATGCTAGGGATACCTGCACATGTCTTTGCTGTGACTAGGTCACAGGCCAAAATGTCAAAAGCTGAACAGGCCCTGGATTCTGTAACAATGGACCAGGTGCCTCCCAAGAGAAGGAGCAGTAGGGTTAAGGCAGTGCCTTCCCCCTTGGCTCAGGAGGCAGATCAGTCTTTTGAGGAAGATGATCTCAGGCCTGAAGAAGGAACTGTCCCAGAGGAGCTTGAACCTGATCAGGGTGAGTTCTTGGGGACAGGGGGCCCTTCCAGGGCAGATCTGAACCAGGAGCAGCTGAACAGCCACTCTCTTGAACCCCTCAGACAGCAAGCTGCTGCTGAGGCTGCTGGGAATGCTAGTGGCACCCATAAGATATATTGAGATGATGGACTCCTGTACTCAGAGAGTAGAGACCCCAAGCCTGGAGCAGCCAGGAGGTTGGTTATACCTCTGAAGTTCAGGGGCTTCCTATTGACACTAGCCCATGATATTCCCTTAGCAGGTCACCTGGGCCAGAACAAGACTTGGGACAGAATTGTCCCTCACTTTCACTGGA
Organism: Calotriton arnoldi; assembly: GCA_963921515.1. NCBI lineage: Eukaryota > Metazoa > Chordata > Amphibia > Caudata > Salamandridae > Calotriton > Calotriton arnoldi. The sequence continues at coordinate 941,915 of CAWUFW010001537.1, forward strand.
CCCACATGTCTGAAGACACCAAGGAGTTTTGTCGCTCCTGTGTAACCTGCCAAACCAGTGGGAAGGCAGGTGGCACCACAAAGGCCTCCCTGATACCACTACCTGTGGTGGGGGTTCCCTTTGAGAGGGTGGGGATTGACATAGTTGGTCCCATGGATCCCCAAACAGCATCTGGGCACAGGTTAATCCTGGTGGTGGTGGACCATGCCACCAGGTACCCAGAAGCCATTCCCCTTAGGACCACTACAGCCCCTGTGGCGGCAAGGGCCCTCCTGGGAATTTTCTCAAGAGTGGGCTTTCCTAAGGAGGTAGTATCTGACAGAGGTGCAAACTTTATGTCCAGTTACTTGACTGCAATGTGGAAGGAGTGTGGAGTGACTTATAAGTTCACCACACCCTATCACCCATAATGCAATGGTTTAGTTGAGAGATTCAACAAAACCTTGAAGGGCATGATTAAAGGGCTCCCAGAAAAGCTTAGGCGAAGATGGGACATAATCTTGCTCTGCCTTTTATTTGCATACAGGGAGGTGCCTCAAAAGGGGGTTGGCTACAGCCCTTTTGAACTTTTGTTTGGCCATCCTGTCAGGGTTCCATTGTGTCTGGTGAAGAAAGGTTGGGAGTTACCTCTCAAACCCCCTAAACAGGACATAGTGGACTATGTACTTGGTCTCCGCTCCAGGATGGCTGAGTATATGAAAAAGGCAACCAAAAACCTTGAGGCTAGCCAGGAATTACAGAAAGCCTGGCATGACCAAAGGCTGTGCTGACTGTTTACCAGCCAGGACAGAAAGTGTGGGTGTTGGAGCCAGTGGCCCCAGCAGCCCTCCAAGACAAGTGGAGTGGCCCCCATACCATTGTTGAACAGAAGGGAGAGGTTACCTATCTGGTAGACCTGGGAACTCCCAGGAGCCCCCACAGGGTGCTCCATGTCAACAGGCTGAAGCCATATGTGGACAGGGCTGACATGGGCTTGCTCATGGCAACTGATGAGGGACAGGAGGAGGAGAGTGACACTCTCCCTGACCTGCTCTCACAGAACCCTGATGATGGGTCAGTGGATGGTGTAGCCTTAGCAGGCAGCCTCACTGCCCAGCAGCAAACTGATTGTAGACAGGTGCTCAATCAGTTCAGACACATGTTTTCTCTGACTCCAAGTCAGACCACCTGGTGCACTCATGAAGTGGACACTGTGGACAGTCTGCCTGTTAAAAGTAAGATTTACAGGCAACCTGACCAGGTCAGGGACTGTATCAGGACAGAAGTCCAAAACATGTTGGAACTGGGTGTCATTGAGCCTTCAGATAGCCCTTGGGCTAGTCCAGTGGTCCTGGTGCCAAAACCTCACACCAAAGAAGGTAAGAGAGAGATGAGGTTTGTTGTTTTTTTTTTTTTTTTTTTATTGAGTTCATAGATATTGCAAACATACAATTATATCATATATAAATACATATTCCAAAATGTTGAGGAGAAAAAAAAAAAAAAAAGAAATAACTGGAATCTAAAGTGCAAAATATTAAAGATTATAAATACTCATTTCAAAGTGTTCAACAGTGCAATCATGATATTCCTGTAATATAGAAACAAATCATATTAAGTTAAAGTGCAAAGTGCTAAATCGTGATGAATACTTACATATGTGTTCTATCTTTTAATACCAAGTACTACAAAAGTACAGAAAAAGATCACGTTAAGGGAAAGTGCAAAGTGCTATAACAGGATAAATACACACAAATCTGTTCCATCCTATTATACCAACTACAACATGTTGTCCTATATTTCGAACACACTCCAATATTTCTCATACTTTCTAATTGCTCCTGATTTTATTGCATATTTCCTTTCTGATTCTTGTATTTTAGACAATTTTGCTCTCCATGCATTGAAGGTAGGTACTTTCTCTGTTCTCCAAAGTTGCAGGATTAAAGATCTTGCTATTAATGCTGCAATAAACAGACATTCCTTGTGCGCAGAGATAGCAGAAGAGCAGCCCAAAACTGCAATGGATTCATCGAGTGAGATGAGGGGATCTATTGTAAATCTAAGATATTTCTCGATCTCCTCCCACAAATTCTGAATTTTTGCCCACTTCCAAATGATATGTGTCCAAGTGCCTTTCTCTGCGCAACGGAAGCATTTATCTTCTATATGCGGGTATATATTATGAAGAAAGGAGGGTGTTCTGTATATCAACCATTTCGAATAATATTGCATGCGTTTAAAATTCGCCCTTCCGAATATAACTGTATTAAACTTATTAAGCCTATTCCAAGTTGGTTTAAGAATCTGTATATCTTCCCTTTTCTTCCATCTATCTCTAATTTTTTCATATAATGAGAGAGATTTGTTCTGATCAAAGATTTTAATCCAGTTACTAATCTTCCGATGTATGGGGCAGTTGAGAGCTTCGCTGATACTAATTTTATAGCGCAGATTCTCCATATCTAACTTTTGCAATATAGGTTTTAATCTAATAAATGACCACTTTAAGATTGCGTTGGAATGTTGAAGCCCCAATTCAATCTCCGCCCAGGTTTTCCAACAGTTCCCCCTGATAAAATCCTGGATCTGGACGTACCCATTTTCTTCCCACAACCTTAGTATATTATTCTCTAAAATACCTATTTCCCCCGTATATATATTCGAAAGCCTGGTAGAATTATTCATTCTTAAAATATCATAGTGTGCTAAAAGCTGAGTTTTTTGTTTAAATAGCCATTGTAGGATCTTATAACGTACTTTCTTAGGGTACTTAGTAACTCTTGTAGGATCGATGATATTATATTCCCTTAGGATCTTTTTCATAAAAAAATTGTCTGCCTCTTGAGAATCTAAAAAGAAAAATCTGAAACTATGATGTGCAAATGTCGCATAATAATAATTTCTAATATTCGGAAGAGATAATCCTCCTTCTGTGACAGGATAGGTTAAAGTACTGAGTGCCAATCTTGGTACCTTATTTGCCCATAGGAAAGAGGAGAACATACCGTCTATCTCTTTTAAAAAAGAGGTCTGTATTGCACAGGGAACTGAACTAAAAAGAAAATTAAACAGTGGAAGGATGGACATTCGAATTAACGCAACTCGTCCTATTATTGATAACGGGAGCTGGTTCCATCGTGATAGCTGAGAGTTCACCTTTTTCAACAATGGAATATAATTTAAGGAAAAAAGGTCTTCTACTTTCTCCGTTACATAAATCCCTAAATATCTCTTGGGGTGGGTGTTGTATATCTGTCTAAATTCAGGTAATAAAGAATTCACACCACAATTGCATAATATAATTTCTGTTTTGCCTTATTGATTTTATAACCTCCTATTTCTTGGAAGTCTGCAAAAGCTCTCATAACTTCCACCTGGGTGTCTATCTTTGAGTACAGAAAAAGAACAATGTCATCAGCGTAGAGTTTTATGTTCGTCATTCCTTGAACCGGGACTGTATGGGCTCTTTTTTCCCTGATTGCAATTGCTAATGGCTCTATAAATAGAGCAAATAAGATCGGGGAGAGGGGACAGCCTTGTCTGGTGCCTCTATTTATTTGGCATGTCCCTATATTGACAGAGTTAATTAAAATTTGCGCCTGGGAATTCATATAAAGTTGTTTTAATAAAAATATAAACTCATTTGGGAAACCGAACTTTTCTAAAATCATAAAAAGACAATTCCAAGAAACAAGATCAAATGCTTTTTCGGCATCTAAAAACCAGATCTGTGCCTCAACCTTATTAATATTAAAAAAAATCGAGTGCCTCTAGTAAAAAATGTGTGTTAATATAGAGCTGTCTCCCGGCTACAAATCCGCACTGATCCGTCCCAATAAGTGAACCCACCATCTTATTTAGCCTATTGGTTAAAAGCTTAGTGAAAATGTTATAGTCGGTATTTAAAAGGCTTATTGGCCTATAAGAATTCACATTTTCGCTATCTTTATCTTTTTTTAAAATACTAACCACTACCGCAGTACGGAAAGATGCTGGTGGATCCCCCCCTTGTAGTAGATAGTTTGCAAGTCTTAAAAATTCGGGGCAAAGTATTGTAGAAAATGTTTTTAAAAATTCCGCGGGAATGCCATCTTCCCCGGTAGCTTTACAGTTTGGCAAGGAGCTAATAACCACATCTAGTTCTTCCTTCGTGAATTCGGCAAGCAACAGCTCTTTAAAATTATTTCCCAAAATGGGGATTGGCAATTCTTGTAAGAATTCATTAATTTTTTTTAAGGAGACCTGGTGACATGTCTGATAGATGTCTTTGTAATGTTTAAGAAAAACCTCGCCTATTAGTCGCCATTCTTTCCTCCTTTTTAGCCTTCTGTTTTGGTATCTCTTTTGAGGTGACTATGCCTCTCAATGTAGCCTTAAATGCATCCCATATTACGTTAATTGGGGCAGAATCCTTATTTATGTGAAAAAAGGAGCTAATCTCCATCTCTATTTCTGCACACCATTGTTTCTCTGCTAAATTAAGTCTGTTAAAATACCACTTTCTTGATGCTTCTTCATCTGACTTTTCTAGAAGGATTTCGATCTTAATGAGGGCATGATCTGAGAAGGCATTTACTATATGTTCATATTTACTAACTTCAAGATTATGAGAAGTTAGAAAGAAATCTAGCCTGGATGCTGAGTCGTATTTTGCCGAATAACAGGAGAACTCATGTTTAACCGGGTTGTTGAGACGCCAGTTATCCAGAATATCTAGATCTGACTTACAACTCAACAAAGCGATGGCAACTTGTGGTTTATTTTGTCTTCGATCTTTTTTGGTTGAATCAACCGCGGGATTTTGCAAAAAATTAAAATCACCTCCCCATATGATCTTACCCGGTATAGCTGATAATGCTTGCTTTAACTGTAAAATAGGGAGCGGGTCATCCATGACTGGTGCGTAAATTGTAGCAAATATGAGATTAGTCTGGTTTATTTTCCCGTGCAAGAATGTCCATCTACCACTCGTGTCTGAATGTGATGCTTCAACATGAAATTGGACATGCTTGCCTATAAAGATGCTCACACCTCTCTGGGCTGCCCCCGACACAGAAGAGCAATAGAAACCCGCCCAATTTTTAAACATTTTGCTAGCATCGGTTAAAGCTCGAAAATGTGTCTCTTGTATGAAGATCACATCTGGATGGTAGCCTTTTAGCCAGCTCTCTATTGCACAAGTTTTACGTCTATTATTTAAACCATTAGCATTCAAAGACAGGATTGACAATTTATTCCTATTCATGTGCAAAATGCATTTCTAAAGTGCAAGTTGTGTGGAATATGCAAAATGCGCATATGAGCAATGGCTTTCATTTTTGATTATTTGCTTCCTAATAGGAAAGTGGTAGACTGTTTTACGCACTAAGATAAATATTAGGCCAATACACTGTCATACATATTATAACAATTGTGCAAGGTATACATTAAAATACAAATCACACAGCTACTGGACCGGTATACTACAAAGCAGATTATATCAATTGTGTATAATATATAATAAAGTGCAATCGTGCAGCTATTAGACCAATACACTACAATACAGATAATGTCAATTGTGCAAAATATACATCGAAGTGCAAATCGCGCAGCTTTTATACCAATATACTACAATACAGGTTATGTCCATTGTGCAAAATGTGCAAATTGTGCAAAATGTACATTAAAGTGTATTAAAGTGCAATGTTCCATGTGCAATATATCGTAAATTGTGCAGCCACATTATGTCAAACAACATCTTTCCATTAATAGATTCTATTGTGCGGTACCGCAGCTTACTCCTAAACCTGTCAAAGTATAAAAATGCTCATTACCTATTCTCCTCTTCTTTGATTTATTCAACAACATTTTTTCATCTATGAACTCTCTTTTTCTAACTGCTTCACCCCACCACCCCCCACCCCACCCTCTCCAGAAGAAGGGAAAACCCAACCTCCCCCACTATCCTTCCCTCCTTCTCCCTCTTTTTACTGGATGCCATCTTATTGCATCCTGTTAAGTCCCCTGATTCACCTCGCGTCCACCCCTAAAAAAAACCTTTTAATGTTTCTCATGACACTACCCAAGAACAACTCATTGTTATTCCATGCAGACTTATAACCACCAAGTCTCCTTTTCCTTATGTAGCGTTAAGACCTTCCAAAACGTTTTGGGCTTCTATTATGTCCGTGAAAATAAAAATGTTTCCTTTGGCTAGGACTTTTAATTTAGATTGTTGCACAATCATTGCCTGCGCCCCTTTTGCCTTAAAAGAGTCAATCATTTTGATAAAGTTCTTCCGTCTGTGGGCAGAGGCTGCTGACATATCAGAGAAGATTTTAACATTTTTAATTTCATCGGTAGTAAATGATCTCCTTGATATTGCTGCATTTAAGATTTGCTCCTTAATTCTATAGTCTGAGAAATTTATTAAAATTGTTCGTGGGTACTTGAGATTCATGGGCTTGTGTGCAGGTACCCTATGGGCTCTGGTGATTGTGAGATCTCCTTGTAAATCAGGTATTACTTTTTTCAACAGAGACTCAGTTCATTTTACCATTTCCGCACTCTCCAGTCCCTCCGATATTCCCACAAGGCGTAAATTAGATCTCCTATTATAGTTCTCAAGGTCTTGTAGCTTCGATTCCATCTGGCACTTATTTTTATTCAACACCTGGAGATCCTTTTGCATATTGACGATGTTGTCTTCCAGGGCTGAGACACGAGCCTCCACCTCTGTGACCCTTATGGGTACGTTGCCTAATTTTTCCTCCATCTTTGTTAGTCTATCATGCAGCTGTGATATTTCAAATGCTTGTGACGGCTTCAGATCTCTTAACTCTTGCAGAATAGTTATAAGCATTTCTTGTACTGAGGTGTCTTGTTCGGTTTTTTTATTTCCAGGGTTTTCGCCGACTCTCATAGAATTAGAGACTGTTTCCATTTTTTTTCCCCGCTCTGATTCTGATTCTGATTCGGATGCGGATGCAGAATCTAACTTGTCTGCCGATACCTGACTCCCATTCTCCTTTTGCGGTGTCTGTAGCGGTATTCGAGCCTCGTGGGACAATGGCTGGCTAATCAGAGATGTTTCCCCATGAATGACTGTGTTTATTTCTACAGGATCTGACACTGCATGCGATTTCGATTGGGGCTGTGGATGTGTTGCCTGGGCTGACAGGGTCTGAGGGGTGGATTGTGTTTTCTGGCCTTGGGTATCCTGTAGGTCTTTCTGACCTATTTGATCTTTCGCCCTTTGCTCCTCCCTATTTACAAGAGGAGTGCTGGTGGGTATACTCCTTATCGCGAGGGTGTTACTAAAAAGAGGATACTGTTTAAAATTCACCGATTTATCATCCACCCTGTTCGGTGTATCCCCTACTTCGCCCCCCCTCCTGCTTCTTCTTCACCACCCACAGCCATCATACTTAAATCAGCTGAAAGTTCAGATAGGGTCTCCTCTTCCTCCAAGGTTTTATCCGAGGCATTTCGACCAATCTGTTTGTTTTTCTCAGCCAATGCCAGGGTTTTGGCTTTGAAATCCAATCTCTGCTGGGCGTTTCTTTTCCTCTTCTGACATCCTTGGGCGCTAGCATGGGTGTCGGTGGTGATTGGCCAGATTTTAAGAACTCTTTTCCTGCCCCAGCTTTAGATTGTTTATTTCGCATCTTCAAATCAATGAATTAACACTACTTTAGAACCTATGCAGGCCTTATGCAGACATGTCGCTTTATCCAGTATGTGCTTTAAAAGGTCTCCGTATGCACCTTGAACTGTGCCCTGGGCCGAGTACCTGGCAGCGTGGAAACACAGCTTCTTCCACCTCTCCGCCCCCCCTGCCCAGGGTTCAGTTCCTGCTGGTTCACACGTTCCTGCTGGGGGGGTCTGGGCTTAAGACCTAGCTCCCGCGCTGCACTGATGGCTCTCCACAGCGCCTACCGTAGCGCCAGCGTCCTCTCAGTAACGGGGTCCTCTTGTATTTCACCCGCTTTACGTTCCCAGAGATGAGCACTGAGTCCTGAATCCTGGGCTTAGCACCTAACTGCCGCCTTTACTACTACGCTGCAACAATGGCTTACCGCAGCGCCGAGGTCCGCCGTCCTTCCACTGTCCTTCCACTGTCGGCGTCCTCTCAGGTCTCCCACCTCACAAGCTGAGCTGAGCCGTGCGCGAAAACAGCTATAATAACGCCGTGGACAGCCGTGCACCGCAGCAAAGCGAACCTGCGGTCCCGTACGGGCGGACGCTCACAGCCTCAAGGGCTCACGGGCTCACGGAGATTCGAGGAGATTCACAGAGACTGAGACGGCGGCCATTGCAGAGCAGCTCCTCTCATGGGCGGGGCATCGGTGAATCAGGAGACGTTACGGCAACGTGCGTGGGTCACGTTCGCCGCATCCCAGTATCCCTGAAATATCACTATGGTGACACAAGATCTTGTGGATCCTGGGCAGATTATACTTGGTGAAATGTACCAAGTGACCAATGCTAGCAATGTCAGAACAGACCACTCTCTGGCAGTTGTTAACTTCTCCTGGGGAGGGGTAACTGGCCTTAAGAAGGTTGTGGTGAGTGCAGACCTACCAGTAGAATGCTTGCTTGGCAATGATCTTGAAACCTCAGCTTGGGCAGAGGTGAAGCTCAGGAAACATGCAGAAATGCTAGGGATCCCTGCACATGTCTTTGCTGTGACTAGGTCACAGGCCAAAATGTCAAAAGCTGAACAGGCCCTGGATTCTGGAACAATGGACCAGGTGCCTCCCAAGAGAAGGAGCAGTAGGGTTAAGGCAGTGCCTTCCCCCTTGGCTCAGGAAGCAGATCAGTCTTTTGAGGAAGATGATCCCAGGCCTGAAGAAGGAACTGTCCCAGAGGAGCTTGAACCTGATCAGGGTGAGTTCTTGGGGACAGGGGGCCCTTCCAGGGCAGATCTGAGCCAGGAGCAGCTGAACTGCCCCTCTCTTGAACCCCTCAGACAGCAAGCTGCTGCTGAGGCTGCTGGGAATGTTAGTGGCACCCATAAGATATATTGGGATGATGGACTCCTGTACTCAGAGAGTAGAGACCCCAAGCCTGGAGCAGCCTGGAGGTTGGTTATACCTCTGAAGTTCAGGGGCTTCCTATTGACACTAGCCCATGATATTCCCTTAGCAGGTCACCTGGGCCAGAACAAGACTTGGGACAGAATTGTCCCTCACTTTCACTGGCCCCACATGTCTGAAGACACCAAGGAGTTTTGTCGCTCCTGTGTAACCTGCCAAACCAGTGGGAAGGCAGGTGGCACCACAAAGGCCCCCCTGATACCACTACCTGTGGTGGGGGTTCCCTTTGAGAGGGTGGGGATTGACATAGTTGGTCCCATGGATCCCCAAACAGCATCTGGGCACAGGTTTATCCTGGTGGTGGTGGACCATGCCACCAGGTACCCAGAAGCCATTCCCCTTAGGACCACTACAGCCCCTGTGGTGGCAAGGGCCCTCCTGGGAATTTTCTCAAGAGTGGGCTTTCCTAAGGAGGTAGTATCTGACAGAGAGGCAAACTTTATGTCCAGTTACTTGACTGCAATGTGGAAGGAGTGTGGAGTGACTTATAAGTTCACCACACCCTATCACCCATAATGCAATGGTTTAGTTGAGAGATTCAACAAAACCTTGAAGGGCATGATTAAAGGGCTCCCAGAAAAGCTTAGGCGAAGATGGGACATAATCTTGCCCTGCCTTTTATTTGCATACAGGGAGGTGCCTCAAAAGGGGTTGGCTACAGCCCTTTTGAACTTTTGTTTGGCCATCCTGTCAGGGGTCCATTGTGTCTGGTGAAGGAAGGTTGGGAGTTACCTCTCAAACCCCCTAAACAGGACATAGTGGACTATGTACTTGGTCTCCGCTCCAGGATGGCTGAGTATATGAAAAAGGCAACCAAAAACCTTGAGGCTAGCCAGGAATTACACAAAGCCTGGCATGACCAAAAGGCTGTGCTGACTGTTTACCAGCCAGGACAGAAAGTGTGGGTGTTGGAGCCAGTGGCCCCAGCAGCCCTCCAAGACAAGTGGAGTGGCCCCCATACCATTGTTGAACAGAAGGGAGAGGTTACCTATCTGGTAGACCTGGGAACTCCCAGGAGCCCCCACAGGGTGCTCCATGTCAACAGGCTGAAGCCATATGTGGACAGGGCTGACATGGGCTTGCTCATGGCAACTGATGAGGGACAGGAGGAGGAGAGTGACCCTCTCCCTGACCTGCTCTCCCAGAACCCTGATGATGGGTCAGTGGATGGTGTAGCCTTGGCAGGCAGCCTCACTGCCCAGCAGCAAACTGATTGTAGACAGGTGCTCAATCAGTTCAGACACATGTTTTCTCTGACTCCAAGTCAGACCACCTGGTGCACTCATGAAGTGGACACTGTGGACAGTCTGCCTGTTAAAAGTAAGATTTACAGGCAACCTGACCAGGTCAGGGACTGCATCAGGACAGAAGTCCAAAAAATGTTGGAACTGGGTGTCATTGAGCCTTCAGATAGCCCATGGGCTAGTCCAAAACCTCACACCAAAAATGGTAAGAGAGAGATGAGATTTTTTTATTTTTTTTATTGAGTTCATAGATATTGCAAACATACAATTATATCATATATAAATACATATTCCAAAATGTTGAGGAGAAAAAAAAATAAAAAAGAAATGACTGGAATCTAAAGTGCAAAATATTAAAGATTATAAATACTCATTTCAAAGTGTTCAACAGTGCAATCATGATATTCCTGTAATATAGAAACAAATCATATTAAGTTAAAGTGCAAAGTGCTAAATCGTGATGAATACTTAAATATGTGTTCTATCTTTTAATACCAAGTACTACAAAAGTACAGAAAAAGATCACGTTAAGGGAAAGTGCAAAGTGCTATAACAGGATAAATACACACAAATCTGTTCCATCCTATTATACCAACTACAACATGTTGTCCTATATTTCGAACACACTCCAATATTTCTCATACTTTCTAATTGCTCCTGATCTTATTGCATATTTCCTTTCTGATTCTTGTATTTTAGACAATTTTGCTCTCCATGCATTGAAGGTAGGTACTTTCTCTGTTCTCCAAAGTTGCAGGATTAAAGATCTTGCTATTAATGCTGCAATAAACAGACATTCCTTGTGCGCAGAGATAGCAGAAGAGCAGCCCAAAACTGCAATGGATTCATCGAGTGAGATGAGGGGATCTATTGTAAATCTAAGATATTTCTCGATCTCCTCCCACAAATTCTGAATTTTTGCGCACTTCCAAATGATATGTGTCCAAGTGCCTTTCTCTGCGCAACGGAAGCATTTATCTTCTATATGCGGGTATATATTATGAAGAAAGGAGGGTGTTCTGTATATCAACCATTTCGAATAATATTGCATGCGTTTAAAATTCGCTCTTCTGAATATAACTGTATTAAACTTATTAAGCCTATTCCAAGTTGGTTTAAGAATCTGTATATCTTCCCTTTTCTTCCATCTATCTCTAATTTTTTCATATAATGAGAGAGATTTGTTCTCATCTAAGATTTTAATCCAGTTACTAATCTTCCGATGTATGGGGCAGTTGAGAGCTTCGCTGATACTAATTTTATAGCGCAGATTCTCCATATCTAACTTTTGCAATATAGGTTTTAATCTAATAAATGACCACTTTAAGATTGCGTTGGAATGTTGAAGCCCCAATTCAATCTCCGCCCAGGTTTTCCAACAGTTCCCCCTGATAAAATCCTGGATCTGGACGTACCCATTTTCTTCCCACAACCTTAGTATATTATTCTCTAAAATACCTATTTCCCCCGTATATATATTCGAAAGCCTGGTAGAATTATTCATTCTTAAAATATCATAGTGTGCTAAAAGCTGAGTTTTTTGTTTAAATGGCCATTGTAGGATCTTATAACGTACTTTCTTAGGGTACTTAGTAACTCTTGTAGGATCGATGATATTATATTCCCTTAGGATCTTTTTCATAAAAAAATTGTCTGCCTCTTGAGAATCTTAAAAGAAAAATCTGAAACTATGATGTGCAAATGTCGCATAATAATAATTTCTAATATTCGGAAGAGATAATCCTCCTTCTGTGACAGGATAGGTTAAAGTACTGAGTGCCAATCTTGGTACCTTATTTGCCCATAGGAAAGAGGAGAACATATCGTCTATCTCTTTTAAAAAAGAGGTCTGTATTGCACAGGGAACTGCACTAAAAAGAAAATTAAACAGTGGAAGGATGGACATTCGAATTAACGCAACTCGTCCTATTATTGATAACGGGAGCTGGTTCCATCGTGATAGCTGAGAGTTCACCTTTTTCAACAATGGAATATAATTTAAGGAAAAAAGGTCTTCTACTTTCTCCGTTACATAAATCCCTAAATATCTCTTGGGGTGGGTGTTGTATATCTGTCTAAATTCAGGTAATAAAGCATTCACACCACAATTGCATAATATAATTTCTGTTTTGGCCTTATTGATTTTATAACCTCCTATTTCTTGGAAGTCTGCAAAAGCTCTCATAACTTCCACCTGGGTGTCTATCTTTGAGTCCAGAAAAAGAACAATGTCATCAGCGTAGAGTTTTATGTTCGTCATTCCTTGAACCGGGACTGTATGGGCTCTTTTTTCCCTGATTGCAATTGTTAATGGCTCTATAAATAGAGCAAATAAGATCGGGGAGAGGGGACAGCCTTGTCTGGTGCCTCTATTTATTTGGCATGTCCCTATATTGACAGAGTTAATTAAAATTTGCGCCTGGGAATTCATATAAAGTTGTTTTAATAAAAATATAAACTCATTTGGGAAACCGAACTTTTCTAAAATCGTAAAAAGACAATTCCAAGAAACAAGATCAAATGCTTTTTCGGCATCTAAAAACCAGATCTGTGCCTCAACCTTATTAATATTTTAAAAAATCGAGTGCCTCTAGTAAATAATTTGTGTTAATATAGAGCTGTCTCCCGGCTACAAATCCTCACTGATCCGTCCCAATAAGTGAACCCACATCTTATTTAGCCTATTGGTTAAAAGCTTAGTGAAAATTTTATAGTCGGTATTTAAAAGGCTTATTGGCCTATAAGAATTCACATTTTCGCTATCTTTATCTTTTTTTAAAATACTAACCACTACCGCAGTACGGAAAGATGCTGGTGGATCCCCCCCTTGTAGTAGATAGTTTGCAAGTCTTAAAAATTCGGGGCAAAGTATTGTAGAAAATGTTTTTAAAAATTCCGCGGGAATGCCATCTTCCCCGGTAGCTTTACAGTTTGGCAAGGAGCTAATAACCACATCTAGTTCTTCCTTCGTGAATTCGGCAAGCAACAGCTCTTTAAAATTATTTCCCAAAATGGGGATTGGCAATTCCTGTAAGAATTCATTAATTTTTTCTAAGGAGACCTGGTGACATGTCTGATAGATGTCTTTGTAATGTTTAAGAAAAACCTCACCTATTAGTGGCGTAGTCTTTACACGGGTTTTAGTTACTTTATCCTGAATACATTCGACTCTATTTCTAACTTGCTTCTCCTTTGCTTGCCAAGCTAACAATCTTCCCGTATACTCACTATCTTCATAGCTTGTCTGAAGGTATAATCTACTTGCCATGTCCCCTACTTCATAGTAAAATTCCCTCATTCTCATTTTTGCATTCAGTACTACTTGTCTAGTTTCTGGGGTCCTATTTCTAAAATATGTTTGATCCGAATGGGCCAGGCTATTTTCTATCGCCATTCTTTCCTCCTTTTTAGCCTTCTGTTTTGGTATCTCTTTTGAGGTGACTATGCCTCTCAATGTAGCCTTAAATGCATCCCATATTACGTTAATTGGGGCAGAATCCTTATTTATGTTAAAAAAGGAGCTAATCTCCATCTCTATTTCTGCACACCATTGTTTCTCTGCTAAATTAAGTCTGTTAAAATACCACTTTCTTGATGCTTCTTCATCTGACTTTTCTAGAAGGATTTCGATCTTAATGAGGGCATGATCTGAGAAGGCATTTACTATATGTTCATATTTACTAACTTCAAGATTATGAGAAGTTAGAAAGAAATCTAGCCTGGATGCTGAGTCGTATTTTGCCGAATAACAGGAGAACTCATGTTTAACCGGGTTGTTGAGACGCCAGTTATCCAGAATATCTAGATCTGACTTACAACTCAACAAAGCGATGGCAACTTGTGGTTTATTTTGTCTTCGATCTTTTTTGGTTGAATCAACCGCGGGATTTTGCAAAAAATTAAAATCACCTCCCCATATGATCTTACCCGGTATAGCTGATAATGCTTGCTTTAACTGTAAAATAGGGAGCGGGTCATCCATGACTGGTGCGTAAATTGTAGCAAATATGAGATTAGTCTGGTTTATTTTCCCGTGCAAGAATGTCCATCTACCACTCGTGTCTGAATGTGATGCTTCAACATGAAATTGGACATGCTTGCCTATAAAGATGCTCACACCTCTCTGGGCTGCCCCCGACACAGAAGAGCAATAGAAACCCGCCCAATTTTTAAACATTTTGCTAGCATCGGTTAAAGCTCGAAAATGTGTCTCTTGTATGAAGATCACATCTGGATGGTAGCCTTTTAGCCAGCTCTCTATTGCACAAGTTTTACGTCTATTATTTAAACCATTAGCATTCAAAGACAGGATTGACAATTTATTCCTATTCATGTGCAAAATGCATTTCTAAAGTGCAAGTTGTGTGGAATATGCAAAATGCGCATATGAGCAATGGCTTTCATTTTTGATTATTTGCTTCCTAATAGGAAAGTGGTAGACTGTTTTACGCACTAAGATAAATATTAGGCCAATACACTGTCATACATATTATAACAATTGTGCAAGGTATACATTAAAATACAAATCACACAGCTACTGGACCGGTATACTACAAAGCAGATTATATCAATTGTGTATAATATATAATAAAGTGCAATCGTGCAGCTATTAGACCAATACACTACAATACAGATAATGTCAATTGTGCAAAATATACATCGAAGTGCAAATCGCGCAGCTTTTAAACCAATATACTACAATACAGGTTATGTCCATTGTGCAAAATGTGCAAATTGTGCAAAATGTACATTAAAGTGCGTTAAAGTGCAATGTTCCATGTGCAATATATCGTAAATTGTGCAGCCACATTATGTCAAACAACATCTTTCCATTAATAGATTCTATTGTGCGGTACCGCAGCTTACTCCTAAACCTGTCAAAGTATAAAAATGCTCATTACCTATTCTCCTCTTCTTTGATTTGTTCAACAAAATTTTTTCATCTATGAACTCTCTTTTTCTAACTGCTTCACCCCACCACCACCCCCCACCCCACCCTCTCCAGAAGAAGGGAAAACCCAACCTCCCCCACTATCCTTCCCTCCTTCTCCCTCTTTTTACTGGATGCCATCTTATTGCATCCTGTTACGTCCCCTGATTCACCTCGCGTCCACCCCTAAAAAAAACCTTTTAATGTTTCTCATGACACTACCCAAGAACAACTCATTGTTATTCCATGCAGACTTATAACCACCAAGTCTCCTTTTCCTTATGTAGCGTTAAGACCTTCCAAAACGTTTTGGGCTTCTAATATGTCCGTGAAAATAAAAATGTTTCCTTTGGCTAGGACTTTTAATTTAGATTGTTGCACAATCATTGCCTGCGCCCCTTTTGCCTTAAAAGAGTCAATCATTTTGATAAAGTTCTTCCGTCTGTGGGCAGAGGCTGCTGACATATCAGAGAAGATTTTAACATTTTTAATTTCATCGGTAGTAAATGATCTCCTTGATATTGCTGCATTTAAGATTTGCTCCTTAATTCTATAGTCTGAGAAATTTATTAAAATTGTTCGTGGGTACTTGAGATTCATGGGCTTGTGTGCAGGTACCCTATGGGCTCTGGTGATTGTGAGATCTCCTTGTAAATCAGGTATTACTTTTTTCAACAGAGACTCAGTTCATTTTACCATTTCCGCACTCTCCAGTCCCTCCGATATTCCCACAAGGCGTAAATTAGATCTCCTATTATAGTTCTCAAGGTCTTGTAGCTTCGATTCCATCTGGCACTTATTTTTATTCAACACCTGGAGATCCTTTTGCATATTGACGATGTTGTCTTCCAGGGCTGAGACACGAGCCTCCACCTCTGTGACCCTTATGGGTAGGTTGCCTAATTTTTCCTCCATCTTTGTTAGTCTATCATGCAGCTGTGATATTTCAAATGCTTGTGACGGCTTCAGATCTCTTAACTCTTGCAGAATAGTTATAAGCATTTCTTGTACTGAGGTGTCTTGTTCGGTTTTTTTATTTCCAGGGTTTTCGCCGACTCTCATAGAATTAGAGACTGTTTCCATTTTTTTCCCCGCTCTGATTCTGATTCTGATTCGGATGCGGATGCAGAATCTAACTTGTCTGCCGATACCTGACTCTCATTCTCCTTTTGCGGTGTCTGTAGCGGTATTCGAGCCTCGTGGGACAATGGCTGGCTAATCAGAGATGTTTCCCCATGAATGACTGTGTTTATTTCTACAGGATCTGACACTGCATGCGATTTCGATTGGGGCTGTGGATGTGTTGCCTGGGCTGACAGGGTCTGAGGGGTGGATTGTGTTTTCTGGCCTTGGGTATCCTGTAGGTCTTTCTGACCTATTTGATCTTTCGCCCTTTGCTCCTCCCTATTTACAAGAGGAGTGCTGGTGGGTATACTCCTTATCGCGAGGGTGTTACTGAGGGTGTTACTAAAAAGAGGATACTGTTTAAAATTCACCGATTTATCATCCACCCTGTTCGGTGTATCCCCTACTTCGCCCCCCCTCCTGCTTCTTCTTCACCACCCACAGCCATCATACTTAAATCAGCTGAAAGTTCAGATAGGGTCTCCTCTTCCTCCAAGGTTTTATCCGAGGCATTTCGACCAATCTGTTTGTTTTTCTCAGCCAATGCCAGGGTTTTGGCTTTGAAATCCAATCTCTGCTGGGCGTTTCTTTTCCCTCTTCTGACATCCTTGGGCGCTAGCATGGGTGTCGGTGGTGATTGGCCAGATTTTAAGAACTCTTTTCCTGCCCCAGCTTTAGATTGTTTATTTCGCATCTTCAAATCAATGAATTAACACTACTTTAGAACCTATGCAGGCCTTATGCAGACATGTCGCTTTATCCAGTATGTGCTTTAAAAGGTCTCCGTATGCACCTTGAACTGTGCCCTGGGCCGAGTACCTGGCAGCGCGGAAACACAGCTTCTTCCACCTCTCCGCCCCCTGCCCAGGGTTCAGTTCCTGCTGGTTCACACGTTCCTGCTGGGGGGTCTGGGCTTAAGACCTAGCTCCCGCGCTGCACTGATGGCTCTCCACAGCGCCTACCGTAGCGCCAGCGTCCTCTCAGTAACGGGGTCCTCTTGTATTTCACCCGCTTTACGTTCCCAGAGATGAGCACTGAGTCCTGAATCCTGGGCTTAGCACCTAACTGCCGCCTTTACTACTACGCTGCAACAATGGCTTACCGCAGCGCCGAGGTCCGCCGTCCTTCCACTGTCCTTCCACTGTCGGCGTCCTCTCAGGTCTCCCACCTCACAAGCTGAGCTGAGCCGTGCGCGAAAACAGCTATAATAACGCCGTGGACAGCCGTGCACCGCAGCGAAGCGAACCTGCGGTCCCGTACGGGCGGACGCTCACAGCCTCAAGGGCTCACGGGCTCACGGAGATTCGAGGACATTCACGGAGACTGAGACGGCGGCCATTGCAGAGCAGCTCCTCTCATGGGCGGGGCATCGGTGAATCAGGAGACGTTACGGCAACGTGCGTGGGTCACGTTCGCCGCATCCCAGTATCCCTGAAATATCACTATGGTGACACAAGATCTTGTGGATCCTGGGCAGATTATACTTGGTGAAATGTACCAAGTGACCAATGCTAGCAATGTCAGAACAGACCACTCTCTGGCAGTTGTTAACTTCTCCTGGGGAGGGGTAACTGGCCTTAAGAAGGTTGTGGTGAGTGCAGACCTACCAGTAGAATGCTTGCTTGGCAATGATCTTGAAACCTCAGCTTGGGCAGAGGTGGAGCTCAGGAAACATGCAGAAATGCTAGGGATCCCTGCACATGTCTTTGCTGTGACTAGGTCACAGGCCAAAATGTCAAAAGCTGAACAGGCCCTGGATTCTGGAACAATGGACCAGGTGCCTCCCAAGAGAAGGAGCAGTAGGGTTAAGGCAGTGCCTTCCCCCTTGGCTCAGGAAGCAGATCAGTCTTTTGAGGAAGATGATCCCAGGCCTGAAGAAGGAACTGTCCCAGAGGAGCTTGAACCTGATCAGGGTGAGTTCTTGGGGACAGGGGGCCCTTCCAGGGCAGATCTGAGCCAGGAGCAGCTGAACTGCCCCTCTCTTGAACCCCTCAGACAGCAAGCTGCTGCTGAGGCTGCTGGGAATGTTAGTGGCACCCATAAGATATATTGGGATGATGGACTCCTGTACTCAGAGAGTAGAGACCCCAAGCCTGGAGCAGCCTGGAGGTTGGTTATACCTCTGAAGTTCAGGGGCTTCCTATTGACACTAGCCCATGATATTCCCTTAGCAGGTCACCTGAGCCAGAACAAGACTTGGGACAGAATTGTCCCTCACTTTCACTGGCCCCACATGTCTGAAGACACCAAGGAGTTTTGTCGCTCCTGTGTAACCTGCCAAACCAGTGGGAAGGCAGGTGGCACCACAAAGGCCCCCTGATACCACTACCTGTGGTGGGGGTTCCCTTTGAGAGGGTGGGGATTGACATAGTTGGTCCCATGGATCCCCAAACAGCATCTGGGCACAGGTTTATCCTGGTGGTGGTGGACCATGCCACCAGGTACCCAGAAGCCATTCCCCTTAGGACCACTACAGCCCCTGTGGTGGCAAGGGCCCTCCTGGGAATTTTCTCAAGTGTGGGCTTTCCTAAGGAGGTAGTATCTGACAGAGATGCAAACTTTATGTCCAGTTACTTGACTGCAATGTGGAAGGAGTGTGGAGTGACTTATAAGTTCACCACACCCTATCACCCATAATGCAATGGTTTAGTTGAGAGATTCAACAAAACCTTGAAGGGCATGATTAAAGGGCTCCCAGAAAAGCTTAGGCGAAGATGGGACATAATCTTGCCCTGCCTTTTATTTGCATACAGGGAGGTGCCTCAAAAGGGGTTGGCTACAGCCCTTTTGAACTTTTGTTTGGCCATCCTGTCAGGGGTCCATTGTGTCTGGTGAAGGAAGGTTGGGAGTTACCTCTCAAACCCCCTAAACAGGACATAGTGGACTATGTACTTGGTCTCCGCTCCAGGATGGCTGAGTATATGAAAAAGGCAACCAAAAACCTTGAGGCTAGCCAGGAATTACACAAAGCCTGGCATGACCAAAAGGCTGTGCTGACTGTTTACCAGCCAGGACAGAAAGTGTGGGTGTTGGAGCCAGTGGCCCCAGCAGCCCTCCAAGACAAGTGGAGTGGCCCCCATACCATTGTTGAACAGAAGGGAGAGGTTACCTATCTGGTAGACCTGGGAACTCCCAGGAGCCCCCACAGGGTGCTCCATGTCAACAGGCTGAAGCCATATGTGGACAGGGCTGACATGGGCTTGCTCATGACAACTGATGAGGGACAGGAGGAGGAGAGTGACCCTCTCCCTGACCTGCTCTCCAAGAACCCTGATGATGGGTCAGTGGATGGTGTAGCCTTGGCAGGCAGCCTCACTGCCCAGCAGCAAACTGATTGTAGACAGGTGCTCAATCAGTTCAGACACATGTTTTCTCTGACTCCAAGTCAGACCACCTGGTGCACTCATGAAGTGGACACTGTGGACAGTCTGCCTGTTAAAAGTAAGATTTACAGGCAACCTGACCAGGTCAGGGACTGTATCAGGACAGAAGTCCAAAGAATGTTGGAACTGGGTGTCATTGAGCCTTCAGATAGCCCATGGGCTAGTCCAAAACCTCACACCAAAAATGGTAAGAGAGAGATGAGATTTTTTTTTTTTTTATTGAGTTCATAGATATTGCAAACATACAATTATATCATATATAAATACATATTCCAAAATGTTGAGGAGAAAAAAAAATAAAAAAGAAATGACTGGAATCTAAAGTGCAAAATATTAAAGATTATAAATACTCATTTCAAAGTGTTCAACAGTGCAATCATGATATTCCTGTAATATAGAAACAAATCATATTAAGTTAAAGTGCAAAGTGCTAAATCGTGATGAATACTTAAATATGTGTTCTATCTTTTAATACCAAGTACTACAAAAGTACAGAAAAAGATCACGTTAAGGGAAAGTGCAAAGTGCTATAACAGGATAAATACACACAAATCTGTTCCATCCTATTATACCAACTACAACATGTTGTCCTATATTTCGAACACACTCCAATATTTCTCATACTTTCTAATTGCTCCTGATCTTATTGCATATTTCCTTTCTGATTCTTGTATTTTAGACAATTTTGCTCTCCATGCATTGAAGGTAGGTACTTTCTCTGTTCTCCAAACTTGCAGGATTAAAGATCTTGCTATTAATGCTGCAATAAACAGACATTCCTTGTGCGCAGAGATAGCAGAAGAGCAGCCCAAAACTGCAATGGATTCATCGAGTGAGATGAGGGGATCTATTGTAAATCTAAGATATTTCTCGATCTCCTCCCACAAATTCTGAATTTTTGCGCACTTCCAAATGATATGTGTCCAAGTGCCTTTCTCTGCGCAACGGAAGCATTTATCTTCTATATGCGGGTATATATTATGAAGAAAGGAGGGTGTTCTGTATATCAACCATTTCGAATAATATTGCATGCGTTTAAAATTCGCCCTTCTGAATATAACTGTATTAAACTTATTAAGCCTATTCCAAGTTGGTTTAAGAATCTGTATATCTTCCCTTTTCTTCCATCTATCTCTAATTTTTTCATATAATGAGAGAGATTTGTTCTCATCAAAGATTTTAATCCAGTTACTAATCTTCCGATGTATGGGGCAGTTGAGAGCTTCGCTGATACTAATTTTATAGCGCAGATTCTCCATATCTAACTTTTGCAATATAGGTTTTAATCTAATAAATGACCACTTTAAGATTGCGTTGGAATGTTGAAGCCCCAATTCAATCTCCGCCCAGGTTTTCCAACAGTTCCCCCTGATAAAATCCTGGATCTGGACGTACCCATTTTCTTCCCACAACCTTAGTATATTATTCTCTAAAATACCTATTTCCCCCGTATATATATTCGAAAGCCTGGTAGAATTATTCATTCTTAAAATATCATAGTGTGCTAAAAGCTGAGTTTTTTGTTTAAATAGCCATTGTAGGATCTTATAACGTACTTTCTTAGGGTACTTAGTAACTCTTGTAGGATCGATGATATTATATTCCCTTAGGATCTTTTTCATAAAAAAATTGTCTGCCTCTTGAGAATCTAAAAAGAAAAATCTGAAACTATGATGTGCAAATGTCGCATAATAATAATTTCTAATATTCGGAAGAGATAATCCTCCTTCTGTGACAGGATAGGTTAAAGTACTGAGTGCCAATTTTGGTACCTTATTTGCCCATAGGAAAGAGGAGAACATACCGTCTATCTCTTTTAAAAAAGAGGTCTGTAGTGCACAGGGAACTGCACTAAAAAGAAAATTAAACAGTGGAAGGATGGACATTCGAATTAACGCAACTCGTCCTATTATTGATAACGGGAGCTGGTTCCATCGTGATAGCTGAGAGTTCACCTTTTTCAACAATGGAATATAATTTAAGGAAAAAAGGTCTTCTACTTTCTCCGTTACATAAATCCCTAAATATCTCTTGGGGTGAGTGTTGTATATCTGTCTAAATTCAGGTAATAAAGAATTCACACCACAATTGCATAATATAATTTCTGTTTTGGCCTTATTGATTTTATAACCTCCTATTTCTTGGAAGTCTGCAAAAGCTCTCATAACTTCCACCTGGGTGTCTATCTTTGAGTCCAGAAAAAGAACAATGTCATCAGCGTAGAGTTTTATGTTCGTCATTCCTTGAACCGGGACTGTATGGGCTCTTTTTTCCCTGATTGCAATTGTTAATGGCTCTATAAATAGAGCAAATAAGATCGGGGAGAGGGGACAGCCTTGTCTGGTGCCTCTATTTATTTGGCATGTCCCTATATTAACAGAGTTAATTAAAATTTGCGCCTGGGAATTCATATAAAGTTGTTTTAATAAAAATATAAACTCATTTGGGAAACCGAACTTTTCTAAAATCGTAAAAAGACAATTCCAAGAAACAAGATCAAATGCTTTTTCGGCATCTAAAAACCAGATCTGTGCCTCAACCTTATTAATATTTAAAAAAATCGAGTGCCTCTAGTAAAAAATTTGTGTTAATATAGAGCTGTCTCCCGGCTACAAATCCTCACTGATCCGTCCCAATAAGTGAACCCACATCTTATTTAGCCTATTGGTTAAAAGCTTAGTGAAAATTTTATAGTCGGTATTTAAAAGGCTTATTGGCCTATAAGAATTCACATTTTCGCTATCTTTATCTTTTTTAAAATACTAACCACTACCGCAGTACGGAAAGATGCTGGTGGATCCCCCCTTGTAGTAGATAGTTTGCAAGTCTTAAAAATTTGGGGCAAAGTATTGTAGAAAATGTTTTTAAAAATTCCGCGGGAATGCCATCTTCCCCGGTAGCTTTACAGTTTGGCAAGGAGCTAATAACCACATCTAGTTCTTCCTTCGTGAATTCGGCAAGCAACAGCTCTTTAAAATTATTTCCCAAAATGGGGATTGGCAATTCCTGTAAGAATTCATTAATTTTTTCTAAGGAGACCTGGTGACATGTCTGATAGATGTCTTTGTAATGTTTAAGAAAAACCTCACCTATTAGTGGCGTAGTCTTTACACGGGTTTTAGTTACTTTATCCTGAATACATTCGACTCTATTTCTAACTTGCTTCTCCTTTGCTTGCCAAGCTAACAATCTTCCCGTATACTCACTATCTTCATAGCTTGTCTGAAGGTATAATCTACTTGCCATGTCCCCTACTTCATAGTAAAATTCCCTCATTCTCATTTTTGCATTCAGTACTACTTGTCTAGTTTCTGGGGTCCTATTTCTAAAATATGTTTGATCCGAATGGGCCAGGCTATTTTCTATCGCCATTCTTTCCTCCTTTTTAGCCTTCTGTTTTGGTATCTCTTTTGAGGTGACTATGCCTCTCAATGTAGCCTTAAATGCATCCCATATTACGTTAATTGGGGCAGAATCCTTATTTATGTTAAAAAAGGAGCTAATCTCCATCTCTATTTCTGCACACCATTGTTTCTCTGCTAAATTATGGGGCATATTAGCAAGACCCACGTTAAAATTATCGCCGTTTTAGCGGCAGGAAACTGCCGCTAAAACGGCGATAATGGGCTTGCTAATATGCGTTATAGAATTCCAATAGAAGCCCAGGTTAGATGTGCAGGACCTCTAACCTGGGCTTCTATTGGAATTCCATAACGCATATTAGCAAGCCCATTATCGCCGTTTTAGCGGCAGTTTCCTGCCGCTAAAACGGCGATAATTTTAACGTGGGTCTTGCTAATATGCCCCTAAGTCTGTTAAAATACCACTTTCTTGATGCTTCTTCATCTGACTTTTCTAGAAGGATTTCGATCTTAATGAGGGCATGATCTGAGAAGGCATTTACTATATGTTCATATTTACTAACTTCAAGATTATGAGAAGTTAGAAAGAAATCTAGCCTGGATGCTGAGTCGTATTTTGCCGAATAACAGGAGAACTCATGTTTAACCGGGTTGTTGAGACGCCAGTTATCCAGAATATCTAGATCTGACTTACAACTCAACAAAGCGATGGCAACTTGTGGTTTATTTTGTCTTCGATCTTTTTTGGTTGAATCAACCGCGGGATTTTGCAAAAAATTAAAATCACCTCCCCATATGATCTTACCCGGTATAGCTGATAATGCTTGCTTTAACTGTAAAATAGGGAGCGGGTCATCCATGACTGGTGCGTAAATTGTAGCAAATATGAGATTTGTCTGGTTTATTTTCCCGTGCAAGAATGTTCATCTACCACTCGTGTCTGAATGTGATGCTTCAACATGAAATTGGAAATGCTTGCCTATAAAGATGCTCACACCTCTCTGGGCTGCCCCCGACACAGAAGAGCAATAGAAACCCGCCCAATTTTTAAACATTTTGCTAGCATCAGTTAAAGCTCGAAAATGTGTCTCTTGTATGAAGATCACATCTGGATGGTAGCCTTTTAGCCAGCTCTCTATTGCACAAGTTTTACGTCTATTATTTAAACCATTAGCATTCAAAGACAGGATTGACATTTTATTCCTATTCATGTGCAAAATGCATTTCTAAAGTGCAAGTTGTGTGGAATATGCAAAATGCGCATATGAGCAATGGCTTTCATTTTTGATTATTTGCTTCCTAATAGGAAAGTGGTAGACTGTTTTACGCACTAAGATAAATATTAGGCCAATACACTGTCATACATATTATAACAATTGTGCAAGGTATACATTAAAATACAAATCACACAGCTACTGGACCGGTATACTACAAAGCAGATTATATCAATTGTGTATAATATATAATAAAGTGCAATCGTGCAGCTATTAGACCAATACACTACAATACAGATAATGTCAATTGTGCAAAATATACATCGAAGTGCAAATCACGCAGCTTTTAAACCAATATACTCCAATACAGGTTATGTCCATTGTGCAAAATGTGCAAATTGTGCAAAATGTACATTAAAGTGCGTTAAAGTGCAATGTTCCATGTGCAATATATCGTAAATTGTGCAGCCACATTATGTCAAACAACATCTTTCCATTAATAGATTCTATTGTGCGGTACCGCAGCTTACTCCTAAACCTGTCAAAGTATAAAAATGCTCATTACCTATTCTCCTCTTCTTTGATTTGTTCAACAAAATTTTTTCATCTATGAACTCTCTTTTTCTAACTGCTTCACCCCACCACCACCCCCCACCCCACCCTCTCCAGAAGAAGGGAAAACCCAACCTCCCCCACTATCCTTCCCTCCTTCTCCCTCTTTTTACTGGATGCCATCTTATTGCATCCTGTTACGTCCCCTGATTCACCTCGCGTCCACCCCTAAAAAAAACCTTTTAATGTTTCTCATGACACTACCCAAGAACAACTCATTGTTATTCCATGCAGACTTATAACCACCAAGTCTCCTTTTCCTTATGTAGCGTTAAGACCTTCCAAAACGTTTTGGGCTTCTAATATGTCCGTGAAAATAAAAATGTTTCCTTTGGCTAGGACTTTTAATTTAGATTGTTGCACAATCATTGCCTGCGCCCCTTTTGCCTTAAAAGAGTCAATCATTTTGATAAAGTTCTTCCGTCTGTGGGCAGAGGCTGCTGACATATCAGAGAAGATTTTAACATTTTTAATTTCATCGGTAGTAAATGATCTCCTTGATATTGCTGCATTTAAGATTTGCTCCTTAATTCTATAGTCTGAGAAATTTATTAAAATTGTTCGTGGGTACTTGAGATTCATGGGCTTGTGTGCAGGTACCCTATGGGCTCTGGTGATTGTGAGATCTCCTTGTAAATCAGGTATTACTTTTTTCAACAGAGACTCAGTTCATTTTACCATTTCCGCACTCTCCAGTCCCTCCGATATTCCCACAAGGCGTAAATTAGATCTCCTATTATAGTTCTCAAGGTCTTGTAGCTTCGATTCCATCTGGCACTTATTTTTATTCAACACCTGGAGATCCTTTTGCATATTGACGATGTTGTCTTCCAGGGCTGAGACACGAGCCTCCACCTCTGTGACCCTTATGGGTAGGTTGCCTAATTTTTCCTCCATCTTTGTTAGTCTATCATGCAGCTGTGATATTTCAAATGCTTGTGACGGCTTCAGATCTCTTAACTCTTGCAGAATAGTTATAAGCATTTCTTGTACTGAGGTGTCTTGTTCGGTTTTTTTATTTCCAGGGTTTTCGCCGACTCTCATAGAATTAGAGACTGTTTCCATTTTTTTTCCCCGCTCTGATTCTGATTCGGATGCGGATGCAGAATCTAACTTGTCTGCCGATACCTGACTCTCATTCTCCTTTTGCGGTGTCTGTAGCGGTATTCGAGCCTCGTGGGACAATGGCTGGCTAATCAGAGATGTTTCCCCATGAATGACTGTGTTTATTTCTACAGGATCTGACACTGCATGCGATTTCGATTGGGGCTGTGGATGTGTTGCCTGGGCTGACAGGGTCTGAGGGGTGGATTGTGTTTTCTGGCCTTGGGTATCCTGTAGGTCTTTCTGACCTATTTGATCTTTCGCCCTTTGCTCCTCCCTATTTACAAGAGGAGTGCTGGTGGGTATACTCCTTATCGCGAGGGTGTTACTGAGGGTGTTACTAAAAAGAGGATACTGTTTAAAATTCACCGATTTATCATCCACCCTGTTCGGTGTATCCCCTACTTCGCCCCCCCTCCTGCTTCTTCTTCACCACCCACAGCCATCATACTTAAATCAGCTGAAAGTTCAGATAGGGTCTCCTCTTCCTCCAAGGTTTTATCCGAGGCATTTCGACCAATCTGTTTGTTTTTCTCAGCCAATGCCAGGGTTTTGGCTTTGAAATCCAATCTCTGCTGGGCGTTTCTTTTCCCTCTTCTGACATCCTTGGGCGCTAGCATGGGTGTCGGTGGTGATTGGCCAGATTTTAAGAACTCTTTTCCTGCCCCAGCTTTAGATTGTTTATTTCGCATCTTCAAATCAATGAATTAACACTACTTTAGAACCTATGCAGGCCTTATGCAGACATGTCGCTTTATCCAGTATGTGCTTTAAAAGGTCTCCGTATGCACCTTGAACTGTGCCCTGGGCCGAGTACCTGGCAGCGCGGAAACACAGCTTCTTCCACCTCTCCGCCCCCCCTGCCCAGGGTTCAGTTCCTGCTGGTTCACACGTTCCTGCTGGGGGGGTCTGGGCTTAAGACCTAGCTCCCGCGCTGCACTGATGGCTCTCCACAGCGCCTACCGTAGCGCCAGCGTCCTCTCAGTAACGGGGTCCTCTTGTATTTCACCCGCTTTACGTTCCCAGAGATGAGCACTGAGTCCTGAATCCTGGGCTTAGCACCTAACTGCCGCCTTTACTACTACGCTGCAACAATGGCTTACCGCAGCGCCGAGGTCCGCCGTCCTTCCACTGTCCTTCCACTGTCGGCGTCCTCTCAGGTCTCCCACCTCACAAGCTGAGCTGAGCCGTGCGCGAAAACAGCTATAATAACGCCGTGGACAGCCGTGCACCGCAGCGAAGCGAACCTGCGGTCCCGTACGGGCGGACGCTCACAGCCTCAAGGGCTCACGGGCTCACGGAGATTCGAGGACATTCACGGAGACTGAGACGGCGGCCATTGCAGAGCAGCTCCTCTCATGGGCGGGGCATCGGTGAATCAGGAGACGTTACGGCAACGTGCGTGGGTCACGTTCGCCGCATCCCAGTATCCCTGAAATATCACTATGGTGACACAAGATCTTGTGGATCCTGGGCAGATTATACTTGGTGAAATGTACCAAGTGACCAATGCTAGCAATGTCAGAACAGACCACTCTCTGGCAGTTGTTAACTTCTCCTGGGGAGGGGTAACTGGCCTTAAGAAGGTTGTGGTGAGTGCAGACCTACCAGTAGAATGCTTGCTTGGCAATGATCTTGAAACCTCAGCTTGGGCAGAGGTGGAGCTCAGGAAACATGCAGAAATGCTAGGGATCCCTGCACATGTCTTTGCTGTGACTAGGTCACAGGCCAAAATGTCAAAAGCTGAACAGGCCCTGGATTCTGGAACAATGGACCAGGTGCCTCCCAAGAGAAGGAGCAGTAGGGTTAAGGCAGTGCCTTCCCCCTTGGCTCAGGAAGCAGATCAGTCTTTTGAGGAAGATGATCCCAGGCCTGAAGAAGGAACTGTCCCAGAGGAGCTTGAACCTGATCAGGGTGAGTTCTTGGGGACAGGGGGCCCTTCCAGGGCAGATCTGAGCCAGGAGCAGCTGAACTGCCCCTCTCTTGAACCCCTCAGACAGCAAGCTGCTGCTGAGGCTGCTGGGAATGTTAGTGGCACCCATAAGATATATTGGGATGATGGACTCCTGTACTCAGAGAGTAGAGACCCCAAGCCTGGAGCAGCCTGGAGGTTGGTTATACCTCTGAAGTTCAGGGGCTTCCTATTGACACTAGCCCATGATATTCCCTTAGCAGGTCACCTGAGCCAGAACAAGACTTGGGACAGAATTGTCCCTCACTTTCACTGGCCCCACATGTCTGAAGACACCAAGGAGTTTTGTCGCTCCTGTGTAACCTGCCAAACCAGTGGGAAGGCAGGTGGCACCACAAAGGCCCCCTGATACCACTACCTGTGGTGGGGGTTCCCTTTGAGAGGGTGGGGATTGACATAGTTGGTCCCATGGATCCCCAAACAGCATCTGGGCACAGGTTTATCCTGGTGGTGGTGGACCATGCCACCAGGTACCCAGAAGCCATTCCCCTTAGGACCACTACAGCCCCTGTGGTGGCAAGGGCCCTCCTGGGAATTTTCTCAAGTGTGGGCTTTCCTAAGGAGGTAGTATCTGACAGAGATGCAAACTTTATGTCCAGTTACTTGACTGCAATGTGGAAGGAGTGTGGAGTGACTTATAAGTTCACCACACCCTATCACCCATAATGCAATGGTTTAGTTGAGAGATTCAACAAAACCTTGAAGGGCATGATTAAAGGGCTCCCAGAAAAGCTTAGGCGAAGATGGGACATAATCTTGCCCTGCCTTTTATTTGCATACAGGGAGGTGCCTCAAAAGGGGTTGGCTACAGCCCTTTTGAACTTTTGTTTGGCCATCCTGTCAGGGGTCCATTGTGTCTGGTGAAGGAAGGTTGGGAGTTACCTCTCAAACCCCTAAACAGGACATAGTGGACTATGTACTTGGTCTCCGCTCCAGGATGGCTGAGTATATGAAAAAGGCAACCAAAAACCTTGAGGCTAGCCAGGAATTACACAAAGCCTGGCATGACCAAAGGCTGTGCTGACTGTTTACCAGCCAGGACAGAAAGTGTGGGTGTTGGAGCCAGTGGCCCCAGCAGCCCTCCAAGACAAGTGGAGTGGCCCCCATACCATTGTTGAACAGAAGGGAGAGGTTACCTATCTGGTAGACCTGGGAACTCCCAGGAGCCCCCACAGGGTGCTCCATGTCAACAGGCTGAAGCCATATGTGGACAGGGCTGACATGGGCTTGCTCATGACAACTGATGAGGGACAGGAGGAGGAGAGTGACCCTCTCCCTGACCTGCTCTCCAAGAACCCTGATGATGGGTCAGTGGATGGTGTAGCCTTGGCAGGCAGCCTCACTGCCCAGCAGCAAACTGATTGTAGACAGGTGCTCAATCAGTTCAGACACATGTTTTCTCTGACTCCAAGTCAGACCACCTGGTGCACTCATGAAGTGGACACTGTGGACAGTCTGCCTGTTAAAAGTAAGATTTACAGGCAACCTGACCAGGTCAGGGACTGTATCAGGACAGAAGTCCAAAGAATGTTGGAACTGGGTGTCATTGAGCCTTCAGATAGCCCATGGGCTAGTCCAAAACCTCACACCAAAAATGGTAAGAGAGAGATGAGATTTTTTTTTTTTTTATTGAGTTCATAGATATTGCAAACATACAATTATATCATATATAAATACATATTCCAAAATGTTGAGGAGAAAAAAAAATAAAAAAGAAATGACTGGAATCTAAAGTGCAAAATATTAAAGATTATAAATACTCATTTCAAAGTGTTCAACAGTGCAATCATGATATTCCTGTAATATAGAAACAAATCATATTAAGTTAAAGTGCAAAGTGCTAAATCGTGATGAATACTTAAATATGTGTTCTATCTTTTAATACCAAGTACTACAAAAGTACAGAAAAAGATCACGTTAAGGGAAAGTGCAAAGTGCTATAACAGGATAAATACACACAAATCTGTTCCATCCTATTATACCAACTACAACATGTTGTCCTATATTTCGAACACACTCCAATATTTCTCATACTTTCTAATTGCTCCTGATCTTATTGCATATTTCCTTTCTGATTCTTGTATTTTAGACAATTTTGCTCTCCATGCATTGAAGGTAGGTACTTTCTCTGTTCTCCAAACTTGCAGGATTAAAGATCTTGCTATTAATGCTGCAATAAACAGACATTCCTTGTGCGCAGAGATAGCAGAAAAGCAGCCCAAAACTGCAATGGATTCATCGAGTGAGATGAGGGGATCTATTGTAAATCTAAGATATTTCTCGATCTCCTCCCACAAATTCTGAATTTTTGCGCACTTCCAAATGATATGTGTCCAAGTGCCTTTCTCTGCGCAACGGAAGCATTTATCTTCTATATGCGGGTATATATTATGAAGAAAGGAGGGTGTTCTGTATATCAACCATTTCGAATAATATTGCATGCGTTTAAAATTCGCCCTTCTGAATATAACTGTATTAAACTTATTAAGCCTATTCCAAGTTGGTTTAAGAATCTGTATATCTTCCCTTTTCTTCCATCTATCTCTAATTTTTTCATATAATGAGAGAGATTTGTTCTCATCAAAGATTTTAATCCAGTTACTAATCTTCCGATGTATGGGGCAGTTGAGAGCTTCGCTGATACTAATTTTATAGCGCAGATTCTCCATATCTAACTTTTGCAATATAGGTTTTAATCTAATAAATGACCACTTTAAGATTGCGTTGGAATGTTGAAGCCCCAATTCAATCTCCGCCCAGGTTTTCCAACAGTTCCCCCTGATAAAATCCTGGATCTGGACGTACCCATTTTCTTCCCACAACCTTAGTATATTATTCTCTAAAATACCTATTTCCCCCGTATATATATTCGAAAGCCTGGTAGAATTATTCATTCTTAAAATATCATAGTGTGCTAAAAGCTGAGTTTTTTGTTTAAATAGCCATTGTAGGATCTTATAACGTACTTTCTTAGGGTACTTAGTAACTCTTGTAGGATCGATGATATTATATTCCCTTAGGATCTTTTTCATAAAAAAATTGTCTGCCTCTTGAGAATCTAAAAAGAAAAATCTGAAACTATGATGTGCAAATGTCGCATAATAATAATTTCTAATATTCGGAAGAGATAATCCTCCTTCTGTGACAGGATAGGTTAAAGTACTGAGTGCCAATTTTGGTACCTTATTTGCCCATAGGAAAGAGGAGAACATACCGTCTATCTCTTTTAAAAAGAGGTCTGTAGTGCACAGGGAACTGCACTAAAAAGAAAATTAAACAGTGGAAGGATGGACATTCGAATTAACGCAACTCGTCCTATTATTGATAACGGGAGCTGGTTCCATCGTGATAGCTGAGAGTTCACCTTTTTCAACAATGGAATATAATTTAAGGAAAAAAGGTCTTCTACTTTCTCCGTTACATAAATCCCTAAATATCTCTTGGGGTGAGTGTTGTATATCTGTCTAAATTCAGGTAATAAAGAATTCACACCACAATTGCATAATATAATTTCTGTTTTGGCCTTATTGATTTTATAACCTCCTATTTCTTGGAAGTCTGCAAAAGCTCTCATAACTTCCACCTGGGTGTCTATCTTTGAGTCCAGAAAAAGAACAATGTCATCAGCGTAGAGTTTTATGTTCGTCATTCCTTGAACCGGGACTGTATGGGCTCTTTTTTCCCTGATTGCAATTGTTAATGGCTCTATAAATAGAGCAAATAAGATCGGGGAGAGGGGACAGCCTTGTCTGGTGCCTCTATTTATTTGGCATGTCCCTATATTAACAGAGTTAATTAAAATTTGCGCCTGGGAATTCATATAAAGTTGTTTTAATAAAAATATAAACTCATTTGGGAAACCGAACTTTTCTAAAATCGTAAAAAGACAATTCCAAGAAACAAGATCAAATGCTTTTTCGGCATCTAAAAACCAGATCTGTGCCTCAACCTTATTAATATTTAAAAAATCGAGTGCCTCTAGTAAAAAATTTGTGTTAATATAGAGCTGTCTCCCGGCTACAAATCCTCACTGATCCGTCCCAATAAGTGAACCCACATCTTATTTAGCCTATTGGTTAAAAGCTTAGTGAAAATTTTATAGTCGGTATTTAAAAGGCTTATTGGCCTATAAGAATTCACATTTTCGCTATCTTTATCTTTTTTAAAATACTAACCACTACCGCAGTACGGAAAGATGCTGGTGGATCCCCCCTTGTAGTAGATAGTTTGCAAGTCTTAAAAATTTGGGGCAAAGTATTGTAGAAAATGTTTTTAAAAATTCCGCGGGAATGCCATCTTCCCCGGTAGCTTTACAGTTTGGCAAGGAGCTAATAACCACATCTAGTTCTTCCTTCGTGAATTCGGCAAGCAACAGCTCTTTAAAATTATTTCCCAAAATGGGGATTGGCAATTCCTGTAAGAATTCATTAATTTTTTCTAAGGAGACCTGGTGACATGTCTGATAGATGTCTTTGTAATGTTTAAGAAAAACCTCACCTATTAGTGGCGTAGTCTTTACACGGGTTTTAGTTACTTTATCCTGAATACATTCGACTCTATTTCTA
Organism: Calotriton arnoldi; assembly: GCA_963921515.1. NCBI lineage: Eukaryota > Metazoa > Chordata > Amphibia > Caudata > Salamandridae > Calotriton > Calotriton arnoldi. Next base: position 974,485 of record CAWUFW010001537.1, read on the forward strand.
ACTTGCTTCTCCTTTGCTTGCCAAGCTAACAATCTTCCCGTATACTCACTATCTTCATAGCTTGTCTGAAGGTATAATCTACTTGCCATGTCCCCTACTTCATAGTAAAATTCCCTCATTCTCATTTTTGCATTCAGTACTACTTGTCTAGTTTCTGGGGTCCTATTTCTAAAATATGTTTGATCCGAATGGGCCAGGCTATTTTCTATCGCCATTCTTTCCTCCTTTTTAGCCTTCTGTTTTGGTATCTCTTTTGAGGTGACTATGCCTCTCAATGTAGCCTTAAATGCATCCCATATTACGTTAATTGGGGCAGAATCCTTATTTATGTTAAAAAGGAGCTAATCTCCATCTCTATTTCTGCACACCATTGTTTCTCTGCTAAATTATGGGGCATATTAGCAAGACCCACGTTAAAATTATCGCCGTTTTAGCGGCAGGAAACTGCCGCTAAAACGGCGATAATGGGCTTGCTAATATGCGTTATAGAATTCAATAGAAGCCCAGGTTAGATGTGCAGGACCTCTAACCTGGGCTTCTATTGGAATTCCATAACGCATATTAGCAAGCCCATTATCGCCGTTTTAGCGGCAGTTTCCTGCCGCTAAAACGGCGATAATTTTAACGTGGGTCTTGCTAATATGCCCCTAAGTCTGTTAAAATACCACTTTCTTGATGCTTCTTCATCTGACTTTTCTAGAAGGATTTCGATCTTAATGAGGGCATGATCTGAGAAGGCATTTACTATATGTTCATATTTACTAACTTCAAGATTATGAGAAGTTAGAAAGAAATCTAGCCTGGATGCTGAGTCGTATTTTGCCGAATAACAGGAGAACTCATGTTTAACCGGGTTGTTGAGACGCCAGTTATCCAGAATATCTAGATCTGACTTACAACTCAACAAAGCGATGGCAACTTGTGGTTTATTTTGTCTTCGATCTTTTTTGGTTGAATCAACCGCGGGATTTTGCAAAAAATTAAAATCACCTCCCCATATGATCTTACCCGGTATAGCTGATAATGCTTGCTTTAACTGTAAAATAGGGAGCGGGTCATCCATGACTGGTGCGTAAATTGTAGCAAATATGAGATTTGTCTGGTTTATTTTCCCGTGCAAGAATGTTCATCTACCACTCGTGTCTGAATGTGATGCTTCAACATGAAATTGGAAATGCTTGCCTATAAAGATGCTCACACCTCTCTGGGCTGCCCCCGACACAGAAGAGCAATAGAAACCCGCCCAATTTTTAAACATTTTGCTAGCATCAGTTAAAGCTCGAAAATGTGTCTCTTGTATGAAGATCACATCTGGATGGTAGCCTTTTAGCCAGCTCTCTATTGCACAAGTTTTACGTCTATTATTTAAACCATTAGCATTCAAAGACAGGATTGACATTTTATTCCTATTCATGTGCAAAATGCATTTCTAAAGTGCAAGTTGTGTGGAATATGCAAAATGCGCATATGAGCAATGGCTTTCATTTTTGATTATTTGCTTCCTAATAGGAAAGTGGTAGACTGTTTTACGCACTAAGATAAATATTAGGCCAATACACTGTCATACATATTATAACAATTGTGCAAGGTATACATTAAAATACAAATCACACAGCTACTGGACCGGTATACTACAAAGCAGATTATATCAATTGTGTATAATATATAATAAAGTGCAATCGTGCAGCTATTAGACCAATACACTACAATACAGATAATGTCAATTGTGCAAAATATACATCGAAGTGCAAATCACGCAGCTTTTAAACCAATATACTCCAATACAGGTTATGTCCATTGTGCAAAATGTGCAAATTGTGCAAAATGTACATTAAAGTGCGTTAAAGTGCAATGTTCCATGTGCAATATATCGTAAATTGTGCAGCCACATTATGTCAAACAACATCTTTCCATTAATAGATTCTATTGTGCGGTACCGCAGCTTACTCCTAAACCTGTCAAAGTATAAAAATGCTCATTACCTATTCTCCTCTTCTTTGATTTATTCAACAACATTTTTTCATCTATGAACTCTCTTTTTCTAACTGCTTCACCCCCCCCCCTCCCCCCCCCACCCCACCCTCTCCAGAAGAAGGGAAAACCCAACCTCCCCCACTATCCTTCCCTCCTTCTCCCTCTTTTTACTGGATGCCATCTTATTGCATCCTGTTAAGTCCCCTGATTCACCTCGCGTCTGCCCCTGGAAAAAACCTTTTAATGTTTCTCATGACACTACCCAAGTACAACTCATTGTTATTCCAAGCAGACTTATAACCACCAAGTCTCCTTTTCCTTATGTAGCGTTAAGACCTTCCAAAACGTTTTGGGCTTCTATTATGTCCGTGAAAATAAAAATGTTTCCTTTGGCTAGGACTTTTAATTTAGATTGTTGCACAATCATTGCCTGCGCCCCTTTTGCCTTAAAAGAGTCAATCATTTTGATAAAGTTCTTCCGTCTGTGGGCAGAGGCTGCTGACATATCAGAGAAGATTTTAACATTTTTAATTTCATCGGTAGTAAATGATCTCCTTGATATTGCTGCATTTAAGATTTGCTCCTTAATTCTATAGTCTGAGAAATTTATTAAAATTGTGGGTACTTGAGATTCATGGGCTTGTGTGCAGGTACCCTATGGGCTCTGGTGATTGTGAGATCTCCTTGTAAATCAGGTATTACTTTTTTCAACAGAGACTCAGTCCATTTTACCATTTCCGCACTCTCCAGTCCCTCCGATATTCCCACAAGGCGTAAATTAGATCTCCTATTATAGTTCTCAAGGTCTTGTAGCTTCGATTCCATTTGGCACTTATTTTTATTCAACACCTGGAGATCCTTTTGCATATTGACGATGTTGTCTTCCAGGGCTAAGACACGAGCCTCCACCTCTGTGACCCTTATGGGTAGGTTGCCTAATTTTTCCTCCATCTTTGTTAGTCTATCATGCAGCTGTGATATTTCAAATGCTTGTGACGCCTTCAGATCTCTTAACTCTTGCAGAATAGTTATAAGCATTTCTTGTACTGAGGTGTCTTGTTCGGTTTTTTTATTTCCAGGGTTTTTGCCGACTCTCATAGAATTAGAGACTGTTTCCATTTTTTTCCCCCGCTCTGATTCTGATTCTGATTCGGATGCGGATGCAGAATCTAACTTGTCTGCCGATACCTGACTCCCATTCTCCTTTTGCGGTGTCTGTAGCGGTATTCGAGCCTCTTGGGACAATGGCTGGCTAATCAGAGATGTTTCCCCATGAATGACTGTGTTTATTTCTACAGGATCTGACACTGCATGCGATTTCGATTGGGGCTGTGGATGTGTTGCCTGGGCTGACAGGGTCTGAGGGGTGGATAGTGTTTTCTGGCCTTGGGTATCCTGTAGGTATTTCTGACCTATTTGATCTTTCGCCCTTTGCTCCTCCCTATTTACAAGAGGAGTGCTGGTGGGTATACTCCTTATCGCGAGGGTGTTACTGAGGGTGTTACTAAAAAGAGGATACTGTTTAAAATTCACCGATTTATCATCCACCCTGTTCGGTGTATCCCCTACTTCGCCCCCCCCTCCTGCTTCTTCTTCACCACCCACAGCCATCATACTTAAATCAGCTGAAAGTTCAGATAGGGTCTCCTCTTCCTCCAAGGTTTTATCCGAGGCATTTCGACCAATCTGTTTGTTTTTCTCAGCCAATGCCAGGGTTTTGGCTTTGAAATCCAATCTCTGCTGGGCGTTTCTTTTCCCTCTTCTGACATCCTTGGGCGCTAGCATGGGTGTCGGTGGTGATTGGCCAGATTTTAAGAACTCTTTTCCTGCCCCAGCTTTAGATTGTTTATTTCGCATGTTCAAATCAATGAATTAACACTCCTTTAGAACCTATGCAGGCCTTATGCAGACATGTCGCTTTATCCAGTATGTGCTTTAAAAGGTCTCCGTATGCACCTTGAACTGTGCCCTGGGCCGAGTACCTGGCAGCGCGGAAACACAGCTTCTTCCACCTCTCCGCCCCCCCTGCCCAGGGTTCAGTTCCTGCTGGTTCACACGTTCCTGCTGGGGGGGTCTGGGCTTAAGACCTAGCTGCCGCGCTGCACTGATGGCTCTCCACAGCGCCTACCGTAGCGCCAGCGTCCTCTCAGTAATGGGGTCCTCTTGTATTTCACCCGCTTTACGTTCCCAGAGATGACCACTGAGTCCTGAATCCTGGGCTTAGCACCTAACTGCCGCCTTTACTACTACGCTGCAACAATGGCTTACCGCAGCGCCGAGGTCCGCCGTCCTTCCACTGTCCTTCCACTGTCGGCGTCCTCTCAGGTCTCCCACCTCACAAGCTGAGCTGAGCCGTGCGCGAAAACAGCTATAATGACGTTGTGGACAGCCGTGCACCGCAGCGAAGCGAACCTGCGGTCCCGTACGGGCGGACGCTCACAACCTCAAGGGCTCACGGGCTCACGGAGATTCGAGGAGATTCACGGAGACGGCGGCCATTGCAGAGCAGCTCCTCTCATGGGCGGGGCATCGGTGAATCAGGAGACGTTACGGCAACGTGCATGGGTCACGTTCGCCGCATCCCAGTATCCCTGAAATATCACCATGGTGACACAAGATCTTGTGGATCCTGGGCAGATTATACTTGGTGAAATGTACCAAGTGACCAATGCTAGCAATGTCAGAACAGACCACTCTCTGGCAGTTGTTAACTTCTCCTGGGGAGGGGTAACTGGCCTAAAGAAGGTTGTGGTGAGTGCAGACCTACCAGTAGAATGCTTGCTTGGCAATGATCTTGAAACCTCAGCTTGGGCAGAGGTGGAGCTCAGGAAACATGCAGAAATGCTAGGGATCCCTGCACATGTCTTTGCTGTGACTAGGTCACAGGCCAAAATGTCAAAAGCTGAACAGGCCCTGGATTCTGTAACAATGGACCAGGTGCCTCCCAAGAGAAGGAGCAGTAGGGTTAAGGCAGTGCCTTCCCCCTTGGCTCAGGAAGCAGATCAGTCTTTTGAGGAAGATGATCTCAAGCCTGAAGAAGGAACTGTCCCAGAGGAGCTTGAACCTGATCAGGGTGAGTTCTTGGGGACAGGGGGCCCTTCCAGGGCAGATCTGAGCCAGGAGCAGCTGAACTGCCCCTCTCTTGAACCCCTCAGACAGCAAGCTGCTGCTGAGGCTGCTGGGAATGCTAGTGGCACCCATAAGATATATTGGGATGATGGACTCCTGTACTCAGAGAGTAGAGATCCCACGCCTGGAGCAGCCAGGAGGTTGGTTATACCTCTGAAGTTCAGGGGCTTCCTATTGACACTAGCCCATGATATTCCCTTAGCAGGTCACCTGGGCCAGAACAAGACTTGGGACAGAATTGTCCCTCACTTTCACTGGCCCCACATGTCTGAAGACACCAAGGAGTTTTGTCGCTCCTGTGTAACCTGCCAAACCAGTGGGAAGGCAGGTGGCACCACAAAGGCCCCCTGATACCACTACCTGTGGTGGGGGTTCCCTTTGAGAGGGTGGGGATTGACATAGTTGGTCCCATGGATCCCCAAACAGCATCTGGGCACAGGTTTATCCTGGTGGTGGTGGACCATGCCACCAGGTACCCAGAAGCCATTCCCCTTAGGACCACTACAGCCCCTGTGGTGGCAAGGGCCCTCCTGGGAATTTTCTCGAGTGGGCTTTCCTAAGGAGGTAGTATCTGACAGAGGTACAAACTTTATGTCCAGTTACTTGACTGCAATGTGGAAGGAGTGTGGAGTGACTTATAAGTTCACCACACCCTATCACCCATAATGCAATGGTTTAGTTGAGAGATTCAACAAAACCTTGAAGGGCATGATTAAAGGGCTCCCAGAAAAGCTTAGGAGAAGATGGGACATACTCTTGCCCTGCCTTTTATTGGCATACAGGGAGGTGCCTCAAAAGGGGGTTGGCTACAGCCCTTTTGAACTTTTGTTTGGCCATCCTGTCAGGGGTCCATTGTGTCTGGTGAAGGAAGGTTGGGAGTTACCTCTCAAACCCCCTAAACAGGACATAGTGGACTATGTACTTGGTCTCCGCTCCAGGATGGCTAAGTATATGAAAAAGGCAACCAAAAACCTTGAGGCTAGCCAGGAATTACAGAAAGCCTGGTATGACCAAAAGGCTGTGCTGACTGTTTACCAGCCAGGACAGAAAGTGTGGGTGTTGGAGCCAGTGGCCCCAGCAGCCCTCCAAGACAAGTGGAGTGGCCCCCATACCATTGTTGAACAGAAGGGAGAGGTTACCTATCTGGTAGACCTGGGAACTCCCAGGAGCCCCCACAGGGTGCTCCATGTCAACAGGCTGAAGCCATATGTGGACAGGGCTGACATGGGCTTGCTCATGGCAACTGATGAGGGACAGGAGGAGGAGAGTGGCCCTCTCCCTGACCTGCTCTCACAGAACCCTGATGATGGGTCAGTGGATGGTGTAGCCTTGGCAGGCAGCCTCACTGCCCAGCAGCAAACTGATTGTAGACAGGTGCTCAATCAGTTCAGACACATGTTTTCTCTGACTCCAAGTCAGACCACCTGGTGCACTCATGAAGTGGATACTGGGGACAGTCTGCCTGTTAAAAGTAAGATTTACAGGCAACCTGACCAGGTCAGAGACTGTATCAGGACAGAAGTCCAAAAAATGTTGGAACTGGGTGTCATTGAGCCTTCAGATAGCCCTTGGGCTAGTCCAGTGGTCCTGGTGCCAAAACCTCACACCAAAGATGGTAAGAGAGAGGTGAGGTTTTGTGTGGACTACAGAGGCCTCAATGCAGTCACTAGGACTGATGCCCATCCAATCCCCAGGGCAGATGAGCTAATAGACACTTTGGCCTCAGCCAAGTATCTAAGCACATTTGACCTAACAGCTGGCTAATGGCAGATCAGACTAGCTGATGATGCAAAGTCAAAAACTGCATTTTCTACCCCTGGTGGGCTTTACCAATTTGTGGTGATGCCCTTTGGTTTGAAAAATGCACCTGACACTTTTCAGAGGTTGGTGAACACAGTCCTTACAGGTCTGGAAGCCTATAGTGCAGCATATCTGGATGATATTGCTGTCTTTAGCTCCACCTGGGAGGATCACCTGGTCCAGCTCAGAAATGTTTTGGAGGCCCTGCAGAAGGCAGACCTAACTATCAAGGCCACAAAGTGCCAGATAGGGCAGAGTCAGGTTGTGTACCTGGGCCACCTTGTGGGTGGAGGCCAGGTTCAACCATTGCAGAGCAAAATCCAGACCATCATGGACTGGGTTGCTCCAACTACCCAGACTCAGGTGAGAGCCTTTTTAGGCCTGACTGGGTATTAAAGAAGATTTGTCAAGGGGTATGGATCAATAGTGACACCCCTGACTGACTTAACCTCTAAGAAAATGCCCAAAAGGTTCAGTGGACAGTTAGCTGTCAAAAGGCATTTGATGACCTGAAGCAGGCCATGTGCACTGCTCCCATTCTGCAAAGTCCTGATTACTCCAAAAAGTTCATTGTGCAAACAGATGCATCTGAGTTGGGGGTAGGGGCTGTACTGTCACAGTTGAATGATGAAGGTCAGGATCAGCCAGTAGCTTTTATTAGCAGAAGGCTGACCCCCAGAGAGAAACGTTGGTCAGCCATTGAGAGGGAGGCCTTTGCTGTGGTTTGGGCTCTGAAGAAGCTGAGGCAATACTTGTTTGGCACTCACTTCCTTGTTCAGACAGACCATAAGCCCCTCTTGTGGCTAAAACAGATGAAGGGTGAAAACCCCAAACTTTTGAGGTGGTCCATCTCCCTACAGTGGATGGACTATACAGTGGAACATAGACCTGGGAGTAACCATGCCAATGCAGATGGACTCTCTAGATATTTCCACTTAGAACATGAAGACTTAACTGGTCAAGGTTAGTTTAATGTCCCTGCGTTTGGGGGGGGTTGTGTAGGAGAGTAGGATCTGCCTCTTATGGTTACCTCCACTTTTTGCTGGTGTATCACTGTTTTTCGACTTTAGTCTGGCTGGGGCCCTGCTATCCAGGACCCCAGCCTAGTTGCTTCCTCTCTAAATTGATTCCATGTACTTTAGGTACACCACAGATTGGATTCTGGGGTGCCCTTATAGGTCCCTAGTATATGGTATACTATGTACCCAGGGCCCCCAGAGGCCTACCAGGGGTTGAAGCATGTATTGTGCCACCCCTGGAAGGCCCTCCAAAATGACACCACAGGACTGCTACTGCAGCCTGAGTAAGGTGGTGCATGCACCCCTTACAGAGATATAGGTTCACTATATCTCCCCCATCACTGCACATAGAAACCTATCAGTCACCCCTATGGCAGGCCTTATCAATCCTGAAGGCAGGGTGCTTGGTTGTATGTGAGAGGGTGCCCATGCATGAGCAGAGCCCCTCTGCAGCCTTCGGAATCTCCTCTCCGGGGTTGTCTGTGGTACAGCCTGACCATATACTCTTAAGTGCATTATATCTAAACGGTAAATGCTAACTTTGGGATGGCTGCACGGAAACATGTCGTGTTTGGTGTCAAACACCTTGGAATCATACCCCCACACCAGTAACTGGTGTGGGAGTATGATCCCACCCTTCTAGAGGGAGAGACATGACAGCACCGGTATACCCGGTAGAAACTTTACAGAGCCTGGCATCACAAAATGGATGCTGCAGCCACAGACACGAGTCTGGCCTCCTGCTGCTGACCGAAACTCCGGCAGGGGAGGCCTGGACAATAGGTTTCCTGTCACAGGGAGGTGTTACCACCTCCCAGACAGGCCTTAGTGGATTGGGGCTGGGTGGGTGCACTCTAAGAGTGCTTTGAGGTCCTGCACTGGGGGCACATTTGGTGTCCTCGTGCATACCCCAGTTCAAACCGGTTGCAGGGGCTACCAGCCCCTGCTCTGGCGCGAAACTGGACAAAGGAAATGGGTGTACCCACCCCTCTTTCCAAACCCTCCCATAGGTGGGTCCCCAGAGTTAGTCCAACCCCTTTCTTTAGTATAAGTAAGGGAACCCTGGCAACAGGATTTTAGATATCCCTGGATGAAACTCTGCAACTGAATCCTGGAACTTCGACGCTCTACTCAAGACTAGAGGACTGAAGAAATCTCCCTTGGGGTCAAGGAGTGACTCCCCTGCTTGGCAGGCACCAACGAAGCAATTGCCGGTCTCCATCTCCGAAGCTCCCGCCGGACTCCGAAGTACTTGCAGCCCAGGAAGAGGATTTCCAGACTTCTCAGAGACCAACCCGAGTCCCCAGCAAAGCTGAGACCCGCAGCCCTCACGAGTGACGTGGAACCGGAACCCCTGGACACCGTGCACATTTGCTAGTGCATCGACTTCTCGACGACTCTTGAAGTCCTACTTTGGGTTACTTGTAGCCCAGGCCCCGAGCACCATTTGCACCGAATATTGTGAGCCTACACTCCACGAGTGTTCCGTGGGCCCACTCCTTGCATTTCCGCTTGAGGCTCTGTCGCGATCCATGGTCCGTTGACTGGTGGGTCCCTGTGAAGGCAACTCTGATTTTCTTTGGGCTTCCCTGGTTGCTCCAGACGTGCCCTGACTCCCCACCAAGTGGTGAGTCCCTCAGACCTTGCTGGTCTGCACAGAAGCATCTTTCTCCTTTCTAGGTGGGTTGCTGTTGCCAAGGCTTGTTGTGTTCAATCCGGACACCAATGCTGCAGCACTCGACATCCTTTATGGGACAGCTCGAATCCAGCTCCTGGTTGTCGTCAATGCCTCCTGGTCCTCGTGGCTGAAGAGTCAAGCTTCACCTCTTTCGCCTGAAGCACCCGACATCGGTGGGTATTCGACTATCGTGCCCATGGTCACTGGCAAGTGACCCAGACTCTGTCCCCTCTGCTTTCAGGTTCTTCTCATCTCCGATCCAGGCTTGGATCTCTTCGGACACTTCGCATCTTCCCGGCAGCAGCACTTCCTGGCAGGCTGCCATTGAAATCGACGACGCGACCCGACACCATTCGACACCTATGCACCCGGCTTCCCTGGGTGAGGTAACTCGAGTACTCCCGTGCTCCCGTGGGTGTTGACCCTAGAACTGTCTAAGTCCAAGAGGGTTTGGTCCTAGTCCATTTCTAAGTGTCCTTAAACTCTAAAACTCTTACCGTGACTTTCCCATAGACTTTTACGGAGCTCGCGGCTGTGTTCACACACTGCACACAGCCCCCGTGGGTCCCCTGTGTCACTACCTGGGGTGGTTCCTTGGGGTCCCAGCGATTCTACAGGCTCTAGGCCTTGTGTCTACTTAAGTCGTGGTTCTTATACCACTTTCTTAATATATGGTTTGGTACGCCCCTAGGGCTAATCGTATATTGTGCTAATTTACTGTGCTATTTGACTTGTAACTTGTGTACTTTGACCTCTAGCCTCATAAAGAGACTATTGGGTAGTGTTTAGTAATAAATACATATATTTTATATATATACCTGGTGTGGTTCTCCTTTCATTTGGTCATTCATGAGCTTATAACTGGTAAAACAAACAGCTTAACATTCCTTCAAGACTTAGCCTGAAGGCTGCTCTCCATAGCTACCACTAGGATAGCTTTCAATAAAGGTTGTCTTTAAACCTATCATCAATAAAGGTCGTTTGGACTGGTGCAAGGTGCCCACTATAACTAGTGGACAGCATATGCCAGGCCAACTTCTCACACGCATGACACCACACAGTCATTAAAAGACACTGCAATCTAAGCATAAGCAATTCAATGTGCCACCCTATTAATACTCACACTCTTCCGCTCCTACAAGTCAACTCCGCATCGGTAATACTCCATCACTCCTCCGACTAAACCATGGACATTGGATTTGGACTGGTCTTGGGCAGTTTCTAGATTGGACACCCTAACTATCTCATGTCAGTGAACAGAAATATCTGACGTGCTACCAGGTTTGAGCCAGCAGATTCAATCTTGCGATGCTGGGCCAACTTTCCTTTTTCTTAGGAATACTCCTCTGGCTGGATTACTCATCTCTGCTGTACTTACTTGCTAACTTGGTCCTCCGGTGGACCTTTCTGAGTCGCACTGAGGGGAGAGAGAGTTAGCATTTCTTGACCGATCAATTTAATAGCAGTGCACCAACTGACCACACAATGAGGACCAGCAATTGGTGACCAAGTTTAAGAGTTTATTACAAATGAGAGATGAGGCTCAAATAAATCATTTGCAGAATCAAACTATAAAGGGAGAGGTGTGGCGCCGCGGCCAGGGCGACTGACGCTGGACGCTGGGGATCACGGTTCGATCCCTGGCTCCGGCGGCAGGGGTCTGCCCAGCACCATGCGACTCTGGGCAATAGCTCGCTTAATCTTCCCAACGGCCCCCAGCGCCGAGATACCCCTTCGGGGGTGATTCGTGCACTATACAAGTACTGGATTTACATTTACATTTATAAAGAGATAAGATTGCAACTGGGACGCCTAGCCTCCTAAAGAAATGTAAGCGTACAAGAATCAGACAAGCAAGCAACTCTGTGGCTGCTATACAAAACAACATTAAAATCTGATATTCAGAATAGAGTCTAGCCTGATCCTTCCTTGGTATTAGCAATTAGATCCTCCTAACGACGATAGAGGCACATGATAGTTCACAATGCAAATCTAAAAAGGACAACAGAAATTAGGCAAATAAGTCCAAGAAGTATTATCAACAGCATTATAAACTCGGTCAAGAGTCTTCAGAGATCGGAAAGTGTTGGGAATTAATATGGCATGGGAAATGTTTCTAAGAGTCTGTTCAAAGGGCTAAGAGTTTGGGGTTGGGGAATAAAAGAGTTGGTTCAGGACTGAGTCCAGAGAAAGCTCTGCTTCAAGTGTGCACAAGGGGTTCAGCCAAGAAGTCCAAATTCATCAACACCTAGAGCGTACTGGGGACTGTCGGTTCTGCCATTTAGGCAGTTCTGCCATACCCTCGACCAGGGCAGCGTAAATTATAATTGCCAGAATCAGTCGGTAACTCCCCTTTGGATACGACATCAATAGTAATCCATTGTATTAGTTTCAATAGTTCGTATGGTTTTCATTTTAGTTAATTTGGCATCTACGATGAAAAATCCCACACTAGACATGGGAACTCCAGGTCTATCTCACGCTCACCTTCACCACAGCAGTCCATTGTTTGTCTCACAGGTTTCTCATGTGCACGTCATAGAAGTCTGTTCCCAGACATGTATCAATTTTGTAATAAGCAAATGTATCGTTCAACTGACATTTGGTGAGAATGTCTGCAAAAAACAAGTCAGCAAAATGCAGAATATGAGATGTCCTCACAGGACAAAGATTCGGGCCTTTCCCTGAAGCCTGCTAACTTAAGACATGTACACAAATATTTCACACTATATGCATTGTACTTAAGCACACATAAGCATAAGATTCTTTGATACCCTAGTTCATTTAGCATTAATTAATATGCACTAAACAATTCATGTTACATATCATTAAAAATGACTACCTACTACATTTTCGAAAGTACATAGATGTAACATGAATGCAAACATTGATAAAACTTTATTGTTCATCCTAATCTAATACAAGACATATGAGAGGATAATTTAAAGCTAAGAACGACATTTCTAGGAGCTACAAAGACAGAGTTGCACCTGGTTGTGCATTATATTTAAAGCTTCAGGAGTGTAATGAAAAGGATGGTTTGCATTAATACTACACATTGCAAATGTCTTGTTACTCGATATAGAAGGTATATAATTGTAAATCCTTTTAGTCATAACACACATATATACTTTATTAGTGCAAATCAGTTATTTTAGTTATCACTAATAAATCATGGTTTCATTGAGTGTAAACGATCCTAAGAAATATTAAATGCTTTTTCTTGACATTAGTAAATTCTCAATGTAAAATTTAATATTTTCTTCTACTAAAGACTCTCTCCATCTGCAGTGTCAGGTGTAACGTGCAAGTATCATAAAGACACGTAAATCTCACATGCAAGAGCACATTCATTTTGCATCTTAAGTATTGGTCACATTCAGATTTAGTGGCATGTAAAGATTGGGCAACTTTACGCTGGACCACCACTATTCATGGGTACGTTGCAAGTTCAAGTATCTATTCTTTGCTCTGGGGGAACCATGTGTACTCACACCTTGAACTCGGTTTCTGTGCTTTGTGTTGTTTTACAGCCAACAACTTTCTAAAGGGGGATTGCATTTAAGGTTTTTGGAGGTACTAAGCATATCCAAGTAATATTTGATGTTAACTGGAACTTCGTGTTACCACATGGTACCAGGATGTACACTTTCTGCATTTCACGGGTTTGAGAGCCTTTTGTACAAACATCCCATCCTATGAATACTGTAAATGTATTGTATGCTGATAAATGGTGTATGAATAGAAAATAACTAAAGAAACGTGCCTAAACTACACCACTGTCCTCTTGTTCGAAAGTGGCTTATTAGTAGTGATGAGTAATGACTTATAAGGCCACAAACACAATAATAGGTTCAGTTAGGGTCTCAATAAATGAAACCCTTGCTCAGCCCTTAGTAGCTAGCAACGAGCAGGCAGGCTTACCTTAAGAGACAGGTGTGTAAAGCATTTAAAAACACCAATACATTAAATAGGTAAGACACAACACACAATAAAAATCCAACTCCAATTTATTAAAATAGATTATATGTTATGAACAAATAGACATCAAAACAACAAAAACCAATGTAGGGAACCGCAGATATGAATTTTTAAAGAATAAACACTTTCTAGTGCTTAACAACATATGGTGTCACTTTGGGACATCTGGTCGTACTTGACCGGGACAAAGTCAAAGTTTGAGGCCGACAGCAATGGAGCCCTGGTCGGACACACTAAGTAGGAGGCCTCGGTCAAAATTTTACCTTCATACTTAGTGGTTTTTCTGGGGCTTTTTCCCTCGACGTTGAGCAAGGCACTTTGTCAGGCCGGATTCGGGTCAGGTTTCGCAGCTTGACTTTCTGTGAGGCCCCGGTCTAATCCTGGAGATCTGGAGATCTGGGGCTCCAGAGCTTTCAGCAGGACGAACCTGAAATTCATGCCGGGTCGCGGTTGAAGGTAGCTGGCTTGACTGTCGACGTCGGGTCGGTCACCATATGGAGCTTTTTCCAAAAGTTGCTCCAAACTTCTGAAACTTCTTCCTGAAGTTCCTCTTGAGGGTTCAAAGAGCCTAAAACACAAATCCATGGGTCTGGGATCTCTTAGATGGTCCTTGGGATGTCTGGACTACAATTCCCACAATGCACCTGGCAGAATCCCTTAAAGTCCACTGGAAGCACTCCAGGATGGGAACTCTTGGTGGAGATGATGCAAGTGGGCTCTGTTAACCTGTAGCTTGCAGGGAGTCTACTCCTTAGGCCTTCGGAGTCAGGCAAAGTCCTTCTGGTGCTGAGTCTCACAGTGTGCAGCAGGTGCAGTCCTGGTGAGCGCAGTCCTCTTGGTGCAGGCCAGGGAGTCAGCAGGGCAGTCCTTCTTCTTCTTGTCTCTTCAGGCAGTAGATCTGAGGAGCTATGCAGCTCTCCCATCTTTATAAATGGGTTCTGGGCATCAAGCAGGGGGGCACCCCTGACCAATGGGATGCAGGGTGCCACCCAGGTGTATGACCACTTCCTCCAAAGTGTGGCATATTCATATCCCAGAATGCATCATTCTTTTAAAATCCAGCATGGAGAATTCTCTCCAGAGGAGCTGGATCAGGCTAACCCAACCTACTGGTGTGGCTAGTTTTTCTAAACACTCCCTTTCCAACCCTTTCCCTAATCTAATTACAGAGGCTCCTGTGTGGCTAAAAAAGCAGGATGAGGGAGTGGGCCTGTGCTGACCTAAAGTGACCTTCTCCCTTTGAAGACCAGTTTGGCTACCCCTCAATCCCTTCCTGCCATCTGCTCTGCAGCTTGTACTTTTCTGCCCACAGGACAATTCACACCTCATCAGGCAGCACTGCCAAAGCCTGGGAAAAGACTGGCCAATCAGGAGAGAGCAGCTGGAAAGCTGGACTTTGGCTCACAGAAAAGAAAGTTTAATAACATATTTCCTGTATTAGTTATTACAAATCAAACTGTGGCAAGTTGTTGGGTTTATCTCAACTATTAATTTGATATATTGAAGTATATTTACATGGCTCCTAACAATATTTATACTTCAATAAAAATATTACAATGTTAGCCTATGGAGCCATTCACTACAGTGGGGGACACAAAATTGGCAGTTTTCCCTCACCAGGGCTCATAAAACATCTTTTATAATGTCCATGCTTATAGTTGCAAGGCACCCTACCCCTGGGGCACCTAGGGGAGACATTGGGGTGACATGTGTAAAAATAAGGTAGTTTGAGACTTTGGAAGTACCTTAAAAATCCAACTTTGAATTTGCATATACTTTTAAGTTAAAGGCAGCCTGAAAAGCAGGGCTGCCTTTCAAAATGACAGCAGGCACCACAGTAGCGCATACATAAGTGCATGAAATCTACTGGGCCTCTAAACCTCCATGCCCTATTATATATTGGGACTAATAGTTAGGTTGAATCCCCTTAGCCCTATTATCTACTAAGGACTTACAGGGTCTGTCAGTACCAATTGTAATTAGACCTAATTACATGTACTTTTAGTAAGAGCACAGGCCCTGGGTCTGGTTAGCAGAGCCCAGGGCACAGTCAGAGTCAGAAAACCAGCATATAGTGATCAAAATGGGGGCAAAAAGTGGGGGGACACTGCAAACAAGTCCTGATTTCTCACACCTCTAGTTTTTTAAAAACTTCTGAGGGGACAGGCAAAAGGAGCCAAGTTATCCCAGATATCTTAAAAAGATGTTTTAAGCCCTATTCAACTACCCTCAATCTGTTTATAAAGCACATTTTGCTAGTGATTGTCCCAGAAGCTGAAGCACAAAAATTCTGCATCAAACTGAGGGCCTTATTTATGAGCCCCTGTGTCACTTTTGCGCCGCCGTTGCTTCACTTTTTGTGACGCAGCGGCGGAGTAATTAATGCGCCATGTTGCGCCATATTTACGAAGTGGCGCTTCTAGACAGATGCGTCACTTCGTGAACCCCTGCGCTACATTATACCTGCTGCGTCAGGTAAAATGTATGCAGAGTGGGCGTTCCCCCGCAAGAAAGGGTCGTAGGAGTGGTGCCGTGAAATCTATAAAATTTCACTGCGCCACTTCTAGGACGCTAATGCGTCAAAACCTTACGCCTGCCTCATGGCAGGCATAAGGGTGACGCAGGCACTTTCACATGGGGCTTGCCCCATGTGAAAAGACACATTGCAGGAGTTGCGTCTGTTTTCCGATACACCCCAGCAATGCGCCAATTTTGCACCAACAGATACGTCAGTAATAAGGACGTATCTGTCATTCCTTCCGACATGATGCGTCATACAGTAATTATGACGCATCCATCATGTCACAAGGAGGGCGCACTGAGAAGTGTCCCATCGCTGCTTTCACGCAGCGATGCAACACTTCTCATAAATGAGGCCCTGAGTATTCAAATCAAACATTTAACAGCAGAGGGAGACCCTAACAGTAGTTTAACTACGACATTGATGATGGCACCCAACACCTCAAAATATTACCCCCCCCAAAGCTTGTTTCTAGTTGCGCTCTTGACTATGAAGCATGTATGCATGCTTAAAGTACACCTGCAAAAATGCTTGCACATTGGGGACAGATGTTGACTTTACAAATGAATTCCATAACTACAACAGAAAAACGAATTTCCCACTTCAGCCAATATACAGAAGTGTATGCTTCTGTTTCCTACCCTGGAAATATGCTTACTCCTGCCGCTTGCAGAAGAGTATTTCCAGGGTGGAGAAAGCCATAGAAACCTCTTTTCTATAAATTCATAAAGTCAGAGGTGTACACTAGATTGCTCATGGTCACCCATGTGACACCCCTTTTACTTTCCCTTCCACGTAGGTGATTGAGAGGGCAAGGTTCTATCAATCACTGCTCATCTACTGGTAATATTTGTGATATCTCCAGCAGCTTTTTGCTGCCAGAGTTGGTGTGGGTGTGCTACACCAGTTATTCTTCCTATCTTGCTGGCTGATGTCTAATCATACTACTGGCTCGCTTGTTTTTGCTGTATTTATGGCCATGTTCGTAAGCGGGGTCAAAATAAATACATTTATTAATCAGTCCCTATGCGGTGGTTTCTATAAGACCACTACAGTCATTGAGGTCCATTTTGATATTGATAGAGCAGTGTTAAGGGATAAAAACGCCTGTGTCATCAGATGACAATCACAACCACAGGTTCATGATGTGGCATAATTAATTGAGGGAAAGGAAAAGAGGCGCATGTTGAGGTTACTCACAATCTTGAATCAGAATACACAGAATGTGACACCTTAATTAGAACTACCCAGTCTCAATTGACGTAGTAAGGTTAGGTTACCACCTTAGTTGTTCAGTTTCCTGTCTTCTGAGGTTTTATGTTGTGGGCACCACTCATGTCCTGTCAAATGCAACTAAACCTGAACTAAAGTTTTCCCCACTGAATTTCATTTTTTGAGGTTCCAAACCCAGTTCTGTAGTGTCAACGTATGTTTACCTAGATGAGGGTCAATGTCTACCCGTAGGAAATCTTCCTTTTCTGCGTACTCATCCCTGATTTTACATCTTTTGCTATACCCTACATTTTTGCTGATTTTAGAACTCTGTGCTCTTTAGCCCTGCTAACCAGTATAAAGTGCCTGTGCTCCCCCTATTCACATGGTAGAATTGGCATACTCCTAATTGATATATTCAACTTACCTATAAGTTCCTAGTATGTACTACAAAACGTATTCTGAGCCTGGAAGTTAAATGACATTGGTGGATTGCAGCACCCATTGTGCCATTCACTACAGTGGTAGAACAAACATTGTTTCATGCCTACCATTGCAGCCTGACTGTAACTGTGTAAAAACTGCAATTCGTCCAGCCAAAATAAACCCTTTTGACAGGTTGAAACCTTTCTTTTAAATATTAGCAAGGCACCCCTATGTAGGCCTTGTCACCCACAAGGCAGGGTGCATGGTCTTTAAAAGTAGGACATGCAGAAAGGTAATGTTAGCATGTCCTTACAGTGACTAGCACACAAAAGCTATTTTTCCTAATACTGCATCTCGGGAATGGGTCTATCTAGAAAACTAATTAAACAACTATTTTTAATAGTTAAGTCTGATTCAATGGCGAAAGTAAGTTTTATAAAGTTACCTTTTCCCTGCCTGAAGTTCCTGCCAGAGGCTACTTGCTCTCTAACTTCTCTCAGCCACTGTTTGAATGAGATGCCTACCAGGAACAAACAATAGGCTGATCTAAAAGGACAGAGATGGCTCTTCTGACCTTCACTGAATATGCAGAGTGGGGGTTGTGGGCATCCTTTTTGACATTACGGTGTCAAAACCTTTTAAGTGTCAAATCCTTATTGACAGGTCTGCTGGGTTTACATATAATACTTTGGGGCACACTTGAAAGACAATTATTGCATATCCCCTGTCTAGTTGCTGATAAACCCTGCTTTGTTCTACCAGACTATTGCCTCTTGGTTTTTACATATAATACGGAGGGCACACTTGAAAGGAAGGGAAAAAGAAAGCCAAAACAATCCTTATTTATCCACTGACTGGTTACTGGAAATCCCTACTTCTTTTCTATCAGACGTCTGTCTCTGGTTTTATTGTGGGTACAGCGGCTGCCCCAAACTGGATTTTAATGTTCGATGTGGGAGAACACTAGGATTACCATAGTACACATAGGGGCCTATTTACTAAGATTTAATGCCGTGTTTGCGGCACAAAAGTGACACAAAACGATGCTAAATCTTTTTTCACCTATTTACTTTCCAGTGTAAAATCTGTTTTATGCTGGAAAATAACTTAAAAGTAACACAAAGCAGTACATAGCGCTGCTTTGCCTCACTTAGTGCCATGGGGGGCGTAACATGGGTGGACATGAGTGTTCCCATGCAACCACCCAAGGTTTCTTAAACTAAGCCTTATTTACTTAGAAAAATACACAGGGTTTGGTGTCAGAAAATAGCTTCCATTTCAAATAGGCGATATGATGGAGAAATGCTTTCATTTTTCCTTTGTTTTCTCGGCTTTGTATGTGTGCTGCACTGTACAGCACACTATAAAGTGGGAAATGGTTTCAAGTTTGTCTAAGCATGGTATTTTGTACTGGAAGGATTCCCTTCCAGTACAAAACCTATGCTAGACTCACAGAGACACCCTTGAACCATGGTGCAAAGGTGTGTCGGTGGTGTACAGCAGCATAATTATGCGCCGGCGTCAGGGAGAGCGGAGGAGAGTGCCATATTGCTGTAAATATGGCACTTTCCTGCTCTCTTCTTTTTACTCAGCGCAGCATTTGTAGCTGCAGCACCGAGCTCCATGAGAATGTAGTAAATCTGCTCCCTAGTGTAGAACAAGAGGCTTTCAGTAATCTACTTTACAACACATTTCATGCAACACAGTTGCTTACCAGAAAAAAAGAAGCGGTGACGCACCCACAACAAATTATCTCTCAAAAATGTACAGGTCCTGTTTGAAAGTAAAGGCGTGTTAGACATGGGGGCGTGGAGTTTAACGAGCAACCATGGTCGAGGTTTTTACTTGCAAGGAGATATAGGGGCATATGTATGAAGCCTTTTTCCCGTTCGCAAACGGGCCGATTTTCAGAATCGGCCCGTTTGCAAACGGGAAAAAGCCTTATGGGCTGTATCATCCTAAAAGGCCTTGCAAAATAGGGAAATCGCAAAATTTGCGATTCCCTATTTTGCAAATGCATTTAAGGAATCTCAAATTGCGATTCCTTAAATGCAATTCTGGAAGCACCAAGGTTGTGCGAATTTGCCTTAAGAAATCGCAAATTAACACCAACTTCAAGTTGGTGGTAATTTGCGATTTCTTTGAAAATTGCACTTTTTTGCATTTTTCAAAGTGCCATGTGGCGCACATACATGCCCTTAGGGCATGTATGTGCGCCACATGTGCACACATACATATTTCAGGGTGCTATAGGGTGTCCTTTTGACACCCTTGCACTTCTGAACTTGCTTTCGCAATTTGCGAGTACCTAATGGGTACTCGCAAATTCAGAATGTCTTCCCATTCATTCCTATGGGCCTCTAGGCCCATAGGAATGAATGGGAAGGTATTCTTAATTGCGAATCGCACTTTGCGATTCGCGATTAAGAATCTGTAGGAATCACAATTATTATTGCGATTCCAACATAAATAGCATTTTGCAAGTCCTTAATAGCGATTCGCAACAAATCGCTATTAAAGACTCGCAAAACGGAGTTTTGATACTTATGCCCCTCAGTTACCACATTGTCATACTTCCACAATAAAACATCATCAAACTTCCATATTGAAAATTATAGTAATGTGCTTTCAATGCTTTTGCCACTTTGTGAAAAAGCCAACATGGCAGCCATGTCACCTGAAAAATGCAGCAAATAGCAAAGTGGTCTGAAGGGGTGTGGCTGAGTTTGTTGTATATTTGTATGTCTGTGGTTTGCCATAAATATATCCTTTTACTTGTGAAAATGGCTCTATGATGTAAGGGCTTGGCGTGGACATCTGTTGTTGATTGAAACTTCCGTCTTTGGATTCTGCCAGGGTCAAGTGAGCATTTCACCCTATTGAGATTTATAAATTGTGTACCATAGAACTGAGTAATTTAGCACCTTATCATTAGGCCACCTCAAAATGGAAAACTCTGGTAATAAGAACTGTAAGTTATATTAGACTTATTTACATAGAGTGCGTGCTGCCACTAGTATAGCTTTGAAGAGCTAAATATACAAACATTTGATAATTTAGCGTTAGTGTCCGCACCTGTGATAATTACAGCTGTTAATTACCTATCCCCACAATTATACAGGCAGGAAAATTATTAGCCGTTATTGACCTGCAGGTGAAGGCAAAAAAAACTATTAGCCCCCTTTCCCCTTTCCCTGGTGGTGAATTTACCTTACTGTCTTTGGCAGGTAAAAAGGCAGCAAAGCAGCTTTCAGGGTGATCCATCAAGAGGAGGCAAAGAAAAAAGGGGGGTCCCAGAACGCAAACTACCCATGCATTTTCCATAGACTCCTTTAGACAAGGCCACAGCAAAAACTGCTGAACAGAATTGCACCAAATTTGGCAGGAAGATAGATCTTGGTACACAGATTGTGCTTTCTGTGATTTGGGGTAAATCTAATCAGTAGTTTTGAGAAATTAAGGTTAAAAAAATATAGATATCTGGACAGTTGGTGTCCTGTTATGCTCTATTTGGTCAATTTCAAAGGGAACTAGTCAATCCTGTTTGATTGCTTTCAACTTAATATGTTTTGGCAGCCATTAGAAGACTCAGGGGCTGTTTGTCCCTGTGTCCTGTAAATGAATTAAAGAAAAATATGCAAGAGGGCAGAGTGAGCACACCCTGACAATGACAACAAGGGCGTGTGTGGGGGGGGGGCCCAAAGGGACACCCCCTTTATTGGCTGGCCTCAACATGCTGTGGCAGCCGTTACTGGGCTTTGGGACATGGACACCATTGAAATGCACTGTAGTGAATGGCAGGTTTTGAGGGTCACAAAAAGGAGCACATATAAAGGGTGATAACAGATTTTAGCTACAATATAAATCATTTGTTGGTGGTACCATACTCATTTTAGGAATTGTGGTGTGTTCTAAGGTGATTTTCCCTATTAAAAATTCTGACCTTCTGCTGGGATTTCATGAAACATGTTTGAGCGAAAACTGTTTTCTCATGATTTTCTCATCAAGGTTATGGAAGGTGCTCCAAAAGCTAAAATAAGAGCATATTTTCTATCAATTTACACTATCTTTCTCAACCATGTGAGAATAAAGTCTGACATTTTCAGTAAAACATGTACTTCCATCTGGAGCAGCCTGTCAGTTGATTCCTGTGTTCTACTGCAGCCTCCCAGAGTGTTCTAAAGAACAACTAGAGCGCTAACAGTCTTTCTTATGACAAAAGTGTGGCACACCTGAAGCCATCTTAATTGAATCAAACTGGTAAAACTTAAAACATTTTGTTTAGAAAGGAACAGAATGAGGGGGTTTATTTTGTTAAATGAGTTCTCAAAGAGCTTCCTCTTCTATTTTATTAAAATATTCTGGCATGCAGATTAAAATATGCACTTTCAACACCAGCAGAAGACTGCCAGTCAACTTCCTGGTCATCAGTAGCTTTACCAGTGTTCAAATGAGCAACTAGAGTGCTAACATTCTGAATATATGGCGAAAGTGTGGCACATCTGAACGCCATCTTGATGGAATTGAAGTGGAAAACTGAAAGTGTTTTCTACTGAGGATACTACAGTAAATGAGGAAATTAGGGAGCTTCATAAACAAAAGAGTCTACCAAAATGGCCAACAGTGAAAAAGAGCCCAAATGTAGCCCAAATATCACCCAAATGTAGCCCAAGTATATCCCAATGACAGAAGTGTGCAAAACGCTATTGGGCATATTTATTAAAGAGTTGCATCGTTCATACACCACGCAATGGGGTGCAACAGTGACACAACTCTTAAGTTAGATTTATCAAGCCATGCAAGGCCACCTAAATCCTGAGTAACGCAATTCAGCGCAAATCACTGTGTTGCATTACTCTGCCCTAGGGAGGCATTCCATGGGTAGAGCGTGGGTGTTCCCATGCAAAACCCATGGATTTTGGCGCATTCCCAGATTTACCATTACTGGTAGACCTGGGAATGCGTCAAAATGTTACGCCTCCCCAAGCGAGGCGTAACGGGGAGAAATATCTATATTTCTCCTTGTTACTTCCTCTTTCTATGTGTGATGTGTTTTGAAAGAGGAAATGCCTCACATGATTGCTTTTGTGCAGGAAGGTGTCCCTTCCTGCACAAAAACGAGCCTGTTTGCAATGCAGGCACCCTTGCATTACGCTGCAAGGGTACCTGCATTGGTGCTAGGCAGCACATTGTGGGCTAGTGCACGGAAAAGACAGGAATGTTATGTTAAATACAGTGCATTCTTGCCCTTTTCCTATCACACAGTGCAGCAAGGTGACTTGCTATGCAATGTTTTTCATAAATATGCCGGTTAATTTTTTTATTTTTGTTTTTCAGTTTTATATAGCGCAGACTTAATCCGAAGGATGCTTTACATGAGCACCAAAAAATGGGTTTGCCTTCCCCCGTTATCCTTGATCATAGCACTCCACTCGCAAACTTGGTGCAAGATATTAATGGGTGGAAATCAAGGACTATCAAAAGTAATCCCTACTGAAAATTGACTTAAACAGGGTTGCTTGTTAGCACCGCTGCTATTCTCCCTATATATAGCAGATTTACCCGATTGCTTTGCTCAAGCTGATGGAGATGCCCCGAAGATAAGTACCCGCCCTTTTGCATGTCTACTATATGCAGATGATATAGTAGTAATGGACTTAACCCCTATCGGGTTGAATATAAAGTTGGCTTCCCTACAAAAATATACTGTGGGCCACTTTTTGAAAATAAACGTATCCAAAAGTAAAATTTTAATTCTGAAAAGTACTAAAAGTAGAAAATCTTATAATTTTAATTGGCAAATCGATCCTGAAAGGCTGGAGGTGGTTGATTCATACCTTTACTTAGGGAAACTTTTAACAGGCAGTTTGAAAAATAAACCTTATATTTCACACTGCACTAGTAAAGCTACATCGCACGCCAATGGTTTGCGCATTTTTTTACAGCGCTATGGTTAGAAGACATTTTTTACACTTATTGACGGTTTTTAAGGCAAAAATCCCCCCAACCCTGCTTTATGCGATCGAATCAATCCCTGTTAAGGACTGGAGTTTTTTGGATATGTTTGAAGGTCAGATACTACGTAAAATATGTAATTTTAACACGTTAGTTCCAACGGCAGCAATCAGATTGGAATTTGGTTTGATAAGCTCCTATACTCAAGGCTTATCCAGAGTTTTACGTTGGGGTTATCAGCTAAAACATAGCGAGCCAGATTCACTAAGAGGTGTTCTATGCCATGAAATCTTTGATGTTAAGGCAGGTAACTACTCCTTTTACCGTGACTTTTCATTGGCACTAAAAGCCTTTGGTATACAAGAAGAATTAGTGCTCACCCTTCCATCATTAGGATTTAAGTCTCTCCTAAAAACTCTGAGTGGCAAAATTAGTTTCGATAGAGACATTCAATCCTGCAACTCTAAAGAAAGATTAAAACTAATAACTAGGACAAACTCACCGAGAATTGCACAAAAATATTTATTTGGGAATTTAGAACACGGTATTCGACTCTTGCTTATTTTAGGTCGTATGAATCTTCTGCCTCTAAGCGACCTTACAGCAAACTGGTCTCAGAATCTGAATAATGGGAAAATTTGTAATTTGTGTATGCTGAGTACCCAGACTCTGGACCATGTTTTGTTTGTATGTCCAGCATTGGCATTGAGCCGTTATCGCTGGCTTCGCCCGATGTTTTTACAAAACTCTGTCAAAAATGTAGCATCAGCTCGAGAATATCTCTTTTGTCCAAAAAACGAAGCAGTGTGTGTAAAACTATTTAATTATTTTAAGGAGTTCATGTATAGATTTTAAACCTGTACCGGTGTTCTTACAAGATTGTGTTTCCATTTGCAAAGTATCAGTATTCTAGTTTTTATTAATTTGTATTTTGCACATTGATAGGCAGCTATTAACCGCTATTTTTCTTAATTAGGGTTAGGTTGCGTCTGCTTCCCACTATGTTTTGTTGCTAATATTAAAACTTAAATGTAGTGGGGTCCAGGAGGTATTTTGCTTATGAGCCGACTGCTACTGAATTGCCTTCTGAACAGGTCTGGATATGCCCATGTTCCATCTTGCTGCTAATTCTAAATTGATTTTCTAGCTGAAATTTAACTTTTGGACTTTTTAAATGAACTGTCAGATTTTTAATGTCCTATGTACATCCTAGGAGTAGTAATGTGGAAAATCTTAAGTATTGTATGATCTGGGATCTCTGACAATATTGTTTGTTTCTACTTACAGGAAATGTAGCTAATCTAAGGCAGGCTCCTGATAATTCCATGATGGTTTGTGGATTGTGCTTGTTATGTGTTTTTCTTTTACTTGCAATAATATGTATGCATTTTTATGTGGACCTCCTAGGAGTTCCAAATCTTTAATAAATATATTGAATTGAATTGAGCACCAGTTACATAACAAGTAAAAATTCATTTTGGTTTTAGGCATGGGGAGAGTAAGTGATTTGCTCAGAATCACAGGATGTTGAGCCAACACCGAAACTCGAACATGGTTCCCCAGTTGCAAAGTCGGCAGCTCTGGCCGTAATGCCACATCCTCTGCCCTAAGTGCAACAAATAATCAAGTGATCATTTGGATTAAAAAGAAACATAAATATAGCAAATAATTTAAAAGCGCTTTCTCGCTATTTGAGAACTAAGAAAATGTGACCTCATTTTAGTTTTTAGAGCACTAACCATAATCTCTGTGGGAAAAAAGTCCCCTCATTTTTATAATTTCTAAAGAAAATGCTTTAGGTATTACAGTTTTGATTACATCAAGATGACTTCTGGGGTGCCACACTTTTGTGATGAATAGAGAATGTTAGCAATCTGGTTGTTCATTAAAATACTGTGGGGAGGCAGAGGTCAGGGGCACGGACTCGGACAATTGGAGGCAGCGAGGAGGGGGAAGAGGCAGCAAAATGACCACTCTGGGCAGGCGGGAGGGGCAGTAGCAGCACAACGGACCATGGAGGTCAGGGGTAACAAACCAACAATGCAGGACAGGCAAGAGGGGCTGTGGTAATACAACAGACCACTGAGGACAGAAGAGAGAGGCTGTTTCAGTACAACCAGACATGTTAACAGACCTGATTCGGGCAGCAGACTCCTGATGTTTTTATGCTCATAAGGACTTTATTTTAGCTGCCTCCTGCCTAAAATGTCCCCAGATTTTTTTTCCTCCAAAATCTCCCTCTTACCAAGTTCAAAAAGTTGGCATGTATGGTTCATTGGACCAATGAGGGCAGGAGGAATGGGGGAGGGAAAAGGACTCGGAGAATAGAGGGCAGGTGGAAGGTAGGCAGGGGCACCAAACTGACCTTACAGGGCAGGCACCAGGGGTTGCAGCAGCACAATGCACCACACAGGGCAAGCGGGAGGGCAGTGTAGCACAACAGACCATGGAAAGCAATAGGGAGGGGGCAGGGCCATGCAATGGACAACAGAGAGCAGAGGGGAAAGAGGCAGGGGCAGCAAGCTGACCATACCGGACAGACAGAAGGGGCAGTTGCAGCACAATGGGCCATGAAGTGTAGGAGGGAGGGGGCAGGGGCATGCCAACAGACCATGAAAGGCAGGAGGGAAGGGATAGAGGCCAGCACATGGAAAATGGAGGGCAGGGGGCAAGGAGGCAGGGCAGGAGCAGCAAGCTGACCATGCAGGGCAGTCAGGATGGACACTGGAAACACAACACACCATGGAGGGCAACAGAGGGACTAGAATGACATACACACAGACAACGGAGGGATGGTGGGAGGGGCTCGGGGCAGCAAGCTGACCACACAGGACAGGTGGTACGGGCAGTGGCAGCACAAAAAACCATGCATGGCAAGCGGGAGGATTAGTGGCAGTACAAAGTCATGGTGGGCAAGATGGAGGGGGCAAGGCCATTCACAAAGGACCAACCACAGGACGGAGACCGCACTGATCGCTGCCACAGATGACATCAGAACCCTCCTCAACCACAGCGAGACTGCAGTCCTGATCCTCCTCGACCTCTCGGCTGCGTTCGACATAGTATCCTACCACACCCTCATCAACAGACTCTACAACATTGCCATACAGCAAAACGCCCTGAAGTGGATCACCTCCTTCCTCACAGGACACACAAAGAGCATCCGGCTCCCTCTCTTCACTTCCAAAACCAAGAACATCATATGCGGCGTACCCCAAGGATCATCCATCAGCCCCACATTGTTCAACACCTATATGACCCTCCTCGTGGACATCATCAGATCCCACGGCCTCAACTTAATTTCCTACACAAACGACACTCAACTCATCCTCTTGCTCACCGAAGACCCCTCCACCACCAGAACAAACATACCATTTGAAACTAAAAAAAACACTGAAATTCACCAGTTATAGTTATCTCAAGTAACTATAACTCGTGCCCTAAAGTAACTATAACTCATGCCCTAAACTAACTATAACTCGTGCCCTCGCCATGCACTGCTTTTACCTTCACATATTAAATCACTCATGACATATTCACTGACTATATTTACAGCATCCCTAATCACATCTGAAATGCTATCATTGCTGATAATAATGTGCGTGGCGGGGGCACAAGTGATAGTTACTTAGGGTACGAGTTATAGTTATAGTGATGTAATATGGGAGGTAATTATCAGTGGTTGGTGAGGGCACAAGTTATAGTTACTTTAGAGCACTTGAGATAGAACTAGTGAATTTCAGTGGCCTTGTTTGTTTAGAATGCTATGTTTTAACTGACATTTTCGCCTAACTATAACGTTCCTTTAGCCTTTGGTTTTCTCAAGAAACTATAACTCGTGCCATAAGGTAACTATAACCGCGCCCCAGCCATGCACAGTTTTCTCATGAATCATTTTACTGCAAAAGTTGCAGTGATATTATTAATTATTTCATAGAAGATGTCATCAGTGACATGGGGGTTAATTAGCAGTGCACGGCGAGGGTGCATGTTAAAGTCCGTTTTATATATATATATATATATATATATATATATAAAGGGATTTTCCGTGTTGTACCCTCAGTTGTACAAACCAAAGTCCCAGAGGGTCACAGAAAGGCAGCACTCTCAACAGCAGAGTCAAGGCAGGTTAAAGATGTTCATAATTTTTATTTCAATTTTCTGTTATTTTCTCCATATCAATCGTGCAAAGTGCCAAGTGCACCAGGAAACAAACAATCGACCTACGCGTTTCGGCCAGAGGCCTTCGTCCGGGTCATGTGATCACAAGTGTTGGGTGTTTAAAAGAGGTTGGTTTGACCCGCCCTCATTTACAAAAAGCACAAAATCGCAAATTAAAAACATATCGTTGAAGGAACAGTAATTCATATTGTCATTAATACATGGAAGAGATGTTTCTTGAGCTTAGTGACATCTTCTATAGACTCGTGAGGTGTTTAAAATAAAAGTGCCCTTTCATAATGCGAGTCATAGAGAGTTCAAAATTACGAAAAAATATAATTCATTTAATGCTCAAATAACATAAAAAGCTCAACTATTTTATCATACTCATGATATGTCCAGAATAAATATAGCTAATCAATAATTACTTAACTATTGATTAAACAGAGAAGTGCATTAATGTATAATTCCCTGTTAAGAAGGAAAAAGTTAAGGACAGATTTTGAGGTGCTAGGTTGTCTAAATACGGTGAAGTACCAGAGAGAGGGAAGGGTGCTGAGTAGCCAAGTCACTGTATAATACCTGTCCTCATTTGACCTTGCAGCTACATGCACTCTTCCATCTCATCAGTCAAACAATGCCTCCTCAAAATTCGATATCATTCTCAATCACTATATTAAGTAAGTGAGAAAGTAGAGAAGTATACTAATATTGAAACAGTGGAGACAATAAGATCAAGCTTTGAAGTAAGAAACTCGCAAATCTTGGTGAAGTACCCAACTTCTGCCACTGTATTCCATTTTTCTACTTCCCTCTTGCAGGAGTTACATATTAGCATATATCAATTGAGTAAATAAAAAAACTGTTTGTGTGAATCTTCTACCATTGAGACAATAATAAGAAAATCACCGGCTGCCACCAAAAACTGATCCATGTTCCTAATATGACATGTGAGCATTCATATAGGGACTACCTTGATGTCAAACCTAATGCTCTCCAATGAATATGATTGGTAGCTGATACCTGAATGATAATATAAACCTGGTTACAGATTGAGTATATACACTTTACAGAATGAAGTTCTGTCTGAAAATCATCGCTCTTAAAGCAAAAACTCTTCTAGGGTGTTCATCACAAAAAGTTATGCAGTTCTGCATCTGCATTTAAGCCCCATGGTATTTCTGTTCCTTTCATAATGATCCATCTGGATTCTGCCTGTCTCAATATATATATATATATATATATATATATATATATATACATATATATATATATATATTACCTACTGGCGGTTGTCAGTAGCTAGTTATAGTAAGGACCATGTTTCCATAGGAAAAGCATTTTTTGACTTGCCTATATCGTTGCCGCCGTTTGTTGAATCTTCACGAAATTTTCCAAAAAACGTGTGCCGGGACTCTTAGTGCACATGGAAAGTTTCGGGGTGATCCGTCAAGTGGGGGCTGAGACAAAGGGGGGGGGGGTAAAAAAAAAGTGTGTTTCCCATGTTAATTCCCATAACAGTGTTGAACACGCGTACAGCCCGAACCACTGGATGGAATTACATCAAACTTGGCAAAAAGGTAGATTTGGTTACGCAGATCGGGCTTTGTTATTTGGTGTAAATCCAATAAGTAATTGTCAAGAAATCAAAGGAAATCCAAATTTGTTTATCTACAATCGCGAAGCCTTCGTGAATAAGGACGAGCTAGTGCAGAGATCTGCGGAGCTCTGATTGCCTGCAAACATTTCAACCAGGAAGTGTTGGCAGCCATCTTGGGACTCGGCTTCAGCCGAGTCCCCAAAAAAAACCTGAAAAGGGGGCAGGGTAGAAATACACTGACCCCCGAGCCTTGGTCTTGGGGTCACAGAGGGACCCCGGTAAAGCAAAAAGGCATTTTTTAAAAATGTCCTCGAATTCACAAAATTTGTGAATTTGCGGCAAAACGTTTTTAAAAGAACATGCATGGGCTCCCACGCTTGTTTTGAAAAGGGCCCCCAGGTGGGCCAGGTCCCGGGGCAGTTTATAAAAAAAAAAAAGGAGGGGGTGCATGGGGCCCCCTCCTGAGGTTCTTTGAGCCCAGGGGACCAACACCTCCCCGGGCTTTATATCAAATAATGGACGGGGCCACGTGGACCCTACTCCTGTGCTTCTAGAAACCCAAGGGCCACCACCTCCCGGGACTTTGTTTTCAATAAAGTAGGGGGACGTGTGGACCCCCCTCTTGGGCTTGTAAAAGCCCCAGGGACCACCACCTCCCAGGGGCAATAATAACAATTTGCGGGGGCAGCACAGACCACTCCCCTCCGGACCACCACCTCCCCGGTTCCTAAATAACTAATACTGGGAGGGGGGGCTGCGTGGCCCCACTCCCGGGCCACAAACGGCCCAAGGGACCCCTACCTCCCCGGGGCCAGCCCATACACAGAGGCCCCTCTCCTGAAGCCATATATGGCCCTGGGGACACCCACCCCCCAGGGATGGCTCATGCTATGTCCCGGGGTGCTTTTCTTTATCTTCCCTGCCCAAACCAGGCCCCAAAAAATCTACTCGCCCACTCACAATTGCCAGTAAAATTTTATCAGGTTGAACTATTTTTAGCACCTACTAGTCCCATCTGGTGAGTAAACTCAGGCTGAAAAGGAACAGATGTTCTGTTCATTCAGAAAGTGAATGAGCAATAAAAATGCCATTAAATCCTGTTGTTTTTATCTTGACACGTGCTGTCTGTTCAAGGAAAGAGGTCAAATGTCAGTTTGTCTTTTAACTAATTGCTTCTTGGAAAATGAGGTTTATTTGTCTCACTCTTACTAGAGTTAGAGGTTTTTGTCAAATGTGCTTTCTGAAGATGTCAGTTATTTTTCTCTAACACATAACATTTGAATAAATAGCCTGTAAATTAATATTACAAATATTTCAAATTATATCAGGAATTACAAAAGCAAATTCTTTTGTAATTAAGAAGTGTGATGCAAACAGAGTTAAATAGGAGCAAAACAAACCAGAACACTTTACTTGGTGATGTGCAAGAGACACATATTTGCAGAAACTCTGTTTCCAAACATTGTTTGTACACTATATAGTTTTATTAGTAAAGCTGCATGTCAGTGGGAAAGTTTGTGGCCATTTTAATGTAAAATCTGCTGATTACAAATGACAGTGTGCTACCACATTATGCTTTAGTTATGTATTTATTAAAAGTGATAGTTTTTAAACATTATTTGAGAAACATTCCTGCCCCCACACTGATGAAACTGTTGTTAATGAACTACGAGGCAAGTCAGGGGTCATGTGTATCCTATATGTGGCTAGATTTGTATTATTTATGGAAAGAACATTTAGTCTATTAAATCAAACAAAAGAGTTTTTTGTACAGCAGACATGCTGAACTCGCACATTTGAAGGTGCTCTCATATGTGATAATGAAGAAAATGTCGGCTCAATGAATTAAATTATTTACCCATGAACAGATCATTTGAAACCAGCTTATGAGTCAAGAGCATTACAAATAGGTCGAGTAGATTATTTAAATCACTAGACCTGCAGGTCTAGTAACATTTTTATGATTTTTCGAGGCCTGCAAACCCCTTTATGTCATAAACTCACCTTATGGTTCAGAGAAGGCCAACATTAAAAGGTAGCATAGATTTATTGGAGTCAAGGAAAGGTAGTGTCATTGTGTAGTAAGGGGTCAAATGTCTTGGAGTGTAGATAAGGGTTTGGACATATAGCCTGCCTAGGGGTCTGCCCATGTAAACCACTCCAGTAACATATGGTCGAAGCACATGAGTTGGAGGAATTAAAACACAAAAACGATAGGGTGTTCAACTGGGCTGGAGGTCAGGCCCTGCAGCCAATCATAGCTGCACACAGTTGAAAATCTGTGTGGGTTGGTTGCACATGGAGGGTTAGTTGTGTTTTCAACTTAGAACATGATAAAAAAAACACAGAAATTCACTACAAAAAAACAAAGTGAAATTAAAGTAGGGTTTAGAAATAAGATCTTAACAAATGTTAAAGAAAATAGCAATTCACTTAAAAAAGGTTGAAGTGATGGTGTTAAGTGTTGAAATGAGATGAGAACTTTTGTTTGCAAACTGAAAAACCAATAAACATTTCCAGTTATAGTTCGGTGAACTAACTATAACTTGTGTCCCCGTCATGCACTCTTTTTTTTAAATGTATTTTATTGATTTTAACATACAAAGAACAAGGGCATGCATGCTACCAACTGAGCATGACTTAGCAATGTTCATATCTGTCAGCAGTCCAAGTTCCATAAAAATATGATAATAAATTAAGGTATAAATACAAAGTAGAACAATAACCGTGGAGTTCTCAGAGAGAAGAAATAGGACATGATACACAAAACACAAACGCACAGCAAGATGCCTACAAGCTGTATAATCCGTCTACGATGTAGCCATGATCGGGGGGGCTGTGAGCTCATGGAAGCGGTTCTGTCTTGCAGGTGATTGTGGAACCCTTACTCCCACCTTGTTATACCTGTTATGTGTCCCTCCCTGGTATTATGGCACTTATCTCTCTGGCAGGATCTGGTGTTGAGGAGCAGGATCTTGGCCCGCTATCTCTTTCGACACTCTCTGTCAGGGTCCCGTCACCAAACCACTTACGCATATGGTCCAGGTTGAGAGAAGTTGGGCCCTCAGGCACTCTGGGGAAATAATAGAGTATGGACCTCATAGGATGTGGTTCTATCACATCTCAGTCATCCTGCAAGGATTCCCATCTGGTCTGTCCATGCACTCAGGGCGGTCCGGCGTCGTTCTTGGCCTCCACATCCGTCATGCACTGCTTATGATTTCACATTATACATCCACCACTCATAACATGTCGAACATACCAGCGAATATAGGACCAGAGTCATTCCATTATCTTCAATGGAGCTCTCAACATTCCCATGCTCTATTGAACATTAACATACTACTTTGATATAGAACCTTTGAGGCCCGATTATGTCAGTACAAGTGTAAATTGTGCACTGCTAATTTGAGTTAGCACGTCTGTGCCAAACAGAGGGTGCACAATTTGAACCTGATTCTCATAATAGTGCATTTTATGCCTCTTTTCAATGTGCACAAAAAGTGCATATGTGCTATTTATGAAGCAAGAATTCAGCTAAAGATTGCCTGTCTATCTCACAAAGCCCTCCATTTCAAAACCCCCAGTTATCTAGCGCAAAAGCTAGAATTATCCGGAGGGGGTAGACCTTCTCGGAGTGCTAAATCTCTCCTCCTGAAACCTCAGATCTTTTGCAAAAAGAGAACGTGTCACCGAGCTTTCTCCGGCTCTGCGCCAAAGATCTGGAACTCTCTCCCACCGGAAATACGCAGAATCTCCTCCAAGGTTGCCTTCAAATTGGAAGTAAAAAGATTCCTCATGAACAAGTTCCTACCTTAAAAGGGTCTCGGATCCTCTGCTCTAATGCTTTGGACCTACACCCTAAGTCCTGCGTTTGGTGTTATTCTGCTTTACTAGTCACTTGCTCCCCTCCCAGTTCGCTATGTTCCAGTTTTTATCTTACCCTGTATTGTCCCTTTCGATTGTAACCTTTTGTTTGATATGCATATGTGATTTGTTTAGGTTGGTACCCCTTCTGACGATTGTACTGCTACTATTACCTTCCTTTCCCTCAAATTGTAAAGCGCTCTGATATCCTTCGGGATCATGTTCGCGCTATATAAAACTTTATAAATAAATAAATAAATTTACACCTACGATTCCCAGCAAGCTTTATCTGTAGCATAGCCGTGGAAGCAATTTGCCCCTGATGAGTAATCTTGTTTTAGGCGAAAACAGGATTTACATTCCCAGTATAACTAGGCCTCATTCCTCACTTAAGCTACATTTTTTTATTCATTTAATTTTAGTACTGTATAATAACATTAATAGTTTCTCTAACTGTACTGTTAAATGTGAAAGTAATGTTTTTCAGCACATCAGTCAGTGAAAATAAATGTGGACCAAAAAAACACGTATTTTCGAAACAAGTGTAATACTAAAGATGGATGCATGTAAGGATTACTGCTGTGCAGAGGACAAAGCATGTTATCACCGGGGTACAGGTGAGGGTGCCCTATTGTTAGTGGATCGCGTGCAGGTTCAGGTTAGATTACAATTTATAAAAGCAGTGCAGTTGCACATGACAAAACAGCACCACATAAAATATACATGCAGATTCTCGGAGTAAAACGTTTTTGCACAGGATCACACAATGTGATTAAGTCGGAATTCACATGCAGGTCTCTTGAATCTAAGGTTACAATTTGCACACAAAAAAAAATATATATATATAAATATCAGAGAAATGCACTGCAAGTACAGTAGGTGTGAAAACTTGGAGAATTATTTACTGCCTGTTGTGCATATTATGTACCTAACATGTAGCTTTAAAAAAAGAGAATATACACTTCAATATAAAAAAACAAAGAAGACCTCCTTGTACAGGTAAAACTGGGGTCATTATAGTCTGGCTTGACAGTACAGCAGTCCACAGATAATTATGTGAGCATCACTAGATAGGGGCTTTGACTTATCCCACATGTTGGGAGACAGGAGTATATGTTTTGATTGAGCAGAAGTTGTGTGCTTCACAAAAAAAGTGCTTGCCCTCAATACAGCAGCCATCATTTTGTTTCTTTAAGCAGCTGGCTGAGCTTGAACTTTCAGGGGTATGACATTGTAAACCTGTAAAAGTGTCTTAGATAACTGGTTAATTTATGGTGTTTTTCTCCAGCAGCAGCACAGATGACAGGAGGGTAGTCATTAACCTACATGGGTGTTTTGGTCTGGCTTGACAGTGCAACCGTCACCTGACCTTTTAACCTACACCAATATTATTCTACAGTTCTTTGCTTCTACACAAATACATATTCATTAACAGGCAATGTCTTGTCATGATTCACGTTACCATTCAACATTCCTTTAAAGCCAGTCCTATTGGCATTGCCAATTCTTGTTTTAAGTTGTTTGTATGCAACCGAATACAAGGACATGTGCTCTCATGCGATTACAAGTGAGGGTCCGCCTGTGGCAGGGATGAGCTGCTGGTTATGCACCAAGCCTCTCACGGGCAGCTCTTCCCGTGAATACGGTACGCAGGCACTGGTCTGCTCTTCGCGCTATTACGGTAGTTGCTGATGCCAACGATGAGTCAGAGTGTTTGGTGCTGATGTTGCTGCCATTTCATCAGCTCTGTGATCCCAGCATCCTTCTGCTCAGCATCTCCCTGCCTTGAAAGAAGAACAACGAGAAAGGCGTTATATCCACTGACATAACACAAACCAGAAAAGGAAACAGGAGGAGTACTGGGGCCACCTGTCTTCGAGGCAGTGTGCCTGTCTGCAGGCTGCGAGCCCCCCTGACGCCCTTGGAAGAGCCTCACCTTGCAATGGAGCCCGGGTGGTGGAAGGGGCACAAACCACCGACTCCGCTTTCAGAGAAAGGGACTCAAAGCACCTCTTATTGCACCAAATGGTAATTTCTAGAAGAAACTTAGCCAAAAAAGACGGTAACGTACCCCACCTTCTTCATTACAAAGAACGGGCGCTGGCCCGGCACCGAGAGCAGACGGGCTAGAATCCATGAAATTTGTTCCATCGCAGATAAAAGCCGGATACGTGCGTTAGGAGAGACGTTCATGGGCTTTATAAAATGGAGGCGCCGTGCGTGTGACCTCTGAGCTGCGCAGTGTGGGGCAGGGACGGAAACGGAATATCTCTCCAGCCAGATCAGGGGCTCCCAAATCTCCCCCTCCCGCCCCCACACACACAGAACCGGTCTCTAAATCTCTCTGCGTATCTGCTCCGCACAGATTCAGTAAACATGTCATCTCTCTAACACCGATACAAGAAGCGAAACATCTCTCTCTGAATGTCTCCCCCTCGCAGGTCCAGGAAAACACAACATCTCTCCCACACAGGTCAAGGATAAACACTCTTCTGCAGTGATTTTGTAGGCTGGACATCTCCCTTGCACCTACATAGGAACAGCTGAGAGGAGGACTGAATGCATACAAGGATACACCCTTCCAAGGGAGCAGCGAGCCGGGGCTTGGCGTGCAGTTTGTATTTTGCTCATAGCCTTGGAGTGAGATGTGAGGTTCCGTTACAGGCATATAGCTGCAGCTTCTGGCTTGAGGTGTGAAGACTGCAGGCTGCCATTGCTGCCACCGTGGGAATACAGACACTTAGCTGCAGCTGCTCCCTGGTCAAACCTTCTGTTTGCTGGTTTATTTTTTCACTGCTGGCATTAGCTGTCAGGGTGGGGATACAGACACAGAGCTGCGGTGCCTACAGGTCAGTGTGGTGATACACACGTACGGCCGGGCGCTTAGGCCCTTCCCCTGGTGCTTTCAGCCAAAAGGAGGAGCGGGCGCCCCCTGCCGGCCGCGGACTGACACCGACGCTCCAGGGCCGGCTGCCGCCGCGGACAGGGACCGAAGAGCTGGTGGGCCCCGAGCCTCCTGCCCGGGATGCGAAGCTAGCTTTAGCGCGGAGGACCGATTTTATTTGATTTTTGTGAATAAAAGATGGAGGCCATCTGGCTGTACCAGTTCCGGCTGATCGTGATCGGGGACTCGACGGTGGGGAAGTCGTGCCTGATCCGCCGCTTCACCGAGGGCCGCTTCGCGCAGGTGTCCGATCCCACGGTGGGCGTGGACTTCTTCTCCCGGCTGGTGGAGATCGAGCCGGGCAAGCGTATCAAGCTGCAGATCTGGGACACCGCCGGGCAGGAGCGCTTCAGGTGAGGCCACGGAGGGGGGCAGGGTCGTCGGTGTGATGGAGGGGCAGAGTAGGCCTGGATCACAGGAGAGCCTGGGTGCAGGAGCACGCACTGCACCTTACCTCAGAGCGCTCCTTCTCCTCACGATGCCAGGTATCTAAATCTGAGGAGGGGGGGGGGTGTCAGTTTAGCAAACCAGTGCATTCTGGGAGGTGTAGTCTTCCTTTGCTCCACTTGTACAAAATGGCACAGGTTTCTAACAAAAGCTAAATTCTTGACCTGATTCGGAAACCCTGACCACAGGGTAGGTAGATCTGAAGACTAACGGAAATTCAGGGTTGAGGCAGTGGGTTACAGGCACACGAGAAGAAATGGAGGGCCATGGGTGAGACAGGACCGGAGATTGAGATCCTCTTCTGAGGAGCCTGGTGGAATACATAGGAGCTAGGATTGTAGATCAAGCGAGAATCTGGGGCGAGGAGCATGGATTTAAGAGATTCCAGGACAAGCGATGGTGGACCTTAAGGGAAGCACAGTGCTTCACGGTGTGAGAAAGATGAAATATAGGCAGCCTTGGCAAGTTTCTCATCTCTAAGCATTATGCGCTGCTTCAGTCCAGGTTTTTCCTTTGGATTATGGGGCTTGTAGTCTTGTATATTACATTATAAAACAGGACTACAAGTCCCAGAATTCAAAGGAAAAAAAACCTGGACTGCAGTAGCACATCACGCATGCACCTAAGAAACGTGGCAGCTAAGTATAGGGTCGGTGGCTGCATAAATCAGGGCCATGGGGAAGCTAGGACATCAGATTAAGGAGGGATTCTGCATGCAGAAGGTGAGGATTACAGCAGCATTGGGATCTTAAATCAAGGACTATTGAGGAGGCAGGACCTGAGATCAGAGAGGTCACATGCTATGAGCATGTACCAGAAAGAGAGGCAGACATATTAAGATTTCTAGATGAGTCCATGTCACAAAAGACAGTGCTTCTATTCCTGCTTTTTATTCAACAACCAGCGTCGGATTGATAACGCGGGCACTCTGGCAATGACCGAGGGGCCGGTGTCCAGTTCCAGCTCTGGGCTGCTTTTTTGAGCAGTCTGGGGGGCCGATTTGGGTGGTTTCTGCATTGTTCGGATACCGTCAGTGGGTGCCTGAGTGGCCTTTATGGAGGCAGATCGGCGTCCATTACCTCCCTTTTATCAACGGGCAGAGGTGTCACTCCCTTTCTCTCGCTGGGCCGGCCAAATAATGTGTGCATATTGAGGAGGGGGGGGGGGGGCAGGGGGCCTGAGCAGAAGTGGCCTCACTTGTTTTCAGGTGTTTCACCAGTGTAAACTAATCCGTGCATTTTTTTGCCCCCCCTCCCCCCTTTGTTTAATAAAATTTCGCCGAAGCAGTGTTTTGCAGAAAGACCATATGTAAATGTGGGCCACTTTTTTTCAGCGTGCCCGGGCCGATTTTTAATCCCAATCCAACCCTGTCAACAACCTAATGGATACTGGGAGTGGCAGTACTGACATAATTAACATGAACTACCACACTTAGGAGCAATTATTTGTTTTAAAAAAAGAAAAATAAGGTCAAGTATCAGCACAATGGCATGGAGCTATCTGGTAGCCTTAAGACGGGAGTTGAAGAGAGGAGCAGGTACCAAAAGAAGAGTTGGACAAAAAAACAAGCGAGCTGGGAAGCTCATAAGTGAGGAACATGTAGGGGAAGAGGAGCCAGTCATAAGAGCAAGAGAGCCGGGTAGGTCAGTTATAAGAAGCAGGTAGTGGAAGAGGAGCCAGATTGGAGATCAAAAGAACAAGGCAGGTCACAGATGAGCAGCATGTGCCAGGAGGAGGCTAGCACAGTTGATGGCAGAAGACCGTCTGGTAAGGCGCATCAGGCCAATGAAGGAAGCCAGCCGGGATAGCAGCCTACCGGGTGGGAAGCATGAGAATAATGATGGAGTCAGGCCTGGACAACAAGTGAGATTCCTAGATGCGGAGCAGGGGGGACAACAAGTGAGGCAAAACTGGACATCCAGAAAGCCTGCAGGTTGCCGAGCATAGACTGCAGGGGCCTTTAACCAAGCAATTGGTGAGGCCCCAGGATGAAAACGAATTTATGTAGGGAAACATGGATCAGATATCAAGGAAGAAGCCTGGAGATAAAGGAAGAGACTTAAGGAGAGGAGCTTGGAATCCTGAGGGCCAGGACAGATGATCCAAGGACATTCGAGGTGAAAAATGGAGATAGTAAGTGTGATAAAACCTGAGACTCTGGGTGCCCAGGAAGAGAAGCTGGGCTAGAGGTAAGCCAACAGTAGGAATCAGTGGGGACCCTCAGCGTGAAGGACAGGAACCGTAGTCAAGCTATATCCAGACATGGGTAGGTGAAACCTAGAGGAACCTATCTGTGAAATCAAAGGACTGCAAGGGTAGATGAATTGAGCATAGGTGCCCGTGCCTAACCATCAAGGGAGGCCTTGGGGATGAGGAGCCGATTAGAGTACAGGAGATTGAGTGAGACCCTAGAGCAACATGAATGGATCATAGGGAGGTCAAAAGTCTGGTGTGAATTAAAGAGCATAGGCCATGTGGGAGTCAGGACCAGAAATCAAAGGAGAGACTGGGTGATGACAGTGGGCAAGGAAGTGTTAAGTGAAGCCAAAGGGAGCCATGAGGTGAGAAGCAGGGACTATAAGTGGTAAGGAGATGAGATTAAGTGAGACCCTGGATTATGGAACATAGTGGAGCAATGGCTTGAGATCAAGGAGGATCTTAGTATAAGGAATGGGTACAGTTTGGAACACAGTACAAGAGATCAGAAGAGACTGCATGGTGACTTATATTGACCAGGGGTGTGGGGGGGGGGGGGCTGTCAGATGATCAGTGGAGTCTCCAGGAGATAGAAGTAATGATCACAGAGGAGACAAGACAGGATATCGAGTGAGAATGTTAGGGAAACCATTACAAATGATCAAAGGAAGGGTATGGAGTGGGGAGCAGGGGCCTGGTATGGTAGGACCGGAGAAAAGATGAGAATGTAGAGAGAAGAGATGAGACTATACGAATGCTAGACCCTACAGGAGGAGAACAAGACTAACAAAGACCCTACAGGAGGAGAATCATACAATAAGGCAGCCACGAAGATGCTAAATGAAACAAGACACTGGGTGAGGTGTAGGGAAAACCGAGGAACCAGGACCTGGGGTGGTGGTGGTGGGGGGGACAAGTGAGAATTTTGAGCAAGAGGCATGGGCCAGAGGGGAACTGATCACCAGAAAGGATCCTTGAGGGAGGAGCATTTCACTATAAGTAAGCCCAGACAGGTGAAACATTGGGTCTCTGGAATGATGAGCATGAACAGTAGGTGAGATGAAGAGAGCCCAACCACAACCCTACGCAAAGAGGAGGGGCAGTAAAGTCTTCAGGGTGGGCGATGAAGGGAGAACCTGAGCAAGAATCTTAGACCATAGAAAAGGCAAGTCTGAGATCAAGTGAGATGTTGAGAGGTTAGGAGCATGGATTATTGAGTTGCCAGACTATTCAAGCGAGATCCTGGAGTGAGAACCATGGAGAATATGGGCACCAAGAGAAGAGATCATGTGTCATTGGGTGATTAACATAGGCATAGAGAGCAGGGTTGTAGGTCAAGTGTGACAATGTGGTGAGATATAGAATCGTAGAGAAGACACTACCAGAGAATCAGAGGGCAGGGAGATCCTGACAGTCCTTGGGTGAGGACTACTGGAGTCAGGCTGGAGGTGCCTAGAGCTCCTGATTTACCTGAGAGGCAGAATTGTTAGTAGGGTATTTATCTGGGTGAGGAGCATGGGCTAGAGAATAGAATAAGGCATAGCAGCAACAGTGAATACTGGAGTAAAACACAGCCACAACAGTGAAGCCAGGACGAAATATCGAATGTAAATCTTGTGGAACTTGAACATCGGGGAACCATGACAAGAGAACAACTTGGGGTGAGACGCGTGGGCCCTAGAGAATTCATAACCAGAGATCAAAGGAGACCCTAGTATGGGGAGCATGCACCACAATGTAAAACAGAATTGAAAATAAAAGGTATATAGGGGCCAGGGCTCTAAGTTTAGGATGAGCCACTCTTCAAAACAGAGCCACGGCCAGAAAGCAGGGTAAACAATGTGGGTGGGAAACATCGCCCACAGTCCAGTCAGACTCAGATGGAGAACTGAAAGAATAATGCTCAGTACATGGCTAGGTGCAGCGATCAGGGAAGTCTTGAGTCTAGGGAGACACAAACCGTGGGAAATAAGGAAACACAAATTCAAGTTAGATGAGGAGTCTGAATCGTAGATGATCAGGGAATGGAGATTAAAGGTGAATCTCTGGTGAGGAGCAGTGAGCCTAACCAAGCCAGGAACGACCTCGAGAGAGATCAAGTGTTAAAGACTGTGGCCAAGGAGAGGATGGAACAGAGCATCTGCTTATGAACAGTGACTGTATAGTAGGAGTGAGGTAAGGATAAGAATGATGAGGTACGGGCAGACTATACATTGGATTACAAAGTAAGGAACAATAAGCATAAAGAACAAGTTGGTCAGAATGACTGGGCATCAAGTCAGGTCTAAGAGATTAACATGGAGAACCAGAGTAGCAGATTTAGTGTTAGCCTGTGAGGTGCACAGCTGACCACAAAGAATCCCCTACAGGTGAGCCGCATTGGCTCTTGGAGGGCTCACTGATGCAACCATTTGAGTGCATGAATCTATGTAGTACATAAGAGTGAGGTGTGGGATGATTCATGATCATGTACAAAGTGAGGGGGAGGAGAGCATCATTGCTTAGAACCCATGGATAGTAAGTTGGAAGATTCCTTAATGTTGCCTGATGAGATGAGATGAGACCACCCACCCCATTCAGTGCCTTGAGACTCTCACGGGTGAGTAGTCGCGCTTTATTAGATCACTGATTGATTTCCCTCTAAAGTGATTAATTTTTAGCTCCTTTCTGAAATGGAGGCAAAATGGCGCACTCTCATACTCAATGGATTGTTGTTCAAGATTCGAAGTATAGACCTTGAGAAGACTGATCTTCTGACGTTTTCACCTATTGATTTATAGTCTGTTAATGCAATGGCTGCGATTTGTATGTGGCACTGGCCTCCTGAAATTACCATTTTTTGATCCAACTAGGGTCGTGTGTTGATAGTTACAGCCTTGCAGACTGCACCGCATGTCATGTAGATGTTGTGAGCCTCTAGGAGGAGACAGTGTGTTGCTGTATGCCTACAGTGAGAATCTCCCAGAACACAACCTGGTCTTGTTTTGAAAGGAGTGACTGTAAAATAAACTTAAGAAATTAGTGCTTAGACAGGTTGCAGTGGGAGGAGTGGGGTTCTCAGGGGTTCATCACCAGATTTTAGGCAAATCACTTGCTGAGTTGGGTGATAGAGGGTACATACAAACAAAAGGGGCCGGCAAAGCAAAGAGGGCTCATTTAAAGAGGGCATATTGTGTTTGTGCTGTTCATGATCTGAACTTGGGAGTTTTGAAAAGAGTTTTGAGACTTCTTAGACCCTTTTGACCACCAAAGGTATTGAGAAGATCAACAAGATATGGCGTGGCATTTGAATGAATGACCTTATGTACAAAGTGGCATATTTTTAATTTTGAGTGCAGCCGAAATGGACAACCAATGCAGCTCGTGAAGTTAAAGGGCAATGTGGTCAAATTTACCTCCAGATAGTTTCTACCACTAGTATTAGCTGCTGTCACTTTCTACTACTTGCAAGTATATACCTGTAAATGTCAGTCCTTGGTACACAGGATAAATCTACACAGGCGAGCTGAGCTCTGATGAATGCCTTTTCTCATGAAATTCTCTCTCAAAGGTGACTCTCTCAAATAGTCAGTAGGTTGACTTTTACAAATGTTATTCCACAAATAAAATTCCACATTTTTTGATGGCTCTCCAGTGACTTAAAAGATTCCCTATCAATCGTCAAGTAACAGATTCCATTAACACAGAATACTCTCGAAGGAAAAGCTTAGGATAGCACCTAATACTAACATCAGTAATAAAGCCACAATCAAACCGTGGATTCAAACCATGGGTCATACCCTTCAATCATAGTACTTATTCAGTGTTTTATTTTGCTCTGCTAAATTCATTCTTCCATTCATTGGACTGTTTAAATTGCATTTGTTTCCAGCGTAATTTCCTTGTACAAGCTGTCCTACTTATGAAGTTTTAAAACATTCTGCCATTCTTAGTAATGACATCTGTTCTCGGGAAGATGGTGAAGGAGCTTTTCTTGTAATGGATACCAAATCCTCCTTTGGACATGAGCCTGTCTAAATTACTTGATCTCTCAGATACTCCATTATGTCCGTCCCTAGTTTACATCTATAAGCTCTTCATGTGAGAACTTGACACATGCATAAATTGCACACTTTTAAAATCTTCTAAAAAATCAGCACATTATTTTTGAAAACAAATCTACTCTCTGGAGATGGCCTGGCATTATTTTTATCACACATTGAGACACTGATAGCATCTTCGGCAATCAGAAAGCTCACCAGAACACAATATACATTGTTACTTAATACAGGTGCACAATGAGGCCAGGTCCTAAATGTAGAACACTTCAGGCACCAATGTTATTTACATTGATTAGTGCAAACCAGTTCACCACTACACACCTATTACGATTACTAAAATCAATGCACAATCTATGTGTAATCTTCGTGATTTTACAATGGCCACAGTAGGTAACCATCCAGTTGTCTCTACTGGGTCTATTGGACGCTCGCTACATAATATTTTAAGTTCTTCTAAAACCACAGTTCTCACTCCCATCTCACATTCCTTACTTATCTGACACTGCTCTCCCCTGAATTCCATCTCTGTCTTGTGCACTAGCCCTTTTCGCATCCTACTGTTTATCAGTATGCAAATTCTCTAAACACAGGAAACCAGCTGAATCTTTACAGATTTGAGCTTGAGGTATGGCATTGGGATCAAATTTAATTCTGAGAATATTTAGTTGTAGTCCACCTAAAATACTGTCACCAGTCACAGAAATATCAGTTTTACATAGAATAAATCTATCTTGCTTTACAGTAATTATTCATACTTTAAAAAATATCTTCATTGGTTTACCTAAACAATTGCTGGGCACAAGTCATGTTTTCCAACTTCATTTTGTTCAACATTTTATTGGAAATGATTGACCCTTTACATGATTAATCTTTCACCTTCTGCACTATTTTTACACACTTTCTCCATTTTATGTACATCTCTATCATCCCATTAATATTGAATTTTGCAGCACTTTTCAAAATTCCCTTCTCCCCATGATTTTTGCACCATACTTTCTATCCAGGGCGCTGCTTGTTTTTTGTTATGTGGGACGGACTCCCACATGTAAAACATAACTTGATTTTTAACTGTTTTGCCTCTTTAACTTTATACATATTCTGGCTTTAGCCATTACACCTTGATAACTATTACTCTTACTTTTTAGGTCTCGCCTAGGCAGCGCTTGCGCTGTCTCGTTGAGACATGCAGTATATGCTTTACTAGGTGAGTCCCCGCCTCCTTTTTTCTATTTGTTATTGAGTGGGTCTTTCAAAATTTACTACTTGCTATTG
Source organism: Calotriton arnoldi (assembly GCA_963921515.1). Taxonomy (NCBI): domain Eukaryota; kingdom Metazoa; phylum Chordata; class Amphibia; order Caudata; family Salamandridae; genus Calotriton; species Calotriton arnoldi. Next base: position 1,018,707 of record CAWUFW010001537.1, read on the forward strand.
GCTAATAGTGTTCCAAGTCCCTCCTTTTTTCCTGTTGTGCACGCCTATGGCTATTGGCCCCTTTACTTGTATTAGTCCACTTTTTTTTGGTCTGTTGTTTTGGGGAGATCTCTTTTTTTAATGTGCCTTGCTTTTTGACAGAGTTCAAATGTTTCAGCCCGTGCCCAGTGTGTTTCCCGACATGTATATTTTTCGGCATGTATATATTTTTTTACTTGGAGACCAAGCGCGTGATATTGACAGACTTTGAACGTTTGATCTGTGCCGAGTGTGTTTCCCGGCACGTATATATATTTTTTTACTTCGAGGCAAGCCAAGTGCTTGATATTGACAGACTTTGAACGTATAATCTCGTATGTTTCCCCACACGGATATTTTTTTTTACTTCAAGGCAAGCGCGTGATATTCACAAACTTAAAACATTTAATCTCGTACCCACGTTGCTGACTTCGGCATTGTGTGCACTTTACAGTGCCCCTGGGGCACAAGCAGGGACCTAATTGAGTGCTTTTCTATCACTCTGCGGTCCCCCGGGGCACAAGCAGGCATCCACTTCGGCGTGCCTTTCTTGCTGGGAAACCTGTGTACTGAATCGTTTCCCAGAGACCAGCGTGTTTCCCAATTTAGGACTCGCACTGCACGGATGGTGCGCGCTGAGTCCTCCAAGCCGCCTGCTGAAATCACTGGCGCATTGGGGAAAAGGTATTTTATGTTTTGTTTTATGTGGTTTCACATTGTTCTGCACGTTTAGAACTGCAGGTGACCCGGCCCACTTATAGCCCTGGTAACTTCCTTTGTTGTGCAAGGCATTTACACTGTAAGTATTCAGTTTTAAAAGCTGCTGTGTTTCTAGTTTTGGCGAATGCTACTCACCTCAAAAAGCTTTAGTTTACCAACATTTTTGCAGAAATGAGTCCCCTGATATTAATCTAGCAGCGTTTCATAAAAAACTGCAATCTGCAGATTGGGGAGGGAGCCTTCCCGGAGCTTGTGTGTCCCCGATTACGAGGAGGCAGTGCTGAGGGCGAGGCTGTTCAACCCCTCCCTGCCCGGCCCACACTGCAGCTTCCTCCCTCTTCGCCTACATCTTTTTTTCTTAAAAATGTGAGCTTTATTGATTGGCAGCTAAGCAAGAATTGTCCTTTTCTACTCCGAAGCGTCAGTATCAAAAAATCATTAAGTCACTCTCTCGTTTTCCTGCCCGTGCTAGTTCTCTCCTTCACACGTAAAAGTGACTAAAGCCAGTGCGGAGGTCACAGCCGCTGAGTGACTGGAACTCTCCCCAGCTCCGTTACTGTTTCCTCACCATGGTAATGGAGGGTCATAAACCTGTAGAAGTTCAAGCGCGTGCGTGTGTATTATGTGATGTGTGTGTATGCGATGTTTGTGTAGGTGAAGTCTTGTGCGTGAGAGTGTTAGATTGTGCAAGTGTACCATGTTTTCAGTGTGCTTGTCGCATTTTGCGTGATTGTGTGTTGCATGCATGTATGCTTAAATCGGCATTTGTCATACTGTATTTGAGAAGTGAGTCAGATTGTTTATATGTGGACACTTTGCACTTTGACAATTGTGCATGTGGTGTCGGGCACTATACACAAGTCTATGTTTAATTATGCAGGTGACAGAATATCAGACACTACGCATATGTGTGAAGAGTGTCCGATTGTGCGTCAAAGTGTCACTGGTCTTGTGACTATTTCAGATTGTGTGCCGAGCGCCAGACCTGTGATTGATTCATCAAAACCCCAGGCGGAAAGCATCATTTTCATTTGCTAGCTATTCTGTAACATCCCATCATGAAAAACAGCTGTTCTGGTTACAGTTTATTTAAAAACTCAGGCTCATGTTTAATTTTAACACACTTTAAAAACCTTTGTGTTGTTTACTTGTGGTGTCATACCACGCTAGGCCCTCTTTTCACGGTTGTGATGCCTACAAATCCATAGTCTTCCACCCGCCCACATCTCAAGGGATTTAGGTTACTTAACCAGAGTCAAAGCGCTGGGTGGCATAGACAGTGGTTTGAGGTGCTACAACAAGGTTGCAGTACAATATGACACATTGACTTAACTTTGTATGCTGAAAATTACAGTGAATGCACTTCAAATTAGCCATTGTAATGTGGTAAATATAATGTTAAGCATGAATTTTTTCCTTTCCTCTTATTTTTGCTACCCTTCCCTTCTCCTACACGTCTGCGACCCTTGGAAATAATCATCAGGAAAGCAACCTCGGGTCTACCTTGGACTTCACCGACTGGTGCTCCTGAACGAAACTGCAGGATTTGGCAGGGCATTTTAATTCTTCAACCACCCCTCACTGTAATGTCTGACTATGCTTAGCTTCAGTATTACCTTATTCTATGTATGGCGACCATTAAAAAAAGCTGTTTTTAGAGCTGTTCCTGCACAGTTGAACAATTTGAGCTAAAACAATCCTGGCGCAGAGGACAAACTGAAAACTTCACCTATTCTGGAGATGTTCATGCAGATAAAGGGCAGACTCCTAATCCAAAATTGTGGGGAATGATGTAAACGTGGAGAGGCACAGCACTGTCATTGGATTTGTGTCTGAACCCTTAACTTCTGGGATTTCTTTGCTGAAAATAAACTTAGCTGCTCTTTTGGTTTTGGGGCCCCTCTCCACCCTGTGATTGTGTCGCCTCGCTTGGGGAAACATTCTGGTTTCACTGTTGATTTCAATTTTCCTGATTTCAGACACATCCCATGTTCTTGAGGCTTCTGATACTTTTACTTGTGAGGAAATTGGTTATTCACTGAGTTTCCCACAGCTACTTGCACTAGCACACTCCCTGACACAGGTTTACCACCATACCACGCTATATTATAACCTCACATTAATAGGAGTTCCATATCCTTATTCCCATGTGTCACTCCAGACAAAAGACCCTCCCTCTAGTCACTTCTCATAAATCTGTGTACAGCTTGAGATTTTCAGTATGGGCTAAAGCTCCCTGAAACACATTGTGACTTGTGCTATTTGGATATGCCAGTTTACCCGAAATAAGTTTAATCTGGAATGAGCAATAACATTTGCAGCATTGTTATAAAGTGTGCTGTTTATACATTTGTTCACAAGAAAAACACTGCATGTTATTTATTATCCAACACTACTCTGCTGGTTGGCTTTCCCTAGATTCCTCTTTTTAGTCTGTGCTATGAATTCTATGTAGTCGGGATTCCCTGGGACAGTATACAGAGGGCTTGGTTCTGATAAGTGGGCAGTTGAGAGCACAAAAAAAGCGCTTCAACACCCCTTCAGGGGTAACAAGCGCTATATAAATACAAACCTTTTTTCCTCTTCTATCCTTCTGCTATCCTTCCGAATCCAAATAACTGACTAACCTATCCACCACTTAAAATGACTTTCATAATTCACTATACTAATTCAACACTAATCCTCTATGGGTCCTGGAGTAGCGAGCTACTCGCTAAAAAGCGCTTCAACGCCTCGTCAGGGGTAGTAAGCGCTATATAAATGCAATGCAATACAATACAATACAATTAAGGCCTCTTCCTATTCAAAGTCGTTACTCGTTGAAACTGAAATTTTCCCTTCCATGCTTAACATTTTTGAGTATTTTCCTTTATATGAAAACGATCACATGATTCAAAGATGTAAATAACAGTTTGGTCTTAAATGATATCTGTTCAGCGTCTCAAGAGATCTGCTTCTTTATAAGTTTGTCAGGACCTTATCTCTTATGTGTCCTGAGTTCTTCATCAGTCTGGCTTGGTAATCCATTCTAGTTTGCTCTGGCTGTTTTGCGTATAGCTGCTTTCCTATAGTTCATGGGGTCTGTTGGTTATATATTCTGTGTTCACTGTTATAGGGAAATAGCTATCACTCTATAGAAGTAGCTGTCATTCACCATTACGTGCTTTGGTAATTGAGTACATGAACCAGAGATCTGTTATCGTCATTGATTTTCTTTCCCTGACATTTAAACGGCTTACTGTTCTGTGTGGTCTGGTTGTTTAAAAGTATGTCATAAACTGAATCTCGTGTTTAGAAAATGCCTGTCTACCCGGGGAGTAACCGCGCCACAGAGCTTTGGGAGCATTAGGGTCCACGAATAAAGTATAACTGTTTGTGAATTGCCTCAAATAACCTACTCTTTTGTGCATGTGTCCTTTAATTAGATGTCAATGGGTCTTTTATTTATGTTTTCATTTTTAAAAACATAAATAAAAGGCATTATCATTTACAATGCCAATAGCTTAAACTAAAAAATGCGAGACCTATTTGCATTGCAAATGCTTGTTTCTTTAGACGTCATTCACTTTATACTTCAGTAAGCCAATGGTCATCTTTCAACCACAATTCTTATAATGCTTTCTTGTTGCTACACTGCAGCATAAATTGGTCTCTAATTTCTTCTTTCATACTCTCACCATACTTGCAGGTAGATGCTAATCTGTGTAAATCTGACTGTTAATACTTTACACTTTCTACTGACCTCTACTGGTCGTGCCAAAATGGTAACAACTCACTCATAGATTGTGAAGCAAGGCCAATTTCGTTAGGCAAACCAAAAAAGTATTTAAACCATCTGCATCCTAACTAGATACTTTTGAAAAATATTCAGGCGCCTCATGCCTTGGAACTAAACGGTGCATTATCAGAGCTGCTTTTCTTAAACAGTACATTAACAATGGTGTTTTTCGAGGATCCGGCGTATGCGATGGAGGGATGGCTCATGGGTCGTAGTAATCTCCCCCACCTGCTTTATGGGGGCAAAGCAGTGACACCTCTGCCCGCTGTCACTAGTTGTTCTGTGAATTTGGGCAGATGCGACGAAGTCCATGGGTTGGCCGGGTAGACTCACGCTGGAGACTCTGTTGTGGAGGGGGGCTAGACTCCCACAGGTTGGTGAACAATGTGGCTTCCAGGCATGCTATACTATAGGCGTCGCTTTGTTGGGCGACGTGTTGCATAATGGATCATTGAAATCCTTCCAAGACTTACAGACGGAGTATAATTTGCCCCACAAACAGTTCTTCTGCTATCTTCAGCTCCGGCATGCCCTTTTGCCCTCCACACAGTCCGTAGAGGACATTCTTGAACAGCGGCGGCTCCTCCGCTATTGCGGAGGAGCATTGCCCCCCTGCCAGTGCCTCAAAACGGCAGGAAAGGAAAAAGAAAACGATAATAAACATGTTTTATTATAGTTTTATTTTTCCTTTCCTGCCAAATCTTTGGGGGCGGGGCCATGGGGATGACCGGCTGCAGGAGGAGTGGTAAGTGCACTGTAATCAGTGCGCACAACAGATTGGCTGGCCATCTCAGGCCAGCCAAACCATCATGCGCACCTAAGCGGTCTCCAGCCCGAGCTGCGTTGCCGGGTTGGAGACAGCAGGCACATGCTCCCAGTCTCACTGGGAGCGCAAATACAGAGAGCTCAGGCCAATCCTCACACTGCTTTCAGCAGCATGAAAGCAGCGTCCGGATTGGCCGCAGTGGAGTCTGGGAGCCTGTGCCTGCAGAGGAGAGGAGCAGAAGGGCGCAACGCGGCCGGCTGCAGGTAAGTTATTTCTTTTTAAAATTTTGTTATTTGTCATCCGTCGTCCCCCGACCCCTTCCCCCCGCCCTCCACTCTTCGACACCACCAGCCGCTACTGTTTCTGAATACTTGCCCCTGGAAGCAAAAATCCTTCTCACTAACATCAAAAACCTCAAATTGTCCGCCATATACCAAATGCTACTCTGCAACTTGCCAGATTCGATGACGAGGGTGCATGAGCTGGGACTGCTGGAGAATAAGGACTGGCACGAGGCTGCGGCTGCTCCCAGGGAAGCGGTGATAGCCTCCCAGTTCCACTTAATTCAGGTTAAGCTGCTACACCGCACTTACCTCACTAGGGCCAGGCTGTTTAGGATGGGGTTGATAGCCACAGGGAGTTGCCTACATTGTGACGATCCAGACGGCGACCTGCTTCATACATTTTGGCACTGCCCCGCCCTTTCACGCCTTTGGAGCGGGGTCCAGGGACAATTAAAGAGCATACCGGGCTGGAGGATACCCAGGGATCCAAAACTCATTATCTTACATATCACGGAAGAGATAGAGGGGAACAGATATTGGAGGGCGCTGTTCTGGTTTGGCCTGATGATTCCAAAGCGAAACATAGCACAAGCCTGGAAGGGTGTGGAGGCCCCTTCCGTTGCCTGGTCGGCCACGGATATGGACCATAGTATGGGCTTGGAACGCCTGGTCTATCTGCTGAAGGGATGCCTGAAGAAACACCACAAGATTTGGAAAGACTGGACTGGCCATAGGGGGATAGTGCTGGAGCCCTGCCCGGCCGCGCCGTGGTCCACGAATGGGGAGGTGCGTTTGCGCGACGAGGTCTGCACTGTTCATGCAACTCCACACCACCACACGCATGTTAGCCCTGCACTGCAAAGCTCCATTTGTGTGAAATGTAGACCCCTAGTAACAAGATATAAAACTGGTCTAAAAGACTCAGACCATTGGAGAACCAAATTAAAACTTCATGAACCAGGACACAAGTGATTTGAGATCTCAGGATGAAGGTTGGCTGAAAGCATCCAAAGTTCACAGAAAAATGCTGTGCTTGGCAAGAATGCTGCAGGCCAGTAGGGCAAAATGGTGGAATGGGTTACCTTAGACCTATTGTTTCCAATTCTTTCAAATATACATAGTCGGTTTTGTATTTGAAGTTCCACACATACAAGTCCAATAAAGCGTAGTTTATATAAGATGAAGCTTAAAAGTAACGACCCCATGTTATACGGCTCCCAACTCTTTCCCATCCTCCTTTCAGAATCCTGCCTACTTCATCATGGAATTTCTAGCAAGGAGCATTCCACAATGAAACAAGCAAGAACCAGTCACAATATAGCGCATCTCCTAAAACATATAGCAAAAGAGAAAGAGTCCCACAAGCAAATGCTGGCACTCAACACTGTAACATATCACCTTCTCGAAATCTTTGGTCCCTCTTTGATGGCAAAGTATTTATCAATAACTGCAAACCTTGGTCGTCCAACACAGCTGTCCTCCATTCATCTTCAGATATACCCCCACCACAAGACACCTCCAGTTCCACTACCAACCAACCATTATCCTCATCACACTTGTCATTATCCAACGGTAACCATGAGAGACCGTCAGCATTGACATTCTTAACTTCCGGCACATATTTAACAGAAAATGTAAAGACTTGTAATTGGTACAACCACTTGGCAATGCAATGTGTTGCCCTACCAGCCCCTTTTGTGGTAAAAAGACCAATGAGTGTTTTGTGATCTGTGCGAATCTCAAAATGTGCTCCCCACACAGAATTTCTGAAATGCTCGATACTCGCCAACATGCCAGCGCCTCCTTTTCGATTATGGAGTATGTGCATTCAGCACCTTTCAATATGTGTGAAGAAAAGGCTACCACCTTAATGCAACCCTCTTTTAATTGCATCAGTGCTGCACCCATGATCATTGGCATCAGTGACAATTATAACTTTGTCTTTTGGATCGAATGGGTTCAGTACAACAGCATTACCGATGGAATTTTTCACTTCTTCAAATGCTCATTGACAGTCATCAGTCCAACAATATACTAACTCTTTTTCATCAATGCACATAATACATGCACTTTATCAGCGAAACATTCCACAAATTTTGAATAATACTCTGCAAGTCCTAGAACTTTGTCTTTATTCACAGGAGAAGGTGCCCTCTCTGTGGCTTCCACCAGTTTCAGTTTAGGTTTAACTCCCTCAAATGACAAAGAATGTCCCAAATACTCCACTTCTTGCATTTCAAATTTGAACTTTTCCACTCCAATGGTCAGACTGGCACCCTCTAACCTGCCTAATGCTTTTTTCCAACACAACATCATGTTCCTCCTTGTTGACACCCCATACCAACACATTGTTTTAAAAGAACAATATATTCGACAATCCACTTAAAACACCTTGCATGATCCTTTGGAAGACAGCTAACACTGAGGCTAAACCAAAAGGCACACAAATGAACTGATACGCTCCCTCCAGAGTCACAAATGATGTCAAATGCCTGGATTCAGGGTGTAAGTGAACCTGATGCAAAATCTAGGGTAGTAAAGCATCTGGTACCTCTGACACTCATAAGCATTTCATTAATGCGCATAAGTGGATGTCTGCCCACCAAAATGTTGTCATTAGATCCCTCAGATCCACACAAATGCGCAACTTGCCATTGGGTTTCCGGGCCAACACTATGAGACTAAGCCACTTAAAAGATTCAATAGGCTCAATTACTTTCAGTTCACACAGTTGTTTCAGTTCATCCCTCAATTGCTCACGTAGCACCATAGGCATGTTGCGTACCTTGTGCATCGCACTCTTTAGAACAATGCGATGCTCAAATTTGAGCAAGCAACCCAAACTCAAAAATGAGTTTGGAAATTTTGAACTTCACCCACCAATTACTTTGTCAGACATAAGTAACACTGGGTCAGGATGGTTGGGATCAAGAATTATCCCCAAACTTTCTGTTCTTTCCAGCACAGCAAAATTCGTCCTCTCTCAACTACATAGATCTTACCAACAGCTTTCGTATCAAGATATTCCAACTCTACAGTAAATTATCCTTTGACAGGCAGTTTATCTCCACAATAACCCACAGGTTCCACATCAGTAGGAATCAATGTTCTACCAACTAAACGTTCCCATGTTGCAAAATCAATTAGGGTAAATGGTAAACAGGAATCAGCCCACATGCACACTTCTTCCCCATTTATCTCTAACATGCATTTGGGTGGGCGATAAACATTCTCACATATGCTTTTATCACACTCTTTCAAAGCCACTCCACACACCACTAACACATCCTCATCGTTCTCGTCACTATCTGGATCTTTTTGGTATATTTTTTGTTCTTCAACTACATTTACACTCTTTTTACCCCCAGTTGTATCCATCATTCTGCACACACATGACAAAAAAGGACCTTTTTTTTGCATTTAAGAGTGGGACATGCACTGAATACCGCTGTATGTCTTATGCTTCCACACCTGTAACAATGTCTCTTCTTGTCTTCGACCTGCAATTCCAAAGTCAAATTTTTCCTGCCTGACTTATATTTGGTTTTCACTACACATGTCTCACAGTGCTCCTCTTTCGTTCCTTCTTTACTCTTTTTCAGTTCCTTAACATATCGAGATGTGTCCTCCATGTGTCATGCTATACATATGGATTTTTCTAATGAAGGATCTTTTAACCCATTCAATTTTTCCTGTATTTTTACACTAGATGTTCAGTTGATCATCTGATTTCTGATGATTTCCTCCTGTATTTCTTTAAAGTCACAAGTGGCAGCCAATGTTCTTAACACTACCCAATGTTGTTCAATAGTCTCACTAGTCTATTTGAGCACGAGAAAAAAACGTATGTCTTCCACTACTACCCTTTACTTTTTTACGAAATTCTCTTCTAAAGCTTTTATGGCATTCACATACTCGACCGACACACTTTCATCCGGCATACACCCTTACAAAACGATACGAACTGCACCGACCTCATTCCAGTGGACAATCCTCATATCGCACGCTAAGAGAACACGGTGTGGCGGTAGCCCGTACAGTCTGATGTGCGGGACGTCACAACAGCGCAACCGCTGCTCATCAAAAACACCATGTAGGGGTCATCTCACTCAGCCTTCACCATTTGCGAATCCCATCCTCCTCACCACTTTTGTAATTGAAGTTCCACACATAGAAAGTCGATAAAGCGTAGTTTATGTGAGATGAAGTGTAAGAGTAATGACCCCTGGCCACACAGCTCCCAACTCCTTCCAATCCTCCTTCCAGAATCTTGCCTACCTCATCTTGGAAATCCCAGCAAGGAATATTCCACGATCAGACCAGCAAGAACTAGTCACAATATAACAGTAGGAGTATTACCCTCTCACCTCATACTATTGGTTGTTTGCTGCAGCATTCCGTCTTCTAGGAAGTGCTTCCAATGGAATGAATGAGGGACTATTTTACATCTCAAAAGTATACACAATCATCACACTTTTCTCTCATTTGTTCTTTAGCTCATGTATACATTCTGTATAGAAAGTAGTCATTACCACTTTTTTGTCTAGTATTGGCAAAGTCAATAGGTCTGACTTTAAAGCAGTAAATTTCTCCACAAAGTGCATGCAAACCGCATTTGTGATTATCTCTGCTTGAATTAGCACATTAACGCAAGGCCTATTGTATTTGTAAGTGTTTGTTGAGTGATGCTATCAGTCTATACACTTTTAAGTGCAGGCTTACCACTTTGATTTTTAATGAGCATGAGAAACGGGGCGGTGCTTTCCATTGTGCCCTTGCCGGTATCTGGGAATCTTTGGGTGATGGTGCCCTACAGATTGTTTTGACTTGATGAGGAGACATGTCCTACTGTAATAACGAAAGAGACGCTCTCACAATGGATGCTCTTGAACATAGTTTATTGTAGCAGAGACAGAAACCCCAACTCGCAGTCAGGCCAGGCACAGCTAGCAACTGAACTGCATAATTAAAATCATAGAACCTAGGTGTGTCACATATAATGTAAGTATGTCATAAAGCAATACACAACTTCACCCTGGCTGAAGCTGCCCAAGTATATTCTAGCACCTACATATGTGTGTCACATGTTTGGAGAGCACTGCAGTATTTCTCGATGGAATGTTTCAGGTGGCAATAAATTATTTCCACTTCGATTCCCAACTGGACTAGCCCTCTGGACTTGTACGAGGTCTCGATTAAAAAAGATGTGGGTTCTGATTAAAGTGACAACCCTTGTTCCTACACCCTTGGGTGACATTCTGCTTGATTCTGGGAAATGTGCATAATTCTGTGCAGTTTGTTCCAGCTACCTGTGCCTGAATTTTCAATATGGGAAGGTAATCGTGTAAAAGTGCAGTCACTAATACATTCCATCCCATACCTATCAAGTGTTACTGTAATTTGGTTTCATGCACGCCTCACACTCAGTACTGTTGTATGTACAGCACATCTGGTGTGAGATGCTCCTGTGGTACTAAAAAAACACATTATAGTGCTCCACTGCCTACTAGAGCCACCACCGCTCTATTAAATACAAACAACTTCAAAAGGAGTCGGATATAGCATGGTTTCAGAATAAAGGCCTCATCCTTCGTCTGCAGCATCTGAGATTTGAAACTCTGAAGGCGTCTCATTTCACATCATTGGGCGACCACTCTTATGTTTATCTTAACAAAGGGCTCACAGTTCGATTCCACGGCGTCGACTAGCTATTTCTATCTCCAGTTTGTATTTGTATTGATTAATACTGGTAAATCGCCTGTTTGGAAGTACTCCGAACTTGCAGGAAGCAAGACACAATGTATAAAGTTCTCAGCCCAGGATTTTTTAAATCTCTTTATTTCTATTTTCTTACAACAACAACGAGCATTTATCAACATACAAGTTATAATTCAGCCGAAAATCGAGAGTAGGATCGGTCTGCTCCCATACAAAAAAACATAAACTTGACACCCCCTGGGTAGTACACATACTGTCTGCCACCTGCAATTGTAAAATTCGAGACAACACTTAGCCCCACTTATTAATCATCAGGCCAAATATATGCCTTCTGTTCTTAGCCCAGGATCAAACAACTTGTACCAGAGGGCAAGCCAAGATTAAATTCAGAAGTAAACAAAAAAACAACAATTTCCACCTCACCTCACCTTTCTTTCTTTCTTTCTTTCTTTCTTTCTTTCTTTCTTTCTTTCTTTCCCCTGCTTCACTCCCTGACTCTTCCTCATCCTTCCTCTTTCTTTCTTCCCTCTCATTTTTCTTTCACAGCTGTAGCTCGCCTTTCACTTTCTCTCCATCTCTCTATTTCCATTTTGCTTCCTCTACGTCTTTCTCTCTCTCGCTTTTTTGCTCTCTTGTTCACTCTATAACTGTTCCCCTCTTTCTCTCTCAGACTCTCTTTCCCTGTTTCTATCTCTTCATCCTCCCTTTTCTCACATTCTCTCATTTACTGTTTCCACTCTTTCCTCCACTCCCTTCCATGTTTTCTTTCCCTCTCTCCATCATCTTTTTCTCGCACTCTCTCTTATTAACTATCTCCCTTCTGGTACTGTGTACCTTCACTTTGTTTTCCTTGTAGCTTTCTCTCTCACCGTCACATTCTCACTGGTTCACTGTTTCTCTCTGGGTCACATTTTCATACCTTCACTCTTTCTTTCTTCCCCTTCTCAAGCTATCTATTCTTTCTTCTGGCCTCACTTCCTCTTTGTTTTTTTTCGCTGTGTCTCATCCTCACACTTTTTTCCTTTCTCATTGTCTCCCTTCCCCCCCTCTCTCTAATGCACTCGCTCTCTTAACCATTTTCTTTTCCCGTGTTTTACTTTTCCCTCTCTCTCACCCCCTTTCCATCCCCTGTATTTGTTGTTCTGCTTTACATTTATTATGTGTTTCCTCTCCTCTACATACTGTCTAGAAGAACTTAAGTTCTTCATGTCGCTTGTTTCTCCTTGGTTGCTTGTTAACCCCAATAGCAGGAAAAGCCAGCAGGGAAAGAACAGCACCGCACACAAAGACCTTCATGGTGACCACTCTTGCGTCTGAGTGGGTCAAGGTCTCTTTCCACCTCAAACCTGTCATCCAGGTAGATGGGTTTCAGGTGACCCATTTCAGTGGATACTTAAAGCAAACAATAGACTTCACGTGCCTCAAGGCAACAGAGATATGATATGACTCATTCTTCTTATACACATGGCCTTCTCAACGCAAGGTGTGTCTGAATTAACTTCAAGAGAATATTCTGCCCCCTCCCTCCATTCCCTCATTTAATCCTTTCCTGAAAAGGATTTCTGTGGAAATATCTACTCCCCACTGTCTGTGGTGTAGGTTGATCAGAAGCCATGTCTAGATGTTGTGCCCAGTAGACAGTCCATCGTATTTCACTATAGCCAATGAGCATTATTTCAGTTGGACTCTGCAGGAGGGCTTTAATCTCCTGGATTCTGTTTGAGTTGTTTCACGCTATGGCTTTTTATTTTTGAGCATGAATGCTGTGCATTTGTGCAGCTGTCAGGCTCACTAGGCAAGCCAAACTACGTCTAAGGCAAGCCCTTCTGGGCCCGTCCCAGTTAGGAATGGGCCGAAAGGCTAGAAATGCTGTAACAGCCAGGTAAGTTACTCCAGAAATTGCATTCCTGATATGGACTATGCTCATAATATTTATTTCAGTCTTCTATGTATTCAATAGCCTTGGATATTTTTTCTGGAACTTCTTGACTGAGTCTTGAGAGGGAGAATGATAGCACATCATATTTAAATACAAATGGAACAGTGCCTATGTTGGTCAAGCCTTTCCATTTGACCCCTTCGGCCCTCACTTCACTTGCCATGTGGCGTGGCTTCTGAGATAAAAGAACAAAGTTTTCCAGGTTGAGGCATCTCCCGCATGCAGGGGTATTCCCATGCATTCCTTTGCCTCCTTCTGAACTGATGTACTCTCAGGCCGCTGAAAATTCTCACTAACCGACTGCTTGTACTGCCTAGGACACAGCGTGGCAACTGTGGTGCAAAGCGGGCTGTGCTTAGTTTGATTACCAGACTGCTCTCCAATTTATTCCTGGGCAACAGAGTCTGATGGTGCTGCTATCATCCATGAATCCTGCTAGCCCGGAAACCTCCCTGGAAGGCTAGCCTGGGAAAGTTCGAATGCCATGGGGGCTCCCAGCTGATCCTCGTTTAGTATTTGTCCCCCTAGGGAACGCCACCACTAGCGCTGGAACATCATAGGGAAAGATCAGTCGTTTCCCTCCAATGTCCAAACCAAAATGGACAGATATACCTCACCTGCCTTGGACACTCCAGCACAGCTGAGCGGCCTGCGTCCTGGCCCATCTGTTTCAGCACCATCTTCCACTGAAACAATTCTACAAGCCATCCAGGAATCCCGAGTGGTGCTGGAAAACAAAATTTGCGAGGTGAGAGTGGATGTCACACTCCATTGGCAAGACCTGCGTAATGTGGTTGACTGGAATATGTGGTCTCTAAGCTTAAGTCAACTGTTGGTCGCCTAATTGAAGCAAACCAGACATTGGGCGAGCCGCCCAAGATGCAGAGGGCAGGGCCAGGAGAAACAACTTGCTGCTAATAGACAAACTGTCACCCTGCTTTGTCCTGGAGAGGGGGCACAGATCTCTGCTGCAGAAGCCCCGCCCGGGGTCCCTTCTCGCCAACGGATAGCCATGGTCCTCATCTGCAGAGACAGAAACGCTATCCTTAGAGGAGCAAGAGCTGTGCATGAGCTTTCCCATTTGTTTCTATTCTTGTGCTCCCTGATTATTTATTTGACTATTTGTAGCCTTATGTTCCCTGATTATACAGAGCAGTCTAGAAACAACAGAAATCCTTTTATGCAGTTAAACAGAAGCTGCAAGCCTTGAATCTTAAGTGTATGCTTATGTTCCCAGCCAAGCTCAAAGTTATTTTTATCTCCTGCTCCGTCTTCTTCAAGTCTTCGAAAGCTGCGTGGGATTGGGTTCCAGTGAAAGAAAAGTTGCCTCGGCGTCCCGACAAGCTGAATGAGTATGGCATCTAAGCTGGATGCCCGGGGAACGGGGGGCTTAAGTGGTGGGAGACTGTAGAGGAGAGGGGGCTCTCTTCGAAATGGCAGATGAACTTTGGCATCCCGGAGTGTTATGCAGAAGAGATTCCTTATACGAGAACTATGACACCCAGACCTGACCCTTAGTGCTTGCTGTGGGTTGTCCTGGAGGACCTGGACCTGTGTCCAGAGGGGCAAGTTCACATCGAGCCGAATTGACTGCATCCTACTTTTTAAGCTCCCAAGCTACAACCTGTGATACTTGATGTGAAAACATGTTCTTAAGCTTTTCCACTCCTCTGGTTTTCCAATAGCCAGCAACACAATTATCCACAATATAGTTGAAGTCCTATACCTACTGCTTTAACTGCAACTCAGTTAATGGGACCTCTTTGGACAACTGATGCTTCTGGGGTGCGAGTATGGGATGCAGGGTAGTTGGGCGGGGGGTATGTGGAATTTTCAGTTTGAATGTTCTGTTCTTTTGATAAACAATTTTATTGTTTTTAAACCAGAACTACCAGCAGTAATCAAATATAATACATTGCAACATTCCCTTGAAGGAGCCTTCGATGTGTACAGGGAGACAAGTACATTACACAGTTTCGTGAATCTTACATAGCCATACATTTGAAAGAAGACATGGCTAGTCAATCTGCCCCAGCCATTTGCCCCAGACTTTACGGTATTTAGCTGGACACCCTCTGGATTTATACAGTGGTTTCTCCTGTGCAGCGCACCAGTCCACGCCCCTGCGCCATCGTGAAATACCAGGGGGTTTCGGTTCTATCCAACTAGCTGCAATGTCCCGCTTGGCTACCATTATGGCTGTGGTGAGGAATTGTTTATCAGCCCGGGAGCCATCTAGGCCATCAGTGATTCCCAGGAATATGTTTAAGGGGTTGTGCGGAACCTCCCATCCCAGGACCTCCGCGAGCTCCTTTTCTATGGCATCCCAGTAGCACGTGATGATCGGGCAGGCCCACACCATATGGAAGAAGTCCGCCGGATCATGAGCGCATCGTGCACAAGAGGCGTTTGGTTTAAGACCCGCCTGGAAGAGGCGTTTGGTCGTTAAGTAGGCAGCATGCAAGTAGTATAGTTGAACCAGTCGGAGCCGGGCGGAGGAGGTGACTATCCTGGGCGCCATCAAGGCGTCTCTCCAGTCCTCTTCTTCAAGGGGTCCCACCCATTGTTCCCATGAGCTTCGAAGCCGGTCCAGTGTATTTGGAGTGTTGTTGGTGAGGGAGCGATAAATACGCGAGACACCCCCTTTTCCCCAGGTTGCCTGTCATAATCTGCGCCTCAGGGGGACTATATTCTGGGAAGGATGTGTTCTGAGGTATATGCGTGTAAAGGGCGTGGCGCAGTTGCAGATATTTATAAAACAGCGAGGGGTGCAGAGAGTAGTGGGTTTGCAGGTCTTGGCAGGTGCGCATGTGGTCACCCACCCACACATCCCCGAGCTGCGAGATGCCAATAAGATCCCAGGTTCGGAAGCCCTCTAGGCCACTGACCTCACCAAGCCAGGTCCCCTGCCACAGTGGGGTGTATTGGGTCAGTTTGTGCGTCCACTGGGTATGGCGCAGGGAGGCTCGCCAGGCCAGAATGACCGTCTGCGTCACGGTTGGCATTGTCTTGGGGACGGCGGCACCATACATCATCGCCTGAATCTTGGAGAGGCCCAGCTCGCCCAATTCTAGTCTGAATGCTGGGTCCGACCAGCCCCCGTTAAACCAGTCGTGCAGTGTGAGTAGGCGGGTTGCCAAGTAGTAAAGGTAGAGGTCGGTCATACCCATGCCACCGTCAAAGGATGGGATCCGGCACTGGGAGAGGGCCAAGCGAGGCCTCCGCTGAATGTTCTGTTCTTAACAATTGTTTTCCATTTTAGATTACAAGGTAGTTGTAGTCTTAGTCATATGTCTTCTTCTACATTGCACATCAACTCTGGTCCCATGTTGATGGGGCACACCTACTTGCCCAGCTTAGACAAACCCTATGGCCTCCTTTAAGGTCATGTCTTGGAATGTAAACCGGATCAAGAGAGGAGCAGTACTTAGATTTGCTGAATAGCACAACCCAGCAGTGCTTTTTCTGCAAGAAATCCATCTTCTGGGCACACACTGCTACTTCCTTGGCAGATCTGGATATGACAGTGTTTCATACAGGCTAATGGCCAAGGCAGATTTGTAGCCCTGGAGGGAAGGATAGATGGGAGGTGCTATAATTTTAGCAGTTCCTATATCCCCCTGACTCTTTACACAAACTCTGATTGTTCTTGGGAAGATGTTAATGGCTTTGCAACATGGTACCACTATTGTAAGAGGTGACTTTAACACTATTATGTGCCCAGAAATAGATCAACTGGACTCAGGCTGCAAACCCCCAGGGAACTACTGCATTAGCAAATTGGGCAGACTCCTTCGGCTTCTGTTACGTGTTGAGGGTTTGGAGTCCTCAGGTCAAAGAATATACCCATATTTCAGCTGAACACAACACAATGACCAGAATCAATATAGTCTTTCTCCCAGCCAAGGATTTACCAAGTAGCCCGATGGCTCATATCCTCCCATGAGGAATATCGGATCACTCCCTAGTAATAATTAGTTATGAGACTCCCAAGGCAGTGAGTGTCCAATCAAGAGGCTGAATGCTTGACATTTGATGGATGCTCAGGTCTCTCAGTATGTCCAGCCGGAAATATCATATTTTGATCTCAACATAAACTATTTGATTTTACCTGGAACATTATGGGATACAGGGAAGGCTACCTTTCGAGGCATGGTCAAGGCCTACTTGAGGGGGAAAGAAAAGCAACAAGGTAATCTCTGATTTAGAATCCATAGTTGATTTAGAATTCAGAATACTTAAACTTGAAAAAGAATTGCTTACAAATCATAGTGAGGAATTGCAATGACCATTAAGCACTAATAGAGCCTGTTTGAGATAATACTACCTTAATGAAGCTAAGCAGAGCTGGATAACCTCTAGCAGGTTCAGACCCCCTGCACAGCACTGAAACTGCTCTCTTAGTTGTTACGGACTACATCAGATGCTCTCAGGTTGTAAGCCAGTATTCACTGTTGGTGCTGCTTAATTTGTCGGCAGCTTTCGACACAGTGTCTCATCTCAGATTGCTCCAGAGATTAGAGGAGATAGGCATCCGGGTCCTAGCTCTGCAATGGTTTACGAGTTTTCTATCACATCGAACTCAGACCATCAACCTAGGTCAGTTTGGATCCAGCACCATAGAGCTCAACAAGAGGGTGCCTCAGGGCTCATGTATTAGCCCCACACTGTTTATCTTTGAAGCCCCCTTGCCAAAACCATCAGAGCTTATGGATTCACACCACTGTCATATGTGAACAACACCAATACAACAGGAGCACAGGGGAAGAAAGGTCAGACTGCCCCCCACTCAAACAATTATAAACAACATTAAATCTGACCTCCGTTGAACAGAACACCTTGTGTTCTTTTTGACCCACAGGAAGTTTTCACAATCACTTTCAACTTCCCCCGCAAGCACGGCCAATTAACCATTACCAGCTGGTCCTTACTGTTCAATTTAAAACCACGTCAATAACCACAAAACCTACACACAAGTGATATCGTACCATCAAGTGAATGTGTGCAACACAAAAAAAAGGAAGCCGGGCCCCCATAGTGAGCGCCTGTGTAGCAGTGGTTTGAGGCCTTTGGCACTGTGTACCGAGTCCAGCGCGAGCACCGACGGGAGCGGGGCCTAGTGAGGCCTAGCAGCGCAAGACGGCAGCGCGGCATCGACGATCTACGGAGAGACCCGCATTGCTGGGGGCCCCAACTCATGGCATTTCGGCCAGGGTTACCGACTGGCAGACGGGGGTCTGGGGAGAGAAGAGAGTGGCCCCACAGTCGGAATAGACCCCACTCAATTGGTAGGTAGGTGCCGAAGTGGAGCACTGAGGCAACGGATCTGGCCTCCCGGAGCTCAAGGCCCAAGTGGAGAACCGGACGGAACTGGTGGGGGACGCGGGAGGTCTAAGGTCCCAGCACGGGTTGAGCGGGCCCGGAGGGCAACGGGCGAAGCAGTTGGAGTCACGGTATTCCGGCCAGACACATCGGCTGGCGAGCGTGGTACGGGATAGTGGCCTAGGAATACTGGGGGAGCAGGGTGCCTGAAGTAGACCAGGAAGCGAAGGTGAGCAGTCCACTCCTGGACTCCGGCACCATACCACAGTCATGTCCTCGGTGAGAGGGAAAAAAGACCGGACACTGAAAGATATGCTGTCCAAAGGCCCACAGTTTGGGGACAAAGAGGGCCGGTCGCCCCCGACAGCGAAATTGCATCTGGAGCCGGAGCATGCGGACATCCCGATCACTCGCTCCTTCCTAGAGACACTCTTTAATACTTTGAGGGAGGATTTCCAGACACTCAAAAGCGAGGTGGCTGGGTAGGTGAAAGAGATTTGTTGCGATGTGGATGCGATTGGCGAAAGAGTAGCCAACATAGAGGAACAGGAGCAGACCAGAGAGGAAGAAGTGGTGCAGCTCCAACAAGAGGTGATCCGATTGCGGGAACAGCAGATCGACCTGCAGGCGCACACGGAGGACCTCGAAAACCGCTCTAGGCGGAATAACATCCGCATGAAGAGAGTTCCTTCGGACGAAGAGGGCTCCGACATGGTTCAGTATCTGCAGGGGATGTTCCGCGACATTCTGGGAGTCCCGCCGGACTTTGAGATCCGTATCGACCGGGCGCACAGAGTGGGCTTGAGAAGACTGGCTCCCGCGCCTCCGCCGGACATATTAGCCTTCCTTCCAGACTTTCCCCTCAAAGAACGCATCTTAAGAGAGGCCAGGGCGAAGCAGCTGGTCAAGTATCAGGGGCATCCAATAGCTCTCTATCAAGACTTGGCCTCCATCACTCTGCAGAAGAGGAGGGAGTTTAAAGGGGTGACCGCGCACCTGAGGAAAAAGGGGTGGCCTACTCCTGGGGCCATCCATTTCGCTTGATTTTCAAATGGAACAGTAAACTTTATCAGGTCCGATCTCTACAGGACGCCTGCAAGATTCTAGGACTGGAGTACCATAGCCCGGAAGAAACAGCCAGTCGGGAACATCGGCCATCTAGGGAGAGGTGGCAGAGAGTAGGGCGGAGACGCTCACCTGATCACGTGCTGGGGCCAGATCCCACCACCATGGCGCAGGAGCGGCAGGCCGCTCTGGAGACGGTCCTCAAGGACACAGCATCCCAAGACAGCTCATGATTTACGAGGGGGCTGTCATACGCATTGTAGATATGAAGGGCTGGGGGGGGCTGCTGGGAGCGGGGAGACGGGGAACCTTGGACCACAACATGCTCCTTATCCCTTCTTTTTCCAAGTGCCCGCGACTTCGGTTAGAGAGCAATGGACAATTTTGGGGGGTTGGGGACTCTAGGTTGGGGTTAGGGAGGGGGAGGGGGGAAACTGGTGTGCTACAGAAAAGGGCTCTGCGGAAAGGGTTCGATGCAGGGACACTTGGAGCAACGACAGCGGAAGACACACACACACACGTGATGGGATTGGGATCCCACGGGCGAAGCAGATAGGTAATACTACGACCTCATGCCACACTCCACACGTCAAGTAGTCACCCTCCATGTGAAGGGTCTTAATAACACTATAAAACGGAAATCCATACTGTCCTACCTGGAGAACCTGGGGGCAGATGTGTGTCTCATACAGGAGACTCATCTCCTCCCCAAAGATTGGCATCGGATGAAGTCCAGGGCCTTTCCCCAACAATTCTTTTCTTCCATGACAGATAAAAAAGCATGAGTGGCCATATTAGTCGCTAAGCGATTTGCTGGAAGGGTAGGGGATAAAGTGGCTGAAGTTAAAGGTCGCCTCTTATCCTATAAGCTCTGGATAGGGGGATCGCCGCTCGTGGTGGGATCTATCTACGCGCCCAATTCGGGACAGGAGAAATTTCTGACGGCTCTCTCCGAGGTCCTGAGCACGCAAGAGCGGCGGTTACTGGTGGGTGGGGATCTGAACTTAGTCATGGACACCACATTAGACAGATCCAGTCACCGATACTCCCAAACGGGCGCACTGTCTAATGCAGGGAAAAGTTGGCTACAATCTAGAGGACTGGTGGACATCTGGCGGGGGGCTCACCCACAATCCTCTCAATTTTCTTTTTATTCACATGCACACCGTACTTATGCCCGACTGGACTACCTGTTAGGCACGACCGAACTGAACGACTTAGTGGATGAGGTAGACATCATCCCGGCAGCACTCTCGGACCACGACGCGGTGACGGTGACTCTTCGGGTACCCCCGATACATGGGCAGAAGGGGGGTTGGCGACTTCGGGAAAGCATGCTGCACAGAGAGGGGGTGACGAAACAGATTCATAAGTGTATTACAGACTACCTAGAACTGAACGACACTCCTGACATTTCCCTACCCACTTTATGGGGAGCCCTCAAAGCGGTGGTGCGTGGGGAACTAATCGCCATCTCTGCAGCTGGGAATAGAGAGCGTAAAGATAAGCGGGAACTTCTCACGGCTCAAGTGCTAGAGCTGGAAAGGGTGCACAGCAGGACCGGCGCACCTAGAGTTTGGCGCCAATTGAAGGCGGCACGGGCCCAACTTTCACGGCTCGATCTGGATAGGGCCGAATACGCGGCCCTTCGGCTCAGGCACTCCTACTATATCGGGGGGGACAAGACGGGGCGTATGTTGGCGAGTAAACTCAGGGCCCGTACCCAGCAAACGAAGGTCCAGTCTCTCCAGAATGCTAAAGGGAAGGTGGTGGAAGGGGACGCCGAGATTGTGAGGGCTTTTCAGGAATTCTACTCTCCTCTTTACCAGAGGGATACACACCCAGGCCCCAGCATAGACACATACCTACAAGGAGCAAACACAACAGCACTAACTAAGGAGGGGGCGGAAGCCCTAGAGGCACCGATTCGGATAGAGCAAGTTATAGGGGCGATTTCCCGCCTCAAGCTCTTGAAATCGCCGGGTCCGGATGGTTTCTTGGCGGGTTTTTATAAATCTTTTTGCCAGTTCTTAGCCCCGGTCCTGACGCCGTTTTTTTACTCCTTCACTGGACCTGGGACATTCCCTCCTGATATGCTGGCGGCCTTTATCGTGGTGCTTCCCAAGCCCGGGAAGGATAAAACCCTTTGCGGCTCCTATGGCCCGGTGTCCCTCCTTAATGTTGACTTGAAGCTGTTCACTGTGGTTTTAGCGGCCAGGCTGGGCCCACTGATGCCGGGCATCATCGAACCGGATCAGTCCGGATTCATTCACAACTGGCAGATTAGTGATAACACCAAACTCATTCTTCATCTCGTCGACAAAGCCCACTGCACGAACATGGACGCCCGTCTGCTGTCGGTGGATGCCGAAAAGGCATTTGACCGGGTGGACTGGGATTTTTTGGATAAGACTCTAGCTCACTTCGGCCTCGGAGACCGGTACAGAGCCTGGGTGGCGAGTTGTTACAGTGCGCCCACAGCGACAATCAGGGTGAATGGGATATCGTCTAGTCCTTTTGAGATTCACTGAGGAACGAGGCAAGGGTGCCCGCTATCGCCCCTTCTCTTCGCGCTATATATTGAACCGTTGGCGCAGAAGATATGGGATAACCCCGATATTCTGGGCATTCCCTTTGGCGGGGAAACACACTCCTTGAGCCTCTATGCAGATGATATCATTGCGTCCCTGGAGACGCCGGAGCGATCGGTGCCGGCATTCTTACAAGAACTGGAGTCCTTTGGACAGGTCTCTGGTTTTCGGGTAAATGTCGGGAAGTCAATGATCCTCCGACTGGACCAGCGAGGGGGGACGTCAGGTGCAGGAAGTGAACCCTATGCAGGGATACAGGCAATTAAATCGATCCCATATCTGGGGCTTGAATTGGCTCCGTCCATACTACAGACGGTCACGCTAAACTATTCCAAACTACTCGCTCAGGTCACTAGGGAGCTACAGCACTGGAAACATCACCAGCTGTCGCTGCTGGGAAGGGTCGCAGCGATCAAGATGTCCATTCTTCCCAAAGCACTGTACTTATTCCAGACGCTGCCGGTTTGACCCATATCAGGAACTATCCACAAACTACAGCAGGCGATACAGCAGTTCTTATGGGCTGGGGCGCGCCCCCGTCTCCGAAGGGAACTAAGCTATAGGCAGCCTGATGAGGGAGGCCTGGGGATTCCGAATATGCTGGAATACTTTAGAGCGGCGCAATTAAGGTACTTAGTAGAGTGGAGTCGACCGGAATCCGAAAAGAGGTGGCTGTTCCAGGACAGGGCGCTGGCGAAACTCTTTCTGTGGAAAGTCCCCTTCTTGAAAAGGGCAGATAGGCCACTGAATCTCCGGGGTTCGCCCATAACGAATACCTTGCTGCGAGTTTGGGACGGGGTGGCCACTAGACGAGGCTTGACATCCTTCCCCTCCCCCATGACTCCCTTATTTGATAATCGGGAGTTTACACCAGGGATGGATGAAAGGGCGTTCGCGGCATGGCGAGAGACGGACTGCAAAGCGGCAGGGCACTTATTTGACCTGGAGGGGATACTTCCATTTCCTGACGTACGACAAGTCTATGACCTTTCGGAATCAGAATGGTTCCAGTACCTCCAAATCCGCCACTGGCTTCTTCAGCCAGAGGTACAGCCAAACGTGAGTAGGACATTGACAAAATACGAAAAGTGGCTGGTGACGAAACATACTGACAAGAAAATGATCTCTGAATTGTATGATATGTTGCGCCCGCCAGCCCCTCCACAGCCCACTGCCGGCCAGAAAAGATGGGCGAGTGAACTGGTGCGGGATTTTACGGAGGAGGAGTGGAGAGACATATATTATAGGGCCAACCACACGGCACGCAACACCGCTAGCAGGGAATCAGCGGTCAAGATAGCCACTTACTGGTACTTGACGCCGGTACGATTGAACAAAGGGAACCCAGACCGTAGCCCGACTTGTTGGCGGGGATGCCGGGAGGAAGGAACACTAGTGCACTTGCTATGGGACTGTAAGGAGCTGACGGGTTACTGGACCAAGATACTAGATGACGTGGACCGACAATTCGAGACAGAAATACCGAGGTTCCCAGCCTATGTGGTGCTGGGACTGCCCAACCCGTTGACTTACCCTTTGAAGTCTAGAAGGGGGAAACAGATGGGACTGGCCCTAGGGGCAGCAACTCAACACATCTTATCACATTGGGGACACAGACACGACCGACATACACAGGGTGGTTGCATAGATTATGTTACATCTTGGGGATGGAGCGGATCCATGCTTCCCTCACTAACTCCGCGGGGGGATTCAGAGAAATTTGGCAGCCGCTAGTGTCCCTATTGGCTATCGAAGTGAACGAAGTTACCTGCCCGAAATATCTTCGCCTTCTCCTACTCTCAGATACAGGTGAGCCACACAGGGATCCCTGATTGGAACTCTGGACGTTGACCTCCATATTGGCCAAAACTGAGATAGGCCCTAAGCCAGAGGTCTTCAATCTGTGGGGCGCGACCCCCTGGGGGGCCCTGGAGTCCTGGGAAGGGGGTCGCGCATGTCCAGGCCTCACTTCTGCTTGGAATCTAAAACATTTGCTCTTCCTTTTGAAAACAGGGATGCTTCATTCTGGTCCTTAAAATGCTTCAGCTGGGGTTAATTGAGTCTCCTGGGCTGCGAAACGAAGAAGCTGGACAGACAGGTTAAAAATCCTTTGTGCCAGGGTGCCTGCTTGCCTGAATGAAATGCAGATGTGCGTTATGAGTTAATCTGTAAATGTAAATGGTGCATGGGAGCGGTTCTGCCTTTAATTGCTTTGTGATGGCAAAAATGTGTGGTTTTTTTGAGTGGCAGCAAGAAGAGTTAACAACTGGGCTGTGAAGTGCATGCTTTTAATCGCTTAGTACCCCTGAGGAGGTGTTGAAGGGACAGTTCTGCAAAAAAAAAAATGCATTACTTATGTTCTGGTATTACTAAATTCTACATTTTTTGAAGCTCCATTTTACCCTAAAACTATTTGCACAGTTTGTAGCAGTCTATCTTATAATGTGTGTAATGCAAGAATAAAATAATGACTTACATTTTCACTGTGCTTTCTGTCACAGGCTGTGACAACGTAGCACTAAAAATCCACAAGTCACCAAATTTAATTCTGTGTTTCTCTAGTAACAAACAGACCTCTACAGTGCATTGCCTAATAGAGGTTTCCTAATGTACTACAGTACAGTTCCCACGGAGTAACAACTTTAAAAAATTTATTTTTTATTTAAGCTACCCATTATTTTTTTATGTAGCTACCTGATGGTGAAAGACCTAAAAAAAAAATTAACAAAATATTTTGGGGCTGATTTATGAGATGCTTGAGCCGCCGGAGCGTCATTTTTTTTAAGCTCCGGCGGCACAAGCGTCGCAATCGTATCTATGAGACAACGCAAAGTCACCCTACATGGCTATGAGTGGCCTCATTCATACAGAGTAAGACAAAGCAGCGTAAGTCGCTGCCTTCCCTTAGTCTGTCAAGTAGGAGTCACATGGGCATTGCGGTGGGTGTTCCAATGCAACACCCATGGATTCTGACGCTGCCCCAGATTTAAAAAAACATGTAAACCTGGGGCAGCGCCAAAACCTTATGCCTCCCCACAGCAGGCGTAACGTGGAGAAATGTTTTCATGTCTCCTCGTGTTTTTTCCTCTTTCCATGTGTGCTGCTTTCTGCAGCTCACATAGAAAGAGGAAAACCCCTCTTGGGATTGTTTTTGTGCAGGAAGGTGCACCTTCCTGCACAATGCAGGGGGAAAGGACAGGAATGCACCATATTTCATAAATAAGGTGCATTCCTGCCCTTTCACATTGGCGTAGGCCAGCGCAGCAAGAAGACTTGCGGCGCTGCCCTATGCCAATTCCTCATAAATAAGGCCTTATGTTTTTAGCCACACCTTCGACCGCACTACCACGCTCACTGACCTTTGGTTTGATAAACACTGTTTAATATTATTTCCCCACTCTAAAAATGATTTGCTGTGGGAATTGGGGGCGTTTATGGTTGTCGATAGTTGTCAACGATGAGGAGTACCAAGTTCTAGATATTTTTGTCAGGAGCGGGTCCTTACGCCTAAATATTTTTGACAGGGGGGTCTCGGCGTCAAAATGTTTGAAGACCTCTGCCCTAAGCACACCAGTTCGGGGGTGGGGGGTGTCGTTGATGTTCCTTTATTTCTCTGACATTGTTGTGTAGGGAAAACCTCGTGATACGCTGCAGCAGGTAACAACCTCAAAGAAGTACCCTATGGACATTGGACGGTTCGCACACAGACAACCCTTGCTGAAATGTATGCCCAGGAGGGGAGGTAATAGTGAATTCGGGTACGGGTCTACCAGATGTATATGTGGTTTCCTTATTGCAGAATGTCAATAAAAACAAAGTTAAACATAAAATAGTCAAAGAATTCTCTAACCCGACAGCCATAGAGTACACTATCCACCCCTCCCAAGAACACCCTCTCAGACTACTTCCACAGTAGGTTCACCAACATCTCCATCAATTTCAACATCTAACCCACCACCCTCAACCCTGACGACCTCAACCAGCCAGTGAAACCATCACCACTTGGTCACCGCTCACTGCCATGACCACCTCAGTCATCATATCTTCCGTCCACTCCGGAGCACCCACCGACCCTTACCCCCACCACCTCTACAACCTTGCAACTAACCCAATCAGCACGCAATTCACCAGCATCCGTAACACCTCCATCTCTACAGCAACCTTTCCGGACAGATGGAAACACGCAGACGTCAGACCCCTCCTAAACAAAGCCTCTGCTGACCCCAACGATCTAAAAAATTATCGTCTGATCTCCCTGCTCCTCTACCCGGCCAAAGTTCTCGAGAAAGCTATTAACTAGCAGCTCGCCGAATTCCTGGAAAAAAACACCTACTGGATGCCTCTCAATCAGGATTCCGTGCCAACCACAGCACTGAGACCGTGCTGATTGCCCCCACAGACCACATCAGAATACTGCTCGACCATGGAGAAACTGTGGCCCTGTACCTCCTCGACCACTCCATTGGCATTCGACACAGTCTTCCACAACACTCTCATCAACAGACTCTACAACATAGGCATACAGCAAGACGCCTTCAAGTGGGTGGCCTCCTCCCTTACAGGATGCACACAGAGCATCCGTCTGCCTCCCTTCACCTCCGCACACAAAGACATCATATGCGGCATGCCACAAGGATCTTCCTTAAGCCCCACCCTGAACATCTACTTGACCCTCCCTCCCCCTCGGAGACGTTGTCAGATCTCACGGACTCAACATAATCACCTACGCAGAAGACACCTAACTGATCCTCTCGCTCACCGAGAGCCCCTCCAACAGCAAAACCAACTTCTGCAACGCCATGACCAACGTAGCCAAATGGATAGGAGACAACTGCCTCCAACTCAACTCTGACAAATCTTTAGGAAGAACGCCTCCGCATGGGACCACAGCTGGTGGCCTGCAGAACTCGGACCCACGCCGACACCAACCGACCATGCATGCAACCTCTGCATCATCCTCGACAGCCATGACAAGATATGCAGTCGCTTCCTCCCGCTTTCACACACTTCGCATGCTCCGCAGAATCTTCAGATGGATCCCACCCAGCCGCCTCGACTACGGCAACGTACTCTATGCCGGCATCTCCACCCAGCTCCTCACAAGACTCCAGACCATACAGAACGCTGCTGCCAGACTCATCCAGGCCTCCCCAAACAAACTCACATCGCCTCCCCACCTGAGAGACCTCCACTGGCTCCCCATCCAGAAAAGATGCCAGCTCAAGATCCTCATGCACTCCTACAAAGCCCTCCATGACCTAGGACCTGCCTACCTCAACCATCGACTGAACTTCCACCAACCCACTAGACACCTGCGCTCTTCTTCACTCTCCCTCGCACACACCCCCGCATCTGTTGCAGCCGGGGTCGCTCTTTCTACATCGCTGCAAAGACCTGGAACGACCTCCCTCTCCCCCACCCCTCCCCCCCAGCTCCGTACAGCCCCCTTGCTGGTAGACTTCAGAAAGAGAGTCAAGACCTGGCTCTTCGAGAGAGACACAATGCCCAGATACTTCTTGGGTTGACAGTGTTCCACTGCAAAAATGATGCTTGATTGATTGTTTGAAATACTGAAACTAAAGTGTTGCCACACTTTTAGCTAAAGGACTGGTGCAGGCCATTACATCCTTTATCCACCTGGATCAATGTGTTTTCATTCACCAGCTTGGCACCCAGCATTGTATCCATAGAGTACATATTAGACAGGCCTTTGCCTCCAGTGAGCCTTGAGCCTTTATGCTCATAGACTTTGAAAAAGCATTCAGTACCCTTGATTGGTCCGGGTGCTGCGGCGTAATGGTGTATGTACCAAGTGTTATATCCTAGTTGAAAGTATTGTATGCCCAAGTGCAAGTGACATACAATGGCATCCTTTCGCCTCCATTTCCAATACATATAAAGACTAGGCAGGACTGACCCTCTTTCCCTGCTTCTCTTCACCCTGGTGATGGAGCATTTGGCAACTTGGGTCAGAGGACTTCAGACTTGGGAGGCACAGAGGAAATGTATTATCCTTTATGCTGATACCATATTCTTAAGTGTTGGCCCGCTCTCAAGCCTCCAGCACAAGACTTGTTTCTATGTTAGACCTGTTTGGTGACGCCTCTGGCCTGCAAGTCAATTGGACTAAGTCAGCCCATGTCCCAGTTTGAGGGGACGCTGAGGCAACCAACTGGCAGTCCCTCTTCTGCAGTCACAAACTTACCGTTAAATACCTCGGCGTATATTTTGCCTGGTGGTTAACACTTAAAGGGATTTCAAGAGGTGGCCGAAACTACCATTGAATATTCTGGGGAGGGTTGCCCCCTTTATGATAGTGTTTCTACCAAGATTCCTAAACTCCTTGCAAAATTTCCTGTTGCTGATCTCTCAGGATTGGTTTGTCGCATTACTTACCAGAATACAACCTTCTTGTGGCCAAATTGGGCCTCATGGATTCCCCACGAGAAATATATACAATCTACTTATGATGGGGGCTCGGCATGGTGAATCTTTAGCTTTATTTTCTGTCTCTCACAAATACTGGCCCTAAATGACTGCCTCTGTGAAGGGTTTCAACCCTCCTTTTTATCCAAAATATCCATCACTAACCGTAACAATATCATTTCGCTGTTGATTGGTGGGCAAATCCCTGGCCATTTCCCAGAGGTTTCTAAAGCAACCATCCTTTGTTGGCAAGCAGCTCTGCGATGGACCCCTGAGATAAGAAGCTTTTGTCTGAGACCTCCTTGTGGTATGATACCTGGCCCACCTGTTGGGCTTTGAGAAGTATAACCTCATTGGGATAGATTAGGGTATGTCTGGCTAGGTTCGCAAATTAAGTCTTTTCAAAATCTTCAGGATGAGTATGACTTACACAAAACTCAATTTTACAAATATCTACAGATCCGACATGCACTAGCCTTTCACCAGGCCTCCTTGACCGGTCAACCAGAATTGAACCCTTTAGAAGCTAGGTTAAGCTGACCTTTGACCCAGTGGGGAGAGGATGGGTCTCCTTACTGACTATACAGATTGTTCATTATCAATGTTCCTGACTGTTTCACAGCCCTCAAGGAGCAGTAAGAGAGATGGGTGGGTCATCAAGCACAGAAAAGGTGATGGAAGGATGCTTGAAATAAGTCTAATCAATGGTGATCGCTCGGGCTAGCATTCAAACCCATCATTCTTTTGCCCACCATGCCACGTCAGATTAGACCCAGCTATATGCAAATCAGTCTTAACCAACTCCAATATGAACAGTTCAGTACAAACTGCCAAGCTAGGTCCTCTGAACTAAAACTCAAACAAACTAACACCGGTTTTGCCCTTATTGGGGCTCTTTGGTCACGTGTAGGTTGGTTCCAGTGGCACAGTTGCTGGACCCCAGCTTAGTTTTAATTTTCCCCTACCTGTTTTTGCGCCATGTGCTGCAATAGCCCTGTGCTTTGGCATGCCCCTCTCCATGACTGGCTATTTAGGACATCACAGAGTGCGTCCCCACAGCCTGTGACAAGGTTAGTTGCTGCCCAGTTTGCTTTCCTTGTAGGCGCCTCGGCGCCGGTTTGGGAGTTGCCTGGTTTGTGTTCCCCACGGTCACCATCTTAGTAGAGGGCTAGCCCTGTTTTAATTGTTTTATGGTTTTTCCTTTACTCCAAATTTCTGTTGCCTTCTCCTTTTGTTACCAGTATTTCACATATTGCGGGGCAGCCTGTGATCTGTGATAGGGTTTTGCTGGACCCCAGTTTAGTTTTAATTTTCGCCTGCCTGTTTTTGCATCATGGTTGCAATAGTGCTGTGCTCTAGCATGCCCCTGGACATGCCCTTCTCTATGACTGGCTACTTAGGACATCACAGAGCATGTCGGTGCAGCAGAGGCATGCAGCAGACACTCCACTGGCGCACCTAAGGCAAGCCTGTCTGCTTCCGTTCGCGCCTGGACCTGGCCCAGGGCCCGCCCCCTTGGTCGGCTGAACCCAGGGCCGGCTTTAGGGCAGTGCGACCGGTGCAGCCGCACTGGGCGCTGACCTGTGGAGGGGGCGCCGACCTCAGGGGGGGCGCTGTGTTTAGCAATATCTTATGATCGGAGAGAGGAGGGGCACTTTTGCCCGGTGGTAGTGAGAGAATCTGAGGAGGCGGTCATGAGGTGTTCGGGGGACCAAAAGTGAATTCTCCAACACGACGGCCATCCCTGGCTGAACCCCTATAGCGCAGTGAAGCTGAGTTATTCAGAAGACGCTCTGCTTGCTCTCAAACCCTCAGGTAAGGCCCTCAATTGCCCCAAACGTAGCCGCACAACCCCAGAAGAGCTATGGGGCACTTTTCAAGTATGTAACACCAAACATATTCACTCTAACACTGATAAAGAGGTACTTTCAACCACTTCCTTGACCTTGGATTTGGTAAATATCTCCTTGATCCCTAACTCAAAGGTTAAATGTGTGCTATAGGTTACTGGTTAAACGCCATTTTGAATTTGCTGAATTTTTGGACACACACCAGCCAGACCTGGCTTTTGTAACTGAAACTTTGGCAGATCAGTCCTCCGGCCCCCAGATGACAGTGGCAGCTCCATCCAGCTGTGCTATGTATAGATTGGATAGAGCCCATAAGAAGGGTGGCGGGATAGCGGATATTTACTGTGACTCCTTTACTGTCATGTTTACTTCAGCCCCGTCTTCTGACTATGAAGGCCTTTTGTTTAACTTTGAGCTAACCAAAAGACAATCCTTCAATGGTCTTCTTCTTTACCTTCCACTATGGCCAAGAGCCTCTCTTATTCAGGATATAGATTCTCTCTTGGAGTCCTCATTGTTTAAATCCGAGTTCACGCTACTAGGTGACTTAAATGTTCACCTGGAGAATCAGACGGATCCTGACAGAAGTTTTAGTTGATAGCCTGTCGGGGCTGAGACTCAAACAGCTGGCGGGTGGTCCCAATGCACTTAGCTGGACATACACTGGATGGCATGTTTTCAAATAATTCAGCCATGTTTAACCCAGCATTACTTCCTTTAACCTGGTCGGACCACAGTGCAGTCTTGTGGGAAAATTATGCTCTCTTGTAAAAGTCCTTCCACCAAGGTTTCAGGAAAACCAGCCGTGAGGTGCTTGGCAATTTGGTATTCAGCCCGGCTAAACACCGCTGTCAATAAACTGGCCCCTGCAAAACTCAAAATATCTGAGAGAAGTAAGCCGTCAGCACCCTGGTTTGGCGACTCACTTTGAGCCGCTAAGCAGGGATGCCACAGGCAGGAACGTATTTGTAGAAGAACCTATAACCCAATAGAAAAATATAAAGTCCTGATCGTGCAATACAAAAAACGTATTCTCACAGAAAAATCTGCCTTTTACATCAAAGCTATTTAATCAGCTTGTTGCTCTAACAAAGCTTTGTTTCAAACAGTTACCAAACTTTCTTCACCCGCCACCAGAAAATAGGCTATAGTCAGGATTTCTGTGATTCGTTAGCACAGTTCTTTCAGAATAAAGTCAAAATCATCTTCAGTAGATTCTTTTCGAACTCAGTTAAAAACTTGACTAGCAAGGACATCTGTCTCCGGGACAAAGATAGGATCCCCTTCACGGAATTTGAACACCTCTCCGAGGAACAAGTTAAACAGGCCATCCTAAGCACTAAATCAGGATCCCCCTTTTCAACCCGTGTCCCTCCCCCCCCCCCGATTTTGCAGTTGGCGCTTGACCTAGTGCCCACTCATTTAGTGAGGATTTTTAATGCCATGTTTCGGACAGGTATTTTCCCTAAACCGTGGAAGTCAGCGCCAATCCTCCCGCTGTTAAAGAAATCTAATTTGAGTGTGCGCGATCAAAACTGTTATCGACCTATATCGAGGCAGCCCTTTCCTGCCTAGCTTGTTGAAAAGGCCTTGAACTCGCAGCTGGCTGTTTTTCTGGACAACAACTATCTGTTAGACGGCATGCAATTTGGTTTTCGTAAATTCCACAGTAAAGAATCAGCACTAATAGTGGCTACAGAGGTAATCAAGGCATTTGTGGATAAGGGCGGCAATGCAGCGTTCATCACGGTCAATCATGACATTTTGATGGACCGGTTAGAATGCTTAGGTATTGAGGGTGCTGTCCTTTCACTACTGCGTTCATTTCTTACAGACCGCGTTCAATCTGTTTCCCTGGACAAATTTACATCTGAACCCTTCTCTTTAGCTTGCGTGGTCCCACAGGGCTTGTCGCTAAGCCCAACTCTTTTTAATCTTTAAGCCACATCTTTGGCATCTTTTGTGAAATCCTTTGGGTTGTTGTTAGTGTCCTACGCAGATGACACCCAGAGTGTGGTTTCTCTTTCTAGCAAGGGCCCAGACATGAGTGGCATCTTTCGAAACTGTATGAGCGCAGTGAGCCAATGGATGGACAACAACAGTCTTAAGTTAAACTCCTCGAAGACAGAAGTCATTCTATTTGGCAATAACACCTCTTTCTGGTCGCCTTCTTGGTGGCTAGCTGAATTAGGCTCTCTCCCAATTAAAAAAGTAAAAAACCTTGGTGTCCTAATCGATGACAGACTTGCTTTCAGGGAACAAGTCAATAAGGTGATTTCTTCTTCTTTTTACACCTTAAGCATCATCAGAAAATCGAGCAGTTGCTACCTTTTGACTTGCTGAAAATAGTCGTCATATCCCTTGTGTTATCCAGAGTGGGTTACTGTAATGGTTTGTACCAAAATCTTCACTGTATAAATTCCAGATCCTTCAGAACTCGGCTGCTCGGATGTTGTTGAGGGTCCCAGATTTAATTCTGCCTCACAGGCTATTAACAGCTTACATTGGTTGCCTGTGAGAAGCACATTGTCTTCAGGGCTCTGTGCATCGCATACAAAGCTCTCCATGGCTCAGGTCCAGCTTATTTGAGGGACAAATGTAGATGGTATGTGCCAGACAGGACTCTCTGCTCAAGCTCAGTCAGGAATGTGGTAGTCCCCTCTTACAAACTTTCCTCCTGCGGAGGTAGGAGCTTTGCTGTCTGAACTGCGCGGAACTGGAATCTGTTCTCCCTTGAATTGAAAACCGCTCTGTCCCCACTCCTGTTTGTTTCGAAAGTCTCTAAAAACCTGGCTTTTCAGTCAATAGAAACTGTAGCTGGTTACTAACTTCTGTCACTTAGCGCCAAGACTTCTCCCGGCATTTGTTTGCGATTTACAAAAACTCAAATCATCACAGTGAGCAAGGGATCTGCATATGGGCATACCCGAGGCTATTACAACAAACACAGAAACGGTAATGGGAGGATGCTTGCAACAAATGTAACCACTGGCAATCGCTTGGCTACATATGTGATGTTACAACTATTTGTTAAAACTAATAAACATTGGTTTATAAAAATATTTTTGCTGTTATTTTTCCTAAATATTCCTCTACACTTGCTTTTCCCTACTAAAACCTTACTACTGTAGGTGACTTTAATCGCTGGATGGATGTTGGTCATTATATAAAATCCTAATTAATCTTAAAAAAGATGACGGAGACTGAAATGTGTCATCATGTTCAAGGTAAAATGCTAGCTAGTCTCTGGATTTACTTTTTACCCCACAAGAAAATACCTTGCACATTTCCTCACTTCACCCTGTGGCTCAATCAAAAATCCACCTTTGGTATCAAAAAATATATCATTTGGATTATGAAACTGATTTCCATTTATGCAGGGCTTGATGGCCACATTCCCAAGACCAGTCATGAAATCAATCCCCATAACCTGAAAAGGGGTGGTTTTCTGAGAGAGTGGCTGTGTTTAAATAGATGAAGAGGAAGGAGACTTGAGCATGCGTGGAGACGTGACTCTGACCCCATTAAGAAAAGTCTAATTCCTAGGCATTGTAGGAACCCTAAAGTGCTCATTAATTGGGAAAGAGAACCTTCTTCGTTTAGCTTCTGCCTCATACCTCCAGAAGGAAGACTAAAAAATAATTTATGAACTTGGTAGTTATGATCCTAACAGCTCGTACGCCTGTTCTTACATCGGCAGTTAATCTTTGCACAATTGGAGCAATTCTCTCAAATTCCCTTCGATCCAAAGTGAGTTGGAATTTCCACCATCTTGAAGAATGTTCTAGCAGGCTGAGCATACTTGTTGTGCTACAGGCCTATCTCTCATCTGCTGGACCAATCCAAACATCTGGAACATACAGACTGATAGTGAGTCCGATAAAATTCTCAGTCACCATCAAGCTGGTGTTTTGGCCTCTCCATATTACTGAGTCTTTCTCTACAGCTATAATGGAAGATTTGCAGTTAATGGCATGATAGCAGTGTTAAGCCGATATAGTTTTAGACCTTTCTGTGGCTTTCAGCACCATCAACCACACAATAGTGAACTGGTAAAACCCAAGGCTCACATTTGGCAGTTTAAAATTCCGTGGATCCCATTGGTAAGTGGCGTCTGTAGCTTGCAGTGTTATCCCCCTGCTATTTAACTCTACATTCATCCTTTGCTCTTACTTTAAGCATGGAACGTCTTCCACACCTACACTGATGACTCCTAGCTCATTACTAAATCATTCCTTCTACTTCAGAGGTCAGGTGAGGTCTTCTCATACATGTCCTTAAAGGTAAAGAATGGAGGTCCACCAGTCATCTAATACAAAACCCCTGCAAAACAGACGTTTTGCAGGCGATCGCACCTCCCACTCTCTGGCCTGCCGTCTTAGGCCATTCAGCGCTTGGACTAAAGATTCAGAACCTGAGAGTTCTGACGGACCATAAACTGTTCTTGAGCGATCAGGTGTCTGCAAATTTAGCACACTCTTTTTATCACATGCATCTTTTAAAGAAAATCTTTAGGTACCCTAGTTTCTCACAGAAAGTTCACGCCATTGTGGTAATTTTTGCGTCTTGCCTAGAATTTGCCAAGAGGGCTTATTTATGTAATGTCCAGCTGTCTGTTGGTTAAATTGAAATCATTCCAAAATGCTTCTGTACACACTCCACTTGGTCTTGGTAAGGCAGTGCCATTTTGGAATGTAAAATCGTGCACTAGCTACCAGTGCCTTGTAAGGTAGGGGTAGCAAAAATGTGGAATGAACTTTCACTGCTGTTGAGAGAGTTAGAAAAAATGCAAAATGTAAACATTGCCTAGACATTCATCTTTTTCAGGAAGCCTGGCACAGTATCTATTATCATTCATTTGCATCCTTTCCTAACTTCCATCACCCGATAAACACTCATTAAGTGACATCTCTCCACACCAGGAAACCACATTACAGTGTATGTGTGTTCTATAAGTGACTTAACATTAAGAGAAAGAGCAGCCATGAGTCGTTGATTAAGGGAAGCAACTTTCAATAGGACCAACAGTTTAACACTAGAGTATGATTCATGCAGCTCTTAATTTCTATCAGTGATTAAAGCTGGTGGCGCCTGCACTCACTTTTGAAGTCTGACAGTAAACTTTCATTGTCAGACTTTAACCTACTGCTAGGAAAACAATGGCAAGGCGGGAAGGGAGAGATGGAAAAAAAACAGTAAAAGTGTGATGAAGAAGCATGCAGTGTTGGTAGAAGGAAGAGGCATGAGGTGAGGACTGTGCCATAAACCAGCACAAGAGCATGTTGCATGCATACTGCCCACAGGCCTGTCATCACCGCTCAAATAAATATAGGAGTTGGCACTAGAGCCCAGTCTCAGTAGAGTCCTATGTGGTTCTTTCCCAGTAGTGGTACCACAGTGGTGAGGTAGATGCATAGGTCTCGCGTGCCTTCCATTCACCATCTTACCACCTGGAGCACTGCAAGCCGTCAGCATAGGCACGCAGTCATTTTCCGAAGACCAATCTCTTGAGCCCAAGGGACAGCTGTTCACACAAGCTCCAGACACGCGTGCTCATCGAGATCCTGCCTGCTCACTTACCTGTGCGGCGTCAGCCTCCTGCTGCACTCACTGCAGATGCATGATGCTCAAGTCTGCCTCCAGTGGGCTACAACAAATCGATATAGGTGAGACTGAGCATGGCACTCTTGCGCCACATGGCAACTTTTGCCCATGACAGCATAGCAGCACCCTTGACCCATAAGCTGCTACTCTAACGGTGTCCTCCCCTAGATTGTGAGCTCTCTGCAGTGATGGTACCTTCTTATTGGCAACTCAGGGCCTCATTTAAAGCCCATTGCGCCGCTGATGCGTCACTTTTTGTGATGCACCGGCGACGCAATGTGCTTGCCCAAATTTACAAGGCCACATAGTCACCCTGTGTGACTTTTCATAACCTTGTAAATATGGGCCCCTTTCACGCATTTCTCTGCATGAAAGGGGGGTTCCATGGGTGTTGCTGTGGGGAACATCCACCTTTTACATTCCCAGATTTACAACGTTTTGTAAAGCTGGGAATGCGTCCGAATCCTACGCCTACCCCGGGGAGGCATAGGGGTGGTGAGGAGAAATTAAAGTATTTCTCCTCGTTTTTTTCCTCTTTCTATGCGTGCTGCATTCTGCACTCTTACGCCACCGGTAAACTTAGTCAATATCGCATTGCATAAAAAAAAAAAAAAAAAAAAAAAATTGACATTGTTTCACCTAACAAATAAAATGTTAATTGTCAGATTTCTTCATGTTGGATTTGTCAGTCTGCCATCCCTTTATTATAGTTTGTTTATTTCCAATGAATGCAGTCCTTTTCATTACGACTCTGTAGTTTATAGTTGTAGTGGCATGGTTTAGCTGACCTCTCGCCAGACCTTCTGACCAAGAGACATATGCAGGACTTTGTGTGCACTATCCAGTCTGTGGGCCAATTATCAGATTCCGGTTCATCCATTGTAGCAGATTTTACAAGCACGAAACAAAATCCTACACTCTTCGGACACCATTTCATCAAAATTATTGGGGAGCCGAACTCTCATTGCATGCTGTTTGAACCCCTCAGTGATGTCACGGAAAGTGTTAACACGCAACTTTTGGCCTGCGGAACTCCTACGAAGGGGATGAAAAAACCACAATATATAAAAATCCAATAATGTGACACTCATATAAAAGCAAATAAAAGGTGGTCATAGTAATTACAAACGGGGGGCGTCGCAGTTGCAACCTCTAGTCACCCGTAAGCGACACTTCTGCTAACAGCTACCATGCCACAGGATTCTTAGTCATCCGTTTCTTGATGGTTCCTCGGTGACCTGCAGGTGGCAAAGGACTAAAATGCTTACGACTCATTTGATTTCTTATTTGATAGTTGAAAACCACAGATGTTGCTCTATGAATCATAGGGACTAAACTGCACCCCCTAGGATCACCTAAGTGAGGTTCATCGTTACCTCTACAAGGTGGCCTTTAGGATCGGTGTGAAAGATATAGCAGGGATTGTCTCTTGAAGGGAAAGGACCTGTTCTCCCTCTGTTAGAAGTAAATGGCCCATCGCAATGTTGTTGACCTGAATCAGAGGGTTTGGGGTAGGGATGGCTACGGTTGAGCATTCCTCTTGCATGTGTTAATGGCAAGCGTGCCCAACTTCCGGAGTCAGAATCTCTGCGGGGCAAGTAGTTGAGAGCACAACCTGATGTGGTACAATATACACAATAGAAAAATCAAGTCTTATTACCCAAGGAATCAGGAATTTAAAGAACCTTTTTTTTATCCCCTGTAGTTAGGGAAACAAAAGGTTAGCAAACAAGCGGTAACTAAACTATCATACCAGGGCACAGCAGAGCACTCCAGCCCACGGTCTGGGCCTGTTGGCGAGCAAACTGCATCTTAGAGAAGGCAGTGGTGTGCTGTATGGTTTGGTAGATGGAATGTAGGGGATAGGGCTTGAGGCCCTAGAGTGCCAGTTGAAGGGATGCACAGCGGTTTCAGATGAGATGGCAGCAACTGGGACCAAGGCCTGAGAGACAAGGCAGCACAGTGAGATTTAGCAGCATAAGGGGGCACAATGGTGCTGTATTCGGGTAGGTTTTGTGAGGTGTCCTACAAATACTACTCTGTCATATCTATATCTCTGTGTCTTGGGGCTGCTGCTAAGGATGGATGGACTGTTTCTCTTTGGAAAGGAAGGAAAGAGGCTTACCTCTGAGTTCTTCTTGGTGGCACTGAAAGAGAATTTGAACGTTCTTACAGTCTTTGGATGAGCTGCAGCCGGGGGTTGGCTAGTATACACAGCAGCACAGGCTGATCAGGGAAGCTGGCAGTAGCAGTCGTGCCACTGCTGTCCCTGGCCGGTTCTTTTGTATACTGGTTTCTGACTGCCAGCACAAAGTTGGCCTCAAAGCCCGCAGAGGAACAAAGTAGAAATGTATCCATTTGACCTCATGCCACTAGGCTTAGGTGTCTATATGCTTGCATATCACTGGGAGAGCCAGTCCCTATAGAAGGCAGGTTAATCATGCCAATATCCCCAAAATCACAGAAGGGAACAATGCACCTTCAGGTAGAGTGTCCTTGGACCTTCTGATGATGTCAAATGACATCGACAACCAATGAGTGGTGGGTGCTTGTTTATTTTTCATGTCCATGTCCTGTGCAGTGATTAAAACTGCATCAAAGCAATGGTGGTCCCATGCATGTGTGTGGGTTGGCTCCCCCATCTAATGACAGTTCTGCTGACAAGAGGAGTAATGATCAGGTTTCCTATTGATTGCTCTGGAGGTGGCATGTGCCATCATTCCCTGCCATCTCACATGCCTAATCAGGGACAAAACTATGGTACCCCCAGGGGGCCATTGAGTTTTCCATAATAGCAGAGAACTACTGGAAGAAATGCAGGGAAATGCCACCGTGCCCCCTAAGAAATCCCTATGAAGTTTCTAAGGGCCACCTCTTATAGGTCAAATAGTTACACTTTCTAGCTATGGCTAACTGCATTAAGGAACTAGAAAATAGATTAAATTGCAATTGGAATGTAGTCTCATAATTGTATTCAGGTATTGTTGAGGATTTTACACCTACTAATCTGGTTTAGGTACATTGGGCATGACCATCACTTTGAGCAATTACTTAATTTTTTTTAATACACTGAAGGACTGGTAGCCACAAATGTATCCTGCACTAACATTAGGTTGCTGAATCGGTCTTGCTCAGCCGTGGGGACGCCTAGACACCCATGACCTCTTCTCCAATTCCCCCTGCCACGGGGGGGGGGAGGAGGATGAGGAGGAGGAGGATGAGGAGGAGGAGGAGGAGGATGATGATGATGATGATCCGGGCCGTCATATAGTCCAAGTCCATATCGATTTTGTCCATCACTTTACAGCATCCATCAGGGCAAACATTTGGACCTTTTCAACCACAGTGCATACCAATATCTAGACAAACCACAACTCTGCTCGTATCCGTGCTCCGAGATCTAAGCACCTCCAAGTAATGTCCGGTCCTAACAATTTTGCAAAGTGGAAAGATCCACTTGTCCCTCAGAGATTTATACATCGGACAAAAGAATAGGAGGTGGATGATGGACTCAGCACTTGCATTACAGGCGGGACATTGATCATCGTTCTCTAAATCCTTCCTCCATTTTTTTACAAAAAGTTTTAAGGGGTAGTGTTTTGTAACGGAACTGGAAAAACAGCTTCCGGGCCAAGGGAGGGACAATTTCATCCAATGTGTCATCAAAACGAGGAACGCATTTAAAATTGAGGAAATTAGTGGTCAAACTGCCCTCGGCGTCAAGTGCAGTTTGCAGAAGTGTTATTTCCCAAAACCTTTCCTTTAGCTGGGGTCTCGATATGGAGTTCATGCTTCCAGGGTCAGACCAAAACCCCGACATTCCTAGCCTCCCTAGAAGCACCTTTAGGGCTCTAAACCAAGGGATTGTTATAATAGAGGGCATTTTCATGAGCTCTAAAAGTGGCTTCCGGTAGGGGCAGAGCTCTTCCACGGTCCACAATCTATACCAAAACATCAGGAGCTTATAGCTGATCTTGTGGGCCAGCTGTCTGTGTGCTAAATCAAGGCAAAGGGGCATCAGTGGTGTGCTTGCAGGAAGATCTGTCAGGGATCTGAGAAAGCGATTTTCTACTAGTGAAAGGGGATTAGTTGAGCCTGTGCCCCATAAAGTGCGCCCCCTAAGATTTTTGTGTTGTAGATTTCGAGGGCTGGCGCTAGCTGCCTTGAAAATGTATTTCTATGTATTTTGGCCAAGTTTGCGGTCTGGGTGTATGAGTTGCATCTTCACCTTTTAGGGGCTTATTTACAAGCTCCTTACGCCGCCGGTACGTCACTTTTTTCCATATTTAAAGTGATGGACTGGCGGTGCAAGGGGCTTGTAAATAAGCTCCATAGTTTGGGAATACCTCCACTACCTATCTTGACAAACCTCTTCCCTGAGGACAAAAAAACATCTGAAAGAGGAGACCGGGAAGGATAGCCGTGTCCAATGCCTTAGATCTGGCTTGCACTGTCAGCTCTGAGATAACCTATTCATCGCTCAAACACACAACTGCCCACTTCTCCATCAATTTCAACTGCTCTTTAATTCGTATTCAGCAGCCCCCAAGCCACAACCCCAAATGTCATGCAGGAATTCCTAAAACTGACACTCTATCTTCAGAGCAAGACCAACATGATATTGGGTGACTTTATGGGTTGCTAGGCCTAGATGAAAACGTGCAACTGCCTTCGTCAAGAACATGTAAACTTGGCTACTAGCACAAAGACGCCTGCCACACAGCGGGGAAAAATGTTCACCATCATCATTGGACCTCACATTAAGTGGTACGGCTGCAGACGTGGTCAGACTGCTACTTCACTTACCAGTTTTACCGTATCCAAACACGCCAGATTCAAC
Organism: Calotriton arnoldi; assembly: GCA_963921515.1. Classification (NCBI taxonomy): domain Eukaryota; kingdom Metazoa; phylum Chordata; class Amphibia; order Caudata; family Salamandridae; genus Calotriton; species Calotriton arnoldi. The sequence continues at coordinate 1,059,628 of CAWUFW010001537.1, forward strand.
TTTAACATCTCCTCAAGCCTTTACAGACATTTCAAAAATATTCCTGCAGGTTTGTTTGAGAATATGTACAGCAATGTAAACGTGTTGCATCCTATCTCAACTGACCACCATCCCTGTTGAAGAACTCTACCTCAACATGTCTGCTGCCTTAGATATTCATGGACCTGGTAAATCTCACAAACAAAGGCATTAAAGCACTCAGCAAGTGATTGAACAGATACGTTTATGAACTGAAATGCCACAGCCTTAACTTACAACACTTATGGTGCAAACTTAAGTCCAACGATGACAACATTTACTACAAGATGCATAGAAAAGTGTACCACATGGCAGTCAGAGGAGCCAAAAAGACCTACCTCAAAAATGTATTAATAGGGCACCAATCAAAAGACAGGAGAGATTTAATGTCTGTCAAGCTGGTTATCTCTGATCTTCTGAAAAGCAGTCCATAAGCATTTGAAAAACACTGGGAACACCTACTGAGTTAATCAACTCCAAATTTTCCAGCACGCTAGATCCATCTCCATACCAATCCACCCACCTGTCACCAAGATGCTTAGCCTGGCTGCCATGATAAGTATTCAGTTCGCATATTGAACCTGTGTTCAGCCACATGCCTTAAACAGCCCCCCCTTTTCGTCCATCAGACCTACAAATAAGCTAAATGCCACCCTCCAGTTAGGAGTTGTGACCGACCATTAAAACCATGGTATCATCCCACTTTTGAAAATAGAAATGCAGATCCCAAGATCCCAGCTAATTACAGGCCCAACAATGACTTTATTTCCTCATCAAGCTCTTCGAAAAGGAGGTGATGAGGCAGCTTCAACACTATGTGGAACTAAAGCATTGCCCGCAACCACCACCATTCTGGGTTTACTCCTGAGGGTTGCACCACAGCCAATATTAGGGAGATTCTGGTCCTCAGTGGAAAGAGTTCTCAGACTCCTCAACCTATGTTCAGCTAATGACCCTGTTGATCATTCAATTTTACTGGACAGGCTAGAAAAATAGACGGAAGTAACGGGCAAAGCTCTATGCTGGGTCAAATATTTATCTCCAGCTGCAGTGAAAAGCCAGGATGAGCGCAGTGGAATCTTCTGTCATCCTGCAGAGTGCACCAAGGATTGTCTCTATCCTGAGTCTTGTTCAGCATTTAAACATGCTCCTGGAACAGGTTTTCAAGCAGTAGCAAGTACACTTTCAAATGTACACAGATGACCACCAAACCCATCTCTGGCTAGGCGACAAGCCAAATGACACAACTAACACCACCTTCTGAGAGTACCCCATTCTCTGCTGCAGGAAGGTGAACTTCCTCAACATGAACAGGAGCAAGACTGAGATAACTGGAATGAGAGAAAGCGACTTCATCTGAGTACCCTTTGATTTGTCATAAGGTCTTAGATCCCGCAAGCTGGGAATGCTGTTTGATTCAGAACTGTTGCTCGTGCCACAAGTCAGTGCAGTAGTCAAAGGGGCCACCTCTAGCTTTCCCTACTCTATAAAATGCTCCCATTACTCCAAACTTACCCTCAGGTGAAAATGACCAAAGCCATTGTTACATCCCTGCTGGACTATTGGAACATCCTTTAAACTGGCCTCTCAAACTCATTACCAGGCAACAAAAACAGGTAGCCAGAATGTGCCTACGTCTACATATGCAGGACCACATTAAACCTGCTCTGAAAATATTTCCACTGGTTGCTAGTCAAAGCCAGGATCAAATTCAAAGTTCTTTGCTCTGTCCACAGAGTGTTTTGGTGCAAAGCACAGAGGTAGTCGGTCCCTGGGAGTACACAGTTCTAGACCGCGGAATACCGTAAACTCCTCCACCCGTTGTCACTTGTAAACCCATTCCCATGATTAAAAAAAAAAGAAAGCTGTGTGTTTCCAACTGTTCCCTTACTTCCGACAGACCATCTTGGCTGTCAAGGACTGTCATCGCAGAACCTCAGCTATGGGAACCTACTTTACCTGACGGGATGCGTCCCCCCCCACCCCCTCACCTTTTTTTCTTCAGATTGGATAGTATTTTATTCCACTTTTGGCTCTGAAGTAACTGAAAAGTTATATGAAGCACATTATAAAATTCCCAAACACATACACAAGCCACAATTGGCTTTCATGCGAGAGTCTGTGAATGTCATCCTTGACGGCTGTGCTTTACTTGGCTCATCCTCTTCTTCATCCTGGATTGTAATTACGGTACATGCTGGCAAATTAACTTAGGAGGCTTTACAATCTCTCAAGGTCGCTTCAAGGGGCTCTGATGTTAGCAGCGAGCTGTCTTCTTGTAAGGTCTGGTTTTGATTAATAACCCATCTTCTGCTCTGAGGCAGAAGGATGAGAAGTGAACTCCAGGGGAATAATTAACCCTGCAAAGGCTGGAGTTTGTTATGACTAGCAAGCATCACCATTAATCAAAACACGTTAAAGCCCATTAGAAAGCAGGACCAATCTAAATCTGTAGCCGGTGTCGTGGCACTACACTTCCCTCTAAATTGTGTGTGTAATGTATCTAAACAATATTAGATGGTGCTGTGAATTCGAAATAAGAGCTGGGGAGGGTTCTTACTTCTTACGAACAGTGAGGGTAAGGGACCTGAGCTTCATAAACTATGTTATATTGATTTGTATAGCGCAATAATCACCCGAGAGGGTATCCATGCGCTTGGGCAGGTGTGAGGTCTCCAAGGTGCTTATTCGAAGGGTCAGATCTTCAGCTTCTTGCGGAACTGAGGAAGTGAGGAGGAGGGTCTGGTGTTTTGAGGGAGGTCGTTCCATGTCTTGGGCGCAATGTGGGAGAATGAGAGACCTATATAACTATAACTGTGTCCCAAAGGGAACGCTTAACAGATGTGTGTCCAAACATATCACCTTAGATGTTCGGTCGCGTGCCATATTGTTTGTTACCATTATAGTGCCCCCGCTGACTGTACTGAAAACGAAGGATGCATAGAAACATTCCATAATCTGAATGGGTATGTAGCAATTGAGTAAAGGCGAATGGTCCACACAGTCCAAAATTAGGCGTCTAATGTTCTATTTCTGAACTACAGCTGTGTGGAACCACCCTGAATGATTCATCATCAATGGTGGGCCCTTGGCTGTGTGTGGACTGACTCCCCCACCTCACAATGTTGCAGAAGACAAGAGGAGTAGTGACCCGATCTCCCACCCATGGCTATGGAGGGCTTGCTGGCTTCATGGGGGTGGCATTGTCCGTGTGACACGTGCTATGTAGAATAACCCTTACTGATTATCTGTGGTGGACCCTTGGCTGTGTGGGCAGTGGCTTAACATAAGCCCCAGCAGTGCGGGGGGCCACCAAGCTCCAGGGTGCCCCATCAGCAAAAGTGGTAGGTGGTGGCCCTGGTAGGGTGGGTCCTCGTAGTTTGCAGGGGGGGGGGCTCTCTTCAAGTTTCATCACGCCTCTGTTTGTGATCTGACTCCCCCACTTCACGATGTTGCAGAAGACACGAGGAGTAGTGATCTGATCTGCCAACCATTGCTATGGAGGGGGCTGCTGACATCACGAGGATGGCGTCGCCCACTGTGATGAACAAGAAGAACTACCCTGGCTGACAGATTATTACCAGCAGTGAAATCTTAGTCTGTATTTGAATGATTAAAACAGCTTTATAATATACCACTTCACTTGTGACTTACCTCTGATGGAATCATTCCATGCCACGACCCCTACATAAACCCGGTAAGGAATTGTCTCAACATATCCACTTCTCCCAAGTGATTTCTGCAGTGCATTTCATATGCGGATTTCACAGAACCAGGATACAAGAGGTGTGACGCAAACAGCGTTTCAACGCAGGGATTTCCTCAATCGCTCTCACCCATCGGTTTCGTACTGTTTCAGTTCGTATGTCTGAAACCAGCGAGGTGCTTACCTCTTGAGTTTAGATTACCTATGATGCCCTTCTCAATTTGGGTATCTTGTGCACAGACTGAAACAATACAGAAAGTATACCCTTTTATTGTTCATATTTGTAACCTTTTTATCCACTTTCAATTTCTAAGAACTCCAATATATCAATGTAGATTGATCCACAAAGTAGCATCTGTCCTACTCAGCAGCATCTGGAAACCAACACCTAAAAGAGATCGCTAAGCTACAACCCTCGTATCCAGTGGAGCGGTTGGCTGCTAGTAGATCCCACCCACCCCCCCCCCAGCCCCACTCACACCCTAAGCAGTCCTATTACTTTCGAACAGTATCCCTATAGATGGATAAGAGTCTGTTCTCGGGTGTTATCTTTACTGAATGAATGGACCTCTCTTATGCAGTAAACCTGTGAAGCTGTATTGGGCATTATCTACCACTCTCTGTGGGGCTGTTGGTCTTCAGCCCAATTAAATAAACCAGACACTCTGCATATCCTGCATTTAACCCCAACATGCCTCTATATAAGAATGGCCCCTGTTCCCTAGAATTTATTCTATATCTTAATGTTCTTTGCGTCATCCGCAATTTTGTGCAGCTGTGCTTTAAAAAACGTAAATTGAAAATACTCGATGGCAAGTGTTCTTTTTTTTTTCTCACCTATTCTCAGATCTCATTCCCGTCTTCCTTCCATTTTGTACCTCTTCTTATGTGTCTCCATATTTCACCTGTTATTTTCAAGGGGATGCAAGCACCTGAAAATGTCTACCGTGCTTTCTCTGCTTGAAAACTCATCTTCACTTAGCTATAAAAATTCAGTGATTATAGCTATCACAACATATATTATAATTTAGGATATGGAGGAAGGAAGTGTGCATACATCGTGTTTTATTCCATCTAGCAGCACAGAAAGAAATCGGAGAAAAAATCGAAACAATTATGGAAGAATCTGTGAGCTTTTGAAAAATTGTCAATTTAGTAATGGTTTGCAAGCACCGGGGTCCCTCATATCTAGCCTGGTCATGGTGCACGTTTGTGGCTTACTTTTAGCTTGCCTTAATAATCTTGAGGCAAGTTCGATAGGAGCACAGTAGTTTTGTGTTGCAATCACCGCTCACCATTTTTAGTGAGTGGTTAATGATCCCACTTCAATGCTGATGTGGGAAGGCGGACTACTGATGCCGCCTTGAGTTTCAGACACTTACAAACCTTCGCTCACACATGGTCCTGCCGTTTAAAGCGCACAATGTCTGTTTCCAAGGACACAAAAGCAACACTTATCAGGGGGAGTCCACTTTGTAGAGGAGTTTTATTCTATCCTCATTCCCAAGTTAGACCATTTACCCCTTTCAAGAGGATTTGCCGATAGATTCTGCTCTCATGCAAGCACCAGGGACCCCATAAAGATACAGGGCTTGTGTATACTTTTGGAATAGAGTTTCCAGGATTGCCATACACCACCCCCACATTTGTTAGTCTTTTCAGATTGTTACCCTGACAATGGAACATTTTCCTGTGAAAAGATGTGTGATTTTTACAAAGCGACTGCTATTCCTTGTGAGAAGCTACCAGTGCTTAATTTGGTTGCCGGTGGGGGTCTCTGGCCCAGCACCTATTTTTTGTCATCGGACATTTACCAAGAGCATGAGGGAAAAACACAAAGGGGGAGGGAGAGAAAGTGAAAGTCGGGAAAACCATCTCAAAGGGAGAAAGCAGGAACCTGCAAGAGTGAGAACTGGGCAGGGAGTGTCTGGTGGTGGAGTAAAGGGGCCTGAGGAGAATTCAAGACTACCAGCCTTGGTATTCGGGCCTCCAACATTTAATAGTGCCAGCCATTGGCTTCTACCACAGTCCTCTTTCACATTGCAACAGCTAATTTCTGGAGATTAGATTTTTGGCTCACCTGTAACCCCATGCCTTCCACACTTCTATTGCAATTGTACGACTGTGCATGGCCACCTCAAACAACACTTAGGCTGTCACTCCTTCAAAGACTTGCAGAATGGACTCCTGCTAGCTTCACATGGGTTGCCAACAACATTTCACTGGCTAAGGTCCCTGGAAAGATGACCTCCCAATTGCTGAAACATTTGGAAGTCCATTATATCCTTCTTTCTGTTCTCCAGACTATCGAACAAAGAGAGAACTTGTGTTTCTTCTTTGTAAAGTGCCCTGATTCTTTTTGACATCTAAGAAGTGCTTAATTTGTTTACAAAAAAAAAAGTATTGCCAGGTCTCTTCTCAGGAGAGTACTGCAGTTTGCACCACCCATTGCCCCTGCCAGCATTGCCAATGACAGTACCAACACAATTACTAACAAATGCACTCCAGCAAGTGCGACAGTTCAGACTATTTCAGGCCACCCAAAGCTATGAGAAAGGCATGGGCGGAAGGTATTTATTTTTTATTATATATTGAATATTAAACACTGTTGTGCTTATCTTAACATTAGACAGACAGTGTCGCCATGTGGTGGCATGTCATGCGTGCCGGTGTTGAGAATTAAGTGCTGATGCTCATGCATCAGAAACCACAGGCTCAAATTAAGCACTGCATCTGAGCAGCTTCTGAGAACGCCAAAAACGAAACTAATGTAGATGACCAAAAAACGACGGACTGGAATATAGTGCAGAATAATTGCCAATGGCCGAGCTTAATTCAAGCAATTCATCATCCACTCTTTGTTTTCTCAGATTCCAGAAGTGCGATGGGTATGCCAAGAACTGCATTCCCTGCGTGTTCCCCCATAGGACTCAAACTGCACCTCCCTTGATGATGCTGGATAAGCATAAAGCATGCCTGGGATAGCTCATGTCCTTTTGCAGATGGATGTGGCCCGGTTGTTTGGTCTGGACGGTCCCTGTTGAAGCAGGATCAAACTGAGTTGAATGTGGTTGGTCCAAGTCTCTAGTGGCAAAGTGACCAAAAAAATTCCTAGTGACTTATAAATGAATATACGCATTTCATCCAGCGCTCTTTTTTTTTTATCTCACACTGGTCCATACATTCATGCCTCCTTGGGTTGTCTCTGTGAAAGAGTAGTTGCCAGATTCTCTCACCTGGGTTACCTCCAACTCCGGAAGATTTGCCAAATTTGCTGATAATTAAGAACAGCAGCTGGCATGTGAGGTTCCCCAGTGGCCGGTTCTTTTTTTAGGTCTCGCATAGGCAGCGCATGCGCTGCCTCTACGAGGCATCAAGTAATCAGTATTACTACTGAAACTCCACCCATTGCTGTTCTTATCTTGCTCATTATTGGCTGGTGGTCCGATACATCACTTCCTTTTTCTTCTGTTTCTGGAGGAAGCAGCATGGACCAACTACAGTTAACTTACGCTGCTGGCTGTTATCTTTTTGTTTAGGGACTACTTTTTTTCTTTGCTGCTCGCATTTCCACATCTGGCAGCTTCCTGCCCTTACCCAAGGCTGTTTATTTATTTACATTTAATTTATTCATAATTAAATCACACTTAAATGATGCAGCCCACGCCGAGGCTCGAACCCTGTTTTCCTGTTCCAAAGTCGGCAGCGTTATATGTTGAGCCACCTCCTCGCACCGTTTGTTTCACTTGGTTTCAGATGCCACATTTGCCAGTTTCAACCGTGTTTTTTTTAATTGTATCTGTCTCCCCCTCCACGTGTATTATTTTTTTAATTTGTGTCTCCCCACCCTCCCTCCGAGATTGCTGTTTATTTTTAAATAATTAAATAATGCAGCCCACGCCGAGGCTCGAAACCTGTTCTCCAGCTCCAAAGTCAGCAGCGCGCGCAGCCTGCCATCTGTTTTCCGTCAGGTTACAAGGCTGTGTACCTTGTTTGCTGTGAACCTTGACGTACTTCGTGCGTACGTTCACTCATCTCATTTTCATTAGAACCATTCCCGACACCCCCCTTAAAGCACACTACTCTGACCCGGTGTCACATTACACATTAGCGCCACTTTACAGAGTTAGCCAATGAAGTGCTACTTTCGTTTTCTCGTCTTTCTTGTTTTATTTTTGCAGTTTTGTATATAGCGTGAGATCGACCAAAGGTACTGGAGAGCTTTACATAAGCACTAGCTATGTTACACAATGACACATTCATTTTTGGTAGGCACGGGGAGATTAAGTGTTTTGGCCAGAATCACAGGATGCAGAGCCGACGCCGAGACGCGAACCTGGTTTCCCTGCTACAAAGTCGCAGCTAGGGTGTTGCGTCACATACCGTCTATCTAACCAGTTGATGCCCAGGGTTATATCCGTGCGTTGCATAACAATTACGGGCAGTGCGACAAAGCATCACTCCAACATGGGGCTGGTGTGCTAAATTAGTGGGTGAATGAACCTGCTGTGGTGACTGTGTGTAACATGCAGTACACTGTCTCATTTTTCTTTGTATCCTCCTTCCTGTTCTCCTATTCTCTCACTCTCCCTCCCATCTTCCCCGGTCTCTAACTTTCTCTCTTTATATCGCATGCAGTATCTCCTGCCTCGCTCTGTCTCCATCTTTCTCTCTTTGATCTCCTCTTTTCTCCTGCTGCAGTGCCGAAGCTTGTTGTGGGAGGGCAGCTGACTAGTTTGTGGTGTGGCAATCACGACGCTCGCAGCGCTGCCTGAGTGCTTGCAACGGCCGCCAGCCGTGTTCGGCTCAGCTGTTAAAAATCAGTGTTACAATCAATGTGACCCCCCCAACACGAATTCAATTGCCCCCGAGGCGGAGTGTGCAGTTGCAGCGGCCAGGACTCTGCAGGACTCAGGAGGCGGCGGCAAACAAACTCTCAATCGCCCGGTGGCTGGCACTGCAAGGTTGGAGTACGTTTATTGAAACTATAGTGTGCAGTGCACTTGCCGGCTTTCCTTCTGTCTCGGCTTATCTCTAACTGACATTCTGGAAGATATGTATTTTTCTCAGAAGTGGGGTGTGCAGGGCGTACTCACTGCATGCCTGAGACTGCACATGCGACAGCTCTTCAGGAAAGCGAGTGCAGACAGACGTGCACAGCGCCGCACCGAGAGACCTCTTGGCACATGGCCATGCGCTGACATCAAGCTCCTATAATGTGTAAACTCCAAGGCGGACATCAGCACTTTTACTGATCCAAGCACTGGAAATATGACTGCTTTCTATCACACTTTTGTATTCTGTTTCCTAGCATTTGAACTTCCAATTTCTTTCTTGTCTCCAGTCTTCCAACCTGCGTTGCTCTCTTAGGGCTATTTAAAAGCCCGGTCAGTCTCTAGCGCCTGCCAGTTGTCTTAGGTGACACACAGCTTCCAGCTTATTACGACTTTCTCTCGACTCCAGCTTCCCCCATCACTTTTTGTTCGCCGCTCTAACACTGAAATGGTGTTTGAGGAGTGAGCACCTTTTAGCTTACCTAAAAGAGTACACAGAGAGCCGAGAATTACTGTCCTGAAGCTTCAGAATGCTGCATTCTGCCGAGGCCCAGAGTTATTGTGCCTTCTGTAACTCGTGGCAGAAAGGAAATACTCTTTTATATGGAGGTAAATTAGATAGGGAAAAGCTGAGAGGAAGAGAAATATTGGGTAGAGGGAGGTGGGTACTGGCACTAGTGAGCGATAAAAATAAATATGGTTTTGTATCTGGTTTGTTGCCTGGTCTTTCCAGCTCTAAGGCTAATCTAAGGACACGGGTGCAAATCCTGCAGCTGCCAGTACAGTTCAGCCTTTAATTCTTCTGCTGTGGATAAAATTAGTCCAATTGAATAAAGCAACATTTAAATGTATTAATGGTATAAAAGTACAGTTCAGTTTGGTTTGTGATCTTGTACTGATATCTGCGTGCCCACGATGCTGCTGTGAGTTCACTTCTCTCTGGGCTGGCTTAGCTGTGTGCGTGTGCTCACCTGCGTTTGAATTTCACAGCAAGGGGTCCCACTTGACCAAACATATTAAATTCTACACAGATCACTTCATCTCCCTATGCCTAAAATTACAAATATGTGTAACTTGAAGAGCTGTTCTTGTATTTCCGCATTCACCTCTGGTCCCTGTAAGCGTCTGGCACTTAAGCGCTAATGCCCCGGTTTGTTAGTGCTTAGAGAGTTTCTACTATATGTGCTCAGGATAGAAATAAAATTAAGTTTTTAAAATTTCTTTATACATTTATTTATTCACTGTACTTGTAGAGGGCAACATTCATCCCAGAGGGATATCATGGCGCGAAAATACATAAGCCCTCCTTAGCAATGGTTGGAGCTTGAAAGGTAGCTTTCATGGGTTGAGGTGCTATTGCAGAGATCTGCAGACTCCTGTGGGCTAGAGGTTAGAATATCAAATCTCAGAGTGTGGTGTGCGTGATATTACATCTGTTCAATTGACCATTTGCTCTTCTCAGACTGCCAGCCCTTTGAGTGACTCCAGCCTTAGGGGAACATGTGGGTTGTTGTAGCCCACACTTATGCTTCTCTCTCTAGCATGGACCTAAGCAGCTCAGCTGTCAAGTTTTAAACCCTGTAAGCCTTCTCTGGGTCAGCTGCTAGCATATGGACCATCACCGAAGAGTTCAGAATTTGCCGTCATACCACTCTTTCAAAAAGGGATGAAACGATCGCTCATAAAACAAATCCTGTGGTACGAGCTCACATTTGTGGCCTTTCAAACAAACCAAACCGTTCTAGTCTGGTAAAATTGCTGAAAATTTATCAAACCAGATTTCAGGCCCAGCAGATGCTTCTGCACTCCTCAGAGAGGAATGAATGCCCATAAACTGTAATCTGTGACAACATATTATCTTCAATGAGAGCTATCCATAAATTGCAAATTGCACATACAAAATCTATGGGATTAGTCAATATTAAGCAGCAATGGATTATTTCATGAAAGAGAAACTATGTAAAATTTGAGTCCGTGGGCCTGCAAGCACTCAAACCCACCCAGTCAATTAACCCACAACGTCTCGAAGAATTACAAGTGCCGCAGATTAGACGCCGGCGAGCCAACAAATTAACAGGGAGAGCCAGAGCCGAGCCAAGGTTCTGGCTTGGAACATAGAGCCCTGAAAATATTTGCTATGTAAATCATACAGCAAACATCATGTAAAAATATGTCTCTTCAAAATTTAAAAAAGTGTATTTCTTTAAAATGTGGAGGCTTTGACGTTAATACTGCACGTTTTAGCGCTGAACTGAGAAGTACTTATTAAAAGTGATAGTTTTATTCAACTGGTAGCCTGAACTCACATATTTGAAAGTGCTTTCATACGCAAAAATGAAGAAAAGAGTTTTGGTGAAATAAAATATTTCCTTCAGATCACACAGTGTAAGCGGGGAAGCCACGATATATACAGGGTTTCTGTTTTCACGTTGTTCAAACCAGCAGAAACTGGGCATTTATTTGTCTTTCCTCAAGGCTTTGTTTTGACCTCTTGGTGCATTTTTCTGCAGTTTTTAAAATATAGTGCGAACTGAACCCGAAGGTATTGGACCACTTTATTTACATAATATGTGCTAGCTACATTTCACAGGGTCACATGCTTTGTTTATAGGCACAGGGCAATCAAGTGATTTCCCCAGAATCACAGGATGTTGTTGAGCCGACGCTGAGACTTGAACCTTCCACAGTCAACCAGTCTGACCTTAACACCAGATCTTGGGGATGGGGACTAGGGAGGCAGGCAGAAGCCACATTAAAGCTAGGTTCGTTATGGGATTGAGGTTCCAACAGGACCTCGAGCTGAGCCAGACTTCAGGCTCATGCCTGGCTCGAGCTTTCAGTAGCTCACCCACCTCTACCACAGATAAGTCTTATAAAGGTTTAGGGGATGCCTAGAAGGAGCCTATATCTCAGCCAACACAATTTTCACCCAAGCATCACACACTATTTGGAAATTTGTAGCTAAAATTGACCCATTGCAGCGGGTCACATTTGAGTTGCTGGTCGCAGTGTTGTGTGGTAAAAGGTATTACTGAGGAGGAACCTTTCCACATGCACTGTTAGTATGTGTTAAAACATCAAAATAGGGGGCGTGGCCAAGATGGCGACCTAGACGGACGCGAGACCCGGAGGCTCCCCGTAACGAACTCCTTCTCCCAGCCAATTCGTGCACAATAGTCCCCAAAACAGCACGATTTTGGCGATAAGCAGCGAGGGAGTTCTGTGCTCTCTCGGGGGGTAACTCCGGCAGCGCTACATCCCTGAAGGACGCCGATTCCGCGCACAGAGCCGCGAAATGGCGCCCAAGCAGAGCGGACACTGACAACAACTCGGCTGCGTCTCCAACTGCAGCGACGTCGGTGTTTTCAGGACGGCCAGTTGCCTGCTGCCTCGACTACCGTGAGTGTGCGGCGACGGAGGAGGGGAGGCGCATCGGAGGCATCTCCGGCAGAGCTAGCCGCTCATCTGGGAGGGCCGACCGAGGCTCCCAGACGGCGGGACAAATTGAGGCCGAGGCTGCTGGGCCTGGGCGGGCGTGGGCGGACGTCATTCCCCCTCGCAGCAAGGCGGGAGGCCCACAATACACAGCCTAGGTGGGGCACAACTGAGAGCACCGCTGGGCTACGGACACAGACAAGCCCCGTGGCCGGCGGACACTAACAGCGCATCACTCGCGACCTGGGCCCAGCCTGGGGAAAGGAGGCGAGACGAGCACAGGAGGCCGTCCAGCGTCTAACAGCCGTCGGGGCTTGCAGGCCGTTTGGGGGCGCGGGGTAAGTGCCCTCACCCCTGATAGCGCCCCCTTCCAGACAGCACAGCGTGGAAGAACCGGGGCCGACGGCACCGGAGCACCCCAGGGGGCGCCCAACTCGGTGGCGTCAGAGACATAGCCACGGAGGGCATCACAGCGCCTGAGTCCCAGAGCAGCCCGGCGGGGCACAGGAGAAGCCATCAGGGGGCGACGAAAGGGCCCTCATCCGAGAAAGCCAGGGGGGGCGACACCCACCGCTACAGAGGACGGCCAACCTGCTACGGCCCACCCCGAGAGGCACTAAATTGAGGGTGATTGGGCCTGCCCCAGGGTCTCCACGACGAGTGGAGTGGGAGACCCCTGGAAACCCGCTCACAGGCGGCTTGGGGGTTCCGAGCAAACAAGGTTTCGGGCCCTCGCGGGATACAGACGGAGGGCAGGGCCCGCATCAGCCGGGCTTACCGGGACACTACAGGAGCAAGATCGCCACCAAGACTGCAGGCACTGAGGGAGACAAGAGAGGCCAAGCGGTGAGAGACGCTGGGGCAGCCACGCCGGGCCCGGCATCCAGCTCAAGGCAGCACCCACGCAGGGTGCACCATTCTGAACGGCCGAGCCCCACGCACAGGAGAACTGTAACTACTCACCGCCCAACCCGGCGAGGTGGGGTACATCGGGGGGGATTCTCTGCACTTCCCCGGGAGGGGACATCGCTCTGGCGCAAAGCACGGCACAGGGACAACACACAGTCACGTGGGGATAAGAGCACAGCAGCTGCCATCAGCCCGGGCCTATAGAGCTACCTTCCCAGCAGAACCGGCATCTGCCGAGCACCGGTGCATAAGTCCGGAAATCTACCATGTCCATGACGCGCAAGAAGGGGGAGCGCACTATGAAAGACATGCTCATTAAAGGCCCCATCGCAGGTACCGGGGGACCGCACTCCCCTCCCACCTCAAAGCAGCAAGTAGACCCTGGGGACGTGCCGATCACCCGAGCGTTTTTGGAGACACTTTTTAACTCTCTACGCGAGGATTTTCATACGCTCAAACAGGAAGTAGCAGGGGAAGTGAAAGAGATACGTCGTGAGGTGGATGGGCTGGGAGAAAGGGTGGCTACAATGGAGGACAATGACCACACCAGAAGCGGGGAATTGGAACAACTCCAGCAAGAGCTTATCCGCCTCAAAGACCAACAAGTGGACCTTCAAGCTCATGCTGAAGATTTGGAGAATAGGTCGCGACGCAACAACATCCGGGTCCGAGGAGTCCCATCAAAAGCGGAGGGAGCAGACGTAGCCCAATATCTACAGGGCCTCTTTCGAGAGATCCTCGGCGAGGGCCCCACCTTTGAGGTACACATCGATCGAGCGCACAGAGTGGGGTGGGCAAGACGCACACCAGCTCCACCTCCAGATATCCTGGCCTTCTTGCCGGACTTCCCACTGAAGGAACGTATCCTCCGGGAAGCAAGATCAAAACAGCCTCTGCAGCATCAAGGACATTCAGTGGCACTATTCCAAGATTTGTCCCCTATCACTCTTCAAAAAAGGAAGATGTTCAAAGAAGTTACCTCCTTCTTAAGAGCCGAGGGGATACCCTACTCCTGGGGCCATCCCTTCCGCTTAATTTTCAAACGGAATGGCGCATTGCATCAACTGAGTTCCCTTCGGGAGACTCGGGCTCTCCTGGGCCTAGCACATCGCGAACAGGAAACCGCCCCAGAGGGTTCACAACCATCGTCGAGAGGAACATGGCACAGAGTGGGACGCAGAAGCCTACCTACAACAGACTTCAAAACAGACCTGAAACCGGATCACACAACAATGTCGCAAGAACGGGCATCGGCCCTGGACGCGGTGACTAGAGACACCTCACCTAATGAGTGACATTTTCGGCGAATGGGGACACATAAGCACTGATCCACAGCAGGCTGGGGGGGAAGGGAGCGGGGGGCCGGGGTTGCCGGGGCTACACGCTCACTCAGGTAAATTCACCACATGCCTGCACCGCAGGATGGCGGGCATTGGACAATGGTTATTTGTTGGGGACACTCAGTTGGGGTTAGGGTGGGGGGGAAGGGGCATTGGGTAATCGTTTGACTAAGGGGTTTCAGTTCCGGGAAGTGGGGGGGGGTGGGCGGGATGGGGGGTCCGGGGAGCCACGGGAGGGGGGAGGGAACTGGTGTGCCACATAGGGAAAGGATCCAGGCCAGACGCCACGCTGGGGCAGTTCCCCCGCTGTCAACGCCGTCACCTGGTATGCAAACAACATGACGAATGATAGCTTGAAAGTCATTTCTCTAAACGTGAAGGGGCTCAACAACCCCATTAAACGACGAGCCATACTGTCGTTCCTGGAGAATTCTGGCGCCTCAATCGGTCTCCTGCAGGAGACGCATCTTCTGCCAAAAGACTGGCACAGAATGAGGTCCCGGGCATTCCCTCAACAGTTATACTCCTCTACCACAGACAAAAAAGCTGGGGTGGCTGTGCTGTTTGCTCGGCACTTTCACGGTCAGGTGGGAGACAGAGTAGCGGAAATTAAGGGTCGGCTGTTGGCATACACTATACGGGTGGGTGGCACCTCCATGGCTGTGGGGTCCTTGTATGCCCCTAATTCAGGTCAGGAACCCTTTCTTAAGGGCGCCCTGGCAGAAATCTTGAGTCCCCAAGAGAGGTACACCCTTGTGGGAGGCGACATCAACCTAGTAATGGACACGGAGACAGACAGATCCGGCCATCGGGCAGGATCGACGGGAGCAATATCGACAGAGGGGAAGACCTGGATGGCCCACAGGGGACTGGTGGATCTGTGGCGGGCGGCACACCCCCAGAGCACACAATATACATTTTATGCGCACGTGCACCATACCTATGCTCGGTTAGACCACTTCATAGGCTCCTCGGAGCTCAACACACTTGTAGAAGATGTGGACATTCTCCCAGCAGCACTTTCAGACCATGACGCGGTGGTAGTGACTATAACGGTCCCTCGGACCAAGGCGCCTGGGGGGAGGTGGCGTCTACGGGAGGCCCTCCTACAAAGAAAAGGGGTGACCCAACAGCTACAAGAGCGCATCACTGACTACCTCACACATAATGACAACTCGGACACACCGCTGACCGCGATCTGGGGAGCACTTAAAGCAGTAGTGCGAGGGGAACTAATAGCTATCTCGGCGGCGGAAGCCAAGGAGCGTAAAGAAAAGCGGGAGGCCCTTACGGCCAGGGTGGTCGAACTTGAGAGGGTGCACAGTCGTACCGGGGCTCCCAGAATATGGAGGCAGTTGAAGGCTGCACGGGCGCAACTAGCTGGCTTGGACCTCGACTGCGCCGAATATGCAGCCCTGCGGCTCAGACACACATACTATGTAGGGGGCGACAAAACAGGGCGTCTCCTCGCAAGCAAGCTTAGAGCTCGGGTTCAGCGGGCTAAAATCACTACCCTACATAACGCTATGGGGGAGAAGCTGGACAGTGACACCCAGATAGCCGAGGCCTTTAGGGATTTCTTCGCATCGCTCTATAGGGAGGACCAATCTATCGACCAGGATGGGGAGGCCTACTTACGTCGGGCACGGACGACAGCTCTCGACGCGGCTGGGGCAGCCTCACTGGAGGCACCCATCAGGATAGAGGTGGTGGTTGGCGCAATCTCCCGCCTCAAGACCCTGAAATGGGCCGGACGGCTTTTCTGCCGGTTTTTATAAAGCCTTTTGCCCACTCCTGGCGCCGCTTCTCACCCGACTGTTTAATTCATTCCAGGGGCCCGGCTCCATACCCCCGACATGTTGGAGGCGGATATCATTGTGCTGCCTAAGCCCGGCAAAGACACCACCCACTGCACGGCATACAGACTGATTTCCCTGCTCAACCTAGACCTCAAACTTTTCACCGGGGTTCTCGCTTCCAGACTCGGACCACGACTACCTGGCATCATTGAGCCGGATCAGTCTGGCTTCATCCCCAACAGACAATGCAGCGATAATACTAAGCGCCTCATGCACTTAATAGACAAGGCTCACTACAGGGGGACGGACGCTGTGCTACTGTCGGTGGACGCCGAAAAGGCGTTCGATCGGGTGGACTGGGGTTTTTTAAATAAAACAATGGCACACCTCGGCATCGGGGATCGCTTTAGGGCATGGGTGGCAAGTTGCTACGACAAGCCTAGGGCAACAATACGAGTTAATGGTATGGGCTCGTGGCCGTTCGACATTCGGCGAGGCACGAGGCAGGGTTGCCCGCTCTCGCCTCTCCTCTTTGCGCTTTACGTCGAACCCCTAGCACAGAGGATCCGTGACAACCCGGACATCGCAGGTTCGGGGGGGAACAACACGCAATTAGTCTATACGCAGACGATATTTTAGCTGCGTTAGAAACGCCCGAACGGTCAGTGCCGGCCCTTTTGGGGGAGCTGGAGGCCCTTGGAAGGGTGTCCGGCTTCAAAATAAACAAGGGGAAATCAATGCTTCTCCCTCTGGGTAGCAACGCACATCAGGTGAACGGCACCTCTTTGGACTACGGGGACCTGCGGCCACAGACCACGATCCCCTACCTGGGGATAGTCCTAACTCCGTCCACCGAACAGACAGTTGCTCTGAACTACTCAAATCTCACCTCCCAAATACAGAACGATCTGTGGAGATGGCAGAAACACCCATTATCACTGCTCGGCCGGGTGGCGGCGGTGAAGATGTCCGTCCTACCCAAAATCCTTTACTTCTTTCAGGCCATTCCAGTGGGCCCCCCCAAGGGCACCATAAGATCGCTACAAGACGCGGTGCAGAACTTCATATGGGCCGGGAAACGACCGCGGATGCGAAAAGACCTATCCCACCGACCTCCTGGTGAGGGGGGACTAAGGATCCCAAACATATTGCGATACTTCCAAGCATCACAATTAAGATACCTGGTGGAATGGAGCCGGCCTGATTCAGAGAAGAGGTGGCTCTTCCAAGACAGAGCGATGGCGCAAACTTCGCTCTGGAAAATCCCCTTCCTGAAGCGCTCGGACAGACCGGCCTATCTCAATAAATCCCCTATCACCCGCACTGTGCTCCAAGTGTGGGACGCGGTGGCGGTCAAGAGGGGGCTCACCACCTTTCCCTCACCACTCACGCCCCTATTCGACAATCCTGACTTCACCCCGGGGATGGAGAGGCGGGCGTTCCCGCAGTGGCAAACGTCAAGCTGCAGGTCTGCGGGCCATATGTTTGACCTTGAGGGGTTCATTCAGTTCTCCGACCTATCAGAGCAGTACGACATTAGAACCCCGCAACGATTCCAAATTTTTCAAATTAGACATTGGTTGACGCAGCCGGAGATACGTCCCTTAGTCGGCAGAAAGCTGACGGCTTACGAAAAATGGCTACTTACCAAGCAGTCCGACCGAAATCTGATTACGGAGCTCTACAAAATGCTCAGCCCTCCGATCCCCACAAGTCACTCCGCAGGCCAGATACGCTGGGAAAAAGAGCTGGGAAGAACTCTCTCTGGAAAGGAATAGCAAGACATATATTACAGCGCCAACCACACGGCCAGGAACACTGCCGGCAGAGAGGCAGCGGTCAAAGTCGTGACCTATTGGTACTTGACACCAGTCAGATTGCATAGAGGCAATCCCAACAGGAGCCCAACATGCTGGAGGGGCTGCGACAAAGAGGGCACACTGACCCACCTACTATGGGAGTGCAGGGAGGTGGTGGGATACTGGACGGCTGTCCTTCATGACATCGACACACAATTTGATACAGAGATTCCCCGCTTTCCCGCGTATACACTCCTAGGGCTGCCCAACGCACTCACGTTCCCACTAAAGTCAATCAGGGGGAGACAGATGGGACTGGCCATGGGAGCGGCTGTGCAACACATCTTATCGCTCTGGGGTACACAGACTCGCCCTACACACACGGGGTGGCTCCACAAACTATGGTACACGGTTGGGATGGAGCGTATACAAGCCGCTCTTACGCAGTCTACAGCCTCCTTCAATACTGTCTGGGAGCCTATTCTGTCCCTCCTGGCGAAGTAATTCAACGAAATCACGTGCCCGAAATATCTTCGCCTCCTGCGACTCACGGATACACCGAACCCAGAAGCTGGCCCTGGAAAATAGATACTTGGCAGTCATCCTGTAGGGCGCCCAGAGAGGGCAAGGACGTAGCACACTGGTTCGGGGGGGGGGAGATATCCTTGTTCTATGTTTTTTGCCTTTATTCTTTGGGTTTGTTTTCTTTCTTAGGGGACTGGCAAGTAGGTTCTTTCATGGGAGCTTCGACTCTCCTCGCACCCATGGGCACTTGCTTTACCGTTGAACGCTCTCTCTACTGTAACTGGATACGGGAAAGGGTGGGACCCGGGGTCAGCCAATATTGTTCCCCAATGAGAGTACATGCGAGTTGTATTGTGTCTATCACTTTGTCAAAATTTAATAAAACAAAGTTAAACCAAAACATCAAAATAGTGAAGTAGTAGTGCCACAGAATGTGACCTATAATGACGCATAATTTGCTTTTTAGGTCGAGCCTGGGCAGCGCATGCGCTGCTCTGCGAGGCATGCTGTATTCAGGTAGGGCCTTGAAGCTCCGCCCACTCTCCGCCCATATTTTTCATTTGGCTTGTGTCATTGTCCACTGTAAACTGTGGCTGTTCATTGGTCAATAGGCTTAGTAGTCCCTCCTTAGTACCGCCTTGTCTCATTTTGTAACCTCCCATGGCGACACCCCCTGTTGCGTGTGTTGATACTCGGTAGGCTTTATTTACAGCCTCCGAGCACTATTTTCTCAAATAGCTTTGTCCTGTTTGCTGTTTCAGGCAGGACACGCTCTCTCCTAATGTTTTTTTTATTTTTATAGCATGGGCCCCTAATGCATTTGCAAAGCAATAGGTCTCGCGGTTTAAAAAAAACACATAAATAAAACGCATTGTTATTTACAATGCCAATAGCTCAAACTCTCATAAATGCGAGACCTATTGCATTGCAAATGCTTGTTCCCCTTTGCTGTTCAATATTTATTTTTTACTCATCTCTGGGCTTCAGTTCGTACACAGACAGTGACTAGCTATATATCTGCACTCACGTGATCTCTCTGTGAATCTTTTCATTCCTATTGATACATTCACAGATGGAGGAATGTAATAGGTTTCTTCATCCTCAGACGATGCTTTTCACCATGAACTTAAAAAAAAAAAAAAAAAAAAAAAAAACCTATGGTAGCCTGCAGTCGAATGCTCTTGTTTCTAGACATGACTGTATTATCTGTAATATCTTGGCGTCAGTGGAGGGTAAAAATGCCCTCTGGCTGATGGGAAACCTATTACAGCCTAATCAATTCTAAGAAAGAGAGTATCCAATTAAAGCCATACTGATCCTCACAAGGGGAGGAGAGCCAAGGCTCTTTACTCCAGGCCCCTGCTCAGGGTGCAACATGCATTTATATAATAAAAACAGGCCGGACCCGTGCCTTCATGATGCAGTTAACGCTGCAACACCATTGGCTGCCGTCAAAATCTGTGTTTTCCCTTTCCCAAGTACACTTGTTTCCTTAATTACGACCTGTAACTTGGAAGAGAAATTCAAAAGGGCCGTGTAAAAATGTTTGGCCCCACAAAAGCTTCTCACATAGGAAGAAATGATGGTGGAGTAGGTGTTTTAAAATAGCTACTTTTGGGGCCATCGCCTGACACCTTGGACAAGATGCATTCTACCACATAACTAACTAAAACACACATACACACGGCAACACCACACCCCATTCTTTCATAATTTTATCCAGCTATATAAGCTGCATCAAACAAGAGAGGTAGAACAGATGGCCACAGAATCTTTCGAGAGTTTAGGGTACAAGGAGTTGTTTATCCTTTCTCTTGAGGCAAATTGCTCAGCAGGGAAGCCTGTGTTTTCAGAATGCGGTAACCTCAAGGTCTCTGCAGCCTCATTTACCGAACCCATCACTTCTCTGGCATGTTGAAACAGGAGATTGGTTTTCTGTAGCCAGCGACATCTTAAGGATTTTGGAGGCCCTTGTTCAAACATATTTTTGGGGCCCCTATTCAGAACAGCATTGAATATGTGATCCACTTACAGCTCTTTCGTGCCCTCTTTGGTCAGGTGCACTGGTCCAAATTCTACACCATCCTATTCAAGGATTGTAACATTTGTTTTCAATAGCGTAAAACAGCAGCAGCTCACTAATGCTATTTCTAAAAAAAAAAAAACTCTGTGACCCCCTCTTTTTTAGGTCTCGCCTGAGCCAGCGCTTAGCGCTGCTCTCGGCGAGAGTTTTAGTAAGCAGGTTTTGGAAGTGCAAACAGCAGTGGCTTTTGCTGGCGCCCAGCTTGCGTTCACGCGAGCGTGCACGCGTGCAGCCGCCATCTGTATTTCCTCCGTCACGGGTCATTAAGTGCATCGCAATCACTTTCGCGGCTTTGCGGCCGTGCCAATGCTTGTTTCTATTTGTTTACTTTTGCTATAATCGCGGTACCCGCGCTTTACTTTTAACGTTAAAAGTAAAGCGCGGGTGCCGCAATTATAGCAAAAGTAAACAAATAGATTATTTTTCTATTTCTTTACTTTTGCTATAATCGCGGCACCCGCGCTTTACTTTAAGCGCGGGTGCCACGATTATAGCAAAAGTAAAGAAATAGAATAATCTATTTCTTTACTTTTGCTACAATCGCGGCACCGGCGCTTTACTTTTAACATTAAAAGTAAAGCGCGGGTGCCGCGATGCTAGCAAAAGTAAAGAAATAGATTATTTTTCTATTTCTTTACTTTTGCTACAATCGTCGCACCCGCGCTTACTTTTAATGTTAAAGCGCTTTACTTTTAATGTTAAAAGTAAAGCGCGGGTGCCGCGATTATAGCAAAGTAACAAGCAAATGGTGTAGCCAATAGGTCTCGCTGTTGGGACCTTATAAGTATTTAGTTATGCAACTGAATGCCAATGCTTGTTTTCATATGTGATATAAAATAACCTTTTTTTTTTTATGGATGTTGCATGGTGTAAAACAAACATCTTTCTGCAAATTGTCAGCAATAAACCAACACACAACACCGATATTAAAAATACATTAACGGAAAGCAGTATTTTAAACAATCTATGTTTAAGAATCATTCAAGGTCATTGGGACAGGACTGTCTGTAGAACGGAGCCGCCTCTATCAGGAGGCCCCCTAAAAGGCTGGAGCCCTGGGCCAGCGCCCCCTCTGTCCAGAACTTAAAACGTCTCTGCCTGTAGCCAGAGATTTCTGTTCATTAAACCTTAGATCTGCTTGTTGTACCGCCTATTTGGCCTGTATCCTTGTCATCGAACCTATAGAACCCAAAGTTATCAGCCCTCGTCTTGGGTAGTATACAATGCCTTTATTGAATTCATCCAATCACAGCATGTTTCCCTCTCTCGGTTTCATTGCTTTCAGCGCAAAGGTCAACATGCGCGTGCGTCACCACATGAGTTGGTAATAGTCACACCATCTGTTAGTATTCATCATTTAAATGAACCAATTAATTTTAAATCATTAAGTGTTGGTAACCTTTACTGGATGTTGTTTCAGTTTCTAATTTACAGTATGTCTCTAACGATGGTTTGTATTTTTTATTCACAATACAAATAGGTCAAGCTAAAAAATGAAGGAATATATTTACAAAGTTCATTCTAGGTGCAATCTAAATGCAGCTCATTCTTAGGTATATTTTGTTTGTATCATAATTAAAGCATAATAAAGAATAGGGTTGAGAGAGAAAAGATGGAGTTCTGTTAATTACTCCTTGCATTCCCACATAAATAAATGCAAATCATCTGTTTGTTTAACTAACATGATTTTGAAGCCCAAAGTAGATTTTAATCCAATTTTTTTCTGTGAGTAGTATGTTTTCTGTGCTGTGCTAACACATTGTATTGTGGGCTCTGCAGAATTTGAGGTAGGAAGGAGCAATCACATGGAGTTTGCGAATGTGGACTGCCTTAAGATAAGAGCCTTCAGTACTGTTGATAGCATTGGCATGTTCTTATGTGTCTGCCTTTACTATGTTCCATACAAAATCTCAATAAAACAAATTGAAAGTGATTAGATAAGTAGCATAACTATTTAAAAATAAAAATAGCAGAACTCTGTTTCCATGTGTTCCTACTCACTTTGAGCTCTATCTTTATCATGGTTCTCTGTGTCAATGAATTGACACATTTTTGAGCTGGTGAGGCAAGCTAAAAACAGTGTCCTGCTATTTATGCTGGGTGGGAGGGTTTTGGGATGCTCGCTCACAGAAATGTGTTCAATATCTCTGGAGCCTATACCTTGTTCTAGTGCAAACACTTAATGTGCCTTGCCTTTGTTTGCTGCGGGAAACAATTCCCAGAGCGAAATTATGTGGTCGTTTTTCCTCTGCTGATTGCAACCATCTCTTTTGAGTAGGAGAGGCAGGCACATCTTTAGAATGAATCCAAGATGCGCAAGTTTGTTTCTTCTGCCATATATTTTACATGCTAGTGATGACTAAACATAAGACCTTATATCTGAGAAGCCAGATACCAAATTTGATTATGAATCAGGTTATGGGTCAGCCTTGGAACTGTCTGTGCCCAGACATCATTACAAGGCTGCCTGCACTTATGAAAACAGTGAACACTTGCTTGGATCAACACTCCTGGGGCTAATGTTTAACCTGTAAGGAAGCCCATACTTGAGTGATCCCTGACCCACTACATTCACGGATCCCCAAGACTGGAGAAGGGGGATAATGACTTTCAAGAACTTCTTTTCAGTCTCAATAGTGCTACTAAGTGGCTACCTACACATGCCAGTGCTTTAGAAAGAAATGTGCATAAATATGTTCAAATGGGCAAATGTAGATCCCATTTCCCTGGGCTCAATACCTTCCCGATGTATTGTCAGAAAAAGTGGAAACTGCTCTCTACTTGCCTTCTGTAACAGCTGTATGTATTTATTTGTTGTTATACCTAAACATAGGGCTCTTGCAAGTCATGCATTGATTTTATACAACAAAGCTCTTAACTTGTAGGGACCACAGCCTAAAATACACACAGCTCAAACTTGTGTTTTGTGCTTTATATACTGCAATCCTAGCCGAGAAGCAATTGAGACGTGTAGATGATGGGGTTGAAGAGAACAGTTTAAATGTTGTACATAATGGAAGGTTAGAGGGGTTTTCTTTGAGTTAGTGTCATGATACCAGAAGTCCCCATGTTTCCAAAGAATGGTGAACGATGGCCCAGATTTACTATGATTTTGCATCGAGGTTGTCTCACTTTAATGGTGCACCTCCGAAGAAAAATCCTTTTTGGCATTTATTAAGCCATGCAAAGACACTTTATGTGGTTTAGTAAATACAAAGTAATGCAAGGCATTGCACAGTGCTGTCTTGTGTTGCTTTGCATCGGTAGGCGGTACAAGGGTCGAGCATGGGTGTTCCCATACATCCACCCATATATGTTGACGCAAACCCAGATTTACAAAGAGTTGTAAACCTAGGTTTGCACCAAAATGGTTCACCTACCCGACAGAGGCATAACAAAGAAAATATCTTTATTTCCCCTAGTTACTTACTCTTTGATGTGTGTGCTGCATCTGTAGCACACACGGAAAGAGGAATATGCCTCTAAGGATTGCTTATGTGCAGGAAGTGTTGCATGGTTTGTACCTCCCTCGGTAAAACTGCGTTTGTTGGACAACATAAACATCAGGATTGTGCCAGACTGATTCCGTGCACATCCTCAGGATATGTTGTCCCATGTCCCTGCTAGCTCCAGTACACCTCTGTACCCTGATTCTTACAGGGCAACAAATGTGTGTGCAACCTTAGAACATGACAACCCTGATCCCCCTCCCCCACCTTCACTCCCCCCCCTCCCCCTCCCCCTTCCACTCACCACCCCCCCCCCCCCTTCCCCTCAGGAAATCGTGGCAACAGATCTAGAACCTTTTCGTTTGGACTTTCATGCATACCCAAAGAAGTACACAAGAAATACTCAGCAAGGCCTTCCAATATTTATTAAAGCGTTGTGAATCTTGCATAAAATACGTTTGCTGCAATGCAGTAGAATGAAACAGATTAGCGTAATTAGCCTTAGAAGAACTGTGAAAAGAATGAACATTTCCACCATTGTGCTAAGACAGTGAATATATGCAGGCATATAAGTACTGTGTATAGTTGTACTCTTACCTGACGCTCCTAACCTAGTCTTGCCTAGGGTGGGTCATCTGCCAAATCCCTGCCAGGTGGACTAACTCTCTGTGGGTAAGTGTCATCATGCTTTCCATCTTGGTGTGCAGCTGGACATCCCTCGTGTTGGTACATAGGAATTAGCTGAGCTGGAATTCCGACAAGTGGTAACCCCGCAGTGTCAGCTGAGTGCTCCTCTACCTAAACAAGGAAGTGGTTGTGTATTTATAATAATAGAACCCATGTGGCCATGTCGCAACCTCTGTCAGGCCGTAATTATGTAGTTGGATAGCGTTGTCGCCTTTCACACAATAACAAATATCATTTGCACAGTGAACTTTATTCCTTGTACTGACTGTTCAAGGTATTGTAATAGTGTGCCTACTAAGTGGAAATGTAAGCAGTACAGATTCGGAGACTGTTATCTTGCATAGTCAAGCATGCAAATGTATGCCAAAAGTTACTGTGTGTAAAAGGGAAGGCAACTTAAGAAACATGAGTGTGTAAAAAATGGCTGGGTTTCTAACCGGGCCTATCCGGATCACATGACAAAAAGTTACCCTTCCTGCACAAAAATAATCCTGCCTGTAACTCAGGTACTCTTACACTACAGTGCAAGGGTGCCTGCATTGGTGCTAGGCAGCACATAGTGTGTCAGTGCAATGAGAGAGCAGAAATGCTCCATACCTTTGTCAATACGGAGCATTTCTGTTCTCTCCCTTTCACGCAGTGCATCACACCAAGTTGCGTTGTCGTGTTGTGTGAAATAGTAGTAAAAAATGCCCCTAAATGTTTGTTGAAGCAGTGCGTTTTCAGATCCTTTCTGAAGTCAAGGAGAGAAGGGGAAACTCAAGAAAAGCGGAGTAAAATTCCTTTCCTTTTTACAACTCTTGCTTTCCCTTCAGGTGACACCCGTGATTTTGGTAATGTAACTTGTATGGCCTTATTAATGGCACAGCATGTCTTGAAGATGATACAGCCACTGTAGCTGGGTGGAGGTAACGGGGTGCAACCATGCCCCTTTAGGGAGGAGGGGATGCTGGCTAGTAGTTTTTCAAGTGGAAGAAGTTCGACAAGTCCAAGGTCTGGCAGAAGAGACCACTATTCAGCCTTCAGTTGCTCTTTCTGTCCTGTTAGCATTAGATCCAATTGGTTCCAAGCTTCTAATAGTTTCAGCCCTTCAACAGTGTTCCCACCCAATGCAATTTTAGTTTGTTGTAAGCTAACTATGAATTGTTGAGTTTACTATATTTTTGTGGACCATTCAGGGAATAGTTTGTGATTACTTTAGAATATGTATTCTAATTGCCCGTAAATGAAAGGTCTTGAGACTTCTGCTTTGAAATAATAGAATGTAGTCGTGTATCACCAAGCAAATATTGATCTCTTGGTATGCTTAGCACTTTCTCTTTTAATATTGTTTTTTTTTTTTTTTTTTTTTGCAGGTCCATAACCCGGGCCTACTACAGAAACTCAGTAGGTGGACTTCTGCTCTTTGACATCACTAATCGCAGATCTTTCCAGAACGTCCATGAGTGGCTGGAAGAAGCCAAAGTTCACGTCCAACCCTATCAGATTGTTTTTGTCTTGGTGGGCCACAAGTGTGATCTTGACACGCAACGACAAGTTACCAGACATGAGGCTGAGAAACTAGCTGCGGCCTATGGGATGAAGTACATCGAGACATCGGCTCGCGATGCCATCAATGTGGAGAAGGCTTTCACTGAGCTGACCCGAGACATATACGAGCTTGTTAGGAAGGGAGACATTAGCATCCAGGAAGGTTGGGAAGGGGTAAAGAGTGGATTCGTACCAAATGTAGTGCATTCCTCAGAAGAGGTTGTCAAATC
Organism: Calotriton arnoldi; assembly: GCA_963921515.1. Taxonomy (NCBI): domain Eukaryota; kingdom Metazoa; phylum Chordata; class Amphibia; order Caudata; family Salamandridae; genus Calotriton; species Calotriton arnoldi. The sequence continues at coordinate 1,086,192 of CAWUFW010001537.1, forward strand.
GGATAGGAGATGCTTATGCTAATGAATGTTAAGGAAATGCTAATCTGAACTTCCTTAACAAAATATACTCTCATTGGACTCCGGGTGATGGCACGTTGCGTAGTACTGGTAGGATGCGTTTTACTTTTCCAACTCAACAGGCAAGAACTGGTAGAGCAGATGTCAAATCCTGAAGAAGAATGAAGGTGTAATAGGAACTTTTGAAGACAAACGTTGGGGGGAAAACACAATGGCGCATGTTTCTGTTGTATAAGGTGGGAGTGAGATATGAATGGAACAAAGGTTTGGGGATGTCTGGATTTTCTCATATAATTCAGTAGGGTGTGTTGAAGACACTCTACAATGGTTTTTCTGCAGTACATGTCAATAGAACCTTGAGCCACAGACTTCTTGACGTATTACTTGGTGAGCTAGATTCTGGCCTTGATAACTATTTCTTATATTACTATACCTGTAATTATCGTGACATATATATTAATTCCCAGATCAGATTTTGGCTCTCACACAACTTTTTGGTGTTTCCTCTCAAAAGTTGCTGAATGGTCGAACAAATACTACACAACTAAATTTACAAACACTTTTTATTGTTAAGCAATGCAGTTAATAAAATACCAATCAGCAAAATATTTGTTTTTAAAAATAGGCTTTTCTTTTTCCCCATTGTTCACTGAAGAGAGTCAATTGGCTTTAGGTTTTTGTCCACATACAGAAAGGCCCATTGTCGTAAAGGTTACCCAGTGCTTTGCAAAGGGTTTTCTTTAACAGGAGAGAGACTAACAAGGTTATTTGGGGCCAGAACTGGCACATAATAGAATATTTCAATTTATCAAGAATATACGTTTCCTACACTATAAGAATCATCAACATACACACATTATTATAGAGCGCAAGTCAACGACTGTCAACCAAGTAAGACTGAGCCAAATGATATTGGCTGGCAGAACATAATCAACATTAAATGCATTGATTTCTCCATTGTTTCTTAGTTGATTTGTTGGGGTTAATTATGAGTTGTTCTGAGTCAGGCTGTTTTAAAGCTTCTTGTTTCAGAAACTCCCATAAAAAGTTCAAACACTACATAAGTCGGTGGGCCCAGCTGTAGTGAAACACAGGAGCACCTTGCCTTTGAGAGACCTGCTTTTATAAAGTAGCTTTGGTACGCATGACTAGAGGATGTGCTGAAGAGGCGTATTGGGCATGAGAACTGCACAACAATGCAGTACATACTTACATAGCAGATTGTGAACTGGGCTGATGGTCTCTTAATATTGCAAAGTGAGAAATTAAGTTACTGACCCAATTATAAAGTAGCCAATAATACTTTATTCAGCCTTGCAGTATTCCATTTGTCCACACATCACAAGCTAAAGCATACGCTCCACCACAAAATATTCAATGGATTGTGAGATTGGAACAAGCAATAACACATACCTTTTTCTGCCTGCATGATTCCATTTGTAAAGAAGAGTATCTTTTGAATTCTAAATCTCCTTCTGCCTATGCCACTGTTTTATTATTCAGGTACGGCTCAGGCTTCTTTGCAGTGGTAAATACTAATAATGTAGGAGTATCTTGTGAGGGACATCTTTATGCCTTTTCTGACAGTAACTTACCACCACCAGCTGGCGCTGCATGGTTCCTTACCTCACTTTAAAAAAGCACTGGCCATTCCTGTGTAGAAGAGACCCTTAAAACACTGGATGCGTGTTCGTAAATGGAACTTCCCCTCCTTTTGAAGAATTGACGCATTTAGATGATTGGTTCATCTCTGCTTCATAATGAAAAGCAAGCCCAGATTAAAAGTAGAAAAAGATTACCAGAGACAAGAACTAAGTCAATTATCTAGTGAACGCTTGACTGCTTTTCAAGGAGGTATAAAAAAAAAAACACTGGCCCGATATACAGAGCATTTTGTGCTCCTAAATTTGAATTTTTAAAAAGTAAAATGCTGTTTCGGATTCATTGTATCAGAATTGGTGGAATCACGTATTCTGGGTGTTCTTGGATGGGGAAGCCTGCAATACTAGGTGAAGATTCATAAAAATGTAACTTGGAGGTTTTCGCATGCTTCTTAGAGGTGCCTTGCTAGAGTGTGAAGAGGGAGGCAACAAACACTTCTCTGTTTAAAGGGGTGTACATAGAAGAGTTTCTCCGCGAGTACTCCTCCAAGTCTGAAATGGGGCTGGTTAATGAATCCCATAAAAGTTGCAAAATTCTGACTTTTTCTGACGACCTTTGTGAAGCTTGCCTGCCGTTCTTCTATACACCTTTCTGCAGAGGTTTGGGGAATCCAAGCCCCCAAATAGAAAGCGGTGCATGTTGTTTAGACAAATTTGGCAGCAAAATTTACATACCAACTGCTGCATCACTGACTGTTGTATGCGGGCTGAAAATTTAGTTGGGATTAGACAAATGTTTGTAACATGGTGAACCGCTGGTTAGTCCTGTAGATGAAAGCTAGCCATGTTATTACGTTGCAGCTCGTCTCCCTCTTTGTCTTCTTCTGCAACTTTCACCTCCTTTTGCCATGGACTTGCCGGAAAGGATTTGTCGAATAATTGAATGTTGGTGGAATATTTATCTAAGCTTTTGACAAACAAAAAAGCTCAACAGTGTTGTGTGAGATGAATAGATGAATTGGGTATTGGTAAATTCCCACCTGCAGAAACAGATTTTGCATTTGTCCCTACTCAAAGTATCAATTTTATTGCTTTTGTACACATGACAATCTTAGTTAATAGGGCTTGGTCCGCACTTGTGACTTTAAGCTCAACAGAAATCTCTACAGTAGACATTTTGTCCAGTGCATAATTTGTAAAATTATAAGTGTAGTCCACAAATTTTTTCTGAGGTGGTGGTGCGAGCCAGGAAGGTTGGGTACAGTTTTACCGCCGCTTGGAATTTCCTACTACCCATCATCCACCGACCTGTTGGCTATACACACAGCTTGCTTAACTGCTGAGCAAGACTACTCCTTTCATTTCTGTTTTGGTATGGAAATGGAAGAAGGGCTGCCAATGCACTGAATGTTAAAAGGTCAGCCAATACATTGATCCTTCATTTCCATTGGCTTGTTGTAGAAATTGAAGGAATTTGCGGTCTACACCTGCTCTGTGTATTAAAGCAGTGGAACAGTGCATGAGGTGGCAAAGAGTCCCAGTGCTCTCGAATAAGTGCCAGTGGTGCCCACCAGCAACACCAACACAAATTAATCACTGCTTTTACCCCTGAGGCATCTCTGCCTTCTGCAAACAGATATCATCTTTATGCAGAAAGGATTCAGTTCTAAACTGAGAATTAAACAGAGCACTATCTGCTCATCCTCCCGTTCTGTCATATGATCTAATTGCTGTGCCAGCCCTACCCACTCAACATATTAATACGCTAGGTCAGTTTCTCTTGTCCCCTTTAACTGTCCCTCCTTAAGCTTTCCTCCTCACCAAAGTCGCCATTGACAGTAGAATACAATTCTCATCTAATACGCTTTCATTTGGATTGTCTATTTTTACGGTACAAGTCTCTTTCCAGTACATAAATACATACACGTTCTCAAAAACAAACGTGCAGATCTATGAAAACAAAGTATTTTTAAATTGTACACCGCATTTATGCCCCTCTGGATAGAGCAAATTGTGCTTCTTTTGCAAAAAAAAAAAAAATCTAATGCAGCCACATTTTAAAAAACAGTGGTCAGTTTGTAAGAAATAACAGTGTAAATCTAGCTCAAGTTCTTGGGTTATTTAAATACATTTAAAAAATAAATGGGAGTTAGGACTACTATTGTACATCAGATTTTATGTTTCCCACCAATGGGACCGCTTTAATCAGTTACTAGAAATGTTTACTAATAAGTAAAGCTATTGTGTTAGTATAATGCATAAACAGAAAAAGTTCAAAGAGCTGTTTAAATGTAGGTAAATTAAGGAACAATGCTGACCTTTATGGTACAGACCACATTAAGAATCTGCATGTTGGATCTGAATTTCTCTAACTCTCCAGAAATAAACTATACTGTACTCGTTTCCTCAGTTTTGTTATGCGCTGTAATAACATATGAACAATATGCTGTTATTTAGCTGTATGTGAATGAAGAACATGCTTGTATATTAGCAACAACTGGTTAATAAGTACTTTGTGAATCACGAAACTTCAATATGCTTGTGAGCTAGTTTTCTGTTTTTCCGCCAATGAGCTTTGAGCTAACAGATTCTACTGAACGCTGTAAATTTGGTAGGATTTTATATAACGCGTTCCATTGGGCACAAGAGGGGACAGAGAGTTTGGAATTGTAGTGGTAAATGATTTCTTTGTTGTCATAACTGGAAAGAATAAAGACCATGACGGTGTAGGAGAAGGTGTAACCCCCACACTCTTTCTGCCTAGCATACTATGTGGTGTATGTGAATAATTCTGTCATCTATGCGTGGTCACGCTCCAGTGCTGCAGGCTGTATCCTGGTTCATCATTCAGTGGTAGATCACAAAAAAAGGTCAAATACCATAATAAATATATTTTATTTTAATAGCAAAGTCCTTGCACTAAAGTATGATCACCACCGATAAATCAGTGTCTTCATCGCAAATGTGCCTCTGGATCTATTTGTCCTGAATGTGGTGCAGTTTTGTGTCCTAGAAAGCACTGCAAAGATCCTATTGTGACATTGAATGCTCTACTAATGGTTGTGGATTCAAATCTAAGAGTTTCCTCATTTGCATGGTGATGCAGATGCATAGATACGAGGACATCCCTTTTCATGCTGTACTAATCGGTTGTGTGTGCATGGGGAAAGAGATCCCAGAAGACTCATTAGAACATTTGTAGCACTCAGGAGGACACACACTTTTGAATGAGCCTCAGGGGGTCTGTGTGACCCCCCCCTTCCAAAGTGTAGGCCAGGGATGCCTACATGGAAAGTAGGGCAGAACATTGTTTCACTGTGTAGGGGCATCGTGGGACCTAATCACGAGGGGTCCACCAACTTCTACTCTGGCCTGACAATAATACATCCTCAGCATGACCTCCATGGCATCCTTGTAGGAGGGCTCCAGATATGTCTTCAAAAGTTAATACTTAGTTGAAGAGGCAATCGAGGACAGAATGGATGACAACATAGATTTGAATACAATGTAGTGAGACGGGGTAATAACTTTCAATTGCAAATCGAATATTCGAGGGAGTGTGAGTGTAACGTTGTAATAATCTGTTATGGATTATATGGAATCTCTTTTAGACCCCTATAGTTAAAGTAGCCAAAGTTCATGAAAGGTGACGAATAACAGGACAGACTGCAATTCTGTTAAGTTAACATTCCTTAACAATCAAAACTAGTTGCACATCATTTATAGCTGAAATGTACCAGGCAATTAGGGTGTGGCACACTGCAGTATTGTAGATTCACATTCTAGCCTCTGGTGCGCACCTTACGATGGCCTAGATTGAGAATTCTGCGCATCTTCCATAAGCCTCTCCAAGAATTGCAGGCCCCAAGAAGAATCTTGGTTGGTCCAATACAATACCAACCACTATTTATAAGAGATAGAATGTAAGAGGACAGATGCACCAATTGAACTTGTTGCGGCGAGGCACTATCTTTGCATAGGTCTCTAATAGAGCCAATCTTAGCCTTGCACTGATATGATAATTTGGTTCAGGCCAAACGTGAGCAGTAAAGTGTACACGACCCAAATCATGAATATTAATGAGGTGCAATTTGGCTGGGTCACTAATTGGGCATTACCATCAGTTAGTACGAATCTTTGCAAGGAACTTCAGCCCTCAGTGCCTGCTTTCGCACCACAATGCACCTCTATGGCATCCTTTGCTCCTTATAGTGACAGGGGGTCGCAATGCCACAAACAGTTACACAATGCAGATGGGGGGGGAGGGGGAAATGGACAGGGAAGCGAGAGCAGGTAGCATATGCCACAACTGCTGCCTGTTACGCGTAATGTCATAGGAAGGTGCCCACACTGGGCAGCTTTCACTTTTTACCCTGTGTGAAGGGTTATCATTGAGTGTTTTGGGCGCAGTGACCGTACCAGTTTCAGAAGATAAGGGATACAATTCAGGTCAAGTTTGCAAAGAAATATTTTAGACTTTAGATGAAGTATGACCAAGGAAAACACGTTTGATGCGTAGCACAATGCTCTCAAAATAAGAATTAGAAATACACTTTCCTTTCTTTGCGTGTCAGGTTTCTTCCTTGTTCACCCACAGTATCCATTTGAAATTTGGATGTGTGAATTAAATATTTACCTAGCTTCGGGATTTCTAATAGGCTTCCTATGTTTGTGTTATTTATATGGTGCAAATGGAGTCGAAAGGCAGCAACTAGCTGGTACTTTAAATGTGTGATTGGAGGGGTAACTGGTTCCATAGGAGTGAAAGTGGACTGTTACGGATTCATGATGTACTGTTCCTTAAAGAGGGGTAGCTTCAGCTTTTTCTGATATTGCAGCAGGCTTGGAACAGTCCTGATGGATGCAGGGTCGCCTTTACAGAGCCTGGGTGGAGAAGGCCTGTTGCCTTGTTTTTACTTTTTTTTTTTTTTTCTTTGCATTTCTTTATTTCCAGTCTGTAGGTGTGCTGAGAACCACCAGAGGTGTGAGCTTGTCAGCTAGATACGAGGGGTTGCAAGTCACGATGGCTTTGCAGGTGATGCAGCTGGTTTTGAAGATGGTGCAGGCTGGCAAAGGGGAACCAGTGGACTTCCATCAGGGTGGGGTTAAGGCTATGATACAGCAGAAACACATAAAAGGGGCCAACAATTTATGAATAACTTATCAGATAAATGTTCGGTATTGTGCATGATGAAAAAATGTTTAATACTAAGAACACCATTAGTTACCAAATAATTGCAAATTCCAATGAAATGTGTGTCTGTTATCTTCCCCATTTCTAGACGAGTTGCTCATTCTTAAGTAAATAAATACATTGTTCACCTACTGCGATCTGTAAGGAAATGCCTCTTTTTCTATGGTCATGCCTACGTTTTTGGACTGATGCTGCTGGCTTTTCGACTCAGAGTGTACTGAGGACTGATAACCAGACTTCAGTGCCAGTGCTCTAACCCTAAAACGTGTATGCCAAATTGGCTTATACCTGATTACCATGAGCTAGCTTACCTACAAGACCCTAGTATATGGTACCCACGGCATGTAAGTTAGAGGGTCACCCCAGGGATTGCAGCACTGGTTGTGCCACCCTGGGTGTGTTAAAGGTAAAATGAGTCTTCCAGTCCACCACTGCAGACTGGAAAAATCAGTTTGGAACTGCTAGCGAGACTTTGACATTTACAGCCATGGCATGTTCAAATCATTCCCTGAAACGCGTAAAGTCATCCCTATGATGGGCCTACTGAGCAGTAAGGACGGGTGCAGCATATTTCATGGGCATAACTTGTATTTTACATGCTCTGAGAGTAAAAATAAGAAACATATGTTTTTACTGTATAAAGACGTGGTCGCCCCATTGGCGAGCATAGGGTAACACGCTGAACCCTCAGCTGCGCTAACTCCAGAATGGTGCGACCAAAGTGGACACTCCAAGGTATCAATAACTTTTTACATTGAGCCCGACTAGATTCTCTAATTGAACTTAATGTAACAAGTTGTGGCGTACAACTTTTACAAAGTTTCCACTTTGTTGCCTTCAATCTCCTGTGCCCTTAATGGTTAAACAAGGAGCATGAAACAGAAAAAGCTTTCTGCCCTCCTAGGGAGACATGCTAATGACTCCCAGGAAAGGAGCCTGCTCAGGAGATAAGTGTTAACACCCTCCTGTAGGAAGCCACATAGGTGTTGGCCCAAAAGGCAAGCTTTAAAGCTGAAGTTGCCCTGAAGAACAAATGGGGACCATTTAGGAGAGGGGCAGCCCCATTGTTTAGGTAGACTAGCTAGCACCTGGGAAGGAGAGGGCAAACCTGTTGTCAAAGTGGCCTAATCCCCTTGATAGCCTTACTTCTGGGTTGGACTAGGAAGCTCTGGATGCTGAGAGAGTGGGCAGAATGGTGCATCTCGGGATAGTCAGATGCCATACTTCCCAGAAAGTGGTCATCGGGAGGGAACCTGGTAGCCCATTGGCTACCAACCAAGTCTACCCTGACGGCACTTTCTGAGCATAAAATGGCCACCCAGTTCTTGTCTGGATTGAAAGAATGCCCTGCTGCAGCATGGAACCGTCAAAGAGAGGCTGCACTGGTGTGAACTGCCTCCCAGTCATAGACAGGCGTATGCCCAATGACAGGGCACTGACAACAATGGTCACAAGGAGAAATCCGAATCAGCAGTTTTGGTGAGATTTATAGAAAATGGGACAGTAATGCAGAGTTGGTGCCAACCAGGGAAAAAACAGAATCTGAGTTTAAGAAACTCTAAGGCCCAGCAAAAAGGGAGAAAAACTCTGTACCAATGACTTCCACTTCCCAAAGAGAATGGAACAGCCATTCTGTGCTTTTTTGTGAGGGAACATATCTCAATCAATCGGGATTAATAAAGCACAGCTAATCACCTTATAGGGTATCAAGGTGCCTGCAGGTCCCGGAGGCTTATTCAAACAGCCAGGTCATGAGGGCCATTCAGAATTCTGGAAGTGAGGTGATGGTCCAGTGGCTGTTCCAGGTCTTTGCTGAGATTTGGGAGGAGTGTCCTCCATTTCTGCTTCAGTAGATGTGAAGAGTAGGGGCAAGTAAAAGGGAGGCGGAGCGTAGTCTTCTCAACGGTTGGTGGAAGTTCAGGCTGTGGTTAATGTAGAGCCTTGTGTTCGTGGGTCAGCAGGTTGAATTGGCATCTCTTCTGTACGGTGAGCGAGTGAAGTTGCCTGAGGTGAGGTGTGATGTGGGTTTGTCAGGGAAGGCAAAGGATGAGTCTGGCTGCGGCGATTTGTATCTTGGACTATCTGGAAAAGTTATATATATGTTTATACGCCACAAACTCCTTTGTATGGTATGGTCTGCCATTTTATTGTCTGATCTTAACCCACTCGGATCACCTCGGTTCTCACAAATGGCATCAGTTAAGGAATTATTGGAGCTTGCACATAGGTTCAACTGTGTGACCTTTGAGGAACCTGAATCCAGTTCATTGTGGACACAGGCACTTTGAACCTATCATCGGAGATGTCCAACAATTGCACATGTTATGAGAATAGCCTTTAAGGCACAACATTTTTTGTTCTCCATTCTATCCAACAATTACAAGGGTGTCATCTGTGGCCGTGCAGAAAACGAATTCAGCTTTTGGTGCTAGAAACGTGAACCAGGAGAGTTGCAATTTGGCATGTCAACAACCTACCCATGTCAAACCAAGAGTCCGGTGTCTGGACACTAGTCAAGTCTCAATTTCTAGATGCCCCAGCTCACCGAGCTTAACCCAAATGGTGGGTGCAGTCAACCCCAGTGCTGCTAATGCACAAGTCACAGAGTTCATAGGATGCTGCCCAGCAATTAAATAATTGTGTAATAGGAATAGAAAATCTGTAAATGGCAGCAGGGAGGTGCACTCATTGCTAAACAAGTGATTGAGCGATAGTCATCCAAGGTAAATCATTTGAGGTACAAAAGAAGAGTTTTCGAAGAGTCGCTATACATTGTCACAATAAATGTCTTAGCATCAGACAGACTGGTAGCAATGGCCAGATCTAACCTTTTGGATAATAACCAGAGTATCCAAAGGTTATTTATCCGCTTTAATATCTGCCTGAACAATCTGAACCAGTCTTCATTCACTTGGCACGTTACTCAAGGAAAAGGCCTATTTTGACCTGATGGATATGGAGTAGTTGGGGCAGAGATTGGTAATGCCGGTCACTACTGATCTAGTGGACGTGGCCACATAGGTGCAGCTATTGATGCTAAATGCAGTATCCTCTGGAGCTACCTATTGGAAACTACAAGAGCATGTCCCTTGGCACTCATGCTACTCCTGTAAAATTCTGCTGTTGCAGGCAGATTGTGGTCTAGTTGGAGTTGATTGGCTCCAGAAGAGACTGACACATTTATCTGCTCTCCATCTTTTTCTTGTCATCTACTGAGGCGCACGGCTCGAACATTTTGAACTTGTCACCTGGATGAGTAAAATTCTTTGAAATTAAAAGGAGATAACACTGGAGGTTATACTTGTGGGTAACAACCCCCAATGGAGGGGGCACATCACTGGCTGGCAACTTTTGGATCACCTCCATTTCCTGTTTCTGAGTTGACAAACATTCAATGAAACTCACATTTCTAAAGCTGCTTTCCACCTGTTTTGTCGTTTTAAAGTGGTTAAAAAAAAATTCTCTGGAGATTACTTTTTTCTACTCAGCGAACTGTCATTCAGATTTTGTCAAGGCTGGACTATGGAAACATTCTGTACCTTGGGGCTGGCAAGACTTCACTCAAACGCCTACAGGTGGTCCAGAACACTGCCACCAGACTGCTATTCCATCTCCCAAACATGCCTACACATCCAATCTCATTTGTGACCTCCACTGGGTCCGGGTGGGGAAAAAACTGATTCAGTTCAAGGCCCCATGCTATATGCACAAAGCCATGTTCATTGTAGGGCACTGCGTTCTGCAAAAGCAGGTGAGACTACTGCCCTAGCCGCTCTCTTCGCTCCAGCAGTCAGAATCTTTGCATGGTCCTGAGATTTAAAATAACATTACATTTATTTTTTTAAAGCCCATCAGGGCAGTCACTCTTTTTCCTATCTGGGACCTAAGCTGCGGAACACGTTTCCAGACTCGCTAAGAAGGTGCCAATGCCTCAGCATCTTTCAAAAACTCTTAAAAACATGGCTTTTCAAACTGTTCTGTTGGATCTTGGCCAAGACACTGTACCTCATATGTTAAGTGCTGGGAAACACTGCCGTGTAGCCATGTGCTTTATAAAATTATATTATAATAATGTGTCTTTACTATGTTTTGCTGGCTCTTTACTTGACAAATAGGCATGAATATCTTAGGCCGTTACATCAGCTGCGAGCGTTTACTGTTTTAAGACTATTCCTGCATAGTAGGCTGTTGGATACGGCTTGTATGTAAAGAGGCGTAAGGTCTAGAGAGGATTATTCAGATCTCAAACATCATGTTTAAGACATGGACTTAAAAAAATGTAGTAATATGTACACGGTAATGGGGGGAGAGTCTGGTTGGTGGTGGGGGCAGGTTTAGGAGGGGATGTCAAATAAGGTAATGTTTTATACTGGCTGTAAAAGGAGTGTCAGCTTGTGGTGGTGGGGGGGGTAAATTTGGTATAATTCAGAGCGGTTTAGGTTTTCAAGGTTGTAGACATTACAGGGACAGTAACCGTGTGAGGTTTTCATTGGGAAATAGTGCGTGCTTGATGGTGTGGTCTGGAAGCCTGTGAGATGGAATGCCACAAGTGAAGGGCTCTCTTAGATCTCCCTGGTTCGAATGTCGTCAGGGAAGTCTGTGGTAGAAGTTAGCAATAAATCTGTACTGATAGATAAAAAGTTAGGTCTCATTTAATGGTGCCTACAGATAATTTTGTGTATAAGCATTTTAATTCACTCGGTCCATTTATCCCTAGCTGATTGATTGCGTGTTTTACTATTCAATGGCCATTCATTAGCACTAAATGCAACTTTAACACACTGAAATCGTCCTCCTAGACAGCAGGGGTACTCCAGGATGGGACAGCCACTACTGAACTGAGCCAAATGGATCAGAGGTTGGAGGTGACCAAGAACAGCCAATGGGATGGGTGGAGCTCAGACATCCATATGGATAATGCCACCACTTGTCTCGTATGCTGAAGTGCTCAATAGTATAACCAGTCAGTGTCGCTGGGGAGATGTGTGGGAGGGAGGGGCTGTGTTTTTGATTAGGAAAGAGCACCTAATGTGTCTAGTTCATATAGGGGCATGGCCTGATAGGGCTTGCCGAGTGGCTACCTAGAAGGTATGGAAGCACTGTTCTGACCACTGGCCTGATGGCTGGGGGAGGGGAGACCCAATGAGTTGTGCCAAAATTCAGCCAACAAGATTGGGATAGTTCCAGAATTTTGGAGACCTAACCTTTACAGAGCAACTTTCACGGACACATCCTGTTTTGTACATAAGACACTTATGCTTCCTAAAGTTGTACTGGGCCAGTTTTGTTCAATTGCAAACTGATTCTTTCAGTCATCAGTGGAAGGGTTGTTCCGTGGGTTTCCAGTGTAGTAGCTAAATACAGGGATAGAAGTATGGTTTTTTTCTCCAAACTTTGTTATGTGGTCTCTAAAGACTGACTTACCATTCCAGTCTTCTGTGGGCTTGTTTTTCTTTTTTGAGGAGGGGGGGGTCAATGAACAGTCAGTTACCTTATTAAGAAGGGATTGTAAGTCAGTGGTAGGATATATCAGAAGAGGGAGGGGGTGTACAGGAGTGAGGACATACAGGTTATTTATATGTGGACTGTTGGACCTGGCCCTTTTTGCAGGGTTATCCCCAAACTTTCTGCGGCCTTCCTCCTATTTGTTCTGACCGGTTTTTGTTGGCTTTAAGACTCTGGGCACTTTACCACTGATAACCAGGGCTAAAGTGTATATGCTCTCTGAGTAAATTGCATTAGTGATTGGTTTTCCATAATTAGTACATTTGATTTACTAATATGTCCCTAGTAAAGTGCACCAGGGCCTATAATCAAAAGCTACTGGTGGGCCTGCAGCACTGATTGTGCCACCCACAAGTAGCCCTGCAACCATTTCTCAGGCTGCCACTGCAGTGTCTGTGTGTGCAGTTTTGAACTGTCATGTCGACCTGGCACGTGCACCAACTTGCCAGGCCCAAACCTTCCCTTCTACTACATGTAAGGCACCCCTAAGGTAGGGCCAAGGTAGCCCCCGGGGCAGGGTGCGGTGTATTTAAAAGGTAGGACATGTACTGGTGTGTTTTACATGCCCCGATAGTGGAATACTGCTAATTTCGTTTTTCACTATTGCAAGGAATATCTCTCCTAGAGGTTATCATTGGAGCTGTCTTGTAACCTCTTACAAGTGTAACTTCCAATTGGGAACAGATGGAGATTTGGAACTTGGGGTCTCTGCACTCACAATTTAAAAATACATTTTTTAGTGGAGTCAGTTTTTAAATTGTGTGTTTGAAAATGGCATTTTTGGAAAGTGGGCATTTTCTTGCTTTACCATTTTGTGCCTCTGTCTGCCTGTGGAATCCATGTCTGAGGGAGGGTGACAGTTGGGATGTTCATACATTCCCTCTATAAAAGTCACACAAAGGGAGCTCAGGCATGCCCTGCATATCCTGATGGCCCATCACCAGGCTGATGGGTCTTCCTGAGCTAGAGTGGTGGGAGGAGTTGTCAATGACACCTGAATAGGGTTGTGCCTGTCATCACATAAAGCTGTCTCCACCCCCACCCCCCTGTAGTGTGCCTGGAGCCAGGTCAGGGAAAGTCACTACAAAGACTTTCCTTTGAAGTTTGCCTACTTCAAAGGCAGACACTGGTATAAGTACTGGAGCTTTGATACCATAACTTCAGAACACTTCTGGACTAAGAGGAGAGTCTGCCAAAAAGAAGAGCTGTAGAAGGGGAACTTCCACTCAGCTAGTTGCTTTGTTGTGCTGGCCTACTGCTTGCTGCTTCTGTCTTGGGCAATTAATGGACTGGACTATGCTTTGCTGTATCCTACTTGCCAATTATCTCCAAGAGCTTATATATGCTTCTTCTGCAGCCCCTGAACTCCTCTGCTGGAAGTTTTGACCTGCCAATTGAGGCCAGTTCTAGGCCCTTGGAGGTGGCTTTGCTGCTAAAGAACCAAGACAATCCATGCATCGACCTCCAGGGCCTGTTTTTGCTGACACAGCACCGCCGTGCAATTAAAAAAACAATACTTCGCCGTGGTGCAGCCAAAGAAGTGACGCAGCGCGTGCCGTGTGGCTGAAAGATTGATGCAGCCCAAGTCCTGAGCACTGTGTTTCCAACATCTGAGGGACCCACTTCGACTCCAGCCCTACTGTGCAGCTGAAGAAATCGACGCATCACCTGCTCGCGGCTGGAAAATCAACACGGCGCCGGTTTCATCGCCACATAAACCCACCACGTCTGGATTTGCAACACATCGCACCAAGTTATTAATCGAAGTTGCCCAGCAGTAAGGAACAGAGGCTGCATGTCCAGAGATTGACGCATCACCTCCCCTCACAGTAAGGAAGTGCCTCATCACCTCTCCTGGCAGTAAGGGACCGACTCATCACTTTGCTTTTCCGCTGCCTTACTTCCATTGTGCCCGTTTTTGATTCATCCCAGGTACTTTGTGATAAAAGTGAAGCATCCATAGTTTCCTATGGATTTAACTAGTTTGAACCTATTAAAAGTGATATCTTTACCTGTGTATGTTGGGTTTTTGTTGTTTTGGGTGGGGGGTGTATGTGTGCATGTATGTGTGTGTGTACACACAAATGCTTTACACATTGCCTCTGCGATAAGACTGACTGCTTGTGTCAAGCTACCAAGGGGGAGGGGGAATAGCAGGGGTTATTGTGGGTGTGTAACCTCCTTACCCTGACTAGAACAGGATGCAACCCTTGCCCACTAGAGACCACCATTTCTAACATGGACATATTCAGGGGGAGAAGGAATCAAATCTGTCACTGCATGGTTCACGACACCATTTGTCAAGTCACCTATTACATTCTGCCAACTACTGCACAGGAACACTCGTCTTCTCACCGACTGAAGTTCTAGAAAGTAAAACATGTTTTCGTTTTTTCCAGTAGATCTGTAGACACCGGCAACTTGAAGAGGCAGCTAAGTATTTAGGTTTACAAATCCAGCGAGTCTCGGGGATGGTGCAGGTTTTACAGTTGTACACCTGGTCAGAAAATGATTCTCCTCTTTATCTGAACCTTGATGTGATATTTAGGTCTCCAATGCCTTTCATTTGTAAAAGGTGGGAGTGCCGACCTAGTCTATATTTGCTCAAGTGGTACCCTCTAAAGAGGGTATTTCCCTATGTGTTCTAGTCCACTCTGTACTGGTCACTACAGAGCGCGTAGAAGTGAGCATTTATATGAATGTTCTAGCGAGCTGATATTCAGCCCCCTGATAGCATCCTCTGTTGTGAAGCATGAAAACTGAGCAGCCCCACATTGCTATATACCACAGCTCTATAGAGAGCAAAGAGTAGGGGGCTTAATACTCATGCAACAGCAAACAGCAAAGGCAGCTAGGCCTGTTGCACACTACCTTAGTGGTGCTCCATGTTGTGCTATTACCAGGCCTGACAGACACTAAGGGGCTTATTTACAAGCCCCTTGCGCCGCTGGTGCGCCACTTTTAACATGGGGAAAGAGTGACGCATCGGCGGCGCAAGGGGCTTGTAAATAAGCCCCTTATTTTCTTAGAGTTTGTGAATTGCAATCAGAGTATCGCCACCTTTTGCAATGTTAGTGCAGTCTTTACAGCATGAGGATTTACTATGCCGTGCGAAAACTTCAACTCTTGACCACCCCAGAAGTCGCCTACAAGTTCTCAACACCACTGTGGGAGTGCTGACTGCCAAACAGCACTAATAAGGAAAACAACTGTTCCATGTACCTTCAAAACAATTTCCACGGATTGAGGGTTCAAATACAACATCTGTAACAGCTGGGAGGGAGCAAACCTTTTATTGAATACCTTAAAGAATAAATGTAACATCACAACTGCAGCACACATGGTATACAACACAGTAGTGTTAGTGTATGCCCTTCATTGATGCCACGGTTCCAGGTCCTTGCTACCTACTGCAGTCTAGCACACAAAACAAGAACACCAAAACAGTGTCAATTCATAAATTACAAAACGGAGGCATGCACACTTACCCCCTAAAAACCGGACCAGCAATATTAACGTCACAATGCACTCCAAATACCAAGTGCCGTAAGGGCTTAACCACAGATACAGGTAATTTACTCCCCCCAAATTTTTTAAATCAAAGGTCACGGTCTCAAACACTAGAAAAGTAAGTTGCCAAAATGCTGGCAGAGTAAGAAACTTTTTTGAAGGCCCAACAGCGCAAATACGGACAAAAAGAATACTTTCTTTTGTATTGAGAAACAGTACATGAATATGCTGGTCAAGGCAAGGGGCGAGGTGGTAGTCCTAGTGATGCAAGTTGTATCTGGTACAGCAGTATAGCTCTGGATGTAAACAACAACAAAAAAAACGAATGTCAACCTGCATGCTTGTTTATGTAATTAATGTACTGAAATTTCCATTGCACAAACCAAACTAGGGAGCAACAGTGTATGTGCATAAACGTGGAAGGCTATATAGGGGAGTGGGGTGAACAGCCAGTGAGTATTCTTCAAGGTTAACTATAGCCAGCTTCCTGATAGCGCCAGACCTGGGGACAGGTTTTTTCAAAATGTCACGGAGCAATCAATCACAGAATTTGTAGAGCGCACTACTTACCCGCGAGGGTCTCAAGGCGCGGGGGGGGGATGCTGCTACTGGTCGAACAGCCAGGTCTTGAGTAGCCTCCTGAAGGTCAGCAGGTCTTGGGTCTTTCGTAGGCTTAGTGGAAGGGTGTTCCAGGTCTTGGCGGCGAGGTGTGAGAAGGATCTGCCGCCGGTGGTTGTTCTTCGAATGCAGGGGACGGTGGCGAGGGAGAGGTCGGCGGAGCGGAGCTGGCGGTTGGGGACGTAGAAGAAGAGCCGTCTGTTGAGGTAGGCTGGGCCAGTTTTGTGGAGTGCCTTGTGTGCGTGGGTGAGGAGTTTGAAGGTGATCCTCCTGTCGACAGGGAGCCAGTGCAGGTTCCTCAAGTGGGGGGTGATGTGGCGTGGTACGTCGAGGATCAGTCGTGCGGAGGCGTTTTGTATGCATTGCAGTCGCTTGATGAGCTTGGCCGGGGCTCCCGCGTAGAGGGCGTTCCCATAGTCAAGTCTGCTACTGACGAGGGCCTGGGTGACTGTTCTTCTTGTGTCTGTCGGGATCCACCTGTAGATCTTGCGAAGCATGCGGACGGTGTTGAAGCAGGAGGATGAGACTGCGTTGACTTGCTTGGTCATGGAGAGCGTTGAGTCGAGGATGACTCCCAGGTTGCGTGCGTGGTCGGTGGGTGTCGGGGCTGCTCCCAGCGTCGTTGGCCACCAGGAGTCGTCCCAGGCTGAGGTGTTGGAGCAGAGGATGAGGACCTCCGTTTTGTCCGTGTTCAGCTTTAGTCGGCTGATCTTCATCCAATCGGCGACGGCCTTCATTCCTTCATGGAGTTTGGCTTTGGCGGCGAGGGGTCCTTGGTGAGGGAGAGGATCAGTTGAGTGTAGTCGGCGTAGGAGATAATGTTGAGGTCGTGTTGTCTGGCGATGCGTGCGAGCGGGGCCATGTAGATGTTGAACAGTGTTGGGCTGAGGGACGATCCCTGGGGTACGCCGCAGATGATCTCAGAGGCTTCGGATCGGAAGGGTGGGAGGCGGACTCTCTGGGTTCTGCCGTCGAGGAAGGAGGTGGTCCATTCCAGGGCCTTGTCTCGGATCCCTGCGTCGTGGAGGCGTGCGCGTAGAGTGCGGTGGCAGACAGTGTCGAAGGCGGCGGAGAGGTCCAACAGGATGAGGGCTGCGGTCTCACCATTGTCCAGCAGGATCCCGATGTCGTCTGTGGCGGCGATGAGGGCAGTCTCAGTGCTGTGGTTGCTGCGGAACCCTGCTTGGGATGGGTCCAGGATGCTGTTTTCTTCGAGGTATCAGGTTAGCTGTTTGTTGACGATCTTCTCGATGACCTTGGCTGGGAACGGAAGCAGAGAGATGGGCCGGACGTTCTTGAGGTCTCTCGGGTCCGCCTTGGGGTTTTTTGAGTAGGGCGTTGATCTCTGCGTGTTTCCAGCTCTCTGGGAAGGTCGCGGTCTCGAAGGAGAGGTTGATGATGTTGCACAGGTGGGGTGCGATGGAGCTGCTGGCTTTGTTGAAGATGTGGTGCGGGAAAGCGTCTGACGGGGAGCCGGAGTGTATTGTGCTCATGGTCTTGATGGTGTCCTCGATGTTCACGCTGGCCCAGGCTGGCAGGGGGTCGTGGTCGATGGTGTGTGGCGGGTCGATCTTAGTTGGGGTTGTCTGGGTGTCGAAGCTGTCGTGGATGTCCGCGATCTTGCGGTGAAAGAAGGTGGCGAGGGAATCGCACAGGGGTTGCGACGGCGGGATGTCGTTGGTGTTGGAGCTGGGATTGGAGAGTTCCTTCACGATGTTGAAAAGCTCCTTGCTGTTGTGTGCGTTGTTGTCGAGGCGGTCTTTGAAGGAGATTCTCTTGGCGGACCTGATGAGGTGGTGGTGGTGGTTACGGATGGCGTCTTTGTGGGCTGTGTGGCTGTGTGGCTGTCCGGTGTCTTATCGCTGTGCCATTTCTTCTCTAGTTTCCGGCAGGTGCGCTTGGAAGCTAGGAGTTCCGAGGTGAACCAGCTGGCTCTTTTGGTGGTGTCGCTGTAGGTGAGCTTTTTCAGCGGGGCGAGGGTGTTGGCACAGTCGTCCATCCATCGTCTGAGGTTGCAGGCAGCGTCGTCGGTGTTGGATGGGTCGGAGAGAGGGCTGAGAGCGAGGGTTGCCCGGAGTTGGTCTTCGGTGACTTTGCTCCAGCAGCGGCGTGGGATCTGTTGGGTGCGGTGGTGTGTGGTGGGTTTCTGGAAGGTGAAATGGATGCAGCGGTGGTCAGTCCAGAGGAGTTCCGTGGTGTGGCTGAAGGAGACGTGGGAGCTTGAGGAGAAGATGGGGTCAAGCGTGTGGCCGGCGGAGTGGGTCGGTGTTGTGACGAGCTGGCTCAGGCCGAGGTTGGCGAGGCTGTCGATCAGGGTGGTGGAGTTGCTGTCGTTGTTGTTCTCCAGGTGAAAGTTCAGGTCTCCGAGGAGGATGTAGTCGGGAGAGGTCAGGGCGTGCGTGCTGATGAAGTCGGCGATGGAGTCGCTGAACTGGGGTCGGGGCCCAGGGGGTCTGTAGACAAGGGTGCCTCTAAGGGTGGTGTTGGGGTCCGTGTGGATCTGGAAGTGCATGTGTTCGGCGGTGCTGAGAGTGTCGTCGGTGCTGGTCGAGACCCTGATGGTGTTCTTGTGGACGATGGCGATTCCTCCTCCTACTGCGTTGATGCGGTCTCTGCGGGTGATCTTATAGCCGTCTGGGATGGCTATGGCGATGTCGGGGCGGAGGAGTCGTTCATCCAGGTCTCTGTCAGGAAGGTGACGTCTGGTGATGATGTGTCGAGCAGGTCCCAGAGCTCGACGGCGTGTTTGCGGGCGGAGCGGGTGTTCAGCAGGATGCACCGGAGGTGGTTGAGGTCCTTCTTGGCGGGCGCCTCGGTGGCTCTGAGGCTGGTGTAGCTGCAGTTCCGGTAGGTGAAGGGACCATGGGTGCAATTCGGGGCGGCCTTGAAGCAGTTGTGCGTCCGTCCGGGGTTGAGAGCGTGGAGTGTGGTGGCATCGTATCGGCGTCGGTCCTCGTGGCTGGGGCGGGGGGCAGGGGCAGCGAATGGGCAGTCAGGGGGGCGGGGCCGCAGGGGGCGCAGCGGCGGGAATGGCGAGAGGCAGCGGGGCACAGAAGGAAAAACGGGGAGAAATCAACAAAATACAGGCACAGTACAGTGGGGCAGCGGGGGCACAGAAGGAAAAACGGGGAGAAATCAACAAAATACAGGCACAGTACAGTGGGGCAGCGGGGGCACAGAAGGAAAAACTGGGAGAAATCAACAAAATACAGGCACAGTACAGTGGGGCAGCGGGGGCACAGAAGGGAAAAAGGAGGGAAAAGAGACAGGAATACGGGCACAGTACAATGGGGCAGCGAGGGGCACAGAAGGGAAAAAGGGGAGACAGAAGCAAAGAAATACGGGCACCGAGGCCACAAGCGGAGGGGCGATCTTACCAGCAGCAGCAGCGGGCGGACAACACAGGCGGAGCTGTGTGGTGGGGGAGCGACCTACCTGGCAAGGTCAAGGGTCGCTCACCTCACCGCGCAGCGGCCGCCATTTATGGGGAGGGAGGAGCAGCTGGGAGGCGGGAGGCAGGGGCAGCAAATGGGCAGTCAGGGGGGCGGGGCCGCAGCGGCGGGAATGGCGAGAGGCAGCGGGGGCACAGAAGGAAAAACGGGGAGAAAATCAACAAAATACAGGTACAGTACAGTGGGGGAGCGGGGGCACAGAAGGAAAAACGGGGAGAAATCAACAAAATACAGGCACAGTACAGTGGGGCAGCGGGGGCACAGAAGGAAAAACGGGGAGAAATCAACAAAATACAGGCACAGTACAGTGGGGCAGCGGGGGCACAGAAGGAAAAACGGGGAGAAAATCAACAAAATACAGGCACAGTACAGTGGGGCAGCGGGGGCACAGAAGGAAAAACGGGGAGAAATCAACAAAATACAGGCACAGTACAGTGGGGCAGCGGGGGCACAGAAGGAAAAACGGGAGAAAATCAACAAAATACAGGCACAGTACAGTGGGGCAGCGGGGGCACAGAAGGAAAAACGGGGAGAAATCAACAAAATACAGGCACAGTACAGTGGGGCAGCGGGGGCACATAAAGGGAAAAAGGAGGGAAAAGAGACAGGAATACGGGCACAGTACAATGGGGCAGCGAGGGGCACTGAAGGGAAAAAGGGGAGACTGAAGCAAAGAAATACAGGCACCGAGGCCACAAGCGGAGGGGCGATCTTACCAGCAGCAGCAGCGGGCGGACAACACAGGCGGAGCTGTGTGGTGGGGGAGCGACCCACCTGGCAAGGTCAAGGGTCGCTCACCTCACCGCGCAGCGGCCGCCATTTATGGGGAGGTGGGAGGGAGGAGCAGCTGGGAGGCGGGAGGCAGGGGCAGCGAATGGGCAGTCAGGGGGGCGGGGCCGCAGGGGGCGCAGCGGCAGGAATGGCGAGAGGCAGCGGGGGCACAGAAGGAAAAACGGGGAGAAAATCAACAAAATACAGGCACAGTACAGTGGGGCAGCGGGGGCACAGGAGGAAAAACGGGGAGAAAATCAACAAAATACAGGCACAGTACAGTGGGGCAGCGGGGGCACAGAAGGGAAAAAGGAGGGAAAAGAGACAGGAATACGGGCACAGTACAATGGGGCAGCGAGGGGCACAGAAGGGAAAAAGGGGAGACAGAAGCAAAGAAATACGGGCACCGAGGCCACAAGCGGAGGGGCGATCTTACCAGCAGCAGCGGGCGGACAACACAGGTGGAGCTGTGTGGTGGGGGAGCGACCTACCTGGCAAGGTCAAGGGTCGCTTGCGGAGCACAGCAAGACCACTTGTTGTGCTGTGTGACAGAGAGAGCAGAAATGTATCATATGTTAGTACAGATGGCACATTACAGCTCCCTCTCTATCTACTAACATACGACTCATTCCTGCTTCCTCCCCGCTCATGCGCACGGAATGCTGCCTAGCGCCAACGCAGGCACCCTTGTGCATCGGTGCAAGGGTGCCTGTGTTACAGGCAGGATTGTTTTTGTGCAGAGAGGGATATCTTCCTGCACAAAAACAAACTTCCGAGGCATTTTCCTCTGTGCGCTGCAGAATGCACCACATGCAGAAAGAGGAAGTAATGTGGAGGAATAGAGATTTTTCCTCGTTATGCCTCTGTGGGGAAGGAGTACCATTATAAAGGATTCCCAGGTTTATAAGTCTTTGTAAATCTGGGAATGTACCAAAATCAATGGGTGGCTGCATGGGAATGCACATGCTCTACCCATGGAATGCCTTCCCAATCACCTGCTCAATGCAGAGTAATGCAAGGCAGCAATTTGCACTATCTTGCATTACTCTGGATTTACTAAGCCACACAAGGTGGCTTTGCGTGGTTTAGTAAATCTCACTTAAGCCCTTGCGTTCCCTTTTATGATGCAAGGGCAACACAAAGACTTAGTAAATCTAGCCCTTGGTCCTCATCACTTGACGTGACCATAGCAACCCTCTTTTTCCAATAAGTTCAGGGACCACAGGGCCTCACCGCACATTGACTTGCCGAGGGCAGAAGAGGGGACACGATATCTAGGCATACGTCTGGCAAACACAGCCGCTGCCTACTTTAAACTCAACATCGGTCGCATGGTGGAGGGACTGAGAGGATCGATACACTTCTGGGCTGATCTGCCGTTATCACTTATGGGGCACATAGCAATCATTAAAATGATCGTTCTGCCCCAGTGCCTATATGCATTACAGCACTCCTATATAATTCTCCGATCTTACTTTAACATAATAGAAAGTCTCATTGGGGACCTCCTGTGAGGGGGAAACAATTAGAAGGGTGCAGCTGACAACGCTGCAAAGATCGTGGGAACGGGGTGGTTTGGCGATACCCCGACTGGAGTTCTATTACATGGCCTCAACTGCAGCATGCGGTCCATTGGCTGGACAATGAGAACTGCTGGGGGAAAAACCTGTTGGCCGGAACATATGGGCACCGGTCATTGGCCGAACTGTTAATGCTGGGCGGTGGCATTCCCAGAGAGTGTCCGTACATAATATGCCACGTAGCAACAGTGTGGGAGAATGTGGTGAGGAGAGTGGTACAGCATGCTCCATACGCACCCGATATGCCCCTATGGGCACTACGCCCATTCGCCAGTATCGCAGTTTCCATGTCAGTCCGCCAGTGGAAGGATGGCGGTTGCCAGCTGCTCAGGGATCTTTACGTGGACGGAAAGTTCATGACCTGGGAAGAGGCACAGAATACTTTTGAACTTGGACCAGGCCAATTCCTACAATATGGGAACCTTTCCAGTGTTGCACAGGAACTTTGGCTGGGGTCCCAGAGGAACCCACCCCCCCCACCACTAATATATTAAAGGTCATGCTATATATGGCACAAGGAAGGCGCCTGATCTCACACCTCTACAAAGCACTGCGGGAGGACCTGCTGGAAGAACCTCTCAGAATTCAACAAAAATGGGATACACTAATGAATGAACCTCTGACTGAGGGTGACTGGAGAAGGGTACATGAGGGAGTACAAAAGGTCAGTGCAAAAGCGCGATTCAAACTTCTTCAACACAATATAGTGCTTCAAGTATACCTTACCCCATGCACTTTACATATATCCGTCCCGCAAGGATGAATGTCCCAGATGTAGAACTCAGGCGGCAGACTTCCTCCACATGATATGGATGTGCTCGCTGTTACACCCCTTCTGGGAGAGGGTCCTAACATGTCTGGGGGAGGCCACCGGTTGGAATATACCCAGAGAGATTAAGCAGATACTACTGGGACTACTACCTGCACCAAAAAACAAAAAGCCAGATAAGGAGTTTTGTCAACCTGGGGCTGGTTTTGGCTAAGAGGCGGGTGGTGATAGCATGGATGCAACCTCAACCCCCGAAATACGCAGACTGGGTTAGAGATGTGAGGGAATGGGCAACTGCAGAGTCGGTATGAATGAGATCTGTGAGAAGAGATGAGGCTGAGGAGGACCTGCTGGCATGGGCCTCCACGTTGACAGACCTACAGGAGAATCCGAAATCGGTATCCCAGGAGATCCCAGGAAGGGGAATTCCCTAGAGAACAAGACACAATGAGACATGGTCCAGGAAGGTTCGGCATTCCAATAAAAGATACAAGGAGCAATGCACAGGTGATGATGAGATTAGATTAGAACTGACCAGGAAGGGTGGGCGGCCAGGGATGTTACTATTGGATTATGTTTTACAAGTTAAACTGGCAAAAGATGATGTGGGGGAACTAAGTGGTCTGTAAACAGTAAATGAAACAAATGATGCTTTTGTATGCAATTGTAATCCGGTTACCCATAAATGCCAGTAACATTTAATGGAAAAAAAAAATCTTTTGTAACTTCCGGTTCAGATGGAAATACTGTTCCAGCCCAATCAGGAATTGCATCGAACTTGTGATAATGGGGGTCTAAAAAAAGGCAGGCCTGCTGGGGAGGGGATATAGCAGTTAAGCCTTGTTTGGCAATATTCCAATCTATTACCAAGGGGGTAGTGGAGGGGTGGACACCGGGTACTCCGATGGGCATCTTGACTCTGGATTGGTCAATACAAATTTCATCCCATTATTTCAGGTGATAAATGTTTAGCCCTGGGTGTAAGAAAGTGGCTCTGTATATACTGCACCAAAGTAAGGTTCAGTGTGCACAGAGTCCACAGTCCCCAGAGGTTTGGCAGAGGCTAAAGTTAGATATAACCTTACTCTCTAAAGTGGTAGCTTGGTCGAGCAGTAAGGCAGTATCAGAGGACATTGTAAAGCATTTGATGTACACACTCAGTCAGCAAATGAAGCCACACACTCAAGAACTGAACTCTAGGCCAATTGTTTTGTATAAAAAAAAATATACTGTTTTATTTTAGAACCACAGGTTTGCATAAAATACTTTCTCAAGATAAGATGCTGTTTGTTGAATACTTTCAATGAACAATAGACTTTAAATGCAATATGGCACAGGGGTTGCACTAGGCAACACAATACTTGGTATACTTTAACATTGAGCTCAATGGGATTTTTAAGTAAACTGCAATAGAATTACTTTACGAAGGTTTTTCTTACTCAGGGCTGGATCCTGGATTCAGCCCTGGTGCATTTCCTGTAAACAGTTGAAAGAAATCGTTTTTGTTACACAGGCGATTTTTAAGGAATATTTGTATGTTGCAAAATTCGACACTTAGAAGAATTTCTGGCAAAAACCAGGCAATGTTATCCTATGGAGGAAAATCAAGTTATCGGAAAATCACAGTTGTGGTCACTTTTTCTAATCAGTGCTGGGTACCTAGATCCAGCACTGGGATCTCTCCTGAGAACAGGCGAGTAATTTTGTTTTTGATATTCGGACGATTTTTAGTGAATATTTCAAGATTTCAAAAGTTGACACTTAGAAACTTTTTCGAACAGTCCATTGAAATGCATTGACTTTTACTGTAATATGCAGGTAGGTAATTATCGCGTTACTTTTCTAACCTCAGGACTGGGTCCTAGATTCAGTCCTGGGACATTTCCTGCAAACAGGTGAGTAAAGTCGTTTTGGTTAAACACACAATTTTTAAGCAATATTTTTAGTTTTTGAAACTCCACACTTAGTCGTTTTTTCAGAGAAAAATACCCAATGTTATCCTATGGAGGGAAAACAAGTTATCGGTTTGCAGGTAAGTTTTTGACTGTGGGAGTCCAGGTTCTGGGGTTAGACTCAGGGGTCCCCCAGGGTCAGTGATGCACTCTTGTTGCACCCACAGCGGCACTAGGGCGGCCGGATGCAGAGTGTTGAGGCCCCAATGTTATCCTATGGGAGATAGGGGTCCTTCGGTTGGTGGCTGCTGGCTAGCAGGCCCCTGGGTTGTGGGAGCAAAGCTCCTGGCTGTAGACTTAGCACAAAGGGGGAAGCAAGTGAGCACCAACAGCGCACCCACAGCGGCCCTCGGGCGGCTGGGTGTAGGGGGCTATTTTGGCGTCTGGTTCCCTGTTGAAGTCTATGGAGATTCTCCGGACTGGACAAACACTGCAGGCTTGGAAACGAGAGTCTCCTGGGATCTACCAACACTTCGAGGGGTAAGTTGAGATGTCTTGGCTTAGGTAGGCACCCTGGGTTTGGGCACACAAGGCCGTGGGGCATCGGGTGCAGGAGTGCCTTTTAGTGTCGGATTTTTCTTACCCGCTCTGTTCGCGGTAGGGGGGACCCTCTGGACTGAGGCTGCAGGCTTCGTCTGGCGGCTTGAGGCAGGTCAGGAGTCGCCGGATTCCAGGTCAGGATCGCCGGGGAGACCTCCTCTTGGTGTTTTTTTACTCGAGCTTGGGCCAGGTTCGGCGGGTGCAGAGTGGGCTGGATTCACGATGCCGGGCTGGTGCCAGGGGTGCTGGTTTTGAACAAATCCGGTGTTCACGGGAGAAGCAGGCGGTTCAAGTGAAGGCAGGTAGGTCCTCCGGGGTTTGTGAGGTTGCTGGCTGCAGGACACACCGGGATTTCGCAGAAAGCTGGTTCGAGGGGAGACAGGCCGGTAGGGCTGGGGCCAAGTCAGTTGTTGTCTTCCTCTTGTTAGCAGGCTGCACGGCTGTTTGGTCCTTGTTTTTCTTTTCTTGTTGTCGTTGCTGGATCTAAGGAAGGAAGGTTCAGGGTGCCCCTAAATACTGAATTTAGGGGCTTTACAGGTAGGTAAAGGGCAGGGACCAATGGGTCCCTTCCCTGGGGTGGGTACACCCCCTACTCTGCCACTCTCCAGTGGGAGGGGGGCAGGAGCCTGTCCTGGGTTGGCTGGGTCCCCCATCCTCAAGATGGCGGGGACTCGAGGTTGTGCTTCACCTCGCCTCCCCCACCTTAGGGGTGGAGTTGGCAGAGGTGGGCACACCTCTCTTCCTCACTTTGTTTTTCCTGCCGGGTCTCCCGCCCAAAGGGGGGGTGGAACCAGTGGGGACCAGTTGCTGAGTACAGCAAGTGGTCTGGAGAGGCTCACAAAGGCGGTATGCC
This sequence comes from Calotriton arnoldi, assembly GCA_963921515.1. Classification (NCBI taxonomy): domain Eukaryota; kingdom Metazoa; phylum Chordata; class Amphibia; order Caudata; family Salamandridae; genus Calotriton; species Calotriton arnoldi. The sequence continues at coordinate 1,112,555 of CAWUFW010001537.1, forward strand.
TTTGAAGCTTCTCCTTCGTGAACCCTGCCCATCCTGGAGGAGGAGGAGGCTTGGCACCTCGTCCCAGGATGTGCATTGTTTCAGGCCCCCGAGAGCAGCAAGCTCTCGACCCAGGGGTCCAGAAACATGTCTGGTGGTGGCAGCCTCGGCAGCCACTCAGTCAGGTCACTGGGAGTTGGTCGTGTTTCAGGGGGCATCTCTAAGATGCCCTCTGTTGTGCATTTTACATTAAATCCCACACTGGCATCAGTGTGGGTTTAAATGTGCTGAGAAGTTCGATACCAAACTTCCCAGTCTTCAGTGTAGCCATTATGGTGCTGTGAAGTTCGTAATGACAAACTCCCAGCACCATATACTCTTAATGGCAGCACTGCACTTCCAGTGCCCAGGAATGGACCTGGGTACTGAGGGGGAACAGGGCTCATGCCCCTGTACCCTCACCACTGGCATAGGGCACCCAGCTAGAGGGGTGACTGATGTATGCCAGGGCAGTAGTTTGTGGGCATGGCACACAGGGAGGTGTGCCATGTCGACTCTTCACTATGTTCTGCACCAAGACACGCAGCCTGCAAAGGCAGTGTGTGTGTGTCAGGGTACAGGGCCTCTAAGGGTGGCACAATAAGTGCTGCAGCCCTTAGAGGTCTTCCCTGGTCACAGTGCCCTGGGTACCTGTGGTACCATTTACCTGGGGCTGACCTGTGGCCAGAGATGCCAATTGGGTACAGTTTTGGGGAAGGAACACAGGCCCTGGGAACCTGATTGGCAGGGTCCCAGGGCACATCAAGTCAAAGTGCATCAGTGGTCTGGCAAAAAGTGGGGGGGTTACTGCAACAGAAACCCACTTCCTTACACTGGGCAAAATGTTAAATATGGCAGCACAATTTCCAAAATCACCGAATTTCACATTATGCTTAATTTCCAAATTTCTCAAAGTTTGACATGATTTTGCGTATCTTTTCTTACTCAAGCGTGCACCTTGCATAAAAAAGGTCTAGAACGGGTTAATTTAATTGTGCTTTTGAGTTTAGAATGTTACATTTTAACTGTAATTTCACTCAACTATAATGTCACTTTACATTAGGTTTGTTTTCAGATATATATATATATATATATATATATATATCTCACATGTTACAATTAAATTGCATGGTAAAAGTATGCGCTGTAAAACCATACATGGCATTACAATGTATTGTAAAGGTCAACATATTGTAATAACCGTGGAAAATGCATGCAGGGTAGATACATGAGTGGTAACATCTGATATTTGAAGATATCTATATAACATGGAAGATGTAGGACTCTCAGTACTAGTATATCTGAGGTGAGCGCAGCTATACTTCCTTTTATAAATGTAATTGCAATATTTAGGGTTAACGCTCTAACGTATTCCAGGGACAAACCATCCTGTGTAACGGCATTTCCTTCTTAGGAATAGATGGATATGCAAACAAGGACCTGCTCTGCTTAAAGAGTGTGCGTGGAAAGAACTTGCATAATACCATGTAGCATAATCACGCGGAAATAAACTCCGCAAGATTACAAAGAATGTGAGAGAAGAGTAATCCTGCGTTTAAACGCGCTATCACTTAGTGCGAAATGCCGCCTCGCTTCCACAATGAATGCTCTTCGGGTAGGATTTTCCCCCAACTTCCTCGACATTTATCATCATTTTCTTCGCGTAAATTGACCCTTGCATCCAGAATGGCCACGAGGATGCATTTTGCACTATGAAATCGCACTAAATGCAGCAGAATACGAACAGCCAGGGGTGCTCGCGCTTGCCAAATGTGCTCTTGTGGTCCCAATTACTCTGAATTATGCAAGCAGGATTAATTACGTTATCAGTCATTTTGAAACTTGTGATGTGTTTATTCAGAGTCCGCTTTCTGTTTCGAGATGCATAGCTAAGGGGCATGGCAGAGGATGCGAGAAGCTGGCAGGTGCCGAGTGCTGGTGTCGGCGCTCCGCACCGCAGCTCCTTCAGGCTCAGGCACCCGGCACCGGCACGCACTTCGGCGGACACAGCAGCAGCGGCACAGTGGGCCGAGCGTGGTTCTGGCTGCCGCTCGGCATTGCGCTCTGAGTGGAGCGGAAAGCAGGCCGGTGGCTGGAGTTTTTCGGACGTTGCTGGTGCTCAGTTGCCTTGCGCCCGACAGGCAGACTGCGCCCCAGGGTGCACCGACGACAATCCATCCCGACCCTCCAAGCCCGCAGATAAACTCGACTCACCCTACAGACTTTGCACCTTCTACCCTCAGGAGGAGGTCTAAGACAGATTGCAGGTCCACGGTTGCATGGGGGAGGCATGGCGCCATTTAACCCTCAGCATACAGCAGAAAAGCACACAGCTCATATCAGGAGTGGCCGCTGAGCAATAGGGCACCGCGAGGACCCACCCGGCCCCAGTCCAAAGCTTAGCCCAAGCGACGAAACGAGTGGTGGAAGCGAGGTTTTTGAGTTGCTCCTCAAACCTCCAAAGCACTAATGTTATTAGATCCACCGCCAGCCATCTCCAGCATAACGTCCAACGCTCTCTGAAGCCCCAAAAGTGCCCCCACCACACAACATAAGACAAGCAGGCCCCTCCAAGTCAGCTGGAAGCTACCCTACAATGTTTATAGCCTGAACAGTTCGAAGCAGGTTCTCATGATACCCAAAAGGAGAGCCAGGACCAACACAAGCCCAACCAAGAACTCTGCTGCAAGCAGACCTGCCAATGTTACTCAAAATTCAAACATCCCCGGCCCCACTCTAGCCCTAGCTACAACCTCTATAAGCAGGTACTTCACAAGACCGTCTACCTTAAACAGGGAACGCGTCCCAGGAGCCTCTGAGAAACAACAAATACTGACCTCTCTGGTCAAACTGGTGGACTTCGCAGCACAACCCCTGGAAGACGCCCTGGTACAAAACACCCCCACATCACGGAACTGCCTGAATGGCTGGATTCATTCTTCAGCCTATGCACCAAGTCAGGTTCAACGTCTAGGCTGCCTCTCACGGACACAGAACTGGACGACTAACAACAAAATAACTGAGATATCCTCTGCGCTCACCTTAACGCCTGGTATCACTGCAAATAATGAAGCTCCCTGAGAGAACACATTGCAACTACGCAGTTGCTTCCATGGTGTTCAGTTCATCGCGCACTCCCCCCCCCCCCCTCGTCACAGCAACACCTCCCTACTGCCAAATCACCACAATGCAAGGATGTAACAGCAGGGGCTCAGCTCCTCCTTGAAGTAACAGATGAAGCGATGGTTGGGGGGCCCGTGCACTCTCACTCAAGCTATACGAAAGGCCACAGCGACTCATTCACGCACATACCAACTACCCTGCTAACCACAAGCAAGCAAAATCACCACATGCCAGTGATAGATGGCACCACCACAGTGAGCGATACAGAGAAAACGACTAGCAGCATCAAATCTCAGTTTCAATCCAGTCGACCCAGACAAGATTTGCTTCTAGCATCAATAAACATAACATTGGCTGCCGCAATCAATGCTCTCACACGACAGTCCCAAAAACTGGTGCTTCAGATGGATACAAGGCAGGCCATCACCACAGTAATATCTGAAATGGCTGCAAAAAAAAACGACATACTAGATGCTAAATGTGGTGCTCAAGGTGACAACTGCTCAGGTCTCCCAATCGTGGAGAAACTTATCACGCTCCCGGATGTTTTTGCATCACTAGTTACCGAGCTGAAACTCCAGCCGATACCCCCCCTAATTCACCCAAGTCAACTCAGTCGCCATCGTATGGGGGATACAAGAACAATCCGTATGTCACCCCAGACGAGACACTTGAACCTGCTAACAGCAGCAATAGCAAAACTTCCCCGCACCTCCTCTCAATTTCTCTCATTGGGGAAATGTAACCATAGTAAAAAAAAAAAAAATTAAAAAAAAAAAAAAAAAAACATACACCAACTTCCCCCCTTCCCCCAAAAAATTCAAACCCAGGGGCCACAGACCCCACGGGTATCCAAGTGAACTTCAAAGCCAACGACAGATCATTGTCTAGAAGAGCAAAGAAGCATTCAAAAATCCACAAAAACCAACACCGCCACCTTCAATAGGACCCCTAACTTACACAGCCTCGTCTGACCAGGTTCAAGTTTTTATCAAAGGTGGACCCCATGCTCAACTTTTCTTCTGGTCACAAAAACAGCACAGAAGTTCTTCCCAATTTTTCAGAAGAAAATGTTAGCCAATACTCCATGTGCCACCCATGAAGCACAAATCTCACTTGCACACAAACAAAACGTAAGCCCAAGCACATTCGGCACCAACCGGCCCAGTTTACTCATCACCATGGATTAGACCCCCTGCAACCCCAACTAGCCCAGAATATACATTGGAAGTAACAGGCACTGCCCATTCATCACCCGGGAACATGCTCTCCACTGTCCCAACACATCAAGAATACACGCTGAGAAACGCCAATGTTCCATCTTCAAGCTCGCCTGGACAACATGCATCACACTGCACCTCGGATGCCACAGAGGCCTTAAGAACACACACTACCACAACTACAGTACAAGCACACACCAGAGAGCATACACACTACCACTCCGACAAAAATATTACGGTTTTCATACCATAGTGCACCTCACGAAGAAGTACGGAAATTTTAAACAGGTCAAACATCCTGCATGTTCTGCAACACATCCCGGAGTTGGCAAACTACACATCAGACGATCTGATATGGGTACAATTCAAACCAATGAATAGCACCACATGGAACTAATCAACAAGTCACCTGGAAAAACAGCGCTCTTGCCCAAAAACATACTAGCAGAAATGGCTCGGTTTGCTAGCTGAGGGATCCGGGTAAAGGCTCCAGAACAAGAAAGGTTTCGGCACACACTGATGGAAAACTCCAGCACAAAGATGGCACAACGGCAAGGAATGAGTACACTAAGATCCACTCAGCCCCCCTAGAAACGCCTTACCAAATTTAATACAGTGTGCCTTCTCCCCAAAGAGGTCTATAGCAACAGGCAGAATCATACCCGATTCACAAGCTCCACACTGCAAAAGCGACTGGGGCTAGCTAGTTGCCAATCTGGCAAGGGCGCATCCAACCCATCCCTAGCATCCAGGGAACAAACCGGATGATCGTTCACATAAAAGTGGCAAAGCCTATATCAATTATATCCTGGAACGTAGTCGGCCTCAAATCTGCCATAAACCACATAAAAGCATTGAATTTTATGCAGAGTAGCGACCTGCTAGGTCTACAAGAAATCTGGACACTGTCACCATTACTAATTCCAGGCTTCGCAGAATTCCAGCATCCTGCTAAAAAGATCAACCTATTCGGCAGACCATCTGGAGGTCTATCCATCTATGTCTTCCTGCCATCTGGAGGTCTATCCATCTATGTCTTCCTGCAGTACTTCAACTACAAAGACAGCCGAGGCTTGGCAAAATGAGAGAACTGGTTGGGACCCTGAAAGAGCAACTTCAACACACGAAACATAGGGGCCAAGCACCTATACAAACTCCCGACCGATCCCGCAGGCAAGACCTTAATTTCATTTCTTAAAACACATCAATTAAAACCTGCTCAAGACGGCCTCCCACTCACAACAAGGCCCAGGTCGTACAACATCATCTCAACACTGGGCTAGATGTTCATGATCAACCCCATCTCAGAACAACTTCTGGACTTCACAATAACACAGCAGCAGTCCAGTGACCATCTCCGGTAATCGCCATGATATCCCTGCAGTCACTAAGCCCCCATACTCTAAAACTCTGGCCTCCCCTCACGCCTCCCCCCGGGGAAGAAATTCACACACTTCTACGAAGAGTGAAATGGAAAAATATAGACACCTCGCGCCTGGCAGACTAGAAAAGCAACTGGCAGTCGAAGAATACCAACCATTCTGGCATGGCAATATTCGCACAATGGCCTTCAATAGCAGTAGCCGTGCAGCAACTGCTCAAAGGGAGTCCAAACAGCATGCAGCCAGTGACCAAGGGAAATGAGTGCTGCCAGCGACAACACTATAGCACAAAGGTGAAAGAGAGCAAAAAAAACCTTGAGAAAGGCAACCCGCCTCTATAAACGTATTGGGACCGAGGAACTTCACCACAGTGTGTAATAGCCAGGAAAATACACAACAGGAGTGTAAGGCAGCAGTAAAAACATCAAGAAGGCCTGCAATGGATACACATACACAGCCTCCTAAAACAGACAGGATGAATTCTGGCGGTAGGATAATAAACTCAATGGCCTCCCTCACGACAGACATAACGGTGTCCCAGCTGACACATGGATCAATCATGTTCAAACACTGTATTGTTCAACCCCCACTAGAGTCTGCGATGCCAACTGTCTAGCGTCACGTGTCAGCACTGTGCACAACTCGCACGCTAAAAACAGCCCACGGCACACCCTCAGCCCTCCCACTACCCCAATGAACGGGGACCGCAGCCGGGTTACCAAAATTCTTAACATAAGAAGGAATGGGGCCCCGGGCCTGAATGGGCTCCCCAGCCACCTATTCAAGGAGGATTACGCATTCTGGGCCTCTGTTCTCACCCCACTCTCTTACTGAAGTGTAAATGCCACAGTCCCTGCATCCTGGAAGGGCTCGATTCTACTACCTATACATAAAAAGGGCGATAATACAGATCCAACAAAGTATAGAATGATCTGTTGGATATTGAAGCCAAGGCATAAGCAAGTCTACTATTAAACGATCAAGACATCTGGGCCAGAGACAAGGGCATTCTACCCTTCTATCAATCAGGCTTCAGGGAAGGGGCCTCTACCACAGACATCATCATAGCCTTGGCCTACCAGGCCTGGAAGGCCACCCAGCCGAACAATCATCCGCTCTTTACATGCTTTGTTGATTACTCCGCAGCCTTCGACAGTGTGGATAGGAACATCCTCTGGAAAACACTACAAACCTGGGGAATCACTAGAAAGCTGCTGGAGGCCATAATCACTTTATTCAAAAACCTGGGTCCGAATCAAGCTCACAAAATACAACGTATGCTCTTCAACTTGCACACTGCCGACACAGAAAAATCTTTAAAAAACGCAAACCACCTAGTATCTAAAATCAGCCACAAAAGATTGTCCTTGATGCAGTATGCTGACAATATGATACCAATGACACGAAAGTGGGAATGCAGAGAGCCCTGGACGCACTAAATGCCTATAACATCACCACCAAGATAGTGGCAAAAACTGCTAGAAAACAACGGTAGTAATAGTCGGCCGCTACCCTAACACAAGGCACAGTGGAGATTGGGAAACCTAAAAATAAGGACATTACGAGCAATGACAAGCCCAAGGAGCACATTACTCGCACAGAAGGAAAGGGAAAGGTGGTGACCGACGCCTTACAAACTACACTTAACTCTACACAGCCCAATCACCAAGGCCATCCGGAAAGCAATTCTAGCAAAACTATTACCTTCCGTCTGATATGGACAAATAGCCTTCCCAGTGGCACCATGGAGCGGGCACAATGCCGCATCTAGAAGTGCATTTTTCAAATCCCCACATATGTTTGCAACTCTTTAGTGTGCCTGGAGTTTGGTTTGAACAAACAATCCTTTGAAGACTGAGCCACCATAGTCCGATAATACTGCAGAGTCCGTGCAACATCTTCAAACACAAACACAATGAAAGAAATCTTGAAGGGCATTTTTTTTTTATAAACGGGAAGAACCCTTGGTCCGAACACCTGGTGGTAGCATGCTCTAAACTAAATCTGTCCACGGATAATTGAGAAAGCCTCGCAAATCACCCTACGGCTCTAAAAAATGCACTGAAAACACAAGTTAGGAGTTTATCAAGGCAGGAAGACATCACTGCCATTGCAGTGTTTAACAGCAATATTCAGGTCATATGTACTTCATACAGAGAAAAACACTGCCAGCCACACTTCAACAGTACGTTAAGAAAGTCAATCCTCAAGCAGATCCTTCTCGCGAGACTCATGGCTCTTCCAATCAAAGACGTAAATGGCAGCTGGACATCACTAGCCAACATTGGGGCATGCAGACTATGCAATTTACACAAGGAATCCTTGGTCCATCGGCTCTGTATATGGCCGGCCCTTTTAAATGCATGCCACACCTTAATAAAGCCTTTCTTTTTAAAACATGGGCACAGACATGCAGAAAGGCGCAAGTGCTCCTCTAACCTGGAATCCGCCACGGAACTGGCAAGATGCAGCAAGTTATCACGTAAGTTGCTAAATCGATCAGGCACAAAAAAAATCCTTAACGGCCCAGCTACTATCCATCTGCACCTAGGTGGATTAGGAAAAACCGCCACCCCGAAAGCATAAATGGCACCTTGGCGTAAACCTGAAGGGCCCTGAACTCCGTAACATCAGCTCCAGTCCTTGTTATGCAACCGAGGGTGAACTGGGATCCATGTTTACAAATAGCACGTAGTACTTTAGTGGACCCACGCCCAATCCTGGCTGCACGTGAGCCCGAAGTCTTAACACCACTATGCACTTTAACCCCCAGCGCAAAACCTGAAGGGCTCAGAACTTAGTTGCAGGACAAGCATCTGAGATGAAATTGCTAACTGTGAGCCGGGCCCTAGGTTTATATTCAACAATTTGCAATTTAGTGGCCCCACTCTCTATCCTGGCAGCACCCAGCGTGAAACCGGTGCTCCCCCAAGAGCGGTTTGTCAAATTTAATAGCACAGTTAACGTTTATCATCTGCACTTCAGGGTCTGTGCTCTCTGCTGGCCCTTGGAAAGTTATCATAAGCACAGGACCGGCATGATGGACAGGGATCAGGCCACACAAACGCTTCCTTATACCGCTGGAAGTCCCTTCCAGGCTTGTCTAACTTCATGGACTCCGCCCCTGGGAATCAGCACTTGGACTGATAAGTCACATTGTATATACGAATGGCACCCCTTTACGGGGCATGTGCTACGACGAGAGTAATTACCCTTTTTCTTATGGTCTAATTTATTTAATGCGATCTAGGTGGTTTTATCCGTGCTTTAATGTCGTAACATTTTTAACTAATTGAAACAAAGTATTACTAAGGAGTTACAGCAATTCTGTGTCAAAGAGTAGCGCAGAAATTGTATTGTAATTGCATTTGTATAGCGCTTACTACCCCTGACGAGGCGTCAAAGCGCTTTTTCGGCGAGTAGCACGCTACTCCGGGACCCATAGAGGATTAGTGTTGAATTAGTATAGTGAAACATACAAGTAAATTTTAAGTGGTGGATATGTTAGTTATTTGGATTTCGGAAGGATAGCAGAAGGATAGAAGATTTGTATTTATATATAGCGCTTCTAACCCCTGATGGGGTGTTGAATTGCTTCACCATTGATCTCATGACCAAGGTAGTTTACAGATTCACAAGCGAATTTGCATTTCTTGTGTACCGCTGTTAGGCCTTTCAGATCTAAAATTTTGAGTACTTGTTCAACCCTCTCATAGTGTTCTTCCCTTGACCTTCCCATAACAAGGATGTAGTCTTGGAACAGTATTCCCGACACACCCTTGAAAATGATGCTCATTAGTCTCTGAAACATTGCTGCCGCAGAGGCAAGCCCAAAAGGAACCCTTGTAAACTGGAAGCACCCGAAGGGTGTGATGAAAGTAGTGAGTCTCTTACTGTCTCGGTGAAGTGGGGACCTGGTGATACGCAGCCTTCAGGTCGATAGTGGAAAACCACTTAACCCCTTTAGTAGTTGCTAACATTTCATTTATCTTTGGCAGGGGAAATTGCTCAACCACTATATTATCGTTGAGGTCACGCAAGTATATGCACAGCCTCAATTTGCCATTGGGGAGTCTTGCCACCACCAAGGGCGCAACCCACTCAGAGGCCTCTACTAGTTCAATGATGCCATTCTCAAGTAATTCATCCAATTGCGCTTTCACCTCTTCCCTTATGGAAAACGGAAGATTTCTGACCTTATGGACCACTGGCTTAGCATGTGCCTTGACTTGGATCTTGTGCTGGTACCCCTTTAAAGGCACCAATCTTGCCATTGAACACATTGGGAAACTTGCTCACCAGGTTTTTACCATAGTCATCAACTCCTTGGACAACCAGGACGGGTTCCAGTTTGCTTGGGTCAAGAATGATTCCTAAATGTCCTTGATCCATCCATCCTAATACGGACGGACAGACGATACATATAGTTTACCATCCGACTCCCTTCCTTTGTATGCAAACTTGAGCCTCCTTATGCCACATACGTTTATTGGCTCACCCGTGAACGATTTGATATTGATGTCTGCTTTATCTAGGTGGTCACCAATGCTAGGTGTAAATAGTTCATCCCAGATTCTCCTGTTGACAATAGTATATGGGGATCCGGAATCTTCGACAATGCTTATTCCAACCCCACCAATTGTCATGTCACATACTGGTTTCTTGGTTTTGGCACCCGTACAGGCACTAACTTTGTCGATCTGCTCGTCCTCTACACTGAGGACGCACACACTGATGTCCTCGGCATCAGATGGCTCTGGGTCGTTATCCTCCTCATCGTATACCAGTTGAACTGAGCGTGCATTTCTCCTGCGACACACCCTTTGGAAATGACCAAACACGCCACAGGATGAACATTTATCCCCCTAGCAGGACATGACTTGTCATCTGCCCAGTGCGAGTAGCTACCACATCTAACAGCACCTCTGGTCACTCCCCTGTTGTCTATAATTTGTGGTTTTGGTTACAGATTTGCCACCGGATTGTTTTTGGTTTTCCTTGGATTGTGTTACTCTGCTTACAGTTCCCTCTTCCTTCTCTTTGCTCTCAGACAAAAACAGCCTTAGCGCAGCGTCCAGTTAATTCGGCTTTCCTGGCAATATCTTATGTTTTGGAGGGGGTACTCTCCCTTTGCCCATAAACTGTCCTGTATGTTTGAGTTCGACCCCTGCATGACAATTTGGTCCCTTATGAATTTGTCATGCAAGGAGCCAAAACGACAGTTCAAAGCCAACTCCTTAAGTGCAGACACACAGTCGTCCACAGAATCATCCTTGTCCTGCCTCCTGTGGAAGAATCTGTATCTGTCCACACCCACGCACACGGTGGGTCTGTAGTACGTATTCAAGTCATCAATTGCGTTGGCGTAAACATCATCCTCGCCTTCTCCCCTGGTCTTTGTTTATTTTGCTATACACCTTGATGCCCCCTGCCCCTAAACAATGTAACAGTAATTTGTATTTTTTCTTGGGTGTAAATTCATTATCTTCCTCAAATTGTGATATGTAATTATTGAAATACTCCCTCCATTCATCCCACTTAATCACTGGCTCTCCTATGCCAGGTAGGAATGGCTGTGGAGGAGACAGATTCCATAAATATCCTGACGCCATGCTTTAATGCAGATTCCAAACTTGACTTCCACTTTATAGGTTATAAACTGCCTTTCGTTTCCCACACTAATGAGTCATTAAGAATGCAGTTTTCACAATTAGTGGGTTACTACTACTTTTATATTTCTTTTTGTTCGAGTTGCAGCTTTTTATTAAGCAATGCACCGTACCTTTTGAAAGTTGTTAGATGCACGCATTTTGAGTTTGTACAAGTGGCTTCCCTCGAAAGCTTCTTCCCTCGTCGTCTTTAGTGACGAGCGGCAAGCTCGCAATGTTTTTTTTTTTTTTTCTTAGCATACAAAAAGGCGCCTCGTAGACGTGCGTAGAGCGTCACCATAAACACTAGACCGTAGTCTTTTTCTTCTAGAAAATGGCCTCCTGTCTGTGCGTCAGATGTCACGTCGTACGCCCCAACAGATGAGACGTTTCACACAAACTGACAGTTGTGTTCCGTTGGTGCTGTTCGCAATCGTTCAACTGTCATTGGCCATAAGCGTAAGTAGTGCCTCAGAATATTCCACTCAGAGTCTCACAACGTCTCTCAAAATTCATGTCTTTTTCTTCAATATTCTGTTCTTCTATTCTCTAGTTATATTCATTACTCTTTTCTTTTAGTGCTTCACGAGCGTTGGTACACACACAGCAACAACGATTCCTTTCTTTACTTTCACGAAACTTTTCTAGACGAATCTTCACTTGCGTTCATGTCCTTATTCATCACCAATTATATTTGACCTTTTACTTCTGTGTACGGTCTCTGCTCGCTTCCCAATATCGCTTCAATGGATTTTGAGATACTGCTCCGATGTAGGTGGGTTCCGGTGTTGGTGCTAGTCGCCACTTTGTTAAGAACTCCACATGCAAAGTAGAATTGGGTAACACGAGTTCTTTATTGTAATTCACCAACACGAGCTCCGGGAGCGGAGAGCATAAGCTGTCTGCACGTCAAGTCATCAGCTGTCAACTGTCAGCACCAACTGACAGCTGATGAGGTCAACGGCAGGACGGTGTCCACGTGGGGACAAACAGAGGATGATAACATACGGTGTCCTCGCAGGGACACAGCCGGTAAACACAACAGTGTATTACATCAGCGAGGCACACATTACAAAGTTACAACTTATAAACTCCGAGTGAAGACACAGCAAAGCTTTCAATGGAAAATAATCGTTAAGAGGCACTGTAGCGCCTAGTGCTGTTTGGACACGAGTAGCGCCTAGTGCTATTTAGACAACGTGCGAAGTGGTCAATGGCTTTTCTGAGAGTAATTTTTGCTCCGCAGTTTCTCCAAGTCTCAGTTACTCCAGGAAAAGGAAACAGATATTTGTGATTCGGACCTGTGGTCTCTTCCCATCCTGTCACTGCATAATCTCAGCTGCCAGCGAAAGAGTCTGAAGAGAATCTAGCGCTGGAATTGCTTGTGGATGGGGCGAAATTACGACTGCCTGGGGGCCTCTAGAGGGTTTAATCCGGCACTGGCTGGACAGACGTGCTCGGGTATTGCCGGAGGGCACATGGTGACTGCAGAGGAAGGAGGGGGTAGGCAGAGGGCAGGCAGCGAGCAGGCAGCGCTGGCAGAGAGCTGACATTAAGGTCAGGCAGAAAGCAGGCATTGCTTGCAAAAGGCGGGTCTGAGTCAGGCATTGCCGGCGGAAGGGCAGATTGTATTGTAATTGCATTTATATAGCGCTTACTACCCCTGACGAGGCGTCGAAGCGCTTTTTCGGCAAGTAGCACGCTACTCCGGGACCCATAGAGGATTAGTGTTGAATTAGTATAGTGAAACATGCAAGTAAATTTTAAGTGGTGGATAGGTTAGTCAGTTATTTGGATTCGGAAGGATAGCAGAAGGATAGAAGAGGGAAAAAAAAAAAAAAAGGTATGTATATAGCGCTTGTTACCCCGGATGGGGTGTTGAAGCACGCTACTCCGGATACCCATAAAGGATTAGTGCTGAATTAGTATGGTGAAATATTAAAGTAATTTGAGTGGTGGATATTAGTCAGTTATTTGGAGTGAGAAGGGTAGCGGAGGGATAAAAGGGAAGAAAGGTTTGCATTCATGTAGCACCTGTTACCCCTGATGGGTGTTGAAGCGCTTTTCTCACGAGTAGGAAGCTACTCCGGAACCCATGAAGGATTAGTGTTAAAAATTAGTATAGTGAAGTATGAAGTAATTTGAGTGGTGGATATGTTATTCAGTTATTTGGATAGAGAAGGGTAGGTTGCGGGATAGAAGAGGGAAAGAGGTTTGTATTTATATAGCGCTTGCTACCCCTTGATGGGGTTTTGAAGCGCTTTATTGGCGAGTAGCACGCCACTCTGGAACCAATAAGGATTACTGTTGAATTAGTATGGCAAAACATGAAAGTAATTTGAGTGGTGGATATGTTAGTCAGTTATTTGGATTGAGAAGGGTTGGGGAGGGGTAGAAAAGGGAAAAAGGTTTGCGTTTATATATAGTGCTGGTAACCTTGATGGGGTGTTGAAACGCTACTCTGGAACCCATAAAGGATTAGTGGTGAATTAGTATAGTGGAATATGGAATTTGAGAAGTGAACATGTTAGTCTGTTATTTTGATTGAAAAGGATAGTGGAGGGACAGAAAAGTGAGATTTTTTTTTCTCTTTTCTTTTTTGAGGTCATTGCAGTAGGAGGAGGCTTTTGGATGAGTAAAAAGGGGTTTTTGAGGGGAAGAGTCAGAGGGGAGAGTTTATAAAGGTTTGTTTTGGGGGATCGGTATAGTAAAATAGGTGTCAGATGATGCAAGGAGGGGTGGAGTAGGAGAGAGTCTAGAAAGGGTTATTTTGGGATCATAGTAGTGGTATGGGGTTTGGGATAAATGAGAGTGTGAATGTAGAGTATAGATGTATAGGGTGAGAGATAGGGTAGTGCATTGGAAAGAGTAGTAGAAAGAAGTTTGAGATGAGTCAGAAGGATGGGCCAGAGGATATATTGAGAGAAGTATAGGCTTAGAAATAGGGTAGTGCATTTGAAATGCTAAATTAGAAGAAAGTGATAAATATATAGATCCATAAGTACATTGAAAGTATATAGATGCATAAAGGAGGTAAGTATATATAGATTAAAGATATTGATAGAGGTACAGGATGAGAAATAGGGTAGTGCATTGGATATGCTTTTTCAGGAGAAAGGTAACAGACACACAGATCCAAGTACATGGAAGGTACATAGATGCACAATGGAAGTAAGTACATGTAGACCAAAGATGATTTTTTTAAATGTATTTACTTACAACAACATAATTATTCTACATGTTTATACAAAGCAATACACAAAGATAGGTACATATCTATAGTGAAAATAAATGCTTATATACAGAGGAATATGCTGTAAATGTCTGTTTGCGTATGGTGCTTATGTGGGGAAGAGCCAATTCTTGAGTAGTTTTCTGAAGATAAGGTGGATCTTATGTTGGGGGGGTACAGAGTTCCATAGTTCCATAGTTTGGCTGCTTGAACAGAGAAGGATGTGCCACCCATGGTTTTTTCCTTGTATCTTGGGATTTTGAGGCGAGATGCCTCTTTAGAGCGTAGGTTCCTTTGTTGAATGTGTTTGGTGATTTTATTCCTGATGAAGAGCGGTCCCATCCCATGTATAGCTTTGTTGTGTGATACAAAGTAGCTTGAACGTGGATCTTCTGGCAACCGGTAACCAATGCAGGGCTTTCAAGGCAGGTGAGATGTGGTCTCGCGGTTTGATATGCAAGGGTAGTCTGGCAGCCGAGTTCTGAATCCGTTGTAGTCTTTTCATGCTCGTTAAAGGTGATCCGTGGTAGAGGCTATTGGCGTAATCGAGTTTGGACAGAACAAGGAAGATGGTAGCTTGGACCTTGTGTGGAAATCCCAAATGAGGGAAAATTCGTAGCAGCGTTTTTATAGTGACAGCTTGATTTTGCTAGTTTGTCCACTTGGGCAATCATCGACAGCTTGGAGTCCATGATTATTCCAAGGTTTCTTACTTCCTTCGATAATTTAGGTGGTGATCCCAGTACATCAGGCCAGGCGGCAAGCGGGTCGTAATGTTTCCAATCGCCACACGTGAGTATTTCCGTTTTGAAGCATTCAATTTGAGATGGCTCCAAGTCATCCACTGATCCACGGCTCTGAGACAACTGAAAATTGGTTATTTTTCAATGTCTTTGGGGCATTCCAGTTGAAGGAGTATTTGCGTGTCATCTCCATAGTTATAGCACGTGAGGTGAAATTGATTGATCAGTATCGGTAATGACTTCATGTATATGTTGAAAAGCATGGGCGAGATGATAGAACCTTGAGGGACCCCTGCTTTTGTGGAGTATGGTTTGGACGAGAAAGGTGGGGTATGGATGACATTAGTTCTGTTTCGAAGGTAGGACGTGATCCAGTCTAGAGCAGTTCCCTCTATGCCGGCTTCATAGAGTCTTTGTTTCAGAGTGTCATGGTCAACCGTGTCAAAGGCAGCCGAGAGGTCCAAGAGGAGTAGCGCAGCAACCCCGCTGCGGTCAACTGTATTCTTCAGGTCATCCCAGATGGCAAGGAGGGCAGATTCAGTGCCTCTTCCCGGACGGAATCCTGTTTGGAAGTCTGAGAGTATGTCATGCTCTTCAATGAATTGTGACATCTGGGCGAACGCTGCTCTTTCTATCAGTTTGCCCAGGAAAGGTCCATTTGTAATGGGTCTGTAGTTGTCACGGTTCAGCGGGTCCAAGTTTGTTTTCTTCAGTAAAGGGCGGACGTGTGATTTTTCGAGTTCTTCTGGAAATATTCCGGTAGTTAAGGAATCGTTGATGATTCTTCTTACTGGAGTGGCAGCAGAGGTTGTTAAAAGAATACTCTTGAAAGTTTGTGGTGGACAGGGGTCAGAAGGGCTGCCGGCAGGCCTGCTTGTTTTGACCAGGTCCATAAATTCGTGTGAGATGTGTCGGAAGGAACGGAGAGGCTGGGTTAGAGTATTCTTGGATTGTTGTTTTGTACAGGGGTTAGTGTTGGTGCTTTGTTTCTGTTTTAAGTACGAGTCCAATGTGTCTGCTTTGTCTGTGTAATGATTTGCCAGTTTGTCTGTGAAATCTTGAGTAACAGGCTGAGTTCCTTCTAGGCAATTTGGTTTGCGAAATTCCTTGAGTATTTTATAGAATTCTTTATTTGCACATTTAGTATTTTGAATTCTGTCTGAATAGTGCCTTTTCTTAGCTTTTTTGATAGCCGACTTGTATAATCTGTTAATTTTTTGTAGGTGAAGTTTGTCTTGTTTGCCGTTTGTTTTGAGGCAGGTACGTTGCAGCTTTCTAATTTGTAGTTTTACGTCTTTTATTTCTAAGTTTCTCCAAGGCGCTTTTTTCTTTTGTGCTGTTGTGTGGTTTTGAGTGGTATCAGGATGTCAAAAGGTACCTGTAGCCACTCATAGATTTTGAACCGAAGTTATTGTTTCCAGATTTGTACTTTAAGTTAGTTGTGTTTCTAAGTGTTCCAAATTGAGTTGGTTCCATGGCCGATAGGTGGATGGATGTAAGCTAGTTTTAGGTGAGTCCCTTAGTGTTTTATGTTGGAAGGCAAGCGAGTGATGGTCTGACCATGTGACTGGAGTTATACTTTGAAAGGTAACTAGTTCAGTATTAGCAAAAATGACATCTAGGATATGTTCAGCGATGTGTGTGGGTTTGTGGACAATCTGATGCAGGTTCAGTGCCGCTAGGCCAGTGATTGTTTTTGGATGGGTCATATTGGGTTTGTCAAACCAAATGTTGAGGTCACCCAGAACGCATAAGTTGGAGTGTATTGTTATCAGGTTAGAAACTGTGTCTAGAAGTGCGTCTGGGAATGTCGCCTTGCTAGGTGGAGGTCTGTAAAGGAGCAGGAAGTTACAGGATGAAGACGGTGTAGTATTGCATCTTGTTAGAAGAGCCTCACAATTCTTTATGGAGATGTCATCAACTTTAGTGATATGTAATGTTTGCCTGAACACAACAGCTAGACCACCTCCTTTTTTGCCTATACGATTTTGGGTGATCATTTGATAGCCTAGAGGAATGGCTTCATGCAGGACTGGAGCCATATCATCTCCCAACCATGATTCAGTTATGAATAGTATGTCTGGTTTTGCATATGTGAGAAAGGTTGTAGATGTGATGTTTGTTTTTAGAGAGGGATCGAGCATTTATTAGTAGACAGTTTAGAGAATGGCCTTTGGTGATAGTGAGTCTTTGTTTTGTAGTAGAGTGAACAGTATTGTGTGTGTTTGTAGCAGGTGCGTTTTTAGTGCTGGCATTAGCTGTATTAGGATAGCAATCGTGTAGCGGTTCTGTATCATGTTCCTCATCCAGCATGCTAAGAAGGCATTTTGATGGGTCTGCGTGTGTATGTGGTGGAGATGGTATTTGAGAGCGAGTTGGTGTGCTATGTTGTTTTTCTGGTGTAACATTGTTGTGTAGTAGACATGGGGAAGCAAAGTTGTGAGGTGTGGCACGTCGCTTATGTTGTTTGCATGTGTTTTGGGTGGAAGGTATACGAGTCAGGGGTGGTGGTGCAGCATGTGGGTCATGTAGTAAGGTTCTAAATTGTCCAATGGATGAGAGGCGGTTAGAAGAGAGTTGCTGTGTTGCTTTATCTGTGTTGGGTGTGGTGGAGGAGAGAAAGCTTGGCATTGGAGTTTGTTCCTTTGTGTGGTTTGAAAGATGGTGTTTGCAGGGTGAAGGTTGTATGGGCAGAGAGCGGGCAGCGCTGGCAGAGAGCAAGTATTGTTTGCAGAGGGCAGGTAGACTGATACAGCCAGGGCAGGCGGATAGCTGGCAGAGTCTGCAGAGGGCAGACAGGGAGGACTGACAGTGTCTGCAGCGGGCCCATGGTGTATGCAGAGAACAGGATGGTAGAGGAGCCCGGGCAGGCAGAGGGGAGGTAGCACAGAGAGGGCAGGTAGCGTTTGCAGAGTGCAGTCAGCTCAGGCATATGACAGATGGTGTCTGCAGATGGCAACAGTGCAGACAGAGAGGGGACAGGGCCGACAGAAGGCAGACAGGTAGGGCAGGCAGATAGTCAGTGCGTGCAGAGGGCAGTTTCGGGTCAGGCAGTGCCTGCAGAGAGCAGTTCGTGTCTGCAGAGAGCAGTCAGATGGTTGAGGGTCGGCAGGCTGAGAGCAGGCAGCGCAGTCAAAGAGCACGTTTGTTTGTAGAGGGCAGACAGGCTGAGATGGCAAAGGCAGGCGTGCAGCAGGCAGGGCTGCAGAGGGCAGGTTGGGGGTCAGGAATTGCCGGCGGAGGGCAGATGGTGTCTGCAGATGGCAGACAGGGAGGGCAGGCATTGCCGGAAGTGAACATTTAGTCAAAACAAGGCGTTTTATAATAGCCGCATGTCTGCAGTCTGTTCATAAATCACACCCTCTCTCTCCCTCTCTGATAAGTCAGGGAGGGGTGAGACAGCATCCATTGCAAGGGAGGGGGGGGGGGAGAGCTGCTGCCACCCCCCTCGCCACCCCTCCCTCCACAGCTGCTTCAGTCCCTGGGACTGAGACCTGCCTCGCTGATTGGAATTCCTTACACCATTCCAGCTGCCTGCCTGCATCACCGATGCTCCGATAAGAGGGTGACGTGCCTGCCCTGCTGCCCTGCGCAGCGCTTCATTTCCCTCAAGAGAGAAAGGGCGGCCAGGCAGGCAGTGACAGCGGAGCCATTGATAGCGGCCCGCTCTGTTTAGGCGCGCCAGGCCAGCAAGTTATCGGTGGCGTTGCCATAAATCCTTCAGTTTTGGTTTTCAGTGCAATCTCTGGAATTCTGCCCTGGGATGCGGGTGCCTACTCCTTTTTCGGCTCTGGACGTGTGTAAAGAATAGTGCCTCACAGCACAATTCCTCAAGATTATTAGAAACAGAGGGCGCTATTGTTGGCATTTTTCGTGGCATTGCCATAAATCCTTCAGTTTTAGTTTTCAGTATAATCTCTGGAATTCTGCCCTGGGATGCGGGTGCCTGCTCCTTCTTTTTCGGCTCTGGACGTGTGTAAAGAATAGTGCGTCACAGCACAATTCCTCAAGGTTATTAGAAACAAAGGGCGCTATTGTTGGCGTTTTTCGTGTGGGCAGAAAGGGAGACTGAAGGTTGCACGATTTTGCCATAAACTGAAAAAGGAAGTGGAATAAACAGGGTCTCTAAATCTGCTTGTAAATGGAAGAATGCCACTGAACAGGAACGAATATTTAACAAGCGCAGTCCCGAAAGTGAAAGAGGACCGCGCTGCAGCCGGAGCATGGGGATCTCTGGTCTCCACTTACTCTAACACAATTGAAATCCCCCTCAAGCACGTTCAAGAGACCCACCTAATTTGGGAGGACGAAAAGACTTACATCCAAGTGATTCACTCCATACTACTTTTCATACACCTCCAAGAAAAGGGTGGTAAGCACCTTATTCAGAGCCGATATGCAACTTCAGCATTTCATGTTAGATTCTGAAGGAAGGTGAGAGTGGGGTCACAGTGGGTAGAGAGCTGCTTCAAAAGAAAAATAGGAGACAATTAAAAGGATGGAGAAACAGTTGAGGATGAAATAGTTTCTCAAAATCAGACCGAATAGGGATTATATCCAGAAAAGTAACGCAAAGATATACTCTTACTATGCAGAGAAGTAGATTTAAAAAAGTTTGAGAATTTCTGCAAAGCTGTGAACAACAAGGAGAAGCTGGATGAATCCCTGCAGTAACTGAGTAGAAAGTGCCATGCTTAGATTTAGAGATGATACATTTCTTTTAGAGAACTCTATAACAGAAGAAAAGACTGCACAAACTTCCAGCAGACAAAATCTGAGGACCTGGTGGGATCCTAGTCATCAAATAATAGGTTGAACCAGGACCAAGCTATTAACTGAGGAATTTAATTTCTTTGAACAATATTACAAGCAGCACTAGCTAAACCAATACGACTAACGTTGGGAAGCTGCTACGTGTCATTTCTTTTACTGCATTGTGCTATAGTCATTGTGCACACAAGCAAGGATTTGAACTCAAGCAGTGAAGTTATGAGACTAGCTTAAGTGCTACTCCAAAGCAGCGAAGGTAAAGTGGAATAAACTAAATAAAAAAACAGGTAAGAGACATATGCCACGTACATAACAGACCCTCACATTCCCAGCACAGGTGAACCATAGAGTCTCTCCGTACCACATATTACAAAGCGTTTCAGCACCTAGTCAGAGGTAGTAAGCGCTACATAAATGCCAATACAGCACATTGTCAACAAGACTTCATGACAGCAGGAGATGCCACTTAAATCACGCCCTAAGCAAGTGTATGGCTTGCATTACCAGCAGACTTGACTACGGAAACGCCCTCTATGCCGGGATGAACAAGTCCCTGCTCCGCAAGCCCCAGACGATCAAGAACACCGCTGCCAGACTTGTCCTCGGAATCCCTCGACACGAGCACATCAGCTAACACCTACGGAATCTCCACTGGCTCCCCATCGAGAAGAGTAACTTTCAAGATACTGACCCACGCCTACAAATGCCTACACAACACCAGACCCCAATACCTCAACGATAGAATCACCCTCCACGTACCCAAAAGAAACCTCCGATCCGCCAACCTCATCCTCGCCAAAACCCCACGCATCCGCAGAGCCAAAACAGGGGGAAGAGCCTTCTCCTACATCGCGGCCAAGTCCTGGAACGAGCTCCCGATCGACATCAGACGCACCCCCTCCCTGAACACCTTCAGGAAGGCTCTCAAGACCTGGCTCTTCGGCTGAGTGGAACTGCTCACCCCCCTTACCAACCAGCGCTTTGAGACCCTCACGGGTGAGTAGCGCTCTTACAATTCCCCTGATTGATTTACACCCAGGAGATGCAGAGCGATTGCACAGTAGGTTGAGTGCCTGCTGCGGTGGTATGTGAGCGGGTCACAGGGCTGCAGTCCATCAGGATCGCTGGCTCCTCTCACCCTTCCAATGATCAATAGGAGAACAGAAAAGAAGTGTGCTGTTCTGTCTCTTTCACTGCCGTAGCAAGAAAACATTTAATGATGTGCAGGTGTTACTACCGTATTTAAAAAATAACAAGCCTTTCAGGCATGAAAGGGGCGTTCCAACTACTTTACAGAAGTGTCATTTACACCCAATTGCCTTCATTTGGTCAATTAGAAATTAAAATTGAAGGGACCGAAGTCCAAATGAGATCCTAGTTAGTCAGGTTAAAAGACCGTAAATAAACGAAGATTTGTAACCTCTAATGCAAGCCCAGCGTGAGTCAAAAACTTAGTGGCAGCAATTTTGAGAAAAGTAGGCATAAGAAATCTGCAGGCAACAGCACACCCGAAGTGCGAAGTAGTGCTTGAAAACCTCAATCTAGCACTGAAAGAGTAAGGGAAGCATGCCGTGTGCTATAGACACGGCCAATATTTCACAGCAGTCAAGAAACCATTCACCGTTGTGGCTGTTTTAGTGGTGCCTTGGTTTATTAAATTACAGCTTTACCATGCATTTTATCATAATCATTATTAGGGAAGACGACAAATTCCCCACCCAACTGAGCACTTCAGGTCAATGAGCATTTTCAAAGCAGCAACTTTAAAAAGGATAAGCAAAATAAAGCGCCATCTACACGGGCACTCCAGGCGCAAGCAAAATAAATAGCCTGTATTTAAATTATCAAAATAAAAAAGCAGACTGAAGAAAAAGGAATTTTTTTTTAGGCGGATGTGAACAATGTTCACAGGTGCTTTGAGCAGTTGCGTGATGCAAAACGGAAGAAAGGGATGAGCGTTCTTCCAGGTCTCCCATATCTGGCAAATATTGATCACTTTTGGCTGAATGGGGGCTCCCTGAAGGGTTGGGGGGCTAGCTCTACAGGGGCTGCAGAGTCCTGCGTTTGCGTCCCTGGCTTTGTGCAGTCAATCAAAAAGAAGGGAGCCAATGGCTAAACTGGGGGTACCCACTGCCCCATGCTGTAGTGGGTGGAATCAAAACGGGACCGACAATTTAATGGACCAATTGATGAAGCTCACTGAACACAAGCACTTTCTTTATGTATATTATATAAGATTTTATTGGGTGAAAATGAGGTCTTAAAATTCAGACCTAAAAATTAATTGCTGTATCTACAGTAGTACCTCTTCCTAAACCTAGAAAGGCTATTATGGGTTGCTCGTCATATAGTACTATGCCCTACTGAAGACTGATTGATCATGAACACTGAACAAACGGTAAAGAACTGACACCAAGTGGGCCCTTAATTCCACATTCAGCAGATCTACCCAAACCTTTTGGAAGGAGCTACAGAAGCTTTTTAAAATAAAATACATATATAATTACCCTTATGGTTGCACAAGGCCTCTAAGGGGTACTCTTGAAAGCAAAGCAGAAGCCATCACATGACCAGTGTCACAGAAGGAAATATTGGAAAGTTAATAACGAACCTCTTCAAATCATTGAGAATTTCGACTGCACGTTGGTGGAAGGCAGCAAAACCTAGAGTAGGAAAACTGTTGAGGATTCAAGTAAGGAATATCTTTGGTATAGAAAAACGACTAGGACTACTAAAAAAAGGTAGCTAGATCAAGTTCTTGGGGATTTAGTAATCATTGTTTACAAAAGTTGACAATGTAAAAACAACAAATAAACCATAAATGGAGAACGTTGTTGACTAAAAGAGGCCAAGGGGATATTCATATGCAGAGATTAAGATTTTATATTTAGTTCATTATAAATTTATAGACTCCAGAGCAATTAACAAATCTTACAAATATTTTTGCAACAGAAAATTATTAAAAATATGAATTAAATTCAATGACAAATTGAATGAGTGGCTTTGGCTACAATTTAGGACAGAGCTTCTTTCACAGTTGTCATTCTATTAATAATAAACAATGGGGGCAGTCATTTTCGGAAAACATTTTTCAGGCCTTAGACAGTGCATGTGCTGACTAGGCGAGACCCAAAACGTTCTAGGCCACTAGAGAAGGAAGGCATGATACCAGCCACAGGAGATTAACAAAAGGTGAAAGCACCAGCCTAAGGATGATAGATATGGGTAAATACCAGTGTAGTAGGGAAGGGAGCACAAGAAGCTTAGTGCTAAATAGAGAAGCATTGGCAAAGCTAACAGGTTTCGCCTATGTGAGAGCTATTGGCTTTGCCAATGTCTTTTATCCATGTTGTACAGCACCTTGGCAGCTGTTTTGGCACGGGCAGAGTGGCATAGAGTAGTACAGTTGTGGGTGAAACTAGAACATTAACAGAGATGGCAATAGGGTGAAAGCAACAAATAAAAAAATCGTATGCCTGTGTTAAAAGTAGGAAAGCACAATGCACGTCCAGCTAGAATACTGAAACGCTTATAAAATAAATGAAAAAAATAGTGCACTGCAAATTTTTTTAATTTTTTTTATTAAATTCCTGGCTTCCTGCTTTAACTAAGAAAAGCAATTACTCCAGGTTTCATTCATACCCTTCTCACTGTAACTGGTTTGAGTGGAAAACCCTCAGTCCTTAATAAAAATCTCAAGAATTTTAAGATCGTCCAACGTTCTAATATATTCCTGAGATTGTGTGTTTGTGGAAATGCACTATTTTGCAAGTGGTCAATCTTGCTTGTAAAATCTTTTTTCTTCAAATCTAGTTTCGTCTTGTTTGGGATATTCCAAACTTTTTCAAAGTCTTTATTTCTACACTTCTCTGAGAAGTTCGACACCTTCACATTTAAATTGCCACATATAACAAAGTTCGGATAGCACTCCTTTCAGGTAACTTCAATAATAATACCAAGTATGGGTGTTAGAATATTATCCTAAGCTTTACTGAATGGTTCTAATAATATAAGTATTCCTAAAGTTAATTAACTGATTAGACCTAATCAATGATCTCTTGAAGTTGATCAAAATGTCATGGAATTGCAGTCAATGATAAAGTGGTCAACTCCACCCTTTTGATGACCTCCAACTGAGTTCACATCTGTGTGGAAATTACAAAATAAATCCATAAATTCAAAGTTGTTACATTGTCAGGTTTCCTGTAGACCAACTTTAGAAGCTTTTTAATTCTGATGGAAAAGATCTTTAGGTAATCTCTGCCCGAAACCCACAGAACTCAGAGATAAGCAATCGATTAAAGTAACCAAACATTTAATTCATTTTTTATCTATAAGGATGGAGGAATACATAGCGTAATTGATGGCAACTAGGTGTGTGAGTTATAATAATTATTGAATTATGGAATGACCCATGTTTTTCAAAATATGAATTACCTACAAAATTAACAACAAAAAAACACTTAATACCTACAGAATTCAATAAAAATAGGTTAAGCAACACAGTTGGATCCACCATTGTTGCCTCTACTCATTAACTTAATCTCTTGCCTGGTTACCAGTTGTAAATCTGTAAATCACACAGTAGTAATGCCCGTGATAAGAATTGCCAAGAACTTATCTTCTCATCTACAGGGGAATGTAGTGAATCTAATGTATATCAAAATCAATTTTTAATAGAAAAAGTAAAAATACTCCCCTGGTTGATCCTTCATTTTTCTTCTACTTTGCTAGCAACAAGGTTCTCTAGAGGTATGCGTTACCAACAATGCATCTACTTTAAAACACGCAGCAAAACTCAATTAAAATGTAAAGCATCTTATATTAAGACTGCTAAAGCTGAAATACCTCTAAACTGTTCCTCATTGCGATTGACCACTACATGAACCCCTTTCCATTTTTGGACCCAACTATTTTTAGTCTATAAACCAGGTAATCAAGCTCGTTACAGAAATGTTAAAATGGATTCATCCATTCCAACCTTTTGCCAATAATGTTAGTTATATTCATTTTTGTATGAGTTCATCTGATAATTTATGTGCTACATTATAAGATTTTCCCCTTCAAATAAGGATGTTGTAAATCATCTCTTAGGCTCTAGAAAGGCTGCAGCTTATTTCAATGATACAACTGTCAAGATGCAAATTCATACTGCTTTCTCAAAAATTCAGCTTTGTTTCTCAATCTTCTTAAGGCAAGCTAAGTCTTACCACTGCTTAAAAACACTACATTGAACTTGATCTGCCACATGTGCCCTATTACTGCTTACCAATTACTGCTCATTATTACTACTGCTTACCATTTCAATTGTAAGTTTCTTCGATGCTGTGCTACACTTCCACTATAGAATCACATCACTGAACATATATATATTTTTACATTCTTAACAATCTGGATCGAGTTTCAGAAGATTAAGGAACTGACCTTCAGATTTTTAAAATATTGTGTCTCATCAATATAAATGCTAAGGTTACCAGGGGGACTACATGGGGCAGCAGTAAAATGCAACAGAGGGAGACAATCAACATTTATCAGGGGTGGTTGTAAAAGGTAGGTGAACTGGGCATCTGAGTTTCATTGCCAAGACTGTTTTTAATGGTATGTGGAAAATGCCACTATAATATATTAAACACTGCATACATGTTTGAGAATTAGATGACCAGAATCCCCAGCTTCTAGGATGCAGAGAGCATCACCCATCGTTTGAGCAAGACATTTCTATGCCGCAACCAGGTTTAAAACAAGCGCACACAAGATTGTCTGAAATGTGTGAAGCCACCAAAGTCTTTATGACCATTGAGCTGGGTAGACAGGCTTAGAAGAGACTTTTAAAAAAAAAAAATTTTTAATAGAGGTGGGGTTTAACCTGGTGAGTTGTAAGCAATCATAATTTCTGCATGGAACAAAAGTACTTGAGTTCTAGTCCAGTAGAGAGAAAGATAGTGGC
Source organism: Calotriton arnoldi (assembly GCA_963921515.1). Taxonomy (NCBI): domain Eukaryota; kingdom Metazoa; phylum Chordata; class Amphibia; order Caudata; family Salamandridae; genus Calotriton; species Calotriton arnoldi. The sequence goes on from CAWUFW010001537.1 coordinate 1,138,638, forward strand.
AAAAGGGGTCATTTTCCTTGCGAAAGGAAGCTGTGTGATACTATGCTGCCTGGTTAGTCCCAGCAGTGCAAGTTAAAGTTACCAAGAAATCGGTTTCTGATGGACTGGATTAGTTTGGTCATCACCCAATGAAAGCACTATTCTAATAAAAAAATGATTGCTTTCAGAAGGACTGTTGATCATATTAAGTTTGAAAGACTGGGATTGTAAGGATTGACCTAAACCAATTATTTTTCAGCGCAGACTTGTTCACAAGAGATGGGTGCTTTCGTACACTAGGGATACCCAGTCTCCTGTTCTACGCCATCTGTTTGAAGATAAAGTGGAGCTGCTGAAGAGAAAGGATACATTTAATTGTTTGTAAGGTTTCATTAAATTACATCCAATTAAAAAAAAAAAATTATGGTTTGGCCAGTTCAATATTATGAGCCACAGGGCACCTGCAGTTGTAAAGAAGGCAGTGCAAGTAAGAAGACTATACTTTGTTAAAGGGATTAGCAAGGAGCCCTGCATTGACCATGATAAGATTCAAGGTGCTGTCTCTCATTGGGTCACTGGGTCATGGAATAGACTAGATAAACAGATAATAGAAATATGCTAACTCTGACCGAGTCAGATGGAGGATCCAGCCCAAAGAAAGGAGGAGAAAAATTCAGTATTCATTTGGAGGTTCATAGACGAGTGAGGGGGTTCATGGATGAAACAGTGCCTCTGTCCAAGGGGGAGAAGGTTAAATCTGGACATTGAGGTTTTGAGACTAGTAGTGGACTAGTTAATAACTCTGATCAAAGCACATACAAGGGGGGGCGTGGCTTAGGAGCCGAACATGGCGGACGCGTCTTCTTAGAGCTCCGCTGTTCGCTCCCTTCCAGGGCCATAATCCGCCATAATCCTGGATCCTAGCGCTTATCGGCGTGTGCTACAGACGCATAGACACGCATCGCTGTGGTACTCCGGCGGGACGGGGAGCTCGCTTTACCCGCGTACCGGCTGGCCGGAGGAGACCTCACGCGCACCGGAGAGCAGCTGCGGCCGTGTTGCGGCGGCCGCATACCACAGGCAGCGAGACCGTACCTGGCGCCGCTTTGTCTGGGGGCCCCGCCTCGGTGGCATGGACCGTGTCCCGATATACAGGAGCGGCGGAGGGTGCGATCCTACGGCGGAGGTCGCGTCTCTTCAGCGACGCCATTGCGGTGCCCCTCCCCCAGCCTTACCCGCATTGGGCCCTGCATGTGGAGACTCTGGGCCTAGAGAGGCCTACCCGGGGCCGGGATTTCGCCGCCCGAGGACCGCCGCTGTGCCTGCACACTACTGTGGACTTTTTCACTGCGAAGAGGCACACCCAGCGTCCATTTGCGGTTACCCCATGCGCCTGACCCCCAGCTGAGGGGAGAACGATCTCGTGATCGGGACCTACCTGGACGGTGAGTCGGTCCGTGCCGCCTAATCTCTTCCCTTCTGGAGCGGCGGCTTTCCGGGGGGGGGGCGGCCCCGTCGACCATCCTGACATTCCTGCCGCTCTGGGGGCCCCGGGAGATCTTTGAGGGGCTTCCTGCTCAAATCATTTGGGATCGGGTGCGCTCGGGGCTGGGGACGCGGTCGCAGTGCCCCCCCGCCTGGCCCCGAGGTGGGCGGCGTACCCTGCTGCTCCTCATTCACCCTCGCCTCTGGCCGCAGTAAAGACCGATCTGGAGTGGACCCTACTGAGGACTTCATTATTCCGGTGAGCCGGGCGGGTGGTGCGCTTGGGGCGGGGTCCCGGGCGGGTGGCTGCGCTGCCCCGCCGCAGCGGGCACTCCGGGAGACCCGCCGGATCGGACCCACCAGCGGCATACCCGGCATCCACCTGCTGCTGCCCCATGTGCCAGACCCCCACCTGAGGGGAGAGCGATCCGGAGATCGGGGCCTTCCTGGCCGCGGACCTGGACGGTGAGTCGGTCAGTGCCGCCCAGTCTCTTCCCCTTCGGAGGCCGCGTCGACCATTCGGACCTTCCTGCCGCACTGGGGGCCCTGGGAGATCTTTGAGGGGCTTCCTGCCCACATCGGCTGGGATCGGGGCGCTCAGGGCTGGTAACACGGTCGCAGTGCCCCCACCTGGCCCTGAGGTGGGTGGCTAACTATACTGCTCCTCATTCACCTTCGCCTCTGGCTGTAACGCAGACGGATCGGGAGTGGAGCCTCTGAGGAGCGCCCCACACTATCATGGGCAAAGGCAATCCTGGTGCGGCGGCACCCAAACAACCTACCATGGACCAGTACACCACACCCGCCCCGGCGGGTAAGGGAGCCACGGAGGGCATCTCCCCGGACACGGCGACGCTCCTAGAAGCCATTAATCAATCAAGGACCGCCCTCGAGGCCCAGATTGGGGCAGTGGGTACGGAAGTGTCATTCCTCCGCCAAGATCTCCGGAAGGCGGTCGACCGCATCACTGAGGCGGAGACGAGGGTTTCTACTGTGGAGGACACGGTTTCCGCCCTCCAGAAGAAGGTTGACAAGCTGGCCATGGCTTCCCAGGAATTGGCGGCACGGGCCGAGGATGCAGAAGGACGGGCCCGCCGCAACAACATCCGCCTGGTGGGTTTCCCGGAGGGTTGCGAGGGATCATCGATGGAGGGCTTCCTTTCGGGCTGGCTCAAGACGCTGTTACCTGCTGAAGACATCTCTTCCTGCTTCATGATCGAGAGGGCTCACCGCGACCTGACCAAAAAGCTGCCGCCGGGGGAACGTCCGCGGCCGGTTATTGCTCGACTTCTTAACTACGCGGACCGCGATGCCATCCTTCGTTTTGCCAGGACACAAAAACAAAATGGTTTTTGAGTCCCATCCCATCATGGTCTTCCCGGACTACACCCGGATAGTTCAGCAGCAGCGTCAATCCTTTGTTGCGGCCAAGCGGCGGCTACGTGAACTGAACATAACGTATGCACTCCTGTTCCCGGCTCGTTTGAAGGTCATCTACAATTCGAAAACGTATTTCTTCGATACCCCAGAGGTGGTGTTTACATGGACGGATGAGCGACGAACCCTCAAGCCGCACTCTCCACTCCCTTTGGACTCTGACTCTTCCCAGGGCTCGCACAGGAACGGCCGACAAGGCGGAGACGCAACTCCTCGACGACATCGATCCCGTTCCAACTGGCGTTTCCCAGAGCAAGAAGGATACCGAAGACTGAGGTAGTCCTGGGGTTCGGACAAACTTTAATATATTGACCTTTCCTTTTCTCACTTGCCTGAAGGGTCCGCTGGCTGCGGTCACTTGCCGAGATCTCTTGCCTTTAGGAACTGGGGCCTATGCTATTTCCCTGGAAGGTGCGAGACCTTCCACGCCTCCACTGTTCTGAGTTGTTATGGGTGATGTTGGGAGGGGGAGGGGGGAAATCCATTGGGGGTTCCGCCAGGGTCTTCACGTTCGGGGGCCAGGACGAGATTCCTACGGGACAGGTACTCCATGTTCTAGGAAGTATAGGGGTTGGGGGGGGGGAGGCGAATTTCTTGTTTGGTTGTTAGTTTTCTGCACGATGCACACAGCACAGAGTCCCATATTTTCCACATCATCCTTCATACTACACCTTAAGGACGGGTCATGACACCCACAGCAAGTGCCACTCCACTAGGAGATCTTAACATTGTTTCCTGGAATGTACGGGGCCTATTGAATAAGGTCAAGCGGGGGGCGGTACTCCACATGGCGAAGCGTTATTCAGCCGATATCTTGCTGCTGCAAGAAACTCATATGCTAGGCAACAAGGCCCCATATCTTTCTCGCTATGGATATGCCACAGTATACCATTCCGGCTTTTCCAGGGGGGCACGCGGTACAGCCATACTTATCCACCGCAGAGTCCCATTCCAAGTGACGCAACACTGGTCCGACCCAGGTGGCCGCTTTACGGTCATTTCCGGTACTCTGGCTGGGGAACGGATCTCAATTGGGAGTATATACGCCCCACCCCCGCTCGGCCAGACTTTCACAGACAGACTAACGTAACTATGGGGTGATCTCCCTGACGGCCTGACTATCCTCGGTGGAGACTGGAACGACACCATGGCTCCCTCGGATAGGTGGCGAGCCCGACCCCCAGTCACCCCTCCTCCCAGGTCTAAACTCAACATACTGACGCATACATTGGGTTGGGTGGACACTTGGCGGGCTTTGCACCCTTCAGAGGCCGGATTCACATATGCATCATCAGTACACCCCACCCTCTCACGCCTAGATTATTTGTTTCTCCCACGTAGCTATATTCATAGAGTGTCACATGCCTCTATTCTGCCACGCGGCTTGTCCGATCACTCACCAATCCAGCTTAAGCTCCGCCTGCAGACAAGCCGTGCCCCATACCGATGGCGCATGTCCCCCTGGTTGCTTAGGGATTCCGGGTATCAGGAGATGCTACACCGGGCCACTGCCGAGTACTTTAGTTTCAACGCCGCATCCACTCAGTCCCCGATTATTTTATGGGAAGCCTTTAAACCTACCATTCGAGGAGCCGATATCAGCTATTGCACTGAGAGAAGCGGCGCCGCATGGCACAGGTCCAAGACCTAGAAGATAGACAACTTGCCCTTCAAACCTCGTTGGTGGCAGGTTCTGATGCCGGTTCTCGCCGTAACTTGCTCCATGTTCAACAGCAGCTACGTCAGCTGCTCACGGATAATGCCAAAGAAGCCTGGCTGGCAACTCAATATAGGATATACCAATGGGGTGATAAATCTAGTCAGATGCTCCACAGACTATGTCAAGCACGGGCCTCCCCGACGCAGGTCCCCCTCGTGAGATCCCTTGCAGGTGACACATGTACCTCCCCAGGGGCAGTGGTGCAGGCCTTTGCTGATTTCTATGCTTCCTTATACAGCGCCCAAGAGGGACTCGCCGAACCGCTCATAGATGCCTTTCTTTCGGATGTCCCCCCCAGGCGCCTCTCGGACGAGCAACGAAATGCCCTAGATCAGCCCATTTCTCTGGATGACCTGCGGGCGGCCCTCACCAATACACACCCAGGTCGTGCGCCGGGCCCAAACGGGTTCCCCTGCGATTTTATGCGACCCCTTATAGGGACCACCCGTCCCCACCTTCTTAAAGCGCTGAACCAGGCAGTAGAACAGAGGATCTTGCCCCTAGACTGGCGCCATGCCGAAATAGTTGTTTTCCTCAAACCGGGTCGCCCTCCGGAGGATCCAGGCTCGTACCGCCCCATATCTCTGTTAAACTTTGAGCCGAAATTATTGGGGAAGGTTCTGGCTGACCGCCTCCGCACCTGCATTCAGGACTTAGTGCATCCAGATCAATCTGGCTTTATGCCTCAACGCTCTACTAGGCACAATATCAGGCGCGTACATACTGCCGTAGTGGAGGCTCACCGCCTGGGACGCCCTGCGGCAGTCCTCCTAGCTGATATCGACAAGGCGTTCGACTCCTTGAGCTGGACCTATCTTTTTAAACTTCTAGAAGCCGTGAATCTAGGGCCCCATTTTCGCGCCTATGTAAAATTGCTGTATACCGACCTTACGGCCACGGTTCGCGTGGCCGGCCATCACTCTGTCCCCTTTCCCATCCCCGCAGGGGGACCAGGCAGGGTTGCCCCCTCTCCCCGCTCCTCTTTGCCTTAGCAATAGAGCCCTTGGCTGCGTGGGTGCGCAGGGATGCGGTCTATCGGGGATTGGATTGGTCACCGGAGTGCTCGGACAGGATAGCACTGTATGCTGATGACGCGTTATTCTTCTTTTCCGTCCCTTGGGCCTCGGGTGCTTCAGATTTTGCGGGTGTTCGGCGAAACGACAGGACTATATGCCAACCCGTCCAAGTCTGTTCTTTTCCCCATATGCGGTGAACAGGGGAGTACAACGTGGGCCGCACAACTGATAATTGCTGACGAGGGGTTTAAGTACCTCGGTGTCCATATCACTAGATGCCCCACTGTGGCGTGGTCGCGCAACATAGCCCCCTTGCTTCCGGCGGTACGTGAGGAGACGACCGTGTGGTCCCATCTTCCCCTATCACTATATGGCCGGTCAGCCATTTTCAAAATGGTGTCCCTGCCACGCTTGCTTTATAGGCTGCAGAATTTCCCGTATCCCATCCCTCCGTCGTGGTTTCTCCAAATTAACGCACTCTTAAACAGATTCCTCGGGGTGGGGGGGGAGGGGCGATTCGGGTAGCCCTGGCGACATGTATCCAATCCACCTACTGTGGCGGAATTGCGGCAGCAGACGTGCAGGCGTATTATTGGGCATCTCAGCTCTTGGTAATTAATGAATGGTGGTACAATTCTCAAGATGATCCGGCCTATGCGGTGGAAAGACTTTTCCTGGCGGAGCACCCACTACTTGGTCTCCTATACAGCAATTCGTCCTTGGCGGCACTCCCTCCGGCCTGCAGTACGGTGATCCGGATCTGGAGACATGTGTCCCGGTCCATGGGCTGGTGGGGCATGCTGACAGGCACAACCCCCCCTTTGACGAGGCACGCGCCTCCGGCCCGTCTCCGCCCTGACCGGGTTTCGCAGATGGGATGACATAGGAATATCTACACTGGGAGATGTGATGCGTGGGCCCACGCTTAAATCCTTTCAGAGGATGCAGGGGGAGTTTGGCCTTCACAAATCCCAGTTCTATAAGTATTTACAGCTCCGGCATGCCCCGTTTCCCCTGATAAGGCATCTCCAGTCCTTACCAGAATTCCACCCCATGGAGGGCAGACTGTTAATGGGGGATCTAGGGGCCCATAAAACCCGCCAAATTTATCAAACTTTGATCACACACTCCAAGACGAACATACCACGGACCCGGGCGGCGTGGGAGGCGGACCTGCCGGCCCTGACGGATGACGACTGGACGGAGGCCCTTGCCAGCCCTAGGTATGCTGCTGTCTCCTCTAGGTACCGGTTGATCCAGTTCAAATACCTTCACAGAATATATTACACCCGCCTCCGCCTCTGGAAGATGGGGGCTATTCAGTCCCCTACATGCCTCCACTGTGACTCTGAAGAGGGGTCATTTCTTCATACGGTCTGGAGTTGCGGTGCACTGCAACATTTTTGGTCAGGTGTGATGTCCTGCCTGAGGCAGGTATTGGGGTGGGACATTCCGGCGGACCCTAGACTGATACTTCTTCACAGCACAGAGGGCATCAGGGGGAATAGATATAAGAGGCACCTCCTGTTCCTGGGTCTCACTTTAGCCAAGCGTGATATTGCGCAGCATTGGAAATCTTCATCTCCCCCTGGGACGGCGGCATGGAAAACAGCCTTAGATACTTGTATGGCGGCTGAAGTGGCGGTGTTTCAGGCACGGGGGTGCCCGCAAAAGCATGGAAAGATCTGGGCCAGGTGGGCAACACACAGGGGTATTGACCTGTCCCTCCTTTTACAGCCAGCAAACCAAGACCCTATCGAACGACAGGGCTGTAGCTGTGGACCTACTTTCTTTATTGTACATGTATTTTGTGTTCCTTATGGGATGTGCGGTGCAGGGTTGGGGGGAGGGGTGAGATGTTGGACCGAATGTTTTACAGATCTCCTGGTGGGGCTCTCTCCAGTATCCCATGTTCATACATTCTGTCATATACCTCTATGATGTTTATGGGGTGTTGCCCACTCGATGTAATAAATGCAATAAAATTTGTTGTTAAAAAAAAAAAAAAAAAAAAAAAAAAGCACATACAAGAACCTGCAAATGCCAAATAACCCACGTCATATATAGAATAGTCAAGTTTTCATGAGAGAACTCTGCTTTCTGGGCCTAGGCTTTCTAGTTGTTCCCCTCAGGTTAATGAACAGAGGATTCAGAGGTGGGGGAGCAGTACTACAAGGAAATGTATTGCTCGTTACTCTGAGGAGGAAGAAAATCCATCATGTAGGTCACGTGAAACACTGCTCTCATGAAGATTAATCTCTGGAGTGAAGGGAGATTTGTGGGCATAGATAGTAAAGTCAAAGCTTGGAAGAAAGTCACCATGTGCTAAAGGTGTTACTAGACAAAAGCCATGACCTCCATGTTCACTATCTGTCTAGTTATGGAAACACGGACACTGGCTGTCTCAGTGAAGCGCAATAGCCAGCACTTTCTTGATAACGCAAGGATTGGTAGTCAGCCTAAACAGCAAGATCATGAACAAATAATTTGGGGATCCCACGATGAACCTCTGGTAATAGCTGAGGGCAAGCAGAATTGGAAGATGGAAGTAGGAGTCCTGGTGGTCCAGTGATGCCAACCTATCTTGCTCGTTCAAGACCAGCAAGACATGGCTCAAGGACAGTATATTGTATATGCCCTGACAAATGAAAAAGCTCAGAAGACAGAGATCCAGGATGTGCCTCAAATCTCAGGTAGCCTCTTTGCTCATTAGGGCAAGGACTTCTGCCTCCAAAATAGCACTATATGCAGTTGAGCTGGTCTTGGTAGATCCAGGGTGGTCCAGAAGGAGGAATAGGAAGAGTAGGACATAACCCTTGTGGTTTAGCTGGATGACCCAGTGATCTGTTGTGACAGTTTCTCAATTGGTGGAGACATGGGAGCCCCTTCCTGTACCGGAAAGTTGTGGTCACAAGAAAGGGAGGAGGTGACCGACGTTTTTAGGCAGTAGAGCCATAAGAGGATGGTTGGGATTGGATCTGCTGCTATTGGTGTCCTCTAGATCCACATGCCCAAAAATGAACAGTACATTTCTTGGGGCGTCCAGATCTCCTAAGAAAGTTGTCTATGCTGCTTGAAAAAAAAGAAAGTTATGTAAAAAGGTGTGTGATTGATCTCAAATGAAAAGAACTTCCTTGCTTTAAAACCAGCATTTAATATTTTCGACTGATGCACAACGTTTGAGGGGGGTCTTTACAAATGTAACTGATTTAGAAGACCACATAAACGCATGGGTAACCTAAATACTCTGCAGCGTAAATATATAGTCTTCACACATTGGGCAAAGTCATGCATTTTCAACTTAGATAATCTATAATCAAGACTAGACTTCCCAAAGGGTGACAAGCGCAAGGCAAGAAGATCTAGTTGTCACATTAATTAAAAATTAGTATTCAAAATGCATTAAACTACAAACACACAAAAATGGTAAAAAATGAAAGCATTTAATTACAATACCCACCTACAACATACATGTTCTAAGATTTCAAAAATGCACATCACATTTCGAGACAAAGGTTTTGTACAAAGATTGAGCAGGCCGAATATTTGTAGATTTTCTCTGAACAAGATCTCATATCTTGCTTTCAAATTTATTCTCGTTTCATGAAGCATACATGAAACCTGTTTTAGGTTACAAATAAATAAAGCAGTGATCAGTCATTTTCAATTTTTTACTTTATATTTTACAATTCTCTTCAAATTGAATAAATCCAGAGTATGGGTAATTAATTTAAAATAAAAAAAAGGTATCTTGTACATTGGAACAGTACTTAAAATCTGACAAAACTATGCTTTGCTCTTTGTAGGATCTTCCTTATTTCTTCTTTTTACATCCCAATTATACACTCTGGCCATATCTGGAAGAAAATCACTTAAGGAAAAAAACCTCTCAAATTGATAAATTCATGATTTACTATAATGTTTGCAGAACACATAGTATCTTGTAGCACTATACTGACAGTATGCATACTACCAGTGTGCATTTAACATGCATCTCTGCCACATTGCATGTCAATCTTACCCAGCAGATGACAAACATTTTAAAAGTAGAACTCTTTACAACTGGGGAAAAACTTCGATATAATCAACTGACTTTTTGAGCCAAGGATGACATGACACCATTTTAGCGGCTTGTCTTCCAACACATTTGAAATGAATTTGACATAGTTGACAAGAAAATATCTTTTTCCACCACAAAAGTAATTTCACTACCCTAAAACATTTGACAAAAGATGGTATTCAAACCATTTGCAATGCTAACTGTCAACTATTTCGTGTTTGATCCAGAAGTGGACATTTGTTCTCACCCGGATTATATTAACCATTCCACTGGCAAATCTTTTTCATACCTGAAAGCTCCAATCCCGATTGCAATAAGCTCTGGGATCTAATCTTGGGCTTCCTAACTAGACTACTGCTTGATTGTAGGCAAATAAGTTTGTCAGAAATACAGATTAAAACATAGGCAGTTTAGCCACTACACCAAAAATCATGTACATGACTTAATTTCTCCCATTCACTCTTCTCTCCTTCACTTACTTTCCTTGCCTTTTAAATTGCTCTCCATTTCCTCCCTTTCTTTAACTCTATTGTCAGCAGCGCTGGCTGCCATTTTCTTCATGAGTGTGAATGCTTAATAATGCCAAAGTGGGCTGTAACCAATCATATTTGTGGTGTGAGACATACAATGTACATTGTAGCAAAATGTTTTACGTCAAATCAGCAATAATTTGCCAACATATGTCCTCCCATACACACTCTGCTGCAGACTGCATGAGCAATGTATGTGTCTTGTTGCCTGGTTGGGGAGGAGGCAGTCAGTTTAGCACAGAAGGTGAATATTCAGTACAAATGTTCTTGGGAGTCTGCTTTGGTGTACTGCATGACATTCCGCTTGTGGGAGGATCTTCACTGCACCCAGCTGCCAGTACAATATCGGGAAAGACACTCATGTGATGAGAGGGAATAAGTAACAAAGGTGCCAACTACTCTGGCTCTGTGGGCTGCGGCATAGTTAGTCATTTGTGTCAGGCTATTCCATTCAGAAACTGCCTGTTGTAATGAAACATCCGGTAGCCGAGGTGCAAGTTATAGATGAAGATTTATTAGTCTTAGTTGCAGATAAGTAGATTCATAGCTAGGTCCTTAGGACAGCCACCAGGAGCAGCCTCCCTGCTGCTCAGCCCGTACTACAACTGAAACTCTCAACCTCACAGGCACTCAAGCATTCCATTGAATCACCATGCACTCCAACATTCTACGCAGCACATTCACAGCAAGGACCAGAGCATCAGGGAACATGCAAAGTAAACACAAGATATAACACCCGTTTGTTCTCCACTAGCCTGATGGACTAGTCCAGGATAAGGCTGAACAGAACATGCAGGATGTAGACCATGAGAGCTTATAGGATAGTAAGGAAAGCATTTGAGGAAATGGGAAAGTAGGGTAAGAGGGGATGGCATGACCAGGTGCCAAAGATGGCAGATGTGTTCCACATACGCTGCAGTGGGAGATTTAACCAAGCAGTTTTGCCCCAATCCTTCAAGGGAAAACAAGTGGCATGTAAAGACCCAGGTCTCTGAAAAGACCACAAACCCTCCAATAACTGCAGTATGCAGACGTGCAGAACTGCAGACTGGAAGAAAAAACTATACAGGCATCTCAGATAACTGTGCCGAGTGAAGTTGGCAGGCCAGGCTTCATCCACTGCTTAGGCTATAGAAGGTGGATTCTTCTGAAAGGAAGAACGATTGTCACTATGCGCAATCTGTGACTTCAGTTATTTTTAAGATAACCAGCAGTAAGCAAGCATATGTAGAATCCCAAAATTCAGCAGTGCTTCCTTCTCAAGACTCCCACCAAACTACCTCATCATTATTCTGGTCTTTTCAAGACTCACCTACAGACCGCCTACCATGAACACATGCAGGCAAAGATGTGTGGACTTTTAGAAAAACCTCATACAGCCACTGGCTGTTTGCATGTTTTTGTAAGCTGCCAATAGCGATATAGGCTTTCCCTAAAGTCATGGCATTTCGTGGAAAGTTACATGGGACTATAAATAGACCCTTTCTCAACCCCATCCAGTGCTCTGCCAGCCCCACTCAAACTTACCTCCCCATCACTCTAACCTCCCTTCACCTGCCCAGGTTAGGATTTAGCTGCTGCTGACACCACTCCCCCCAAGGAGGATGGCTAGCTTGTAGTTTGCCTTTGCCAATGCTTTTTAAAGTGTTTATTATTTCTTCAATAAAGGTTTGCACCCTAGTTCTTTGCTAGAATTCTGGGATGAGTTCAGACAAGGAGGTTGATGTGCTGACACATTCATTTAAGGAAATCTAAGATGGACAAGTGTGATAAGCCTCTACTGCTTTGTAACAGAAAACTAAATTGCAATGGAACATTGAATAAGGTGACGAAAAAGAAATACTTTCTAAATTACAATTATCAATGCTAGAATTTAATTTTAAACTGGAAACGTGAATTTCATTAAACTATTTAAAGAAAACATCCATGAAGTAAACATATTTAAAAAAAATCAAATCAATCACTGATGACATCAAGCTGTATAAAATAGTGACTAATGTGTGTATTATACAGTAACATTTATTGGTGAACCAATACAATTTGTTCAAGATGGTCAGTGCACTGCAGCAATACGGGCACAGTTTACTGCACACGCCCCATAAAATTGCAACACATGCACAGTGCTTTAACAGCCTGGTCCAATGTAGTTTCTCAGTCTCGGTCTGTTGGTCCTGGAGCAGGAACCGTCCTCTAGCCCAAACATCAGTAGCTAGCTAGGATAGAGGGGTGTAATGCCAAGGGATGCGAACAGCAGCACCAACAGGGGAAAACAAGCATTTGCAATGCAACAGGTCTCGCATCAGTTAGAGTTGGAGTTATTGGTATTGTAATTACAATCTTGCCTAATGGTTTTGTTTGGAGTGTTGTTGCACAAGTTACTAACTTGTGTAACGATATATCTGTAAGAGACAGTAGTTAGTGACAGATTCCTTACCTTAGAATATCCCCAGGAGTCAGGCTGGATCCAGAAAGTTTTTGCGTAGCAGTACCCTTGCGCGTCGGTAGGCGGCGTCGTGCGGCTCCGCGTCAGTCGTCGGCGTCGTGATCGCCGGGATGACGTCGCGGGCAGTACTTAGACGCCGCCCCTGCGCGCTGTCAGTTCTGTACACGACTTTCCGCGCCAGGAACGCAGAGCCATGCAAGAAGGTGACATAGGTGTCTGAAAAATACTACGGCCCTGAAAGGGATGTCCTTAACCCTAGAAATCAGTTCGCAGAACGGGGAGGAAGGGTGGGGCGGTAAGGAATCTGTCACTAACTACTGTCTCTTACAGATATATCGTTACACAAGTTAGTAACTTGTGCATCTGAAAGAGACACGTTAGTGACAGATTCCTTACCTTAGAATAGATACCCCAGCAATACCAACCCCGGTGGTGGGTCTGCGAACAAAGATCAGACAAGGAAGTCTCGGAGGACAGAACGGCCAAAGAAGCGTCCCTCCGGACCTGACTGTCAAGGCAGTAATGCTTGGTAAACGTGTGCAGCGAGGCCCACGTAGCTGCCTGACAGATATCCTGCAGCGGAACACCGCGGCCTAAGGCCGTGGTAGCAGCGGTTGCCCTGGTGGAATGGGCACGAAGCCCAACAGGAGGCTCCTTATTAGCCAAAGAATAGCAGGCTTTGATACACAAGGTTACCCAGCGGGAGATGGTTCTCTTGTGCACCACCCGACCTTTTTTGGGGCCCACGTAGCCAACAAAGAGCTGGTCATCCACCCGGAAGTGTTGTGTGCGGTTGATATAAAAAGAAAGCGCACGTTTTGGGTCCAGACGGTGGAGCCTCTCTTCCTCTCTGGAAGGATGCGGAGGCGGAAAGAAGGTGGGCAAAGTGATGGTCTGCCCAATGTGGAAGGCAGTAACCACCTTTGGCAAGAAGGACGGACGCGTCCTAAGAACAACCTTGTCTGGATGGACAGACAGAAAGGGAGGTTTGCATGAAAGAGCCTGGAGCTCACTCACCCGCCGAGCGGAGGTGATGGCCACCAGAAAGGCTGTCTTCAGAGTCAGAAGACGAAGAGGACAGTTATGTAGAGGCTCAAAGGGAGCGCACATAAGAAAGGTAAGAACCAAGTTCAAGTCCCACGGAGGCATCACAAACGGAACAGGAGGGAAGAGGTGTGTAATGCCTTTTAGAAACCTGTTAACAGGGGACTTGAAAAGGGAGGGCTGATCAGGAAGCCTGAGGAAGGCTGAGATGGCACAAAGATAGCCCTTGATGGTACCCAGGGCAGAACCCTGTTGGGCCAGGGAAAGAAGGAACAGAAGAACCTCAGAAAGAGGGGCAGAAAGGGGATTCACAGCCTTTGCTGTGCACCATGCCACAAACTTGTTCCACCTGCAGGCGTATACCACCTTAGTGGAGGGACGCCTGGCTGCCAGAACCACATCACAAACTTCGGGAGGCAAGTCGAAAGGAATCAACTGCCGCCGCTCAATCTCCACGCAAGCAGGTGGAGGCTGGACAGGTTCGGGTGGAGGACCGTCACCTGCTGCTGCGACAGAAGATCCTCCCGAAGAGGCAGACGGATCGGGGGATCTACGCTCATACTGAGTAGCTAGGGATACCAAACTCTTCGAGCCCAGTCTGGAGCCACAAGAATGACTTGGGCCCGGTCTTGCTGAATCTTCTTCAACACTCTGGGTAGAAGTGGTATAGGCGGAAAGGCGTACAACAGACCGCAACTCCACTCGCGACAAAAAGCGTCGCCGAGCGAGTGCCGCCTTGGAAATTCCAACGCGCAATGTTGATGACATTGCGCGTTCTCTTCGGTGGCGAATAGATCTAACCAAGGCTCTCCCCACTGTAGAAAGAGTCCTTGCGCCACTTCCGAGTGAAGACGCCATTCGTGATCCATCATGCACCTGCGGCTGAGTTCGTCCGCCCTGGCGTTCAGGGAACCTGCCAGGTGTTGAACCATCAGGAACATGCCCTGATGTGCCAGCCATGTCCAGAGGCGCAGAGCCTCCTGACAAAGGGTCCACGACCCCACCCCGCCTTGTTTGTTGCAATACCACATGGCGGTGGTGTTGTCTGTGAACACCTGCACTACCTTCCCTTTGACAGAGGGAAGGAATGCCTTGAGTGCAAGTCGGATCGCCCGGAGCTCCAGAAGGTTGATATGGAGCCGGGACTCCGCCGGAGACCAGAGGCCTTTGATCTCCGCCTCTCCCATGTGACCGCCCCATCCCAGAAGGGACGCGTCCGTCACAACTGTGTGCTCTGGCTGGGGAAGGGAGAGGGATCTGCCCATGACCCATTGCCGGTTCGAGCGCCACCACTGCAACTGTTTTGCAGTCCCCTCCGAGATCTGGACGTGATCGGACAGGTTGCCCTGGTGCTGCGCCCACTGGAACTTCAGGTCCCACTGCAGAGCCCGCATATGCCATCTGGCATGAGTGACCAGCAGGATGCAGGAGGCCATGAGGCCCAGCAGCCTCAGGGTCATCCGTACCGAAACACAGGATAAAGGCTGAAAGATCGGAATCATAGCCTGACTATCCCGGACTCGCCGTTCGGGAGGATAGGCCCGAAACTGCGTCGTGTCCAGAACTGCTCCGATGAAAAGGAGCTGTGGAGAAGGAATCAGATGCGACTTTCGGCACATTGATGGAGAACCCCAGCGAGTGCAGGAGTTCGGCCGTAGTCTGGAGGTGGGAGACGACTGCCTGGGACGAGCCCGCCTTCAGCAGCCAGTCGTCGAGGTAGGGGAAGACTGGAACCCCTGCCCGGCGCAGATGAGCTGCGACCACCGCCATCACTTTGGTGAACACCCGAGGGGCACTTGTAAGGCCAAAGGGGAGCACGGTGAACTGAAAATGCTGAAGGCCTACCGTGAACCGCAGGTAACGCCGGTGGGCCGGCAGGACGGGGATGTGAAAATAAGCGTCCTGCAAGTCCAACGCTACCAACCAGTCTCCAGGGTCGAGGGCAGTCAAGACCTGAGCTAGGGTGAGCATCTTGAACTTCTCCTTCCGGGAGGAAGCGATTGACGTTCCGGAGGTCCAAGATAGGACGCATGTCCTCCTTGTCCTTTTTGGGCACCAGGAAGTAGTGGGAGTAGCAACCACGTCCTACTTCTGGGGTCGGAACATGCTCGATGGCCCTCTTGGCGAAGAGGGCCGTGACTTCCTTCTGCAGAAGTACCAAGTGATCCCCTGACATGCGGTGGAATTGAGGTGGCATGGCTGGGGGAGGGGGTGGTCTCGAAGGGGAGGGAGTAGCCCCTTCGGACAATGTCCAAGACCCACCTGTCCGAGGTGATGGCACGCCAGTGGTGAAGGTGATGGCGGACCGTGCCCCCTACTGGCGTGCTGTGCACCGGAAAGGAGGGACTGGGAGTGCTTGGAGGCCGCGGACGGGTTGGAGGTGGTGGCCTGACCCGCACGCTGGTTGCCCGAACCGCCACGGCGATATCCACGTCCTCGGCCACGCGAAGACGCTTGCTGCGCGGGCTGGTAGCTGGGCAACTGACGTGACTGGGCGCCCCTTCCGTGGCCACGAAAGGGGCGAAAAGCAGAGGTGAGCGGAGGGCGTACAACAGAAAGGCCCAGGGACTTGGCAGTAGCCCGTGAGTCCTTAAACCGCTCCAGCGCATGGTCTGCCTTTGAACCAAAAAGACCGACTCCATCAAAGGGCATGTCCATGAGTGTATTCTGGACATCACCCGAGAAACCAGTTGTTCTCAGCCAGGCGTGGCGATGTAACGCCACCGTCGTCGCAAGCGATCTGCCCAGCGAGTCGGCGGTATCAAGGCCACAACGGATGGTGTATTTAGCCGCATCTCGCCCTTCCGCAATGGCGCGGGTAAGCAGTGTTTGGACCTCCTCAGAACACTGCGGCAAAACAGCTGCCACCGAATCCCACAGGGAGTGGGTATATCGGCCCAAAAGGCAAGCGGTGTTAACGGACAGCAAGCCAGCACTGGAGGAAGAAAAAGCCTTCTTCCCAAATTGGTCCAGGCGTTTGGATTCCCTATCCGGAGGGGCGGTAGGGAAGGCGGTTTGGGAGGCAGAGGCTTGGACAACCAAGCTCTCGGGGGTGGGATGTTGGGAGAGAAACAAAAGGTCGCCCGGAGCAGGGCGATGGCGTCGGGCCGCGTTCCTATCCACAGGAGCCCCTGTGGTGGGTTTGGACCAGGCACCCAAAAGAACGTCAGTGAGTGCATCATTAAACGGCAGCACAGTCTCCGAGGAGGAAGCCGCCGGCTGAAGCACTTCTGTCAGGAGGTTAGTCCTGACGGCCACAGTAGGCAACTGGAGATGTAAGGCTCCAGCTGCTCTACGCAACACCGTTGCAAAATTAGCTCCCTCCTCCGTAGCCACGGGAGGAGACAGCATGCCAGTGTCAGGGGAGGTGTCTAGACCACTGGCATCCCCAAGTTCCTCAGCCCAGTCCGGATCATACTCACACTGTTGTGTGAGAGGGTCCTCAGACCCCTCCCAGCTCTCCTGGTCCTCCTCTTGTTCAAAATATGGAGGAGGGACATTTGGGACCCAAGGTCTTATCGGCGCCGGAGCCGGCGTCGAGCGACGTCGGTCCGGCTCCATGTCCGGAGCCGGAGAGAACCGGGGAACGACGCCGTCCGGAGCCCCGGACGGCGTCAGGAACGGCACCGGGGACATCGGCGTCGGCGTGGTTAGGTCAACCGGCGTCGATGGGGGTTGCGGTACCACCGGAGCCGGGATCGGGGCCGGAGCCGAGGCCAGGATGAAGGCTGGTGGGACAGGCGGCGCCGGGACCGGAGTCGACGGCGGCGCCGGGGCAACCCCATCAGGGCCCGCGGTGCCCGAAGGCGCACCGGAGGGACCTGAAGGCCCGAAGAGGCGGGCCATGGCCGACAGGAATTCCTGTATTTCGGCCGGAGTCGCCCCCGCACCCCGGAAAGGACGGGTAATGCGGGGGCGGCTCTACAGGCATGTCCGGGGCCGCGGGGACGGTGCCGACTGGGGCCTCAGTCGAGTCGCGAGACCGGCGAGGCGAAGTCTTAGAGCGATGATGCTTCTTAGACTTTTTGTGCTTCGACTTACCCGAGGAGCGTGAAGACTTGGACTCCGACGACCGGTGGGGACTCCGCGACCGGCCCCTCGACCTCTCCCGGGACCGGGGCTTGGCGCGGAGCCGACTGCCGGACCTCGAGGAGCTTTCGAGACAGCTCTCGCAAAGCCTTCGGATGAAGTTTCCGGCAGTCAGGGCACGACTTCGTGTCGTGGTCTCGGCCGAGACAGAAGAGACACTCGAGATGCGGGTCCGTGATCGACATCATGCGACCACAGGCTCCGCATGGCTTGAAGCCGGGCATCCCTACGACACCTAGGAGTCGTGAAGACTCTATGAAGAAACAGTGAAAAAATTCACAAAAAAGGTCAAAAATTGACTAGGGCACTGCTCTTCCCGGATCTGCGCTTACTGGCGCGGAACTGACGTCAGCGCGCAGGGGCGGCGTCCAAGTACTGCCCGCGACGTCATCCCGGCGATCACGACGCCGACGACGGACGCGGAGCCGCACGACGCCGCGCAAGGGTACTGCTACGCAAAAACTTTCCGGATCCAGCCTGACGCCTGGGGATATTCTAAGGTAAGGAATCTGTCACTAACGTGTCTCTTTCAGATAATGTATTTAACAGGTAAGTAGAGGTTTGTATGTGTGTAGTAAGTATGTTGATGTGGAATTTATGTTTTAGCTAGTGATGGTGGCAAGAGGAGTAGTTAGCAGCAGTGTGCAGTGTTTTTGTATTGCAATTAATAGTTGCTTGGAGCTCACTACACCGGCTGAATGAACCTCCGCGATGTGTTGCTGTCGCTTTTAAATAATGTATGACATACTGTAGATGGGAGCATAGGCACACAATATGGCAGTAGGCAATCTCCGTAAAGCACCAGGATGTGGCGAGATGACCAGAGCTGCCGAGCAAGAAGCTAGGGAACCATGTTAGAGTCACGGAGTTCGCTCACCGCCCGGTGATTCTGGGCAAATTAGTTAATATCCCCGCGCCTTCCAATAGGCAATGTGTTAGTGTGCAATGTAACTGTTTTCCCTATAAATCTTTAGAATACTTTTGGGTCTAGTTCGCGCTATATAGAACTGCAAAACTAACAACCAAAAAGCAACCAGCCATCATACACGGTCGAGCAAGAGCTCACTGCACCGGCTGAATGAACCCCCGCGATGTGTTGCTGCTGCTTTTAAATAATGTATGACGTACTGTAGATGGGAGCATAGGCACACAATATGGCAGTAGGCAATCTCCGTAAAGCAGCAGGATGTGGCGAAATGACCAGAGCTGCCGAGCAAGAATCTAGGGAACCATGTTAGAGTCACGGCGTTCGCTCACCGCCCGGTGATTCTGGGCAAATTAGTTAATATCCCCACGCCATAGGCGATGTGTTCGTGTGTAATGTAACTGTTTTCCCTATAAATCTTTACAATACTTTTGGGTCTAGTTCGCGCTATATAGAACTGCAAAACAAACAACCAAAAAGCAACCAGCCAGCATACACAGTCTAGCAAGAGCTCACTACACCGGCTGAATGAACCTCCACGATGTGTTGCTGTTGCTTTTAAATAATGTATAACGTACTGTAGATGGGAGCATAGGCACTCAGCCATGTGTTCAAAATACCCAAAAAAACAACAAACTAATGTTGCAACACTCAAAGCGCAATGAAAATTGTACAAGATACAAACTGAAAATAAAACGCTGCGATGTGGGCAAGCAAGCTAAGATTCAGAGCTTACCTCGCACACAATAAAGGAAGTCATAAACGAAGTGCTGCACGGCATGTGTGACATATTTAAAACGCCACTCGCGAGATGCAGCGAAATCCAAAAGTGAAACCGATACATATAACCCCTAATTAACAAGGCCCTGTGTAGACCGCCGTCAGCAAAACAGACGCCGTGCGCGTGCACATCTCCTGTCCGGGCAGGCATGACAAACAGGAGACAGAGAGGGAACAAACATGCCTCCCTTGCAATCAAAAGCAAGGATTTTTCACGCGCGCCAATGAGAAGCATGGGTGGAGCTTCCACCCCGCTTCCAAAGCAAAACCGACGACAATAGTCTCGCAAGCGAGCAGCGCATGTGCCGAGTCGCTAGGAGAGACCTAAAAACAAGCAAAGCCTAAGGGTTGCGCCTATGGGAGCGCCATTAGATTTGAAAATAGGGTGGGTGTAGCGAACAGGAGAGCGGAGTGGGGGTTGTGGAGATCGGGACAGTAAAAAAAAAAAAAAAAAAAAATACATGCTCGAAGCAGCTGGCGCTAGGCCCATCATAGCATTTTGTTTTCCGGCCCTCTTTTGGGAGGAGGGGGGGGGCCGGGGGTGGAGAGAAGAAACAGAGGCAGTTGGTGAAAGATCAGATGGGGATGGATGGGAGACCAAGACATACAGCACAAGTTAGTTTTGTTTACAAGTAGGCGTCCTCCTGAGTGCTCACATCGCTCAATCCCACTCAGGGGAGCCTTTGATGGTGATCATTTGGTGGAAGGGGGTGGAGTGGAGAGGAAGAGTTAGATTCCGAGGTCGCACGTCAGCTCTGTGATATGCAATGCCAGTCATCCCCCCTTGCTACACCGCACCTCTGCTCATCACTACTCCTGCTGCTCCCCCTTCCCCATTCAAAAGAAGAGGGCTGAAATGTATTCCATCTAACTACACAGCTGGTTGTGAGAGCCACAATCTGCAACAACAGAAGGATGGATGCGTCCATAACAAGTGCAAGTTGCTTTCGCCCTTTACAATATGCAGCAGCATTAACCTCCTCGTACATGATTTGCATTGTGTTAGTTGTGAAAGCTGCAACGGGCAACAAAAGGATGGATGGAGACTACAATGGAAAGCGGAAGAGTGGAGACGGGCAACAACCGAATGAGGGCTGGGGAGAGAGTGGGTGGGTGAAACAACAACAGGACATCAACGGAGGGAGGGCTGGCAAGCAACAATGAAGAGGGAGGGAGCGAACGGAGGGAGTGGGCGGTGGAGTACACAACACGGCAGAGCCCGCTGAATAAGATGCCCTTTGATAGAGTGCTAAAATAGAAAGGAAAAAATATTGCCTAAAAGAAATAGCAGTGGAGGGACACAAGTAATGTGTCCATGCTCCAGGCAAGCGATACACACAAAAAAAGGAGGGAAGCCTGGTGCATCTGACTAATAAATAGCAAGGAAATGAGTAAGAATGAAGCCAACCAATGGAAAGCTCCAAAACGGATTGAGAACAAGATGTTTTGAAGAGACAGATCATGTGCTGACTAGGCGAGACCTAAAACGTTCTAGGCCACTAGAGAAGGAAGGCATGATACCAGAGTCACAGGAGATTAACAAAAGGTGAAAGCACCAGCCTAAGGATGATAGATATGGGTAAATACCAGTGTAGTAGGGAAGGGAGCACAAGAAGCTTAGTGCTAAATAAAGAAGCATTGGCAAAGCTAACAGGTTTCGCCTAGGTGAGAGCTATTGGCTTTGCCAATGTCTTTTATCCATGTTGTACAGCACCTTGGCAGCTGTTTTCGCACGGGCAGTGTGGCATAGAGTAGTACAGTTGTGGGTGTAACTAGAACATTAACAGAGATGGCAATAGGGTGAAAGCAACAAATAAAAAAATCGTATGGCTGTGTTAAAAGTAGGAAAGCACAGTGCACGTCCAGTTAGAATACTGAAACGCTTATAAAATAAATGAAAAAAATAGTGCACTGCAAAAATATGAGGAAGAATACGTCTTAGTCCATGCTCAAGGAAGGAGTTAACACAAGAAAGGAAGGGAAGCCTACGGGAGCCAACCAGTAGAAAGGTTACACGAGTGGCAATTAAAACAACTTATGGTATGCTGTGGACGGGTTGTAAGCCCACTGAATTATAAACATCTCTTGCAGCACAGCGAACGCACCATGTAGGCAAGACCTGAACAATTTCAGCAGAGCGTGTGAGGGAAAGAGGTTATCACCAAGTAACAGGGACATAACTTCAGACAAGACTGAAATTAATGGGCATGAAAGGCCTATACGTGAGTAATACTGTACAAGGTGAAGTGCTCAATTAACAATACCAATGCAACATAATTAAGAAAGTACAACAGCGATGATGGTACTTGAGTAACACCCTACTAACAGGAGAATAAGAATCATACAGGGTATGGAAGCTGGAACACTCCAGTAACATGGCAGGTAACACTAGATCAAAGTTCCAGGAAAAAAAAGGGTTACCAAAAGGCTCCATATTTCCAGAGACACGCGATTCCTAGTCTGGGGTCACACCTTTAAAAAGCATTGGAATCTGGAACGGAGTCCAGATGTTGGATTGCCCAAATAGTTACTCTGAACAGCAGTTATGAACAGTGTTAGTTAACTGGAAAATTAATTTTCGTTCTGGAAACACCAGTCAAATATTAGAATAATATTTTCGCAAAGGAATCATCCACCAATGCACCCTGACTGGCCAAGAGAATGCCCGACTGGCCAAGAGAATGCTGTCTCCATCTCATGCTTCCACTCACACAAAATGCTCAAGAAGATCTTCAAACGGCTCCCCACCAACACACACAGAACCGACACACAAGCCCTCTTCACAAGAAAGCTGGACTACGACAACGCACTCTACACTGAAATCAACACTCCAGAAGAGTCAAGACCATACAAAACTCTGCAGCCAGGCTCACTCGTCATCCTCCCACCCTGCAATCACATCCCACCACACCTCATTTTCTACACAAAGAATTCGAGTACCTGTAGTCAGTCACCTTAAAAGAGCAACTCTGACCTATATGAAAAGTATAAAAACTATATTTTCCAATTCTGAACAACCTAAGGAATTGTTTGTTACAAGCCAGAGCTCCCTTGCCCTGGCTGGATGGCCAGAAAAAACACCGGTCAGATTTGTTGCAATATTTTAGGACCGGTGTCAGATTTTTAGCATTTTTTCTAAACTCTGGACAATGCTAAGAACAAAACATCTCTCAGATTTTCAATTTTTTTTACGTTTGTCAGTGTTGCTCACACAAGAACACATTCCACCCAAGGCGTGACCCAAATCGGTGCTCAATTAGGCCTTCTGAGTGGGAGGTTCTCCGATGTGTGCATTCTGCATGGGTATGAGCAGAGAGCCACACACTAGATAGACACTAGGGAATGCATTTGATGGAAGATTCCATGGTGGAGGTCTTCAGTATTTGTGACCAGGCTTGGCCGGCACTCAGGGGAACCTACCAACCTCAAACATTTCATGTCAAAGTATGGCAATAAAATAAATAAAATCACAATTCTTTGACAGAAAACACCAGCATTCAGGCAAATGGTAGAAGTACTATCATTTCTTGTTACCAAATTTTAGGGAAATAAAAAAAAAAAGGTACACCTATCAGCGGGCCTATTGCAAGGGGCCGGAATAGGCCAAAATTGTCCCAATGAATGCATAGCAGTACACCCGCAAGTTGATAAGCAAGAGTTTAAAAAAACAAAAAACAAATTA
This sequence comes from Calotriton arnoldi, assembly GCA_963921515.1. NCBI lineage: Eukaryota > Metazoa > Chordata > Amphibia > Caudata > Salamandridae > Calotriton > Calotriton arnoldi. Next base: position 1,161,828 of record CAWUFW010001537.1, read on the forward strand.
ACTTGATGAGGTAGTAAATCTGCTTAACAAAAAGCTTTGACGTAGAATACTCCTCAATGTTGGAATAATTTTGTGGATCAAAATACGTTTCTAACCAATAGCTCCTTTAAAGCCTCGTCTGCCGGTAGAACTTCCTAATACTGTACAATAATATAGTAAATGTGCTTACTGTTACTAGAAGTGTGATGAAACGTATAATGCACAAAAAGAGGCCCACATTGAGGAACTCTATGCCTAAACTTATCAAAAGAGACTTTAAAAAGAGGGTTCTTTACCTCCTAAAATCGCAGGATTTTATAAATGAAGGATATGTATTGTATGTCAATACATATGCAACTATTGCCTTGAATATCAATACAACACGCACCAAAGAGACAAAATACAACACTTCATGAATTGCAACACCAGATATTGTATGTGATTATATGCCTTTGTCTGCTTACCTATGTGAGATGTACGATCAGTCTACTAAAGGTAAGAGTTCAAGAACACATCAGATCCTTAAGAAATGCAGAGACAAGATCTCCTTAAGCCATGTTTTGCAATGATGGTCACCATTTACATTAATTAGGTGCAAATAAGTTTATCACTCAGTTCCTACAATCTGGATAGAAGAACTTTGGGATGCTCCTGTGTACTATGAGCTATTCAAATGAGACTGAATCTGGATGACAAAAACATGCAAGTTACTCTTTTGCAGAACAGTGCACTTTCTAGATGGCAAATACAGTTCTGACTGCTTACAGCTGGTACATGTTGGGACTTCATTTGCTTATTACCTCAATTTTCTTTTGTTTGGAAATCAAGATTGTTGTGACATCATTTGCACATCAAGTGTGCTACCATACATTCATGTGTTGCTCTGGTCTGTACAGTGCGAGTACCAACTGTATAGTTTTCAAGCTCAGCATTTCCTGTGCAACAGGGAGGTTTTTGGTTTAGCACCCTTTTGCTTGGCACTCCTGCTCAACTAAATCATACTATAGATATTGGCAGGTACTGATTTTACACCATTGCAATAGACTTTGTAATCAAAGTTATGACCATGTGATAGCGACATTGTATTGACTTCACACGTTCACATATTTGGCCTGTGAGGTACTGTTCCCCAGATACTCAGGAACGTTTCACCACAGACATGTGAAAAATTCTTTCAATTACATGCCCAGGGAATTCGGAGTACAAAAAAGTGGTAACATTTTAACTTTATCATTCTAGCATTAAGACCTAAAGAGGACAATGGTCGAACTCTTCTACCCAAGGAAAAATAGAAATGTGCTATTTTTTAGCTCTTCTTTGAATTTTCCTCTCTGGCTCTTTCATGCTATTCTTCAATCACCTATTCTACAAGCCAGGAGCCCAGGCACTATAGCTTCATTGCCAAATAAATCCATTCTCAACACTACTGGTAACCTCACCCAACGTTAAGCTTCCTGCCATCATGCTGAGATACCACATCACTACAACTTAAAGTGCTTTATTTTTTATTGCTACAGTCATCATTTACTGTTATGATTCAGTTACCATATTTTACTAGTATAAGAAGCTAATAGTGTTAAACAATCATCTTGCATACATTTGTTTTTTAAATCCAAGTCCCTCTACTTTAAGCTAATGGTTTTATCAATGAACACTGGTAGAGCCAGAAAGCAAATCATACCTGCTTTAAAACAAAGGATACTGACTTCTGTTGTAGTGAACTGGTCTCTAAGAAAATCCAGATCCTCTTCTGCTGAATCCAGGTTTCTCGTGGCTGTTGATAAATTCTTCTCTAACAGAGTTTGAGCATCATCTATATCGTATTCTAGCATTACATTTGCCTTGGATGAAAAATACAATAGGTTTAAAAGATTTTTTTAAATGGCTGCGATAAACTTACTAATCTAAACATGATCTTGACTATGTTCACGTCGTTATTCTTATGCACTTACAAGAGGGATGAGCCAATAAGGAAGCTCATGCATAGTTGATTATACGGGAAAACTGAAATCAGATAAACTGGCACAGACGTCAAGAATGCAAGTCTTCAAATGCTGAGATTTCTCAGAGTTCATAAAACTAATGCAATATATTTTTTTGTTCTGCCTGCTAGTCTCAGTTCGAAACTCTGTGATAGACTGGTGCAACTTAAGATACTACACTGTACTTCTTATCCACGCACGCTCCTGTATAAATGGGGTAAGGCACACACAGCGCTCTGCGTAAGGGGATGCCATCAGGAGGGAACTTTCTTCCACATTTTGTGGGAATGTCCGGAGATAGCAGGGTTTTGGGAGGGAGTCACGGATGTAATGTCAAGGGTGTCAGGAGTGACTGTCCCTATGAACGCCAGCTGGCTTCTCCTAATGATCAAGGGAGACTCTGATTGGCCCAGGCATATGGGAATATGGCTTGCTCTTGCAGCGGGGATTGCCAAAAGGAACATCGCGAGGTGTGGGGGGGGGGGGGGGCCATCTTTGGGAGAGTGGAAACGGGACCTTGATTGGTGCCAACGGGCTGAAGAAACGGTGTATAAAAGTAGAGGTTGTGTCAAAAAGTGAGAGAATATGGTCACCATGGCGCCAGCATAGAGCAAGGCTGAGGGAGGAGTGATAAGAATCAGTTACCCATTATCAGGAGGGAGGGACCGATACATTGAGACTCTTTATCTACTGTTTGTATGCATGGCCTGTTGCAAATTTGGGCCTTTGGAGCCATGTATGACCCGTAACCTCATACCTCTCTTACAGAAAATTGTTGCGATGCTAAGATGTCAACCATGTACAAACGCATGTGATTCTTGCACTGTATGGTCACTTGAGCAAAAGTTAATAAAAAGATTTTCAAAAAAGAAAATCTGTGATTGATGGCCTTCCCACATCCTGTGAAGACAACTGTAACTGTGAAATCCCATATTATTTGGTCTACAAATTGCAACTTATTCAAAACTCAGAAGCCATACTCATTCTGAACTTACCTGGCAAGCATCACATTTCACAACATTTGAAGGCCAGCAGCTGGCTTCCAATTACAAATCATTCACTGTTCAAAATTCTGTTCTTCGCTCAAAATCATTCATCTTACCATTCTGACTACCTCAGGAAGAGACTTCAACTCTATCATCCAAGAAGAACTCTGCTCTGCTAATCAAATGCTTGCAGCAGTCCCTAGGACGAGGCGTTACAAACTAGGAGGTTGTTCCTTCTCTTGCTGTCAAGAATTGGAATTTTTCACCTACTCCCATTCCTCTATTGACCAACTTTCTGGAATTCAAGTAACCTACATCTTTTTGCTCTTCTTCTACAGGAATATATAGCACCAAGACACCCCTTTTATATATGAATAAATTAAAATGAGGTTGGTACACAGCAAGGAAAACAAGCATAGGCAATGCCAATAGGTCTGGGACAGTTTTTGGTTCTCTGGTGCACTGAGAATAGAAGCCAGAATCGAGAAAAAGCCTCTAGTACAATGGAAATTGAACCCAACTACAGTGCGTGGGAAGAGGAATGACATGAGAAAGCACACAGGGCTGAAGAGAGCCGAAACTCTCAGGGACAAGTGCTAGCAAGTGGCTTCGACAGCATGTGAATGGTCTTAAACATCTGTTTATTCACTGGTAAATTATGGAGGAAGTCAAATGTGATTTAACAGAAGCATACGGAGGTAATTTCAGTAACAGACATAGCCCCATTTTGCACAATCTGAAAGCAATAGTGAAGACATGTAAGTAAGCGAAGCAAGACTGCATTCCCTTAAGCCATATGGGATGAGATAGCTTCTTGAATCGCCAACCTTCTACCTTCAACTCTGAAGTAAAGAAGAATTTTCCTTCAACTTTTCAAAAGGGAGTAATGTACTAGCGATATTTTTCACGTGGGTAAGATCAGTGTTGCTAATAAGATCAACAGGGCAGGGTGAGCCAAAAACTAGAGATAACTAAATGGATGTCCAGGTTAAAGGACGATTCCCTAGAACCAACATCTCCATTGTAGCTGCATTCACCTTCAAAAGGTTGTTGGTCATCCAACATGTAGCTGAAGCAAGATATTCCCCAAGTTAAAAATCAGCGTTACAACTTCGTCGCAGGAATGGAGTATTAACAGTGTAGTTAATAAAAAGAAAGGTAAAGCCAAAAGAACAAATGAACGCATCAAGAGGTTATATAAATGATTAAGTCCAAAAAGTGCACAATAAATCTCAATAAATTCAATGTCCAACTAATTCACAAGCAACTAAAAACTAGCTGTTCAGAATGGAGGAGCTGGTTGAGGATTCAGAAGGGTATTCACGTCAGAACAATTTGAGATTTGTAAGGTTCCCAGAGCACACAGAGGGGTAATGCACAGAGTTGTTCTTGGATTACTGGATCCCCAATTCTTTGAAGCCTAGGAAACTTTCAAAGTTTTTTACCATTGAGAGAGCCCACCAGGCGCTGCCGCTACCAGCCATTATAGCTCGCCTCCAACTACAGGGACCGCAACGCCATCCTTCAGCATGTCAGGGTACATAGGTCATCGCGGTGTACCCGGATTACACCTGCAAAGTACAGGAACCTCAGAAAAACTACATGCTGATTAAAAAGAGGTTGCGAGAGTTGAATCTTCGGTACAGCTTTATGTTCCTGGCAAAATTTTGAATTCAATACCATGGACAGGCATTCTTCTTCACCACCTCAGGTGAAGACAGTGACTGGGTGGGCTAGCTCAGTGGCACACTGCAGAAGTAGCTATCCGGTTGCAACCGTGCTGGTAGGGGTCCTAACCGGAAGTAAGCACGACTAAGGAGACACTGCATGGGAGCCCGGAAAGTGGGCAGGACTGCAGACTGTCCGGACAGCATGCTGGAGGATTAACTCTGTACCAGACACCCATGAATCCTTTCAGTGCAGAAAGGGGGAGTGAGATTCTCCGAGTGACAGCAAGGACCTGGGCTGACCAAACCAGATGCAGAGGGACACATGGCATTGAAGCACTGGCCAAGCCCCTTCTACCTTGAACTGGGGAGTAGCTCATGGCGTGCATTAAGCTCTGATACTAGGGGTGTGTAGATGTGGATGTTTGCTGGGGAAGTGATGTTTATAACATGCTTCTTTTGATGTTCGGCCTGCTCAGATGATATTCTGGTGAGGATTAGGGAATGTGAAGGTCTTGCCCACAACGGGTGGGCCACCAAATGCATATTGGAATGGAGAGGAGGGGAGAGAAATCTTTGGTGAATATCTGAACTGTAGTTATGCTTGGATATTAGACTATTGCCAACAGGCAGCCTTTGAGGGCTGCAGTTCCCCAGTGGTGGTAGAGTGCCTTTCGGGCCTTGCTGCACCCACGAGATGGTAGGCTCTCTGCGAAATGCACACAGGAAGGTTGAAGCTGTGGCCTCTGAGGTGATGGGGCAGTGGATGCTGCTTATTGGCCTGTTGGTTACGGGCTGGAGTTGTTTGGGTTCCCTGCCCATCAGTGGGTGGGTGGTGGGAGGGGCTGGGGGAGCTGCTGGGGAATCTGTTGCTGTTTGAGATTGTGTTTTGGGGAATGGAAATCTGACAGGACTGTACTACAAGCATAGAAGTGAATGTCTGCGGGAAAGGCTGAACATACGACTGGGGATTGGCGACAGAAGTTATGGTGCATGATACTGGATGGAACCTAAACGGAAGTTCCTAACATGGATCTGCAGCGTAGAGTGTATTCATATTTGAGGTGGTATGGGGTCTCTGTGGCCTTTCTCCAGGAGACTCCTGTATGATGGGACTGCATTGGACAACTGAGCCAGAGGTGGAAGGACAGATGTTTGTGACCTATTCTGGCTTTGCACGAGGGGTAATGATTTGGTTGGCACTGGGGATTCAGTTTTGTTCAAAAGGGGTGCAAGTGGACATCGATGGACAGTATGTGGTTCTGTTTGGGACCCTGGATGCCAGGAAGATGTGTTTCAGGAATGTCTATGCTCCTAATGTGGAGGATGCTGTTTTTTGGCATCGTGATTGGTGCAGCGTCCAACTACCTGGGATCAGAGGTACTGCTGACCAGGAATCTCAACTGTGTGTCAGATGGCACCGTAGATCGTACTCCACCAAGGGCGGACACAGACACATGACAGGGGCCCTTCGGGGGTTATGAAAGGACTGGGATTGCATAAAGTCTGGAGGGTGCACCACTCCAAGGACCAGGCCTAATCAGGTTATACCCCTGAGACAGACGCATAGTAGACTGGGTTGTTTGGTGTCTGGTGGTATGGTCCATGGTGTGACTGGTATGACCTATTTAGCATAATATTTATCGGCTCATTCCCCATTGTTGGTCACTTACAGTGCGGGCTGGAAGGCTCCCAGGGTCCCACTGTGGAAACGGAGAGTGGAGTCGTTGTCAGATTTGGCTTTCGCTAACACGGTTACTGAAGTGCTGTTCCATTACTTTGAAGAGAACTGTAATAGTACGGCGAGGAGGGCCACAGACTGGGATGCCATGAAGGTGGTTCCTCAGGAGTGTATGAAGATGGTGTACGGTGTCAAACAGCAACTCTTGCAGATCCTAGAGGTACAGGAGAAGCAGCTGGGTGTCTTGGAGAGTATAGTGGTTGTGGACCCGAAACAATTGAAGGAACGGAAGGAGGGTAAATGAGACTTGTTGGAGACTTGGGACTGTCTGGATAAGTTTGTTCATACTACCCATAGGCAGCGACTCAATGAGGAGAGAGACAAGGCAGGTAGGATGCTTGCCACTTCCCTAAAAAATGAAGTCCAGAGGGTTCCCTTTATGGGGGTGAGGGATGTGTAGGGGAAGGAGTAGTATACGCAACAGGGCATCACCGAGGTCTTTGCGATCCACTTGCGGGTGTGGGGTATGCCGTCCCCACTGGACCCACGGGGGGATGGGGCACCTTACTAGCCTGATTTGCCCAGCTCGTGGACAAGAGTCGGGAGAGGGTGGATGCTCCCCTCACCAGGGAAGAAATTATAGTGGCCATTAGAGACTTGAAAACAACATAAAGCTCCAGGGGGGAGATGGCCTCTTGGCTGAACTCCATCAGACAAATGCAGAGAAGTTCGCAGATCGCCTATTAGCTATTTATAATGAAGCATATACCTGCGGTGTGTTGTCGAGGTCAATGAGGGAGGCACTTGTGGTGCTGTTGCCTAAACACAATAAGGAGGTCACATCCTATCGCCCTCTCTCAATGCTGAATGTAGATATGAAGATCCTTAGCAAGACGGCATCCAGACTGCTGATCTATCTGCCAACTCTGGTACATGAGGACCAGTGCGGTTTTATACCCCACCGAAACACATGTAACCTGCGTCGCCTCTCGCTGGTCTTGCACGCTCCGGTCCCGTCAGATGACATGTATGCTTTGCAACTGCTGGATATAGAGCAGGCTTGTGATGCTATTGTTTGGGAATTCTTATGGCAGGTGTTGAGGAACATGGGGTTCGGGAGATCCTACGTCTGGTGGGTACAGTTACTATACAATGGCCAGATGACTAGGATGCGCATTGGTGGGAAAGTGTTGCAGTGTTTTTCTTTGCATTGGGGGAGCAGGCAGGGCTTCCTGCTGTCACTGCTGCTTTTTGCACTGGCAATGAAGTCGCTGACTTGTAGGTTGCAGGCAGTTCTGCGGGGATGGGGCATGAAAGTGAGCACGACCACATGTGGCCTCCTTATACGGGGGCGATGCTCTAGTGCAAGCTTCTCCAACCTTTTCTGTAGTAAGAGCTACTTGCGTTCAATGAAAACATTTCCAAGGCACTAATATTTTTAGTGTTATAATAATGACCACAAACGAGATTACATTAGTGGTCACCATATGCAAGATTACCAGCAATCATCTCAGTTCTTTAAACAGTTGCCAGTTGTGGAATGACTCTTCTTGGGTAACACATTACAACCATAGCTGCAATTTCCCTGGCAACTAGGTAATATTAGTAATAAGTTTCCCCAATGCCACATGATGCATTACTCAAATACCCGCTTCAACTAGATTTTGAAAAATCATCTAAATTTTGCGTCTGAGTTTGCAAATACACATTTTCTGCTCTAATACACACTTTTGAACTTTAGTATACATATGTTAATTCAACCAAGGAAAAAAGCTTCTCATTTAGTACGCTGGGCTGCAGACACAGGAGAGCTACTTGTACATTACTGAGGAGCTACCAGTAGCTAACAAGCTACTCGTTTGAGAAGCCTGCTCCAGTGTCTGCGCCAGCCAGAATACCCAATCTCGATTTTACTGGCTGCACCTTCGGAATTCAGTGAGCTATCTGGGCTCTGGGTGAACCAAATAAAGTCTAAGCTATTTCCGCTGGGTGCTTTGGCGGAGGTTCCTCGGCAGAGACTCCCAGAGGTAGGCCTCCTGTGGGAAACCACCAGTGTTAAACACCTTGGGATCTAACTAACCAGGGATTTATTTATTTTTATTGTTTCAAGTTTTATATAGCGCAAACTTGACCCGAGGGTATCCAAGCGCTTTACATGTTGTGCAGAATAATATTTACAGACAATGTATAGGGAAAATAATAAAGACAACAGGCAAACATGATTTGTAAATGATGGTTGAGTAAACAGGTTAACAGCAGCGTTCGAAGACAACATACAGTGGAAAAGACATTGGTAGGTTAATTCAAAAGATCGTTAAAGTCAGAGATAGTTGTTCAGGTTCTTTGCTGGCTGGAGGGAGAAGATCGATGGGGAAGTTGGTTGTTTTAGGAGGGAGGGTTCAAGTATTCAGAGAGAAGCTCTGTTAAGCTTTGGAATAGCAGAGGTGGAGCATGACCAGGCAGCTAGGTGGCCTCTCCTCACTGCCCTTCCACCACCACATTCTCTGCTGCTCCATCAAAGACCGGTCTCCGGCTAGGGCCCACCCTGTACATTTCAAAACATTCTGCTCCATGATGCACGTCACCAAGTACCCACTGCTGCACATGATTATGAGAGACTGTTGATCTGTATGCTTTGCTCCTGGGTGGCGCGTGTCTGCGCGTGTGCGTCTGTTTGTTGCCAAGAGTTGGTCTGAGTGTTGCTTGCATCATATGCACTCTTATTCTGTGCCGCTGTGTACATGCATTAGTGAAAAGCCAAACCAATTTACTTAGTCACTGCATCAAACCTCTCGCCGAGGTATACAGCGAGAGAGGACCTGCAGTACTGTAGCATTTACTGCCACCCTTGGCGGACTCATTCTTTTTATCCTTGCCAAGCCGCTCAAGGGAAATCAATCTGACTTGCCTGTTGGGGGGCGGGGGGGGGGGGGGGGAGGGAGTCCATTTTGTCAAGTGATCCCCGTAATCTTTTAAAACTGAAACAATGCTGCAATCAATCAATCAATCACGGCATTTATAGAGCGCGCTACTCACCCGGGAGGGTCTCAAGGCGCTGGGGGAAGGGGTAAGTTACTGCTCGAACAGCCAGGTCTTGAGCTGCTTCCTGAAGGAGAGATGGTCCTGGGTTCGCCGAAGGTGAGTGGGGAGGGAGTTCCAGGTCTTGGCTGCCAGGTAGGAGAAGGATCTTCCTCCGGCGGTGGCTCTGCGGATGCGTGGTTCGGTGGCGAGGGCGTGGCTGGTTGATCGTAGCTGGCGGGTGGGCGTGTAGAAGGTCATGCGGTCGTTGAGGTACTTGGGGCCCAGGTCGTGGAGGGCCTTGTGTGCGTGGGTGAGGAGTCTGAACGTGATTCTCTTGCTGACGGGGAGCCAGTGCAGGTCTTTCAGGTGTCTGGTGATGTGGCTGTGTCGGGGGATGTCCAGGATGAGTCGTGCGGAGGCGTTCTGGATGCGCTGGAGTCTTTTTTGAAGTTTGGCTGTGGTTCCGGCGTAGAGGGTGTTCCCATAGTCCAGTCGGCTGGTGACGAGTGCCTGGGTGACGGTCTTCCTGGTTTCAGTGGGGATCCATCTGAAGATCTTGCGGAGCATGCGCAGGGTGTTGAAGCACGAAGATGAGACGGCGTTGACTTGTCTGGTCATCGACAGGGAGGAGTCCAGGATGAAGCCCAGGTTGCGTGCGTGGTCCGTTGGCTTGGGTGCGGTGCCCAGGGCCGGGGGCCACCAAGAGTCGTCCCAGGCGGAGGGTGATGAGCCCAGGATGAGGACTTCCGTCTTGTCTGAGTTCAGTTTAAGGCGGCTGTTCCTCATCCAGTCGGCGACGTCTCTCATCCCGTCGTGTAGGTTGGCTCTGGCAGTGGTGGGGTCGTTGGTGAGGGAGAGGATCAGCTGGGTGTCGTCGGCGTAGGAGATGTTGAGGTTGTGTTGGCGTGCGATGGCTGCGAGGGGGCTCATGTAGACGTTGAAGAGGGTTGGACTGAGTGAAGATCCTTGTGGTGTTCAGTTCCGCCAGGGCCCTTCTACAACGCTCACAGCGTTACTTCCATTTCTTTTTAGTTTTTGGGGGAAAGGGAACACTTTTCAATGGTATCAAACACTTTCTTGCGCCTGAGAAATTTAGAAAAATAAGTCTACTGATCTTAAGGCTTTAGGACTTATTGCAATCACTCCTTTTCCTACTCCCACTCACATTCTTCAGAATCCCTCTTTTCTCTGCCTCCTACCATGTGAATCTATCCCCTGCAGCAAGTCCATCACTGCCCTCGTCGCTATCTTTGCTAATGCCCTACGCTTCCAATGCCCCGTCTTTCCGTCATGCCTGTGCATCTCTACATTGAGGTCTGATTGGCCCACCTTCCCTTTCTAACCCCTTCTTAGTCTGTGTATCTGTTACTGCTCTGTGCCCTCCAGCCACAATCTCTACATTACTGATGGATAAAATGTGTCATATATTTGAATCAGCAGTCATGAAAAACTATGCTGTGTAGACCGCTAAATAATCCTTTCTGCCAGGGTATCCACTTTCTGAAAGAAATGCAAATGTGCGCAAGGAGTTAGTCTGCAAATATTTAGGATAATCTGCAAATATAAAAGGACGAATCCCTATTGGCTTTAATTGATCGAATCACTCGAAGCTTTGTTATGACAAAGATATATTCTTTTTCAGTGGTAGTGCAAAGAGTTAACGGAGCTGTAAAGTGTGTGCTTTCAATTGAATTTGTATTTATATAGTGCTTACTATCTATGACTAGGTGTTGAAGGGACAGTTATGACAAAAATAAATTGCATTATGTACAGTTTGGGAAATGCTAAAATCTGTATTTTGGAAGCACCATTTTATCTGAAACCTTTTAGAGCATTTTGAAACAGTCTATATTATACTGTGTAATGCAAATTTTAAATAACTTACATATTCACACAGACTCTGACCTCGTAGCACTAAAAATACACGAGTCACTATTCTACACTGCACTAACCAAGATGTAATTCTGTTTCCTGAGGCAAACTGCATCCGGGCCAAGGGACAGGTTAAGGAACTCCGACTTATCCATATCTTTGGATCTTGCCATCGTTTTCAAATCTTGTAGGCATCTAATGACCTCATGCATTGAAGAGGTGAGGGGGGGGGAACATTCATCGTTGAGAGGTATTTTATATTCCCATTTTTCCAGTATAATTGCACAAGTTCAGTATCGAGATGTCCATCATGCCAGCACAGAAGCACAAGACTAGATTGTGTGTTCCCAGTGATCGCTAGCAAACACCATATATCCCCATTGGGTCTACAAATTCCATTACAACCATCAACTGAGTTTTGTTACAAAGAACAATTATCAGTTCTTGGTGTTGATAGCAAATAAACAAGATCCAGCTGCAAAACCAACCATTGCATTAATTCTTCAGGAACAATTTGGGCTAGAAAAAATAGTTTGCTTCAAACATTTATCTGGGATTTCAAACAAAAGAACACTTACTACCAAGTTAGAGGACCAAAACTGTACATAAAATGTTAAGAGAAGGCGTGAGACAGCCCCAACTGTACTTACCCCTAACCACAAACAAACTTTATCCGTGGGGGGAACAGATGCTTTACAGTAAAGATTATCAGCCAATAAAAACCTTGTCTCCATTGGATCTGTGGATTCCTTAAAGAAACAAAGATTTGATTAGAAAGAAAAATAAACCTAAACAGTTTGTGAAAGACTGCACAGAAAGCAGGCTGCTAAACAAAAATGTATACATGTAATCATTAGCAAATCGTAAACAAGTACCACCTACCAATATTCAGCTTACCACCCAGGTTAATGTCACTAGTAAGCAGAGTCTGTATAGTTTTAATTCCAGCATCTTCTGCTCACAGTACTCATTGATAACTTGCCTATGTACGTCAGCATTCCAAATTGGCTTAAAAACATACATGCACAGTGTCTTCATTACATAAAGTGTATTTGCAAACATTGATACAGGCAAAACTGGAATGCCCCGACACGCAAGCCATCTGAACCTAGTCAGAGCAGCTAGCGAAGTGTTTCTTGAATCAGATATGCAATGGAGAAAGAATTCCTCCAATAGAGCCTGGTGTTGGAAGGGTTGATGGCCAAGTACCATTTTCAGAAATCAGTGTTGGCATAGCTGTCTCAGAACTGCACCTCAACAGAATAGATTGAGATTAAGTGCAGGATTATGGAACCTGGACTGCCCATGCTATTGACAACTCGTTTGATACCTGCTATTAAATGCTCCCAAAACATTGTTGGTTGGTGCAATCTCTAGTTGAGAATCTGAGACCATTTGGCCTTTGCCTTCCTTTGACCTGACAATTGTGTGCGTGTGTCTTCCAGTGTGGGTCGCCACTGGGTAATTCTAGTTCGGTCAGTGTTTCCGTAGGAAATGGGCTTGTGTTGCTAATAACTTTGGCCCAGTTTGACTAATTTCCACGAAACATTCCAAAAAAGTGCTACTTTTTAACTACTTTATGCATCAAAGGTTTTAGGGTGATCTGTAAAGTGGGGCCCGAGAAAAGAGTGGGCCCAAAACGCAAAATCCATATGCATTTTCCATAGCCTGATTTAGGCAGGGCTACTTCCTAAGTAACTGCTGAACGGAATTACACCACCCCTGGGGCCAAACAAAAAAAAAAAAAAAAAAAAAAAAAAAGACGTGCTGCTACTTTTAGCAACTAGGGTGGAGGTCAGAGCGCGCCCCACCCCCCACCCCCTGAGCCATCAATGGCCCGTTGACCCCATCCCCTGGGGCCATCTTACTTGCTGTTTTCAGTGAAGCCCATCCCCGGGACACAGCACTTTCCCTGCCCGCACCAGTGATGGAAGCATTTTTTAAACTCCCACCAAACGGGAGTAAACAGTCTGCTCCCAGCGTGTGGACATTTAAAAATGCTTGCGGGTAGGGAAACAGATCAGACTGCTCCTGCCCCGGAGTAGCATAAATATCTGCTCCCTCAAGGCAGGAGCAATGTCAGCTCCTGCAACATGCGGAGAGCTGGCTGGGGCCATGGGGGACTTGGGGTTCCCCAGCAGCTCCCAACGTTGTGCATGGCGACTGCTCTGGGAGGGCACCCACCTTCAAATAATGCGGGCCCTGGGATGAACGGGACAGAATAGACATGAAGCCCCCTCCCTTTATCCCCAAAAAAATAATAATTCCACAGTTCTCCCTTTAAATACTGCAGAGTATGCAAAGGCGCCAAATCACCTACAAACTCCACTCGTTTGGCCCAGCCACTTCCAGTTAGTAGTATGCAACGGTGTTCCTGCTATTATCTAGGCTGATGGGCGGTAGGTTTTCAACGTCCAGTTGTAAAGAAAACACATCTGAATTCCATGATGGAAGCAGGCCAGGCCCTATTGCGCATGGCCAAAGACCGTGTGCTGCTAGGAGGTGGCTGCACATATGGTAATGAAATATTACGTCACGTAAAAAAAATAAATAAAAAAAAAAAAAATAAGGTTGGAGTATGCATATGCCCCGCATTACAGCAAGCATGCCTTTTACTGTTAAGACGACCATTCAACAAGAGGGGGATACGTACCTGCAGAAAGGCAATAATGACGAGATTAATTCCACAGACCATCTGCTAAACTGCAAACTATTGAGATTTTTGTAACTTCATGATGAAGTTCAAAAACAGAGTTCTGAGAGCACAGCTCCAGTAGGAGAAAGTGGGTCCGCGTAATATTAAACAGTTGACAGTGAGTGGAAGACAGTTATATGACTATTTAATGAGACTCTGGTATTTCTTATAATAATGAAATACAGCTTAACCAGCCATCTTCATGCACAAACGGCACTTTATAAAAACCAAGTTGAAAGTTATGTGCCTCTTATTAGAAGGAAATAAAACAATAACACATAAGATGCCAAATGATTTTATTAATTTGTATCGTCAAAAAAACCATGTGAACGTTTAAGAAATGGATAAACTAGGGAAGTAACTATGAAGAATTTTATTCAAAACTTTTTTTTGTCATCTTGTATCATCTGTCAAATATTGTAACGGTTTTTATTAACTTATAACAATAAAAAAAAAAAGTTTTTTTAAATGGTGCAGTACCAGAGGTGGGCTCTAGGGGCTAAGACAGCACCGAGGATGGATCTGCCAGCAGTAACTCGACTGGAGACCCCGGTGGATCTTTGGGGCCTGAAGGAATGCGAGAGAGAGGGCTAAAAATACAGAGTATGGCCTCCCTAAAAGGCCTAGTGCTGCTCTGGGGTAGTCAATGGCGTGGGGAACACAGAGTATCATGTTCAACTGCCAAATTGTCTCCTCAATCTAGGATTGGGAGTAGCACCTTGACACCTCTGCGACATCACTTTAGAAAGAGTGGTGGGATGGGGGTCGAGTCCCCAGTCTCCTTATGTTTCCTCTTGGAATAACTGCAGAAAGAATAAAATCGCGAAAAATACAACTTTGACCTTGGAGTATTTTTTTACTGGCAAGACTTAATGACTATTGGACTTCTCTGTGTACTTCAGTACTTTTCTGCTCACAGGTCTGCGCCGTTGATTGGGAGCGGGGTTGTGCCCTTGACAAGGAGCTGGACTGTGCCCTTGACTAGCCACAGAACTGGCCCAGGACCTTTTGACCTACCAACTGACTCAGAAGGTCTCGCTAGCAACCCATGAAAAAGGACATCTCCTTGACCCGATCTTTTCGAACTTGGAAAATTTGGAAGGGAAAAAACCCATCCCCCCCCCTCCAATGGTCAGACCATTTTTTTGATCCCCTTTCTCTGGGCACAACCCAACACTACGCCATGCCCCACACCTTTACGCTCCCAAATCCGACCGTGGTCCAAACTCCCTCTGGAGAGGTGGATATCAGAACTGGAAAGGACTCTACCAAGCCCCATCACTGACCCCACAACAGCTAATAAAATGTTTGCAATTGGATTGAGGGGTCACTCAATCTGGTGCTTCCGAAAGTTTTAACCCAGAAGAAAACTGGCCCGAACAGGTCCCAGTGGTATACCCCCAAATTACGCACTTTACGACAACAGTGCAAAAAAGCAGAAAGAATGTGGAGGAAAGACTTCTCCCCCGAAAAAAAAAAACCAGTATATAGGACAGCCATACGCCGATATAAAGCAGAAATAAAAACTGCTCAAGCCTCTTACTATGAGGGAAAGATCGTAGCGGCTGGTAACTCCCCCAGAGAAATCTTCCACATTACTACAAAGCTAATGAAAGCCCCCGGCCCGACGGCCCTACCGGACACCTCAAATCTCCGCTGCACTGAATTGGCCAATTTTTTCTCTACCAAAGTCCAGAACATTCTTAAACACCTTCCCCAAGAAGACAGGAACATTCCAATTATGCACATGAATGGCAGTCAGAAAAACAGGAACTGATGACCTTCCCTAGGCTAACCCAGGGTCTTTTCCTTGCCATATTGTCATCTGTAAAAAGCGGATCCCCATTAGACCCCGCACCTCCCAACATCCTGTCTCTGGTCGGATCAACCATTGCCCCCACGGCCAACTGTCTAATCAATGCTTCATTTGATATGGGCGTGGTACCCCCCGAGTGGAAAAGGGCAAGGGTGCGCGCACTGTTAAAGCCTAACCTGGATCCAACTGATCTAGGTAACTATCGCCCCATCTCGCTCCTGCCTGGAATCAGCAAGATAGCGGAGAAACATGCAAATCACACTTTATCCGCTTTTCTTGAAACCAACGACGTTCTCCACCCCTCCCAAACGGGCTTCCGCCCCGGTCAAGGGACGGAATCCGCTATACTATCAGTGGTGGAAGAAACTAGGAAAATACTGGATGCAGGAGGAGCAGCAGCAATAATCCTCCTCGACCAGAGTGTGGCTTTTGACACGGTTAACCACCGTGTCTTGATTCACCGCCTCAGGAGAGCAGGAGTGACGGGAACAGCCTTACTATGGCTGCAGTCCTTCTTAGAGGGGAGATCTTTTCATGTCTTCGAGGGCAATACCAATTCACAGCCCATGCCCCTAAAGTGTGGAGTCCCACAGGGCTCCTCACTGAGTCCAACCCTTTTTAATGCCTACATGGCCCCATTGGCAGAAGTGGTGTCCCCCTTTGGGATCCACATGGCGACATACGCCGACGAGACACAGTTAGTTGTATCTCAGCCATCCTAGCCAACAGGCCAATGGTCTCCTCTCCTGCCTGGAGGAAGTCGCTAAATGGATGAGTCTCTCCCACTTGAAACTCAATGGTGAGAAGACAGAGCTTATGGTCCTTGGCAACTCATTAAGTTCCTTTCCAAAAACATTGTGGCCTACCTCCATGGGCCCGATGCCGACCCCCAAAACAGAGATTAAAAGCCTTGGAATCTGGCTTGACCAGAACCTCACCTTCAAAGCACAGGCGAGGAAGACGGCCGCTTCATGCTATAGCCTACTGAGAATTATTCGTAAAATCCTCCCTCTCCTACCCCCGCTAGCAAAAAGACTAGTGACCCAGGCCCGGATTCTGTCCAGAATGGATTATGGCAATGCTCTTTATTCAGGTGCCCCAAAGGAGGTGATTTTAAAATTACAGGTCATACAGAACTGTGCGGCGAGGCTGCTCACTGACACCCCCAACCGGTGCTCAGCAAGACCTGCACTACGCTCTCCCCACTGGCTTCCAGTACAAGAGAGAATAAACTTCAAGGCTCTCTGCATAGCCCACAAGGCGCTGAATGGAAGCGGACCCGCAATTACAAATGCTATGATCCGCACCTACAGGGCAATCAGGAAACCTCGATCAAATGAACTCCATCTTGCTGTGGTCCCCAGAGTCAAGAATGCCAGAAGCGGCGGAAGGCTTTTCTCACTCAATGCCGCCAGACTCTGGAATGCCCTCCCACTACATCTACGGAGCGAACCAAAGCATCTGAAGTTCCGAAAACAATTAAAGACCTGGCTTTTCCCATAAGAGATCAGCCCCCTAAGTCATGTCTGCAGCACTGGGATGCTTCCGGGTAGCCATGCGCTATACAAGTGCCAATACAATACAAGAAGCGGGACAGGACTTCCGTGACGTCAGTCACTTCTTCCGATGTTTGGCGATCTACAGCTTTGCTTCACTATCCCGGGTGCATGAGAGCACACTCGTCGCACAGCTGAGTTATGCCAGCATCCGAAACACCAAAGACACTTTGTCCTGGTCCATTACTGACATCTATTCGACAGTCACACCACGGTCTGAACCCTGTAGTTTTAGGTGGGGGACATCGTTGCCATGCACACTAGAGTTAGATTTCAAATAGCATCAATACCAATGAAAAAGGGACTGGAGTTCCAGATCGGGCCATGAAGGTTAGGAAAGAAAGGAAATTTGTGCACAAGGTTGGTGCTTATTTCAGCTTCGCTTCCTCAAATCCCAGGCGGAATCAATCAGGGGAATTGTAAGTGCGCTACTCACCCGTGAGGGTCTCAAGGCGCTGGGGGGGTGAGGGGGGGTTAAGCAGCTCTGTTCAGTCGAAGAGCCAGGTCTTGAGCGTCTCCCTGAAGATGTTCAGGGAGGGGGCGCATCTGATGTTGAGAGGGAGCTCGTTCCATGTCTTGGCTGCGATGTAGGAGAAGGTTCTTCCACCTGTTCTGGCTCTGCGGATGCGTGGGATGTCGGCGGATCGGAGGTTTCTCTTGGGTACGTGGAAGGAGACCCTCTCGTTGAGGTATTGGGGACCGTTGTTGTGGATGCATTTGTAGGTGTGGTTGAGTATCTTTAAAGTGACTCTTCTCAACGGGGAGCCAGTGGAGGTTCCGTAGGTGTTGGGTGGTGTTCTCGTGTCGAGTAATGTCGAGGACGAGTCTGGCTGCGATGTTCTGTATGGTCTGGAGCTTGCGGAGCAGAGACTTGTTGATCCCGGCGTAGAGGGCGTTTCCGTAGTCCAGTCTGCTGGTTATGAGTGCGTGGGCGACGGCCTTCCTTGATTCGGGGGGGGGGGGGGGTGAAGCAGCTGGAGGCGACGGCGTTGACCTGTCGGGTCAGGGAAAGGGAGGAGTTAAGTACGATGCCAAGGCTTCGGGCGTGGTTCGTGGGTGGGCTGCCGAGGGCGGTAGCCCACCAGGTGTTGTCCCATGCCAAGGGGGAGGGTCTGAGGACGAGGACTTCTGTCTTCTCCGAGTTGCGCTTCAGGCATTTTCTGCTCATCCAGGATGCGACGTCCTTCATCCCTTCCTGGAAGTTGAGTCTGGTGGTGATAGGGTCCTTGGTGAGGGAGAGGATGAGCTGGGTGTCGTTGGCGTAGGATACTATGCGGAGTCTGTGCTGTCTGACGATGGCGGCGAGGGGGGCCATGTAGATGTTGAAGAGCATGCGGCTGAGCGATGATCCTTGGGGCACTCCGCAGTTGATTTCTGTGGGTTCGGAGAGGAAAGGTGGTAGTCTGATTCTTTGGGTTCTGCCGGTGAGGAACGAGCGGATCCAGTTGAGGGCAGTTCCTTGTATGCCGGCGTCATGGAGTCTGGCGGTGAGTGTGCGGTGGGAGACGGTGTCGAACACTGCAGAGAGGTCGAGTAGGATCAGGGCCGCGGTGTGTCCTTGGTCGAGGAGGGTGCGGATGTCGTCTGTGGCAGCAAATAGGGCAGTTTCGGTGCTGTGGTTGCTGCGGAATCCTCATTGGGAGGGGTTGAGGATGGAGTTTTCTTTGATGAATTTGGTTAGTTGTGCATGGACGGTCTTCTCTGTGATTTTAGCTGCGAAGGGGAGGAGGGAGATGGGTCTGTAGTTCTTGAGGTCGGTGGGGTCTGCTGAGGGCTTCTTGAGCAGGGGTCTGACTTCTGCGCGTTTCCAGTCGTCGGGAAAGATGCCGGTCTTGAAGGTGGTGTGTCGTAGTTCGGGAGCGATGGCGACTGTGGAAAATGTGTGGAGGCAGGGGTCCGTGGGGGCCCCTGAGTGGATGCCTTTCATGGTCAAAGTGGTGTCTTCGGTGGGAACTGGGGTCCAGGAGGAGATGGTGGGCTGGATGGCGTTGCTGGAGCAGGAAGTGGTTTCGGAGTTGGGTGTCTGGTCGTTGAAGTTGTCGTAGAGTGCCTTGATTTTTAGATGGAAGTAGGATCCGAGCTTGTTGAAGAGGTCCTGGGAAGGGGTGATGTCCGTGGTTTCGCTGGGGGGCTTGGTGAATTCCTGGATGACGCTGAAAAGTTGCTTGGAGTTGGCGAGGATCTTGTTTTGGATGAAGGTCCTTTTGGTGGATCTGATGCGTTGGTGGTATTCCGTCATGGCGTTTTTGTAGGTGGTGTGATCTTCTGGCATTTTGTTGTTTCTCCAGTTCTTCTCAAGACGTCTGCAGGTGCGTCTGGATTCTTGGAGGTCGGCGGTGAACCAGGTGGCTTTCCTGGGGTGTAGTCTGCCGGGGTTGCGTAGTGGTGCAAGCTTGTCTGCGCAGCTTGAGATCCATCTGTGGAGTCCTTTGGCTGCGAGGTTGGCGTCGGTCGACGGGGTGGGGCGTCGTGGTTGAGGGTGGAGTTGTTGTTCCTCAGTGACTTTGCTCCAGTTCCTTCGTGGGGGGCGCGGTGCAGGTTTGGGCGGCGTGGGTTTGTCGACGTGGAAGTGTACGCAGTGGTGGTCTGTCCAAGGGGGTTGCATGGCGTGGCTGAAGTGGATGTGGTTACCTCCTGCGAAGATGGGGTCGAGGGGGTGTCCTGCCTTGTGGGTGGGCGTGGTGATGAGCTGTTTGTCCGATGTTGGCGAGGTTGTCCAGGAGGGCGGCGGAGTTGGGGGTCGCTGGGGTTGTCGAGGTGGAAGTTCAGGTCTCCGATGAGTATGTAGTCCATGGAAGCGATGGCGTGCAATGAGGTCGGCGATGGTAGTGGCGAACGAAGTGCAGGGTCCGGGGGGTCTGTAGGCGAGGGTGCCGCGGAGTGAGGTTCTGGGGCTGGTCTGGATCTGGAAGTGAAGGTGTTCAGTGGTGAGGAAGGAGTCTTTCGTGGTGGAGGTGGAGAGTCGGAGGGAGCTCTTGTGTACGATGGCGAGTCCTCCTCCTGGGCGGTTGGGGCGGTCCTCCCTCTGGATCTTGTATCAGTCGGGGATGGCGGAGGCGATGTCTGGGGCAGAGGAGGCGTTGGTCCAGGTTTCTGTAAAGAAGGTGACGTCTGGTGAGAGGGTTTCGAGGAGGTCCCAGATCTCTACGGCGTGTGTGGGCAGGGATCGCACGTTGAGGAGGATGCACTTCAGGGCTTCAGTGTTGTTGGCGTTCGGTGCGGGGGCCGTGGGGGTGCGGTCAGCGGTGAAGGATTGGCGGCAGTGACGGCAGGAGAACTGGCCGTGGGTGGTGTTCGGCGTCGATCGCTGGCAGTTGCTTCCGGGGTTAAGTGCGAGGAGGTCGCAGATCCAGGGTTCCTGGCGCTGGCCGTGGACGGGCTTGCCTTTGGCGCGCCCGCTGCGCACGGCCGCCATTAAGTAGGGGAGGGGGGAGGGAAGCGCAGGCGGGAACCGGCAAGGGTGGGGGGGCGCGGGGGCAGTAGCGGCGGGAAAAGGGCAGAGAGCAACGGGCACAGAAGGCAAAAAGCAGCAAAAAGAAAACACAGGCACAGGTACAATAGACAAGACAGGCACAATAACAAGACAGTGAAGAGGCTGGAAGGAAGACAGAAAAAACTGGCACAGAAAAGACAGAAAAACGGCACAAAGAGAGACAGACAGCAGCGGCCAGCAGAAGAGCAGGGCTCTCCCACTGGACCACCAGGGATGAGGCGCAGGCAGGAGCCTGCGGGTGGAGGAGGGCCTCGAACACCTACCTGCACAGGGGCAGCGGCAGCAGTACTACCGCGGAGCTGCTGGGGGAAGAGAGCAGGTCTCTGACCAAGAGGTCAGAGGTCTAGCTCTTGCAGTGCCACCTAACATTGCGCAGGAGCACAGCAATGGAAAAAACGAACAGATCCAGTCTGACGCCTGGGGAATATTCTAAATGTGAAGAAGCTGTGGTTAGAAGTATCCATCAGAAAGTTTTGGACGTTTCATGCATTTGAATAATTCTCAGACTGTTTAGAGAGTTATTTTTCTATGTACATATTCAGAGTCGCTAGAGAACTGGGAGATTTTTTTTTAATCCCCTGGTTTTTTAACTGTGGATGAATTAATCAGAGAAGCCTGAATTTCGTTTGTTGTTCGAGAATGTCATTTTTCATAGGTTGGTTGCATTGCCTATTTCCTTAGGCAAGGAGTCACTGTAGATGTTGTTTAAGTGGTTTACAACATGAGAAAAATCTGACACTTTAGTTATAGCTTTTGACCAGTCCAAATAGGATAACTGTACAATCTTTTGTAAAATAATTTGGGTTAAGAGTTGTGGGGTTACGGTCTTCTTTTTAGGGACATTGAGAGGAATCAGTAACAGGTCAGAACTTTTTACCACTATGGGTAATTGACACTGAACTGACACCATCATGGATAACTAAGTCAATAGCTTTTGAATTTGAGTGGGAGGAAGTCGGATGAATCAATGTGGAGTTGTACGCTGCGATAAAACATTTAGTGGGCTTTAGGGTGGAGTGCTATTTCAGATGTCAATGGGATCAGGCAATGAATGAGATGCTTAGCCTTTATAGGGCTCAAGTATAGTGTGTTCTTAAGCAGGACGGTATAGTTAATGCTAAACAGGGATCAGTGTAGCTAGTACAGTGAAAGCGACTTGTCACCAATAGTCAGTGTGGTGTGATCATTGCAGCTGTTGCTATAAATGGTAAGGTGTTCTTGTACCACGAGGTGGTCTTCATAGCACTATTCAGGTCAGTAGTATCGAACTAGAGGGCATTCCAATTTTACCTAGTCTTTGGTGGAGTATACTTTAAGAACAGTGCAAGTAGATGATGTAAAACAGCAGCGTGTACTCCATAAGATGGATCACAATTTAAGGACAGAAAGTTCCATCAGTAAATGTGATTTGTTACAAGTGCCTATCACAGGCACCATCTGTTGATGTAAGCCTCAGAAACCTTTCCAAAGAGTAGTATTATGAACAGTCTGCTGCGGTTATAAACATTTTTCCTGTGTGTTCATGTATCACGGTTCCTTATAACCAGCAATTGCATGGGTTAAGAGGGATTCTGGATCAACTGGCATTAGGTAACCTAAGTGTGCCAAGAGAATGCATGTAACCTTGCAAGGAATTCAATGTAAATAAGGCTTGGTTCTTATTGTCTTCGTTTTACCGATGGTATGAACTTCAAATAGGTCTTCTAAAGAGCGTATATGGGAGGAAACAGAACCTGATGAGCAGTGCATCAAGAAAACGCTCCTTGGTGTGTCAAATAACCCAGAATTAACAAAGATTGGCTGGTTTTCACCCCAACTTTAATGCTGGTTGAGATTGTTCATAGGGGCAAAATGGAACTGTGATGTGCAACACCGTAGCAGACTGTCCATACTAGAAACAACCTTTAGTAATAATTTTATACGGTCATCACTTATGCGACATGTATTGGGGAGGATATGCTCCGCTTCGGCATTAGTGCATGCAAAAGTCACAGTACCAATTAATTTGTATGGAACGATCTTCCCACAGAATTGACTAATCCAGAGACTAAATATTTAGAACAGCACTTAAAACGTGACTAGACTAATAACTAAGCCATATATAAAACATGCCTCCAATCAGTTACTCACTCCTAAAACCCAGTGCTTGCATGCTCAGGTGATTTAATTATATAATCTTAAATAAGCAAGAAACATGGCAAGAATTAACTACAGTTAAAACACTTTTATATGGAGTTGAACAACCAAGGAATTTAAATCCAAATGTACCTTTTTCTTCTGCATGTGCTTTAAGATTTCTAATGTTTGCTTAATCTCAGGTATCTGACTTTTTAGCCTGTTGAGCAAAGGAATATTACCATTATAACTTCAGACCATATAAAATACTCTGTATTAATTTCAGAAGTAAAACTTCATTACAGCAAATTAAACTCAAACAAGGTATTAAAAGCATCTTTAAAATGCATCTCAAATTTTGTATGCAGATTAAGTCCACACAAAACTAAAAACAAATTAAAAAGGATTCCATTGTCTTTACCAAAGTTGCTCAAATGAAGATTTTCTTTAATATCAGAGATAAGAAATCAGTTGCCAACCTGTAACTACAGTTTTCCAATGTTGGCATCTTTCATGGATTCACATGCTTGAATCATTCCAAGTTCACAGACTAGGAGTCCCCAATACTTCCAAAATAGCAAACCGTGTTAAAATGGCCATAGGTCTAACAAGGTTTGTTTAGTAGCATATCCACCTTATTTGTAACAACCAAAACTTCAATCAATGATGTGAAAGTGCCATGGGGCGTGACCAACCAAGACGGCGAATAACATCTTGCGCTTATGCTCCTGCTGTATCCTTTAATAATCCTGTGTCCTCCCCCAACATGCTGCAGCACCCATTATGAACCAGAGCCAAAAAAACACCGGAGGACCGCACAATGTCGCCAAATAGTCCACATTGGCACGGTCTGACAGCTTGACAATGGGCCCCTCACTAAACAGAGGCTGGGCTCCACTGATGAAGACCCGGGGTATCGGAGCCCCTAATGTATCTGAAGGCTGCTGCTCAGAGGCTGGTGAAGGGCCTGACCAACCCTTTCAGTGCACCTGGGAGAAAGACGGCCCATGGCTGGAGCCGGACTCGGAGATGAACTTACTTAGAGCGGATCATAAGAAGCTGACAGTGTGAGTAGATTAGGTGCAATCTGCAATAGCTATAACGCGCCCCACAACGAAATGCAAACTTCATTTTCAGACTTTGAAATCTGAGCTGCAAGAATTGAAGATGAGAGGTGAAAGGCTCTGAAGGGTGTTCTAGATGCAAGAACATTGAACCCCCACAATGCTCTGAGGGCCCAAACATGGAACTATTTCTGGAAGAATAGTTGATGAACACAGTTCTGGCTGCACGGGCTCCAAAGTTCTTCTAGATCAAAAGAGCGCAGTGTGCCGGGCCGCGCCCCTCCCCGCCTGGTGGTGCGCTCATCGTTGTCCAGCTACTCAACTCTAGGGACATATACCTCCTTCTGCAGAACTAAAGGCCATGACTTTACAATGGCAACTTTATTACTGAATTCCCCGAATACGAGGATGACGAAATAGTTTTACAAAGTGCAACTGTTAAGCTAAAAAGTGAGTCCTTGCACTGGACTGATAAAGCAACCAGTTTACTTTACAGGTCTTCAAACCTTTACCCTATCAAAACTTTACGACTATTCCTTGAAGCGAATACCGTATTCTTCTCAGATAGGGTGACCATGAGCAGCAGAGGGCAAGGTAAAGTGGCTTTCTGGCAGTAGCCAAATTGAGTAGTGCATTGATCCTGAAGGTTGTCGGCCAGATCCCTGAGCCCGGCTTCGAAAGGACTGAGGGAGGCAGGTGCTGTTGAGGACGACAATGGCATTGTCTTTGTGCCTTCTGAAGCCTCAAAAGGGTTGAAACTGTCAGATACTGCCGGAGGGGCACAAAAGAGGCCTAGGGAGCACACCTTAGTCCTGCTTTCCTTGAAGTGCTCCAAAGCAGAGGCTTCCTCATCTCCAAAGAGATGGAATCCATCAAATGACATGTCCATTAGAAGCACTTGATTATCATCTGAGAAGCCATGGACATCATCCGCCGGTGGTGCCTAAGCACCACTCTGCCCAGTCTGTGGTGTCCAGCCCAGAGAAGATGACTTACTTTGAGTGTCCTGACCATTCTGAATGATCTGCTCATGGTTGGTGTGGTGCTAATCAGGGACTACTGGCAGAGATATCGCTGGCCATATTCCATAATGCATGCGAATATCATCCCAGAAGGCAACTGAAATACTGCATGAATAGTGTGGCTGGCTGAAGAAAACATTTTCTTTCTGAATGCCCCAAGGCATTTTAAATCCCCCATCTGTAGAGGCTGTAAGGAATGAGATAGGCGTGAGCCTACTCGTGGACGCCTGGACCACCGAACTTTCAGGCCTAGAGTGTTGCAGGAAAGGAGGATCATCTGGGGTAGGTCTGTGCCTTCTGGCAAATT
The DNA here is from genome assembly GCA_963921515.1 of Calotriton arnoldi. Taxonomy (NCBI): domain Eukaryota; kingdom Metazoa; phylum Chordata; class Amphibia; order Caudata; family Salamandridae; genus Calotriton; species Calotriton arnoldi. The sequence goes on from CAWUFW010001537.1 coordinate 1,187,084, forward strand.
GTCTGTTGACTGGTGAGCAAGGTTTGACCCAGGTGTCTATCAGTGTGGCTGTCAGGGCTTCATTAAAAGGCAGAAGCGGTTCTGTGGAAGCCTGCCCAGGTTGCAGGATGTCTGTCAGGACATTAGCCTTTTCAAAGGACAGGAGATGTAGGTCTAGAACTTCAGCAGCCCGTCTGATCACCACAGCAAAAGAAGCCGGTTCCTTTCTGGATGGACCAGGAGAAGAGTTCGACCTAGTATCTGGGAAAGTGACTAGCCCGTTGGCGCCCTGAAGGTCCCTGAAAAGATTGTCCTCATCATAAATATTGGATGAATCATCTCCATCACCATAGGTTTACAGTGTTCAGAGTCTGAAGTGACAGGAATGTGGAATATACTAGATAAAAGCAGAGTTTTATCCATGTCGAGATGAGGCTGGACTGGTTGTGTCAAAGGTTGTGGAGAGTGTGGCTTTGACAGAGGTCGTGCTGGGTTTGCTTTGGAGTCCAATAAGACAATGGGATCTTCCTCTAGCAGCATCCATGCAGGAGGTGATTCACAAGGAGCCAGCAAAGTTTGTGGCAATATGTTTGAAGTCTGGCTGGGAGACAGACCCGAGAATTTGGGTTGCATCAATATGAGCTATGAAAGATTGCTCAGCAGATCGAAAGGCACCTTGCTGTGCTACCAACTTCTAACAAGAGTGGAGGGACGAGGGAGTGTCAGACTCTGACTTCTTGGGTTTCTTTTTTGACTTACCCGATAACAGTGTGAAGAGGGCCTTTCACGGAACGGCCTTGAAAACAGGACCAGGTCAGCATCCTCGGCTTTGACCGGACCTTGCGCGTCTTCAGACGGTAATGGGAGATTTGTCACAGACATCTGCTTGTGACAGTTCCTTCATGGTGTAAATCCTCTGTTCTTCAGTGGGACATAATCCACTGCACACAGATGGAAAAAAAAAAAAATACTCCACAAAAGACAAGATAAAGTGGAGTTCGAGAGCTCCGCATCCCAAGGTGTGCCGGAAAAAAGGAACTAACATCAGCATGCAGAAGTAGAGCATATATGTGGCTCCAAAATCAGTTTCAGGGTGAGACAAAGCCGACACATAGTGCCAGATCCAGTCTGGTTCCTAGGGGGTATTCACAAAGTCAAATAGAGCAGATGAGTCTTTCCCGTCTATCATTAGTGTCTACTTCTCCTCAAAGGAAAAGGACAGGTGGAATCGGCGAGACGGGGGAGAACCCAGATTTGATTGAACACTCAGGAAGCGCCCATCAATAGCAAAATATTCTCAAGAGGTTCTGCGTGAAAGATAGGTGCAATGCTCCTTCAAGTATTGAAGTGGCAGTTGAGATGGCAGGGCTATCGGAGGGTGACCTCTCAACAATACTATTGTAGCTGGGGTTCTGAAAGACCAGCATGCGTTAGGAGGGTACTGCTTGATTTTGCACCTCTTGAAGTTTGGGAGGGAGACTGGTGGAGATGTGTTAATCTTGCAGCAACTCCATCTCGATGGTGGTAAGAGTGGGAGTTGTGCTTTACCCCAGCAGAAAAACCAGAAAATAGAACGGCTTAGGTTAGGCTGCGACTACAGCACACAACCCAGGTAGGACGTTTAGAGGAATCACTAGAGTGAACCAGTACTTGGTCATTCATCCACGCCCAGGAAGGAAGACTTACTTAACTATTCTGTGCAACAGATCAGTAGTGCCACTGCCAGGAGGAAGACTGTTAGAGTTGGAGGATTTCATTCCTGGCAGTTCATTGGTGTTACTTCCCTGGTCTCTGACAAATGGATATGATACATGCAGAAAATACAGTCCATGTTGATGGGAAAACAGTCCAGAGGTTGCCTAGGAGTTGTGAGGGTGATTTCCTGTTGGGAGATAAGGATGTTACCTGGGTAGGTTGCACCACTGGTAGGGTCCAGAACTCATCTCCTGACTCTTATTCTCCATGATGAAATCCAACAACTCCCAAGGAATCAGTGCCACCTTACTATGTATGCAAGCAAGGAAGTTGAGTGTACTTCCTACTCACAGTAGCATAGCGTATATGTATGCACCATATTACTATCCCTCAAACAAGAGATTCTAAGCTTAAGAGAGTCAGCAGCTGCAAGCCGTTGCTGCTAGGGCACAATCTGCATAAAGCTACCCCATTAGTGCATAAGCTACACAAGCTAATGGAAAACGAAGGTTAGAGACAGCATAAATATAAAGGGTGTTGCAGGCAAGAACCTCTGTTAGGAAATTGCAGTGTGTCAAAAGCAGGTTCCTGATCCATAACATTTGGCTGAAAGAACTGGTGATGATGCACACACTAAGAGGACGAGGATGACCAGTATTTTAAAATGTGTGTACACACATCCGATTTAGTAGCTTTTGAAGTTTTTTCCAGGCCACGACTTGGCATGGTACCCAGAAGGCGGTGGATAGGAAAGAGACAAAATGCAAGAATACCTCAAATAGATTTACTAGACTTAATGAACATTAAAATACATCGGAATTCTTGCAACCATTAATTGAACCATATGAATATTCACAAATTTTAAAACCTACCTCCTTTTTTTCTGAACAAGGTTAAGTTCCATAAATTTATATTTCTGATACTGTTCATCCAACTTCTTGAGGACTAGATCAGCTGTCTCATTCCCTGGTTGCTTCATGTAAGATTCAACATCTTCCTTCAAAAAAAACATTGTGTGGGAAAATCTATTCAGTCATACTTTTACAATTGATATTTCAGAGGATTCCTGCATATGTTAGAATACAGATCAAGTGCTTGGGATCTTCACAACATCCACCCAAATGACATGCAGATCCATTTACAGCATTGACTTCAGTACCAGTTGTCTTTTAGCATCTGCCCCTCACCACCCGCCTGCCACTCAGGAAAAAACTTCCAAGACCCCGTCCCTCCCCCCCCCCCCAAAAACCCACACACAATGAAAACCGAAATGCAGGTTTTAAAACAGACTAGTTTCGAGAAGGAATTTAACGGGGAGTGCCTAAAAGCCACAAGACAAATTCTCACTCCATATCAACTCCAATGACCCTTATTCTTTCAGTTTGACACACACAAAAACCGATGAATGGTTATTTACAGGACAACCACAATTTCTCAATCAACATGTTTTTAACTTTAAGAGTCTCTAATATTTGGTGGCATCAGTGATCAATGTAACACATTTGCTGCCAAAGTTCTGCAAAAGAATATATATATATATATATATATATATATATATATATATATATATATATATATATATATACACATACATACACACACACACGAGAGGAAAGTACTCAAAAACACAGATAACAAAATTTAACCTACACCGTACTCACACTATATTTGATTGCATCTATGATCTGTATGCCCTACCTCCGTTGCCCAGCATGCGTGTTAGCAAGATGTCTCACTCTGCTCAAGTACGTTAAAGTACAGCTTGCCCTAACCTGAAAAAAAGGTTCAATGCTGTGCAATAATACTGCTTTCATCACATGGAAAGTAAAGCATACCCAAACTAATAGAAACATTACAATTTAGAGACCAAAAGTAAAACCAAGCACTTCCAAAGCCATTAGTTTTGCCACTTGAACACTGAAACGGGTTTCTCAAGCTTCATTAACACAAAGAATGGATGCACTATGACTAGCAGCAGAGCAGGCTTCCCTCACACGCAGAGTATAGTTCAGACAGCAACAGCCATGCAACCATCCCTCACAAGACCAGCATAATATTCCCAGACACAAAATAGATACAATAGAGAACTTGCCTCTTATAAAATACATTCTAGTACATTACAAAGTAAGACTCAAAATGCCCCCATTGTTTATATATTTATTCTTCATTTTAGATTTTAAAATCTGGTAGGTTTGAAGTCTCAGCTTAAGTTTCATTGCAAGTACAACAAGCACTGACAAAGGCAATAGGTCTCACCTGCACAACCTACTGTCTTTGCCTTTGTTTTGCCAATGGACATAAAAGCAAGTGGAGGGGGGTGGTGGAGGGGAGGCGAAACCAACTGGGTGGGAGGGAGATGTGGGAGCGAAAGCAAAAACAGTGGTTGGGGGGCGGGGGGAGTAACATGGAGCGTGGGATAGGGAAGCAATGGAGAGAAGCATATAGGGGAGTGCAAGAAAGGATGCAGGGAGAAGCAGTCAGGCAACAGAGAGCAACATGAAGTGCAGGGGAGATATGTATACATGGGAGACGGATTGAAAACACTCTAATGGAGTGCTTCACACAAAAGAAAAAAGTAGTGCAAGAAAAGCAAGCAGTGGAAGCAGCGATGCCAGCCAAAGAGACTGTAAAGAGGAAATGCTCCATGGGAGGAACAAGTACAAAATTGACAAGCTGTAACAAACATAAGTACACAAATGACAGGGAAAGCCAACCTCTATGTTCTTGGTCAGCCACAATATGCCTCGCAACTAAGACTGCAATCTAGCTGGTGTTTTACCGGCATGACCAGTATTTCACCGGAATGCAGCAATCCACAAATCTATCTTGGGGGAAGGATTCCTCTACATTCTCCAGTTAGCCCTTGGTCTCCCAAAATGAAACCCAGAATCTTCCATGTATTATACCATTCGCAGGCAGGCGCAGGCAGGCGCAGGCAGGCGCGCGCACACACACACACACACACACATTGCATCAACCCTGTATTGTACTATGTACAGGCACACATACACCTAGACTATGTATAAAACACACACTGCACAGTACCACACACCAATCCAATCTAGGCCACGGGTAAATTAAACAAACAGAACTTTAAATAAGTGAGCCTACAGGCCACACTCCACTGACAGGTAAAAAGGCATGATCACTACACTGTATGCGGCCATCTTTGCACTCATGCTGCTTAACTCCTGGCGCAGGCTGTAGCTTTTCACCACTATGATTGCAGCACTTTGGGCGCCCTTCCAAGTCCAAAAACACCACAATACACGAGACAGACCTATCTAGGTCTTGGAGAAGACGCACGATCCTTGTTCAGAAATGATCTGGTGAATACCCCCATCACAGGCCAACACTACGCTTAAACATTTTCCATTGACACAGATGAAGCTGGATTTAATCGCCATAGTGTTACATTTCATTGGGAATTCTGGAAAAGAAAATGTGTCCAATCAATGAAAGTCTCATCTTGCTTATGCCCCTGGGTCTGACGCGTCAGAAATGCCCGGTGACTGTAGGGTTGTCTGGGTGTCAGTCAACCCAGGGCCCAACATTATCACCATCCCCATCGGAATCATAGTTGCTGCTTGCTGGGCTTTCTGGGAAACAAAACGTGCTCCGATCCATGCAAGCCCCACCATCCTGGATTACCCTTGGCTTGTGGTTTATAAACATTACCCTGACTGAGCAGTTTTGCTTGGTGCCCGAATACCTCTGCTACCCTAATCCCAAAAATCGATCACAATTTCAAGCAATTTCTAAGCATTTCCACTGTGAACCTCTCAGCCTTTTTTGTCCTGGTTGATAGACCCACTAACAAAAGTGGTGTTTACATTTTGAATCTAGAGCAGTGTTGTAACCCTGGGACAGCGACCTGTCATTCCCCAAAAATTCCACTCACAGAAATTAGGAAATTGTGTGTGTTACTCAAAGTTTGGCAACTGCGTGGCATTCTGGGTAGCAGTATCATTGCAAAGTACAGCACCCTGGACCATCCGTTCATTTCCCCCACCCCCCAGGTGTTTAGCTTTCAGAAATGTCTGGGGCTAATAAGTTTCCCCTGGCACTGGCTGACTCTGGTACAAACAGAGCAGCAACACCCCATCCCCAAAAAATCCTAAAATTCCAAGCAACCCTAACCTTTTTTACAGAGCATTTTGTGGCCTTCCCTGTTACCAACACACATGGGGCACCATTTTATTGAAGTGAAAAAACATAGGATATTAACAGTTCAGGCAGACTTAGTCAAGTCCCATGCACCCACATATAGTCAGCTGAATAGTACATTTCTGGAGCATGAATCAACTTTGAGGGGTTGCTTGCTACTACCGACTGACAACAGAAGTTCAAAGTTACCCAAATTAATGTTAAGATTTTTTTTTTTTTTTTTAAACAACTGCAGAACAATAAAACAATGACCAGCCAAGATCGAAACCTGTGACGAAGAGAGGGGTGGGGGGTCTAAATACAGATTTCTGCACAGGAAGCATCAGTTGACTGAGCAACCAGCCCCAGCTTACTACTGTACTTAAAATATAAAATGTAGTCCAAATGAAACGGGTACAGTGGAGCCCAGATGGTTCTACTAACTTCATTATTTTACTAGACTTGTAGGCTTAGTAGAATTTTGTTAATTTTTGTGGTCCTGCAGACAATTTATAAATTTTAGACATAAGTTGCAGGAGATATTGACAATGGCCTATAGCCGACCCCTTTCTCCCAGTCAGTCGGCAATATAAGATGGCGGCCACTCGCCCCTAATCACCAACACATCAAAGAACGCTCCGGTCCAGCCATCACGCCGATCCTCTCACTGCGAGCGCAGAAGTAAGACAAGACACTAAATTTCTGCCTGCAGAGTAGGTGAAGGTGCTTTCCCTAACCAATTTGGAAAACATTGCCGATATATAGTTGCATGGCAAATCTCTTCCTTACAGGGAAGCAGAAGAAGAAGACGTTTTTCCCAGTCAGCTGTTCAAACGGTCTGGGCTATTAAGGAGTGCTCCTTGAATAGGGTCACTACACGGGATTACCCCAAACTGGAAAGGGACATGTCTATTCCTGGCGACGCTTTGGCCACAGTTCTTTAAAAGCCCCTGGTCTACTCACCATTCCGATCTCTCCTACGCGGGGGCTAAAAGCAACACCCTAGTCAACCACTGAGGCCAGATTCAGAATTGACTAAAAGCTTCATACAGTCAGCAAGGCACTTAACCTAGGTTTTGTCTCGGTGGGTAAAATCATCCCTCTCTCTAGTCCTAGAGCTGGCACGGTGGGTAGACTTCTGTGCTTAATCCCACCCTTAACCCCTTACAAGCGCATTCCCTCTGACCAATTGATTGAAGACATTATGGCACCCCCCACCTAATCCCCCCGCCCCCCCTTACCAAAAGGACTGAAACCACACGGCCTGAACTCCTTCTCCATCATTTTCCCCCCAACCTCACCCCCAAAGCAAAAAGAAACCTTAAACACAGACTGATTAAACAACACCCAGAAACCCTAATCGCGGACATGTACTATTGCTCTTCCAAAGGCCAGATAAAAATGGACCTCATTTTCCACACCATGACACCTGCTAATTGGAACAACATCCTCAAGACACATCTGCACATATCCAAAACAACCAACACCACCCACAGCTGTAAACTTATGATCACACTCCCTAACCGCCCCAAACATAGCGTCAACACCTCTGTAACCATCTACACCAACGGCACAGTCTTGATCCAAGCCAATAACGACAACCTAGAAGCTTTCGACTCCCTCTTCCCCACGCTTCGCAACGCCCCACCACATTCACATAGCGCCCGCCCATCTTCTTATTCCCTGATAGACCGCCCCTCCTTGTGATTGCACATGAAATTCACAAGACCTCCGCCATGCAAGACAACGTCCCCCCTCCAGACAACATGCGACACTCCGTCCACCCCTCCCCGACAGCGCCCAATTCTCTCCCACCCCCCAAATCTAATCAGAACCCCGACACAGATGACGCTCTCCAACCCCCCGGCCAACACCCACCTCCGCTTTCCTTAATCCCCCACTTTCAACAGACAACCTGCGATCACAAGGCGCTACCCTTGACGCCCATCTCTCTCCCTCCACTGCCACACAAGAGATGGTAGCGGGAACCACGCCGAGACCACCCTCCCTCAATATCCAGGACTTTCCATAGAGATAATTGGGGCAACTCTAACACCAAAAGCCAATTCAGAGAGCCCAGCCCACACCCATACCGGACACCCTCATTTACTGACACCACTCACGCAAAGCCACCCAAGATCCAACAGCCTAGCTCTACCACGACCCCAAACACGACTCAGTCTCAGAGACCCAGAAATAAAAGAACCGCAACACCCTCCCGAGACCCCTCTTCCCTTCCCTACTTAAAGACGAACCAGCGACTGGCCCTGCTAGAAAGCCAGCTAGAAACGGTAATTCTGGGCCTCTCCGAAATATTAGGGAACCTCACCACACTCAGAAAACCCGCCTAACATCCACATCCGACACCCCCATCCGCCAACTCCAATCCCTCAAGGCCCGAGACCCAACTGCTCAGCTGGAATACAACCCCCCCCCAAACCAGGCTCAGAGACCCAAAAGAACAAGAGCCACCATGTCCACAAAGGAAGCGATGGATCTTGCCTCCACATTTGACACAACCACTACTGTCGCCTCTAGCTCCAGGTGATTATGGATAGAGACTGCCCCCCCCCCACCAGACCCTCAAGGCCCCCAGCCCTCCTCACCAATATCCCCAGGGCTCCTTTAACGAAGAATCCCAATAACTAGAGATCCAACACCAACTGCATGCTCATTAACTGCAGGTCAGCCTCCAAACATGCAACTGAATTGGCAGAGACCATCCTTACACATGACATTGACATCACGTTAATCACCGAAACTTGGCTAAACGAGTTCTCTCCCCCAATTATGGACATGCTTGTGCCCCCGGGCTTCGCTATCATACACAAAGACAGAAAAAAACCAGAAGGGAGGAGGCTTAGCAATCATACATAAGAACAGCATCTCCGTAACGGAAACCGACGCCCTCAAATATAACTCTTTCGAATGTCTTACTACAACCACTAAGATGAGTGACAACAAATGACTACTTTGTCATCTCCTCTACCATCCGCAAAGAAACACCGCCTCTTTCGGAGAACACCTCTCCGACCTATTAACTCATTCCTCACTCCAGGACTCAAACAACATAATTCTAGGCGACCTCAACTTAAACTGGAAAGAGGAAAACATCGCGCTAATCAAAACCCTAAATGATCTCCTAAGCAACCTCAATCTCACACAACACTGCACAGAGAAAACCCACATCAAAGGCTCTATCCTCGACGCCATTATCGCGCATGCAGATACTGTCTCCATCGACCACACCTTGCCTGTGGACTGGTCGGATCACCATATCATTCTGTTCCACCTAAACCAAAGGATCCAAGACCAACCCTGCACTCGGGACCCTCCGCGCTGGGTGAGAAATCCAAGTCAAATTCCACTTGTAGACCTGGAGGAGAGGGTAAGCTCCCTCCTCCCCATCCACACGGGTGAACTCTCAGCAACAGAACTCACTTCTCAGAACAACACCACTATGACCTCCATTATGGACCAAATAGCCCCCCTGAAACTAAAAAGAGCCAGAAACATTCCTTCCAGATCATGGTTCAATACAGACTTAAACTCAGAAAGAAGAGAACTAAGAGCGGCAGGAAGACTGTAGCAAAACAACCCGTCCACAATCCTACGAGCTAGACTCAAAGCAGTAAGAGGGAGATACAATAAACACATAAAAAATGAAAAAACGTCCTTCTTTTGCAACGCCCTTGACAAAGCAAAGAACAGACCTAAGGAACTATTCAGCCTCATCAGGCAACAAACCTCCAAACACCTATGACACAAGTTATAGCCTCCAAAGACCTGTGTGACAACTTAGCCAATTTCTTCAATGACAAAATCTCCAAGATAGAACTCTCTCTCCTTGGACGTACAAAGCAGTCCCCACGACAGTAAATCGCCCACTGAGTCAGTAGATATCACACCCAAGCACCCTCCTAACTTATGGAAATCTTTCAACCCCATCTCCGAAGCAGAGGTCATCAAAATGATCTCCAACACCAAACCCTCAGCACACGTCATGGATCCCTTACCTGCCCAACTGGCCAAAAAGCTCAAAGTAGGCCTAGCCCCGCACTGGACTAAGATTATAAACAGCTCCTTGAGTACTGGAGTCATGTCTGACTGTCTCAAAATCGGCCAAGTCACTCCTCTACTGAAAAAACCTGGCTCTGACACAAACGATCTGAACAACTTCAGACCCGACTCTAACCTCCCTCTCCTAGCGAAAATTCTGGAAAGATGTGTTCTCCTCCAACTCACTCAACACCTAGACAGCACCAACCTTCTTGATCCTCATCAATCAGGGTTCAGAAAAGGTTACAGTACAGAGTCAGCGATCCTAAATGTAATAGACGATATTCACAAATCTCTGGATAAAGGCCAATGCTGCGTACTCATACTCTTGGATCTATCGGCAGCCTTCGACACGGTTGACCACAAACTACTCATCAAAGCACTTCAAGAAAGGGCGGGAGCAGAGGAGGCGGTCCTACAGTGGTTCACCTCTTTCCTACAGAACCGCACCCAAAGTATAAAAATCAAGAACTTCTCGTCTGACCCACTCCTCGTATGTAGGGGTGTCCCCCAAGGATCAGTACTCTCCCCACAACTTTTCAACATCTATATGGAGCCCCTTACCTCCATACTCAAAAAAAACCAACATTCCCTTCCACCTCTATGCAGACGATACCCAAATTTATCTGGAAACCTCCTCCATCGAAGACATCCAGAGACTGAACGCCACTTTACGAGAAGTCCAGCACTGGCTCTCACGCAACCACTTAAAACTAAATCAGGACAAGACGGAAATCCTCCTCAACACCAACAAAGAGGAGAACCCCCAAAATCACAGAATGGATAAAAGCCATCGAGGCTCTCAACCACAACCTCACCCTAGCTGATTCTGCAAAATCGTTGGGAATCACTCTGGACCCCAAACTAAACATGAACAAACCCATCAAAAACACCGCAAAGAGCGCCTTCCTCAACCTTAAACTACTCAACAAAATAAAACCCTTCATCCCTCCGAGTGACCTCAAACAAGCTACACAATCCCTGGTACTGTCCAGACTGGACTACGGGATTTCAACCCTCACAGGAGCAGCAAAATCCCATCTTGCTCCACTCAGATCAACTCTGAACGCAGCAGCCAGAATGGTCACCGGAGTAAAGAAATATGATCACATCTCGCCTGCACTCAGAGCTAAAATGGCTCCCTGCTGAAATGCGTGCCAACTTCAGAACAGCCTGCCTTACGCACAAAGTGTTGCACACAGGGAAACCCGCCTACCTGGCTGCTAAACTCCAGAAGGCCGGTCAGTCAAGAACCCTAAGGAGCTCAAACACTCTACTCCTTATCCCACCAAAAAAAAAAAACGCATCTCGATCTTTCGTAGGAAGTGCGCCGAAAATATGGAACTCCCTTCCAGTCCATATCAGGACTAACCCCTCCTACATAAAATTCAAAAGGCAGCTCAAGGACCTCCTCCTCAACCGATCTCTCCCAAACGGATAGCTACAAACCAGTCGCCGAAGTCAAACCATAGCAGCACATGGACACTTTGTCATCAATGACCTCTACCTCACTCTCCGCATGACTACCTCCCGCCCGCCCCCCTCACTGGTCGAACCCCTCCGTGAGTCACTGGATCCTCTACGACTACCTAAGCGAGGCGTCATTTGTTCCCTGTACATTCTACTGCGATAACTGTCATATGTTCCCTGTACATTCTACTGCTATAACTTACTTTACGAGTGACATGTTGCACTCCACGTCGATATTATGCGATGCGTTTTGGGACATTGTATATACTAATTTGCTTAATGTATCCTACGAGTGATTCATGCTGTAAAGCGCTCCAATACCTTCGGGTCTGGCTAGCGCTATATAAAACTCATAAATAAATAAATATCCCACCCTTCACTTTCAAGATGGTACTACATCGAAGCGTGTCTATACCGGAGAGTAACAAACGAAAACTCTACGTAGAGCATTCCCTCTGTACGCTTAGTCATGGAGAATCGACAAGTGATAGGACTACAGTTTTGGCCTCAGGGTAGCCTGGCTCCCAGGGAATCCTCTTAATGCCACATATTTTTGAAAATGTAGCAAAAGTAGAACCAAACAACGTGTGACCTTAATGTGCAAGCTCTTCTTATTCACAATGCCTTTCAAATGTCAGATCTTGGGGATGGCGACTGTTTAGCACGCGTTTCACACCAAGCATCGAATTCAATATCAAAGGGAAAAGCATGTTTGAAAAAACCCAGACTGGAATGTAACCCGAGAAATTTACAGTGGGCAAAAAACTTTTGCATTCCACCCATCACGTTTGTGCTTCTCTCTGTGCGATGCCCATAAACATCGCATGTCTAGAGGTTTTCTGTATCAGAACAGCTACACTGAAAGATATGATAAAATTAAGTGCATTCTACATGGAAGGCAGTACTGTCCTCCTAAACTTACTAGTTCTTTCTGCAGCCTTCAATACATCAGATCACAAGAAAACTGGTTGTTCTGAGAAAACAGTCTGGGCTTCAGAGATCATGTTTCAAAATGGTTTACCCCTTCTGGTATGCAGCATCCACCATAGTTGAATGTCGTACCCTACACTGTTAAAAATTCTTTAGAACCACTCAGATTGTAACACCAGACTCTCAATATATACTATCAATTCACGGACAAGCAGTTGTAGATAAGATATAGGAACATTTTAAATAAATGCACTCAAATTAAGCTACAAATCGCACAAGATTATCGGGTGGTGTCAGGAAAAACAATTAGGCTTGTGCTTACGAAATCTGGTTACTAGATCCCTGACCATCCTAAAATGTATTTCAAGCAACGCACCTACTCATTAACATGCAAAGTACTATTGCATCTTAATTCGCAGCCATCATCAGAAACCATGGGCTCAACATAGTCTCCTACGCCGATGACACCCAGCTCATCATCTCCCTCACCTAGGAATCAGACATCACCAGGCACAACTTCCAAGAAGGGATGAAAGCCGTCACAACATGGATGAAGAACAGCTGCCTGAAACTCAACTCAGAGAAAACAGAAGTCCTCATCCCCACCCCCTCAGCTTGGGACAACACCTGGTGGCCTCCCGCCCTTGGAACCCCAACCACCCACCCCTACAGACCATACACATAACCTCAGCATCAAACTGGACTCATTGCTCACTATGAACCTGCAGATCAACACCGTCTCCTCCGCCTGCATCAACACCCTATGCGTACTCTGTAAGACATTCAGATGGATCCCTCCGAATTCAGAAAAACGGTCACACACCCTCATCAGCAGACTGGACTACGGCAACGCCCTCTACGCCGGAATCAATAAAAAAAACTCCTCCGCAAGCTCAATAACGACACAGCCAGTCTAATCCTCGACATCTCCCGGCACAACCACATTCCCCAACACCTCTGCGATCTCCACTGGCTCCTCGTCGAAAGAAGAACTTTCAAGCTGCTCTCACACACCTACACGGCCCTCCACAACATCGGACCACAATACCTCAACTGTCTCACCTTCGATGCCCCAAAGAGAAACCTCCGTTCAGCAGACCTCTCCATAGCCACTGTCCCACGATTCTACAGGAACAGAGTGGGTTGAAAGTCCTTCTCCTACCTCACAACTAAGAACTGGAACGACCCCCCCCCCCACCCACCAAAGCCCGACACTGCCCTAATTCAGAAAAGATCTCAAGACCTGGCTCTTCAAATGACCCCCCCCAACGGAGCTGCTCACCCCCCACCAGCGCCTTGAGACCCTAACGGGCGAGTAGTGCACTTTACAAATCCCCGATTGGTTTGGTTGTGTGTTACTGGATGCCCTTAAATGTTAAAAGTTAAATGTGAAGTTTGCTAAGCTCATTCAAAGCTTTCCTGCTTTTTAGGTCGAGCCTAGCGCATGCGCTGTTCTAGGAGATGACCTTTTGAAATTGGTCTGCACTTTTCAAGCACTCGTGCTTGTGGCGGCATCCACCTTGCGGGAGCGAGCAGCGGCGCGCAGGGGCCATCTGTTTCCAATTAGCGTGGACGCGCGTTCGCTTTCACTTTCCCTGGTTCTCGTGTCTCGGCCACGCAGTCGCTTTCACTTTCCCTGCCGGGCGGTCGCTTTCACTTTCCCTGGTTTACTTTGGACGAGGACGTGCATAAAGGAGATAGGAACACTGAATTTTGAAACTGCAGTGAACGAGAGATGTGCACAAGTGGGACAGTGACTTCATATGAGCTTACTTTTTAAGCATTGAGGTTGCTGAAAATGACGTGTAGTTTGGTGTAATTTTCGCATTATTTCTGCCTCAGTCTAATAAACATTAGCACTATTTGTCACCATTGAATCTGCACATTTTAACTGCTTTTCTCGCAGATGTGTGAAAATATTTCTGCAGATTGACATAGAGGACCATTATCCAGACTTGCCCTGGGAGCACAAAATGAACGCTCGCTTTGCTGAGTGGCTCTCATGTCAAGATACAGCAAGTATCTTTAGTCGCCATTTCATTAGATTAGACAAATAGAAGAACATGCGTTTTGCTGGATGTCTTACTGGCAACTGGATGTTCTTAGCTCAGTCTGCAGGCCTGCACCGAGCTTGGGTTGACAACGTTATTTGAACAGTAATATTGAATAATCGAAAGCTTGATATTATTTAGTCCAGGCGCCATGATTCTCTCTCGTGCACATGCACGCACACACACACACAGATAATCGTGTCACCCAGGTTAGCATACACATATCACATATGCAACAGACCCACAAGCATCCTTCCTGGCACACCACTTACCGCACACAAGAGAAATTATTAATATGAAGCCATACGCCTCCCCGTTTCACACAGCACGCACCAAATTAAAAGAAAAAGAATGAAATATGCAATATACGTAACCTTTCAAGAGAACTTCATTCATTGACAGGTTGACATCATTGAGTCTCTTCTCAGCATCACCTGGTGCAGACCACACCACAATCATTTCTATGACTGCTGAAAAATACATTAACTTTGATCCTGGACTCCAGGATATGTCCGCCCCTGATATCACTCTAAGTTTAATGCATGGTGATTGCAATCCCACTTCAGATGTATGCCTGCTTCATGACAGAATGGCCACACAAACCCCTGCACACACAAAACATTGTGGATGGCAAAGTATGATTATTATAGTTCATCCTTTGTTTTCACAGGAATGAAGGTATCGAGGAAGAAAGGCGTTGACTGCTAAAGATACTTGGGCTTGATAGAATACTACCGACATTCAGGTCCTGAACTACAGCAGAAAGCGATCTTAATACATGGACACTAAAGTGGTTCCGCCCACAGCATTTCAGGGAGCATGCAAGGTGCTACCCTTCACTGGAGAAAACTACTTTTCAAGAATGTGCAGTACCACTATATTACCTCTTCAACCCTTTCTCGTCCCAGTCCTTACGATATGGCGTGCTTCAGTCTGTTGCAGCCACAACGTGAACTGGCTAAAATAAACCAAATTCCTCCCTTCTACTCTTCCTCTCTGTCCTTCCTGTTAGGCCTCTTCCAATACAGGGGGCCTTAAATTGGATCAACATCCACAGCACTTTGTGATTTTTTAGTCTACTTCCTCAGATTGTACAATGCTGCCCTGATTGGGCCAGAGCTAGCAAACTAGCCTTTTTTTGTTTTTCTGCCAGTCCTGGGTATAGGATTGGGAGTTTGGCTCTCGTTTTCATCTGCATACATATATAGTATATTTTTCCCTACCTGTTTAGCAAGGGTGGGTTTTGGTCCTTGCCCATGATATCTGTATAGGGTAGTGCACAGCTTCATACTTGCTGTTGTGGTCTGCCCTGGCCTGCTTGATGTCTTCATGTGGGTGGCTGATGTTTTCTGAGACTGCTATGTGATCATCCCGACTCCTTGGCCATACTGTAGGCAACTGTTGCATGGCTAAACACTTATAAGGTCCCAAAGGCGAGACCTATTGGCTATGCCAATGCTTGTTCTTACCTGGCGAGGTACAGGCCGCTAGTGATTCAAAGGTGTAATTCTATGAATTTAGTAAAGCGTGCCTTTCTC
The DNA here is from genome assembly GCA_963921515.1 of Calotriton arnoldi. Taxonomy (NCBI): domain Eukaryota; kingdom Metazoa; phylum Chordata; class Amphibia; order Caudata; family Salamandridae; genus Calotriton; species Calotriton arnoldi. The sequence goes on from CAWUFW010001537.1 coordinate 1,202,952, forward strand.
TTCTAGCCTGTGACTCGGGGTTCCTAAAAAATTAATCACTGCTCTTCGAAAGCACTGCATAGTTAGGATGTGACCTAGACTTGAACGCATCTTATTGAGTATATGGAAGTTTATGCAAAAACGTATGCTTCGTACAGGAAAAGAGAACTATGACTTCTAGCCATGTAGCGAAACTATTTGAAATAGCTGACATTTTATTTAATACTGTATAGTTACCTTTATCTAAAACCATATCCTATTTTAGGAATCCATCGGAAACCCCATAATCTATAGAATTAAAATACGTCCCCATATAGGTAGTCCCTTCACATTAAACTATAAGGACCAGACGAAGAATTAAACACGTTTTTATTTAGAGATGGAATACTTTCAAAGGATTGCTGACTAAATACAGTTATATTAACTATGCAAATGTGAAACGTTCACACAAAAAAGTGCGATTTGGGATAGAGAGAACATACATCAAAGCTTCACACTACTTCTCGCTGTCTTCAGTCGTTAGTACCAAACACCAGTACATGAATTTGCTTTGGTACACGCACAGGTCTCCATCTATCACAGTTATGAGATAGCCACCTCATCGACACACCGAGTCGAACTTAAACTAAAATCAAATTAAAATACATCATGGATCTCGGTTTTAGGGGGTCAGATGAAAAGAAAGGTTTGAGATAATGACGTTAAGTATCGACACACCACCCTTTAGTTTCCCAAACGTGGACTGATACTCGGGCATCTAATATACAAATAATGCCAACTTGCATTTGGATACCGCACTGCCTCTGTGGAACAGTTTCGTGGAAAGAAGTCGAGAAACAATCAGTAAGTATAAAGACAACTATGAAGCGCTAACGTCAGCCCACGAGGACGCTAAACCGCTGTGTGGGAGGGGGCGCACCTTCTAGGGCCGAGGCAAAACACATGCAGTCTCTGCCATACAGGGCGCTGCCTTGTAAGGAGACAGCGGAGCAACATGAAGAAGGCTGAAAGGCTCGGGACGGCGGGTCTCCCGGAACGCCCCGAGTCCCCACTTCCTCTCCGCACAACCATGCGCGAACAAACTGGGTTCTTACCACGAACACCGCCTCGGGGATGCCCAGGTGCACCTTCTTCAGTCCGCCAGCATTGCAGCTCTCAGTGGAGGCTGCCATCTTCCACGCCCTGACGACGACGCCTGCGTCGCTCAACAGTCGTATGACGTAGAAAAAATATCGCGTTCAGCGACGGCTCTGTATACCCGCCCTCTGCCCGCGCTGATTGGTTGAGAGAAGTGATAGCCATGTAACGAGGAAGGGCGACTTACGAGATGTAAAGGGTTGCAAAAAGTTGCTGTTCAGCCGGAGTTTCCTGACTCTGGTGCCTGGAACAGAAAGAACGTTTTGCACACTAAGCAAAACTGCAAGTTGACTTTAAAATGAAGTCGGGCACTAAACGTTAAGATGCAAATATCCCAGCTACAGCCAAATGAAAGGGCTGGGCCTGTAAGTCCTCGACCGTTCTAGAGCAGTACTCTTATCTTATCTTATTAAATCTTTATTCGACTATTTAGAGATAGCCATAAAAGAAGTCATTATAAAAATAGAACCAATACAATCATATAAAACATTGCAACATATACATATGTGTTGACCATAACGTTCATATTTATACATCAATGAGGCAATTCTTAATTATTACACATAAAATGATCATTTATAAAAACTGAAATCGTATTAGGACCAAATCAACTCAATACTCCTATAATCTTATAGTTTTCCACTTATTAATTGCTTTCAGAATGTACAGGGCCACCCTATAACAAATCAGAGGGTCACCTAATCTTACCAAGAATTTCATAGCCTCTTTATAGGACCTGATGTTATAAGTAATAAATAGTGGCTTTAAATAAAAGCATCTAAAAATCTTATAAAATTTACAAAACAACATAAAGTGCAACGTGCTCTGTTTGCTTAGATTGTCACATGGGCATAAAAAATCTGCAGGCGGATGAAACCGCATAGTAGGAAAGGCTACAAGAAAATGAACAATGCCACATCTAAATCTCGTTAGTGCAAACCGATGCTGTGCATAAGTCACATATGACAAATAGTTGTTAGTGCTCATATCGCTGCTATATGAGATATACTGAGACACAATAGGTTTATTCTTTTCAGTCAATAACCTTAGATCTATCCTGTTTTGTAAAAAGGTATCTCTAATTTCTTTCTTAGAGTAGATCAAGGTTTTGGACGTTTCTGACCATACTGATGTTTTATATATCTTTTCTAGAACTGTGGAAATCTGAAATAATTTCTGTTAGCATAGGCTGAAGCCATCTTGTTTGTGGCATCCATTTTGTTAGCTATGTAATTCTTCCGTCTTCACTGTTGCTTGCCCTTCTATTCTGCTTGTGTCATCAACTCTAGTTAACTCCTTCTGTACTGAGCTAAAAGCAATGTGCTGAGCAAAGGCCTGTAGCTGCTAGAATGCACCTGGCTAAAGATATAACTGTCAACTGTTTTCTACTGTTGTAAGCAGTTCTGATCTCCCTCCCACTTTGCTGACTAAGTGATCTCCCATCTGCCCATGTTTGTAGGTAACTATTCCTGTGTATGCTTGTACCTTCTATTTGTAACTACATGCTTACTCTGCAACAAACTCTGTATATAAGCACCCTGGTCTGTGACTTCAGTGTACTACCTCAGGCAGCACTTGAGAGTGCTGTGTGGACGTAGTCCCACTCATGAGTGATTAATAAACTTGTTATTTGAATTCCAGCTTCAGTGCCAATCTCTATTTTGTTGGTCTATGGACCCGTGGACAAGAGAAGGGTGACCCCTGCACCAGTGTGCTCATTAAAAAGCACATTTCCAAAGTTGGCGCCCGATACGTGGGGCCTCATCGAGGACGCGGCCGTCTGAAGGAGTGGTCTTGATGGAAGAGTGGAATATTACTGAGGAGACGTCCTGCATGAGGAGACCCTTGTCCTTGCAGCCAAAGTGACTTTTCCGGTTTTTCGATTTGACCCTCCAGGTGGCGGCCGGTCCTGACTGAGGTATCCTTTGGCGTTATTTTTGCAGTGACCATTAAGTCCATCAAGAGATTGGCAGTTGGAGGTTGGAGACTTTTGTTTGGTAAGGTCGCTGGAGCGGCACTCTTGTTTGCTTGGCCAAGATTCTGGTTTTGTTTGTTTGATTTATTTTTTGCAGAAAATAAAGGCAGGTAATGTGGAGATTTTTCTCTACTTTTGAACAATTTGGAAACGTAATATTTTACAAAAACTTGGTAGCATGCCTGTTTCCAGCACACTCCGTAGGTTGTGTTGCTGTCTTGGTGGTACCAAAATGGATTTTAAAAGAAGTCAGCCGGCTCCCTTAGAGGGAACACCTAATAGACATATGTATATTAAATACGGTATTTCTTCCATAATGTATAGTACACTGTGGAACAAATATACAAAAGAAGGATCCTGATCTCCAATGGCCTGTGAATGGGTCATTTGACTTTAAAAAGATTCAATATGTAGAACAGTGTTTGTTTAACAAAAAAAGTCGACAAGATATGTTTGATTGTGTATCGAATGTGGGAGAAAGAAGTGAATGAAAGAGCGAAGAGAGAAGCAGCTATAGCAGAGAAAGAACAACGAAAAACGATATATCAAAAAGCGCTAGAATTAAAAAATAAGGAGATGACGGAAATAAAAGAAAAAAAGAGAGGGAGCGTCGTTTAGAGGTAACTGGCCAGTACCCTATTAGGCGCCCCCTTTATTCCATGCTTAATAAACCTCAAGATGATTCCATCTTATTTGATCGACCTCCGCCCCGTATAAATTTCCCTCTGCCCCATGAGGAGGATCCTTCCGATAAAGACCATCATTCTTCCGACGATAAAGATATAGATAAGCAAGATGGGCGACAGACTCGCTCTACTTTAACTACTGATGAAAAAGCCACCATTAGATCCACTGTTCGTTCAGAAGCCCGTAAGAAAACTCTTCCTTCAGATCTTGTAGCAATGGTTCAGCAGTGGAAAGATTTAGAACAGTTATATTTTGCAGAGAAGTTTGCTTGGGAAGTGATACTTAATTTTAGAGACCTTTCTAAAAATTTAGAGACCACTGACATAAATTCTGATTATAAACAATTGAGTGATGGAACTTTCCTTTGTTCAAACATACCTGATTTAATTAGATGAGTGGTTAAATTACAAGATGAAACATTTCGCTTAAAAGTGGAGAAAAAAGAAGCTAGTAAAACTAAAACTGTACAAGTAGCCCAAACCCCAGCGCAGATAGTAGAAACTTCAGAGACAAATAATGGATCTAGTAGTGCTGAAGTTGGTATACGACCAATGCGCGAAGCTGCACCTTTGTATGTTCCTCCAAAGGGTACGGGAACAGATGAAGATACGACTTCAGATGATGCGAAAGGGTATTTTATTTATAATTGGGTTTATACCCCTTGGAGTAGAGCAGATGTTATGGCTCTTAAAGTCCCTTTGCCCGATCCGCGGAAAAATTCTGCCGCTTTCTATGAAGAAGTAGAAGGAGCCATTAGCTCCTGTACTATGACTCTGCCAGATATTGATATGTTTTTTGGACTTATTTTGCCCCCTGATATGTGGAGAACAATTCGGAAAATAGATGATAATGTAGCATATGGTGATACTTGGGTGCATTTAGAAGAAATAGATGCGGCTAGAGAGCCTGCGCAGAAACCACAACAGGAGATATTAGATCTTCCTAAAGCTATTGTGACTAAGTTGAAAACTCTTATACCCCCTAAGAAAATAGATTGGACTACGTTAGCGTCTTGTAAACAGAAAGCGGATGAGTCAATTTCTTATTTCTTTACACGATTTGAAGAGACATTCCATGACTTTAGTGGGCAGTCCTTGACAGATAACAAGGGTAAGCATCTGTTCGACAAATTTGTCGCTAACATGTTGCCAGAAATAGCTAGTCGCCTTAAGGCCAGCGAGAGTTCGTGGACTACGTCTTCCCCAGTCTCCCTTTTGACTATGGCCCAGTATTATGAGCGTCAGGAATTGGAAGCAAAGGGCAAAGAGGATAAGAAGGTTAAGGATTTAAAAACAAAAGTTATGTTGGCTCAAGTATATTGTCCACCATTCAGAGGTGGTGGTAGAGGTGGACGTGCAGTATATACACCTGGTGTACCCCCTTTCTCTCAATCAACTTTGTCTTCTGATCAGTGTGCTTATTGTAAAGAGATTGGACATTAGCGTTCTGAGTGCCCCCTTTTGCGAGGTTAGCAGTATCAACGGGGTAGAGGAAGTATGAGAGGACACCCAGGGAATTCAGGAAATAGGGGAGGAATAGGAACCCGTCCCAGGTTTGAGGCAGTTGAACACCAACCAAATTTTTCTAATACCTTTGATAGACGAAATCAACATCAAATGTCTGATTATTCGGCTGATGGTCTTGCGGATTCTGATTATGCATAGGAATGCCTAGGATGGGGTAAGGAACCGGTTGAGGTCCCAGTAGATCAGAAGGGTCCTTATGTTGATGCAAATGTCTTGGGTTCTACTGATCGGTTTCTGGTTGATACAGGAGCTACTCGTAGTGCTCTGTCTAAAAAATTGGTTCCTAGGGCTCCCCTGTCTGGCGCAATGATAACATCGATAGGATTCGATGGGACACCTACACCTAGCCCACTGTCACAGCCACTTGCATTTAGTCTTGATAAATTGCAGCATGTCCATTTCTGCTTTCCCCTAACACGCCGGATAATATTGTGGGCATTGATATGCTTAAACATTTTCGTGTTACAATACGTTGTTCCCCAGAAAGTGTGCGTGTTATCTTAAATGATAACTATCCAATGGTTGAGAGGTCTTGTCTCATCAAAGAAGATATCGCTTTGGCATCTTTACCTAGTACTTTGTGGGCTACATCAGATACCGATGTGGGACACATGGTTATTCCACCAGTGCATATTCAAGTGAAGGAAGGTGCTTCATTGCCTCGATTGCCCCAATATAAAATATCTCGGGAAGGCGAAGAAGCATTAACACTCATTGTTCAGGATTTGATCAAGGTGGGGGTTGTGGAAGAAGTCCCTTATAACATTTGTAATAGTCCTATCCTTCCTATTTTGAAAAAGACACTGATACTAAAATTTACAGATTTATTATAGATTTACAAGAGGTTAATAAAATCGTGGTGCCCCAATACCCGTGTAGTCTCTGATATCACGACACTTCTCACCATGGTTCCTCCTACTGCCACTACATTTAGTGTAATTGATTTAAAGAATGCATTTTTCTCAATACCTATTCACCCTGACAGCCGTTATTTGTTTGGCTTCACTTTGAATAATAGATCATTCAGGTTCTGTAGAGCTCCACAAGGGTATACAGAGAGTCCTAGCATTTATAGTCAGGCGTTGAAAAGGCAGCTTGATTCTTTTCCTGTACCGAAAGGGGTGGCTCTTATTCAATATGTCGACGACATCTTGTTGGCTGCTGATACCCCTGAACAGTGTAAAGAAGGAACACTGTCATTATTGTTATTTCTTGCCTCTCATCATCACAAAGTCTCTAGGAAGAAACTGCAATTTTGTAGACAGCAGGTTACCTATTTAGGTCATCTCCTGTCTAAGGAGGGACGTGCACTCACACCAGATCGCATTCAAACTATTTTAGACACTCCCGTGCCCCATACTCAGAAGGATGTCCATGCACTGATTGGCCTTACTTCTTTTTGTAGGCAGTGTATCCCTAGCTTTTCTCACATTATTAAACCCTTGTTGGCCCTTTTGACTAAAGACACTCCGATGCCTCTCCCATGGACTACTGAGTGCCAGGATGCCTTCCAACAGTTACGTCAAGCTCTTTGTTCTGCACCAGTATTAGGAACGCCAGACTACACTAAGACCTTCACACTCTATGTACACGAAAGGGAAGGTTGCGCTCTCTCAGTTTTAACACAAACACACGGTGATAAACAACGTCCTTGTGCATATTTCTCAGCTGTCCTTGATCCAGTTGCCCGCGCGCTGCCTGGTTGTTTTCGAGCGGTGGCGGCAACGGCTGTGTCCATACGTCAGAGCAAGGGACTAGTCTTGTCACATAGATTGCTTGTGTTAGTACCCCATTCAGTTGATGCCTTGTTAAATGAAACAAAACACAGCATCTGACTAGTGCTCTCGCTTGACAGGATATGAATTGACACTTTTGGCCCCTCATATCACGTTTAAAAGATGTTTGACTCTGAACCCTGCTACATTATTGCCATTTCCAGTTACTCAGTCTCAGTCACAAGAGTTACATGACTGTATATCCCTTACTGAAGAACGAACAAAGGGTCGTGTTGACCTACAAGATACACCTCTTTCTAGTGTTGATGGGGAATTGTGGGTTGATGGATCCTGCCTGAAATTGCCTGATGGCACTACATCTGCTGCTTATGCAATTACAACACTTCAGACAGTAGTTGAGACAGCTCGTATCCCACAGAAGTCAGCTCAAGCAGCCGAGTTGATAGCACTGACCAGAGCATGTGAGCTTAGTACAGAGTTGCTTGTTAACATTTACACTGATAGCCAATACGCCTTCGGCGTGGCTCATAACTTCGGGCAACTTTGGAAAGAAAGAGGCTTTCTCACTTCACATGGGACACAAATAGTGCATGGGGAATTAGTACATAATCTCCTTACTGCCTTGACCTATCCTAAGAAAGTGGCAATTGTTAAATGTAGTGCACACAAGAAAGTGACTGATAAAATAGGAGCAGGCAATGCCTTTGCGGATTGCACAGCTCGTGAGACTGCAATGCAGCGAAGTACCACATCTATGTATGTAGTTAAGTCACAGGCTGAACGTTGGCATGATGCCAGGCAAGAGGTGCTGGACATGCAGCAATCTGCTTCTGGTGATGAATTAGACCAATGGTCCAAGGAGGAACATTGGATGACGAGGAGCTGTTGGAGGAATAAAGAAATGACAAAATGGAAGTTAACCGCAGCCTATTTACATCCTATGATTCACATGGCACATGGGCCGGCACATGTTGGAGCATCCTCAATAGCAAAGCAACTTATGCAAGTTTGGGATCATCCAGATATTGCCGGTACGGCTAAGAAAATAGTCCAGTCCTGTCTGATCTGTCTCCAGTATAATCCTGGAAAGGGAACACGAACTCCAACAGGAGGGTTTGCAATACCAACTGCACCTTTTTAGGTCCTGCAAATGGATTACATCCAGCTTGAGCGCTGTAACAACCTAAAGTATGTCTTAGTAGTGGTTTGCACCTTCAGTAAATGGGTGAAAGCATACGCTACGAAGGATAATACAGCTCTTACGACAGCAAAGGTGCTCCTAAAGGAGTTCTTTCCCCGATTCGGCATTTGCCGAGTTTTGTGGAGTGACAACGGACCCCATTTTATTGGGCAAGTTGGTGAGTATCTCATGAAAGGGTTGGGAATTAAGCAGAAGTTTCATGCTGCTTTTCACCCACAATCAGCAGGACTAGTGGAACGTTACAACTCCTCTTTGAAATTAAAATTGCTAAGATACAGGCTTCCACATCTTTGAAATGGCCTGATGCACTGCCTTTGGCATTGCTATCCATTAGATCGATACCACATACACGATCTGGCCTCACACCGTATGAGGTGGTTTTTGGAAGGCCAATGAATATTTGGGGGATTCCTAAGCCACGCCCTATACATGATGTACCTTATGTATTGATGAATGACTATTTGTCTCAGTTTACTGACAGTTTGTCTTCTATTTATCAACAGGTTCGGGAGACTCTTCCAGACAGGTTGCAAGGTGAGGGCCATTGTTTACGGCCTGGTGACTTTGTGGTCGTAAAGTCATTCCAGAGGACCAGCTCCCTAGCACTGAGGTGGCGAGGACCGGAGCAGGTACTACTGGCTACCAGGACTGCAGTTCGAGTGACGAACCGGAAGAACTGGGTCCACGCAACACACTGTCGAAAAGTGTTGCAAGACCTAGTGAGCCCAGCTGTGTTGGCAGATCACCGCGATATCCTGGTCACAGAGAAAGGACAAGCTGTGTCACCTGAAGGACCTGAGGAAGTCTTCCCGGACCACACGATTCCTGGTACATCTCGATATCAGCTTCGACCCAGGAAGAAAGACATTTCATTGAAAGAGACTGTTTGAGCCACTGTCCTGGGTAGTTAAAGCCTAACTACAAAGGGGGGTAGTCTATTAGTGATTACTCGTCTCAATGTTAGTGAAGAAATCAACGCCTGCCCAGGACCTTAGGGCACCATCTGCTTTGTTGTTTGACGACGGAATGAATATGCTTGAGGAGAAGAAACCGGCTGCTGCGAGAATCTGTAATAAACAAACTATGATTGCTATTGGACTCACTTAGACTGTTGTTATCATCGCTATAATAACATGGATTGTAGAGGAAGTAGCTCCTGTCCGAAATCTACTGACTACTACTACTCCTGTCCCAATTGAACATCATTATTTTCCACTACCGTATCATGAGAAAAAGCATAGGATGTCCTCCCTCAATAACACTTTCATTCAAATGTTGCATCACACCCACAATGCCACGAACGTTACCAATTGCTGGGTATGTGGAATGATGCCAGCTCATCAGAAAAAGGGAGGAACGCCTTTTATTCCTTGCCGTTTTCACATAATGGCTCCTGCATAGGCTGGTTTGCATTGTTGTGGGCTTCTGAAGTTGCTAATATTACTTATGCTGATGTAGGTGGACTAAACGCTCCAGTTGAATAAAGTTTGTTACCCCGATGAGGAAGGAGATCCACAAGCTAAAGGAACTGTGTGGGAAATGGAGGAGTATCGCCGAGAAATTCCTCCATACACTATGTTTTCCCTAACACTCGAACAACTAAGGGAATGGGCCTCCTGTTATTGCTGTTACTAGAGCTCGAGCGGATCTCTGTGTGAGCAGTATTGGCAGTATTCCTGTGTGAAAAAGTGACTGTACTTTAGTGTTGAACAATAGCAGCTTTTTGTCCTCACACAACACCTATTTTATTTGCGGAAGTAAAGGTTATTACCATCTACCTATTGGTTGGTCGGGAAGCTGCTACGTGTCCTTTTTGCTTCCACCTGTGTTTTTGGCACCTGCATCCTACCATAAAGACTATAAACTGTATAATGACATTTCCAAGAACAGATTCAAAAGGACAATAAACAATGATGAGGTGGATCAAACTGATACTGTACTACAGCAGTATATTGACTTTAATTTGGGACTATTCTTCTTTGTTGGTGCGGCCTTAAACAGTAGAAAGATCAGGTGCTTGACACGTGTTGTAGAGGCTGTAACCAATCAGACAGCAATGGCGTTTGGAAACATCACAGAAGAACTACAAATTGCGAGAATTGTGGCGCTCCAAAATAGGATGGTCCTTGATGTCATCCTGGCCGACCGTGGTGGAGCATGTCGCATCATCGGGAGTAGCTGATGTGTCTATATCCCTGACCACGCCCCTTCTGTTTTTGACGCAATTTCCAAGTGGCACAAAATAGCCACTGAAATCCATCAGGATTCAGGAACTTGGACTTTGACTGGATGGCTATGGAACATGTTTACTGTATGGGGCTGGAAGCTATTGTCAGCCTTATGCATATTTCTTGCTATTCTTTTCACTTGTTGCCTATGTATTCAATGCAGCCCAATGCTTTGTTCCCTTTGTGTTTCTACTTGCACCTCGTGTATACCGACTAAACAAAATGTTAAGAATGTAAATGCCCGATTAGCAAGTGATCAAGAAATTAATGAATTAATGCAGATAGATGTATATGATATTTTCCGTACTCCTTATAAAGCCTAGAAGATGTCTTCAGCATATGCTAAAAGGGTCATCTGTGGAAATCTGAAATAATTTCTGTTAGCATAGGCCGAAGCCATCTTGTTTGTGGCATCCATTTTGTTAGCTATGTAATTCTTCCGTCTTCACTGTTGCTTGCCCTTCTATTCTGCTTGTGTCATCAACTCTAGTTAACTCCTTCTGTACTGAGCTAAAAGCAATGTGCTGAGCAAAGGCCTGTAGCTGCTAGAATGCACCTGGCTAAAGATATAACTGTCAACTGTTTTCTACTGTTGTAAGCAGTTCTGATCTCCTCCCACTTTGCTGACTAAGTGATCTCCCATCTGCCCATGTTTGTAGGTAGTTATTCCTGTGTATGCTTGTACCTTCTATTTGTAACTACATGCTTACTCTGCAACAAACTCTGTATATAAGCACCATGGTCTGTGACTTCAGTGTACTACCTCAGGCAGCACTTGAGAGTGCTGTGTGGACGTAGTCCCACTCATGAGTGATTAATAAACTTGTTATTTGAATTCCAGCTTCAGTGCCAATCTCTATTTTGTTGGTCTATGGACCCGTGGACAAGAGAAGGGTGACCCCTGCACCGGTGTGCTAATTAAAAAGCACCTTTCCACAGAACAGTATTAACGTATAGCAGCCATGGAATTTTAAGTGCATGTTGCAGTTTAAGACAATCTAAAATAATTGATTGTGTAAAACCTGTTTCATCCCTTTTCCATATTGAATCCCACAATAGTAAAGGTCGGGCCAATAGGAAATCTTCTAGAAACTGGAGACCCACCTCATAGTGAGCAATGGTGTTGGATGCAGATGACGGTAAATAAAGCAACTGTTTCAGGAACAAGTTTTCTTGGATTTGCAGGACATTAGTATTTGAGTGACCCCATAGCCCTGCCCCATACAGGGCTATACTTGTGCCTTTAGCCTTAAATAGGGCCACCATCTCATTACTTTGCCGACTCCCCAGTTTGGAAGAAAATTTAAAAATACCTTGAGTTGCCCTGCTCATTTTGGCTCTGGTATATGAAATGTGTTGAGTCCAAGAGCCATTGTCCGAAAAGACAATTCCTAGATATCAAAAGGAATTCACAGTCTTAATAAGAGTTTTTTTCCGATATAAAAGGTTTTAGGGAGTTTGGGTTTAGACCCACAAATCATAGTGTATGTTTTAGATTTATTTATCACCATTTTCTTCTGTAACATAAAATCAGAAAATGCGTCCATCAGTCTCTGTAGGCCTATTGGGGTTCTTGCAACAAGTACGGCGTTGTCCGCATATAGTAAAACGGGTGTCGGACGACCTGCCACCATAGGGACGTCGACCTGTATTGCCTGTAAGTGATTATCAATCCCGTTTAAAAATAAAGAGAATAAAATTGGTGCTAATAGGCACCCTTGTTGAATCCCCCGTCCCACCTTAAAATTAGGTGTACATTCTCCCTGGGGACCAAAACGGACCTGGGTAGATAATTTTTCGTACAGGCGGGAGAGGAATCCAATAATAGCTCGGGGAACTCCCATCTCTGTTAGGGTTGACCACAACAAATGGTGGTCCACTAAATCATATGCACTGCTTAGGTCGGCAAAGCAGAGATATAAGGATCCCGCCTTTGCCCTAGTATATTTACCAATAAGCAGTACTAGGTTAGTATATTGTTCGACAGTCCCTAAGCGTTTTCTAAACCCGTATTGGACTGGTGTCAAAACAGAGTATTCCGTTGCCCATTCTTCGAGTCTTAAGAGGAGGACCCTACTCATTACTTTCATGGCTGTATCTATGAGTGAAATTGGGCGATAATTCCTAGGGTCTTCTTTATTCCCCTTTTTAAATATGGGAATAATAATTGATTCACCCCAGGTCTTGGGGATTATATCTGTGGCAGCTATGTTAAACACTCTGGTTAGGATGGGTCCCCATAGAGTAGGCGCTGTTTTAAAAACGTCAACCGGGACACCATCCGGCCCTGGGGCCCGTCCCCCTGCACTCGCATGGATAGCCTGGATGACTTCCTCATTTGTAATATTCAGGGGGAGGTTACTTCCCACGTCTAACAACCCATCCTGCCACATGATCATCTCCTATTGCTATCAAAAATTTCTGAAAAGTGTTCCACCCATTTGTCCACTGAGACAAAGAGCAGAATTCTGGAATGTTGTCATTCTTCAGAAATGGGGCATTTACCGTCTCCCAGAAAAGTTTGTTATTTCGAGTTTTTGCTGCAATAGCCAAATTTTCCCAAGCCTCTTCCTTACGTGTCCTTTTCCGGGCCGCTATGACTGCCTTTATATTCATGCCGTAAGGATTGAATATTAGATAGGTCACGTGGAGATTGAGACAGGGCATGCTTCAAGCCCCTTAGGGCTTTAGTGCAGGCACCGTCAAACCACCCCTTCTTTTTACTGCCTGGTGGCCCAGGGATCTTTGTTAAAATAGATTTAATCGATTTGGTAATATTAAAAAACTTCTCGGTCAGTACTAGTGGAGTGATTTCCTCCTGAAGACAATATGCAATTTCACTTTGGTTGGAAGCAACTATTTTCCTCATTGTCAGGGAGGGATCAACACCTGTCCATTTAATTGTAACCCCATTTGTCCCGACCGGTTTTATATGATTAGCTAAGTTAAAAACATCCATCTTTTTACCCCAGAAAAAAAAGGTAATTTTAGAAGGTTATGGTCACTAAGCAGTGAGGGTACCACAGTAAGGTTGCCACACAAGTGGCTTACAGAGGCAGAAACCAATACATGATCAATTATAGAATTAGAGTTTCTGCCTATAAAAGTTGGATTAGAGGTCTCATTTGCGCCACTAGCTCCTCTAAGGAGATGAAAATCATATTTGGCCATCATCTGATTGAGTGCTTCCCCATAATCATTGTGGAAAAAATGATCAGATTCCTCGTTTATATTTGTGAGGCCACATGGCTTTGTATTAGGAGCTCCACATGCCTGCAAATTAAAATCTCCTGCCCAAATTAAAACATACTCAGTATTGACTATAGATAAAAACGTTTCCAGACCCTGATCAATTGCTGTTACCACACTATCTCGTGAGCTGTCAAAGACATTATTGTAAAAATTTACAATTATCAAATCTTTCACCCCCTTTTTACTTAGCCATAGGAATTGTGCATATGGGCCCACATTTACAACCTTCCTAACATTTACCGAGATTTTATTGGAAATGAGGATTTGCAGGCCCCCCTTTGCTCGGCCACATTGTGATCTTATAGCTGCTAAAAAATGGGATGAATATCCATCCACATGGACCAGGCTAATACACCAGGTCTCTTGAAAGCATATGATATCATAGCTAAGGATGAAATTAGCCCAGTCAGATGTTAAGACTTTACCGGAAAGCCCGTTCACATTCCAGGTAGCAAACACAAAACCTTCATTATAGGAAAGCTCTACCTGGTGGCTTCCTGTCAGATTCGCAGAATCCCTGCTTATATCACCATTAATAGGCCTACCATAATTTGCTGCTACTAAGGGTAAGTGCAAGGTGTTTACAGTTATAGGCTGTGGTCCCATAATACTATTACCAGGTGTGATGGTATTACCAACCGCATCACTGGCTGGCTGTACACCAGTCAATGGCCCTCGGCCGCTATAAATATGACCATCGGGAGGGACAATCCTAATACTATGGACATCATGAGTGTGATCCCTTGCTACAGATGTCATAGATTTTAAACCAAAACTAAAAGAGTTGGTTGAGATTGGCCCTCTTTGCGCTATAGAGCTAGGCAGAGGAGCAAGTCAATCTATGTCGTCCAGGGATGGAAGAATGTCAAATCTATTATATAAGGGCAACCTGAATCGTTCATGTGTATTAAGAATAGTGGGTCTCTGTTTTAAAGGGGGGTTAGTATGGTTCGTTGGGGGGTAGAAAAAGCCAAGGGGCAATACTAATTGCAAGATCATTACCGAGTCTGCATAAGATCTCATGTACCAATCTCGGTGATCTAAATGGAAGTACAATGCAATCGCGGGGAAGTTTTTTATCCCTTCTTCCCACCCAACCTACTCGTCTCGCCATTTTGAACTCATCAAACAGGGCCTCTGTGAGCCCGGTTTTTGTCCTCAGCCAACAGAGAGCCTTGTTTCTCAATCCCTCCCATGTTTCATTAGCCATGTGGGTGAGCTGCAGAACATTTGCTAGTATGATGGTATATGGGGTAGCTTCCGGGGGCAAATTCAATCTGGCCTCCTCCCTAACCAGGTGGGAATGGGCGGGGGCTGGATATCTATTGGCTTATTATAACCCAGGGCACCAATGTGAGAAGCACTGCTGAGGCCCTTTTGACCTTCAGAGGCTTAATCTGAAGTATGCAGGGGTTCGGTCTGCAAAAGGGGAGCTACCTTCCCATCGTCCCGCACAAGATTTAAAGAATTGGATAAAGGATTGATAGAAGAAGTCCCCCGCCCTGTCCTTAAAAGGTCCTCAATGGCAGTAACCCTAGTCAACAATTTGTCCGGGGAAGCAAAGGCGATATTATTAGATACGTTAGGTGCAACTGGTACAGCTAAGCCTGCACCCTCCCCTGTAATATCAGTAAGCTGTGACCCCTCTAATTTACCAATCAGGGTGGTCAATACAATATCCATGTGATCTAGACGTCCTTGTAACAAAGCGAGGATGTTATCTAATAGTTCTTTAAAGCGCGTAAAAGCGGTGTCGGAAACAGTCTCCCCAGTAGTACTTAGAACAACATCCCCAAGGGTACAGTGTAAAGAAGCGGGAGAGGTGACTTCAGTCTGCGTGCTGATGGAACAGGTATGAATCGTTAAGCTATTGGCACGCCGGGACCGTTTCTGTTGTTTGGGTTTTTGGATGCCCGCTCCCCTCTTTCGCTTCACTAGTGACTCCTTCATTTTATCCTCATCATGTGGTTTAGAAGTCCGAGTTCTTGTAACTCTGCCAAGACCTTGTGGGGTAACTGCAGGGATTACTTCCAAAACAGGTACGTTAGAGGATTGTGTCTGGCCTTGGGTAATAGGAGACGTTTGAACATGAGGAGCTTCACCCAAGTTAATATGACCCAGGGAAAGGGGCCTCTGCAAAGATATGGAATCAAGTGAGAGACGCCTCTCAGTCAATGCGATTTCATGGCTAAGCATTGATTCTGCCCTAACAATGAAGGCGTCCAAGGTCCCCGCAACTCCCTTGCGCTTGCTCATTATTAAAATCCGATATTAAGGACACCACGAGCACAGATAATGATGCACAAACAGTGTAGGAATGCCACAGTACCTGGAAATAGTTAGTAGTTAGTAATTAAGTAAGATGCTAGTACCCCAACGGTCCGTTCTTAGAGGGGTGGCCCAGCCCAGCCTCTTCCGGGCGCAGACGGGCCCGCCCTTGGCCCAGGCTTCGAGCTGCGGGAGCCCGCGCTCGGTTTTAAAGCGCCTCTGGGCGCTAAACGATGACCCAAGCGGCTCCGGCCGCAAAGACAGCCGGAATCTGTGGTGCCCCCAAACACATGGGCTGCAGAAGGCGAAGGCGAGAAACGCGTTCCGTTCTAGAGCCGTACTCAGATGGTTCTGTTTCTTAGCATGAAAGGGGCAACTTCTTAAGGTTAGTTAATTTATTACAAAGCCAAAAATAACTGAACATAGAGACACCTCAACACGAGTGTATAGAAATACAGAGGAAAAAGCATGAAGCCAAATCTTTGCATCCACTTTAGACAGTGCAGCATAAGCAGCACAATTAATTCAAGTAGTAGAATATAGAAAATCAGGAAGCATTAGACCAAATTTCCATGCATCGAGGTTGGTCAGTGAAAAGCGTTAAATCTATCCCTACTCTAACACTAAGGTGACCTCCCTAAAGCATTTTAAGAAGGAAGGATAAAAGGTGTCAGCACGTGGAGTCTCCCTAAAAAGTTTCTCCATGATCAAGGGGTCAAGTAGCATAGCTACCAAAGACAGCTTGTTCTAGAATGCTCTCTCTCTGAAGACAAGAAAGACGTGGCGCCCTAGCCCTACTTCCAACAACCAGTTATTCATAGGTAGCAATCCCATGGTGCACTTCGGATCACGCCATCCACCCTGGGTACGGTCTTGAAGGTATTTTTCCACGATGTCGACAGTGTACCTTCCTTGCTACAATTTGTCCTTGGTTCCCAGGCCTTCTCCTGTGTTAAGCACGACGACCTTCCTTTATCGACTCAAGCCACACGATTGTAACTTCTTCTCTCCTTGCCTGACTAGTAAAACAAAGACATTATTCTATCTAAGAGAGCGCTTCTTCACCTGCAACACAAAATGTGAGAAAGAACAGATCCACAGCACACATGAAATTCAAACTGTTAATTCTAAAGCAAGAGTTTTCAGGGCCTTGCATTTCAGGCCTACGAATTTCAGCTAACATAAGAGAAACATAATATAAGCTCCACAAATTCAAATAACACTAGTGCAGATTTCAATGAGTACATTTACCTACGTATGAAATGACAATTAATAAACACATTTAATATACGAATAAGTGTCAGTTGCACAACGCAAGTTCTTCATGTTAATGTTTCCTGCTAGTTATATTCATTTTCTACGTCGATTCTTCATGGTACTTGTCAATGGCCTAAAATACACCACATCTTCATGTTAATACATTTCAAATTTTAACACTTTACGTTAATACAACAAGTGATTATTTGCGGGTGCTCTCTACCCATGATTATGATGCACCCCTACAATTAGAATGAAATTTCTGCTTAGGGCGACTATAAAGGAGATGTAAAGGGTGCCATAAGGTTGCTGTTCAGCCGGAGTTTCCAGACTCTGGTGTCTGGAACAGGAAGAACGTTATGCACACCAAGCAAAACTACAAGTTGACTTTAAAATGAAGTCGGGCACCTGGACACGCACGTGTCAAAGGTTAAGATGCATATATCACAGCTACAGCCAAATCAAAAACATATAAACATTTGTTTCACTAAATCTAAGTGTAAAGTAAGCTGTGCCCACATATAAGTAATGGTTAAGCATGTAGGCATTTTGTGCGGGGCAACAAATTTGTAATCAAAACTGACCACAAGCCCTTATTGCATATTTTGGCCCCGGATAGGGGTTTAAATTCTACTGACAGTAGTGCTAGACTATGCTCAAACCTACAAATATTTTGTTTTAACATTGCATATATCTCTGGTAAGGTTATCCAACCTGCAAATTGCCTATCAGGTTTGCCTTGTCCAGGCACTGAAGGTGATGAACAGAATGATGATGAGGTTGATGTGGTGGCATGTGTGAGCATTACAGTATTGGGCAATAATTGATGAGCTGTGGAATTCTGAAGATTCCAAAGATGAAGATCTTCAACCAGTGAAGGAATACACATGTAAATGGTGGTCATCCTGCAAGGGTCCTAAGGGTACCTTACATTCCTTTGTCCACGTTTCTCCTAAAATAGTGTAGTGAATGGTTTTGTCTTCAAAAATGGCAAGTGAATTCCCTCAGTAGGTATTCATGAATTAATTGTTCAGACTAGTCACGAAGGTCGCATGAGCTTGTCTGTCCTAATTAATTTAAGAACACAATTGTGATTGTGGTGGCTTTGAATGGGTGCCAAAGCGATTCATTTTGTGAGGAAATGTCAAGAGTGTGCAGGTTGTGACAAGAATTTGAGAAATGCACCATTCCACTGCACCCTGAACAGTGGCTGGAGTTTGTCTAGCAAAAATTAGGCTTTGATGTTCCTGGTTCTTCAAGAAAATGGCACCCCATTTATATATACTAATGTTCATGTAGACTACTTTTCTGAATAGCCTGAAGTCAAGTTTGTTAAAAGGGCCACCATGTCTGAGGTGTTGAAGTTTCTCAGAAAACGTTATACTAAGGAAGGATTCCCTAAAACAATAGTCACTGATAAGGGTGTACAACTTACTTCCATTGAAATGTGTGAGTTCCTTCATTTGCATGGGGTTAAGCATATCAGAACTGTGCTATATGATCCTCAGTACAATGGCCTTGCTGAGCATTTCAACCACCAACTTAAGGATAATGTACACCTTTCTTTAAAAATAAAAAACATGAATGTTGACATACTGTATTTTCCCCCACACTGTGAATGCTGTAGGCCCATTTCAATTACTCAGCGGGAGACTTGCTGCCTCAGAAGCTTGTCCCTTACTGCTCAAAAGCAAGTTTCATTCTGAGAAGGGGAATTAGATGGCTGTGGTCCTCAACAAAGTAAGATTAAAGCTTGAGGAATGTCTAACCAAATCCAGTCAACATTATGATGCATTATGTAGAGCTAACTGTTCGGTGTTCGAAATAGACTTCCCATTAGAGTAGAACAGGCCAAAGTTTTCTAGGACCTTAAATTTTGTTAAAATTAAAAAAGGAAGAGCCATCACTCATGATGGTAAATTCTGGAGTTTCAGGAGGGTTGTTAAGTTTGCATGTGCAATGTTTACCTATGGAAATGAAGGAGACTCCTTTTCTGAACCAGAGCACAATTACTTTGAAAGTCCAGTGGGCATCACTGATAATGAGAGGATAGAGTGAAATAGCAGTGAAAGGTGGAACTTTCCTACCACAGATCTTCAAGATCCACCTGGTATTACCGATGATCTATTGAATGAAGGTTATATTGCAGACCGTGTGAAGTGTTCCATGAGGATACGAGCTTCATCCTGGAGTTTCCCTCAAGAGTAATCTCTATTTTCAGTTCTTTCATCCTCTCTTCATCAAGTTGCTATTTACGCTGGGTTTTTTGGGGGGGAGGTCGTTAGCCCACTTTCTTTTCTTTTCCCACCCCGTTCCCTGCCTGTTAGACCTGTAAGCCTTAGAGTGGTCTTCCCCTAAACATTTTGCTTTCCTCCTTCATTTTTGCTGATCTCGTTGTTACTGGCCTCAGGACTCAGCACACTTTACCACTACTAACCACTGCTGAAGTGCACATGCTCACTTCTTAAAACAAGGTAACATTAGCTAATTTCCAATTGGCATATTTAATTTACTTATAAGTCCCTACTAAAGTGGTTCTACATGTACCCTGGACCTGTAAATTAAATGCTACAAGTGAGCCTGCAGCACTTCTTGTGCCACCCACTTAAGTAGCCCTTTAAACTAGCCTGTCATTGCATCCTGTGTGTGCCGTTTTTAAACTGCCAGTTCGACCTGGCAAAATAAACCTTTAGACAGTCCCAAACCTTCCTTTTAAATACATGTAAGTCAAAGCTAGGGTAGACCGAGGACAGCCCAGAGGGCAGGGTGCAGTGTATTTAAAAAGTTGGACATGTACTTTAAAGTTTTACATATCCTGGTATTAAAAAACTCCTAAACTCGTTTTTCACTACTACAAGGCCTACCTTTTCCTTAGGATACATTGAAGTTGCCTTATTACATTTAATAAGCTGTCATTTCCAAATGGGAGAAGGTAACCAGTTCATGTTTGGTATCTTTGGAATTGCGATGAAAAATCCTCTTCCATGGTAAAGTCAGATTTTAAGTTTAAATGTATTTATTAGCATTTTCAAAGATGCAAAAACAATACAGAGACATGAGTAGCGCATTGCAATAGAGTGTACAATCCACATGTAGTCCTTTAGCCAAAGAAAGCATATCAACAGCACAGTAGATGTTATGAATGAAACCGTTGCCCAGCTTAAAGTGGATGTCAGTAAGAAACGCTCTGCCTCTGCATCAAACCAAAAACATAAACCCCCCCCATCCGGCAGTCTCTGTATCACCAAGAACAAGTCCACGATCCGCATTGGTAACATCATGTGCTAGGCATTGGGAGAAACAGTTTGTTCGTTCCATAGATCCGATAGGTGCAACACTCTTAGATATTTGGGCTGGGTTCTTTCATTGAACTCAGACGAGATCAATGTTAGGAAAGGGCTCCATACTTTCTGGAAGGAGTCAGTGGTGTTGTGTAGGGTAGCTGAACTTCGTTCCATCCCCAGAATATACCAGAGCCTGTGCAGCCAACCTACGTGTGTGGGGAGTGTGGGGGAACACCAATGTGACAGTATATTTTGCAACGCTGCCCCCAGTGCTAGCCCCATCTGGCGGCCTCTCATACTTTTAAGTGGGAATGTAATTGGATTGGGGAGGCCTAAGATGACATAAACCGGAAGCCTCGGGATCTGTGTGTCAAATAGCTTGTCTATTGCATCCAGAATTTGAGGCCAGTAGTTGGACAGCAGCGGGCAATCCCACAGTATGTGCAACAATGTGCCCTCGTTGTCGCATCCTCGCCAACAAGTGGGACTCCTTTGTGAGTTACCTCGGTGTAGGCGTACTGGCGTGAGATACCAGTAGGTGGCTATTTTCGTAGTGGTTTCTATGCTGGCTACATTACGTGCTGTGTGCTTCGCCCTGTAGTAGATCCTTCCCAGTCATTCTGTGTAAGTTCCCCACCCAACTCTCTCCCCCACCTCCTTTGACTCGGTGTGGCCTGTGATTGTGGGCTGTGTCTGATCATGTTGTATATGTCTGTTATCAGTCCTTTATCCGAGGTTTTGGTTATGAGCCATTTTTCATATTTGGTCAACCGGCACGACCCCTGTTCTCTGACCCCCCCCTTGGAGTACCCAATGCCAGAGTTGCAGGTATCTCAATCTCTCGGATTCGGGAATCCCATAGTCAAGTTTCATTTGAGAGAAGGGAATTATGCCTGATAGGTCAAATAAATGGGCCACTGAGCGACAAGGAGTGTCTCGCCATGCTGGAAAAGCTTTATCGGACATCCCGGGAGAGAATTCGTTGGTGCCAAATAAGGGGATCAAGGGGGACGGGAAGGTGGTTAAATTCTTTGCTGTCGCCACCCCATCCCAGACCGACATCACGGATTTAGTAATTGGTGACCCCAGCAAACCCCCTGGACGTTGGGCCTTCTTTAAGAAGGGGACCTTTCAGAGAGGAATCCCAGCAAGTGCTCTATCCTGAAAGAGCCATCTTTTTTCCGATTCTGGCCTTGCCCATTCCACTAAGTACCTCAATTGTGCCTCTTTATAGTAGCTAAGGAGGTCCGGGATTCCCAGCCCACCGGCTTCGGGCCGCATATATCCCAGAGCCTTACTCATCCTTGGTCTCGCTCCTGCCCAGACAAATTGGTTAATGTCCCGTTGAAGCGAGGCAATCACTCCTGGGGGGGGGGGGGGCAACGCCGGCAAGGTCTGGAACAGGTAGAGTGCCTTTGGTAAAAGGGACATTTTTACCGCCGCTATTCTCCCTAGTAGCGAGAGGTGGTGTTTACTCCAGGCGCCCAGATTTTTTTCGCTTGCTGTGTCAGCCTGGCATAATTCAGCTGGGTTGTTTGGCGCACTGAAGCTGCCAAGTCCAGGCCCAGGTAGGGAATGGAATCCACCATTCGAATTCCGGACAGCCATCTCTCCCCGATGCCTGGAGCCGGGGGTGCTGGATTCAGATTCAGTATCAGTGATTTCCCAACGTTAACCCGATAACCTGAAACCCGGCCAAATGCGTCCAGTTCTTCTAAGAAGGCGGGGAGGGAATCTTTTGG
This sequence comes from Calotriton arnoldi, assembly GCA_963921515.1. Classification (NCBI taxonomy): domain Eukaryota; kingdom Metazoa; phylum Chordata; class Amphibia; order Caudata; family Salamandridae; genus Calotriton; species Calotriton arnoldi. The sequence goes on from CAWUFW010001537.1 coordinate 1,225,224, forward strand.
ATCTGTCAACGGCGCGATTACATCGTCTGCGTAGAGGCTAATAGGATGTGTTTCACACCCGAACGGAATCCCCTTTATGTTGGGGTTGTCCCTGACCCTCTGTGCCAGAGGCTCAATATAGAGAGCGAATAGCAAAGGGGACAACGGACAGCCCTGTCTGGTGCCCCTTTGAATGGCGAAGGGGCGCGAGGAGATGCTGTTTACTCTTATGGACGCCGTCGGACAGTTGTAGCAACAGCTCACCCACTCCCTGAATTTCTCGCCTAGACCGACTTTGGACATTGTATGACTAAGGAAACCCCAGTCCACTCGGTCGAACGCTTTTTCGGCGTCAACCGTCAATAGGAGAGCGTCCATGTGTGTTTGGTAGGCCTTGTCTATTAGGTGGAGTACCCTCTTTGTATTGTCCGCGCATTGACGGGATTGAATAAATCCTGCTTGGTCGGGCTCTATCAGGTTTAACATACAGGGACCTAGGCGAGTAGCGAGGATTCCGGTAAAGAGTTTAAAATCGACGTTGAGTAAAGATATGGGTCGATATGAACCACAATGTTGTCTATCTTTACCTGGCTTGGGCAGCACCACTATTGCCGCCACTAACATCATTGCGGGAATCAGATTAGCGCTCCCAAAGGAATTGAACAATCTCGTCAAAACCGGGGCTAAAATGTGGCAGAATTTCTTATAAAAAAGAGCGGAAAACCCGTCTGGGCCGGGGGACTTGAGCATCTGGAGACGCGAAATCGCGGTAACCACTTCTTCGACTCGAATGGGAGCATCCAGTGCTGTTGCCTGGTCGGGGGTTAGTGTAGACATGGCAACGGATTGAAGGTAATCTATGGTGGCGGGTTCTGATGTGGTGTCAGCTGTGTATAATTTTTCATAGAATTACCTAAAAGTGCGGGCTATCTCTTGGTCATCCGTGATCTCCCTCTGCCCATTCCCCTGTAGTGAGGAGACCTTTGCACGCTGTCTTTGGGCCCTCAACCTATTGGCCAAGAGGCGACCTGTACGGTCCCCCCCGATGTAATAAGTATGCTTCAACCTAACCGCCGCATATTCGGCCCTGTCCAAGTCTATTCCGGTTAGCTGTGCCCTAGCTGCTTTTAGTTGCTTCCAGACCCTGGGCGCCCCTGTCCTGCTATGTACTCTTTCCAGTTCATGTACCTGGGCCGCTAGGCTAGCTCTCAACTCCTTGCGTTCCCTATTGTCGGCCGCTGACAGTGCTATGAGCTCCCCCCGCACCACCGTCTTCATTGCTTCCCACAGTGTCGCTATTGATATGTCAGGTGTAGTGTTGATGGCAAAGTATTCCTGAATACTTTTAGTGAGCTGCTGTACCACTGTTTTCTTGTGTAGCATATTCTCTTTAAGTCTCCAGCAGCCAGCTTGGCTGGGGCATGACGGCAACGATATGTGAGCGGTCAGGGCATATTGGTCTGAATATTCACTGCCGTGACTGCCCTGGTAATCTCCCTCGTCCCCAAGAAATAATCGATGCGGGCATAAGACCTGTGCGCGTGCGAGAAGAAGGTGTATTGGGTCGAGGTCGGTTGTGCCTCCCTCCAGATGTCTACGAAACCCAGCTCCTGCAGCCATTTCTTCCCTTCCCCGGATATTTCTCCTTTGTGCCAAGAAGAGGCCTGCGATCTGTCTCTGCCCGCGTCCATTACCATATTCAGGTCCACCCCCCTATTAAAGTCATGCGATTTTGAGGAGCCATGACGTCTGCCAGAGCTGTTTTAAGAAAGCGCTCCTGTCCGGAGTTGGGAGCGTATAGGGAGCCTATTACTATGGGTTGGGAGCCAAATTGTATGGTGTATGCCAGCAGTCTCCCCTTTAGTTCAGCCACCTTCTCCTTTACCACCCCCCTGCAGCGTCGGGATATGAGCAGGGCTACTCCCGCCTTTTTCTCCCCTGTGGAGGAAAAATATTGCTGTGGGAAGGCTTTTGATCTTATGCGATGGCAATCCTTAGTGAGGAGGTGTGTCTCCTGCAAGAAACAGATATCAGCCTCTGTGTTTTCTAGGTAAGAAAGGATTTCCCGCCGCTTGACTGGATTATTGAGCCCCTTTACGTTGACCGTAAGTATTTGCACCTCTTCCGTGGCCATGACAGATGGTTGTGAGGTGGTTTATTATGGTCCCTAAGGTGGATCACTCTCCCTGTCAGGCCTGGGTTCCCCCTCCGCAGATCGTATTGATATGTATCAGTGTAAAAATGCGAGTGCAATTGTTCCAAAAACATCAGGGACCCAATGGATAGAAACTTTGTGGATACCGGACCCCCCTCCCTCCCCACCCTAACCCCAACAAACAGAACAATAGTTACCCCGAAAAATTGTCCAGGAGCCGCGGTGTACCTCCGCGTCTCCCTGGTGAAACAGTTTGTAGGGTGCATCTTGTGGCCATCAATGTTCCCCCGTCCCCAGCCACCCGCTGCCCCCCGGCAAGCTTTGGACCACTTATCTGACCCAGCAAGCAGCTCAATCTTCAGCTCAGGGTGTGAGTTCGGCAGTCAACGAGGCCAGCACTGCTTGGCGTTCATGTGCTATGGTCTCAGAGTCCGGCTTGGGGGAGGCCTTCGGGCTCCGTCGTCGTCCAACTCGTTGCCATCTCTCTCGTTGATCTCTCTTGTCTCCATCGTCGGTCTCGTCTGCTTGAGGGACGTCGATGCCCAGAACCTTACAGGCTTCCTGAAGTGACTTGATTTGCCGCAGCCTGCCGTCCCACTTGAAGATGATGCGAAATGGGTGCCCCCACGAGTAGGGGATGCCTTGGCAACGGAGGTGTGTTGTGACTGGTCGGAAGTCTCTACGCTTTTGCAATGTGATCGCCGCTAGGTCTTGATATAAGGCAATGTCATGTCCTCCATAGGTTAGTGGTTGCGCTTCTCTGGCTTTCCTCAGAATGAGTTCCTTGAGTGGAAAGTCTGGGAGGTAGGCCAATATGTCGGGAGGAGGTGCCGGCGCCTTTCTTTGCAAGCCTACCCTGTGGGCCCTATCAATTTTTATTGGAAAGTCCTGCGATTCCTGCAAGATGTGGAGGAATAGGCCCTGGAGGTATGTGGTGATATCCGTGCCTTCTTCTTTGGAGGGAACGCCTTTCACGCGGATATTATTTCTACGGGAGCGATTTTCCAAATCGTCTGCATGGGCTTGAATGTCTATTTGTTGGGCTTGAAGGCGGATCACCTCTTGCTTCAAGTGCTCCACTTCTTCCTCCCTCGAGTCTTCCTGGTCTTCCATTGTGGCCACCCTCTCTCCAATTGCGTCCATATCTAGTCTCACTTCCTTAATCTCGTTGGAGAAATCTTTCCGGAGAGCTTGTAAATCTTCCCGTAGGGTTGAAAATAATTGGGCCAGGAATGCTCGTGTGACCGGTTCCTCCATGGATTCCGGCTCGCACCCTCCTGGCGCAGGTGGGGATGCACGGTCGTCTCCTCCGCTCGCCTCCGTTATCTTGGTGAACATGTCTTTCACGTTCCTGTCTTTCCTGGCACGCGTTAAGGACATATCCGATCTGCGGCCTGGCATGAGAAGCAGCGGCGTGAGGGTGTGTCCTAGGGTCGGAACTGGGAATTTGAGCGATACGGGCGTTGGTGGTTGCTCCGTAGGAGGCAGTAATGCGTAAACTGGGGGCCTTGTGATCAAGACTCTTGTGACCGCAGCAGCCCCTCTTTAATTCACTTCTGCTTCATTCCTTCTGTCCTCTCCTGGGCGGCTGCCTGTGGGTGTGATTCACCCCGTAGATACCGCCGCACAGTAGGTGGGCCACTCCAGTCGCCGCTCCACGTATGCAGCGCCACAAAGTCACGCACTATTTGATCTGGGCCTCGACAGCATCGTCTTTTGGCACACCTGACTCCGAAACACCCAGTCCCTCCGCCAATTGCGGCTCGTTCAGACCTCCTCAAATCCTAGACGCGCCAGAGAGCTGCCGGTTCGCCGACCTATATGGGTGCTGTCCGGCGCGTGTCTCTGGTCCCGGGGCACAGCCCGACACTGTGCAGGGCTGAGGGTACCGGTCCTCGATGCCCCCCCAGGCGGCCGCCTCGCTGCCGAGTTCGCTGCCGCAAGCACCGCAGAGGGGAGTGTGCTAGTTCTGGGCAGGGGGCTCGCCAATTCCACCAAACGCTGACCTGGCCGTCAGCGTGTTCTCCGCGTCTTCGCCTACCACCAGGTCCCCTACCCTCTGTAGGCCTTAGTGCGTGGCAAGCAGATCTTTGCCCGGCGAAGCAGTAGATCGTGTCCTGTAAGGGCCTGGCGGGGCTCACTCTTGCTCTTCGTCCCCCAGAAAGTTCAATATTATAGGGCAGCCTGATGCCCCTTCCGCATCCCTCACTCCCGGCTCCCAGGGGCGCCGCCTCTGTGACTGGGCCCCGCCGATCCGAGTGGGGCCGCAGGCCCGGAGCGGTATCCCGCTACGTGGCTGTCCCTTCTAACAGGGGAGGGGAAGCTCCTCTGGGTCGCTCACCTTCAGGGTCCGGAGACCTGATGGCCGCTGACGGCGAGGTTCGCAGGCGCGCGGACCCGGGCTCGGACGCCCGGCCTAATCCAACTCCGCTCGGGCCCCCGTACTCCACCGCTCCACTTTCTCGGCGCCCGCTGTCGCCCTCGGTTGCCTGGGGGGGAGGCGCCTCACCCCCTCTATGGGCCAAGAGGGCCCGCTGTGGGAAGCGCTCCTGGGGCTCCGGGTCTCTCCGGCGCGGAGGCCTCCGATGCCTTGCCTCGCTGCGCCATTCCGCTATTCCGCCCAGGCCACCATCATAACTCGCCGGGGCCAAGCCACTGGGCAACGCTGCTGGTGACGTTCCCTCGGTCAAATCTCGCTGCAAAGCACACCCTGAGGTTCGCGCTCGTCCACTGAGCACAACTGAGGGTCCGGCGCGCTGTAACAATGCCGGGAAGACAGCAGGCGGCCAACGGGAACGGGGAGACAAGCGAGTCGCGTCTTACCCGCTCGCCATCTTGGCCACGCCCCCCTAAAGTCAGATTTTAAACTACAATTTTGAAAATGCCACTTTTAGAAAGTTAGCACTTTCTGGCCTTAGCCATTTAGTGCCTGGGGCCTGTCTCTGGGTCACATGACTGTGTGTAACTGACAGTTGGGCTTTGTGTATTCCCATAGACAGCCACACACAATAGAGAGCTTAGTTGCGAAGCTTCTTTATATACCTTCTGCCGCATCACCTCAAACACTTTCCTTGCGTCCTTGGAATTATTCAACCTTTCCCAGGTCTGTCTTCTGGAGCCTCAGATCAGGGATAGCTAAAGAGAGCTAGATATTACTTGTTTGAATTGTGAGACTCCTCTCGGGTCCCTGGACTAACCTCAGCACCAACGTACTGGGGTTTTGTCATGCCCTCAAAGTTGTGCTGTAACAAATGTCTCTTGGGCCTCAACAGTATTGTAGCATATTGTGAATCTTTCTTTCTGATGGGTATGATGGAGCATTACCAGCTGCTGTAGGACATCACAACAAGACCAGTCTCATGACAATTCTTTTGGCTCTAGCAAGATAAAGGTATCATGCCACTGAAATGTTGAATGAGCCATGAGGACAGTTCAATGCCGTCTGTGATTCAAACAGGTTCTGGGTGCTCTTACTAAAGAATATGTATATCTAAGGACTTATCATAGGCAATGGCAATGACATTTTCCATCGTTCCTGAGTCCAGGAGGACTTTTATGGCTACTCTGCATTCTGCAGACAAGACTAAGATATTGAGTATGGCTAGATGATAGAATTATTGAGTTAAAATAATTGGCATTAACATAAGAGACCTAAATTGGGTTTGTGCTTGAGAGATGGGTCTCATTTACTGTCGGGCATTTGTGTATTCCTGATTCTCAGTGACATTGGTTCATGAGTACAGAGAACTTTTCACTATTATCATGAAAGCCCTCAGTTAGGACAAATGGTTGGGAGGTTGAGTGATCACTAACAGAGCCATAGTTGGGTTCCTACGGCAATTTAATACTGTGACTGGGATGAGGTTTGGATGTCGGGATTTGAGCTCGTTGCAAGAGGGGTTCTGGGCATCATATTTATATTAATATTTCTCTAATTCTTTGCAGGAACTCTTTGTCACTTTGGCCAGGGCAACTAGGCCTACACTTGTCTGCTGGAGGCTCATGTCCTTGTTTGTGTAAGGAGTGACACTGAAGAAGCGTACAGTGCTTAGAAAAGGCTCCCTCAAGCTCCACCCATGGAAGTCAGGTGACCCCTCCAGAACGCTATGGAATAGGCACACATCCATGTCACTGGAGGGGTCTGCACCGTAGGGAGCTGGCTCTTGGTTTGCATGCTTTTGCACCAAGTATGTAATGTGCATGTGGGCTTTTCACCCCACCACAATGGCACTCCAGCGTGCTATGTGTGTTTCCTCAGGCAGAAGTCACGACAGCGAGAGAGATGAGCGAGGCGGGTTGTGGGAGTTGAAGATGTGAGAGACACAAGAGAAGGGCGAAATGGGTAAGGCGAGAATGATGGGGTGTGGTAGTGCGAGGACGCTCACAACGAATAGACAGGGAAGTTTGAGGAGAGGATCATCATGACGGAGGGAAACATCATGGAATATGGAGAGGGAAGGTAAGAGACTAGCTAAGGTCAAGAGGAGGTGGAAGGAAAAGAGATTAACAGTGGGAGAGGAGGATGGATGACGTGAGGAGGCGAGGAGAAGAGTTAACAATGATGGTGGGGAGGAAGGGAAAAGGAGAGTCCGAGTTTAGTCTACCTTTGGTCTTTTTTTACTATTAATTATTTCGGGAGCGCTTCCCTCATTTTAGGAAAGAGGCTGCACTGACGCCATGCCTACTATTCAAAAAGGCTTCTTTTCACAGGCACCACTTTTTTTAATAAAAAAAAAGGTAAAATCCCCAACTTCTTTTTTACTTGGTGATTTATTGTTTCTCTAAATGGACAATAATATCTGTTCACATAAATACATAAATCTCTAGCTACAATGTCTCGTACCATGTCCAGGACCTCAGACTGGGTGGCTCTTGCTTAAGTGACATGGTGTATTTTCCAGTGATGATATCACAAGGGCAAAGTTCACAAAGTGTCATTTTTAGTGACGAGATCAATATGCTAATTAGACATTTTTAAACCTGAAAAAATATGTGATCAAACACATTTCACCTTGTCCGGGTCTTTTTGCATTTGAGATCTCTGCCTGTGCTCCTCCGATCTTTTCTATGCAAAGGTCTCCACACACGTACGCATATATTTTTCTAGTAAATGTGGAGGGACAGAAGGAAGTAGCAGAAAAGGAATACCTACTACAAAATGGCAAGGGCAGAGGGAAGGTCTAGGAGTAGTTTAGGAAGAGACAAAGACTCACCAACAAAAGTGCAAGCCCACTGCTATTTTAAAACTGCACTTTTAAAGTAACTGCCAAAATGAACCCAAAACAGTGGTAAATGTACTCCAGCTCAGCCACGGAGAATGTCCAGCACCACACATGGCCAACCACTGGTTCTGCAAGACATTCCTGTAGAAAATTATGTGGCCACAAAAAACCTATAGACATAAAATAAAGGACGTTTTATTTGTATCAGTAAGAAACAATCATTTAATACAAAAATTTGGGAACACTTGTGCAATGTTATTACAATTTTTTATGGAATATTTTTATTTTCTTTAAAGCTAATCCTGTTTATTAAAAGGCTTGCAATACTTGCTACAGACCTGGTAATAGAAGGGCTGATTGTTCCACCACCCATCTACTGGTGAAACACATTTCAATACCAACTAATCACATCCTGGCTGATCACATAAGAAAGGAAGTAACACACAACATTTTGAGCCTTCACTACGTCTCTCAACATTTTTGTTGTTTTGCCTCTCATTTTGAGGAACAATTATTTGAGAAGGAGAGTGAGGGTTTACAGACAAAGGCTTAACATCTCCAAGATGTCCAGGGAAACAGCAATTGCCAGGTTGCCAGGTACCTCTTTTCACCTGTGATCCTTGACATGGTTGCAGACTGGGAGAAGGAGTTTGATTGGGAAGAGCCTCATTCGAGGTTAGCCTCTCCAACTCTGATGCCCACTGGGGCTGTAATAACAAGTAGCACTGCATATACCAGAATGCCCAGAGGCCGGTGGGCGGGGCTTTGATTTTGAATAATGCTCATGCTGCCAGTGAACAAGGGCGTTCAACCCCGAAACGCGTTTGGCGAAAGGATTTTTATGGACTTTGATGAGCTGTGCTGCCTGTTTGCTGACCTTCGTAGGAGAGGCTAACCACGAATGAGGCTCTTCCCACAGGAGCAATTCTGGTGGTTTGATGTTAAGCGGCCTGCTCGGCCGCGGGAACTGCCCGCCGTAGATTGACAGATCTCAAGCCACGATCGCGTAGTTTATGTGACTCGTGGTTTATCCCTTGAAGGTGTGTGGAAAAGCGACGGACTTCTGACAGACATCATTGCCAGCCCAGTGGGGTTTTAATTTGCATCAAATCATTGGGCCAACTCTGATGCCCAATGGGGCTGTAATAACAAGTAGCACTGCATATACCAGAATGCCCAGAGGCCGGTGGGCGGGGCTTTGATTTTGAATAAAAGCGTGACTACTAATGACTCAGTGTTGTCTCATGCTGCCAGTGAACAAGGGCGTTCAAGCCAGAAACGCGTTTGGCGAAAGGATTTTTATGGACTTTGATGAGCTGTGCTGCCTGTTTGCTGACCTTCGTAGGAGAGGCTAACCACAAATGAGGCTCTTCCCACAGGAGCAATTCTGGTGGTTTGATGTTAAGCGGCCTGCTCGGCCGCGGGAACTGCCCGCCGTAGATTGACGGATCTCAAGCCACAATCGCGTGGTTTATGTGACTCGTGGTTTATCCCTTGAAGGTATGTGGAAAAGCGACGGACTTCTGACAGACATCATTGCTAAGCCCACTAGGGTTTTAATTTGCATCAAATCATTGGGCCAACTCTGATGCCCACTGGGGCTGTAATAACAAGTAGCACTGCATATACCAGAATGCCCAGAGGCCGGTGGGCGGGGCTTTGATTTTGAATAAAAGCGTGACTACTAATGACTCAGTGTTGTCTCATGCTGCCAGTGAACAAGGGTGTTCAAGCCCGAAACACGTTTGGCGAAAGGATTTTTATGGACTTTGATGAGCTGTGCTGCCTGTTTGCTGACCTTCGTAGGAGAGGCTAACCACGAATGAGGCTCTTCCCACAGGAGCAATTCTGGTGGTTTGATATATATATATACATATATATGTGTGTATATATATATATATATATATATATATATATATATATCACTGAAAAAAACAAAGATTACCGGGACGTTATAGTTTGGAAATAGAATTTAAAAAACCTTAGAGATTCGCTGAAAAACCAAAGGTTACAGTGACATTATAGTTAGGCTCAGATTTCACTCGTAAAAAAACAGTGAAATTCAGCAGTCATAGTTACCTGAGCTAACTATAACTTACGCCCCCGCAATGCACTGCTTATGACCTTACATATTACATAACTCATGACATGGTCAGTGACATCACTTATGACATCAATGATGACATCATCCACAGAACCACTCACATCCACTCACACATCCATACAACCACTCACTCACTCAACGATCCACACAACCACTCACTCACCCATACAAGCACTCCCACGTGTATTCACTCACCCATATAGACACTCACATAGACACTTGCTCTCCAATACAGCCACTCAAACAACCAATCAATTAACCAAACACCTACTCAAACATCCACTCAGTCACCCATACAGTCACTTACACACACAGTCATGCACCCATACAGCCACTCACTCACCCATACAGCTACCATATACCCACCCACTTACCAATACAGACACCCACACAGCCACTCACTCATCCATAGAGCCACTCACTCACACACACACCCACTCACTCACTCACCCATACAGCCACTCAGACACCCACTCACTAACTGATAAAGCCACTCACAAACCCACTCACTCTCCAATGCAGCCAGTCACACAGCCACTCTCACACCCATACAGTTACTCACTCACACACCTATTCACCCATACAGCCACTCACACACCCACTCACACACCTATAGCCACTGAGACATCCACTCACACACACTAACACAGCCACTCACATAATATATGTTAGAAATAGTATTACCCATTAGTAGTACACAAAGTAGGGTAATTTACCTTTTGTAGTACCTTAGTATATATGTTTAACACTCACACACATTTAGAAAACACTCACAATCATTGGATGATGTAATCAGTGATGTCATTTGAGATGTCATCAGTGATGTCATGAGTGAGGTCACTGACCGTGTCATGAGTGATGTAATATGTGAGGTCATAAGCAGTGCATTGAGGGGGCGTGAGTTATAGTTAGTTCAGATAATTATAACTGCTGAATTTCCCTAGTTTTGTATGAGTGAAATCTGAGCCTAACTATAACCTCCCTGTAACCTTTGTTTTTTTCAGCAAATCTCCAAGGTTTTTTAAATTCTATTTCCTAACTGTAACGTCCCTGCAACCTTTGGTTTCTTCAGTGAATTTCCAAGGTTTTTTTAACGTTAAGTAAGACGTCCAACGCAATGCACGGTGGGGAGGGTGGGGGGATTGAGTGCAGGGCCTGGCCTGGCATTGTGCTGCCCCCACCGAAGCTTGCTGCTCCTGCTCCCCTCCTCCTTGCCATCCATTGTCCAAGTTCATGGCCCTGCTCCTCATTACACCTACATGTGGCCGTTGTTCTGTCACTGCCCTTCTTGCCTGACCTAAACAGTTAGCTTGCTGCCCCCAATCAGCTGCTGCCTAGCCTCTGTTGTCCGAGTCCATGCACCAACCCCCTCCCAACTGCCAGGCATGGTCTCCCTCCTGCCGTGCATGTGCTGCCACTAACCCTCCTACTTGCCATGCATGGTCTTCTGTGCTGCCACAGCCCCTTCCGCCTGCCCTGGTTGGTCAGCTTGCTGCCCCTGACCCACCTACCTTCCCTCCATTGTCTGTGTGTATGCCATTATATTCTCACTGTTGCTCTCCATGGTGTGTTGTGCTTTCAGTACCCATCCCGCCTGCCCTCCATGGTCAGCTTGCTACTCCTGCCCTGCCCCCGTTCTCCTGTGCCCCCGTGCCCCCTGCCCTTAGTTTTCCATGTGCAGACCCTTATCCCCTCCCTCCTGCCCTGTCTGGTCTGTTGTTGTGCCCCTGCCCCCTCCCTTCTGCCCATCATGGTCTGTTATGCTGCAACTGTCCCTCCTGTCTGTCTTGTATGGTCAGCTTTCTGCTCTTGCCTCTTTCCCCTCTGTTGTCCGTGTGCAAGGCCCTATCCCCTTCTTTATGCTTTTCATGCTCCGTTGTGCTGCACTGCCGTCCCGCTTGCCGTGTGTGCTGTACTGTGCTGCTGCAACCCCTGAGGTCAGTTTGGTGCCCCTGCCCTCTGTTATCCAAGTCCATGTCCATGCCCTATTCCTCCTTCCATCCGTGATCTAATGTACCTTACTTGCCAACATTTTAAACTTGGTAACAGGGAGATTTTTAATTTTCCCCATTGGCTTACATTGAAAAAGAGGAGTGTTTAGGCAGGAGACAGATAAAATAAAGCCCTTTTGGGCTTAAAAACACCAGGAGTCTCCTGCCTGAATCAGGTCTGTTGGCATGTATGGTTGTACTGCCACTGCCTCTTCCTTCTGCCCTCAATGGTCTTTTATATTGCCACAGCCTCTCTTGCCTGTACTGCTTGGTTAGTTTGTTACCCCTGCTCCCCTTTCCCCATGCCCTCCATGGTCCCCTGTGCTGCAGCTGTCACTGCCCCTCCCTCCCGCCCAGCGTAGTCAACTTGTTGCCTCTGCACCCTCCTCCTTGAGAGGGTTTTATTCCCATAGAAATTATGGTTAATGCTCTAAACGACTAAAATAAGGACATATTTTTAGAGTTCTCAAATAGCGACAAATCACTTTTAAATAATTTGCTATCTTTATGTTTTTTTTAATCCAGTTGATCACTTGATTATATGTTACACTTAAGGGAGAGGATGTGGCGTTCAGCCAGAGCTGCAGACTTTGCTACTGGGGAACCAGGTTCGAGTTTCGGCGTCAGCTCAACATCCTGTGATTCTGGGAAAATCACTTAATATCCCCATGCCTAAAACCAAAATGAAGTTGTCCTTGTGTAATGTAACTAATGCTCATGTAAAGCACTCCAATACCTTCGGATCAAGTTTGCACTATATAAAACTGCAAAAAAACAAAAACAATTAAGTATTTTGTGCACTTCTGTCATTGGGCTATACTTGGGCTATATTTAGGTGAAATTTGTGCTATATGTGGGCTCTTTTTTCTCTGGTGGCTCTCTTGGGAGACTTGTTATGAAGCTCCCTAAGTTCCTCATTTACTGCAGTATTCTCAGCGGAAAATGCTTTCAGTTTTCCACTTCGATTCCATCAAGATGGCATTCATATGTGGCACATTTTTGGCATAAATTCAGAATGTTAGCACTCTTGTTGCTCATTAGAACACTGTCGTAAAGCTGCTGATCACCAGGGAGTTAACTGTCAGTCTGCAGCTGGTGTTCGAAAGTGCATGTTTCAGTCTGCATGTCAGAATGTTTTAATGAAATAGAAGAGGAAGATATTTGAGAACTCACTTAAAATGTGTCCAAATTTTTCTTTCTACAGAGCTAACCATAATTTATATGACAAACTCAACCCCTTCAGAGTGTTCCTTTCTAAATTAAATGTTTTAAGTTTTACCAGTTTGATTCAAACAACATGGCTTCAGGCGTGCCATACTTTTGTCATAAGTAAGACAGATAGCGCTCTAGTTGTTCTTTAGAACACTTTAGGAGGCTGCAGTAGAACACAAGGGAATCAACTGACAGGCTGCTCCTATTGAAAGTACATCAGTTACTGAGAATGTCAGACTTCATTCTCATATAGCTGAGGAAGATAGTGTGATTTTACAGAAAATATGATCTCATTTTAGCTTTTGGAGCACCTTCCATAACCTCTGTGGGAAAATTATGAGACAATAGTTTTCTGTCAAACATGATTCATGAAATCCCAGCAGAAGGATTTTTCACAGGGTAAAATCATCTTAGAACGCACCACAATTCCTAAAATTAATATGGTACCATCAACAAATTATTGATACTGTAACTAAAATCTGTTATCACTCTTTATACATTCTCCTTTTTGTGACCTTCAAAACCTGCCAGTCACTACAATGCATTTCAATGAGGTGCTATCATGTATATTGGTCCCAAGATGGCAGCCAACACTTCCTGGTTGAAGTACTGACAACCAATCAGATCCCACCATGAGATCTGTGCTTCGGCTCGGCCCACATATAAAAAATTGGCTTGCTTTTAATATCTCCAAAACTACTGAACGGATTTAGATGACATAACAAAAATGGCACTTTCTGGACCAAGAGCTAGCTTTCTGCCACATTTGGAGTTATTCCTTTCAGCGCTTCGGGCTCTAGTTGTGTCTAAAATCTCTATGGGAATGAACATAGGAAACACACTTTTTGCCCCCCCCCCCCTTTTTCTCGGCCCCTGCTTGACGGATCACACGAAAACTTCCCATGCACAGCTAGAATCTGTAAGACACTTTTTAGAAAAATTTCGTAAAGCTTCGTCAAACGGTGCCAAAGTTATGAGCACTTCAAAAATGCTTTTCCTATGGAAACTAGGTCCTTATTATATTATAACTACCTACTGGCAACTGCCAGTAGGCTTTATATTATATTATATATATATATATATCCCAAAACAAAAGTCCAATGAAGTACGCTCTCAGGATAAGAAGCAGGACACAAATGTAATTAATCCAAGTTTATTCCACAACGCGTTTCGGCTGTAAACAGCCTTGATCACGTGAAAAGAACACACAGACTACGGTAGCTGATAAAGTTTTCACGAGTACAAACACTAGAAATCAAAAGAGGACATGTCAGAGGACAGAAACTTGGCGGCCATGATGGAACAGTAAAATAATACAATGCCATCTCCTTTGCATATCACCAAATGAAGAATATAGCCGCATACAAAAAATTATTATACATTTATAATCAAAACAAAATATGCGCACATATTCATGCAAAGTCACAATTCAAATTAGAATACGCGTCTATACTCTGGCTCCAGCCCATGGTCACGCTGATGAAAACAACAAATTCGAAGGGGCTATGCCGCTTACCAATAATCCTCAATCTGCCTACATGATCGACATATTAATTTAATATAGTTTTTAGTCGAACCAAATGAGCTAAAGGGCAAGTGCCCTGGCATAATACAGTGGCTCTTAATAAATCACGTGATGTAATGACGAAGCCACTAAATTCAACATCCATAGGTGGCAAAACAAACTCGTGCATCTGATATTCATCAACTACCGTAACATCTCAAATTTACAAAAGTGAACAGTGACAAGGGAAGTATTCAGTGAAAAGGAGGAGAATGAAAAGGGTAGGTTGCCCGTGTAGGTCTGTACCAGTGAATGGGCCCCTTCCTTTCCGCCTGCAACAAAAACAAAAGAAAATTATATAGGTTAAAACCAAGTAACATAATGTTAAACAAACATTATCACATAACAAATATGAAGATCCATTAAAAACATACTTCTAATGCACACTTTGCAAGGAGGAAGCGGCAAAAAATGGCAAGAATCCTCTTGTCAACAAAGCCTATACGGAACAGAGTACACTCATACAACTCAGCAAATCAGACACAAGGGAGAATTCAGCAGCTTTCCCTAAGATGTATAGACAATTCCTCGTCCATATTCAACCCTCCAGGGGTTTTAGTGTGAAAATCAATAATATACCTAGATTCACATTGTCTGAGTGTAAGCACTCTGTCTCCTCCTCTAGGATTTTTAGGAATTTGTTCGAGAATTAGATAACTTAACTCTGCTATGTTAGAAAAATGTTTTTCATAAAAATGACGTGCCACAGGATATTTAGGATCATTATTAGTAAATTGCCCTCAGATGCTCGAGGACCCTTTTCTTTGCTGTACATGTGGTGCTCCCAATATACCATAGCTTACAACTGCACTCAATAGCATAGATGACAAAGCTAGTGCTACAGGTTAGAAATTGGGTGATTTTCTTGGTAACACCCCTATACTCTAATGTTCCCCTGAATTTACTATGTCTACACGCTTTGCAATGGCCACACGGAAAAACCCTATGAGGCCATGGCTAGCGGTAGTGGGGTAGTGGGTGATATCATTCTTAACCACCAAATCACGGATATTTCTATCCCGTCTGTATGTCACGTTAGGTCTGTCTGTCATGGTATTGCCTATGATCCCATCACTTTTCAAAATGTCCCAGTTTTTTGCTAAAATACGTTTGACTTCCTGAGAGTCAGAATTGTAGGTAAGAATCATACGTGTACTGTCCATCTCCTGTTCCCCTTCAACCACTGGTTTATCTCGCAGAGTATGAGATCTCTCTACCCCCGCCACCCTGGGTGGCAATGTGGTCATCCTTGATAGGGATGACTACATTAATGAGGCCTTAAGACAACTTGAAGACAACAGATTTTACATGCAGGTTACCCATGAAATATACAATCTTAGTATTATTGATATATGGGACAAGCTGGTTATTTGGAGGGACAAAGGTCTTCTGGAGTGGGAGGAGTTCTGTTATTTGAAGAATGACCATCCCAGACTACCTATATTGTATCTTCTGCCCAAACTCCACAAAGACAGCACTAGACCACCAGGGCGCCCTATTGTGTCATCTATAGGGAGTGTCACCGAACATATTTCTAAATATGTAGATAATTTTTGAGGAATTTTGTCACACAATTACCTAGCTACATAAGGGACACGAAGGATTTTCTGTGCAAAATGGAAAATCTGACATGGAATCCGGATTATTTTATCATTGTCCTTGATGTACATTCCCTTTATACCATAATTGATCATCAGCAGGGTCTGGAGGCCTGTGAACATTTTTTGAAGCATAGACCACTGAAGTATCGTGAGCATAGTCGTATGATCATTGAGATGACAGAATTTTGCCTTAAAAATAATATTTTTTCCTTCAATGGCGCCCTCTATAGGCAGACTACAGGCACGGCGATGGGTTCTTGTTTCGCTCCCAGTTTTGCTAATTTGTTCATGGGCTACTGGGAGGAGGAAATCTTTGCCAGCCTCACCCTCAAAGAGGACCTCCGGAAAGTCATCATGTGGTTACGTTACATTGATGACCTTTTCATCATCTGGAGGGGCTCTAGGGGTGAGGCTGAGGTTTTCATCAACAAACTGAATATTAACAAGTATAACATCTTCCTCGCTGGGAACATCGATGCCACTAAAGCAGAATATCTTGATGTTTGCCTTGAAATAAAAGAAGGGAAAGTATGTACTTCTCTGTTTCGGAAGGCAACGGCAGGTAACAGTATCCTACATGCCCTCAGCAGTCACCCTGAGGCACTAAAATGGAGTATACCATATGGAGAACTGCTGAGGGCGAAAAGGAATTGTAACAATGCTGTAGCCTATGCTGAGGAGAGCAAGATCATCATCAGCAGGTTCAGAACCAGGGGTTATCCAAACTGGGTCCTGAATAAAGCTAGGGAGAGGGTGGCGGGGGTAGAGAGATCTCATACTCTGCGAGATAAACCAGTGGTTGAAGGGGAACAGGAGATGGACAGTACACGTATGATTCTTACCTACAATTCTGACTCTCAGGAAGTCAAACGTATTTTAGCAAAAAACTGGGACATTTTGAAAAGTGATGGGATCATAGGCAATACCATGACAGACAGACCTAACGTGACATACAGACGGGATAGAAATATCCGTGATTTGGTGGTTAAGAATGATATCACCCACTACCCCACTACCGCTAGCCATGGCCTCATAGGGTTTTTCCCGTGTGGCCATTGCAAAGCGTGTAGACATAGTAAATTCAGGGAACATTAGAGTATAGGGGTGTTACCAAGAAAATCACCCAATTTCTAACCTGTAGCACTAGCTTTGTCATCTATGCTATTGAGTGCAGTTGTAAGCTATGGTATATTGGGAGCACCACATGTACAGCAAAGAAAAGGGTCCTCGAGCATCTGAGGGCAATTACTAATAATGATCCTAAATATCCTGTGGCACGTCATTTTTATGAAAAACATTTTTCTAACATAGCAGAGTTAAGTTATCTAATTCTCGAACAAATTCCTAAAAATCCTAGAGGAGAAGACAGAGTGCTTACACTCAGACAATGTGAATCTAGGTATATTATTGATTTTCACACTAAAACCCCTGGAGGGTTGAATATGGACGAGGAATTGTCTATACATCTTAGGGAAAGCTGCTGAATTCTCCCTTGTGTCTGATTTGCTGAGTTGTATGAGTGTACTCTGTTCCGTATAGGCTTTGTTGACAAGAGGATTCTTGCCATTTTTTGCCGCTTCCTCCTTGCAAAGTGTGCATTAGAAGTATGTTTTTAATGGATCTTCATATTTGTTATGTGATAATGTTTGTTTAACATTATGTTACTTGGTTTTAACCTATATAATTTTCTTTTGTTTTTGTTGCAGGCGGAAAGGAAGGGCCCATTCACTGGTACAGACCTACACGGGCAACCTACCCTTTCATTCTCCTCCTTTTTCACTGAATACTTCCCTTGTCACTGTTCACTTTTGTAAATTTGAGATGTTACGGTAGTTGATGAATATCAGATGCACGAGTTTGTTTTGCCACCTATGGATGTTGAATTTAGTGGCTTCGTCATTACATCACGTGATTTATTAAGAGCCACTGTATTATGCCAGGGCACTTGCCCTTTAGCTCATTTGGTTCGACTAAAAAACTATATTAAATTAATATGTCGATCATGTAGGCAGATTGAGGATTATTGGTAAGTGGCATAGCCCCTTCGAATTTGTTGTTTTCATCAGCGTGACCATGGGCTGGAGCCAGAGTATAGACGCGTATTCTAATTTGAATTGTGACTTTGCATGAATATGTGCGCATATTTTGTTTTGATTATAAATGTATAATAATTTTTTGTATGCGGCTATATTCTTCATTTGGTGATATGCAAAGGAGATGGCATTGTATTATTTTACTGTTCCATCATGGCCGCCAAGTTTCTGTCCTCTGACATGTCCTCTTTTGATTTCTAGTGTTTGTACTCGTGAAAACTTTATCAGCTACCGTAGTCTGTGTGTTCTTTTCACGTGATCAAGGCTGTTTACAGCCGAAACGCGTTGTGGAATAAACTTGGATTAATTACATTTGTGTCCTGCTTCTTATCCTGAGAGCGTACTTCATTGGACTTTTGTTTTGGGATATTATTGCCGGTACGCTCTGCCGGCGTGTACGCCACCTTCCTTGGGTCCCTGCACTCCAGAAGGAGCTTTGTGCGTTTTGGATATATATATATATATATATATATATATATATATATATATATATATATATATATATATATATATATATATATATATATCTTAAAACATGCTGCACATCATTCTCCCTACAACAAAGACCGCGGACCAAAAGACTTAGCGAAGGATTTATTTTATTCCAAAAGGTGGCACAACACTCAACGTGTTTCGGAGCCCACGCTCCTTGGGAGCGTGGGCTCCGAAACGCGTTGAGTGTTGTGCCACTTTTTGGAATAAACTAAATCCTTCACTAAGTCTTTTGGTCCGCTGTCTTTGCTGTTGGGAGAATGATGTGCAGCATGTTTTAAGGATTTGACGGGAACCGCCATCCCACTGCATGAACGCTGTCATTAAGAAGGCTCGGGAAAGGCGACTGTCTATTGTTGATATATATATATGTATATATATATCAATTAGCTTAATGATAAGGCTATATTGCGGGTTTGGGGTGGGAAGTGGTATAGGGTAGTATAGGTACTCTTAGGTTTTAGGGGTAGGTAGTGATAAAGGAAGGTAAGGGTAATTTTAAGGTTTACAGGTGGGTAGTGATAAAGAGCGGTAAGGGAAATTTTAGGAATTGGGGTGGGTAGTGGTAAAGGGTGGTAAGGGTAATTTTAGGGTGTGGGAAGTAGTAAACGGTGGTCAGGGTAGTTTTAGGATTTAGGGGTTGGTAGTGGTAAAGGCAGGTTACAAGTAAAATATGAAACAGGGGGTTTGGGGATTTCCCTCCAATAAAAATAATAAATTTAAGATTAAAATAAAATTATACACACACACACACACATATATATATATATATACTTACCTTAAATATACTTTCTTGCGTGGTAAAGGCCTCTATGTGGTAAAGGTATGTGCTGGTGAAGTCATACAAACTAATAAACAAGCATAAAGACAAGAAGCAGATGTGACCATTGAGCTGCTGTTTAATGCAGACTCCATCAGCAGAGACCTACAACATGTACTATTTTATATAGGGTTCTTAATAATTTATGGGGGATTTATTAAGGTAAATTAAAAAACAGTACATGGTCTCCCTTAGATGATGGGTCCAAAGCCAACTAAGAAAGATACATTTATTATTATTTTTCTTACAAAAAGCTACCACGATGAAAACAAAACAATAAGCATTTATACGATTACTGTATTAAATGCAGAAGGACAACACTCAGCATATTTGATTTCCAAACAATAAACAAAAGTAACGAAGGGTCTGATTATGAGTTTGGCGCACAGGGTTACTCAGTCACAAACGTGACAGATATCCCGTCCGCCAAATTACAATTCCATTATATCCTATGGAACTTGTAATATGGCGGGCGGGATATCAGTCACGTTTGTGACGGAGTATCCATCTGCCAAACTCGTAATCAGGCCTTAAGTTATCCAACTTTTGCTAAAGTGTTGTACGTAGAGGAAAGCACTTTCCAAGAGATTAAAGGAATGCTTGCTCACTGTACGTAAGCATACAACAGAAAGGCATCCCAATAGATAACAAAATAGAACTGTTAACTACTGCAAAGTATCAGTAGATTTCCCAAATAACTAAAAACAAGTGTGCTAAGGGGCTTTCTTTTGTGTTAGAGGTTAAGAACTTTAAAAGCAGACAGAAGTAAAAACAGAAAGCACTGTCTGTACAGGTCCTGGTCAAGCAGCAAATGGACCAAGGATGTTTGTTTGCATTCTATAAGGATAACACTATGCTCTCCTCACCGGCTAATAGACCTACAAATCTTTGCTGTTGTAAAAACAAAATGACAGCTTCCGGCATCCCAGTAGAAGGCATGGTGTGGCAGCTAGTCAAGCACGCCCTGTGAAAATCGACCGCTAAACAAAACATACACTTTCATGCATAAAAATGTGCCCCCAAAACCAAGGTAAAAACCAAAATAGCTTCTTGAAAAAGTCATCTCAGAGTGCACAAAACACCTTAGAGAAGCCATTCAGACAGCAGTGGGGAGTAGAAGCATGCAAGGACAGACAGCTTTAAAACATGCTTTCTCATGAAGTGCTTCACAAAAAAAAGAGTTCCCAAAAAGCGAGCTGTCGTGGAAGAATACATTCAGGGAGTGGTAAATATGATATGCTCCACAGGAGGGACTAACCCAAACTGGATAGCCTAAAAGAAATAAAATCCGCGAACAGCCAATGGTAAGCAATGGGTGAAATGCATTTCTAAGTCAGCTTTCAGCATGTCACAAATATGTCTTTGCAACCAGACAGCAGTGCTGCCTGGTAGGCTTCGACCTAAGAATGGATATTAGAGCTGGGTAAGGGTTCAGGGTGGTAAGGGTAAGAGAGGGTAGTGATAAAAAAGGGGATTACTTTTAGGGTTACCTCCTAAAAAACAGAAAATCAAAAAAAAAAAAAAAAAAGGAAGAAAAACTGGGTTTGGGGTTATTGATAGATAGATATATCGATCGATCATCCAGTGGCGGTTGCCACTGGGTAGTTATAGTTAAGTCTGTGTTTCCATAGGAAGCCTTTGTTTGTTTGCTTATAACTTTGGCACCGTTTGATGAATCTTCACAAAAAACTGTCAAAACAAAATCTCATCCACCTCAGCTCCTTCTTAGAAAGCTTCGGGGTGATCTGGCAAGCGGGGGCTGAGAAAGAGGAGGGGGTCCCAAAACAAATTTTCTCCATTCATTTTTCCATAGGAAAATTGATCAGCGATACCCCAAAAACTGACAAACTGAATTACACCAAATTTGGCAGATTTGCTAGATCTTGGTCCTGAAAGCATGATTTTTGTAATTTGGTGTAAATCTGTTCAGTGTTTTTTTTAGAATTTAAGCTTAAAAATGTATGTATATACATATATTACGCAGTGGAGGATACGCAGAACTGACAGATCTAGAGATAAGATCTGATTGGCTGCCATCACATCTAAAACGATGTGGCGGCAGCAATCTTAGGACTTGGAACTTGTCCAGGAAAAGATGTAAAAAAAGATATAACGGGGCAGGGAAGAAATACCCCACCACTTATTCCTGGGAGAGAGTTCCAGAGAGACCTCCTCCGGGGGCCAAAAACATATATTTTTTAAAAAGTTGCACAAATTCGGGCAATAATAAAAAAAATAGCGTGCTTAAAACTCCTGTGGTGGACCAGGCTCCTGGGGGTGGGGCAATTATATTTAAAAGGGTGGGGAGCATGCTGCCCTCCTCCCTGAGCCTTCTCCTGCGGCTGAATCAAATAATTAGATAAGGGCGGCATGCAGTGCTCCTCCCTGAGCCCCGTTTTGAAGCCTGGGGTCCCCATTCCCTGGGACAGGTAGTTATTTAAAGGGGAGGGGGTATGAGGGTACCTTCCCAAACCTCTTTATGCAGGCTGATTTTTTTAATAAGGGAGGGGGGAACGCGGCCCCTGCCCGAGCCATGATGAGGTCCGGGGTCCCACCCCTGGGGATGACTTTTTATTAAGGGAAGAGGACATGCGGGCCCCCTTCCCTGATTCGACATAAGATGCGGGGACCCCATCCCCCAGGGCTCAATATTTTTCTGTGTCCCAATGAGCCTGCCCTGGGACACTGTGGATCCCTGCTCAGGAGAGAACGGGCATACCTGCACACACTCTCCAATGCAAGGGACAGACCTTTGCTCCCTCCAGGCGGGAGCAGTAAAAAATGTATGGTGCTGGCAGGGGAGCCGAGGGTTCCCCTTGTGGCCCTCAAATGAAAGGTGCATTGTGAGTACCCCTGGTAGGGCATCGGGGTACCCACCTAAAATTAAAAAAATGCCCAGCTCCTGCCAGGGGAGCTTGCTGGTGTCATTGGGTCCTGGGGCTCCCCATGCAACCTCCAACAAAAATGGACCTGTGGGTGCCCCGAGTGGCTAAGGATAAGGTGGCCAGGTATGATTTAAGTTTTCCAGCACACAAAGGGTAGGAAACTGCTGCTCGCTCATCGCCAATGAAAGGATGGCACTCACACGGTGAGGTGAAGTGAAGTTTAATCAGTATCAAAGTATGCGACCAGCAGCCTGGTAGTCATACAGCAAATGACTCCAGTTCAAACAGTAGCATCCTATTCTAGCACATAGATATCTGACTCTAACATCCTATAAGCAGATAGGATCCAACAGCCATGATGCCCAGGAGAGAGGAAAGTCCTATTTTGGCATGAGAGTATTCTTCAGTGGGAGACATTTCTTTTTTGTAGAAAATAGTCTGTCTCCTGAAGAAAATGATTGCAATTTTTGTGTCCAGAGTTGCTCCCTGGCATTGGATAACTTTACCTGGCTGCCAAATGGACTTGGTCAAGTTGGTATGCAGTCCCAAATCTCTAAGAAGAATGCATATTTTCTGCAGTCCTGCTTAGGCTTTTGTGATGGGTAGTGTTTATAATAATAATATAATAATGCATTTTATAGAGCGCGCGGCTACCTCCAACAGAAGTGTCCCGGCGCTAGTGGTAGATACAGATTGCGTGCAGGGGCTGAGGAATTGAGCAGTGTTCTAAGTTAGGCTGAAGAGCCAGGTTTTTAAGGCCTTTCTAAACAGGGGCTCTGACTTCGCCTTTCGAAGGTGCGCTGGCATAGAGTTCCACAGAGAGGCGGTTTTCACAGCGAAAGCGCGACCCCCCGTCCTGTCTTTTTTGAAGCGCGGAGTCACCATTAGGTCCTGATGGTTTGACCTCAGAGATCTTGATTGGTGATATCTCCGGAGTCTGTGCTTCAGATATTGGGGGCCAGCATCTCTGGTGGATCTGAAGGCCAGTGTCGGTGCCTTAAACTCGATCCGTCTCTTGACCGGGAGCCAGTGAAGGCTCCGCAGGTGGGGAGAGATGTGGTGGCGAAGAGGCACACTTCTGATCAGCCTGGCTGCAGCATTTTGTATGATCTGTAGTTTTCTCAACAGGTAATCTGGGAGCCCCAGGTAGAGACTATTTGCGTAGTCCAGTTGGGAAGTGACAAGTGCATGGACCACATTTTTCCTGCAGCCCATTGGCAGGAAATGCAGGAATTTTCGTAAACGTTTTAATTTCCAGAAGCAGGCGGAAGAGACTTTGCAAATTTGGGCACGACCAGATAAGCTGGAGTCAAACCTGAAGCCTAGGTTCCTAGCTGAGTTCACCGGGCTAGGAGGGGGGTTAAGCTCAGCCGGCCACCAGAGTTCAGACGGAGGAGGAGAGGATTGGTTAAAAAACAGAACCTCTGTTTTATCAGTGTTCAGCGTCATCCACGCCGAGATTATTCGCAGACATTGCTTGAAGTTCATGAAGGCTGCCTCCGTGTGTTCTTTAAAAGAGAACACTAGCTGAGTGTCATCAGCGTACGAGACCACCTTCACGCCACACTGTTCAATCAGTGAGGAGAGAGGGGCCAGGTACACATTAAAAAGGGTGGGGCTCAACGCCGAGCCCTGCGGGACCCCACAGCTGATAGGTCTGGAGGCAGAAGTAAATGGACGCAGGAACACGTTTTGAGACCGGCCTTCTAAGAAGGTGCGGAACCAGTTTAGAGCAGTACCCTTCACACCTAGAGACTCAAGTCTCTCTAATAAGATCTGGTGTGACACAGTGTCAAAGGCTGCGGACAGGTCCAACAGCACTAACATTGCGCATCTGCCCTGGTCTACCGTTTCCCGTATGGTTTCTGCCACTTCAAGAAGGGCCGTCTCTGTGCTGTATCCCTTCCTGAAGCCCGACTGGGAGTCGTGGAGAAGATGGTTAGTCTCCAGGAACTCCGATAGCTGCATTTGGACTACCTTTTCCAGCACTTTGGCCGGTGCCGGGAGGAGAGAGATCGGTCTAAAATTCTTTTAGATCTGATGGGTCCGCGTCTTCTTTCTTTAGGATTGGTTGGACATAAGCCGTTTTCCATGGGGTAGGAAAGATGCCCAGGCTCAGGGAGGCGTTCCATATGGCATTTAAGAGGGGATTGAGCCGTGGAGCCAGTAATTTGAAGAAGCTGGCTGGGCAGGGGTCGGTCGGAGCGCCCGATTTGATTTTACTTAGTTCCACCAAGGAGGTGGCTGTGCATAAAGGGTGAAATTCCGACCAAGTGTTAGAGAGGTTAGGATTGTGGGCTAGTGAAGCTGGCAATGGAGGGTTCCCAGCTAGGGGGAAGAAGGAATAGATTTTCTGAATCTTGTCATGGAAGAAGCTGGATAGATCTTCACAGAGGGAGGCTGAGGGGGTGATAGTACTCTTCAAGGCTAGTGGCTTCATAAAGCCCTGAACAATCTTGAACACTTCTTTAGTTGAATTATCTGAAGTTTTAATCTGATTGGCTACATAGTCCCTGATTGTGTTACGTTTTAAAGTATGACATTTCTTTAATGCCATTTTGTATCTGCATTTGGCGTTGGAGTTATAATATTTCCTCCATGTACGCTCCAATTGCTTACATAAACTTTTCTCCAGCCGGAGTTCGGTTGTGAACCAGGGGGCAGAGGGATTTTTTCTGGACAGTTTCATATTTTTGAGTGGAGCAACTTTGTCCAGGGCAGATGTGATCCAGTTGTTAAAAAGAGAGGCATCTTGACTGGGCTCTCCCGTCAGTACTGGGACTGTGTTGTATAGCACACGGTCAATGACCTCCGGTGTAACCTTCCTCCAGTTTCTTCTGGTTTCGGGTGTAGAGCTGACCTGATTGTTGTTGGAAGGAATAGTCAAAAAGAAAGGGACTAAAAAATGGTCTGACCAGGTCAGTGGGAGAGGGGCATCTACTCTTAGGGAGGAGATGTTGGTGAAAATAAGGTCCAACATGTGGCCAGCCTCGTGTGTCGGAGCAGACACTTTTTGAATCAGATTCAACCCTTTGAGAGTGTATGATAGTTGAGCAGCCAGTGGGCATATGTCATTGTCCATATGGACATTGAAATCTCCGAGGATCGTGCAATTGGCATATTTAAGAGAGAGGTCAGCAATAATGTTATGTAGTTCAGACCACTGAGCGGAAGGTGAGTCTGGGGGTCTATAGACCAGCAATCCTGCGAATGGGAAAGTGGGGGAGATTTTGACACAAAACGACAGTGCTTCGATCATCTCAGTATTCTCTATTTTCTTCACCGTGATCTCCCAGTCCCTTTTATGGATCACCGCGAGTGTTTGATCAGCCTACACAACATACAGGTATAAGAAAACACAACTTCATCAAAGAACAGCTGCTACCATAAACATGCATTTGGAAAAAGCCCATAAAGCAGACTTTAATCCGATTAGAACGGCTTTGACTGATAGCGCAAGCTCAATGTCCATAGCTTTATGAATGTTCTGTTTCATGCATATCAGGATGGGGCAGTCTAGTGTTGAAGATCCAAATCTCTCTACTGTAGATGTGAGAATATTTGTTTCAGTCTAGCACCCTGAATTTTTCTATTGACCCAATTGTTGGTGAACTTTAGAATGGAGAAATGTTCCAGAGTGGGTGCTTTTTGCAGGCTTTGATGTAGTGGGAGTAAACAACCTTTTTCCTTTACTGTTTTGAAACCATCTCTACTGCTTTCTTCTGCAGAAGGAATAGAACTTCCTTTACAAGCTGGGCCATAAGAATGAATCTCAATGCCTTTGCAGGGTAAACCTGTTTTGCATCTATTTTTTAAAATAGCAAACAGTCAATTTTATTATGTTACTTCATGAGCAGAAATGGATGGTGATGTTTCTTCTCGTTGTAGTGCTGCCCTAAGGAATTGGCAGAAGGAGGAATTCATTGCCTTGGAGGGGAAGCCATTCCAGTGGCCATGCAATGCTGTTGACCAGCACATCCCTTGGGAGCTTATTGCCTTTAACCAAAGGGCCCCCAATGTTGTGGATACATCTTACTGGGCTGTAATTGCAGCAGTCTTTTCCAATATGGGTACTCTGTTGACCTCGTACATAACCTTTGAATTGGAATTTTGGAAAAAAAACTTTTTTTCCTCTAAACCTACTGACTTTACAGGTCAGTCTCATTTTCATACATTACAGTTCATCGTCCGAATGGGGTTCAAAAATAGAAGAATTATCATAGAGGCGATTCATGATATTTTGCTTTCACTCAGGGGTCATGGATGCTCGTCTAAACCAAGAAAAATGTATCTTTGAGACAAATTAGCCTGGGCGTAGTTCGCAGAGTTTTGCTACGCGGAACTTCGCGAAGTTACAAAAAAAACTCTGCGAAGTTCCGCAAGTGGCAGAGTGTAGTGCGAACTGCTGTTCGCACTGGTCTTTCTGCAGCTCGGGTAGAAATTCTACCCGAGCAGCAGCTCGCGCGTTCGCGAGCGGGGAAAAAACTCTGCTTCACTACGCGAAGCGGGGTTTTCTTGCACTCCACGAGCTCCGCGGAGTGCAGAAAACTCCGCAAACTCCGCGAACGGAGCAAAGTTCAATGCCCAGGCCTAGAGACAATATGGCAACATCCATGAGTTGTCTAGTCTGCCAAAGCACACCCTCTTTCATAATCTCCTTTAAGTCTTCCCTTTTCTATCAATGAAAGAGACCCACAAATTGCTCCACGAAAACCCACAGTGCCATATTCTTTCTGCCCAGGAAAGCTAAGAGGCTGCCTGCTCAAAGAGACGTTGCTGTGGTTAAGCACAGCTTTTTCATCAGGGATTCAACCTTTCTTGTCTGCTTGTCTGGGGCAGCTGAAAATGTATAACCCAACATGCACCATAGCGTTTCTTAGCACTCAAATCTTCCAGGGACTCTAAAGTATCTCAAAGAAAAAAGGGATCAGAGTGGAGTTTTGCAGGTATCCATTATCCTCTCAACACACTTTATGGAGAACAAAATCAAGAATTATGGTTTGTCCTACTAAATTTATTACGAAAAGAGTCAGTGGTCTGATCTGATATTTCAGAAGTAGGGTGTCACAGATAACTTAATAGTCTATAGTGATAGGTTCAAAATGGAGCTTCTTGGCAGCCGAGTTCATGACTTTGAAGGAGCCGGGTTCCCTCTCTCAAATGTATTCCGGAACCCTCGGCCGATGGACCTTTGGTGCCTGCTTTAGAAGTGTAGAGGGGAGAAATAACTCCTTCAGTTGGAATCACGGGCTCAAAGAATCAGGACTTCGAAGAATCACAGACTCCAGGTTGCCAAGTTTAGTGGGTTTATTACAAAGCCAAAAATAACTGGACATACAAACACCTCAAGACGAGGTTGTAGAAATACATTGGAACTAATACAAAGCCAAACCTACGGCCGAAATTTAGCTTCTGGAACATGAAAAAAATGACATTCAAAACCAGAACGCAGGCAATAAGTGCCCCCACGTCTAGATCAGTCTTCATTGGAGGTTCGTAAGTAAAAGCGTTAGTCTCTACCTACTCTACCACTAACATGACATCCCTATTTAGCATTTCCCAGGCAAGTCAGGAAAAGGTGTCAGCGCGTGAAGACTTCCTAAGAAGTTCACTCACGTTGTATGGGTTAAGTAGCCAAAGGCTACAGAGCTCGTTCTAAGATGCTCCTACCCTCTCATCGATCTCCTCTCTTCTCCTAACTCAATCCCTGGGGCACTGTCCCTAATTCCAACACCGAAATCTCAGATCACTCCAACTGCTCGCCTTCCGATCACCTCATCCAATAGGTGATTTTCCATTTAGTTTCGATACTCCCAGCTCCTGACTCAATGACCTTGATTCCCAGGCCTTCTCCAGTGAGAAAGAACACCGTCCCACGTTATCAGCGCTTCTTGTGGGGATGTATCTTCTCCTCCCCTGAGCCTAACTCCTAAAACAAAAGCGTTATTCTAACTAACAAAGACGGGTTTCTCCACCTGCAACAGAAACGTGAGAAAAGAACAAGTCCAACATGCACATGAAATTCAACTATTAAATCTGAAATGCGAGAGCATCAGGGAGACTACATTTCAGGCCTACAGAAATCGGCCAACATAAGAGAATAATACAGTACATAGGCCTCATGAATTTACATATAAATGCTCTTTTACTGAGCATTTCTAAATCAACACGTTGCAGGGCACATCAAAATAAGTGAGTAAGAATAAGTATCTGACACAATTCTGCACGTTAATGTTTTCAGCTAAACACGCATGTATTGCAACTTTAATTTCTTCACATTTATATGGAAAATATACCTAGCACATCACGTTTCACATTATTACAGTCACATGTTAAAACGACAAAAGAGTAAATGTAGGTGCAAACTACTCATGATTATAATGCATCCCTACAAATGAAAGAGCACCATCGCGGTCTATCAACTTCCTAGAATGTTACCATTTCATCAATTATTGTGAATCAAGATGGCAAAGATTCCGGAGTTCTGGCTGAACAAGTGATATTGTGCAGACCATCAGTTTAATTCATTCTAGGCAGTGAAATGGTTATATTCTACTGTTAGATAGTAAAGGGAATGATAGCATACCGTTCTAAGATTAGAAGTAGAATGTTTAGAAATGAATTGGAGCGGAGGAGGAAGAGAGGAAAAACGTTAGCTGGCTGCTGAGGACGAGTTTCTGAAGGAGCCTTTTACATAACTTGCACTTGAAAAAAGAGTTAAAGAAAGCTCTCCGTTTTGCTGTGTGTGAGCTTCTTCAGAAACTTTCCTTCCAGGCTGGAGGGAGTAGGATGTCACCCTGCATCTACCCCTGTCTTGGTCTTTCCAGAGTGAGGTGCAGTTTCAAAAAACTTCTATAGTGCAGTTGATTTTCATGCCTTGAGTGACAGCAACACTGTTGCTCATTTCTATGCCTCTTTCTGTGAGGAGTACTTGTAATAGAAGTACCATTCATGCCTTAGGTGACTGCGACAATGTGGCTCCATTCCTCTTATAACTGTGCTCCAACCTGGTGGAGGAGCAGGGGTAGGCAAGGAAGAAAATAGGCTTCAGCCCATTTGAGAGTAGCACAGAGACACTTTCTGGAATGATTCTACAAGTTCTGGTTAGGAAGGGATCACCATGATCCTTTTAAAAATAGTCACAGTGAACCGGGGACAATCTGAATTTAAATTGGTGGTATTGGAGCCTGGCTTTTGGGAAGATTACACATAGAAGTTACAAAACGGCATTTGAAGATTGTTTATATGCAGGAAGAGGGACCTTCCTGCACATAAACAATCTTCCCCTCAACACAGGCACCCTTGCACCATGGTATTAACGACAGGCTTCACCACTTTCTTGTAAATATGCCCCTAAGTGTGGTATCTTGGGACCTATAATGTGGGCTGAGGTTTCTATGGTGAGATGGTTGGAGAGATCAAGAACTGCAGGGTGGAAAGGAGTTTCCCTCAATGAAATTTAAATCTTTTTAATCTGCTACTGGGTGTTGTACTTTTCTACATTTTTGACGATCTGGGAACGGATCCCCGGGAAGTCTAACGCCTTAACATTTCGCTCGGGCATTTATTGCTCCCAGATGGTGAGACTTTATTCTTTACCGGTAAGCTCTTGGATGTTGCAGTTCGACATTATTTTTTTGGGGTGTTTTTTCACCATCTATTGGGATCCTCGTACTGTGCAAGTTTGTTTGCTCACCATTGATAAGCAACTGTACTCGGGTGCGCCGCGAGATCGTCTCTTGGATTCCGACATGTCTCCTCTGTGACGTATAACATTACTTTATAAGGAAGTGTTGTGGCAGAATTTCGTCTCCACGTGGGACACCACCTCCCATCTTATGCTGATTGGCTTATGGTCTAAAGGGGTCAATCCTGCTTTGTGTTGAGTGGGATGTGACGGCTCGCCCGATTGGACCCAGGATCTTTAGAGGAAAGATCTTTGGCTTTGGTGGATCTGGAAGAGTGAAACTTCCCCAGAATCCGGCGGTGACGCTCTGCGGAATTAAAGGACACCAAAGGAGCACCATTATCTGCATAGTCGACTCGGGTTGCTGCTTAGTGCACTGGATTTCTTCAACAAGGAACATAATAATGTGTATGCCACATATTGATTTGGATACTCAAGTGCCAGGTCGGGTACCAGTGGTGTTTGGAGTGGTTTTCTACTGTTTTGTCTGTGGTTACATGGCTGGGAGGGAGGGGGGTTTTGTCTAGTTGACTGACAATGCAGAACATTGCACCACAACCGTTTTCTTGGTATCTCATAGAGAACCTGTATTTAAATGGGCCAAATGGAAGAAAGTGTTTGCCCACTACGCAAGAGTGGGTGGCACATTGTTGAGCGCAGAAAGGCGGACCTCTTTTCTTTTTCACTGTTTGGGCCTGACGGTCAAGATGTGTTTCAACCTCTACCAGACTTAGAGGATACTGAAGCTGAAGGATTAAATGAGGTTGAAGTGTGTATCAGAAGGCTGGACAAACAATATTTGCCTAAGGTTAGAACAATTTTAGCACAGTACCATTTTGAGAAGAGAATTAAGAGACCACAAGAATCTGTGGAAAACGGTTACTGATTTACATAAGCTGGCATCTTCGTTTAAGTTTGAGGGTGCATTAGAAGAATGTGTTAGAGACCAATTTATGTTGGGGTGTAATATAGAGAAGGTTAGGGAGGAATACTGGCAAAAAGATGATCCAAAAGTGGATGAGGTGTTGCTTATAGCCAAGAAAATTGAGCATTCTCTTGCGTGTGTTGATGCGATACGAAGAGAGAATGGGATTATATTGAAGGAACAGGTCTATAGTGTGGTCAAAATGAGGAGCAATGATTTACAGAAGAAAATGCTTTTAGCAAAATGTTATAGATGTGGTACGGTTCGTCACATGGTGAATGATAAGAATTGCCCAGCAGGGGGGCTTTGTGCAAGGCGTGTGGAAAAAGGGTCAGTATACTAAAAATTGTATATCTCAGTATTATAAAACAACAGGGTTGAAAGGTTGAGGTGAATGATGATGGTGGTGAATGTGAATATGATGATCTGCAGTGGGGTGAAATAGTTCTACAAGTGCAGGGTCAATGGCCTGTGTATTGTGTAATGGTTTTAAAGCGTGGATACTATTTGATTCAGGTGTGAAAACCTCACTGGTACTGAGAGCATTTTATGAACAACAACTTGTTAATAAGGTTATGTTATATAAGCCAGACATCAAACTTCTAGCGAATGGGGGTCAACCAATCAGATTGGTTGGTACTTTGGAGGTGGATTAGAGTACAAAGGATGCATCACTACAGGCAAGATGTCCATCCATTGTAAGGGGGATAGTATAATAAGCTGGTTTCAACAGGGAGATTTGGAAGTGATGTTGGATCCTAATAGCCCTCCTCCAATTATTTTGAAGAGGAAGGTATCTTGTCCTCCTTGTTGTTCTCCATCAATGGCAAGTGATCTCAATAGTTCTTCTCCGGTTATTGGGAAGGACAAGGAGTTTAGTGAGGTTGGTGTAGTCCAGGATATGATACTGATTGAACAGGTGAATATTTGGCATCGGGAATTTCAAGATATTTTCAGTGACAAGTTGGAATGCTTGACTGACTATGCACACAAGATTGTGTTGAAAGATATTGTAGTTCCAGTGAGTTGTAAGGTTTGGGGAGTTCCTTTTTCTGTGAGACAGGCAATGAAAAATGAATTGGACAGATTAATGAAGGAAGGTATTATTGAGGAAGTGGAAGTGTCACTGGTTGTATTGGCTTGCAAAGCTTTCGATGAGATTACATTTTTTGTTGACTTCAGGGTTAAATAAAGCGGCCATTGTGGAAAAATATTCCCTTCATAATATAATGGATATGTTGTCGTAGCTTGATGATGTTGTGGTGTTCTCCATTTTAGATCTTAGGTCAGTGTATCACTAAATCAAATTGGAGAGGCTTTCCATGGATTTTACAGCATTCATCACTCCTTTTGGGGTGTATAAATTCACTAGGATGCCTTTTGGCCTGATCTCAGCGGCCTCAGCTTTTACAAGGGCTATGGAATATGTATTGAGTGATTTGTCGGGTGTTGAAATTTACCAGGATGATGTGCGTGTATTCGGGAACCACACAGGAGGAACATGATCTTCTGTTGAGGTCTGTACTTGAAAGGTTCAGGAAAAGAGGGCTTACTGTAAAGGAGACCAAATGTAAATGGAATTGTAAGGACATTGTTTATTTGGGCCCCCGGTTATCTGGGGGTGATGTGAAACCTAATGAAGAGTAAGTAAACATGATAAGCATTTTGGCTGCTACAGAGAGTAAGGATGACTTGATAAAATCTTTGGGTATGGCTGAGTGCTACAAAAAGATAATTCCTCCATTTGCTAGTCAAACCTACAATATGAGAAAACTGCTGAAAAAAAAGGTGTGATGTCTACATGGTCTTTGCAGTCTGGATTGGAGTTTGAGGACTTGAAAGGTGCCTTGTCGAATAATACTTCATTACAAAGCTTTAGTATGAAGGAAAAGTCTGTTTTGATTACGAATACCAGTGCTAGAGGACTTGGAGGGGTGTTGAAGCAGGGTGAAGGAAATAATGAAAGGATGATTATGTTTATTTCAAGATGTTTGAAAGGTCCTGAGTACTGATATTTTGTGGTAGAAAAGGAGGCCCTTTGTATATACTTGGCCATCATAAAGCTAAAGAAACGTTTTGTGGGGAACCAGTTTTGTGTTCAGGTCTGATCATAAGTTGCTTAAAGAGATTTTTGGTAAGAAAGGTTTGGATGCGGTGTCAAGCAGAATTTGCAAATGGGTAATTTCCTTACAGGATTATGATTTCCAGGTGGAGTACATTCCAGGTGTGGAAAATCGGGTTGCAGACTGTCTCTCAAGGTCGGTGGACTCAAAGATGTGTGAACAGGAAGGTGGGGTGCATGATGTGTGGGAGATGGACAAATATAGTGTGTGCAAGGTTACTGGTGGCATTATAAGTAAAACTGGGCAGAAAAGAAAAGCAGACATTTGAGGTGAGCAAATTTAGAGTGTCGCTGGTGTTGAGGGTGCTCTATACAGGAGCTGCTTTCCACCTAAACTTGAGAACTACCCAGAGTTCTCTGCTTCTTCTTTGCATAATTTATGTGTCACTCTAAGCCTGAAGGGGTATCATTTTGACTTATACTGGGTGCTCCCTAGTGTCTGGACAAAGCTATACCTCTCTGAAAAGCTCTAATTAGAGTGAAACACGTGCCAGGGGTTGCTTTTATTCATTTCAGGTTGGCTTGGTTGGTATTTTACCAATTCAAAGCTGTAATACTGTGCCTGGAGTGGTAAAGGGCTTTTGTCATTTTACAGCTCGGCATGGATAGCACTGTGTTAGTCCTATGCTTAAAAACTTTGCTGTAGAAATGGCAAAAGACTTTGTCCCTTTCTATCTCGGCGTGGATGGCAATGAGCTAATCCTACACTTAAAGACTTTGATAGAAAGGCAGACATTTGAGGTGAGCAAATTTAGAGTGTTGCTGGTGTTGAGGGTGCTCTATACAGGAGCTGCTTTCCACATATATATTTATATGTATATTTATTATATATGTATAAGTGTATGTATATTCACTGAAAAAACCAAAGGTTAAAGGGACGTTATAGTTAGACTGACATTTCACTTGTACAAAACCAGAGAAATTCAGCCGTTATAGTTAGCTGAGCTAACTATAATACGCACACCCGCAAGGCACTGCTTATGACTGCACAAATTATATCACTCATGACATGGTCAGGGACATCACTGATGACATCACTGATGACATCATCCAGTGACTGTGAGTGTTTTTAAAATGTTTATGAGTGTTAAATATATATACCAAGGTGTATTGGTAAATCAGTGTGTGTATGAGTGTCTGTGAGGATGATTCAGTGGGTATGTGTGATTAGGTGTCTCAGTAAATGTATGGGTGAGTGACTAAGCTGTGTGAATGCCTGTATCAGTCTGTCAGTTGGTGAATAAGTGGCTGTATGGGTGTGTGAGTGGGTACATGAGTTTCTGTATGGGTGAATGACTGGTTGTCTGAGTACATGTATGGGTGTGTGAGTATCTGTGTGGGGGGGTGGGTGGGTGTGTGACTGCCTGTATGGATGAGTGAGTGGGTGAGTCAGTGGCTCTATGGGTTAGTGAGTGTGTGTGTGTGTGTGTGTGAGAACGGCTGTATGGGTGTGTGTGTGTGTGTATATGCCTGTGTCAGTAAGTGAGTGCATGTGTCAGTGGTAGATGGGGGAGTAACTAGGTATGTGAAAGGCAGTATAGGTGAGTGATGGGGAATGTGAGTGACTGTATGGGGGAGTGAATGTGAGAGTGGCTGTATAGGTGAGTGTGTGCTTGTGTCAGTGACTGTATAGGTGAGTGAGTATGTGTTAGTATCTGTATAAGTGAGTATGTGTGTAACTGTATTGATTAGTAAGTGGCTGTTTGATTGACTGTATGGGTGAATAGGTGTGTGACTAACTCTATGGTTGACTGACTCAGTGTGTTAGTGACTGTATGAGTGGATATGTCAGTGGCTGCATTACTGAGTGAGTGGGTATGTGAGTGCATGTAGGGGTGAGTGAGTGGATGTGTGTTGATCTATAAATCAGAGACTATCTGTGTAAGTACTCGTACTGGTGTGTGAATGGGTTTGAGAATGGTAGTGTGAAAGTTGGAGTGGGTGTATGAAAGGTTATATGGGGTGTGAGTGGGTGCATCAGAGATTCTGGGGATGATGTCATCAGTGATGTAATTTGAGATGTCATCAGTGATGTCACGGACCATGTCATGAGTGATGTAATATGTGAGGTCATAAGCCGTGCATTGCAGGGACTCGAGTTATAGTTAGCTCAGCTAACTATAACTGCTGAATTTCTCTGGTTTTGTACAAGTGAAATGTCAGTCTAACTATAACATCCATGTAACCTTTAGTTTTTTCAGTGAATTTCTAAGGATTTTTAAATTATATTTCCTAACTATAACAGCCCTGTAATCTCCTTTTTTTCCAGTGAATTTCTAAGGTTTTTTAAATTATATTTCCTTACTATAACGGCCCTGTAACCTTTAGTTTTTTCAGTGAATTTCTATGTTTTTTTAAAGTAGCAATGGTGTGTGCAGAGTCGTGGGGAAAGGGGGCAGGGCCTCTGACCAGCTATCAGGAATCCCGCTCTGTAGGACTTGCAGAAAGTACCAGGAGGGCTTCTTGGTCCCCAAGGTCCCATATCATCCAAGAGAACCTCATTCTCCAACCAGTAGTGTGCCAGGAGACATGTTTGCAGAGTGGTGAAGAAAGGGAGCGTGGCCTCCGAAGACTTCTTAGCAAACTCACTGTGTGGGACTTACTGGAAGTACCAGGAGGGATAGTTGGTCCCCAACGACCCTCAATACCCAAGGGTACTTCATCCCCCAACTAGTAGTGTGCCAGGAGGCTTATTTGCATAGTGGTGGAGAAATGACATCCGCGATGACTGCACAGGTAGTACCTGTGTGATTCTATGAGTGCAATTGCCAAGGACACACTGCGAATGCCTGGGTGTTATTGACAAAGTGTAAAACACATGTATAGACATATTTTACATAAAGGTTCAGTGTAGCTATTTAGTAAGATACTAATTTAACTTTCCCCTTTGTATTCATTTGTTGAAATAACATCAAAAATGCATTTTCCTTCTTCACAGCAATACCGGAGGTCGCAATGACATCAGTAGTCAAGAATACAAATGACAAAGTACAGCCTCCTAACTAAAGTTTGCATTGTTGAGTGGTGCTGCAACTTTCCGTTTAGGTTGCATCCAGCCAATCAGAGCATTACTGTTGGCGCACGATTTGGCGATTAATCACAAAACCACCCGGAAATATCTGCGACCACAGATATATCTTTAATTTTCGGCTTAAATTTTGCAAAAACTACTGGACGGATTTGCATTAAATAACAAAAAGCACAATCTGTGTAACATCAACCTTTCTGCCAAATTTGGAGTAATTCCATCCAGCAATTCGGGCTGTAGGTTCGACAACTCGTTCCTATGGGAACTAACATTACAAACGCCCCCTTTTTTCACCCACCGATTTCTTGGTCCCCACTGCACGGATCACCCCCAAACTTTCCATGATACACAGAACCTACTTTGTCACTTTTTTGGGGAAAATTTCATGAAGATTGGTCAAATGACACCAAAGTTATAGGCAAGTCTAAAAATGCTTTTCCTGTGGAAACTAGGTCCTAACTATAACTATCTACTGGCGACCGCCAGTAGGATGGAGATATATATATATATATATATATACATATATATATATATATATATATATCCTACTGGCGGTCGCCAAAAGATATATATACACACACAATGATACAAAACGTATTTAAAGCTACGTACCCCTCTTCGATAGTGAATATTAAGAAAGCCCTTTATAGAGGGCACCCACTCTTTATATTTTGGATTGAGAAAAAAACAGTACTTAAAATTATATTTATACCAGTGAACACACCCAAACAAGATTTAGCAAACCTACAAACAGAATGTGATTCCTTCAGATGGAAAACTGCCAAGAAGAATTTTATTACATAGCAGCTCAATTTAAAATAGCATTTGAATGGTTGTTGAGAGACATCAACAAATACTGGCCACAAATACAACAAGCCTTTTCCATGCAGACCACTTTGGGATCTTTTGTGGTTCTCCAAACTCCACCAAAATTATCTGCTCTCTTACGGAGGTGTGAAATGGAGTATAGAGGGATTCTGGAATAACCATTTTGACAACCCCGTATTAAACCTAGTCACCAAAATGCCAAGTTCACACCAGCTCTAAGATGAGATCGTTTCCTAAAATAGAAGGAAGAGGACTGCAGAATCTTAAAATATCTCTTCTGTGAGGGGAAATTGAAATCTTTTGAAGTACCTGAAAAGTATGTTCACATTGACAATATGTAAGCCCCCACTACTTCCAGTCACTTAATTGGGCTCTTTATCCAATAAATAAGGAGGCTTGGTTAAGGGATTGAACCCCTTTTAAAAAGCTATACACTAGATATGAAGGAAATAAAGGCCTAATTACTAACAAATTGTGTTAGCAAATGTCTGGTTACACATACAATGCTCATTTATGAACACATCAGAAAAGGAACAAGGTGGGACAATTACACAAGACGAATGCAAAAAATATGGCAGAATATTCCCAAGACCATACATAGTATGCAAAATTGGGATATCCAATACAAGCTAATGTGCAACTGGTACATGCCCCCAGGAAACTTAATCTAATGCAACTTGTTATGTTATTGTAGGAGGCTGGCTTAGTATATGGTGCACACTTATTTAAGTGAAGCACCATCAACTAATTCAGAAAACCCTTATGGTGATTTTAGTGGTCTTAGACAACCATAGAAAGCTCTTTAAGTGGTAGCTGTGGAGAGCAGCCTTCAGGCTTAGTCCAGAAGGAGCATTAAGCAGCTTGTTTTACCAGATCGAATCAAGTAGTATAGGTTAAACGAAAAAGAACCACACAGCGTAGTTATAAAAATATGTCTATTTATTACACAACACTCACTAAACATTGGTATATCTCCTACCTACGGGAGCACCGACAAGCCTTGGCAGCAGCCACAGACGTGGAAAATGATGAAGGAGCAAAGTTGGGACCAGCAAGTCCAAGGGACTCACCAAGTGCAGGAGTCAGAGCAGGCCCGAGCAAGGAGGGGAGCCCACTGAAGCAAGAGAAGACCCTTGAGAGGACCGACAGGCCAAAAGCACAGGAGTCGCAAGAGGACCTCGAGCAGCTCACAAAAGAAGGCGGCCCACGGCACAGAGGGTGCAGTGAGGCCGCTAACCTTGGCAGGAAGAGATGCTGAAGGCTGGAGCTTCTTCAAAGATCTCTGGAGTGTAGAGCCAACAAGCTTTGGCAACGGCAAGTCAACGCGGTGCACAGGGGTTCAGTCCCAGCAGTTCTGACAAGATATACTGGCCTCAAAATTGCAGCGAGGACAGGTCATGCCTCAAGGGAGTTACAGAACCACCTGTGTTGCTGAGCCTTTCGAAGTCCATGGGACGTCAGGAGCAGCAGACCGGTCAGCTTTGTTGTAGTGCCTGCAGATGCAGGGGAGTGACTCCTTCCTCCAAGGGAGATTACTTCGGGTGTCCTTGATGCCCACAGGTCTGCTGAAGATCCTGGAAGTAGCACAGATACAGACGACGAAGAAGGCTTGCAGAACACCGAGACCAGGAGCAGTAGGAGTCTTCCTTGATGCAGAATCGGTTCCAGGCGAAGTCCAGTGAAGTCCAAGTGTGCAGACGGTTGAAGAGTGATGTGGTTTCAGGTTTGAGTCTTGTTCCACGACCAATCCTCAGGACCTACATACAGGTGAACCCTTTAATACCCTAAGAAAGGGTTTGGGACTACTCAGGGGTCCCTCCCAGAGGAGGGGCTGGACGGAAGGGAGGATACTCCCACGTCCTTTCTCCAGTTCCACCCCAGAGCGGGAGCCAAGGGCTCCCAGAACTGGTTCCAACTGGGGTATGCAAGGAGGGCACGAAATGTGCCCTTCGAAGCAGTCCGGTGGCGCTGGCAAGCACCCCCATACCAGCCCAATACACGAAGTCCTGTTTGGAAGGTGGTCACACCTCCCTGTGACAGGAAACCTATTGTTCTACCTTCCCCTGTTAGAGCACAGCACATCAGCAGGAGGCAGAATCGTGTCTGGGGTCGGCAGCAGCCCTAGCTTGCTGGCAGACCCTAGAAGGCTGTTACCGGGAGCACTGGGGGCTTCCCGGAGGAGCCCCCAAGTGCTTGGAATAATACCTCAGACACCAATAATGGTGTTGGGGTATGATACCAAACATGCCCAGGTTCGGCACAGCCGTAATGACGCATGGCCACTATATTGATCAAAATGGCTGACCGCACCTACAAAGCCTGGAGAATCAACTTCAGGGTTTGTAGGTGGTGTCCTGCTCATGCAGGGGCACCCTCACACTTATAAACCAGCACTCTGCCTTCAGGATTGAAAGCCCTGCCTTAGGGGTGACTTATCGGTTTTAAGTGTAGCGACCTCAGATATAAGGAAACTTATATCTGTCATAAGTGGTGCTAGCACCAGCTTACACAGGCTGCAATGTAGGCCTGAATTCACAGTTTGAGTGGTCTCTCATGGATGGCCTAATACATGCTGCAGCCCATGGGAGACACCTGGTGTACCTATGCCCAGGATACCTTAGTACCATATACTCAGGACTTACAAGGGTACACCAGTGGCTAATTGTGGAGGCACCAAAGTACTTACCATGTCAAATTTAGGGAGGAAGCACAGTGGCTTGGGTCCCTATTAAGAGGACCCCAGCCAGACTAGTAAAAAAAACAAAAACATATTGACACCAGCAAAAAGTGGGGGTAACCATGAAAGCAGATCCTACTTTTCTACAGTTATTTTATGTTCAGTGAGCGGCTACTGGGAGGGATATTATGTGTATATGTAAAACGCGCTATGACCCAAAAGGGTATCGTGGTGCTGAGCAAAAGTGCTGGCCTCATCTCAAGGGCTGCGAGGGCTACTCAAAGAGCCAAGTCTTCAGCTTCTTGCATAACTCAAGCAAGAGAAGGCGGCTCTGGTGTGTAGTAGGAGGTCACTCCAAGCTTTAGGAGTGACGTATGAGAAGGCTCCACCTCCGGCTCTGTTTCTGTGTATGTGTGGGATATGTGCAAGAAGGAGTCCGACTGAGTGGAGGTGTCTGGCTGGTTGGTGTAAGGAGATGTGATTGTTCAGGTAGTCCAGGTCTGTGTTGTGTAGTACTTTGAATGTGTGAGTGAGGAGTTTGAACACAGCACTCATGTATCCTGTGAGCCAGAGGAGCTCCCAGAGGTGTGGTGCGATGCGAGTCCTGTGTAGAAGGTTGAAAATAAGTCTGGCTGCCACGTATCGGATGATTTGTAGTCTGCCAGTGAGTTGATTGGTGATATAAGCATAGAGGGTGTTCCCATAGTCCAGCCTGCTGGTGACGAGGGCATGGGTGACGGTTTTTCTGGAGTTACTGGGGAGCTATTTGAAGATCTTCCTCAGGGTGTGGAAGTAGGAAGCTGTGACGATGTTGACTTGTGTGGACATGTCCTGCTTTTTGTCAGTGATGATCCTATGGTCGTGGTAGGTGTGGCTCCAAGGTCGGCTGGTGGCAGCTGGCCAACAGGTGGAGTCGCATTGTGAGGTGTTTTTTCGAGTTAGACTTCATCCAGGTGGTGACCTCGTTCATTCAGGAGGTAAACTTGTTCCTTGCATTGGAAATTTTGTCTGAGTGGGACAGTATGAGTTGTGTGGTGTTGAAGAGGGTAGGGTGAGAGAGGAACCTTAAAGCACTCCACAGATTACAGGCTTCCAAGGTATACTGTGTTAGGCTGACCACTTCAGTTCCTTCCATTAAAAAGAAGCATT
This sequence comes from Calotriton arnoldi, assembly GCA_963921515.1. Taxonomy (NCBI): domain Eukaryota; kingdom Metazoa; phylum Chordata; class Amphibia; order Caudata; family Salamandridae; genus Calotriton; species Calotriton arnoldi. The sequence goes on from CAWUFW010001537.1 coordinate 1,265,758, forward strand.
TCCAGCAGACAGTAGTTCCTTCAATTCCGATCTCATGTAGTGGTCTCTACTCTGTCCAGGATCATGTGGATGTCATCCGTTGCTGTGATGAGTGCTGATTCCATGCTGTGGTTGTGTCTGAGCCCGGATTGTGTGGCTTCTAGGAGCTGGTGGTTGATGAGGTGGTCGGTGAGGTGCGTGTTGATGAGTTTCTCTGAAACCTTGGCTGGGTATGGGAGGAAAGAGATTGGTCTGTAGCTGGTGAGCTTGGTTGGGTCTGCCAAGGGTTTGTTGATCAGGGCAGTGACTGCAGCATATGTCCAAGCTTCCAGGAAGGTGGCTAAGTTGATGGAGGCTTTGAGGATTGGAGTGAGGGCTTCGCTGATGGGGGTGAACCACCCCATCAGGAGCAGGGATCCTAAGGGGCTCCGGAGTGGATGGTCTTCATGGTAGCGGCAGTCTTGCCTATGGTGATAGCCGACCATATGGTCAGGGTCAGTGCTTCATCTGAGACGGGAAGACTTCCAGCGAAGTTAAAGGGGTCCAGTTGCAGATCGAAGTTGCCGTATATGGATGTGACCTTGCCGCAGAAGAAGTTCGATAGATTGTTGCAGATGTCTTCAGAGGGGGTGATCTTGTTGGAGGTGGATGCAGGCATGGTGAACTCTTTAATGATGGTGAATATGTCCTTGATGTTGCTGGTGCTGGCGTTGATGTAGTCTGCGAGGGCTGTGTGCTTGGTCTTATGGATTTGCTGGTGGTAGCATCTCAGGGCGGCTTTGTACGTGTCTTGGTCTGTGGCACCTTGGCTCTTTGTCCGCTTGTGCTCCAGTTTCTTACAGTGCCATTTCGTCAGCCGGAGAATTTCTGTGTACCAGGTGGCATGTGTTCATGTTCTTGCTCTTTTGCCACTCATGAGGGGGGCGAGGGATCCAGCACACATGGTGATCCAGTTGTTGAAGTTCTTGATGTCTTCTGTCAGGTTGCTAGGTGGTTTCAGTCTGTGCCCGGAGGGGGGGGGGGGAGCTCAGTCAATCTCTGGGATGTATTTCCAGCATCGGCGATCAGGTCCAGAGGTGGTGGGTCTCCGGTAGCTCGGGACAGAAATAATGAAGCTGAAGAGGGTGTGGTCTGTCCAGGTGATAGGTGATGGTTTATCAACCGTGATGTTGATGAAGAAGGAGAAGATCGGGTCTAGACGGTGTTTAGCGGTGTAGGTGGGTCCGGTGACGTGCTGGGTGAGACCGGGGTTCCTGAGATTTTACAGGAAGGCGATTGAGTTGGGTTACATGTGGTCTTCCAAGTGGTTGTTCAGGTCTCTGAGGAGGATGAAGGGGCAAGATTCAATGATGAGGGGCAAAATAAAGTCCATGATGACGCTGGTGAAGTTGGCACAGGGTCCTGGTAGTCTGCATATGAGGGCTCCGCACAAGGTAAAGCTGGCTCTTATTTGTACTGTGAAGGTGAGGTGCTCCATGTAGCTGGTCGTGGTGTTGGTGCAGCTGATGTTGTCCTTCAATATAATGGCAACTCTGTCTCTGGGCTTGTGCTGACGGTCTTGTCTGGCGATCTCAAAGCCAGTGGGGATAGCAGTGGCGATGTTCAATGCAAAGGCTGGTTCTGCAAAGTTTCTGTGAGGAAGAGCAGGTCCAGGACATGATAGTGCAACAAGTCCAATATCTCTGTGGTGCATTTACTGAGCAAGCGGGTGTTGAGGAGAATGCATGCGAGTGTGGAGTGGTGTGCGGCTGGTGGCTGGTTGGTGTGAGAGTGAGCGGGAGGGTGCTGTTAGTGCGGGGGTGGTGAGTGCTGGGGGAAGGAGCATGCATGAAGGCTCCTTCCTTGTTGTGTGGTGTGGTGCAGATGCAGCTCAGTGAGCGATGACTGGGTTGGAGGGTGTGGAGGGACATGGCGAGGTAGGTGGCGGTCCATGGGTTCAGGCGCTGGGCACGATCCAGGGGCAAACGGATTGTCTTTGGTGCACCTTTGTCGCTGAAGCTGCAATTAGGTAGGGGTTGGGAGGGGCAGTGGGTGGGGCTGGTAGAGGCTCAGGAAATGAACTAAAAGCAGGAACAGCACATGGAGGAGGTAAGGAGTTGCGTGGGGGAGGAGAAAGAGAGGGAAATGGCACACAAGGTAAAAGACAGCAGAAAAGAGGTGAAAAATTGTATAAAGTCAAAACAGTGGCAAGACAAGCAGAGACAAAGTCACAAAACGAGAAGAAGATGACAATGAAATTATGAGGATAAAGAGAAGGGCAAAAACAGACAGAGATGACCATGAAATGGCAAAAAAAAAAGCAATGGCAGAACAAACCGTGGCAAAGACAGACAATTAAGTAGCAGAACAGACAATGGCTGAACGAACAGAAAATAAACAGCGGTACAGACAAACAGTGAAATGGTAAAAACAGACAAATCTGAGACAGAGCGCAAGCATCAGGAAGGAGAGGAGTGAGGTGGGGCATTGAGGCGCAGGAGATGGATCTGAAAGGGCCTTGCTTGGACAGAGGTCCAAGCACAGGTAAATCCTAGGGGGTTAGGACAATCACCTTGTTAATTTACCTTGATTTAAATGGGAAATTCTGGAGGCAGTGCAGAATTAGCAGAAACAAAATACAAACCTGGTGGTCACCCCCAAAATTTTCTGGAAGGATATACTGAGCCATGTTCAAAAGGTGTTGGATTACCAAATCCCTGATGAACCCAGTAAAATAATATTAGGTCTGCAACAATTTGCACTGAAAAACAAGTTATTTACCATCTGTAATACTCATTCTGATAGAGACTATATGTAGCCTCAGATTCCCAACCTTTTGAATATTCCCCAGACGTCAGACTGGATCCTTCCATAGTACTTCTGTGGGCCGGAAGGTGGCGCCTTGTGGCACTGGAAGTGATTCCCACACGCAGACGTCAGTTGCTTTCAAGACTGTCTTCACCCACAGATGTCGAGCCCCACAAGCAAATTGGTAGACAGTGTTCAGATTCATAGACTTATTAAGGATAGAGTCCAAACACAGAACCGGGATGATTTCCTCATCTCCCCGTTATGTTTCTTTTCCCTCCCCCGCCTCCTCCCTCCGTGATTCTTTGACTGCCTCCCCTTTTCCAGCCTGACTTTTCTGTGTCCCCTGAAGTACTTTCCCCCTTGCCGGTTTTTTCTATGTTATGCTATGCTTTAGTAACTCCTGTAACTATGTTATACTGTTTCCCTTTCTTCGTTATGCGACGCTCCAGCAACTGATGTAACTATGTAACAATGTTCTGAAACAATGTCCTACCTCATGTAAAGCGCTCTGATACCTCTGGGTCTAGCCAGCGCTATATAAAACTTTTCAAATAAATAAACTTTTTTTCAAATAAATGGGAGGGACAGTGCTGAATCTGCGGCTAGATAGAGTCGCTACCGGGAAAAGCGTTACCAAAGTTAAGTAACTTGTTCTTCTGATAGACTTCTAGACACAGATTCCTCACCTTTTGAATAACTACCATAGCAGTACCTAATTGGAGGAGGGCTGAGGGCAGACTAACCAGAAAGTCCTGCAAGACTGAGCGGACAAAGTGCCATTCTCAGAAGATCTGGCTTCCAGACAATAGTGCTTTGAGAACGTATGTAAAGACGCTCACATAACTGTCTGACATATGTGTAGGACAGCAGCTTTGGCCCTGGTGGAATGGGTATGTAATCCTTCTGCAGGCTGATTCTTCGTCAGTGCGTAGCAGATTTTAATGCAGAGCACGATCCAGCAGGAGATGGTACACTTCTGTACAGCCTTGCCTTTTTCACTTTGGCAAACCTCACAAAGATCTGATCGTCCACCCGGTGGTCTTTGGTGCGATCGATGTAAAGGCTGAGAGTACTCTTAGGGTCCTAGCAAAGGAGCCTCTCCTCCTCTTTAGAGGGGTGAGGTTGAGCATAGAGTGCCAGCAAGGGTATGGTTTGGCCTACGTCACAACTTTCAAAAGAAAAAGATGCCCTAGAACACAGAACCAGCTTGTTGGGGGAGAAAGTAGTGTATGGTGAATGAACACACAGAGCCTGGAGTTCGCTGACACGCCGTGCTGAGGTGATGGCAATGAGTAACACAGTTTTGATGGTAATGAGCTTTAAGGGACAACTGTGGAGTGGCTCAAATGGGGTACACATCAGATAAGTAAGGACGAGGTTGAGGTCCCACTGTGATATCACAAAAGGAGAAGTGGGTAGCATATGTTGTAGCCCTTTCAAAAAAAGACTCACAACAGGTTATTTAAAAAAAGAGGGCCGATCAGGTAACTGTAAGGAGGCCGAGATAGCCGAAATATAACCCTTAACTGTGCCCAGAGCAAAGCCTTGCAGGGCGAGAGACAGAAAAAATAATAAAACTTTTGACAGTTTGGCCAGGAGGGGGTCAATCTGACAAATGCCACACCAAACCACAAATGTGTCCCAAAAACAGGCGCATGCACTTTTCATCAAAATACCCCAGGCTGCCAAGATGACATCAACCACCAAAGGAAGGCCAAAGGTGTTCAGCTGCAGCTACTCAATATCCATGCATGAAGGTAGAGATTGTGGAGAACCCGACCTTCCTGCTTCAACAGAAGATACTCCTGGAGGGGGTGCCCTTATCGGAGGACAGATGCTCAAATCCAGAAGTTCTGGATACCATACCCTCCGTGCCCAGTCCAGAGCTGCCAGGATGACTTGGGCCCAGTATGTCCTGATCTTCTTGGGAACTCGAGGCAGGATTGGTACCGGCAGGAAGGCATACAGGAGTTCCAACTTCCTCACAAGGTGGAATGCGTCTCTGGTTGAAAGACGCCGTGGAAGCTCCAATATTCAGAAGTGCCGATATTGTGCGTTCTCAGCAGTGGCATTCAGATCGAGCTGAAGTTCTTCTCATTCTCGGAAGAGACCTTGCACCACCTCCGGATGTAGGTGTTATTTGTTATCCGCTAGGCACCAATGGCTGAGCTTGTCTGCCCTGGCATTGAATGATCCTGCCAGGTGGTTCGCCACCAGGAAAATTCCTTGGGAGTGCAGCAATTTCTAGAGGCACGAGCCCTCCTGGCACATGGTACACAACCCCACCTCGCCCCGTTTGTTGCAGTACCACATGGCAGTGGTGTTGTCTGTGAGTACCTGTAACAGCCTCCATTTGCTGGATGTCAGGAAAGTTTTCAACTCCATGCAGATGGCCCTCAGCTCCAGACGGTTGATATGGAGCCGGGGCTCTGCCGGAGACCAGAGGCGTCTGATCTCCACCTCTCCCAGATGTCCACCCCAACCCATAAGCGATGCATTTGTTACCATTGTCAGCTCTGGGTGAGGTAGAAAGAGGGCTCTGCCGCTGACCAAGTTGCTATCTAGTAACCACCACTGCAGATCTTTTGCAGTCCCCTTCAAAATCGGGACGTGATCAGAGAGGTCCATATGACGTTGGGTCTACTGAGTCTGCATATGCCACCTGGCGTACTTGACCAGCAGAATGTAGGAGGCCATCAGTCCCAGCAGCCTCAGAGTCGACTTCATTTAAATCCGGGACCTAGGCTGAAAGATCGTGATCATAGCCTGAATGTCCTGGACATCCTTTCCTGGGCGAAAGGCACGAAACTGAACTGTGTCAAGAATGGCTTTGATGAAGGGGAGCATCAGGTAAGGAGTCAGGTGTGACTTAGACATGTTTAAAGTGAACCCCCAAAGATGACCAGAGGTTCGCATGAATCTAGAGGTGGTTGGCAACTGCCTGGGGTGAGCCTGCTTTCAACAGCCAGTCGTCGAGGTAGGTGAAGACTGGCACCCCGACCTCCGAAGGTGCGCTGCCACCACCGCCATCAGTTTTGTGAACCCCCCAGAGGGGCACTGGTGAGTCCAAAGGGGAGCACAGGAAACTGGAAATGCTCCTCTCCCACCATGAACAGCAGGTTGTGCCCATGAGCTGGAAGGAAAGGAATATAGAAATAGGTGTCCTTCATATTCAAAACCACCATCCACTTTCCAAGGTCGAGAGCTGACAAGACCTGGGCCAGGGTGAGCATTTTGAACTTCTCCTACCACAAGACGGCAGTGAGAGAGCGCAGATCTATTATAGACCGAAGACCTCCGTCCTTCTTGGGCACCCAAAAGTAGTGGGAATACCAACTTCACCCTACTTTTGGCATCTGCACCCTCTCGATGGCCCCTTTGGTCAAAATGACTTGCACTTCCTGCTGCAAAATTGAGAGATGGTCCTTGCTGAGGTGATGGTCGGAGGTGCGGCAGTGAAGAAAGTGAGGGTAGAGCATAACCATTTCAGACAATTTGCAGAACCCACCTGTGCAATGTGATAATCTGCTAACCTGGATAGAATTGGTGGATTCTGCCTCCCACCGGGTGGCTGTGACCCTTTAAGGGTACACTAAAGAGGTTTGGTAGGTGGGGTGCAGGGGTGGTGATAGACTGGGCAGCATGCTGACCCTGGCTGCAGGGGCGGTCAGCATCACTGCTTCTCCTGTGAAACTGCTAGGTTTCCTGCTTGGGTGGGATAGGTTGGTAGTAGGGCACCCCTCGTCCAAAACCACTAAAGGAACAGTGGAATTGCTGCTGCTGGCGAGGCTGGGTAGAAAGGTCCAAAGAGCGAGCGGTAGCCCTACTCTACTTGAAGCGCTCATGAGCAGAGTCAACCATGTCCCTAAACAGGCAAGTCCCATCGAACGGCATGTCCATTAGTGAGGACTGGACATTGCCCAAGAACCCAGTGGACCGTAGCCACACATGGTGGCGAATGTCGACACTTGTGCCTATGATGCTCCCAATGAAGTCAGTGGTGTCCAAGCCACGAGTCATGAACTTGGCCGCATCACGACAATACTAAAGTGCCTGTGAAAGGAAAGAGTGAAGGTCTTCTGGAACACCGGGGAAGACTTGCACCACAGAGTTCCCCCATAGGGCATGGGTGTAGCGGACTAGCAAACAGGAGGCATTAATTTAATGGATGTCCAAACTGGCTGAGGAGAATAATATCTTCCTGACCGCCTGAAGGCACCGGAAACGCGGGTTGTGCCGGAACCAGCTGTGTAATCTACCGACTTCAGGAGCGGGAACAGGACTGTTGGTGTCACCCACGCGCTTCATCGGGGAGAGTGCGAATGACGAGGAGTGGAACTCAACTTCGACTTCTTATGCTTACTTGAGGGTTTGGAGCGCAAATAAGACTAGCCTAGAGCGCCTCCGGGAACAAGTACAAGATCGAGCTTTGGATTTAGACTTGGAGCAGGACTTGGAACAGTCCCGATGCTGCGTCTTCTCATGCTTGGCAGCGTAAAGTTTTGACTTGTGTTCCTTGATAGCCTTAGGGTTGTTTGAAGCACAGTCTTGACAGATCTAGAAGTCGTGGCTCGACCCCAGACACCACAGGCATACCTGGTGAGAATGTGTCAGTTTGTGACAGTCGTTACAAGGCTGAAAACCCTCGTTTTAGGAGGTGACATCCCTTGTACACTGAAAAATCTGTTTAAAATCGCAGTAAAAGTGTCTTTGAGAGACGAGAGGAAGTTCCGGATCTGCGTCTGGCGAAAAGAAAAGAACTGACATCAGCACGCGAGAGTGACACCTAGATAGGCCCGCACTTAATTTCCGGAGTTGAACAGCGTCAGTGCGGAGTTGCAAAGTTCCACCTTCCAGGGCCTAGAGGTATTATGAAAAAGTTTCCATATCCAGTCTGACATCTGAGGAATATTCAAAAGGTGAGGAATCTACAGTTAGAAGTCTCTATCAGAAAGATATGACAAATAGTGACTGGACACTTGCAACCTATAGGTTACTGGCTGCGAACAAGGAAATAGAAGCTAAACAGAAAAAAACATCCATACCAACAAGTGTTTATTAACCAAGAAGATTTAGGACAATGCTGGTTATGAATATGCTCACGTATGACCGATGAAATGAAGGGGATGGATTTAGTGCTGTTTGGAAACTACTGCTTGACTACCTACGAAACAGTTTCCCTCATCTGTTCTGCCCTAAAACACTGCATGATATATTGGTTCCATAAGTTGAAGCGATAGAGGATGAATGAAATGCGATATGAGCTGTTTCACCTTTGTTCATGAATCCGCTGAGAACTAAGTGGCAGGAAGGGTAAAGGGCGGATTGTCTCCCTATGGATATTACAATTTGGTTCTTGCATAGATACATTTGACTCAGAGTGAGGAAGGAGGGCTGGATTGGGGGTGTAGGGATTGTTGAGTTAAACAATGACACTGTAAAAGGTCATTGGTAGTATTTAAGTTCTGTATATTAACGGTTAATTGAATGATTATTTGTCCATTGAGTGGCTAAAAGTACCAAAACCAATAAAAAGTCTTAATATAAAAGAATGGATGATAGACATCAGTATATGACACTTTAATGCCAAGGTCACAGAATGTGAACCCCAACAAGGCGTGACGTCAAGTGAAATTTCCTCAGACATTTTCAATGTCCTGTGCCTCGGATGGAAGGTTGCGATGACCAATGGAATGTATGGGGCATCTAATGCCAAGAAGGCAAGGGAGGGGGCCCTGAGACCTGGTCGCACCCATACAAGTGTAGGGTGATACTACTCACATCCTGCAGGAACTGGTGGACTGCAAAGGTACTAACAATTTCCCATTTTCTCTAAAGCAAGCTCTGCCTCTTGCTTTCCTCCAGTACATCTACAGACAGATTTTGCATTTCGTAACAAACTGAGAATCCAGAAGGCAGATGATGCAGACTTAATGTTTATCCTTGCAGAAAATCTTTAGCCCAGGACTTTAGTCAAAGGGAGCAATCAATCAATCAATGGCTTGTATAGCGCAACTACTCACCCGTAAGGGTCTCAAGGCACTGGGGGGGAGGGGGGCCAGGGGGGGGAGGGGAAGGGCTGCTGATCCGTCGAGGGCGCTGTGGTTCAGTCAAAGAGCCAGGTCTTGAGGTCCTTCCTGAATTGAGGCAGTGACAGAGATTGCCTGAGGTGGAGGGGCAGGGTGTTCCAGGTCTTTGCTGTGAGGTAGGAGAAAGATCTTCCTCTGGCTGTGGTCTTGCTGATACGTGGGACGGTAGCCAGGGCCAGTTGGGTGGAGCGGAGGTCTCTGATGGGCGTGTGGAATGTGAGCTGGTGGTTGAGGTATGCAGGTCTGCGTCGTGTAGGGCATTGTAGGCGTGTGTGAGGAGCTTGAAGGTGATTATTTTGTTGACTGGGAGCCAGTAGATGTCTCTTAGGTGGCTGGAGATGTGGCTGTGGTGGGGGATGTTGAGGATGAGTCTGGCAGAGGCGTTCTGGATGTTCTGCAGTTCCTTGAGGAGTTTCTGGGTGATGCAGGCATAGAGTGCATTGTCATAGTCGATTCTGCGGCTGATGAGTGCGTGGGTGACATTTCTTTCTGGACTCGGTGGGGATCCATTTGAAGATCTTATGGAGTAATCGTAGAGTGTGGAAGCAGGATGATGAGACAGCTTTGAGCTGGCGGTTTCAGTGTGAGCACGGAGTCCAGGATGATGCTGAGGTTCCACACGTGGTCTGTCGGTGTGGGGGGAGTTCCAAGTGCTGCGGGCCACCAGGAGTCATCCCAGACAGAGGGGGTGGAGCCCATGATGAGATCTTCTGTCTTCCCTGAGTTGAGCTTGAGGCAGCTGTTCCTTGTAGGAAGCTGGCTCTGTATATACTATACCAAAGTAAGATATAGTGTGCACAGAGTCCAGGGAGTCCCCTTGAGGTCTAGCAGAGGCTAAATTAGGTAAGTACTAACAGCTCTCTTTGTGGTAGTGTGGGCAAGCACTTAAGCTTTTCCAAAGGGTGTGTTAAGCATTTATTGTATTCACTCAATCAAGACTGATTACACGCACTCAGAGACAGAATCCAGACCAATTGAGTAAGTATAAAAAAGGTATACTTATGTTTTATTTCTAGAACCAAGCAGGGCTTGGCACAGGTAAGTGAAATATACTCTCAAATGCAAGACTTTACAAAGAAATGCAGTTGTGGTTAAATTTGCAATCGTTACAGGTTTGTATTTGATTCAAAAACAGTTCAAATTACACAGTAAATACTTTTGGATTACATCGACTACTAGGGGTGGTATGCCTAGATACCACACTGTGGATCTCACAATCAAAGGTAAATAAAACTTTTTAAGGTTTGCAGTTTAGTTACTTTTTCTTTCATACAAAAGTTCAACTCGACAGAACATTTTTAGGAACAAACCTCTTAACATTGGTTCTTAAGGGAGAAAAAGGATTAACGGTTCTCATTTAAGTAAACGACTTACGAGTGGGAGTTTTGGGGGTAAAGTCTAGGTAGGCACTCAATTTGGCCCACCAGCGGCACTGGGGCGGCTGGGTGCAGAATGCAGGGGCCCAACGTTAGTTAATGGGGCTAAAGGGCCTGCGGTCAGGGGCCGCTTACAAGCAGGCCACTCAGGTGTGGGAGCAAAGCACTTGGGGTTAAGGTCAGCACTGCAGGGGGCCAACAATCAGCACAAGAGCTGCACCACCAGTGGCACAGGGGTGGCCGGGTGCAGTGTGCCCAGGAGATGTCGGGGACCCTGTGGCTTCCCATGGAGACCTTCGGTTCGGCAAAGATGCTGCAGGCTCGGGCAGGAAGACTACCTGAAGGCGACCATCGGTTGGAGAGGTAAGTTGGGTTCCAGGGGGATGCCTGGACACCATCGGTTGGGCCACATAAGGCCATGGGGCGTCGAGTGGAGGGGTGTCTTTTGGCGTTGGGTGCTTCTTACCAGCTCCGGTCGCGGTCAGGGGGACCCTTCAGGTTGAGGCTGCAGGTGTGGTCTAGAAGCTTGAGAAAGGTTGGGGTTTACCAGATCTCAGGTCAGGATCGTTGGGAAGACCTCCTTGTGGTGTTGGGCCACTCGAACTCGGGCTGTGGGCATCGGGTGCTGAGTGGTGCAAAATTGCTGAGCCGCCTGGATCCGAATTCTGTGGGCGAGTCTTTGCTTGAGAAAATCCGGTGCTCACGGGAGACAGGGTCCGTTAGATGAGCGCAGGACAGGTCCTCCGGGCTCTGGAGGGGGTGCAGGCTGCTAGACACGCTGGTGTTCTCTGAAGGCAGTTTGAAGTCAGGACATGCCGGTAGGGCTGGGGCCAAAGCAGTAGGTGTCCTCTTCTTCCTGGGTCAGCCCGGCTCTTCGGTCCTTCTTTTTTCCTCGAATCTGAGGAGTCAAGTTTCAGGGTCGCCCCTAAATACTAAATTTAGTGGCGTTAAAGGGGTGTGCAGGTCAGGACCAATATGGGTCCCTTCCTTGGGGGTGGGTACGCCCCCTATTATGCCACCCTCCAGTGAGAGAGGGGCATGAGTCTCTTCCTAATTGGAGGGGACTGAGGTGTGTGCTTCACCCCGCATTCCCCACCGGAGGGGTGGGGTTGGCAAAGGTAGGACCACCTCTCCTCCTAGCTCTGTTTTCCAGATGATTCTTCCACCCAAAGTGGGAATCAGAACTGGTGGAAGCAAGTTGCTGGGGGCAGCAAAAGGCAGGCCCTTGAAGCTTCCCCTCTCATGGACCCAGCCCATCCTGGGGGAGGAGGCATGACACCTCTGCCCAGGATGGGCGTTGTTTCTGCACCCAGAGAGCAGAAGCTCTCTACCCAGGGATCCAGAAACCTGTCTGGTGGTGGCAAATGGCAGGCAGCCATTCATGAACCACACCAGGACTGGTCGTTTTTCAAGGGGCATCTCTAAGATGCCCTTAGTCTGCATTTTACATTAAATCTAACATTGGCACCAGTGTGGGTTTAATGTGCTGTGTAGTTTGCTACCAAACTTCCCAAGTTTTAGTAAAGCTATTATGGAGCTGTGGAGTTTGTAATGACCAACTCCCAGACCATTTACTCTTTATGGCTTTACTGCACTTAGAATATCTAAGAATAGACTTAGACACTGTAGGGGTACAGGTCTTATGCACCTGTACCCTCACCAGTGGCATAGTGCACCCAGCTAGAGGGGTGGCTGACCTATGCCATAGGCAGTGGGTTGCATGCATGGCACACAGGGATGTGTGTCATGTTGACTCTTCACTTTTCTCTGCACCAAAACTTACATCCTGAAATGGCAGTGTGTGTGTTTTAAGGTACAGGACCTCTAAGGGTGGCACAATAAGTGCTGCAGCCCTTAGAGGCCTTCTCTGGCCACAGGGCCCTTGGTACCTAGGGTACCTTTTGCAAGGGGCTTACCTGTAGCCAGATATGTGCCAATTGTGGGTACAAAGGTACAGCTTTGGGAAAGATCACAGGCCCTGGGAATCTAATTGGCAGGGACCAAGGACACACCAAGTCAAAGTGTGTCATGTGTCAGGCAAAAAGTGGGGTGTAACCATGCAAAAAGGGGCACTTTTCTACATTCCTCATCCAGGCGGCTACAGCCTTCATCCAGTCGTGAAAGATGTTCTTTTTTTTTTTTTTTTTTGAAATTGTATTTATTGATATTTGAACACAATTTATCATACAAACATAACAATAACAGTAGCCAGTACATTCCGAAACCTGTGACGGATACCATCGGCATATTCCGGGTACAGTAACAGTAATCAAGTTCAGCACACCCGCCACTCCAGTAGTCTACATTCAATGGCACTAGATCTTCTCCCTTTTCGTCTGAATATTTAATTGTGAGGCCTAAACACCCATGCCCACTGCAATGCACATTATACATTATACATGAATTCCCGATGTTATTCCACGTCTACTGTACAGTATACCGTCACATTGTACATGAAATTTAATGTAATCCAGTGTTGTGTTTCACCTGGGGAATCAGCCAGGGGCTGTGTACCACCATCAGGACCCTGTCGTTCCCGTGCCCAGCTCAAAAATGGTTCCCATATGTCTCGTGGCCTGGAAGTGAGGGGCATTAACTCCCAAAAAGTGGTAAGTTGGGCCTGTCCATATGTCACATCCTGCAACCAGTCCTTCGTGGACGGTGCCCTCCTCTGTCCCCAATGTATTGCTACCCGGCGTTTAGCTAACAACAGCAATAATGCGTGTAACTTCCGCACTTGGGGTCGTGTGTCTCTTACATAGCACAGTAAGCCCAGCAATGGGGTAGGGTCAAGCGACACTCCGAGTATTTGGTTAATTATCATAAACGTCGTGTTCCAATAAGTCCCCAATGCCGGACAATCCCAAGCCATGTGTAAAAAGGATGCTGACGCAGACCCGCAGCGCCAGCAACGGTCATCCTCCCTAAGACCCATACGGTGTAACCCCTTAGGTGTTCTGTAATATCTATGTAGGAATTTAAAGTGAACTAATCGAAGTCTGTAATTCGGCGATAGCTCGGTGAGCTGGCGACAGCAGAACGACCATTGGTCTTCCGTCAATGGCTCCGGGAGTTCTGAATTCCAACCCTGTAGCGCCTTGGGTGTCACCAGCGGCGACGAGGTCTGCATCTGTCTGTACAGTCGTGTTACTAGCCTCCGGGGGAAGGGGAGCGCAGCAGGTTCTCCAGGGCCAGCAATGTAGGAGGAGGGGCCGGGAAGGTGGCATGGAGTGAACGACACGCCGCACGCAGCTGGTGGTAAAGGAAAATTTCGGTGAACGGCACTGTCTGTCCATCGCCCGCGGCCGGAGGTGGGCGGAACTCGTTGCCAATGTATAAGTCTGCGAATGTGTGTAGCTTCATTTTCTCAGCAATTGTTTTGCTAATTCCATCCCTCAGAGCGGGTACCATCGGGTTGTGTGCTAGTGGTATGGAAGGGGCGTATAGCACCGGCATCCCTGCCCGTCTGCGTAGCCCATCCCACGCCCAGCGCAGAGTTTCCGAAGTGTCTATTCCCTCTCTAGGTCGGCGATAAGGCGTGTATAGTGCCACTGGCAGAGGGACAGGCGCCACAACGTCAATCTCCACAGCAACATGTGGCTGAAAGGGCGTAGGGTACGTCCAGTAGTGCAAATACTGCGCTTGAGCACACAGTGCGTAAAGCTGCATGTCGGGGGCCCCCATCCCACCCTGCACCAGCGGGAGCGTAAGAAGCTCCCAAGACACCCTAGCCTGACCACCCGCCCAAGCCAGTGAGATCAAAGCAGCTCTGACCCTTTTAAAAAGGACTGTGTAAGCGGGATCGGGACATTAGCGAACAAATATAAAAATTTGGGCAGAATGATCATTTTTGCCAAGGCTATTTTCCCCGCCAGTGAGATCGGGAGAGTCTTCCAAAGTCCCACCTTTTCCTCCAACCAGGTCACTGCCCTCCCATAATTTAAAGACCAGATATCCTGCATGTCCCGGCTGATCCAAATCCCCAAATACTTGACCGCCATTGCCTCCCACCTCAAGGGGAATTCGGAAGTTACCGGTATGGTATTATTTGTGAGCGGAAAGATGACCGACTTAGCCCAATTTATGGAGATCCCAGACAGGCCTCCAAATCTAATAAATTCCCGCAAGATGGGGTCCAAATTTTCCCTGGGGTTAGAGATATATAAAGTGACATCATCAGCGTATAATGAAATTATGAGGCTCCTAGTGCTGAACCCAATGCCCCTGTCCGTGTGATGTTGTCTAACGCGGGCGGCCAGTGGTTCCATCGCAACCGCAAAGAGCAATGGCGACAGAGGACACCCCTGTCTCGTCCCGCGCGAAATAGGGAAAGGCTCTGACAATAGGCCATTCACTTTGATACGGGCAGTTGGCTGGGTGTACAGCAATTTGATGAGGTTCAAAAACTGGGGGCTGAATCCCATCCGGGATAGAATCATGAATAAATACGGCCATTCAAGCGTGTCGAATGCCTTAGTGGCATCTAGGAAAACCGCCGCAGCTTGTACATCGGGATGCAAATAGTGCAGCACCGAAAATATCGTCCTGAGATTGTGAGAGGTGGCTCTACCCGGGATGAAACCCGACTGGTCCGGACGCGCGATGAGGGGCAACAAGGGCTGTAGCTTATTAGTTATTAATTTGGACAGGATTTTTGCATCTACATTTATCAATGACAGAGGCCGATAGGAGTCCAGCTCCGTTTCGGGTTTACCTGGCTTCAACAGGGTGATTATGACAGCCTCTCTCATCGTTGGGGGCAAAATGGCAGAGTCGCAAGCCTCCTCATATACTGCCAGGAGTCGCGGCGCCAATTCCTCCACATATGCTTTGTAAAAAGCCGTAGTCAGGCCATCTGACCCTGGGGCTTTATCTAAGGGCAAACTGCGTATGACCTGTGCGACATCTTCCACCGTGATTGGTAGATCCATGTAATCCCTGTAGTTTTGACTGAACCAAACCAGCTCGAGGGAATCAAGGAAATTCTGCATTCCCTCAGGGCATGTGTGTTGAGTGGCTGTGTAAAGGTTGGTATAGAACCGAGAGAATTCAGTAAGGATGTCCCGCTGTCCTCTGACCATTCCCCCTCAGCAGCCCTCAACTCAGGAATGTACGTAGTGGAACGTGGGGCCCGAACCATACCAGCCAGTGTCCTACCCGGTCTATCTCCCTCCCCATATCTCCTTGCCTCGGCATATTTCCCCAAGAATTTAATCTCTCGTCGTGCTTCGTCCTCGTATTCAAGTAATTTGGCTTTCATATCAGCCAGTACAGATGTGTCGTTAGAGGAGTAAAACAGTGTCTCGAGTCCTTTTATTTGAGATTCCAGTGATGCCAGAGAGCCACGTATGGCTTTTAGTACCCCGGCTTGGCGGGCTATACATTGGCCACGGATAACCACTTTGAAGGCCTCCCACAGCGTGGCCTCAGTGTCCACCGAGCCCATGTTACGTGTGAAGTAGTCAGTAATGTCCGTCCTAATTTCTTCCTTGAAAGCGTCATCTAACAGAGCATGCGGTGGCAACCTCCATGAAAACATGCGTGGGGGTGCCTCTGGCATTGTCAAAGTCAGCAGACATGGGGCGTGGTCTGACAAAGATCTAGGCAAGTGGACTATTCCAGTAGTCCACGTGGCTACATCCCGCGACACCAACCAGTAGTCCAGTCGGGACCAGGCGCTATGGTGGTCGGATATGCAAGTTCCTTCCTGGAGGTCAGGGTTTCTATGGCGCCAGATATCTATCAGGGGCCCATCCTCCAGTATAGCGTTAAGCGCAGGACCTGCCGAGGGGTGCAAAGTACGGGCAGCCCCCCGCCTGTCCAACTCATCATTCAAGACTGCATTGAAGTCGCCACCCCATATGATAGTGCTACAGCCTGTAGCCTTTACTCTAGCCCATATGTCCCGGAAGAACTCAGGGGAGTCAACATTGGGGCCATATAACGCAACTATTGCAATCTGGACCCCACCCAGCGAGCCCAGAACAATAAGGAATCTGCCAGCCGGGTCCCTATGCACAGTGCCCTCCCTCCACTCCAACCCCCTCCTGATCAGCACCGCCACGCCCCGGGAGTAACTAGAGTATATAGAGGAATATACGTGTCCCCATCTGGTGTGCTTGAGCCGCGGTGAGGGGTCGGCACTGAGATGCGTTTCCTGCAATAAACAGATATCAATATTGTGGCGTGAGAGGTAAGCATGTACAAGTCTGGTTTTCCTACAGTCATTTAGGCCCCTAATGTTCCAGGAGAGGCATTTTAAGGTGGCAGCGTGCGAACATCATATGTGTATCCCAAAAGAGCAGTTAGGTAGCCAAAACCGCTCGGGGGCCGGAACAGCGCCCATCGTGTTGCAAGGTGGCACGTAACAGTACTGGCTAGACACAAACAAACCCCCCTTTCTCCCCCATCCCACCACCCACTCCAACCCCCAATCAGGTTGTGTATATTCCCGCAACTTTAAACAAAACACAATCCTAATATACAAAAAAAAACAGCTCAAATCAGGAAAATTTCCCATGGGGCGAGGTGTCACCGGCATCTTCCCTGTGTGCACAGGGTGGCCGGGAATACTGCAGAGAGGCAGGCAGTTAACTTCAAATGTAGTGTATCACCCTAGAGCTCACATTCTACGTGGACCCAGGATCCCCTCAGCAGCTTGAGGATCATGTCTAAAGAAATCATATTAGAGCAGGTTCACACATTAGCCCCATCGCGCCCCCTCAGCAACATTTTAATACAGTGAACAAAGGCGAGGTATCAGAACAGTCACAATTGAAAGCTCTCCCATAAAGGCGTGTTGCTACCGGTTAACTTCCCTATAATATGCAGGGTGGCCGGGAGCACCTCGGTGACCACTATTATGTTAACTATATCTATATCTAAATTCCGAAATATCACGCTGCTCAGAGCTAAATCACCAAATAGAGTGTGCAATATTCAGGAGGGCAACGACCCATAGCGCCCAGAACCAGCCCCACCTGCAGCCAATTATGCAGTTGGGATAAAAATACGATACCCATATCAATCGTTATCGCTCAAGCGATCAGTCTGCAAGTCTGTAGAGCCTGGAGTCTGCTTAGTTCTCTTTCCACCGACATGTTTGGCAAACTTTAGGGCTGACTTCGCATCAGTGAAGAAGTGGGCAGATCCATCATGAGACACTTTGAGCTTGGCTGGGTAGAGCAGTGAGTAGGGAATCTGAGCTTGAAGCAAAAGACGTTTGGCAGGCAGAAATTCGCGCCTTGCCGCTTGCACTGCCGGCGTGAAATCGGGGTAGAAGGAGATATTGTTGCCTTTGTGTGTGATTGACCCTTTTTCCCTAGCTAGCCGGAGAATGAGATCTCGGTCTTGGTAGTTCAGGATTTTGGCTAGAATGGGCCTAGGCGGAGCTCCAACCGGAGGTTTCGCTCCCAAGGAACGGTGAGCTCTCTCCACAGCGAACACTGACGATAGATGAGGATCAAAGAGTTCATGTAGCAAATCCGCGATGTAGATCTCCATTTTGGTGATGGCTGTTGTTTCTGGAATCCCGGTAATTCGTAGGTTGTTCCTCCGGGACCTTGCCTCCAAATCTTCGTTCTTGGCCCGAATGATACTCAACACTTTGTCCATATGCAACAGCTGTTCTTTTGTTTCCACCTGGAACTCATGGAAGTCCGAAGTGCGATTCTCTAGCACATCTAAGCGGGTCTCGTGCGCCCCCACCTGTGTCTTGACGGCATCTAGTTGAGTAGTAGGCGTGTCTAATTTAGTATCGATGTTTCGTAGGCTTGATCTCATTTCTAACATGAGGGTACGCAGGTCCTCCCCCCGGTCCTCCGTCTGGGTCTCGGGTGCTCTCTCCGTGTTGGCCTCCGGGTCAGATTCTGTGAGTCTTGTAGATCTTTTATTCTCGAACGTCAGCTTAGGCTGCTTGGCATCTTGCTTACCCATTATGTGGTTATAGGCCGTTTACACCAGAGATGTAGGCAATCCGAAGGGAGCGGTGTAGTGGCACTGCGCGATGTGAGTCAGTGCCTTGTGCCCACCAGCTGAAGCACCCCCTCTGCACTGGATCCTCCTTATAAGCGGTCCGGCCAGGTGTAAAAGTATGTCTGGGCACTCTGTCTTGCCCGCACCCTATTAGTGTCTCGTAAGCTTCACTATATCAGCTTGAGGGCCGCCCGCTCCACTATTGCGCACCTCCCTCGCTGGCACTCCAGCCGCACCTCACCTCACAGTGTGTGACTGTCGCGGTCCCGCACATCCGTTAGCGGCCGATCAGGCAAGGGGAAACACTGCCAGTGGTCAGGAGTTCTACCGGTGTTCAACCCCCACAGTTCGTCCCGTGCCCAGGGCGGCTCGCGCGTATTCCTGTAAGACTGCTCACTACCAGGAATAGGGCTGCAGTATGTGACCGGGGTGGAGGGTCCCACCGCCCCCGCTGCAGAGCAGCAGGCTTCGCCCTGTCGTGTGTATGCAGCGCGTCCAGGTCGGGCGCTTATCTGTGCATTGGCTGCCAGACCCCCAGGCTCTCACCAGCGGTCACCCTTCGTCCCCCGTGTGTCTGGGGCTCACCTTACCCAGTCCAAAATGGCGCCCGGGCCTCTGGGCTGACGATGTCCCAATTAACTGGGCTCCTCCGTTGCTAGCTATACCACCGGCAAGGTCGTCTTCCTCCGCCGCTGCTCGCGCTAGACTCGAGTCCCCGGTGCCCCGTGTCCGCTGTCTGGATGGCAAAGGGGCTATGTGCCAGCCCGGATGGACTACTAGTGGCGCCGCATCATTCGTTCTCCTTCTGCAGTCGCTACGCCACTCAAGTGCGCTGACGGGAGCTCACCTCATTTAAAGCTGCAATTTGGGATGATTGAAGAGGTGCCCAGCGCCGGCTTGCCTGCTGTTGATCCTGCTATGTCCCAGTGTTCCGTGCCGCATTATCCGCCTCCAGGGCTCGAGTCCCGTCTTTGTCCGCAAGCTCCATGGCCTGTTACATGAGGGAAGCCACAGGCTCGAGTTCCTCACTTCTCCGCACCGCCCTCCTGGGGACGGGAGATCTCAGCCCCGCTCTCCACGGATCCGACCCTCTCGTCACCGCTCAATAAGCTGCGGGAGTCCCAAGGCGGTCGCTCGGATCTTTGGGCACTAGGCTACAGCATGGTGCGAAAACTGCCTCATTGAAGCTCTCCGATTGCGCGGATTATTTCAGGATAAGTTCCCGGCCGGCGGAGCGCGCTCAGCAAGCGGCCATTCCGCAGCTCGGCAAACCACGCCCCCCGTGAAAGATGTTCTTGGCGACGTTGGGTTCATTGGCGAGGGAGAGAATCAGCTGGGTGTCACCGACGTAGGAGACGATGTTGAGTCTGTGGTTCCGGACGATGGCTGCGAGTGGAGCGATGTAGATGTTGAAAAGTGTGGGGCTCAGGGAGGAGCCCTGAGGTACTCAGCAGGTGATCTCTGTGGGGTCCAAGAGGAACAGAGGTAGTCTGACTCTCTGTGTTTAGCCGGTGAGGAAGGAGCGGATCCATTCCAGGGCTTTGTCACGGATGCCGGCGTCGTGGAGCATAGGGTGCAGTGGGAGACGGCATTGAAGGCAGCAGAGAGGTCCAGGAGGATGAGGGCTGCAGTGTCGCCTCGGTCGAGGAGGGCGCGGACGCGTCTGTGGCGGCGAGGAGGACAGTCTCGATGCTGTGGTTGCTTCGGAAGCCGGATTGGGTGAGGTCCAAGATGTGGTTCACTTCGATGAACTCAGAGAGTTGGCGTTGATGGCCTCCTCAATGACCTTGGCTGGGAAGGGGAGAAGAGAGATGGGTCTGGAGTTCTTAAGATCCGTTGGGTCGGCAAAGGGTTTCTTCAGCAGGGGGATGATCTCTGCGTGTTTCCAGCCTTTCAGGACGGTGGCGGAGTTGATGGTGCGGCAGAGTTCGGGGATGATGGTGGTGCTGCACTGAAGATGTGGTGCAGGCAGGGGTCCAAGGGTGCTCCAGAGTGGATGTTCTTCATGATCTTTAAAGTGTCATCCACGGTGAGGGGGGTCCAGCTGAGTAGGGTCTGTTGGGATCCGGCGTCGTAGGTTGTGGTGGTTGCGGATGGGGTGGGAGGGTTTTGGGTATCGAGGCTGTTGAAGCTGTTGAATATCTCCTTGATCTTGTGGTTGAAGTAGGTGCTGAGGTTGTTGCAGAGGTCTTTGGGGGGGGGGGGTGAGGTTGTCTGCTGGGTCTGGTAAGTTCTTTGACCACGGCGGAGAGTTCCTTGCTGTTGAGTGTGTTGGCGTTGATCTTTTCTTGTAGGGCCACTTTCTTCATTGTTCTGATGAGGCGGTGGTGTGCGGTGACAGCGGTTTTGAAGGCTGAGTGGTCTTCCGGGGTCCTGCTGCTCCTCCATCTCTTCTCGAGCCGTCTACATGTGCGTCTGGACTCATGAATGGCGGGAGAGAACCAGCTGGATTTCTTGGAGTGTCGCTTGCTTAGGGCTTTCTTCAGGGGAGCCAGAGTGTCGGCGCAGTCGGAGATCTATCGGAGGAGGTTGCGTGCTTCGGTGTTGGCGTCTGTGGATGTCGGTGGAGGGGGTTTGCTGAGGGAGGTGGTGAGCTGTTCTTCGGCGACCTTGTTCCAGCTTATGAGAGGGTAGCGGTGGGTATGGTGGTGTATTGTGGGTTTGATGAAGGCAAAGTGGACACAGCGGTGGTTGGTCCACTGGAGTTCGGTGGTGTGGCTGAAGGTGATGTTGTCACTGGTGGAGAAGATGGGGTCGAGCGTGTGTCCTGCTGAGTGGGTTGGGGAGGTGACCAGTTTTTTGAGTCAGACTGTGGCAAGGTTCTCTTGCAGGGAGAGGTGTTTTGTCGTTGGAGTTGTCCAGGTGAACGTTGAGGTCGCGGAGTACGATGTAGTCTGTGGAGGCGAGAGCATGGGATGCGATAAAGTCAATGATGGAATCGCTGAAGAGTGGGTGAGTCCGGGGGTCTGTAGATGAGGGTGCCATGGAGGGTGGTGCTCGGGTTCGTCTGGATCTGGAAGTGGAGGTGTTCCATGTTGGCTGAGAGGTCGTCTGCTTGGGTGGGGAGGCGGAAGGTGCTTTTGTGAACGATGGCGATGCCTCCCTCTGGTTTGTTGACACTGTCCCTGTGGATGGTCTTGTAGCCGTTCGGGATGGCGGTGGCGATGCCCGGGGTAGCGGTGGAGTTCATCCAGGTTTCCACGAGGAAGGCGATGTCGGGGTCGACTGAGTCGAGTAGGTCCCAGATCTCCACGACGTGTTTGTGGAGGGAGCGAGTGTTGAGCAGGATGCAGTAGAGGCGGCCGGGTCCCGAGTTAGTCGGTCATGCAGTGGGCCGGGCTGGTGTACGGCGGCAGGCGAAGGTGCAGCAGCAGTTCCGGCAGGCGATGTCCGGCTGCAGGCGGAGTGGCGTACTGTGTTGAGGGTGCTAGCGTCGTATTGGAGGATGGTACGAAAACCAGGGTATTTGGCGCTTATAGCAGGTCCAGGCGTGGACCGGCGTAAATGGGCTTGCTTTTGGTGTGGCTTTGGTGCGCCAGCGGCACGCCCGCCATTAAGTAGTGTGCGGGGGGGGGGCTGGACAGCTGGGAGGCGGGAAACCCAGGGAGCGGGAATGTGGCACTGGAGGGGGGCTAGGCTGTGGGTAATCGCAGCGGCAGGGCAGAATGATACACTAATTATTCACATAGTATGTTCTTCCAGTGTGATATTAATTCTAGCACTCACCCAGTGAGGCCTCGTTTTAAGAGTTCTCTGGATCTTCATATGTAATGAAAATGTCATATACCTGGAAAACACATCCTACAGATGGAAGAGAAAAAAAATACTAAAACCAGTCCCCCCCCCCCTCCCTCCCCCCCAGTGTAGCAGACTCAATCAGTGCACACACAGCTGAACTATGCTGCTTCTCTTGTAAAGGGCTTGCATTTTCCTCTTGCCTTTTTCTAAGACCACCACTGCCCCAAACATGAATTTGTCCCATGCATTTTAGATAGTTAGGGAGTTCAAGAGTCGATAAAAATGTAGATCTGGTCTCCGTTTATGGGAACTTAGCATATTTGTGCAGTGAGTTTGTTGTGATAGGACTATCATCAAAATGGGCTGATCAGCTTAAAATATACTGCAATACTCTTCCTAAATCCAGGAACTGTGGTAACATTCCAAGATTCTCATGTTACAGTGGTGAGGGCTGAAATCTTGAGTGCACAAAATTCAGACATATAATAGAATAATATTTTCTTAACAAAATTAAAGTGATTCATGCAGACCGGCCTATCTTTCAGGGACATCAGTGGTGTTTCTGGCTAACTGCAGTCCAAACATTCTACCCTTCCAGTGGCACTGACCAACACTGTAATTCACCATATCCCAACAACAAACTGCATCCCAGAGACATCTACCTACTGTGCCGTATCTGCCCCCCAGCCTTACTGGCCTGAGATACCGACTTAATATGGCATTAACTGTGCACAATCAATCAATGAATCTGGATTTATAAAGCGTGGTTAATCACCCGTGAGGGTATCCAGGCGCTAAGGGTAGTGCTGCTTTGGTTGGTTCAGTTCAGACAGGTCTTGAGTGCCTTCCGGAATTCTAGGAGCGAGGTTGAGGTGCAGAGGGAGGTCATTCCAGTATTTAGCAGCGAGGTAGTAAAAGGAGCATCCTTTACTGTTGCTTTGGTGGATGTCGGGGTGTGTGCGAGGAAGAGGAAGGCGGAGTGCAGGTGTCTGGAGGGTTGGTGAAAGTTGAGGTGGTGGTTGATGTAGGCTGGTCCTTTGTTGTGCAGGACCTTGTAGATGTGGATCAGCATCTTGAATTGACATCTCTTCTGTATGGGGAGCCAGTGGAGTTTCATGAGGAGGGGGGGGAGGGGGTGATGTGGGTCCATTTGGGGAGGTCGAGGATGAGTCAGACCACGGTGTTCTGTATGGTTTGCAGTCTCTTCAGGAGGTGAGTGGTGATTCCTACATAGAGAGCATTGCCTACTTGCTTCCAAGTGGCAAAGATCCCATGTAAGAGCTCATCAGTCATCTAGATATATAGTATTAACAGGTGATTGATTACATCTGTAGCGATCAGCTTTTTTTTTTTTAACATACTGGACAGCATGTGACCTATTGGCGTTTAAGAGTAGTAGACTTTGCATAACTTATTTCAATCCACCCTGGCAAGCCCTCCATAAAAAAGGCAACAGGGCCTCTGAACCTCTCTTCCTATACCCATGAAGTAATGAGTGAGGTTATGAGAAGAGTATGGCAGGGTGCAAATAATGGTTTGTGTAGGAAACTGATGAGTTTATGGGTATTTAGGTTTTGCATTGGAACTATAACAATACTTTAACTGTTATGAGTTTAAAAAAAAAAAAAATCTTAAAAGGGTATGATTTCCTTAGCCATAACTTACTTTTCAGTGATGGTTTCATTGATTATTGAAGTATTTTTACCTGTGCACTCCACACAGGTGTAGCGTGTCAGCAATATTGATAACACATTTTGTGGTATGTCTCTTAACACCAAATAATCTCCAAAGGCTCTCTTTAGAGCCACCTTTCGTTTTAGTACCGGTCTTGTTTTCTATTCTCTTTACATACACAGATGGATTTTGGGTCAGCCCTTTTTATTCAATTCAACTGTAATGCTTTTTTTTAACAACTTTAACATTTTTAGACTAAGAGCATATATAAAGTTTCAGGTACATTGTATGCATGACATTTGTAGAACTTGTCTCACAATACTGAAGTATATTGATCACCACAATTTTTTTTTGTCCTCATATCACCAATATCTGCAAAACCAGGTCTTTCTGTGAAACCTGTCCCAACCTCAGGCCAGCTGCATTATATGTCTGGCCCTGCCGATCCAGTCCTACCAGTTTCCTGGCTACTGCCTTCAAGCAGGTGTAATCAAAGGACACTACCTTAAGTCATTGCCATTCCACACCATCTTTAGAAATCGTCTCATATCCTACTAGGAACAACCCCCCCCCCCACCCCCCCCCCATCCAGAGCCGATATCCATTCTGCTTACACTTCTAACCATCTGGAGCCAATCAAGCCCCTTGGGAGGTAGGGGATCTGTCCAATGCTTACAGATCTCTTCCTAACTCTCGTTAAGGGCTGACTGGTGCGGACTTCCACCCCCATCAACACCAGTGCAAAGCTTAGCATATTTGCCCCGAAAATATCGTTGACCACCTTCTCCACCTCCTGCCAATAAGCCTGTAGTTCTGGGCACTTAAAAAACATATGTTGGTCATCGGCTCTTAGAAGACCACATCTACGGCATCTTGGTAACGGTTCGTGCACAAACTTTGCTATTTTCTGGGGCGTCCAATAGAGCCTGTTGATGGTAAAAAAAAAATGAATCTGTTTCAGACTGGCTGGTTTAACCACCGAGTACACCAGTTTTAAAGAAAGTTGCCAAATTGTTTGTGGCTCAGTCCCCAGAGTATGGTGCCTTCAGTTTCCTGTCCTCGGCGTCGTGTAATGTCCAGTACCAATAAGCAACCTCCTTTTTCCTGGGGGACCCATCCTGTAGTTTTGAATCGAATCCCCCCCCGATCTCCTGTACATTGGCTGCAACCCAAGATGATAGCTGGAGGTACTTGAATCTAGAAAGGGAATTACCAGTCTTTGCCACTAACACTTCCCAGGGCAGCATACCCAGCGCTGTTAGGAGATCCCCCCCATACTTCAATTCCAGCCCTCCTTAATGGAAGACTCAGCCCGTCTTTAAGACACTCTGGTGTACCTGGATAGTCCCAGATTGGGGAGAAATCCGAAAAATAGCCCATCCCCAGAATCCTTCTAACTCCGAGCCAGAGGGTGAGTGCTGCCTTTAAAATCTTCAACCGAACCTTTTTGAAGAATTTCCTTGCCTCAAACTTGCACAAGAAACCTTTAGAATCCCACTCCCTTACCATCTCTTCCAACATACCTCCCCATATTAGGGGCCCTGGTTTACCTAGGAGCGCTCTGCAATTTTTAAACTGGAAGGTCATACAATATAGTTTTAGATCTGGAAAAGCCAGTCCGCCCTTTTCAAGCCTACACCTCAATTTCTTCCAGGCCAGACGAGCTCGTCTTGATGCCCAAATAAAACTGGCTATTTTCCCCTGAATCTTATCTATTACAATTTTCGGGAATGTCAAGGGGATACAATTAAAAAGGTACGTCAATTTGGGGAGTATAACCATTTTAATCAAGTTTACTCTCCCATATATAGTCAGGGGCAGGTTCTTCCATCTATCTAATAATGCTTCAACCTCCTTTGCTACCCTCTCCAAATTGTACTGCGGTATTGCCTCTAATGACTTTAAAATGGTTACGTACACACAAAAAGAGGGGGTGGGGCCCGAGGAGAAAGTATTTTAAGACCTGCGAGGGTTTGCTCCCCAATCTACTGACAAAAACACAATATAAAACCCTCGGGTCTAAACTGGAAACACAAGGAAGAGTAAACAATTCTAGGAGGAGTCTTTTACGCCCCTGGGGGAATCCCTTTATTAGGACGAAATCCCTCACCCACCATAGGTGGCATGCTTCATCATTGGGATTCTCCTCGTGACGGGAAAACCTAGTCCCGCCACAGGCTACAACCCCCTCTCTGAGAGGGAGGAGCTCAGGGATGTTTTATTCCTAGTTTGAGGATGTACTAAATCCAAGAATGAGGAGTAATAAACTTGGTTGGATGAAGTGTGCAGCGCGAAAAAAAGATAATGGTGAGGAAAGTGAAATAAAACTAGCTACCAGGTACATAATCTACCTTTATTAACACGTCCTGGGGCCAGGGTTAAAAACAGGGAACTTGCAGGGGTAACATATACCTGCGAGTTAGTGATGCCCCATTTTTCGTCATTAACTCGCAGGTATATTTTACCCCTACCAGCACTTTTTGTTAAGATTACTCATTCAGTACTCTCCCCTCTCTGCAGGTCAGGTAAAACTCGGAAAAAAGATTTGAGCGAAGGTGTTATTTTAATCTGTTGAGTTATTAGTTTTTTTACCTCTCTCCCCTGAACTTTTAGTTGCGGATTTACGGGCTTTTCTGTTTTGCAACACAGGTCGCCCCTGCCATGCTGACCTCGCTGACTCTTCCTTGCGTCCTTTACAGTGCCTAAAGGAGTCACGGGGGAAGTCAGGCCCCTGTTCCACCTTACCAGCCCTGATGTTCCTAGTGTGCAGTGTATATCTTCAGGGCTTGTACCCGGTCTTACCGTCAACTGAGGCACCACAATATCTTTAAATTTCAAACCAATAGTTAATTTTAGAGATATTCTGCAGAAAAATTGAGGCATTTTTCGACTTTTCTGGACATTTTTCATGCATTGCGTACAATAGAGGAGCAGGGGGTGTAGAATGTGTGCATATACCTGCAGTCTATCTTTTTATGTAAGTGTGGCAGGGGTCCATAATTTGTAAAATTGGGCTAGGCGGTCTCCTATTGTTGCTGTTTGTTCTTCCGTAGCATGTCAAATTTTGGCCCACCATAGATTTATATTTTGGTAGTCAGGAGATTTCAATTTATGAACTATTGGTAATCTAGTTGCTAGTAGTAGGCAAGCAATCAGTCTACCTCTGAATAACAAAAAGGCGTAAAGGCCTTCTTCATCAGTTCACCCCTCGCCCCAATAGAACTACTAATGGGTAATTGCAATTGTGTAATTTCCTTAATTAAATAATAGACTATATACCAATAGTTAATAATACATTCAAAACCCTACCACATATGACAGTATGTGCCTGATTCGCCGCAACCTCTCCAACATGTCATTACTACCATATGTCACTTTAAATCTCAGTGGTGTAAAGCACCATCTTAGCATGATGCTGTATGCATTTTCCATATATTGTGTGCAGATCGAAGATTTTGTTGCTCTTTGCCTAATATATACACGGATGAGTACTCAGTGATTACTGCCTGAAGTTCTGACATAGGTCAGTGTCTGGTATGATCACATCCCTCTCCTGCATGAGATCTTTAATTTTAGTAGTATCTCTGCTTGTTTCTAATCACACTTTTTCCTGTCTTGCCCTATGAGGTAGCTTGCTTATACGAAAGACATATATAGACAATCAGATAATCTATGGTGCATTGTTCTCGTTCTTTTTTTACAACCAGATTTTATTGGTTTTCAAAGGCATCATCTACGATCATAAGCATTGTGCATCTTCAATCAAGTACATAAAACACACTGTTGACATTTCCTGGTGCATTTGTCTGACACTTACCCCCCAACATAACTATCCCCCCTCCCCCCTTGAGTTGTGCTTGGGTGGATATAATCTAATCTTCAAATACTGTTGGGTTCCTGTGTGCAGAGCGTCTTTTCTAGCTTACTACAGCGCCTATCGTCCTTGTTCCTGGTGTCCTTGTCCGTCATTTTCTTCTTCTGGAGCCACTGGTGGTGGGGAGCCCGCCCCACTATTGTCTTGCCTATCCGCTGCCAATTCGCTTACTAGATTTTCCCAGGCTCTTGCCCGGTCTATCTTTCCTATCCCTCGGCCAGCCTCCCCAAGCAGCAGTCTGCCTTCCACCTTGCCCATTTCTCTAGCTTCCTCTTCCAGGAAACAATCCTTGGCCCTCCCTGTGCCTTCCAGTTTCTGGCTATCTCTCTTTGGGCCAGGACAAAGGCCAAATCCTGAAACTTCCCAGTCGTTTTGTTGTTTTTGGCCGTGTGTGGGAACCACCCTAGCAGGAAATGCTCTGGGGTAAGTGGGAGCTCCTTGTCTATGAGATCTCCTATCACTTGTCTGATCTCTTCCCAGAAGGTTTGTGGCGTGGGGAAGCTCCAAAACATGTGGTTGATATGTGCCTCTCTCGCTCCGCACATCGGGCACGCTGCTGTATCTATGCCGAAGTATCTTCTAATGCGGGACGGGGTTCAGTACGCTCTGTGCAATATGTAGAAATGAATCAATTTGAATCGCGCATTCCTAGATACTTTCGGGGTCCGCTCTAAGATCCTGTCCCATTCTACCTCTGGGATCTGTTTACCCAAATCCTCCCCCTACTGTAATCGCAAGCGCCCTAGTGGCTTCTGCATGTCCTGCGATACCAGCGGACAGTCCTGCCGAGACGCCGTTATCGACCACAGCTATCTCCACCAGCAGTTCCTTGAACTTGCTGGTATTTTGACCAGCTTTCTAAATTGACCTGCCTCATCCGCGATACCAGCGGCCCGTCCTACCGAGACGCCGTTATCGACCCCAGCTATCTCCACCAGCAGTTCCTTGAACTTGCCGGTATTTTGATAAAACAAGTGACTATAAACTCTATGACCTACGATTTCTTCTGTACCTAATTAATGTCCACTAGATGGAGCTAGATTCTTCAAAATATACTACTTCTGCCAGATTTTCCATTCTATTCCATCAGTGATTATCTTCATCATATACAGATCGCTGTCCTTGTTCTTTCCACCTTTGACAAAGAACCCCGTTTGGGTGTTTATTGACTCTGTCCCTATATATTTTTACCGGTCCCACTGCCTTCTGTTTGTAATTTTAAATCCTTTTTCTGCGCCCCGAAGAAGGTGATACCCCAAGAAAGGAATAAGGGTTCCACCGAAATGCGCGTCGGCGCTTTTGAGAAAGTCCCTCCCGTTTCTTTCACTGTATATTTGCTAAAAATTTGATGTTATATTGATATCCCTGAATTTCTGTTAAAACATTGTTTTTCGGTGAGGTGGACTTGATCGTACATCATGTTTTATTTTAGATACATTTGCGATGCATGTGACCTTTGATGATGTATGTGTTTGTCTGAGTATTTGAATGAATGTAGTTGATTGAGTGTTAGGTGTGCAATGGGACCTAAATGTCTCTATGGTACTGTTATCATTTATATGTTTATGTGAAGAATTATGATGTATATAAAAAACTTTAATATATAAATGCAATAAATTTTGATATGATCTTACCATTTTGATTGATATCTATATTTCACTATGGCTCCATGAGAAGCGGGTGTTGTAATACTATGACGCATAGCATAATCGAAAACATATAGGTAGAGGGATTTTTTGTTATATCATTGCCTTGTAAAGGCAGGAAACTGTCTTGATTCTTCCTGCTGATAGTGCTACATACCTACATCCTGCCAGTGCCCGCGGTTCTGTACCTCCTCCACCCAGTGTTGCCTAATCCTTCTGGTGAGGGCATTGTGCCTAAGGAAGTGGCCTCCCGGCAAATCGTATGCCACCTGCAGTTCTTCAAACAGGAGTAGCGTGGAGTCCTGATATAGGTCCCCCATCATTTTCAGCCCTGCTGCTTCCCAGTCCTCTAATCCCGCCCAGTGAGCCCCCTGTGGCAACCATCGCAGCATTGTGATCAGTATGTCTGGGGAGTAGGGGATCCTGACACCCACCCATCTCAAGTATCTAGCCCAGCATCGCACTACCACCCTGGTTTCCATGGTGTCATCGGATGCGTTCCGTCGGGCTCTTAGGGAGATCTCTGCTAGGGTTGTGGTATCCGGCGCGGCTGGATATTGTTCCCGTTCTGGGTCACGTCCTCGCCAGCAATTGAATCAGCCAGTACAACTGGGCAGCAATATAATAACCCTCAAAATCTGGGACCGCTAGCCCCGCTTCCGCCGTCGGGCGCTGCAGAGAGGTCAGCACTACTCTTCTGCGCCCCGTTCCCCAAATAAATGACGTGATCAGCGAGTCAAGATCTTTGAACATTGCTCTCGGGATCCACACCGGTAGGGCCCCGAAGTAGTACAGGAGACGCGGGAGCGCCACCATCTTCAGGACTGCCACCCGCCCCGCCACTGACATCGGCAGTGTACCCCAGAATTCCATCGCAGTTTTAACTGATCTGATTGCTCTACCCACGTTTCCCTCTAGTAGCTCCGCCGGTTCATGATATATTTTGACTCCCAAATATCGCAGACAGCTGGGCTCCCATTTCAGGTGGTCGAGGTCAGGCGGCGGGAGGGCGTTGGATATCATGGGGTATAGGCTAGACTTCCTCCAGTTGACTTTGAGGCCAGAGATGGCACCGAGCCGGGCTAGCATTCTCTGCGCCCCTCTCAGCTCACCCCCTCTGTCCCTGAGGAACAGTAGGAGGTCGCCCGCGTATAGAGCTATAAAGTGTTGCACCTTCCCTGCCCTCAGACCGTTATAATCCTGCCCACTTTGTGCCCTGCACGCCAGCGGCTCCATGGCCAGCGTAAACAGAAGCGGGGAGAGGGGGCACCCCTGTCTCGTACCCCTCTCCACCTTCTGCCTGGGAGAGATGGTTCGTCCAGTGCGCACCCGGGCCATGGGGAACGTATACAATAACCGTACCCATGCCAAGAATCCTCCTCCCAGTCCCACCTTGGCCAAGACCTCATAGAGGTAAGGCCACTCAAGGCTGTCGAAGGCCTTCTCAATGTCCACCGCGAACACCGCCGCCTCATGCTTATCATACCCAGTGGAGCCCATGACAGCCAGGAGTCGCCTGATATTTATGGCCGTGTTCCGCCCGGGGATAAACCCGGCTTGGTTTGCATGAACCAGGTCAGGCATATGTGGGAGAAGACGCATCTCTAGAATTTTGCTCAGGATTTTGAAATCCATATTCAGCATGGATAGGGGCCGGTAGGCTGTGTAGTCATGCGGTTCCTTCCCAGGCTTAGGCACCAGGACAATAAGGGCCTCTCTAGTACTCTCCGGCATTATTCCCGCTCCCAGGGCCTCCTCATACATGGTGACCAGCCTGGGGGCCAGCTCCTCCACGTACGTTGCATAGAACTCGGCCGGTAGGCTGTCTGTGCCCGGGGTTTTGTTCCTTGCCATGCCCTTGATGGCAGCTCGTACCTCCTGCTGCGTTATGTCTGCTCCTAGGTCTTCCGCCTCTTCAGGATCCAATCGTGCCATCTGCAGGCCCACGAGGTATTCCCTTGCGTCTGCATGGTCGCCCTCCCTCGACCTTCTAAACAGTTGTGCATAGTAGCTGACCAAGACTTCGTTGATCTTCGCCTGTGTAAAGTGCCTGGCCCCGTCTCGTCCTCTATTTCCACCAATGGTGGGCCCCTGCTCACCGGGTTTGCTAGCCATGCTAGGAGCGTTCCTGACTTGTCTCGCTCAGCGTGGGTGCGCTCAAGGTATTTCTTGTAATCGAAGCATCTAAGCCTCTCGGTCTGCCTCGCCACTTCCTCCTTGGCCTCTACTGGTGTCTGCTGGAGCTCTGGGTGTCCTGGCCGCCTGCATTCTAGCTCTCTAAGGGTTGACTCCGCTCCTTCCACTTCTCCCAAAATGACACGCCTGACCCCTGTAGCGTGCGTAATGCATTGGCCCCGCAGGACCACCTTGAAGGCGTCCCATTCGGCGAGGAAGCTGTCCCTCCGTTGGCCTCAAAGTAGTGCGCTATTTCCCCCCTGATCTCTTCGCGGAAGACCTGATCTTCCAGTGTGTCCGGACAGAGCCTCCACGTAGGTATCGCTGATAAGGGGTGCGTCCATCCCAGGGAGAGGACCAATGGATTATGGTCCAACATCGTGCGCGCTAAATATTCTGCAGCAATGACATGGCACTGTGTGTCTGCTGAACACAGGAAGGCATCTAGTCGCGTGTGGACCTCGTGGACCGCCGAGAAGTGCATTGCTCTCTCGTTCTTAATGTGTTATTAGCAAATAATGCTTCTAACAAAGCAGGGGAATCACACTCAATCACCATAAGGAGTTGATATTCATTTCCAGTCTAAATTGTGCACAATTGATATTAGAGTGGAGACAACTGGCTGCCTGACAAGATCGAACAGCCTTATTCCAATATGCTAGAGTGATCATGGTTGAGCAAAGGAGACAGACCTGGTGCTTATAGATTCTAGGATAGTGATCGTTAACCTGTGGTCTGGCGATCCCTGGGGTCTACGAAGCCGGGTCAGGGACTGCTTAGAAAACTAAATGATATTAATAGATAAAGTGTATATAAATGAAGAAGCAAACTGTAACATTAAAATATTTAAAACATTCTGTAAATGTGAAGGGACCTGGAGGCTAAACATTAAGTTAGTATCAGATTGATTTGTGGAAGCAGTACAAGTGTATCAAACAGAATATAGTATGGACAATGAGTGGCCTCAATTGAATTTAGAGACGCTACAACCTTCCTATTAAAAATCAAATTTCTTTTTTATATATTTGTTTGCAAATTAAACAAAATATTCGATCATTTGTGTATTTCTGTATTTTTGTGTATAGTTTTGCAATTCAAATCATTAAAAATGCTTAGGTCAGGGTCCCCAGCTTCCAGTAATGACTCAGTAGGGGGTCCCGGATTTAAATAATGACACAGTGGGGGTCTACGAATTCCAGTAATCATTAATTGGGGGATCCACAGAAGCCGGTGCCACAGGATGCAGAGCCCCAACAGCAAATTGGCTTTGACCAGCGTGCAGATTCCTAGACGTGTGATCTTATTAATGATTAGAGTCCAACTCAGACCAGAGAGTATGGGAGGGTCGGTGAGGAATCTGCTGTTAGAGTCTCTACCAGAAAGAGCGTTACGGAAGGTAAGTAACTTGTTCTTGTTATTATAACCTTTTGAATAGATACCAGAGCAGTACCTATTTGGAAGTGGTCAAAACTCCCCTCTCATCCTCATCCCCCTCAGCTGTTCAACAAAAACGTGTCCTCCTAAGCGACTACATTAAACAACGGACTTTATTTTGAGAAGTAGCGCTAGTCCCCGTGTACGAGTAATTGCTGACAACTGCATTTCCCACAATGCCTCTATCCTATCATGTTCGTCATGGATCAACTTCGTTTTTTTTTTTTTTTCCCTTGGGAAGTTGATCCATGACGAACATGATAGGATAGAGGCATTGTGGGAAATGCAGTTGTCAGCAATTACTCGTACACGGGGACTAGCGCTACTTCTCAAAATAAAGTCCGTTGTTTAATGTAGTCGCTTAGGAGGACACGTTTTTGTTGAACACCTGAGGGGGAGGAGGATGAATTACCACTAATTAAGTAAGCCTGCAATAAGTATAAAGGTTGTGCCGAGGCGCTCCATACGATTTCATTGCGAGGAATGCAGCCTGGTCTCTGTTCAAAAGTGGGTTATCGTGAGAGGATGGGTTCTTCATAATGGAAACAACTTAGCATATGTCACGGTAAGCTTGAGGTTGATTCATATGCTGACAGGGCTGTAGTGGTAGCGTTTTGAGTTCACAGGAGGTGGGTGATATTGTGGTGCGGGAGGTTTTTTACCATTAATAAGCGCTGGTTCGTTATGGTTTGGGTGAGATTCAACAGTGCGAGTTTTTTCATTGTCAAATCGAGAAAAGCACAATGGGTTATTAATAAACGTGGGTTGGCGGGTATTGTTTACAGGCTCAAATAAGCAATACTATCACTGTTTAAACATCATTTGCATATAATAGTGACATGTACGTTAGTTTTGTTGATGGTGGTGTTCATTTCTGTTTTTTTAGAGTCCCCTGACGAAGGGAAGTTTCCCGAAATGCATTGGGACATTTTTAATAAAACCGTGACATGTGTATTGTTTTTACGTCTCCTGCGTTTTGATTACATCTGTTTATGGCAGCTGGATGAATAAAATGAATTGAAAAATATTGTTGAGCAAGATAAGTAAACGTTTCTAAGGAATTGAAGAAGAAAATAATGAAGAATTATGCAGCTTTGATTGATTGGATTCATTCTACAATGGTCGTGGCTGTGCAGTTTGTTCTGGCACCTAACTTAGGTCCCTTCGTTGTTCAGTTTGATTGCAGCGCATTTCGGCGGAGCGCGAAGCAAACTTGCACGCTTTCAGCATGTTAATGAAGTTGAAATTGAATAATATCGAGTACGCCTGGAGTGCATCTCTTCCCCTGTTTTTCTACATTAACTGATGTGCCACACCAAACCACAAACTTGTCCCAACAGGCATGTGAAAATTTTGACGAGGGACGCCTGGCTGCCAAGATGACAAACCACCCTTGGAGGGAGGTCGAAGGAGTTAAGCTGTTGCTGGTCAATCTCCAAGTATGAAGGTGGAGATTGCGAAGGCCTGAGTGCAAAACCTTGCCCCGTTTCTGTGACAGCAGGGCCTCCCGGAAGGACTGCCTGATCAGAGGACAGATGCTTAAGCCCAGGATCACTGGATACCATACTCTCCATGCCCAATCTGGGTCCACTAGGATGAGTTGGGCCCAGTCAGTCCGGATCTTCTTCAGAACTCGGGGTAAAAGAGATATCGGCGGGAAGGCATACAGAAGTCCAGAGTTCCATGCTAGGCTGTATAAGTCTCCTAGTGAGAAACACCTTGGAAATGCCAACGTAGAGAACTAACATTGTGAGTTCTTGGCAGTGACAATTAGATCGAGCCATGGTTCTCCCTATTAGTGGAAGAGACCTCGTGCCATCTCCAGTAGTAACTGGCACTTGTGATCAGCTAGGCGTACATGGTTGAGTCCGGTCGCCCTAGCATTCAAAGATCAGACCATATGGTTCACCACCAGGAAAATCCCTAGAGGGTCTAGCCATTTCCAGAGGCACAGTGCCCAGACCCTCACTCCGCCCTGCTTGTTTCAGTACCACATGGTGGTGGGGTTATCCATAAGCACATGTATCAGCCTCCACTTGATGGATGGAAGGAAGCGTTTCAACACCAAACGGATGGTCCTCAGCTCCAAAAGGCCGATATGGAGCCAGGATTCCACCAGAGACCTCTGATCTCCACTTCTCCCAGGTGGCCGCCCCAAACCAGAAGTGACACATCGTTCACCACAGTCAGCGTTCACCACAGTCAGCTATGGGCGGGGTAAAGAGAGGGGTCTGCAGCTGACCCAATCGCTGTCCAGCAACCACTGCTGCAGATCTTTTACAGTCTCCTCTGAAATCTGGACGTGATTGAAAAGGTCCATTTGACATTGGGCCCACTGAGTCAGATTCCACAGCAGAGGGTGCATATGCCACCTAGCGTGCTTGACTAGCAGGATACAGGAGGCCATCAGTCTCAGCAGCCATAGAGTAAACCTCATTGAAATCCAGGAGGGGCTGAAAGATTGGGATTATCGCCCAAATATCCTGGACCCTCCTTTCCAGGAGACAGGACCAGGACCAGGACCAAAACCAAACCATGTCCAGAATGGATCCAATAAAGGGGAGTGTCTGAGAAGTCAGGTAGCACCGATGGGCCCACATGATAGGTATATTGAAAGAGGTTTCCTGCAGATCCAACACTACCATCTAATCTGCAGCGTCTAGGGCAGACAATGTCAGGGTAAGCATTTGCAATTTTGTCCTTCTGGAGGAAGGTGTTGAGAGGCTAAAATAGGACAAAGGCTTCTGTCCTTCTTTGCCACCGGGAAGTAGAGAGAGTAGCAACCACAACCCACTTCTGATGCAGGCACTCTCTCAATAGCCCCTTTGGCCATAAGGGCTTGCACTTCCTGCCATAAGACTGACAGATGATCCTCTGTTACTCCTTCCAGGGATGTGGAAGGTGTGGTGGAGCGGCCAGAAAGGATACGGCAAACCCCTTCTATACAATTTGCAGGACCCAACTGTCTGATGTTATATTCTGCCAACCCAGTAAGAACTGCCCCCAATGGTGGGGCTGTGCTCCACTAAGGGCAAGGTAGAAGGGTTCGGTAGTGGGGCCCTGAGAGGGGAGGTTAGCAGACTGAATGGCATAGTGTCCCTGACTGTGGGCCTGGTGGGTGCCACGATCTCAGCCACAAAAGGGCTGGGCACCCTGCTGAGGTTTAAGCGGCTGCCTATACAGGGTTCCTCAGCTAAAGCCGCAAAGGGAACAAAATGGCTGAGGTTGGCATGGCAGAGCAGACAGGCCCAAGGAGCGCGCTGTGGCCCTACTGTCTTTGAAGAACTCAAGGGCTAGGGAGCTTTGTCCCCAAAAAGAAGGGTCCCGTCAGAGAACATATCCATAACGAATGATGAGACATCACCTGAAAAGCCCGTTGACTGCAGCCAGGCATGGTGATGGATTGAAATGCTAATGCCAACTGCTCTCCTGATAGAGTCTATGGTGTCTAGTCCATAGTGAATCGTACATTTGGCAACGTCACAGCTATCCTGAATGCCTGGGTTAGTACGGGGCAAAGGTCTGCCAGTATTCCTTGGAGGATTTGAGCAACCAAAACCCTGAGGGCGTGGGAGTATCGGCCCAGCAGGCAACTAGCATTAACTGATTGGAGGGACATGCTTGTAAAAGAAAATACTCCGTTACCGAAGATCTCTAATCTCTTGAACTCCCTATCTGCGGGAGTAGTCAGGAAAGAGTTAAGGTTCAAACTAGAAGCTTGCACCACTAAACTTTCAGCAGAGGGGTGCAGAGCCAAAAATGCGGGGTCACCTGGGGCAGGGCAGTGTCGCCTCACAATTTGGCAATTTACTGGGGGGCCAAAACAAGATTTGGCCCTGGCCCCTAAGAGGGTGTTGGTCAGTGTCTCACTGAAAGGCAGCAGGGGCTCAGTATTGATTTGCTCAACTGGAGGACTTCGATTAGAACAATAGTTTTGACCTCTTGTTAGCTATAGGTCAAAAACTTTGGCTGCCCTCTGCATCACTATAGTAAAGGAGGCACTTTCCTCAGTGGCAGGGCCTGGAGGCGAGATGAGGCCAGAATAAGGAGGTGTCAAGGCCATTGGCACCCTGGGGATGATCATACCAGTCGTCCTTGTGGTAGGGTTGGCCAAATTTATCGCCTGTATCAGTCATTATTAGAATCTATTCCTGAACAGGGAATCACGTGTGGGTCCTGCCTAGTGGAGGGTTGGGGATACTGACCAGTCCGAAGGCAGAAGACTGTGGTTTGGTAGAAACCAAGCGTTGCCTCTGAGCTGCGTCGACTGAGTCGAAAAGCACAATGGGCGCCTCTTCCTCAGGGGTTGATGGGAATCAGTATTGATGTTACAGGAATCGTTGTGGAGCCGGAGGCAGGTATCTGTACAGGTGCCTGGAAGAAGCCTGGTGGCAGGTTTGGAGGGCTCACCTAGCATAGAGGGTGAACTCTTCTTCGGCATCAGGATGGAGGGCCTCTTGGCCCCTTGGGACACACATGGCGCGCCAGAGGCAATTGAAAGGGATACGAAGAGTTGGAGCACGGCCTTGTAGAACTCCTGGATCTGCCTTGGTGTCACTGACAGACCCCAAAAACTTGGGTTGTGTGGGTACAAGTTGAGGTATTGGCTCTGAAGTCAATT
Source organism: Calotriton arnoldi (assembly GCA_963921515.1). Lineage (NCBI taxonomy): Eukaryota > Metazoa > Chordata > Amphibia > Caudata > Salamandridae > Calotriton > Calotriton arnoldi. The sequence goes on from CAWUFW010001537.1 coordinate 1,303,128, forward strand.
GAGAGGGAGATCGGGAAGACTGGAGACACCTTCTCAGGAGTACGAGGGTGATGGGGAGGGGCCATGTCCCACTTAGAGTTTTTTGTTTTTTTCTTCGACTTCCCCGAAGATTTGGAGCGCAATGACTAATGACTTTGAGATTGACTCCTGCAACTTCTGGACCGGGACTGAGGCCGATCTTTGTACTTTGACCGATCTTGTCAAGGAATCTAATTGTGCTTGGCAACGAAGAGCTTCGTCTCGAGCTCCCAGATAGCCTTCTGGTTCATTGATGTGCAGTCACTGCAGGACTTGGCGTCGTTACTCGACCCTATGCACCACAGACAAACCTGATTAGGATCTGTCACAGATTGTTGTAGACACAAAAGAACAGAGCAGCGAACCTGAAGCTACTACAGCTCCCCTTTGTCCCAAATTTGGATCCTTAAGATTTAATCCTTGAAATGTGCACTCGCTATAGGCACCCACTGCTCAAGGGTGCGACCCTATGGCCACATCATAGAATAAAACACAAATAGTGGTGCATCAAATGAACAATGTTTATTCAAAAGAGTCCTGTTCAAAACTTGGTATATTCCATATATTTTTATTTTGCTTGTATATAAAAGAAACTAAACTCCAGATGTTACATCAAACAGCCAACGCGTTTCGTTCAGAACATGTGAACTTCTTCAAGGCATTTAAGTTCTATATCCATAAATCACTTGTCAATTTCTCGATTCCACCGTGCACAATGAGGAAATCCTTTTTCATATGTGGATCTCTATCACCTATTGAGCCCAAAGTCTCGGTTCTTTTCTGGCGGGTGTACGGTGTGAAACACGTATCAAGGTGTCAATCAAAGGCCGGCTGCCCAGAACTACAAATGGACTTTGGGTTCAATATTTGAATCAGATCCTGTCCACGTATGAAAAAGGATTTCCTTATTGTGGAAGGTGGAATAAAGAAATTGACAAGTGATTTATGGATATGGAATTTAAATGCCCTGATGAAGTTCACATGTTGTGAACGCAACACGTTTGCTGTAACATCTGGAACTTTGTTTCTTTTATATACAAGCAAAATAAAGAAGATATGGAATATACCAAGTCTTAAACTGGACTCTTTTGAATGAACATTGCTCGTTTGGCGCACCGCTGTTTGTGTTTTATGAATATCTGTCACAGATGTTGGCATTCAACATTCCTTACAGAGTTTAAAACCTATCGTTGTGAGAGGTGATATTTCCCTTGCACACTGTAATTTTGTTAAAGTAAAAGAGGTCTCAAAGAGATGGGGTGGCTCTGGATCTTCGTCTGGTGGCGGGGAAAGAAAGGAACTGTCAGTGTGGAGGAGTGGCACCTATATAGGCTCTGCACATCATTTCCAGAGCAGAAAAGCATTAATGCGAAGAAGCATTGCACCACGACACACAGAGGTACTACTGAAAAAGTTTTCAGATCCAGTCTGACTGATGGGGAATATTCAAAAGGCGAGGAATCTGCAGCTAGAAATCACTATCGGAAAGCCATCAGACAAGTTCCAGGTGAAGCTGTCGATGTTTGGCAGGAAAGCTCAGAGTGGGACAAATTCTAATTTCTCGCCAAGGAAGGTCCCTCGCAAACTAGATACTTTTGGCATCATCGCTGAAAGTGAAGATTTCTATGAAGATTTGGGTGAAAATTTCTAAGTTCGCACTTCGTTTTTTGAAGCTCAGATTCCTCTAGTGGGGCAAGGCTGTAGCCGAAGAGGGATTCATGGGCCGAATACCTTCCCCTTCGAGGTCCCACTGAACAGGATTTGCTGTTGCACAAAAACAGAGTGGGTTCAGCTCAGAACCAAGAATCATTGGTCGGATCGGCTCTGCAGGTCTGTCCCGGTCCTCTGGAGATCTGTGGAGCCAAAATGTTTCTAAGTCCCAGGTTTCTCAGGATGTTAGGAGGAGTACAATTTGACACAGCCCAGGTTTCCAGTACCTCAGGGACAGCACTTGGGGGTCCGGATGGCTCCAGCAGAAGCCCACAGCAGGGTCCAGGGCAGGTCCAGTTAAAACTGGACAGCTGGGCAACTGCAGGACAGGCCTGTTGTAGCTTGTTGTGTCCATGTAGCCTCAACAGTAGGTCAGTCCTATGACCCTTGGAGCCCACTTCTTTGTCCTGGTGGGCAAGAGTAAGAGCAGGCCCTGCCCTTCAGGGCTCTTCTCATGTCTCAGACAGCAGTCAGTCCTCTTCTGATCTTCCACATGTCCAGTAGTGTTCTGAGGAGGGTACTGGGGATGCCACATTTAGGCTTGGCATCAACTTGTGGGTGACTCCTGGCTCCTCCCTAACCAATGAGGTAAAAGTACCCAGGGTGTACCTTAGCCACTTTTGCAGCATTTCCTGTGTGTTCTACTGCAAACAATCCCATAGTGTCCCTCTTTGCCTAAATCAAAGTTGATGAAACCCTTCTCTCTTGAACAGAGCCTGTGCGCCCGCCCCAAAGGTGAGGCCAGGGAAATGAGCAACGCCTCCTCTGAGGGTCACTTCAAACCAGTTCTACAGGCAGCTCTCTACATATTGTGATTAGTGCCTGGCTCGCAAAGAAGGGGCCCGAACAGGTATCATCTAACATCTGTCTGTGACAGGGGAGGCCCCTTTAAAGTTAATTAGATTCCTGGAATTACGTTAAGGAAAAAATCTCCGAGTATACCACATTTCCTACAAATGATCATACACAAGATGTTTTGAGTTCTGCTGCGAACATGCCGATTGTTAAAGAGTTCTTGATTATATTTAGGCTTTCCTGTTTTCAGTTTCTATTTTTGGTAAATTCTGGTGGTGTTTTTTCAGTGTTTTCCAGTGATTTCAATACCTAAAAAAACTGTGCTTTTCAGTGGTTACTCATTTTCACGCCATAAAAAACAACTGAAACAGTGTTTTATCGGTGTTTATGAAACGCTTTGCTTTTATTATTGCTTGCTTTCTTCATTGGTGCATGGTATATAGACAGTGTACGTAGTGTATATGAGGTCCAAATACATGTTTACAAGTCGAACTTATTGTAGTACACCATACAATATTTCTTCAGTGAGTCTTTGGTCATTCGCGCTCTCTCTTTCCTTCCCATGTAAACTTTTATTTGTGAAAAGGCCCTCTCGACATTGGCACTTGAGACTGGCAGTGCCAAAACAGCCAGTACACAATTTGCCAACTCTGGCCAGTGACGTAGCTTTCCATGCCAATACTGGTGCACCTGAAGGTTGCCATTCTCTGGGACAGGTTCTGCAACATATGCATTGAACTGGGTGCATATGCCCTCAGAGGTATTAAAGCGGTCAAAAATGAAGCTGTACTTTTCAAAGTCTGGTGAAAATTCCCCTTTACGGAAGGGATCTAACACTTGTGCAGAGTACCACAGTGAGGCTTCATTGGCTTCAAACGCCATGGTTGGTGAAGGGACATTTCTATGCATCATTGCTAGCCATTTCTCATGCATTGTGAAATAAAATTTCCTGAATTGGTCCTCGACACTTCTTTGCTTACCAAGTGGCAAGCATTCTAACAGGGAACATGTTGCAGTGCCAAAGTCACTAAATGTGTCGCCTAGCCTACTCTCGAGGAGATGTTTCACATTTACACCAATTATGCTGAACACTTGGTAGACAAGCGTGTTTTCTGACTCTAGGTTTTTGATTATGTCCACTACAGCAGTCATGTTTTCCTGTAAGAATCTAAGAACGCAGTAGAGTGTACTTTTTTTCACATCACTATCAAGATCCTCATATTTTTTGCCTTTTGCATCATCACTAAGCAAAAATTCAGTAAACGGTAGCCACATAGATAATATTGCATTCACGGCCTCTAGGACTGAGAACCACCGACTAAATGACACAGTTGGGATGACTCTTTCTTTGCTGCCACACAAAACACAAAATGAGAAATATTTGCGTTTTAGTTCCCGCGCATAACGAAACAGTGCACCTGAATGGACTACAAAATCAATAGCATTCTTCATTAGCTCAGAAGATTGTAAAGATGCTTTCAGCATACCATCTAGCAAGTGGCAAGGATCTCGTACAGGGAAACACTTCACCTCTCCGCGTTTATGTGAATTTCCCAAAAAATGAAGACAATCCTACACTTATGGTTCGGTAACTAGGCTTCCTCTATTTTTGTATTGCATAAGGTTATCAGCATTTGTATAGTGAGTATCACAAAGCAAGTGCCAAGACAACAAAATATCATGGTAGGAGCCAGATGATGAGTGGACTAAGCCTGCAGTGCGCATGTGCAGGTGTCAGCACGTTAAAGTACAGGCCTGTACTAGTACACAAGAAATGTTGGGCACGCGTCACCAAATTAAGGGTTGTGTAAATAGTGCTCACAGGAGTGGCAAATTATGCTCTTTAAATTACCAGCCAGTCTTACATAATTCAGGAGATTCAGGAGATGCTACACAAATACCACCACTAGGCCTGCAATGGCTTGTCCATGTGCAGTCAGAGCACACAATAAGTTTTACGCGAAGGAAGATACGCAATGGTTGAAACCACAAGACTAGCACTGGAGGAGCCACTAATGTTCCTACAGATGCAGTATCAATTTGGAGATGACAAAATGAACTCATCACGTCTGTGAAGAAGCAACGAACACAGGAACGGGTAATGTACTTACACAACAGCCACTCTGCCTATGGCTGGAAGAATTAGCCCCCCGAAACACTATCACCCGACGGAGATGTACAAACCCCGTGAACAGGAGCAGGCCTCAGGTGAACGCGCCCTAGTGGCATCTCCGGTGTTACAGCTCAGCCTGCTGTTAACCTTGTCAACAAAGAACTGCAAATTCATTTTTAGTTTAACTTCTAGCTTAAACCGATTCATTAGGTCTTACATAGGCTCCAAACGCATTTATGTGAAAAGTAAATTGCATTACCTCCCGTCCCTCCCTCGCCTTCCTTCATCACTAATGAGGCCCCGCCTCCCAACCAGACCCACCCCCAGCATAAAAACTCTGCCCGCCCCCACCTCCACCTGTTTTTTTCTGTCTCTCTAGTGAGACTTACCTTCAGTTCCTCCCTGTGGCGGTGCCGGGAGTCTTCGAGTTGGTTCTCTGCGACGGCGGTGCCCTCGACGGAGTTCTCCTGGCGATGCCTCCTCTCCTCGTCTCCCTCGTGGATGGGGCGGAGCGGTGGCTCAGGAAGCTGCTGCGTTGTTTGGCGGTCCTCCTGTGGCTGGGGCTGTGTTTCCGGGTCGGGCTGTCTTGGATGCCTCCTCTCGGACTGCACTCTTCTGGGAGACCTGGTAGGACGGGTTTGTGCCCGGTCTTTTATTTTAGATGGCGTTTTTGTGGTTTTTTCCTGTTTTTGGCTGTTGCCTGGGCTTTCATTGGAGGGTTCCTGGTGGGTTTTTCTCTACATTTAGGTGTCGGGGAGTTGCTTCTCCATTCCTCTGCTGCCATGGGTCGCTAAAGGGTGTTCAAGAGGAACAACCTGGTTTCTTCTTCCTCTTCTTCCTCTCCTGATGGTTCTCCTGTTCCCCCCAAGCGCCCTCGGGGTCGGGGCCTTTCTGGGGGTGATGTGCCTCTCATGTCCAAGGATGAGGTGCAGGGCATGATTGAGGCTGCGGTGGCTAAGGCTCTCTTGGCTCGTCCGGTGCCTGCTGCTCCTTCGCGTCCTCGCTCGCTGGATCCTGCTGGGGCTGTTTCCCTGTCGGACGAGGAGGGTCCTTCTACCTCCTCTGGGGGAAAGTATATCTCCAGGGAGGAGCGCTGGGATGTTCTGGCTCATGTGCGGGACAATTTGGGGTTCCCTCCGTTCCAGCTGGGGGAGAGGGATGGGAGTCTTTTCCTCAGTATGCTTCTCCCTCCAAGTTGGGCATGCCCTTTCAGGGTCCGGTCAAGGACATGGTGTTGAGGGAGTGGCGTGAGATCGATAAGTTGCAGGTCCCTCGCTTCCTTCAGAAGCTGTACCTTTTGGAGGGGAGGATCCCTTGCCTCACAGTTTGAAACTGGACTCTATCCTGGCCACTCTGATTGGCAAAACTGCGATTCTGCCTGAGGATTGTACCCGGCGGATGCTACTGATAGGAAGGTGGACTCTGGCCTTAAACGCTCCTTTGCTGCTGGGAACCTGGCGCTGCGGGCTAGCCTTTTCTCTGCCTACTCGGCGCAGTCACTGGTGCAGGATTTCGAAAAGTTGGCCGCCGCGGTTCAGGAGGGGTCTGAATGCTCTGACCTCCTGGCTGCTATGGAGCAGCAGGCTCGGCTGCTGGCGGACATTTCGTCTGACGTGATCAAGTCTTCCGCTGTGTCCACTGGAGCTTTGGTGGCGGCGCGTCGTTCCCTCTGGCTCCGATCCTGGAAGGCTGATCCTGGTGAGAAGGCGGCTCTGTTGAAGTTGCCTTTTGATGGACTGGCTCTGTTTGGGGAACAATTGCCTGCCCTGATTTCGAAGGCTTTCAAGGAGCGGAAGCATGCCTTGCCCTATAAGGGAGGTTCGGCTCCGTCTGGCAGGCCTTGGAATAGGGCCCCTCGTTCTTCCCCTAAGCGTGATTCTCGTCAGTCTTTTCGCAGGCGGCGTTTTCAGCCCCGTTTTTCTCCCAAGCACGCTGCCTCCGCGCCTAAAGGCCCTGCCAAGAAGGGTCCCTGACAACTACTGTCTGGCCGGTTCCCTGCCGGTGGGTGGCCGTCTTCGGCATTTTCTTCCTCGGTGGCAGCAGGACGTTTCGGATGGCTGGGTCCTGAGCACTGTGGGTCATGGGTACGTGATCGACTTTGTGCTGGTTCCACCGGATTCGGGGGTTCGGCTGACTCCGGTGCCTGTCTCCGGTCCCCGCAGGGTGGCTCTGCTGGACGGGGTGTCCTGTTTGCTTGCCAAAAATGCCATCTGGCGGGTTCCTGTCGCGGAGATAGGGACGGGGACCTACTCCATTCTGTTTCTGGTGCGGAAGGTGACTGGCGGCTTTCGGCCTGTCCTGGATCTCAAGTGGGTCAACTCCTGGGTTCGGCCCGTTCACTTCCGCATGTTGACCCTTCAGGCCATCATTCCTCTGGTTCAACCTGGCGACTTCCTGGCTTCCGTGGATCTCGAGGACGCCTATCTCCACATCCCTGTGGCCGCTTCTTCTCAGCGTTTCCTGAGGTTCGCTGTGGGAGACGCCCATTTTCAGTTTTGCGTGCTTCCCTTCGGCCTCAGGTCCGCGCCCAGGGTTTTCACAAAGGTCCTGGCGCCTCTCATGGCTCTCCTTCATGCGGAGGGGGTTTTCATTCATCCTTATCTGGACGACCTCTTGCTGCATGCTGCGGGGAGTCTCTTTTGCTCGCTCACATCGGGAGGGCCTTGGAGGTTCTTCAGGGGCACGGGTTCTTGGTGAACTGGGGAAAGTCTTCTTTGGTCCCCTCTCAAGACATGGTTTTCATCGGGGCTCGTTTCGGACTTTGCTCGGCCTTGTTACCTTGTCCGACAAGCGCTTGCTCTCTCTTCAGTCCCAGGTTCGGGCCTTGATGTCCCGGGCGGCTTCTCCGGCGGTCCAGTGGCTGCGGGTGCAGGGGCACATGGCTTCCGTGGTGTTTCTGGTTCCTTGGGCTCGTTTTCATCTCCTCCGCCTGGCCAACTGGATCCTGTTGGGTTGGTCTCCGGGGTCTCAGAGTCTCCTGTCCCTGCTGCCCATGTCGGACCGGATCCGGGGGAGCTCTCCTGGTGGCTCTGCCGGCGTCACCTTCTGGCCGGGGTTTCGCTGGCTCCTCCGGCTCCGCTTGTGGTGACTACGGACGCCAGCCTGTCCGGATGGGGTGCTTGGCTGGGGTCGGATCAGGTTCAGGGGTGCTGGTCCCTTCTACACTCACGGAGGTCCTCCAACTGGCGGGAGTTGAGGGCGATTTGGCTTGCCCTGGTGCACTTTCAGGACTCTCTGCAAGGTCGTTGGGTGTTGATTCAGACGGACAATCTGGTGGCGAAGTCCTATGTCAACCGTCAAGGGGGACCCGGTCCCGGTCCTTGAACTTGATTGCCAGCGTCATCTTTCAGTGGGCTCAGGTCTGGTTGCTGGGTCTGTCGGCTCTCTACATTCGGGGGTGGACAATGTGAGGGCGGATCTGTTGAGCAGGGAGATTCCGTCATCTCGGGAGTTCTCTCTCCTTCCCGGTGTGTTCGTCCAGTTGGTGAGTCGTTGGGGCCTCCCTGTGGTGGACCTGTTTGCGGATCCGGGGAATGCCTAAGTGGTCCGGTTCTGTTCTCTGGGCAGGTGTCCCGGGTCTCTGGGGGTCGACGGCTTGACCTGTCCTTGGCCTCGGGGTCTGCTGTATGCCTTCCCCCTTTCCGCTGCTCCGCTCCTTTCTGGTGCGGGTCCGCAGGGACTGTGCTCAGGTGTTGTTGGTGGCTCCCTGTTGGCCGCGGGCGGGTGGTTTCCTCTCCTGTCCGGGCTGTGTTGCGACCGGGAGTGGGTCCTTCCACTGGTTCCGTCCCCTTTGGAGTTTCCTGCCCTTCCTCTGGATTCTCTGCGGAGGTTGCACCTGACGGCCTGGCGGTTGAACGGCAGGGCTTAGCTGGGTTGGGGGTTCCTGCCCCTTTGGCTGTTACTTTGCAGGCTTCCCGTAGATCCTCTACTCTGCTTTCCTATGCTAGGCATTGGCGGGTCTTTTCGGCCTGGTGTGCTGGCAAGGGTGTTGATCCCACGGTTGCTGACCTCTTTGTGGTGATGCAGTTCCTGCAGGATGGGGCTCTTCTGGGGTTGTCGGTGGCTTCTCTGCGGGTGCAGTGGGCGGCTATTCAGGCTTTTCGGGGCTCCTGGCGTAATTTGCGGGATGAAGGGGCTCTGATGCCGCGTTTTTTCAGGGACTGTTGAATTTGTTTCCCCGCCCTGTTCGGTCCTTCCCTTCGTGGGATTTGCATTTGGTGTTGGATGTCCTGTCTGGTCCTCCCTTTGAGCCCCTTGAGGGTCTTGAGTTGCGTCTCTTGACTTTTAAGACTTGTTTTTTGGTCGCTATCACCTCGGCGCGGCGCTTGGGGGAGTTGGGGGCCTTGTCTTGTAAGTTTCCCTTCTGTAAGGTCTTTTCGGATCGGGTGGTTCTGGTTCCGGTTCCGTCCTTTGTCCCTAAAGTCAATTCGGCTTTTCACCTCAGTCAGGAGGTGATTTTGCCTGAGTTCTGTCTGCTCCTTCCTCGGCTGAGGATTGTCGCTTGCATTGTTTGGATGTCCGTCGGGCTTTGCTGTGGTACCTGCAGGTTGTGGAGTCCTTCCGGGTGGGGGACTCTTTGTTTGTTAACTTCGGTCCAGCTAGGAAGGGTGCTAAGCCTTCCACGGCTACTTTGAGTCGTTGGATTCGGTCCACGGTTTTGATGGCTTACCATCTTAAGGGGGTGGCTCCTCCTGTGGGGGTTCAGGGGCATTCCACTCGCAGTATGGCGGCTACGGTGGCTGAGTTGCAGGGGGCTTCGGTGGTGGAAATCTGTAGGGCGGCGACCTGGTCTTCTCCCTCTACTTTTGTCCGTCACTATCGAATTGCGAGTCTGGAGCGTTTGGATAATGTTCTGGGCCACAGGGTTTTGTCCTCTATGCGGGACCAGGGATGTTGATCTGCTGTGTTTGGGGCACTGTATTAAATTTTGGTGTTTCTTTATCACTCAGTTGTCCGTCTCTGTTTTCTTCTGCTTGCTATGTCCTCATTAGTGATGTAGGAAGGCGAGGGAGGGACGGGAGGTAATGCTTCCATTTCTAACGATAATGGCATTACTCCTAGTCCTACTCCTCGCCTTCCTTCGAGACCCTCCTCCCTCCCTCCCGGTGCGGTTCAACTGAGTGCTAGCTCGGCTTGTTTACGTACAGGTGGAGGTGGGGGCGGGCAGAGTTTTTATGCTGGGGGTGGGTGTGGGAGGCGGGGCCTCAGTGATGAAGGAAGGCGAGGGAGTAGGACTAGGAGTAATGCCATTATCGTTAGAAATGGAAGCATTCCACACTGTGGGTGACCTTTAATTACGTGGCGACAAAACAGTCTTTTCTCTGGTTTGCGGTGTCAGGCACGTTTCAGCATCTCTGGTGGGGCGTGGGAAAGACAGCGCTCAGGCATTTGCATAAAAATATGTTTGGTTCTTCAATTTACTCAGTAAATACCGGGAGGAAACATATTGTATTTGCTTGTTTTTTCACATGAAGAGCAGCCGGACAAGGAGGGAAGGCTCTATCGATTAATGAAGCAGATTGCTCCTAGTACTTTTCAAACCCCAAATACAGAGCCCGCTGTAAAGCGCAGACAGAGCGTGGAAACAAAGTCCGATGTGCGGCGCAGAGAAATTGTGGCTACAGAGACCGCTGTAAGGCGCAGAGACAGCGTAGACACAGAGTCCGGGGTGACTCGCGTTCCAAGCTGGTTCCTTCTGGGGCCTAAATTGCAGTTTGTCTGCAATGCTTTGGCTCCATCAAGTGGCCAAGTGGCGCAACAACACTGAAAATCAGTGACACTCGGGTTAAACCGGGTCAGCTGATTTTCATTCGGTAGGGTACTGTCGGGCACAGTCGGTTTTAACCAAATTCCGGACAGCCTAATTATATTCATTGTAGGAATTGCAACCACAGTTGATAGGAGTTATAGTCTTGAAAATGTGTAGGGGGAAGGGTCAGCAAGCAGGTCCCCTGGCTTTCACTAGTTGTGCAATTCCAGAAGCATCAGTCCCTGAAAGGAAGAGTAGGAGCATTTTTTAAATTTTTTTTTAGAGCTTTTCTTTATGCTGTTCAGATTGGATGTTGGTTGTTTGGTTTAATAGATGTAGCACTTTTTTCATGGTAATGAAGTGATGTGCCCTTTTATTACAGAAATCCAGAGACTACAATGTTGACATAGGGGTTCAAGACTGCAAAATTTCAATTTTGTGAAGTTTCTTTGTGGGGCATTTCAGAAATTAGTAGTGGGCTCTTTTTGAAGGGTTGTTTATAAATCCTGTGTTTATGGAGGCATATTTGTATTGATTTCCCTTTTACTTTCACCATTTGTTCTGAAGGGCAGCGTTTGTGTTTTTATCTATTTTCATCCATGTTGTCTTCTTTCCTTTTTTGTTGTGTGGACGTTGTGTATTTTTAGTGCTAGTAGGTCCCTCCCTGTGACCGAAAGCACTGTGAATATTTAAGTCTTATTTTAAATTTGCATTGTACACAATATAAGATAGGCTTCCACAAAAGGTCCGAAAAGATTTCGTTTTAAGATAAAAATAGTGCTTCCAAAATACAGATTTTAGAAATACGCAGACTGAACCTAGTGCAAACATTTTTTTATAACTGTCCATTAAAAGCACACGCTCCGCAGCTCAGTCGGTAACACTCTTACAGTACCACTCAAAATTAATACATTTTTGTCATCACAAAGCTTTAAGTGAACTCTATCAATTAAAGTCAAGACAGCTTCCACTCAGCCTTTACATTTGCAGATTGACCAATTGCACACATTTACATTTCTTTCAGGCTGCAGGCATCTTGACAAGAAAGCTTGTTTCTTGTTTAGCTGTTTGTCCCTCCCTCTGCTTCACAGCACAGAAGATTCCCTCCATAATGTTGCAGATGAGGCATCCCAACTGTGAGGATGAACCACCGCAGGACAGCTATCTATTTTTGTTGAATTAAAAAACTAGGGGCACATTGTGCTCTACACATCCCACCCACTTCCACATCTTGGTTCAAGTTCTTTTATGTTGAGTTTGTTCCATTGTCTGTAGGTTTTTGAAGGCGAAAGACAGCTGTTCATAGTTCTTGATGGAATAATGTAAATGATAGAAATAAAATGATCCATAGGACAGGGTGAATGACGTTGACTTGTATTGGCATTGCTGAAGGTCCTATTTAGTGTAAGTTAGAAATGGAGTCTCTAGTTGGCAGAGGTAGGTACCTTTGTCCAAATAGGGACCCTTGCTTCTAGTCAGGGTAAGGGGGATACACACTTTGGATAACCCCTGCTCACCCCCTGGGTAGCTTGGCACGAGCAGTCAGGCTTATCCCAAAGGCAATGAGTAAAGTATTTGTATTCAAAACATAGAGTAATATAGTGATAACACTACAAATGGACACCACACCAGTTTAGAAAAATAAATGATCTTTATCTAAACTCAACAAGACCAAAACGACAAAAATCCAACATACAAGTAAATAAGATATGACTTTAGAACAGCTATTGCAAAAATAAAAGTTGTAGAAAACAAATCGCTCCATTTAGGGCTATTGCAACGTTGTGACAGCAATAAATCCAAAGTACAGTGCTGACCGCGAGGAGTGTGGCGTCGGGCAAGGAGTCACACGGACCCCCAAACAAACAGTATCTTGGAAACTAAGTCTATGATGATGCACGGTGTCGTGGAGGTGAGGCGTCGGTGCGGAGGTCAAGTCAGGCTCCCTGGCTGCCACGGGGAAGGCGAGGCGCCGCGTCCGGGAGGAGGCGACGTGTCGAATTCAGGGCAGGGGAAGTCAGTTGTGTTGGCGGTGAGGCGTCGGTTCCGGTGACGATGCAAGGCGGCGAGTTCGTTGAGTCACCCTCGTCTGTTATCGGCGCTGCGATAACAGGATGCAGGCGCTGGAGTCGGTGCGAGCTCTGGCGTCGGGAAATGATAACTGCGGGTGTCGAAGGGTGTCAGAGCTGCGGTTCAGGCCAGGCGGTGTGTCGTTCACTTCACGAGCGGTGCCTTGAGCTTTGGTGCAGGTTGCGGCATCACAGCGGCATCGGAGACAGGTTTTCTTACTTCTCTTCGGTTTCTTCCAGCTCCCAACAGCAGGAACAACCTCCAGAGGCCAAAAACTGGAGAAGGCACCTCTTGGTAGGTCAGAACTCTCAGCACTAGAGTTCAGAGGAGCTGGGGGTGAAGTCTTTGTGTCCCTGACACTTCAGAACAGGAGGCCAGCACACTCAGGCCCTTGGAGGTTCTTCTTCAAGCAGGTTCACAGCAAGGTTCGAGTCTTTGTCCTTTCCTTGGCAGAAACAGCAACTGCAGGCCAACCCCACACAGCAAAGGGGCAGTACTCCTCCTCACAGCTCTTGTCCTTGGCAAAGGTTCCTCGAGTCCAGAAGTGATCTAAATTTCTGGGGTCTAAGGTCTACTACTTATACCCCATTTTGTCTTTGTTCTCTTTGTGCAAGGGTCTCTGAACCCAGTCCAAACCAGTTATGTCCTCACTGGTGCAGTTTGACCACAGGGGGTGGAGACAGCATTGTGCAAGGGAGACAGGCCCTATTCAGGTGCAAGGAAAACTCCTCCCACTACTCTAAATGTAGCCAAGGACTATTCAGCTCAGCTTTGAGTCATCCAGGAAGGGTTAGGCACACCTTAACCTCCCCAGTGGCTGTCTACAGTGAATGCACATCCCCAGCCCCTGTCACCCCAAAACCAGACAGTCAATCCACAAACAGGCAGAGGGACACAGAATGGTTAATCAAGAAAATGCCTACTTTTTAAAAGTGGCATTTTCTAACACAATTTAAAAACCATCTTTACTAAAAGATGTGTTATTAAATTCTGAGTTCAGAGAGCCTAAACTTAACTTCTCTATCTGGTCCCAATGGGAAGTTATACTTGCAAGATGTTACAAAGTATCTCCCATTCTATCCTATGGGGCAGATAGCCTTTCAATAGTAAAAAACAAAATTGGCAGTATTTCACTATCAGGACAGGTCACACACACCAGTACATGTCCTACCTTTCACGTTCACTGCGCCATTACCATGGGGGTACCTTGGGCCTACCATAGGGGTGCCTTACATGTAAGAAAAGGGAAGGGCCGACTAGGAATCTCTGCTCCGCACACCTCGCCCTCACTGCTTCGGAGGACGTTCCTTCTCCCATCTCGCTCCCAAAGCCTCGAACGCCCTCCCCCTTAACCTCCGCACCACACCTTCACTGACTCTTTTCAGGAAGGGGCTCAAGACCTGCCTCTTCGACTGATACCTGCAGCACAGCGTCTGGATTGCCTCTAGGGTGATAAACCGTGCTATACAAGTACAACTTGATTAATTGACTTGGGGTACAGTTCTTGCTGCAATATATACCATGACACATGGTACACCATCACTTGTGGCCTTACCGGAGTGCTGAAGCAATTTCAAAATGTATATGGGGATTAAATTGATTGGCAATTTTGCTACAGTATTCTCAATTATACTAAGTAACATTAAAGGGGCAGCAGCATTGGCCATACACCAGCGGTGCACGCAAGTTGCAGTCGCGAACCAAGAGTATGAACTACCAAAAATGATTGCGGACACCTATACATCAAGAGGTCGAGATAATTTGGGAGCCAAACCAAATAAGCCACAGGTCGGCAAAGTTGGTTCTGAAAAGGAGAATACCAAACAAGCCCCAGAGTCTTCTAAAAAAATGCTGAGACTAACAGAAAAATAAAGATAGAACTAAATCACGGGGTGGAACTTCGCATCCGGAGTCCTCTGATAAATGTTACAATTTACGTAACCGTAATAACATTAAACAGCCTGATAAGTATCAGTACACTGATACACGTCCTCTATCGAGGGAGCCAACTCTTACAGCTGCATGTGTATTGCACTGGAGAGCCAGTTAGATTTTACACACACTTAGTAGAGGATGCAGCTGGCCTGAAAAAGTATTCATAATTAAGGAGGGGCCAGTCTGGATTCCAAGACCCTTTCCCACAGACCGGTCTTCGTTTGATACTAACCGCTGAATGCCTTCACTGCAGCAATATGGTATGTATTGACAAGTGGAGGGACCAAAATACGCAACACGTAGCTGAAAGTTTCTACTAGGGAATACCACCTCAGGAGAAGACAAGATCTGTGGGTCCGTAATGTGCTGGTGTAATCTTATTTCTAATAACAGAATGCGTTTTTTAATTTTTTTTTTCATTGGGGAGATAGTTGAACGTGTTTAATTTATTTATATATAACTTGGCCCAGAGCAGTAATGCTTAATTACGAGGTAATATGTTAATTATTTGTGCCACACTTATTACATTAAGGCAGAGAAAAGTCACTAAAAAGCTTCTACAGTAGTCTCTAAGAAAACTGAACAAAAAATAAACCATGTAAGTGTCCAGATAAGCTGGGGGGCACTATTGCTGATGCGCTGCTGCATATAAATATATTTTTTTACAACTTGTTCCCACATCTGACATAACTGTTGTGTAAATGAGCGAGAAGGAAGTTTACATTGGTGTTCACATACATTTTTTTGTATTCCCGTAATTTGTATATTCCGCGCAAATAAAGCGCAGAAGTTTCCTGCACTTCTAATACTGCGCGCAAAAGCACCACTTTGAACAGTTAATATATATTTTTTTTTAGGAAGGTTCACTTAATGGGCTCACTGCTTGCAGTCAGTAAGTGTAATTTGAGGTCACGTTTTATTTAGAAAATGCAGTCGGAAAGAGAAGGAAAGCACAAGACAATATGCTTTGGCGGTAGTGTGCAGCAACAAACAAAAGGCAGGGGCAAGATCTTAGAGTCCGTAATGCGCTGGTGCAATCTTATTTCTAACATAACAGAATGCGCTGAATGCGTTTGATTTTGAAAATGCTATTGGGGAGATAGCCGAATGGGTTTTATTTTTTATATAAAACTTTGCTCAGAACAGTAAGTCTTAATTACGAGGTAATATGTAAAGTATTGTGCCACATTTATTACAGTAAAGCAAAGAATATGAGTTAGTTGTTAGCAATTTTTTAATAATAAACTATTTCACTGAACTTACCAATGTTTGAATTCTGCTAATAAAATGCTGGTCACCGCTGCGCCTTAGTTTAGAAGAAGTGTTTCTGTGCCACAGGCATGGACAGGACTTCATGAAGGGGCTAAACATCAACATATCCTACTCAGCAGACTGAAGTTCACCCCTTGCTCTAGGCAGGACGTTGTCCATGCTCTGTAGCCGCACTAAGCCGGGAAGAAGGTAGTGTAGTACCGAAAAAACCAAAAGAAAGCCACGCAGCCTCCGGAAGCGGCTGCCATGATTTAAGATGAAGCGCAGCGGCCGCAAGGCGAGCGCCACGCTAATCTTAAAAAGTAACAAGCGGGCGCGTGCATACAAAAAAAAAAAAATAAGAAAAAAAAGGTGCGCATATAACGGAGTGGAGTAGATAAAAAAAGTTTTGCAGTTTCCTCATAGCGAAAGTGCGGGGGGTAAGGGAGGAGAGGGACGGGGGAGGGAATTTAGTGTGGCAACGCTGAACATGCAGCAAAGACATAAGAAGTAAACTATGATTAATAATTTTTTAAAAAGATTCGTACACATTCCAACGCTGGCAAAGAAAACTGCACTGACCAATAATGAAAGAATCCATTTAGTAGGGGCAGTCTGCAGGCAGAACAAAGGGCGGGATAAATGTATACTATTAAAATTAGTAAAGGCAGACTAAAGAACCAAGGGAAAGTGCTGGGCGTGTTCAAAGCCCATAGAACTGAATATCACATGTCTCGAAGACAGTGCAATTCAAGAAAAAGAGGTTGTGGGAATTTTGGCCAAATATGCCACACATATTGAGAACTCTCCTTCAGAACAAGACATGGGCAGTGACTCTGCCAGACAGCGCGTCAGAGGTCACAATAGTTCGCCAGAATCTTCAAGAGTTTCTGGATGCGAAAGCAACTGACAACTTTATAGAAGTCGAAACCCCAGATCAACGCATCAGCCCTCCGGATAGACTTTATAAATTAAATATACAAATTGTGGGTGACATAATGCGGACCATTAGAGTAATTTTCTGGGAAAATGTAAGACTTAGTTATGACATTCCCTTTGTGGAGGTCCATTGGCCCCGCAGAGTTTGTAAAAGCATCCCCAAAAGGAGAGAGGGTAATTTTACCATGTTTCAGTGCTTGTCCCCGAAGAGGTTAAACAAGTGTATGCCGCAGAATGGGCTCTTGCACAAACCCCAGCATTATACCGCAACCATGTAGGCTGGGATACTGAGTCGCCTTATCACATTATATCCATAAGGCACAGCCTCCAAGTGCAACCACAATACCCATATTAAACATGAAGCGAAAGTTCCAGTGAGAGAGATCCTCTCACAGCTAGAGTACCTGTGACTAGTAGAACCCTACGTATCTCCTATGAATAAACCCTTATTCCCGGTAGCAAAACCAGATCATTCCTACCGCATAGTCTTAGAATGGAGACATTTAAACGGTCATACACGCACATTAATAATACAAAATGTATGGTTCCAATGAACAACATTGTCCACAAAAAATACAAAACAATCTTGGATATTTCCTACATTGTTTTCTACCAAAACATAGCACCTGAAAGCAGAGACTTGACCGCATTCTCAGCGCTGGGCTCTCAATGTTGCTTTTGCCTATTGCTACAAGTGTATAAGAACTGTCCAGGATTGCTTGCCACCCGAGTAACGTCAGTTCTACATGATAATGATGCAGAAGCATTGTCCTATGTTGATGACATATCTGACACAGACATATCAGTATCCTATTTTTGGGATACGAGCTATCAAATAAGGGTAAAAGCCTGGCGCCTTATTTCCTAGAGAAATGGGTAGGAAAGTGCCCCTTTTTGCATGGTTGCCCCCCCACTTTTTGCTTGATGTTGATGATCTTTGACTGTGTCCTGGGTTCCTGCGAACCAGGTACCCAGGGCCTATGTTCTTTCCCTAAAACTGTACTGTGTACCCCAAAATTGGCACCTCTCTGGCACATGTAAGTCCCTAGATACCAAGGGCCCTGTGACCAGAGAAGGCCTCTAAGGGCTGCAGCACTTACTGTGCCACCCTTAGAGGCCCTGTACCTTAACACACACACACACACACTGCCATTGCAGGCTGCGTGTTTTGGTGCAGAGAAAAGTGAAGAGTCGACATGGAACACATCCCTGTGTGCCATGCCTACAACCCACTGCCTATGGCATAGGTCAGCCACTCCTCTAGCTGGGTGCACTACGCCACTGGTGAGGGTACAGGTGCATGAGCCCTGTACCCCTACAGTGTCTAAGTCTATTCTTAGACATTGCAAGTGCAGTAAAGCCATAAAGAGTATATGGTCTGGGAGTTTGTCATTACGAACTCCACAGCACCATAATGGCTTTACTGAAATCTGGGAAGTTTGGTATCAAACTTCTCAGCACATTAAACCCACACTGTTGCCAGTGTGGGATTTAATGAAAAATGCACTCAGAGGGCATCTTAGAGATGCCCCCAGAAAAACGACCTAACTCTAGTGCCCTGGCTGACTGGCTGCTCGCCAGCTGCCAACCCCAGACATGTTTCTGGACCCCTGGGTTGAGAGCCTCCCGCTCCCGGGGTCTGGAAACAAAGCACATCCTGGGCAGAGGTGCCAAGCCTCCTCCCCCAGGATGGGCAGGGTCCACAAAGGGGATGTTTCAAAGGCTTGCCGCCTTTGTGAGCTGACCCAGCTGTTTGCTGCTCCCAGTAACTGGCCCCCACCGGTTCTGACCCCCACTTTGGGCGGGAGAATCGGTGGAAAAACCAAGATAGGAGGAGAGGTGTGCCCACCTTTGCCAACCCCACCCGTGAGGTGGGGGAGGTGAGGTGAAGTGAAGCGCAACTCTCAGTCCCTGCCATCTTGAAGATGGGGGGACCCTGCCAACCAGAGTGAGGCTTATGCCCCCCCCTACCAGTGGAGGGTGGCATAATAGGGGGTGTACCCACCCTAAGGAAGGGACCCATTGGTCCCAACCTGTACCTACCTGAAACGCCGGTAAATCTAGTATTTAGGGGCAACCCCGAACCTTGCATCCTCAGACAAGGAGAGAAGAAGAAAAAGGACCGAAGAGCCGTGCTGAAGGAAGAAGAGTAGTTCACCAACCGACTTGCCCCCAGCCCTACCGGCCTGTCCTGACCTCGACTTGCTCCAGTAGAATCCCAGTGTGTCCTGCAGCCAGCAGTCCCCCAGAACCCGGAGGACTGGTCCTGCCTTCATTGAAAAGACTTTGTCTCCTGTGAGCACCGGATTTGCTCACCAACAGACTCTGGCTCCGGCCAAATCAGCGAGTCTGCACCACTCTGCACCCGAGGCCCACAGCCAGAGTTCGAGTGGCCCAACACCAAGAGGAGGTCTCCCCAGCAATCCTGACCAGAGATCCAGTGACCCCTGACATACCTCAAGCGACCAGGAGCTGGTAAGAAACGCGACACCAAAGGACACCCCTGAATCCGACGCCCCACGGCCTTGGATGAATCAACCAACGATGTCCAGGCAACCCCCAGCATCCCAACTTAACTCTCCCACCGGTGGTCACCTCCAGAAAGTCTTTGTGCCCAAGCCTGCAGTGTTTGTTGAAACCGGTGAATCCCCATTGAAAACAACAGTGCACCATACGCCAAAACAGCACCCGGCCGTCCCTGTGCCGCTGTTGGTGCACTTTATGTGCTAACTTGAACCCCCCTGCGCCCTGAGCTTAACCCTAGGAGCTTTGCTCCCTCAACCTTGTGGCCTGCTCATGAGCAGCCACCAACAGGAGGCCCCCTATCCCCCACTGGATAACATTGGGCCTCAGCACTCTGCACCCGGCCGCCCTAGTGCCGCTGAGGGTGCTCTTGGAGTACATCCTTGACCCTGGGGGAACCCTTGTTCTAACCCCAGAAACCCCACTCCCAAAACCAAGTACTTACCTGTAAACCGATAACTTAATTTCCTCTCACAGGATTGCATTGACTGCTTTTCTGTGAAAAAAGTTCGAAGTGTGGAGTTGGAAATTCTATGAATAGTCATACAAGTGTGTTTTTATAACAAATTGCGTTACTTACCTTTATCCAGGAAATGCCCCATTGTGGTATATAGTAAGAAAAGTAATCTGAAAAGTAATCCAACCACTACTCACAAAGTAATTATAAAGTAACTGTATAAGTAAGTAATTTCAACTGTTTATGAACATTTGACTTACCTGTAACCAAACCAATTGCATTCAACTGTATTCAACTGCATTATTCTTGCAAAGTACTATTATACTTACCTGTGCCAGGTCTTGCTTGGTTCTAGAAATAAATAACAACTAAATAATATTTTTGTACAAAACAAATTGGTCTGAGTTCAGTCTTTGAGTGTGTGAAATCATTTCTTGCCCGAGTATGTACAATAAATGCTTTGTCGTATGGCCGATAGGGACTTTATCGACATCGCTAAGTTAGCATGAGCTCCGCTGCCATGATGCTGCTTTTGAGCACGTTACTACATGACTTTATTTTGCAAGACTCTGCTTATGCCTTTCACATGAGAACTGTCTGCTTTGTGCGTTCTCTGCCTGTTCCTGGAGTTTAGTCTGAACACTGTGAGCAAGGTCAATAAACACTGCCCCTTGTTATTCTGTTCTGGTCAGTCCCTAGCATCTAGACAAAACATGCTAACCCAGCTGCGGCTGCTGAAAACTTGTGCTTTGATATTATGGGGATGCATGTTTGGTTAACAGACACTTGGAGAGGGACCTTTCCAGGGAGAAGAGCCATGCAGTTCCTATGATGTAGATATACCATCTAGACACTAAGAAATGGGGTCTGCTGACAAAGCCCAGAGATCTTCTATTATATAATAATATTGCTTCTTGCCAAGCGGAGGGTGGTTAGGCCTTATAGTCCTTTATCCACTGTCTATATAAGAGGACATCTCCCTTTATAATATATGGACTTGCGACAATGCAGTTTTAGGTTTATGCGGTTTGCTGTTGGTAGTGGCTATTATACCGCGTTATAGAGCACAATAGTTAAAATAAACATTTTAAACTAGATCTGTGTCTCTGTCAATTCTTACTGTGGACAAGTACGAGTGAGTGAGCGAAACGGTACGTCTTGTTACCGCGATTCCTGAGCGAGTCGGGAGTGTTGTGTTCTGGGGTGTCTAATCATTTGCATCTTCGTGATTGTATAGGAGAGCGAGTGAGACACTATAGCTAGTCGGTCCTGGGATTGTGGGTACGGAGGCGGTAGGAAGGCTTAGCCCCTATACACTGAAGTCCCGTATTCCTGCGCATAGTTCTGTGTATGTGCGGAATCCCTGCAACAGCTTAACACTACCCTCTGATAAAGCCTTACTGCTCGCCCACTATACAACAAATAGAGAGTAAGGTATTATCTACTTTAACCTCTGTAAGCCTTTGGGGATTCACTGGACTCTATGCACACTATACTATAGTATATACAGAGCCAGCTTGCTACATAATGTGCTCTTTTGCAACCACCAAACACTTAAAAAATTGCAATCCTTCCTAGGATTCTTTAATTTTGGCAGAACATATATACCAGATTATGCACAACGCATACAACCTTTGTACGATTTAATTTGCCCTAATTTTTCCAGTACACATTGGACATCAGAACATACACAAATACTCAGATCGTTACAGACTGACATGCTTAAATCAAGACACTTTTATACAAGTGTCAACAGAACAAATTTGGCCACCCGTATAATAGCGGGTACCATTGGCTTTACATACATCACATTCAACGAAGGTGACAGTGCCAATAGCATATAAGTTGCATTTATAGTCTAATGCAGAAATGTGCTTTGCGTCCACTGAAAAACATCTGACTGCAATTCAGATGGCTGCCATAAAGAACACACAACTGGCTCAAGAGAAACGCATAATTGGCGTCACTCCTGTCCCAGCCTTAGAGGCTGTTACAAAGGCCAGCGTTCCTAACGCGAAAGCCTTACATCTACGTTGGATACAATGGGCCACTTCCCTGATGGCTACTGACATAGAATATGTCTTTGACCCTACTTTACAAACTCAAGAATTTCTCCAATATAAGAACCTCATGCCAGTAACATTTTGCCTCTTCATTAATACAAACACATCATGTACATTGATGGTTCAGCACAGCCCACTATAGGCACAAAACACAAATATTCGGTGGCTTGCACTGCAATACACAGTGTCATGGTCGATGGACAATTCCATCCTCAAAAAACTTACACGCAGTCCTTAGGAGATGGCACTGCACAACTGGCTGAACTAAAAGCATTGGTACTTGCACTGGAGAATACGGATCCTGAATTCCTCACACTCGCAGTGAATGATTCGTATCACTGTGTGTCCAGTCTTTCAATAAAAACTTACATTACAGGTGCCTGAATGGATTCAGAGATTCAAAGGGTAATACTATAAAGCACAAATTGCTTTGGGGAAAGTTGGCACAACTTAAAGACAGCTACAGGCTCATGTGATGCACACATTTGGTCACCAGCGTGTTGGAATACACGTTGTAGGGAATTCATTCGCAGATGAAGCTGTCAAATCAGCAGTTAAGACTTCAACTGTAGCTGCGATTACTTTTTCTCACACGAGGGTAGATGAAGATATCATGGCTTCCGTCAATGCTTAATGCATCGACATCCCTTTACCTAAAACAAATATCTAGCAAAATATTCCTACCACTTAAGTGCCCAAAACATTCCTTTTGCCACCATCCCTGGAGTGGATGATCATGTAATCATAACCAGGACCACAGGCTAGAATTAATCATAGCTGCCCATGAGGGTGTAGCGACCACTATTGCAAAAACGCTATTGGTGGCATGGTCTGTACAAGCAGACAAAACAGTTTGTCCTTAGTTGTGACATCTGCCAACAAATAAAGAGTTTCACCATTGCACGCCAACTGCAGACATCCCTCTTAGTCTCTAATATACCTCTCCAATGTGGGCACCTAGAGCACTGTGACCCTATAAATTTGAATGGTGCTTTTCAATGGATTCTATGTGCAGTAGATTCTTGCTCCAGATTCCTATAGATGTGGCCACAACAATTGGCTGACGAACTCACTGTTATTAAAGATTTGCAAGTCTTCTTCGGCACATATGAAGTAGCTGCATTTCCATTAGGACAAGGGATCATGTGGCCCGTAGTACATAGTAGGCCACGAGGATTCCTGGGTAGTTCCATTACCCCTCCCACTACCCTGCAGGAACTTCCTCTACAAGTTTTAAGCAACACTGGTGTTGTTTCTCCCCAGCTGAAAAAGCCAGAGAATGAACAATTGTCGATTCCAGTTACCGCTATTAATACAAGTCATGCATAGAATGTGAGTATAG
Organism: Calotriton arnoldi; assembly: GCA_963921515.1. NCBI lineage: Eukaryota > Metazoa > Chordata > Amphibia > Caudata > Salamandridae > Calotriton > Calotriton arnoldi. Next base: position 1,326,093 of record CAWUFW010001537.1, read on the forward strand.
AACTTGCTTCTGCTACTTCTAACAACACAGTTGTTTATGATGAACCACCTTTAGAGGTGTCTACCAGTTCTCTTCTGTCTACTACAGCTCCTGTTTCTCAACAGACTGCTTCTGGTTACTTTGTTGATGTTGATGACTTCTCTTCTGACTCTTCGCACGCTTCACTACATGGTGTACGTGACCTTCTTCTTTGGTTGAAATTCACTTATCTGATCCCTCCATGGTGTCACATTTGGATTGCAAACCAGAGATGGTAGACTACACTCCAGTATACTCCAAATTTTAAAGATGCTAGACGGCTTTTGGGGCGTGCAAGCTTGATGCGCGCTCCGACCATGCACGTTTGCTGAACATGAAAGAAATGGAGTCTTGTCAGGTCCCCAGTCAAGCTGCACAGCCATATACCTACATGAATCAAATGAGTCCATAATCTTTAACCAGTTCATCACAATTTTCTTTAAATTTTTCTTTTTTATTTCATTTTTGTCAGTTGCGGAACACAATATACAGATTTCCCAAAGGCGAACCCAGCAAACATACATTGTGCAGTAGGATACGCAAAAAGTTTCCCCATAACATCAGAGAACAAGCCCATCCCAACCCCCCCCCCCCCCACTTCCACTCCCTCCATTTGGCAGGTACTGTTGTTCGAGCATGTATACAATTTACACAGCACAGTTCTGTCTCCATAGCTTACCAAACTCTAGAGTGTTCTATCACTCCAATCTAACCTTTGTTCATTGTGCTTAGCACAAGTCCGGATTTTCAAGTAGAAACATAGAAAGTGACGCCCAGAAGTCTTTCGGCCGGGATGCAACAGGTACTTCCTCTGCATATATCCCCAGTTGCTCTTTACAATATACCAAGTCTAGAATCCATTTCTGAACAGTGGGGCCAGTCTTGGCACCCCAGTGCATTGCAACTGCACATTTTGCGAACAGGGTGGATATTGCAACAATACACCTATTGCAGGGTTTTAGCCTCTTTACCAAACAAAGCAAGCACAATTCAGGGGTACATGCAACTCTTTCAAGTGTTATAGCAGTGAGCACCTCTGCAACACGCCGCCAGAAAGTACATATTATAGCACAACCCTATGCCAGATGTATAAAATCTGCATTATCTTGCCCACATCGTATACATCTTGCATTGTCCCTCAACCCAAATTTCTGCAACTGACTAGGCGTGTAGTATAACTGGTGTAAGTATTTAAAATGTATGATACGGAGATTGCAGTTCGCCGTCAATCGACCCGTCAATTCGCAGCAGAACTCCCAGTGTCCCAACGTCAACGGGGTCTCAAGCGGAGCATTCCATTTTTTAAGCGAGGGGGGATCTATAAGCTCATTCTCTCTCTGGGAGGCGTTATACAGCCGTGTAATCAATCTACTACGCTCCTCCCCCGCCAACATGACTTGTAACGCTCTAAGAGGTTTCGTTTCTGTGGGGAAGCCAGGGTATAAGGATCTAATTGCTTGACGCACCCTAGCACCTGTAAAACCAAGCATTGCATTATACTGCTGTCCTGCTTGAAAGTCGTCAATAGACCTGAAGCACAAGTTACTAACTTGTGTAACGATATATCTGTAAGAGACAGTAGTTAGTGATAGATTCCTTACCTTAGAATATCCCCAGGCGTCAGGCTGGATCCGGAAAGTTTTGCGTAGCAGTACCCTTGCGCGTCGGTAGGCGGCGTCGTGCGGCTCCGCGTCCGTCGTCGGCGTCGTGATCGCCGGGATGACGTCGCGGGCAGTACTTAGGCGCCGCCCCTGCGCGCTGACGTCAGTTCTGTACACGACTTTCCGCGCCAGGAACGCAGAGCCATGCCAGAAGCTGACACAGGTGTCTGAAAAATACTAGGGCCCTGAAAGGGATGTCCTTAACCCTAGAAATCAGTTCGCAGAACGGGGAGGATGGGTGGGCGGTAAGGAATCTATCACTAACTACTGTCTCTTACAGATATATCGTTACACAAGTTAGTAACTTGTGCATCTGAAAGAGACACGTTAGTGATAGATTCCTTACCTTAGAATAGATACCCCAGCAATACCAACCCCGGTGGTGGGTCTGCGAACAAAGATCAGACAAGGAAGTCCTGGAGGACAGAACGGCCAAAGAAGCCGTCCCTCCGGACCTGACTGTCAAGGCAGTAATGCTTAGTAAACGTGTGCAGCGAGGCCCACGTAGCTGCCTGACAGATAACCGGCAGCGGAACACCGCGGCCCAAGGCCGTGGTAGCAGCCGTTGCCCTGGTGGAATGGGCACGCAGCCCAACAGGAGGCTCCTTCTTGGCCAAAGAATAGCAGGTCTTGATGCACAAGGTAACCCAGCGGGAGACGGTCCTCTTGTGCACCGCCCGACCTTTTTGGCGCCCACGTAGCCAACAAAGAGCTGGTCATCCACCCGGAAGTGTTTTGTGCGGTCGATATAGAAGGAGAGCGCACGTTTTGGGTCCAGACGGTGGAGCTTCTCTTCCTCTCTGGAAGGATGCGGAGGCGGAAAGAAGGTGGGCAAAGTGATGGTCTGCCCAATGTGGAAAGCAGTAACCACCTTTGGCAAGAAGGACGGACGCGTCCGAAGAACAACCTTGTCTGGATGAACAGACAGAAAGGGAGGTTTGCAAGATAGAGCCTGGAGCTCACTCACCCGCCGAGCGGAGGTGATGGCCACCAGAAAGGCAGTCTTCAGAGTCAGAAGACGAAGAGGACAGTTATGCAGAGGCTCAAAGGGAGCGCACATTAAAAGGTAAGAACCAAGTTCAAGTCCCACTGAGGCATTACAAACGGAACAGGAGGGAAGAGGTGAGTAATGCCTTTTAAGAACCTGTTAACAACAGGGGACTTGAAAAGGGAGGGCTGATCAGGGAGCCTGAGGAAGGCCGAGACAGCACAAAGATAACCCTTGATGGTACCCAGGGCAGAACCCTGTTGGGCCAGAGAGAGAAGGAACAGAAGGACCTCAGAAAGAGGGGCAGAAAGGGGATCCACAGCCTTTGCTGTGCACCATGCCACAAATTTGTTCCACCTGCAGGCGTATACCACCTTAGTGGAGGGACGCCTGGCTGCCAGAATCACATCACAAACTTCGGGAGGCAAGTCGAAAGGAATCAACTGCCGCCGCTCAATCTCCACGCAAGCAGGTGTAGACTGGACAGGTTCGGGTGGAGGACCGTCCCCTGCTGCTGCGACAGAAGATCCTCCCGAAGAGGCAGACGGATCGGGGGATCTATGCTCATATTGAGTAGCTCGGGATACCAAACTCTTCGAGCCCAGTCCGGAGCCACAAGAATGATTTGGGCCCGGTCGTGCCGAATCTTCTTTAACACTCTGGGTAGAAGTGGTATAGGCGGAAAGGCGTACAACAGACCGCAACTCCACTCGCGACGAAAAGCGTCGCCGAGCGAGTGCCGCCTGGAAATTCCAACGCGCAGAACTGATGACATTGCGCGTTCTCCTCGGTGGCGAATAGATCTAACCAAGGCTCTCCCCACTGTAGAAAGAGTCCTTGCGCCACTTCCGAGTGAAGACGCCATTCGTGATCCATCATGCACCTGCGGCTGAGTTCGTCCGCCCTGGCGTTCAGAGAACCTGCCAGGTGTTGAACCATCAGGAACATGCCCTGATGTTCCAGCCATGTCCAGAGGCGCAGAGCCTCCTGACAAAGGGTCCAAGACCCCACCCCGCCCTGTTTGTTGCAGTACCACATGGCGGTGGTGTTGTCTGTGAACACCTGCACTACCTTCCCTTTGACAGAGGGAAGGAATGCCTTGAGTGCAAGCCGGATCGCCCGGAGCTCCAGAAGGTTGATATGGAGCCGGGACTCCGCCGGAGACCAGAGGCCTCTGATCTCCGCCTCTCCCATGTGACCGCCCCATCCCAGAAGGGACGCGTCCGTCACAACTGTATGCTCTGGCTGGGGAAGGGAGAGGGATCTGCCCATGACCCATTGCCGGTTCGAGAGCCACCACTGCAACTGTTTTGCAGTCCCCTCCGAGATCTGGACGTGATCGGACAGGTTGCCCTGGTGCTGCGCCCACTGGAACTTCAGGTCCCACTGCAGAGCCCGCATATGCCATCTGGCATGATTGACCAGCAGGATGCAGGAGGCCATGAGGCCCAGCAGCCTCAGGGTCATCCGTACCGAAACCCAGGATAAAGGCCGAAAGATCGGAATCATAGCCTGAATATCCCGGACTCGCCGTTCGGGAGGATAGGCCCGAAACTGCGTCGTGTCCAGAACTGCTCCGATGAAAAGGAGCTGTGGAGAAGGAATTAGATGCGACTTCGGCACATTGATGGAGAACCCCAGCGAGTGCAGGAGTTCGGCCGTAGTCTGGAGGTGGGAGACGACTGCCTGGGACGAGCCCGCCTTCAGCAGCCAGTCGTCGAGGTAGGGGAAGACTGAAACCCCTGCCCGGCGCAGATGAGCTGCGACCACCGCCATCACTTTCGTGAACACCCGAGGGGCACTGGTAAGGCCAAAGGGGAGCACGGTGAACTGAAAATGCTCGGGCCTACCGTGAACCGAAGGTAACGCCGGTGGGCCGGCAGGACGGGGATGTGGAAATACGCGTCCTGCAAGTCCAACGCTACCAACCAGTCTCCAGGGTCGAGGGCAGTCAAGACCTGAGCTAGGGTGAGCATCTTGAACTTCTCCTTCCGGAGGAAGCGATTGACGTTCCGGAGGTCCAAGATAGGACGCATGTCCTCCTTGTCCTTTTTGGGCACCAGAAAGTAGTGGGAGTAGCAACCACGCCCTACTTCTGGGGTTGGAACATGCTCGATGGCCCTCTTGGTCAAGAGGGCCGTGACTTCCTTCTGTAGAAGCACCAAGTGATCCCCTGACATGCGGTGGAATTGAGGTGGCATGGCTGGGGGTGGTCTCGAAGGGGAGGGAGTAGCCCCTTCGGACAATGTCCAAGACCCACCTGTCCGAGGTGATGGTGCGCCAGTGGGGAAGGTGATGGCGGACCCTGCCCCCTACTGGCGTGCCGTGCACCTGAAAGGAGGGACTAGGAGGGCTTGGAGGCCGCGGACGGGTTGGAGGTGGTGGCCTGACCCGCACGCTGGTTGCCCGATCCGCCACGGCGGAATCCACGTCCTCGGCCACGCGAAGACGCCTGCTGCGCGGGCCGGTGGCTGGGCTGCTGACGTGAAGGGGCGCCCTACCGTGGCCACGATAGGGGCGAAAAGCAGAAGGCAGCGGAGGGCGTGTAGCAGAAAGGCCCAGGGACTTGGCAGTAGCCCGTGAGTCCTTAAAGCGCTCCAACGCATGGTCTGCTTTGGACCCAAAAAGACCGACTCCATCAAAGGGCATGTCCATGAGAGTATTCTGGACATCCCCTGAAAAACCAGTGGTTCTCAGCCAGGCGTGGCGTCGGAGCGCCACCGTCGTTGCAATCGACCTGCCCAGCGAGTCGGCGGTGTCAAGGCCACAACGGATAGTGTATTTGGCCGCATCCCTTCCTTCCGCAATGGCGCGGGAAAGCAGTGCCTGGACCTCCTCAGGGCACTGGGGCAAAACATCCGCCACCGAATCCCACAGGGAGTGGGTATATCGGCCCAAAAGACAAGCGGTGTTAACGGACCGCAAGCCAGCACTGGAGGAAGAAAAACCTTTCTTCCCAAACTGATCCAGGCGTTTGGATTCCCTATCCGGAGGAGCGGTAGGGAAGGCGGTTTGGGAAGCGGAGGCTTGGACAACCAAGCTCTCAGGAGTGGGGTGGACAGAAAGAAACAGGGGTCGCCCGGAGCGGGGCGATGGCGTCGTGACACGTTCCGATCCACAGGAGCCCCTGTGTTGGGCTTGGACCAGGCGCCCAAAAGAACGTCAGTGAGGGCGTCGTTAAACGGCAGCACAGTCTCCGCAGAGGAGGCTGCCGGCTGAAGCACCTCTGTCAAGATGTTAGGCTTGACCGTCAAAGTAGGGAGCTGGAGACGTAAGGCCCCAGCAGCCCTACGCAACACCGTACCAAAATTGGCCCCCTCCTCCGTAGCCACGGGAGGAGACAGCATGCCAGTGTCAGGGGAAGTATCCAGACCACTGGCCTCCCCTAGACTCTCTGTCCAGTCCTCATCATACTGACAGTTGCGCGTCAGAGGGTCATCAGACCCCTCCCAGTCCTCCTGGTCCTCCTCTGGTTCGAAATAAGGAGGAGGAGGGACATTTGGGACCCTAGGTCCCATCGGGCGCCGGAGCCGGCGTCGAGCGACGTCGCTCCGGGTCCATGTCCGGAGCCGGAATGAACTGGGGACGACGCCGCCCGGAGCCCAGGGCGGCGTCGAGAACGGCACCGGAGACATCGGCGCCGGCGGAGGTGTCGTGAGGTCGACCGGCGTCGATGGGGGTTGTGGAGCCGGGATCGAGGCCGGGGCCGAAGCCGGAGCCGGGATCGAGGCTGGAGGCACGGGCGACGCCGGGGCCGGAGCCGCCGGCGACGCCGGAGCAACCCCATCAGGGCCCGCGGGGCCCGAAGGCGCACCGGAGGGGCCTGAAGGCCCGAAGAGGCGGGCCATGGCCGACAGGAACTCCTGTACCTTGGCCGGATCCGCCCCCGAACCCGGGAAGGGCGGGTATGGCGGGGGCGACTCCACAGGCAAGTCCGGGGCCGCGGGGCGGGGACGGTGCCGGGAGGGGCCTCAGCCGAGTCGCGAGACCGGCGAGGCGAAGTCCGAGAGCGACGATGCTTCTTGGACTTCTTGTGCTTAGACTTACCGGACGAAGAAGACTTCGACGCCGACGACCGGTGTGCACTCCGCGAGCGACCCCTGGACCTCTCACGCGACCGGGGCCTCCGTGGAGCCGAATGCCGGGCCTCGAGGAGCTTTCGAGACCGCTCTCGCAAAGCTTTCGGGTTGAGGGCCTGGCATTCGGGACAAGACTCGGTGTCGTGGCCTCGGCCGAGGCAGAAGAGACACTCCCAATGCGGGTCGGTGACGGACATCATCCGCGCACAGGCGCCGCATCGCTTGAAGCCGGGCATCCCTACGACACCTTTAAGGAAAAACAGTGAAAAAATCACCAAAAGTATGGTCAAAAATTGACCAGGGCACTGCTCTTCCCGGATCTGCGCTTGCTGGCGCGGAAAAAGAAGAACTGACGTCAGCGCGCAGGGGCGGCGCCTAAGTACTGCCCGCGACGTCATCCCGGCGATCACGACGCCGACGACGGACGCGGAGCCGCACGACGCCGCCTACCGACGCGCAAGGGTACTGCTACGCAAAACTTTCCGGATCCAGCCTGACGCCTGGGGATATTCTAAGGTAAGGAATCTATCACTAACGTGTCTCTTTCAGATGACACCATTACGATATAGATCTCCCAGCTGTGTGACCCCTACCTTTCGCAATGCCACCAAGGCTCCCTGTTCCTGGGCCGCAGAGATGCCCGGGTGTGCTGCAATCGGCAAAGCCGGAGCATATATATACTCCATCCGAGCTCGTTTAGCAAGAGTCTTCCATGCCCAGGCAGTGCATATAACTGAGTTTAGTTCCTTTCTGGCAGCTCCCGCTCCACCCAACGAGACCATGGCAATAAGCGGGGTAGGATGCACCGTGTCCGCCTCAACTGCAGTGTGTGGGAGATACCTCTGTGGGAAATGCCAGTAGTGCTCAAATTGCGCCTGGGCGCATAAGTAATATAATCGCAGATCCGATGCCTCAAACCCCCCCCCGCTCGAATGGTTGGACTAGCGTGCTCCAGCTACATCTTGGTTGTTTGCCGGCCCATACAAGCGACAACAGGCAGGTCTAGAGCGATTTAAAGAATGCTACGTTGAGTCGTATCGGTATATTGACAAATAGATATAGCAGCTTGGGTAGAATAGTCAATCAATCAATGAAACAAACTTTATACGGTTTTCACAAAAGAAACCATAAAAGTATTCTACAATACCATACACAATAAAAAAGGGTTAAATCATCACATTAAAAACATTAGAAACATTGCTGCCCTAGAAATTCTTGTGCAAAGCATACAATAAGTTATAAAGTGCATTTATCCTACTTCAGTTAAAAATACAAAAAACAGTCGAGGATGTGTTTCTAAAGGCCTCCCCTATACTATATATATATTGCCAGAAGGTCTAAGATAAAGAAAGCATGCCCTTATGGCTACAATCATTTAATCAAGGCAAGCTCTAAGCTTCACTGCTGATTTTAAAAAATTAAGAACAAATAAAATAGAATCTTCATACAGCAATTTTAGATGAATAAAGGCTGGGCGCACCTGCTTAAATTTCAGTCTTCTTAAAACCGGGATAATATAAGTTTTCCGGGGAGTTGTATAATAATTCCAGAATATTAAAAAATGAAGCATGTCCTGTGGAGACTTGCCGTCGCAGCCACAGGATTCTAGAATCTGGCCTCTTCTACTCCCCCTTGGTGAGGCCAACAAGTCCAATCGAAACCTGGTCAGTAAAAAACGTTCATAAGTGCTGAAGACTCCCAGGAGATATGGCTCAGTCATCAGTGTTGTTTTCAACATTAAAAATTTACGAACACTGGGTTTCCTCACTTCTAGCTCTTCCCTCTCCAATTTCCTTAATCTACAAAAGGACTCACTAACACACTCCAGATCGCCCTTAGTCACCACTTCCGGATTTGTGAGGAGTTCCACTGTTCCCAAACTTTCAAAACTGCTTCTGATGTATCTAAGCCATGGGATATAATGAGCATAATCAAGAGACATCTCATTCATGGGGACATGGCCCCATAATTCGCTACCATATGCGGTCTTATCGATGCACTTGGCCTGGTATATCTTTAAAAGTGCAGCAATCGTCTCCTACCTAGTTTGGAAGCAAAATTTAGAACAGCCATATATTCACGCGCTAGATCCTCCCCTTTTCTCTGTTTTAAAGGGCCCTATTTCATTTGGTCGTCCATTAGGACCCCCAGGTACGAAAATACACCAGTTCGAGGAACTTGAGCGGATCCGACCATAAATTGAAAGGACTTGGGTAGAATAGTCATTTTCACAACCGCGATTCTGTCTGCAAGCGAGAGGGGCAAACGTGTCCAGCGTGCGATCTGTTCCGTAATTTTAGTTATGGCCCGCCCGTAGTTCATGGACAGTGTCACTTCAGAGTCCCTATGTATCCATATTCCCAGGAATTTCACCGGGTCAGTGGACCAGGACAGTGGGAAGTCCAAAACAATTTCCCGAGTGCCGTCCGCCAACGGGAACACTGTGGATTTCGCCCAGTTAATTCCCAGACCCGAGTATCTTTCAAATATCACATACTCTCTCAGCAGAGCCGGCAGATACGTGGCTGGCTCACGCACGTATAGCACCATATCATCTGCGTACATGGAGACAGCGAGTGGACGCTGTCTGAACCTTAAAGAGGCGTTGGCATGTATTTTGGCGGATTTTGCAGGCTAAGGGCTCGAGCGCCAGAGAGAATAACATCGGACAACCCTGTCTAGTGCCCCTCTTAATTGGAGAGGCCTCCGAGACCCACCCATTCACCCGCAGTCTGGTCATCGGCTCAGCGTACAGCAGTTTTACCCATTTCAGAAAAAATGGAGGCATGCCCATTCTCTGCAGTACAGTGAACATATACCCCCATTGCAAGGAGTCAAAAGCTTTTGCTGCGTCTAGCAGCACTGCAACCGCCTGGAAGTCGGACTCCAAGTAGTGTAACACTGCAAAGATGGTTCGCAGGTATGGGCCGTGGATCTATTAAGGACAAACCCTGACTGATCCGGCAGGATCAATTTTGGGACCATTGGCTGCAGCCTGTTTGCGATTATTTTAGCTAGAATTTTGGCATCTATATTGATTAGTGACAAAGGCCTATATGATTCGCATTTATTCGCCTCTTTTTCAGGCTTCAACAATGTGACAATTAGCGCTTCTTTTAGTGTGGGAGGTAGTATTCCCTTCTCATACGCTTCGGCATATACATCTAGCAGTCTTGGAGCGAACTCTTCTATATAGGCCTTGTAGAACTCACTCGGTAGCCCGTCAAGGCCAGATGCTTTGCACGTGGGGAGGGACATTATAGCTTCCTTCACATCCTCCACATCAAAAGGTTGCGTTAAATACTCTCTCTGGCCCTCTGAAAGCCACCCAAGCGCGATATCATCTAGGTAAGTGAAAATCTCTGCCTCACTAACCAGTGGCCTGTCGCCATACAGTTCAGAGTAAAAATAAAAAAAATATCTTACTGATATCTGATGTGGAATGTCGTGCAATAGCTTCCTCATCCAGCATCTCTACAATATTTTCCTGCCCCCTCGGCATTGCTATCTTTTGAGCTAGCGAGCGACTTGGTCTGCCACCTTCCCCATAGCACCGTGCATGTCATCTTCTAGATCTATGCAGGATCTCTTGGTCGGCCGTTTGGTTATGTTCAGTTACCAAATCCCTGATTTTGGCAAGTGTTGCTGGTACGGGGTTCGAATCGTAATCCCGCTCCAGCGCTGATATCTGCGCTGCCAATCCTCTGATTCTATGTCTGAGATCCTTCAGGACTCCTGCCTGCGCCCCCATGCACTCCCCCCGCATCGTCACTTTAAAGGCCTCCCAGTGTGTCCCCGCAGCTGTCAACTGATCCCTCATTTTCGTCAAAGTAGTTCCCGATAGCCCTTCCTATTGTGTCCCGGAATACAGGGTCAGTCAGAGAGGACTGCTGAAGTCTCCACTGAAACAGAGGTCGCATACATTCAGGGACACATAACTCCAGCAACACAGGGGAGTGATCTGAGAGTGTTTTCACCAGGTGATTAATGTTAACTGTCCAGGGGCATGCCTCCTCAGACGCCAGCCAGTAGTCCAGCCGGGACCATGACCCATGCACCGTGGAGACAAATGTGGTTTCCCTGGCTACAGGGTTACGGAGTCTCCATATATCTTTAAGGCCTGCAGCTTCCATCAATTCCAGCACTACCTCTGAGGCCTGCTTCCCGCGTCCTGCTACATACTGTGAGCAGTCCAGACCAGTGTCCAGGCATAAATTAAAATCACCACCCCAGAGCACAGTTAGTGGAGGAAACATGGAAATGCGTCTCCATACATCGTTAAAAAAAGGCAGGATCATCGCTATTGGGTCCGTACACATTCACCAGTAGTACAGTCGTGCCACCCAATTTTCCCAGAACCATGCCACTCTGCCCTGCTCGTCTATTTCAGATCTAATCATAATGTACGGTGTGCCTTTTTTGACTAAATTACCGGGGTGAGAGCTGAGCCGAAGGGTGAGGGACTACACCTCCCAGGCTCCCCCGCATCGTCCACGTTGCTTCCTGCCTCACGCTGCTGGTTCCTGCGCCTGGAGGCGCATAAATTAAAAGCTGTTATCCCGCTGCGCGGGACGCGAGCGGGCGCGCCGGGCAAAGCCCGGGCCAAGGGCAGGCCCGTCCACGCCCGTCGGAGCCCGGATGAGGCTGGGCTGGGCCTACTCCCTTAGATCTACAACATATTTACGGTACTGTTATTTTCCTTCTAGTTTACCTCTCTCTATATTTACTTACACTAAGTTACATACATGGCTGAAAAAAAGGGGGGAAAGGATAAAAACAGGGGGAGGGTTGGAGCTACATTGGACTCCTTCTTAGTAAGAGCGGCCAGCGTCCTCTCGCACGAGATAGAGCTGACCGAGAGACGCTTATCCATGGACCCGACACCACCCATCCTGGGGTTGTCTATAGGATCTCTTAATGAACCCCCTCTGAAGGAGCTTCCACCGCCCCCTACAACCACATTAGTCTTGGCACAAATCCATACCAGATCCTCCCCCCAAAACCTCAATAAGGAAATCACACCAACGAGGGGGAATGATCTCTCACCCCTGAGTGTTTCTTCAAGGGACCCTTCGCCAAATCCACCAGCTAAACGCACTAGAGCAGGAGGTGAAGTTACCAAAGTTAAAACCAAACACCCCAAAGCCACTCGTGCACCCAAAGCTAAAGGTCCTCACCCACGGGTGTCTCCAACTAACCTCAGGACACGGGTATCTTCGAAGCCTCCTAACATTGTAGGGAGCCAATTGGACCCAGATGACTTTCTCTGGTCAGAAGTGACTATAAGATTAAACAACACAATGCTCCCTATTTTAGCCAAACTGACCCAAATTGAAGAGCGCTTGACGGAGTTAGAGTCCCAAAACCGTTCACTGCTTGCCCAGGCGTTCTTGACAAATAATCACCCCCCGGAAGCATCTCTAACTAGAGGCCCAATACAGTCAAAAGAAGCAGGGGGGGGGGGCGACTTTTCTTCCAATAATCCCGTGCACGACGTCCACGCTTCCGGATGATACCTCTAGTGTTGCAGCACAGCTCCCAAATGCAAACACAAACTTTAATTTGCCAGTGGGCGCCCAGAACTGCCAAGGGATGAGCGAAGGGAACATAGCGCGCTACCCAACTTCAGCCAATAGGGAAGAAAGTGGGGACAATAACCCAGCAGGAGCATCTGGGAACACTTTGGGTGAACTCGGCAATTATAAGTAACAAACCCTTCACCTTCCACCTGCTGCTGCCCCAATGGTTCTGGTTTTGGCTAACGTCCCCCCCCTCCGAGAAGATCAGAGCGAATCCACAGAACAATTAATGGATAAATGTCTCCATTGGTTATTAAATAATGTGATTGTTACAGAGAGGGGGAAGCATCAGCTGACCAATGAAATCATTATGGCCAGGAGAACTGAATGGGTGGGTGGTTTAAGGAAATCTTTTTCTGGTGATTGTGTAGTTGTGAATTTTAATAATGCTTACACGGGGCGTATGCTCTTAAACAATCTTCATAGTTTCCCCCCAAAGAAGTACTAGATAACACTTCTACCGCTGGAATACTTTTACAATGGCTACGGTGTACTACCGAGAAGAGACTACAGGCCCAGAATATCGCTAACACCTTCTAGTGTGAGAGGAAATGTGTGTCCTATTATTAATGGTGGGATCAGATTGCACAATAGATTTGACGTCCTTTCGAATCTGGAAGCCTGCGACTGACTGACTTCAATTTCCCCGTCACAATCAGTAAAGGTAGCTACTATGGCTTCTGTAGAGGTCACTTCGCCGACGAGACTATCTAGCAAACTACCTCTTGAGAACGTTTCTATAGCCGTAACTCTGACAGATGAAACTTGTTCGTCACAACTAGAAAAGGCAGCTACCATTGCCCCAGTAGAGGTCAGTGTACCATTAAGTCCATGTATTACCAGGAAGACGGATCCAAATATGATAAAGAAACCCCACAAAGACAGGTCGACGAGCAGATGTACTCTGTTGTAACGCCAATGAAATTCCAGTAAACTAATCCGTATGACACAAATAAAAAGGCCCCACAGAAAAAAGTCAACAGGAAAATGTAATTAGTAGCGAAGATTCCTCAGCGTCACAACCGAAACTTCCTCTCTCTTCCGTGAACACGCTGAGGAATCTTCGTATCTGCTTAGAGTGAATATGGGCCACAGTGCAATACACTTGACCTTTTGAATTATTGAAAATTGTTTAGGACACACAGTGGACATAGAGGCGCTACTAATTACATTTTCCTGTTGACTTTTTTCTGTGGGGCCTTTTTATTTGTGTCATACGGATTCGTTTACTGGAATTTCATTGGCGTTTTTTATGGGCTGTTACAACAGAGTACATCTGCTCGTCGACCTGTCTTTGTGGGGTTTCTTTATCATATTTGGATCCGTCTTCCTGGTAATTGTTGGAATTTTGACAAACCGTTACAAACAGGCCTATATAGGAACATATTGTATTTGGTGAGAAGCCAACTGCTCTGAAGCTAGAAATATAAATTGTTGGCACTTTGGCAATCTGTACTTTTACAAATGATATATTTTTCTGCCCTGATGAAGTTCCCTATATGGGAATGAAACGCGTAGGCTAAATTTTCTATATCTGATGATCTTAAGAAATTTTTTTTGTGAATAAAGAAGTTACTTTTCAATTTATCTTGGCCTATTGGAATTCTTGAGCTGCGCACCCCCACTTGTCATAACAGTTTCTGATCTGGAGCACAGTGACGTCATTCAACGGCTGGCGCAGGGGTAGATTGCACGGCGAACTTACTTATAGGAACTGGCACGAGGTGCGGCACAGGAGGTCCGTCGTTGTTGTATCTGGATAATTGTCATTAAGTCCATGTACTACACATGCCCACAAGAATGTCCCTGTAGATGTAACTCCTTCGCCTAGTATCCAGGAGCATAGTTCTTTATCCCGCACAATTGACCTAGAGGGAGTTGAGGGAGTCAGTACTTCTATGATATCCTGGAATGTGGCAGGCATAGCCTCCAAAATAGGGAATTCAAGCTGGCTAAATGAGTGGCAATCTATGGAGATAATAGCCTTCCAGGAGACTTGGTCTAAAGACCCAGTTTTCTTTACAGGGTTTCTACCTTTCACTCCCCGGCAATTTCAACATCTTCCGGACGGGCGAAGGGGGGCCTCCTAACATTAGTTTCAAATACCATAACTTTTAAAGTAAAGCAGGTTGGCCCCACACATAGTCATTTCCAGATTTTCCCGTTTGATAGTACAAAACAAGACACTTGGTTAATTATCAACTATTATAATAATGATTTTGGTAGGAATATGAAAGATGTGCCCACCGCCTTAGAGACAGAGATTGAGAAACTTATCACTGCCAAAAGCAGGGCTAGTATTAATCTCTTATGGGCGGGGGATTTTAACATTCATCTTTGTAAATTTAATGGGACAAGGGTATGTGGAGTAATAGATCCCTATGGTAATCCCCTCCCACACTTCATACATAGTGAGTACGGCGAAACCCTAAATAAACTTCTTTATAAATGGAACTTGGGCATACTAAATCATGCGAAAGAGGGCCAGCAGGGGATTACTTTTAGAAGGGGCCTTCAAGAGTCTACCATTGATTTTATCCTAGCCTCAACACATTTACAGGGTAAAGTGGCCCACACAGGAACTCGTCTTTCTTGTTATAGTGACCATGCCATCCTATGCATCCACTTAAGTATTTTATCTAAAGTTAAAGATCACAAGAAGACAGTAGAGGGCATGGCCCTGTCTAGGAAAAACGGTTATCAGCTGAAATGGTCACAAGTTAATAAGTTAAACTTAGCCCCTGAAATATTAACCCAAGTTAAGGTAGAAATATTATCATGTATGGGGGAGAATTCATCCCCTACCTTCTTGGTTGGTCAGTTCTGTGCCCTCTTGGCGAAAATAAAGGTTGCACTTACACGTTTTAAGTCTCTAAATGCCCCTATAAATAGGGGGTGGTTTGACGCAGCCTGTTCTGCAACAAAAAAAGCCCTTGTAAACGCACTAAACGCTTACCCCAGAGATCCCATTAAGATCTCCATGTTACGTAAAGAATATAAATTAGTTAGGAGGGATAGAGAGAAGGATCTTGGGGCGCAGGCTTGGGAGGAGCTTGAGCAGGCAGCTATCTCAGGCAGCAGTGGTGATTTCTGGCGAATAGTGAATGCCCCTCACTTTAAAGATCTTAGTGATCCAACATTGGATGTACATGTGGACGAAGAGGCATGGGTCAGTCATTTTGAGAAAATATTTGGCTTAGTAAGCACCTTAGATCCCTCGAACTCAAGCCCAGAACTAGTAACTCAGATTGGGCTAACTTTTTCAATAGGGGAAGTTAGAAAGGCATTGGAGGCCTGTGTCCCCGGTAAAGCGCCGGGGCCTGATGGTGTTCCAATTGACCTTTTCCAGGACAATTACGACATGTGGGTCCCACTGCTAACAAACATCTTTAACAAAATCCAGTTAGTGGGTCCCCCTTTGTCCTGGAACCAGAGTATAATAGTCCCTATCTATAAAAAGGGGGAGAGGGGATCTCCAGCAAACTATCGCCCCATTTCCCTTATTGATACTTCCGCCAAACTAATGGGACGGGTCCTTCTAGCAAGACTAGAAGATTGGGCTGAAACACATCTTTATGAAAGCACAATATGGATTTCGTAGGGGAATGGGGACGGTCGACCAGTGTTTAAACCTATCCTTATCTATAGGGAAATATACCAAAGCAAAAGGTGGGAAGATCTATATGGCCTTTATGGATTTGACCGCAGCCTTTGATTGTGTTTCACATCAGAGGCTGTGGTCTATGATGAAGGAGATGGGTATAGATCCGTCGATAATTGGTTTTATCCATCGGTTGTATACCAGCGCCACCGCCTGCGTCTGGCATGGTAGGAAGGGGGAGTGTACACGTTCTTTTAAAATCGAAAAAGGAGTAAGGCAGGGATGTGTTCTTGCCCCGTTTCTTTTCTCCATCTATACAAACGGGGTAGAGTCCGCCCTGACCGCCTTGCCTGCAGACGTGCCCAAATTTAATCGCACCCCCCTTCCTATCCTGGCGTACGCGGACGATGCGGTGCTGATGGCTAGAACAGGGATGGCCCTTCAACATCTAATTTCGGCCTATTCCACCTTTATGACCTCCCTTGAACTAAAAGTAAACAAATCTAAATCCTTCATAATTGTTGCAGGCGCCCCTAGAGGAGAGAAACATCCCCACTTCCAGCTGGCAGGAAGGAAAATTGAGGTGGTAGACTCCTTTTCATATCTAGGAGTCCTTTTCGATAAGAACCACTCATGGTCTAATTTGGTGACTGCTAGAGTCCAAGGCATGGAAAGGAGTACTAATGCTATTAAAAGATTTGCTAAAAAGCTAGGAGGTAGTCCCCTGGACATAATCAAAAATATTTACACTGCAAAAACAAAGGCTGCAGCAACATATGGGGCAGGAGTGTGAGGGATGGTTGATCCCAAACCATTACAGCAAGTAGAAGACAGCTTTTTTTTAAAAATCGAGTGTCCTTACCCCAATCAGCTCCAAACTATATAGTACATCTTGAACTGGGGCTCCCTTACCTTACTGACAGTATAAGATTGGCACCAGTTCTGCTGTGGTTGTCAATATGGCAGAGGAC
This sequence comes from Calotriton arnoldi, assembly GCA_963921515.1. Lineage (NCBI taxonomy): Eukaryota > Metazoa > Chordata > Amphibia > Caudata > Salamandridae > Calotriton > Calotriton arnoldi. Next base: position 1,342,990 of record CAWUFW010001537.1, read on the forward strand.
CACAGTAGATCTGACCCAAAGTATCATCAGGGACTGCTGCAAATTGGATCATTACAAGAGGATTGGGTGGCTAAACTATGTGGAGGATCAATTGAATGCTTTGGGGCTGGGAGAACTATTCCGAAACCCTCTCTCCTGTAGAAGGGTTACAAAGGGGAAAATAACTGAATTATTCCCTAAGAGAGCAAATTATATTCGAAGGTAAAGCAAGCGATTACAAAACTCCTCTATTGCATATGACTTGGTTCCGGCTAGACCAGGGAAGGTTTCCACTATCTCTCTCGTATTAACGCGCAGCATAGATTTATTCTACTGCGCTTACGTATGAACATGATCCCGTTACTTTTAGGGTACCCAGAAAAGAGATATAAATTGGAAGATTTGGCAGCCTGCCCCTGCAATGACCTTGCTGTGCAGTCAGACCGCCACATCTTATTATTTTGCAAAAACTACTCTGACGAAAGGAAATTATATATCCTCCCAATCCTGAGGTACCACAAATTTAAACAGTGTCGTGTGGCTATCTATTTCCTAAAGGCCCTTTTAGACCCATTTGTATGTTTCTCGGTAGCCTCATTTTTATGGGCCTGCCTTAGAAAGAGGAAAATGGCAGCAAGGCACCCCATCAGTATTTGATTAACATAAATTGGTCCCATAAATTTATTATAGTTCTAAACCTTGCCCCTAAGAGACTTTAGTATTGTTTTACCCTATTTTAACTGATTTTACATGGTTTTATTCGAATTGTTCACTATGATCATGGCAAATTTGTTTAATCGATTTTTAAATCTTGTATACACGACTATATATTTGTGATGAAACCTGTATGATGTTTTATGCTTTTATGGTCTGTTTTATAAAAGATCGAATAAAGCTGTGTGAACTGAACTGACTAAAATCATATCCCCGCTTGAGTAATAGGAATACGATGCCGCCACCCTCACCCCAGACCATCAGGCTCCCACCTTGTGTTCGGTAGATTTGGTAAGATGTGTTTCCTGTAGGAAAGTGATCCGCACATCCATCCTATCCAGGTAAGCTAAAACAGAGCGAACTTTCTTGGGATTGTTGAGCCCGCGCACGTTCCAAGTTAAAAACTTTATAGTACTACCCAGACCTGCAGCATGTCATTACAATAGCAGTTATTACCCATCCATGTCACATATGCAAATTGTAGTGCTCCAATGTCTACCTGCACACCATTTCGCACCTGCCAGCACGCCCTCCCTCCTCGCCAACCCCCCACCCACTTCAGCACTCCCAACTTGCTAAAGACATCCCCTTTTAACAAAAGCAACCCCCCCAATAAACAATGTATCACAGTGAACATACGGGGTACACCCATTGGGGAACGCCAGAGTGCAAAATTGCCTCCCAACAGACCGGGAGGTGGCCAATCTGTCCATTTTCATTAATATATTGTCACAATCATAGTTACAGGACTCGTGAGTAACAATAAAACCAACAGCTCTTTTTGAACCAATGCTGCCCCCCAAACAGAAAAACCTCTGTTAACGTAACCAGACAAGAGGCACCTTACAGATTAACACCTCTCCCTTCATGAAGCACATTACACGAGGATGTATTTACTGTTCCTCATCCTCGGGGTCGTTGGATGTTTCACGTCGGCACCTTTTCAGTGTTTTAGCGTGCTCTAACGCAGCTTTCGGGCTGGTGAAGATCTTGTGTGCCCCCTCTGCGCCAATTCTGAGGCGAGCCGGATACAGCATAGCTTAGGGAATCCCCTCTGACATCCGCAGCTTCTTTACCGTCACAGATTCTCTCCTGGCTGCCTGCACCGTTGCGTGAAAAATCCGGGAAAAAGGCCAGTTCGTTCCACTGGTAGTTTATGGTACCCTTCTCTCTGGCCATGCGTAGGATAGCGTCACGGTCCCTATAGCCTGGCGATGATCGGGCTTGGCGTCGCTCCAGGAATTGGACGAGCTGCCAGGGAACGGTGTGCACGCTCCACTATCAGCATTGTGGACAGGTTCTCCACCCCAAAGATATCCTTAATCAGTGCCTCCACATAGGTCTCCATTTTACCTGTGTTGGTCGATTCTGGCAGTCCCGTAATTCTGAGGTTTTTTCTTCTAGACCTCGACTCCAAATCTTCGTTTTTCGCCTGTATAGGCGCCAGGACCTTTTCCATGTTTAGTGATTTGGTGGGGATCGTATTCAGTTCATCCTCAGTGTTGTAGACCCTCTGTTCCACCTCCGTGATTCTGGTGCTTTGTTTTTCCAGCTTTGCAGACATGTGGTCCATTCGAAGGTTTAGGGCGTCTATCTTCCAGTCTATTGACTGCAGACTGCGCTGCATTGCCAGAAGTCTTGTTTCCAGGGAAGAGGCAACCTTCGCTGGGGCATCCACTTCCGAGTCTGAGATGGCCTTAGATTGTGATTTGCTCGTTTTCCGCATCTCCGAACGTGAGGCGGGGCTGCGATTTGTCCATTTTCTTTTTTTTTTTTCCTTGCGTTAAGGTTTTCTTTATAGTCCCCTGCTCTGATATGCCACAGACAGGTTGCGCTCACCTTTGCATACTACTGCGTTATCACTGCAGACGCTGTAACATCAGACACAGACAGTTCCTCAACTTTGACTCTCAGCTCAGCCAACTTTCCAGCACTGGGGTTGCCTTATGTGCCAAACACTTTTTGTAACAGCCACGCCTGCCCTGAGGTCGTAGCTGCTATGACCTATTGTCTTTAGCCTCCGCCAGCAACTATCCCGTATCTTTCACTTCCAAGGCTTGTCTGTTCCCTACACTCACATCAGCCACCGTCGCAGTTTTTTCCCGGCACCAGAGTGAAGGAGTGCAACCTGTGTTTGCAGCTTCTATTGCACACAGATAATGAAGAGCACTGACTGCCTCAGTTCTTTTCTATATGCCCTCCCATGCAGCCGCCTCGTGTATTTCACCCTCCTTTCAAGTGTTTCAGGCAGATTCAGCATCCAGCACCACTTTTAGCTCATGAGGGCGGGAGCGTGAGTCACAGCAGCCCGCTCGGGCAGCACATTCAGCGCTGTCCTCCGAGGCCCTCAGCACGACCGCCAGCTCACTCACCGCACCTGTTCAGCGATGTGACTCCCACTCTCCAGGCTAATCTTTGGCTCCACAGGGCGCGTAGTGCTTCTGTTCCGCGCTGCCGCCCGCCGCCTCCTTCAGCGATGTCACGGGCTCTGCGAGGCAGAACAGTCAGTCCCGCCGTCTCGCCAGGCCCAGCCGCCCGATCAACGCAGAGCTCCGGGCAGCGGCACTCAGCACCTGACCTGATCCTGATCACCTTCTTCCTTAAAAAAAACAGTTGATCAGCAGGTACGTCACCTCTCACGCGGGTGCACTTTTCCGGCTCAGTGCACAGATTCTCAGCAGTGCGCGCTCTGTTACTCAGACACCACCAGCCGCCATTTTTGCTCTTGTGGGCCCGACAGGGCCTTCCGTGAATTACTGCGATAACGAGTCCGTCAGTGCCTATAATTGCCTCACATCTGTCCCGGGGCCGCTTATATTAGCTCCGAGTCCCGTTAGGCAACAGCAAACCTCCTTATGCCAGCAGGATGATGGTCGGATTATGGATCGGCCGGCAGAGCCACACTAAAGCGCAGCCATCTTGCCGTGCGCCCTCTAGCGACCCCCAGTTCATCACAATTTAATTTTCTTTTTATCAACGTTTTCTCCATTTTTATTCTCCAAATTTTCATAATTCTTCAATTCATGCTGCACATTATTTTCAAAATTGCCTTCCGGGCTTTTCACAGTAGCACGAGAAAGATCGAATTTCCACATGTCACAGTATCTTAAAAAAATACCCCATCCATTTCAGGATAATTCCCTTCCTCAGGGGTATCTAAAATACAAGATTTCATAGAGGAACACATCAGCATAATCAATGCAACATTCGCTGAACTGAAAAAACTAGTGCACTTGCAACATTATCCCTCGTGCGCTAAGATGATTACTTGCTGCATGCAGACCGTGACGTGCTTTAATCAACATAACATGTGACATACTAACCCCTCAATTCAAATAATAATCCTCATTGAAAACAAACAAAAAAGTTATCGTGAAACCCACCTTCATATTGCGCAATAAAACATCCTAAACAAACATAACTAGTGCGTGACAACCTCCTGAAACTACATATTTGCAAGTTAAACCCCTTCACTCAGAGAGAACTGCCCAACAATGTCCAATAGTATGCTTACCGAATCATATACTTGACTGCATTCATGACTCAAAATGGACCACTACAGCAAAGTCCAGTCCAGGTTAGTTTAGGCATGCTGGGAGATGTAGTGTGAATGGGGAGGGTTTTTGTAGGCAGCACGCTGTGCGTGGCAGGCACGAAGTCTGTTATTTGTTTTTGTCATGTACAAGTGTTGGAGCACCTGGAGGTAATTAGTCGTAGGGGAGTTTAAAACAGATCTTTTTTACTTTGGTCCATTTGAACAAAATCGGGAACGGGGCTCCTTCTTCCGAAGTTGACTGAAGAACGGATGGTAATCTAAACATGCTGCCACTGTTTAGAAAAGACGGGACTTTGCTGTAGTGGTCCATTTTGAGTCACAAATGTAGTCAAGTATAAGAATAGGTAAGCATACTATTTGACATTGTTGGGCTGTTCTCTATGAGTGAAGGAGTTTCACTTGCAAATATGTAGTTTCAGGTGGTTGTCCCGAACTAGTTATGTTTGTTAAGGATGTTTTATTTCGCAATATGAAGGTGGGTTTCACGATCACTTATTTGTTTGTTTTCAATGAGGATTATTATCTGAATTGAGGGGTTAGTAGGTCACATATGTTGTGTTGATTAAAGCCACGGTCTGCATGCAGCAAGTAATAATCTTAGCGCACGAGGGATAATGTTGCAGTTGCACTCGTTTTTTCAGTTCAGTTAAGGTTGCATTGATTATGCTGATGGGTTCCTCTATGAAATTTTGTATTTTAGTTACCCCTGAGGAAGAGAATTACCCGAAATGCATTGGGTATTTTTTTAAGAAGACACTGACATGTGGAAATTCGATCTTTCTCGTGCTACTGTGAAAACCCTGGAAGGGAAATTTTGAAAATAATTTGCAAGATGAATTGAAGAATTATGGAAATTTGGAGAATAAAAAAGGAGAAAAAGTTGATAAAAAGAAAATTAAATTGTGATGAACTGGTTAAAGATTATGGACTCTTTGATTCATGTATGTATATGGTTGTGCAGCTTGACTGGTGACCTGACGAGGCTCCATTTCTTTCATGTTATTTTTGGATTGCCATCTCAATACTTTTTTGCTCTTTGTATTGGATTTGCAACTGTCTTCTTGCTAATTAATGGATACTATCTCCCAGAACACTCTGCTGCAGAACTGGTAGTGGATGCACTGAAACCTCATTTGTCTTCACACAAAGTGCGGAGAGACCTGTCCCTAGTGAACATTTCTGCCTTTCCAGTCCTTGCTGGAATTGTTTGGGATAAGGTCTTGTATGATATTTTTGGTCCTACAGAGACACTGCAGATTCCTTGTCTTTAAGGTTGTGATGGGTGATGTAATAAAACCTAGGTTTGTTTCTGATGATTGGGATGTAAGAACAGTTAACTCAATGCTCTCAGAGCTTGAATGTTATATTTTATTTAAAAGTGAGGATTTGCACTTAAACTCTACTAATTATGAAAAAATGTTTTGCTATCATCACTAAGCACATCATTATTTACACAGAGCTAGTGTTCCACGCACAGTTTTTAATCTTACACAATGGGAACATTGCCCGAGCCCCCCAGTGGGTAGCTCCAAAACTTAGTCTGACAAATTTGGATATTTTTCTGGGCATAATCCTTTAGATTGTTTCCTTTTATTTTAACCTTATCAAGTCACAGGCAAAGAAAACTATGCTTACAGACACTAAATTGATTTATTATGATTTATTTAATTCCCAGCTGGCCCTAAGAGGTTATGATTATTGGAAAGACACTATTGATTTAAAATCAATATGGGAAACAAAAGACTGGCAAGTGCAGGGGCAAGACATTTTATTCTGGACAAATGATTTTCCAAAATAAAACAATACAGCAGACCACTTGCCTGGGTCTAGCCAAATTTAAAGTAATTAACTTGCCCAGTATTCCGTCAATTGTCCACTTTGATAATTGGCAACACTAATTAAATTACAGTGAGAAACAGCTCGATAGTATGGTGCAAAATGGTACATTCAATTCAACACTTCCAGGTCCTAAAGGGTGTTTATTGTGGCCAGAAGACACAAATGGTTGTTATGCATGGTTTATTTAATCTACACAGGGGTTTAAAGCTAGCAGACCAGATCGGTTATGTCCAGTCCTGCCACTCAGGGGTTACCACCAATTCTGTCGGGGAATTGTGCCAGCAATGGTTGCAGCATCCCACTTTGTCTGCAGTAAGAGCATCTTTCGCTCCTATTGGAAGACATGGATTTGCAAGATTTCTTGTTGAGTCCTAGGTCTCAGTGTTCAAAAAGATTTGAGAAAGCAGATGTCCCATATGTAGTTTTGGTCTCTCAGATAGTCACATGCTGCCATTCTGAGCTATCTCCCCTGCCCCCAAACACACATGGTTTCGAGAGTAAGCTCATGGCCTTCCTTTCAGCCTTGAAGGTTAACCTTGATCAGCTGAGCAGACTAAAAGCCTTATTGTTTCAGAAGGACGTGGCTCTCACATCTGCCCGAGAAACCTTTGACTAACAAGTAGCACGGTCGTCCTTCGAAATACAATTGCTACTGTGCACATTTCCACGCCATTTTGGTGAACTTGTGCAGCACACATTTAATGCTCCCAGCATCACTGGTGTGGTACATTTACTTAAAGCAGTTGGTTCTGGCTCAGTCAGCACGTTTCTGACCATTTTTGGAGTAATTCTGTCCTTCATTCATTACATATTTTCTAGTGTTTTTGGAGGCATACCTCTATTCCTGATCTGTGAGATTTTGGTCCTATTTTTGCTGATCCACAACGGATGTTCAACCTCAAGGCCAAAAGGTGATAGATCTATCACACATCCGACTGTGTCGTGAGCACATGATAAAAGTTTTTGGAGTGCCTGTGCTTCAGGAACTGAATCGTGACTGCTTCCTAACATTTTGAGCAGTGGGGTTTACCTGCGTGCAGCCAGTGTTCCACGGTCTGTGATGCCCTTTCGAGTGTGCACTCGATATCTGCCTTGCAATGCAATTGGTACATTCTATGAACTTGGATTTGCTGATGCATCCGATTAGGACTAATTTTCGGAGTTGTCCAATGAACTTGCCACTGCTTCGGAATGCTTTATATGAGCCACCTCCTTTCAATATGGATTCTGGCTCTTCTTATGCAGATGCAATGCAGGACAACATCCCTTCAGTGGTAACTGTGAGTGCAGACCAAGTGTGTTCTTTGTAACTAATTAATGCGGCCATTGTGGAAATATTGTCTGCGGATGACAAATCCTTCTTGAATTCTCTTGACACTGGAAGTATGGATGACATTTTGGGAGCCTCCTGAGATTATTTTAATTCGTCCATTGATTTTATAAATTGATTTTAAATTTTTTCTTTTTATAATTTTTTAACTGCCATATTTCGAGATATATTTAGCTAGCTTGGGTTATGAAAGTATTTATTATACATTATATGTTTTATTTTTAGACTAGTTTTATGTAGAAGCTGTCTTTCAACGGCCAATCGGAGGGTGTGGTGAAGCCCTCTTGAGCTCACTTTGGTTCTCTTTTTAGTATTACATTTTACACATTTTAGCAGACTTCGTTTTAGTCCTGTTACCATTCACATATTTTATTTTCACAATATGATTCTAAGTAACGCTGTACATGCTGTTTGTTTTAGAAAGCCTTTTCTGCCACATAATTGTACTCTTCGTTCAAGGCTAGGAACATAGAACGAGATATCCTTGTACATGCTTGTTCACTCTGAGACAGCTTCCAACATCTAGACAAATCACTGCATCAGAGATGTATCTCTAACACAGTGGTTTTATTAAATAAACAGTGCACTGTCCCTTAGTGGGTCACAGGGGGCACTCTAGCCACAACGGTCCTGGGACGACTGTCGTGTTCGACATGCAGCACTGCCAATACTGATCCTCCACGCTGATCCTGCAGAGAGGGATTGCCAATCCAAATTCAGACCAAGTCATTCAGATATGGGGTGTCAAGCTATCCTCGGAGATCGGACAGAGGGTACATCCACTATACTCTCAGATTAGGGGCAGTGCGAGACAGGGATATATAGATATTTAGAAATCAGACTGCCATGGTTGGACTGTTCATTCTTTTCACGTTCACAATGCTGGTTACTTTGCTTTGTTTTATCTGCCTTATATTCGCAGCTCATTCTTTCTATGCAAGACTACGATTGTTTCAATAAATGAACTGAAAATTCTATTCGTATTTTTCCTGTGTTTTACCAAGGGCATGCATGAGAAAGCAACAAAAGGAGCAAGATGTTTCCACAATTCCCTTGGGGATCAGAGCGTCATGTTCGAGGTTGCCAAAATCACCTGCCACCCCAGAAGGGTTAGGGGTTTGGGTGAGGCACTGTGAGCTAGCTAGGAATTGGGCCAACAGTTTCTGATGGTGTAGATGGACTCAGTTCCTGCATTCTGACGTCCTGTTGCCCGAATACGCAGTCCTACATTTTCTAGTGGGAATCGTATAACTTATCTAGCAATGTGGGTTGGTCCCGAGATGAGTGTAGAGAGCTTTTAAGATAGTTGAGGTTCTATTTGGTAACAGCTTTTTTGTTAAAACATGTTCACATTGCCAATGATGCACAAATTAGGGTATTGAAGGATATGCCTATTATGGCATATAGGAAGGTGTTCGTCACTTGGTAGTGGTCGTAACAGTAGTAAAAAGTGTATAGTAATAAATAGATGTAGGGCTACATCTTTGTAGTGACTCACATTTTGATGGCCACATTCCTTCAAGTTTGGTGGCAGCAATTGATTTCTTGACTCATTGCTAATCCCCCTGTGAATCTGCCTTGACAATTCAGTCTATGACTTAGATATCCTGAGAGAATGAGAGATACTCCTGGAAGTAAAATATAAATGATCCAAGCAACTGGGTGTACGTTGTATAAAGAACATTTAACATAACAAAGAAGTGAGCGAGAGCGGTGGCAGGATCAGCCTCAACCAAGCCCGGTTCACAGATTCTTTACTTGCAGATTCTCCTCCGAATATCTAAAGAAATTGGTCAGCAGCATGCCAGGCTAGAAACAATCCATATCCCAATTCACACACTCTCCAACAAACAGGCTTTTCACTTCTCTTCTGTGAGGCAAGAGGGAGGTGAAAGAATAAGGCAGAGTGAAGAGCGAGACAAAAGACAGCGGGGGAGAATGGGAGAGATGATAGAGAGGAGAGAAAAGCTAAATATTATCTGGTCCCAGTTTTTGCTTAATCAGATGTTTAGTATCATGCCTTTTCTCTAAGACCTTTTCATTTTAAAGGACACCTTGCAATATCAAAGGTGAGACTGCATTTCTGATCACGTGCCCAGAAAGGTCAATACTGCCATTTACAGAGGTCAGTTAGGAGTCTCGGTTTTCTTGACCTTCTGATCCTCAAGCGGTAGCTGTGGACAAACAGTCAATTCTCACTTAGAGGGTGGTGTGAATGTTGGGTTCTGAGATTACCTACTTACTTTCAAGACAAATTTTGTTTCGTCGATCAAGATACTTACAGAGAAGAGGTTCCAGAGGAAGGGCAGGACAGCTGTTTTCTTGAAACTGATCAACAGGGGGCGTTCTCCCAATCCTAGGACCATCAGAGGCTTGTGTAAATCACTCTAGGGCTGCTGCAGGGTTCTCGAAAACATGCTACATCAATAGCGCCCATTAGTAGCTATCCCCAAACCACTGAAACCCATTGGAATCTATCCAAGTGGTAGCTACCTTAAGGCCATCGGAGAACAATGGATGTCACCAAAGGCCATTGTAGTCCACTGAAACCATTGCCAATGCCATGACAGCCCAATGGATTCCACCATATGCCCTCACAATTCACAGACACAAAGATCAGTGTCACTATATTCATTTTATATTCAGGAACATATTGAGGTGTATGTGACCACTAACCGCACTGCAAAGAATATGGTTCATTTTTATATACAGTGTGTGCAATTTTCTTGCAGTGTACTAATTTTAAACACCTTAAAGCCACTTGTTAAGTCTGCATTCTGCATGAATTAAGTATAAGTAGTCTAATCCTGAAAGTGCTGGACGCGTTTGCCAATGTTAATACTTTTTTTCCAAGTTGCATCATTTTTTAGCACACGTATAAAATTATAAACCGATGTTAACAAAAACTTTTTTTTCTATTTTTGATTGAGCAGCCCTTTTGATGTGGCAGCATTCTCTGTTCCCTGTGCCGCTCATCGGCCTGCACTGCATGCTAACCAGAGTGCTGAAGCAGTCATCCACTTCAGATATCCAGGAGGTATGAGTAAGTCAGGACAGCCTGAAGGAGGATGAAGTGGCAGATACCTTCACTGGCACTGAGAATACTAGCAGTCCAAAATCTTGGATGTGGGCCCATTAAGAATTGTCACCCCTAACACATCTGTAATGGGCTCAGTGTGTTAAGTTTGTTCATTGTGAGGCTTTCCTCCAGCAAAGGAAGTCAGGGCTCCATGGCCTGCGACTTGCGTTCATTGCTACATCCCAAAGTTTCTTCAGAGGGAATGATCTCCTAAAAGATCTTGCCTTAAAAACACAAAAAGCAAAATCGGAAGAAGAAATCCTCTTCTTCCCAAAGAAAAGGTCCTGCTCATGGAAAACCATATGGACAAGTCCTAACACCGTTCCACAGAGTCAGACTCTTCCTTGTCACGGGAACAGTTTGTGAAACTGAAAAAGAAGCTAGAGATCCCAACCCCATCGGCTAGCCCTGCTGAGGCAGAGGCCATCTGGCAGGCCATGTTAATATTATTTAGGATGGCTGCAGTAACCTCTTGGCTACTCTCCATAGCGAGCTCGATTCCCTGGTTTTTGTAACTGACAGCTCTGACCTTGCACTGCCTGATGCAGCAACTCCATAGGGTCTAGCCTTGGTAACTAAGAAGAAAAAAAAATTGCTGATCATGATGCTGTCCTATTTTCAGCTGCACTGATGACAGACCCAGGCACAGCCCTCAGTTTTTTTTTTTTTAAGGCATCCAAGCGGCAACAGAAAGTAATGGCCTTTTTTATGATGACCCCTTAGAGCATCCTCTTCTCTGGGCTCAGAGATTTGCCCCAATGGAGGAACTATTTAAGTCTGACTCCGATGCCAATGCCATGCTTGATAACATTATAGTTGCACAGAAAACAATGACTTTCAGGCGGATAACCTCGTTTCCTCCTACAAAATGAATGGTGGCATAAATCTTGACTTACAGAATGTAAGTGGCATGGATAGTCTCCAGAGGGGGGGATATCCTTATCCCTATGTTCCTCCATCAAAAGACGTTTCTTCATTTCGTATGGTGGTAGCAAAAGCAGAAGAAGGATTGGAGTTAACTTTGTCCTCTGGAGGGAAGCAACATCTGATATTTTGATGGCGATCTTGCAGTCCCCCTAAGCAGTCTAGGAGCTGCTACTACCTTTTTCATGAGGGACTATTAACACTGACCCCGGCTGCTTGAGAAAAAACATTCTGGGGCTCAGCAGTCCACATACAAAAAGCTAGATTACGTAGACCTGCTTCATGTGACCCACAGTTCCTGTTGTCACACCGGAAAACTGAACCCAAATGCTATTCTCATTGCCCCTCCAGTCAGGGATTCAAAGATTGGAATCAGTTGGGCGAAAAACATTTGGATCTGGCAGCCTCACCCTCTACATAGTGAATGCCACATATTTTCTATGGAAACTGGCCAAACTAGGTCTCCCAGACCACATGAAAAAGCTCTTCTCAGACAAGGTCAATAATGGTTTGGACACTTCCTAACAGAACCTGAAGTACAGCCTAGACTCTGTAGACACTGGCTCGATCCATGGGCATGTCAGTGACCTATGCCGGCATGCTTGGATGCATTCCACCGGACTCACTGGATATATTCAAAGCACACTCACAGACATGTACTTTGATTGTGAGTAGCTATTTCAGACAAGAAGGCAGACTACTCCTACAAATGATTAAGGAACAGTAGAGCTACGGTTGCTCTCTGGGCTTAGCCTTTCCAATTTCACCACCAATACAGGCAAGTTAGGAGCTAGTCAAGGGTTATTAGTCCAGGCAGTGACAATTGTGCAGACAAGCCAAAACACCACAACAGATGTACCACTCATTTTGGGACATGACTGGATCTAGAGGACGCCATCACTACCAACAGAAACGTATTCAGTCCTTGTCATCTTCAGCTGGCTCTGCGGCCTCAAAACTTCGTTGATGCCCTTCACCCCCCTTAAGCCTCTATTTCCATTAAGGGGGATGGTGTCCCAATTTTCCATCAATAAGGAGACCATCACCACAGTTCTCTGGGTCATACAGCTAATGAAAAAGGGCTATGCTAGAATGTCCCAGTCTCTTCTTTAGGGCAAGTACTTGCCCTGCTGAACAAAGGGGGACGTAGAGGTGGTGCTTCCAGAATAAAGAGTCACAGGATTTTACTCCCCTTACTGCTTGGTTCCCAGGAAAGATATAGGTCTGAGACCCATCATGAACCTCGCCTCCTGAATCTTTTCATTTGGCAGTACGAGTTCAACATGTTGTCGTGGAGCCAAATCGTTCAGGCCCTCAGTGGAGTGGTACTGGATGGAGTGCATGGACTCCCAGGAAGCCTACATTCAGCTTCCAATTCTCAAACGCCCAGCCTTTGAATGTGGCTCACCATCAGGTTGCAGCAATATCAGTTTACAGTGCTACCATTTGGCCTGATGACTGCACCATGCTTTTTCACAAAAGTGCACCCAGTTGTGGTGGTGTCACGAAGGAGGTCAGGGGTCCATGTATTTGTGTAAGTGGAACACTGGCTGGTTAAAGAGGAGTCTCCAGCTTTGGTCATGGAACTCTTTCAACACCTTGTGACCCTTCTCCACAACTTTATGATCAATGTTCAGAAATCTTATTTTAATCCCACACAGAGGCTAACCTTTGAATGTGCGGCGCTGGACATGGCTTGCATGAAGTGCTTTCCTATTTTACAGAGGTTTGTGGACATTAGGGAGATGATTTCTACATTTTTCACTCAGACACGGATCCCAGTTCGACATGTCCAGTGTTTGCGAATGTATTGTTCATCCTTTTAGTGCCAGATGGCAGCTCTTCAGTGGTGCCTGAGAAAGCAGTCGCTCCAACAACAAGGGATTCTCTGGATTTGGGAGCAGATCTGCAGTTCAGTCGTTTTGGATCTGCAATGGTGGATGTGTTCCTCCAACCTACTTGTGCATGGTTCCTCAATTCTCCACAGATGAAAGCTACAGCTGTCACAGATTTCTTATCGCTGGTCTGGGGCACTCATCTGGCCAACATGGCAATGCAGGCCTCTGGTCCACTTCGAAGTAGCACCTTCACATAAATAGTGTAAGTGCTACACCTTGCCAAGAAAACCACCTTTCCTTCATTTTCGGGGATCACCATTCAGATTCTATCTCATATGACAGACATGATCTTCTATAGAATGGGATGCCCAAACAAATATAATCTAATGAGCATGTCGATGTAAAAACACAAGTAAATATGGCAAACATTTGAATATGACTAACCTTGCTGCTTTTATACAATAACTACAAACAAGGAAAAAAAACTGTATTTTTATTTAATGTGTACTCAGAGGATCTTAAAAAACTTCTACTTCTATTATTAAATGGAAGATGACAAGCATACCGTTTTTGTGATGTGAAAATTTTCACCTCCTGCTGGCCACTTATAGCCAAGTGTTTCTTTACCAATTGTATTCTGAAAATTAAGTGCCATGCAGCAAATATCTATTTAGAACCATTTTTGAAAAATCTTTACCTTTTTTACTCAAACAGGGCGCTGGTTTCCTGTTTTATGAATGTTGATAATACAGACTGAAATTATGTCTTAAGACTTTAATTTCAAATTTAATACATAATGTAAATTACAGAGCATTTGCAAAATATTTGAAGAGCACTTGGTATTACCGGTACAATAATTCTAACCAACATAGGGAGCGCTACAAAATATCACATGGACAATTAGTAGTTCATTCTAATTAGTATCAAAATAATGCAAGTCAATCCATTAGGTTAGATGATTTTTAATTCAGCCCATTAATACACAGGAGCCATAATGTTGAATATACAAGATGTTTTTATTCTTCACACATCAGTTTTCAGCCCAGCCATCGTTCCGTCCCTTAAAGAGGACTTAATCGGGGATGAAGGATCACAAATTATTCGCAATGTTGGCCCTTTTAGTTTATCATATCGTAACACGCCACGTCACTTTCATGAAAACTTCATGGAAGCGAGATGTACATGTATTTGTAGGAAGAATAATATGATAGGCTTACAAATATATTTATCCCTGATGAATTCCTCTTAAAGGGACAAAACGTGTTGGCTGGACTGAAAACCGATTTGTGAAGAATAAAAAGATCTTGTGGGTTCAATATTATGGCTCCTGTGTATTAATGGACTGAATGAAGAATCACCTATCCTAATGGACTGACTTGCATTATTTTGAGACTAGTCAGAATTAACTACTAACTGTCCAAGTGATATTTTTTTGCAGCAACAAATGATGAACGGAATGCTGAATCAATCAAACATTCACCCACAGTCAAGAGATCTGAGTTAAATCCATTGTTCTTTTGCTCACTACGCCACCCCAGTTTGGACCCAGCCATATGCAAATCAGCCTTGACCCTGCTCCTCATGGGAACAGTCCAGCCCCAACTGCCAAGCAGGGTCCTCCCTCGACCAGAAACAAGCATCCTGGGACCGGTTTTGGGGTATCACCCCTCATCAGCCAGGCTAGCTTGAATCCAGTGGCACAGCGAGCAAGGGACCCACGTCTGGGCATACCCATCCCACTTAGGGCGAAAAATGCTGCAGCAACAAAAGATAGAGTCAAGCTAGCCTGGCTGAGGAGGGGTGATACCCCGAACCAGTCCCAGGATGCTTGATCCGGTCCAGGGTGGACCTGGCCTGGCAGTTCAGGCTGGACTGTTCCCATGGGAAGCAGGGTCAAGACTGATTTGCATATGGGTGGGTATAAACTAGAATGGCATGGTGAGCAAAAAAAACCCAAGGGATTTAGGCCCAGATATCTATATTGGGGGTGAATGTTTAACATTGTTCAGAATTCCGTACATCAATTTTACTTTTTGCATTTGTTACCCCGCGTGGGATGGGTATGCCCAGACGTGGGTCCCATGCCCTCCATGCCACTGGAGTCAAGCTAGCATGGCTGATGAGGGATGATACCCTGAAACCGGTCCCAGGATGCTTGTTTGCGGTCCAGGGTGGACCTGGCAGTTTGGGTTGGACTATTCCCATGGTGAGCAGGGTCAAGACTGATATGCATATGGCTGGGTCTAAACTGGAATGGCATGGTGAGCAAAAGAACGATTAATTTAGGCCCAGTTCTTTGTACTGGGGTGAATGTTTGAAATAGTTCAGCGTTCCATCCATCAATTTTTCTTTTTGCATGTGATATTTTGTAGTGCTCCCTATGTTGGTTAGAATTATTGTACAGAGAAGCAAGGTTCATGAGCAGTAGTAACCCTATGAGGTGAAGCGCCACCCTTGTTGATTGATTTAATATCGCTTGTGCTGTCTTGTGGGCTATACCTGCTCTCCTTGGGATTTTGGTGTTACCTGTGTTTTGGCAAATAAGTATGTAAGATGCACAAAATAAACTGGAAAAAGACAATAATTAGAAATGGTGTGTATTACATCCATATTTCTGAATAAAGCATTTATCTAGAGCTGTATGAAAAATGGAGGTCTACCTGAATTTCAGACGTCTTAACTGTGCCAAAGATAACGTCATGTAAACCTCTGACCAAACAAATCTATGCAGCATTAAATTGCAGAATGACCTCAAATAAATTCACAAGATACTGAAAGAAAAATGAAATATGCAGCAAATGTATTTAGCAGTACATGACAATCAAAAATCAAGTACAGGGTTTGATATAACTATTTTCTTATCCAATTACTAATACAAGTAAAAATGATAACATGTACAGTTTTCATTACTCAAAAATATAATCTGTAAAATGGAAGTAAATGACTGATGCACAGTGCTTTAGATGTTCTCCTCACAGTACAAACACCTAAAAAGAAAACAATGTTTCCCTTTTATGTACAAATAAAGCACCGATCCACAGTGCATACTACTATATGACAGGAACTTACCATATGCGACATACCCTACAGTCAAATATTATTAAAAAGCTAATTAATATTTTAGAAACCTATACTTGCATTATAGCACCATCCTGATTTCAAACAATGTGTGTCATAGTTATAACTGTAATTTGCAGGCTCTAAGTGATAACAAGGGGGAATGGATAGTTTCCTCTGAACCTTTTGCTCTAAATGTGGGTCAATAAAAAATCCCCCCCCCTTTAAAGTACATAAGTTATACAAATAAAGCTGATTGCTTATAGTAGTTCAAGATACGTATGTAAACACAAATGTATGCTAAACAACCATTAACAAGGATAAGCACAAACAAAATACTTGCATTTTACATAATTATACATAGAACATTTGGGCATGTGAGTGTGCAGTGCTATAAGGTTACATCAACATGTCTGTCAAATTTCATTGGATGTTTAAGAATTTATCTTGAAAAACGAAACTCTTAAATGTAAATGCAGAGTATTATGAAAGATGTTGAAGTCTATTTTAGGTCAATGCAGATTGCAATTTAACAATATCACTGTTTAATTAACATGCTTTTCAGGAATTATCTAATAAATCAGATTTTAAACAATACTTGGCAACTTTGAGAGGGAATTTACAAATCCATCTTTAAACACAGACATAACTGCAAATACTGCATAGTACGTTACACACACAGATCAGTGCCAATAAACCTGTTCAGAGTTTTTGATAAATCATCTACTGCATTTGAAGACAAATTCAGTTCAAAGAAATAATAGTGGTCACAAACTACAATCAGATTACACATTAAAATGTAATGCAGATGAGTTTGGAAATAATACATTTCCACAAGATAAAATGTGCTTGCCTTTATTAGAATGGGTTTTTTCCATATAAGGATCTCCCCACTGGGAACAACGACAGATCCCTTTGTCCTTGACCCTATAAATGAGGTTTCCAAATTAATTTCCACTATAAAAAACCCGACACTGAAGAAGTACATGTTTCTAAATCGTTCCTAAACATGTTGAGGTGCACAATTTCTCTATGGGACAAATTTAAGGGAAGGCGATTGCTAACACTGTCATTTATTTGCTGACATTTACAATATTATTGCTTACAAAAAGAAGGACTGAAAATGAAAATGCCCATTTAAAAGCAGAAGACATTTTCAAGATTTGTGAAACTGCGCACTCATGCCGTGTACATATAATACAATTGTCAATGGCAATCAATTAGTCAGAACTAAGTTTTCAGAATGTGAAAGTCTTCCAGCTGACCAGCACAGAAGATATTCCAAAGTTTAACAAGCATGCCTCTTAGAGACAATAGGTGAGCGTCACTAGTGTGAAAGGTTTGAGGAAGCTACTGTGTTGGCAAAAAAAGAATACACAAACGCAGAATATATGCTCATTTGAAGCACTGCTTCAAATCAAATATGATATACATATATATATATTTATTTAAAATACCCCAGACATTCAAAGCATTGTTTCTTTTGTAGCTGGTTTGTAGATTGACCCCTCGAGTTACCATCGAAACATGATTTCCTTTTGCCTTTTTCTCTGAAGATATGGAAGCATATTCTGAACAGTGAATATAAAAGCCAAATTTAATGTGCGAGTTTATATTGCAGTCAATTCGTTCTCTACGTAACCTGAAATCCAAAAGATCAGGATAGTATTTTTTGCAAATATCGAACTCAAGTTAATAGTTTAGGCAATAAATATGTATATATATAAAAAAAAAAAAAGCTTCCCAACTACTGACATTTATTTGGCATTGCCACCTGACTATACTGCAGTAACATTCAATATTAATTTTCTTGTACAATCTCTTCTTACAAAAGAAATGTTCATATATACTTCAAGCAATACTTTAGAAAAATCTATAAAGAAAAAAAGGATACTGCCGCACCAGAGAAATAATGTACTTAGTTTTTTTATTTACATACTTTGAAAAATGTTTTAACTTCGTACTTACTCTGTACGTTAGAAGCGATATACGCTATTTTCTAAGGCTGGATAATACCAGGAATAGAACTTCCCAGTCCTGAAAGCTAACAGCTACCAGTTACAACAGCTGGACATTTCAAAGCATAGCCACTTTTCCTTGAGTGTTCGTTAAACTAAATTTGGGCTCAAGATGTGTTGCTACTGCAGTGTTTTTCTTGAGCTAATCAAGGAAACTGCTCTTAGCCCAAAATGATGATTGTGCATGTGGCAAGTATGGATAAATTATTTTTTTAAGCTGCATTTTATAGTATGATACTCTTGTTTCCCGGAGTCCACAAACAAAACAAGAGCTCTCAGTGCTCACAAAACACACCCCTTATTGTGGGATCATGTCACTTTGTTTTAAATATGCAGGCTAATGTACAGCATTCAGACTGGTATTTCTAAAAGAACCACCAAGTTCACATGGTACTAGTCATGTGCTCATGCAAGCCCAAAGAACCTTACTCTGAATCGACTCATTGTTAAAATAGACGAGTCATGTATTGTTTACAACCACCACAAAGTTTCCTTGCTTGTGTAATTTGGACACTGAAGAGAAGAATTGGTTATGATGAAATAACTAGAAATATTGAATTTTGAATCAGATCCGTAGCCAATATTTCTACAGGTATATGATGGGCAAAACAGATTATGGAACAATCACTGAACAGCACCTCCTTTAGGTAATAAAGTCTTCAAATAAGTTCTTTCGAGCCACAATGGCCTTCAGCTTCCACAAAGACGTCATCACAATACAGTGTAGACTGATCTTTGCTGTCACAAAACAGTCTTGTCCAGCCCAAACGGATACATGTGTACAGGATTCCTTAGTATAGGGTCCGTTACAAACAAGACTCTCTAAAGCACTGCAGTTCAGTCATAATATATTACACTAGGTAAATATGGATGCCCTGTTGAAGACTAGACTGGAAAAGTTTGAGATTCCAGTCGTCTTTTTACCAATATTTGGTTGTCAAAATGTTGTTCATTTTACTTTGGCGGCTCTACATAAACTGCATCTGCAAAAAAGGGAAAATGTAAAAGATGAAGAACACCGTTATAAATGAGCACAATGCACATAAAAAACACAAGTCTTAGATGGGTACCTTTCAGGTCATTAGGAAAAATACATTTATAAGAGCAATGTGTCAACATTTGTTTATGAAAAATTGCAGATGTGGACACAATTGATGACTCTAGAAATGTGTTGACGGGGAAGGATATGGCAAAATATAACTGCAGATTAAAGTCAAGATGGCAGCCAGTGTTTCCCATATCACATAATATTTCGACTCCAATAGGTAGATTATTCCCAATTATGTAAGCCTAGGGACTTTGCCAAGAGGGCAACATTCTCTATTTTGAAAATCTTGAACTAAGGAAATACATCAGCAAAAAGTTCTGGACTTGGCAAGGAGAAAACTTTGTAAAGGTATCTAAAGCAACATTTTATGTAAATACAATAAAAGGCTCTATGTGAAACATGCAAAGATAACAAACAGGTCATGGTAACAGATCAACAAAGATAATGCTGCTGCCCTATTTTCATCATATGTCAGTGGAAAAGATCATGTGAGAAATGATATCTACATTTAAAATGTAATTTAAAACCGATCTTTGAGATTATTTCTTTGAATGGACCCCATAAAGTACAAAACAAATATCCAGGAACGCCAATGAAAACTAATCCGAACAAATATTTTAAGAACAAAATTTCCGACAACACATTGAACAGAAAATATTCACACTAAAACAATGACTGAGTGGGCTTGAAGAGGGTGCAGCATTTATTGGTTATGGTAAATAAGGAAATGTTTACTACTTGTAAATATCAGTGTGTAGTGCAGTAGATTCACATGATGTGCACATTGCTGACATCTAATGTTGGGCTCGGAAGAACACGTTACTTACCTTCGGTAACGCCTATCTGATCGAGACTATCAAGCCACATATTCCTTACTTTAGAATTATCCCCAGGCTTCAGACTGGACCAGGATTTTTGTGTGAGCGGTACCCCTGCACGCCGGTAGGTGGCATCGTGTGGCTCAGCGGGGTGTTGTCAGTGCCAGAAGAGATAGGAGCGGTGCGAATATAGGCGCCACCCCAGCGCGCTAACGTCAGTTTCTTTTCACAACTTTCCACGTCGAAAGTGCAGAGCCATGAAGAACACGGAAGACTGGAATGGAAAACTAGGGCAGTGAAAGGGGAACAGCCCTGTCCTTAGAAATCCATTTGCAGAGCGGGGAGGATGGGCATGTCGGTATCAGGAATCTGCGGCTAGATAAAGTCTTTATCAGATAAGGCATTATGGAAGGTAAGTAACTTGTTCTTCTGATGGAGATTCTAGCTGCAGATTCCTTACCTTAGAATAGGTAACCAAGCAAATACCTCCCCAGAGGCGGGTCTGTGAAACTGTTTCACACTAGAAAGTCCTGCAGGACCGAACAAGCAATGTGCTCGTCCAGACGGACTGGAATGTCCAGGCAGTAATGCTTTGTGAATGTGTAGAGAAGTCCACGTTGCTGCTTGGCAATTATCCAGGATCGGAACTCTGCGTGCTAACAACGCAGTTGTCACAGCCATGGCTCTGGTGGAATCAGCACGCAATCCCTCAGGGGGTTGGCTTCTTGGCCAATGTGTAGCGGATCTTAATGCAGAGCACGATCCATCGGGAGATGGTCCATTTCTGCACGGCCTTTCCCTTCTTCACTCCGACATACCCCACGAAGAGTTAGTTGTTTACCTGGGACACTTTTGTGTGGTCAAGGTAGAATGATAATGCACTTTTTGGGCCCAGTCGAAGTTGCTCCTCTTCCTTAGAGGGATGTGGTGGAGCGTATAAGGTAGGCAGGGTGTTTGGACTAGCCAACATGAAAAGGAGTGACAACTTTTGGCAGAAAGGAAGCTCTAGTTTGGAGAACCAGCTTGTTTGTGTAGATGCTCAGGTATGGAGGCTTGGATGACAAAACCTGAAGCTCACTGATCCTCCGGGCAGTTGTTATTGTCACTAGGAAGGCCGTCTTGATGGTAAGGAGCCTGAGAGGACAGTTGTGCAGTGGCTCAAAGGGAGTGCACATCAGAAATGTAAGGACAGATTGAAGTCCCACTGAGGAATAATGAAGGGCGAAGGTGGAAACGTGTTGCAAACCTTTCAAAAACCTATTCACCAGAGGGGATTTGAACAAGGATGTCAGAAAGATAGCTCTTTAGGTGCCCAAAGTAGATACATGCTGAGCAAGAGAAAGGATAAAGAGAAGGACCTGAGAGAGAGGACCAGAAAGAGGGTCAACAGGTTTCTGTGCACACCATGCCACAAACGTGCCCCAACAGCAGGCGTATACAGTCTTGGTAGTGGGACACCTAGCTGCCAAGATAACATTGCATACTTCGGGCGGAAGGTCGAAAGCAGTCAACTGCTCCCACTCAATCTCCACGCATGAAGGCGGAGCGTTGACAGGTTTGGGTGGAGAACCCTCCCCTGCTGCTGCAACAGAAGATCCTCCCAAAGGGGCATCCTAATCAGAGTACCGATGGAAATGCTCAACAGCTCGGGATGCCAATCTCTCTGAGACCAGTCCGGAGCCACAAGGATGATTTGCGCCCAGTCATTCCTGATCTTCTTGAGAACTCTTGGCAGAAGTGGTATTAGTGGAAAGGCGTACAGGAGACCTCAGCTCAACTTGAAACAATAAGCGTCTCCAAGTGAGAGCCACCTGGCAAACTCTAGTGCACAAAACCGTTGACATTGTATGTTCTCGGTGGTGGCGAACAGATCTAACCTAGGCTCTCCCCATTGCTGAAAGACCTTGCACCACCTCTGGATGGAGACGCCACTCGTGATCTGCTAGGCATCTTCGGCTGAGTTTGTCAGCCCTGGTCTTCAGAAATGTTATCACGTGCTGAACCACAGGGATATG
The DNA here is from genome assembly GCA_963921515.1 of Calotriton arnoldi. Taxonomy (NCBI): domain Eukaryota; kingdom Metazoa; phylum Chordata; class Amphibia; order Caudata; family Salamandridae; genus Calotriton; species Calotriton arnoldi. Next base: position 1,365,205 of record CAWUFW010001537.1, read on the forward strand.
CACTGATGTTCTAGCCACGTCCAGAGATGGAGGACCTCTTGACAAAGGATCCACGGCCCCACCCACCCTGTTTGTAGCAGTACCACATGATGGTGGTGTTGTCTGTGAACACCTGCACTAGCCTTCCCTTGTTGAAGGGCAGAAAGGCTTTTAATGGCAGCGGGATCGCCCAGAGCTCCAGTAGGTTGATGTGGTGTCCGGTTTCTGCTGGAGACCAGGGGCCTCTGATCTATACCTCTCCCTGATGGCCGCCCCATCCCAAGAGTGACTCCTTTGTGGCCACTGTCAGATCTGGTTGGGGAAGGGAGAAGGTTCTGGCGCTGACCCAATCGTGGTTTGTTCACCACCACTGTAGATCTTCTCCTCCGAGATCTGGACCATGTCAGAGAGATTCCCCTAATGCTGCGTCCACTTGAACTTCAGGTCTCACTGCAGAGCGCGCATTTGCCAGCGGGCATTTGTCACAAGCAGGATGCGGGAGGCCACGAGGACCAGCAGCCTCAGTGCCAGTCTCACCAAAATCCAGGATAAAGGCTGAAACATCGGTATATCCTGGACTTGCCGTTCAGGAGGATAGGCCCAAAACTGCACTGTGTCCAGAACAGCTACGATGAAAGGCTTAAATTACCTGGCTGTTTTAGGAAGTTCCTCCTTCTCAGCAGTGCAGCGCCAAGATACTCCTTCGGGAGTGATTTGTGCACTATATTAAATATTATTATTATTATTAAAGGGAGCGTCTGAGAGGGAGTCAGGTGCGACTTTGGCACATTGATAGTGAACCCCAGCGAGTTCAGGAGGTCCTCCGTAGTCTGGATCTTGGGCTCTGACATTGATCCCAATACCTTCCTCTCTACCGGGATTGAGACCGTTGCAATGTCGCAGGTCAAGGAGCTTGAGGGAGAGCTCCACTCAAGGCCTTGAGGTGCATAGTCCGGCAGTAGACATGGGTCTTCGTGTCATGGTCGCGCTCGAGGCACCAGAGGCAAACAAGGTGTGGGTCCATCATCGAAATCTGTCGATGACAGGCGCCTCAGGGCTTGAAGCCGGCCTTCTGAGTTGACATCCTGCCACACCAGGAGAAGATCTCAAAAAAGACTTCAACAAAAAGTAAAAAAAGGGTCACTGAAAAAATTCCTGCGGGTAGCTCTCTGGATCTTCGCTGACTGGCGCGGAAAGAAAAGAACGGACGCCAGTGCGCTGGGGTGGTGCCTATATAGGCACAGCACACGTCACTTCCAGCGTGAACGAAAACACCCGGGGCCAAACAAAGCCACCTCTAACAGCGCGCAGGGGTACTGCTTACAGATCCAGTTTAAAGCCTGGGGATAATTCTAAGGTAAGGAATCGCGGCTTGAAGTCTCTATCAGATTATTACAAATTGTTGTTCTTCGAAGTAGTAGTTTCAGTTTCAAGGTGACACCAAATTACCAAAAATGCACCAGGGCAGACTCCTCAGATTATGTTTTCACCCAAAAGGGTGGGTGGATAATTAAAGATGTGAAGCAGTAGAAATCTGTATACTTAGAAAGGTAGTACTGCACAGAGCAGTGTAGGTAGGGAAGACTAGGCAATCATCTACTGCATTGTATCCAATGAGGTGTGAGGGCGCATATAAAACTGCAGTACTATACACTGTAAACTGACTGTTACAGGTAATTAATGATTTGAGTTTGTAGCATTTGCTTACATATACTGAAAAGCAGTATCCCAAACTCTAAAGTGGTAGCCTGCAAAAACAGGACGAATCTGCCTAGAACTATGTTTGAAGAATGGGGTGACCAACCTGTACTCCTTATGAGGTGTGAATATGGAGTGAGGAGCAAGCAGCAGTCTTGCATAGGTCTGCTAATGATATGTTGTGTAGGAAGGCCTTGCTGATGCCTTTTTGCAAGTGTAATGCGTTAGGTGCAGCTCACAGTGTTTGTTTAGCTGAAGCGTAACAGACTTTCGTGCATCTGACAATCCATCTTGCAATCCTTGCTTTAGAGATTGGGTTGCTAAGATGTGATGATGCGAAGACAAAAAGGAGTCGTTTTGTTTTCCTGATAGCGTTAGTGCGGGATGCATAAAACATGATAGCCTTCCTAACATCTTAAGTGTGTAGAGATGACTTAGTGAGAAATTGAAGCTGAGGAAAAAAGGCTGATTGACTTGCACAAATGATAGGACCTATGATTCTGCATGAATAAATCTACACCTGTCAGAGCCTGCAGTTCACCAACTCATCAGTACTACGAGACTGAGAATTGCAGATGTTCATCTCACTTTCTTTGCCACATATTAGATCATCTTGGGAATTGACCTGAATCAGTTTATCCAAAGCTCAAGTCGAAGTTTTGGCATTTTATGTTTGCATGAGTTGCAAACTGGTTTAATGTTGAGGGATTACAAAGGTGAAAGTAGTACTGTATAATGCTTGTGTTGATCTCCTATTTGTTTGACTCTTGGTGGTGTTTGCTTTGCTCAGCTAAGTCGGTATAACTCCTAGCACATGTTTCTTGAGCAAGTGTATATGATACTGTATTGACCAATCCAAACTTCTAGACCACGTTGGACAGTTTTGGTGCGTTTGTGCCTTCATGTTTCTGAATAAATTATATAGTGATCAAGTTGTCAGGTCTTACGAACCAGCAGCATCAGTTGAAAAACTATGCAGATCATTCTTGGACCCAGTGCTGCAGTTAAATATCATTACAGATGCTTCTTTCACTTTTTACATAATAAGTATGTAGGTTGGTCCAAAAAGCTTTGCATGGTAGTTGAACTGCCCGCAACTGCAACACATTGATGTACTGAAGACACTCCTGATGGATCCTTATCGAACTGTGAAGCTGGTTATATGTGCTCCCCAACTCGGTGAAAGAAGCATCTGTAATGATATTTAACTGCAGCACTGGGTCCAAGAATGATCTGCATAGTTTTTCAACTGATGCTGCTGGTTCGTGGACTCTATGAGTGCACTGAGGCCTGCTAACCAGACCTCAGTGGACTGACCCTGAAGTGCATGTCGAATTGACTACATCCAATTGGAAATTAACTTACCTGTAAGTCCCTAGTAAATGGTACCCAATGCGTGCAAGTTAGAGGGGTACCCCAGGGCTTGTAGCACGGATTGTGCCAACCAGGTTGTCTCCCCCCCCCAAGTAAAACAAGTCCACACCATTCCGCCACTGCGGACTGGCAGAGCAGTCGTGCACTGCTAGCCCAACTTTGCCACTGACAGCAATAGCAAAGCTACCAATTCCAGAGAACATATGTGTAAGTCACCTCTATGGCAGGCCTACCGAGCCCTAAAGGCAGGGTGCATCATAAGACACAGGCAGATATGTACTTAACATGCCCTGACGAACAAGTTACTTACCTTCGGTAACAATATATCTGTAAGAGACATAGATTAGTTATGGATTCCTCACCTTAGAATTACCCCCAGGTGTCAGACTGGATCCGGAGAATTTTTCTTCAGCAGTACCCCTGCGTGTCGGTCGACTCCGCGTTCGTCGTTGGCGTCGTGGTCGCCGGAATGACGTCGCGGTATCTACTTAGACGCCGCACCTGCGCTGACGTCAGTTCTTTACACAACATTTCACGCCAGAAGCGCAGAGCCATGCAAGACACTGACCACTGGTGCACAAAACTAGGGCCCTGAAGGGAAATCCCTTACCCTAGAAGTCCGTTCGCAGAACGGGGAGGATGGGTGGGACGGTGAGGAATCCATAACTAATCTATGTCTCTTACAGATAAGTAACTTGTTAATCTGAAAGAGACAATTAGTTATGGATTCCTCACCTTAGAATAGATACCCCAGCAATACCAACCCCGGAGGTGGGTCTGCGAACTAAGTTCAGACCAGAAAGTCCTGGAGAACTGAATGGCCGAAGAAGCCGTCTCTCCGGACTTGGCTGTCCAGGCAGTAGTGTTTAGTAAACGTGTGCAAAGAAGCCCACGTAGCTGCCTGGCAGATGTCATAAAGGGGGACCCCACATCCCAAAGCAGTAGTGGCTGCCGTCGCCCTGGTGGAATGGGTGCGCAACCCCAATGGAGGTTCCTTTTTCACTAAGGAATAGCAGATTTTGATGCAAAGAACGATCCTTCGGGAGACGGTTGGTTTTTGCACGGCCCGACCTTTCTTGGTGCCCACATAGCCAACAAAGAGCTGGTTATCCACCCGGAATTGTTTTGTGCGATCCAGATAGAATGAAAGCGCACGTTTTGGATCCAGACGGTGGAGCCTCTCTTCCTCCTAAGAAGGATGCGGGGGCGGGAAGAAGGTGGGCAAAGTGATGGTCTGTCCTATGTGGAAAGAGGTAACCACTTTGGGAAGGAAAGAAGGCCTAGTGCGAAGGACAACTTTGTCCGGATGAACAGCCAGGAAAGGAGGTTTGGAAGAAAGAGCCTGAAGCTCACTCACTCTGCGAGCAGAGGTGATGGCAACCAGATAAGTAGTGTTAAGTGTCAGAAGTCTGAGAGGACAGTTATGTAGCAGCTCGAAAGGGGCGCACATAAGATAGGTCAGAACCAGGTTCAAGTCCCACTGGGGAATTACGAAAGGAATTGGAGGAAACAAGTGAGTAATGCCCTTAAGGAAGCAATTTACAATAGGGGACTTGAAAAGAGAAGGCTGGTCAAGAAGCCGAAGGAAGGTTGAAATGGCCGAAAGATAGCCTTTGAGAGTGCCCAGAGCAGAGCCCTGCTGGGCCAAAGAAAGAATGAAGAGGAGAGCCTCTGAAAGGGGGGCAGAAAGGGGATCCACAGCCTTTGCTGCGCACCATCGCACAAACTTGTTCCATCTACAGGCGTATACCGTTTTGGTGGAGGGATGCCTGGCTGCCAAGATAACGCTACAGACTTCGGAAGGAAGGTCGAAAGCTGTCAACTGTCGCCGCTCAATCTCCACGCAAGGAGGTGGAGGCTGGACAGGTTCGGGTGGAGGACCGTCCCCTGCTGCTGCGACAGAAGATCCTCCCGAAGGGGCAGTCTGATCGGAGGATCGATGGCCATGTGCAAGAGCTAGGGATACCAGACTCTTCTCGCCCAGTCCAGGGCCACAAGAATGACTTGGGCCCGGTCGCGCTTGATCTTCTTCAGCACTCTGGGTAGAAGTGGTATAGGCGTAAAGGCGTCTAGAAGACTGCAACTCCACTTGCGCCGAAAAGCGTCGCCGAGCGAGTGCCGCCTTGGAAATTCCAATGTGCAGAACTGCTGACATTGCGCGTTCTCTTCGATGGCGAATAGATCTAACCAAGGCTCTCCCCACCGCTGAAAGAGACCTTGCACCACCTCCGAGTGAAGATGCCATTCGTGATCCATCATGCACCGGCGGCTGAGTTCGTCCGCCCTGGTGTTCAGAGAACCTGCCAGGTGTTGAACCACCAGGGACATGCCCTGATGTTCCAGCCACTTCCAGAGACGGAGTGCCTCCTGACATAGGGTCCACGACCCCACCCTGCCCTGTTTGTTGCAGTACCACATGGTGGTGGTGTTGTCCGTGAACACCTGCACTACTCTCCCTTTGACAGAAGGATGGAATGCCTTCAGTGCAAGACAGATCGCCCGAAGCTCCAGAAGATTGATGTGGAGCCCGGACTCCGCTGGAGACCAGAGTCCTCGGATCTCCGCCTCTCCCATGTGGCCACTCCATCCCAGAAGTGACGCATCCGTCACCACTGTGAACTCCGGTACACAGTGCTCGTGGCCTACCGTGAACCGCAGGTAACGCCGATGGGCTGGCAGGACGGGGATGTGAAAATAAGCGTCCTGCAAGTCCAACGCTACCATCCAGTCCCCAGGGTCGAGGGCAGACAAGACCTGAGCCAGTGTCAACATTTTGAACTTCTCCTTCCGGAGGAAGCGGTTGACGTTCCTGAGATCCAAGATAGGACGCAGGCCCTTGTCCTTCTTGGGCACCAGAAAGTAGTGGGAATAGCAACCACGCCCTACTTCTAGGACAAGAACTCACTCGATGGCTCCCTTGGCCAAGAGAGCCGTAACTTCCTGTTGGAGAAGGGCCAAGTGATCCCCTGACATGCGATGAAATTGAGGTGGCATGGATGGAGGGGTAGTCTCGAAGGGGAGGGAGTAGCCCCTTCGGACTATCTGCAAAACCCACCTGTCCAACGTGATGGTGAGCCAGTGGAGGAGGCGATGGTGAATCATGCGCCCACTGGCGAATGGTGGCCCTGAAAGGTCAGACTAAGAGGGTTTGGAGGCTGCTGCAGAGGGGGCGCTGATGGACTGGCCCGCCTGCTGGCCCACAGACCCACGACGGTGGGTCCCACGTCCCCGGCCGCGCAGAGGTTGGACAGCTTGCGCAGGCCTGTGGCTCTGGACGGAACATGGCGGGGCACCCCTTCCGTGGCCACGAAAGGGGCGAAAAGCAGACTGCGCGGGCGAGAGGTGGAAGCAAGGCCCAAGGACCTGGCTGTAGCCCTGGAGTCCTTAAAACGCTTGAGCGCGTTGTCTGCTTTGTCGCCAAACAAGCGACTGCCATCAAAGGGCATGTCCAAAAGTGCAGCTTGGACATCGCTCGAAAAGCCAGTGGACCTCAACCAGGCATAGCTTTGTAGGGCTACTGATGTTGAAATCATCCTGCCTAGCGAGTCGGCGGTGTCCAGCCCACACCGTATGGCGAACTTCGCTGCGTCTCTCCCTTCAGCCACAAAGAGCATGGCCCGGGCCTCCTCCGGGCACTGAGGCAGCACCTGCGCGACCGAGTCCCACACAGCATGGGACTAACAGCCCAACAGACATGCGGTGTTCACCAACCGCAGACCTAAGCTGGAGGAAGAAAACATTTTCTTCCCAAGATGGTCCAGCTTCTTGGATTCCCTATCAGGTGGTGCAGTAGGGAATGCGCCCTTAGAAGTGGAGGCTTGGACCACCAAGCTCTCAGCGGTGGGGTGTTGGGGGAGGAAAATGGGGTCACCCGGGCTGTGGAGTCAGGCAATCATCCTATCCACAGGAGCCACTGTGTTGGGCTTGGACCAAGTGCCCAAAAGGATGTCCGTGAGGGCCTCATTGAACGGCAGCAGGGGCCCTGAAGAGGCCGTTGCCGGTTGAAGCACCTCGGTCAGGAGGTTAGTCCTGACCGCCACCGTAGGAAGCTTGAGGTTTAGGGTCTCAGCCACCCTATGCAACACCACTGCGTATGATGCACCCTCCTCCAAAGCCACGGTAGGGGGACAAAGTATGCCAAGGTCTGGGGAAGTGTCCAGACCACTGGCCTCACCCAACTCCTCTCTCCAGTCCGGTTCTTCCAACTGGTCTGCCAGAGGGTCCACAGACCACTCCCAGTCCTCCTCACCCTCCTCTGGTAGCCACTCAGGGCGATAGGGAACACCAGGGGAGAACAGGGGTACAAAAGTACCGGTCGGCGCCGGTCCCGACGTCAGTCCGGCTCCGTGTCCACGTTGAGGGGGAGGCCGGGGTCGACGTCGGCTGGGGTCACAACCGGCGTCGGGGGAGGTGGGGGTGTCGTCAATGGATTCGGCGCCGGAGGTGTCACCAGGTCGACCGGAGCCGATCCGGATTCAGGCCGGGATCCGGATCCAGGCCTGGGGGCCCTGCGGCACCCGAGCCAAAGCCGCCAGCATCGAAGGCCTAGAGCTCCCAGCCAAGTCCACGGGGCCGGAAGGCACGCCGGCTGAGTCGGGCTGCCCAAAAATAGAATGGAGAGCTTCGTAAAAACTACGAAGTTGGGCAGGGGCCGCTCCGGCTCCTGGAAAGGGAGGGAGGCTCGGAGTCGACCCAACAGGCTCCGCTGGCGGAGCCGGGTGACTACCTTCCGCAGCCCGCATCGCGTCGGCAGACGGACGGGGAGAGCGACGGTGCTTCTTCGCCTTCTTTTTGTGCTTCGACCTACCCGAAGACGAAGACTTCTATGAGGAATGGTGGTGATGGCTCCGCGACCTCCCTCTCGACCGGTACCTCGAGCGGCGCGGAGCCGACTGCCGGGCCTCCAAAAGCTTTCGGGACCGCTCCCGCAAAGACTTCGGGGCCATGGCCCGGCAGTCGGAGCACGACTGCGGGTCGTGGTCGCGCGCCAGGCACCAGAGGCACACAAGATGGGGGTCCGTCACCGACATCAGCTTGTGGCAAGAGCCACAAGGCTTGAAGCCGGTCCGCCGAGATGACATCCCTGTGCACCAGGAGTCGTAACGACTCAAAAAGATGTCGACAAAAAGTCGCAAAAATTTAGTCAAAAAGTGACTCGAGGTACCGCTCTCTCCGGATCTGCGCTGGCTGGCGCGGAAAAAGAAAGAACTGACTTCAGCGAGCAGGGGCGGCGTCTAAGTAGATACCGCAACGTCATTCTGGGGACCACGACGCCAATGACGAACGCGGAGTCGACCGAAGCGCAGGGGTACTGCTGAAGAAAAATTATCCGGATCCAGTCTGACGTCTGGGGGTAATTCTAAGGTGAGGAATCCATAACTAATTGTCTCTTTCAGATAGTAAAATGCGCAAAACAACTGTTTTTACTGTGGTAAGACTTGGTTGCCTAATTGGCGAGTACAAGGTTACACTCTGACCCCTCAAACTGTGCTAACCCCTGAACGATGCAACCAAAGTGGGCACTCCAAGTTATCAAATAACTTGTTACAGTAAATCTGACTTGTATCCCAAGTCGAAATTAATGTAACTTGTTGCAGTGTGCAGCTTTAGCAAAGCTGCCACTTTCTTGCCATTAAAACTCCTGTGCCTTCCCGGGCAAACATGGAGCCTGCACCATGAGACAGCCTTCTGCCCTCCTGGAGAGACGTGCTAACGACTCTCAGGAAGGAGAACAATGAGGGATTGCAGTCCAGGGAGGTGTCCTCCTGCAGGAAGCCACTTGGGTATTAGCCCCAAAAGGCAGGCTTCAAAGGTGAAACCGCCTTTGAAGAGCAGATGTGGGACACCAAGAGGGAGGGCTGTCCCATTGTTGAGGTAGACAGGCTGGCATGCGGAACAGAGAGGGGAAACCAGTTGCCAAATTTCCCCAGGGACATGTAGCCCTGAGGTAGCCACACCCCGGGGTTGGGCTAGGGAGGTCACTACAACAAGAGAGGAGTTTCGCCATCTTAGGAATGTGCAGAATGGTGCATTCTGGGATAGCCAGATGCCACGCTCCACAGGAAGTGGTCACTATGTGGGAGGGAACCTGGTAGCCCATTAGCTACCAACAGCATTATGTCCTGAGGGCATTGTCAAAGCGCAAGAGGGGCACCCAGACCTCGACCGTCTTAAAATAAGGACCAAAGGAGTCCTTGTTCGTGGTTGAGTGAAATTGCTTGTAAAATCTATATTTCCGGAACCCTCCGGTGGATCTTATTCGTTCTAGTGTCTACATTCTTACAAAAATATTTTTATAAATTGATGTTGGATTTGTTGTGTCATGTCAATTTCTTCTTCAATTGTTTCGGTGCTGTTTAAATGCTTAACATTGGTTCCTCTGTGTAAGTTTTGATGCTCAGTGCCACAGCTACCTAGGACTGAGCTGAGGGTTTGACAGACAAAACCTAAGGATCCTAAGTACGTGCTTACACTGTGAGGTTGCACTACCACACCATAGAAGACACCCCAGTCCCTCACAGTGCTGAACTCTAGGCTCCACCAACAGTAGCATCTCTTAGTCCCAAGTCGCTTGTGACTATTTAGCTAAACCTTCCTGCAATGGGCACATGTGTAATCAAACATTGGGGATCAACATAATGCCACCATTTCGAAGTATAAGAGGACACAACAACTACTAATGGAATGCGATCTATGGAACACTAGGACACTCATGTGGGATAAGCTTTGGTGGTCACTGAATTCAGTGTGGTGCCAAGAAACATTTGATTTGTTGGGGAAGAATGCGAGATGATTTTACCTTTATTTTAAAGCCTATTCAGAAGAAAGAAATTAGTTACTAACCTGTAACTCCAGTTCTCCAGCCTCGGTATCATTCACATATTCATATGCTTGAATCATTCACCGTTGTCAGGCTGGTTATCTCTGGTAATTTTAAATAGCAGTAAAACTGTTAAAATAGCCATAGACCTCAACAACAGTTTTTGTTTAGTAGCACATCTACCTCATTTAGAGCAACCCGAACTTCGGTCAATGAGGTGGAGGTGCCAAGCTCTGCTACTGTCTCTAGAGGCTACCATTGCCAGGTTTCATAGAACAAAGTGGTAAATACAGTACACAACCAATGAGCCTCTGACTGGGGAGGAGGGATGGTCGCAAGTGAATTTATGAACGATACCAACGTTGAAGAACTAGAGATATAGGCAAGTAATTTCTTCTCAAGCACTGGATCTTTCATATATTCACATGCTTGAATCAGAACAGAAAACAGTACATAACAATTAGGATGAAGAGGGAAGCAGGCTCTTCTTTACTAAGATAGGTGTGGAGGACTGCCTGTCCCACGGCTGTGTCAGCTGCTATATTCATGTGCAGGCAGTAGTGCTTTGTGAACGTGCGTCTGCTCCTCCAGGTAGATGCACAGCAGAGGTCTAGCAAAGGCATACCAGCACAGAGAGCTGCAGTCGTCACCATGTTCTTGGTGGAATGTGCCCTCACTTTTCTCTGGAGTGGACGCTTCGCCTTGTTGTTCCAAAAGGTGATACAAGCTGACAGCCAACGTGCTATTCCCTGCTTGTACAGGGAACGGCCTATCCTTGGGTGGTCTTAGGATACAAACAGTTGGTCAGAAGAGCGAATGTCTTTCGTGTAATCCATGTAAAACTTGATGCACCTGCACACATCGAGTGAAATACAGTGACTTGTCTGCTGACGTGGGATTTTAGGAAAAAGGAGAGCTCACTGAATTATAAATCAGTAGAGATCTCAGGTATAAACTCAAGACTGGTCTGTAAGATGACTAATTTTGATTTTATGATGAAAGAACCTGGAGGAAGAGTTCTTTCATCATAAAAGCATGCATTTCCCCCACTCTGCATGCAGATGTAAGAGCAAAGAGGAGTAATTTCTTGCAGGAACTGAACTTTAGATGCCCTCTATGGATCAGCTTGAACAGAGTCAGCATGAGCTGGCTTAGGACAGTATTAAGCTCCCAATGTACTGTTGAGTGCCATACAGGAGGGAATGCTCTACAAAGCCCTTTCACAAACTGTGTTATGATCCACTGTGAGAAGAGAGTACTTGAATTGTCTTCCATTCTTCGAAACTGTGAAATTGCTGCCAGATGGACTTGTACTGATGGCCATTCTTGGCTAGCCTCAGTAGTATATGAAGTATTTGAGGGGTATTATTGCCACTGAATGAAATCCACTGAACTCACACCAGACACAGAAACGCTTTCATTTGGCATGATAAATTCTTGTCGTTACTGGCGCCCGGACTTGTGCCAGGATGTTGTGAGCTGCAAATGACCCAACTCTAGGTTGTCCAGTACCATGCTGCCAGGCTCAATGACTGGAGGTCGTGGTGTCTGGAGAGGAGCTTGGGGTACATCTTCAATGGAATTGATGGACAAACAGAGCTTAAGGAGCACAGTGAAACAATACTGGTGTGGCCAGGATAGAGCAATGAGAATCAGGGTACAATGTTCTGCCTTTGCTTTCCTTAGGATCCGGGAAATTAGGGCAAACAGCGGAAAGGCGTAAGCAAAGACGTTGGACCATTTCATCGAAAAGGCATTGCCCCTGGTTGCCAAAACCTGCTGCCATGACACTGGTATTTCTTATTGCTCTGGGTGGCAAAGAAGTCCAAAGTGGGGCGACTCCATTTTTGGAAGGTGTAGTCCACTTGGTCTTGGTGGAGCTCCCACTCATGGCAATCTGATAATGTTGAACTTCGTGTGTCCACCTGATTATTTTGGTGTCCAGGGAGATACTCCACGGTGATGTGGACATGGTGGGAAATGGTCCAGTACAATAGCATCTGCGACTCTTCCGACAGAATTCCGGACCTTGTTCCCAACCGCTTGACGATGTAAAAAAAAATCAATGTTGTGCTGTCTGTTCTGATGAGGTCCACCTGACCTGCAAGCCTTGGAAGGACCTCTAGACTCAGTCTTATGGCACAGACCTCCAGAATGGTTACCGGTTGCCAGAAGATCCACGTTCAAGCTGCTTTGTATCACCCACAAAGCCATACATGGAATGGGACCCCTCTTCATCAGGAATTATCGTGTGGTTTGTGGACTCATGGTCTGCATTGCTAAGTTAGCTTAGGCCTGGCTGCCCTGAGGCCTTTTTGCACACGTTACTTTGTGCCGTTGTTTTTCCAGTCTTTGCTTCTGCCTGGCTATTTTAGCACTGTCTGCATTTCTATCTTTCACCTTTTCTCCTGTTCCCTTTTTGGGCTACGTCTGCACACCATGTACAAGGTCGAAAAACAACGTCCCTTGTTCATGCTGATTTGGCCAGTCCCTCGCACTTAGACATAACACTATGTACAGCTGCCCTGGAGAAATTCGTGTGCTTTTAATATTGTGATTTTCACTGTTAGACACACTTGGAGACAAACCTTTCCAGAGAGAAGAGCTGTACTTGTCTGATGATGTAAACTTTACATCTAGATACTGAGGTATGGGGGTTCGCTAGACAAAGCCCAGAGGTCTTCTGTTTTTATAATAAACTAGCAACTAGCACGGGGAGGGTGGTATTGTCATTTAGCCATATATCCACTGCTTTATGAAATGCTTTCCCCATTTGTATTCAATGGAGTTGTAACTATGCTGCTTATATTATCCTTATGCATTATGCTGATAGTACTGGCACGTGTACTGTATCTTAGAGCACGATAGTTGAAATAAACATTTTAAACTATACAGTGTCTCTTCTTACGCGCGTTGTGGACAGGTATGAGTGAGTTATGAAAGGGTGTTCTTGCTACTGCGAGTCCTGAGAGAGAGATACCGTGTATCTGGGTTGTCTAATCATTGGTAGCATTGTTGCTAATGAGACGCTACAGCTAGTCGGATTGGGGTTTTAGGTGCTAAGGTTTATGGTTGGCTCACCACTATATTCCGAGGTCCTATTATCCTGTGCATAGCTCTGTGTATGTGCAGAATCCCTACAACATGGCGCAACCAACGAGTGGGCTGCTTATCCTCGAGACGCCTGAGTAATATTTGTGCTTGTCCACAACTCCCTTCACAGACGCTTCCGGAAGCGGGTGTGGCGGTGATACCTCCTATATTGACGTTTTTATAGGTTCTTTCAAGCTTGAAGTTGTTAAAAGGTTTCTTAAATAATTCCCACTATTGTGCTGCCTAATATTAGGTTGTCGAAACTTGTTAGCCTAACATGGCTATTCAAATCGCGGCACATAGCCGCGCAGCACTCCGAGCTCACTTGACAGTGTATGGAGTGCCTGACGCGGGTGTCGATCTGATCTTTGTGGTACAAGCAGATCCAGCTTACCACTTTGAGGTTTTTTACTCATGGATCACCTTTCCGGCGGTGGATGGGGCTGATAACTTGTTCCATGAATATGAAGCCACCGTTGTACCTATTCACTATAGACCATATAGGAATATTGAAGTACCACTCACGGCTTGGCAACACCGTGTTTGGTTTGATGGCGCCCTCCCACAACCGGTTACAGCGGTTCGTTTAGGCCCCTTATCAATTGACGGGGCCACTTGGCCTGTTTTGGCCGGGTATACCCCACATCCGCGTTATACGACGCTGCCGCTCGCTGACCTGCGTAATCTGCATTCGTCTTTAATACGAGTGCATCGAGCTTTAGTACAGTATGTTACAGGCAACATCCGGGGAGTCCCGCCTGGAGTTGCAGCCCATCCAGCTGGAGCAGGCGGTATAACCATAAGTCCTGTCATGGTTAATTCGATGATGGGCAAGCGCCCACAAAATAAGGATGATTTTCCTTATTGGCTTGCAGAAAAATTTGACCAGCTGGAGGCAGTTTTTCCAAACACATCTCCCGTGGAAAAACACAGGATTTTGACGATTAGTTTGCCAAAAGACTTAGTACCCGAGTTGGCAGAATGCAACACCTGGGGTAGGGTATTCGCTGCAGTATATGCAAAGTGTTTCGGCACTCCTTCCATGACGGTTCTCCCCTCTGTGATTAAACGAGTGCAGGATGAACATGGCCCTGAAGCGGCTGTGGAATTAGGGATGAGACTGGTGGGAGTGTTCGACGTAGTAGCTGATTTGATCCTTGCGAATGTCAAGCGCGATGCAGTGAACTTTCAAGTAGCTAATGCTCTGGCTTTAGTCCCAGATTTGGACAAGCTGCGCAAATTACCGAAAATTATTGCCCAGGCTTACAAAACAATTGGCCGCAATTGCCTGGGAGTTAAGCCTTTTTCTAAATCGCAAACACAATCGCAACAACAACCAAAAACTCAGTCTGAGAAAGATGCCCTGGAGAAATTCGTGTGCTTTTAATATTGTGATTTTCACTGTTAGACACACTTGGAGACAAACCTTTCCAGAGAGAAGATCTGTACTTGTCTGATGATGTAAACTTTACATCTAGATACGGAGGTATGGGGGTTCGCTAGACAAAGCCCAGAGGTCTTCTGTTTTTATAATAAACTAGCAACTAGCACGGGGAGGGTGGTATTGTCATTTAGCCATATATCCACTGCTTTATGAAATGCTTTCCCCGTTTGTATTCTATGGAGTTGTAACTATGCTGCTTATATTATCCTTATGCATTATGCTGATAGTACTGGCACATGTACTGTATCTTAGAGTACGATAGTTGAAATAAACATTTTAAACTATACAGTGTCTCTTCTTACGCGCGTTGTGGACAGGTATGAGTGAGTTATGAAAGGGTGTTCTTGCTACTGCGAGTCCTGAGAGAGAGATACCGTGTTCTGGGTTGTCTAATCATCGGTAGCATTGTTGCTAATGAGACGCTACAGCTAGTCGGATTGGGGTTTTAGGTGCTAAGGTTTATGGTTGGCTCACCACTATATTCCGAGGTCCTATTATCCTGTGCATAACTCTGTGTATGTGCAGAATCCCTACAACAGAATAAAATCACCAAACACATTCATCATAGGAACCTCCGCTCTAGAGTGGCACCTCGCCTCAAAATCCCAAGATACAAGAAAAAAACCATGGGTGGCACATCCTTCTCTGTTCAAACTGCCAAAATATGGAACTCTTTACCCCCAACATAAGATCCACAGACAACCACCTTATCTTCAGAAAACTACTCAAGGATTGGCTCTTCCTCACATAAGCACCATACTCAAACAGAAATATACAGCATATCCCTCTGTATATAAGCATTTATTTGTACTATAGATATGTACCTATATATGTGTATTGCTTTGTATAAACGAACAAGTTACTAACCTTCGGTAACAATATATCTGTAAGAGACACAGATTAGTTATAGATTCCTTACCTTTAGAATTACCCCCAGGCATCAGACTGGATCCGGAGAATTTTTTTGTCAGCAGTACCCCTGCGCGTCGAAAGGTGGCGTCCGTCGGCTCCGTGTTAGTCATTGGCGTCGTGGTCGCCAGGATGATGTCGCAGTAGCTACTTAGACGCCGCCCTTGCGCGCTGACGTCAGTTTTCTTTTACACGACATTCCACGCCCGAAGCACTATGCCATGCAAGACACTGACCACTGGTGCACAAAACTAGGGCCCTGAAAGGTATTCCCTGACTCTAGAAGTCAGTTTGCAGAACGGGGAGGATGGGTGGGGCGGTAAGGAATCTATAACTAATCTATGTCTCTTACAGATATATCGTTACCGAAGGTTAGTAACTTGTTCATCTGAAAGATACAATTAGTTATAGATTCCTTACCTGTAGAATAGATACCCCAGCAATACCAACCCCGGAGGTGGGTCTGCAAACCAAGTTCACACCAGAAAGTCCTGGAGAACAGAACAGCCAAAGAAGCCGTCTCTCCGGACTTGGCCGTCCAGGCAGCAGTGTTTTGTGAACGTGTGCAGAGATGACCACGTAGCTGCCTGACAGATGTGATTGAGGGGGGACTCCCCGTCCCACAGCAGTGGCAGCCGCCGTCGCCCTGGTGGAATGGGCGTGCAATCCCACTGGAGGCTCCTTCTTTGCCAAAGAGTAGCACGCTTTAATGCACAAAACGACCCACCTAGAGATGGTCCGTTTGTGCACGGCCCGACCTTTTTTGGCGCCCACGTAGCCAACAAAGAGCTGGTCATCCACCCGGAATTGCTTGGTGTGATCCAAATAAAATGAAAGCGCACGTTTTGGATCCAGACTGTGGAGCCTCTCTTCCTCCTTAGAAGGTTGCGGAGGCGGAAAGAAGGTGGGCAAAGTGATGGTTTGACCAATGTGGAAAGAAGTGACCACTTTAGGAAGAAAGGAAGGTCTGGTTCTGAGGACGACCTTGTCCGGATGAACAGCCAGAAAGGGAGGCTTCAAAGAAAGAGCTTGGAGCTCACTCACCCTGCGAGTAGAGGTGAAGGCAACCAGAAAGGCAGTTTTTAAAGTAAGAAGTCTGAGAGGACAGTTATGTAGCGGCTCGAAGGGAGCGCACATAAGATATGCAAGAACCAAGTTCAAGTCCCACTGAGGCATTACGAAGGGAACAGGAGGAAAAAGATGAGTAATGCCCTTAAGAAAGCGATTTACAACAGGGGACTTGAAAAGAGAAGGCTGATCAGGAAGCCTAAGAAAGGCTGAAATGGCTGAGAGATAGCCCTTAAGAGTGCCCAGAGCAGAGCCCTGCTGGGCCAAAGAAAGGAGGAACAAGAGAACCTCAGAAAGAGGGGCGGAAAGGGGATCCACAGCCTTTGCTGTGCACCATGCCACAAATTTGTTCTATCTGCAGGCGTATACCGTCTTAGTGGAGGGACGCCTGCCTGCCAAGATAACATCACAGACTTCGGGAGGAAGGTCGAAGGCTGTCAACTGGAGCCGCTCAATCTCCATGCAAGTACGTGGAGGCTGGACAAGTTTGGGTGGAGGACCGTCCCCTGCTGCTGCGAAAGAAGATCCTCCCGAAGAGGCAGTCTGATCGGAGGATTGATGGCCATGTGTAACAGCTCTGGATACCAGACTCTTCGTGCCCAATCCGGAGCCACAAGAATGACTTGGGCCCGGTCGCGCTTGATCTTCTTCAGCACTCTGGGCAGAAGTGGTATAGATGGAAAGGCGTATAGAAGACTGCAACTCCACTCGCGACGAAAAGCGTCCCCTAGCGAGTGCCGCCTTGGAAATTCCAACCCGCATAATTGCGGACATTGCGCGTTCTCTTTGGTGGCGAATAGCTCTAACCAAGGCTCTCCCCACTGCGGAAAGAGACCTTACACCACCTTCGAGTGAAGACGCCATTCGTGATCCATCATGCACCTTCGGCTGAGTTCGTCCACCCTGGTGTTCAGTGAACCTGCAAGGTGTTGAACCACCAGGGATATGCCCTGATGTTCCAGCCATGCCCAGAGACGGAGAGCCTCTTGACATAGGGTCCACGACCCCACCCGCCCTGTTTGTTGCAGTACCACATGGCGGTGGTGGTGTCCGTGAACACCTGCACTACTCTTAACCGGACAGGGGGAAGGAATGCTTTTAGTGCAAGACGGATCGCCCGGAGCTCCAAAAGGTTGATGTGGAGCCCGGACTCCGCCGGAGATCAGAGGCCTCTGATCTCCGCCTCTTCCATGTGGCCGCCCCACCCCAGAAGTGATGCATCCGTCACCACTGCGAACTCCGGGTGGGGAAGGGAGAGGGATCTGCCGTTGACCCAATCCTGGTTCGTTAGCCACCACTGCAATTGTCGTGCAGTGCCCTTCCGAGATCTGAACGCAATCGGACAGATTCCCCTGATGTTGTGCCCACTGGAACTTCAGGTCCCACTGCAGAGTCCGCATATGCCACCTGGCATGATCCACCAGCAGGCTGCAGGAGGCCATGAGGCCCAGCAGCCTCAGGGTAATTCTGACCGAAACCCAGGATAGAGGCTGAAAGATCAGAATCATAGGCCGAATATCCCAGACTCGCTGCACGGGAGGATAAGCCCGAAACTGCGTTGTGTCCAGAACCGCTCCGATGAAAAGGAGCTTCTGAGAGGGAGTCAGGTGTGACTTCGGCACGTTGATAGTCAATCCCAGCAAATGCAGGAGGTCCGCCGTAGTCTGGAGGTGGGAGACGACTGCCTGGGGCGAGCCCGCCTTCAACAGCCAGTCGTCGAGATAGGGGAAGACTTGAACGCCTGATCTGCGCAGATGAGCTGCGACCACCTCCATCACTTTCGTGAACACCCAAGGGGCGCTGGTAAGGCCAAAGGGGAGCATGGTAAACTGAAAGTGCTCGTGGCCTACCGTGAACCGTAGGTAACGCCGGTGGGCCGGCAGGACGGGGATGTGAAAGTAAGCGTCTTGCAAGTCCAACGCTACCATCCAGTCTCCAGGGTCGAGGGCAGACAGGACCTGAGCTAGTGTCAACATTTTGAACTTCTCCTTCCGGAGGAAGCGGTTGACGTCCCTGAGATCAAAGATAGGACGCAGGCCTTTGTCCTTCTTGGGCACCAGAAAGTAGTGGGAATAGGAACCACGACCTACTTCTGGAGCAGGAACTCGCTCGATAGCTCCCTTGGCCAAGAGAGCCGTAACTTCCTTTTGGAGAAGGGCCAAATTATCCTTCGACATGCGATGGTATTGAGGTGGCATGGATGGAGGGGTAGTCTCGAAGGGGAGGGGGTAGCCCCTTCGGACTATCTGCGAAACCCAACTCTCCGACATGATGGTGTGCCAGTCGGGGGGGGGGCTGGGTGATGGCAAATCCTGCCGTCCACTGGCGATTGGTGGCCTTGAAAGGTTGGACTGGAGGCTGCTGAAGGGGCGCTGGTGGACTGGCCCGCTCGCTGGCCCTCAGACCCACGACAGTGGGTCCCACGTCCCGGCCGCGCAGGGGCTTGACAGCTTGCGCCGGCCTTTGGCCCTTTGTCGCCGAACAGGCGACGGCCATCAAAAGGCATGTCCAGCAAGGTAGCTTGGACATCCCCGGAAAAACCAGTCGACCTCAGCCAGTTGTAGCGTTGAAGGGCTACCGACGTTGAAATTGTCCTGCCTAGCGAGTCGACGGTGTCCAGTCCACATCATATGGTGAACTTGGCTGCGTCTCTTCCCTCGGCGACTGCGTGGGAGATCACGGCCCGGGCCTCCTCTGGGCACTGTGGCAGCACCTGCGCTACCGTATCCCACACAGAGTGGGTGTAACGGCCCAACAGTCATGCAGTGTTCACCGACCGCAGTCCCAAGCTGGAGGTAGAAAACAACATCTTCCCAAGATGGTCCAGCTTTTTGGATTCCCTATCAGGTGGTGCGTTAGGGAATGCGCCTTTGGATGTAGAGGCTTGGACCACCAAGCTCTCAGGGGTGGGGTGTTGGGAGAGGAAAGAGGGGTCGCCCGGAGCCGGGCGGTGGCATCGGGCAATCATCTTATCCACAGGAGCCCCTGTGTTGGGCCTGGACCAGGTGCCCAAAAGGATGTCAGTAAGGGCTTTCTTGAAAGGCAGCAGGGGCTCCGAAGAGGCCGCTGCCAGTTGAAGCACCTCCGTCAGGATATTCGTCCTGACCGCCACCATAGGTAGCTCGAGGTTGAGGGCCTCGGCCGCCCTACGCAACACCACTTATTTTTATTTTTTTACGGAGTTTTATATAGCGCGAACTTGACCCGAAGGTATTGGGTATCAGAGTGCTTTACATAGCACCAGTTGCGTTACATGAGGACACATTCATTTTTGTTAGGCACGGGGAGATTAAGTGATTTGCCCAGAATCACAGGATGTTCAGCATCATTGCCGAGACTCGAACCCAGTTCCCCAGATTCGAGGTCGACCGCCCTAGCCGTTAGGCCAACTCCTCTCCACTGCGTATGAAGCACCCTCCTCCGTAGCCACGGTAGGAGGAGACAGCATGCCAAGGTCTGGGGAGGTATCCTGACCACTGGCTTCCCCCAACTCCTCTCTCCAGTCCGGTTCATCTAACTGGTCAGCCAAAGGGTCTACAGACCCCTCCCAGTCCTCCTCACCTCCTCTGGTTGCCAAACTGGCCTGTAGGAAACACCAGGGTCGAGCAGAGGTACAAAAGTACTGCTCAGCGCCGGATCAGGCGTCGGTCGATGTCGGTCCGGCTCCGTGTCCAAGTCAGGGTGGAGGCCTGGGTCGACGCCGGCTGAGGATCCAACCGGCGTCGGGAGCGGACGTGGTACCGGTAGAATCGGCGCCGGGGGAGGTGTTACAAGGTCGACCAGCGCCGATCCGGATCCAGTCCTGGATCCAAGGGGACCCTGTGGTGTCGGGGCCGGAGCCACCGGCGTCTATGGCCCAGGGCCCCCAGCCGAGTCCATGGGGCCCAAAGGCTTGCTGGCGGAGTCGGGCTGCCCAAAGATGGCATGCATTGCTTCGTACAAACTTCGAAGCTGGGCATGGGTCGCTCCGGCTCCCGGAAAAGGAGGGAAACTCGGAGTCGACCCTTCATGTTTTGCACGCGGAGACGCAGGACGGGCACCGTCTGCATCCCTCGTCGCGTCGGCCGATGGGGAGAAGTCGAAGAGCGACGATGCTTCTTCGACTTCTTCTTGTGCTTCGACTTACCTGAGGAGTGCGAAGACTTCGATGACGAGTGGTGGTGACTCCGCGACCGGTCCCTCGACCTCCCACGCGACCGGGACCTCGAACGGCGCGGAGCGGACTGCCGGGCCTCGAGAAGCTTTCGGGACTGCTCCCGCAAAGACTTCGGATTCATGGTCTGGCAGTCGGAGCACGGATCATGGTCACGCTCCAGACACCACAGTTACACGCGGTGCGGGTCCGTAACCGACATCAGCTTGCGACAGGTGTCGCAAGCCTCGAAGCCGGGCCGAGGACGACTGGACATCCCTGCGTGCACCAGGAGTCGATAGACTCAAAAAACGGTGTCGAAAAAAGTCTCAAAAAAGTCAAAAAGTGACTGGAGGTACCGCTCTCTCCGAATCTGCGTTGGCTGGCGCGGAAAAAGAAAGAACTGACGTCAGAGCGCGAGGGCGGCGTCTAAGTAGCTACCGCAACGTCATCCTGGCGACCACGACGCCAACAACGAACGCGGTGCCGACCGAGGCCACCTTTCGACACGCAGGGGTACTGCTGACGAAAAAATTCTCCGGGTCCAGTCTGACGCCTGGGGGTAATCCTAAAGGTAAGGAATCTATAACTAATTGTCTCTTTCAGATATGTAGAATAATTATGTTTAATAAATAAATACACTTTTTAAGTACTACACTTGAAAACCAGAGTTTATCGAATGCATCTTTAATCTACTTATACTTCCTTCCTTTATGCATCTATATACCTTCCATGTACTTGGATCTATATATTTATTACTTTCTTCCAAAAACAAAAAAAACAAGAAAAGCATATTCAATACACTACCCTATTTCTCACCCTATACCTCTCTCAATATATCTTCTACCTCAACTCTGACTCATCTCAAACCTCTTTCTACTACACTTTCCAATGCACTAGCCTATTTCTCACCCTATACCTCTATCAATATATCCATTACCTCCACTCTCTTTCATCCCAAACCCCATACCACTACTATGATCCCCAAAATAGCCCTTTCTAGACTCTCCCCTACTCTACCCCTCCTTGCATCACCTGACACCTTTTACTATACTGATCCCCCAAAACAAGACTTTCTAAACTCTTCCCTCTGACTCTTCCCCTCCACATCCTCTTTTACTCATCCCAAGCCTCCCACTACTGCTCTGACCTCCCAAAAAAAAAAAAAGTCTAAATCCTTCACTCTTCTATCCCTCCACTATCCTTTTCAATCGAAATAACGGACTAACATGTCCACTTCTCAAATTTCATATTTCACTATACTAATTCACCACTAATCCTTATGGGTTCCGGAGTAGCGTGCTACTCGCTTGTTACCCCATTAGGAGTAACAAGCGCTATATAAATTCAAACCTTTTTTCCCTCTTCTATCCCTGCGCTATCCTTCTCAATCCAAATAACTGACTAACCTATCCACCACTCAAATTACTTTCATATTTCACTATACTAACTCAACACTAATCCTTTATGGGTTCCGGAGTAGCGTGCTACTCGCCGAAAAAGAGCTTCGACGCCTTGTCAGGGGTAGTAAGCGCTACATAAATGCAATTACAATACAATTACAATACAATTACAATACAATACGCAGCATCCTTTCTGCATCCGACTATAAACCTTTGGTCGGCAGTCCCTGTATTTGTGCTTCCCAGTCCGATGAAGAGTAGAAGGGATGCAACATGCTGAGATTTAGGGGAAAATGCCAACATAACAGGGCCTGTCTCAGACATCTTGTGACTCGGACCATGTCATCCCACATGCAGTGAACTTGCTTCCATTGGTTGTCCAGTCATTGCTAGATGGACCTCATCTGGAACCCGCAGAAGGTTATAAGACCCATGAATGATGAAATCAAGCCCAGCAAAGATTTGTACTGTCTGAGTGTGACCGACTGTTTGACAAAGAAGGCCTTTGCCGAGGATTGAAGTTTTATTAGTGTGTCCACCAAGGGGAAAGCTTTTCCCAGTTGCATGTCCAGCATTGCTCTCAAGAACTGAAGCTTTGTTTAGTGCTCCGTAGAGAACTTGTCCGTGTTCAGCATCAAACCTTTGTGGAACTGAGTGATGCAGAAGACCGTAGAAGCTGTTGCCTCTTCCTTTGAAAGAGCATTGACAAGCCAATCATCTAAGTAGGAGTACACTTCATGCCCGTGTCTTAAAGAAGGTAGCAACAGGCGCTAGGCACTATGTAAATATCTGTGATGATGATCCGACGCTGAATGGAAGTGCCTTGAATTGGCAGTGCTACTCTGCCATTCAAAAGCAGAGGTATTTTCTGTGCTTCCACTGAATTGGGATGTGGAAATATGCATCCTGAAGGTCCAGGGAAGTCGGGTAATCCTCACTCTGAAAAATCAGTAGAAGTTCTTGGAGCGATAGGATGCAAAAGGTTTGCTTGCTGAGGATCTAGTTCAGGTCCCCGAGAACCATGAAAAGCCTCCATTGTCCTATTTTCCTCCTTATCAGAAAGAATCTGTAATAAAATCACTGAGTTTTCTGGTTCCTGCCTGGGTGGGCACACCGATGCTCTCTGTAGGAATTCTAAGGTATGACCCGAGTCTACAATCTGCCACACTGACCTGTCCGATGTTATGGACTCAACAAGGGAAATCTTCCCCCCCCCCCCCCCCATTTGCCCAGGGAGGGAGAAATATTTGGGAGGGTGGGAGGATTGGGAGCTGTGCGAAGTCAAACCCATTTTCGGTTATCCTGGGAGAGCGTTTGTGAGGCACTCCTTTTTCGACCAGAAGACCTGCCATACACGTTTGTGATTTCTTTTAGGTGTATAACCCTGGTCATTTCCAGGCTGTCTTGGATGGTAATATAGGCGACCTTGACCTCCGTACTGATTGAAACTTCTAGAGGTCTAGGATCTTCGCGAGCCACGAAAAGTTGTTAATACCGGATGACGATACTGGAGAGCTTTTGCCCCATCTGTTTTAATATTCTGTAAGGTGTCATCAACATGTTTTCCAAACGGTGACTCCATCAAACGGCACATCCAGTATTTTTCCATGGACAGCAACCATCCCTGCTTACTTAATACAGCTGCTCCTGCCAGCTGGCTAAAGCCTGCATTTGAAGCCTCCATTACAGCATCAATGATGGTAGCTGAAGTTGTTGCACCCTCTTTGAAAATAGCTCCCTTTTATCTTCTGGTATGAGGTCTAGTAGTGGCGAGATGTCATGCCACACCTGGTGATCATAATGGTTGCCTAAAACTGCCAAGACATTTGTAACTTTGATTGATGCTGCCGCCATGGAACCAACTCTATGGCCCAAATACCATCCCTATAAGAGGGTGCAGATGAAAGCAGGATCGGGTTCTTTGATCTGCGCTAGGCCTTAGACAGGTCTGGGCTCGCCCGTAAGGCAGGCTGGGAGAAATCTCGGGCCCTGTACTTCTTGTCTGAATGGGGAACCACTGTTGATACTGTGGCTGGTATTTTCATCAATTTTATGCTTTCTGACTAGACAAAATCCAGGATTGGTATCGACCTAAAAGCTTTATGTGGCTGCTCCTTGAAGTCTTATAAGAAGCACTGCTTCTCCACAGGAGTCATCGGAAGAAACCATTTTTTTTAGCAGCACTCTCCATCAGTGCGTGGAAACGGGCTATGATGTCTGAAGGTGAATCTAGTTGGATGGGCGATTTTTCACCTTCCTTTGGTATAATGTAATCATCCCACTCTTCATATTCTCCCTCCCCCCTGTCAACTGGCAATTCACCCTCTTCCTCTAAATCAGAATACTCTGAATCCAAACCAGTGTCGGTGTGACTGTCTTCGAAGGCTGGTCCACCGGAGGTGAAGGGGGTAGAGGTGGCATGGGAGGTGCTGGCAGTGTAGGTTGTAGTGGAGGAGGAGGTAGGGTGGACATAGGCTGTCCGGCAGGCTGCTGAGGGACCAGTCTTTGAAAGGTCTCCATCATCTTTTTTAAGGTTGAGACAACTACAACAGGTACCTGCAAAACCTCTGCTTCCCTATAGCCATGACAAGGTTCCTAGAGTGGAGGAGTCTGAAAGTCTGTGGCTAATATTCCTTGTAAGCCTCCTCATTGTCCAAGGTGTCTCCCTAAAACTCTGGGATTTAACATCCAACTATGTAGGACTATAAGCAGTGTCAGAGACAGCCTAGTCACTCAAATCCCCTTCCAATACAGAATCCAATATTTGGGTGGGAAGACTTGTGGTCTCTTGAATTGGTGAAAAGGGTACACTGGTGTGGAAAAACTGTTGCCGTTTATGGAGTCCATGTCTGGGGTAGACACACTCTTGGTGTTGTCATTGACGATGGGCTTGACGTTGAAGGTGCTGTTGGCAAAGGTCTGATCGTCAATGGTGATCTCAACGTCTATGGCACTGTCGCCGACAATGGTCGGCTCAACGCCCACAAAGTTGACAGAGGAAAGGTGTCCTCGGTCCAGCTTTGTCTTTTTTTGCTCCAGCAAACACCACAAAGAGCTAATCATCAACCTGGTGTTTTTTGGTACAATATATGTCGAAGCTCAATGCTCTCTTGGGGTCCAAGCAATGGAGGCACTCCTCCTTCTTATAAGGGTGAGGCAGAGCACATAACGCCTGTAGAGTGGTTTTGATCAACATCGAATGGGGCCACAACCTTCAGTAGAAAGGATGCCCTAGTCCCCAGAACCAGTTTCACAGGGAAGAAGGCAGTGTATGGTGGATTAACACGCAGAGCCTGAAGCTCAATCACACGCTGCGTCGATGTAATGGCAACAAAGAACACAGGCTTCATGGTAATTGAAAATACATCAGCGAAGTAAGGATGAGTGAGAGGTCCCCCTGGGGCATCACAAAAGAAGAAGGGGGAATCGTATGCTGTAGCCCTTTCAAAAAATTGCATCACAATGAGCGATTTCAAAACCATCTCGGACAGAGGAAATTTGGAGGAGGGCGTTTTGTCTCCGTGACCGCGTCTAATAGATGCGGTGGCCTACATTGGCCGGAATTTGAAAAAATTGGACTAGTGCAATACGGTGCTTTTAAACAATTGGAGCAATTGAAATATTTCACCCCTGATGCAGCCCTGAAGTCCTATAAAAGGACGAAACGCGTTGGCTACCTTGTGGAGACTAAAAGAATAAAGGATTTCTTAAAAAATTGCATCGTAAATGTCTGATTGCAATTTTGACCTAATTGACCTAGTGTGTGCTGATCAACTCCTGGCGAGAAGCTTCAAAGGCTTGCCGCCTTTGTGAGCTTACCAAGGCCACTTGCTGCTTTCAGCAACTGGTCCCCACTGGTTCTGACCCCCACTTTGGGCGGGAGAACCGAGGGGAAAAACAAGTGAGGAAGAGAGGTGTGCCCACCTCTGCCAACTCCACCCCTCAGGTGGGGGAGGCGAGGTGAAGCACAACTCTCGGTCCCCGCCATCTTGCAGATGGGGGACCCAGCCAACCAGGGAAAGGCTTATGCCCCTTTCCCACTGGAGGGTGGCATAATAGGGGGTGTACCCACCCCAGGGAAGGGACCCATTGGTCCCAACCTTTTTACCTACCTGTTACGCCCCTAAATCTAGTATTTAGGGGCACCCCTGAACCTTGCTTCTTCAGACAAGAACCTGCAAGAAAAAAAGAAGGACCGAACAGCCGTACCGAAGCTAACAAGAGGAGGACACCCACTGACTTGGCCCCAGCCCTACCGGCCTGTCCCCACCTTGAACCTGCTCCAGCGAAATCGCGGTGTGTCCTGCAGCCAGCAACCTCAAGAAACCCGGAGGACCTGCCTGCCTTCAATCCCAAAGACTCTGTCTCCTGTGAACACCGGATTTGTTCAAACAACAGACTCCAGTTCCGGAAGGATCCGCAGGTCTGCACCACTCTGCACCAGATGCCCAAGGCCCGAGTTCGAATGGCTCAACACCAAGAGGAGGTCCCCCCGGCGATCCTGACCTGAGATCCGGTGACCCCATACCTGCCTAAAGCCTCCAACTGACGCCTGCAGCCTCGAACTGGAAGGTCCCCCCAACCGCGACTAGGTAAGAAGATCCGACCCTAAAAGGCACCCCTGCACCCGACGCCCCACGGCCTTGGGTGGCCCAACCGACTGTGCCTAACCAACCCCCAAGATCCCAACTTATCTCTCCAAGTGGTGGTCGCACCCAGAAGACCTTTGTCCCCGAGCTGCAGTGCTTTTGCAAACCAGAGACTCCCCATTGAAAGCTACAGGGCTTCCGATGCCAAAACAGCACTCTGCACCCGGCTGCCCCAGTGCAGCTGAGGGTGCACCTTTTGTGCTGGCCTAAACCCCCATTTGCCCTGAGCTTAAGTCAAGGAGCTTTGCTCCCACAACCCAGTTGTCAGCTCATCAGCAGCCACCAACCGGAGGCCCCCTATCCCCTATTGGATAACATTGGCCTCAGCACTCTGCACCCGGCCGCCCTAGTGCCGCTGAGGGTGTTACAAGAGTGCATCCTTGACCATGGGGGACCCCTGAGTCTAACTCCAGAATACCAACTCCCACAACAAAGTACATACCTTTAAACCGATAATACTATTTTCCTCCATAGGATAACATTGACTGTTTTTCTATGAAAAGTTTCGAAGTGTGGAGTTGGAAAACCTAAAGAAATCTTTTAAAATTGTACTAAATAACAAAAATACTTTTACTTACCGGTTTACAGGAAAAGTCCCAGCGTAGTATCCAGGTATACTACACTGTGTAAGAAAAGTAATCTGAAAGTAATGTACTGGTCATTTTACTAAAAAGCCCATTCAAAGTATATGTACTGTATTTACAAAGCATTGCATTTCTCAGTAAAAATACTGTAAGTCAAAACAAAGTGCATATACAATTACAATCCAAACTGTAAACAACTGTATATTTACTGCAAAGTATTTATCACTTACCTGTGCCAGGCTTGCTTGGTTCTAGGAAATAAAATAACTAAATAGTATTTTTATACAAAAACAATTGGTCTGAAGTTCAGTCTGTGAGTGTGTGAATTCATTTGCTGACTGGGTGTGTACAACAAATGCTTAACACTGTCCTCTGATAA
Source organism: Calotriton arnoldi (assembly GCA_963921515.1). Lineage (NCBI taxonomy): Eukaryota > Metazoa > Chordata > Amphibia > Caudata > Salamandridae > Calotriton > Calotriton arnoldi. Next base: position 1,392,737 of record CAWUFW010001537.1, read on the forward strand.
AGCCTTACTGCTCGACCACACTACCACAAATAGAGAGTGAGGTGCTATCTACTTTATCTCTGCCTACCTTTTGAGTTCCACTGGACTCTGTGCACACTATACCTCAGTTTGGTATAGTATATACAGAGCCAGCTTCCTACAGGCACACATCCCTGTGTGCCATGCCTACAACCCACTGCCTGGGTGCACTATACCAGTGGTGAGGGTACAGGTGCACGAGCGCTGTACCCCTACAGTGTCTAGACCAATTCTTAGACATTGTAAGTGCAGTAATGCCATTAAAAGTATATGGTGGTGGGAGTTTGTCACTACAAACTCCACAGCACCATAATGGCTTTACTGAAAACTGGAAAGTTTGGTATCAAACTTCCCAGCACATTAAACCCACACTGATGCCAGTGTGGGATTTAAAAAAATGCACCCAAAGGGCATCTTAGAGATGCCCCCTGAAAAACAACCAACCTTTGGTGGGTTCCCTGACTGGTACACACCAGCTTGCCACCACGAGACATGCTTCTGGACCCCTGGGGTGGGAGCCTTCGCTCCCTGAGCCCAGAAACAAAGCCTTTCTTGGGCGGAGGTGGTCACACCTCCCCCAGGACAGCAAGAGCCATCTGTGCAGGGGAGCTTCAAAGGCCTTGCCACCTTTGTAACGCGACCCCCAGCCTCTCCCATCAGGAGGAGGCCCCCTCTTCCTGTCTCCCCTCCTTTTCGGCGGGAAGACAGGCGGGAAAAATTAGCCAGCCCAGAAGGTGTGCCCACCTCTGCCAACCCCACCCCTCAGGTGGGGGAGGCGAGGTGAAGCCCACTCTTCAGTGCCCGCCATCTTGCAGATGGCAGGCACTCTTCAATCAGGATTAGGGATTGTGTCCACTCCCCCATGTGGGGTGAGCACACCAAGGGTGTAGTCACCCTAAGGTCAGTAGCCCATTGGTCAGTGACCCCGAGACCCATAAAACGCCCCCTAAATACAGAATTTAGGGGGCAGCCCTGAACTAAGAAAACAGATTCCCGAAACCTAAGAAGAAGAAGGACGAAATAAGACGCCCAGCAGAGGTGACTGCAGAAAAGAACTGACTTGGTCTCAGCCCTACCGGCCCGTCTGCAGTATCCAGAGATCCTGCGCCAAAAGTCACCTTGTCCTGCAGCCAGCGACCTCCAGAACCCTGGGAGGACTGACTGTCTTCAACAAAGACGGGATCTCCTGTGAACAGCAGCTCTGTTCAAAAGAAAATCTAAAGACAGACTCTGAGCCTGCCGAGGACAAAGAAAACAGACACCTGGAACCACCACTGCAACAGACGCCTACGGCCCGAATCCTGGTGACCCACCGGTCCCAGCGAGGTCCCCAGCTCTCCAGAGTCTGAGTCCACCATGGGTTGACCCCTCCAGGACTCCCAGAACAGCACCCTACACCCAGCCACCCCTGCGCCGCTGCACCTTGTATGCTAACTCAGATCCCCTTTTGCCCTGAGCCTAACACCAGGAGCTTTGCTCCCACAACCTAGTGGCCTGCTCATGAGCAGCCACCAACCGGAGGCCCCCTATCCGCCATTGGATAACATTGGGCCTCAGCACTCTGCACCCGGCTGCCCTTGTGCAGCTGAGGGTGCTTTGAGAGTGCATCCTTGACCCTGGGGGAACCCTGGTTCTAACCCCAGAATACCAACTCCCACAAATGTCTACTTACCTGTAAGCCAATAACTCAATTTCCTTCCATAGGATTGCATTGACTGCTTTTCTTGAAACTTGTTCTAAGTATGAAGTTGGTTTTGTATGAGATCTTGAAAAACTGCAAATAACTAAAAACTGCTTTACTTACCTTTTCTCTAGGAAATGTCCCAGTGTGATATCTAGGCATATCACACTGAGTAGAAAAAGTAATCCATAACGTAATCTGTAAAGTAATCAAAAGTAATCTACCAGTAATTTCCACTGTATTGAAAAGATTTACAAACCTGTAACAAAGCCATTTTCATTCAGCTTGCTTGTATTGTTCAACCTGCCTTGAAAAGTACCATTTACACTTACCTCGCCAGGCTTGCTTGGTTCTAGAAAATAATACAACTAAAGGAAAATGCTACTTACCAGTATGTATCTGTTCTTGGCATGTAGAGCTGCAGAATATCATACTTTTGCATAGATCGCCATCTGGTGTTGGGCTCGGATGCTTGCACCTTGTTGCTGTCTTGGAAGAAGTCTTTTGTAGCCATCACCTTTGTGAACACCTGAGGGGCGCTGGTAAGGCCAAAGGGGAGCACGGTGAACCGAAAGTGCTCGTGGCCTACCATGAACCGCAGGTAACGCCGGTGGGCTGGCAGGACGGGGATATGGAAATAGGCATCCTGCAAGTCCAGCGCTACCATCCAGTCTTGTGGATCGAGAGCAGGCAAGACCTGAGCTAGAGTGAGCATCTTGAACTTCTCTTTGCGGAGGAAGCGATTGACGTTCCGGAGGTTTAAGATAGGACGCAGGCCCTTGCCCTTCTTGGGCACCAGAAAGTAGTGGGAATAGCAACCACAACCTACTTCTGGCGCCGGAACGCGCTTGATGGCCCCCTTGGCCAAGAGGGCCGCAACTTCCTGCTGAAGAAGCACCAAGTGATCCCCCGACATGCGGTGGTACTGAGGTGGCATGGCTGGAGGGGTAGTCGGGGAGGGAGTAGCCCCGCCGGACTATCTCTAAAACCCACCTGTCCGAAGTGATGGTGCGCCAGTGGGGGAGGTGATGGCGAAGCCTGCCGCCCACTGGCGTTTGATGGGCCTGAAAGTTCGGACTAGGAAGACTTGGAGGCAGTGGTGGCCGGGGTGGTGGTTGACTGACCCGCCCGCTGGCCCCTTGGTCCGCCACGGCGGAATCCGCGGCCGCGCTGGGATGCTTGCTGTGCAGGCCTGTGGCTCTGTTGCGAACGCTGCGGGGCGCCCCTTCCGGTACCACGAAAGGAGCGAAAAGCAGAAGGCGGAGGAGGGCGGACTGCAGAGAGTCCCAAGGACTTGGCCGCAGCCCGTGAGTCCTTAAACCGCTCCAACGCGCTGTCTGCTTTGTCGCCGAAGAGGCGACGGCCATCAAAGGGCATGTCCATAAGCGTATTTTGGACATCCCCCGAAAATCCAGTGGTCCTCAACCAGGCGTGGCGGAGAACCGCCACCGTCGTTGCAATCGATCTGCCCAGTGAGTCGGCGGTGTCTAGGCCACAAAGAATCATGAACTTAGCTGCGTCTCTCCCCTCTGCAACAGCCTGGGAGACAGCTGACTGGGCCTCCTCCGGACAGTGGGGCAGCACGTCCGCCACCGTATCCCACAGAGAGTGGGAATAACGTCCCAAGAGGCATGCGGTGTTCACGGACCGCAGCGCAGAACTCGTGGAAGAAAAATTTTCTTTCCAAACTGATCCAGTTTCTTGGATTCCCTATCCGGTGGTGCGGAAGGGAAGGCGGTAGGGGAAGCAGAGGCTTGGACAACCAAGCTCTCGGGGTGGGATGTTGGGAGAGGAAAAGGGGGTCACCCGGAGCCGGGCGATGGCGTCGGGCCACGTTCCTATCCACAGGAGCCCCTGTGGTGGGCCTGGACCAAGTGCCCAAAGAACGTCAGAAAGGGCTTCATTAAAGGGAAGCAGCGGCTCCGCAGAAGTAGCTGCTGGCTGAAGCACCTCTGTCAGGAGGTTAGTCCTGACGGCCACCGTAGGAAGCTCGAGGTGTAGGGCCTCGGCCGCCCTACGCAACACCACAGCATAACTAGCACCCTCCTCCGTAGCCACGGTAGGAGGAGACAGCATGCCAAGGTCTGGTGAGGTATCCAGACCACTGGCACCCCCCATCTCCTCAGCCCAGTCCTGTTCAGACTCGCAAGCAGCTGCGAGAGGGTCCTCAGACCCCTCCCAGTCCTCCCCTGGCTCCTCAGGCTGTTCAAAAGGTGTAAAATAAGGAGCATGGACATGGGGATAGAAATCCCCGAGCATCGTCGAGAACGGCATCGATCTACACCGGCTCGACGCCGCGTCCACTTCGGGGCTGAAACCGGAGCGGGCGACGTCAAAAGTGGTGCCGGTGGAGGTCTTATAAGGGCAACCGGCGTCGACTGGGATCCAGGCCTGGATCCAAGGGGGTCCTGCGGTGCCGAGGCCGGAGCAGACAGCCCGGCGATGAAAGGTGAGGACCCCCCAGTCAGGACCGCGGGGCCCAAAGGCGCACCGGCGGGACCCGACGGCCCAAAGAGACGAGCCATGGCCGACAGGAATTCCTGTATTTGGGCCGGAGTCGCCGACGAACCCGGAAAGGGCGGGTAGTCCAGCGTAGGCTCCGCCGGAGCCGCGGGGGAGGCACCACCCGCACCCTCAGCCGCGTCGCGCAACCGGCGAGGGGAAGTCGGAGAACGATGGCGTTTCTTCGACTTCTTGTGCTTCGCCTTACCTGACCCTGAGTGCGCAGACTTGGATCCCGAAGACCGATGGTGATGACTCCACGCACGGTCCCTCGACCTCGAACGGCACGGAGCAGACTGCCGGTGTGGAAGTTTGGCAGAGATCACTGTTAGCATGAGCTGAAGCCATTTTGTTTTTGGCAGCCATTTTAGTTGACCATGTGCTCGCCATGTGCGCCTTCCGTCTTCGCTGTTGCCTATCCTTGTGCTTTACTAAAATAACTATCTATAGTTAGCTCCTGTAACACTGCACATGCTCAGAAATGTCTGTAGCTGCTCATGCACCTGTCTTAGTCTGTAAATGTCAGGCTGCTCTAACTGATGTCAGCAACTTCATTCTCTTCCTACTTTGTTGACTGAGCATTTTCTGTATGTCCATACATGTGAATAGCTATTCTTGTGTGTGCTTGTACCGCCTCCTTTTGAGCTCTTGAGTGGGTATAAAAGACCCACCGTTTCTGTGCTCCTTGTGCTACCTTATACACTGCCTGAGGGTTTTGTATAGATGTAGTTCCACTCATGAGGTTTAATAAACTGTTGTTTTGATATTCCAGCTTCTGTGCCAATCTCTATTTATTGGTCTGAGGACTAGTGCGCAAAGAAGGGCGAACCCCTAGTACCGGTAGGCCTTGGTGAGGTCTACTTCTACAAATTGGCGCCCGTCATGTGTGGCTCATCGGCGACTCGGATGCCCGACGGAGTGGTCTTGACGGAGGATTGGAATCTCGCTACGGATGATCACTGCATGAGGAGACCTGTGTCTTAGCAGGCCGAGGTGCTTTTCATATTTTTTCCCATTTGACCCTCCAGGTGGTGCCGGTCCTCGACTGAGATCCCTTCTGGCGTTCGTCGCGCAGAGACCATTTGGTCGATTCAGAACTTGGCAGTTGGAGGCTGGAGACTTTTGCTTGGTAAGGTCGTTTGATGCAACACTTCTTGTTTGTTTGGCCAAAATCTTGGATTTGTTTGGATATATATAAATTGCAATTTATATAGGCAGGTAATGAGGAGATTTTTCTCTAAACTTTGAAAACTTGAACGGCACACATTGTGTTAAGTGTCACTTGGCGAATAATATTGTATATGCTACATTATTCTTGGCATGCCTGTTTCAAGCACACTTCGTAGAATGTGTTGCTTTCTTGGAGGTACCAATATGGATCTAGAACAGAATCAGCCGGCTCCCCCTGAGGGGACACCAAATAGGGATATGTACATTAAAAACGGTATTTCTTCTATAATGTATAGTGCACTATGGAATAAATAAACCAGCAAGGATCCCGCGTTGCGATGGCCTATAAATGGGTCATTTGATCTTAGAAAAATTCAGTATGTGGAACAATGTATGTTTAAGCGCAAAAGTAGACAAGATATGTTTGACTGTGTACGAATGTGGGAGAAAGAAGTGCGTGAACGAGTGAGAAGAGAGCAAGCTTTAGCAGAAAAAGAACAGCGCAGAAAAAGAACAGCGCAAAAATATCTATGCGAAAGCGCTGGAGCTGAAAAATAAAGAAATGAAGGAAATAAAAGAGAGGATAGGGAGCGTCGTTTACAGGTAAATGGCCAATACCCTGTCCGGCGCCCCCTTTATCCTCTACTTAATAAACCACAGGATGATTCAATTCTATTAGATCGCTCTCCGCCTCCTTATACTTTTCCCTCTGCCCCCAAGATGGATTCTGATGATGACATCTCTCTCTCAGGTCAGGAAAAGTCAGGATCGGACACTAAACGACACTCGCTCTTTTATGACGGCTTATCGTGCGGCCACTCTTAGATCTACTGCCCGAAAAGCAGCTCGTGGTGACACTTCTGCTACAGATCTTATAGCGCAAGTTCAGCAATGGCCGGAGGCAGAGCAGTTATATTTTACAGAGTCGTTTACTGGAGAAGTAATTGAAAGGTTCAGGAAACATTCCAAAGAATTAGAGCCTGTTGATATAAACAATGATCATAAACAGTTGAGTGACGGTCTTTTTCTCCCTTCCCAGGTGGCTGACTTAATTAGACGCGTGGTTAAACTGCGAGCTGATGCATTCCGTTTGCGAGAGGAGAAAAAGGCAGCTACTACAGCTGAACAAACAGTTCGGACCCCCGTGCCACAGGATGACGATCCTGGGACAGATAAGGATATTGTAGTTCATGGGAAACCAATGCGTGAAACTGCGCCTTTGTATGTCCCTCCTAGGGGTGCAGGCACGAATGACGATAAAGATTCAACTGATGCGAAGGGATATTTTATTTATAATTGGGTCTATACTCCTTGGAGTAGAGCGGATGTTATGGCTCTTAAAGCTGCTTTGCCTGATCCGCGGAAAAATCCGGCTGCTTTTTATGAAGAAGTTGAAGGAGCTATTAGTTCTTGTACTATGACTTTGTCTGATATTGATATGTTTTTGAGCTTATCCTACCCCTGATATGTGGAGGTCTATTCGTAAAGTAGATGATCATGCAGCTTTTGGACATCTTTGGAAGGAACTAGAGAGGATAGATGCAGAAAGGGAACCCGCACAGAAACCGCAACAAGACATTTTAGACCTTCCAAAGGTTATAATAGTTAAATTGAAAACTCTCATTCCTCCTAAAAAGATAGACTGGACTATGTTAGCATCCTGTAAGCAAAAGGCAGATGAATCGGTCTCTGACTTCTTTACACGTTTTGAGGAGACATTCCACGACTTTAGTGGCCAGTCATTGACAGATGACACGGCAGGCATCTATTTGTCGATAAATTTGTCGCGAACATGTTGCCAGGAATAGCTAGTCGCCTAAAGGCCATGGACTATGTCTTCCCCAGTCTCTCTTTTGACTATGGCTCAGTATTATGAACGTCAGGATTTGGAAGCTGAGGATAAAAAGGCTAAGGATTTAAAAACGAAGGTTATGTTAGCTCAGGTTTATGGTCCACCCTATAGAGGTGGTGGCAGAGGCGGACGTGCAATGTAACGTCCTGGCGCACTCTCTTTTCCCCGAGCTACTTTATCTTCTGATCAGGGCGCTTATTGTAAGGAGATTGGACATTGGGCTGTTGAATGTCCACATTTGCGTACTCAGCAGTATCAGCGTGGTCGAGGACAAATGAGAAGCCGCCCGGGGAATTCAGGACATAGGGGAGGTATGGATGATCGCACTAGGTTTGAGGCAGTCAAGCATACTCAGAATTCTTCTAATACTTTTGATAGACGAAACCAATATCAAATGTCTGATTATTCACCTGCTGATTTGAAGGATTCTGCTTATGCATAGGAATGCCTAGGATGGGGTAAGGAATCAGTTGAAGTCCCAGTAGATCAGAAGGGTCCCTATGTTAACGCACATGTTTTGGGTTCCACTGATCGGTTTTTGGTTGACACAGGAGCTACTCGTAGCACCCTGTCCAAACAATTGGTTCCAAGGGCTTCCCTGTCTGGCTTAACAATCACATCGATAGGATTCGATGGGACACCATCCCTTAGCCCACTGTCACAACCACTTGCATTTCACGTTGATAAATTCTCTACTGCATGTCCATTTTTGCTTTCCCCTAACACGCCGGACAATATTGTGGGTCTTGATATGCTCAAGCATTTCCGAGCTACGATACGTTGTTCCCCAGAAGGCGTGCGTGTCATTTTGAATGATAACTATCCCATGGTTGAGAAGTCTTATCTCATTAGAGAAGATATTGCTTTGGCATCACTTTCTAGTACTTTGTGGGCTAAGTCAGATACCGTTGTAGGGCAAATGGTTATCCCACCAGTTCATATTCAAGTGCAGGAGGGTGCTTCATTGCCTCGACTGCCTCAATATAAAATTTCTCGAGAAGGTGAAGAGGCACTAATACGTATTGTTCAAGATTTGATTGAAGTAGGAGTAGTGGAAGAAGTCCCTTACAATATATGCAATAGTCCTATCCTTCCCATCTTGAAGAAAGACACTGATACTAAAAAATACAGGTTTATCATTGATTTGCGAGAGGTTAATAAGATCGTAGTGCCCCAATACCCGGTAGTCTCTGACATCACGACACTCCTTACCATGGTTCCTCCTACTGCGACTACATTCTCTGTGATTGATTTGAAGAATGCTTTCTTTTCGATCCCTATTCATCCTGATAGCCGATATTTGTTCGGCTTCACTTTGAATAATCGATCCTTCAGATTTTGTAGAGCTCCACAGGGGTATACAGAGAGTCCTAGTATTTACAGCCAAACATTGAAAAGACAGCTTGATTCTTTCCCTGTGCCAACAGGGGTGGCTCTCATACAATATGTTGATGACATCTTATTGGCAGCTGATACCTCTGAACAGTGTGAAGAAGGAACACGGTCATTGCTTTCATTTCTTGCATCACACCATCACAAGGTTTCTCGGAAGAAATTGCAATATTGTAGACAGCAGGTTACCTATTTAGGTCACCTCCTGTCTAAGGAGGGACGTGCACTCACACCAGATCGTATTCAAGTTATCTTAGACACGCCTGTGCCCAGTACTCAGAAAGATGTTCGTGCATTCATTGGTCTTACTTCTTTTTGTAGGCAATGGATTCCTAGCTTCTCATATATTGTTAAACCCTTGTTGGCCCTCCTGACTAAAGACACTCCAATGCTCCTTCCATGGACTACTGAATGTCAGAATGCTTTCCAACAGTTGCGTCAAGCTCTATGTTCTGCACCAGTATTAGGTACTCCAGACTACACTAAGGCTTTCACACTCTATGTACACAAGAGGGATGGTTGTGCACTCTCAGTTTTAGTACAGACACACGGTGATAAGCAGCGTCCTTGTGCATATTTTTCAGCTGTCCTCGATCCAGTCGCTCATGCGTTGCCTCGGTGTTTTCGTTCTGTTGCAGCGGCAGCTGTGTCCATACGTCAGAGTGAAGGGATAGTCTTGTCACAGATTGCTTGTGTTAGTACCCCATGCTGTTGATGCCCTTTTGAACCAAACCAAAACACAGCATTTAACTAGTGCTCGTTTCACAGGATATGAATTGACACTTTTGGCCCCTCATATCACTTTGAAAAGATGTTCAACTCTTAATCCAACTACTCTGTTGCCGTATCCAGCTACTCAATCCCAGTCACAAGAGTCTCATGACTGTATATTCCTTACTGAGGAACAGACAAAGGGTCGTGTTGACCTACAAGATACGCCCCTCTCAAATGTTGATGGAGAATTATGGGTTGATGGGTCTTGTTTGCGATTACCAGATGGCACGACATCAGCTGCATATGCAATCACAACGCTTCAGATGGTAGTTGAGACAGCTCGCATTCCACAGAAGTCAGCTCAGGCAGCTGAGCTGATAGCATTGACGAGGGCGTGTGAACTTAGTACTGACTTGTCTGTCAACATCTATACAGATAGCCGCTATGCCTTTGGAGTGGCTCACGATTTTGGGTTACTCTGGAAGGAAAGAGGCTTTCTTACATCACATGGGACGCAAATAGTGCATGGAGAATTGGTGCATAATCTCCTGACTGCCTTGACATATCCGAAGAAAATAGCGATTGTTAAGTGTAGCGCACACAAGAAAGTGACTGATAAAATAGGACAGGGTAATGCAGGGGTCTTCAAACTGTGGGGCGCGACCCCCAGGGGGGCCGTGGGGCGATGAAAAGGGGGTCGCGCCTTCCCAGTCACACTTCTGCCGAGGCCCAAGGGCTTCAGCCCCCCTCTTCCCCCGTCCTGCGTCTCAGCCCGGGCTGCTGCAGTGCAACTCGAGCTGCTGGGGGCTCAGCTGGGCAGTGTCTGGAGTCTTATCTCCGGCACGCCCGAGTTTTTCACAGGTCTTTAAAGACCATTTGCATGTTTACATGCCTTTGTAAACTGGTTACAAAGGCTTAGTTTTTTTCCTGGTTCCAGTACCCCTGGGCCCCCACTCTGCCTATTCCTTACATTTGTATTTTACCTTTACTGCTGCAGTGTGAGAATGCATTTCATAAAAGGAATATAAAGTAGGGTTGCCAAAAGAAAAATGCCTGCCGTGTTTTGTTTAAAGAGCCTGCAAAGACCTCCTCTTGACACTAAATAGACTTATAAATAAAAAAGTATGTATGCATTCGTTATGTGACTTTTCTGTCTTTGTTCTCTTTAATTATCAGTCATGGATCATTGAGGCAGCCCTAGAACACAATTAAAAGTGCTTTCTATTTATATTTGCTGTTCGAAGTATGCACAGATAAGTGCTTAAAATACAGCTTTAGGTGACTGCTTATTTTTGTACCGACTGGGCCATCAAAATAATCTGCTGGCAACCCTAACCATAGGACTGGAAGTTTGTTGCAGGATCAGCACATTATTTATTTCCTCGATCCCCGATTAATGCCATAATAGCAATAGTTTAACTTAGATCTTAAACCCTACGCCGCCGTCCATAACATGCTGAGTTACTTCAAGTGTCTGGGAATGCACTCTGCATTCAGACAACTCACTCGTCATTCTCGCCCTTCACTTTCACGCTCACCCTGCATTCACAGCGATCACAATGCACTCACACCATTCACCCGCTCACCCTGCACTCACAGTGATCACTCTGCACTCACAATGCACTTGCGCTGTTCATCCTATACCTCACCCTGCAGCCACACGAGTACACTACTCATCCTGCACTCATGTGACACTTCACTCACCTGTCCCCCTCACTGCTCAATATGCAACTCACTCAAACAAGCCCATCAGTAATCATACACTCATTCGTCCCATTCTGAACTTGCATCCGCACCTAAATTCATAAGCCACCTCACTCACCCTGCAGTCACTCCTCTTACCCTACTCTCACACTGTTGCATCGCTCACCGTGCACTCACATGGGCACTCTTGTCACCCACACAGTGCAGAGGGTTAACGTTCCTGCTACAAAGAATATGTACCATGCAGATCACAGAAATGAGTGTGAGTAAACTATGAGTAGCGCTATAAAAAAATGAAATGTTTGTCAGAAAGGTGCTATAGAGAGATGAGGTGAATTGTTGGTGAGTGGCAGTGAAGGAATTCATGGAGAAGGAGGAAACGGGGTGGGGCACCAAAAAGACTGTTGCACCGTGTGCGACCAGTGTTAGGACCAGCCCTGGCTGGGAGTGTTAAAGGTGAAGTGAGAGGTTGAATGGGGAGAGTTCAGAAGTTGTAAAAGGGGTGAAATAAAATGGCCTGCAAAGTGAGAGAGGGATCCGGGGTTAGGAGAGGACAGAGGGATGGAAGGGAGGGGGTGAGAGGAAAGCTGCATGGGTAAACTGCTTAACTCTGCACAAAACCGCCAGGGTTTTAAGGGACCCCTGCTTCTCCCGGCCAGGGCCAAGTGAGCTTCTAATGTGGCAGCACGTATTCCTGCGGAGTGGAAGGCCCTTCACAAAGGTTGACTAGAAATCTTTCTGATGTTAATTGCTGTATTTTGGTTATACACTGGTACTGATGGGGTGAAATCTTTCCTCAGTGTTACTGTGTACGCGGCATCACATAACATCATTTACCTTTTCTTCCCACACAATTTAGTCAAGCCTGTCACGTAATTTGGTCCTCACCTGCCTCATTATTCCAGTAGCCCTGCCTACAAGTTTAGAAATTTTTGTCAGGAGGGGGTCTTTACGCCTCAAAATGTTGACAGGGGGGGTCTCGGCACCCAAAAGTTTGAAGACCTCTGGGGTAATGCCTTCGCAGATTGCATAGCCCGCGAAACTGCAATGCAGCGAAGCACCACATCTATGTATGTGGTGAAGTCACAGGCTGAACGTTGGCATGATGCTAGGCAGGAAGTGCTTGATATGCAGCGATCTGCCTCTGCAGAAGAATTTGAGCAATGGTCTAGGGAGGGAACATTGGATGATGAGGGCTGTTGGAGGAATAAAGACATGACTAAATGGAGACTGCCCACAGCCTATTTACATCCTATGATTCATATGGCACATGGGCCGGCACATGTTGGAGCATCCTCAATAACGAAGTTGCTTACGCAAGTTTGGGAGCATCCAGAAATTGCCGGCACAGCTAAAAAGATAGTGCAGTCCTGCTTGATTTGTCTTCAGTACAATCCTGGAAAAGGGACACGAACTCCAACAGGAGGGTTTGCTACACCAACTGCACCTTTTGAGTTTCTGCAAATGGATTACATCCAGCTTGAACGCTGTAATAATCTAAAGTATGTTCTAGAGGTGGTATGTGCCTTTAGTTAGTGGATAGAGGCATACCCTACGAAAGATAATACAGCTCTTACTACAGCGAAGGTGCTTTTAAAGGAGTTCTTCCCTAGATTTGGTGTTTGCAAACTTTTGTGGAGTGACAACGGACCCCATTTCATTGGGCAAGTTGTTGAGTATGTTTTGAAAGGATTGGGAATTAAGCAGAAGTTTCATGCTGCCTTCCACCCACAATCAGCAGGGCTAGTGGAACGATACAATTCTACCCTCAAACTTAAGTTGGCTAAAATCCAGGCTTCCACATCTCTGAAATGGCCTGATGCACTACCCTTGGCATTGCTGTCCATTAGATCAGTGCCACATACACGATCTGGCCTTACACCGTATGAGGTGGTATTTGGAAGGCCTATGAATATTTGGGGAATTCCTAAGCCACGCCCCATACATGATGTACCTTGTGTCTTGATGAGTGACTACCTGTCACAGTTGACTGACAGCTTGCTTTCTATTCATCAACAGGTTCGAGAAGCTCTTCCTGACAGGTCGCAGGGTGATGGTCATGATCTTCGGCCCGGTGACCACGTCATGGTCAAGGTCTTCCAGAGGTCGAACAGCCTAGAGCCCAGGTGGAAAGGCCCTGAGCAGGTGCTCCGGGCCACGAGAACTGCAGTCCGAGTGACCAATCGGAGGAATTGGGTCCATTCTACCCACTGCAAAAGAGTGCCGTCTGCCCTGGGGGAACCTGCTGCGCTCGCCGACTATCGACAGATTCTGGACACCGAGAGAGGCCAAGCCACGTCACCTGAGGAACCTGAGGAAGTCTTCCCGGACCACACGATCCCTGGTACATCTCGATATCAGCTGCGATCCCGGAGAGAAACTGCATTGCTGAAAGAGACTGGTTGAGCAACCGTCCTGGGTTAGTGAGAGACTGAGCTGAAGGGGGGGGATCTTTTGCTTAGTGACACCCATCTTAACCCTCAGTGAAGAAACCAACGGCTGCCCAGGACTTTAGAGCTCCATCTGCTTTGTTGTTTCAGCATCAAGATGACCATGCCTATGAAAGAGACATTGACTGCTGCGAGAATCTGCGATAAGAAAATTATGTGCATTGTTGGGTTTACTGTCAGTGTGATCATTATGGCAGTAATAACTTGGGTTGTAGAGGAAGTGGCTCCTGTTCGACGAATACTTACTGCTACTACTCCAGCACCTATTGAACACCACTACTTTACTCTCCCTTATCATGAGCAGAAGCATAGACAGTCCTATCTGAACAACACGTTCATCCAGATGTTGCACCACACACATAATGCTATGAACATTACCGACTGTTGGGTGTGTGGAATGATGCCTGCTCATCAGAAAAAGGGAGGAACACCTTTCATTCCTCTGCCATTTTCACACAATGGTTCTTGTAGGGCTTGGTTTGCGCTGCTCTGGGCTACCCATGTTGCGAATATTACTAAATATGATGTAGGAAGACTAAACTACCAGTTGAATAAAGTGTGTTACCCTGATGAGGAAGGAGATCCACAGGCCAAAGGAACTGTATGGGAAATGGAGGAGAATCGCCGAGGAAATTCCTCTACACACTGTTTTCCCGAATACTCGAACTGCTAAGGGTAATGGACCTTTTGTTATAGCTGTTACTAGAGCTCGTGCAGACTTGTGTGTGAACAGTGTTGGTAGTATTCCCGTGGGAAAAAGCGACTGTACTCTGGTTTTAAATATTACCGGAGTAAATAGCAGTTTTACGTCATCGCATAATACCTACTTTATATGTGGAAATAAGGGATATTACAATTTACCCATTGGCTGGTCCGGTACTTGTTTTGTGTCCTTTTTGTTACCACCTGTGTTTCTGGCACCTGCATCATATCACAAGGACTATAAACTGTTTAATGACATTTCCAAAAACAGATTTAAGAGGACAACAAATCATGATGAGGTGGATCAGACTGATATTACACTGCAGCAATATGTTGATTTTAATTTGGGACTGTTCTTCTTTGTTGGTGCTGCCTTAAACAGCCGGAAGATCCGACGTTTAACACGTGTTGTAGAGGCTGTAACCAATCAAACAGCTATGGCACTTGGAAACATCACAGAAGAACTACAGATTGCGAAGATTGTGGCACTCCAAAACCGTATGGTCTTGGACGTAGTTCTGGCCGATCGAGGTGGTGCATGTCGCATCATCGGGAGCAGTTGCTGCGTCTATATTCCTGATCATGCCCCTTCAGTTTTTGATGCGATCTCTAAACTGCATAAAATCGCTGCTGAGATTCACCCCGATACCGGAACATGGACTTTAGCTGGTTGGCTATGGACACTATTTACTACCTGGGGCTGGAAACGGTTGACAATATTATGTATATTATTTGCAATCCTGCTGACATGCTGCCTATGTATACAATGTGTTCCAATGCTTTGCTCCCTCTGTATTACTGCTTGTATACCTGCCAGATGTAATGTTAAGAAAGTGAATGCCCAACGTGTATTAGATCAAGAAGTTGATGAAATGATGAAAATTGACATACAAGATGTTTTTATTGTTCCTTCTAGATTATAGATGTCTTCAGCTAATGCTAAAAGGGTCGTCTGTGGAAGTTTGGCAGAGATCACTGTTAGCATGAGCTGAAGCCATTTTGTTTTTGGCAGCCATTTTAGTTGACCATGTGCTCCTTCCGTCTTCGCTGTTGCCTACCCTTGTGCTTTACTAGAATAACTATCTATAGTTAGCTCCTGTAACACTGCACATGCTCAGAAAAGTCTGTAGCTACTCATGCACCTGTCTTAGTCTGTAAATGTCAGGCTGCTCTAACTGATGTCAGCAACTTCATTCTCCTCCTACTTTGTTGACTGAGCATTTTCTGTATGTCCATACATGTGAATAGCTATTCTTGTGTGTGCTTGTACCGCCTCCTTTTGAGCTCTTGAGTGGGTATAAAAGACCCACAGTTTCTGTGCTCCTTGTGCTACCTCATACACTGCCTGAGGGTTTTGTATAGATGTAGTTCCACTCATGAGGTTTAATAAACTGTTGTTTTGATATTCCAGCTTCTGTGCCAATCTCTATTTATTGGTCTGAGGACTAGTGTGCAAAGAAGGGCGAACCCCTAGCACCGGTAGGCCTTTATGAGGTCTACTTCTACACCGGGCTTCCAGCAACTTTCGGGACCACTCCCGCAAAGTCTTCGGCGCCATGGCTCGGCAGTCGGGGCACGACTTAGGGTCTTGATCGCGCCCCAGGCAGAAAAGACACACACGGTGCGGGTCCGTCACCGACATCATACGGTGACAGTCCCCGCAGGATTTGAAACCGGGCATTCTATCTGCACCAGGAGTCGAAGACTCAATGAAAAAACAGAGACAAAAAGCCTGAAAAAGTCAGACTGGGGGTTCCTGCTCTTCCCGGTCTGCGCTTGCTGGCGCGGAAAAAGAAAGAACTGACGTCAGCGCGCGTGGGCGGCGTCTAAATAGCGCCCGTGACGTCATCCCGGCGACCACGACGCCAACGACGGACGCGGAGCCGCACGACGCCACCTACCGCGCGCAGGGGTACTGCTGACGAAAACTTTCCGGATCCAGTCTGACGCCTGGGGATATTCTTAGGTAAGGAATCTATCACTATGTGTTTCTTTCAGATGCAGTGGTTTGGAAAAGTGTCTTAAGAACAGCCTGGCCTACAGAAGCCTGTTGCTTCGCCTGCACGTCTACACAATAGTGTTTGGTGAAGGTGTGTGTCGCTGCTTTACAAATGTCTTCTAGGGAAATGTTCCCTAGGAATGCCATGGAAGCCCCTAGTTTGCGTGTTGAGTGTGCTCTAGGGGGAATTGTTAATGTGCGTTTTGCCTTCTGGCAGCATATTTGAATGCATTTGACTATCCACCTGGCAATTCCAGCTTTGGAGATGGGGTTGCTTTTATGAGGTGGAGAGAAAGCTACAAACAGTTGGTTTGTTTTTCTAAAAGGTTTAGTCCTGTCAATATAATAAAGTAAAGCTCTTTTGACGTCAAGTGTGTGAAGAGCTCTCTCTGCTACGGAATCTGGGTTTTGGAAAAACACTGGTAACTCTACAGATTAAGATGGAAAGCAGAGATTACTTTGGGAAGGAATTTAGGATTTGTTCTAAGAACCACCTTGTTACGATGTATTTGTAAGAATGGTTCTTGTATGGTTAAAGCCTGGATCTCACTTACTCTCCTGAGAGAGGTGATTACGACAAGGAAAGCTACTTTCCATGTCAGAAACTGCAGTTCACATTTGTGTAAAGGCTCAAATGGGGGACCCATGAGCCTAGTAAGGACAATGTTTAGGTTCCACACTGGAGAGGGTGGCAGTGTGGGAGGAATTATTCTCCTAAGGCCTTCCATAAAAGCTTTGATAGCGGGTACTCTAAACAATGACAAATGTCTATTTTGCAGGTAGGCGGCAAGGGCAGCCAGATGTAATCTTATGGATGACTATGCTAGATTACATCTTTGTAGATGCAGCAAATAGCAAATGATATTCTGAATGGAAGCATCTAGCGGGTCAGTTTTGTTGTTTTTGCAGTAAATGACTAATCTTTTCCATTTGGCTGCATAGCAAGCTCTAGTAGTAGGGCGTCTGCCTTCTTTGATAATGTTCATACAGTCCGGTGGGAGGTTTAGGTAACCAAATTCTAGGACTTCAGGAGCCAGATTGCTAGATTCAGTTGTGCTGGATCTGGGTGCCTTATCTCTCCATGGTTCTGCGTTAGCAGCTTTGGGGAGAGATGTAGTTTTTGGTGTGGAATTACTGAGAGTTCTAGGAGTGTTGTGAACCATGGTTGCCGTGCCCATGTGGGAGCAACTAGGATCATTTGGAGAGACTGTTGCTTGAGCTTGCGTACTACTAGGGGAATGAGTGGGACTGGCGGAAAAGCGTACGCAAATCTGCCTGACCAGTTCATCCATATCGCATTGCCTTTGGACAACGGGTGTGGAAACCTGGCGGCGAAGGTTGGGCATTTTGTGTTTGCGTGTGTGGCGAACAGATCTATGTCTGGGTGGCCCCACATGTGGAAAAATGGTTGAAGAACTTGAGGATGAAGTTCCCATTCGTGTATCTGCTGTGTCTACCGACTTAGCAGATCAGTAATCTGATTGTGCACTCCTGGGAGATGTTCTGCCAGAAGATATATGTTTTGCGGAATGGCCCATCTCCATATGCTTTGCGCTAGATGAGATAGCTGCAAAGAATGTGTTCCTCCTTGTTTCTGTATGTAATACATTGCTGTCATATTGTCCGTGCGGACCAGGACTGTTTTGTTGAGATGTGCTTGGAATGATTTTAGCGCTAGAAATATTGCCAGTAGTTCTAGGTGATTGATGTGGAGCACTTTTTGTTGAGTGGTCCACCTGCCCCGAATTGTGTGGCTTAGGAGATGAGCTCCCCAGCCGGTGAGTGATGCGTCCGCTGTTAGCACTATCTGTGGAACTGGCTCTAGGAACGGCCGCCCTTTGGAAAGGTTTTGTGTTCCACCACTGCAGAGAGCGATGTGTGCGGCTGTCCACCAACACCAGATCTGTAAGTTGACCTTGAGCTTGATTCCACTGACGTGCTAAGCATTCTTGTATGGGGCGCATCCGAAGTCTTGCGTGAGGTACTATGAAAATGCAAGAGGCCATCATTCCTATGAGCTGCATAAACACTCGAGCTGGAAGGGAGTGTTGTGGTTGAAATTTTGTGATGAGGGTTTGCATACTGGCTATCCTGGCTGGATTGGGGTATGCTAGAGCTTTGGAAGTGTCTATTGTGGCCCCTAGATACTGATGTGGGTAGGAGGGCTGTAGATGTGACTTGGCGTGGTTTATTGTGAACCCCAAGTGGTGTAGTAGCTGAATTGTTTGGTGAGTGTGATGAACACACTGACTGTGACTTGGCTTTTATCAGCCAGTTGTCCAGGTATGGGAACACATGGATTTGCTGTCTTCGCAAGTGTGCGGCTACTACCGCGAGACACTTTGTGAAGACCCTGGGTGCTGTGGTTACTCCGAATGGGAGAACCTTGAACTGATACTGCTGGCCGTCCACTGTGAACCTTAGATATTTCCTGTGAGCAGGGTGTATGGGAATATGGAAGTAGGCGTCCTTGAGATCTAATGTGGCAAGGAAGTCGCCTTGTTGCAGCAGTGGAAGGACCTGTTGGAGAGTGATCATGTGAAAGTGATCTGACTATGTAGAAATTGAGAGGTCTGAGGTCCAGTATTGGCCTGAGAGTACCGTCCTTCTTGGGGATTAGAAAGTACAGGGAGTAAACCCCTGTCCCTTGATGCTGTAGGGGAACTGGTTCTATTGCGTGCTTTTGAAGCAGTGAGAGAACTTCTTGATTGAGAAGTGTTAGATGTTCCGTGGACATTGGACGCTGTTTGGGCGGTATGTTGGGGGGAGTTGCAGTAAGTTCCAGGCAGTAACCATACTGGATAATTTGTCTTACCCACCTGTCTGTAGTGATGGAATTCCAGACAGGTAAGAACTGTGAGGGCCTTCCTCCGACCGGAGTGGGATGGTCTGGAGGGAGCGGAGGGAAGTCATTGTTTGGTAGTGGGGGAGGTGCGAGTGTTGTTACCTCGGCCTCTCCCTTTGTTGTTATTTCCCCTGTACCCACCTCTGAAATACCCTTTGTTGGGGGATGTTTGTGTGGGACTTTTATAGGAGGAGGAAGCAGTGTGTGCTGATGTTCTTGGATGCACCCCTATAAGAGCGACGAAAGGAGCCTCTTGTAGATGGACTGTAATGCTCCCATAGATTTTGCAGTCTCTGTGTCTTTTTTCATTTACTCTAAGGCTGTGTCTACAGCTGGTCCAAAAAGTTGTTCCTGATTGAACGGCTGATTCAGTATAGTAGTTTGCACTTCTTGTTTGTACCCAGAAATGCGCAGCCAAGCATGTCTTCGTAATAACACGCTAGTGTTGATTGATCTAGATGCAGTGTCTGCTGCATCGAGGGCACATTTAATGGATGCGTTTGTGATTAACTTGCCCTCTTGAATCAAATCATTGGCTTTGGCCTTGTATTGGTCAGGCAAATGCTGCATTAGGCCCTCAAGCTCGTCGTAGTGAGCCCTATCGTATCTGGCAAGTAATGCTTGCGCATTAGCTATCCTCCAGTGATTAGCTGCCTGGGCGTCAACTCGTTTGCCTGAAGCGTCTAGTAATTTAGACTCTTTGTCTGGAGGTGGAGCATCACCGGAGGTCTGAGAGTTGGCACGCTTCCTAGCATTGGTCACTACCAGGGAATCTAAGGGGAGTTGTCCTTTAATGTAGGTGGGATCATTAGGGGCGGGTTTATATTTTTTTATCAATCCGAGGATTGAGAATCCTGGTTCTGACAGGGTCTTTGAAGACGTCTAGAGCATGTTTGATGACACCTTTGAGGCATGGGTAATGTTTGGACTGTCTTTTGTGACTGTGCAAAAGTGTCTACTAGGAAGTCTTCCTCTGTGAGATCTGAATGCATTTGAATGCCATGATATTGGGCAGCCCTATCAATGAGCTGACTAAACCCAATGTTGTCATCTGGGGGAGATGGCCTTGTTGGGTATGCATCCGGATCAGGAAGGTCTGGAGGATCTATAGGGTGATTGTAGTCGTCCCATGTGTCCTGTGGTATGCTAGTGTCATCATCAGGATTATCAAAAGGGTCATTATGTGCACCCCCACCCCCTAGGTCATCATCATCCTGTGGTGGTGGTGAGTATGGAGGAAGTATGGGAGACCTTGGAGGAGAGGAAGGCTTAGTAGGAAGAACAGGAGAAGAGGGCCTTATTGGTGAAGTTGCACAGTCTCTTTTCTTCACAGGCAGCTCAGGGATGTGTGGGGTGTCGAATTTCCTCTTGTTGTGCGGGATTTTGACAATATGGCCTGTTTTAGGGTCCACATGCAGTGTTTTCTGTTTCAGATCGATAGGATCTGATAGAAACAGTTCTTCCTCGTTGGCGTCTCCCTTTGGCGCCGACTTTTTCGGTTCCGAACGTCCAGATTTCTGCTCTGGAGCCTTAGAAGGGGTTTTTGGGTCCTTCGGCTTCGGTGTGGAGTCTGAAATCTTTTTCGGATCCGAAGGTTGTCGAGGTTTCTTCGGATCCGAGGCCTTGTGTTCTTTCGGTGCCGAGGCCTTTTTGAGGACAGCGGGAGTAGGATGTGTTCTCGCTTTCGGCACCGACGGTGTTTTTGGGGCATCGACGTGCGGCTTGCTCGGTCCCGAGCCGCCGGAAGGCATCTCCTTTGTCTTCGGAGCCGGGCCCGGAGGCGGGGCTTCAGAAGTTCTCTTTGGGTCGCGACTAAGGCCTTCAGGCAAAGTCTTGACCGGAGCCTTGTTTTTTTCGGGTGGGGTTGGGGCAGGGGCAGTTGTACTCACTCGTTGACCTGGAGTGATGTGGTCATCAGTCTGAGTCATCTGCTTCGGATACGATCTCGAGATCCTCCGAATCCTCTGCCTCTGGAACGTCGGGGCCTTCGTTGAAGATGTCTTCTGGCACCGATGCAGCCCGTTGCGCCATAACGTGTCCTCGAGCCCGGCGATCACGGATAGTCTTCTTGGAGCGGAAGGAGGCGCAGGCTTGGCAATGTTTTTCTTCGTGTTCGGGCGAGAGACAAAAGTTGCAGACCTTGTGTTGGTCGCTGTGTGTGAATTTAGCTCCACAGTGGGGGCATTTTTTGAATGGAGTCCTTTCCATTAGCCGTAGGCCCGAAAGGCCTCGATAGGCCCAGCGGCTTGCGTCGATGACCGGAATCGAGTTGTGAGTTAGCGTGTCGAAAGGCACGCGAACGAAAACAATACGATGATTTGTGCGTCGAAAAGGTTTGGAAAATACGGTACCGAACCGGAGCGCTGAAGTTACATCCGAACCCGATGGCGGAAAAAAACAATCTGAAGATGGAGTCGATGCCCATGCGCACTATCGTCCAAGGGAGGAGTCACCTATCTCGTGACTACAAAAGACTTCTTCCAAGACAACAACAAGGTGCAAGCATCCGAGCCCAACACCAGATGGCGATCTATGCAAAAGTATGAATTCTGCAGCTCATATGCCACAAACTAATATTTTTATACAAATCAAATTGGTCTGTGTTCAGTCTTTGAGTGTGTGACATCAATTGCTGATTGAGTGTGTACAACAAATGCTTAGCACTATCCTCTGATAAAGCCTTACTGCTCGCCCACACTACCACAAATAGAGAGTAAGGTGCTATCTACTTTTACCTCTGCCTACCTTTAGGGTTCCACTGGACTCTGTGCACACTATACCTCATTTTGGTATGGTATATACAGAGCCAGCTTCCTACAAGACTGACCAGGGGTGGATGAGAAGGTCTTGAGTGCCCGCAGAATGGTCAGCAGCTCTAGCAGGTTGATATGAAGCACATGCTCCTCAGAAGACCAGAAACCCCATATCTACAGAAGAGCCCCCCACTCTAAAAATGGTTAAATTTGCTGCTATTGAGGTTATGGTTGGAGAGGACTGAAGGGCATCACTCGGTTAAGGTTCAACTCCGTTCCCCACCAAATCACATTCGCTGCAGTGTCTGGGGAAATCACAATGTTTTCTGACCATTCTCCCCCGTATTGAAACCACTGCCTGCGTTGGCACCACTACAGAGCCCTCATATGACATTGCACGTGCATGACCCGGAAGATACAGGAAACCAACGGATGTAGCAGGAACAGGACCATCAGGACTGGAACACCCGACTGTCCGAGATGAGCTGCAACCACCGCCATCACCTTGGTGAAGATTTGAGGTGCTGATGTCAAACCAGATGGGCGCACTGCAAATTGGTACCGGGTAGAACCCACGACAAAATGTATATCCTTCCAGTTCAACTGCATAATCTGGATGGGAGAGTATGCAATCTTGAAAGTTGAGTGACACCATGCAGTCCTCCGCTTTCAATGCCAACAGGACCTGAGCTAGGGTCAAGCACCTTGAACTTCTCCTTACTGAGGTAGGAGTTTAGGACCCTGAGGTCTAGGATTGGATGTAGACCACCATCTTTTCTGGGGACAAGGAAATACCGTGAACAGCATCCTTGTCCAATCTCTTGCGCTGGCATTAAATTCACTGCTCCTTTCAGAAGGAGTGCTGCCACTTCTTGCTTAAAGATGGCCTTTGGACAGGACAGAGAGCAGTGGGGGGGGGGCAGGGAAAGTAGGAGCAGGGGTAGGGTATACCACCTTTCTATTATCTGAAGGACCCACTGGTCCTAAGTAATTTGCTTTCCAAGCTGGTAGGAGGAGGACACATGGCCTCCCACAGGCTCTTAGTGTGCTGGCAGAAGCAAACTAGGCCTGCTTTCCTTGTGGTGCTGAAGAGGAGCAAGAGACTGGTTGGAGGGATCCAAGACTCTTACCTCTGCAGTATTTAACCAGATGGTTTTGGGGCTGATGTGCCTGCATTAGAGCAGACTGCCGTTAAGGGAATTGGAGGCCTCAGCCCCTGGCTGTAGCCTTGCCAGCTTTAAATTGCTCCAGAGCGGAGTCCGTTTTATCATCAAATATGCGGGTGCCATCAAAAGGTAGGTTTATGAGGCTGGCCTTCATATCTTTGGATAACCCTGAAGTGCGAAGCCAAGCATGACAGCAGACTGCTACTGAGGACCGCGTAGTGCAGGTCACTGAGTCTACAGTGTCAAAAGGACTTAATGTTGTGGCATGAAGCATTCTAGCCATCTTTGATGACCTCTGAAGAATGAGCCTTCATATCATTAGGGTCCTGGGGGAGGAGCAGCTGGACCATGTTGCATAGGGCATGAGTATACCCCGCTAGGAGGCAAGTGGCGTTCAAAAAGTTTAATGCCATACTTCCAGCTGAGAAAATGTTCTTGCTCCAACCTTCCAGAGGTTTGAATAACTAGGCTCGCCGGAGATGAGAGAGCAGAAAGGAAGGATGGATTGCCTGGTGCTAGACAATAGCGCTTTGCCACTAAGCTCTTCACTGGTGTCAATGAAGCAGACTTCTCGCACACTGCCAGGACTGGCTCCAATAGGGCAGGAAGGTAGGAGGACCTCTGTGAGGATATTAGTGATAATGTCCACAGAGGTAAGTGACAAGTCTAGCACCTCTGCAGCTTTCCTCACTATCACGATGAAGGATGCGCGTTCTGGGGGTGGAGACCCCAATGGGAATTCCATTTCCATTGAAGTATCTAGGCCACTGATTGAGGAGATGCCAACAAAATGGCTAGTTGATTGGAGGCTTCTCCTATTCCATATAAGTTGAGGGGATCAGAATCGGAGCTGAAGAGCTCATGGATCATTTGGCCATAGGACATGCCATCATGCGTTATGCCTCCTCCTCTATCAATCTTTGGGCCTCTCTTCTGAATCTGAGCTGTGGTAATGGTTTTGCTACAGGGAGAGCCTGAAGCTGCGCCATCGGGTCTGGCGCTGGTGGCCTCAAGGGTGGAGCCGGTTACGGCAGTGATAGAAGAGGTGGGGGTCGAGTATCTCTGCTCTGGCATCAGAGGGGTACCTGACCGACAGCAGGGGCCGAATGTGAGGCTCTGAACGGCTCCAGGGCAAAATGCATAAACATAGGCATGCCATACGGCCAAACTGAACCTAAAGGCACATAAGAGGGGGCAGTCGCGCGTTCAAAGATGCTGAACACAGTGTTGAGAAACGCTGCTGGATCAAACCCCAGTGCCGAAAAGCTGGGTATTCTGGTACTGGCACTGGTGGAGTGCCTGGTGACTTGAAAGCAGACTCTGGCCACCACCCTGGGGATAGGTGACGGGTCTGATGGTTCCATCGCAACTAACTCTGGAGACAAATAGAGTGGGGGATGGACACCTGGCCCTCACAGTCCCTACAAGGCTTGAAGCCTTCATGGTTCGGGAGAGACTTAGCACCACAATAAAATCTTATTTACTGTCTGTGTGAAGAATTTTCACATAAACCCTCTCTCAGAAGGCGAACTCCGGTTCCGCGTCGAAGACGTGGAAAAAAGGGAATCCATGTTGCTGCACTGCACAGACACTGTATGGCTTTGGTAGCGTCTCCCAATGTCAATGCCGGCCCCAACACAAAATCCCAGGCTGGCGTCATAGAGCTTTGAAGTTATCCAGATCTATATTGAGGCCTGGGATTATTCAACAGGTGAGAAATATGCAGGGAGAAGTACTCTTCAAAAAAGTATGTTTTGCAACCGAATTTTGGTGGGAAAAAACAGATACATAACATACTGATTTGGTATTTAGAAGGTATGCCTACAATAAGTCCCTTCAAGAAACCAAATCAGTATACATTTGGAATTCCATTTTAGGAGTCAGAAAACACCTAATCAGAGCATTTGCGACTGTTAAAATGCTTCATACATTTGGCCCTAGATGAACACTCAGAGCCGTGTAAAAAAAGCACTGATGTCAATATCGCAATTATAAGTACGTTTAACCCATGCCCATGTATGGCAGCTGACTTGAGCATGCTTGTTTTTTACTATCACGATTACTGCACATTATTGAAATGTCTAAAACAGCCTGGTGTGTGATAAAAATGCAAAATGCAGTTACCTGAGCTCCAGAGACTGATGCAAAAGGGTTTGTTGGCCTTAAACCTGGTTGTGTGTATATAATTGGTTGTGGTGCCATTAGAGGTGGTGCTCCAATTTGGGTGGGTACCTACAGAAGTCGGAAAAAAAGTCATAATCTTAAGGACAACCAACATGTTTTTTAAGTGTCTGGAAAGATAAATAAACCGATAAACAATTTAACAAAGTGCCCCTCATTGTGGAGGTCACGGAGACTATAAATCTGCTTAAATGTAATGCACATTATTTTGTACTGAACTGCAAAACCTACCTTTCAAACCCAATTCATTGGAGTTGATAATGTAATAAAAAGAAAAAGTTCTAAATATAGTGAAAAATAACTGTTGAAAATGCATTTTCTCGCTGATGAAACATTGAATGGTAGAAGAGATGAAGAATAAGAGCAATGTAAAATAGGAGTAGCTGAAAGAAGATCAAGTTGCTTACCTTCAGTAACACTCTTTATGGTAGAGACTCTACCTAGCCGCATATTCCTCAATTTTCGAATATTCCCAGGAGTCAGACTAAATCCAGAAAATGTGAAAGGTTTTCATAGTATTTCTGCGGGCCAGAATGTGGTGTCATAAGGCTCCACACTGACAATGTTCCGCTTCAGAAGTGGTGTATGGGGCCTATACAGGCCCCGCTCCTGAGCACTGAGGTCAGCTTTTGAGACTATCTGCGCAGCCAGACGTGGAGCCCGAAAAGCAAATTGATAGACCAGTGTGCAGATTCTTAGACTTTGTATCTTATTAATGAGTAAAGTCTAATCAAAGAACGGGGAGGAGGGGAGGGTCAGTGAGGAATCTGCGGCTAAATAGTCTCTACCAGAAGGATCATTACCAAAGGTAAGTAACTTGTTCTTCTGATGGAGACTTCTAACAGCAGATTTCTCACCTTCTGAATAGATTCCAAGCAGTACCTAATTGGAGATGGGTAGGCAATGGCCTCAAACCAAAAAGTCCTGCAGGACCGAGCGGGGAAAGTGCCCTTCTCGGCGGACTTGGCTGTCAAGGCAATAGTGCTTTGTGAACATATGGAGAGATGCCCACGTAGCACCCTGGTAATAGTCTAAGACAGGGACTCCGCATGCTAGCGTAGTAGTAGTAGCAGCTTTGACTCTGGTAAAATGAGAAGAAGTCCTGGAGGCTGATAGTCTACCTGGTGGTCTTAGGTATGATCGATGTAAAAACATAGTGCTCTTTTGGGCCAAGTGCTGTAATCTCTCCTCCTAGAGAGAGGGGTGAGGCGGAGCATAAAACACTGGCAGGGTGATGGTTTGACAGACATGGAACTGGATCACAGGGCAGAAGCATCTCAGAGGGTACAGCTGGTGCCGACGGTGAACTCGCTAGCGGTACTCCAGGTGGAAGGCCTCTCCGCTCCGTGGGGCCCAAAGGAGTGCCAGAGGGAGTAAGCAGAGTTCCGTAGAGCCACAGCATAGCTGTGAGGAACTCTTAAACCTGGCACATAGTGGTTGAAGGCCCCGGAAAGTTGGGTTGTGCTGCAGAATCGTCTTCAAAGTCGGCCGACTTCTAGAGTGGGAGCAGGACGGCTAGCGTCACCCAAGTGCTTCGTTAGGGGCGTGGGAATGGTACGAATGAGAGGAACTTCCCTTTGACTAATGTTTTTTATGCTTACGGACGACTTAAAGCGCAACGAAGACCAGACTCTAGACCAGCTCATTCGACTCCAGGAATGAGAGCGGGACCGAGCCTTGGACTTGCAGCAGTTCCGAAGCTGCGTCTTCTTGTCCATGGTGACAAAGTTGCCTTCATGTTCATCGACGTGCAGACTTCGCAGGCCTTGGAGTCATTGCCCGACCTCAGACACCACAGGCATACCCAGTGAGGATCTGGCACAGACATCTCTTTGCGACACTCCTTAGAGAGTTTAAAACCTCTTGTATTAGTGGATGACATCTCTTGCACAAGGACAAAAGAATTGTGAGAGAGGAGAAAAAAAAAACGAGGGAAGGGTCTGTGGGAGATGAGAAGCCTGCAAGAAAATAACCTTTATGGGTGGAGAAGAACAGCGTCAGTGTGGAGCAACACAGTGCTGCCTACTGGTGCACAGAAGTAGGTTTCCAGATCCAGTCTGATGCCTGGGAAATATTCCCAAAGTAATGAATCTGCAGCTAGAAGTCTCTATCAGAAACCTATGTTACAGATGAACTCTCCAGCTCTTATAATAGCATTAGTCATTCTATTACGGATGCTAAGCAAAGCATAATGATCACTCACAAAATTTAATGTAGTGTCTTTTCTTGGTTATTATATATACAGGATGGGTACAACAGACAGACTTTCTCTTTAACCCCACCCATCTCAGCCCACAGACGCCAAAAGGAAGCATAGCGCACGATTTGTCTGTAATTGTATGAGCTTGCTTAGGGTATTTCGTACAAAGAGTGCCTCAATATTAGTCCATTGACGCGCTGGAGAAGTCAGGAGTTTGTGTTCCCAAATATTTTTGCCTTCTTTGTGAAAACTTGACAAGTTATTGCTTCACTAGTCTCCTGAAGACCCGTGGGATGCTTTTCAATAAAAACGTTCTCAATAAATGTTCTCAATTGCACAAACACACAACTAAAGAGGGTGAGTGGGGGGCAAGGTGACAAAAAAATAAATGCCAGACACAAGGTAAAAGAGCACAGACATTTTCAGACTCTTCAGCAAATAGACTTTATTCTGGTTTTGGGAAGAAGAAAATACACTTTCAATATGCCGGGAATTCATTATCATCTCATAAGAACGTCAAAAATAAAGGTAAATATTGGAAGTGACAGAGAAAAGTATGTTGAATTAAACTGTGAAGCTTGTGTGCGTTCCGGTTGCAGTGATTTATGGGGAAAAGAAACAGTTTCATTGCCTTGCTATGAAATCTGTTTTTTCCTATCAGACTTGACAGTTTTTAAGTAACATTTGGTGATGAGTGATGGGAGAGAGGCTGGGCAACTAGAGGCACAAGTTACTAACTTGTGTAACGATATATCTGTAAGAGACAGTAGTTAGTGACAGATTCCTTACCTTAGAATATCCCCAGGCGTCAGGCTGGATGCGGAAAGTTTTACGTAGCAGTACCCCTGCGCGTCGGTAGGCGGCGTCGTGCGGCTCCGCGTCCGTCGTCGGGATCGCCGGGATGACGTCGCGGTCAGTACTTAGACGACGCCCATGCGCGCTGGCGTCAGTACTGTACACGACATTCCGCGCCAGAAACGTAGAGCTATGCAAGAAACTGACACTGGTGTCTGAAAACTAGGGCCCTGAAAGGGATGTCCTTAACCCTAGAAATCAGTTCGCAGAACGGGGAGGATGGGTGGGGCGGTAAGGAATCTGTCACTAACTAATGTCTCTTACAGATATATTGTTACACAAGTTAGTAACTTGTGCATCTGAAAGAGACACGTTAGTGACAGATTCCTTACTTTAGAATAGATACCCCAGCAATACCAACCCCGGTGGTGGGTCTGCGACCAAAGATCAGACGAGGAAGTCTCGGAGAACAGAACGGCCAAAGAAGCCGTCTCTCCGGACTTGGCTGTCAAGGCAGTAATGCTTGGTAAACGTGTGCAGCGAGGCCCACGTAGCTGCCTGACAAATGTCCTGCAATGGGGCACCACGTCCCAAAGCCGTGGTGGCGGCTGTCACCCTGGTGGAATGGGCACGTAGCTCAACAGGGGGCTCCTTCTTAGCCAAAGAATAGCAAGCCTTGATACACAAGACGACCCAGCGGGAGATGGTCCGCTTGTGTACCGCCCGACCTTTTTTGGCACCCATGTAGCCAACAAAGAGCTGGTCGTCCACCCGGAACTGCTGTGTGCGGTTTAGATAAAACGCAATCGCACGTTTTGGGTCCAGACGGTGGAGCCTCTCTTCCTCTCTAGAAGGATGCGGAGGCGGAAAGAAGGTGGGCAAAGTGATGGTCTGCCCAATGTGAAAAGCAGTAACCACCTTTGGCAATAAGGACGGACGCGTCCTAAGAACAACCTTGTCTGGATGGACAGACAGAAAGGGGGGCTTGCAAGAAAGAGCCTGGAGCTCACTCACCCGCCGAGCGGAGGTGATGGCCACCAGAAAGGCTGTCTTCAGAGTGAGAAGACGAAGAGGACAGTTATGTAGAGGCTCACATGGAGCGCACATTAAAAAGGTAAGAACCAAGTTCAAGTCCCACTGAGGCATTACAAACTGAACAGGAGGAAAGAGGTGTGTAATGCCTTTAAGAAACCTGTTAACAACAGGGGACTTGAAAAGGGAGGGCTGATCAGGAAGCCTGAGGAAGGCCGAGATTGCACAAAGATAGCCCTTGATGGTACCCAGGGCAGAACCCTGTTGGGCCAGAGAAAGAAGGAACAGAAGAACCTCAGAAAGAGGGGCAGAAAGGGGATTCACAGCCTTTGCTGTGCACCAAGCCACAAACTTGTTCCACCTGCAAGCGTATACCACCTTAGTGGAGGGACGCCTGGCTGCCAGAATCACATCACAAACTTCGGGAGGCAAGTCGAAAGGAATCAACTGCCGCCGCTCAATCTCCACGCAAGGAGGTGGAGACTGGACAGGTTCGGGTGGAGGACCGTCCCCTGCTGCTGCGACAGAAGATCCTCCCGAAGAGGCAGACGGATCGGGGGATCGACGCTCATACGGAGTAGCTCGGGATACCAAACTCTTCGAGCCCAGTCCGGAGCCACAAGGATGACTTGGGCCCGGTCGCGCCGAATCTTCTTCAACACTCTGGGTAGAAGTGGTATAGGCGGAAAGGCGTACAACAGACCGCAACTCCACTCGCGATGAAAAGCGTCGCCGAGCGAGTGCCACCTTGGAAATTCCAACGCGCAGAACTGATGACATTGCGCGTTCTCTTCGGTGGCGAATAGATCTAACCAAGGCTCTCCCCACTGTAGAAAGAGTCCTTGCACCACCTCCGAGTGAAGACGCCATTCGTGATCCATCATGCACCTGCGGCTGAGTTCGTCCGCCCTGGCGTTCAGAGAACCTGCCAGGTGTTGAACCATCAGGGACATGCCCTGATGTTCCAGTCATGTCCAGAGACGCAGAGCCTCCTGACATAGGGTCCACGACCCCACCCCGCCTTGTTTGTTGCAGTACCACATGGCGGTGGTGTCGGTGAACACCTGCACCACCTTCCCCTTGACAGAGGGAAGGAATGCCTTCAGTGCAAGTCGGATCGCCCGGAGCTCCAGAAGGTTGATATGGAGCCGGGACTCCGCCGGAGACTAGAGGCCTCTGATCTCCGCCTCTCCCATGTGGCCGCCCCATCCCAGAAGGGACGCATCCGTCACAACTGTGTGCTCTGGCTGGGGAAGGGAGAGGGATCTGCCCGTGACCCATTGCCAGTTCGAGAGCCACCACTGCAACTGCCGTGCAGTTCCCTCCGAGATCTGGACGGAATCGGACAGGTTCCCCTGATGCTGCGCCCACTGGAACTTCAGGTCCCACTGCAAAGCCCGCATATGCCATCTGGCATGATCGACCGGCAGGGTGCAGGAGGCCATGAGGCCCAGCAGCCTCAGGGTCATCCGTACCGAAACCCAGGATAGAGGCTGAAAGATCGGAATCATAGCCTGAATATCCCATACTCGCCGTTCGGGAGGATAGGCCCGAAACTGCGTTGTGTCCAGAACTGCTCCGATGAAAAGGAGCTGTGGAGAAGGAATCAGGTGCGACTTCGGCACATTGATGGAGAACCCCAGCGAGTGCAGGAGTCCGGCCGTAGTCTGGAGGTGGGAGACGACTGCCTGGGACGAGCCCGCCTTCAACAACCATTCGTCGAGGTAGGGGAAGACTGGAACCCCTGCCCGGCGCAGATGAGCTGCGACCACCGCCATCACTTTCGTGAACACCCGAGGGGCGCTGGTAAGGCCAAAGGGGAGCACGATGAACTGAAAATGCTCGTGGCCTACCGTGAACCGCAGGTAACGCCGGTGGGCCGGCAGGACGGGGATGTGAAAATATGCGTCCTGCAAGTCGCAAGTCCAACGCTACCATCCAGTCTCCAGGGTCGAGGGCAGTCAAGACCTGAGCTAGGGTGAGCATCTTGAACTTCTCCTTCCGGAGGAAGCGATTGACGTTCCGCATGTCCTCCTTGTCCTTTTTGGGCACCAGAAAGTAGTGGGAATAACAACCACGCCCTACTTCTGGGGTTGGAACGCGCTCGATGGCCCCCTTGGCCAAGAGGGCCGCAACTTCCTTTTGAAGAAGCACCAAGTGATCCCCCAACATGCGGTGGTATTGAGGTGGCATGGGTGGGGGGGGGGGGGAAGTCTCAAAGGGGAGGGAGTAGCCCCTTCGGACAATGTCCAAGACCCACCTGTCCGATGTGATGGTACGCCAGTGGGGAAGGTGATGGCGGACCCTGCCCCCCACTGGCGTGCAGTGGACCTGAAAGGATGGACTAGGAGGGCTTGGAGGCCGTGGACGGGGGTGGTGGCCTGACCCGCATGCTGGTTACCTGACCCGCCTCGGCGGGAGCCACGTCCTCGGCCACGCGAAGGCGCTTGCTGCGCGGGCCGGTGGCTGGGCAATGGACGTGACTGGGCGCCCCTTCCGTGACCACGAAAGGAGCGAAAAGCAGACGGCCGCGAGTCCTTAAAGCGCTCCAGCGCGCTGTCTGCCTTATTGCCAAAAAGGCGGATATCATCAAAGGGCATGTCCATAAGGGTGTTTTGGACATCGCCCGAGAAACCAGTGGTCCTCAGCCAGGCGTGACAGCGCAGCGCCACTATCGTCGCAAGCGATCTGCCCAGCGAGTCAGCGGTGTCTTGGCCACACCTAATTGTGAACTTTGCCGCGTCTCTCCCGTCTGCAATAACACGGGTGAGTAGTGTCTGGACCTCCTCAGGACACTTAGGCAGCACTTGCGCCACCGAATCCCACAGAGAGTGGGAATAACGGCCCAAAAGGCAAGCGGTGTTCACAGACCGCAAGCCAGCACTGGAGGAAGAAAACAACTTCTTCCCAAATTGCTCCAGTTTTTTGGATTCCCTGTCCGGCGGAGCCGTAGGGAAGGCGCTCTGGGAGGTGGAGGCTTGGACAACCAAGTTCTCGGGGGTGGGGTGTTGGGAGAGGAACAAGGGGTCGCCCGGGGCCGGGCGATGGCGTCGGGCTACGTTCCTGTCCACAGGAGCCCCTGTGGTGGGCCTGGACCAGGTGCCCAAAAGAACGTCAGAAAGTGCGTCGTTTAACGGCAGCAGTGGCTCCGAAGAGGTAGCCGCCGGCTGAAGCACTTCCGTCAGGAGGTTAGTCCTGACAGCCACTGTAGGGAGCTCGAGGCGCAAGGCCGCGGCCGCCCTACGCAACACCGTTGCATAACTTGCTCCCTCCTCCGTAGCCACGGAAGGAGGAGACAGCATGCCAAGGTCTGGAGAGGTGTCCAGGCCACTGGCAGCACCCAGTTCCTCTGCCCAGTCCTGATAAGGCTCACACTGAGCTGTGAGAGGGTCCTCTGACCCCTCCCAGTCCTCCTCGTCCTCCAATACGGGTGAAAAATATGGAGGGCGGACATGAGGGAAGAAAGGCCCCATCGGCGTCGGAATCGGCGTCGGTCGACGCCGATCCGGCGCCGTGTCCGGTTCCGGGGAGAACATGGGGACGTCGGCGGCGGTGGAGGTGTGGTTAGGTCAACCGGCGTCGACCGGGATCCAGGCCTGGATCCGAGGGGGTCCTGCGGCGCCGGGGCCGGAGCCGCCAGTGGTGCCGAGGCAGGATCCCCACTGGGGCCCGCGGGGCCCGAAGGCGCACCAGGGTTACCCTTAGGCCCGAAGATGCGAGCCATGGCCGACAAGAAATTTTGGATGTCAGCCTGAGTCGACGTCGGACCCGGAACAGGCGGGTAGTCCGGTGTCGGCTCTGCGGGTACCCCCGGAGCCGGTACCAGAAGGACCCTCCGCCGAGTCGCGAGACCGGCGAGGGGAGGTCTTGAAGCGATGCTTCTTCGACCTCTTGTGCTTCGCCTTACCTGAGGACGAAGACTTTGACCCTGACGAAGGACGACAGCTCCGCGACCGGCCCCTCGACCTCTCCCGGGACCTCGAGCGGCGCGGAGCAGAGTGCCGGGCCTTGAGAAGCTTTCGAGACCGTTCTCGCAAAGCCTTCGGGGCGAGGGACCGACACGCGGGGCACGACGTGGGGTCGTGGCCGTGCCCCAGGCAGAAGAGACACTCACGGTGCGGATCCGTAATCGACATCATGCGATTACAGACCTCGCATGGCTTGAAGCCGGGCATCCCTACTGACACCGTTGGAGTCGAAACGACTCGAAAACTGGGACAAAAAGTCTCAAAAAAGATTCAGTCAAAAAATTACTGGGGCACTGCTCAATCCGGATCTGCGCTTACTGGCGCGGAAAAAGAAAGAACTGACGCCAGCGCGCATGGGCGGCGTCTAAGTACTGGCCGCGACGTCATCCCGGCGATCCAGACGACGGACGCGGAGCCACACGACGCCTCCTACCGACGCGCAGGGGTACTGCTACGCAAAACTTTCCGGATCCAGCCTGACACCTGGGGATATTCTAAGGTAAGGAATCTGTCAATAACGTGTCTCTTTCAGATATGGGGAATTTGGTGCCATTGCTTTTGTCCTTCCTATTTGTTTTCTTATCTTAGCACTTTGTGAAATACATACAGCTATCAAACTTATTTTACTTAGGTATTTTATGTGGACCTAGCTCCTATGATTAGTCTCACAAAAACAATTTTACCTTACAGGGCTCTGATGAGACCAGCTACTGGCAGGAATCACTTAAGAAATCATCAATGGGTAACTAAATTGTACCAATTGTATCTCAAACGTAAAGTGCTGTATACACCACCATACGCTGTGATGGATTCAGCCTGAATCTCATTCCATAACTCAATAGTCCTCAGCATCCATGCATGACTATTGTGTATGCGGAGGTCAAAAGTTTAAAAAAGGGTGAGAAACCATAGACTCACTCAGAACAGGGGGGCATGCTTGAAAAGTCATCCTGGTAACACTCCAATATGTACCGTCACTGACCCAGTCCGAACTATAGGTTTAAGTCATTTTCTGCTAAAATGACACACGTCATACAAAAAGGGTCGCCAGTATGCACTTATGACCTATATATGTCATACAGTTTGCAATATACAGAGTTGGATTTAGGTCAACCCTTCCTCATGATTGGATGCCGTTGTTGTCTATCTCACTCCTCTGTTCCAGATTGGATGGCTGTACTCTCTATTCATGGCTATGTGCCACAATGGGGCATTTCAGTCTCAGTGTTCTGATTGGCTGACTTGTAGCCTGCCGCTACTGACCTTGTTTGCACTTGGAGAACTACTTTTTTTTCAAAATAAATATTTTCCGTCAACCCAACACTGTGCTCTGAGGCGCAGATTTGTACCGGAGCTTGAAATGCGAAAAGCATCCCTAATCGTTGTCTTCGGTGGTGGACATCTTAAAATCGTATTTTTCCTAGCAAATAAGGCTGAGAAAGCCAGTGGGAGCACAAATTGTACTGGTTTTCCCTCGATTTCTTCTTAAATCACTGAAAATGTTTATTATGTTGTGAAGTACCTCATATTTGCATCTTTGGGAAAATGAAAATTGTAGAACATTAACTTTCTCCTATATAATCACGCCTTAACAAGAGAAATTAAAGTGCAAAGTTTCTACTGGCTATTTTTAAAATGATCAAGTGCTACATCAGGTGATTGCATGGCATCCATCAAAACTCACTCCAAAATGAAATATGAAATCTCGCTGTGTGTGTGCAGTGAGTTTACATGGGTGTTGGTGGCTGGCTTCCGCTGCCGCTTTTTCTGGTGGATACATTATCTACCAGCAGATTCCTCACCTTTTGAATGTCCCCATGTGCCATCATTTCACTGAAACATTTTTGATAGCTCTCCCACATCAACACCAGCATGGCTCTGCATGCAACACCGTGTGTCATCCATGGAGCAGACATCCATTTCCATCCAATTTTTACATGCCTTCCTTTGCATTTGCCATAAACAATTTTGCCTTTCTCTCCTTCAGCATCTTTGGATTCATTCTCTGGCAACTGGAACAGGCATCAACATCATGATCCGAACCTAAACACCAAAGACAGATGTCATGAGGATCTATAATAGACATCTGACCCTCAGTCCTTGCAGAGTCTAAAACCCGACTTTTGAGGCGGTGACGTTTTCCAAAATACTGCACTTTGAGAAAAACAGCAAAAATTAGACAATTCCCTAACGGAGAGTATGAATGAAACCATTATGCGTTGAAGCCATGTAAAAAATGGAACTGATGTCAGCATGATGCTGGGGGCTATTTATAGCTCCAAGGATGTCACAGGTTTTGTGAGCAGAGCCGTGCTGGTGTTGAGCCCCGTCGACGTGTGAAGAGCTATCAAAAAAGCTTCCATGGAATGCTTGTGCATTGGGATATTCAAAAGGTGATAAATCTGTATGTAGATGTATCCATCAGAAGGAAAATGCTACATGTAGAGCTGTAGAGTCACATGCTGTGCATAGCCTGCCATCTAGTGTTGGGTACGGATGTTTGCACTTTGTTTTTGTTCGAAGAAGTCTTTTCCAGTCACGAGGTAGGTGACTCCTCCTTTCGGTGATAGTGCGCATGGGCATCGACTCCATTGTTAGATTGTTTGCCTCAGAGGGCGATAATGGAGTTAGTAAGCGTAGTAAGAGATGTCCATGTATGTATGTATCTAAGTAAGATGTAACTGCAACAGGTATAGGTAACCGGCGTGGCGGTGGGCGCATGTGACTCTACAGCTCTACATGCCAAGAACAGATGCATTTGGGTAAGTAGCATTTTCCGTTCGAGGCATGTGAGCTGTAGATCACATGCTGTGCATAGACTAAAAAGCAGTTATCTCCCAAAGCGGTGGCTAACCTGTAGCTGTTGCAGTGGTCTGAAATAGTGTACGTAAAACTGCTTGGCCTACACTAGCTTGCTGTCTTGCTAAGACATCTACACAATAGTGTTTTGTGAATGTGTGAGGTGTAGACCATGTTGCAGCTTTGCAGATATCATCTATGGGTATGTTTCCTAGAAATGCCATAGAACCCCCTAATTTGCAAGTGGCGTGTGCTCTAGGGGGAATTGTTAAAGTTCTTTTTGCTTTTGCATAGCATATCTGAATGCATTTTACTATCCACCTTGCAATGCCTGACTTTGATATTGGATTGCCTTTATGTGGTGGAGCAAAAGCGACAGTTGTTTTGTTTTGCGAAAAGGTTTTGTCCTTTCTATATAGTTAGGCTTTCCTGTTTTCAGTTTCTATATTTGGTAAATTCTGGTGGTGTTTTTTCAGTGTTTTCCAGTGATTTCAAAATCTTTAAAAAACTGTGCTTTTCAGTGATTACTCATTTTCGAGCCATAAAAAACAGCAGAAACAGTGTTTTACCGGTGTTTATGGAACGCTTTGCTTTTATTATTGCTTGCTTTCTTCACTGATGCATGGTATATAGACAGTGTACGTACAGTGTATATGAGGTCCAAATACATTTTTACAAGTCAAACTTCTTGTAGTACACCATACAATATTTCTTCAGTGAATCTTTGGAAAACAGACGATTCACAATAACGAAAGAGAAGAGCAACCTGAATTGAAAAATGTGGTCATTCAATTTCTCCCAAGAGAAGGAGTCCAGAAGCTGCTTTTTTTCCCCATCAACAATAGCAATGAGGTGCCTTTTACCAAACAAATGCAAGTCGAACAAAACCAGCACAGTAGTCATACATGCATTAGCAGCCTGCTGCATTTGAAAACGCATGGGGATTGGGGGGTTGACACGAGAGCAAAAATGTTTAGAGTTAAAATATTTTATCAAATATCAAATATAATTTGGAATGTAACACTTTGGCGCTTCATTAAAGCAACTTCATAGTAGAGCCAATGCATAACCAGAGTAAGGTTTAACAGTTGCTTTTTGCTGCATATTTTTTTGGGTGTGTGCAACCTTTGATTTTTTGAGGGAGGAGAACTGACTAAGTTATCGCGGACCCTGACCTAACTGCCGGTCTCCTCGTACGAGTACCCCCAACGAATGGTGCAGCCAATAGGCCAAATTAGCCTCTCCTGCGGCCCAACATTATGCCCCCCCCCACCCTCCCGGTGTAGCACTGGCAGGTCCCAGGCACCACCCAGACAATCTTCCTTGCTCCCTGTCCGTCAACAGGGAGGGGGGCGCAATTAGCCTTCTGTAATCTTTTCGCTGCCGTCATGCCAGACAATCAAATTATTGCACGCTCCGCTGCCTGTGTGTGCCCACCAGCGCGCCACCCACTGTTCCTTCCATCTCCAGCATCATCCCCGTGTGTCCTTACTGCCTCGCGCCATGAGAGCCCCCCGCCTTCATGTAGGTGACCGTTCGCTCCCCAACCACCTGCGCAAACTACCTCCAGCCTCCCTTGCATTTCTCCCTGTATTGCGCCCCTTCGCACGCTACTCCGGAACTTATAAAGGATTAGTGTTGAAAATTAGTATAGTGAAATATGAAGTAATTTGAGTGGTGGATATGTTATTTAGTTATTTGGATAGAGAAGGGTAGGTGGCGGGACAGAAGAGGGGAAGAAATTTGTATTTATATAGCTCTTGCTACCCCTGATGGGGTTTTGAAGCGCTTTTTTGGCGAGTAGCACACTACTCTGGAACCCATAGGATTAGTGTTGAATTAGTATAGTGAAATATGAAAGTAATTTGAGTGGTGGATATGTTAGTCAGTTAATTGGATTGAGAAGGGTTGGGGAGGGGTAGAAAAGGGAAAAAGGTTTGCATTTATCACACACTGAGAGATTTTGACCCTATTGTCTACTTAAAAAATTACCTACAGCTGGCACAGTGGTTTGTTCTAAGACAATGGCCCATACCTATGGAAAGGAACTCTGGTTGGAATATGTGCAGGCCACATAAATTCTTATTAAGTTCAGTCCCAAGGTTTGGTGAAATACCTCTGCCATTTTCCTAGGTAACATTGGGTTTAGTGGTCAGCAGAAAAGCAACTTGTGCCTCGTCTGTCTAAATGCCCCCCCCCCCCATGCTGTGTAGCAGATGGGGAAGGGTCAAATGTGAACATTAATCCTACCCAGACAATCTAATTAATCGAATCACTGGCTTAGATATTTCTCATCCGCCAGCCATTACCATTGGTGTACTCAAAAGTGTATGCTATGTGTTTCTAAATTATCCCTACTGAATAAATATAAGCAAGTGATAATAACTGCCACACAAGCCATTCTTAGAGCTTTGGGGGCCGGGAATAGTATGAATTGTAACACCTGCAAAAGTGTGAGGGATAGTAGTTGTCTTGGTACTGTCATTGGCAGCAACAATGGAGTTGCAGTAGCCTTCTGGCAAGAGCCCTGGCACCTAATTGTTTACAAATTAAGCACTGCATGTGAACCTTAATTATACGGGTGCCAGATGAGACCAAGCAGTACAGGGAGGCATATGCCTGAAAACACACACTGCGCTGTACCCACATTTTAGGGGAAAAGGCCACATCGCACATTATAACTTCTTCATGATACTAAATAGTACCTGTAAACAAGTTCGCATTGCTTTATTCGTAGAATGACTTCCTGCTCTTTGTGTCCTCTAATTACTAATCAAGGATAATTGACGCAGATGTAGAAGCCCTGTAAAATGCTTTCCATTTGTATTTGCTGTTTGAAGTATGTGCTGATAATGCGGTTTTACTTCTCCAAGCGTTTAACTCTTTGTCAGGGGTGTCGTCGCATGGGCTCCCTCCAAGTAAGCTATCAGCCACGGAAAAACGCCTCGTAATGGGTTTCCTTTTAACTTCCTTATTTCCTCACCAAAACCCTCTCTCGCAATGAAAAACATTTGAAACCTGGTGAAGATTATGCCGTTAAACCAAACTACGAGCGCAGCCATGATTTTCTTATGGTGTGGCCGAGCTTCCATCCGTTTTAGTCCGAGAACAGAAGACAATCTAAAGGCGCGCTAGTGGCAGCCAGCAGGTTATGATCATACCCGAACACAAACAATAAAAACAAGATAACATTGCATTACAGACAAAAGGGAAAACCTTTTAAACCAATGAAATTATGGGTTGGGCAATTACCCATGACAAGGACCGAAGACACGGTCATGGGTCAGATTTGGATTTCGAGTTACATCATTCCTGGAGCACACAGTTCACAGGGTCGTGTGAGAATCACCTCACGCTGGTTTTAGGTGATAAGGAAAAAACGGATAGTGTCCATATCTGAAAATTACAGAAATCTGATCCATTACAGAGCCTAGTGCACTTTTCAGTTTTCTGTGAATCAAGTTTATGCAAGATTAATCCATTTGCCCAGGATCACACAGTGGCTCTAACTCGGGTCTGCTGGTTCTTGCGAATAACTTAGCCAGCAGGCCATATTTCCAGAAATTATTTTTGGGACTGCCTGTTTCTTTCATTCTTGAGTGTTTAGAAGGGCTGCTTCTCTGCTGGAGGTGGGGTGGGGGCGGTCTCGTGCTCTCTCTCACGCGTGTCGGTGTTTATCTCAGATGCGTATTAATTCGTGCATAAGGAAAGCAGGAACTCGTTTTCACTGCTAATCTTCACAGTAAGGACCCCCCAGGAATGGCTGGCCTTTGGTGAGGTGATGCCTAGGCTTCGAGTAATGTTAGTGACGATGACTGGCTGCCGGAGACATGGTTGTGTAACCTACCGGCGGCAGGGCCAACTAAACCTTCATCCTCTGAGGTTCATACAGTCACCTCCCCTTTACAGGATAACAAGCACAAGCTCTCCCTTTAGTAAACAAACATGCCCGGCCTTTCCTACTCTGCACACTTAGAGCCCGTTTCCACCCTTGCATTTGTAGTGCTGATTCTGCAGGCGGCAATAAGTAGCCGAGAAGCTCTAGACGGAACATCGCTCTACCCCCGAGGAAGCCGTGGCTCTATCCTGCAGTCAGCTGTATAGCCACGCGCCCACTTCTCAAACCTTCCCCACCTCACCTCTGTTCCTCTGTTGGCCGCTTCTGTACGAGGTCCCCGGCTGCGGCAACCGGTGGGACCTCTGAATATCAATGGGAAAAAATTATTCAACGGTCGCCGCCGTCGTAGCCCCCTGGAGGCACCATCCCATCAGGCCAACAGAGAGAGCCAGCTCTTGGTGAGGCGAGCATCCCCGATTCCCGAAAAGAGTAAAAGAAGAACTCCAAGAAGAATTCTGGTGCCCACAAGGGGCCAGGGCCACGTGAGCAGTCGTCAGGGGCAATCAGGCAGGAACCAAAAAGTCTGAAGTCTCTCTCGCGGTGGCGGCAGCGTGCACCGGGAATCCCCAGGGGCAGGCAGGCAAGCAAGTGCCTGGACGTCCCTACCCCCCATTATCACACATCGTTACCTCCTCTCCCGCACATTGCTCCACTCCTGCTGCCATATGAACTTCGAGCGGGGGGCCATTGTACTGCTTTGGCTCCACCAAGTGGCCAAGAGGTGCAACAAATATGAAAATCAGTGACACTCGGTTTAAACCGGGTCAGCTGATTTTCAGCCGGTAGGGTACTGTCGGGCACAATCGGTTTTAACCGATTTCCAGACAGCCTATATATAGTAAAGAATTGCTCTTTTCACATCTAAAGTGTGTAAAGCACGTTCTGCCACAGAATCTGGTTGAGGGAAGAGCACAGGCAACTCAACAGATTGGTTGATGTGAAAGGCAGAAATGACCTTTGGTAAAAATTTTGGATTGGTCCGAAGAACCACTTTGTTTTGATGTATTTGTAAGAATGGTTCTTCTATGGTTAGTGCCTGGATCTCACCCACTCTCCTCAGAGATGTGATAGCTATGAGGAAAGCTACCTTCCAAGTAAGAAATTGTATTTCACATTTATGCAATGGCTCAAAGGGTGGACCCATTAGCCTTGTGAGGACAATGTTGAGATTCCACACTGGAGCAGATGGAAGTCTTGGAGGAATGATTCTTTTAAGTCCTTCCATGAATGCTTTGATGACAGGCACTCTAAAAAGAGACAGATGTTGTCTGTTATGTAGGTATGCAGCTATTGCAGCAAGATGTAAGCGTATGAAAGAATATGCCAAATTGGAACGCTGTAGATGTAATAAATAACAGATATTTTGAGCTGACGCGTCCAGTGGATCTATGTGACTGTTATTGCAGTATATCACAAATCGCTTCCACTTTGCCGCATAGCATGCTCTTGTGGTAGGATGTCTAGCCTCTTTGATAATGTTCAGGCAGTCTGGCGGAAGATTGAGGTAACCAAACTCTAGGATTTCAGGTGCCAGATCGCAAGGTTGAGATGGCTGGGATCTGAATGTCTTATCTCTCCATGGCTCTGAGTGAGCAGATTGGGAGTGAGGTGTAGTTTTTGGTGAGGAACTACGGAGAGCTCCAACAGGGTTGTGAACCAGGGTTGTCGGGCCCATGTGGGAGCAACTAGCATTAATGTCAAGGACGTTTGTCTGAGCTTCCAAACCACTAATTGTGAGAAAGTGCCTTCTTTCTGCATGGTTGCCCCCACTTTTTGCTGAATTGCTGATGTGCTTTGACTGGGTGTGCCCTGGGCTCCTGCCAATCAGGTACCCAGGGCCTATGTTCTTTCCCTAAAACTGCATTGAAACCTAAACCCAATTGGCATCTCTGGCCACAGGTCAGCCCCTGGTAAATGGTGCCACAGGTACCCAGGGCACTATGACCAAGAGAAGGCCTCTAAGGGCTGCAGCACTAATTGTGCCACCCTTAAAGGGCCTGTACCCTGACACTCACACACTGCCTTTGCAGGCTGCGTGTCTTGGTGCAGAACAAAGTGAAGAGTCGACATGGCACACATCCCTGAGTGCCATGCCTACAACCCACTGCCCTGGCATAGATCAGTCACCCCTCTAGCTGAGTGCACTATACCAGTGGTGAGGGTACAGGTGCATGAGCCCTGTACCCCTACAGTGTCTAAGTCCACTCTTAGACATTGTAAGTGCAGTGCTGCCATTAAGAGTATATGGTGCTGGGAGGTTGTCATTACAAACTCCGCAGCACCATAATGGCTACACTGAAAACTGAGAAGTTTGGTATCAAACTTCTCAGCACATTAAACCCACACTGATGCCAGTGTGGGATTTAATGAAAAATGCACACAGAGGGCATCTTAGAGATGCCCCCTGAAAACTAACCCACCTCTAGTGTCCAGGCTGAGTGGCTGCTTTCAGCTGCCACCACCAGACATGTTTCTGGACCCCTGGGTCAAGAGCCTGCTGCTCTCTGGGGCCTGAAACAATGCACATCCTGGGACGAGGTGCCAAGCCTCCTCCCCCAGGATGAAATGAAATGGAGATTTATAGAGCGCGAAACAATCACCCAAGGGTGTCAAGGCCGGGTTCACGAAGGGGAAGCTTCAAAGGCTTGCTGCCCTTGTGAGCTTCCCCAGGCCACTTGCTGCTCTCAGCAACTGGTCCCCACTGGTTCTGACCCCCACTTTGGGCGGGAGAACCGGCGGGAAAAACAAGTGAGGAAGAGAGGTGTGCCCACCTCTGCCAACCCCACCCCTCATGTGGGGGAGGAGAGGTGAAGCACAACTCTCAGTGCACGCCATCTTGAAGATGGGGGGACTCAGCCAACCAAGGACAGGCTCATGCCCCCCTCCCACTGGAGGGTGGCATAATAGGGGGTGTACCCACCACAGGGAAGGGACTCATTGGTCCCTGCCTTTTACCTACATGTAGCACCCCTAAATCTAGTATTTAGGGGCACCCCTGAACCTTGCTTCCTCAGACAAGAACCTGCAAGAAGAAGAAGGACCGAACAGCCGTGCAGCAGCTAACAAGAGGAAGACGCCCACTGACTTGGCCCCAGCCCTACCGGCCTGTCTCCACCTCGAACCTGCGAAATCCTGGTGTGTCCTGCAGCCAGCAACCTCGAAAACCCTGGAGGACCTGCCTGCCTTCAAGCACAAAGACTTTGTCTCCCGTGAACACTGGATTTGTTCACCTGCAACCTCTGGCTCCGGCCGAACACCGCGAATCCTCCCCACTCTACGCCCGCCGTCCACGGCCCGAGCTCGAGTGGGCAAACACCATTAGGAGGTCACCCCGGCGATCCTGACCCGAGATCCGGCGACCCCTGACCTGCCTCAAGCCTCCAGCCGACGCATGCAGCTTAAATCCAGAAGACCCCCTAACCGCGACCAGGAGCTGGTAAGAAGATCCGACCCCAAAAGGCACCCGACTCCCCACAGCCTTGTGTGCCCAAACCGACGGTGCCTAACCAACCCCTGACTTCCTAACTTACCTCTCGAAGTGGTGGTCGCACCCAGAAGACCTTCGTCCCCAAGCCTGCAGTGTCTTTCCAAACCGGAGGTTCTCCATTGAAAACAACAGGGCGTCCGACATCGAAACAGCACTCTGCACCCGGCCGCCCTAGTGCCACTGAGGGTGCACCTTTTGTGCTACTTTGTTTCCCCATTTGCCCTGAGCTAAAGTCCAGGAGCTTCGCTCCCACAACCCAGTGGCCTGCTTGCCAGCAGTCACCAACCGGAGGCCCCCTATCCCCCATTGGATAACATTGGGCCTCAGCACACTGCACCCGGCGACCCTACTGCCGCTGAGGGCGTAACAAGAGTGCATCCTTGATCCTGGGGGACCCCCGAGTCTACCCCCAGATCCTCAACTCCCCCTACCAAATACTTACCTCAAAACCGATAGCACTATTTTCCTCCATAGGATAACATTGACTGTTTTTCTGTGAAAAGTTTATGTGTGGAGTTTGAGAAACTAAAGAAATTCTTTAAAATTGCATAATCTAACAAAAACGATTTTACTTACCTGCTTTCAGGAAATGCCCCAGAGTAGTATCTAGGTATACTACGCTGAGTAAGCCTTGTCATCTCAAAAGTTACTTGCCTGCTATTTTACTAAAAAGCCTATTCAAGTCTATGTACTGCATTTACTAAGTATTGCATTTCTCTGCATCCATACTGTAAATCAAATCAAAGTGCATATACAAATATCATCCAAACTGTATTTCAATTCCATTACTACTGTAAAGTACTTATTGCTTACCTGTGCCAGGCTTGCTTGGTTCTAGATAATAAAATAACTAAAAGAATATTTTTATACAAAAACAATTGGTCTGAAGTTCAGTCTTTGAGTGTGTGAATTCATTTGCTGACTGAGTGGGTACAACAAATGCTTAACACTGTCCTCTGATACTGCCTTACTGCTCGACCACACTACCACAAAGAGAGAGTAAGGTTCTATCTAACTTTACCTCTGCCTACCTTTGGGGTTCCACTGGACTCTGTGCACACTATAGCTCACTTTGGTATAGTACATACCGAGCCAGCTTCCTACATTGGTGGATCAGCGGTGGGATATACAACTTTGCATTTGTTGGACTACTTGGTTACCACCTGATCACACGACAGAACTCTTAAATTGTCTTTAGAATTCTGATTTTTCCAAATCTGCATTTTTTGCAAAATTACTAAAAGTCGTTAGGGCCTTGGTTAAGTCCCTTTAGAATTTTAGAAAAATAAAAAGTCACTCTAGCTAGGGTTAGAGGTTTTTTTTAACAATGTCTCAAAATAAGAACCCAGCTGTTAGTGAAAATAACCATAATGACAGAGAACCAGGTTGCGGAGCTCGACCTCACCCCTTACCTTCACTTGTCTTTCAAGGAGGTAAGGTCCCTATGTAAACTTAAAAACATAGCCATGGATCCCCATCCCACCAAACAAAAGCTCCAGGAGCTGTTGACTGGGTATGCAAAGGACCACCCATCTGAAAATGGTCATGACCAGTCAGATGGAGAAGGAGTGGATGATGATGACCAGGTAGATCAACCCCCTCCACTGCTTAGGGAGAAAAGGGCCCCATTGGCCCGACTCCAAGAATCAACCTCTCAGTACCTAGATCTCA
This sequence comes from Calotriton arnoldi, assembly GCA_963921515.1. NCBI lineage: Eukaryota > Metazoa > Chordata > Amphibia > Caudata > Salamandridae > Calotriton > Calotriton arnoldi. The sequence goes on from CAWUFW010001537.1 coordinate 1,437,716, forward strand.
CACAGGTGGATCAGATACCAATGAGGACATTGAGGACAGCCTCAATGAGAACGACAGCCTTCTAGTGAGGCTGACCAAAAGACTGGATCTAGAGACCAGGTTGCTGGCTCTAGAAAGAGAGAGAGCAGAGATGGGCCGAGCACCCATCAATGATGGCAGCAATTTACTAAATAAGTATAAAGAGCAATCTTATGATCCTAAAATCCCCAAAGGGATTGTCCTTAAATATGAAGAGAGTGATGATATCACAAAATGGTTCACAGCCTTTGAGAGGGCTTGTGAAATGAGAAAAGTGAAGAAGTCACACGGGGGGGGGGCACTCCTTTGGGAACTGTTCTCTGGTAACTGCAGAGACAGACTCCTGACCCTTACAGGGGCAGATGCTGGGTCTTATGACCTCATGAAGAGAACTCTGATAGAGGGATTTGGACTCACAACTGAGGATTACAGAATTAGATTCAGGGGGGCTCACAAGACCCAAAACCAATCCTGGATTGACTTTGTAGACTACTCAGTTAAAACACTAGATGGTTGGTTAACTGGACACAATGTGCATGATTTCAATGGACTTTACAATTTGTTTAAGAAAGAACATATTTTAAGTAATTGCACTAATGAAAAGTTACATCAGCATTTGGTAGACCTAGGTCTAATTTCTCCCCAAGAATTGGGAAAGAAGGCAGACCACTGGGTCAAGACAAGGGTGACAAAAACAACCACTGGGGGTGACCAAAAGAAAGGGGTTACAAAACCTCCCCAGGGGAAAGGTGGTGAGAATCCCCAAGATAAAAAGCCTGAGTCTTCAAAAGGGCCCCAAAAACCTGCACAGGGGGGTGGGTCCCAAAACTCTTCCCAGTCCATTAATAGGTACAGGGGAAAGAACTTTGATCCTTTAAAAGGCCTGGTGTAACAACTGTAAGAAGTTGGGACACTTAACTGGAGATGCTGCTTGCCCAACCAAGAAGGCCCCTAGTCCTACTACAGCTACTCCTGGTGTAGCAAGTCTCCAGATGGGATCAACAGTGTGCCAAGAGCAAATTGGGTTGCACACTGAAGCAGTTCTAGTTTCAGAAGGGGAAGTTGAGTTTGCCACTGTAGCTGTGTGGCCACCCAACTTAAAAAAGTACTTGCAATACCCTTGGATTAATGGAACTAGGATAGAAGCTCTGAGGGATACAGGTGCCAGTGTCACTATGGTGAGAGAGATACTGGTTTCCCCTGAGCAATACTTGATTGGGAGAACCTACCCAGTCACCAATGCTGACAGTGTTACCACTAACCATGCAATGGCTATAGTGACATTAGACAGGGGGGGGGGGGAGGTTACTGGCCTGAAACAGGTAGTGGTCTCTCCAAAGCTACCAGCTGCATGTCTGCTTGGCAATGACCTGGAAACCTCAGCATGGGCTGAGGTTGAACTAAAAACCCATGCAGCAATGCTGGATATCCCTGAATTGGTGTGTGTAAAAACAAGAGCACAGAGCAAGAGAGAGGGTGGAAAAAGTCTTGGAGCCTGAAAGTATGGCCTAACCTTCCAAGAGAAAAGGTAAGAAGACTGGGGAACCAGCTTCTGTACAGCAAAAGGATCAGGACCCCTCTCCTCAGGGAGAGGACTTGGACACCCCAGAGGGAACTGAGCCCATGGAGCTTGACCCTTACCAGGTTGAACTCTTAGGCCCAGGGGGACCCTCTAGGGAAGAGCTGTGCCTTGGACAGCAGGTCTGTCCAACTCTTGAAAGACTGAGGCAGCAAGCTGCTACCCGGGAAAAAGGAGATGTCAGTGGTATCCACAGAGTTTATTGGGAAGAGGGACTACTGTACACTGAGGCTAGAGACCCCAAACCTGGAGCCACTAGGAGAGTGGTAGTGCCTCAGAAGTACAGGGAGTTTCTCCTAACTTTAGCTCATGACATTCCCTTAGCTGGACATCTGGGCCAAACCAAGACTTGGGAAAGGCTAGTTAGCCACTTTTACTGGCCCCAGATGCACCAAAAAGTAAAGGAGTTTGTCAGCTCCTGTGTCACCTGTCAGGCCAGTGGCAAGACAGGTGGCCCCTCAAAGGCCCCCCTGATACCACTACCCGTGGTGGGGGTTCCCTTTGAAAGGGTAGGTGTGGACATAGTGGGTCCACTTGAACCTCCCACAGCATCAGGGAACAAATTCATTCTAGTGGTAGTGGATCATGCCACTAGGTACCCTGAAGCAATTCCCCTTAGGACTACTACAGCTCCTGCAGTAGCTAAGGCCCTCATTGGTATCTTCACCAGAGTAGGGTTTCCTAAGGAGGTGGTTTCAGACAGAGGTTCCAACTTCATTTCTGCTTACCTCAAACACATGTGGAAAGAGTGTGGAGTGCAGTACAAGTTTACTACACCCTATCACCCACAAACCAATGGCCTTGTTGAGAGATTCAACAAGACATTGAAAGGCATGATTATGGGGCTCCTGAAAAACTCAAAGGAGATGGGATGTCCTCTTACCATGTCTGCTTTTCGCTTACAGAGAGGTGCCACAGAAGGGAGTAGGGTTTTCCCCCTTTGAACTTCTGTTTGGACATCCTGTGAGGGGACCACTCTGTCGTGTAAAGGAGGGTTGGGAGAAGCCTCTCCAAGAACCCAACAAGATATTGTGGACTATGTGCTTGGCCTAAGGTCCAGAATGGATGAGTACATGGAAAAGGCATCCAAAAACCTTGAGGCCAGCCAGGAGCTTCAGAAGCACTGGTATGACCAAAAAGCTGCACTGGTTGAATTTCAACCTGGGCAAAGGTGTGGATTTTGGAGCCAGTGGCACCAAGGGCACTCCAGGACAGATGGAGTGGCCCTTACCCTATCCTAGAGAAAAGAGTGAGGTCACCTACTTGGTTGACCTGGGCACAAGCAGGACACCCAAAAGGGTTATCCATGTGAACCGCCTGAAGCTCTACCATGACAGGGCTGACATCACCATGCTGATGGTGACTGATGAGGATCAGGAGACAGAGTGAACCTCTCCCTGACCTCCTCTCATACAGCCCAAAAGATGGGTCAGTGGATGGAGTTGTCTTTTCAGACACCCTCTCTGCCCAACAGCAGATTGATTGCAAGCAAGTATTGCAGCAGTATGCTAAGCTCTTTTCCTTGACCCCTGGTCAGACAAACTGGTGTACCCATGATGTGGACACTGGTGACAGTTCACCTGTCAAAAACAAAATCTATTGACAGTCTGGATCAAGTCAAGGAAAGCATCAGAGCTGAAGTCAGCAAGATGCTGGAGTTAGGGGTTATTGAACCCTCTGAGAGCCCCTGGGCCAGCCCAGTGGTTCTAGTCCCCAAACCTCATCCACAGGGTGGAAAGAGAGAAATGAGGTTCTGTGTGGACAATAGAGGGCTCAACTCTATCACCAAGACAGATGCTCACCCTATCCCAAGAGCGGATGAGTTGATAGACAAATTGGGTGCAGCCAAATTTCTAAGTACCTTTGACTTAACTGCAGGGTACTGGCAAATTGGCATGGCCCCAGGAGCAAAAGAAAAGACAGCATTCTCCACACCCGATGGGCATTATCAGTTTACTGTTATGCCCTTTGGTTTAAAGAATGCCCCTGCCACCTTCCAGAGGTTGGTGAACCAAGTCCTTGCTGGATTGGAGTCCTTTAGTGCAGCTTATTTAGATGATATTGCTGTCTTTAGCTCCACCTGGCAGGATCACCTGATCCACCTTGGGAAGGTTTTAAATGCCCTGCAAACTGCAGGCCTAACTATCAAGGCATCCAAATGCCAGATAGGGCAGGGAACTGTGGTGTACTTCGGCCACCTTGTTGGTGGAGGCCAGGTGCAAACCTTACAGCCCAAGATCCAGGTCATCCTGGACTGGGCAGCTCCAACAACCCAAACCCAAGTCAGGGCATTCCTTGTCTTGACTGGGTACTACAGGAGGTTTGTGAAGGGATATGGGTCCATTGTGGCTCCCCTCACAGAACTCACCTCCAAGAAGATGCCCAAGAAGGTAAACTGGACAGTTAGTTGTCAAAAGACTTTTGACACCCTGAAAAAGGCTATGTGCTAAGCACCAATTCTCAAAGGTCCAGACTATGCCAAGCAGTTCATTGTGCAGACTGATGCCTCTGAGCTAGGGATAGGAGCGGTCCTATCCCAGACCAATGATGAAGGCCAAGACCAACCTGTTGCTTTTATAAGCAGAAGGCTTCTCCCCAGGGAGCAGCGTTGGAGTGCCATTGAGAGGGAGGCCTTTGCTGTGGTTTGGTCCCTGAAGAAGCTGAGACCATTCTTGTTTGGTACTCACTTCCTAGTTTGAACTGATCACAGACCTCTCAGATGGCTAATGCAGATGAAAGGTGAAAATCCTACACTGTTGAGGTGGTCCACCTCCGTACAGGGAATGGACTTTGTAGTGGAATACAGACCTGGGACTGCCCATGCCAATGCAGATGGACTTTCCAGGTTCTTCCACTTATGTTAAAAGAAATTTATATAGCGCACGTACACCGGGGTGGTTTCATTGCGCTGCCCTGACGGATACCTGTGCCCTAAAGAGTTACTCATAAGCCTGTCGAAATAGCCAGGTCTTGATAAGTTTTCTGAAATCTAAGAGGTCGGTGCAAAAGCGGATTTCAGAAGGAAGAGAGTTCCAAAGTTTGGGGGCCAAAATGGCAAACCTCGCACCGCCTACACGCTTCAATTTAAATGAGGGAATGGACAGGAATTGCTGACGGGCCGAACGCAAATTGCGTCTGGGTACATGTCTTATAATCAAGCTGTTCAAAAATTTGGGGCTTCTTCCATTAAGAGATTTGAAAATGAGGCAGCAAACCTTAAAAGCGCAGCGCTGAGCAATCGGGAGCCAGTGTAATTTCCTCAGGAGCGGGGTAACATGGCAGTTTCTAGGTTGATTGGAAATCAGGCGCGCGGCTTGGTTCTGTACCAGCTGCAAGCGTTTTAATAGGTATAAAGGGATGCCAAAATACAGCGAGTTGGCATAGTCGGTATGGGACATGACCATGGCAAGAGTCACCTGAATCAGAGCATCCTGAGTAAGTAGTCTTCGGATCTTTTTTATTTTCCTCAAATGGAAAAAACAAGTGGAGATTACTGACCCAATTTGGGACTTCATAGTGAGATCCTGATTAATTGTTACCCCAAGACTCTTGTCTGAACTAGAAGGGGAGGGAGCTTGACCCAGTTCAGAGGGCCAAAAGTGGGGACCCCAGGGATTTTTGTGATTATCTCCTGTTAAAACCAGCTCCGTCTTATCCGGGTTAAGTTTAAGATGGTTGCTGTTCATCCATTCACTAATGAACAGCATAGTGGACTGAAAGGCATGGACCGAGTCAGGAGAGTTGCTGATGGGGAATATAAGTTGGAAATCATCAGCGTAGTTGAACACGCAATCTAGACGTTTCTTCAAGGCCCGGATGAGGGGAAGGAGATAAAGATTAAACAGCAAGGGAGAAAGTGAAGAGCCTTGTGGAACTCCGCATGAAATCCCAATCCTGGGGGCGGTAAACTCAGCAGTACAGACCGCTTGGGAGTGGTTTTCCAGGAAGGAACTAATCCAACCCAGTGCGGGTCCCTGAATCCCAGTATCTCTCACACGGTCGACCAATAAACCATGGTCGCCCGTGTCAAAGGCAGCAGAGAGATCAAGCAGGACAAGAGCCTGCGGGGAACCCTTGTCGGCATCACTACGGAGGGTGTCCAGCACTGTCAATATCACTGCCTCAGTCGAGTGTGCTGGGCGAAAGCCAGCCTGGTGAGGATCAAGATATTCAGAATCCTCTAAGAACTTGGAGAGGCACCTGGTTACATAGGCTTCTAAAACCTTGGCTAGGTAGGGAAGAAGGGAAATAGGGCGGTAGTTCGACAGGATCTGAGCCAGGTTTCTTCAGGAGAGGGACAACAGTTGCCTCCTTAAAAGTATCAGGGACAATGCCCTGGGACAGTGATTCATTCAAAAGGTTTAAAACCGGGCTAGGAAAGGCAGTAAAGATTTCTTTTAAAATGGTAGGGCGGCAGCAGTCCCTAGGGGAGCCAGATTTAACTTTGGATAAGAGGTTGGCAAGAGTCTGATTGCTGATGATAGTAAATTGCGTGAAGATGCAAGGCTTTTTAATAGTAGTGGAGCTTGTTTCCGAAGTGAGACAGGCAGGGATTCTGGCCTTAATTTTAATAATCTTGTCTATAAAGAAAGAGTTCAGGGAGTTGCAAAATGATTGAGAAGGGGTAGGTTTAATTGAAACTCTTTCGGGATTAGACAGTTCGTTCACAATAGAAAAGATCTCCTTGGATCTATTGGTTGCAATCAGAATTTTGGAAGAGGAAATAATCAGTTTTGGCGGTCATGATACACTTTTTATATTCTTTCATAGTGTGTAGATAGTTCCTTTTATCTTCAGCTAAATAATTGCGCCTCCACTTTCTTTCAAGTTGTCGCAAAGCCAATTTTAGATTTTTTAAATCTTTGGAAAACCAATTCTGGGCATCATGACGGCGGGCAGAGTGCAACTTCCTAAGGGGGGCGAACTTGTCACTGGCTGTAGTAAGCCACGTAGTTAAGTGTTCATCAGCCGAATTTATGGAGAAGTTTGGCGATGGAGCAGAGTTGGCAAGTGTGTTGAGGAATAAGATTTTATCAATTTTATTCCAATTTCTTCGTAATCCCCCTTCAGAAGTGGAGATTTTGGACAGGGCACTATCATCGATAGTGAATTTAATCAGATGATGATCTGACCAAGTGCAAGGTAGAATCGACATAGTAGATATGGTCAGGTTGGCTGTCCAAACATGATCCAAGGTGTGCCCTTTGATATGTGTGGCAGATTGTACTTGTGTCAGGTTGAGCCCTGTGAGTAACTCGGAGAGTTCAATCGATTGGGGACCACCCGAAGATTCGTTGGCCCAAAAATTAAAATCGCCGATCAACAGAATTTTTCCATAGTTAGTTATTAAATGAGCGACCTGCTCGCCCAAAGAGTGGGGGAAAAGGGGCATACTGTGGGAGGGCCTGTAGAGCAAAGCGCAGATTAGCGGGGCAACATCGGATTCTAATTTCACTACCAAATTATCTCATAATGGTAGATCGAGTGACGTTAAGGTAGTAAATTTCCAATCCTGGCGTATAATAGCAGCTACGCCTCCCCCAACTTTCCCCGGCGGACGGTTGGCTAGGAGGATATAATAATCCGAGGGTAGAGCTGCGAGGATGCCTGGTGAAGAGTCCTGGGATAGCCAGGTTTCTGTGAGCAGAAGGATATCCGGCTGCTCAAACTTAAGTAACAAAAAAATGTCTAACTGGTGTTTAACCATAGAGCGGGTATTCAGGTAGATGACAGTTTCCGAGCTCCAATTCCTACATGAGTTTGGTAAGAGCGTGTACTATGAGTGGACTCGACCAGTTCAGGGTAAGATGTTCTTGTGGCCATAATCCCATGTTCAACCAAACTATGGTAAATGAGAGGATTAAGTTTAAGTTCATTTTTGTGTCGTTGTTTAAGTTCCACAGCAGAGTAAGTGACTTTTTGTGCATAATGACTGGTCCCTGGGCCCGGATGGGCGCAGACGGGCTTGCCTTTGGCGCGCCGGCTGCGCGTGTCCGCTGCGCTCCCGCGCTGCGACCGGCATGAAATAACCGGTGGCACCCTTGACTCCACCCCCTTCGCAGTGATTGGCGCCCGAACGGGCGTAACAGCCGGAAGTAGCTGGGCCCGATCTCGAGTATACAAAGCAGAAAAATGAAAGCAGTTTTCAGGTAACAACACTAGCTATATTTTAAAAACGGAGGTTTAACTCCTTAACCGCGGCGCAAATTCCGCCGCGGTGCGGGAGTTCTAATGAGTGGGCGGGGCCGCGTCGGCCAACGGACGTGCGCAGCACTAGCAAGGTAGTGCTCGCGACGGCCGATGGCCGACGCACGCACGGAAGGGGTTATAAATCGGTTTTGCAATTTTCAGCACAGGACAAGTAACAGATTATTACAAAGATAAATTCAAATTCAGCACGGTCTCCAATTTAAAATGCAGTAATTCTAACAGGTACAATTAGCGCGATCTCAATATAGTGCAGAGTAAAAGTAGCTTTAAATGTTAGCAATTTTAAAAAAACAGGATGAGAACGGACCATAGGGCAGCGGTACAAAATTCAAAGCTCCTGCGCTGTAACCGGCATGAAATAGCCGGTGGCAGCCTTGACTCCACCCCCTTCGCAGTGATTGGCGCCCGAACGGGCGTAACAGCCGGAAGTAGCTGGGCCCGATCTCGAGTATACAAAGCAGAAAAAGGAAAGCAGTTTTCAGGTAACACTAGCTATATTTTAAAAACGGAGGTTTAAAAATCGGTTTTGCAATTTTCAGCACAGGACAAGTAACACAGATTATTACGAAGATAACAAATTCAAATTCAGCACGGTCTCCAATTTAAAATGCAGTAATTCTAACAGGTACAATTAGCACGATCTCAATATAGTGCAGAGTAAAAGTAGCTTTAAATGTTAGCAATTTTTAAAAACAGGATGAGAATGGACCATAGTGCAGCGGTACAAAATTAGAAAATGAAGACTCTCTAGGGAAAGGTTAGTCTCATCCTCTTTCGTTTGGGTGGGGGGAGGGGGGGGGTTGTGTGAGAAAGTGTCCACTTTCTGCTTGGTTGCCCCCACTTTTTGCTGAATTTCTGATGTGCTTTGACTGAGTGTGACCTGGGCTCCTGCCAATCAGGTACCCAGGGCCTATGTTCTTTCCCTAAAACTGCATTGAAGCCTAAACCCAATTGGCATCTCTGGCCACAGGTCAGCCCCTGGTAAGTGGTACCACAGGTACCCAGGGCACTGTGACCAAGAGAAGGCCTCTAAGGGCTGCAGCACTTATTGTGCCACCCTTAGAGGCCCTGTACCCTGACACTCATACACTGCCTTTGCAGGCTGCGTGTCTTGGTGCAGAACAAAGTGAAGAGTCGACATGGCACACATCCCTGTGTGCCATGCCTACAACCCACTGACCTGGCATAGATCAGTCACCAATTCACAAAAAAGGGTACGGAGTTCCTAAGTGGTCAGTTAACCACTCACAAGGTGGGTTGTAAGAAGTACCTCAGGTTATTCGGAGGGGGGGTTCCTCCTTTAGGAACTAGGGCCCTCACACACCAAGCAAGCTGGGTGTCATGCTTCATCATTTGAGCCTACTCTTCGTCGGGCCGGGCGCTGCAATGCCTGACTGGCACTCTTAAGGATCTTTAGTTCCTTGCCGTATGGGTGCCGGGGTGTGAGGGCCAATGTAATGTAGATGTATAAAGTGGTGTGATAAAACAGGTAAGGGAATCCTCTGTGGTGAAGTTTATTTATGAGGGACCCAACCCGATCAAAAGTAGAAAGGGAGGGCAACTATTATAACAAAATAGTTACCCCTCCCTTTCTACTTTTAATCAGGTTGGGTCCCTCATAAATAAACTTCACCACAGAGGATTCCTTACCTGTTTTATCACACCACTTTATACATCTACACTCACATTGGCCCTCACACCCACAGCACCCATACGGCAAGGAACTAAAGATCTCCGTTAAAGAGCCCCTTTAAGGGTGCCCGTCGGGCATTGCAGCGCCGGCCCGACGAGGAGCAGGCTCAAATGATGAAGCATGACACCTACCTTGCTTGGTGTGTGAGGGCCCTAGTTCCTAAAGGAGGAACCCCCCCTCCGAATAACCTGAGGTACTTCTTACAACCCACCTTGTGAGTGGTTAACTGACCACTTAGGAACTCCGTACCTGCTGAGATGGGAGAGCTGTTAAGGTATGTTAGAATCATAATTCATTTGGCTTATCCAGATTAAGGGCCCTGGAGGAGTCTGCAATGAAAGTGATTACATATTTGATAACAATAACACATTTGCAGAAGTGCATGAAAGGCAAAGCTTTTGCTAAAGAAACTCAGACCTCAAGATTAATGTATTCAATGAGTGCCCAGAACTTTCCTCTTTCTTGATCTCCCCCATCTACTGCTTATAGACTCGGCTGAAGGCCGGAACGTACTTTTTTGGGACGATTAGCATAATATTTTTTGATTTAATTGGCGTTCTTAAGACCAATTTTATTAAATGAGGCAGAAACACTACAGAGAAAAATTCAAGTAGACTCTAGCTCCCTCAGCTATAGGAAAACAAATGACAAAATATCTGGATAAAGGCAGATGGGAATAATATTTGTGGTTTGCACAGTTTAGAAGCGGATAACCTTCAATACTATTATAGTCTAGCGGTCAACCCTGAAAGTTACCTCAGACTGTACGAAAAAAGTTGGCTGGTGAGTCCAGATGGGAGTAATTTTGAATTCCAGTCATGGAATAAGGGACTGAAGAGAGTTAGGAAGGACTCAGTCTATGCAACTTTAGTTCAGTTTCCGGTACTATCTTCAAGGTGGTATTCAGTGGTTCAAAATGTAGGCTGTAGACTATAAAAGATGCTGAACACATCTTTTATTTTATTATTATTAGTTATATGTTTTTACAAATGTGGTTCCCAACTAAAGATAAAAAGAGTGCTGTGCCAGCCAAAGCACTGGTGTTCATATTGATATGTATTGTGTACGAAGCAAAGAAACCATAACTTGAGTAACCAGTGGACATCGCTCTGAGTGCCTTCCAAAAACCTGACATCTGTATGTGAAAAAATAAGAAATTATGATAACTTTCTAGGATGGCCCCATATATAAACTAGTTGCCATTAGATTCTGTTGTGCACAGCCAGTGACACTGCTGGAACATAAGTGGACCTATCCGAGAGATTGTAGAAAAAACTTATAGGGGACCCAGTCTGCGGTTGACCTATTTCAGGGATTAAGAATATGTAGAAGGAGGAAAATGCTACTTACCCAGTATGCATCTGTTCTTGGCATGTAGAGCTGTAGAATCTCATGCTTATGCATAGATCGCCATCTAGTGTTGGGCCCGGATGTTTGCACTTTATTTTTCTTCGAAGAAGTTTTCCTAGTCACGAGGTAGGTGACTCCTCCTTTTGGTGATAGTGCGCATGGTCATCGACTCCATCTTCAGATTGTTTTCCGGCAGAGGGTGAGAGAATGGAGTAGTAGTAAAGAATAGAGATGTCCATGTGTATGTATGAATAGTAATAAGAGAACTACAGCAGGCACAGGTACCCAGGGAAGTGGGTGGGCACATGAGATTCTACAGCTCTACATGCCAAGAACAGATGCATACTGGGTAAGTAGCATTTTCCGTTCGAGGCATGTGAGCTGTAGATCACATGCTTATGCATAGACTATACAGCAGTCTCCCCTAAGCGGTGGCTATCCTGTAACTGATGGAGTTGTCTGAAACAGTGTTTTAAGTACTGCTTGGCCCACATTAGCTTGTTGTCTGGCTAACACATCTACACAATAATGCTTAGTGAATGTGTGTGGTGTGGACCATGTTGCAGCTTTGCAGATGTCAGTAATAGGGATGTTCCCTAAGAAAGCCATAGTAGCCCCTAGCTTACGAGTGGAATGTGCTCAAGGGGGTGCTGTTAGAGTCCTTTTGCATAGCAAATCTGAATACATTTAATGATCCACCTAGCAATACCCGATTTGGATATAGGATTGCCCTTGTGAGGTGGTGCAAAAGCAACAAAGAGTTGCTTGGTCTTACGAAAAGATTTTGTTCTTTCAGTATAATACAACAGTGCTCGTCTAACATCTAAGGTGTGTAGAGCTCTTTCTGCAACAGTTAGGCTGAGGGAAGAAAACTGGTAATTCAACCGACTGATTTATGTGAAATGCAGATACTACCTTAGGTAGGAATTTGGGATTGGTACGAAGAACCACTTTATCTTTGTGTAGCTGGAAAAAAGGTTCTTCTATGGTTAGTGCCTGAAGTTCACCCACTCTCCTCAATGAAGTGATTGCAATGAGGAAAGCTGTTTTCCAAGTGAGGAATTGTAGTTCACATTTGTGCATGGATTCAAATGGTGGGCCCATTAACCTTGTGAGGACTATATTAAGATTCCACACTGGGGCAGGTGGAAGTCTTGGTTGTATAACTCTTTTCAGTCCTTCCATAAATGCTTTGATCACAGGCACTCTAAAGAGCGATAAATGTTGCCTATTTTGAAGATAGGCAGCAATCGCAGCGAGATGCAGTCTGATGGATGTATAGGCCAATGATGACTGCTGCAAATGTAACAGGTAGCAGATAATGTTTTGTATGGAGGCATCAAGAGGGTTGATGTTATTGTAATTGCAATAGATAACAAATCGTTTCCATTTGGCTGCGTAGCAGGCTCTTGTGGTAGACCTTCTGGCCTCCTTAATAATGTTCATACAGTCTGGTGGAAGGTTCAGATAACCAAACTCTATGACTTCAGGAGCCAGATCGCGAGGTTCAATTGTTTTGGATCTGGGTGTTTGATTTCTCCATGGCTCTGTGTGAGGAGACTGGGAGTTAAATGTAATTTTTGATGCGGTACCAGAGAAAGTTCCAACAGGGTTGTGGACCATGGTTGACGTGCCCATGTTGGAGCTACTAGGATTAGTGTGAGAGATGTTTGCCTGAGTTTTCGAACCACTAATGGAATGAGTGGGAGAGGCGGAAAAGCGTAAGCAACTATCCCTGACCAATTCATCCATAGAGCATTGCCTTTCGATAAAGGGTGTGGATACCTGGAGGCGAAGCTTTGGCATTTTGGGGTGTTGCAAACAGATCTATGTGAGGGACTCCTCAAGCTTGGAAGTATGGGTGGAGAACTTGAGGGTGAAGTTCCCATTCGTGTATTTGATACCTCTGTCTGCTGAGGAGGTCCGCAATCTGGTTGTGGACTCCTGGGAGGTGTTCCGCTAGGAGATAGATATTGTGGTGAACAGCCCACCTCCAGATGTCTTGGGCTAAGTGGGACAGCTGGAGAGAGTGTGTCCCCCCCTTGTTTCTGTATGTAATACATAGCGGTCATGTTGTCGGTTCGGACAAAGACAGCTTTGCCAGACAGGTGATCTTGAAAGGCTTTGAGAGCTACAAAGATTGCCATGAGTTCTAAATGATTGATGTGGAGCAACCTTGGCTGGTGGCTCCACAGACCTTGCACTGTGTGTTGTTGAAAATGAGCTCCCCAGCCAGTGAGGAACGCGTCCGCTGTTAATACGGTCTGTGGAACTGGGTCTATGAACAGCCGTCCTTTTGACAAATTTTGTGTGTTCCACCACTGCAGAGAGCGATGAGTACGGCCGCTTACCAACACTAGATCGGTTAATAGACCTTGAGACTGGTTCCACTGACTGGCTAAGCATTCTTGAAGTGGACGCATGTGCAGCCTGGCATGGGGAACGATTATGATGCAAGACGCCATCATTCCCAACAGTTGCATGAAAACTCGAGCTGGAAGTGACTGATTGGCTTGAAACTGGAGAATTAATGCCTGAATGTTTCGAAACGCCACAGCCCTTTGAGTATCTAAGGTGGCTCCTAGGTAGTTTTGAGTTTTGACTGGCTGAAGATGTGATTTTAACACATTGACTGTAAACCCCAGTTGATGAAGTAACTGAATGGTTACGGAAGTATGCTTGCAGCATTGTTGGTACGTGTTGGCTTTGATGAGCCAGTCGTCCACGTATGGGAAGACATGGATGCTTTGTCTTCTTAGATGAGCAGCTACTACCGCCAGGCACTTTGTGAATACTCTGGGGGCTGTGGTGACTCCGATTGGGAGTACTTTGAATTGGTAGTGTTGACCTGCTACCACAAACCTGAGAAATTTGTGGTGAGCTGGGTGGATTGGAATATGAAAGTAGGCGTCCTTTAAGTCTAGAGTAGACAGAAAGTCTCCTTTTTGCAAAAGAGGTAGTACCTGTTGAAGTGTTACCATGTGGAAGTGGTCTGACTGTATGCAAAAATGTAGTTCTCTGAGATCTAATATCGGTCTGAGAGAGCCGTCCTTTTTGGGAATTAGGAAGTAAAAGGAATACACGCCCGACCCTTGGTGTTGTAGTGGTACGGGCTCTATAGCTCCTTTTAATAGTATGCTGTACCTCTTGTTTGAGGAGGTGTAGATGATCTGGTGAAAGTTTGTGTGACTTCGGGAGAATGTTTGGAGGAGTGTTGATGAACTCCAGGCAGTTACCAGAACGGATAATTTGTAGAACCCACTTGTCTGTTGTTATTGACGGCCACTTTGTTAGGAATTGTGACAGTCTTCCCCCGACAGGTGTTAAGTGGTCGGGGGGAATGATGGGCAAGTCACTGCTTTGTATTAGAGGGGGAGGTACGTGAGTTAGAACCTCTGTCTTTGCCGTTGTTCCCTCTGTAACCCCCTCTGAAGTAATTTTTCAAGCCTGAGGGTTGGTTATTGCCCTTATAGGTGGATGCAGTTTCCGAGGAAGTATTTTTGGACCCTGCCCGATAGAAAGAGCGTCGAAAGGAGCCACGGCCTTGTGTATACTGAAGGGCTCCCATAGATTTACCCACGTCAGTATCTTTTTTCATCTTCTCAAGTGAAGAATCCACCACTGGCCCAAAAAGGTGTTCTTTATCAAAAGGTGTGTTCAATATGGAGGCCTGAACCTCCGGTTTGAACCCTGATATGCGTAGCCATGAGTGTCTTCTTAACAGGACACTAGTGTTTACCGCTCTGGCCGATGTGTCAGCAGCATCTAGGGAGCAACGAATTTGGTTGTTGGAAATTAACTGTCCCTCACGTACCAGGTCTTGCGCTTTAGATTTATGTTCTTGGGGTAGAAATTGGATGAATTGTTCCATTTCATCCCAATGCGCACGGTCATATCTGGCTAGCAACGCTTGTGTATTAGATATGCGCCAGAAGTTAGCTGCTTGGGAGGCTAACCTTTTCCCTGAGGCATGGAGAAGCTTTGACTCTTTATCTGGGGGTGGAGCGTCTCCAGTGGTTTGGGAGTTTGCCCTTTCTCTTGCATTGGAAACTACCAATGAGTCTAAGGGTAATTGTCCTTTTATGTAGACCGGATCAGATGGTGCAGGCTTGTATTTTTTATCCACCCTAGGGGTAAGGATACGTGCCCTGACAGGATCCTTAAATATGTTGTCTACATGCCTGGCCATTCCTTTCAGCATGGGTAACATAGGTGTTGACTTTTGTGTGCTGTTTAATGTTTCAAAAAGGAAATCCTCTTCAAGGGATTCTTTATGGAGCTGGACCCCATGGTAATTGGCAGCCCTGCCTAGCAATTCAATGTAGCCTACACTGTCGTCTGGTGGAGAGGGTAGGGTAGGATATAGGTCAGAATCCTTGTGTGTGGGCGAGTCAATGTTGTAGTCATCCCACTCATCTATAGGTCCTGGCTGAACATCATCATTATCATCCCCATCCCCGTCACCCTGATTGTCAGGTGTATGTGGTGGTGAGTTCTCAGGTGAAGTTAGCACTTGTAGAGATTGAGGCGAAGGTGGTAATGGAAGAGGAGGAGGAAGAGGAGGAGGGGAAGTGTTTGTTCCAATATTTCTCTTCTTCAATGGAATATGAGATTCCTCTTCTGTATTAGCCCCTCTTTTTAAAGTCACTTTAGTGGTAATGTGTCCAGTTTTCCGATGTATGACCAATATTTTCTGTTTTGGGTCTGGTTTTTGGAGCGGATTAACGAAACTGTGCTTTTTAGGTGACTTTGGTGCATCAGTCTGTTTCGGCGCCGAAGGTTTCGGTGCCGACTGCTTCGGGGTTGGTATTTTCGGATCCGAGGTGGTTTTTGGTGCCAAGTGGTGAGGTTCGGAGCCGGACTTTGACTTCGACCCCGAGGGCATTGGCTCGGTACCCGACTTGGCATGGTGGTTCTCGGTGCCAGAAGGCTTTTTGGTAGGCTTCGGTGCCGAGCCAGAAGGCGGGGCGTCGAAAGCGTGGTCTCGGTGCCGACCGGGGCCCGAGGACACGGGTTGGTCCGGAGCCTTCTTTTTCTGTTGGCTTGGGATTCGGGGCGGAGTAGGGACTGTACTTGCAGTACGTTGTCCATGCGGGATATCTTCATCCTGTTCGGAGCCGTCGTCGGAAAGGGAGATCTGTTCCTGTTCCTCCTCGGCTCCGATAGCGTCGCTGGCTTCTTCATCAGATTCAGGTCCGAAGAGGTCCGGAATGGAGCCTGTGTGTTGGCTCTGCATGTCGCGTCGTTGAGCCCGACGGTCGCGAAGAGTCTTTTTGGAGCAGAAAGCTCGGCACGCGTCGCAGTCCTGTTCACTGTGTTCCGGTGACAAACACAGGTTGCACACTTCGTGTGAGTCGGTGCGCGGCTATTTCGCGTGGCACCGAGGACAGAATTTAAAGGGAGTTCGCTCCATCGACTACGAGTCGAACCGGGGGCTAGGCCCGACGGCCTACCACGAGCTCTCCGATCGAAATAGTTTTTTTTTTTATTTTAATAAACACGATACGCGAAGAATGGAACACGCGATCGGAAACAATACAGTCGAAGGTGAGTGTTCTACGCACCGAGGGAGACCGAAGCATCGGCGTTGAACCGAAGCGCAGCGAGTAACATCCGAACCCGATGGCGGAAAAAAACAATCTGATGATGGAGTCGATGACTATGTGCACTATCACCGAAAGGAGGAGTCACCTACCTCGTGACTAGGAAAACTTCTTCGAAGAAAATCAAAGTGCAAACATCCGGGCCCAACACTAGATGGCGATCTATGCAAAGCATGTGATCTACAGCTCACATGCCTTGAACATAGTATTACTTAGAAACAAAGCACTACTGATTTGTTTTTTTCCAAGATCACAAGTTATGCAAACGGTGAAGCAGAACTCCTGAAGTCAAACAAGTACCTAAACATGCAGCATCAATTATATTAATTTAAGATCCAGCGAGTGTAAACCATAAGATAGCAATGCGAACAAAAAAAAGGCATTAGGAGGAAAAACATTACCATTCCATACACAGGCACTTGAGGTGTATTCACTGGGTAGGTCATTGGTGTAGATACCTTAACAAGGAGGGAAAGAGAATTATGCAAGGACAGTATAAACTAGAGCGTTTTACAAAATGACAAAGAAAACATACTTAGTCAGAAGCCTTTATCAATGACAGTGCATAACAGCTCAATATGATGCACTTACATAGCCAGGATAATGTACTCCATTCTGGAATTGCATAGATAAGAGCAAGAACAAAAAATATTTCAGTATGACCTAAGCAATTGCCTGAAAAAGGTACAATTTAATTATCAACTGATTACTGACATCACCAATTTGGAAGCCTGCACAGCTTTTATATTCTCCACTGATTAAGAGATTTACAGGATTGTCGGTCTCTCAAACAATTTGCCAAATGCAATTAAAGGTTAACTTCAACTATTATCCCATTTCTATAAAGAGCAGTAGAGTATAAACATTCCACTACTTGTGACGCTTCTCAAGCAATGCACCTGCATCTTGTGACTTTTTTCAGAGATCTGTGAAGAACACTGGATTTCAAGCACTTGCGACTGTAATAATTATATAGTGTGTAAAGTACTTACATTGCATTGTACAGACCATATAGAGGAACAAGGCTGAAGGCAGCGTTCCTTTATAAGGTTATAGAACTTTGAGGTGACTTGCAATATGCTTATCATGTACAGCAAGGGGTTGTTTATTTCTTATACTACATTGGCACGCCATCCCCTTGCCACAAACCACTTAAATCCTTGGTGCATTGCTCTTTCATATGAAAGACAGCAAGTTTGCAAACCTGAAGACTAAAAATAGCATCTCTAGTGCAAAATTAAACACATCAAAAAGCTCTTAATTATTTGTTGCAAAAAGATATTGTAAACTGTTTCATACAAGTCAGTTCATTAAAGAACAAAAAGGGACAGTAGCTCGGAATGTGAAGAAACATGCAGAAAGATTCTAACTGTTCTATAATTACCTAGGGATTGCAAACAAACATGTTGCAATAAATATCTCCTTTCTGCTTGCCAATGCACAGCTAGAAAAACAATGCTGAAAAAACAAAAGCCACATTTTCTTTCTTTAAACAGCTGCTTTAATTATGCTCCGTGACCTGACCTGCCTTTCCTCTCGGATGCTGGCTCTGGCAGCAGGCATTGTGACATCAGAACTCATATGCAATAACTTAATACAGATGAGTTCTGCCATTTCTTTATAATAGGTGCGTCACAAGTCGCCTATTATAAAGAAATTCGAGATGGGTTTTTATACAGGGATTGCAGAATCCCATGTATTACATATGGGATAAAGTGTAAAGTCACTGAGGAGTTCCGTGATAATACAGAGGAACGAGGCCAAAGGCCGAGTTCCTTATAAGGTCATGGAACTCAGAGGTGACTTGCAGTATCCTTATAAAGAATATCACTAAAGGAGAGTGAGAAGCAGGAAAACTAGGATGCCCTGAGCTTGCCAAACATTACAAATCCTATCAAAGTGAGTGGGTTATCCTGTCTTTTTCGTCCCTTGAAAGCAGTGGGTGGTGGATAGTAGGACCCTAGAAACTCTTAGATTTTTGAAAAAGGATCCTCACCCACAGGTACCACCCGTGGCATGCTTCATCATAGGATCCTCACCCACCGCACTAATGTGAGTGGGTGGACTCAACGAGATTTGTAAGCATAGCACTTACTATAGAGGGATTGCTAATTAAAACTAATCTGTTGTTTATTAGGAGTACCTTTGGCAAGGTTAAAACAGGCTTACAAAATGATGTTATTGGGGTATGTTATGACCCAAACATTAGAGGCCGACATGTTTCAGCCCTGCTTATTGCTCCTCAGGATCATTGGGCTTTCAGGACCAACACTTCTTATATGGTTTTTTACCAATCGACAATATAGTAATGGGTACGAAATTATCACACTCAGAAACATGCATATATGTACAAACCATAAAACGGGAATTTCCCTGTGTTTGTACTGCCCAAATCTAATTTATGGCTCCACAAGGTCATGAACCCGCCCTCCCCCGAGACCTTATGAAGCCATAAATTAGACTTGGACAGTACAAACATAGCGAAATTCCAGCTTTATGGTTTTTACATATATGCATGTTTCTGAGTGTGATAATTTTCCACCGCTATACTATATTGCAGATTGATAAAAATTCACTGGGAATAGTGATTATAAGAAATGTTGGCCCTGAAGAAAGCCCAATGACCCTGAGGGTCAATAAGCAGGTCTGAAACATGTCGACCTCTGATGTTTGGGTCATTAGCGAGACCGTTATAGTAAGTTGCTCAGCTTACAAATCGCGTTGGGACCACCCACTCACATTAGGTGCGGTGGGTGAGGATCAGATGATGAGGCATGCCAACGGTGGTACCTGTGGGTGAGGGTCCTTTTACAAAAATCTAAGAGATTCCAGGGTCCCACAATCCACCACCTACTGCTTTCAAGGGACGAAAATGACAGGTTAACCCTCTTACTTTGATAGGATTTGCATCCTTATAAAGCCCAACTTTATCAGCCAGTTGTCGAGGTATGGGGATACATGTACTACCGGCCTTCAAAGGTGGCCCGGGATTACTGCCATCACTTCTGTGAATATCCAAGGAGCCACGGTTGGGCCAAAGGGGCACGCAGAATATTAAATGCACCACCTTGCACCACGGTTAATGGCTGTGGGACTTCAGAACGGGTACATGGAAATACATGTCTATGGACACATCCAGTATCCTAGGTCCATGGAGGTTAGGATATGAGCCAGCATCAGCATTTTGATTTTATCATTCCACAGAAAAGAATTCAAAGGGCGAAGGTCCATGATAGGCCTAAGGCCCCCCATCCTGTTCTGGACAAGAAAGCAGAGTAAATAGCATCTCTCTTCTTTCCCGGAGCATTATATCCATTCAGTGGCACCCTTGGAGAGTAAAGGATTTATCTCCTGCATCAGGATAGTAAAGTGCTCCTCCGAACTTCTTTCTGGTGTGGGAGGAAGAAGAGGCAAGGAGGAAATGATGGGTAGGATGTAGCCACTATCAATGAAATGTAAAACCCATTTGTCTGACGTAAAAGATCTTAAGATAGGAAGGAAGTGTTGAATCCGGTCACAAGCCGTTGGTGGCACAGTGGCTTGGTAGCTCATTATCCGAAAATCTGGTTGACCTCATCCACACGTGTATGCTGAGCACTGGTGCCAAATGCCCTGCCAAGGCAATTCGTAATAGCCAAGAACTTCGCTGCATCCTGTTTGTCGTGTATTGCCTGAGCCACAGAGGCTCCAAGGATCGCCACCCAGACCTCATTGGCCATGTCCAACCGAGTATGCGTGTACCTACAAAGTAAACAAACCCCATCGCTTGACCTTAGGGCCAGGCTTACGGAAGCAAACATCCTTTCACCATATGCATCAGTCCTTTTGAATTCCCTATCTGGACAAGTTGTCGGGAAGGTATTGTGACTAATATTACCAGTTGAGGCCTGCACAATGAGGCGGTCAGGTGGAAGGTGCTTAGGTAGGAACTCTAGATCAACAGAAGCAGAACTATGCCACTGGGCTATTGACCAGTAGGCCATTAAGGCAACAGTGAGGACATCATTAGATGGTAGCCAGGGCTCTGACTGTGCCTGCTCTGGTTAGAAAAGTTCTATAAAAATGTTTGTTTTAGTCTCAATAGAGGGCAAATAAAAACCACGCACCTCAGGTACCTTCTCTGCAAATCAGGCACTTTCTTCGGCTAGTGGGCCATGTGACAAGTTACGCTCTGTTTCAGGAGAGGTGTCCACTCCACTCACATTTTGTAAATCCAAGTATAGTGCCGCCTCATTCTAGTGAGGGGGAAGTAATCCATTACCCTCCATCAAATCAGCGGTACCCTATGTGTTTCTTGTTCAGGGTCAGAGTCTGAGCCAGTATTGACATCGGTGTGACACGAGCTGGCATGGATTTTGAGGCCACTGTGGAAGTCCGTACTGGTGTTGATAAGGGCTCTGTTACGAATTCCAAAGGGACAGATTGCTCGGGGGTGGGGATTCCCTGGGGCCAAAGGCACACCACAGGAAGCCATTATCTTATTAACGGTATGAAGCATAGCCTCCTTGAAGGTTGCCATCTGCTCTTGCACCTTTCTCTTTCAAACGAGTGAGGTGAGATGGGGAAACGGTCACCTGCCAATGGGAGCAAAAATATTGAAATTCTTTGGCTCCTGTCGGACGCCTGGGGGTATTCTAAAGATAACTCCACGGTTATAAATATTCCTCAGAAAGAAATAAACAAGTCAATGTATGTATATGTGGGGTTAATAGTAAATATATACTTGCTTTTATGTGTTTGCCATCAATGTGTTATGGCGGTCAATGCAGTGGTGGTGATTTTTATGCAGGAAGATGGTTTTGCACTCAATATTGTGACATACAACCCTGACCTTGAAATGTTTTTTACTGATTGTTGGAACTGGCACTTTCTGGTTGGCGGAGGCAGTAAACCAGCCAGGCAGAACCTATGACTCCCGTTAGGGGGAGGTGATTACACACACTGTATAGCTCTCGGAAGGAGGTGGTACCTCATCAGGAACACATTGGTCAGAGTCGCACCAAGGCAATCCTGGCACAGCGTCGGGTGCGCGATGATACGGGTCGCACAGGACAGTTCCGGTCACATATAACGAAGAGTTGCAAATTCCGTACCTCTCTGGAAATGAGGCACAACGTCTGGGGCATGTCGATATTGGTCGCACCAGACGATTCCGGTCACATATACAGGCGCAAATTCAGCAATTCTTCACGAGGTAGAATGAGGCACTACTACTGTTATGCCTCAACCTCCCAGGGTCACAACCTGTAAATGGGACACCGCACGCAATGAGCATGCAGTCGGCGTGTCAGACGAGAGAGATGCGGCATGATAGATGAAGCGGACCACATGGGTCCCGCAACCAGTGAAGACGCTTATGCATGTCAAAGTCCCCACGGTTACAGGGCCACATGCCTTAGATGCAGGCCAGACTTCGGGCTCCGCACAAGGCAATCCAATCTCCAGTTCTTAGTTCCATGGCCACGCCGCGCTACCAGTTGGAATCCAGCAAACGATGTGAGCACTTTAGAGGGCACCGCGCTTCAGGTGTCACAGGTAGACGTGTCCCCCCCCCCTTAGGAGATCTTGGATGTCCCTGAGACCTCTAAAAGTAAAGGGGGCAGGCTCAAGAAGCCTTTGGAGAGCACACTTCAAGGTGCAACACAGCAGCAGGTAGTCGACCCAGGGCATCAGGATGGGCACACAGTCCCTTTCAATGGCAGTAATTAACAAGTTACTTACCTTCGGTAACGATATATCTGTAAGAGACATAGATTAGTTATAGATTCCTTACCTGTAGAATTACCCCCAGGCGTCAGAGCCATGCAAGACACGGACTACTGGTGCACAGAACTAGGGCCCTGAAAGGGAATCCCTGACCCTAGAAGTTAGTTCGCAGAACGGGGAGGATGGGTGGGGCGGCAAGGTATCTATAACTAATCTATGTCTCTTACAGATATATTGTTACTGAAGGTAAGTAACTTGTTCATCTGAAAGAGACAATTAGTTATAGATTTCTTACCTGTAGAATAGATACCCCAGCAATACCAACCCCAGAGGTGGGTCTGCAAACCAAGTTCACACCAGAAAGTCCTGGAGAACAGAACGGCCAAAGAAGCCGTCCCCTCCGTACTTGGCTGTCAAGGCAGTAGTGTTTTGTGAACGTGTGCAGAGATGCCCACATAGCTGCCTGACAGATGTCATTGAGGGGAACTCCCCGCCCAAAAGCAGTGGTAGCTGCCGTCGCCCTGGTGGAATGGGTGCCCAGTCCCACTGGAGGCTCCTTCTTTGCCAAAGAGTAGAAAGCTTTAATACACAAAACAACCCACCTAGAGATGGTCCGTTTGTGCACGGCGCAACCTTTTTGGCGCCTATGTAGCCAACAAAGAGCTGGTCATCCACCCGGAATTGCTTGGTGCGATCCAAATAAAATGAAAGCGCACCTTTTGGATCCAGACGGTGCAGCCTCTCTTCCGCCTTAGAAGGATGCAGAGGCGGAAAGAAGGTAGGCAAAGTGATGGTTTTGACCAATGTGGAAAGAAGTAACCACCTTGGAAAGAAAGGAAGGTCTGGTTCTGAGGACGACCTTGTCCGAATGAACAGCCAGAAAGGGAGGCTTCAAAGAAAGAAAGAGCTTGGAGCTCACTCACCCTGCGAGCAGAGGTGATGGCAACCAGGAAGGCAGTCTTTAAAGCAAGAAGTCTGAGAGGACAGTTATGAAGCGGCTCAAAGGGAGCGCACATAAGGTAAGTAAGAACCAAGTTCAAGTCCCACTGAGGCATTACGAAGGGAACAGGAAGAAAAAGATGAGTAATGCCCTTAAGGAAGCGATTTACAACAGGGGACTTTAAAAGAGAAGGCTGATCAGGAAGCCTAAGGAAGGCTGAAATGGCAGAGAGGTAGCCCTTCAGAGTGCCCAGAGCAGAGCCCCTGCTGGGCCAAAGACAGGAGGAACAAGAGAACCTCAGAAAGAGGGGCAGAAAGGGGATCCACAGCCTTTGCTGTGCACCATGCCACAAATTTGTATACCGTCTTAGTGGAGAGACGCGTGGCTGCCAAGATAACATCACAGACTTCGGGAGGAAGGTCGAAGGCTGTCAACTGTTGCCGCTTAATCTCTACGCAAGGAGGTGGAGGCTGGACAGGTTCGGGTGGAGGAACGTCCCCTGCTGCGACAGAAGATCCTCCCGAAGAGGCAGTCTGATCGGAGGATCGATGGCCATGTGTAACAGCTCGGGATACCAGACTCTTCGTGCCCAATCCGGAGCCACAAGGATGACTAGGCCCGGTCGCGCTTGATCTTCTTCAGCACTCTGGGTAGAAGTGGTATAGGCGGAAAGGCGTGTAGAAGACCGCAATTCCACTCGCGATGAAAAGCGTCGCCTAGCGAGTGCCGCCTTGGAAATTCCAACGTGCAGAATTGCTGACATTGCGCATTCTCTTCAGTGGCGAATAGATCTAACCAAGGCTTGCCCAACTGCCGAAAGAGACCTTGTGCCACCTCAGAGTGATGACGCCATTTGTGAGCCATCATGCATCTGCGGCTGAGTTCGTTCGCCCTGGCGTTCAGTGAACCTGCCAGGTGTTGAACCACCAGGGATATGCCCTGATGTTCCAGCCATGTCCAGAGACGGAGAGCCTCTTGACATAGGGTCTACGACCCCTCCCCGCCCTGTTTGCTGCAGTACCACATGGTGGGGGTGAGGTTCGTGAACACCTGCACCACTCTTCCCCGAACAGAGGGAAGGAATGCTTTCAGTGCAAGACGGATCGCCCGAAGCTCCAGAAGGTTGATGTGGAGCCCAGACTCCACCGGAGACCAGAGGCCTCTGATCTCCGCCTCTCCCATGATGCATCCGTCACCACTGTGTACTCCGGTTGGGGAAGGGAGAGGGATCTGGAGTTCACCCAATCCTGGTTCGTCAGCCACCACTGCAATTGACGTGCAGTGCCCTCCGAGATCTGAATGCAATTGGACAGATTCCCGTGATGCTGTGCCCACTGGGACTTCAGGTCCAACTGCAGAGCCCGCATATGCCACCTGGCATGATCTACCAGCAGGATGCAGGAGGCCATGAGGCCCAGCAGCCTCAGGGTCATTCTGACCGAAACCCGGGATAAAGACTGAAAGATCGGAATCATAGCCTGAATATCCCGTACTCGCTGCTCGGGAGGATAAACCCGAAACTGCGTCGTATCCAGAACCGATCCGATGAAAAGGAGCTTCTGAGAGGGAGTCAGGTGTAACTTCGGCACGTTCATAACCCCAGCGAGTGCAGGAGGTCCGCCGTAGTCTGGAGGTGGGAGACGACTGCCTGGGGCGACTCCGCCTTCAACAGCCAGTCGTCGAGATAGGGGAAGACTGGAACCCCTGATCTGTGCAGATGAGCTGCGACCACCGCCATCACCTTCGTGAACACCCGAGGGGCGCTGGTAAGGTCAAAGGGGAGCACGGTAAACTGAAAGTGCTCTTGGCCCACCGTGAACCGCAGGTAAAGCCAGTGGGCCGGCAGGACGGGGATGTGAAAATAAGCGTACTGCAAGTCCAACGCTACCATCCACTCTCCAGGGTCGAGGGCAGACATGACCTGAGCTAGCGTCAACATTTTGAACTTCTCCTTCCGGAGGAAGCGGTTGACGTTCCTGAGCTCCAAGATAGGACGCAGGCCTTTGTCCTTCTTGGGCACCAGAAAGTAGTGGGAATAGCAACCACAACCTACTTCTGGGGCCGGAACTCGCTCGATGGCTTCCTTGGCCAAGAGAGGCGAAAGCACAAGTTACTAACTTGTGTAACGATATATCTGTAAGAGACAGTAGTTAGTGACAGATTCCTTACCTTAGAATATCCCCAGGCGTCAGGCTGGAGCCGGAAAGTTTTTGCGTAGCAGTACCCCTGCGCATCGGTAGGCGGCGTCGTGCGGCTCCGCGTCAGAAGTCGGGACCGCCGGGATGACGTCGCGGGCAGTACTTGGACGCCGCCCCTGCGCGCTGACGTCAGTTCTGTACACGACTTTCCGCGCCAGGAACGCAGAGCCATGCAAGAAGCTGACATAGGTGTCTGAAAAATACTAGGGCCCTGAAAGGGATGTCCTTAACCCTAGAAATCAGTTCGCAGAACGGGGAGGATGGGTGGGGCGGTAAGGAATCTGTCACTAACTACTGTCTCTTACAGATATATCGTTACACAAGTTAGTAACTTGTGCATCTGAAAGAGACACGTTAGTGACAGATTCCTTACCTTAGAATAGATACCCCAGCAATACCAACCCCGGTGGTGGGTCTGCGAACAGATTCAGACAAGGAAGTCCCGGGAGGACAGAACGGCCAAAGCAGCCGTCCCTCCGGACCTGACTGTCAAGGCAGTAATGTTTGGTAAACGTGTGCAGCGAGGCCCACGTAGCTGCCTGACATATATCCTGTAACGGAACACCGCGGCCTAAAGCTGTGGTAGCAGCCGTAGCCCTGGTGGAATGGGCACGCAGCCCAACAGGAGGCTCCTTCTTAGCCAAAGAATAGCAGGCTTTGATACACAAGGTGACCCAGCGGGAGATGGTCCTTTTGTGTACCGCCCGACCTTTTTTGGCGCCCACGTAGCCAACAAAGAGCTGGTCATCCACCCTGAACTGTTGTGTGCGGTTGAGGTAAAAGGAAAGCGCACGTTTTGGGTCCAGACGGTGGAGCCTCTCTTCCTCTCTGGAAGGATGCGGAGGCGGAAAGAAGGTGGGCAAAGTGATGGTCTGCCCAATATGGAAGGCAGTAACCACCTTTGGCAAGAAGGACGGACGCGTCCTAAGAACAACCTTGTCTGGATGAACAGACAGAAAGGGAGGTTTGCATGAAAGAGCCTGGAGCTCACTCACCCGCCGAGCGGAGGTGATGGCCACCAGAAATGCTGTCTTCAGAGTAAGAAGACGAAGAGGACAGTTATGTAGAGGCTCAAAGGGAGCGCACATTAAGAAGGTAAGAACCAAGTTCAAGTCCCACTGAGGCATTACAAACGGAACAGGAGGAAAGAGGTGTGTAATGCCTTTAAGAAACCTGTTAACCACAGGGGACTTGAAAAGGGAGGGCTGATCAGGAAGCCTGAGGAAGGCTGATATCGCCCAAAGATAGCCCTTGATGGTACCCAGGGCAGAACCCTGTTGGGCCAGGGAAAGAAGGAACAGAAGAACCTCAGAAAGAGGGGCAGAAAGGGGATTCACAGCCTTTGCTGTGCACCATGCCACAAACTTGTTCCACCTGCAGGCGTATACCACCTTAGTGGAGGGACGCCTGGCTGCCAGAATCACATCACAAACTTCGGGAGGCAAGTCGAAAGGAATCAACTGCCGCCGCTCAATCTCCACGCAAGCAGGTGTAGACTGGACAGGTTCGGGTGGAGGACCGTCCCCTGCTGCTGCGACAGAAGATCCTCCCGAAGAGGCAGACGGATCGGGGGATCGACGCTCATACTGAGTAGCTCGGGATACCAAACTCTTCGAGCCCAGTCCGGAGCCACAAGAATGACTTGGGCCCGGTCGCGCCGAATCTTCTTCAACACTCTGGGTAGAAGTGGTATAGGCGGAAAGGCGTACAACAGACCGCAACTCCACTCGCGACGAAAGCGTCGCCGAGCGAGTGCCGCCTTGGAAATTCCAACGCGCAGAACTGCTGACATTGCGCGTTCTCTTCGGTGGCGAACAGATCTAACCAAGGCTCTCCCCACTGCTGAAAGAGACCTTGCGCCACCTCCGAGTGAAGACGCCATTCGTGATCCATCATGCACCTGCGGCTGAGTTCGTCCGCCCTGGCGTTCAGGGAACCTGCCAGGTGTTGAACCATCAGGAATATGCCCTGATGTTCCAGCCATGTCCAGAGGCGCAGAGCCTCCTGACATAGGGTCCACGACCCCACCCCGCCCTGTTTGTTGCAATACCACATGACGGTGGTGTTGTCTGTGAACACCTGCACTACCTTCCCTTTGACAGAGGGAAGGAATGCCTTGAGTGCAAGTCGGATCGCCCGGAGCTCCAGAAGGTTGATATGGAGCCGGGACTCCGCCGGAGACCAGAGGCCTCTGATCTCCGCCTCTCCCATGTGACCGCCCCATCCCAGAAGGGACGCGTCCATCACAACTGTGTGCTCTGGCTGGGGAAGGGAGAGGGATCTGCCCATGACCCATTGCCGGTTCGAGAGCCACCACTGCAACTGTTTTGCAGTCCCCTCCGAGATCTGGACGTGATCGGACAGGTTGCCCTGGTGCTGCGCCCACTGGCACTTCAGGTCCCACTGCAGAGCCCGCATATGCCATCTGGCATGATCGACCAGCAGGATGCAGGAGGCCATGAGGCCCAGCAGCCGCAGGGTCATCCGTACCGAAACCCAGGATAGAGGCTGAAAGATCGGAATCATAGCCTGAATATCCCGGACTCGCCGTTCGGGAGGATAAACCCGAAACTGCGTCGTGTCCAGAACTGCTCTGATGAAAAGGAGCTGTGGAGAAGGAATCAGGTGCGACTTCGGCACGTTGATGGAGAACCCCAGCGAGTGCAGGAGTTCGGCCGTTGTCTGGAGGTTGGAGACGACTGCCTGGGACGAGCCCGCCTTCAGCAGCCAGTCGTCGAGGTAGGGGAAGACTGGAACCCCTGCCCGGCGCAGATGGGCTGCGACCACCGCCATCACTTTCGTGAACACCCGAGGGGCGCTGGTAAGGCCAAAAGGGAGCACGGTGAACTGAAAATGCTCGAGGCCTACCGTGAACCGCAGGTAACGCCGGTGGGCCGGCAGGACGGGGATGTGGAAATATGCGTCCTGCAAGTCCAACGCTACCATCCAGTCTCCAGGGTCGAGAGCAGTCAAGACCTGAGCTAGGGTGAGCATCTTGAACTTCTCCTTCCGGAGGAAGCGATTGACGTTCCGGAGTTCCAAGATAGGACGCATGTCCTCCTTGTCCTTTTTGGGTACCAGAAAGTAGTGGGAGTAGCAACCACGTCCTACTTCTGGGGTCAGAACACGCTCGATGGCCCTCTTGGCCAAGAGGGCCGCAACTTCCTTTTGAAGAAGCACCAAGTGATCCCCTGACATGCGGTGGAATTGAGGTGGCATGGCTGGGGGGATGGTCACGAAGGGGAGGGAGTAGCCCCTTCGGACAATGTCCAAGACCCACCTGTCCGAGGTGATGGCACGCCAGTGGTGAAGGTGATGGCGGACCCTGCCCCCTACTGGCGTGCTGTGCACCTGAAAGGAAGGACTAGGAGGGCTTGGAGGCTGCGGACGGGGCGCGGTTGGTGGCCTGACCCGCACGCTGGTTGCCTGACCCGCCACGGCGGGAGCCACGTCCTCGGGCACGCGAAGACGCTTGCTGCGCGGGCCGGTGGCTGGGCAGCGGACGTGACTGGGCGCCCCTTCCGTGGCCACGAAAGGGGCGAAAAGCAGACTGTTGCTGAGGGCGCACAGTAGAAAGGCCCAGGGACTTGGCTGTAGCCCTCGAGTCCTTAAAGCGCTCCAGCGCATGGTCTGCCTTTGTCCCAAAAAGACCGACTCCATCAAAGGGCATGTCCATAAGAGAGTTTTGGACATCACCCGAGAAACCAGTGGTCCTCAGCCAGGGGTGACGACGCAGCGCCACTGTCGTCGCAAGCGATCTGCCTAGCGAGTCGGCGGTATCAAGGCCACATCTGATGGTGTACTTTGCTGCATCCCTTCCCTCCAGAATGGTGCGGGAAAGCAGTGTCTGGACCTCCTCAGGACACTGGGGCAGAACTTGCGCCACCGAGTCCCACAAGGAGTGGGAATATCGGCCCAAGAGGCAAGTGGTGTTGACTGACCGCAAGCCAGCACTGGCGGAAGAAAAGACCTTCTTCCCAAATTGATCCAGGCGTTTGGATTCCCTATCCAGGGGAGCGGTAGGGAAGGCGCTTTGGGAAGCAGAGGCTTGGACCACCAAGCTCTCAGGGGTGGGGTGTAGAGAGAGAAACGGGGGGGGTCGCCCGGAGCAGGGCGATGGCGTCGGGCCACGTTCCTATCCACAGGAGCCCCTGTGGTGGGCTTGGACCAGGTGCCCAAAAGAATGTCGGAAAGCGCCTCGTTGAACGGCAGCAGTGGTTCAGAGGAGGTAGCCGCCGGCTGAAGCACTTCCGTCAGGATGTTAGTCCTGACAGCCACTGTAGGCAACTGGAGGTTTAAGGCCCCAGCTGCTCTACGCAACACCGTTGCAAAATTCGCTCCCTCCTCCGTTGCCACGGATGGAGGAGACAGCATGCCGGAGTCAGGGGAGGTGTCCAGTACACTGGCATCCCCAAGTTCCTCAGTCCAGTCCTGATCAAACTCACACTGTTGTGTGAGAGGGTCATCAGACCCCTCCCAGTTATCTCCGTCCTCCAAGTCAGGTTCAAAATAAGGAGGAGGAGGGACATGTGGGACCCAAAGTCCCAGTGGCGTCGGAACCGGCGTTGAGTGACGCCGGTCCGGCGCCATGTCCGGATCCAGAGAGAACCGGGGAACGACGACGCCCGGAGCCCCGGGCGGCGTCGGGAACGGCACCGGAGACATCGGCGCCGGCGTAGTTAGGTCAACCGGCGTCGATGGGGGTTGCGGCAGCACCGGAGCCGGGATCGGGGCCGAAGCCGGGGCCGAGGCTGGTGTTACAGGCGGCGCCGGGACCGGAGTCGCCGGCGGCGCCGGGGAAACCCCATCAGGGCCCGAAGGCGCTCCGGGGGGACCTTGAGGCCCGAAGAGGCGGGCCATGGCCGACAGGAATTCCTGTATCTCGGCCGGAGTCGCCCCCGAACCCGGGAAGGACGGGTAATGCGGGGGTGGCTCCACAGGCACTCCCGGAGCCGCGGGGACGGTGCCGATAGGAGCCTCAGCCGAGTCGCGAGACCGGCGAGGCGAAGTCGTCGAGCGATGACGCTTCTTAGACTTTTTATGCTTCGACTTACCGGAGGAGTGCGAAGACTTGGACCCCGACAACCGATGAGGACTCCGTGACCGGCCCCTCGACCTCTCACGTGACCGGGGCTTGGTGTGGCGCGGAGCCGACTGCCGGACCTCGAGGAGCTTTCGAGACCGCTCTCGCGGCAGTCGGGGCACGACTTCGTGTCGTGGTCGTGGCCGAGGCAGTAGAGACACTCTAAGTGAGGG
This sequence comes from Calotriton arnoldi, assembly GCA_963921515.1. Taxonomy (NCBI): domain Eukaryota; kingdom Metazoa; phylum Chordata; class Amphibia; order Caudata; family Salamandridae; genus Calotriton; species Calotriton arnoldi. The sequence continues at coordinate 1,468,269 of CAWUFW010001537.1, forward strand.
TCTGTGAACGACATCATGCGACCACAGACGTCGCAGGGCTTGAAGCCGGGCATCCCTACCGACACCTTCGGAGTCGAGAGACTCGTGTAGAAAAACAGTGAAAAATCACCAAAAAGTTAGTCAAAAAAGATGACTAGGGCACTGCTCTTCCCGGATCTGCGCTTACTGGCGCAGAAAAAGAACCGACGTCAGCGCGCAGGGGCGGCGTCTAAGTACTGCCCGGGACGTCATCCCTGCGGTCCCGACGCCGACGACGGACGCGGAGCCGCACGACGCCGCCTACCGACGCGCAGGGGTACTGCTACGCAAAAACTTTCCGGATCCAGCCTGACGCCTGGGGATATTCTAAGGTAAGGAATCGGTCACTAACGTGTCTCTTTCAGATCTTCCTGTTGGAGAAGGGCCAGATGATCCTCCGACATGCGATGGTGCTGAGGTGGCATGGATGGAGGTGTAGTCTCGAAGGGGAGGGAGTAGCCCCTTCGGACTATCTGCAAAATCCACCTGTCCGACGTGATGGTGCGCCAGTGGGGGAGGTGATGGTGAATCCTGCCGCACACTGGCAATTGGTGGCCCTGAAAGGTCAGACTAGGAGGGTTTGGAGGCTGCTGCAGAGGGGGCGGTGGTGGACTGGCCCGCCCGCTGGCCCCCAGACCCACGGCGGTGGGTCCCACGTCCCCGGCTGCGCTGGGACTGAACAGCTTGCGCCGGCCTGTGGCTCTGGGTGGAACGTGGTGGGGCACCCCTTCCGTAGGCACGAAAGGGGCGAAAAGAAGACTGCGCAGGGCGGGTGGTGGAGAGGCCCAAGGACTTGGCCGTAGCCCGAGAGTCCTTGAAGCGCTCTAGCGCGTTGTCTGCTTTGTCGCCGAACAGGCGACGGCCATCAAAGGGCATTTCCATTAGGGTAGCTTGAGCATCCCCAGAAAAAACAGTCGACCTCAGCCAGGGGTAGCATCGAAGGGCTACCGACGTTGAAATCGTCCTGCCTAGCGTGTCGACAGTGTCCAGCCCACATCGTATGGTAAAATTGGATGGGTCTCTCCCCTTGGCAACTGCACGGGAGAGCACGGCCCGGGCCTCCTCCGGGCACTGAGGCAGCACCTGCGCTACCGTATCCCACACAGAGTGGGTGTAACGGCCCAATAGACATGTGGTGTTTACCGACCGCAGTCCCAAGCTGGAGGAAGAAAATATCTTCTTCCCAAGATGGTCCAACTTCTTGGATTCCCTATCAGGTGGAGCGTTAGGGAATGCACCTTTGGACGTTGAGGCTTGGACCACTAAGCTCTCAGGGGTGGGGTGTTGGGAGAGGAAAGTGGGGTCGCCGGGAGCTGGGCGGTGGCGTTGGGCAATCATCCTATCCACAGGAGCCCCTGTGTTGGGCCTGGACCAGGTGCCCAAAAGGATGTCAGTTAGGGCTTCATTAAACGGCAGCAGGGGCTCGTAAGAGCTCGCAGCCGGTTGAAGCACATCTGTCAGGAGGTTAGTCCTGACCGCCACCGTTGGTAGCTCGAGGTTGAGAGCCTCGGCCGCCCTACGCAACAGCACGGTGGTGGTGGTGGCGGTTCTTCTTCCGCGACCAGTCCCTCAACCTCCCGCGCGACCGGGACCTCGAATGGAGCGGACTGCCGGGCCACGAGAAGCTTTCGGGACCGCTCCCGCAAAGACTTCCGATTCATGGTCCGGCAGTCGGAACACGACTTGGGATCGTGGTCATATTCCAGGCACCACAGGCACACGCGGTGCGGATCCGTCACCGACATCAGTTTTCGGCAGGAACCGCAAGCCTTGAAACCGGGCATCCCTGACATGCACTAGGAGTCGAAGACTCAAAAACGGTGTCAACATAAGTCGGCAAAAAGTCAGTCAAAAAGTGACTGGAGGTACCACTCGCTCCAGATCTGCGCTGGCTGGCGCAGAAAAAGGAAGAACTAACGTCAGCGCGCGAGGGCGGCGTCTAAGTAGCTACCGCGACATCATCCCGGCGACCATGACGCCAACGACGAATGCGGAGCCGACCGACGCCACCTTTTGATGCGCAGGGGTACTGCTGACGAAAAAATTCTCCAGATCCAGTCTGACGCCTGGGGTAATTCTACAGGTAAGGAATCTATAACTATTTGTCTCTTTCAGATCTTCCTTGTACACAACAGAGTACTCTGGCAATGTGCACCACGTAGTCCAGGTTCTCCAGTCTTACGTCACTATAAGCGTATCGCACCCCGTGCTGAAGTATGGCACCAGCAATTATACTGGAGTGTGCCTTTGAAGTTGGGGGTGATTCAAAGGGTTTCCCATAGAACCACGGATGTCTCCCCTAAATTTCAGTCCTGTCTGCCATGAGGCAGTGGAATGCAGATCTTTATCTTTAATGGGGCCATGATCTGGCTCCGGAGGCCAAGTGTCAAAACCTCTTCCTCCAATCTCAGCAGCCGGCCCGCAGATGGCAGAGGTCTGTCGTTCCAGCTGCATGCCCAGTGTTTTATAGCGGTCACTGGGGAATGCGCAGATGTGCTCCCCAACCTCCAGTATGAACTGGAGCCAAGCACAAAGGCACACTAAGTTTAGAGCACAGAAATGCCCACTTTCCAGTAGTGGCATTTCTAGGCAAATTATGACAAAGCCACCTTTACCACTGACAAGGGGTTGTCGCTGTGAATCCAATTATATGAAACATCATGAGGCTGCTCCACTGCAACCACTATTGCAGTCTGAAGTGATTTCAACCATTTCCCCATGTTAGCCTATGGGAAGAGCAAACCTCCTAGGCAGTGAAAACACGCATGGGTGTTCCTCACTACCAGGGCAGGGGACACATATGTGAACCTGCCCTTTCACCTTCCACTCGCTTCACCCCTTAAGATGTACCCTCCGGTTAATCGGGTGGAGGTGAAAGGTCATCTCAGGATGGCTAGTGATTTAAACGGGCCAGTCTGAGTAACCATGCAATTGCGCTCATAAGCCTGCACTGCCAGGCTGGACACGTCTTTAAGAGCACAATTGGGGCGAATGCGCACACCAGCCTGCAATGGCAGCCCAGACATGTATTTAGGAGCACCGTTGGTGCGAATGGGCACACCAGCCTGCAATGGCATGCTGGACCCATGCTTAGCTCACCCTTGGCATAGAGCGCACGTCAGCCTGCACAGGCAGGCAGGACACACATTTGAAGATGCCATTGGTGCCAGTGCGCACACCAGCGTACACTGGCAGACTGGACCCAGGTCTTAAAACAGAAGGCGCGAGTATGCCACCACCGGCCGGCCATGGCAGACCTGACCAACGTTTTAGAACCTCGGGTGAGCACTACTTCCTAACGTGTATAGGAAGGACATGCACACTTTCATACTGCACTTAAAGTGGAAAAGGGCCCAAGGCCCTAAGACCTTAACAAGGGAATCTGCCTACCCCAGGAAGTGTCCCAAAGGGAGAGCTGACCCCTTAGCTAGGGAAAACCCACATGGGGGTTCATCCCTACCCGGGCAGTGCACACGCAGTTGTACCTACCCGGCCACTCACCTTCCCCGGTTTGGTGTTAGTGAATGGCCCCACTGGGGTGGCTATGGAGTGAGACCAGCCACCCTGAGTATGAGACTTTTTTGACAGGCTATTCAGGCGGATCTCACAATCAGTGCGGCGTCCCCCTAGTAGCTAGTGTCCCACCCGCCCTGGGCATGTGATGTACCTTTTTACAGGGCACTCACAGGTACCACACCTAACCCGATCAAGTAAGCACCCTATCATGACATGTGCAAGAAGGGTGCACACACTTTCCCGCTGCAGTACAGTGCGAAAGTGCCCAGCGTACTAAGGTCCGGAAAAGAGTTGGCAAAAACCAGGAGGACAAAAAGCAAAAAGTTTTGAGGAAATCCACCCTAAGAAGTGCCATGTCCAACACTGATTGTGTGCCCAGGGCTCTAAATGTGTCATTCAATTGTAGATGGGATGCTGCAGCAGAATGCCAGTGCAAACAATGTGAAAAAGCAAAAGCAGATTCTAGAAATCTTTCTTTATATGGCAGTACAAGACATCTGTTGTAAATACCACATCATTCAAAGATATTTCGCTAGTGCTTCCAAACTTGTAGCTTCATTATCTGCTATAACCCCTGTGCCCCTAGTTGCAATTATCCCTGTAAGTGAATCCATTAAAAACACATCAGCTCCCACATACAACTACACATCATGTCTCATCTGTCTAACAAAATGACTACTTGATGCCCTATCACAAAATTCTAGATGGAACTCAAATGAGAAGATTTAACCATAGAGAAAATGCCACAGCTGCCTTGAAGGACTGAATATCCAAGTAATGGTTATCAGTAATCAGATGAAAATCAACTGGTGAACAGGGCTGTAATAAAGCCAAATGAACAAGCTACTTACCTTCGGTAGCGCTCTTTCTTGTGGATACTCTAACCACAGATTCCTCGCTTTCAAATATTCCAAAGTGCCACACTGGATCAGGAAGTTTTTCATAGCAGTGCTCCCACGAACTGCTAGGTGGCTCCATGCAGGTCTGCATTGGCCTCGTTCCACCCTGGAAGTCCTATAAGCACTACCCCTATGCGCTGTCAGTTTCTTACTTGACTCTTTCAGCACCATTGGATGTGCACAAAACAATTAGAGGTACCAGTGTACAGTGCTCTATGAGAACTTTTTATATAGCAAAGAGAGACCACTCCACAGAACGGGAGGTGGGAGGCCAGGGAGGATTCTGCAGATTGAATATCCACCAGAAAGAGAGCTTCCAAAGTTAACGTCTTTTTCTGATGGATACTTCTAACCACAGAGTCCTCACTTTTACAAAAGATACCAAAGCAGTACCTGAGGGTCTGTTGATTGGGCTAAAACCATAAAGTCCTGCAGTACTGAATGGACAAAACAATCTTTCTTTACACCAAAGAACCCCACAAAAAGCGGACTGCTCACCCAATTGTCCTTGGTGCGATCGGTCTAAAAGCTCTTTTGCGGTCTAGCTGATGAAGTGTCTCTTTTTCTTTTGAGGGGTGAGGCAAAGCATAGAATGGTGGGAGAGTAACGGATTGCAAAGGAGTCACAACTTTTGTCAAGAAGGCTGTCCTCTTCAGCACCAGTTTGTGTAGAAAAAAGGTGCTGTAGACCAGTTCCACCAAGACAGCCTGGAGACTACTTATGTGATGATCTGAAGTGATCGCGAAGAGGAAAACAGTCTTTAGTGTTAGAAGATGGAATGAGCAGCTGTGCATCGACTCGAAGTGAGTACAAAGGAGAAATGTCAGGATCAAATTAAGGTCTCACTGTGGCATCATACAAGATTTGGGAAAAATGTGTTAACCCTTTAATAAACTGCCTCATAACAGGTGATTTGAACAAGAACAGTTGGTCCGGTAAACGTAAAAAAAAAGCCTAAAGGGCTGATAAATAACCTTTAATAGTGCCCACTGCAAGACCTTGATAGGCCAAAGAAAAAACAAACAAAATATCTGACAGCTTGGATTGAAAAAGGTCTGCCATACAGACTCCACAATGGCAACAAATTTGTCCTAGCACCCAGCATAAAATGACTTAGTTGAAGAGTGCCTAGCAGCTAGGATATTACTCAAACTTCAGTTGGCAAATCAAACACAGTCAACTGCTGCCACTCAATCTTCACGTATGAAGGTGTAGAGTGTGCAGGTTGGGGGGAGGCAAGCTGCCGAACCCTGCTGTGCTGCTGAGAAAGAAGATCTTCCCAAAGGAGTAGCATGATCGGAGGGTAGACACACCTGCTCACAAGTTCTGAATACCACACTTTCCTGGCCCAATATGGGGCCACCAGGATTACTTGGGCCCAGTCGTTGATTATCTTCTTCACAACTCTGGGTAGGAAAGGCAGAGGCCAGAAGGCGTACAGAAGTCCTGTATTCCATCCCAGTCAAAATGAATCTCCTTGGTAGGACCTTCACAGAAACTCCAAGGCGCAAATGTTTGGATATTGTGCATTCTTGGCAGTGACAAAACGTTCTAGCCATGGTATTGCCAATTGCAGGAAAAAGCCTTGAGCCAATTTGGGGTGCAACTGTCATTCGAAATTCACCAGGCACCACAGACTATGCTTGTTCACATGGGTGTCTAATGATCTTCCCAGGTGGTTAACAACCAGGGAGATGCCCGGACGGTCAAACCATCTCCACAGACTCCTCTCTGCTTTGCTTTGTTGAAGTACTATATGGCTGTGGTTTTGTCCACGAGAACCTGTACCAGCTTCCACTTGATATATAGTTGGAAGGCCTTAAATGCCAGGCGAAGGTCATGCAACTCCAGCAGATTGATAAGGGGGCTGTTTTCTGCCAGAGACTAGGGTCATCTGATCTTCACCTCCTCAGTGACCTCTCCAACCCAGCGGTGATGTATCTGTCACCAAAGTCAGCTCCGGGTGGGGAAGGGGGAGGGGTCCTGCTATTGGCCAGGTTGCGGTCAATCAGCCACCACTGCAGATTTTGTTATTCACGTTTTAGAGGAGACTGCACATCACACAGGTTTCCTTGGTGCTGGGCCTAATGAGACTTCAGATCCGCTGCAGAACCCACATATGCCACCTGGTGAAGCAAACATGGAGGATACAGGAGGGCAAGAAGCCTCAGAGCTGTTCTCACCAAGATCCAGGACCCAGGTTGACACATCAGGATCATAACCCGGATGTCATGGACTTGTTGAAATGGAGAAAAGGCCTTGAACGTCACTGTGTCAAAGACAGTGCCTATAAAAGGAAGTCTCTGAGAACGAGTCAGGTGTGACTTCAGCTCGTTGATCGAGAACCTCACAATGTCAGACATTTCACAGTTGTCTGGAGGTAGTCTATGACTGACTGTGGTGATAACACCTTCAATAACCAGCTGAACTAGTACCCCCAACCTCTAAATGCCATCACTTTCATGAACACTGCAGGGGCACCGGTAAGGCAGAAGGGGAGCACAACAAACTGAACGTACTCTTGCCCAATTTTGAAATGTAGCTAATGTCTGTGGAAATGCAGAACGGGCATAAGAATGTATATGTTGTGCAAGTCAAAGACTACCATTGAGTCTCCTGCATCTAGAGCAGAATCAACTTGGGCCAGTGTGAACACTTTGAATTTCCCCTTCAGCAGGAAGGCATTCAGAGGGCTAAGATCTAGAAATAGGCCTCCATCATTCTTCGGCACAAGAAAATAGTGGGAGTAACAACTTCTCTATTTTAGAGTTTAGAACCCCCTTGATGGCTCCTTTAAACAGAAGAGTTTGCAACCTCTTGCAGTAAATGTGATAGGTGCTCCCCTGAAAGACACTTTGTGAGAGGAAGCTGCGGAGGGTCAAAAACGAATGGAAGGACAAAGCCCTGCTAGATGATCTGGTGAATCAATCTGTTGGAAGTGATGTGTAGGAAGCTGGCTCTGTATATACTATACCAAAGCGAGGTACAGTGTGCACAGAGTCCAGGGAGGCCCCAGAGATAGATCACAGGCTAAATTAGGTAAGTATTAACAGCGCTCTTTGTGTTAGTGTGGGCGAGCAGTTAGGCTTATCCAGAGGGTGTGTCAAGCATTTATTGTATTCACTCAATCAAGGACTGATTACACACACTCAGAGACAGAATCCAAACCAATCAGGTAAGTATAAAAAATAAATATTTTTTTATTTTAGAACCAAGCAGAACTTAGCACAGGCAAGTAAAATATACTCTCAAATGCAAGACTGTTCAAGAAAATGCTATTGTGATTGAAGTTGCAATTGTTACAGGTTTGTATATGCTTTGGAAACAATTTAAATTACACAGTAATTACTCTTAGGTTACTTTTGGATTACTTTGAGTACTGGGGGTGGTATGCCTAGATACCACACCTTAGGATCTCACAATATAAGGTAAGTAAGACTTTTTATACATTTGCAGTTTAGTTCTCTTTTCTCCATACAAACATCAGCTCAACAGAACATTTTAGGCCCAAAATCTCTTTACATGGGTTCCTATGGGAGAAAAGTGTCAGCGGTTTCTCAGGTAAGAACACGACTTACAAGTGGGAGTTTTGGGGGTTAGGACCAAGGTTTCCCAAGGTCTAGATGGGCACTCAAGTTGCACCACCAGCGGCACTGGGTGGGCCGGGTGCAGAGTGCAGGGGCCCAATGTTAGCCAATGGGGCTAAGAGGGCCTTCGGTTAGGGACTGCTGACTAGCAGGCCACTCGGGTGTGGGAGCATAGCTCCTGGGGTTAAGGTCAGCACTGCAGGGGCCAATGACCAACACAGGAGCTGCACCACCAGGGGCACTGGGGCGGCCGGGTACAGGGTGCAAAAAGGACATTGGGGATGCTGTGTGTTTCAATGGAGACCTGTGGATTTGCGAAGTTGCTGTAGGCTCAGGCAGGGAGACTTCCTGAAGGCGACCACCGGCTGGAGAGGTAAGTTGGGATCTTGGGGGATGCCTGGACACCGTTGGTTGGGTCACCCAAGGTTGTGAGGCATCGGGTGCAGGGGTGTCTTCTGGCGTCGGTTTTTCTTACCAGCTCCGGTCGCGGTCGGGAAAACTCTTCAGATTGAGGCTGCAGGCACTGTCTGGAAGCTTGAGGGAGGTCGGGGATCACCAGATCCCAGGTCAGGATTGCTGAGGAGACCTCCTTGTGGTCTTGGGGCAGTCGAACTCGAGCCGTGGGGTGCAGATTGGTGCCGAATCGCAGAGTCGCCGGAATCCGGATTCTGTGGGTGAGTCTCTGCTTGAGCAAATCCGGTGCTCACAGGAGACAGAATCTGTAAGATGGTTGCAGGATAGGTCCTCCAGGCTCTGGGGGTTGCTGGCTGCTGAAGTTGCCGGGGTTCTTGCTGTAAGCAGGTCTTAGACGGGACAGGCCGGTAAGTCTAGAGCCAAAGCAGTTGGTGTCCTCTTCTTCCTGGGTCAGCACGGCTCTTTGGTCCTCCTCCTTTCTTCCTTGAATCTGAGGCGGCAAGGTTCAGGATTGCCCCTACATACTAAATTAAGGGGCGTTTAAGGGGTGTGCAGGTCGGGACCAATGGATCCCTTCCTTGGGGTAGGTACACCCCCTATTATTCCACCCTCCAGTGCATGAGCCTCTCCCTAATTGGCTGAGTCCCCCAATCTTCAAGATGGAGAGGACTGTGATGTGTGGTTTCACCTCTCCTACCTGAGGGGTGGGGTTGGCAAAGGTGGGCACACCTCTCTTCCTAGCTTGGTTTTCCCACCGATTCTCCCGCCCAAAGTGGGGGCAGAACCGGTGGGAGCCAGTTGCTGGGGGATGCAAAAGGCAGGGACAGCTTCCAAAGGCGGTAGGCCTTTGAAGCTCCCCCTTTCGTGGACCTAGCCCATCCTGGAGGAGGAGGCAGGACCTCTGCCCAGGATGGCCTTTGTTTCTGGACCCAGAGAGGGCAGGCTCTCTACCCAGGGGTCCAGAAACCTGTCTGGTGGTGGCAAATGGCGGGCATGCGCGTTTATATGTTTTTGTATTATAATGAAAATAAATGACTCATTTATTCCCAAATTTAATTTATGACATATGTTCTGGTCTATTCATGAATTTTTTTTTTTTTTTAAATTAAATCCACACAGATCTTTTCTGTGAGAATTACAAGAATTGCATTTTGGAATGAGTTCCATGTGAACAATTGTTATAAGTTTAATGTGTTGTAAGTAGGCGGAATGGAAGTAGGGGTAGCCTAGTAGGAGAGGGAGTAGCCCCTTCGGATAATCTGCAAAACCCACCTCTCCTATGCTATGGACAGCCAGCGGGGTAGGTGATGGCGAATCCTGCCCTGACTGGGTGCTCATGATAAGTGGGAAGACTTGGAAGGATAGGAGGCTGCGGCTGCAAGGGGGTTGGTGGACTGACCATATTGCTGGCTACCCCACTGGTAGGAACCACGGCCACACGGAGGCTGGAAAGCTAGCGCTCCGCAGTGGCTGGGAGGGTGAAGACTTGGTTGCATGCCCCTTCCGTGGCCACGAAAGGAGCGAAAGGTGGATTGAGGATGGCGAGGGGCCAAAGAAAGGCTCAAGGACCAGACTGTAGCCCTGCTGTCCTTAAAGCACTCCAGCGCCAAACCCGCCTTGTCTCTAAAGAGAGAGGAGCCATTAAAGGGCATGACACTGAGTAAGGACTGGACATTCCCAGAAAAGCCAGTCGTCCTCAGCAAAGTGTGGCGTCGCAGGGCTACTGTCAACGAAACCGCTATGCCTAGTGAGTCGGTGGTGTCAAGACCACAACGGATGGTGAACTGTATCTCACAGCAAATAGGAATAGCGGGCCAAAAGGCATGCGGTGTTCAAAGACCACAGTGCAAGGCTGGCAGAAGAAAACATTCTTTCCAAGACTGTCCAGCCTCTTGGATTCCCTGTCGGGGTGCGGTAGGGAATGCGCCAGGATTTACGTGGGACGTGCAGGCTTGGAACACCAAGCTCTCTGGGATAGTGTGTTGGGTGAGGAAATTTGGGGCCTCCGGAGCAGGGCGGTGGCGGCGGGCAATCGTCTTGTTCACAGAAACCCCGGTGCTGGTCTTGGACCAAGTCCCAAGCAGTACGTCTGTAAGTCCCTCATTGAAAGGGAGAAGCAGTTCTAATGGGGACACTCCCGGCTGAAGCACTTCCATCAAGACATTAGACTTGACTGCCACCGAGGGCAAGCTAAGGTCCAGGACCGCAGCTGCCCTCCACACCACCATTGTGAATGAAGCGCCCTCCTCCGTAGCCATGGTAGGAGGAGCAAGCATGCCAGTTTCTGAAGAAGTATCCAGGCCACTGGCTTCACCCAGATCCTAAGCCCAGTCGTTCTTCATAAGGCTGGTATTCTTCAGGGTCCAGCGACCCCTCCCAATCCTCCCTGAGTCCTTGCCTGTAAGAACAGGGCTCAGGCTAAGGTCTGGAAGCAATGGCTCCAGTGGGCGGTGGCGTAGGACGACGTTCCTCCGGCTCCGTGTCGGAGATGAGAATGGGGATGAGGCCACCGGTAGGTGTCTGGAGTATGGGACGAGGGATGGGTGTTGGGGAAAGTCAAGGTGGTACGGCTGGTGCCAATTCGGATTCATCTGTGGATCCTTGGGGCCCGACTGGTGCTGGATCCAGTCAGGGCCTCTCACGAACCCCCGAGGCCAAAAGGCGTGCTTGAGGGAACAGGCCGCCCAATGATGCAGTGCATGGCCTCATAAAACTCTCAATTGGGCGGGGATCCATCCGGCTACCGGAAACTTGCCTGCCACACCAGGAGGTAAACCTAAAAAAAGACTTCAACAAAATGTGGCGAAAACCTAGTCAAAAAATGACTAAAGTAGTTCTTCCCGGATCTGCTCTGGCTGGTGCGGAAAAAAAAGAACTGACGTCAGCACGCCTGGGTGGCGCCTATACAGGCATCGCAAACGTCACTTCTGGCGCAGACGATGCCACACGGCGCCAAATGACGCCACCTACTGGCATGCAGGGGTACAGCTCATTAAACATTTCCGGATCCAGTTTGACACCTGGGGATAATTCGAAGGTAAGGAATATGCGGCTAGAAGTCTCTGTCACATTACAATGCTTACAATTAGCACTAGAAACTAACTCTGGGCTCAGAGGAGCAGTGCACTATCAGTTTTCAAAACGCTTTGGAGCCTCATCAAGGCACATAAATCTACAATACTTTAGAATATAGATTCACCCTCCCACTTTTTTGACAGCCCATTTATCTTCACTAAAGCGTACAGTGGCTCGCTGCACTTTTTACAGAAGACAAACAGGCTGTCAATGTGCCTGCCATATCCCCTCAGCCTTCCCAGATTTAGAGGTTGCAGATAGACCGTCTGAGCATGTGTGGCTGCAGACTGCGCAGCCACCAAAAGTGCTATAGAAGCACACAAAGAACTGCAGGGTTTGGCAAAACATGTCACTCCTGCTTTGAGTATAAGGCTGCACAGAAAGGCCTACTACAGAAAGAGGCAATGGTCCCCGGCCTGCCTTGAACTCAACCTTTTCTTAGCATGTCTCAAGCTAAGGTGGGGACACCATTCTTTTTTTAAATATCTTTTTGTTGGTTTGTTTTAGGTAACATAGATAGGTCCACTTAGCCTTTTATCCTTCTGAGGTCGATAAAATGAGTACCTTTGAGTTGGGTAACCATAAACAGCTGTTATTCATCGCCATGATACCCTTGGGTGAACGTGCGCTTTAAAAATACACGTTATGTTATACAGTCCTCATAACAATAACTTCGGTCACATAAGGTACATATATCAAGGACAACGTTACATTGGCTCCAATGTGTCCGTATAAAAACAGTAAATGATGGAGAAACTCAGTGATTCCCATTTCTATGTCCTGGCCTAAGTACTGTGACAACATATTGGATTCAGATCTAGTAGTTTCTTCAGTGTGGGATGGTTTCTGTATAAACATTTATTGACGGTATGAGTTCATGTGGATCGTCATACAGGCCCAACCCATAGTAGCGCCTCCAAGGACCCTATATTTTACGTAATTTTCGGGGGCAACCCATGCTATTATATGTAGTGGCCAGGTAGAGATCCATCTCCCTCCTCCACTCCTGGACCATTGGGATCTCTTCCGCACCCCACCGTCAAGCCACATCACGTTTGGCCACTACTAGACCTAAGGAGCTGAAGAGCAGCTGAGGCCTGGTAACATCAAATCATTTGGGAGTCCCAAGAGTACAAACCCAGGGTCAGCCGGCAATTGAAGAATCGCACCCAGCTCCTCAATGATTGCCCTCAAATAGACCTGGATAGCGGGGCAACCCCATATTGTGAGACAGAAGTCATCCTTGACGTCTCAACATTTAAGGCAGTATGGAGTCTCTGCCCTACCCATCTTGTGTAATTTCTCTCTATCATAGTATATTCTGTGTAAGGTTTTGTACTAAATGAGGCACAATCTGGATTTAATGGCTACCTCTCTAGGGTGCACTAGGACCGCCTTCCAATCTACATCCTCCAGGGCTTCCAAGTCCCTCTCCCATCTCTCACGCAGTCTCCCCAGGTTATCTGGCATGTTATAATTTATTGTTTTACATATGAGGGAAATGGCTTTTTCTGTAAGTTCCTCCTGTAGTAACCTATTTGCCTGTGGTGTGTACTCGGGTAGGTCAGCACAATGTATACTCTCAGCCGGCCATGCATGGCGTAGTTGTGCATACTTGATGAATTGGGACCTATGGAGCCCATATGCTGTACAGAGAGTTAACCAAGACTTAAGTTCACCTCTGTCAACAATGTCACCTATCACTGAGATGCCCACCTTGTCCCAGGCCCCAAAACCTTTTAGTTTACGCAAGACTTTGAATCACCTACCTTTCCACAGTGGCACTGCCTTGGTGACCCTGTGTGTCCAACCCATTGCTCTAGTTGCCCTTTCCCACACCTTCAGGGTGACCTGTGTCGCAGGCAATAGTCTAGAAACACCTTTGCCACCATAAAGGTAGTGCAATTGTGTGCGAGGTCCCAGTGATTCTCTCTCTAGTCTATATGCGGGATGATCTCGCGCCATATGTGCCCATTCGTTAAAAGGAATCAAATGTGCAGCCCAGTAATAAGCCTCGATGTCTGGCAGCGCAATCCCTCCATTATAGGGGTTGCATTGTTGTGTTTCTAGCGCTATTCTGGGATGTCCACTCTGCCATAATAATGAACGGATATCTCCCTCCAGTCGAGTGAACACCGTCCGAGGGAGTGGGTGATAACTATTTTGAAATGCATAGAGTAGTTGTGGTAACGTAATCATTTTGAAAATGGCTGCACTCCCGAGCAAGGAAAGGGAGAGATCTTTCCACCTCTCTGCGTCTTCCTTAAACTTTGACAGCACCTTCCCAAGATTGCGGTGTCTACATACCTCTCTGTGTGGGGGGATAAAAATACTAAGGTATTAAAAACTTTCGACAACCACCTTCAAGTCTCCGGTTAGAGGCAGCCACGGTGGGGTCCGGCCGGGACCGTCCAACATGGACTTATTCCAATTGATCTTATACCCGGAGTGCCTCCCATATTCTTCTATAGTTCGGGACAGGACAGGGATGGTTGTCCCGGGGTTTGTGACATAAAGGAGAATATCATCGGCATAGAGGGAGATCATTTTCTCCGCATCATCAGTGGGAGTGATCTTGAAACCTCGAATTTCCGGGTGCCTACGGATAGCACAAGCCAGGGACTTCAGTGTGAGTGCAAAAAGGAGTGGAGAAAGAGGACACTCTTGCCTCGTTCCCCGGCCAATGGGGAAGTCCGAAGACAGTTTACCATTTACCCCAACTGCAGCGACTGGAATGCTATATAGCAGTGCAACCCAGCTCCTGAATTTTGGTCCGAATACGAATTTAGCTAACGTATAGTCCAAGAATGGGCAGTGCACTGCATCAAACACTTTTTCTGCGTCCAATGACAGAAATATATGGAGTACGTCCCGGTATGAATCCGGACTGGTTGCCGTGGAAGAGAGATCTGATATATTTCAGGAGACGAGTCGCCAGGACTGTGGCCAATATCTTTACCTCAGCATTTTGTAGGGAGATGGGGCAATACGAGTCGCATCTATTGCGAGGTTTACCGTCTTTGTGAATAACTACAATCGTGGCAGTCCCTGGGTCGGGTGTAGAAAGCCATCTCTGTGTGCATCTTGATAAAGATTCAGTACGTGGGTCCCAGTAGATATATGCAGGGTTTGCATAGTTCTGCTGGTATTCCATTAGGGCCAGGGGTTTTCCCATGTTGTAGCTTAGCCACTGCCTCCTATATTTGTGTCAGTGTCCGGTCTTCCTTTAGCTCCTTCCCTTCTTCTTCCCCCAACACTGGGGTCATTATAGTCGCTGGGTATTCTCCTATCTTCGCAGTTTCACTGTGTCAGCATGCCTCGCAAAAATTCTTATAGTATTCCGCGAACACCCTAGCGATGTGCGTGTCCACAGTGTGTGTTACACCTAGGTCATCCACAATATCCCTCACCCATCTGGCCTGCATTTCTTTTTTACTGAGCCAGGCCAGGAGCTTCCCAGCCTTATCTCTGACTTCATAGAGTCAGTGTAGCACCGCCAGTCTGTTTCCTAGCATTGTCCATAGCCAGATCCCTGTATTCTAGTGTCAGTGTTTCTAGTTGTTGGGCTATCTTGGGGTCTGTACCATTGGTGACCCGTCGTTCCAGCAGTAGTATCTGTTGTTCTAGCCGTTCCAATGTTTCAACACTTTTTTTCTTCCAGAAATTCAGTTTTGAGCCTTATTGCGCAGCACTGTCTTATAGACCTCCCACAATGTTACCCCAGAAGAGACGGTATTGTCGTTTTCTAGGAAATAAATTTCTGTATTTGCCCATATTCCTCGCAGTACCTTACCATCTCGCAGGTTCCAGGCACTCGTGACCCAGTGGTATAACCCGCATGTGCCAATACGGTGTATACAGCCTGGCCAAGGAATCTGCAATGTGTGCCCTGCAAGTGTGTCTCCTGGAGCATCACTATATCAGTGTGTAATCATTTAATATGGTATGTCACCAATCCCCTTTTAATTTTGTCTCCCAATCCGTTGACATTCCATGTAATCACCGTTGAGGTCTGAAGTCACTCCATGGGTGTACATGGCCATGGTGTATAGTTGTGTAAGTGTCTTACCTGTGTGTGAAGAATTCATGGAACCATTTTGTGCCCTTAGAGGTATTTACCCTTCACTGACCCATGCGACCAACAAAAGGAGATAATGAAAACTGAACCTTAACCTTCCTCCCACCCAACCAACCCCCTCCCCACCTCCCACAACCTTCCTGCATCACTATACCACATCATCCAGGAGAAACAGCAGTGTCCAAGAGGAGAGGTCTGTCGTCCACCCCCCTTAAACTACTCACTGCCTAACACTATAGACTTATAACATGAAAATAAACCAATAGAGTTCCCAATGTGAGTCTGCAGCCCTAGGCTAGGGGTGTTGTGGCATTAGTTGCACAGTTAAAGCTCCATCAGCTGGTATTTAGGTGCCAGTTAATATTTCTGTGTAGTCCGGATCTGGCAGGTTCATCCTGTGGTGGTTGCTGTCTAGTCTCTGCATCCTGTTCTAGAGCAGAAATCTTGGCGGCCAATGGGTGTAAGCTTTTAGTCTCTGAGGACATCCCCGTTTCCTCCGAGTCAGAGTGAGTGTCCTGCGATTTGGACCCTGCCAGGTGTTGAACCACCAGGGTCATGCCCTGATGTTCCAGCCATGTCCAAAGGCGAAGAGCCTGTTGACAAAGGGTCCACGACCCCACCCCGCCCTGTTTGTTGCAGTACCACATGGCGGTGGTGTTGTCTGTGAACACCTGCGCTGCCTTCCCCCTTGAGGGAAGGAAGGAATGCCTTCAGTGCCAAGCGAACCGCCCAGAGCTCCAGCAAGTTGAAAGTTGATATGGAGCCCGGACTCCGCCGGAGACCAGACACCTCTGATCGCTGCCTCTCCCCCAGGGGGCCGCACCATCCCAGGAGTGTTGCATCGGCCACCACTGTGAGGTCTGGTTGGGGAAGGGAGAGGGATCTGCCTCTGACCCAATCCTGGTTCGTTAACCACCACTGCAGTTGTTGCGCAGTTCCCTCCGAGATCTGGACGTAGTAGGAAAGACTCCCCTGATGCTGCACCCACTGGAACTTCAGAACCCGCATATGCCACTTGGCATGATCCACCAGCAGGATGCAGGAGGCCATGAGGCCCAGCAGCCTCAGGGTCATTCTCACTGAAATCCGGGATAGAGGCTGAAACATCGGTATCATAGCCCGAATATCCCAGACTCGCTGCTCGGGAGGATAGGCCTGAAACTGCACTGTGTCCAGAACAGCTCCGATGAAAGGGAGTGTCTGAGAAGGAATCAGGTGTAACTTCGGCACTTTTATAGTGAACCCCAGTGAGTGCAGGAGGTCCGCCGTAGTCTGGAGGTGGGAGACGACATCCTGGGGCAAGCCAGCTTTCAACAGCCAGTCGTCGAGATAGGGAAAGGCTGGAACCCCTGACCTGCGCAGATGAGCTGCGACCACCGCCATCACTTTCGGGAACACCTGAGGGGCACTGGTAAGGCTGAAGGGGAGCAAGGTGAACTGAAAAGGCTCGTGGCCTCGCATGAACCGTAGGTAACGTCTGTGGGCTAGCAGGACGGGAATGTGAAAATAGGCATCCTGCAAATCCAACGCCACCATCCAGTCTCCAGGGTCGAGCGCCGATAGAACCTGAGCCAAGGTTAACATTTGGAACTTCTCCTTCCGGAGGAAGCGGTTGAGGGCCCGGAGCTCCAGGATAGGACCCAGGCCTTTGTCCTTCTTGGGCACCAGAAAGTCGCAGGAATAGCAACCACGGCCTACTTCTGGCGCAGGGACCCTCTCGATAGCTCCCTTGGCCAAGAGAGCTGAGACTTCCTGGCAGAGAAGCGACAAATGATCCTCTGACATGCGATCGAAAGACGGTGGCATGGAGGGAGGTGTAGTATCAAAGGGGAGGGAGTAGCTCCTTCGGACTATCTGCAAAACCCACCTGTCTGATGTGATGGATTGCCAGTGGGGGAGGTGATGGCGAATCCTGCTTCCCACTGGCCGCTGATGGGCCTGAAAAGTCAGACTAGGAGGGTTTGGAGGCTGCTGCAAAGGGGGGGGGGGGAAGGGTGGACTGGCCCGCCCGCTGCTTCCCAGACCTGCGTCGCTGGGTCCCACGTCCACGGCCACGCAGAGACTAGACAGCTTGCGTGGGCCGGTGGCTTGACAGGGTCGGACGTGATGGGGTACCCCTTCCGTAGCCACAAAAGGCAGACTGTGGTGGGCGGGAAGACGCAGCGAGGCCCAAGGATCCGGCCATAGCCCGAGAATCCTTGAAGTGCTCTAGTGCAGGGTCTGCCTTGTCACCAAAAAGGCGACGACCATCGAAGGGCATGTCCAGCAAGGTTGCTTGAACATCCCCCGAAAAAACAGACATCCTCAACCAGGCGTAGCGCCGCAGGGCTACCGACATGGCTGCCTAGTGAGTCGGTGGTATCCAGTCCACATCTGATCGTGAATTTGGCTGCGTCTCTCCCATTCATCACTGCCTGGGAGAGAACAGCCCAGGGCTCCTCCGGGCACTGGGACCGCACCTGCGCAACCGTGTCCCAGACTGTAGGGGTGTAACGGCCCAAGAGGCACGCGGTATTCATGGACCGCAGTGCCAAGCTGGAGGAAGAGAACATGCGCTTCCCAAGATGATCCAGCTTCTTGGATTCCCTATCCGGGGGTGCAGAAGGGAATGCGCCCTTAGAAGAGGAAGCTTGAACCACCAAGCTCTAAGGGGAAGGGTGTTGGGAGAGGAAAATGGGATCGCCCGGAGCTGGGCGGTGGCAGCAGACAATCGTCCGTTCCAAAGGAGCCCCTGTGCTGGGCTTGGACCAAGTGCCCAGAAGGACATCCGTGAGGGCTTTATTGAAGGGCAAGAGGGGTTCAGAGGAAATTGCCGCCGGTTGAAGCACCTCTGTCAGGAGGTTAGTCCTGACTGCCACTGTAGGGAGCTCCAGGCCCAAGGCCTCGGACCCCTTCGCACCACCACTGCATAGGACGCTCCCTCCTCCGTAGCCACGGTAGGGGGAGAAAGCATGCCAAGGTCTGGGGAGGTGTCCAGACCACTGGCGTCACCCAGTTCCTCTCTCCAGTTCGGTTCTTCCAGCTGGTCTGCCAAAGGGTCCAGCGACCCCTCCCA
This sequence comes from Calotriton arnoldi, assembly GCA_963921515.1. Taxonomy (NCBI): domain Eukaryota; kingdom Metazoa; phylum Chordata; class Amphibia; order Caudata; family Salamandridae; genus Calotriton; species Calotriton arnoldi. The sequence goes on from CAWUFW010001537.1 coordinate 1,486,911, forward strand.
GTCCTCATCACCAACGTCAGGGCGATAGGGAACACCTGGGATGAACAAGGGAACAAAAGTACCCTCCGGCGTAGGATTCGACATCGGTCGACATCGATCCAGCTCCGTGTCCATCTCGGGGATGGGGACGGCGTCAGCCCAGGGCACGGCCAGCGCTGGGGGCGTCGGCGCCGGGGAAGGTCGACCGGCGTCGATCCATGGGGGGCCCTGCGGCGCCGAAGGCCCAGGGCCCCCAACTGGCTCCGCGGGGCCAGTAGGCGCGCCAGCGGAGTCGGGCTGCCCAGAGATTTGATGAAGGGCTGCGTAGAACGTACGAAGTTGGGCAGGGGACGCCCCCGCCCCGGCTCCCGGAAAAGGGGGTAGTCGCGGAGTTGTCCTAGAGGCAGGCACCGGAGCGGAGCCTTATAGCAACGACGCTCCGGGTCCCGCGTCGCGTCAGCCGAACGACAGGGAGAAGGCGAAGAGCGACAATGCTTCTTCGCCGCCTTCTTCTCGAAGCGACTTACCCGAGGAGTGCGAAGACCTAGACGAGGTGTGGTGGCTCCGCGACCGGTCTTGAGACCTTCCACTCGAGCGAGACCGGGAGCGACGTGGAGAAGAGTGCCGGGCCTCCAGAAGCTTTTGGGACCGCTCCCGCAAAGACTTCGGATTCATGGCCTGACAGTCGGAGCATCACTAAAGGTCGTGGTCGCGCTCCAGGCGCGGATCCGTCACAAACATCAGCTTGTGACAGAAGTCACAAGGCTTGAAGTCGGTCCGACAATGGGACATCCCTCACGCACCAGGAGTCGAAGACTCGAAAAAAAGAGGTCGACAAAAGTTTAGTAAAAAAACTACTAAGGGGCAAGCTCTCTCCGGATCTGCGCTAGGCTGGCGCGGAAAAAGAAAGAACTGATGTCAGCGCGCAGGGGCGGCGTTTAAGTAGGCACCGCGACGTCATTCCGGCGACCACAACGCCAGACGCGGAGTCGACCAACTCTGGATCCAGTCTGACGCCTGGGGGTAATTCCAAGGTAAGGCATCTATAACTAATAGTCTCTTTCTGATAAACTCCTTGTTCACAAAGCCAGATTCATAATTGGAATTGGAAAGCAGGTGAGACAGCAAGAAAACACAGCAACATCAGAAGAATGTCTACTGAGGAAGGAGTAGTTTCTTACCTGTAACTCCAGTTCTCTTGTAGGGGTATTTCCGTGATAGTCATAATCATGTGAATAGTCCCGCCATGTGCGTGGACCCCGGAGCACTTCATTAGATATATCTTCTTAAGTTGTCATCTTCTGCCTCTTCAGAAAGGCCTGTATAGACACTTAAGAAACAAAAAGACAATAATGCAGCCTAACCAACTGAGGCTACGCTGGCCATTACTTCATCTTGAAGTGAAAAAGATAGCCAGTTTAACTTATTAAATTTAGCAATTTGCTGAGTTTTACACATAGAAAACTCTCCTTCACAAAACTCCTTTCTTTTTTTCATGATAGAGATGAAAAGGAATGGATAGAGAAGCCCCCATAGGCTGCCATTATATGTCTGCAAATGGATACCGTGCCTTTAAGAGTCTCCAGAGACTCCCGGTATCCCATGATGCACAGCCAGAGGCAGTTACTTTCAGTTCTTTTTGATGGCGTAAAGAAGCAGAGCCTGCTGAGACTTGGGGACAACTGTATCTGCCACCGGGGAGGCAGGCGGGTTTGCTTATGACTATCACGGAAATACCCCTACAAGAGAACTGGAGTTACAGGTAAGAAACTACTCCTTCTCTTGTAGGGGATTTCCATGTATAGTCATAATCATGTGAATAGACTAGCAAGCCCATCCCAAAAAAACTCTCCAGCAGTGGAAGAAACAGAGAACAACCGCACTATTGTGCAAATAGATTTCGAAGTGAAGCCTGCCCGACCTGAGCATCTGCCCTAGCATCAGTGTCTAGGCAGTAGTGCTTAGTAAATGTATGGACTGACTTCCAAGTGGCAGCCTTACAGATTTCCGAAATGGGTACGTTACGAAGTAAAGCCGCAGTAGCCGCTTTACCTCTGGTAGAGTGAGTCCTAGGCTTACTAACCAAAGTCTTGTTGGCTTTCTGATAACACAGCTGAATGCACAAGTTACTAACTTGTGTAACGCTATATCTGTAAGAGACAGTAGTTAGTGACAGATTCCTTACCTTAGAATATCCCCAGGCGTCAGGCTGGATCCGGAAAGTTTTTGCGTAGCAGTACCCTTGCGCGTCGGTAGGCGGCGTCGTGCGGATCCGCTTCCGTCGTCGGCGTCGTGATCGCCGGGATGACGTCGCGGGCAGTACTTAGACGCCGCCCCTGCGCGCTGACGTCAGTTCTGCACACGACTTTCCGCGCCAGGAACGCAGAGCCATGCAAGAAGCTGACATAGGTGTCTGAAAAATACTAGGGCCCTGAAAGGGATGTCCTTAACCCTAGAAATCAGTTCGCAGAACGGGGAGGATGGGTGGGGCGGTAAGGAATCCGTCACTAACTACTGTCTCTTACAGATATATCGTTACACAAGTTAGTAACTTGTGCATCTGAAAGAGACACGTTAGTGACAGATTCCTTACCTTAGAATAGATACCCCAGCAATACCAACCCCGGTGGTGGGTCTGCGAACAAAGATCAGAGAAGGAAGTCCCGGAGGAGAGAACGGCCAAAGAAGCCGTCCCGCCGGACCTGACTGTCAAGGCAGTAATGCTTGGTAAACGTGTGCAGCGAGGCCCAAGTAGCTGCCTGACAGATATCCTGCAGCGGAACACCGCGGCCTAAAGCCGTGGTAGCAGCCGTTGCCCTGGTGGAATGGGCACGCAGCCCAACAGGAGGCTCCTTCTTAGCCAAAGAATAGCAGGCTTTGATACAGAAGGTTACCCAGCGGGAGATGGTTCTCTTGTGCACCGCCCGACCTTTTTGGCGCCCACGTAGCCAACAAAGAGCTGGTCATCCACCCGGAAGTGTTGTGTGCGGTTGATGTAAAAGGAAAGCGCACGTTTTGGGTCCAGACGGTGGAGCCTCTCTTCCTCTCTGGAAGGATGCGGAGGCGGAAAGAAGGTGGGCAAAGTGATGGTCTGCCCAATGTGGAAGGCAGTAACCACCTTTGGCAAGAAGGACGGACGCGTCCGAAGAACAACCTTGTCTGGATGAACAGACAGAAAGGGAGGTTTGCATGAAAGAGCCTGGAGCTCACTCACCCGCCAAGCGGAGGTGATGGCCACCAGAAAGGCTGTCTTCAGAGTCAGAAGATGAAGAGGACAGTTATGTAGCGGCTCAAAGGGAGCGCACATAAGAAAGGTAAGAACCAAGTTCAAGTCCCACTGAGGCATCACAAACGGAACAGGAGGGAAGAGGTGTGTAATGCCTTTTAGAAACCTGTTAACAACAGGGGACTTGAAAAGGGAGGGCTGATCAGGAAGCCTGAGGAAGGCCGAGATGGCACAAAGATAGCCCTTGATGGTACCCAGGGCAGAACCCTGTTGGGCCAGGGAAAGAAGGAACAGAAGAACCTCAGAAAGAGGGGCAGAAAGGGGATTCACAGCCTTTGCTGTGCACCATGCCACAAACTTGTTCCACCTGCAGGCGTATACCACCTTAGTGGAGGGACGCCTGGCTGCCAGAATCACATCACAAACTTCGGGAGGCAAGTCGAAAGGAATCAACTGCCGCCACTCAATCTCCACGCAAGCAGGTGGAGGCTGGACAGGTTCGGGTGGAGGACCGTCCCCTGCTGCTGCGACAGAAGTTCCTCCCGAAGAGGCAGACGGATCGGGGGAATGACGCTTATACTGAGTAGCTCGGGATACCAAACTCTTCGAGCCCAGTCCGGAGCCACAAGAATGACTTGGGCCCGGTCGTGCCGAATCTTCTTCAACACTCTGGGTAGAAGTGGTATAGGCGGAAAGGCGTACAACAGACCGCAACTCCACTCGCGACGAAAAGCGTCGCCGAGCGAGTGCCGCCTTGGAAATTCCAACGCGCAGAAATGATGACATTGCGCGTTCTCTTCGGTGGCGAATAGATCTAACCAAGGCTCTCCCCACTGTAGAAAGAGTCCTTGCGCCACTTCCGAGTGAAGACGCCATTCGTGATCCATCATGCACCTGCGGCTGAGGTTCGTCCGCCCTGGCGTTCAGGGAACCTGCCAGGTGTTGAACCATCAGGAACATGCGCTGATGTTCCAGCCATGTCCAGAGGCGCAGAGCCTCCTGACAAAGGGTCCACGACCCCACCCCGCCTTGTTTGTTGCAATTCCACATGGCGGTGGTGTTGTCTGTGAACACCTGCACTACCTTCCCTTTGACAGAGGGAAGGAATGCCTTGAGTGCAAGTCGGATCGCCCGGAGCTCCAGAAGGTTGATATGGAGCCGGGACTCCGCCGGAGACCAGAGGCCTCTGATCTCCGCCTCTCCCATGTGACCGCCCCATCCCAGAAGGGACGCGTCCGTCACAACTGTGTGCTCTGGCTGGGGAAGGGAGAGGGATCTGCCCATGACCCATTGCCGGTTCGAGAGCCACCACTGCAACTGTTTTGCAGTCCCCTCCGAGATCTGGACGTGATCGGACAGGTTGCCCTGGTGCTGCGCCAACTGGAACTTCAGGTCCCACTGCAGAGCCCGCATATGCCATCTGGCATGATTGACCAGCAGGATGCAGGAGGCCATGAGGCCCAGCAGCCTCAGGGTCATCCGTACCGAAACCCAGGATAAAGGCTGAAAGATCGGAATCGTAGCCTGAATATCCCGAACTCGCCGTTCGGGAGGATAGGCCCGAAACTGCGTCGTGTCCAGAACTGCTCCGATGAAAAGGAGCTGTGGAGAAGGAATCAGATGCGACTTTGGCACATTGATGGAGAACCCCAGTGAGTGCAGGAGTTCGGCCGTAGTCTGGAGGTGGGAGACGACTGCCTGGGACGAGCCCGCCTTCAGCAGGCAGTCGTCGAGGTAGGGGAAGACTGGAACCCCTGCCCGGCGCAGATGAGCTGCGACCACCGCCATCACTTTCGTGAACACCCGAGGGGCACTTGTAAGGCCAAAGGGGAGCACGGTGAACTGAAAATGCTCGAGGCCTACCGTGAACCGCAGGTAACGCCGGTGGGCCGGCAGGACGGGGATGTGAAAATAAGCGTCCTGCAAGTCCAACGCTACCAACCAGTCTCCAGGGTCGAGGGCAGTCAAGACCTGAGCTAGGGTGAGCATCTTGAACTTCTCCTTCCGGAGGAAGCGATTGACGTTCCGGAGGTCCAAGATAGGACGCATGTCCTCCTTGTCCTTTTTGGGCACCAGGAAGTAGTGGGAGTAGCAACCACGTCCTACTTCTGGGGTCGGAACATGCTCGATGGCCCTCTTGGCCAAGAGGGCCGTGACTTCCTTCTGCAGAAGTACCAAGTGATCCCCTGACATGCGGTGGAATTGAGGTGGCATGGCTGGGGGGTGGTCTCGAAGGGGAGGGAGTAGCCCCTTCGGACAATGTCCAAGACCCACCTGTCCGAGGTGATGGGACGCCAGTGGTGAAGGTGATGGCGGACCCTGCCCCCTACTGGCGTGCTGTGCACCGGAAAGGAGGGACTAGGAGGGCTTGGAGGCCGCGGACGGGTTGGAGGTGGTGGCCTGACCCGCACGCTGGTTGCCCGAACCGCCACGGCGGTATCCACGTCCTCGGCCACGCGAAGACGCTTGCTGCGCGGGCCGGTGGCTGGGCAGCTGACGTGACTGGGCGCCCCTTCCGTGGCCACGAAAGGGGCGAAAAGCAGAGGTGAGCGGAGGGCGTACAACAGAAAGGCCCAGGGACTTGGCAGTAGCCCGTGAGTCCTTAAAACGCTCCAGCGCATGGTCTGCCTTTGAACCAAAAATACTGACTCCATCAAAGGGCATGTCCATGAGTGTATTCTGGACATCACCCGAGAAACCAGTTGTTCTCAGCCAGGCGTGGCGACGTAGCTCCACCGTCGTCGCAAGCGATCTGCCCAGCGAGTCGGCGGTATCAAGGCCACAACGTATGGTGTATTTAGCTGCATCTCGCCCTTCCGCAATGGCGCGGGTAAGCAGTGTCTGGACCTCCTCAGAACACTGCGGCAAAACAGCCGCCACCGAATCCCACAGGGAGTGGGTATATCGGCCCAAAAGGTAAGCGGTGTTGACAGACCGCAAGCCAGCACTGGAGGAAGAAAAAGCCTTCTTCCCAAATTGGTCCAGGCGTTTGGATTCCCTATCCGGAGGGGCGGTAGGGAAGGCGGTTTGGGAGGCAGAGGCTTGGACAACCAAGCTCTCGGGGGTGGGATGTTGGGAGAGAAACAAGGGGTCGCCCGGAGGAGGGCGATGGCGTCGGGCCACGTTCCTATCCACAGGAGCCCCTGTGGTGGGTTTGGACCAGGCACCCAAAAGAGCGTCAGTGAGTGCATCATTAAACGGCAGCACAGTTTCCGAGGAGGAAGCCGCCGGCTGAAGCACTTCTGTCAGGAGGTTAGTCCTGACGGCCACATTAGGCAATTGGAGATGTAAGGCTCCAGCTGCTCTACGCAACACCGTTGCAAAATTAGCTCCCTCCTCCGTAGCCACGGGAGGAGACAGCATGCCAGTGTCAGGGGAGGTGTCCAGACCACTGGCATCCCCGAGTTCCTCAGCCCAGTCCGGATCATACTCACACTGTTGTGTGAGAGGGTCCTCAGACCCCTCCCAGCTCTCCTGGTCACCTCTTGTTCAAAATATGGAGGAGGAGGGACATTTGGGACCCAAGGTCTCATCGGCGCCGGCGTCGAGCGACGTTGGTCCGGCTCCATGTCCGGAGCCGGAGAGAGCCGGGGACCGACGCTGTCCGGAGCCCCGGACGGCGTCAGGAACGGCACCGGGGACGTCGGCGTGGTTAGGTCAACCGGCGTCGATGGGGGTTGCGGTACCACCGGAGCCGGAGCCGGGATGAAGGCTGGTGGGACAGGCGGCGCCGGGACCGGAGTCGACGGCGGCGCGGGGGCAACCCCATCAGGGCCCGCGGGGCCCGAAGGCGCACCGGAGGGACCTGAAGGCCCAAAGAGGCGGGCCATGGCCGACAGGAATTCGTATATTTCGGCCGGAGTCGCCCCCGAACCCGGAAAGGACGGGTAATGCGGGGGCGGCTCTACAGGCACGTCCGGGGCCGCGGGGACGGTGCCGACTGGGGCCTCAGCCGAGTCGCGAGACCGGCGAGGCGAAGTCTTAGAGCGATGATGCTTCTTAGACTTTTTGTGCTTCGACTTACCCGAGGAGCGCGAAGACTTGGACTCCGATGACCGGCGGGGACTCCGCGACCGGCCCCTCGACCTCTCCCGGGACCGGGGCTTGGTGCGGCGCGGAGCCGACTGCCGGACCTCGAGTAGCTTTCGAGACTGCCTCGCAAAGCCTTCGGGTGAAGTTTCCGGCAGTCAGGGCACGACTTCGTGTCGTGGTCTCGGCCGAGACAGAAGAGACACTCCAGATGCGGGTCCGTGATCGACATCATGCGACCACAGGCGCCGCATGGCTTGAAGCCGGGCATCCCTACGACACCTAGGAGTCGTGAAGACTCGAAAAGAAACAGTGAAAAAATTCACAAAAAAGTTAGTCAAAAATTGACTAGGGCACTGCTCTTCCCGGATCTGCGCTTACTGGCGCGGAAAAGAAGAACTGACGTCAGCGCGCAGGGCGGCGTCTAAGTACTGCCCGCGACGTCATCCCGGCGATCACGACGCCGACGACGTACGCGGAGCCGCACGACGCCGCCTACCGGCGCGCAAGGGTACTGCTACGCAAAAACTTTCCGGATCCAGCCTGACGCCTGGGGATATTCTAAGGTAAGGAATCTGTCACTAACGTGTCTCTTTCAGATACAGGAAACAATCCACCTAGAAATGGATTGTTTGGAGGTAGCTAGACCAGTTCGGACAGAGCCATAGTTTACAAATAACTGGTCTGATCTACGGATATCCTTAGTCTTGTCCAAGTAGAACTTCAAGACCCTCCTAACATCCAGGGAATGAAGCGACCTCTCAGCAGGAGAAGAGGGATTCTGAAAAAATGTAGGCAATGTAATAGTTTGGTTCACATGAAACTCTGAAACAACTTTCGGGAGGAACTTAGGCTGAGTCCTCATAACTACCTTAGAGGAATGAAAGACTGTATAAGGCTCTTTACAACACAATGCCTGAAGTTCGCTAACCCTGCGGGCAGAAGTTATGGCCACAAGGAAAGCCGTCTTCCAAGACAGATGCTGAAGAGAGGCCTTATGAATGGGTTCAAACGGTTCCCTCATCAGCTGTGAAAGGACCACATTGAGCTCCCAGGGAGGCGAAGGACGCCTAATGGGAGGAAACACTTTCTTCAATCCTTCAAGAAAATCTCTGATGACTGGGATTTTAAACAAGCATTGGCATAGCCAATAGGTCTCGCCTTTGGGACCTTATAAGTGTTTAGCCATGCAAAAGTTGATGTTGTTGCACCAAGACTATTGTACTGCATAACTAAATACTTATAAGGTTCCAAAGGCGAGACCTATTGGCTATGCCAATGCTTGTAATTTAAATGCTGTAATCTAACTTTCCCAAGTGGGATTTGGTTAAAGTAAAATCTACTTTTAATTAAATTTCTCTCTATTATGATTATCCTCTCGAAGAAAAAAAAAACCAACTTTCTCTTTATTTTCTAATTGAACGGGCTGCGTCACACTGTAGAAAACTAGGCTGCTAACACACTCCACTTTGCAGCTTCTCGTGAAAATGAGACATGACACCACTCTTGGAAAGTGACAAGATAAAAGGGTACAGAAGGTGGCGCGTTACTATAATAGGACAGGAACATGTTTTAAAAAATCAGGGGTACCCCAATGAGGTGTTGTTGAAAAATGGGAATCCTTGGGGTCATTGCCAACTTGTGGCCCCTTACATAGACTAGACATTGTTAATGTAAACAGTATATTTATAGAACAGCATAATTTTAAATCCACCTAATGCTTCGTGTGGATGATTGATCCTGAACTAATTAGACCAAATTAACTAACTTTTCAAAAATAGAGAAACAGAGGAGAGCTAACATGACGACGAACGGTTCAGTGTCAGAAATCATATAATGAGAGGCGAAAAAGGAAATCTGTATACTCTTGAATGTGGGGAGGAGGGTATGTTTATAAAAGACTATAAATAATGGTACAATTTTATATAGCGCGTCACACCACATTTCTACGTTTCTAAGCACTATTAACTGGCGTGAATTTAAGCTGTTCAATTATAGTCCTCGGTTTACTGACCTCAGAAGGATGGGAGGTGTCGTTTCCTATCCATTCGGGCGTAATGGGGACTGTGATCCTAGTGCACCTACATTCAGATGTAATGTGAAACAAATGTGCCCCAGTGAATGCACCCTTTCAGCAGTATCTTAAGTCCAGTTGTGGTGATTGTCTGCCCTCTAGTGGCTCAATAATATTACATTTTCTATAAAGTTGCTTAAACGCTGCCGTGCCTTGCGGAAAAAATAAACATCAATTAAAAAAAAGCCAAACATGCAATACTCAACAATACAAGTCGGGTGCCAGGAGGAGGGAGTGATTTAGGACGAGGAAGAGGTTGTGAGAGAGAGGGGGAGCAGGAGGTGAGCCCGCGAGTGGTGCGCGCGCTTGGGAGAGAAATCTTCACTTTTCAAGCACTGCACTCGTACTTGTGGCGCGCCGCTGCTCGCTCCCGCAAGGTGGATGCCGCCACAAGCACGAGTGCAGTGCTTGAAAAGTGAAGACCGATGGCTAAAGGCCCTCCTAGAGCAGCGCATGCGCGCTGCCTAGGCGAGACCTAAAAAGGAAGTTTGTGAAGGACATTTCCTATAAGCAGTTAAAGCTGCCAGGTGAACTTTGATCGAATGAAACTGAAGGCCAGAATGAGCCAAGTATAGCAAGTAAGGAAGGATGACATCTTCCTTGCAGGAGGTAGGATCCACGTTCTTAGATGCACACCACATGCAAAATCTCTTCCATTTATATGCATAGGACGTGCGTGTGGATGTTCGTTTGGCCTCCTTCGATATCTCCATACAGTCCTGAGGGAGATTCAAATGTCCGTACTGTACTAACTCAGGAGCCATGCTGCCAAATTCAACGACGAGAGGTTGGGGTGCACCATCTGCCCGCCGAACTTCGTCAGAAGGTCCGGCCGGCATGGAAGACGGAGATGTGGCACGAGAGACCGGTGGAGTAGGTCTGTGAACCACCACTGACGGGGCCACTCCGGAGCAATAAGGATCATCTTGGCCCGTGATTGCGAGAGCTTGATCAGTACTGTCGGGATCAGGGGAATTGGCGGAAAAGCGTAGAGAAAGCCGCCTGACCAGTTGATCCATAGTGCATTCCCCAGAGTCCCTGGTTGGTAAAACCTGGAGGCGAAGTCGTGGCATTTGCTGTTTTCCACGGTAGCGAACAGATCGACTTCTGGAGTACCCCATCCTTCGAAGATGTCTCGCACCACTTCGTCGTTTAAGACCCATTCGTGATTTTCGTGAATGATTCTGCTGAGCGCGTCTGCCTGAGCATTCTGAACACTTGGGAGGTGAGTTGCTGTGATGGTCAGGTTTCTGGCTAACAGCCAGTTCCAGATGGTCTGGGCTTCTTGAGATAACGCTCGAGATCTCGAGCCCCCCTGCTTGTTGAGGTAGAACATTGTGGTCGTATTGTCCGTCTGAACAAGCAGGGAACTGGTGTGAAACGACGGCTGGAAGGCTTTCAGCGCCAAATGAACTGCTCAAAGTTCCAGGAAGTTGATGTGGTACGTGGCCTCTTTCCTGGACCACGTGCCCTGTATCTGAAAGTGGTCGGAATGTGCACCCCAGCCGTGGAGAGACGCATCCGTCACTATGGTTCGTGTCGGTATCTCCTTGTGGAAGGGAATCCCCCGGAGGAGATTGCGGGGAGAACACCACCATCGGATGGACTGGAGGGCCTGCCGTGACAGCTGAATCCTGTCTTCCCAATCCCCCAGTTTCTGGTCCCACTGATCCTCCAGACATTCTTGCAGGGGTCTCATATGGAGGCGTGCATTTGGAGTGAGGAAGATACAGGAGGCCATGGAGCCCAGGAGAGAAGATACTTTCCTCACCGTCGGGGAGGGCATGGTCATGAGAGCCTGAGCCTTAAGGATCGATAAGCGTCTCTCCTCCGAAGGACACACGTTTGCTGTGCGTGCATCAATGGTGGCTCCCAGGTACTGTAGACATTAGACAGGAGTCGAGACAGACTTCGTGAGGTTGATGTGGAGGCCCAAACGAAGGAGATTGGAAGTCCAATTGAAATGCAGTTGCGCTTCCTGAGACGTAGCTGCCTTGATCAGCCAGTCGTCTAGATATGGGTAGACGAACACCTTGTTCTTCCTTAGATGTGCAGCAACTACGGCCATGCATTTGGAAAATGTCCGAGGCGCTGACTTCAGGCCGAAGGGAAGCACGAAGTATTGATAGTGGTTGTTGCCTACGGTGAATCGCAGAAACTTGCAATGTTTCCTTGCTATGGGCACGTGAAAATATGCGTCTTGCAGATCTATTGCGCATAGCCAGTCTCCCTGATGAAGTTGAGGGTAGATTTGATGCAAGGACAACATCCGAAACTTTTCTCTGCGAACCCATTTGTTGGCCTGTCGCAAGTCGAGGATGGGTTTGAACTCGTTCTTGTCTTTCTTGCGGACTAGAAAGAACCGAGAATACAGTCCTGTTCCTCTTTGTGCCAGAGGAACCGGTTCTATCGCCCTTTTCTGTAAGAGGGTGTTGGCCTCCCTCTGCAACTCGCGTAGCATGTAGCGTGATCGAGTTGGAGGAATCGACGGAGGAGGACTTGTAAAACGTAGCGAGTATCCACTGCGAACAATATTCAGCACCCAATTGTCCCGAGTTATTTTCTGCCACTCTGCCAGATAGTTTTGAATGCTTCCCCCCACCGGAGTGGATAACGGACGAGGGGGAAGAAACCCTTCAGGGCTTGGAACCAGCAGGAGCCTTGGTCCCTTGTCCAGACTGCTGGTTGGATCGTCCTCGCTGTTGGCGTTTCCGAAACGGCTGAAAAGACCGCTGAAACTGCTGTTGTTGGTTGGACTGACGGCCCCGAGACTGCTGAAACCTCTGAGAGGAATAACGCCGCTAGAAAGGGCGGAAGGGTTTTCGCTGTTCTTTAGGTTTTTCTAAACCTACAGCCTTCAAAGTCTCCATTTCAGTCTTCATGCGGGCCATCTCGTCGTCCGCATGAGAGCCAAAGAGAGTCGTGCCAGAGAACGGAAGATTGGAAAGGCGCTGTTGCGTCTCCGGCTTCGGAGAAGCAAGACGAAGCCAAGCATGTCTCCGTAGAGCAATTCCGTGGCAATATCCGTGGGCTGCCAGGAGTGAAAAATCCGCTGCAGCGCTGATGACTTGATTAGCAACCATCAGGCCCTCATTCACTATCTCCTGAAAATCTTCCCACTTGTCTCTGGGCAGGAGATGCACAAATTGTTGAAAGGACTCCCATAGGGATCTGTCATAACGGCCCAGCAAGGCAGTAGAGCTGGCCGCCTTCATGGATGTAGCCGCGGTGCTGCAAGCTCTTCTCCCCACCAAATCCAGCTTACGGCTTTCCTTATCCGGTGGCACCGTGGAAGTCGGAGCCGTAGCATGCTGTTTCCGTGCCGCCACCACTATGACTGAGTCCGGGGTGGGGTCCAGTCGGAGGAATGCAGGATCCGGTGGGCGATATTTTTTCTGTAACCTGGAAGGTGCAGATTTGATAGAAGATGGTGTCAAAAACAGCTCCATAGCCGGTTCCTCCAAACCAGGCACCAACGGGAGCAATGGACGTGATGTTTGTCTCTGCTGGAGAGTTTCAAATATCACCGATGTCGACGGCACAGGAGTAGACAGGGGAATGTTCAGCTTTGAAGCCCTCCTGACCAGAACCTCCTGGAAGGTGGAGATATCGTCAACAGGAGACACCCTCTGAGGGGGAGAATCCGTTAGAGTAGGCGAGTACACCTCCACGTACTCGTGGAAGACGTATCCCTGGTATGCCGGGAGCGAGATCTCTCATATCGATGACGGCGGGATCGTGTGGAAGACCGGTGGTGTCTATGGGAACGATGTCTCGAGCGAGACCGTGTTCTTGGTCTTCGAGGTTCCACAGGGCGCGTGGGCTGAGGAGCCGTGGGCCCAGTCTGAGGCGGAGGAGGTGGAGGAGGAGGTGGAGGAGGAGGTGGAGGAGGAGCAGGAGGAGGAGCAGGAGGAGGAGCAGGAGGAGGAGCAGGAGGAGGAGCAGGAGGAGGAGCAGGAGGAGGAGGAGGAGGAGCAGGTGGAGGAGGAGGAGGAGCAGGAGGAGGAGCAGGTGGAGGAGGAGGAGGAGGAGGAGGACTTGGCGGTGGTGGAGGTGTCACCGGTTGACGAGGAGCAGGAGGTGTCCTGGATGGTGAATAGGTACACGAGTACTCCGAACCTGAAGAAGAGACCAACCTCCTCCGTTTTCGGGCTGGCCGAGAGGACGGGTCCCTGGACTCAAACTCAGACCTCCCCCTCGACGTCGATCCACTGCTTGACGGCGAGCGTCGACGTCTGGAACGCGAACTTCCTGTCGACGACGATAGGCTCACTACGGAGCGAGTCCCAGAGCAGTACCTTGACGTCAAATGTCGGTGTTGACCCCTCGACGTCGACCTTCCCATTGACTTCGATCTTCTCCTTCTCGTTGACGTCGATCGGCGGCGACGCATCAACGGCGACCGCCGTTGTCCGTGAAACTCCGATCGACGACGGCGATCTTCGTTGAGTCGACGTCTAACGCGGGGAAACCTGCAACGGCGATCTCGTCCGAGACCTCGCCGTTCTTCTCCTCGACGTTGAACGTCGACGTCGCTTCGACCCAGAGACCTGAGTCGACGGAGAGCATATAGTCGTCATACCTGCTCTCGACGTCATCGTCGCCGTATTAGACGTCGATCGGGACCGGCGTCGTTTTTCTGCCGTTTTTCGACTGGGGAGCCCCCCAGAGGTCGAAGCATGGGTCTTGGTAGAGGACTTACCCTCTCCTTGCCCAGAGGCTGAAGATGCTGCCTTCTGTCTTCTCTGCTCCAACCCTTGGAGCCGAATTTTCTCCCTGTCACGCAGGGTGCGCCTGGAAAAGGTCTTACAAATAGAACAGGTGTCAGGCACATGAGACACAGGCAAACACAGAATACAGACTCTGTGAGCATCAGACTTGGCCTTCTTCCTACCAGAGTCAGGACACTTGTCAAATAGGGATGGCATTATGACAAGAAAACTGCAGAAAATCTGCCAAAAAACTACAGCAGAAGGTAGATAAAGGCCAAAGACGTAGAGTGAAACTTCAAAAATCCAAATATATAACTAAGTTTGTAATGTAATACCAAAAAAGGTAGAGCTCAATGCTCCAGGGTCCTGACTAGCAGGAGCCGGAAAAAAGAACTGAAAGTAACTGCCTCTGGCTGTGCATCATGGGATACCGGGGGTCTCTGGAGACTCTTAAAGGCACGGTATCCATTTGCAGACACATAATGGCAGCCTATGGGGGCTTCTCTATCCATTCCTTTTCATCTCTATCATGAAAAAAAGAAAGGAGTTTTGTGAAGGAGAGTTTTCTATGTGTAAAACTCAGCAAATTGCTAAATTTAAAAAGTTAAACTGGCTATCTTTTTTCACTTCAAGATGAAGTAATGGCCAGCGTAGCCTAGTTGGTTAGGCTGCATTATTGTCTTTTTGTTTCTTAAGTGTCTATACAGGCCTTCCTGAAGAGAGGCAGAAGATGACAACTTAAGAAGATATATCTAATGAAGTGGTCCGGGGTCCACGCACATGGGCGGGACTATTCACATGATTATGACACACGATTATGTAGAAATCCCCTACAAGAGATCGACTAAGCTCCAAGGGAGCTAGAGATGCACAGAATTATATATTTTGAATTTGAAAAGTTTTTAGATGTTCAAATTTTGTGATGGAGACCACACAATTACGGTTCTGGCAATGGAGTAAAGAATGGGTTTCCGAGGCTAACCTAAAACACCATGTGTAATCTTCATCTTTTACAGATCTTAACAACATCGGATGCAAACCATGTGTGGGCTGCAAAGAGAATTGTGGCGATGTATACTCTACTGCATACAGCTGGCAACAAGTCTGTCGATCAAATAAAGTTACAAATACACTTTTATTTACTGTAAACATTTTCAAATTTCTAGGGATGCTGCGTTGTGAGGTGATCGGAAAACCACCAATATCTATGTGCATATATATCCTTATCCACTAAAAAGTTTTCAGTGAATAAGGATGCTGAAATTAAATTTGTTGCTTTGTCTGCTGAAGCAACCCAAGCTGACAAGTTTCAAATTCTGAAGCACAGCACTTGGATGTCAAAGGTAGCAAGACTACTGAGACTCCAAACTAATTGACTGAGATCAAGAGATGAGCTTGGTTAATTGTTGTGCTGTATGTCAAGATTTAAAAGGACCTATGATAATCTTAACTCACAGTATATGAAAAAAGCATACTATTTTTTGTTTTATAAATTTACATTATATTTACTGGCTATACACACAAGCGTTATTTGTTTTCGTACCATCTGTGGAATAGGAGGAACTGGAGCAGGAGTCCACGTCGTTGATGTACTTGTTCGTGCATGCCAATTATTTCCCCCTGTAAGCTTCTTTTCTGTAGGCTGACTCCACTGCATGTCAGATCTTAAAAAATATATGTATAAAAATATATAATTATACATTGGTTGATTTTTACATTACCACAGTTTGAGAGAGAAACGTGCGAAAAACGTGTGGAGCAACTACTAAACAAGCATCGCTAAAGCCAATGTGCAAGAGCTAGTACTTTAGCCATGTTGCATACCAGCGTGGCTGCTGTTCAGCATGGCTAAAACTTTGTGGTATAGAGTGGCGTGCCATAGAGTGGCATGTCTCAGAGCGGCGTGTCTCAGAGCGGCGTGTCTCAGAGCGGCGTGACGTGGAGAGAAGTGTCATGCAGTGTAGTAGAGTGTCGTGGAGTATGTGGCGGAGAAGAGTGTTGTGAAGTAGAGTGTAATGGAGTAGAGTGTTATAGTGTTGTGGAGTAGAAAGTAGAGTGGAGCAGAGTGTCGTGGAGTAGAGTGGCATGGCATAGAGTAGAGTGGAGCAGAGTGTCGTGGAGTAGAGTGGCATGGCATAGAGTAGAGTGGAGCGGCGTGTCGTGGAGTAGAGCGAAGTGTCGTGGAGTAGAGCGAAGTGGCGTGGAGTGGCGTGGAGTAGAGGGAGTTGCATAGATTGGAGTGCCGGGGCGTAGAGTGCCGTGGCGTAGAGTGCCGGGGCGTAGAGTGCCGGGGCGTAGAGTGCCGGGGCGTAGAGTGCCGGGGCGTAGAGTGGCGGGGCGTAGAGTGGCGGGGCGTAGAGTGGCGGGGCGTAGAGTGGCGGGGCGTAGAGTGGCGGGGCGTAGAGTGGCGGGGCGCAGAGTGGAGTGGCGCAGAGTGGAGTGGAGTGTCGTGCAGTGTTGTAGAGTGGAGTGTCGTAGAGTGGAGTGTCGTAGAGTGTCGTAGAGTGTCGTAGAGTGTCGTAGAGTGTCGTAGAGTGTCGTAGAGTGTCGTAGAGTGTCGTAGAGTGGAGTGTCGTAGAGTGGTGTGTCGTAGAGTGGTGTGTCGTAGAGTGGTGTGTCGTAGAGTGGTGTGTCGTAGAGTGGTGTGTCGTAGAGTGGTGTGTCGTAGAGTGGTGTGTCGTAGAGTGGTGTGTCGTAGAGTGGTGTGTCGTAGAGTGGTGTGTCGTAGAGTGGTGTGTCGTAGAGTGGTGTGTCGTAGAGTGGTGTGTCGTAGAGTGGTGTGTCGTAGAGTGGTGTGTCGTAGAGTGGTGTGTCGTAGAGTGGTGTGTCGTAGAGTGGAGTGTCGTAGAGTGGAGTGTCGTAGAGTGGAGTGTCGTAGAGTGGAGTGTCGTAGAGTGGAGTGTCGTAGAGTGGAGTGTCGTAGAGTGGAGTGTCGTAGAGTGGAGTGTAGTGGAGTGTCGTAGAGTGGAGTGTCGTGGAGTGTCGTGGAGTGTCGTAGAGTGGAGTGTCGTAGAGTGGTGTGTCGTAGAGTGGTGTGTCGTAGAGTGGAGTGTCGTAGAGTGGAGTGTCGTAGAGTGGAGTGTCGTAGAGTGGAGTGTCGTAGAGTGGAGTGTCGTAGAGTGGAGTGTCGTAGAGTGGAGTGTCGTAGAGTGGAGTGTCGTAGAGTGGAGTGTCGTAGAGTGGAGTGTCGTAGAGTAGCATAAAGTAGAGGGTCTTAGAGAGGAGTGGAGGTTGTAGAGAGGAGTGCAGGTCGTAGAAAGGAGTGCAGAGTGGAGGGGCCTAGAAAGCAGTAAAGTGTCGTAGGGTAGAGTGGCATAGATTGGAGTGGCGTGGAGCGGAGCAGAGTGGAGTAAAGTGTCTTTGTTTTGACCGTAATTCAAATGTTTATTTCCAGCACATATCAGAATGACAAAATATGTGCTTCATTTATGCTTTCATAATTCTGAAATATTTGCACAATTCATTTACAGGTTTTTAAATTGTGTTGTGTGCTAGAATAAAACCTTTAGAAAGTAAAATAAATTTGCAGAGCACACAGTACCCAAAGGTGTCACGGCGCTAGCAAAACCCAGAAGCTGAGACAGAGGCAGGGAGAGTAAATGAAAAAGATGAGAAAACCCTACACAGAATCAAAGGAAAAAAAGCTATCATCTTTCACACCACCAAATTGTCTGATAAAGCCTCTCACTTTGAAGTCAGAGAAAGAAAAGTAAACACCAAGCTCCCTCGGAAGACAGAGCCTGACATTGGACCGCTCTCTTTGAATGCTCAGCAAATGTGACAAGATAAGACCAGAATTTAAAGGCCTGTTTACAGAAAGCAAGCACTAGTGGAAGAATACAAGGAGCAATGTTAAACAGGCTATGCTCCACGGGAGGGACGAAGACATGGTGGACAGCCTAAAACACAAAGGTCAGCAAATCGAAAGTAAGCAAATGTGAGTTACAAACCACAAAGCCAATGATGAGCAATGGGCGGAATGCATTCCTAGGTAAGCTTTCCGAATGTCCCCACGATGTCTTTAGCAAACCAAACAGCTGTGCTACCTGGTAGGCTTCGACCTAAAATAGCTGACAGAAGTAGCTGGGGTTAAGGGAAACCAGCCAGTCCCCTTTATAACCATGCCTAGGATCAGTACCAAGAAAGTCACATTGAACGTAAGCCTCCGGTGCCTTTTAAACTGACAGAGAAGAATGGGTAGATGAAATTTAGGTACTCGGTGGAATGACATGACAGGCAGAGGCAAGAATGAAGAAACAAGTGACCATATATGCCTTTTCTAGTTTCCAGGGCAAGAGGGTCAAGTTCAACTTAAATCTATGCATATGGAATTATGTGGCAATCCCAATGGCCAAGAATTGATAAACAAATCATTTATATAAACTAGAAGTGGGCAGGAAAATATTTCATGCTTCTTTTGCCCTCCCTTGACTGGCACTGGACAACTGGCAGATTCTACACAGACTGTCATGTGACACCACAAAATAGTCTATTTTTATTCTTTGTGCAGCCTTCCGACACCTAACTCTTGTCCTTGAATGGCCACATGATCAGTCGAACGGTAGCCAATGGAACTGACTGAAACAAACCATGGCTTCCTAGAGTTTGGCTTTGATCAAGGGGCCTTATGATCTTGAGCGTTGGTTAATCTGATTTGTTACAGAGCTGACATTCAGACTGAATTTGGTGCATAGCAGTGAGCTTTTAGGCATAATACATTTTACCAGAAGTAAATGTGAGCTGCACTCAACAGCGAAAAGGTGAGCATTAGGAGAGAATTGACATTTCACAGTGTGTGTACTTCTAACAACTATTTGAGTCGCAAAATAAACCAAAAATAGACTAGAGACAGTGTACAGATGTAAGTCAAAGAAAGAGCACCTAAAACTTCAAATATGGTATACCAAGCTTGCCCTACTTTTTAGTGCACTAACAAAAGTGAAGAAATACCATTGTCGATCTTATATAGTTTTAAACTGCTTTCCAGCTAAATTTAATAAAGCAATCTGGGTCATTACACATTGAAACAAGATTTTGAAGCATTCTTACAGCTCCTGGATTGTGGATTGAATCGAGGCGGACTGCCTCAGCCATGCTTGAAACATACATTTTAGAAAAAGAGGTGAACTTATTTGAATATAGGATTTCTACGATCACACAACTGCATGCATTCAGTCAGTCATGAATTAATGAATACGAGCTTTATAAAGCGCATAGCTACTCCTGTAAGAAGTGTCCCAGCACTGAGAAGTCAGAAGAAAACTGAAGAGGCAGAAGGAAAAGGAGCCTAAAAAAGCCAAGTCTTAAGATTGTTGCGAAACTGAGGCTCTGACGGAGATTGCCTCCGCTACTGCGGAAGGGAATTCCAGAGTTTAGAGGCAAGATTGTGAAAATATTTTCAGCCAGCGCGAGCTTTCTTGATTCTGGGCACCTGCATAAGTAGTGCCTCCGGGCACCTAAGGCACATCCTAGGAGAATAAGGAGCAGGAAGAGAGTGGAGATACGTCGGCCCAGCCTTCCTATGAATCCTATACCAGTAGCAAAGGGCTTTAAAAGAAAGGCGCTTTTCCACCGGGAGCCAGTGCAGTTTCCGAAGTGCTATACCCATAGATGCACGCTGGGGGATTTAAACAGCGGGCGAGCTGCCGAGTTTTGTACTCGCTGGAGTCTCTTGTCATGTGCGTCACTATGAGCCTGATAAAGAAAGAAATTATCATTTGAAAAACACTTTTCGGCATTAGGGTGTATAAAAAATATAAACCATGGAACTGCATATTTCTAAAGAATAAAAACATGCATGTTAGCTAACAAGCAAAATGTAATGACATCTGAATGGATGTTTTGTAAGTGTGGTCATTAGGCTTCGGCAATGCAAATAAGAAATACATCATTTTAGGTATCACCTGGGCAGCAATTGCGCTGTATCTTCGAGAAATGTTGTATTCTGAATATGGGCTTTAAGCTTCATCCTTTTCCGCCCATGTATTTTATTGGCCACTTTGACTGTCTTTTCAAAATGTTTTTTCCATTGTTTAGTAGTCCCTCCTTAGTACTTCCTTTTCTCCTGTTGTAACCTCCCATAAGGACTGCCCCTGTTACATGTGATGTTACTCAGTATGCGTTATTTATACTTTGTGGGCATTATTTTCTTAATAACTTTCCCCTAGGTGCTGTTGCAGGCACAACACACTCTCCCGCTTCCACAAAGAAGAGTCCACGTGTTCTCCTGGCTCAGCGTGGCGCCCGATCATGGGCGCCCCACGCTTTAACTTTTAAATACACACATTAAAGTCTGTGTTGTCCAAGCCGATATATATTTTACAAAATCTTAAAGAAAGTTAGGGCTACAACGTAAATTGTGTGACTGTCCACAAAAATAAAATTGTCAGCTTTTCTCAGAAGCTGAAAAATCTCCTTCAACACCCGTATAATAAGTACCGAGGCATACAATCATCATCATTAGTCTATGCTAAGCATGTGTATCTACAGCCACACATGCCTCGAATGGAAAATGTTACTAACCCAGTAAGCATCTGTTTGTGGTATATAGTGCTGTAGATTCACATTCGCCTCCCCTCCTCCCCGGACGCCTGTGCTTCTTACAGTTACTTTCACTATTTTTCACAACCTCCTTCCGCATGGATATCTCTTTATACTACGCGAAGCTTCACGTTTCATCCTTACCCGCCATGCGGGAAAACAATCTAACAATGGAGTTGATGACATGCGCATTACCAGCAAGGAGGAGGAGTCACACTACCTCGTGACCCGAAAGACTTTCTTCGAAGAAAAACAACTTGCACACAACTGAGCCCAACACTAGATGGCGGGACTATTCTAAGCATGTGTATCTACAACCGTACATGCCTTGAACATATCGCTACCAAAGCTAACCTGTTCTCATGCATACTTGTTTTTGCAGATTCCACACCTTATGTATGAGTCTCAAAGCTGTGCCCATGAGGAGACAAGAATGAGTAGTGCTGAATAACCAAGGTAATCATTCAGCACAGAGATATATGGATCCATCATTCCGTGCCTGGGACATCAGGCATTAATGCTTCGCACCGGGATGCAACAATGACTAAGTGCCCAGGAAGGCATGCCTCTGGTCAAGGCTGTAGAAGATACTATGGTCTAGGCAGAGGGCACAAGAATGCCAACTGGAAGTTCTTTCTTTACCAGGGCATAACAGATCTTAAAACAAAGAGGGACCAAACAAGAAATAGTACCTTAAGCTTTACTAGCCCCAGCACAAACCACAAATAGCTGGTTATCTACGCACTCTGAACTTGTCTGGTCAATGCAATCTGACACAGATTGCCTATGTTTGAGATTATGTAACTGCTCCATCTTCTTGGAAGGGCGAGGATGATGATATAAAAATGGAAGGGTGATGCACTGAAGCATTAAGAATGTGGCCACCACCTTTGGTACAATGAAGTAGCAAGTAAGCAGGTTTGGCTTGTCTGGGTAGAATACAGTAAATAGCTACCAGAGCAACAGGGCCTGCAGCTCTGATCCTATGGGCCAAAGTAATGGACATCAGAAGGACAGTTGTGAGTGTCAAAAGAAACATATAACTGTGCAATGATTCAAATTATGGTTTCAGGAACAAAAGAAATGAGGGGACATATACAAGAAACCTTTCAAGAAATGTGCCACCAGGGGCGATCTGAACAACAAAGACTTACCAGGGTGACACAAAACGGCAGACAGCACAAGTAGCATCAAAATACTCTTGCACAGACTACTAGACTCAATTGAATTAGACAAAGTGCAGAACCTCTGACAGACGAGTCTCAAAGGGAGTAAGCCTGGCATCAACAGACAAACGTCCCAGTGCCCTACGTAAACAGATTTGGTAGCTGGAATTCATTTATCACAATGACATACGCTATCTTTGGCAGGAGGCTGAAACCTCTCAATCTCCATGCTTGCATTCAAAGATTCTAAGGATTTGGATTGAGGACCCAACCAGCTTGCTGTGAAAGCAGATCTACTCTCTCTAGATGAAGAAAGTGTTTCTGCAGATCAGCGTATCAAATCTTCTTTATCCAATGAAGGACAGTGTAAATCTATACACCATCTTCTCATACATTCTGCAGAAGCCTTAAGATTTGCATGTGGATGGAATGCAAAAAGTGGTTCACAGTGTCGAATGGAACACAAGAAATGGATCCTGTTAGCAGCTGAAGTGGAAGACATCCCCCAAAGATGTGGTGGGAAGTAAAGAAAGCTTGACAGGTCTATGCAGAGAAGCTCCACCAGGGGGCACCCATCATCTCAGTGTTTAGGCCCCATTCATGATCTGACAGAGAAAGCAAGACATGAGCCTTGGGATTTAAAGCACCTGCAGAATAGGAGTCACCGGGAAAATTCCCAGTCTTAACGCTCACTGCAACAGGCATGGGGCCTAACAGCACAGGGTTCCGTGAGTCTACTCTGCTCTATCTTTATAGGTTTTAGAGGTCTCAAAGAATCTGCACCACAAGGCCTGAGGTGAAGAGAAGAAATGCCTACAGGGTTACACAAACAGCCTTTAACTCCAGCACACTTATGTGCACTATCCGTCCTTTTTATGTGCTGAATCCCCCTCTTACCTTTCTATGCAATATGTCCATTACCTCAGCCTGTTGTTCCCATGGACTGGAAACATGCTAAAGTTCTTTCTCTTTTGAAAAAACCTTCACCTGATCCTGAAATCAAATTACTGTCTATCTTCGCAAACGTACTGACAGCTTAACAATTACATGGACACAACATTTTTTGGGATGTTTCTCAACTGATTTTCCAGCTAATCACAGCACTGAAACTGCACTGGTGGCTGCTATGAACAATCAACATAGGAAACTGGATTAAGGCGGCTCTGCTGCCTTGGCCATTTTAGATTTGTCCTCAATCTTTGATGCAGCTTCTCACTAATTTTTGATTAACCACCTCTGAAAGATTGCGTCCAGCCATCTTGCCCTTAAATGGTTTGCTTCTTTTTAACTGACAGAACTGAGACGATAAACTCCTGCACCTTTCACTTCGGCAGCTGTTTCAGTGACGTAAGGTGTGCCTCAGGGTAATCTTCCCTGAGTCCCACCCTTGTCAAAGTCTATTTGTCCCCTTTGCCAGAGCAGGATCGTTCTTTCAGTTTTAAAATTTCTCACACAGATTATACGCCGATGATACACAGATCATCGCTACCATCTCCGATAATGTTGCCGCTACTCTAGCCAACTTTCGAACATGCATGAATTAGTGCAGTTGTCATCAGGTTGTACTCAAACTGTCTCCAGCTAAATTCCCATAAAACAGATTTTACTGCGCAGCAGACAACTGCATTTTTAGATCAATGAATGGCGGGCAACAGAACTTGGAGCAGCTGCTGCTCCTGTGGCCCATATCAAGAATCTTGTTTCCTTAGATGCAATGTGATCATGGATAATCAAATCGAAAAAGTAGCAGCTACTTGCGTTGTGTGTGTTGGGACGGAAAAGTTTTCTATATGGTTAAAGACGTGTACACCTGCCCTGAGTACCCTACTGTGCTGTTGTCTGGATTCCTAATGCTGATTTTGTGTCCTAGGTAAACACGGATCATGTGTGTGCGCCATGACATAAGTCTGTCTCACAGATTGTGGTCTTGTTGGACCGGGAAGGGTGCCCAAAGTGCTACCCTCATAGTGGTGGAAGGCTACCGCCGTCAACAGTAGTTACAATATATAGCAACAATCAGTTCTGTCGAGGAATGCACAATTTCTTACGAAAAATGAAATTCATCCTACTAGGAAAAGCCACTAAACTACTTCGAGTGCGAGGAGTGTGGGCTCCGCGACCGTTCGAGACCTTTCCCTCAAACGAGAGCGACGCAGAGCTGAGTGCCATGTCTACAGCAGCTTTAGGGACCTCTCCCAAAAAACTTTCAGGTTCATGGCCCGGCACTCTGAGCACGACTTCGGGTCGTGGTCGCACTCCAGACACCAAAGGCCACACGAGGTGCGGATCTGTTACGGACATCACCCAATGACAGGATCCACAAGGCTTGAAGCTGGTCCGACGCTGAAACAACCCTTGACGCACCAGGATTTTGAAGACTCTAAAAAGAAGTCGACAAAAGTCAAAAATACTATCCAAAAAATGGCTAAGGGGTAGCCCTCTCCGGATCTGCGCTTAGGCTGGCGCGGAAAAAAAAGAAAGATCTGACGTCAGCGCGCATGGGCGGCATCTATGTAGGTCCCGCGACGTCATCCCTGCGCCCATGACACCGATGATCGACGTGGAGCCGACCGATGCCACCTAACGACGCGCAAGGGTACTGTTGAAGAAAAAATCTCCGGATCCAGACTGACGCCTGGGGGAAAATAGAAGGTAAGGAATCTACAACTAACAGTCTCTATCATATACATAATCCAACCAACAAAATACTTGACAAGATACAATAAACAGATGATGTGCTGTACTCCCACATTTTCCGTTGAGGGTCGAAACGTTGACGATAAGATTAGGTGTTCCGTCTCAATGTCTTACATACCTACACCTAAGGAATATGGTCATGTTTGAACAATTCTTTCAGTAATGAACGGATGCCCAACTGAGTCATTTTTTCTGTTTATTGTATCTTGTCAAGTGTTTTGTTGGTTGGATTATGTTTTATGTAATGCACCCTTTGTATGGCACTTATATATGTAATTTTATATGTAAAAAGTCATGTGTCTTGGGTACACGAATTATGTGTTCCTTCATGATATATGAATGTTAATATACCGTGTACGATATATATTTGTGTCAGTTTCATTTTTCTAACAGATAGTGTGCCATTTAGTGGCTTTTCCTAGTATATCAGGATAAATTTAATTTTCTGTAAGAAATTGTGACTTCCTCGATAGAACCAATTGTTGCTATCTATTGTTAAATCCCCAGGTTCTGTGAGATACTGGGTCACCCCACTATTATTAATGGCCACCAGGAGTTAAGCAGCACAAGGCTCACTCACCTTATAAAAGTTTCTGCTGATGTGTGCTTCACTCACCTTGTCCTACATCAGGTAGATGTGGAGTACGCACAGCACAGGAGTAGTGCCTCAGCACTTGTATGTTTATGTGGTCAGTGTGTGTGCTGGCAGTGGGTGTGTTTGCACCCTGGTACAATACAGGAAAGCTACAGAACAGTGCGTGCAAACTGAATGCGTGTGCTAAATGCATGTGTGTCTATAGTGGCGCAATGCATGGAGGTAATGGTACTGGAGAGTAAGTGTGCTGTGAATGTACATTGAGTGCAAGTGTGCCTGCAATGATACATTACCTGTAGGACTCTGGGTGACAATTTGGGAAGCCCAGACCTGCCTGGTGAAGACATGAGTAGAGGAATCCCCCCACACAGATTTCTGTATTGCTACAGTAATGTGAGCTAGGTGGAACACACACTGGAAGAAGGGAGAAGGGACTCTCCTTTTACACTTCAAAAAGTTGTTCTAGTGATAGATCACAAGGAAGGGCCCGGACACATCTCAGGAAAGGAGATTGGGCTGATAAGGGAATCATAAAGAGTTGGGCTAGCAGCCCGGGATTAACTTTATGATGCACATATTGTGGCCGACCCCAGGTGTGAACTCTGGTAACTTCCATGAATTGTGTTGGTTAATCAGTTTTGGAGTCTTGCCTGCTGTGACGTACATCCTTTCAAGAGAAAAGAACAAAAAGAGAAGAAAATAATTCAAAAGAAGCAGAACCCAAACATAAATCTTCAAAGACTCTAAATCACATTTTGGTGTCTGGAAATTGATTATAAGAAGGGGAAGATGAGACCCTAAACTTTGTAATCTGTCAAGCAGCCCGATGGGTTGTGTGAGATGGGGAAGACTTCTGGCTGTGAACAGGACCGTTGGCTTAGACCTACTAGTCTCCTTGCAAACCAATATTACCTGCTCTGGAACCTGGAGCACCAGAACCTGCCTGCTTGCCAAGACCTGTGTGCCCTGTGAGGAAGAGGAGTGTGTTGGAGGAAGCAAGATCCAGTAGGGAGCCCTACTGAGAGGGCTCCCTGAGTGAGGTGTGAGAACAGCTGAGCACTGACTGGGTCGTTGCCTGTGACCAGGAATGGTCTGACGACCCCTGTATGCCAGGAGAGGGCCGTCATGATTTGAAGCAGCTATGGTTCCAGGCTTGCACCGCCTCAATGCACTGACCTCTAATGCCAGAGGGGGCCACCTGTTAAAACCTATTTTGATCAGGAGCGTCAGACTTGTAACCGCCGATATCGGCAACCCTGTATGCCAGGAGGGGCCGCCGTAGGGAAGGCGATCATAGCGGAAGAGTCTGCGCCCAGATTGTAACACAGCAACCCAGTTTGCCAGGAGGGGCTGCCAGTATCACTGTGGCCAAGAGTTCGGTCACTGCCCGGACAAGAGCATTACTGCTATGTACAGCGGGTCAAGCCTGCACACTCATCTGCACCTGACAGATTCCACGAGGACCGCAATGGCGCCACCGCCACACCCTGGCTGGGGCTCCATTCGGGTATTTGACTAGACATTCATTTATTGTTCATGCTGTGAGAACTTTGAAGTTATGAGTCGGGTTCTCTTACCTATGTCTATGCTCACACCCCTCCCCCACCCCCGATGGAGCCTTTGACTGCTCGTCCAGAGCTGCCACAGAGTCAAGTGCAGAAGGGGTACTTGGCCCAGTTGCTTAGGATCCATAGTAGGTCGGGCCCTAGGACAGCAGGAATAAAAGGCTTCAACCACCGCAGTTGGGCCCAGAGGCCCCCCTGAGTGCCACATGGCCCTCTGAAAGGGGTTCTGACAATTATGGAAGCGGTGGGATGCCGAACATTTAGAAGCCAAAGGATACAGAGGTGGCATTGGCCATTTCCAATCTGCGCCAGTACTGCAATAAGTGCAGTTTTTTTTCTTCTATGCACAAAGGCAACACATAAAGGCAATGGAGAACACCTCTTTGGGATTGACCTCAGCACCATGTCCATAGATCAGATGAAGGATATATGTAGGGTGGAGGATTCCCAGGAGTAGGAACAGAGAGGTCCTTGCTAATTTCATTAGGGACCAGTTTGAGATACTGGGTAAAAGGGATGAGGCTGTAGTAGACTGTAGAGGGAATCTGGGTAGGAATCCAAGAAGAGAGTGGTGTGGATTCAGGCGCTAGGATCCCTTTAGCACAGATATATCCCAGACACATACAGTATGCCCCCTAATTCATTTTTCAGAGTTTCACCAAGAGACTCACCATCTTTAGTTTCTAGAACATCTCAGGTGTGCACACCACCTCGAATTTCTAGGGCACTGCTGTCACCATTCTCAGGAGTAAAACCTTTGGGTGGGTTGAGTCTAGCAGAGGCCCTGAGCTTGCAGTTGGCACTTCAGAAAGCTATGGCTGGGAAGGATGAGAGATTGAGAGAGGGAGAAGCTAAGACTAGCTCACACAGGAACAAGAGAAAGGGAGGCAGGTGAGATGGGAGGAATGGGCCTGGGAAGAGAAATTGCTAGAGACAGAGGAGAAACAGAGTAAGCAAGGAACAACAGAGTGGGAGGAGAACCAGAAGGAAAAGGAAAGAGCGCTTGAGAGGGAAAAGATGGCCATTGAGAGAGACGGAAAAGTAGGATGGCAGTAATGACAATTCCATCTGGGATAGGTAACTTCCAGTTCATGCCAGGTTGCGGCCAATGTTCCAAAAGATCTTGTGCATGTGTATGTGGAAGGTCAGGATATTTTGGGATGGTTTGTGAGGCTTAAGGTCGCGTGTAAGGTGCAGACCTTAAATGAGGTGTCGAAGGCAGCTGCCTTAATGGGGTGTATGCCATTGGAAGGGACAGCCGTCATTGGGAGGATGCCTGTGGCAGAACAATGGTCTGAGAGCAAATGAAGGAAGCTCCCATTAGGTGGTCTGGGCTGAAACTAACTCAATACCTGCAGAGATTCCATAACTCCAAGAGAGAGGATGGTATTGCGTTTGATACTTGGATTCATGGTATATTGTGTGATTGGAATGAGTGGGTAAGAGGGATGGAGACCAAGGATTTTCAGTCCCTTAACCAGCTAATAGTGACTGTAGGAAAGTGCCCCTTTTAGACTTGGTACCTCCACTTTTTGCCTGCTACCCGATGTGATTTTGATTGAAAGTGCACTGGGTCCCTGCTACCTACGGCCCCAGTGCCAGAGCTCTTTCACAAAAATGTACCATTGTTACACAATTGGCATGACTTCAGCCCCCTTGTAAGTACCTAGTAAATGGTACCACTGGTACTTAGGGCATTGGGACTGAAGAGGGTCCACTAGGACTGCAGCACGAATCGTGCCACCCTAGTGACCCCTCATTAACATCATTCAAACGCCCATTACAGGCTACGTGTCTTGGTGCAGACAAAATCGAAGAGTCAACATGGCACACCGTCCAGTCTGCCATGCCTACAGACAATGCATGATCTAGATAAGCCACCCCTATAAGCAAGCCTTACAGCCCGCAGGCAGGGTGCACTATATTCCATCTGTGGACATACCTGCCTGAGCAGATACGACCCTGCAATGCCTAAGTCTATTCCTAGACATTGTAAGTGAACAGGAAAGCCACTTGAGTACATGGATTGGACACTTGTCATTACGAAGTCCCTAGCTCCATGATGGCTTCATTGTACTCCAAGTTCTTTGGTACCAAACATCTCGTCTTAATAAACCTGCACTGATGCCAGTGTCGGATTTATTAACAAATGCATACAGAGGGCACCTTAGAGGTGCCCCCTGAAGACCTACTGACTACTAGTGTGGTTGCCGACTGGTCTCAGCCAGCCTGCTATAACTAGACATGTTTCTGGCCTCCTGGGGTGAGAGACTTCGCTCTCAGAGGCTGGCAACAAAGCCTGCTCTGGGCGGAGGTGTTCACACCTTGTCCAAGCAGAACTGCCTTCCAGGCGGGAAGCTACAGAGGCCATACTGCCTTTGAGACGAAACTCCAGATAGTGAAAGATACCAATCCCTCAGTCCTGACCCCACTTTTCGGCGGGAGGACAGGCAGAAAGGAAAATGTTACTTCCCCAGTAAGCAAGATTCACATGCTTTGCATACTCTTGCCATCTAGTGTTGGGTCCGGATGTTTGCAAGTTGTTTTTGTTCGAAGAAGTCTTTCCAGTCACGAGGTAGGTGACAACTCCTTTCGGTGATAGTGCGCATGGGCATCGACTCCATTGTAAGATTGTTTTCCCGCAGAGGGTGAGAAAATGGAGTTAGGAAGTGTAGAATAGAGATGTCCATGCGTATGAATGTAAAATAAGAACTACAACCACTACAGGAAACCGGGGAGGTTGGTGGGCGCATGTGAATCTACAGCTCTACAAGCCAAGAACAGATGCTTACTGGGTAAGTAACATTTTCCGTTCGAGGCATGTGAGCTGTAGATCACATGCTTTGCATAGACAATATAGCAGTAATCTCCCAAAGCGGTGGCTAACCTGTAGTGGCTGTAGTTGTCTGAAAAAGTGTTTTAAGTACTGCTTGGCCTACATTTGCCTGTTGTCTTGAGGACACATCTACACAATAGTGTTTGGTGAATGTGTGTGGTGTAGACCATGTTACTGCCTTACAAATGTCAGCTATGGGGATATTTCCCAAGAAGGCCATAGTAGCCCCTATTTTGCGAGTGGAATGCGCCCTAGGGGGTACTAACAAAGTTCTCTTTGCTATAGTATAACATGTCTGGATACATTTTACAATCCATCTAGCAATCCCCGACTTAGAAATAGGATTGCCTTTGTGAGGTGGAGAGAAAGCAACAAACAGTTGCTTTGTTTTCCTGAAATCCTTGGTTCTTTCTATGTAGTAAAGTAGAGCTCGCCTAACATCAAGTGTATGTAAAGCCCGTTCTGCTACAGAATCAGGTTGAGAAAAGAAGACATGTAATTCAACTGATTGATTGCTATGAAAAGCAGAAACTACTTTAGGGAGAAGTTTAGGGTTAGTACGGAGGACCACTCTATCCTTGTGAAGCTGAAAGAAAGGCTCTTGTATAGTCAATGCCTGAAGCTCACCTACTCTCCTTAGTGAAGTTATCGCTATGAGGAAAGCGACTTTCCACGACAGGAATTGCAACTGACATTTGTGCATGGGTTCAAAAGGTGGACCCATAAGCCTTGTAAGAACTATGTTTAAGTTACACTCTGGAGCAGGGGGAATTCTTGGTGGTATTACCCTTTTTAACTCTTCCATGAAGGCTTTAATCACTGGTACTCTGAATAGGGATGTGTTGTCTGTTTTGCAAATATGCAGCCACTGCTGCTAGATGTAAGCGAATGGATGTATAGGCTAATCCACATTGCTGTAAATGCAACAAATAACAAATGATGTTTTGTACAGAAGCATCAAGTGGATTGATATGGTTGTTGTTACAATAAACAACAAACCGTTTCCATTTAGCAGCATAACATGCTCTAGTAGTAGGCTTTCTAGCCTATAAGTATATTCATACAGTCTGGTGGTAATTGTAAATAACCAAACTCCATGACTTCAGGAGCCAAATCGCAAGGTTGAGTTCTTTGGGATTTGGATGTCGGATTTCTCCATGGCTCTGAGTGAGCAGAGAGGGTGTGAGATGTAACCTTTGCTGTGGAACCACAGAGAGTTCTAACAGGGTAGTGTACCAAAGTTGGTGAGCTCAAGTGGGGGCTATTAAGATCAGTGTTAGGGACATTTGTCTGAGCTTCCGAACCAGTAAGGAATTAGTGGGAGAGGCGGAAAAGCGTAAGCAAACATCCTTGACCAATTCATCCATAGAGCATTGCCTTTGGAAGCTTGGTGTGGGAACCTGGATGCGAAGTTTGGGCATTTTGCGTTGTGTACTGTGGCAAACAGATCTATTTGTGAAAATCCCCATTTTTGGAAGTAAGGAAGAAGAACTTGGGGATGAAGTTCCCACTCGTGGATGCCTGTATCTGCTGAGCAGGTCTGCAACCTGAATGTCTACTCCTGGAAGGTGTTCTGCTAGGAGATATATTTTGTGGTAAATCGCTCAATTCCAAATGCTTTGTGCAAGACGAGACAGCTGGAGAGAGTGTGTCCCTCCCTGTTTTTGTAGGTAATACATTGCTGTCATGTTGTCTGTGCAGACTAAGACGGTCTTGCCTAGAAGTTGGGTGAGAAAAGCTTTGAGCATAGGGAGTGTTTTATTAGATTTATGTGATCCTAATGTGTCGAAGAGAAAATCTTCCTCTAAAGCCTCTATGTAGCTCCACCTCATGGTATTCTGCTGCCCTGGCAATAAGCAGTTGGTATGAAAGGTTGTCAACAGGTGGAGATGGCCTGGCAGGATAAAGATCTGGGTCTGAATCCTGTGGAGGATCAGTGTTGTAATCTGTCCAAGGATCTGGAAGTTGTGCTTCTGCCTCGTCCTCGTCAGTGTCACCTGTGTCAAGTTGAGGTGGAGGAGACTGACTGGGTGTAATGTTTAATGGATCATGCTGTGGTGAAGAGGGAGGAGGAGGAGATGGAAAAGTGTGAAAAGGACTAGTGCCTACACTTTTCTTTTCCGAAGGAATTATATGTGGCTCATCATCATCTGGAAGCTTGTGCTTAGATGGTGGTTTAGCATGAATGTGTCCTGTATCGGGATGAATATACAGTTTTTACTGTTTTGGATCTAATCTAATAGGTACAGTGTCTTTATTGGGATCCGGTGAAGTTGCAGGCAAGTCTTTGCTTTTCGGCATCTAAGTTTTCGGTGTCGAACCGGAAAGTCCTTTTGGTGCCGAATGTTTAGACTCAGAGGGTTTCGGGTCTGAAGATTTTGGTTCGGAACCGATCTGGGCTTTGGAGCTCGAAGGTATTGCCTCGGAGGTAGGCTTTGGGCGACTCAGTCCCTAGCCGGAAGGCTTTTTGGAGTGTTTCGATGCCGAGCCCGAAGGCGGAGCGTGAGAAACCTCTTCTCTGTGCTGACCTTGGCCTTGAGGCGGAGGTGGTGCCGAAGCCTTCGCTTTTTTAGGGACGGTGGGAGGGGGGGGGAGAAGGTGTCTTCGGTACTCACGTGCCCTTGTCCCTGCGGCACCTCATCGTCTCCGAGGTCGATCTGCAATTCTGAACCGGAGTCAGACGCCGCAGATGCCAGTTCTTCTGCCGCCGATACCCCTTCTTGTTCGGAGTCGTTGCCGAACAGATCCGGTGTGACGAGCCCGACGATCACGGAGAGGTTTCTCTGATCTGAAGGATCTGCACGCGTAGCAGTCTTGCTCCTTGTGCTCGGGGGACGAGCACAAATTGCACACCTGATGAGTCTGTGCGCGGATATTTCGCGTGGCACAGAGGACATAATTTAAATGTGGTCCGTTTCATCGACGAGGAGCCGAACGGACGCGGATGGGCCGGAAGGCAGATTTTCGGACAGAAATGTCGAAGTCCTGAGTTTTAATTTGAATCGCGGAGAGAGAAGCGCGTTCACGAACAATACCGTCGAGGTAGAGAGAAGTACGCACTGAAGGGGAACCCAAGGATCGATTCCGAAGCGGAGCGCAACAATACCCTTCCGAACCCGATGGCGGAAAAAAACAATCTAACAATGGAGTCGATGCCCATTCGCACTAACACCGAAAGGAGGAGTCACCCACCTCGTGACTGGAAAGACTACTACGAACAAAAACAACTTACAAACATCCGGACCCAACACTAGATGGCAGGAATATGCAAAGCATGTGATCTACAGCTCACCTGCCTCGAACAATTAGTTACATTAGGAGGCGGGCCCACACCTAGCTAGCACCACCCCTAGGTGGGGCAGATGATGTGGACCCCACTTTTCCAAATCCTCCATCTTGTGTTGGAGGGACTTAGCATAATAGGGTCAGGTTTATGCCCAATTCCCTGAGGAAGTGGTCATATAGAGGATGAGGTCAACCTAAGGTAAGTAGCCCATTGGCTACTACCCGGTACTCCCCATAACACCCTTAAATTGAGTATTTAGGTGGTAACCTCGATCAGAACTTCAGATTCGACGGATCTAAAGAAGAAACGGACAAAGAAGAGCTGATGAACCCGAGAACTAAGTGACTGCTGTTGTATTTTGGCGTGAAACACTGTCTGCCGCTTCAAGACTCTACCATCATGGTGAACTGTCTCGTCCTGCAACTGTGAGCCCTCTAACAATCTCAGAGGGCATCCAGACCTTCGCCTATCACCCAAGAACTCCCTTGCAGTAGAGGAACTACTCTCCAGCAGACCGGAGGTACTGAACCCGCAAGTCCTGTTTACTGACTTGGAGCTCCCCGACCCGACCGACGCCGCAACCGCCCAGGAAGAGGTACTCGTGCTCTGGAAGGTCAACCTTGTCTCTCTCCGAGTAAGAAGACACTAGGACCTTATGGAGCCGTGCCGTACAAATCCCCGGGGTACCGGACGCCCTGCAACCAACACCGACCGACAAAGTCCTATCCGGGCTCCAACTGACCAGGAAGCAAGCACCCATTGAGTGACCACAAGACCCCCGAGACCTACTCCATGAGTTGCTCAACAGTTCTGAAATCGTCCCTGTAAGCTGCTTGCCCATGACAGTGAAGACCACCTTTGTGCAAAGAGCGGCCTGGGTACCGACGAATCGGTGGTGCTCCTGTTCTCCAGAAGTCCTTGAGACCTGAAACCCCATTTGGGAGCTCTAGGACTTGCCTACAAGTCCCCCTTTGCAGCCTGTTTCTAGGTGACCCCTGATACCCCCTCCACCCTTCTTTGTATCGCACAAGCTACCAGCACCTGCAGCACCCTGCTCCTGGACAAATCCGGGATTCTCCCGACGAACCGCTGGTGGCCTCTAACTTTGTGGGTTACAACTCTGAATCCAGAAGGTGAACCCCTAGAACTGTCTGTGCTATTTCTATGCATTTTTGCTATTTCCTCCCATAGAGACACATTGTGCGTAATTGAGCACAACTGTGAACTATTTTCTGAACTTTAATAATTTATAAAAAATTAAGTACTTACCTGTGAACGAAGTTCTTGGTTTGAAAATATATATAAATATACGTGTTATTTTGCAAATTGGTCTTGATTTATTCTTTGAGTGTGTGTCTCATTTATTGCCTCTGTGAGTACAACAAATACTTAGCACTGCCCTTTGATAAGTCTAACTGCTCGCCCATACCACCACAAATAGAGCGTTAGTTACTTTTGCCTCTGTCAACCAATCTGGGACTCACTGGACTCTCTACACAGTGTACTTTGTTTTAGTGCACTATATAGAAAGTCAGCTTCCTACAGTGATAGAGCGACTGAAGGAGGAGTGCTCTATCCTACTTAATCAATACCTGCCTGATCTGACAGAAAGGGATCCAACAAAACTTGCAGTTTTAGCTGATAAGTGGTTGGCTAACTAGGTTCACAAAAGGCTGAAGCCGCGTAGTTCTACACCAAAGGGGGAGAAGAATTCTCCACAGATAGGTTCTGAACTGAAGGGTAACGGCCAGGGTAATTCTCATGGGACTCGAGGAGGGCCGAGGAAACACGAGCATGGTAATGGTGTATCGGGAAGGAGCATCATGAAAAGGGGAGGGAAGGGAGCCCTTCTAAGTCAAAGGTAGTGACTTGTTTTAAGTTCAACAAGATGGGACACTACAAAAGAGATCAAGAGAAGGAACTTGACCCAGCAACACCCGTGGTAGCAAGCAAGATGCTCTGAAGCATATCCATCCTAATACAATGGGATTTGTGCAAGGCATTAGTACCAATGGGAGGAAAGTGCCTTGTCCTGTGGCATACTGGAGCCTTCAGAACTATAGTTGAGAGGAAGTACCTTAAGCCTGAGGAGAATCAAGGATACAGGATTTGTAGCCAGTGGAGAGGACATGCAGCATCCACTTGCCAGGGTTGAGATTGAGCTCAATGGCAAGGCGGCCATGATTGATGTCGGGGTAAGAGAAAAAAAAAAAAAAGGAGCTGGATGTCTCATGGGTAATCATTTTATTGCCCCTTGCTTGGTGACAGGACCAGAAGCCTTTATGGCTTGGACAACGTCAGCTGTGTTAACACATGTTGCACAACATTCTCAGGGTGAGGCTGGGATCATCTCTGATTTGCAGGGGCGGGACAAGGTCATTTGCAGGAAAGGGAGGACTCCGGAAAGGCAGTGGCTGTGGAGGTCATCGCTTCTACTCTAGAGGGAAGGGAAAATGAGGCTCCCGAAGCGGACCATTTGCTGGATTCTGGGTCACTTCCAGAGCTGCAGGGTTTGTTAGCTGCTGGAGGGCCTACCCGGGAAGATTTCTGCAAGGCACACACTTGTGGGACTTCGAGAGGAAGCCCAGGAACAGGTCAGCAAAGGCGTTGTCGGGAAACACTATGTTGTCTGGGAACATGGTCTATTTCATAGTGACTCCATAAGTACACAGTAGCCCATGAACTGTCCTTAGCAGTACACTTCGGGATTAGAAAAACCCAGGATAGGTAAGACCCTCTGTTCTACTGGTCAATGATGCGCAGTGACAGAGAGGATCTTTAGGACCTGTTCAGCTTGCAAGATGAGTGGCAAGACAGGAAGGAATACAAAGGCATGGTTAGTGCCTCTACCAGTTGTAGGTAAACCATTTGAGCGGTTGGGAATAGACCTAGTTGGCCCAATTGAACCCCCCTCATACTCAGGCAACAAGTACATCTTTGTTGTGGTAGATCACGCCACAAGGTACCCTGAAGCTGTACCTCTGAGGAACAAGACTGCAAAGGTGGTAGCAAGAGCCCTCCTAGGTATTTTTTTGAGGGTTGGATTTCCAAGGAGGGTAATTTCCGACAAGGAACAGCAGAGGCCTTGGATACTTCAGCAAGATTATTGTCCTTTACTGAATCAGGCGTAACCTACAACCAGAAAGGATTATGTTACTTACCCTGTAAGCATCTGTTCTTGGCATGTAGAGCTGTAGATTCACATTCTTTGAATATTCGTGCCATCTAGTGTTGGGTCCGGATGTTTGCAACTTATTTTTCTTCGAAGAAGTCTTTCCCAGTCATGAGGTAAGGTGAATCCTCCTTTCGGTGATAGTGCACATGGGCATCGACTCCATTGTTATTGTTTTCTCGCAAGAGGGTGAGAATGGAGTATGTAAGTGTAGTACAGAGATGTCCATGCGTATGTAATGTGGCTAATAAGAACTGCAACAACCACAGGTGTCCGGGGAGGAGGGAGGGCGCAGGGGAATCTACAGCTCTACATGCCAAGAACAGATGTTTACAGGGTAACGTTCGAGGCATGTGTGCTGTAGATACACATGCTTTGCATAGATTGTATAGCAGTATTCTCCCAAAGCGGTGGCTAACCAGTGGGTGTTGCAGTTGTTTGAAAAAGTGTTTTTAGCACTGCTTGTCCTACATTAGCTTGTTGGCGTGCTAATACATCCACACAATAATGTTTGGTAAATGTGTGGGTGTAGACCATGTAGCTGCCTTACATATGTCAGCTAAGGAAATGTTACCTAAAAAGGCCATAGATGCTCCTATTTTGTGAGTAGAATGTGCTCTAAGAGGTATTGTTAAAGTTCTTTTAGCTTTAACATAGCAAGTTTGAATACATTTATCAATCCATCTAGAAACGCCAGATTTAGAGATAGGATTTCCTTTATGAGGTGGAGCAAATGCAACAAAAAGTTGTTTTGCTTTGAGAAATCTTTAGTCCGCAAAGCGGAGGCATGGGCGGGGCTGTAAGGAATCTGCAGCCAGATAATGCATTACCGAAGGTAAGTAACTTGTTCATCTGATAGAAACTTCTAGCTGCAGATTCCTTACCTTTGAATTAGATACCCAAGCCATACCATCCCGGTGGTGGGCTGCGGATCAATATCCTATACTAGGAAGTCCTGCAGGACCAAACGGGCAAAGTGCCCATCACTGCGAACCAGACCTTCCAGGCAGTAGTGTTTTGCGAATGTGTGCAAAGATGCTCACATTGCCGCATGACATATCTTGGACTGGGAAACCCAGAGCCATGGCCGTAGTTGCAGCCTTTCCCCTGGTGGAATAGGCCCTTAAACCCTCAGGGGGCTGCTTCTTTGCCAGGGCATAACAGATCTTGATGCAGAGAAAGACCCAGCGAGAGATGGTCCTTTTCTGCACTGCCCTACCCTTCTTCACTCCCATGTACCCCACAAAGAGTTGGTCGTCCACCCGGAACTCCTTAGTGCAGTCAAGGTAGAACAACAACGCTCTTTTTGGGTCCAGTCGGTGGAGCTGCTCCTCTTCCTTAGAGGGATGCGGGGGAGCAAAGAAGGTGGGCAACGTGATGGACTGACCCAGATGGAAAGGGGTCACAACTTTTGGTAAAAAGGATGCCCGGGGGCAAAGTAACACCACTTTGTCCGGAAAGGACATAAGATAAGGAGGCGAACAAGATAACTCCTGCAGCTCACTCACCCTCCGGGCCGGTGTAATCACCACCAAGAAGGCTGTTTTGATGGTTAACAGCCCGAGGGGACAATTGTGCAACGGCTCAAAAGGAGCGCACATCAGATAGGTGAGGACCAAATTAAGGTCCCACTGCGGCATGACAAAGGGCGTAGGTGGAAACAGGTGAGCCAGCCCTTTCAGAAATCTATGTACAAAGGGAGATTTGAAGAGAGAGGGTTGGTCTGGCAGCCGCAAAAAAGCTGACAGAGCATTAAGGTAACCCTTGAGAGTTCCCAAAGCAGAGCCCTGTTGGGCAAGCGTTGGAATAAACAAAAGGACAGTAGAAAAAGAAGCAGAAAGAGGGTCAATAGACCTTTCTGTACAGTATAATACAAATTTCTGCCAACAGCAGGGGTATACCGACTTAGTGAAGGGCCGCCTGGCTGCCAGAATAACATTACAGACTTCAGGCGGAAGGTCAAAAGCGATCAACTGTCACTGTTCAATCTCCACGCATGGAGGCGCAGAGTCGACAGGTCCGGGTGGAGAACCCTCCCCTGCAGCTGCGACAGAAGATCCTCCCGAAGGGACAGCCTGATCAGAGGATCAATGCTCATTTTCAGAAGCTCTGGATACCAGACTCTCCTCGCCCAGTCTGGAGCCACCAGAATGATTTGGGCCCGGTCTCTCCTGATCTTCTTCAGAACCCTGGGCAGGAGTGGTATGGTCGGAAAGGAGTATAGCAGGCCTGAACTCCACTCGCGACAAAAGGAGTCGCCGAGCGATAGCCGCCTTGGAAACTCCAGCGCGCAGTACTGCTGACACTGCGCGTTCTTTTCGGAGGCGAACAAATCTAACCAGGGTTCTCCCCACTGCTGAGACCGTGTGCCACCTCCGACTGGAGACGCCATTCATGATCCGTTAGGCATCGACGGCTGAGTTTGTCCGCCCTGGCGTTCAGGGAACCTGCCAGGTGTTGAAACACCAGGCTTATGCCCTGCTGTTCCAGCCATGTCCAGAGACGCAGGGCCTCTCGACAAAGGGTCCACGACCCCACCCCTCCTTGCTTGTTGCAGTACCACATGGCGGTGGTGTTGTTTGTGAACACCTGCACTAGCTTCCCTTGACAGAGAGGAGAAAAGCTTTCGATGGCAACCGAATCGCTCGAAGCTCCAACAAATTTATGTGGAGCCCCAACTCCGCCGGAGACCAGTGTTCCCTGATCTCCACCTCTCCCAGATGGCCGCCCCATCCCAGAAGTGACGCATCTGTCACGACTGTGAGATCTAGTTTGGGAAGGGAGAGGGGTCTGCCATTGATCCAATCGCGGTTTTTTAAACCACCACTGCAGATCTCTCGCAGTTCCTTCCGAGATCTGGACTATGTCGGTGAGATTTCCCCGATGCTGTGCCCATTGGAACTTTAGGTCCTACTGCAGAGCCCGCATACGCCACCTGGCATGCTTCACCAACAGGATGCCATGAGGCCCAACAGCCTCAGAGTCAGTCTCACCGAAATACAGGATAGAGGCCCAAACATCGGAATCATAACCTGAATATCCTTGATTCGCTGCTCGGAAGGATAGGCCTGAAACTGCACTATTTCCAGAACTGCCCCAATGAAAGCGAAAGTCTGAGAAGGAGTCAGGTGTGACCTTGGCATGTTTAAAGAGAACCCCAGCGAATGCAGGAGGTTCGCCGCAGTCTGAACGTGGTAGACAACTGCCTGGGGCGAAGACTCCTTCAACAGCCAGTAGTCGAGGTAGGGGAAGACCGACAACCCTAACCTGCGCAGATGAGCTGCGACCACCACCATCACCTTGGTGAACACCCGAGGGGCACTAGTGAGTCCGAAGGGGAGCACGGTAAACTGAAAGTGCTTGCGGCCTACCTTGAACTGCAAGTAACGCCTGTGGCCCGGCAGGATGGGGATGTGAAAATACGCATCCTGCAGGTCCAACCCTACCATCCAGTCTTCTTGGTCTAGGGCAGAAAAGACCTGAGCTAGAGTGAGCATCTTGAACTTCTTCTTGAGGAAAAGATTGACAGTCCGAAGATCTAAAATGGGCCGCAACCCTTTGTTTTTCTTCGGAATCAGAAAGTAGCAGGAATAAAAACCACTGACTACTTCTGAAACCGGAACCCTTTCTATAGCTCCCTTGGCCAAAAGAGCTGTAACTTCCTCTTGGAGCAACTTTAAATGATCCTCCGTCAGCCGTTCCCGATTTGGCGGAAGGGAAAGGAAAGGCAGGGAATAGCCCTCCTGGACGATCTGCAAGACCCACTTGTCCGATGTAATGGATCTCCAGTGGGGGAGATGACGAATTATCTCACCAACTGGAGTAGTGTGGCCCTGCAGAATCAGCCTAGGAGTGCTTGGAAGCTGCAGCTGCTGGTGGCAGTGTGGCTGACGACTTCTGGGGCTCCATTCCTGGATCGGAATGCACCGCGTTCACATCCTCGCACGGCTTGGGCAGTCTATACAGGACGGTGGCTGGGATATGGCTGACGCGGCTGGAAAGGGGCGAAAGGAAGACTAGCCACAAGGAGTGGAGGAGAGGCCCAAGGATCTGGTCGTAGCTCGAGAGTCCTTGAACCTGACCAGGGCAGAGTCTGCCTTTTCCCCCAAAAGGTGGGTTCCATCAAAGGGCATGTCCATCAGATTATCCTGGACATCCCTCGAGTAGCCAGTTGTTCGAAGCCAGGCGTGGCGCCTCAATGCCACTGTCGTTGAAATTGACCTACCCAGTGCATCGGTCGTATCGAACAAGTTACTTACCTTCGGTAACGATATATCTGTAAGAAACATAGGTTAGTTATAGATTCCTTACCTTAGAATTACCCCCAGGCGTCAGACTGGATCCGGAAAGTTTTTTCGTCAGCAGTACCTCTGCGCGTCGAAAGGTGGCGTCGATTGGCTCCACGTCCGTCGTTGGTGTTGTGGTCGCCAGGATGACGTCGCGGTAGCTACTTAGACGCCGCCCTCACGCTCTGACGTCAGTTCTGTACACGACTTTCTGCGCCAGAAACGCAGAGCCATGCAAGACACTGACCACTGGTGCACAAAACTAGGGCTCTGAAAGGAGGACCTTAACCCTAGAAGTCAGTTCGCAGAACGGGGAGGATGGGTGGGGCGGTAAGGAATCTATAACTAACCTATGTTTCTTACAGATATATCGTTACCGAAGGTAAGTAACTTGTTCATCTGAAAGAAACAGTTATAGATTCCTTACCTTAGAATAGATACCCCAGCAATACCAACCCCGGTGGTGGGTCTGCGAACCAAGTTCACACCAGAAAGTCCTGGAGAACAGAACGGCCAAAGAAGCCGTCTCTCCGGACTTGGCTGTCCAGGCAATAGTGTTTAGTGAACGTGTGCAAGGATGCCCACGTCGCTGCCTGGCAAATGTCATGTAGAGGGATTCCTCATCCCAAAGCAGTAGTGGCTGCCGTCGCCCTGGTGGAATGGGCACGTAGCCCCACAGGAGGCTCCTTTTTAGCTAGAGAATAGCAGGCTTTAATACACAAAACGACCCATCTAGAAATGGTCTGCTTGTGTACGGCCAGACCTTTCTTGGCGCCCACGTAGCCAACAAAGAGCTGGTCATCCACCCGGAACTGTCTGGTGCGATCCATTTAGAAGGAGAGCGCACGTTTTGGGTCCAGATGGTGGAGCCTCTCTTCCTCTTTCGAAGGATGCGGAGGCGGAAAGAAGGTGGGCAAAGTGATGGTTTGCCCAATATGAAGGAGGTGACCACCTTGGGAAGGAAGGATGGACGAGTTCTTAGGACAACCTTGTCCGGATGTACAGCCAGAAAAGGAGGTTTGGATGAAAGAGTCTGGAGCTCACTCACTCTTCTGGCAGATGTGATGGCTACCAGGAATGCAGTCTTAAGAGTTAAGAGTCTGAGAGGACAGTTGTGAAGCGGCTGAAAGGGAGCGCACATCAAATAGGTCAAGACTAGATTCAAGTCCCACTGAGACATTACGAAGGGGACAGGAGGAAAGAGGAGTAATGCCTTTTAAGAAACGACTTACAACCGGAGACTTGAAGAGAGAAGGCTGAACAGGAAGCCTAAGAAAAGCAGAGATGGCCGAGAGATAGCCCTTGACAGTGCCCAGAGCAGAGCCCTGCTGGGCCAAAGAAAGGAGGAACAAGAGAACCTCAAAGAGGGGGGCAGAAAGGGAATCCACAGCCTTTGCTGCGCACCATGCCACAAATTTGTTCCATCGGCAGGCGTATACAGTCTTAGTGGAGGGACTCCTGGCTGCCAAGATTACATCACAGACTTCAGGAGGCAAGTTAAATGACGTCAACTGCCGCCGCTCAATCTCCACGCAAGGAGGTGGAGGCTGGACAGGTTCGGGTGGAGGACCGTCCCCTGCTGCTGCGACAGAAGATCCTCCCGAAGAGGCAGTCGGATCGGAGGATCGATGGCCATGTTGAGTAGCTCGGGATACCAGACTCTTCGTGCCCAATCCGGAGCCACAAGAATGACTTGGGCCCGGTCGCGCTTGATCTTCTTCAGCACTGTGGGCAGAAGTGGTATAAGCGGAAAGGAGTACAACAGACCGCAACTCCACTCGCGACAAAAAGCGTCGCCTAGCGAGTGCCGCCTTGGAAATTCCAACGCACAGAATTGCTGACATTGCGCGTTCTCTTCGGTGGCGAATATATCTAACCAAGGCTCTCCCCACTGTTGAAAGAGACCTTGCACCACCTCCGAGTGAAGACGCCATTCGTGATCCATCATGCACCTGAAGCGGAGTTCGTCCGCCCTGGCGTTCAGAGAACCTGCCAGGTGTTGAACCACCAGGGATATGCCCTGATGTTCCAGCCATGCCCAGAGGCCTCTTGACATAGGGTCCATGACCCCACCCCGCCTTGTTTGTTGCAGTACCACATGGCGGTGGTGTTGTCCATGAACACCTGAACTACTCTTCCCCGGACAGAGGGAAGGAATGCTTTCAGTGCAAGATGGATCGCCCTCAGCTCCAGAAGGTTGATGTGGAGGCCGGACTACGCCGGAGACCAGAGGCCTCTGATCTCCGCCTCTTCCATGTGGCCGCCCCAATCCCAGAAGTGATGCATCGGTCACCACCGTGAATGGTTGAGGAAGGGAGAGGGATCTGACGTTGACCCAATGCTGATTCGTGAGCCACACTGCAATTGGTGTGCAGTGCCCTCTGAGATCTGGACGCAATCGGACAGATTCCCCGGATGTTGCGCCCACTGGAACTTCCGTAAAAAAAAAAAAAGTAAGTCCGTTTTTATATAGCGCAGCTACTCACCCTTACGGGTCTCAAGGCGCTGGGGGCCGTAGTGGAAATTAAGTGAGCTATTGCCCAGAGTCACATGGTGCTGAGCTGCCGCCGGAGCCGGGGATCGAACCGTGAACCCTGTGCTCCGAAGTCAGCTACCCTGGCCGCTGCACCACACCTCTCCACTGCAGAGCCCGCATATGCCACCTGGCATGATCCACCAGCAGGATGCAGGAGGCCATCAGGCCCAGCAGTCGGAGGGTCATCCTGACCGAAACCCAAGATCAGGGCTGAAAGATCGGAATCATAGCCCGAATATCCCGGACTCACTGCTCGGGAGGATAGACCCGAAACTGCGTCGTGTCCAGAACCGCTCCGATAAAGAGGAGCTTCTGAGAGGGAATCAGGTGTGACTTCGGCACGTTGATGGAGAACCCCAGCGAATGCAGGAGGTCGGCCGTAGTCTGGAAGTGGGAGACGACTGTCTGGGGCGAGCCCGCCTTCAACAACCAGTCGTCGAGATAGGGGAAGACTGGGACCCCTGATCTGAGCAGATGAGCTGCAACCACCGCCATCACTTTCCTCGGACACCCGAGGGCGCTGGTAAGGCCGAAGGGGAGCACGGTAAACTGAAAATGCTCGTGGCCTACCATGAACCGCAAGTAGCGCCGGTGGGCCGGCAATGTGAAAATAGGCATCCTGCAAGTCCAACGCTACCATCCAGTCTCCAGGGTCGAGAGCAGACAAGAACTGAGCTAACGTCAACATTTTGAACTTCTCCTTCCGGAGGAAGCCGTTGACGTTCCTGAGGTCCAAGTTAGGACGCAGGCCCATGTCCTTCTTGGGTACCAGAAAGTAGTGGGAATAGCAACCACGACCTACTTCTGGGACAGGAACGCGCTCGATGGCTCCCTTGGCCAAGAGAGCCGTAACTTCCTGTTGGAGAAGGCCCATTTGATCCTCCGACATGTGATGGTACTGAGGAGGCATGGC
The DNA here is from genome assembly GCA_963921515.1 of Calotriton arnoldi. NCBI lineage: Eukaryota > Metazoa > Chordata > Amphibia > Caudata > Salamandridae > Calotriton > Calotriton arnoldi. The sequence continues at coordinate 1,530,523 of CAWUFW010001537.1, forward strand.
CGGGGGGTAGTCTCGAAGGGGAGGGAGAAGCCCCTTCGGACTATCTGCAAAACCCACCTGTCCGACGTGATGGTGCATCAGTGGGGGAGGTGATGGCCGATCCTGCCGCCCACTGGCGATTGATGGGCCTGAAAGGTAGGACTAGGAAGGATTGGAGGCTGCAGCAGAGGGGGGTGGGGGGGGTTGGTGGACTGGCCCGCTCGCTGGCCCCCTGAACCACAGCGGTGGTTCCCACGTCCCCGGCCGCACGAAGGTTGTGCAGCTTGCGCCGGCCTGTGGCTCTGGGCGGGACGTAGTGGGGCACCCCTTCCGTAGCCACGAAAGGGGCGAAAAGCAGACTGCGCAGGGCGGGTGACAAGGCCCAAGGACTTGGCCGTAGCCCGTGAGGCCTTGAAACGCTCTAGAACGTGGTCTGCTTTGTCGCCAAAAAGGCGACGGCCATCAAAGGGCATGTCCAAGAAAGCGCTCTGGACATCCCCAGAAAAGCCAGTCAATCTCATCCAGGCGTAGCGACGAAGGGCTACCGACATGGAAGTCGTCCTGCCTAGAGAGTTGGGGGTATCCAGCCCACAGCGGATGGTAAACTTCGCTGCATCTCTCCCTGCGGCAACGGCCTAGGAGAGTACGGTCCGGGCCTCCTCCGAACACTGAGGCAGCACTTGCGCAACTGTGTTCCACACAGAGTGGGAATAACGGCCCAATAGACATACGGTGTTTACCGACCGCAGTCCCAAGCTGGCGGAAGAGAACACCTTCTTCCCAAGATGATCCAGCTTCTTGGATTCCCTATCTGGTGGTGCGTTAGGGAGTGCGCTCTTGGAAGTAGAAGCTTGGACCACCAAGCTCTCCGGGGTGGGGTGTTGGGAGAGGAAAGTGGGGTCGCCCGGGGCCGGGCGGTCGCGTCCGGCAACCATCCTATCCACGGGAGCTCCCGTGTTGGGCCTGGACCAAGTGCCCAAAAGGATGTCGGTTAGGGCTTCATTGAACGGTAGCAGGGGCTCCGAAGAGCTCGCTGCCGGTAGAAGCACCTCTGTCAGAAGGTTAGTCCTGACTGCCACCGAAGGAAGCTCGAGGTTGAGAGCCTAGGCGGCCCTACGCAACACCACTGCGTATGACGCTCCCTCCTCCGTAACCACGGTAGGAGGAGACAACATGCCAAGGTCTGGGAGGTATCCAGACCACTGGCATCCCCCAGGTCCTCTCTCCAGTCCGGATCATACTCCAACTGGTCTGACAAAGTGTCTCCAGACCCCTCCTAGTCTTCCTCATCCTCCTCTGGCTGCCAGGTTGGCTGAAAATGGCAAGGTTGTAACACAGGGGCAAAAGTACCCATCGGCGCAGGATCCAGCGTCGGCAAACGTCGGTCCGGCTCCGTGTCCACGTCGGGTTGGAAGCCGGGGTCGACGCCGGCAGGGGGACCAGCTGGCAGCGGACGCGGTGCATGTGTAGGTGTCACAAGGACGACCTGCGCCGATACAGATCCAGGCCTGGATCCATGGAGGCCCTGCGGCGCCGGAGCCGCCGGCAGGGAAGGCCTAGGGCCCCCAACCGAGTACGCGGGGCCCGAAGGCGCGCCGGCGGAGTCGGGCTGCCCAAAGATGGCATGCATGGATTCGTAAAACTGACGAAGCTGGGCAGGGGTCGCTCCGGGTCCCGGAAAGGGAGGGAAACTCTGAGTCGACCCATCAGGCTCAGCACGCGGAGCCGCGGGAGTGGCACCGCCCGCATCCCTAGTCGCGTCAGCCGACCGACGGGGAGAAGTCGAAAAGCGACGATGCTTCTTCCACTTCTTCTTGTGCTTCGACTTACCTGACCCCAAGTGCGAAGACTTGGATGACGAGTGGTGATGGCTCCGCGACCGGTCTGTCGACCTCCCTCGCGACCTCGAACGGCACGGAGCCGACTGCCGGCGCTCAAGAAGCCTTCGGGACCGCTCCCGCCAAGACTTCGGAGCCATGGTCCAGCAGTCGGAGCACGACTTGGGGTCGTGGTCGCGCTCCAGGCAAAAGAGGCACACGCGGTGCGGATCCGTCACCGACATCATTCGGGTACAGGAACAGCAAGCCTTGAAGCCGGGCATCCCTACGTGCACCAGGAGTCGGTAGGACTCAAAAAGACTTCGACAAAAGTCGCTCAAAGAGTTCAGTCAAAAAGTGACTGGAGGTACCGCTCTCTCCGGATCTGCGCTGGCTGGCGCGGAAAAAGAAAGAACTGACGTCAGCACGCAAGGGCGGCAACTAAGTAGCTACCACGACGTCATCGAGGCGACCACGACGAAGGACGCGGAGCCGACCGACGCCACCTTTCAACGTGCAGAGGTACGGCTGACGAAAAAACTTTCCAGATCCAGTCTGACGCCTGGGGGTAATTCTAAGGTATGGAATCTATAACTAACTGTTTCTTTCAGATTAAACCACACCGTATGGTTAATTTTGCTGCATCTCTCCCATCCATGACCGGTTGTGAGAGCATAGCCCGGTCCTTCTCCGGGACCTGCGGCAGCACTTGAGCAACCACCTCCCAAAAGGAATGGGAGAAACGGCCCAATAAGCATGCGGTATTCACTGACCGCAATGCCGGGCTGGAGGAAGAAAACAATTTCTTCCCAAATGCATCCAACCTCTTGGATTCCCTATCCGAAGGGGCAGAAGGGAACACGCCCTGGGACGTAGAGGCGTGCACCACCAAACTTTCTGTGGTGGGGAGTTGGCTGAGGAACTTGGGGTCGCCCGAAGCCGGGCGATGGTGGCGTGCAATCGTCCCATTCACACGAGCCCCTGCGCTAGGCTTGGACCACGTGCCTAGAAGGACATCTGTAAGTGCTTCATTAAAGGGTAAAAGGGGTTCGGAAGTGGCAGCCCCTGGTTGAAGCACCTCGGTCAGGAGATTAGCCCTGACCAGTCCAAGGACCTCAGCTGCCCTCTTCACCAACTGCTGATGGGACGCACCACGGGGAGACTGATTTAGTCGGCACGCTATAGAAATCTATTCTGCATCAATACTTTGGATGCTACATTTTGGAGTGTAAAATGATGCCATATGTGGCTATATGGAAGCACGTATTTGGCTCCCCAATCAACGTCGAGTGGATGAATTAAACACATCCATCTATTAAGGTTTAAATTTATTTAAGACGCAAGAAAGCGCAATCCCTGCTTTTGATACACTTACAAATAAATACTACAGGCTGTGCACTATCAATCATTTAGTCCTGAGGAAGACCCCAAGGTGATGGTTTTCAACCACACTTACATTCTTTCGGGGGTCGAAACGTCGACGGAATCTAAATAAGTGTTCCATTTCCCAGCAGACATATCTATGTTAGGAAGAAAAGCATATGGCTGTCTAGGGAATAACGGCTATCTGGACACTTGAACCTTTCATGCATTTAGGTTTATGTGATTTTATGTAAAAAAAATATATGTTCCATTGCGTCTAACGTATGTGTAATGTATCAAGAATATTTGTTTGTAGAGTCTGTTATGCATTTGCCCTGTTTTTGGAATACTAAGATGCTTGTCACGATATACGATATATCACTCCTTAACCGCGGCGGCAATTCCGCCGCGGTGCGGCGGTTTAGCGGAGTGGGCGGGGCCGCGTCGGCCAACGGACGTGCACAGCACTACAGAGGTAGTGCTCGCGACGGCCGTTGGCCGACAGAAGCACGCAACGGGTTAATATATCGCTTCCATAAAAAAAATAAAAAAAAATTCTCTCGAGTGTCGCTGTAATTATTTTATTACTTGTGTTGCATTTCAATGTAACGTTGGTTGTTTAATCCTAAGTGATGGTGGATTTACCAAATAATATACAAGTCATTACTCATTTCATGGCAGAACCACTGTCTATATACTGTTAGCATTCCCCAGGTTCTGCATGATACTGGGATACCCCATTGTTATTAATGCTCTTCACCACCATGGCATAGGATGCCCCCTCCCCCGTAGCCACAGTTGGCGGAGAGAGCATGCCAGTATCTGGGGAGGTGTCCAGTCCACTGGCCTCACCAAGTTCCCCATACCAGTCCAAGTTCTTCTCAGAGACATCCTGGTGTTCCAGAGGGTCCAGAGACCCCTCCCATTCCTCTTGTGAGCCTGGCACATCCTCAAAGTTCTCAGGCGACAACAGAGAACCTCTGGGTTCAATCAGTGCCGGAATCTGCGTCGAGCGACGTACTTCCGGCTCCGTGTCATTGGGTAAGAGGATGGGGCTGGCCGACTTGGGGTCCGACGCCAGGGAAGGTCGCGATGGCACGACCGGCATCAACCCGCATCCGGGATCGGATCCTTGAGGCCCCACCGGCGCCATGGTTGGAGCAGACTGGATCGAACCCGATGGGGCCCCTTCCAACTCTGCAGGGTTGCGCTCAAATACGCGGTGCATGGGCTCGTAAAATTCTTTTATTTGAGCGGGAGTTGCTCCGGCTCCCGGAAAGGGTGGGAGGCACGAAGTCCACTCTGACTCTGCGGACCCGTGCTTAGAGTGTCGGTGCTCCTTACCTCTCTCAACGACGGACGCCAGCCGAGGTGAAGGTGAAGTCCGCTTGGACTTCCTCTTCTTCTTATGCCTCTTCCCTGAGTGTACCGAGGACTACGAGTGGGATAAAGAGGTCTTAGGGATCCGGGAGCGGTCCCACGACCACCTCTTCGATCGGGACCGGGACCTCCGCGGAGTCTCGCTGGTTGGTGTCGACTGCCAGGCCGTGAGGAGCTTCATCGCTCGCTCCCTCAAGGTCTTCGGAGCAAAGGCCTGGCAGTCCGAGCATGACTAAGTCATGGTCGCGCTTGAGACACCAGAGACAGACGAGGTGGGGATCGGTAACAGACATCATGCGGTGGCAAGCACCGCACGGCTTGAAACCGGTCTTCCTCGAAGACATCTTTTGCACACGAAGTTCCGAATTTGACAAAAGCCGAGAAAAAACCTGCCAAAAAGCGGCAGAGGGGTAGCTCTTCCCGGATTGGCGTTTAAGTGGCGCGGAAAGAAAAGAACTGACATCCGCGCACCTGGTTGGCGCCTATATAGGCACTGTGACGTCATAACCGGCACTACAGACGTCACACGGAGCCAAATGGAGCCACCAGACGCCGCGCGCAAGGGGTATTGCTCAGCAAAAGTTTCCGGATCGAGCCTGACGCCTGGGGAATTCAAAGGTAAGGAATCTGCAGCTAGAAGTCTCTATCAGATGTTTGAAAGTTTTCAATTCTGGCTGCATTGGGAGAGGCTAGAGATGTGCGAGTGTTTAGCATTGCTCCCAGACATGGTTGCAGTTGTGAGGATTGAAGATTGGACTTTTGGGCATTGACTGTAAATCCCAATTGATGGAGAAGGCTTATGGTAGCTTCAGCATGTTGTAAACACTTTTGCTGTGTGTTGGCTTTGATGAGCCAATCATCCAGCTATGGGAAGACATGAATTAGTTGTCTTCTTAGACGAGCTGCTACTACTGCTAGACATTTTGTGAATACTCTGGGAGCAGTAGTCACTCCGAATGGGAGTACTTTGATTTGATAGTGATTTCCTGCTATCACAAATATGAGATATTTGCAATGTGCTGGTTGGACAGGAATATGGTAGTATGCGTCCTTCAAGTCTGGCGTAGACATAAAGTCACCTTGTTGTAGAAGTGGAAGCACTTGTTGAAGTGTAACAATATGGAAGTGTTCTGATAGTATGTATAGGTTTAACGTTCTGAGATCTAAGATTGGTCGTAGAGACCCGTCCTTCTTGGGGATTAGGCAGTAAAGTGAGTAAACTTCGGATCCTTGGTGTTGTAATGGAACTGGTTCTGTAGCTCCTTTTGTTAGGAGAGCTTGTACTTCTTGTTTAAGGAGCTGTTGGTGTTGTAGCGAGAGTTTGTGTGCGAGGTGGAATATTAGGAGGATTGCTGGTAAATGCTAGGCAATAACCATGTAGGATAATGGCTAATAACCATTTGTCTGATGTTATTGATTGCCAAATGGGAAAGAATTATTGTAGTCTTCCCCCGACAGGTGTAAAATGGTTGGGGGGAATTGTAGGCAAGTCACGGTTTGTTGGGAGATAGAGTTACGTGTTGGGTGTGCCTTTACCTCTGCCTTTGAAGTTGTTTCCTCTGTACCAGTCTTTATAGAAACCTCTTGATGGTGAGGGTCGTGTGTTTGACCTGTATGAGGACACATTGGGATCTGAGGAATTACCTTCGGATCCTAGTCTATAAAATGAGCGGCGAAAGGAGCCTCTATTGGATGGTGACTGAAGTGCTCCCATTGATTTCGCCACTTCTGTGTCCTTCATTTTCTCAAGTGACTCATCTACTTGAGGTCCAAAAAGATTCTATTTGTCAAAGGGAGCATTAAGTATAGTTTGTTGAACTTCCAGTTTAAACACAGAGATTCTTAGCCATGCATGTCTTCTAAGAAAAATGCTGGTGTTAATACACCTTGCTGCAGTATCAGCAGCCTCTAGTGCACATCTGATAGAAGAATTAGATATTAATTTCCCCTCCTGCACTAACTCTTGTCCTTTTTTCCTGTGTTCTTCTGGGAGATATTGGAGTAACTGCTCCATTTCATCCCAAAGCGCCCTGTCATATCTTGTTAGTAGGCCTTGTGTGTCGGCTATATACACCAATGGTTGGCGGATTGTGCAGCCACCCGTTTCCCTGATGCATTTATTAATTTAGACTCCTTGTCTGGAGGCGGTACATCTACTGAAGTTTGCGAATTTGCTCTTTTCCGAGCATTGGACACAACTAAGGAAATTAAAGGCAACTGTCCTCTAATAAAAATTGGATCAGTTGGAGGAGGTTTGTATTGTTTGTCCACCCCAAGTGTTAAAATGTGAGCACTTGCAGGGTCTTTAAAAATATCAGCATGTCGCATCATGACTTAACATAGGTAAAGATTGTGCCATTCTATGTGATGTTCCTAATGTTTCAAATAAAAAATCCTCCTCTAAAGATTCCTTATGTAGTGTGACCCCATGGTGTGATGCTGCTCTGGAAATTAACTCCTGGTATGCTGTGTTGTCATCAGGAGGTGATAGCTTTGTAGGGTATAGGTCAGGATCATTATCCATTGGAGGATCAATTTTATAATCATTCCAAGGATCCATTGGTGGTGGACTATCGTCACCCCTATAATCAATATCAAGCTGTGTGTGCGGAGAACCCTGTGGTGTAATGTCTAAAGGGTTTGGGTCTAGTGGTGGTGAAGATGGTAGAGGGGTTTGAGGAACAGGTTGTATAGGGCTTGTAGCCATGTCCTTTTACTTCTTTAGAGGTATTTTGCAACTTATATCCTCTGAAGGAATGTTCCTTTTTGAAGGTGTGACATTTTTAGCTAGTATGTGTCCAGTGTCTGGATTAATGTAGATTTTTTTCAGATTAGGATCCAGCTTTTCCTGCATAATCTCCAGGATCGGTTCTGGAGGCTTTTGATGAGCATCCTTTGTTTTTGGCGCCAAGCTGGACCTGTCTTTTTCATCCTTTGGAGCTGAAGGGTTCGGTGCCGAAGGTAGTTTTTCTCAACTCGGTCCCGAGCCGGAAGGCTTGACTGGTTGTTTCGGTGCCGAGCCCGAGGGCGGGGCGCTGGAAGCAGTCTCTCAGTGCTGAGCATGGCCAGAAGGCTGTGGTGGCCCAGAAGCCTTTTGTTTGATGGAAGAAAGTTTGAGGGGCAAAGGGGCTTTGTTACTCACGACACCCTGTCCTGCTGGAACGTCTTTGGACTCTAGCTCGATCTCCAGTTCAGAGTCTGATTCTTTAACAGAGAAGGCCTCCTCCTCTTCTGTTGCCGAAGCCTCCATCTCTTCCTGCTCGGTATCTTCTCCGAAGATATCTGGGGTGTGTTCAATGTTTTGCTACTGCATGTCCCTTCATCGAGCCCGACGATCCTGCAAAGTCTTCTTCGATCGGAACGATCGACAAGCATCGCAATCTTCTTCCTAGTGCTCCGATGAGAGGTACAAGTTGTAGACACTTGAAGTGGCACCCAAGGACTGTATTGAAACTGATTTCATTTTATCGGCAGAAGACTGGATAATACGGAAAGGAGTGGAAGTCAACCGAAAGCCGCCAACAATGTCTTCTCGAAAGAAGACAAAGAGTTTTCCTATTTTTTCGACACGCTGAGAATGGTGAAGCACGTACAAAACAATACTGACGAGGGTACAGTGGGTGGTGCACCGAGGGGATCCCAAAGAACGGTTTCAAACCGGAGCACCGCAAACCACGTCCGAACCAGATGGCGGAAAGAAAATCTAACAACGGAGTCGATGCCCATGCGCACTATCACCGAAAGGAGGAGTGACCTTACTTCGCGACTGGGAAGGACTTATTTGAAAAAAAAAAACAACTTGCAAACATCCGGACCCAACAATAGATGGCAGGAGTATGGAAAGCATGTGTAACTACAGCACACATGCCTCGAACACGCCTCTCTTCTTACGTTCCCTGCTACACCTACTCTTTTCTGGCCCCCAAAAAGTTACGCGACCTGCCCATCTCTATCAGAGACTACATAAACTTAGATCTTTTCAAGAAAAAAACTTAAGACCTGGGTTTTAGAATAGTTTTAAATTAACTTGTTTCATGGCTTAAGGTATCTTTTGGCATCTCAACGCTGGGACACCCTTTCCTGGGCAACAGTGCGCTTTACAAAACAACCCAGGCTAATCTAACCTACTGCCCCAATGACAGCTAGTCTCCGAGTCAGGGTGAGGTGGGATTTCTGCTGGTTTATTTAACAGGGTCACAGTGTGCACCAGAGGGTCCAAAAACAGTAAAGGGGAACACGCCTTCACTAGCAAATCACCCAAGCAGCGGAATACAGGGACTCCGGACATTCTGATGGAGGATGACACCACAGCAATGATCAGCACCCGTGGACTGGGAGGTTCAGATGATGGAAATAATAATTCTGCCTAACCAGGGACATCATCCAATTCTGCACATTCAAGGTCAGGAGCAAAAGACTCCGGGACAGAATCTTGAATTGGTCCTCGCTGACAAAGAGGTTCGAAAACCTCAAGTTCAAACTCAGAATGGCCTTGAAGCCCACTTCTATCTTGGAACCAAGAAAAAGAGTAAAAGAAAGCAGAGGACGGGGGGAGTCTTTATTAGCACATCAAATGCAGAAATGGGTAAGGGTGGATACCAAGACATTTAAAAAACACTGCCTCTGCTACCATGACCTTAAAGAAGATCCATAGTACTTAAATCCGATCAAAGGACACCACTTTGTGTCAAGATTGGCAACCAAACACAAAACAAAGAATTCCTGTGTGGTTGAAAAATGTGTGCGCACTACTGTGGTAACAGACAAGTGCAGGTCACCTATGTACAGATTTAGCCTCTAATACACCGTTCAGTCTGTCCTTGTGCCACATTCTATGCAAATGTTGACCTCATTAAAAAAAAAAAGCCTAAGAGACTTGAAATAGCATTAAAATGTAGGGCAGAAGTTACTTTATCTCATATATATTTTCCCCAAAAAAACTAACATTTAAAGGGAGGTAAGTTTGACTAATACCCTTATAGTGCTAATGGCATTAAAACATTTGTAAGAAATTTAAAAGCCAAAGAGCTGTGAACTAACCACACTGTATTAAGTTAACCTTAATTACCAACCTTTTGATTACTTTATAAAGCTTAAAATAAATATGTTATGTTCCACCGCATGTTTTAGAGGCCTCTGAAAGGCTGCATGAGTGTGAATATTTTTTAAGTGATGCTGTAGAGAATTATTACAGGTTGGCTTTGCAGCTGTTTGATGGTTTCGATATTGGCATATAATGGTGGGTGTGCAGTAGCATAATGGTTGGTGTACATGTTGACATATTTGATGGTAATCATATTTAAATATAATCAAAGCTTTGCTTGGAAATTATGCTGGCTGTGTAACCTATGTTTTTATTTGACAATTAATTGCTTTTACTATTGCATAAACAAATGCATCATAATGTCACTAACCTTTTTCATTAAGATATTTTTAAAATGGCGGTTCAGTGCATCTCCGACACTCATTTTGTTGTCACATGATTGCAGAAGTGTTTAGAATGCACTACTGAGGGTGGCTGGTTGTAAGAAGGGAAGTGTGCCTGGATATCATATGTAAGTGTAGCATGGTGAGTTTATGAATTTGCTGGTATCAGCTTTGGCCTTGGTGAAATGAGCTATTAGTCCCTACGGAGGGTGCTTATTGGCCAGTACATAGGTTGTAATGCAGAGGATTATCCCTTGCAACAGAGTCCTTTTCTGCAAACCCCCTACCTTTCTTTCCTGCAGAGAACTCCACAAAAAGCTGATTGCCTACTCAACGTTCTTAGGTCCGATCAATGTAAAAGCTTAAAGCTCCTTCATGGTCTAGCCGATGAAATCTCTTGTCCTCTTTTGAAGAGTGAGGTATGGCAAATAACATTGGGAGGGTGATGGACTGCCCAAAATGGAAGGGCATCATGCCTTTTGGAAATAAAGCAACCTTGGTTCTCAACATCAGGTGTCCTGGGAAAGGGGGTGTAGGGCAGCTACACCCCTTCACGTACAGAGAGTTCATGTACATGGCAAGCTAAAGTAATTAACACAAGGAACATAGTCTTCAACATCAGAAGAAACAATGAGCAGTTGTGCATCGGCTCGAAGGGAATACACATTTTGAAAGTCACGACCAAATTGAGATCCAACTATGAAATCACAATGGGTTTAGGAGGAAACATGTTAAACCTTTTCAAACCCTCATCACAACAGGTGATTTCAACAAAGACAGCTCCTCTAGCAAACATTAAAAGGCCGAAAGGGCTGACAAATACACTTTAATGGTTTCCACTGCATTTCCTTGTTGGACCAAAGACCAGACAAACAATAAGATATCAGATAGTTTGGGTTGCAACGGGTCTGTATTGCGGACACCACACCAGGCTACAAATTTGTTCCAGTGCTCGGTGTAAATGGACTTAGTAGCGAGGTACGCATACAGTAAGAATAATATCTGCAACCTCAGGGGAAAGATCAAAAGCGGTCAGTTGCCGCTGCTCAATCTCTATGTATGGTGGTGTAGATTGGGCAGGCCTGGGTGCAGAACCCTGCCCTGCTGCTGCAACCAAGGAGCCTCAAGAAGCCTGATATGGTGACAGATGCTTATACTCAGAAGTTCTGAACACCACACTCTCCTGGCTCAATATACAGCCACTAGGCTGGCTTGAGCCTAGTCGTTCCTGAACTTCTTCAGAACATGTAGCAGGAGAGCTAGATGCACAAAGGTGCCTAGGAGCCCCATTCCCCACTCTAGCCTGAATGCATCACCTAGACAGAGCGTTCTTGGGAATTCCAGCATGCAGAAGTTGTGATGTTCCTCATTCTGGACAGTGGCGAAAAGATTGCTGGCAGATGCCCTGCACCATCTCGGGTGCAGCTGCCATTTATGATCCGCTAGGCACCGATGGCTGAGTAAGTCTTCCCTGGGGTTTAAAGATGTCACCAGGTGATTCACGATCACAGAAAATACTAACGATCCAGCCAACCCAGAGATGAAGAGCCTCACGGCACAGAACCCCACATCACCTTGGTTGTTGCAGTACCACATGGCAGTAGTGCCGTCCATAACGACCTGTACCAGTCTCCCTTTGATGGATGGCAGAAAAGCCTTCAGCGCCAGGCAAATGGCCTGCAACTTCAACAGACTGATGTGAAGTTTAGCTTCGGCTAGAGACCAGAGTCCTCTGATCTCTACCTCTCCCACATGACCACCCCAAACCAGCAGTGATGCATCCATTTCCACTGTCAGATTTGGGTGGGGAAGGCAGAGGGGTACGCTGCTGGTTCAAATACAGGCAAGCAGCCACCACTGAAAATCTTTTGGGGTCTCCTTCGAAAACTGGATGGATTCCGACAGGTTCTTTTGGTGCTGGGTCCACTGAGACTTCAGGTTCCACTGCAAAGACTGCATATTCCACCTGGTATGCCCAGCCAAGAGGCCAAGAAGCAGGCGGTCAAGACGCATCAGAGACACTCTCACTGAGACCCAGGACGAAACACTGGGATCAAAGTAACAATGTACTGTACTCAATGTGCCAGAGGTAAGGCCCTGAGTTGCACCATAGTCAAAATGGCTCGAATGAAAGGGATCGAATGCGAAGGTGTCAGGTGCAAGTCGTGCACATTGATTGTGAACCCCAATGATGTAGGGAGGTTCGCTATTGTCTGGAGATGGTCTACGACGAACTATGGTGAGCTCACCTTGAACAGTCAGTGATCGCAGTAGGGGAAAACTGGTACACCCAACTTCTGACGTGGTGCTGCAGTCACCGCCATCATGGTCGTGAACACCAGAGCGGCAATGGTGAGGATCAAGGGGGAACACTTCAAATTTAAAATGCTACTTGCGTACCCTGAAGTGCAAGTAACATCTGTGAGACCGCAGGACAGGTGTATGAAAATACGCATTCTGCAGGTCATCCAGATCAAGGTCAGACAGAACCTGGGCCAGTGTGAGCATCATGAATCTGTCCTTCCACAGGATGAGGTTCAGAAGGCGGAGATCTAAAATAGGAAGAAGGTATCTATCCTGTTCCAGCACGAGAAAATAGCAGGAGTAGCAACAGACCCTAATTCCGAGGCCAGGAACCCCTCTCTGGCCCCCTTTGGACAAGAGAGCCTGCAACTCCAGCAACAAAATTTCTAGGTGCTTCTCTGAAAGCCTCTCTGATGTGGGTGGAAGACGCAGCGGGTCGGGAATGAATGGAAGGGCATAGCCCTGTTAAACAATCTAGAGGACCCATCTGCTGGATGTGATTCTTTTCCACCGTTGAAGAAAGTGTGGGATCCAGCCTCTTATGGTTGTGTGCCATAAAGGGCAAGCTCAAGCAGATTGTAGGCTCATGCCGCAAGGTTGGGGAACTCTGGTGATTGCGGTCTCTGTGACCTGTACGTTGTCTGCATAAAGCGATACAAAAGGGAGGCACAGGGTCAGACTGATTTGCATATGGCCATGTCTGAACTGGGGTGGTGGAGTGAGCTAAAGAATGATGATGGATTAAACCCAGATCAGTTGACTGGGGGTGAGTGTTTGATTGGCTCAAACGTTCCGTCCATCATCCCCTTTTGTTTCGCTTTGTTCGCCCTAAGTTGGCGGGGGTATGCCCAGACGTGGGTCCCTTGCTCACTTTGCCACTGGATTCAAGCAAGCCTGGCTGATGATGGCTGGAATGCCAGAAACCGGTCCTAGGATGCTTGTTTCCGGTCCAGGGAAGACATGGCTTGGCAGTTCGGGCTGGACTGTTCCCATGAGGCACAGGGTCAGACTGATTTGCATATGGCCATGTCTGAACTGGGGTGGTGGAGTGAGCTAAAGAATGATGATGGATTAAACCCAGATCAGTTGACTGGGGGTGAGTGTTTGATTGGCTCAAACGTTCCGTCCATCATCCCCTTTTGTATCGCTTTGTTCGCCTCTAAGTTGGCGGGGGTATGCCCAGACGTGGGTCCCTTGCTCACTTTGCCACTGGATTCAAGCAAGCCTGGCTGATGATGGCTGGAATGCCAGAAACCGGTCCTAGGATGCTTGTTTCCGGTCCAGGGAAGACATGGCTTGGCAGTTCGGGCTGGACTGTTCCCATGAGGCACAGGGTCAGACTGATTTGCATATGGCCATGTCTGAACTGGGGTGGTGGAGTGAGCTAAAGAATGATGATGGATTAAACCCAGATCAGTTGACTGGGGGTGAGTGTTTGATTGGCTCAAACGTTCCGTCCATCATCCCCTTTTGTATCGCTTCGTTGTCTGCATAAACACTGTCCCCGACCCAATAGGACGGGGATGCCTGCGGTGAGGGTGGGGGAGAGACTGGCAGTGGCTGTCTGCCAAACCTCTGGTGTATCTTTGGGTCAGAACCCGATTCAGTGGACCCTTGGGCAATCAGGAGCTACTGAGCCTAACCATGGGGGTGTGAACTTGTACTCTCGATGTCCTGGGGGTTGACCTACTATGAAAGCAGAGTAACTTGGCCAAGAACTACCCCTTCAGCACTTGACTCTGAGAGGTAGCATGGGACGAGCAGTCCAAGACTTCTATCTTGGTAGATGCAAGGTGTACATAGACAACTCAAAACACACTCAGCAACCCCAATAATTAACTGTTCAGCCAGATACTTGATTTTATGCAAAAAAGTAGTATTTATATACAAACACAATTTGAAAAATGGCACACAACAAGTAATGCACACAGTCTTTGTAAGGCTAGCACTCTAGAATTTTCTGTGTACGTCCCAGAGTCCCAGGTCCTTATTTAAGGACAGTGGTTATTCTGCATTGATGTGAGGAGATCATTCAGGTTAAGCCCTGCTAGAAAGTACAACTCTTAAAAGTTGCATGACGGCGTCTTAAAAGTCAAAGAGTGCCAGCATCGTAGTGCTTTTAGTCAGAGCAAGTTCCCCAAGAGGTTGAATGACCTGGCAATCAATCTTGCTTGGAGCTGTGATTCGGCAGGCCAGGCCACACGATAGTGGCCCAGCAGTGAGCAGGAGTCTGGATGCTGTGGGCAAGGCTGCAGTTGTCCACGGCGCTCCTCTAAATGTGCAGAAGTCTTCCTGTGTCTGCCGGCCGTTCTTGTGTTCTCCTGGATTCAGATGATGGAATAGGTGCTCTTCTCCTGAGTGTCGCAACCTGCTACACTGCTCTAGCACACACTGCTCCATGGTGACAGTCCTTATCCACACCGCGGCCCCCCTCTTGGCAACACGGGTCACAGACAGCACACTCCAGATGACAGCCCCTTCTGGTCACTGCCCTGCACTGGGGCAATGGCCTTCTTCCTTACCACAGAGCTATTCCAGATGGACAGATTTACTGCTGCCCCAACCTGGCATATGGGGGTTGCAAACAGCAGCCCTCGAGTGGACTGCCGGATTGGTGCAACGGTCCTCAACATGGACCCAGATTCTCACACACTGCTTCAGGGATCAACTTAACAGGATACCCACTGGACCTTACTCCCCCCATGCAATCTCCTCTTCACAGGGTCTTCTGGTCTTGGAAGACAGGCAGATGTTGGTGCTCCAGGCTCTAAGGCGAGTGTCCTGATTTCCCAGGGAAATGTCCCCTCACTCAGCTGGGAGACTGGCAGACTTTAGTCCTGGTCACAACAGGCAGAAGTCATGCGGAGCTTTTTTACACTGATGTAATTCTGGGAGGCGCAGACAAAGATGTGATTTAGTGTCTGAATCTGTCCAAGCCGGAGTGATTCCAAACTTGATAGCCCCACAAACAGGCCATGGGAGTGACTAGAGCATCACACCTGGATGCCAGGCTCACTGATATATGCCTACCAACAGGTTACCAAGGCGCCTAATCCTATTCTTTACAAATCCATTATCAATCCCATCTCCTTCATGAGATGTGCCAAAGTTCCAGTTACTTTTACAAATTCAAATAACAGTCAAGTGCACATGACAGCCTGTCTCTCCCTTCCTCCACTGTGTGTCCAACCCAGTTCTCAGGAATGCAGGCAATCCACAAATCTGTCTGGGATTGTTCCTCCTTCTCCTCCATATGCCTCTTTGAGGTCTGGGCTTTCAATAACTCACAGACCTCCATGTACTGTAACATACACAAGCACACATATATCACATCAAACACAAGCAATCACAGGCGTGCTGCACAGAGCTATATACTAATATGATGTAGGCCAAGGGCGAGTTAGGTACACAGGATCGGAACTTTACAAGAGTGCGCCCGTAGGCCTCACTCCAGTGGCTCAGGTAAAAAGCATTTCTCTTTGGTCTGAGGACAACAATTGACAAAGTCTCTTCTCAGCATCAGGAGATACTTACCTTTGAAGGATACCCTAGGACACATTCGGACAGACAAATATATGCTGATCCAAGCATTAAACTTTTGTTTTAATTGGCCTGCATAATCCATTTTTTCAATGTCTCTTTTGAACTGAAACAAGCACTGTACCCTTCTCTATCCATCGTTCTTCATTGTGGGCAGTCTCTCAAGCTTCTCCTGTCGCAGCGGATGTTGACCCTTGGAAGACTTCATTGTATCATTCAGGCAATGCTGAGTCACTGCTCCATCCAAGCTAGACACAAGCAAGGCAATCAACTTCAAGATTCTTTTCTTTTTTCCAGACGTTTAATTCTATCCTCCACAAAGGATATTGACATAACTGCACAGGACTGAAAAATAGTTGATTTCTCAGTTGATTCTCTTTCGAAAGTTATGAACTTCTGTTGTTTCTTCAGTCAGATCCACCTGATTAGTGAAAACCTGCCAGAAGATGGCTGTGGAGAGCACAGCTAGTAGGCAGTCCATTGCCTAGCTCCTATGAGGTTATGTTCTACTGAACCCCTGTCATGGACAAATGTATAGAATATGCCACTACTAACACAGATTTCTCGCTCTTCTGAACTACCAGAATATGGAAAAATATTTTCAATGCCTATCAGTGCTGTGAAACTCTGATCTGGCTTAGAAACTTTCTTGGGAGCCGCTGCGGGGGCAGACAAGACAATGTTGAAATAGCTTTGACGGTTCACACATTGCTGCTGGAACTCAGAGTTGCAAAAAGCATGCAAGTAGAGACGGAAGGACCTCTGGATCCTTTGGCACATCGACTGTGAGAGCTGCAGATGACCACCTGGGAGACAGAGGCAAGTTTGCAGAAAAGGTACATCACTGGTCTAGACCCAGCCAATGACACCCATCTGAATTCCCTTCCGAACCCCCACTCATCAATGCAGTCACATACACAACAGCATCAACTAGCATACCAGAGAGTCTTGCGGCTCTTGAGAAGGAAGGAGTGGCTCTAATGAAAAACAAACATATTTGCTGAACAGATTTCATTTTGCAGCACAATTTGCGTTCCTTACGCTCACTGAGCTATTACGAGACACCATTTATTATATCTACAAGTTCCTTCTGGTGATGCATTCTTACCTTAACGAACAAGTTACTTACCTTCGGTAACGATATATCTGTAAGAAACATTAGTTAGTTATAGGTTCCTTACCTTAGAATTACCCCCAGGCGTCAGACTGGATCCGGAAAGTTTTTTTTCGTCAGCAGTACCTCTGCGCGTCGGAAGGTGGCGTCGGTCGGCTCCGCGTCCTTCGTTGGCGTCGTGGTCGCCGGGATGACGTCGCGGCAGCTACTTAGAAGCCGCCCTCGCACGCTGACGTCAGTTCTGTACACGACGTTCCACGCCAGAAACGGATAGCCAAGCAAGACACTGACCACTGGTGCACAAAACTAGGGCCCTGAAAGGATGTCCTTAACCCTAGAAATCAGTTCGCAGAACGGGGAGGATGGGTGGGGCGGTAAGTAATCTATAACTAACTAATGTTTCTTACAGATATATCGCTACCGAAGGTAAGTAACTTGTTCATCTGAAAGAAACACGTTAGTTATAGATTCCTTACCTTAGAACAGATACCACAGCAATACCAACCCCGGTGGTGGGTCTGCGAACCAAGATCACACCAGAAAATCCTGGAGAACAGAACGGCCAAAGAAGCCGTCTCTCCAGACTTGGCTGTCCAGCCAGTAGTGTTTGGTGAACGTGTGCAACGATGCCCATGTAGCTGCCTGACAGATGTCATTCAGAGGAACTCCTCTCCCCAAGGCAGTAGTGGCTGCCGTCGTCCTGGTGGAATGGGCGCGTAGCCCCACTGGAGGCTCCTCTTTAGCCAGAGAATAACATGCTTTTATACACAAAACGACCCATCGAGAAATGGTTCGCTTGTGTACGGCCCGACCTTTTTTGGCACCCACGTAGCCAACAAAGAGTTGGTCATCCACCCGGAACTGTTTTGGGCGATCCAGATATAAAGAAAGCGCACTTTTTGGGTCCAGACGGTGGAGTCTCTCTTCCTCCTTCGAAGGATGCGGAGGCGGAAAGAAGGTGGGCAAAGTGATAGTCTGCCCGATGTGGAAGGCAGTGACAACCTTGGGCAGGAAGGATGGACGAGTTCTAAGGACAACTTTGTCCGGATGTAGAGAGAGAAAAGGAGGCTTAGAAGAAAGCGCCTGGAGCTCACTCACTCGCCTGGCAGAAGTGATGGCCACCAGGAACGCAGTTTTGAGAGTTAAGAGCCGCAAAGGACAGTTATGAAGCGGCTCAAAGGGAGCACACATTAAATAAGTTAAAACCAGGTTCAAGTCCCACTGAGGCATAGCGAAGGGGATAAAGATGAGTTATGCCTTTTAAGAAGCGGTTTACAATTGGGGACTTGAAAAGGGAAAGCTGATCTGGAAGCCGAAGGAAGGCAGAGATGGCCGAAAGATAGCCCTTGATAGTGCCCAGAGCAGAGCCCTGCTGGGCTAGAGAAAGAAGAAACAAGGGGACCTCAGAAAGAGGGGCAGAAAGGGGATCCACAGCCTTTGCTGTGCACCATGCCACAAACTTGTTCCACCAGCAGGCGTATACCGTCTTAGTGGAGGGACGCCTGGCTGCCAAGATTACATCACAGACTTCAGGAGGCAGGTCGAAAGACGTCAACTGCCGCCTCTCAATCTCCACGCAAGGAGGTGGAGGCTGGACAGGTTCGGGTGGAGGACCGTCCCCTGCTGCTGCGACAGAAGATCCTCCCAAAGAGGCAGTCTGATCGGAGGATCGATGGCCATGTTGAGCAGCTCGGGATACCAGACTCTTCGTGCCCAATCCGGAGCCACAAGAATGACTTGGGCCCGGTCGCGCCTGATCTTCTTCAGCACTCTGGGCAGAAGTAGTATAGGCGGAAAGGCGTATAGAAGACCGCAACTCCACTCGCAACAAAAAGCATTGCCTAGCAAGTGCCACCTTGGAAATTCCAACACGCAGAATTGCTGACATTGCGCGTTCTCTTCGGTGGCGAATAGATCTAACCAAGGCTCTCCCCACTTTTGAAAGAGACCTTGCACCACCTCCGAGTGGAGACGCCCTTCATGATCCATCATGCACCTGCGGCTGAGTTCGTCCGCCCTGTCGTTCAGGGAACCTGCCAGGTGTTGAACCACCAGGGATATGCCCTGATGTTCCAGCCATGTCCAGAGGCGGAGGGCCTCTTGACATAGGGTCCACGACCCCACCCCGCCCTGTTTGTTGCAGTACCACATGGCGGTAGTGTTATCCGTGAACACCTGCACTACTCTTCCCCGGACAGCGGGAAGGAATGCCTTCAGTGCAAGACGAATTGCCCTGAGCTCCAGAACGTTGATGTGGAGTCCGGACTCCGCCGGAGACCAGAGGCCTCTGATCTCCGCTTCTCCCATGTGGCCGCCCCATCCCAGAAGGGATGCGTCCGTCACCACAGTATGGTCTGGTTGGGGAAAGGAGAGGGATCTTCCATTGACCCAATCTTGGTTTGTGAGTCACCACTTCAGTTGTCGCGCAGTGCCCTCCGAGATCTAGGCGCAATCGGACAGATTCCCCTGATGCTGCGCCCACTGGAACTTGAGGTCCCACTTTAGAGCCCACATATGCCGCCTGGCATGATCGACCAGCAGGATGCAGGAGGCCATGAGGCCCAGCAGCCTCAGAGTCATTCTGACCGAAACCAGGGATAGCGGCTGAAAGATCGGAATCATAGCCTGAATATCCCGGACTCGCTGTTCGGGAGGATAGACCCGAAACCAAGTCGTGTCCAGAACCGCTCCGATGAAGAGGAGTTTCTGAGAGGGAATCAGGTGTGACTTCGGCACATTGATGGAGAACCCCAGCAAATGCAGGAGGTCAGCTGTAGTCTGGAGGTGGGAGACAACTGCCTGGGGCGAGCCCGCCTTCAACAGCCAGTCGTCGAAACTGAAACCCCCGATCTGCGCAGATGAGCTGCGACCACCGCCATCACTTTCGTGAACACCCGAGGGGTGCTGTTAAGGCCAAAGGGGAGCACGGTAAATTGAAAATGCTCGTGGCCTACCGTGAACCGTAGGTAACGCCGGTGGGCCGGCAGGACGGGGATGTGAAAATAAGCATCCTGCAAGTCCAACGCTACCAACCAGTCTCCAGGGTCGAGGGCAGTCAAGACCTGAGCAAGAGTCAACATCTTGAACTTCTCCTTCCGGAGGAAGCGGTTGACAATCCTGAGATCCAAGATAGGACGCAGGCCCTTGTCCTTCTTGGGGACCAGAAAGTAGTGGGAGTAGCAACCACGACCTACTTCTGGGACAGGAACACGCTCAATGGCTCCCTTGGCCAAGAGGGCCAAAACTTTCTGTTGGAGAAGGCCCAGGTGATCCTCCGACATGCGGTGGTATTGAGGTGGCATGGCTGGAGGGGTAGTCTCGAAGGGGAGGGAGTAGCCCCTTCGGACTATTTGCAAAACCCACCTAACCAACGTGATGGTGCGCCAGTGGGGGAAGGTGATTGCGAATCCTGCCGCCCACTGGTGTTTGATGGGCCTGAAAGGTCGGACTAGGAGGGTTTGGAGACTGCTGTGGAGGGGGGGTTGGTGGACTGGCCTGCCCGCTGGCCCCCGGAACCACGACGGTTGTTCTCACGTCCCCGGCCGCGCAAAGGTTGGGTAACTTGCTGCGGCCTGTGGCTCTGGGCGGGACGTTGCGGGGCACCCCTTCCATAGCCACGAAAGGGGCGAAAAGCAGACTGCGCAGGGCGGGTGGAGAGGCCCAAGGACTTGGCCGTAGCCCGTGAGTCCTTGAAACGCTCTAGAGCGTTGTCTGCTTTGTCGCCAAAAAGGCGACAGCCATCAAAGGGCATGTCCATCAAGGTGTTCTGGACATCCCCTGAAAAGCCAGTCGACCTCATCCAGGCGTAGCGACGAAGTGCTACCGACGTTGAAATGGTACTGTCCAGAGAGTCGGCGGTGCCCAACCCACAACGTATGGCAAACATCGCTGCATCCCTCCCGGCGGCAACAGCCTGGGAGAGCAATGCCTGGACCTCCTCCGGACACTGAGGCAGCACCTGCGCCACCGTATCCCACACCGAGTGGGAATAACGGCCCAAGAGAGATGCAGTGTTTACCGTCCGCAGTTCTAAGCTGGCGGAAGAGAAAATTTTCTTTTTAAGGTGGTCCAGCTTCTTGGATTCCCTTTCCGTTGGAGCGGTAGGGAATGCGCTTTTGGAAGTGGAGGCTTGGACTACCAAGCTCTCCGGGGTGGGGTGTTGGGAGAGGAAAGTGGGGTCACCCGGGGCCGGGCGGTGGCGTCAGGCAATCATCCTGGCCACGGGAGCCCCCGTGTTGGGCCTGGACCACGTGCCCAAAAGGACGTCGGTGAGGGCCTCATTGAACGGCAGCAAGGGCTCCGAAGAGCTCGCAGCCGGCTGAAGCACCTCTGTCAGGAGGTTAGTCCTGACCGCCACCGTAGGAAGCTCGAGGTTGAGAGCCTCGGCCACCCTACGCAACACCACTGCGTATGACGCTCCCTCGTCCGTAGCCACAGTAGGAGGAGACAACATGCCAAGGTGAGGGGAGGTGTCCAAACCACTGGCATCCCCCAGTTCCTCTCTACAGTCCTGTTCACTGTCCAGCTGGTCAGTCAGAGCGTCACCTGACCCCTCCCAGTCTCATCCTCTGGGTGCCATTCTGGTTGAAAAGGGACCCCAAGAGTGAACAGGGGCACAAAAACCCCTCTCTGTGCCGGATCCGGCGTCGGGCGACGCCGGTCCGGCTCCGGGTCTACGTCGGGATGGAGGCCGGGGTCGACGCCAGCCGGGGGCCCGACTGGCGTCGAACGCTGTGGTGGTGCCGGAGGAAGCAGCGCCGGTGGAGGCATAATCAGGTCAACCGGCGCCGATCCGGATCCAGGCCTGGATCCAAGGGGGGCCTGCCGTGCCGGAGCAGACAGCAGAGAAGGCCTAGGCCCCCCAACCGAGTCTGCGGGGCCTGAAGGCGAGCCGGCGGGTTCGGTCCGCCCAAAGATGGCATGCATCGCCTCGTAGAACGTACGAAGCTGGGCGGGAGTCGCTCCGGGTCCCGGAAAGGGAGGGAAACGTGGAGTCGACTTGTCGGGCTCCGTGCGCGGAGCCGCGGGAGGGGCACCACCCGCGTCCCTCGTCGGAGCGGCCGACCGACGAGGAGAAGTCGAAGGGCGACGGTGCTTCTTCGACTTCTTCTTATGCTTCGACTTACCCGACCCCGAGTGCGAAGACTTCGAAGACTTGGACGAATGGTGGTGGCTCCGCAACCGGTCCCTCGACCTCGAACGGCGCGGAGCAGACTGCCGGTGCTCAAGCAGCTTTCGGGACCGCTCCCGCAAAGCCATCGGCGCCATCAACCGGCAGTTGGAGCACGACTTGGGGTCGTGGTCGAGCTCCAGGCAAAAGAGACACACGCGGTGCGGATCCGTCACCGACATCATCCGATGACAGGAACCGCATGGCTTGAAGCCGGGCATCCCTCGTGCACCTTAGGAGTCGAAGACTCGAAAAAGAAGTCGACAAAAGTCGAGAAAAAGTCAGTCAAAAAATGACTGGAGGTACCGCTCTTCCCGGATCTGCGCTGGCTGGCGCGGAAAAAGAAATAACTGACGTCAGCGCGCGAGGGAGGCGTCTAAGTAGCTGCCGCGATGTCATCCCGGCGACCACGACGCCAACGACAGACGTGGAGCCGACCGACGCCACCTTCCGACGTGCAGAGGTACTGCTGACGAAAAAACTTTCCGGATCCAGTCTGACACCTGGGGGTAATTCTAAGATAAGGAATCTATAACTAATGTGTTTCTTTCAGATTTCCTTTTGTCCTAATGCAAGAATATTTGAGAAATGAATGTGAACATGAAAGGGAGGACCTGCAGAGGTCGCAGTGAAACAGGGAAGAAGGAAAAGAGAAGAGTGCGGATGGTTTCTGTTAGGAAAGAAATGCCACGCAGAAGACAAGTCCACCAAAGTCGAAGACACAGTTCTATTGTTAAACCCATGCAGAGTGCCAGAGGGCTCAGTAAGAAAAGTGCTGAGGAGAAGAAACAGAGAAGAAGAAGAAGAAACAGAGCCAAATTAGGAATCAACCATGGGAAGTCTTCTTTAGGCCTTGAGGAGAGGTTTTGGACTCTAAAGTTGCTGTAGTGAACCTTATGTAATCGAAAGCAGATAAGTTGACACACCTAACCCTCTTCTAATTCCGGTACCCTCTAAAAGTCCCCTTTTGACAAAAGCAATACAAAAGCATAATCTACTGAAACCTGGATGGGATACAGGGGTAGGATGGTTCAATGTGAATAGCAGGGCATATTCCTTCTGAACAATTTGCAGCATCCACCGATCTGAAGTTATTGATTGCCAGCAGTGTAGGAAAAACTGAATTCTGCTACCTACCAGCTGTACATGGTCATGGCAGGGGAAAGGTTGAAGACTGCTACCCTTGGTGGTGTCTGTGACCATAGACACCACCACATGCACTGCAGCTGTGATAAATCTGGGTCGGGTGCTAAACTGGCTGCCAAATCTTCTGTATGTGATAAGTTTAACGCCACAAGCAGCCTCTAAATGTTCTGTATTGTAGGTGAAACTGGCAGGCAGGTGAAAGCAAGCCTATTGAGTGGGCCATAATAGAACAACAGAGCTATTGTTAAAATACTGTAGTGCCAAATCAGCCTTTTTCTCCAAAGATCCTGGATCCATCAAGGATGCCTAGACATAACTGGAAAACACATTAGCTTGCATCTAGGCACGATACCCGATCACGACACTGGTGTCTATGGCACCACTCACACAGTCCACCGAGTCAAGATCAACCCACAACATATATTTTTCAGCATCTTGTCTTTCCTGTACACTTTGAGTGAGGACACATCTGAATTAGTCAGTCACCAAGATTTTGTTGGCAATGTGCTGAAAGGCAGCCCAGGAGACAGACAGCATTTAGAAACCGGAGGGCCAGGCTGGCACAAGAATACTTTTTTGCTGAAAGTATCTATGAGCTTTGACTCCCTGTCAGGCAGTGCAGGCAAGAATGAGTTTGGCTTGATCTTACATGTGGGTGCTTAGACCACTAAACTTTCCAGGGTAGGATGCTAGGTGAGAAAGGCTGAGTCTCATGGAGCTGGTCTAGGTTTTCTAGCTAGAGGACAACTAACTGGCAGATTCAAGTACAACTTTTTTCAAGAGAATATCAAAGTGTCAATCAAGACCTCGTTGAGTGGTAGCAAGGGCTACATCATGGTAACTCAGACAGTGCGATTTCAGCCCTGTTTGCTTTTGTTTGAATAGGAGGCAACTGCAAGTAAAGTACTTTTGCTACCCCAAGGACAACAACCACAAAATATATACTTTGATCAGTAGGTGGGCTTGGTGGAGATTCTAATACTGTCTCAAGAGAGGTATCTAACCCACTTGTATTTTGTAAGTCTGATTATAATCCAATATCAGTATAGTGACGTGGAAATAAGTTGTGTACCTCCTCATCATCATCGTCATAATGGTCATGTGGCACGCTCTAAAGCTCCTGAACTGCATAGGAATCCAAGATGAATAGGGCCTCCAGCTTCATGTACTACTGGAATCGGGGATAGGCTGGCAATCATCCACGGTTGAAGACAGAACTTTGGTGATTTTGTAGTGTGACATACGTCTAGCATGGGCTTATGTTGGGACCAGATTCGAAAAGTATGTCACCATGGTCGTTGTTGCCGCTGGTGTGGTCGGAACCAGCGTGGAACCAAGGGTTGGAATGAAAATGCGGGTTGGTGTCAGAAGACAACCAAAAAGAAGCCTAACAAGATCAGTTGGCAACGGGGAAGGGTCTACCGGCAGAAGGGCAACTGGTGGCCTCTGTGGCTTCATGGGGCCCGAAGGAGGACTCTTTGAAGGCCTCTATCTGCTGCAGGGTAGACTACAGCCCTGGGAACTCAGGGTGCCCCAGGATCAACCTTGGAATGAACTCTGAGTTAGAAGACACTGGCAGAGTCGGATGCGCGTCTTCCCCAATGCGCAAAACAGACAAATCCTGCTTGGCTTTCTTACCCTTTTGACGTGAGTTGGACTTACCAGAAAATTTGAAGGAAGATCAGGACTAAGTGTAGGAGAAGCCCATAGATTTGGGTCGGAAGCAGCTACACAATTTTAAAGAAGGAGCAGAATTATTATTTTGAGCAACCTCTTGTTATGTTTGCAACTTAGAATTTTGCTTCCAGCTCACTTAAGGCCTTTGGGTGCATCAGGGAGCAGTTTGCTTGCAGCACCTGCGGCACAACTTAAAACCTGTTGTCTTGGGGAGAAACATCTTCCTCTGGTGTACTGTCTTTCAAAATCTGTCACTTCCAGGGCAGGCATGAGTCCATCGCAGAGTCAGATGGTGTCTCCACATGGCACAGAGGAATAATTGCTTTTGAAAATCTGGATCCAATCTGGCACTTAGAGCTACTCTAAACACGAGACGTCTGCAGTTAGAAGTACTCATCAGAAGGATTTGATTGAGAGAACAGAGCAATTACTCGCACCAACACTACATGGACATTTGAATCACTAAAATTATATTCAACGCTTTAAATGGGCAAGTATTATCTGGTTCGGAGGACCTCCACTACTTTAATTTGAAAGAGAGAGTACCTGCACTTCTCAGCACAGCTGCAATACATTTATTGGAAGAGTACTGGCACCTCTCAGGAGCAAACAGGTACTCTAAATACTGATACTTTTTCTTTCTCTTCACGGATAAGAAAGTTACCGATGATGAGAAACGTGGGCAAACTGGTGTACCTACCAGCAGCTCCCCTGGTGACGCTTACGTGAGGTGCTTTCTTTCCTTCACAACCTTTTTTCTTTACATACACCCTTTTAGGTGCAGGGGATGGAAGTAACCGGGTTTAATTGGTAACTGAATGTTTTTTATAAAAGTCATATTTGTTTGTAAATGGGACATTTTGGACCAGCCATGATTGGTAATTTTTTTAAACCAACGGTTAGGGGGAGACTCTAGTTGAATACCCCTTGGGTCCCGAAGCAATCTTGTATGTCCTAAAAACGGTAAGGTTTTTGTGTTTGATTGAATCTTGATTCATTCTTTCTGTTGCTCCTTGTTATGGATGACTCTAAATACTGATGCCTGCACTTTGCTATATCCATTTAAAGCACTGGTTATAGCTAAGCCTCATGCTTTCAATTAAATTCCACTACTGGTGCAAATCAAATAAACACTTTAAATCCTTGGAGAAACTGCCACTTATTTATATAGGAAGAATCCACCTTATCAAGATTGACAATTTTTCACTATGCTCTATCCTGTTTCAAGCTATTCCCAATTTTCTATCCAAAAATATCTTTAAAGAGTTAAATACCATCTGTTCTAGATTTATATCGATGATGAGGGATCGGGGGTTGGATGGACAGTGAAGAGGAGGGCATAAGAAAAGTTGGACTAGTAGGAACAATTTGTTGTATGCTTTTAAGAGGCGGCTGGGCACAACCAGATAATTAAATGTATTATATGGCTGAATTACTAGGTATTTATGGAGATCAACCCAGACATGTGGGGATGGTGCTGGGCAACAGTCTAACAGACATCATGACCAGAACCTAGAGGTTAAAACATTGTGTGTTTTGCCCATAGCAGATACCAGAAGGACAAGCTCAACCCAAAAACAGAAAATGTGTGCTAAAGGAGGCATATCTGAGCAATACAGATAATTCTCAATACCAAAAATACATAGGCCTGCGGACATTCTAGACAAGACACAAACAGCCAAGGCAGTGGGAGCAAACCCTTCGTTTTCAGAGCCAAGAGGTGAGAGGAGGGGGAAAAGCTGCAGAGACACCACAGTGACCTAGTTTTCAACAGCAGCAGCAGTCCTTACAGGAAGAACAAAGTTCCAAGCCCGAAGCTGCTTAATTTTTTTAACGCCTTTTCTGGTAGAGACTATGTAATCATAAATTACCCAACTTTTGAATATCACCAGGCGTCAGAATAGATCTGGAAACGTTTGCATGGCAATTCCCTTGCACGCCAACAGGTGGCGTAGTGCAGCCTTGTTTTACCTTGTGCTGCTCCACCCCACCCAGATGTGACGAATGGACCAGTATGCTTGCGCCAGTTTCTTTCTGAACTCCATACGCGTCAACAGTCATGGAGCCTATAGAAACTAATAAGAAACAGTGTGCATAACTTTGTGAGATGGAATCTTATTAAGATTTGACTGAATGAGAGCATTCCACAGAATGGGGAGGAGGGAGAGCAGGTGAGGTATTGGCGGTTAGAGTCTCTGCCATAAAAAGGAGACTTCTAACCCCAGATTCCTCAACTTTTGAATAGACACCAAAGCAATACCTCTCAAGTGGTGTGTCTGCATAATTACTTAGACCAGGAAATCGTTAAGGACAGATCGGGTGAAATGCCCATCCTGCCGGACCTGGCTGTAATGCTCAGTGAATGTATAGAGGGACACCACGTAGAAACCTGACAGATGTTTAAGACGGGCACACCATGGGCTAGCACCGTGGTAGCAGCTTTTTCTCTAGCACACAAACTTTCTGAGGGATGATTTTGGGTTGCCCATTGCAGATTTTAATACAAAAGAAAATCCATCTGGAAATGGTTCTTTTTTGTACCGCTCGGCCCTACTTTGCCCCAGAAAAACTGACAAACAGATGGTCATCCTGTTGAAATTCCCTGGCCCGGTCAATGTAAAAACTAAGGGGTCCTCTTAGGATCGTGGTGATGTAAGCCGTTCCTCGCTCTTGGATGGATGAGGTGCTGCATAAAATGTCGACAAGGTGATTGATTGACCTACATGAGAGGGCGGGACTACTTTAAGCAGGAATGTTGCTTTTGTTCAAAGGACTAATATATGTCTGGCAAAAAGAGACAAATGGTGGAACAGAAGAAAAGGCCTGAAGTTCACTCACTAGTTTGGTAGATGTTATGGCGATGAGAAACACCCTTTGAAGGCGCTAACAACAATTAAGCATAGGCTCAAAAAACAAGATCAGATAGGTCAAGACAAGATTTACATCCCACTATGGAATAATTATAGGAGTTTTATAAAAATGCATCACAACAAGTGATCTTAAATGTGATGGCTGATCTGGTAAATGTAATAAGGCTGAAAGGGCAGATAAGTAACCTTTAACTGTGGTCACAGCAAGACCTTGCTTGGCCAATGATAAATAAAATGACAAAATACCATATGAAGACACTTGTAATTGTTGGATGTGATGAGAATAACACCACACAACAAACTTCACCCAGTGTTCTGCATAGACACATTTCGTTGAAGGATGCCTGGCTGCCGGAATAACACCAACCACCTCAGGAGGAGGTTCAAATGTCATCAACTGTCTCTGCTTAATCTCCATGCATGGAGGTGTAGGTTGTGCAGTATCTGGTGCAAGACTAGGTCCTGCTGCTGTGGCAGGAGATCCTCCCGAAAAGGCAGCCAGATCAGAGGACATGTGCTCATGGCTAGAAATTCCAGGTGCCAGACTCTTCTAGCTTAGTCCAGGGCCACTGAGATAACTTTGGCCCAATTGCTTGATTTTCTTGACCACTTTGGGCAGGAGAGGTACAGATGGAAAGACGTGTAGGAGCCTGAGCCCCAATACAAGCGAAAGGTTTCTCCTAAGGAAGACTGCCTAGGGAACTCCCATGCGCAAAATTGGAGACACTGCATGTTCTCTGTGACAGTAACTAGATCAAGCCTGGGTTCTCCCCACTGCTGGAAGATGCCCGATGCCACCTCCAAGTGTAACCGCCATTCATGATCTGCTAGGCACTATAAGCTGAGTTCATCTGCCCTAGTGTTTAAAGATCCTCCAGGTGCTGGGTAATCAGGGAAAATACTTCGCATTCAGCCACTTTCAAATGCATACAGCCTACTGGCACAGGCCTCACAACTCCACTTCGCCCTGTTTGCTGCAGTACTACATGACGGTTGTGTTGTCTGTGAGAACCTGTACTTGCTCCCCCAAGATCGCTGGAAGGAACGCTTTCAGTGCCAAGCGAATCATTCGTACATCGGAGGAGAGCCTCCACTGGGGACCAGAGATCTGATCTTCACCTCTTCCAAATGACCTCCCCAATCCCCCAGCGATGCCGGTCACAATTTGTTATTTATGGGTGGGGTAGGGACAGCAGTCAACAGCCGGATAAATTGCAGTCGAGCAGCCACCAAAGCAGGTCTTTCGCCATCTCCTCCAGCACCTTGATGGAATCCGACAGATATCCTTGCTACTGAACCCACTGGGACTTTAGATGCCACTGCAGAGCACTCGTGCCACCTGGTGTGGTCCGCAAGTAGGATTCAAGCAACCAACGAGCCTCAGAGCTGACCTCACTGAGACCCAGGCTGCAGGTTGAGAAATTAGGATCATGGACTCATTAAGGTGGAGGAATGGCTTGGATGAGCACTGTATGCAGGATGGCTCAGATGAAGGAAAGTCGTTCTGAAGGAGGTGTGACTTTGGCATGTTGATGGAGAAACCCAATGACGTCAAAAGATTGGCTGTTTGGAGATGGTCTGCGACCATTTGAGGCGAGCCCGCCTTCAGCAACCAGTCGTCGAGATATGGGAAGATTGGTATTCCCAGAATCCGTTGATGGGCTGCAACCACCACCATCACCTTTGTGAACACTTGTAGTGCACTGGTTAGACCAAAGAGAAGCACGGAAAACTTCAACTGAAACTACAGTTAACACCTGTGGCACTGCAGGAGAATATGGAAATATGCGTCCTACAAATCCAGTGCTACCATCCAGTCTCCTTGCTACCAGTTTATAAGGCATGCACGATGGAATCAGCATAGAAGTTGACTTCACTGGGGAAGAACGGATCTGTGGCTTAGAAGTGCTATGTGCGAATCAAAATGGTGCAAATGTCGAGATGTAGGTGACCCATGTTTATATTTCTTAAATTTTTAATGACTCCGCTTTGACTTACCCGACCTTGAAGATAGATCATGAGAACGACCTTGAGAATGAGTGTGTGTCCGTGCCCTTGACTTTGATCGGGATTGCGGTGTGTCTTGGACTTCGACTGGGAGCGGGTCTTCACGTTTCTTAGCTCAGCAATAGCAAGCTGTGTCTCGCGGTCACGGATAGCCTTTTTATTCACTTTGGCACAAAATGAAAACAACTGAGTCATGACTAGAGCTAAAACACCAAAGGCAGATGATGTGGGGATATGGAACTGGTATCTGTCAGGACCAGTCCTTACAAGGTTTAAGCCATGAAGGTTTTGGTGACATTTATCTGCACACTGTTGAAAATATAAGGAGAAGTACTATTGGTCGAATGACAGAAAAAGCTTTGGATCTGCGCCGGTAGGCGCAGAAAGAAAGGAACTGTGGCCAGTGCAAGCACATGTATAAATACTTGTCCCAACACCACATTGGTGTGGGACAGAGGAGAACAAGGTAAAACGAGGGTGAACAACGCCATCTGCGTGCATGAGGAAATTGCTATGTATAAGTTTGTGGATCCAGTCCGATGCCTTATGATACACAAAAGATGAGGAATCTGTGGTTTGAAGTCCGTAAAACTAGGATTAAAGGGCAACAGGAGTCTGATGTGCAGTTGTTGAGGAGATTAACTGCCCTGAAGGGAGAGGTGGTTCACATGTACTTGCCACCCTGTAAGGGAGGAGTCCGTGGAAATGGTCACTTGCGACTGGCGATTGAGAAACAACCCGTCAGTTCTTGGTATTATACCATTGCAGTTTGCGCTGAACTCTGGGCTCGAACACAAGATTTTCCCTCTTTCCAGTCGCTTGTGACCACTTGTCAGACACTCCTGTAGAGGGCGTTTGGAAGCATTGCAATGCAATATGTCATCAATTATGATCATTTTTACTGTCAGGGGAAGTAGCCTTTGAAATGCCATCACACTCTCGCTGCTGGGAGCGGCATTGCCGGTCATCATGTTGAGTAACGCCCTGTGAAAGGATGCTGGAGAGGGAGGTGGGATTTTTTGGCAACGACTGAAACCTAATCTGTATAGGACTAACTTGCTGAGTGAGAGCAAGGCATTGCTATCAGCAATTGTACTTCACCAGCAAATCATGCAGGTATGGTAAGACATGAATCAAACTATGACGAAGATGTGCTGCAACCACTGCCAAACAATTGAAGACTCTTGGGACTGTTGTGCCCCGAAAGGTACATTGAATCCGTAATGTTTGCCATTTACCACAAATCTGAGATACTGGTGTCTGCCAGGCGGGTGTGTTGTGAACATTGCTACTGCTTTCATTTAGGCAGTCTGTTTTCATAACTTGACTACTGTTAGCCTTTTTTTGTCTCTAATAGAAAGTGTGAAGTTCTTGAAGCACACACAAATGTTGATATCAGCATGGCTGACAACCCTGTAGGCTGACATGTGTTTATGTTAATAGGGGCAGCCATTACAATATGGCCCCTTACAGTGTAAGCTTGTTGTTTACAAAGCTGGGGGCTTTATGTTAACCTGTAGACGGAGCTGTCCCATTTGCACCATGCTAATTTAGTCTTAGAGAAGCTTTACTGTCTCCAAACCCAGTTATTTTATCATGCAGAAGATGTGTTGTCCATCAACCGGTATGATGATTAACCGTAGAAGTACTTCTAGCCAGAGTTCACACACTTAACCAGGCATGTCTGTAAAGGACACTTGTGTTTATTACAAGTATTGCAGTGACAGCAGCATCTGAAGTGCACCTGAAGTTTGCATTGGATATTATCTTTCCTATCCAATCAATGTCCTAGCCTCTCATATGACAGGCATCTGGAAGTGCTTAACAAGTTTCTCCATTTCCTTCCTTTGGTGTTGATTATACCTAGAGAGTAAACCACAGAACTGCAAATAGTAAATTGGGTGGCTGTTCCCAGTGCCATTTGTTTTCCTGCAGTATCAATCTTTTTGGCCTCCTTATCTGGCTGAAGTGTGTCCCCAGTAGCTTGCTTGAATGCTTTTTTGAGTGCAGTGTGTCAAATTGGGCTGTCTGAATGTACATGACCGTGGATGTAAACTGGAACCTGCAGGACTGCCTCAGACTTCTTTTCCACCCGGGGCATGACAGCACTTATTTCACAGGGTTTATCAAGTTTTCACTGCAACTCCTCCGCATACTATTTAGCACAGGTAAGTACTACAGTGATCCCTCAGTTTTCAAGAAGGTCTCATAGAGGAAATTAATCACTACTTACTCCACGTGCAACTTACCCTTTTGTTCTGTGGTTTGTTGAATGGCTGATGTCAGATTTTTTTCATAAACCCTTTTATTGAGTTTTTCAGGTTCAGACAGAGTATACAAAATTCAAAATCATTTGCGATTATTCATCTTTTAGTACATTAAGTTGCCAGAATGTAGTACAATTAAATTGGTTGAGTGCTTGGGCGTGCAGTGTCCGGCACATGCAGCGTGCGCGTTTAAGAGTGGTCTGTGTCTATAGTAAATTGTTTGGTTCTTGAGCTTCATTAGTGCATCTCTGCTGTTGTTATGGCTTATCTACAAGTGTCGTTTCCAACGAACCAACTGAGGGTGTAACTTGGTAGGTAGGGTTAGGTTTCAAGGGCTTATGGCACCGTGTTGTTTTCGATAGCCTGAGCATCACCAGGTGTCTCTCTCTTACTGTGGCGTGTGTGGGTATCAAGTAGGGGAAGGGGGGGTGGGCCCCTCTCGGGCAGCCGTGGGTGAGGAAGTGTGGGGCATGGCATCGCCTGGGTGGCTACTGGGGATTCCGTGAGGGTCAAATGTGCCTGTTTAAAACCGTTGCCCATTCCATGGATACAGGGTGGCGCTGCGTACCGCGTGCCTCCTCTAGTCTGATTGCGTCTTCTTCTGCGACTCCCCATTTTATGACTGCCCCCCTCCATGCTTCTAACGGAGGACCTGTAGGTGAGCGCCAGTGTAATGTGATACTTCGTTTCGCTAGGAGTAGGGTTAACACCGCAAATCGCGTTTCTATCTTTTTCTTTTTCTGGCCTTTGAATATCCCCCAGGGCGCAAGCCTCCCATGTGTCGAGACCTCGCAGGCCAGTGACCGTCTGCATCATGGTGTGTATTTTTGACCAGTAGGTCTGCAGCGTGGGGCATGTCCAGAGCATATGCACGAATGTGGCGCTAGGTAGGTGGCAGCGTGGGCATTCAAACTGTGTTGCGGGATAGAATCGCTTGAGCCGCGCCGGTGTGAGATACGCCCGGTGTAGTATGTTAAACTGAATATTTTTGTAGCGCTGGTTGCGCGATACTTTCTTATGGTGCTCTAGGGCTGTGAGCCTTTTTTTGTCGTGCAATGCTCGACCAAATTACTCCTCCCATTTTGATCGGAGCCGCGTTAGCGGTGTGATCGTGAGTTCTATGATGGAACTGTAGATCCATGTGATGAGGTGGCGTCCTGTGCCCATATTCAGTATTGCGTGCAGTGTGGGGTGTGTCTTTGGTTCTCCGTCTGTCAGGTTCCATGTTTTTCTACAGTCAGAAATGAGCAGTCTGTGAAGGAGGAACTGACCAGCAGGGAGCCCGCTGCCTTCCGTCAGGCTCTTGAAGGAGGTTAGTTGTCCCTCCGTGAACAGCGATTCCACTTCTATGAATGTGTATTCTGTCCAGGTTTGCATGTCTCTGGACGTGTAATGATCACGTCCCTTGGGGAGACCCTGCTAGTGGCAATAGCGGGAAGTATAGCGGCGTAGCGCGAGAGAGACGATGGAGTCTTAGCATGCAGGATCTAGCTACCGTCACCTGAATGGGATGGGTTGGATTCGGTTTGGTACCCGGGAGAAGGACTCTGTGTATCGCAGGGATCGTCAGGGGCCCTGATTGTGTATCAGTTTCTTCCAGGTGTCGCCCGGCCAACCAGTGTGACAGCCATTGCAGCTGCGCTGCGAGAAAGTAGGCTTCAAAGGACGGGGCACCCTGTCCGCCCCGGTCCCTCGGGAGTTGCAGTGTCGCTAGAGCTACTCTTCGGAGTCCTCTCCCCCATTTCAGCGATACGAGTAAGGAGTTTAACTCTCGGAAGAAGGCTTGTGGAGGGATCACTGGGACATTTGCGAAGTAGTAGAGGAGGTGGGGTACCACCACCATCTTCGACAAGGCCACCATCCCTATGGGGGCTAAGGATAACGTGCGCCAGAAGTTAATCTGGGTTTTAATGCCTCTTAGGGGCTCTGTAATGGTTGCCCTCGAGGAGATCTCTCGGGGTGTGGTAGAGTCTGATTCCCAGTTATCTTGGGGCGTCCCCGTTCCATGCCAGCCTGACCTCCCCAGCACTTATTTCCCGTAGAGGAGCATCCGGGTGGAGGGGGTAGAATTCACTCGCCCTTCCGAAGTCGTCTAGCGTGACCCAGAGCGGAGAGAGGTCCATGGTGACGTCCCTGATGTAGATTAGGAGGTCATTCGCGTATAAAGATACGCTGTGGGTGCGGCCCTCTAGTGGAATGCCCCAATGCTCGCCTCCCTCCCTGAGCCTGATTGCCAGCGGCTCCATTGCTAGGACGTACAATAGGGGGGATAATGGGCACCCCTGACACGTCCCGCGGGTCACCTGGAGAGGGGGTGAGATATGTCGGCCTATGCGGACTCCAGTCGTGAGGTCGGTATACAGCAGTCTGATGTATGCCATGAGATGAGGGACTAGCCCCACCCGCCGCAGGACTGCCAACAGGTACTGCCATGCCAGGGTGTCGAAGGCCTTCTCTAGGTCCAGCACTAGGCATGCAGCGTGTGGGAACTGGTCCCGCACCCTGTCCTGGACATGGAAGAGCCTGCGGATATTCTGGGAGGTGTTCCTACCGGGCACAAACCCGCATTGGTCAGGATGTACAAGGTTGGGAAGCACCCCCGTGAGTCTGCCCGCCAGGATCTTGCCTAATATTTTGCAGTCCGCTGTAAGCAGAGTAATTGGCCGGTATGATGACCTACTTAAGGGGTCCCGGTCAGGTTTAGGAAATGTCACTAGTATGGATTCGCGCATGGACTTAGGGAGTGCCCCAGCCTCTAAGGCTGCTTTGTAAACTATGTCTAGCTTCGGGGCTAGTTGGGAGGAGAATGTACTGTAATATTCTAATGGGAAGCCGTCATGGCCGGGGGCTTTGTTTTTGGCTAGGTGAAGGGTTCGCGCTTTTAATTTCTGTCGGAGTGATCTGTTCATCAAGGGAGGTCCTGTCGTCGGCTGTCAACTGTGTCATGGTGGTGGAGTGTAAGATTCTATGGATGTGTTCCTCCCGTTCTGGCAACGGCTCTCTATACAGTTGTGTGTAGTACTCGTGCAAGGTTTGCATGATCTCCGCCTGCGTGTAGGTGACGGCGCCTGCTGCATTTATGATACTGGTGATGGGTTGCGTGTCTAGATTCTGCCTGATGAGCCAGGCTAGCAAGGTCCCGGCTCGATTCCCCTCTCTGTGAGCTCTAGCGGCATGGGCTAGGAAGTTGTATCTGCGCAGGCTTCTGCATATTTGGTCTTGGCCTCTAATTGTGTAGGAGGAATCGCGCTTTTGTCTGCATCTTTGGACAGCTGCGCGAGATGCCGCTCTGCTGTTCTAGTGTTTTCCGCACTCCTGCGATTTGCCTAATGCAGGCTCCTCTCATGACCATCTTAAAGGCGTCCCATTCTAGTGTCCTGGAAGCTGTAGTGTTTGCATTGTCAGAGAAATAGTGCTGTATGTTTTCCCTCTGTTCATATTGGAACACCGGGTCTTCAAGGCAGTCCCGCGGGAGATGCCAAGTGGGGATTGGTGGTAGGGGCGGGCGCCATCTGAGGGTTAGAACGTGCGCATCGTGGTCCGAGAGCACCTTACCCAGGTAGTCGGAGTGTTGGATCATGGGGAGAATCGTGGGCGTACACAAGAACCGGTCCAGCCGTACCCGCAGATCATGGGGAATGAAGTGGAAAGAGTAGAGTTTAGTTGTCGGTGTGTGTGCCGCCAAGCGTCTGCTAAAGACCAGTGGTTCGACCATGCATGAAAGCGGGCTGTTTGCACGTGGGCGTGTGAGGTCGGGACGGGAGGGTGGGATCGGTCTAGATTGAGGTCTAGTGTGCAATTGTAGTCCCCTCCTAAGATCCACGGTGAGGTGGCAAATTGGGCTAAGCTTTTCGATAAGGTTTCCCAGAATGCTGTTTGCTCTGTATTGGGTGCATAGATACTGCCGATTAAAACTGGTTGGCCCTCCAATAGACCTTCTAACAAAGCGTATCTCCCTTCAGTGTCTATCTTCCTGCCGGTCTCTAAGAAGGGAATCCCTGGTCTGAGCCATATAAGTACCCCCGTGCGTATGCCGAGTAGGTCGTGGAGCAGAAAGTGCCCTGCCATCACTTTTGAAGCTTTTTGAGTTCCCCTTTTGTGAGGTGTGTTTCATGTAGGAGTATGACCTGCGCTTGTTGGCGCTTGATGTACGCGTGGATAGCGTAACGCTTCAGAGCTGTGTGTATGCCCCGAGCGTTTAGAGTGAGAAATGTAATGTCTGCTGGAGGGGTCATGGGGACTTATGAATCGCGGGAGGGGGACCATGGGACCCCGATTGGTGTCCCGTGGATGGGATCGAATGCGCCTGGTGTGAGGCCTGTGTGTGCTGGCAAGTGTGGTAGCCCTACGTGTCGGGTGGGTGTGGAGTTGGGTGTAACGAGGGGTTGAACCATAACTGTTACGAGTTGAAGACCCAATACTTGGGATCTGCTGCAACGGACAGCACATCCAAACTGGTACTAACGTGTACCCTCTAGTGTTTCGTGGGGGGGCGTCTGGCTCGTGCGCGTCTCCGAGACCCCTGCGTGGAGGGGATGGTGGGTCCCATGGGTCTGCGTGTGTGGACGGTAGGGGCCTTGGGTGCAAGGGGTTTTGTGGTTCAGCCATCCGTGACGCGCCGGGCGGCAGCGGTCTTGGCGGTGGAGCATTGCTAGTGTGGAGGCTCGATGTGTGTATCGTTGCAAGTAGTCTCTAAATGAGTGTGTCCGCTGTTTGCGGGGTGACTGTTGGCAAGGTCCCTGAGTTCCCGTCGGAGCTGCTGGATTCTTTGGGGGTCTTCTTCAGGCGTGAAGATGTGAGGACTGTCCTCATTATCCGAAGCTGAGAGATTCACCCCCAGCTCGGCCGCCGCCTGGATAGACTTTCGACGTTCAGCTATGATTTGCTCCAGATACCCGATTTCAGTGTCTTACTCTGCAGTTGCGTTCCTGACTGACTTCGGGTGCTCTTTGTCCTGAGTCGTGGGGGCCTGGATGCTTTTGGCTTGTGTGTTCGGGTGTTCTTCTGGTTTATGTCAATTTGTAGGTTCAGCTCTAGCCAGTCCATGGCTTCCTGCGGGTCTGAAAAGAAGATTGTGGCTTCATTATGGATGACTTTGAGCCGTGCCGGGAACAGTAGGGAGTATTGGACATTTTTGTCTCTCAGCAGTCTTTTCACTTCCAGAAATGACGACCTTCTCCGTTGCACTGCCTTGGAGTAGTCGGGGGAAGAGCATGACCTAGGTGTATGGTGTCTCTGTCTCGAAAATGGAGGACTTTAACCAGCATGGGCCGCGGGAGTGAGCCCAGGGGCGGACGTCTTGCCGGCACACAGTGCGCTCTCTCGACCGAGAAAAAGGCAGTGAGCTCCTCGCGTGGTGTGAAGGATTGGAGCCAGGTTTCTGTGTATTCGATAGGATCTTTCCCTTCCACTCCTTCTGGCAGATTTAGAATGCGCAGGTTGCTGCGCCTGGAGCGCCCTTCCAGGTCATCTGTTTATTTCTCCAGTAGCGCTACTCAGGCCTGCAGATCTTTCATGGAGTCCTGTTGGAGTCCTGTTGTGCTTTGCCTGGGATATGGCTTTTTCTCCGTCCGCTACTTTGTCCGCCAACCTCCGGTGGTCGTCCCACAACAGGTTGAGATCAGTGGCTAGGGTGCCGAATTGCTCCTCCATGGTTACTCGTGAGTGCTCTATGGCCGCTAGGACCCTGTCGAGCTTGTCTGACATGGCGGAGTTAGAGTCTGGGTTCGTGGCCTGGGCCTCTTGGATTGGAGACTGAGATCTCCTCGGATTGGGGGGCTGGGGTCCCCCGGTCGCTTTTGGGCATCCCATGGTCGTAGGCTGGTTGCGCGGCTGCTGCTCTCCTCTATAGCCTGCGGGCGTAGGGCGTCTGGGGTGTTCTGTTGGCGGTCTAGCTCAGGTGAAGGCGGGTTACTGGGTATCTCCAATCGGTTCCCCTTGGGTGGTATGGGTCCAACAGGTAGTTCACTCCAGCGACTAGGGGTGGGCGCACTACCGGGTCTCCTCCGTGTCTTCATTAGTCCCGAGTGCGTTCCTCCCTCCATTTGGTGCGGGTGCAGAGTGGTCCCCTTCTGTTCGTGGGTGCTGTTTTAGGGGGGGAAGAGGGAGGAGGTGTGGTGCCTGTTCTGGGCGCACTTTTGTTGTTACGTGCTCCCCGTCAGGGGTCCGGCACATCTGGGCTGTCCTGGTCGCTGCGGCCACGGCTGGTTAGTTGAGGGCCCGTGCTTCTCGCCCTATTGGCCTGTTCCCAGCA
Organism: Calotriton arnoldi; assembly: GCA_963921515.1. NCBI lineage: Eukaryota > Metazoa > Chordata > Amphibia > Caudata > Salamandridae > Calotriton > Calotriton arnoldi. The sequence continues at coordinate 1,568,836 of CAWUFW010001537.1, forward strand.
GCACTGGTTTTCGGGTCAGTCCCAGCTCTGTGCCTGCCGCTGCGCGTTCTTCGCTAGGGGCCTAGCGTCTCCAGCGTGGCCTAGTATTGCGGTTAGGTGCCAGGGCTATGGTCTTATGCCTGAGGGCCCGCTTCCTTTGTTGTGCTAATCCTTCCTCAGTGGTGGCAGCTACCTGGGGCCTCTGAATTGTCTGGTTCTCGTCCCCTCCGCAATGTCTATGTGCTGGTGGTTGCGGCCTCGCCTTCCCCTTTCTTCCTCACACCATCTCGCATATGGGGAGCTGAGTGCCCCGCTTTCCCCTTTCTTCCTCACACCATCCGCGTGCTTGTGGGCCCCCCCCCCCCGGCGTCCATTGCTTGCAGGGCTTCAAGTACTTCTAGCAATTGAGGTTGTGGGGGGGGGCGGGAGTTGTTGCAGGGCCCACTGTGGAGGCGGGTGGGGAAGAGGTGTGAACTCACCAGTGGCTTGCGGGCTGAACGGTCTCGCCGCTCACTTGATCTTGGCCTGGAGCAGCCCCTCCTGCATGGGTCGGTGTCTACTTGGGGCATCCAGGCCACTCGGCACCTTGGCGAGGTTCCTGCTGTTTGCTTCCCAGGGCCCTCTCGGCGATCCGTGTGGCCTATTCCGGCCGATGTGAGGGATCAGGTTTATGCAGCTGCGCACAGTCACTAATCCGCACCTTAATCGAGACTCCGCGGTGGATCCTCCATGGTAGGATCTTTGTCCTCCGACCCTCTGCTCCTCACCTGGGGGCCGCACATAAGCCTACCGCCTGTGATTATTGGCGGGTCTCGCCCACCGTGGTGCCGGGATCACGAAGCTCACCAGTGTCACCTGGCCGTCTCTGGCAGATGCTGGGCGGTCGCCATTTTGGAGTCGGGCGTCCTGGCCTCGCGGCTGCCCAAGTGCACTCAATCGCCTCCCGTCTCCGCACCGCTACAGCGCCAGTCGGTGCCTCATCAGTTACGGGACTCGGTATGAGCCCCCTTGGTCAGTTTCAAAGCCCCCACTTCAGCGGATGGATGGCGCTTGTCGGGCCAGTGATCGGAGCCTCAGGGAAACGCGTCCGCCATCGTGGCTGGTTAAGCCACGCCCCCCCGTTATGTTGTCAGATAGCATTGGTTTTTACAAGGTATGGCACCAAATAGGTGTCATATGGATGGTACACATACAATCATATCCAAGTGCCATCCACATCATCGGTATACATGGGCACATCACAACTGGACACATCACAAGGGTTTGGTTAATCATCTAGGGGCTTGTGTTCTAAATCTATGTGCAAGAATGAGCAGGAGACGGTGAAAATGTAAAGGTGGCAGTGCAGTGGCTTCACTTGGCTTTTTCTTTGAAGTTGAAATGGTCTATAGACTCTTTTTTTGGCCTAGGGTTGGTCTTATGCTGAAGGGTGTTCTAAGATGCAACCAGTGACAGGATCAATATAAATCTTCCTCTGCCTTATGTCTGGTTGATCCCACTATATCTTCATCACCGGTGTAGAGCTTGATGTCAGCTTTCAGGGTGTTTTGAGTCTATTTCAGATCTGTGGCAGGCTCTTGATGTGAAGGTTGGCTCTGTGTTAAGGCTTGGGCTCCAAGGTATCTTGGTGTGGAGGCTATCGATCTCAGCCTCAAGGCTTGGCTGATTGTGCTCCCTGGTGCCAAAAAAAGGCCCTATTCTGAATTTCATTGGGAGCAGTGGGTCGACTCAACTGTTGAGGTTTCATCCAGGTTGGTTCAGGACTTAAGGCATTGCGGTCTTGATGTCATCGCTTGCCTTGGAGCCGAGGCTCTGATCAAAGTCAAATGCAAGGGGGGATCCTCTGTGGTCTTTAAGTAAGCCCTGGTATCGCCTGTGTCCCGGGTGATTGTTTCATTAAGGGCCCTGCTGATGACTGCTCTCAGAAGACGGTGCCACTAAAAGACACTTAAAAGACTTAGTTCCCCCACAGAATCCCAGAGCACCCGAGGCCCCACCCATTTCACCATTTTAGTAAGACTTCTCAACATCCTTTAAGTTAAGTTCAGGCAGTGGCTCTTCAAATATATGGTGCTTCATCCTGTAATGTACCCACCATCTATCTCATCATTGCCCAATAGTTTTCCTGCACCGGAAAAGCCTTGCAAGCCAAACTGGCAGACTCATTGTGATTTCTCGGTAAAGAGAGGTTGTAATTCCAAGTCCCAAAGGAATTCGATGCTGCAATTTGGACCAAATTTCAAAGGTGTTTTGTCCATACTCTTCCCCCACACAAGTCATTCTCATGTGACCTGGGTCTCTCAGTCCGTTCCAGGTTTGAAGTGGCATTCAAACATACGTGTGTGTGTGTGTGGGGGGGGGGGTAAAGAGTGCAGATCAGCAATGTCTAAGGCCACGAGTTTTCAGGCTCTTTCTCACAACTCAGTGACCTGTTCCTGAAGCACTCATAACCCCAATGTGAGAAAAAGAAACCGATACATGCAAACAGACCCGATTAACGTGGGAGAGTCACAATTTTTTAATGCCGATAATGGCTTTATTTTAGTAGTTTCCCGCCTACTTCACGCCGTACTTGACCCGTCCCAATCCGGATTCCGAAGCAACCACAGCACAGAGACCGCACTACTCGCCGCCACAGACGACATCCGCACCCTCCTAGACCAAGGACACTCCGCAGCCCTCATCCTACTCCACCTATCAGCGACCTTCGACACCGTCTCCCACCGCACACTAGTCACCAGACTACATGACGCCGGCATACAAGGAACAGCCCTGGACTGGATCCAGTCATTCCTCACCGGAAGAAGCCAAAGGATCAGACTGCCACCCTTCCTCTCCGACCCCACGAAAATCACCTGCGGAGTCCCACAGGGGTCATCACTGAGCCCGACCCTCTTCAACATCTACATGGCCCCCCTCGCAGCCATCGTCCGACAACACGGCCTCAACATCGTATCCTACGCTGACGACACCCAGCTCATCCTCTCCCTCACCAAAGACCCCACCAATGCCAAACTCAACTTCCAGAAAGGAATGCAAGACGTCGCAGTCTGGATGACCAACAGCTGCCTGCAGCTCAACGCCGAGAAGACAGAAGTCCTCGTCCTTGGAACCACCCCTTCAGCATGGGACAACACCTGGTGGCCGACCACCCTCGGAAGCCCTCCTAACCCCTCAGACCAAGCCAAAAACCTCGGCATCGTACTCGACTCATCACTCACCATGAACCGACAGGTCAACGCAGTCACCTCCAGCTGCTTCAACACCCTCCGCATCCTCCGTAAGACCTTCAAATGGATACCCCCTGAGTCAAGAAAGACAGTCACCCACGCACTCGTCACCAGCAGACCAGCAGACTGGACTATGGAAACACACTCTACGCCGGCATCAACAAGTCCCTACTCCGCAAACTCCAGACAATACAGAACACCGCCGCCAGACTCCTCCTCGGCATCCCCCGGCACGAACACATCAGCCAACACCTACGAAGACTCCACTGGCTCCCCGTGGAGAAAAGAGTCACCTTCAAAATCCTCACTCACGCCTACAAATGCCTACACAACAACGGACCTAAATACCTCAACGACAGAATCAACTTCTTGATGGATGGAACCTGCACCCCCCCCCAGCACCTTGAAACCCTTACGGATGAGTAGTCGCGCTTTAACAAACCCCTGATTGATTGATTGATTGAACTTCCACGTACCCAAAAGAAACCTCCGATCTACCAACCTCGAACTGGCCAAAACCCCGCGCATCCACAGAGCCAGAGCTGGCGGAAGATCCTTCTCTCACATTGCAGCCAAAACCTGGAACAAGCTACCGGCAGACATCAGATGCGCCCCTCCCTGAACACCTTCAGGAAGACCCTCAAGACCTGGCTCTTCGGCTAAGCAGATCTGGGGACCACCCCTCCCCGCCCCCCTCAGCGCCTTGAGACCCTCACGGGTACGTAGCGCGCTTCCAATTCCCCCGATTGATTGATTGACTTCTAGTTTAATAGAATTCAATGGGGAAAATGGATTTTCCGATTTTTTTCTTAATCTCTTAGTTTACAATTCTAAAATGTTGGCATAGATGAGAAACCTAAGATGGAGTCTTTGTCATGGTACGTTGTTACAGCAGAGGGAACACCAGTCACACTGAAAGCAAAAATGTTAAAGAAAAACAACTTGTAATGTCTACATGCAACACTAGATGGCCGGAGTATGCAGAGCATATGGTCTACAGCAGAATAAACTATCACATCTTACTGCTTCAGAATACTACGGAGCGAATAAGGTAGAACTCAAAATATTTTCAGTCAAACTTACTTTTTGGTTGGGGTTCCACCAAAGCCTAAGTCTGGGAAACAAAAACAAAAAACAATTATAAATTTACTGCTCAAACACATGAAAATGAATAATACCAAATACTTTTTTGAACTTACTTCCTACTAAATTAGCAAGAGAAGAATCAAGGTCATTGGCTAGAATTTTTCCACTTTGTTGGCTGGTCATACCAGACCTTTGGCTTTGTTGTGACATTGGCTGTAAAACATCTTCTACAAAATAAATCCCTTGAAGAAAAACAATAAAAACAGGGTGAGTGAACAACTAGAATTTATGTTTAAAGCACTTTATAACAGCTGCAACTTCTGGATAATCAAAAAAGTTCCAACTCTTATTTCCATTGTCACCTAACATCTGCCCATTAGATACAACAATAATAGTCAGACAAGTTATTTAAGCTTCTCATCTTGAACTCTGTGAATGATAGTCCACACGGATATTAAGAAGCGTATGTACTGTCTCGCTTACAATTACTATGTTTTAAAACAAATGCATACAAGACATAGGGAGGCACTCCTAGGATTAAAAAGAAAAGAATTTGAAAAAGCATCTACATGGCAATTGGAATACTCATGGCACTTTCGCTCAGTCCTTCACTACCAGCTGGCATGGAATAAGCGCTTTGGGGGTAGGCCGGACTGGGACAAGTAGAAGCAGCTTTACAAATTGTGCGCTTCCTTCATGTGTCTCCATCATCACGTAGTTTACTTATGACAAGCAAGGACAGTGGGATGGCTGTCTGGGTCCAGTAAAGAAGCTGGAGCAATGATTACCAGACCCTGGATCAGCAAAAAGGAAATATGTTTTGCTGTGATGTCTGCCTTTAACCGTTGTTACACATTTCCTAGAATAACTGAGCAGTTGACAGTAGAAGCATGAATATGATGTTAGCAAATTCGAACCACACTTTTTTACAGTGCTGAAATAAGTTATCTTCATATATTATTCGTACTCAATTTGCCGACCTCAGAAGTATGAAAGGCAGAGTCAGCCTTACTGAGAATCAAAATTGTGGCCTGGACATTACATCAGATGCCAGCTGCAAACGTGTAACTGACCAAGCCATCTGCACGGCTGTATCACGCAAGGCTCACAGCACCGGAGACAAATGCATCTCTAGAAAATACTTTGCTAGAGTAGGAGAAACAAAGCCCTTCACTCAAATGATATTTTAAAAAATCCATGTTTTGATCATCTTCCTCAGTCATTAGATGATACCACTCACAAAAGTATTGTGGCAAACCACTGCACATGTATCACAAGCTGCAACTCTTTTCCCTTCAGGAAGTTGCACTGAATCTTGGTGTTGTGTTGAAGACATTAAGGTATTGAAACACAAAATTAAATGATCTCTCCTTTAAGACTATCTTGGATCAATCCTATTGTAAAACTATTTGTTCCGGCTACATTTAAAGCAATTGCTTTGGGATTTCACAGCATTGTATCCAATTAGAGAGCTGGCCCATACTTTTTTCACATTCCACAATGAACACCTGGGGCCGTATTATGGAAAGTGCCTTGGTGGAGCAACGAGCATCTGCACCCACACCCACTGGCTGGGTCCAAACTGGGGTGGTGTGGTGAGCAAAAGAATGATGGATTTAACCCAGATCCTTGTGACTGGGGGTGAATGTTTGCATTGTCCAGCATTCCGTCCATCAATTGTTTCTTTTGCATTTGTCGCCCTAAGTGGGAAGGGTATGCCCAGACGTGGGTCCCGTGCTCACTACACCACTGGATTCAAGCTAGCCTGGCTGAAGAAGGGTGATGCCCTGAAACCGGTCCCAGGATGCTTGTTTCCGGTCCAGGGAGGACCTGGCTTGGCAGTTCGGGCTGGACTGTTCCCACAAGGAACAGGGTCAAGACTGATTTGCATATGGCTGGGTCCAAACTGGGGTGGTGTGGTGAGCAAAAGAATGATGGATCTAACCCAGATCCTTGTGACTGGGGGTGAATGTTTGCATTGTCCAGCATTCCGTCCATCAATTGTTTCTGTTGCATTTGTCGCCCTAAGTGGGAAGGGTATGCCCAGACGTGGGTCCCGTGCTCACTACACCACTGGATTCAAGCTAGCCTGGCTGAAGAAGGGTGATGCCCTGAAACCAGTCCCAGGATGCTTGTTTCCGGTCCAGGGAGGACCTGGCTTGGCAGTTCGGGCTGGACTGTTCCCACAAGGAACAGGGTCAAGACTGATTTGCATATGGCTGGGTCCAAACTGGGGTGGTGTGGTGAGCAAAAGAATGATGGATTTAACCCAGATCCTTGTGACTGGGGGTGAATGTTTGCATTGTCCAGCATTCCGTCCATCAATTGTTTCTTTTGCACCGGCTACATTTAAAGCATTTGCTTTGGGATTTTACAGCCTTGTATCCAATTAGAGAGCTGGCCCATACTTTTTTCACATTCCACAATGAACACCTGGGGCCGTATTATGGAAAGTGCCTTGGTGGAGCAACGAACATCTGCACCCACTTTGACCCCCCCCCCCCCCGGGCATTTTGGTGTTACAGAAAGGGCCACAGAAGCTTGTGCAGCCCTTTCTGTAATACAGATAGCGCTGGCGCACATACAGCGCCACCACTATCACCAGAGGGTGTTTCCTCATTTGCTAGGGGCATGGCCCCTTGCAAATGAGCGAATCCCTTTGCCTCTGCGCTCGCGCCATATTATAGATGCGGGCGCAGAGATAAAGAAGCAGCTGTAAGTAGGCGCACAGACAGTGCGCCATTTAAAAGGAGTAGCAATGTCAGTTAGCCCCCTATGGGCCCCCCTTGCAGGCAGATTGCAGTCCCTCACTGCACCAGCTTGCAAGGGGATCTCTCTCCCTCTTAAAAGTGCAGGCATTTTGCCGCAGGCACAGTGAATGAGACACGGAGCAGATGCTTCAAAGTCGCTCCATTTTTCACTTGAATGCGCTGCCCCCAGGGCAGCACGAGTTCGTGGCTGCCCTGGGGGCAGCGCATTCAATGTGTAATAGGGCGCACTTTCTCTGTTTGCACCCTACACACCTGTTTTAAGGTGCGCCGTGGCGCAAAACGCAAAGTGCGCCAATAACATTGGGGAAAGTGCCCCGTTAATAACATTCATTGGGAGCCGGAGGCGCACTTTCCCTGTTTGCGCCAGTTAACACTGCAAATTGAGAAGAATTTCATGGGGAAAATAAGTACCACTTTTAAGCAAGACATTTAAGTAAAAGTACTAGTAAGGTACAAAATACTGACGATAACCTAAAACCAGCTGTGTGCTCGCTGCAAATGAAACGAGTACTGAGATCTCTTGTTGCTGCTAAGATTAGGATTACAGATATAAACAAATTTAGATTTTTAAAGAAACTCCCCCGTGTTAATTTATTTCACAAATGCAGCTGTCCCACCTACCACTCACACCGCCCTTCACATACACCCACCACAATTAAGGATTGTAAGCCGTGGAGCTTTTATGACAGCGCCAATGACAGATAAAAGGGCTACACTTTTTTGCCTGGTTTGTATCTGGCAATTACAGAGTTCCCAGACACACTTTCTAAAGCTGCATGACGTGCAGTCCTATTTTGAGTACACCTCTGCAAACTACCTCTGAAAGTGTTTCTCTACAATAAGGACCCAAAATCCTCCTACCTGCAAAAGTGGAAGAAGTCTACTGCAACATTTGCATTAGAGCACAACGGCGGGGACAGAAGCAACAGGAAGGAGGTTGGGATTTTGTTTTTTGCACTTTTATAGAGTGAACTCATCTGGAAGGTATTGGAGAGCTTTACATGAGCACCAGTTACATTGCACAAAAGACACATTTATAGTTGGCGGTATTGTATGTTGGAAGGTGCGATGTTTGTTTTTCTCCCTGTGTCACTCCTGACAGGAAGAGGCAGTCAAGTCAACAGCTGTAGAGGTGTGACACAAGAGAGGGGCAAGCAAGGGTAACTAATTTTCACTCAAACCTCACAGAATGCTTGTTATTTTCTGTAAGTTCGGTTCTAGGAGATATGCACTGCGGGCTAGAACGCAACTTACAGAAAATAACAACTAGCAATGCCTCCATAGTATTAAAGGGAGCCTGCACAGCGATACAAATTCAACATTAAGTGCTTTAATACAGTCAGGGCAGCTCGTGGTAAAATAGTGCGTCCGCAAAATGAAGTTAACACGCAGGGGGAGCTTTAGTTCAAATAGAGTGTCCAATTGTATGTGAAACAAGAAGTACCACCTTAACTGGAATATTCTCAAAGGTACCACAGCCCACAATGTTCAGAAGCAACAGCAACACCTGTGCAATCGCGACACCCTCTAAACCTCTATGTACAGATGGTAACTTTATGTGCTATACCATTAAACTTTGGCACAGTTTATCCTCCACACACTGCTTTGAGTCATCTCCACCTGCTTCGTTTACGGGCTGTCAAAGTTTATCCTTTGTTTAACTTTTATAATTTACACCCCAATTCTTCATCTGGAGACAATCAGTAGGGTGACGTACATAAGCAGCAAAAAAAAAAAAAGAAGTTAAAACTGAAGTGAGCTCCCGCTTCCAAGTTCGAAAAGTGTTTCACATGGCATCTGCCCAGACACACACGGCAATGATGGGTGAGTCAGGGTACATTGTACCTTTTCTAGCACTTACCATTGTTCAGTAGGAAATACAATTTCATTGTTTATTAGGTGAGACGTGCCTTCTGGAGCAAGAAAAATAAACTACTCTAGAAGAGGCTAGTGTGGAATCACCTTACACCTGAAGTATCACTTGCAACCATTGTGTCTGATTGTCACCTTAAAATCTCTCTACCACCTAAAGGAATTACCACAAACTGAGTTGATCTTTAGGTATTATCATAAAAGATGTTTATGGCAAACCAAGGAGAGACGACACTTCCATGGAACTTCTGGAAGAAGTGTTTCCTGGACAACACTGAGGCGAGCGATGGACAGGATTTACTCCTAAGAGAATAAAGTTTGAGCTATTGGCATTGCTAAATAATGCAACACCAATAGCTCAAACTTTAATAATGCGAGACCTATTGCATTGCAACCTTTCTTCCAACTCAATTCGCATGTATCCAATCTACATGTTCGGCACCCCCGTTTTCCCTCTATGTTCACCGAAGCAGCAGGGCCCCTTTTCCTGTCCATGGTCGCACAAGCACGGCCCTTCTTTCTGCAACAGGTCACCAATGCCCAGGCGTTTATCCCCAGTGGTGACACCCAGACCCCTTCTCTTTTTACGGTCACCGGGAAAGTCTTTCTCTTTAAGCACCTGTGCCTAGGTCCCTGCTACCGAGGATGGTTATCCCTACATGACCCACCCTGAGATGCTGTCTGCCCCTCCCCCTTGATTTACGGTCACTGAGGGCGCTCCGTCCCACGGCTCTGTAGTCACTCACCCCAGTCCTCGCTGCTCAGCAGGTTATCGGCGAAGAAGCTGAGGAGCGGTTCGGTCCCCATGCTTGCTGCTCGCTCGCTGTCTCCGGGCCGCAGATCTGCTTTTGCGGTTAGTGCCTCTGACAGACTGCTTGGAGGCAGATCATCACATGCACGGAATCGAAACCGCCTAACGCGGGAATCGAAACCAGTGGTGCGCGCAGAGGAGCGCGCGGGTGGGGGGGCAGAGAGCGGCAGCGAGGCGAACGCGCGCTGATGCGCGTTCTGGCCACCGTTGGGAATGGGCGCGGCAAAGGCGGGACATGCGCCCGCCTTTGACCAATCGCGTGCCGTCTCCATCAAAAAAACGTACGCTCCAGCCAATGTGGGCTTCCAAAAACAAAACCACACGCACGAGCGTGTGGGTCGTTTTCAGAAGCCCTTTCTAAAGGTCTCGCGCTGCGCGAGCAGTGCTGCGCACTGCAACGCTAGGCGCGAGACCTAAAAGCAAGTTATATTTAAGCATATTTTAAAAGCTTTTGCCATAGCAAGGGTATACAGGATATTCTAAACAGAACTTTCAGGGCTAGGGTGAAAATGTGAGGAAATGGAATCTCCTGTGGTCCCGGGACCATGGGGGTCCAGGTCACCTACTCAGGGGGTCCGCGACTGATTACAAAATTAAATACCATTAACTGAGGTGGAGTCTGGCCGCCTGATCCCGGGGCTCCGAGGTATCAGGAGGCCAGGGGGGAATTGGTGCGGACACTGAGTGGCCTGTAATCGCCACTCTCACCACAGATGTGCCTTGACCTACGATGAGGCCAAGGCAGCAACCCTGAACCCGGATAGCGAACACAAGCGGCGGGGGAGAGCAGCAGGACATCGCGGCCTGCCCTGGGATCTCCCGCATGGCTCCGAGGCTGGTGATCACAGGGTTCGGGCCAAGAAACGCGACGTCACATACCGGCGGCATCGAGGTGCCTGAACTACTGCTGGGCCACTGCTGAGCCCCGCGTCTATCCCCCCGGGGCACTGTCGATCAGCATTGCCTCACCCGCCTCTCCACACGGCACGGCCCGGGCCGAACCCGAACCTCTGCAGCTGGCGCAAGCCTCTGAAAATAACAGACGGGCCCACCCAGCTCCGTTGCCTCATTCAGACAATTCACTACTGAGCCATTGATACGACCCTGGACCACCCAGCAATTTGGCGGAGTATCAAGTAGGCCGTGCCGCCCCCAGGGCCCCGGCATCAGGACAAGGTGCACCGCATGCAGAGTGGCAGGGAGAACGCATTGAAAGCGAAGGTGCCACCGTGGTGGGGCACATTCAGGCCAGGGGGCGCAACAAATCCCACTCACCACTGACGCTGGGGCTGCCCGATGACTGAAGGACGCCGTCCTGGTTGCTGCGCACTGGAATCTCATTGCACCCCCGCCTCTTAATTGTTGTGCCTGTGTGTGATTAGTTCTATTTTATTTTTCCCTCTCCCCCACCTCTTCTCTTTCTCTTGCTTTGTCTCATTTCCTCATTTTGGTCGGTTATCTCGCCCCCTTCGCCAGCCTCCAACGCTGGCCGTTTCTTCCCTCCCCAACCCTGTGACAGCCCTTCCCTTCTCCCCCTTAGTCTCCCTTGTCTCGCTCCGATACAGCCGACCAGCAGGGACCGACAGGCCACTTAGACACCTTTGCGTCGCCCCACAGGTCCTTGCCACCCCTCCCCCCTCCTCTGGGCCCTGCGGCTGGCGATGCCCTCCAACTCTGCCCTCCACCTCATCTCCTGGAACGTTAATGGTCTCATGCACTATGTGAAGTGCAAAAAAGTCCTAACTTACCTCAACTCCAGGCACGCGGACATAGCACTACTCCAGGAGACGCACCTCGCGGAGGCAGAGCAGCTCCGGCTGGCCTGGGGTGGGCCAGGAGATTCATAGTTGCTGCCCTTCACAAGTGGCAGACGGCTTGACGGCCTCCCGGAAATGCGGAGTGTCCATACTGATTCCAGGTCCCGGCCTCATACGGCGCTCAAAACTTGGGCCAACACTGAGGGACGATATGTGTTTACAAAACTGATGGCTGTGAGAAGGTGATTTGCATCTGCTCTGTATACGCTCCAACAGGCCCAAACGCAGCTTCTGTCGGCAGTTGGCCCGGATCCTGACGGAGGTAAACACGGCACATCTTTTGGTAGGGGGCGACTTAAACCTGGCTTGAGATGCAATCCTGGACCGCACAGGCCCCACTGACATGATACTTAATGCAGATCGGGCTCTTCTAGGTGACATTAGAACGGACCACGGCTTCCAGGACTCTAGAGACTCCTACACCCGACGTACAGAGAGTACACCTACCTGTCTCTGGTCCATGGCACGCAGTCGCGGCTGGACTGCTTCCTAGTGACCCATTCACGGATCCCCCTTGTTTGTGAAGCCTTCATCCTGGAGGGCGCCCTCTAGGACCACTCCTGTGTCGACCTGCGGATGGACCTGGGACTGGCACGACCTATCAGGAAGCCCTGGCACCTTAACCTGTCCCTCTACAACCACTCAGCGGGCAAGGAATCACTTAAATCCCATGTCCCTACCTACAGCGAGCACAATAAGGGTTCGGTGGACTTGGCACTGACCCTGTGGGCAGCGGTGAAGGCAACTATCAGTGGCCAGTTGATTTGAGATGCTGCCCTCTCCCACAGGCAAAGGGAAGAATGGCAAAAGGCATTGGAAGGGGACATAGCCTGTCTCGCGCAGGCATACACAGACAACCGCAATGGCGCAGCCTAGAGAAGGCGCACATGGATCTCAACTCCCTCAGGGGAAAAAAGCGGGCATGCTCTTAGCGGCACAGCTGAGACAGTGGAAGGCGGGGATGGCAATACCCACCATCACCTCTGACACGGGGGTCCTGGTTAAACAAACCGCAGGAAATCGTGACACATTTGCCTCCTGTTATAAGGCTCTTTACTCCCTTGAAATAACCTGAATTGCCTCCTATTATAGGGTCCTTTACTCCCCTGAAATAAGCTGAGGTGACACAGACCATCACCTTCCTGGAAACGGTTCGATTGCCGTGCCTCGCGGCCGAGCGTTGGGCGCTGCCAGAGGGTGCAATAACTAAGGAGATTGCCTAGGCCATCTCGAACTTGCCTTACCACAATTCAATTCAATATATTTATTAAAGATTTGGAACTCCTAGGAGGTCCACATAAAATGCATACATATTATTTCAAATAAAAGAGAAACCCATAACAAGCACAATCCACTAACCATCATAAAATTATCAAAAGCCTGCCTTAGATTAGCTAAATTTCTTGTAAATAGAAACAAACAATATTGTCAGAGAGCCCAGATCATACAGTACTTAAGATTTTCCACATTACAACTCCTAAGATGTACATAGGACATTAAAAAGCTGGCAGTTCATTTAAAAAGTCCAAAGGTTCAATTTCAACTAGAAAATTAATTTAGAATTAGAAGCAAGATAAAACATGGGCATGTCCAGACCTGTGCAAAAGGCAATTCAGTAGCAGCCGGCTCATAAGCAAAATACCGCCTAAATCCCACTACATTTAAGTTTTTAAAATTAACAACAGAACATAGTGGGAAGCAGACGCAACCTAACCCTAATTTAAGAAAAAAGAGCGGTTAATAGCTGCCTATCAATGTGCAAAATACAAATTAATAAAAACTAGAATACTGATGCGTTGCAGATGGAGAGGCTAGCTAAGAGGATAGCCGCCCGTTTAAAAAGTGTGCTAAAAAGGAAGAATTAAAATATGTACATAAACTGCCCAAAAAATTAAAAGGTTTTAGTCACACTGCTTCATTTTTGTTAAAAAGTGATAGTCTCGGGTTGATACTACATTTTTTACACAATCTTGTAAGAACACCGGTACAAGTTTAAAAAATATACATGAATTCCTTAAAAAAATTAAATAGTTTTACACACACTGCTTCGTTTTTAGGACAAAAGAGATAATCTCGGGCTGATGCTACATTTTTAACAGAGTTTTGTAGAAACATCGGGCGAAGCCAGCGATAACGGCTCAATGCCAATGCAGGACATACAAACAAAACATGGTCCAGAGACTGGGTACTCAGCATACACAAATTACAAATTTTCCCATTATTCGGATTCTGAGACCAGTTTGCTGTAAGGTCATTTAAAGGCAGGAGATTCATACGACCTAAAATAAGCAAGCGTCGAATACCGTGTTCTAAATTCCAAAATAAATATTTTTGTGCAATTCTCGGTGAGTTTGTCCTAATTATTAGTTTTAATCTTTCTTTAGAGTTGCAGAATTAAATGTCTCTATCGAAACTAATTTTGCCACTCAGAGGTTTCAGGAGTGACTTAAATCCTAATGATGGAAGGGTGAGCACTAGTTCTTCTTGTATACTAAAGGCTTTTAGTGCCAATGAGAAGTCACGGTAAAAGGAGTAGTTACCTGCCTTAGCATCAAAGATTTCATGGCATAGAGCACCTCTTAGTGAATCTGGCTCGCTATGTTTTAGCTGATAACCCCAACGTAAAACCCTGGATAAGCCTCGAGTATAGGAGCTTATCAAACCAAATTCCAATCTAATTGCTGCCGTTGGAACTAACGTGTTAAAATTACATATTTTACGTAGCATCTGACCTTCAACCTTATCCAAAAAACTCCAGTCCTTAACAGGGATTGATTCAATCGCATAAAGCAGGGTTGGAGGGATTTTTGCCTTAAAAACCGTCAATAAGTGTAAAAAATGTCTTCTACCCATAGCGCTGTAAAAAATGCGCAATCCATTGGCGTGCGATGTAGCTTTACTAGTACAGTGTGAAATGTGAGGTTTATTTTTCGAGCTGCTTGTTAAAAATTTCCCTAATTAAAGGTATGAATCTACCACCTCCAGCCTTTCAGGACCGATTTGCCAATTAAAATTGTATGATTTTCTACTTTTAGTACTTTTCAAAATTAAAATTTTACTTTTGGATACGTTTATTTTCAAAAAGTGGCACACAGTATATTTTTGTAGGGAAGCCAACTTTCTATTCAACCCAATAGGGGTTAAGTCCATTACTATGTCATCTGCATAAAGTAGACATGCAGAAGGGCAGGTACTTATCGTTGGGGCATCTCCATCAGCTTGAGCAAAACAATCGGGTAAATCAGATATATATAGGGAGAATAGCAGCGGTGCTAACAAGCAACCCTGTTTGAGTCCATTTTCAGTAGGGATTACTTTTTATAATCCTTGATTTCCACCCATTAATATCTTGCACCAAGTTTGCGAGTGGAGTGCTATGATCAAGGATAGCAGGGGGGAAGGCAAACCCATTTTTTGCAGTTTTCTCCATAATAGAGGTTGATCTACCTTATCGAAGGCTGTGGAGAAGTCAATAAAAGCCATAAATACATTTGAATTACGGTAGATTGTGTATTTTTCCTCTATTAGTTTCAACATAAAAATATTATCTAGCGTAGAGTGATTTTTCCTAAAGCCTGCTTGCTCAATGGGGAGAACTTTCTTCTCTACCATCCATTCCGTAAGGTGATCGAGGATTCTACGTGCGAATATTTTTCCCGTTGCATCCAGAAAGGCTATTTGCCGATAATTACCTGGATGCGATCTAAGGCCCTTTTTGTATAGAGGAATTAAAATACTTCCTGACCAAGATGGTGGGATTTTCCCATTAGAGTAGCAAAGCACAAGTTACTAACTTGTGTAACGATATATCTGTAAGAGACAGTAGTTAGTGACAGATTCCTTACCTTAGAATATCCCCAGGCGTCAGGCTGGATCCGGAAAGTTTTTGCGTAGCAGTACCCTTGCGCGTCGGTAGGCGGCGTCGTGCGGCTCCGCGTCCGTCGTCGTGATCGCCGGGATGACGTCGCGGGCAGTACTTAGACGCCGCCCGTGCGCGCTGACGTCAGTTCTGTACACGACTTTCCGCGCCAGGAACGCAGAGCCATGCAAGAAGCTGACATAGGTGTCTGAAAAATACTAGGGCCCTGAAAGGGATGTCCTTAACCCTAGAAATCAGTTCGCAGAACGGGGAGGATGGGTGGGGCGGTAAGGAATCTGTCACTAACTACTGTCTCTTACAGATATATCGTTACACAAGTTAGTAACTTGTGCATCTGAAAGAGACACGTTAGTGACAGATTCCTTACCTTAGAATAGATACCCCAGCAATACCAACCCCGGTGGTGGGTCTGCGAACAAAGATCAGACAAGGAAGTCCCGGAGGACAGAACGGCCAAAGAAGCCGTCCCTCCGGACCTGGCTGTCAAGGCAGTAATGCTCGGTAAACGTGTGCAGCGAGGCCCACGTAGCTGCCTGACATATATCTTGCAGCGGAACACCGCGGCCTAAAGCCGTGGTAGCAGCCGTTGCCCTGGTGGAATGGGTCCGCAGCCCAACAGGAGGCTCCTTCTTAGCCAAAGAATAGCAGGCTTTGATACACAAGGTGACCCAGCGGGAGATGGTTCTCTTGGGCACCGCCCGACCTTTTTTGGCGCCCACGTAGCCAACAAAGAGCTGGTCATCCACCCGGAAGTGTGTGCGGTTGATATAAAAGGAAAGCGCACGTTTTGGGTCCAGACGGTGGAGCCTCTCTTCCTCTCTGGAAGGAGGCGGAAAGAAGGTGGGCAAGGTGATGGTCTGCCCAATGTGGAAGGCAGTAACCACCTTTGGCAAGAAGGACGGACGCGTCCTAAGAACAACCTTGTCTGGATGGACAGACAGAAAGGGAGGTTTGCATGATAGAGCCTGGAGCTCACTCACCCGCCGAGAGGAGGTGATGGCCACCAGAAAGGCTGTCTTCAAAGTAAGAAGACGAAGAGGACAGTTATGTAGAGGCTCAAAGGGAGCGCACATAAAAAAGGTAAGAACCAAGTTTAAGTCCCACTGAGGCATGACAAACAGAACAGGAGGGAAGAGGTGTGTAATGCCTTTTAGAAACCTGTTAACAACAGGGGACTTAAAAACAGAGGGCTGATCAGGGAGCCTGAGGAAGGCCGAGATTGCACAAAGATAGCCATTGATGGTACCCAGGGCAGAACCCTGTTGGGCCAGAGAAAGAAGGAACAGAAGAACCTCAGAAAGAGGGGCAGAGAGGGGATTCACAGCCTTTGCTGTCCACCATGCCACAAACTTGTTCCACCTGCAGGCGTATACCACCTTAGTGGAGGGACGCCTGGCTGCCAGAATCACATCACAAACTTCGGGAGGCAAGTCGAAAGGAATCAACTGCCGCCGCTCAATCTCCACGCAAGCAGGTGGAGACTGGACAGGTTCGGGTGGAGGACCGTCCCCTGCTGCTGCGACAGAAGATCCTCCCGAAGAGGCAGACGGATCGGGGGATCGACGCTCATACTGAGTAGCTCGGGATACCAAACTCTTCCAGCCCAGTCCGGAGCCACAAGGATGACTTGGGCCCGGTCGCGCCGAATCTTCTTCAACACTCTGGGTAGAAGTGGTATAGGCGGAAAAGCGTACAAAGGACCGCAACTCCACTCGTGACGAAAAGCGTCGCCGAGCGAGTGCCGCCTTGGAAATTCCAACGCGCAGAACTGATGACATTGCGCGTTCTCTTCGGTGGCGAATAGATCTAACCAAGGCTCTCCCCACTGTAGAAAGAGTCCTTGCGCCACTTCCGAGTGAAGACGCCATTCGTGATCCATCATGCACCTGCGGCTGAGTTCGTCCGCAGTACCACATGGCGGTGGTGTTGTCTGTGAACACCTGCACTACCTTCCCTTTGACAGAGGGAAGGAATGCCTTGAGTGCAAGTCTGATCGCCCGGAGCTCCAGAAGGTTGATATGGAGCCGGGACTCCGCCGGAGACCAGAGGCCTCTGATCTCCGCCTCTCCCATGTGACCGCCCCATCCCAGAAGGGACGCGTCCGTCACGACTGTGCTCTGGCTGGGGAAGGGAGAGGGATCTGCCCATGACCCATTGCCGGTTCGAGAGCCCCCACTGCAACTGTTTTGCAGTCCCCTCCGAGATCTGGACGTGATCGGACAGGTTGCCCTGGTGCTGCGCCCACTGGAACTTCAGGTCCCACTGCAGAGCCCGCATATGCCATCTGGCATGATCGACCAGCAGGCTGCAGGAGGCCATGAGGCCCAGCAGTCTCAGGGTCATCCGTACCGAAACCCAGGATAGAGGCTGAAAGATCGGAATCATAGCCTGAATATCCCGGACTCGCCGCTCGGGAGGATAGGCCCGAAACTGCGTCGTGTCCAGAACTGCTCCGATGAAAAGGAGCTGTGGGGAAGGAATCAGGTGCGACTTCGGCACATTGATGGAGAACCCCAGCGAGTGCAGGAGTTCGGCCGTAGTCTGGAGGTGGGAGACGACTGCCTGGGACGAGCCCGCCTTCAGCAGCCAGTCGTCGAGGTAGGGGAAGACTGGAACCCCTGCCCGGCGCAGATGAGCTGCGACCACCACCATCACTTTCGTGAACACCCGAGGGGCACTTGTGAGGCCAAAGGGGAGCACGGTGAATTGAAAATGCTCGAGACCCACCATGAACCGCAGGTAACGCCGGTGGGCCGGCAGGACGGGGATGTGGAAATAAGCGTCCTGCAAGTCCAACGCTACCATCCAGTCTCCAGGGTCTAGGGCAGTCAAGACCTGAGCTAAGGTGAGCATCTTGAACTTCTCCTTCCGGAGGAAGCAATTGACGTTCCGGAGGTCCAAGATAGGATGCATGTCCTCCTTGTCCTTTTTGGGCACCAGAAAGTAGTGGGAGTAGCAACCACGTCCTACTTCTGGGGTCGGAACGCGCTCGATGGCCCTCTTGGCCAAGAGGGCCGCAACTTCCTTCTGAAGAAGCCCCAAGTGATCCCCTGACATGCGGTGGAATTGAGGTGGCATGGATGGGGGGGGGGTGGTCTCGAAGGGGAGGGAGTAGCCCCTTCGGACAAAGTCCAAGACCCACCTGTCTGAGGTGATGGCACGCCAGTGGTGAAGGTGATGGCGGACCCTGCCCCCTACTGGCGTGCTGTGCACCTGAAAGGAAGGACTAGGAGGGCTTGGAGGCCGCGGACAGGGCGGGGTTGGTGGCCTGACCCGCACGCTGGTTGCCTGACCTGCCACGGCGGGAGCCACGTCCTCGGCCACGCGAAGACGCTTGCTGCGCAGGCCGTTGGCTGGGCAGCGGACGTGACTGGGCGCCCCTTCCGTGGCCACGAAAGGGGCGAAAAGCAGGTGGCTGCGGAGGGCGTACAGCAGAAAGGCCCAGGGACTTGGCCGTAGCCCGTGAGTCCTTAAAACGCTCCAGCGCATGGTCTGCCTTGTTCCCAAAAAGACCGACCCCATCAAAGGGCATGTCCATAAGAGTGTTCTGGACATCACCCGAGAAACCAGTGGTTCTCAGCCAGGCGTGACGGCGCAGCGCCACTGTCGTTGCAATTGATCTACCCAGCGAGTCGGCGGTATCAAGGCCACATCTAATGGTAAATTTAGCCGCATCTCTTCCTTCCGCAATGGCGTGGGAAAGCAGTGTCTGGACCTCCTCAGGACACTGGGGTAAAGTTTGCGCCACCGAGTCCCACAGAGAGTGCGAATATCGGCCCAAAAGGCAAACGGCGTTGACAGACCGCAAGCCAGCACTGGAGGAAGAAAAGACCTTCTTCCCAAATTGATCCAGGCGTTTGGATTCCCTATCCGGAGGAGCGGTAGGGAAGGCGGTTTGGGAAGCAGAGGCTTGGACAACCAAGCTCTCAGGAGTGGGGTGTTGGGAGAAGAACAGGGGGTCGCCCGGAGCGGGGCGATGGCGTCGGGCCACGTTCCTATCCACAGGAGCCCCTGTGGCGGGCTTGGACCAGGTGCCCAAAAGAACGTCAGAAAGTGCGTCATTAAACGGCAGCAGTGGCTCCGAGGAGGTAGCCGCCGGCTGAATCACTTCCGTCAGGAGGTCAGTCCTGACGGCCACTGTAGGCAATTGGAGGTGTAAGGCCCCAGCTGCTCTACGCAACACCGTTGCAAAGTTTGCTCCCTCCTCCGTTGCCACGGAAGGAGGAGACAGCATGCCAGGGTCAGGGGAGGTGTCCAGCCCACTGGCATCCCCAAGTTCCTCAGCCCAGTCCTGTTCGTACTCACACTGCCGTGTGAGAGGGTCCTCCGACCCCTCCCAGTCCTCTTCGTCCTCCTCGGGTTCAAAATAAGGAGAAGGAGGGACACTCGGGACCCAAGGTCTCAACGGCGTCGGAGCCGGCGTCGAGCGACGCTGGTCCGGCGCCGTGTCCGGATCCGGAGAGAACCGGGGGGCTCCGGGCGGCGTCGGAAACGGCACCGGAGACATCGGCGCCGGCGTAGTTAGGTCAACCGGCATCGATGGGGGTTGCGGCAGCACCGGAGCCGGGATCGAGGCCGGGGCCGGGACCGAGGCCGGTGTGACAGGCGGCGCCGGGACCGGAGTCGTCGGCGGCGCCGGGGAAACCCCATCAGGGCCCGCGGGGCCCGAAGGCGCACCGGGGGGACCTTGAGGCCCGAAGAGGCGGGCCATGACCGACAGGAATTCCTGTATCTCGGCCGGAGTCGCCCCCGAACCCGGGAAGGACGGGTAATGCGGGGGCGGCTCCACAGGCACTCCCGGAGCCGCGGGTACGGTGCCGACAGGAGCCTTAGCCGAGTCGTGAGACCGGCGAGGCGAAGTCGTTGAGCGATGACGCTTCTTAGACTTTTTATGCTTCGACTTACCGGAGGAGTGCGAAGACTTGGACCCCGACGACCGATGAGGACTCCGCGACCGGCCCCTCGACCTCTCGCGTGACCGGGGCTTGGTGTGGCGCGGAGCCGACTGCCGGACCTCGAGGAGCTTTCGAGACCGCACTCGCAAAGCCTTCGGGTGCAAGGCCCGGCAGTCGGGGCACGACTTCGTGTCGTGGTCGCGGCCGAGACACTCTAAATGCGGGTCTGTGATCGACATCATACGACCACAGACGTCGCAGGGCTTGAAGCCGGGCATCCCTACCGACACCTTCGGAGTCGATAGACTCGTGAGAAAAAAACAGTGAAAAATCACCAAAAATAGTCAAAAAATTACTAGGGCACTGCTCTTCCCGGATCTGCGCTTACTGGCGCGGAAAAAGAAGAACTGACGTCAGCGCGCAGGGGCGGCGTCTAAGTACTGCCCGCGACGTCATCCCGGCGATCACGACGCCGACGACGGACGCGCAGCCGCACGACGCCGTCTACCGACGCGCAAGGGTACTGCTACGCAAAAACTTTCCGGATCCAGCCTGACGCCTGGGGATATTCTAAGGTAAGGAATCTGTCACTAACGTGTCCCTTTCAGATAATTAAATAATGGAGCTAAATAGGTAGCCCACAAGAGAGGCTCCTTTTTGATTAGCGTCATGGGAATTTCATCAGGGCCCATTGCTCCGGAGGATCTCATTTTTTTAATAGCCCCGACCACTTCATCGATAGAATGGACATAGTTGGGTACTGAAATTAAAGGCTGATCCAATGCCACAATATCAGATCTGCAGGAATCGAAATTCACAGAGTACAATTCCAGCAAATAAAGTTTCCAATCCTCTTCTTTTATGGGTATTGGGAGAGATTTCACCCTAGTGCCGCTGCAGTCGGTGATTATTTCCCAGTACCTTTTTGAATTATTTTTTGAAGCTGCCTCTTTTAGCTGTGTCCATGCACCATCTTCCTTTATTTACCTTAGGGAGCGTTTTTTCCTCTGTCTTTTCCTCTTTAGCAGGTTTATTAAATTGCTTCGCTCATACGAAAAATACAGGAACTGGGCCCTCACTAGTTTATTTATTTCCCTATTTAGAGTGAGCAATGGGTTAAAATATGTTCTCCGTTGCACAGGGACATGAGTTGATTTACCAGATTTAGCCAAAAGGCCAATGTTATGGGAAAAGACATCAAGTAAATCAGGTTGAGTACAGTCACATTCAATTGATTCTAAGAGCAGCTGATCTCTTATTAGTGTTGATAAGTGCGCTTTTAGTTTAGAGGTCGCTTGAGTGTTACAGTGGCTTCTACCATTTGTTACATTAAACCCTACAGTAGCACCTTTAAAGTTCCAGGAGCCTACCTTATCACAAATGAAGTCGATTTTAAAGCAAATCAGCATGTGATCACTAAAAACATTTCCCAAGACTTCCATATTTGTAAGTTTGTGAAAAAAATCTGCAGAGACAATTAGATAATCCAGAATTGATCTCCCTGCAGGAGCCTTATGGGTATAGTTTGCTGGAATATCTTTCCCCAACCTCCCGTTAGCAATTATAAGATCTAAGCTTCTCAGACCTTGTAGAAGTAAAACTCCTCTTTTATCTGTCCTGCTATTGTTCGGGAATTGAGCAGTGGGAATATTTAGGGCTTCATTTTTTTCAGTGTTCGAAAATACCTTTAGACTATGCGATGAGACTTTAGAGTTCAGATCTCCCACTAATATTGTGTACCTACAGTCTTCAGATTCCAGAATGGAGGAAATAAGGGAGAAAAGATCTTTTAATAGGTGTGAAGAGGATGCGTCGGGAGGTAAATATACGTTTATTATCAACAACGAGTCCAATAGAAGCTGGCCGACCTTATGATCCAACTTAACCGCCTGAATTAGGTTAGAGGCGTGAGAAAATTCTTTATAGGACCAACTGAGACTTGTACTTAACAAGATTGCAATACCTCCTTTAGCATGACCTCTATTTACATGGAGCGCCGGCCGGCTTAGCACAATATAATCTTCGGTGGACCAGTTCTTAGTTATCCAAGTCTCTTGGAGACAAATTATATCGGGATTCTGCTCTTTCAAGAATATAAGTTTGTTTTTATTTGTGCTAAGGCCGGCTGCGTTCCAAGATATCACATTAATATCCTTGCTAGGAAGAATTCCCGCATCTTAGGCCTAAAGGTCTATTTGAATTACGAGCACCTGCAACCCAACTCCATTTCTTATCTTCCTCCTCTGCGGGAAGCACATATTGAATATTTTTTTCAGTATGGAGCGAAACCCTCCTACCATTTTTACCAAGAAAGACCTGCAAAGTACTTTCTTTCTCCGGAAATGGTGTACCTCGTCCGGAGGATTCTACATCAATATTAGGCAGCTTGATTTGGGACACTTTTTTTAAAGATAGCTCCACCTCGGGAATTAAAACATCAATGCCGCAGCAGCGTAGTTTATCGCTGTGTGCCAAAATCAGGTGGGAAATTGCTTTGGAGGAAAATGTAACTCTTGCACCCCTGAGATTATTATATTTTTGTACCTCCACCAGAGCTAAGTCATTACTTTCAATCATCCGCAGGCCCACAATTTCAGCAAAACAACCCAACAAAAAAGACCTGTTCATATATAATTCATAGTCAAAAATAAACGAGAAATCCAAGCTGTAAGGGGCAGGCTGGAAGTTATCAGAGCTGGATACCACAGGGATGGTATTATTGGAGCTATAAATGACATTGGTACCTAGAGAGGAAGCAAACAAAGAAGCATTAGGGTTCAGTGTACTCTGAACCATAGGAGAAACATTTGTATCTAGTGGTACTACATCTTTGGTCGATTTAATAGGAACACAAGTTCAAAGAGGGAGAACAAGAACCCAATGGATTGTACTCTTCTTGTCCATCTTCCATCTTCGGAACATTTAAATCCAGCTTTGGAGATATAATATGGATAGGTTTAGGGTCGAAGCGTAACTGTTTTGACCTTTTTTTGTTTATCCTTCGACGTTTTTCCCTTTTTTCCTTCTTTTTTGTCTTACGTATGTTGCTACTTTTGTTCATAAGAACTTTTTCCTTACTCAGAGAGCATCCAACTTTAATATCTTCCTCTATAGGCTGCTTTGAGGAATTAATGCCAGATTTTAGAAAGATAGGGAAGACCTTTTGAATTATATTTGTATTTGTATTTTCCGTCATAGTTTGCGGGCGGAACGAAGATGCGGCAACTGTAGCTAAGGGTTCGGAGTCGAAAAGCTGCAGTAAAGAGGAAGAAAGTGACTTATCAAAAATATCACCGTTTTCTTTCGTTTTGGTATTGATATTTCTACTAGAAAAAGGCTTGCCAGCCTGAGTGCCAAAGTCCCGCCCTTTAACATGTGGAAAAAAGTCTGTTTGGGTAGAGTGAGACTTGTCAGAGTCTACCTTCAAACGAAGGGGAATGGAAGATCCTTTCTCTGGGTTAGGTATACTAGGGGGAAATACACAAACTTTTCCTGACGATAGATTATGTTCAGAGGCAATATGCTTTGTCAGGGCTAAAACTGAGTCCAAAATAAAATCGGAGTTATCTACTGATTTCTCCATTAGGGCTAAGATGGACACCAACACTCTTTCTAGACAAAGCAATGACTCCGACATCGGCCTTTGTGATTCTAGATTATGAATTGAAGGAAGGAAATCTCGGGAGAGATCAGGAGTAATTGAACCCCGTGAGTCTAATAAGCTTGTTCCGCTAGGTGTACTGCTGAACAGTTGCAGTTTCACAGGATGATCCTTAGGGGACGGTAGGGTGGCAGGAGTAAAAACCCTGGATGATTCTTGGTTGTGAGCGTTGAACATTTTTAGAGGCTGATCTAAATTTATATCAGGTAAAGTGAAATCTTCCATTATATATTCTCCCGCTTTTGATACTGATTGCGGAACTCCTTCCGGTTCAGAGACCCCATTCACAAAAGGGTGGATAGTTAGATTTACCAGCAAAGAGTCAGCCACCCCAGATTCTGAATACTGAAGATCAGAAGGCCGTGATCCCCTGATTATAGACGGTGAAATGGAGGGTACTACTGGTGAAGGTACTACTGGGAATGGGTTTCCAGGACTTGCATTGATCTCTACTTGATCAACATTCTTTTTGGAGAAACTCCGACATCCCTACAGATTTAGAACTTATTTCTTTTTTAGGAAAAAAGGAAGGGATGGTATTGAAACACTTGAAAGAGTTTATTTGCAGAGAGTTGTTCCTTAAAGGGTTAGCTCTGGTTTTTGTGCAAGCTCTTGTATACACTAATCTAACAGAGCGTAATTTTTTTGCAGTCATAGCTTTGTTCAGGAATAACTCCCAAGGCTCGATGCGCCTGAGCGCCGATGCACCGGTGCGCCGCTTATGCTACACCGCGCACCAGGCACTACTTAGCGCTACTTAACTAGCAACCCCCAACTGGGTGGCCAGAATAAACAAAGTCTAGAGAGCCTTTAGAGAATACTCGAAGCGTTTGCGTCTCAACTGCACAAGGAACAACAGACCAGATGCCTGGACACGGTGGACACCTGTATCCACTACTGCTCTAGAGACATGCTGCACTTTGACCAAACATGAGGCATACAGAAGAGGGACACAGGGCAGAAAGTGACTCTAGGCTTTCTCCCACAGATCCAGGAATCCAGAAAGCACCACTCCGCTTCACTCTGCTCTGCAGCGTTCAGATTACACGACCGCTGCCTGAGCGGGGCTCCTCCTCGTCCTGACGGTGAGACTCCCTTAACAAGGCAGGCAGGGGAGTCCAATGTACCTCTGTGGGGAACTACAAAACTACAAGTCCCAGAATGCACCGGGACAATAATCAGAAGAGTGCAGAAAAGCCCCAGGGTCTGCTCAGCGTCTTCAGCGGCCTCTACAGACTCTGTGGCTCCCCCAATTCTCCTTCGTCACCGGCACACGGCGGGCTGCAGGGGTCCGGTATCGATGTACCAATAAGATCCGGACTGGAGCTGGACCAGACCAGAGCAGGCAAAAGGCAGGCAAAAAGCAGAAGCACGAGGCACCAGGTAGGGAGGCGGTAGGGGGGCAGCCGGGGGCGCAGGTCTTAGCTCTTGGGTGGCGGATCTTCGGTGGAACAAGCTGGACTCTGGCAGCGCAGCACACTGGGATATAGAGCAGTCCGGCAATCCAACAGTCCTGCCTCGGGCAAGCGGAACAAGCACGGAGCCTGGAGCAGCCAGCAACAGCCAGCAAACAGCCAGGAAACAGTCAACAGCAAAGCCGTGGACCGCGGCGGCGGCGAGCACTCCGGGCTAATGAGCAGTCCAGCCACGGTGCAACGGAGCAACACAGCAGCAGCCGCGGACCGTGAATAGCGGCGGCAGGCACTCCGGCACTCTGGGCGGCAGGCAGACAGTCCGGGATAATGAGAGGCCCCAGCCACGGGGCAGAACAGCTGACAGCAGGCAGCCAAGCCGCGAGCCGCGGACCGCGAACAGCAGCGGCGGGAGCAACAGCAGTCTGCTCGTATTCAAGTACCGGAAGTTGCCTTACCACAAGGCTCCGGGACAGGACGGCTTCCCGGCAGCATTCTACAGGTGGACTAAATCAGAGGTGGCGGATCTCCTTCACGGTGGTAGACCAGTCGGCTCGCTCGGCCTACTCTCCAACAGGGACCTGATGTCAGGCCTCCCGAGACCGGGGAAAGACCCCCTCCTATGCAGTATCTACAGCCGCATTTCCCTGCTTAACAAGGATGTTAAAATACTGGCCAGCATTCTGGTGACTTGTCTCAAGCGGGTCCTCCCCTCCCATATCCACCACACGCAGGTGGGGTTCGTCCCAGGTGGCCTTCGGACACTGGCTCACTGTGTCTGGATGCCGACGGATTTGATGGAGGAGGCCTTGGCAAGGTCGTTGGACGCTGAGAAGCTTTCGACAGGATAGAATGGGACTACGTGTTCACCGTGCTCTGGATATTTGGCCTTGGTGTAGAGTTTATTTCCAAAGTATGCATTGCTGGCTCGAATACAGTCCCTCAGCGCAGGTTAACTGCGGTGTTTCCTCTCCGACCCTTTCGCGGTCCGCTGGGGCAGTGCCAGGGATGTCCACTCTCCCCTCTGCTCTTTCACCTTCCCTCGAGCCCCTGGCAACAGCCTTGCCCTAATCAGAGCAGATCGTGGGCATTCCGATGCCCGGGGGACTTTCGGCATTGTACCTGTACACGGATATCTTGCTCTCTCTCGGCACTCACGCTATCGAGGGTCACCAAGTGCGCAGCCATAGCCGGGGACCCAGTTTAGTGGAAAACTACTTGTCTCAAATACCTGGACATCCTTGTTAACAGGGGCCTTGAGCGCATGGTGGCAGACAATTTGAACCCGCCCATTGAGCACATGCGGCTGGACTCCCGCGGTTCACCTATGTGTTGGGCATGCTCCCCGTGCTGACGCCTCTTTCCGTACAACGCCCGGTGGATAGAGCTATCAAAGACTTCATAGGGGGGTCAATGAGGGCTCGCCTGTCCTCAGGAAGGTCCTTGCCCATAGGTCCGCTGGGGGCCTAAGCCTCACATCAGTGAAACACTATTGCATGGCCCTTCTCCTAGCACAACTGGCGTACATGAATACCTAGGTCCAAGATCCCCTCCCCCCCCTTTATGAGTCACGATTGAGAACCGACTGATTGCTGTCCCACCGGGATTCAATTCCCTCCATCTTCCCGACCCCTCCAGCGCCAGGACTCCGAACCCCATGTTGTAGGCCCACAAGCTCCTCTCAATGGATGCATGCCTGCATGACAAACCCCCCATTTGGAACAATCAGGCCATCCGCGTCGGGGCTAGGGAGGGGGGGGGGACTGAGGATGCTCAATTAGGGCTCCTGGCGTGGGCGGGGATTCACACCCTTGTTTACCTGCTGTACCATGGCGAGCTTAAAACCTTTATGGAGCTGCAGGACGATTTTGGTCGCGCTAGGCACAACTGCGCCATTGCTTGACCAGCAAACCTGGCCCGCAGTCCTTGTCCATCCCCCACTCCCCTGTGCTTGTACACCTCTAACCTGGAGTCAATTCAAGGGTGGGTTGTCAGGACTCTACAGCTTCCTGATTTGCCATCTATATTTCGAACCACAAACAGCGAGCCTCAGGGCAATCTGGCAGACCCGTTTGCAAGTGGAGTCCGATGAGGAGGACTGGGTGGAGCTTCTGGAGAACTTGGGCAGGGGGGTCCAGGAGGCCCGGATGCAGTTTAGCCTCTTTAAGATATCCCAGGGTTGACTCCAGATAAGTGGCGGTACGAGGATGCAAATAATGAAATAAGGAGTGAGACTATGAAGAATGGCAAGGCTATCCTTGGGAATTTAGGTAACTAACACTTATTTGAAATGCACTGTCCTGTACGGCCTTAAGCACAGGCAGTAAACTTATTTATATGCACGTTTTCATGTTTTTAGAGGGGTAATATAGGCATGAATTTCAAGATCACTGTAAGGGTAACTATAAGTGATAATTAAGTCCCACTACTGTACAGTAATATTTGCATTTGCAGCCTCTTGCACATCAAACCAGAGTCGATTTGGCTTAAGCTTTTTAATGAGAATTCAATGCCTAATTTTCCTTATTTTCATAAGACTAATTGATGTGTAATTAGCAAGTTTATTTCCCTGACATATTACGTTCAAACGATGATCTCTTCACAATCTAATTTGCCTTCGGCATCTGCGTCACTGGTTATCACCCCCCCTTCCCAAAAAAGATCTCATAAGATACATGCTCTTCGAAAGTATTTGAAATAAACCTAGGCATTTTATCAACTGCCATTTGTAGCTCTTTACTTAAGTTAGCTATCTTTCTTGTATTCCAATGCATATGGCCATTCGAAAAACAATCCATATCACTCTTCATACTCCAAGGCAGCGTATTTTCAAGTGGAACGTTA
This sequence comes from Calotriton arnoldi, assembly GCA_963921515.1. Taxonomy (NCBI): domain Eukaryota; kingdom Metazoa; phylum Chordata; class Amphibia; order Caudata; family Salamandridae; genus Calotriton; species Calotriton arnoldi. The sequence goes on from CAWUFW010001537.1 coordinate 1,597,094, forward strand.
AGCCTAAAAGATACTGTTTTATAGTCATTATAAGAATAATCAATATTTTCCTATTTGACAATAAACAGGAAGTATGGTAAGAGGTTGCTAAATTCTCGATTATGCATGACCCGGTACTACAGCAATGAGTGTATTTAGCGGGGATATCCTTTCCTAACCTTCCATTTACAATGAGACAATCATGTTCTCTTAAAAAATCTAAGATAAACAATTCATGATTATCAGATTTAATACCAGCAGGGAATTTTAGAGAGGGAATATCTAAAGCTGCTCTTTTTCTTAATCTGCATAAATCTCTATTGCTGGGTTAAAAACTTTAGCATGGAGATCGCCTAACAGAATTGTATGGCAAACGTTTTCCTGTTCAATAACAAGGGATATAAATGACAATATAGATTTAGTCAAAGAAAAATTCCTTATACCCGGCGCAATATATAATATACCAACAATAAAGAAAGGATTTCAAAGTTTGCAATTATATTTCCCGTTAATGTTTATACACTGTACTTCATTTGACGAGTGCTTAATCAGACAATAAAAACATATATAATTCAAACTTAGTACGGTCACCATAGCCCCCTTGCATGGCCCTTCCTGGATTTCTTGTCAGGACAACTAAAAACAAAAATGTTTCAAGTTCAATACCATTAATAGACCGCATTTGTTGAATACAGATAGTATCTGCTCAAACTATTTAAAAAGGCCAATTTTTTTTATCAATTAGAAATTCTGCCATATTCCAGGATAGGACTTTCATCCCATTTGCTGACAGATCATTTGTTCCTTATTACATATATGATTAAGTGTATTAGCCAACTAGTCCCAATGTAGTAGATCCACAATCTTTAGAGGAGATACAAGATTCTTCTTTTTGTTGTGATATAGATACAGTCCTCCCTCCAACCTTAAAGATGCTACTGTAGCCTTGGTGTTTTTTTAACACGGCTTCTCTACACAAATTAGTCATCGTGCTTTTCTGCATCACTAAGTTACTGAAAACCGTGATTTAACGATTTTGTAATGGGAATTAAAGTGATAACATCTACTAAGAAAATATTCACAATTTTCTAAAACCAGATTAACAAAAACTCTTGAGTTACAGGTTACTCTCGAATGATTGCCACTATATAACTGAAGAATGGTAACTGTGTTTGTATCACTACTTTTTTCTTAAACAAACTTTAATGGTGTTTTCATATTAGTACATTCACACAAATGGACTGTTAGTCTTTATTCAGTTACTGGTCAAAACTATGAAAATGACAATTGGGTAAGAATGCACCCCCATCCGTAGCAATGGGCGAGGGCAGTCAACACCTCATTTCTCATCGCCCGCCAGACATAGTCCTACTGACCCCATCTTCAATGCCTCCCAATAGACCAACCTCCCAACTATCCCTCCTCTCTACCACATCCATACCGCCCCTCTACCCCCCATTTTGGTCGTGTTTCTAACACTACTTCTCACCATTTTCAATGCTTCTACTTCAGGCATACAATTTAATAGAAAGGATCTATTCAAAGGTATAATTTGTTTATTGAAGAGTACTATAGAATCTACTGTAGGTGGAATTCTAGAAAAATTACAGTCTTTAGCTGAAAGTAAATGTATTGCTGTTCCATTTATTCTCAATGAAAAGGATGCTGTAGATGGTGCAAAAACTTTTATATCTGGATTAAGTTCAGGACTTGTTTCCACGCATCATCACTTCTGTTGATCCATCTTTAGGAGCATGCACTTGTACCACAGAATTGACTGAAGAATTCTTTTGCCCACTGCTTGGAGTATCATTATCTACACACTGCGGTAGTGGAAGACTGTCCCTTTGTTGTACCACTAACTGAGATGTACCATTAGCCAAAGCAGGAGGTAATTTGATTTTTCTTTCGCACTGCTTATCTATCCTACAATGTTTTCTTTTTATCCTATGCTTATTTCTTTCTTACTAAGATTTTTTTCGGCTTTCACTTTCTACTTCCAACTCTTTTTCCTCACCACTTTACAAAAATAGGGAAAAGTGTGGGAGTAATGTCTGGGGTACTTACATTGTTATCTTCACATTACTCTTTAAACAGATTTCTTAATGTGTAGACTTGACACTTGATCGAATATTTGAGGTTTCTTTTTATTCTCCCTTTCTTTGACCTAAAGGACCAAAGTCGAGCAGATCATACTTCAATATGTGACCATACAACTTGAGAACTAATCTTTTTCATGTCCACTCCCTCTTAATGGTCCATTACATATTTGGTCTTGGTATCGAAAGATGTAATCTTATATAGCCATTTTTTGCTGATATTGTCTCTACAGCCAATGTCTGAGATCTCCATCGCCTTTGGGACAAGATTTAGATGGATCGCGGAAAGGGTATTTCAAATTTGGTAAGGTACTAGATGACCTTTCCGATAAATATAGAATAGAAAACTAAATTCTTTCTAGAGTACAAAGAGATTCAGCATATTGCTCATAGGCTTCTGGTAAATTAGAAAATGCTTTCAAGGTAATCTTTGGGGTAATTAATAACTCCGATATTAAGGCCGATTTCCTACTCTATGTACTGCTAAACAAATTCATAGTTGTTTTTTGGCACTTGGTAGGTGTTGCACAAGCAGGTTTAGTTGCTATGCCTTCAATATCAGTGTTAATATCAATATCAGGAAGAGTAAAATCGGTAATAACTGGTAAGATAACATTATTCCTATCCTTCTGTATTGTTTGAGGGCTAGTTCCAATACATTTCATACCTCTTAGTTCATCATTCTTCTCCATAATATGTACACTTTGACTTTTTGATGTATCCAATTAACTTTTCTCCTCTATTTTGGCGAAGTAGGTTGGAATAGATGCCAGATCTTTCAAAGCACCCAAGTGACAATATTAATTTCGCATGGTGTTCAATGTAATATTTTTTTACATTACCTCACGCCGATTAGTTTTCCCTGATAAAGATTTTCTGGCAATCGTTCTTGCACAAGGGTGGAGTCCAAGCAGATGCTCTCTTCTACTCAAGCATCAAACCATGTTTGACTAACAAATGGCTTATCAAGTAATTGAGATATAAAATCTTAAGGAAAACCAGTAGTAACGCTTCCCAAAACCACAGTAGTGTTCATGGAACACACCACTGAGTCAACAGTGTCGGGACAAACTTGTAGCAGTTATGAATACATTTCCTCAGATGCTCCAGGAGACTAGGCACCGTAAGACCAGACATCTCCTGAAGAGAATGAATGTACCAGACTGTAAAAAAACCTTCAGTAGACTATTTTAAAGTAGCACTACCTGACACAAATATACTGTGCCGCAAAGAATCTATCTCCTTAGTCGTTTCATCAGGCAAACTTGCAAGGACCATTCCAGACTTCTAGGTGGAAGCCTGTACCACTGGGTCTCTGGGGTAGGATGTGATATCAAATACACAAGGTTTGACAGAGCAGACCAGTATTTCTTAAGAACCATGTTGCGAAAGAGCCTGGTTTGATTTCAGATTATCCCAACACACAGAGCTGATTCATCCTCACTGCATGACAAAATAACACCAGAGGTCAGTTTATACCATCAAATCCCTTCAGACTCTTTTATCTCACAACTGTTTTGCCTCTTTCCCAAAATGTCTTTAGCTGCCACATAGTGCAAACAGCAAGATGCAGCATCGTGGGAATTACCCAGCTATCACAAGCACTGTGGATCTGGATCTGTAATCTGTACATGAAATGTGAAACAGGGTTGACTCCTGCACATTTCAGGAGACTTCCTGGAAAAGCACATCAAACCTCAAATCCAACAAAAGTGGGAAAAGAAATTTTAAAAAAACTCAGTAGCTTCTGATCCCACAATGATGGAGAGTCAGAAAAATGGAACTGCTGCCACTATGGTACAGACACCCTTTTAGAGAGCATCTATAATTTCTGGAAAAGTCAGAAGATTCCCTCTGGGATGTCATAGCGCACCATCTGATGTTGGTGTTCCGAATAGAGTTTAAGCACCTGGGGAAGGGTTTAAACAATGCTGCTGTAGGAGAGGGCAGTGGGTATCCATTATAAAGTAATTTTTATTGGGCCTCACAGCCGATCACACAGTGAAAAGCAAGGCCCTTGTCCTGTTGAAGAAACCCTTGTTGCAAATCAACAGATACAAAATGGAAGTCCATGCTATTAGGGGGATTTGAAAGTGTACAAATTGCTGGACACCAAATCTGGCATGGTTAGGGTGCGAAGAGAAGTGATTATGATTGACTGGAAGGCATTTAAACATTTCAGAAGGGTCTAATATAATTGACCATATAGGCCTGTTTATGTTTAAGAACAGGTGAAATGTGGCAGGATGATCTCCTGTGAGAAACCAAGGGCTCAGTAGAGAGACTAGTAGCAACATGTAGCTGGAGTAGGACCGTGGCATGAAAAATGTTCAACTGACAGCATATAAAAGCTGTTACACAGTGATTTAAACAAACTCATTCACTTGAATAACAGACATCAGCTTCACTACATCCCTCAAAAGGTGCACAAATTCATCTCATTCACGCTTTCTTCAGCTGTACTGGGTATGTCTACTGGTCCAATGATACCAGTTAAAGATTCTCATACTTAAGGAGATAAAGTTTTCCCTTTACTGACAGCATTGTTGTGGTACACCAAGCCTTCCTCAGGACCTTTGCTGTCATGTGGCTAAATAGACCTCAGACAAGGAAACACCACCATTTTACATGCTTATGGTTAAGGTTGACATCTTTCTTAAATGCCGACTCTTAAAGCACATTTGCATGCGCGTCCATATGGGATAATATTCTCTGAAATGGATTTGCTTACATTTACACTTCTTCTTAGGCATAATATCAGGGCCTTGAACATTCTGTACCAGGCTTAAATATTTTTTAAAAATATATCTTTATTGGCATTTTAGTATATTTACATGTATGTATAAGAGCCCATGGGACTTTATTAAACAATTCCCATGCCACCTGCGAACAGTATTACATATCATACTGATCATATCCATTCCGGATAGTTTCTCATCAGGTCATGGCATATCTCAAAGAGTAACATAGTCCTTAGCCCTACCCAGGTTAAGGTTCATGGACACTTACCGTAGTTGCCAGGTTACAGACATAGTAGTAATAAATTAAGAAAACCATGCAACAAGCTCAGCCATAAACATGAAAACAATTATGGCACCCAGCTCTTTACCAGGCTTAAGTTCACTGCGCAAAATGTTGATGTTTGTTGTTGTCCGCTCTGCGACAGCTCTGCAAGGGTAGAATCCATAATGATGGCCTGTTGGTAATATGGGTGAAGTTTATTATATAAACAACACCAATCCTTTGTTTAGACAGATGCGCATTTAGCTGTTACGGTCGAGGCTGCCCCATGCCAGAATTCTAACCCCGCTGAATCTTGTTCCCCTTCCTGAGAAGGGGAACAAAAACGTACAAGAACGGGCTCCCAGATGAAAAATACCCACAGGTAACTGGGGAGTTAGATCACCCAAAGATATTCTGGCAGAATCGCACCCCCTAAACCTACTAGGTTAGGAAGCGCTAGGTAGGAGTGCAGCCTTTTTCTGAAGCAGGCAGTCACTTCCTTCTGTGGTTGTATGGCTCAAAGACACTGCATTTTGCTAGGATTTTAAAGCTCATACTATAATCTGACTCCTCCTACCTCCAGGCCCAAAGAAATCTGGACAGACTACATACATTATGTTTTCCACTTCAGCAAAAATAGACACTCGCAGTGGTCCTGCTATGCTTATGATGTGGCCACTACTTGCATTTCGGACCTGAATGCAATGTGTAGCAGTTAGCATGTGCCCAAATCAGACTGACTGGATTCACTTTTTAGCTCCTATACAAAGTTGGTGGTAATGGGTACATGTGTAATTTGGCGTGCAACACAACTGCTAAGCAAAATGCCATCATACCCACTGGATTCATCCCAGTTTTTACAGTTAATGGACAAGTTGACTGAAAAAGAGGCAGCTGCTGTTGAAACGCCATCACTCTCTGCTGGTTGGAGTATGCTTTCCCTGTGACAGCATTTAAAACTGAGCCCAGGAAGGGCTGGATCTGCTGGGTCTTGTGGTGGGACATCTTTCAATTTACAATAAGCCCCAAGCTGTGGAGTAGGGTGAGAGCTGTATAAATGCGTGCTGTACAGTGCAGTCTGGTTCATCATAAGTTGCATGTCCGCCTGGATCTGATGCTCTGTCCCACCTACCAACAAGCTGATGTTACACACGCAATGTATCTGGGCAAGACGCCGTCAGACCACAACTCCCTGGAACTTAGCGTGACTTGGGGCTGAATTTCAACTCTCATGCCAACTTGGCGAATTGAACCTCAATTATTAGAAGCTATAGTATTCAGGGAAACCCTAGTTACCACGATCGACACATTTTGCAGAAAATGTCAATACTGCCTCATAGCACCTGGTACAATGATAAACATTTAAAATTGTAGTGATGGGTGTGTTTATTAATACTATAGTGGGGGCACACAAAACAGTCATCAAGAAACACACACACAGAGGATCGGTTGGGATCCATACAACAAGAGGTAGCCGTAGACGATATACTCACTGACTGCCTACAGGGCGCTAGAATCAAATATGCAGAACTCCTTGAAGGACTGTGTATTATTGATTATGCAGCTTATACACAGAGAGCTCACCCGGATGGCGAGAAGGTCAGTAAATTGTTAGCGCAACTGATTAAACTGCCGCTGCTATAAACACCCATTCTATCAGTGACGCCTTCCCAAACAACCGTAAAACAACTCAGCTGGATATTAATGGGGCCTTTCATGAATATTATACCAACTTATATGCCGCTCCCCACTCTTGTGACCCCAACGAAACTGATTCCTTCTTTGACGAAATACAACTACCAAAGGTGTCCGCTATAGATAAAGGCTCGTTAGTGCCCACTTACACCAAGCGAATTGCATCATGCTATTGATGCGCTCGCCAGGAAGAAGACACCTTGTCGGATTGGTTGCCCATAGAATTTTATGCTACATTTACCTCTTGCTTGGTACCGTAGTTGATGCGTCTCTATAATACGTCTTTTGAGGCTGGCTCTTTACCACCCACCATGAGTCAAGCCATAGTCACGTCTCTACTGAAACCGGGAAGGGACCCAGAGAATATGTCCTCCTACATACTCCTATCGTTATTAAACTCTGAATATAAAATATTGAGCAAATTAATGGCGAACCACCTGCCCCCTTTGCTTCCGAAACTGATCCATACGGATCAGTGCAGATTTGCCCCACATCACAACAAATCTTTAAAAATACTTCACTTGTATCAGGTCATAGACGCTCATCAAGGGACGTGGCTGGAAGCTGGGTGTCTTTTACTGGATCTACAACAGGCGTTTGACACAGTGGGGTGGAAGAACATGTTCTCTGTCCTAACGAAATGTAACAGTCACCCTACTTATGTGCGCTGGGTTAGGTTGCTATGCACTAATCCTACAGCACATGCAAAAACGGGGTGCACATCTCAGCACAATCCCCGGAGTACCAGAGCACCAGACAAGGCTGCCCGCTTTTGCCATTATTATTTGTGTTGCATATGAAACCTCTAATGCAACACAACAGGCAATCAGCAGCGTAATGGGGGACAGGGGGGATCTAGGAGACTTATCACACATGCAGTATCCATTTATGCCAACGACATGATATAGTATAGCCGTGATCTCAACATGGACTTAACACACATATCTACTTTACTCAAGTTGTTTGGTAGCTTGTCGGGCCTTCAGGTAAATTACCAAAAGTCCTATGCCTTTTCATTTACAATTGGACCAGATAGGGATCGCCTCCCCATTGGAAATTATAAAATGCAGTGGGCCCCTCAAACATTTATCTACTTAGACATAAAGATGTATAGGGAAGCTAGAGACCTCATAGATGGTAACCTCATGAAAACTATTACCTCGCTGAAACCTCAAATTGTGTTCTGGGTCACTCTTTCCTTGTCAGTGGCCGGATGAATAACTCTGGCCAAAATGGTTATGCTGCCCTGCTTACTGTACCACTTTGTTAACCTCCCTATTGTTATTCCTGCCTCGGTTTTCAAAACACATAACTCCTTGCTAATTTAACTCATGTGGTGCTCCAGTAGACGCAGAGTTGGGTTATCTAAGCAGTTAATGCCCACGGACGGGGGAATGAGTGCACCAGACTTCAGAGCATACTGTTTGGCAGGGCAGCTGCAGTGGTTGTCCAACTGGTAGGCAGGCCATCACCTGGACGAAATCAGATATACGCCTCGTATACTTAACCTGGGCAAATTGCATTGTCTGCTGCTACCTGGGGTATGACGACCAGCTCAGATGCCAATAGTGCACTTGACTACTGAAGTGCGCCCTCAGATATAGAAACCTGCCCCCTTACTATGCCCCGAATATCCCCTTGAAGGGTCTGGCCACCTCCCTGGATAACATTGACTGGGAGTTGAGGTTCTGGGGGTAGACTCAGGGGTCCCGCAGGGTCAGGGATGCACTCTCATTTTCACCCTCAGCAGCACTGGGGCGGCCGGGTGCAGAGTGCTGAGGCCCAATGGGGGATAGGGGGCCTCTGGTTGGTGGCTGCTGACGAGCAGGCCACTTGGTTGTGGGAGCAAAGGTCCTGGACTTTAGCTCAGGGCAAATGGGGAAACAAAGTAGCACCAAAAGGGGACCATCAGCGGCACTAGGGCAGCCCGGTGCAGGGTGCTGTTTCGACGTAGGGCGCCCTGTTGTTTGCAATGGGGAACCTCCGGTTTGCAAAGGCACTGCAGGCTCAGGGACGAAGGTCTTCTGGGTGCGACCACCACTTCGAGAGGTAAGTTGGGATGTTGGGGGTTGGTTAGGCACCGTCAGTTGGGCCACCCAAGGCCGTGGGGCGTCGGGTGCAGGTGTGCCTTTTAGGGTCGGATCTTCTTACCAGCTCCTGGTCGCGGTTGGGGGGAACTTTCGGATTTAGGCTGCAGGCGTCGGCTGGAGGTTTGAGGCAGGTCAGGGGTCGCCGGATCTCAGTTCAGGATCGCTGGGGAGACCTCCTCGTGGTGTTTTCCCACTGGACCTCAGGCCGTGGACGGCGGGTGCAGAGTGGTGCGGATTCGCGGTGTCCGGCCAGAGGTTGGAGATTAACAAATCAGGTGTTCACGGGAGACACAGTCTTTGTGGTTGAAGGCAGGCAGGTCCTCCGGGGTTTTCGAGGTGGCTGGCTGCAGGACACACCGGTATTTCGCAGGAGCAGGTTTGAGTTGGAGACAGGCCGGTAGGGCTGGGGCCAAGTCAGTGGGCGTCTTCCTCTTGTTAGCTTCAGCACGGCTGTTCGGTCCCCCTTCTTTTCTTGTTGTTTCTTCTGGTCTTAGGAAGCAAGGTTCAGAGTTGCCCCTAAATACTAGATTTATGGGCGTTACAGGTAGGTAAAAATGTTGGGACCAATGGGTCCCTTCCCTGGGGTGGGTACACCCCCTATTATGCCACCCTCCAGTGGGAGGGGGGCATATGCCTTTCCCTGTTGGCTGATTTCGCCCCATCTGCAAGATGGCGGGAACAGAGTTGTGCTTCACCTCAGCTCCCCCAACTGAGGGGTGGAGTTGGCAGAGGTGGGCACACCTCTCTTCCTCACTTGTTTTTCCCGCCCAAAGTGGGGGTCAGAACCAGTGGGGACCAGTTGCTGAAAGCAGCAAGTGGCCTGGGGAAGCTCACAAAGGGGGCAAGCCTTTGAAGCTTCCCCTTCGTGAACCCTGCCCATCCTGGGGGAGGGGAGGCTAGGCTTGGCACCTCGCCCCAGGATGTGCATTGTTTCAGGCCCCAGAGAGCAGCAGGCTCCCGACCAAGGGATCCAGAAACATGTCTGGTGGTGGCAGCTGAAAGCAGCCACTCAGCCTGGACACTAGTGGTAGGTCGTTTTTCAGAGGGCATCTCTAAGATGCCCTCTGTGTGCATTTTTCAATAAATCCCACACTGGCATCAGTGTGGGTTTAATGTGCTGAGAAGTTGGATACCAAACTTCCCAGTTTTCAGTGTAGCCATTATGGTGCTGTGTTATGTTATGTTAAAGAAATTTATCAAGCGCACATTCACCAGACGGTTTCTTGGCGCTGGAGTGAGAGTTAGGCAGCAGCAGAGGAGGAAAGAGCCTAGTTGTCATATGCCTGGGAAAACAACCAGGTCTTCAACTGTTTTCTGAATAATGCACAAGAGGTGACCAACCTCAGCTCCACAGGAAGCGAGTTCCAGAACTGAGGGGCTAAGACTGCAAATCGAGAGCCACCATGTTTCTTGCGTTTAAAGGTGGGAGTGACTAACAGATTCAAATAAGAAGATCGTAGGTTTCGAGTGGGAGCATAGCGTAGAATCTTAGAAGAAATAAAGGCTGGACTGTTGCCATGAAGAGCTTTAAAAATAGTGCATCCCAACTTAAATAAACAACGCATAGCCACTGGGAGCCAATGAAGGCTTTTCATCAGTGGTCTGACGTGATGCCATCTAGGTTGGCAAAAGATCAGTCTAGCAGCCTGATTCTGGACTAGCTGGAGGCGTCGGAGTTGATAAGCCGGGATGCCTACATAAAGTGAATTGGCATAGTCCAGTCGGGAGATGACCAAGGCCAAGATCACTAAGATCACGGCTTCCCGAGACAGAAATCTGCTGATCTTCTTAATTCTACGCAGTTGAAAAAACCCCGCAGAAACCACTGAGCTGATCTGAGCCTTTAAAGACAGGTCATTGCTTATCACAATACCTAAACTTTTGGCGGAGCTAGCTGGAAGGGGAGCATTGCCCAGGATAGCAAGTTCGTAATGACAAAACCCCAGCACCATATACTCTTAATGGCAGCACTGCACTTACAATGTCTAAGAATGGACTTAGACACTGTAGGGGTACAGGGATCATGCACCTGTACCCTCACCACTGGTATAGGGCACCCAGATAGAGGGGCGACTGATCTATGCCAGGGCAGTGGGTTGTAGGCATGGCACACAGGGATGTGTGCCATGTCGACTCTTCACTTTGTTCTGCACCAAGACACACAGCCTGCAAAGGCAGTGTGTGAGTGTAATGGTACAGGGCCTCTAAGGGTGGCACAATAAGTGCTGCAGCCCTTAGAGGTCTTCCCTGGTCACAGTGCCCTGGGTACCTGTGGTACCATTTACCAGGGGCTGACCTATGGCCAGAGATGCCAATTGGGTACAGTTTTGGGGAAAGAACACAGGCCCTGATGAACCTGATTGGCAGGGACCCAGGGCACATCAAGTCAAAGTGCATCAGTAGTCTGGCAAAAAGTGGGGTGGGGGGGTTACTGCAACAGAAACCCAGATTCTCACAGTACACATCTAGCTGTTCCCCCTGGGGTCTCTGCGTGACAAGAAGGAAGAGGGCCTGTCCAGAGTTTTTAATGACAAAGAATGGCACTTTATCCTAGAATACCCGTGTGGGTATCTCGTACCTCATGCTTCAAGTTTATACAATTTTCAATTCTGCATAGGGCATACCCCACTCCGCGAAAACGTCACACAATGTTTCCTTCAGTCTCCTCCAGCTGCCCACGTTGTCACACGGAGGACCCTGATCTATTGCACATGTTCTAGAACTGCCCATCGCTGCTTTCTTACTTGTCAGCCATACAGAATGCTCTAACCGAACTCAATGGGTACTGAGATGTATCAAATGCATTTTCCTCTTTGAAAGTTTGTCTCAGTTTCTTGGAAATCAGAAGCAGGGTGGTTGATGGTTTTTCAGCGGGCAGCTTCAACAAAATTTCCAGTCTCTTGGTGGATGAACAGCAGCTTTTGCTTGGTGTCGAGTTCCTCGCTAATCTCTATAGGATGGGTGTCTTGGACTCTTCTAACCTCAGCACCCTCTGAATGATTCAGTGGTATCATCAGGGGAGATAGTTTGGTTGGATACGGCTCGAGGTCTGTATTGTGAGCCAGGTCTACATTCTAGTTGTCCCAGGGCTCATCCCCCAACCCTGCCCCAGCAGTTTGGTCATTGTTGAACGAATTGCTACTTGTAAAGTGCGAACAGCTGCTTCCAAGGAAGAGTCCTGGCGCTGACTAGCAGGCAAACCCTAAGCTCATAAGAGTCTCCCTCCCCTTAAGGGCTACCTGGATCAGAGAAAGAATGAATGAACTGACATCTTTGGGTGATGTAGAGCGGGTGATGAAAATGGCCGTGGAGGAGGAGGTAGCAGTGGTGATAAGTGCTGGGTTGTAGGAGGCTTTTGAGAAGGGCTTGTAACCTTGTCTTCATGTCTCTTAAGCGCCGGGTACGGAGGCGTATCAAATGCAAGTTCCTCTTTGAAAGTTTGTCTCAGTTTCTTGGCAATCAAAAGCAGGGTGATTGATAGTTTCCCAGGGCCAGCTTTTCAAAATGTCCCAGTCTCTTGGTGGATGAACAGCAGCTTTTGCTTGGTATCGTGTTCCTCGCTAGTCTCTATAGGATGGGTGTCTTGGACTCTTAACCTCAGTGCCAAATTGGTGCTCAATTAGGGAGGCACTTTGCTGCCTTTTGGCTAGGTTTGCGCTATAGACATATCATATACATCTGTAAATGAGCTCTTGGTGTATATTTTGATTTCTATGGAGGTGCCTTGGTGCCCTTTGGTTGAAAGGGTGTTGAGGAGCGTCGCGGCTCGACATCCTTTGTATGGAGATTGCTCAGCTCCAAAACCTTTTCTCGATGCAGACGTGAGCTGGAGGCCTGCGGACCAGAGGCCAAGGCCATCTTCTTGGCCTGCCTGGGGCTTGACATCTGACTCAGTGTAAGGGCGTATAACTGGGAGGGGCTTTGCCCCATGACTTGTTGCCATGCAGTACTTTGTGTCTTCATTTGTTGTCCCCTCTGTGTTGATGCTGAAGACGCACCCTCCTCCTCAGAGGTGTTCAAGATAAGTTCTCTGGAGTGGGCTGAGGGCATGCCAGTGCTGAGCAGGTCCTACTCACCAAGTGTGCCAGGCCTCTCGGAAGATGACTGTTGCTGCATCTTTAGGTGTGCGCAATGCCTTTCTCTTTGGTACCTCAGTTTTGTTGCAGCGAAAGGTAAGGCAGAAGTCACAGGATGACTTTTTATGGTTAGGGGAGACGCAGAGTTGGCAAATGCCATGCTAGCCTGCCCAATGATACTTGTAATTGGGCAAAATTGGAAGGGTGTACACTCCATCACACCCTTCCAGTCTGCAATCTCAGATGTGAGCTCCCTGGAGATCAAAGGTCTCTACAGAGTTAGAGGCGGGGTCTACCTAAGCATCAAAGCAGTTGTTGCATCCAGGCAAAGAACAGCGGTGTACCTGTTGGGAGAACTCCAGCGTCTGTCCCTGGAAATAAAACAGTTAGGCCCGGGAAAGCCTCGAAGAACACTTTGATCTACATTGATTGTAAGCATAGCCTCTTCCCCCTGAACAACCCAATCATTAATAATGCAGTCCTCGGAAAGGGTCAAAGGAAAGTTATAAGGCAGCACTGATGAACGTTCATTCCCTACACAAGCATGCTTTAGACGTATAGGATTTGCTAAAGGAGACGACTTTGGACATACTCTTTATGACTGAAACGTGGATGAATGAGGACGCTTGTCCTGATTTACACTTTAATATCCTGGAAGCTTATGTATGTGTACATGAAAACAGGGTGGGTAGGGGAGGAGTGGAGTGGCAATGGTCTTCAAATGGTCATTTGTATGTAAGGCCTTTAAGCTAGATGGGATAATAGGAGCTGAAACCTTGAGCTTTAGCTTAGCCATTGACGGACAGCATTGTCTGTCTGGGATATTAGTCTATCGTCCCCCAGGATATGCAGAGATTTTATTTCATCCCCTGATCAAGTATTAGTCCCTAAATGCATCTCCTAGGCCAATTTCACAATGCTTGGGGATTTTAACATTCAGTTAGATGTGGCAGAAGAGCCTTTAACAAGGCGTTTAGTGAAATCCTTAGCCTCCTTTAATTTAGTGAGAGCCCCCATGGGACTCACCCACATGGCTGGTTATACTATTGATGGCATCAGACACGCCCCCTCTCTGAACATCTTCAGGAAAACACCCAAGACCTGGCTCTTCCTCTGAACGGAGTTGCTTACCCCCCCCCCCCCAGCACCTTGAGACCCTCACAGGTGAGTAGCGCGCTTCACAATTCCCTGATTGATATTTTCTAATGCAACACTAAACAGGTGGTTCCCCCCGGTCAGTACCATGGTTGGATCAATTCTTTCTGCCTCTTTTGTGGAAGTTTGATTATCTAAAGGATCCCCCCCGTCCTTCCTTGCCGCAGATCGAGAATAGATGTTAAGACTAGGGTGACCTTGGATGAGTTAAGGAACACACTACTGGACTCTAAACCTGTGCCTCCTGACTCTGTTAGAGAAGGGGACATTGAGATTAGCTCATGGCTTAGGAGGGCGGTTGATCTTGTAGCCCCCATCTCGGCTTCAAGAAAGGCTACAAAGACCCTCTCAGCATGCTGGTTCTTGCAGAAATTAGTTCATGAAATAGCAGCGTACAAAAAATTAGAAAGAGTGTGGAGGCATGCGTATTTGGACTCTGACAAAGTCCATTACAAATTGGCACTGAAAGCCTACTATAGAAATCTTAAAAGGGCTCGCAGTACCTTCTATATACAGGGAGGTTGAGAATGATGGGAGGAAGATTTTTAAAATTGTAGCCAAGTTTACAGATCCTAGTCACGTCCCCTCCGCTGGAACCCAGGCAGTCCCTATGCTCCCGATTGAGTGACTTCTTTGAGGAGAAAATACTCAGAAGTCAGTCTAATCTGTCGGGGGGGGGGGGGAAAATGATACTTGGGGAGAATCTGAGCTAGGAGGTCCAGCGGGTCAAACACCCCATTCGACACTGGCAACTTCTCTGGTGCCACCCTTGGATGACGTGACTGCCTCTTTTTTGAATTGTAGGTCAGGGTCACCAATGGATCCCATACCCCTCACATATTGAAGTCAGACATTATTGCTCTGATGTACCAGGAGTTATTTGCTATCTCCCTCTACTCAGACGTAATACCCGATGACTGAAAAAAGGCTAGGGTGATCCCTTTACTAAAAAAAGCAAACGCTGATCCTGAGTCTTTAGGTAACTTTAGGCCAGTCTCACTGCTGCCAGCAGCCTCAAAGGTGCTGGAGAAGGTGATAAACCAGAAACCCACCACCTTTTTTGACAGAAAACAACTTACTTCACCCCTTTCAATCAGGGTTCAGAGCCCGTCACAGCACCGAGACCACACTATTAGATGTTGCTGAGTCCATCAAGTTCTCTCTGGATTCAGGCCTAAGTGTGGCTTTGGTGCTGTTGGACATGTCAGCAGCATTTGACACTGTGGACCATAACATCTTGCTGCACTGGTTAGAGCATCTGGGAGTAACAGGCTCTGCGCTGAGTTGGCTGGGCTCCTTCCTTGAAGGACGTGAGCAGATGGTATGGATGAAGCTGCATGCCTCAGGAAGAAAAGTGTTGAAGTGGGTGGTGCCGCAAGGTTCCTCGCTCTGTCCCATGCTCTTCAACATTTACATTTCTCCTTTGGCATACTTGGTAGATCCTTTAACATCAAAATCATCTCATATGCTGATGATACTAAACTCCTGGTCGCGTATGATGGGGATCCTGCAAGTGCAAGGGCTGCCTTTTTCAGCTGTCTGGTGGCACTGCTAGATTGGCTGAAGACCAACAGATTACAGTGCAATCCAGGTAAGACAAAAGTCTTATTGTTTGGACGGGATCCTCTTCCTGGCTGGCTTGGTGCCTGGCCCGATAGTGTCCATCCCCCCCTCACACAACATCAACGGTGGCCAGAAATCTGGGTGTGTTGTTTGATGACCACCTTTCATTGGGAGCACAGATGTCAGCAGTGGTGAAATCATGTTTCTAGATTTTTCGCATGCTGAAGAAATTTATTCACTTGCTCCCCCAAGAGGCCCAAGTGACAGAGGCCAGGTCACTGATTTTATCTAGGTTGGATTATGCCAATGTTCTATATCTTGGTCTCCCGGAATAGCTGATCCAGCGGCTACAGGTCATGCAGAATACGCAGTCCGTCTATTTAAAATCCCGAAATGTACTTCGGTGTCATCATATTGGGACAAACTTCACTGACTGCCAGTTCACCAACGCATTCGGTACAAAGCTTTGAGCTTAACACACCAAGCCCTCCATAATAGAGGGCCTATGTTCCTAACGAACGTATTGCAGCATATTGCTCTAGGAGGATTCTGCTCTTTAATTCTGCTGGCCTTCTTGTGACTTCTCGCTTTCAGAAATAGCGGAGGGAAGGCTCTTCCTTCACTGTTAAGGCAGCAAGCTTGTGGAATAAATTAACTGAATACTTGAGACTTATCCTTGAGGAAGTTAAATTTAAAAAGGAACTGAAAACATTCTTATTTAGACTTTAGGGGTGATTATTGACGGAAGAACCTCTGTGCAATCCTCTTTGGCATGCCTAAAAGCACCAGAACACTCATTCGAGTAGCCGTGCGCTATAGAAAATATTTGATTTAATTCATTCCGGAGCCATTGCTTAACATACCCAAGCATGATTGGTGGGGGGGGGAACAAACTAAGGTGGAGTCGCTGCCCATGCACATTATAGATTAGGGCAGGTGACACAATATCTTGTGACTCGAAGAACAAGTTACTTACCTTCGGTAACGATATATATCTGTAAGAGACATATACAAGTTATGGATTCCTTACCTTAGAATTACCCCAGGCGTCAGACTGGATCCGGAGAATTTTTCTTCAGCAGTACACCCCTGCACGTCGGTAGGTGGCGTCGGTCGACTCCACGTTCGTCGTTGGCGTCGTGATCGCCGGAATGACATCGCAGTATCTACTTAGACGCCGCCCTTGCGCGCCGTCAGTTCTTTACACGACATTCCACGCCAGAAGCACAGAGCCATGCAAGACACTGACCACTGGTGCACGAAACTAGGGCCCTGAAAAGGAGTCCCTTACTCTAGAAGTCAGTTCGCAGAATGGGGAGGATGGGTGGGGCGGTAAGGAATCCATAACTAATATTGGTCTCTTACAGATATATCGTTACCGAAGGTAAGTAACTTGTTCATCTGAAAGACTATTAGTTATAAATTCCTTACCTTAGAATAGATACACCAGCAATACCAACCCCGGAGGTGGGTCTGCGAACCAAGTACACACCAGAAAGTCCTGGAGAACGGAGCGGCCAAAGAAGAAGTCTCTCCAGACTTGGCTGTCCAGGCAGTAATGTATAGTGAACATGTGCAATGAAGCCCACGTTGCTGCCTGGCAGATGTCATAAGGGGGACTCCACGTCCCAAAGCAGTAGTGGCTGCCGTCGCCCTGGTGGAGTGGGCGCGCAACCCTACTGGAGGTTCCTTTTTCGACAAGGAATAACAAATTGTAATGCAAAGAACGACCCATCGAGAGATGGTTTGTTTTTGCACGTCCTGACCTTTCTTGCCGCCCACATAGCCAACAAAGAGCTGATCATCCACGCGGAATTGTCTTGTGCGAGCCAGATAAAATGATAGCGCGCGTTTTGGATACAGACAGTGGAGCCTCTCCCCCTCTTTAGAAGGATGCAGGGGCAGGAAGACGGTGGGCAAAGTGATGGTCTGTCCTATGTGGAAAGAGGTAACCACTTTGGGAAGAAAAGAGGGTCTAGTGCGAAAGACAACCTTGTCCGGATGAACAGCCAGGAAAGGAGGTTTAGAAGAAAGAGCCTGAAGCTCACTCACCCTGCAAGCAGAGGTGATGGCAATCAAAAAGGCGGTTTTGAGTGTCAATAGTCTGAGAGGACAATTATGTAGTGGCTCGAAAGGAGCGCACATAAGGTAGGTCAGAACCAGATTCAAGTCCCACTGGGGCATTACGAAAGGAATAGGAGGAAACAGGTGAGTAATGCCCTTAAGGAAGCGATTTACAATAGGGGACTTGAAAAGAGAAGGCTGATCAGGGAGGCGAAGAAAGGCAGAAATGGCCGAAAGGTAGCCTTTAAGAGTGCCCAGAGCACAGCCCTGCTGGTCCAATGAAAGAATGAAGAGGAGAACCTCTGAAAGAGGGGCAGAAAGGGGATCCACAGCCTTTGCTGTGCACCATGCCACAAATTTGTTCCATCTACAGGCGTATACCGTTTTGGTGGAGGGGTGCCTGGCTGCCAGGATAACGTTACAGACTTCGGGAGGAAGGTCGAAAGCTGTCAACTGTCGCCGCTCAATCTCCACGCAAGGAGGTGGAGGACCGTCCCCTGCTGCTGCGACAGAAGATCCCCCCCGAAGAGGCAGTCTGATCGGAGGATCGATGGCCATGTTCAAGAGCTCAGGATACCAGACGCTTCTTGCCCAGTCCGGGGCACCAAGAATGACTTGGGCCTGGTCGAGCTTGATCTTCTTCAGCACTCTGGGCATAAGTGGTATAGGCGGAAAGGCGTATAGAAGACCGCAACTCCACTAGCGACGAAAAGCGTCGCCGAGCGAGTGCCGCCTTGGAAATTCCAATGCGCAGAACTGCTGACATTGCGCGTTCTCTTCGGTGGCGAATAGATCTAACCAAGGCTCTCCCCACTGCTGAAAGAGACCTTGCACCACCTCAGAGTGAAGACGCCATTCGTGATCCATCAAGCACCGGCGGCTGAGTTAGTCCACCGTGGCATTCAGGGAACACACCAGGTGATGAACCACCAGCGACATGCCCTGATGTTCCAGCCACTGCCAGAGATGAAGTGCCTCCTGACAGAGGGTCCACGACCCCACCCCGCCCTGTTTGTTGCAATACCACATGGCGGTAGTGTTGTCCCTGAACACCTGCGCTACTATTCCTTTGACAGAAGGAAGGAATGCCTTCAGTGCTAGATGAATCGCCAGGAGGTTGATGTGGAGCCCGGACTCTGCCGGAGACCAGAGGCCCCTGATCTCCGCCTCCCCCATGTGGCCGCCCCACCCCAGAAGTGAGGCATCTGTCACCACCGTGAACTCTGGTTGGGGAAGGGAGAGGGATCTGCCGTTGACCCAATCCTGGTTCGTTAGCCACCACTGCAATTGGTGTGCAGTACCCTCCGAGACCTGGATGCAATCGGAAAGATTCCCCTAATGCTGTGCCCACTGGAACTTCAGGTCCCACTGCAGAGCCCGCATATGCCACCTGGCATAGTCCACCAGCAGGATGCAGGAGGCCATGAGGCCCAGCAGCCTCAGGGTCATTCTGACCGAAACCCGGGATAGAGGCTGAAAGATCGGAATCATAGCCCGAATATCCCGGACTCGCTGCTCGGGAGGATAAGCCCGAAACTGTGCTGTGTCCAGAACCGCCCGATGAAAAGGAGCTTCTGAGAGGGAATCAGGGGTGACTTCGGCACGTTGATAGTGAACCCAAGTGAATGCAAGAGGTCCGCAGTAGTCTGGAGGTGGGAGACGACAGCCTGGAGCGAACTCGCCTTCAACAGCCAGTCGTCGAGATAGGGGAAGACTGGAACCCCTGATCTGCGCAGATGAGCTGCGACCACCGCCATCACTTTTGTGAACACCCTAGGGGCGCTGGTAAGGCCACAGGGGAGCACAGTGAACTAAAAATGCTTGTGGCCTACCGTGAACCGTAGGTAACGCCGGTGGGCAGGTAGGACGGGGATATGAAAATAGGCGTCCTGCAAGTCCAACGCTACCATCCAGTCTCCAGGGTCGAGGACAGACAGGACCTGAGCCAATGTCAACATTCTGAACTTCTCCTTCCGGAGGAAGCTGTTGACGACCCTGAGATCCAAGATAGGACGCAGGCCTTTGTCCTTCTTGGGTACCAGGAAGTAGTGGGAGTAACAACCACAACCTACTTCTGGCACAGGGACTCGCTCGATGGCTCCCTTGGTCAAGAGAGCCGCAACTTACTGTTGAGAAGGGCCAAGTGATCCTCCAACATGCGATGAGAAGCAGGTGGCATGGAGGGGAAGGGTTGTCTCGAAGGGGAAGGAGTAGCCCCTTCGGACTATCTGCAAAACCCACCTGTCCGACGTGATGGTGTGCCAGTGGGGGAGGTGATGGCGAATCCTGCCGACAACTGGCAGCCCTGAAAAGTCAGACTAGGAGGGTTTGGAGGCTGCTGCAGAGAGGGCGCTAGTGGATTGGCCCGCCCGCTGGCCCCCAGACCCACGACGCTGGGTCCCACGTCCCCGGCCGCGCAGAAGCTAGGCAGCTTGCGCAGGCCTGCGGCTCTGGGCGGAACGTGGTGGGGCACCCCTTCCGTAGCCACGAAAGGGGAGAAAAGCAGACTGCGCAGGGCGAGAGGTGGTAGCGAGGCACAAGGATCTGTCCGTAGCCCTGAAATCCTTAAAGCGCTCGAGCGCGTTGTCTGCTTTGTCGCCAAACAAGCGACGCCATCAAAAGGCATGTACAAAAGAGTAGATTGGACATCACCCGAAAAGCCAGTGGACCTCAGCCAGGGGTAGTGTCTCAGGGCTACAGACGTTAAAATCGTCCAGCCTAGCAAGTCGGCGGTGTCCAGTCCACATCGTATGGCGAACTTCGCTGCATCTCTACCCTCAGCAACTGCACGGGCCTCCTCTGGGCACTGTGGTAGCACCTGCGCGACGTGTCCCACACAGAACGGGTGTAACGGGCCCAAGAGACATGCGGCGTTCACCGACCGCAGTCCTAAGCTGGCGGAAGAAAAAATCTTCTTCCCAAGGTGATCCAGCTTCTTGTATTCCCCATCAGGTGGAGCAGTAGGGAATGCGCCCTTGGAAGTTGAGGCTTGCACCACCCAGCACTCGGGGGGGGGGGGGGGAGGCAGGGTGTTGGGAGAGGAAAATGGGGTCGCCCGGGGCCGAGCGGTGGCGCTGGGCAATCATCCTATCCACAGGGGCCCCTGTGCTGGGCTTGGACCAAGTGCCCAGAAGGATGTCCGTGAGGGCCTCATTGAATGGCAGCAAGGGCTCCGAAGAGGCCGCTGCCGGTTGCAGCACCTCTGTCAGGAGGTTAGTCCTGACCGCCACCGTAGGAAGCTCAAGGTTCAAGGTCTCAGCCGCCCTACGCAACACCACAGCGTAAGAGGCTCCCTCC
Source organism: Calotriton arnoldi (assembly GCA_963921515.1). Lineage (NCBI taxonomy): Eukaryota > Metazoa > Chordata > Amphibia > Caudata > Salamandridae > Calotriton > Calotriton arnoldi. The sequence goes on from CAWUFW010001537.1 coordinate 1,618,115, forward strand.
TCCGTAGCCACGGTAGGGGGAGAAAGCATACCAAGGTCTGGAGAAGTGTCCAGACCACTGGCCTCACCCAACTCCTCTCGCCAGTCCGGTTCTTCCAACTGGTCTGCCATAGGATCCACAGACCCCTCCTAGTCCTCCTCACCCTCCTCTGGTTGCCACTCACGGCGATAGGGAACACCAGGGTAGAACTGAGGTACAAAAGTACCGGTCGGCGTCAGTCGATGTTGGTCTGGCTCTGAATCCATGTCGAGGGGGCGGCTGCGGTCGACGTCGGTTGGGGACACAACCGACGTCAGAGGGGGCAGAGGTGTCGCCAATAGATTCGGCGCCGGAGGAGGTGTCGTAAGGTCGACCGTCACCGATCTGGATCCAGGCCAGGATCCCTGGGGGCCCTGCGGCGCCGGGGCCGAAACCACTGGCATTGAAGGCCTAGAACCCCCAGCCGAGTCTGCGGGGCCCCAAGGGGCACCGGCGGAGTCGGGCTGCCCAAAAATAGAATGGAGAGCTTCTTAAAAACTACGAAGTTGGGCAGGGGTCGCACCGGCTCTCGGGAAGGGCGGGAAGCTCGGAGCCGACTCAACAGGCTCCGCGGGCGGAGCCGGATGACTACCTTCCGTATCCCGCGTCGCGTCGGCAGACGGACGGGAAGAACGCGAAGAGCGACAGTGCTTCTTCTCCTTTTTGTGCTTCGACTTACCCGAAGACGAAGACTTCGAAGAGGAGTGATGGTGGTGACTCCGCGACCGGTCCCACGACCCCCCTCTCGACTGGGGCCTCGAGAGGCGCGGAGACGACTGCTGGGCCTCCAGAAGCTTTCGGGACCAATCCCGCAAAGACTTCGCATTCATGGCCCGACAGTCAGACCATGAATTCGGGTCGTGGTCGCGCTCCAAGCACCTCAGGCACACAAGGTGCGGATCCGTAACCGACATCAACTTGTGACACGAGCCACAAGGTTTGAAGCCGGTCCGCCGATGTGACATCCCTGTGCACCAGCAGTCGAACGACTCGAAAAAGATGTCGACAAAAGTCGAAAAAAAGACTAGAGGTACCGCTCTCTCCGGATCTGCGCTGGCTGGCGTGGAAAAAGAAAGAACTGACGTCAGCGCGCAGGGGCGGCATCTAAGCAGATACCGCAACGTCATTCCGGCGATCACGACCCCAACAACGAACAAGGAGTCGACCGACGCCACCTACCGACGCGCAGGGGTACTGCTGAAGAAAAATTCTCTGGATCCAGTCTGATGCCTGGGGGTAATTCTAAGGTAAGGAATCCATAACTAATAGTCTCTTTCAGATGCTTCTTCTAAGAAAAACAAGTATTAATGTCCAGGCCCACCAAAAGTAGTATGCAATGGATATGTTTCTATAGCTACACATGCTATGAACAGAAACTGTTGCCCAAAATCAAACCCAGAACTCGATGGCTAAACAATAACAAAATAGGACGAAACAATTTAAAAACAAGTGAAGAGCTACCAGACACATTCAATTGCGAGTCTACTTCTCATTGTTTGAAAAAACACCACAAGACATTGACTTAATAATCATGTGTTTTAATAATTTCCCTTGATTTGCCATTAAACAAACTTTCACTGAACAATGCACAGATTCCTAGAGAAGTAGGACGATGAGCCAGGAAATGTACCAGCACACAATGAACGCAGCAGGGTTCCAGGATGAGATCTTGTTCTAGTATAACAGGTCATCCAGTAAAAGGAGAGGCTATACAGCCGAAGGCACAGATATATATTTTTTACTTCTATACTGTTTCATGCTCAGCACTAAGGCGGCAAGAGCTGAGTGGGTATACAAATTGAGACAAAGATGCAATTTGTGAACTATAGGTTATCTCTTATCACAGGGTCCTTACACGTCAGCTTGTCAAGTGGATACTGCAGTTATGTGGTCTCTGTATAACTGGAAAGGAAACATTTTGATTCATGACTCAAAGAAAGCATGTGCCAATGAGGAGCAAATAAAAATGACATAAGAGCTACTTATGTAGATGTTCTTATTCAATCAGCATCTGACATTCTTCACATCACCATAGCATAAGACGCTCCCTCCTCCATAGCCACGGTAGGGGAGAAAGCATGCTGGTATCTGGAGAAATATCCAGTACACTGGCCTCATCCAGTTCTCATACTAGTTCATTTCCTCATCAGGCTGGTCTTCTAGAGGTCCGGCGACCCCTCAATCTTCTCCATCTCCAAGCCCTTCAGAATAAGGCTCAGGAAACGGCCTAGGACCTGTAGGTCCTGTTGGTGCTGGAATTGACGTTGGGCAACACGATACCGGCTATGGGTCGTCAGGGATCAGAATGGGGCTGACGTCGCTGGTGGTCGCCGGGAGCATCAGCGTCGGGAAAGGTCGCAATGGCAAGACTGGCATCGGGCCGGATCCACATTGGGGGGCTATCGGCACAGAGCCCGAGCAGCCGGCGCGGAATCCAATGGAGTCCCTTCTGACCCCGCAGGGCCCGAAGGCACGCCAGAGGGGTCAGGATGCCCAAAAATGAGGCACATGGCCTTATAAAATTCTTTTAGTTGGGCGAGGGTGTCTCCGGCTCAAAGAAAATCAGGGAGGCGCACAGCTGACCCAGGTGCAAGTTCCCTGAACGAGGCGTTGAATGCCGAGGCTCCTCCGTCGCGTCGGCCGACGGAAGGGGAGAAGACAGAGCACGCTTTGACTTCTTGTGCTTTTTGTGCCTCTTACCTCAATGCCCCGATGACTGAGTGGGAGGAAGAGGACTTGGGACTCCTGGACCTTCCTCTCTATCGGGACCGTACCTCTGAGGAGTCGAGCGATGCAGTGTCACATGCCGGGCTGCAGGCAGCTTTAAGGACCGCTCCCTCAAAGCCTTCAGAGCCATGCCTCGACAGTCGGAGCACAACTTTGAGACGTAGTCGCGCTTTAGATACCAGGAACAAACCAAATGTAGGTCCGTTACTGACATGGCATAGTGGCAGGCACCACACGGCTTGAACCTTGAAGTCTTTCTAGAAATGGTATACCTACACACCAAAAAAGGGGTTGAAAAAATGTCGAAAACTCCTGTCAAAAAGTGACAGAGGGTAGCTCTCTTCAGGGATCAGCGCTTGACTGGCGGGGAAAGAAAAGATTGGACGTAAGTGCGCTGAGGTGACGCGGATGTCACTTTCGGCGCGTATGACGCCAATGTCACCCAGAGTCGACCTACGACACCTACCTAAGAAAAATCTTCTGGATCCAGTCTAAAGCCTGGGAAAGGTAAGGAATCTGTGGCTAAATGTCTCTATCAGATCTGGTGTTGTTTGGGGGGTGACATTTCCTTCTACACTGCTGAATTTCGACATTGTTTTAGGGAAAATGTCTCCGAGATGAAAGAGAGCTCCATAGAGATCTGATGGCGCAAAAAGAAAGGAACTGATGTCAGTGCGCAGGAGTGGCACCTTTATTGGCCCACATGTCATTTCCAGAGCGGAACTGCATCAGTGTGGAGCCGTGCAACAACACCTACTGGTACTGCGGAAAGGTTTCCGGATCCAGTCTGACGCCAGGGGAATAGTCAAAAGGTAAGGAATCTGTGACTGCAAGTCTTTATCAGAACACACTTATAAACAATCTTCCCAGCTGATTGGAAAAGCCAGGAAAATTGCTGCAGTTATTGTGATTATGGCCTACACAGCAGGTGATACAATTAATTGAGGACCACCTATCATTGGAGTCCACTGTGGGACCATTGAGCAGTCAAAGCAGAGGAGCACAAATCTTTAACTAGGAGGCTTTTCCTTTTTGAGGGGAGTATTAAATATTTAAATATTATGCTCACAGCTTAACTGTAGCCCTTTATAGTTCAACAAGTCACACAATCTCAAATACAAACTAAGCAGAAACTCAGATACAGAGAACAGTAACGAACAATACACGATATTCCCTGCTAAAATTGAGGGAGAAGTGGGGAAAAGGCTATTTGGTACCTGGAGGTTACAGAATGGCAAAACCTACTGTTAAACTTTTGGTATGTGGCCAATAGGACCGATTTCAGGCTCATTTACTTTAAAATTCTACACGGGATGCATTTTTCTAGGTTCCAGCTTAAGTCATTCAGTTAATTCGCTCTCACCACTCTGTTTGAGGAACTGAGGTGAGGAGGACACTTTATGCCAAATACTGTGGTCATGTTCTACAATACAAGGAATTTGGGGGGCACGTCATGAGAAAATGGACACCCCCTTATATCTCTCCCCCGTGGCGATAGTGCTGGCTATTTGAGGAGACAATGAAACTAGGTATAATAAGCTATTTGAAGATGTTGCACCTTTGGTTGCTAGGTCAGATTTATCTTGAAGATGCTGAAGTAGACTGGTTCCTGTAGGAGAGTAGGATCTGCTTCACATGGGTACCCCCACTTTTTGCTGATGCTTCACTGTTTTTCTACTTTAGTCTGGCTGGGGCCCTGCTAATCAGAACCCCAGCCTAGCTGCTTCCTCTCTAAAATGGTTTCCATGTGCCCTAGGCACATCTCTGATTGGAATCTGGAGTGCCCTTATAAGTCCCTGGTATATGCGGCGGGGGTAGCATTCCATCCTTCTAGAAGGAGAGACATGTACACACCGGGCTACCCGGTAACTTCTTTCCAGAGCCCTGGCATCACAAAATGGATGCCGCTGCCACAGACACGGGTCTGGCCTCCTGCTGCTGACAAACTCCGGCAGGGGAGGCCTGGACAATAGGTTTCCTGTCGCAGGGAGGTGTAACCACCTCCCCAGACAGGATAATGTGTATTGGGGCTGGGCGGGAGCACTCTCTGGTGCTCAGAAGTCCTGCACTGGGGGCACACTTGGTGTCCCTGTGCATATGCCAGTTCAAACCGGTTGCAGGGGCTACCTGCCCCTGCTCTGGCGCGAAACTGGACAAAGGGAATGGGTGTAACCACCCCTCTTCCCTGACCCTCCCATAGGTGGGTCCCCAGAGTATGTCCAACCCCTAACTTAGTATAAGTATGGGACCCCAGTCCTTAGGACTTTAGATTTACCTGGACGAAACTCTGATACAGAATCCTGGACCTTCGACGCTCTACTTTAAGATTAGAGGACTGAAGAATCTCCCTTGGGGTCAAGGAGTGACTCCCCTGCTTGGCAGGCACCGAAGAAGCAATTGTCCGGTCTGCATCGCTGAAGCTCCCGCCGGACGCCGAAGTCTTTGCATCACCAGAGGTGGATTTCCAGACTTCCCCGAGGCTGCCCTGAGTCCCCAGCAAAGCTGAGGCCCGTAGCTGTCGTGGGTAACGTGGAACCGTGACCCCTGGACACCGAGCACATTTGCAAGTGCATCCTCTTCTGGGTCTCCCACGGTTGTGCTTTGGGCTCCGAGTAGCCCCCGCCTCCAGCACCAACTGCACCGAAGATCACTGGCCTCCACTCCACGAGTGTCCTGTGAGCCAGCTCCAAGTGCGTCCACTCGAGGCTCCTTCGTGGTCGCTAGTCCGTTGGCTAGTGGGCCCTCCCGAAGGCAACTCTTCTTCTGCTTGGGCTTTCCTGGTTGCTCCAGACGTGCCCTGACTTACCCTCGCTGGGTGAGTCCCCCAGACCTTGCTGGTCTGCATCAACGTCCTTTCTTTGTTTCTACGAGACTTTGCGTTGCCAAGGCTTGTTGGGTCCAATCCGGTCGCCGACACCCCTGCAATCGACAGACGTCGTGGGACAGCTCGAATCCAGCTCCTGGTCGTCGTCGACGCCTCCTGGACCTCGTGGCTGAAGAGTCAAGACGACCGTCAACCTACCTGAAGCACCCGACATCGGTGGGCATCTGCTCATCGCCTTCCTGGTCACTGGCTAGTGACCCAGACTCTGTCCCCTCTGCTTTCAGGTTCTTCAGATCTTCGATCCACCCTTGGATCCACCCGAACATTTTCGACTTGGTCGCCAGCAGCACTTTGCAGCAGATCGCCATTGAAAACGACGACGAAACCCGACCCCGAAAGACACCTATGCACCCGGCTTCCCTGGGTGAGGTAACTCGAGTACTCCGGTGCTCCCGTGGGTATAGACTCTAGAACAACCTAGTTCTAAAGGGGTTTGCTCCAAGTCCTCCTCTAAGTGTCCTTTTTCTTTAAAACTCCAACCGCGACATTCCCCATAGAAGTCAACGGCGGCTCGCGGCTGTGTTCTCACACTGCACGCGTCCCCGTGGGTCCCCTGTGTCACTACCTTGGGTGGTTCCTTGAGGGCCAAGCACTTCTACAGGCTCTAGGCCCAGTGTCTAGCTCAGTCGTGGTTCTTATACCACTTTATTGGTATATGGTTTGGTACGCCCCTAGGGCTCAAACGTGTATTTGTGCTATTACTGTTGATAACTGACTTGTAACTTATGTATTTCAAACTCTAGCCTCATAAAGAGACTAGAGGGGTGTGTTTAAGACTAAATACATATATTTTAAATATATACCTGGTGTGGTCCTCTTTCATTTGGTCACTCAAGAGATCATAGACTGGTAAAACAAGCTGCTTTACATTCCTTCAAGACTTAGCCTGAAGGCTGCTCTCCATAGCTACCACTAGGATAGCTTTCAATAAAGGTTGTCTTTAACCTATCTCCAATAAGGGGTTGTTTGGACTGGGGCAAGGTGCCCACTATAATTAGTGGACAGCATATACCAGGCCAACTTCTCACAGTTCCAACATTGTTTAAGTGGTGTAAAAATCTTGACTGGTGTAAGGAGGCAGAGTGAGTGATCTTTAAGAGTTACTTTGCTACACAATTTGTGGGAATGGTCTGACTGCTACAATGAAAATCTTAGTTGCGGCATTCGGGGGAAATGCTTGAAAACGTTAAAAAAAAATAATAACTTTAAAATATATACTCTAAAAATCACAAATGAGACACTTTACCAAACGTACCCAATACTGTACAAAAACCAAACAAAGCTGAACACATTTTTCAGCATCAACTCACCATTTTAAAATTGATCCATTTTGCCAGCATTGAAATGCATGCAATGACAAGAAATAAAAAAAAAAAATCACTAATATATTTGTACTACAGAGGAAAATGTACAAGCGGTGTGTGTGGTGCCATCTACTTGATAAATGGGTGCAGGCAGGAGCGATGTAAGCAGTGATTGCATTTATTATTTTTGTTTTAATTAAAACATTTAGAACAAGCAATTTACATGATAAAGCACTTTAATTTATAATATGGCCTAAAATGCTTTATGTTTTTTGTAACCACCCATACTTCCAACTTAGTATATTTGACAACAGAGCGCCCTCCCTACTTGACTGTATAGCACTGGAACACAATATCATATTGCCATACAAAACTGTGTTAGCTTTACAAAATCAAAATGGTCATCATTCATGCACACAATAAAATATATTTAACTTATCTTACATACATATTAACATTACAGCAGCCAGGGTTTGCAAAGGGGAATTAACGCGATGTCTCAGAGTAGTATAGCAGGCTAATAAATATGCTTGGATTTGTGCTCTACAGAACTTGACCCTATTAATACATTAAAATCAGAAGCAAAGAAACACATGGTGACAGTTTCCCATGCCCATTAGAAGACAGAAAAAGAGCCATGTGTGATAAATCTGGATTATGTTAGTTTTATGTGGCTCATGTAATACTCAGTGAAACAACCTTGTGCTCATCAGTTTATGGCCTTCAAAAAGGTTTCCATTAGCATATGTAGTATGGCACAAAGGACTTTGAAGTTGGAAGATGTTTATTACTAGAAATATAGCTTCCTCTAAGTTGCTAGAAGCACAGAAATAAAAACACATTGTAACAGTAGTTCTGTATCATGGGTATTTGTAAAAGCCACTGAATATATCTGCTTATATCCAAGAATATGGATCACTTAAAACTCTGAAAAATAAATCTTAAAAATACATTAAAAAACTGCCCATGTAAGGACAGCATTTTATTTATGTTCTTTACCTTTCAATAAAAATTTACAAAATATAACAAACCAAGCACATTTCTGAAAAAGAGATTAAAACATTGAAGCTCTTTTTTATTTTATTCCTATTAAGGCAGATCATGTGAAACAAACCACATTCAAATATCCACAGCCTTACCTACAAGACCTGCGCTATCACGTTAAGCAGATACCAATCTGCTGGGTCAGTGAGGCCAATCACAAAAACTTTTTAAAATATGTCTGAATCACAAGTCAATCTGTTTCAATACAGCAACAACGTAAGATTAAAAAAAGGCTATCCTGCAGTGGCCAATTAATTTGTGGTTAAAAACCAACTTTGGGGCCAATGTCACATAGCCTCGTTTTTGTACAGTATTAAGACAGTGACATAATGTTGCTGCTGGTCACACGTGAGGGCTGAATTTCGGTGTACAGTTGATTATTCGGCCTGGGTTTTGACAGCAGAGCTGTCAGTTTATTGTTTCCAATATAATTAGGACTGGCTTTTGGGTCCGTCTTCATCAGCTATTGGCTTTTTTTGATCAGCCTCTTTACTGTTGACTTGATACTTTGTCAATCACATCTTGGTTTAGCCCAAAGGGGCACTGCTCTCTCACCTGATGCTGTTGGCTGTCTGGGTGAATCCTGCCACCTCCAGTGAAGTGCTTGGATGGAGGTACATGAGGGACTACTGTACAACTACAGAAGGCCTATCGGCAACTCAATGCTCTTTCACATATATTACAATGACCTCAATGAAGACGGTGGTGCTGATTAGCCCCCACCATAAGACAAGTGTCTCTTGCACATACTGGTCAGCCAGTTCACCCAACAGCCATTTTTGTGAGAGCAATACACACCCAGACACATTCCATAAAGCAAGCTCACAGACAGGGCCACCTGGTTACTACTCAGTAGGTCAGGGCTGCAGCTCACACCGCAGGCAGTGTCTTCGGTTCCTTGAGCTTGGCTGTCATGCTACTACACAACTCCTCCTCCATCTTATGCGGCCCTTATTACCTTTTGGGGTGTGCATTGTTCGTTTCTTGAAATGGCTCCCTTCTCTCTTCCTAATAAGGTTACACAAGCCAATAACACAAGGATCTGAGAGGCAACAGAAATAGTATGTAGCAAAATAACGGCAAAATTGCCAAACATAGGCAGATGAAACGAGCGGTTTGTATTTATCAATTATATCATATTCCTTGAAGAACTGTGAATACAGCAAACGCGTTTCGCCCGTATCTGGGCTTCTTCAGGGCATCAAAGAAGACAAACTCCTCGGTCTCATGGCTGTTCCCAGTGCGTTATCTTTTTAGAGACCGTGAAGCTGTATGGATAAGATTTCTTCCACACACCGGAGTTTTAAAGTTGTAGACGCTAAGAATCTTCAGTGAGGAGCTGTGCGACTGGGGTTCCCTGCGCGCACATTAGTAGTGGAGAGCTGTAATCAGCAATTGTTCAATTTGAACCGTGTCCGGTTCAGGCGACAGTGTAATGTGGGATTCGATTGGGCAGCGTGCACTGTCGCCGGAACCGGTTCAAATTGAACAATTGCTGATTACAGATCTCCACTACTAATGTGTGCGCAGAGAACCCCAGTTGCACAGCTCCTCACTGAAGACTCCTAGCGTCTACAACTTTAAAACTCCAGTGTGTGGAAGAAATCTTATCCAGACAGCTTCAAGGTCTCTAAAAAGATAACACACTGGGAACAGCCATGAGACCGAGGAGTTTGTCTTCTTGGATGTCCTGAAGAAGCCCATATACGTGTGAAACGCGTCGCTGTATCTGTATTCACAGTTCTTCAAGGAATATGAAATAAAGGATATAATTGATAAATACAAACCTCTCGTTTCATCTGCCTATGTTTGGCAATTTTGCCGTTATTTTGCTACATACTATTTCTGTTGCCTCTCAGATCCTTGTGTTATTTGCTGATTTATTTGTGGTTCCAACTGGTGGCGAACCATTTCTTGAGGTGGGCAACTGCAAATTTGATAATTTGTCTGACTTTTACTGCAACACGTGATTGTGCGATGAGCGGGTCCCCTAGCCACCATTGTTTGTTTGATTAGGTTATACAAGCCCTCTTTTCTCCTGCTGACCACTGTCACCTGCATCCTTTATCGTCTCCTTGCTTTGCTAGAGATAAGTAAAACTTCCTGAATCGCCAGCCTGTCATTCGAGGCCAAGATTACAACCCCAGACCTCCTTTGTTTAAAGATTGACCTCTTCCCCAGGTTGATGAGCCTCATTAGACGCTCCCAGATTGCTCCATCTGGACCATTTCGGCACCATGCACCCCCTCCACCTTGCTTTACATGGTCTTCATGTCTCCCATGAAAATGTTAATTGCTTCACAGGCTCGGCTTCTGGGGTGTCAGGCATCCTATATGCTACTTGCCTTCCTAGCTGAAGTGTCATGTGCTGAGACACAACATTCTATTTAATCTACTTAGCGCAGCCTTCACAATAAGGGAGCAGCAATAGCAGTAAAAGCTGGCCACAAAATGAAGAGCGGCAAAGGACAGAGCGAATGAAATAGAGCATGACCCTTCCCATCTGGCACCAGCAGTAGGAAAATGACCCAACCCGCTTAGAGTCAGACTTTCATATTGCACCTCCTACTAAGCCGTAGTGGCATGGATTACCTCAGGCATGGAAGGCCAGGCACACACAAACTGAAGGGTCCACAATTATCCTTCTACCCATACCCAAAAGGCAAATGACAAGGTGTAGTAAAGAGCCCCTTTTGGCATTGTTACCCCCCCCCCCCCACACTTTTTGCCTGACACATGATGCATTTTTGACTTAGTGTGCCCTGGGTCCCTGCCAATCAGGTTCCCAGGGCCTGTGTTCTTTCCCGAAGCTGTACCTTTGTACCCACAATTGGCACATCTCTGGCCACAGGTAAGCCCCTTGTAAAAGGTACCATGGGTACCAAGTGCACTGTGGCCAGGGAAGGTCTCTAAGGGCTGCAGCACCTATTGTGCGACCCTTAGAGGCCCTGTACCTTAACACCCACACACTGCCATTGAAGGCTGCATGTTTTGGTGCAGAGGAAAGTGAAGAGTCGACATGGCACACATCCCTGTGTGTCATGCCTGCAACCCACTGCCTGGGGCCTAGGTAAGTCACCCCTCTAGCACCAGCCCCCAGGTGAGGGTACAGTGGTATGAGCCCTGTAGCCCTACAGTGCCTAAGTCCATTCTTAGACATTGTACGTGTAGTAAAGCCATAACGAGTATATGGTCTGGGAGTTGGTCATTATGAACTCCACGGCTCCATAATGGCTTTACTAAAAACTGGGAAGTTTGGCAGCAAACTTCTCAGCACATTAATACCACACTGATGCCAGTGTGGGATTTAATGTACAATGCACACAGAGGGCATCTTAGAGATACCCCCTGAAAGACGACCAGCCCTGTTGTGGTTCCTGAATGGCTACCCGCCATTTGCCACCACCAGACAAGTTTCTGGACCCCTGGGTAGAGAGCCTCCGCTCTCTGGGTCCAGAGACAAAGCCCATCATGGGTAGAGGTGTCATGCCTCCTCCCCCACAATAGGCTGGGTCCACGAAAGGGGTAGCTTCAAAGGCCTGCCGCCTTTGTACGCTGTCCCTGCCTTTTGCTATCCCCAGCAACTGGCTCCCACCGGTTCTAACCCCACTTTGGGCGGGAGAATCGGTGGGAAAACCGAGATAGGAGGTGAGGTGTGCCCACCTTTGCCAACCCCACCCCTCAGGTGGGGGAGGCGAGGTGAAGCACACATCTCAGTCCCCTCCATCTTGGAGATGAGGGGACCCAAACAATTAGGAAGAGGCTCATACCACCCTCCCGCAGGAAGGCATAATAGGGGGTGTACTCACCCCAAGGATGGGACCCATTGGTCCCAACCTACATGCCCCTGGAAAGCCCCTAAATTTAGTATTTGGGGGCGACCCTGAACCTTCCCTCCTCAGATTCAAGGAAGAAAGAAGGACTGAAGCTGGGCTGACCCAGGAAGAAGAGGCCACCTACTGCTTTGGCCCCAGCCCTACCGGTCTGTCTCGACTCTGACCTGCCACCAGCGAAGAAACCGACGTGTCCAGCAGCCCCCCAGAGCCCAGAGGACCTGCCCTGCACTCACCTTACAGACTCTGTCTTCTGTGAGCACCAGATTTGCTCAACAAGACCAGAACCCGGATCGAGGCGTCTCTGCGGTTCTGCACCACTCTGCACCAGACGCACATGGCCTGAGTTTGAGTGGCCTAACACCACGAGGAGGTCTTCCCAGCGATCCTGACCTGGGATCTGGTGATCCCAGACCTCCCTCAAGCTTCAAGACAATGCATGCAGCCTCAACCTGAAGGGTCCCCACGACCGCGACTGGAGCCGGTAAGAAGACTCTATGCCAAAAGACACACCTACACCTGACGCCCCATGGCCTTGGGTGGCCCAACCGACAGTGTCCAGGCATACCCCAAGAACCCAACTTACCTCTCCAGCCAGTGGTCACCTTCAGGAAGTCTCCCTGCCCGAATAACTACCGATCGATCACTCTTATCGACACGGAGGCTAAATACTACGCAGGGACAATCCTAGACGAACTAGCCTCTTGGGCCTCCGACAACAGTATAGTTCCAAAAACACAAACAGGGTTCTGTCAAGGGCTAGACACTATAACTAATATTATGGCACTAACCTTGCTGATGGATGCTGCGAAGGAGGGAAAATATCCCCTATTTTTGTGTTTCATAGACTACACAACAGTTTTCGACCATGTTGATCGTACCAAACTCTGGCAAAAACTGGAAGGATGGGGGATACCCAAACCTCTTTTAGATCAACTTAGGCAGCTGCATACCGATACTTGGATTAGGATAAAGCTAGGTGCTGGGACACATCTATCAAAAAGAATTCCCACCTCAAAGGGGTTAAAACAAGGGTGCGTCCTGGCCCCGTTGCTTTTTAACCTCTTTCTAGGGGACCTCCCAGGGGAACTCGACAAATGCACATCTCATGCCCCGAAGCTAGGAAAAACGACGTTGTCAAACCTGCTTTATGCGGATGACCTAGTGCTGATAAGCCGGACCCCTATTGGACTCCAACACCTTCTGGATGCGACTCACAGCTTTTCGCACTGGAATGCTTTAAAAATAAATTTAAAAAAAACGAAAATTATGGCAGTAAATTATTATAAGAAAAAGAACATAAATTGGTACTTGGACGGGCAGCGTTTAGACCAGACAAAAAGTTATAAGTATCTGGGAATACTTTTAGATCACAATAACTCTTTTAAACCGCAGTTGGCGTCCTTGCAGAGAAAGGGAGTCATGACTTATTTAGCAATAAAGCCTTTAAAGAAGAAGTTGCCGGACTTAACTTTCGACCCTCTGCTAAAGGTCCTGCGAGCTAAACTACAGCCAACAATAACTTATGGGAGTGAACCTCTAAAAGGGAAAGACGCTGCAGTCTTAGATATAATAATAGCAAAGTCCTATCGGGCAATTTTTCATCTCCCCAGATATGTTTCGCCGGCCCAAATACGGCTGGAATTTGGCCTACAAAAACAGTTGGTGGAAAGAAGGGGAGCTTTTATAAAATGTTGGCACAAAATCAGAGGAGCCGAGGAAGGATCCTTGAACTCTCATCTCTGGACAGAGCTGTTTAGCCTTGGAAAATCGCCAGCCAGAGAATACCTTCTGGAATCCATCGAGCTTCTGGGTCTGACAGATCTCTGGAAACTGATATCAGCCCTAGAGGACAAAGAATCACTTGCTAAACGAGCGCATGGCTGGGTAGTGCTCAATAACTACGAAGCCCTCAAACCCTAACCCTACTTTAAAATGGGAATAAAAACGGCCACCAGGGAAAAAGTCTTAAGGCTCCGTTTAGGAGTTGTACCGATTAACCCATTTCTACCACCTTGGGAAAGGAGAGGAGGAGAGCAGCTTTGTCACCTGTGCGGACACGGCACCGAGGACCTTATCCACGTTATTAGCATTTGCAACAACCTAAGGGACAGAAGGAAAACGTTATTAAGACCAATATTCAGGCAGCATGGCATCAGGACATGTAGGCAGGCAGTGAAGCTGTGCTTAAATCCAGCTGTAGTGCAGCTAAACTGCCGGCTTACAAAATACTTTGACATTGTTGCAAAGAGACTCAAAAACTCCTCGTCATTGGTCACGAATCAACTCAACACAGAGGAATTGAGCTCTACCTGAGTCTGTCTTTTAAAACCTTCTCAGAGCACTTTACGGCTGCACTAGCACTTTAAAACGGGCATCTTTGGCAGTTTGTCCACCCAAGCCTAGAAAGAGTACTCTGTTGCAGTCCAGGCATCTTAAACTAACGCACTGAGTCAAGCAATAAGCATGGTGGAGGGATGACAGGTTTGCCGCCCAATCTAATAACTTATTTGCACCCGATCTTTCAGCTGTTTAAATTACCGTGTTTTCAAGATAGTAATAATCATGAGTATCTTTTTATGAGAATTCTTTTATATTTTATTTTAATTGTCTTGTTCACAATATAAACATGGGCTTTTTAACACTGTTTTAACTCACTGCATTATGAACAAGGATCCTTCATTTTTATATGTATTCAATGTATGCAATGGTTTTAATTAATCACGCATAATAAACTTATTACCCATTACCCTGCCCGAGCCTGCAGCCTCTTTGCCAAACCAAAGGTCTCCATTGGAATCCACAGGGTCCCCGAAGTCTCCTTGGCACTCTGCACTTGTGCCGCTGGTGGTGCAGCTCCTGTGCTAATTGTTGACCCCTGCAGTGCTGATCTTAACCCCAGGAGCTTTGCTCCCACACCCGAGTGGCCTGCTCGTAAGCAGTCCCTGAGCGAAGGCCACCTTAGCCTCATTGGCTAACGTTGAAGTCCTTGCACTCTGCACGCGGCCGACCTAGTGCCGCTGGTGGTGCAATTTGAGTGCCTACCTAGGCCTTGGGGAACCTTGGTCCCAAAACTCAAAACTCCCACTTGTAAGTCGCTTACTTACCTGTGAAACCGATAACCATTTTTCTCCCATAGGAACCAATGTTATGAGTTTTTGTTCCTAAAAGGTTCTGTTGAGTTGAACTTTTGTATGAAAAAAAAGTAAGTGTGCTTTAAATCAAGAAAAGTCTAACTTGCCTTGTATTGTGAGATCCCCGGTGTGGTATCTAGGCATACCAACCCGAGTAGTCGTCGTAATCCAAAAATAATCTAAAAGTATTCCAAAAGTAATTACTGTGAAATTTAAACTGCTTTTTGAACCAAAACAAACCTGTAACGATCGTAAATCAATTCCCAATTGCACTTCTTGAAATGTTCTATGATTGAAAGTACATTTTACCTACCTGTGCCAAGTCCTGCTTGGTTCTAAAAATAAAACATAAGTATATCCTCTTTTATATTTTTTTAAAGAATAGGTTTATTTTTCCATTTCACAATTGTTCGGATCACATCTATAGCGTTATACATTGCAATTGTCAAAGAAGCCACCTCCCCCCCTAGACATCCCCCGTTCTTCAGGCTCTATATTCCGTACGGGTAGCACTGCTAGTGCCGCTTCCCTTATAACTAAATCCTCTCTGTCGTTTGGTGCACCTTCCTATTCGGATCCGGAGTCTGCCGGATCTTGCCCTCCCCCTGCGTTCTCAAAACTCCCTATGGCCTCCCTCCATGTTGATAAGTCCTCTTCTGAATTTTCATCCACCCTGCACCCTTGTAGCTTGAGTTCTGCTATTGCCCATTCTTTCACATTTTTCTCTCATTTTTGCTTATTAGGGCATGTAGTGCCCATCCACACTATGGCTACTCGTCTTTTTGCCAATAATACGGCCAATTTATTAATATCCACTGCATTTTCCCATCCCAGCGTTGTTTAAGTATCCCCAGCAGACTTGGTTGGTTCTAGTCTCAGTGTCACGCTTTCTAAGTTCTGAAGTGTTCCCACCACCTGACTCCATTAGGTGTAAACCATTGGGCAGTGGCAAGCTAAATGTATAAAGGTTGCTGTGGTAGCACTGCATATGGAGCAGGTTTCTGGCTTTGCAGGGTTTATTCGGTGCAGCCGGACTGGAGTGGCGTATGTGCGGTGGAGATAATTAAAGTGAACCAATTTAAACCTCGCGTTACATGAGCCCATCTTCACCAGTGTACAGGCCTCCTCCCATCTTGCATCTGTTATCGGCCTACCCAAGTACTCCTCCCAAGCTGCTCTTGCTCATGACTCCATTCTGGGAATGTCCATAATCATGGCTTTGTATAGATGGGATATCAAGTGTCTTCCCCCACCAAGCTCCAAGAGTGCCTGGAATAGTGCCGAAGAGTTAGGAGCTTCCGGGCTTGTGTGCCAAATATCCCGAACTGTGTTAGTGATGATTGCATAGAGTAGGAATTGTCCCCTCCCCACCCCAAATTTTTCCTGTGCAGTCTCGAAAGTGATTAGCGTGTCGTTGGGGAATAGGTCTGCCAAGGTCATACATCTCCCATCTTTTCAACCAGTGACATCCACCTCCGACGCCGGGTGGAGGAAAGCCGGTAGGTCCCAGAACACGAAGTCTCTCGTGAAGGGAGCGTGCTTCAGGACCACCCGCACTGCTCTTTCCCACACTATTGCTGTCTGTCTGATCAAGTAAGGACCTGCTCTTTGTCCCCCCGCCCCTCCATGCAGTAGTTGAGGCAGAGTTCTTTCTCTTCTGTTGTCTGCTAGGAGGTCTTTTTCCTAATTATTCTCATCAGTCAGCCAGTGTGTTGCATGCTGTAGCTGAGACGCCATATAATACAACTTCAAGTTAGGTAGTGCCAGCTGCCCTTCCTCCATTGGCAGCTGCAGTGTCCCTCGGCTCACTTTGTTTCTGCCGTCCACCCACACCAATTTTAACAGCAAGGAGTGAAGGTTTTTGAACACCGACCTCGGTAATGTGTCTAGTGAGTGCTGCAGGGCGTAAAGGCATCTCGGTAGGAATACCATTTTGGCCACCGCTATGCACCCCATGAGGGACAATGGGAGCGTATTCAAGAAGGAGACTGAGCTAGCCAGCCCCTCCATCACACGCTCTATGTTACTTTGCTTCCGTTTTTTTGCGGCATGGGTGATTATAATCCCTAAGTATCTAAATTGATCTGTCTCCCATCGCAGGGGCATAGGAGGGAGCGTTATGGGGTCCCGGTTCCGCAGGGCACCTAGTGGAAATATCAGGGATTTGGTCAGGTTAATTCATAGTCCGGAGACTTCCCTGAATGCCCCGAAGTGTTGCAGCAGGCATGGGAGCGAAACGGTCAGTGTCGTCAGATAAAATAAGGTGTCATCTGCATACAAGGAAAGCAGGTGTTCTCCGTCCCCAATCCGTATCCCAAAGCGCCCCATGTCTCTCCTGATTTTGGCGGCCAAGGGTTCCAGCGCTATAGCGAACAATAATGGCGATAATGGACACCCCTGCCTGGTGCCCCTCTGAATCTCTTTTTTTACTTTTTATTATTGAGTGGCTTGCAACAAAAAAGAAAATTAGCATCAATGAAACAATCAATTCCTGCATACATAAGTAAAGCAATAGTGTAATGGCGATAAAGTGCTAGAAGTGCATCAGAAAATATCAAGAAAGACTAAGCAGCTTGTGTCTAATCTGACAATCAATTCATAGTTACACTGATAAAGTGCTAGTGCAATCGGTCTAAGGTACTAACCTTACCGGATCGAGAATAGAATGCATCAATAAAATGCGGATGCGATATCAATAAAGTGCTAAAATTTAAAACCAGGAATATCCTTCACATAAGGAGCACAGCAACATATAGCCAATGAAACCATCGATTCATAGATATATCAATAATGTGCTAATGCAATAGAAATAAAGTGCTAACAATACAGAATCGGGTATAAAATATACAAAAAGACAATAACCATTATCTAATATATCCAATATATCAATAGCAGCGACTTGTTTATGCCCTGAGATAAAGTGAAAATAGTCAAATACCGCTTAAATAATAAGCTAGTTTCATAACCCATTGAGGGTGTGGGTGACGAACATTTTAAAATGCATTATTGAAAAACCCTGACCAGGTCGCTACAAATCTACAAAGATACCCTATCCGCTTGGCATATGCTTCATCCCAAATATATGTCTTAACCATCTTTTCTTGCCATTGCTGAATCAACGGTGACTTATCTGACTTCCAATTTTGTAGAATTAGAGACCTGGCCACTGCAATAGTTATTGAATCTCAAAAGGAGCCAAGATTAATCTCCCTTGCTGCACTCTAGCCGAGGGTTCAGAGTAGATCATGGATACCAAGGCAAGGTCATGCTCACTGTCCTCCACTTCATGGATGACATGCATAGGCCGCCTAAGGTTTATTGTTGTATTCCTGCAGGGTATGAATCCGCACTAGTCTGTGTGTTTTAAACTGCCTATCTACAGTCCCAGTCTTTAAGCCGAGGTCTTACATAGAATTTTCATGTCTAGGTTTATCATTGTGATTGGGTGATAGGAGGCCGGATCAGAAGGCTCTGCACCCTGCTTTGGGATCATTGTTATGATACCCTCACGAAAGGAGGGTGGGAGCGTCTTTTCTTTTAGTGCATCCGCATATACCTCTTGTAGACGGGGGGCCGCCACTGTTGAAAATGCTTTATAAAACTCAGCTGTAAACCAGTCACTGCCCGGCGCTTTTCCGGATGGGAGGGATGTAATAGCAGACTGTATCTCGTCCATTGTCAGTGGGTCATCTAGAATGTTTCTCCCTTCCTCACTTACTTGTGGGAGCTGCAGATCCCCTAAGTACTCATCTAGATCTTCTTGAGTTGGGTCTCCCGGATTAGTATAGGCCTGTTCAAGATGCCCCCTAAACACTTCTATCTCGTTCTGGGTGCACGCCTCTTGCCCTTTGGGGTTCACAAGGTATAGCACCTCCGTTTGAGGTGTTTCTCGTCTAAGGATCCATGCTAAAAGTCTTCCTGATTTATCCCCCTGCCGGTGGAGCAGCTGGCGATATGTTAGTGTGTATCTCTCCAACCTATCGCGGGCGTCCATGACTTGTCTCAGTAATTCTGTTTCGGTGTCTTGCTGTTGCTCTCCCTCTTTTACCTCCCGTTACAAGGCAGCCAAATCACGTTCCTTCCCAAGTAGTGTCTCCCCGAGAGTGCGTCGCACTCCACATGTGAGGCTCACACACCTTCCCCTCAGGACCGTTTTAAGGGCTTCCCATTCTACTGCCATCCAATTTTGAGCAATGTAATCCCCCAGGGCCTTTGCAATGTCTTCTTTCCCTACCCGGTCTTGCAGTATTTCTGGGGGAAGTTATTTTTTATACTTTCATAATTATTCTGGATTCAGTCTCCGAGTGTGTGCCATCAGTCTTGATTGAGTAAATACAATAAATGCTTAACACACCCTCTGGATAAGCCTAACTGCTCGCCCACAGTACCCCAAAGAGAGCTGTTAGGACTCACCTAATTTAGCCTCTGCTATATCTCTGGGGACTCCCTGAACTCTGTGCACACTATACCTTAATTTGGTATAGTATACACAGAGCCAGCTTCCTACACAAGGGTTGTGCTCTTGAAGGGCTGGGAGAACAATTGCACTGTTAACATCTTTTACCCTACGACCTTTGCCCAACCTCTCCAGCTCCACCCAAGCCCAGCTAGTCAAAGTTCCACTATCTGTTTTTGTTGGATTCTAGCACCTGACCAGCAGAAAGCTATGTTGAAATAATTGTGGGATTGGAAATGGGTTTGAGATACAACTCAAAGGGCCCTGTATGATGGCTGAAACTCTACTTATCACCTAAACCTTGACAGTAACTCTGCACAAGGGACGTAGGAATCTGTGCAGCATGTCTTAAACCCACCAGGCTATTTCATAATAAAGAGTGCTCATTCAATCACTCTTGCTTCTGGACATGAGCCAGAGTTTTTTTTATAGATTTCTTAAACATTATCACACTAGCTGAACTTTCAAAACCCTGTCTCAGTCTCCAATCAAGGTTAGTCTCCAAACAGGGTTACTGAGGAGTTTAACTCCTAGAGGAGGAGTTTACGTTCCAGCATCGAATGCAAACGGATTATAATATACATCAAAAAGGCAGGTCCTTCACCACACTATGTTTCAGGCAGCTCCACTGCCTTTCTCCAGGGAAACTCGAGTGAATGATAATCCAATGCCAAAGTGCGGGGAATAGAATCTGCAAATCTCAAGTATGAATCGAGGAGCTAGACTCATCCATTAACATAGGAGGGTTCAAAAGGTCTTTAATGGTAATGATATGGCACTGTTAAAGAAATAAACTAAAAAGTCTGGCATGGCTTTAGAAGCAATATTAACTGAAAATGCTTGGTTGCTAGCCGTGAAAAGACTTACTACTCAGTGTGTGTGATATTGTAAAAAATCTAAATAGATTGTTTATAAAAACAAGGGAACTTGAATGCGAAAATATCTGTTCCTGAACGTTTACTAGATCGTTGGTCGGTGCTTTGTTTCTAACAATTTTGTTAGTAATATGTTCACCTTCTAGTGGATGGCAGGGTTAAGAAGGGAAATTATGTCTGAAGTACGTGTCTGACATCTCCATGGCGTTGGTTTCATACTTTGACATGGAGAACTACATGTTTTGCTGAACAACTCAGATATGACATGGGCCAAATGAAAAGTGAAGCTTAAATAGGTGCTTCAGGCAAAAGCACAACATCATTTCTTTAGAACACACGATTATATCTCTACAAGGATTGATAGCTCATCCTGTGCTGTATTCTTACCTTCGTCTGCTGATGTTTATTTTGCTTTTAAACAAAAAATGTGCACTACACTTATAAAAAATTATGTCCTTATACACAACAAATAAGTCAGACCTACAGGCTTTGCCCCGAAATTGTGATTCACTCTTGTACACGTCCCTCGCTGTTCTTGCTATCATTTACCACGCTCCTTTCTGTTCTATTTTCCCATCTGGATTAGTCTTTAGTGTAGAGATGGTAAAAGCGTTGAATAGATCTGCATCAACATTTGTTCGTTTTGAGAACGGGCGAATATGTTCTTGAATTATGGCACACTCATTGTTGAATTGGGGATATTTTTACAAATCAAACTAATTTCATTAATAGATCTATAACACGTTACCATTGGCTGTTTGGTTATCTTGTGAATGTGTTTTGGCTCCAAATACGGCATCAAAATCCACACTAATAGGCGAAGAAGCGTTCTGAGAAGCTGAGTGAAGAGGAAATCCTACCAGAGAGAAACACAAAGTAAAAAGAAATTAACATTAAGCGCCATTTAAAAAGTAACAGTCAGAAACTTTGCATTTAACGTGCGCAGGGTGAAAGTAAACGATGAACAGCAGGCCTATGAAAGAGGCAAAACATGCACAGAATATTTATCCATTTCACTAATAACTGACTAGCAAAAAAACGTCCTCTTAACGTATACAACGTAGAGGCACCCTAAATCCTTCAACATTGATAATGTTACCGCACATTACTAGCTGTCCATCTTTGAACTTCACGAAGAACAAGGAAAACATTAAATACTGGAATCTCTTACCATTTATGTGGGATCTCGAACACTTTATTAAGAAGAGGAAAATACCCTGTAACATTAATTTTGCAACTTGACCCGATAAAAATGAACATACTGTGTTATTCCACCATCCAGTTGGAAAGTACAACTTTTCACCTAAAGTTAAACATTTTGTTCTCTAATATGGGTGTGTCTTGACACCAAATACCTCGTATGGAGAATATGAGTATTGGGGGGGGAGGAGATTTAGAATAAATTCAAATTGTGCAGTAGGGATGTTACTAACTGCAATTAATCAAGAACCTCACATCATTCAGGTGTCAGTCGTCCAGGTGAGGAAACAACTGAACATCCTTGCAGCTGCATATGTGCAGCTCTCACTACCAACAAATTGTAAAAACCTGAGGCATCCGGCAGGAGTGAGCAAGACCAAATTGGAATATGGAAATTCATAGCCACCGTGCAGTGATCTTCATTCAGTGGTAAGACGTGTGCCGGAGAGATATGATTGAACCTTTCACTTTCTATGTGTTTGTTCCGAGCCATCAGGTCCAGGATGCTTTGGAAAGAAGTCTATAGGATTCCCTATCTCACGGGTGGCAGGAACGAGACAGTTCCTCACTCTTGGTTGCCCCCTGTCTTATCAAACAAAACCGGCTATATGATCAAGGATTCTACTTTCTCATGAAATTCAAACACTGAAAGGACAGCAGAAAAACACTTGCTGCAACCTCTAAACCTTTGCAACTTCTTGCATGTAAAATGTTTTCCGGTGTCCCAGCCTGTGGGTAGAAAGTTTAAAAGACAAAGAATCTACAGAGGGAACAATAGTCATTAAATTACACTACAGTTAGAGATAATGAAATTATATATTTTGCAGCATGATTTTTATAAACTCAAATACTGTGCATAAACTGAAAATGAAGCACTTCCTCCATACATGCCTACTAACTTTAATGATTGTTGCATATACTTCCGAATTGCAATCTAATTCAATTATTTCAGCTGTCAAATACTCGTTTTATGAGTAATAGATAATTTCACTCTACCTATGAGTAATAGAGAAAACGCTTCTCTTATTAAAACTTTATATAGAAACTACTAATAAGTCCTTGCCTTGAAAAACAGCAACCATGTTCCACTGCCCAAACGTAAATACTGTGAGTAAATTATTGCTTGAAAAATAACTGCAATATACATATTCGCTCTGCACTGTTGAGGACGTGGAACTAAAATTCTAAGGGTCTGAGAGAACAAGTGTGCAAGGTCTAAAATTGAGACCCCATTGAAAGAGCAAGGAACAAAATCAAGTTCCATAGAGGCATGGTGAAAAAAGCAGACATATGGGTATTTGATCCTTCAGAAAATACATCACAACTGTTAATTTAATTACGAGGCAAACAGAGAAAGACCAAAAGGAATGACAAGTAACTTTTGGCCGTGACCGAGGCAAAACCTTTCTGGGGCAAAGATAAAAACAAACCTAAAGGATCGGAAAAACTGGCATAAAGAGGATTAACCTTTTCCACAGAATACAAAGTTACAAAGCACCTTGAATTAACGTACTTAATGAAAAGCACCCAAAATCACATCTTCTACCTCAGAAGCAAATCACAAGCACTTAAAAGTGCTCCACTCAATCTTCAAGAAACTTAGGAAGATTCAGAAGCATCACTCAGTGGTATTATTTTGGTACTTGTAATCCAGAATTTATTATAGAAGAAACACGACGACGAGTATCGAAATGCAAGCAATCTGGATGGGATCAGCTACTCACAGAACTAAGAAAATTTGAGCTCAAATATATAGTCAACATATGTGCAGTAATGAAATAACTTTAATGCCTTTGAATTATCATGTGGCCATAGTGGAAGGGCTAATGAGTTCACATTGTAGAGCAGTCAATAAACCGTGAAACAGGTTTCCTTTTCAATATTGAGTAACGCATGTCACAGCAGTTATGTTATAACATCTTTTCGTGCTATATATTATTGTTTAATTAGTATGGCCAGTGTAAAATGTCATTAGTAATACTAGAGTACTCCTTCATCCTTGTGTAACAGGCTCCATAAAAGTTGAAAACAATGCTGTACCAAAATGCATATTGAAGAGACTAATTTTTTAAATACACTGCATGCAATGTAGCTGTCTAAGAACCTAACCCCTAAAAAAAAAGGGACTAACCATCAGCAATTCGTTTTTTCGTGGATTCTCTATCTGACCAGCAGATCAGGGGCAGTGACCTGGGAGACCGTGATGGGGTCTGACAGATCTACCACGTGCCTGCAGAAGCACCATTGGAAAACCTGCATACGTGACAGGGAGGTTGCAGGAAGCAAGTTGACCCAGCAGGTGGAGGACCATCAGGACTGGAATCCAACCTCCCTCGTAAAGCATCTGAAGTGTATCCAGAGCGTCCCAGATCCTCTGGGGAACAGGGAAAGCTAGTACGAATGCTGTGTCCAGTACTGCCTCTATGAAAAATATGCAATGCGTGGGCTCTAAGTGAGACTTCGGCACACTTATGGAAAAGCCCACGGTAGACATCAAGGATGTGGTTTCCTGCAGGTGGTCAAACACCATCTTCGGCGAGTTGGCCTGAAGCAGCTTGTAGACCAAGTACAGGAGCACAGAGATCCCGGACTTCCAACAATATGCTGCAGCCACGGTCATCAACTTGGTGGACACTCGAGATGCAGAAATAAGGTTTAATGGGAGGAATGTGATCTGGTAGTGAGTGGACCCCTACTACAAAAGTACCTCCTGTGGGACTGCAGGATGGGTTTGTGAAGAAAGGCATCCTACAGGTCCAGGGGCACCATTTAATCTTCTACTTCGACCGCCAACAAAAACTGAGCCAGGGATAGCATCTTGAATTTCTTCTTGCAGAAGAACAAATTAAAGATTATGAGGTCTAGGATAGTATGAAGAATGTATTCCCTCCAGGGAGCCAGTAAATACAGTGAGCAGTACTCATGCCCAATTTCCTGCTTTGGAACCATCTCAGCTGTTTTTTCTTTAGCATGGCTGCCATCTACTGATACAAGATCAAAAGAAAGTCTTCTGACTGAAGAGACTGTGGGTGAGGATTTGGGGAGGATCCTGCTGCAAAGGTAGGGAATACCCCCTTTCTACAATTTGGAGAACCCACTAGTCTGGTGTTATGGTCCTCCAGGCCTGTAGAAAGGGGAGGAGTTAAAGTGGCTTTCTAGGTGGTGAAGGGGAAGAAGACAAGGAGGAGGACTGATGCTAGGCCTGGCGACCACTACCTTTGCCTCTGTATCAGTAGAGCAGCTGATTCTGCCGATTCAGCAGCTGAGAGGGTTGGCGCCGTCAGAAGTTAAATCCTTCTGAGAACTTTTGAAATTTCCGACATTGCCTGTAATCCCTTGAAGGACACTGGATGCAAAAATATCAGGAAGTTGGTCTTCCCCCTTGAATCTCTCCATGGCAAAGTCACTTTAGTCCCCAAAGAGAGAGTGTGTCGAAAGGCATATCCATCAACGCTACATGGACGGTATCCAAAAAGCCAATTTTTCTGAGCCAAGCATGTCTGCGCAATGCTACTGAGAAGCCCACTGCCCTAGCACCAGACTGTGGTGTCTAGTGGAGCCCTTTCTGTCACAGACTAAAACTGGCAAAATACTCCTGAAGACGGTCATGCCAAGTTTGGAGAAACCAGTACAGCCATGTCCCACAGAGCATGGATATGCCTCCCCAGAAGGCAAGAAGCATTGATGCAATGGAGAGTCAGGCTGCCTGCTGAGAAAAACTTTTCCCAACCACCTCCAATTTCTCAGATTCACTTTCCACGTGGGCATGCCGTGAAGGCTTCATGATTCTGTTATGAGCAGGATGACACCTGTATTACCCAGCTTTAAAAAAAAAAAATGCATCAACAGGAAGGGTGGGTCATCCAGAGGTAGCCTATATATCTTTGTTACTAGGCGGTTTACTTCAGGAGCTGAAATGGGCTTTTCCCAAGCCTCTCTCACAGGTTCCAAGAGTTCCTTATTGAAGAGTAGAAGAGGCTCAGCCAAGGATATGGAAGATTGAAGGACCTTGATGAGAATAATTGCCCTACACTCCGCCGGAGGGAGAAGCAGTTCCAACACTTCAGCCGCTTTCCTTAGGGAAACATAAATAGGTCACTTCTGACCGAGGCCCCATCATTTGTGGAGTTCCACAAGAACCGTCCTATCTCCCATACTCTTTAACCCTTATGTTGAACAACTAGCCTAAATCTGCACAGATTCAAGTGTTTTCAGCCATCAAAATTCAGACCACATACAAAATTACCTGAAATCCTCAACATTAAAAGACATACTCAAGAGCAATATCAACAATCAAACCTAAATGAAGAAGAATTTTCTCACCCATAACCCAAAAAAAGACAGAATTCATTCTATTTTGACCAAATCTAAAAAAATCAGTCAACCCAGATCTGTTACAGCACCATGATCTTTTGGATTTCACCCAAACTTTGTAACCATTGGTTTCCTCTTTTGGAGTAACGCTTGACCTTTCTCAAACCCTGGCCATACATAAAGTTGTTAAAAGCCCTAATTTCCAATTTCAGATGCTAAAAAACCTGAAACCAATCCTACAACCAGATCACATGAAAACGGCTGCCCATGCTCTGATACTCTCTCTAAAGGACTTTGCAATAAAGCAACTCAAGCTGCGCTTATGCTACTAAAAGCTGTCCAGCATGCCACAGACAGGCAGTGCTTCTCGACGCACAAGTTACTAACTTGTGTAACGATATATCTGTAAGAGACAGTAGTTGGTGACAGATTCCTTACCTCAGAATATGCCCAGGCGTCAGGCTGGATCCGGAAAGTTTTTGCGTAGCAGTACCCTTGCGCGTCGGTAGGCGGCGTCGTGCGGCTCCGCGTCCGTCGTCGGCGTCGTGATCGCCGGGATGACGTCGCGGGCAGTACTTAGACGCCGCCCCTGCGCGCTGGCGTCAGTTCTGTACACGACTTTCCGCGCCAGGAACGCAGAGCCATGCAAGAAGCTGACATAGGCGTCTGAAAAATACTAGGGCCCTGAAAGGGATGTCCTTAACCCTAGAAATCAGTTCGCAGAACGGGGAGGATGGGTGGGGCGGTAAGGAATCTGTCACTAACTACTGTCTCTTACAGATATATCGTTACACAAGTTAGTAACTTGTGCATCTGAAAGAGACACGTTAGTGACAGATTCCTTACCTCAGAATAGATACCCCAGCAATACCAACCCCGGTGGTGGGTCTGCGAACAAAGATCAGACAAGGAAGTCCCGGAGGACAGAACGGCCAAAGAAGCCGTCCCTCCGGACCTGACTGTCAAGGCAGTAATGCTTGGTAAACGTGTGCAGCGAGGCCCACGTAGCTGAATGACAGATATCCTGCAGCGGAACACCGCGGCCTAGGGCCGTGGTAGCAGCCGTTGCCCTGGTGGAATGGGCACGCAGCCCAACAGGAGGCTCCTTCTTAGCCAAAGAATAGCAGGCTTTGATACACAAGGTAGCCCCAGCGGGAGATGGTTCTCTTGTGCACCGCCCAACCTTTTTGGCGCCC
Organism: Calotriton arnoldi; assembly: GCA_963921515.1. NCBI lineage: Eukaryota > Metazoa > Chordata > Amphibia > Caudata > Salamandridae > Calotriton > Calotriton arnoldi. The sequence goes on from CAWUFW010001537.1 coordinate 1,645,100, forward strand.
ACGTTGCCAACAAAGAGCTGGTCATCCACCCGGAAGTGTTGTGTGCGGTTGATATAAAAGGAAAGCGCACGTTTTGGGTCCAGACGGTGGAGCCTCTCTTCCTCTCTGGAAGGATGCGTAGGCGGAAAAGAAGGTGGGCAAAGTGATGGTCTGCCCAATATGGAAGGCAGTAACCACCTTTGGTAAGAAGGACGGACGCGTCCTAAGAACAACCTTGTCTGGATGGACAGACAGAAAGGGAGGTTTGCATGATAGAGCCTGGAGCTCACTCACCCGCCGAGCGGAGGTGATGGCCACCAGAAAGGCTGTCTTCAAAGTAAGAAGACGAAGAGGACAGTTATGTAGAGGCTCAAAGAGAGCGCACATTAAAAAGGTAAGAACCAAGTTTAAGTCCCACTGAGGCATGACAAACGGAACAGGAGGGAAGAGGTGTGTAATGCCTTTTAGAAACCTGTTAACAACAGGGGACTTAAAAAGAGAGGGCTGATCAGGGAGCCTGAGGAAGGCCGATATTGCACAAAGATAGCCATTGATGGTACCCAGGGCAGAGCCCTGTTGGGCCAGAGAAAGAAGGAACAGAAGAACCTCAGAAAGAGGGGCAGAGAGGGGATTCACAGCCTTTGCTGTGCACCATGCCACAAACTTGTTCCACCTGCAGGCGTATACCACCTTAGTGGAGGGACGCCTGGCTGCCAGAATCACATCACAAACTTCGGGAGGCAAGTCGAAAGGAATCAACTGCCGCCGCTCAATCTCCACGCAAGCAGGTGGAGACTGGACAGGTTCGGGTGGAGGACTGTCCCCTGCTGCTGCGACAGAAGATCCTCCCGAAGAGGCAGACGGATCGGGGGATCGACGCTCATACCGAGTAGCTCGGGATACCAAACTCTTCGAGCCCCGTCCGGAACCACAAGAATGACTTGGGCCCGGTCGCGCCGAATCTTCTTCAACACTCTGGGTAGAAGTGGTATAGGCGGAAAGGCGTACAACAGACCGCAACTCCACTCGCGACGAAAAGCGTCGCCGAGCGAGTGCCGCCTTGGAAATTCCAACGCGCAGAACTGCTGACATTGCGCGTTCTCTTCGGTGGCGAACAGATCTAACCAAGGCTCTCCCCACTGCTGAAAGAGACCTTGCGCCACCTCCGAGTGAAGACGCCATTCGTGATCCATCATGCACCTGCGGCTGAGTTCGTCCGCCCTGGCGTTCAGGGAACCTGCCAGGTGTTGAACCATCAGGAATATGCCCTGTTGTTCCAGCCATGTCCAGAGGCGGAGAGCCTCCTGACATAGGGTCCACGAGCCTACCCCGCCTTGTTTGTTGCAGTACCAAATGGCGGTGGTGTTGTCTGTGAACACCTGCACTACCTTCCCTTTGACAGAGGGAAGGAATGCCTTGAGTGCAAGTCGGATCGCCCGGAGCTCCAGAAGGTTCATATGGAGCCGGGACTCCGCCGGAGACCAGAGGCCTCTGATCTCCGCCTCTCCCATGTGACCGCCCCATCCCAGAAGGGACGCGTCCGTCACGACTGTGTGCTCTGGCTGGGGAAGGGAGAGGGATCTGCCCATGACCCATTGCCGGTTCGAGAGCCACCACTGCAACTGGTTTGCAGTCCCCTCCGAGATCTGGACGTGATCGGACAGGTTGCCCTGGTGCTGCGCCCACTGGAACTTCAGGTCCCACTGCAGAGCCCGCATATGCCATCTGGCATGATTGACCAGCAGGATAGGATGCAGGAGGCCATGAGGCCCAGCAGCCTCAGGGTCATCCGTACCGAAACCCAGGATAAAGGCTGAAAGATCGGAATCATAGCCTGAATATCCCGGACTCGCCGTTCGGGAGGATAGGCCCGAAACTGTGTCGTGTCCAGAACTGCTCCGATGAAAAGGAGCTGTGGAGAAGGAATGAGGTGCGACTTCGGCACATTGATGGAGAACCCCAGCGAGTGCAAGAGTTCGGCCGTAGTCTGGAGGTGGGAGACGACTGCCTGGAACGAGGCCGCCTTCAGCAGCCAGTCGTCGAGGTAGGGGAAGACTGGAACCCCTGCCCGGCGCAGATGAGCTGCGACCACCGCCAACACTTTCGTGAACACCCGAGGGGCACTTGTAATGCCAAAGGGGAGCACGGTGAATTGAAAATGCTCGAGGCCCACCATGAACCGCAGGTAACGCCGGTGGGCCGGCAGGACGGGGATGTGGAAATAAGCGTCCTGCAAGTCCAACGCTACCATCCAGTCTCCAGGGTCGAGGGCAGTCAAGACCTGAGCTAAGGTGAGCATCTTTAACTTCTCCTTCCGGAGGAAGTGATTGACGTTCCGGAGGTCCAAGATAGGACGCATGTCGTCCTTGTCCTTTTTGGGCACCAGAAAGTAGTGGGAGTAGCAACCACGTCCTACTTCTGGGGTCAGAACATGCTCGATGGCCCTCTTGGCCAAGAGGGCCGTGACTTCCTTCTGCAGAAGCACCAAGTGATCCCCTGACAAGCGGTGGAATTGAGGTGGCATGGCTGGGGGGGTGGTCTCGAAGGGGAGGGAGTAGCCCCTTCGGACAATGTCCAAGACCCACCTGTCCGAGGTGATGGCACGCCAGTGGTGAAGGTGATGGCGGACCCTGCCCCCTACTGGTGTGCTGTGCACCTGAAAAGAAGGACTAGGAGGGCTAGGAGGGCTTGGAGGCCGCGGACGGGGCGGTGTTGGTGGCCTGACCCGCACGCTGGTTGACCGATCCGCCACGGCGGAAGACACGTCCTCGGCCACGCGAAGACGCTTGCTGCGCGGGCCGGTGGCTGGGCAGCGGACGTGACTGGGCGCGACTTCCGTGGCCACGAAAGGGGCGAAAAGCAGAGGTTAGTGGAGGGCGCACAGCAGAAAGGCCCAGGGACTTGGCAGTAGCCCGTGAGTCCTTAAAGCGCTCCAGCGCATGGTCTGCTTTGGACCCAAAAAGACCGACTCCATCAAAGGGCATGTCAATGAGTGTATTCTGGACATCACCCGAGAAACCAGTTGTTCTCAGCCAGGCGTGGCGACGCAGCGCCACCGTCGTTGCAAGCGATCTGCCCAGCGTGTCGGCGGTATCAAGGCCACAACGGATGGTGTACTTTGCCGCATCCCTTCCTTCCGCAATGGTGCGGGAAAGCAGTGTCTGGACCTCCTCAGGACACTGGGGCAAAACGAGCGCCACCGAATCCCACAGAGAGTGGGAATATCGGCCCAAAAGGCAAGCGGGGTTGACTGACCGCAAGCCAGCACTGGAGGAAGAAAAGGCCTTCTTCCCAAATTGGTCCAGGCGTTTGGATTCCCTATCCGGAGGGGCGGTAGGGAAGGCGGTTTGGGAGGCAGAGGCTTGGACAACCAAGCTCTCGGGGTGGGATGTTGAGAGAGAAACAAGGGGTCGCCCGGAGCAGGGCGATGGCGTCGGGCCACGTTCCTATCCACAGGAGCCCCTGTGGCGGGCTTGGACCAGGTGCCCAAAAGAACGTCAGACAGTGCATTATTAAACTGCAGCAATGGCTCCGAGGAGGTAGCTGCCGGCTGAAGCACTTCCATCAGGAGGTTAGTCCTGACAGCCACTGTAGACAATTGGAGATATAAGGCTCCAGCTGCTCTACGCAACACCGTTGCGAAATTTGCTCCCTCCTCCGTAGCCACGGAAGGAGGAGACAGCATGCCAGTGTCAGGAGAAGTGTCCAGACCACTGGCATCCCCAAGTTCCTCTGCCCAGTCCTGATCATACTCACACTGCTGTGTGAGAGGGTCTTCCGACCCCTCCCAGCTCTCCTGGTCCTCCTCCGACAGAAAATAAGGAGGAGTGGGGACGTCAGGGACCCAAGGTCTCATTGGTGCCGGAGCCGGCGTCGGGCGACGCCGGTCCGACGTCGCGTCCGGATCCCGAGAGAACCGGGGAACGACGCCGCCCGGAGCCCCGGGCGGCGTCAGGAACGGCACCGGGGACATCGGCGTCGGCGGAGGCGTAGTTAGGTCAACCGGCGTCGATGGGGGCTGCGGTACCACCGGAGCCGGGATCGAGGCCGGGGCCGGGAGCGAGGCTGGTGAGACAGGCGGCGCCGGGACCGGAGTCGTCGGCGGCGCCGGGGCAACCCAATCAGGGCCCGCGGGGCCCGAAGGCGCAACGGAGGGGCCTTGAGGCCCGAAGAGGCGGGCCATGGCCGACAGGAATTTCTGTATCTCGGCCGGAGTCGCCCCCGAACCCGGGAAGGACGGGTAATGCGGGGGCGGCTCCACAGGCACCTCCGGAGCGGCGGGGACGGTGCCGACAGGGGCCTCAGCCGAGTCGCGAGACCGGCGAGGCGAAGTCTTAGAGCGATGGTGCTTCTTAGACTTTTTGTGCTTCGACTTACCCGAAGAGTGCGAAGACTTGGACTCCGATGACGGGCGAGGACTCCGCGACCGGCCCCTCGACCTCGCCCGTGACTGGGGCTTGGTGCAGCGCGGAGCCGACTGCCGGACCTCGAGTAGCTTTCGAGACCGCTCTCGCAAAGCCTTCGGGTGTAAGGCCCGGCAGTCGGAACACGACTTCGTATCGTGGTCGAGACAGTAGAGACACTAAGTGCGGGTCTGTGATCGACATCATTCGACCACAGGCGTCGCATGGATTGAAGCCGGGCATCCCAACCGACACCTCGGAGCCTAGATGACTCGAAGAAAAACAGTGAAAAAATCACCAAAAAGTTAGTCAAAAAATGACTAGGGCACTGCTCTTCCCGGATCTGCGCTTACTGGCGCGGAAAAAAGAAGAACTGACGCCAGCGCGCAGGGGCGGCGTCTAAGTACTGCCCACGACGTCATCCCGGTGATCACGACGCCGACGACGGACGCGGAGCCGCACGACGCCGCCTACCGACGCGCAAGGGTACTGCTACACAAAAACTTTCCGGATCCAGCCTGACGCCTGGGGATATTCTGAGGTAAGGAATCTGTCACTAACGTGTCTCTTTCAGATCAAGAAATTCGAACACCTCTTCAGAAAACTTGCTGATGTGCTCTGGCCAGAATCAAATTCAAGCTGGCCTGCCTATCCTTCCAAACAAACCACTTGAAAACCCAGTCTTACTTGATCATCCTACTCAAGACATCAGGATGCATTAAGAATCTCAGTGGTAAAGCTTTCAAAACTTTTTTCTGAAACTCGCATGCTCTACAACAGACATTACACGTAGACTACACCTTTTGGAACACTCGGCCTACTGAAATCAGAACTCCTTCAACCATTCTTTCCTTCAGATGTCTGGTAAAGACACACCTGTTAAAACTATACACGAGTCAATAATGTCCAAATTGTACAACAGGTTCGGAGATGAGTTGCTCTTCAATCGCAGAACAGATAGTTAAACTTGGAACGGTCTCCTTGCTTCCCTCATCTTCTCTCCCTTCTCCTTCCCCTTCTTCACTTTCTTTCCTCTCTCTCGCTATTCCCACAGCTCAATGCACCTTCCTTTCTCATATTCTTTCTCTTCCACTAATGGTATTCCTCTCCTTTCCCCGGTACACTTACCCTTTCATACCATACAACCGCTCATTCTCCCTCACCAATTCCAGTTTTATGTAAAACCTTGTGAGCATATGTTGTTTACATGTAAAGTATATCTATACCCTTGGAGACTATGCACTATATAAATCTGAAAAAATTATAGTCAAATTTTAAGTGTCCAACCCACTTCTGCAAGGCTAACTGGTTGCTTTATCAAAAGAAGGAGGTGGCTTCAAACTGGTTGCTTCACTACTGCCACCTGTCTCTCATTTGGCATCTTAAGGAGATGGAAGTCCGAGACAAAAATATTGTGCATTGTCAGCTTGAGGAGGTATCTCTCTATTCCTCTTTATTACTTTCATCCTCTGTTATCCTCTTGGTCTCTCTCCTAGACCTCATTAGGATAGTTGCAGTTTTTGGTGCAGGCTGCTATGGAGAATGCACTGGTATTGCCATTAGTGCTGGTAATGGGTCTATCGGCGAAAGTCATGGGTCTGGAATGGCTTCGGTCAGTGCCAGAGGTGTTGCCTTTAGAACAGAGAGGACGCATGGCACCAGACTAGACCAATGCAAATGCTGGATATCTCCATTATTGCTTGGAAGACAAAGTATTAGGACCTCCAAATAAGCCAGAGCTGATGCCATAAATGGAAATGGCAGCAGTGGGTCTGGAACAGGCTCCGAGGCTAGCGCCGCCAGCTGAGGTCTCTATATCAAATTTGGTTGCAAGGATGAATCTGCAGAAGGTGGAAAAGTTGGAAGGGTCTTATCTCTAGACTTAGAGGCATTGAGGCAAACATTCTCCATGCATTCTCTTGTTGTGCTTTCCTTAGTTTCGCTCTGGAGAATTTGGCAGAAGTCGAGAAACTAGGCCTGAAGAGGGACCTTGATCTGGAATGTGTTTGTCGCACGCAACATGCATATAACATTTGGCTTCATGTTCTTTCACAGCCTTGGGGTGCATAAGGCTGCACTGCTAACATGACCTCGAGTGGTACCATGACCTTAGAGACAGACCTCATAGGGGACTGAAATGGATATTTTTCCATTGCAGTCTCAGCAGGTCTTAAACTCGGACTTGAGAGGTGACGGTGTTCCCTAAGCACTGCACAGTGAAGAGAATTTTTGAGGAGAAAAAAAAAAAAAAAATCACAAAGTTACAAGAGAAACTTGGAAGAAACTCCGGATTCATGAAAAACATTTGGGGTCGGAAGGAAATAATTGCCTGGCGCCTCGGACGTCAGCACCAAACACCATCAACAGTGCGGTATAGAATAAATGTATTCCACAGGAAGAAAACACCAAAAATATCAAGCTCATAAATCCAGACGCACTCAGATAATGGTTTAAAGTTTATTAACAATCTTCTCCACAAGCTCAAACATCCAAAATTCATAGCCATTACGTGTTTAGGGGAAGCCACTTTCTCAAGGCTAATATATTTCTTTAATCGCAGACTAATCATTGGTCTTTGAGCTTCTCAAATTTAACAATGTCTCTCATTACTGGATATTGGATCCCCCACTCATTGTGGTATCAGGACCGAAGAGTATCATCAAGTCAACATGGTGCAAGCTCAGAGTCTAATTCGAAGGGTGTGAGAAAGTGCCCTCTTTCTGCATGGTTGCCCCCACTTTTTGCTGAACTGTTGATGTGCTTTGACTGAGTGTGCCCTGGGCTCCTGCCAACAAGGTACCCTGGGCCTATGTTCTTTCCCTAAACCTGCATTAAAAACCAAACCCAATTGGCATCCCTGGCCACAGGTCAGCCCCTGATAAATGGTACCACAGGTCCCCAGGGCACTGTGACCAGGGAAGACCTCCAAGGACTGCAGCACTTATTGAGACACCCTTAGAGGTCCTGTACCATTACACTCACATACTGCCTTTGCAGGCTGCGTGTTTTGGTGCAGAACAAAGTGAAGAGTCGACATGGCACACATCCCTGTGTGCCATGCCTATAACCCACTACCCTGGCATAGATCAGTCACCCCTCTAGCTGGGTGCACTATACCAGTGGTGAGGGTACAGGTGCATGAGCCCTGTACCCCTACAGTGTCTAAGTCCATTCTTAGACATTGTAAGTGCAGTGCTGCCATTAAGAGTATATGGTGCTGGGAGTTTGTCATTAAGAACTCCACAGCACCATAATGGCTACACTTAAAGCTGAGAAGTTTGGTATCAGAAAAACGACTTACCACTAGTGACCAGGCTGAATGGCTGCTTTCAGCTGCCACCACCAGACACGTTTCTGGACCCCTGCTGCTCTCGGGGGCCTGAAACAATGCACATCCTGGGACAAGGTGCCAAGCCTCCTCCCCCAGGATGGGCAGGGTCCACGAAGGGGAAGCTTCAAAGGCTTCCCGCCTTTGTGAGCTTCCCCAGGCCACTTGCTGCTTTCAGCAACTGGTCCCCACTGGTTCTGACCCCCACTTTGGGCGGGAGAACCGGCGGGAAAAACAAGTGAGGAAGAGAGGTGTGCCCACCTCTGCCAACTGCACCTCTCAGGTGGGGGAGGCGAGGTGAAGCACAACTCTCAGTCCCCGCCGTCTTGCAGATGGGGGACCCAGCCAACCAGGCAAAAAGGCTCATGGCCCCCCTTCCACTGGATGGTGGCATAATAGGGGGTGTACCCCCCCCCCCCCCCAAGGGAAGGGACCCATTGGTCCCAACCTTTTACCTACCTGTAACGCCCCTAAATCTAGTATTTAGGGGCACCCCTGAACCTTGCTTCCTCAGACAAGAAACCAGAAGATGAAAAGAAGAAGAAGGCCCGAACAGCAGAGCCAAAGCTAACAAGAGGAGGACGCCCACTAACTTGGCTCCAGCCCTACCGGCCTGTCCCCACCTCGAACCTGCTCCAGCGAAATCCCGGTGTGTCCTGCAGCCAGCAACCTCGAGAAACCCGGAGGACCTGCTTGCCTTCAATACCAAAGACTCGGTCTCCTGTGAACACCGGATTTGTTCAAACAACAGACTCCAGCTCTACAAGGATCCGCGGGTCTGCACCACTCTGCACCAGACGCCCGCGGCCCGAGTTAGAGTAGCCCAACCCCAAGAGGAGGTCCTCCCTGGCGATCCTGACCCGAGATCTGGCAACCCCTGACCTGTCTCAAGCCTCTAGCTGACGCCTGCAGCATCAAACCGGAAGGTCCCCCCAACCGCGACCAGGAGCTGGTAAGAAGATCCGACCCTAAAAGGCACCCCTGCACCAGACGCCCCACGGCCTTTGTGGCCCATCCGACGGAGCCTAACCAATCCCCAAGATCCCAACTTACCTCTCCACATGGTGGTCGCACCCAGAAGACCTTTGTCCCCGAGCCTGCAGTGCTTTTGCAAACCGGAGACTCCCCATTGAAAGCTACAGGGCTTCCGACGCCAAAACCGCACTCTGCACCTGGCTGCCCCAGTGCCGCTGAGGGTGCATCTTTTGTGCTGACCTAAACCCCCATTTGCCTTGAGCTTAAGTCCAGGAGCTTTGCTCCCACAACCCAGTGGCCTGCTCGTCAGCAGCAACCAACCGGAGGCCCCCTATCCCCCGTTGGATAACATTGGGCCTCAGCACTCTGAACCCAGCCACCCTATTGCTGCTGAGGGTGTAACAAGAGTGCATTCTTGACCCTGGGGGACCCCCGAGTCTAACCCCAGAGTACCAACTCCCACAACAAAGTACTTACCTGCTAACCGATAACACTATTTTCCTCCATAGGATAACATTGGCTGTTTTTCTATGAAAAGTTTCTAAGTGTGGAGTTGGAAAACCTAAGAAATCCTTTAAAACTGTAACTAAATAACCAGAACGCATCTACTTACCTGTTTACAAGAAATGTCCCAGTGCAGTATCCAGGTATCCTGCACTGTGTAAGAAAAGTAACTTACATGATATTTTACTAAAAATCCTATACAAAGTATATGTACTGTATTCTGAAAAGCATTGCATTAACAGTAACCTTACTGTAATCAAATCAAAGTACATTTGCAATGGCAATCCAAACTGTGTTACAATCTGTATATTTACTGCAAAGTACTTATCACTTACCTGTGCCAGGTTTGCTTGGTTCTAGGAAATAAAATAACTAAAAGAATATTTTTATACAAAAACAATTGGTCTGAAGTTCAGTCTTTGAGTGTGTGAATTCATTTGCTGACTGAGTGTGTACAACAAATGCTTAACACTGTCCTCTGATACTGCCTTACTGCTCGACCACACTACCACAAATAGAGAGTGAGGTGCTATCTAACTTTACCTCTGCCTATCTTTTGGGTTCCACTGGACTCTGTGCACACTATACCTCACTTTGGTATAGTATATACAGAGCCAGCTTCCTACCAAGGGCACAGCAGAAAAGAAACTGATGTTGGTGCATCATGGATGACGCTATGTGGCTCCAGTGACATCACAAAGGAGTCGCTTCCGCGGGCGTGATGGAGCCATAGCCCCTTACTCGCGAAGAGCTATTGAAAGATACTGGATTTATCCTCGTGTCTTGGGATGTTTTGCATGTAGAAGTATTAATTAGAAATATTTAGCTATACAGTAAGCCAAAACTACACTTAATTGAAAAAAACATAGTATCACAATGTTAATTTGATTGCTGCCATAATAAGGCAATACTGCCCCATAAAATAAGTTATGTCTTGACAGACGTCAAAACTGTGCTGCTTTAAATCATATTCCTTAGTGTATTGGAAGGAAAATGCTACTTATCCCGTAACAATCTGTTTGCGGCATGTAGTGCTGTAGATTCACATGCTGTCCATACTCCTGCCATCTAGTGTTGGGCCCAGATGTGTGCAAATTTTTTTTTTTTTTTTTTTAGAAGTATTTTGAGTCATGAGGTAGTGTGACTCCTCCTCTTGGTGATAACGCGCATGGTCATCGACTCCATTGTCAGATTGTTTTCCCGCACGGCTGGTGAGGATGGAATGTGAAGAGACAGCCACAGGCATCCAAGGAGGAGGGCGAGTGCATGTGAATCTGCAGCACTACATGCCATGAACAGAGGCTTAAGGGTTAACATTTTTAGTTTGAGGCATGTGTCGCTGTAGATACACATGTTGTGCATAAACTGTAAAGCAGTCGTGGCTAGCATGTGGGTGTTGCAGTAGTTTGAAAAAGTGTACGTAGGACTGCCTGGCCAACATTAGCGCGCTAGGACATCCACACAGTAATGTTTTGTGAAAGTGTGTGGTGTGGACTAGGGAGCTGCTTAGCACATACATATCAGCTATAGGCATGTTACCCAGGAAGTCCATAGAGTCTCCTTTCTTCCGATTGGAGTGTGCTTTAGGTGGAGTGGTTAGAGTCCTCTTGGCTTTGGCATAGCATGTTTGGATGTATTTAACGATGCATCTGGAAATGCCTGACTTCCCTATGTGGAGTTTGGAGAAAGCAACAAAAAGTTGTGTCTTTCTAAGTGGTCTGGTTTCATAAACGTAGTACGAGGGCTCGTTCTATATTTAAAATATGGAAAGCCAGTTCTGCAACTGAATCGGATTGTGGGGAAAAAAACTGGAAGGTCAATAGACTGATTAAGGTGGAAGTGAGACAGTACCTTAGGGAGGAATTTGGGGTTGGTGCAGAGGACAACCCTACCCTTATTTACTTGGAACAAAGGTTCTTCCAGGGTTAATGCCTGAAGCTCACTGACACATCTGAGTGAGGTGATAGTAACTTGAAATGCCACCTTCCAATAGATGAACTGAAGGGCTATGTGGTGAGGGGCTCACATGGAGGACCGATCAGTCGTGTGAGTACAATGTTGAGATTTCATGATTGTGCCAGTGGGACCCAGGGAGGAATTACCATTTTGAGACCCTCTCCATGAAAGCTTTAATGACCGATATCCTGAAAAGAGAGATGTGTTGTCTATTTTGAAGATAGGCAGCACGGCGGCTAGATGCAATTGTATGGAGGTAAAGGCTAGACCAGAACCCTGCGAGTGAAGTTAGTAACAGACAATGTCTTGTACTGTGTCTTTCAATGGGTCAATTTCTTTTGAGTAGCAGTAGCAGACAAATCTCTTCCACTTGGCCGCATAGCAGGAATGCGTGGTAGGACTACGGCTTCCTTGAGAATGCTCATGCATTCAAGAGATCACAAGGTTGAGGGACCTGGGATCTGTGTGCCTGATTTCTCCATGGTTCTGCGTGAGAAGGTCCGGCTGGTTGGGGAGCCTCTAATGTGGCACCAGTGAGAGTTCGAGCAGAGTCATCAACCAGGGCGTGCGGGCCCATGTGGATGCCATCAGGATGAGCGTGAGGGACGTTTGCAGAAGCCTCCGATCCACAAAAGGAAGAAGAGTGAGAGTAGGAAAAGCGCAGACAAATATTTCTGACCATTTCATCCATAGTGCATTGCTGCTGGACTGTGAGAACCTAGAGGCGAAGTTTGGGATTTGGCGGTTTCTGCTATGAGGAACAAACTATATGTGGGAACCCCCATCTGTGAAAGTAACAGTGGAGGACTTTTGAGTGGAGTTCCCACTCATGGACTTGTTGCCGCATCCTGCTGAGTAGGTTGGTAAAATCGTTGTCCATTCCCGGAAGGTACTTCGCCAACAAATAAATTCTGTGGCAGAAAGCCCAACGCTAAATGGTCTGGGATAACAGAGGTAGCTGTGGAGAACGTGCCCCCTCCCTTGTTTCTGAAGGTAATACAGGGCTGTCATATTGTCCGCCTGGACAAGAACAACCTTGCCTATAAGGGGAGGTAGGAAAGCTTTCAACGCTAGGTGAACAATTAGAAGTTCCAGGAAGTTGATGTGGAGGCCCTGGCACTTGGTCTCTCACTCACCCTGTACAGTCAGATCCTGTAAATGTGCGCCTCACCCCGTAAGGGGTCTGTTGGAACAATCCTCTATGGAACTGGGTCGAGGAAACGCCGCCCCCTGCAACAGGATGTTGGTGTTCCACCACTGCAGAGAGCAATGAGTGCGGCGGTCGATCAACACTAGATCGTCCCAATGACCCTCCGCCTGAGACCACTGTTGCGCTAAACATTGTTGCAATGGACGCATGTGAAGCCTGGTATGAGGTACTATGGCAATGCAGGGGGCCATCATGCCTAGGAGGCGCATGACTGTTCTGACTGAGTTGTTGATTTGGTTGAAACAATGGAAGCAGCGCCTGAAAGGACTGGATCCTGGCAGGATTTGGATAGGGTATACCTACCTCGGAGTAGAGAATAGCTCTTAGGTAGGGCTGGATTTGTAGGGGTTGAAGGTGTGATTTTGTGGTGTTGATGGTAAACTCTAAGCGAAGGAGCAGGTCTTTTGTCACCTGTGTGTGTTCGCGGCACTGCTGGTAGGTGACACTTTTGATAAGCCAATCGTCCAGATATGGGCAACGTGGCCGCCTGGTCTGCAGACGTGTGCAAGGCACTTGGTTAAGTAGTGACCCCAAAGGGGTGCACTTTGAACTGGTAATGCCTTCCGCTGACTACAAATCTGAGATACCGGCGATGAGCCACATGTATTGCTATGTGGAAATAGGCATCCTTTAGGTTGAGCACTGGAGAAGCATAATGTCATCCTGAAGGGTCATCATATGATGTATTATTTTAGGGGCCCGAGTTCCAGAATGGGCCTGAGAGACGCATCTTTTTGGGGTATTAGGAAGTACAGTGAGTACACTTCAGTACCTTGCTGATAGCGGGGACGGGCTCTATAGCCTCCTGGAGGAGGGGGACATTGATCTCCGCGAACATCTTTTGATGTTCCAGGGAGAATCTGTGTTTGCGAGGTGGAATGGTGGGAAGTGTGGAAGCGAGCTCCAGACAATAACCAAGTTGGATAATGTCCAACACCGACTGGTCTGAGGTGATGGCTTGCCATGTGGGAAAGAAGCCTTGTATCCGCCCTCCCAGAGGTGTTGTGTGGTCAGGGGGGAGGAAGAGGCAAGTCGGGGTTTGGTGGCGGGTGTAGCTACTTTTGGGGAGCTACCCTAGCCGCTGCCTCTGAAATAGTTGCCCCTATTGGACCCTCTAAAATAAACTCTCTGAGATGATTGATGGCCCTGGGTGCGCTGATAGGCCCTGGAGGCTTCAGTAGAGGTAGTCTGTGAGCCTCCAGTAAGGGACGGGGCGTAAGGAGCTACGGGGAGAGGGTGGTTGCAGTGCCCCCATCGCTTTGGCTGTTTCTGTATCCTCTGTAATCTTCTCTAAAGCTTGAACCACTTGGGGGCCAAAAAGGTGCTCTCCATTAAAAGGCATGTTTAGCAGGTTCTGCTGAATTTCTGGCTTAAAGACAGAGATATGGAGCCATGGTTGTCTGCGTAGAAGAATACTAGAAATGTATCCCTCTGGCAGCGGTGTCGGCTGCGTCAAGGGCACAGTGAATAGGGGTGTCGGATATCAGCTCGCCCTCAGAAACTATGTCCTGACCACTTTTCTTATGCTATTCTGGGAGGTATTGGAGGAGCTCCTCCATTTCGTCCCAGTGGGCACGATCGTATCTTGCAAGAAGGCTGACAGATTTAGTTATGCGCCAGTGGTTGGTCGATTGCGTGGCCGCCTTTTTCCCTGCCGCATCTAAGTGTATGCTTTCCTTTTCTGGTGGCAGGGCACCCCCGCTGGTCTGGGAGTTGGCTCGTTTACAGGCAGTAGTGGTTACAAGGGAGTCAGGTGGGAGCTGACTGCAAATATACACTGGGTTAGAAAGAGAGGCTTTATATTTTATATCCACCTTCGGTATTATCACCCTAGCCGTGACAGGGTCTTTAAAAATGTCAGGGGTGTGAAGTTACATGCCCTTGAGCATGGGGAGATACTGAGTGGAGCGGTGAGTGAAGGAGAGGGTTTCAAAGAGAAAGTCCTCCATTAAAGGCTCAGTGTGGAGTTCCACCTTATGAAAGGAGGGTGCTCTAGCAATGAGTTCTTGAAAAGATGTGGAATCATCCGGAGAGGAGGGGCTGGCAGGGTAAAGGTCTGGGTCTGTATCCCTTGGCGGGTCTACATCGTAGGAGTTCTACGGATCACCTTGTGGGGTAGTGTCAATTGTGTCATCACCCCTCCCACCAACGCCCACTTATGTCAGAGTGTGGAGACCCCTGAGGAGCAATGCCAAAGGGGTCCGCTAGAGAAGTAGGCTGGGAAGGCGAAGGCTGAGGTACAGGGCAAGGGGATGGTGGTGCATGCGGTAAGGAGCTGGTGGCCTTATCCGCATTCTTGCGTTGTTTTTCCGAAATCGGAACCTCCAAGGCCTCCTTTCGAGGGTGGAGCAGCAGGGCCCGAAGGGAGGGCAAGGATGCGGTTCGTGAGGGGGTGAATAACCAGCTGTTTCTGCCGAGTCGAGCTGCTCATGAAGCTTATGGAGAGTCTGCTCAAATGCGCCGGTGTTGGACTTTTGGGCCAAAGTCTTCAACTCAAAGGGTGCCTTTGGTTTCGGCACCGAAGTTCTGGTAGGCGTGAAGGAGGATGTGGTCGATGCTGAGGGTCAGGGAAGCTGGCACCAAAGCAGTTGGTCTCGAAGGCGGTGGCGGCACGAAAGCCTGACTCTGGTGCTCCAGAGTGGCTGAGTGCCCTTTGGCTGAAGGCCACTCGTGGTGTGTGTGGTGTTGAGGGGGAGGGGTTGCTGTACTCACAGACTGCTGAGCTGGCTGCAAGTCCTCATCTACAGGTCGGAGCCAGGACTTTCTTTAAGGGAGAAACCCTCTTCATCCGCAACTGACAGTTGTGGGTGTTGTTCCTCCTCGATGTCCTCTGGACTGAACATATCTGGGGTGTAGTCTCGACCCCTACGCGACATCTCAAGACGACGAGCGCGGCAGTGGCAAAGATTTTTTTGGGAGCGGCAAGCATTGCAGGAGACCTCGCTGTGTTACAGCGACAGGCACAAATTGCAGACCTGATGGAGATCGGTCCGAGGATATTTCACATGGCAGCAAGGACACTATCGAAATGGCGTCCGTCCCATCACAGTTGAGGCATGATGGAGAGACGCAATGAGAGATGGGAGTAGGCCTTGAAGGGTAAGACCCAGAAGGGCCACGGTCGATCGAACCCCACTCGAGAGAAGTAAGCAAATGTCGACCTGAGACAGAAAGGAAGGGACATGCAATCGAAGTATAATACAGTCAGAGGGAAGGAACCGAGTTAACCAGAAAGAGCACTGTGGCGGAGTTGACCTGGAGTACAGGAGCACACATTCAAACCCAACGGCGGAAAGAAAATAATATATCAATGAAGTCCAAGACCATGAGCATTACCACCAAGAGGAGAAGTCACATTACCCTGTGACTTGAAAGACTTCTTCGAAGAAAAACAACTTGCACACATCTGGGCCCAACACTAGATGGTAGGAGTATGCAAAGCATGTGTATCTATAGCCACACATGCCTCAAACAATGTTTATGTGAACTAGAGATGTTAAAATTAAAGAGAGATAAACATTTCAAGGTCCGAGGGTCTGTTACAAATGAAAAATCATTGAATTCTCCTCTGCATTAGATGCACATGGATTGAAAAGGCAAGCCCATCTGGGCCCGTCCACGCTCAGCGCCAGCCCCACTGCTAGTCTCTCCAGTCTCGAATAACCATCCGTTATTCACGGCAAGAGCTGAGCTGTTAAACCTTTACCCTTCAGGTTTGAAATGTCCAGGCCCCATATTATATCCGTCGGGTGCTGCGTGCACGCCTACTTGTCAGAATTGTAAGTTTGCACTTACAGATGCCAAAATTCCTGGTTTGTACCTTCCTAGACGCCCTACTCCTAAATCTCCCCTCTCTACTACCGCTGCACACTCATTAACACAAGATCTCTGACCAAGAATTCCTTAGAATTTGCTGATTTTTTTTAGATGCCCACTCGCTGGACATAGCATTCACCCCTGAGACCTGGACTGACATTGCCTCCGATCGTGATCTTATTTCTGCAACCCCTCTAGGTCACTCCATTTTCAGGCTAGACCGCATCTGTAAAAGGGGTGGAAGACTAGCGATTATTTATCGCAAACACCTCAAAGCATCCTTTGTACCAATCCCCGTAACCTCTCACTGCGAAGCGCTTTCCTTCAAAATGGAACTCACTAACCATAACTTTTTCAATGGGGTACTTATCTACCGTCCTCCAGGTCCTAGGACAAACTTTATACACAACTTCGGTCAACTTCTGGAAACCAAAGCCAATTCCTCAGACTTCACCTAACTCGGGGACTTTAATTTCCATCTTGAAAACTCCCCAGATAACGATTCGGCTCACCTCATCGACACAATGGCGAGCCTGGGTTTAACCCAAAGGGTCAAGGGACACACTCATTCAGAGGGCTACCTACTTAATGGAATTTTTTCAGATAATCTCCACCTCCAAGCAACGACCTCTCTTTTACTCTTGCATGGTCAGATCATTTCGCCTTCATGTTTAATTTGAAACTGACAGCTATTAGCCCAACTCCAACTATTCGCCTTCTCGGATGTCCCGCCGACCTTGGCACAAGATCAACTCTGGTTCGTTAAACACATCTCAAGTCCAAACTATGCGTGGAACCATTGTAGATCTGGACACTGCTACTACAAATTGGAATGACTCCACTCTTAACCGCCTCGCCCGCTTAAGGTTTATAAAAATTACAGAGCTTCTCCCTCAGAACCTTGGTTCAATGAAAAACATAGAATACAAAAACAAGGTTGTCGAAGGCTAGAAAGGAAATGGCACACCAACTACAACCCCATAGCAAACGAATCCTATTAGCAAGCCCTTTTGGCCTACAAGGAAATGATCTCAGAAGTAACATCTAGTTACTCTACCTCCAAAATTGAATCCTCTATAAATGCCACTAAAGAACTCTTTGCCACAGTGAAACAACTGATCAAGCTCCCTGGAAAAAAACGAATACGACAGACCAAGCTTTTTGTAATACCTTAGCCTCCTTCCTCCAGATTAAGGTCAAAGCCGTTTAAAAATTGTTTTCGGCTAATCAAGCACCTACCGTCTACTTGAGGATAAGGACATGCTTGATGGTCCAGAATCAGCTGGAATAATCTCCTCTGGTAAAATTGCCCTAGTAGGCACTTCAACAGCTCTCTGCCCCACTTTTGAAGAGGATCCCGCCACCCCCTGCTTTCAGTCAATGTCATCCTGACTTCTTTTCCCACTTTAACCGCAGATCCATATTCAGACCCTCTTTAGCCATATTAAACCAGAATTTGGTGTCAGTGGCCAGCAATTCTGATGACACCATCAGATTTCATGAAAGCAAGCTTCAGGTAGGGAGCTGGATGTCCCACAACAGTTTAAAGTTTAACTTGGGTAAAACGAGGTTCTGTTATTCGGTAGAAACACGTCGTTCTGGTCTCATAGGTGATGGCCACAGGAACTTGGGGGGCTGCCCGCTCCTGTCGCACAAGTTACTAACTTGTGTAACGATATATCTGTAAGAGACAGTAGTTAGTGACAGATTCCTTACCTTTAGAATATCCCCAGGCGTCAGGCTGGATCCGGAAAGTTTTTGCGTAGCAGTACCCTTGCGCGTCGGTAGGCGGCGTCGTGCGGCTCCGCGTTTGTCGTCGGCGTCGTGATCGCCGGGATGACGTCGCGGGCAGTACTTAGACGCCGCCCCTGCGCGCTGACGTCAGTTCTGTACACGACTTTCCGCGCCAGGAACGCAGAGCCATGCAAGAAGCTGACATAGGTGTCTGAAAAATACTAGGGCCCTGAAAGGGATGTCCTTAACCCTAGAAATCAGTTCGCAGAACGGGGAGGATGGGTGGGGCGGTAAGGAATCTGTCACTAACTACTGTCTCTTACAGATATATCGTTACACAAGTTAGTAACTTGTGCATCTGAAAGAGACACGTTGGTGACAGATTCCTTACCTTAGAATAGATACCCCAGCAATACCAACCCCGGTGGTGGGTCTGCGAACAAAGATCAGACAAGGAAGTCCCGGAGGACAGAACGGCCAAAGAAGCCGTCCCTCCGGACCGGACTGTCAAGGCAGTAATGCTTGGTAAACGTGTGCAGCGAGGCCCACATAGCTGCCTGACAGATATCCTGCAGCGGAACACCGCGGCCTAAAGCCGTGGTAGCAGCCGTTGCCCTGGTGGAATGGGCACGCAGCCCAACAGGAGGCTCCTTCTTAGCCAAAGAATAGCAGGCTTTGATACACAAGGTTACCCAGCGGGAGATGGTTTGCTTGTGCACCGCCCGACCTTTTTTGGGTCCCACGTAGCCAACAAAGAGCTGGTCATCCACCCGGAAGTGTTGTGTACGGTTGATATAAAAGGAAAGCGCACGTTTTGGGTCCAGACGGTGGAGCCTCTCTTCCTCTCTGGAAGGATGCGGAGGCGGAAAGAAGGTGGGCAAAGTGATGGTCTGACCAATGTGGAAGGCAGTAACCACCTTTGGCAAGAAGGACGGACGCGTCCGAAGAACAACCTTGTCTGGATGAACAGACAGAAAGGGAGGTTTGCATGAAAGAGCCTGGAGCTCACTCACCCGCCGAGCGGAGGTGATGGCCACCAGAAAGGCTGTCTTCAGAGTCAGAAGAGGACAGTTATGTAGAGGCTCAAAGGGAGCGCACATAAGAAAGGTAAGAACCAAGTTCAAGTCCCACTGAGGCATCACAAACGGAACAGGAGGGAAGAGGTGTGTAATGCCTTTTAGAAACCTGTTAACAACAGGGGACTTAAAAACAGAGGGCTGATCAGGGAGCCTGAGGAAGGCCGAGATTGCACAAAGATAGCCATTGATGGTACCCAGGGCAGAACCCTGTTGGGCCAGAGAAAGAATGAACAGAAGAACCTCAGAAAGAGGGGCAGAGAGGGGATTCACAGCCTTTGCTGTCCACCATGCCACAAACTTGTTCCACCTGCAGGCGTATACCACCTTAGTGGAGGGACGCCTGGCTGCCAGAATCACATCACAAACTTCGGGAGGCAAGTCGAAAGGAATCAACTACCGCTGCTCAATCTCCGCGCAAGCAGGTGGAGGCTGGACAGGTTCGGGTGGAGGACCGTCCCCTGCTGCTGCGACAGAAGATCCTCCCGAAGAGGCAGACGGATCGGGGGATCAACGCTCATACTGAGTAGCTCGGGATACCAAACTCTTCGAGCCCAGTCCGGAGCCACAAGAATGACTTGGGCCCGGCCGTGCCGAATCTTCTTCAACACTCTGGGTAGAAGTGGTATAGGCGGAAAGGCGTACAACAGACCGCAACTCCACTCGCGACGAAAAGCGTCGCCGAGCGAGTGCCGCCTTGGAAATTCCAACGCGCAGAACTGATGACATTGCGCGTTCTCTTCGGTGGCGAATAGATCTAACCAAGGCTCTCCCCACTGTAGAAAGAGTCCTTGCGCCACTTCCGAGTGAAGACGCCATTCGTGATCCATCATGCACCTGCGGCTGAGGTTCGTCCGCCCTGGCGTTCAGGGAACCTGCCAGGTGTTGAACCATCAGGAACATGCCCTGATGTTCCAGCCATGTCCAGAGGCGCAGAGCCTCCTGACAAAGGGTCCACGACCCCACCCCACCTTGTTTGTTGTAATACCACATGGCGGTGGTGTTGTCTGTGAACACCTGCACTACCTTCCCTTTGACAGAGGGAAGGAATGCCTTGAGTGCAAGTCGGATCGCCCGGAGCTCCAGAAGGTGGATATGGAGCCGGGACTCCGCCGGAGACCAGAGGCCTCTGATCTCCGCCTCTCCCATGTGACCGCCCCATCCCAGAAGGGACGCGTCAGTTACAACTGTGTGCTCTGGCTGGGGAAGGGAGAGGGATCTGCCCATGACCCATTGCCGGTTCGAGAGCCACCACTGCAACTGTTTTGCAGTCCCCTCCGAGATCTGGACGTGATCGGACAGGTTGCCCTGGTGCTGCGCCCACTGGAACTTCAGGTCCCACTGCAGAGCTCGCATATGCCATCTGGCATGATTGACCAGCAGGATGCAGGAGGCCATGAGGCCCAGCAGCCTCAGGGTCATCCGTACCGAAACCCAGGATAAAGGCTGAAAGATCGGAATCATAGCCTGAATATCCCGGACTCGCCGTTCGGGAGGATAGGCCCGAAACTGCGTCGTGTCCAGAACTGCTCCGATGAAAAGGAGCTGTGGAGAAGGAATCAGATGCGACTTTGGCACATTGATGGAGAACCCCAGTGAGTGCAGGAGTTCGGCCGTAGTCTGGAGGTGGGAGACGACTGCCTGGGACGAGCCCGCCTTCAGCAGCCAGTCGTCGAGGTAGCGGAAGACTGGAACCTCTGCCCAGCGCAGATGAGCTGCGACCACCGCCATCACTTTCGTGAACACCCGAGAGGCACTTGTAAGGCCAAAGGGGAGCACGGTGAACTGAAAATGCTCGAGGCCTACCGTGAGCCGCAGGTAACGCCGGTGGGCCGGCAGGACGGGGATGTGAAAATAAGCGTCCTGCAAGTCCAACGCTACCAACCAGTCGCCAGGGTCGAGGGCAGTCAAGACCTGAGCTAGGGTGAGCATCTTGAACTTCTCCTTCCGGAGGAAGCGATTGACGTTCCGGAGGTCCAAGATAGGACGCATGTCCTCCTTGTACTTTTTGGGCACCAGGAAGTAGTGGGAGTAGCAACCACGTCCTACTTCTGGGGTCGGAACATGCTCGATGGCCCTCTTGGCCAAGAGGGCCGTGACTTCCTTCTGCAGAAGTACCAAGTGATCCCCTGACATGCGGTGGAATTGAGGTGGCATGGCTGGGGGTGGTCTCGAAGGGGAGGGAGTACCCCTTCGGACAATGTCCAAGACCCACCTGTCCGAGGTGATGGGACGCCAGTGGTGAAGGTGATGGCGGACCCTGCCCCTACTGGCGTGCTGTGCACCGGAAAGGAGGGACTAGGAGGGCTTGGAGGCCGCGGACCGGTTGGAGGTGGTGGCCTGACCCGCACGCTGGTTGCCTGAACCGCCACGGCGGTATCCACGTCCTCGTCCACGCGAAGACGCTTGCTGCGCGGGCCGGTGGCTGGGCAGCTGACGTGACTGGGCGCCCCTTCCGTGTCCACGAAAGGGGCGAAAAGCAGAGGTGAGCGGAGGGCGTACAACAGAAAGGCCCAGGGACTTGGCAGTAGCCCGTGAGTCCTTAAAACGCTCCACGCATGGTCTGCCTTTGAACCAAAAAGACCGACTCCATCAAAGGGCATGTCCATGAGTGTATTCTGGACATCACCCGAGAAACCAGTTGTTCTCAGCCAGGCGTGGCGACGTAGCGCCACCGTCGTCGCAAGCGATCTGCCCAGCGAGTCGGCGGTATCAAGGCCACAACGTATGGTGTATTTAGCCGCATCTCGCCCTTCCGCAATGGCGCGGGTAAGCAGTGTCTGGACCTCCTCAGAACACTGCGGCAAAACAGCCGCCACCGAATCCCACAGGGAGTGGGTATATCGGCCCAAAAGGCAAGCGGTGTTGACAGACCGCAAGCCAGCACTGGAGGAAGAAAAGCCTTCTTCCCAAATTGGTCCAGGCGTTTGGATTCCCTATCCGGAGGGGCGGTAGGGAAGGCGGTTTGGGAGGCAGAGACTTGGACAACCAAGCTCTCGGGTGGGATGTTGGGAGAGAAACAAGGGGTCGCCGGGAGGAGGGCGATGGCGTCGGGCCACGTTCCTATCCACAGGAGCCCCTGTGGTGGGTTTGGACCAGGCACCCAAAAGAACGTCAGTGAGTGCATCATTAAACGGCAGCACAGTCTCCGAGGAGGAAGCCGCCGGCTGAAGCACTTCTGTCAGGAGGTTAGTCCTGACGGCCACAGTAGGCAATTGGAGATGTAAGGCTCCAGCTGCTCTACGCAACACCGTTGCAAAATTAGCTCCCTCCTCCGTAGCCACGGGAGGAGACAGCATGCCAGTGTCAGGGGAGGTGTCTAGACCACTGGCATCCCCAAGTTCCTCAGCCCAGTCCGGATCATACTCACACTGTTGTGTGAGAGGGTCCTCAGACCCCTCCCAGCTCTCCTGGTCCTCCTCTTGTTCAAAATATGGAGGAGGAGGGACATTTGGGACCCAAGGTCTCATCGGCGCCGGAGCCGGCGTCGAGCGACGCCGGTCCGGCTCCATGTCCGGAGCCGGAGAGAGCCGGGGACCGACGACGTCCGGAGCCCCGGACGGCGTCAGGAACGGCACCGGGGACATCGGGCGGAGGCGTGGTTAGGTCAACCGGCGTCAATGGGGTTGCGGTACCACCGGAGCCGGGATCGAGAGCCGGAGCCGAGGCCGGGATGAAGGCTGGTGGGACAGGCGGCGCCGGGACCGGAGTCGACGGCGGCACCGGGGCAACCCCATCAGGGCCCGAAGGCGCACCGGAGGGACCTGAAGGCCCGAAGAGGCGGGCC
This sequence comes from Calotriton arnoldi, assembly GCA_963921515.1. Classification (NCBI taxonomy): domain Eukaryota; kingdom Metazoa; phylum Chordata; class Amphibia; order Caudata; family Salamandridae; genus Calotriton; species Calotriton arnoldi. Next base: position 1,667,868 of record CAWUFW010001537.1, read on the forward strand.
ATGGCCGACAGGAATTCCTGTATTTCGGCCGGAGTCGCCCCCGAACCCGGAAAGGACGGGTAATGCGGGGGCGGCTCTACAGGCACGTCCGGGGCCGCGGGGACGGTGCCGACTGGGGCCTCAGCCGAGTCGCGAGACCGGCGAGGCGAAGTCTTAGAGCGATGATGCTTCTTAGACTTTTTGTGCTTCGACTTACCCGAGGAGCGCGAAGACTTGGACTCCGACGACCGGCGGGGACTCCGCGACCGGCCCCTCGACCTCTCCCGGGACCGGGGCTTGGTGCGGCGCCGACTGCCGGACCTCGAGTAGCTTTCGAGACCGCTCTCGCAAAGCCTTTGGGTGAAGTTTCCGGCAGTCAGGGCACGACTTCGTGTCGTGGTCTCGGCCGAGACAGAAGAGACACTCCAGATGCGGGTCCATGATCGACATCATGCGACCACAGGTGCCGCATGGCTTGAAGCCGGGCATCCCTACGACACCTAGGAGTCGTGAAGACTCGAAAAAGAAACAGTGAAAAAATTCACAAAAAAGTGAGTCAAAAATTGACTAGGGCACTGCTCTTCCCGGATCTGCGCTTACTGGCGCGGAAAAAGAAGAACTGACGTCAGCGCGCAGGGGCGGCGTCTAAGTACTGCCCGCGACGTCATCCCGGTGATCACGACGCCGACGACGGACGCGGAGCCGCACGACGCCGCCTACCGACGCGCAAGGGTACTGCTACGCAAAAACTTTCCGGATCCAGCCTGACGCCTGGGGATATTCTAAGGTAAGGAATCTGTCACTAACGTGTCTCTTTCAGATACCAAAGTTAAGAATTTAGGTGTCTACTTTGATAAACTCTCTATTGAAGGCCACATTAACTTTATCACTACCTCAGCTTTCTTCATGTTAAAGACTCTCAGGAAAGTCCTTCCTTTCATCCCTTGTGATTTGCAGAAAACCGGGGTTTCTACTCTGATTATTTCCAAAATCAACTTCCAAATTATTTCCAAAATCATACTTTTTACCAACTTACAGAAAAGATTCCTCCATAAATTGCAGATTCTACAGAATGCTGCTGCTCGGTTTCTTCAGGGCCTTCCCAAATATCAGTCAGTTTCTGTAGGAAGCTGGGTTTCTGTTGCAGTAACCCCCCTACTTTTTGCCAGACTACTGATGCACTTTGACTTGATGTGCCCTGGGTCCCTGCCAATTTGGTTCCCAGGGCCTGTGTTCTTTCCCAAAAACTGTACCTTGTACCCCCAATTGGCACCTCTCTGGCCACATGTCAGTCCCATGTAAAAGGTACCATGGGTACCAAGGGCACTGTGACCAGGGAAGGCCTCTAAGGGCTGCAGCACGTATTGTGCCACCCTTAGAGGCCCTGTACCTTTACACACATACACTGTCATTGCAGGCTGCGTGTTTTGGTGCAGAATAAAGTGACGAGACGACATGGCACACATCCCTGTGTGCCATGCCTACAACCCACTGCCCTAGAAAACATAAGTGTAAAAAATGAAGCAGGATATGTTCAAATTATATTTACTAAATAATTTTAGTTGAATTGATCCCTGGTTTCCCAAAATTGCTATGATGAAGGATGTAAAAACAATCTGCTACTGCAAAAGACTATTTTATGGTACACCATAAAAACATCAGATCAGTACAGTACCCTCTCTTGTAAACTTAGATATAAATTTATATTGTCAATATTTGGCTTCATTCTTAAGAAAAAAACTTTCGAGACAAACTTAAGAGCATCGGATTACAAAGTCAGTGAAGGTCGAAGATGGACGAAAGCTACTACGGCTGTTGGGTTCTACTGGCTCATACAGAATGGCTACAAGAACCACTTCTGGAGGCGGAAACAGTATGCATAGATTGGTCGGGATTTTAAAGTGAAAGCGTGGACATAAGGATGACTTGATATTTTGAGATTCCAGAGAGGCTAATGTCACTAAATCACAGTCCTTTTTCCACTGAATTTTGTTGACTCCAAATCGGGCACACAAAAATAAAATGCTTCTTATTCATGCTGACTTTGTTTAGAAAGCCATGGATCAAACAGACATATGCTTTTTGTTGTCCAAAGTTGTCTTTATTTTGGGACAGGGTCTGGATAACTGTTTTGATATTCCTATTTTTGACTAAACAAATTTAAATATTTTAATCTTGTGAATTACAATGATCATTGCCATCAGAATTATGACAAGCAATCAGAAGAACAATGAAGTCATTCTTCATCAAGAATAGTGGGATTATCTCTGTAATGTCCACAGACTAGAGAGGGATGTGTATCACCCCAAAAGACCTGCTTACATTCATTAGATTCAGAACCCTTTAAATGAATTTGTCACAAAAAAGTGATTTTTAAGTCCTGAAGCCCCTATATATTAACAGGTACTTTGAAAGCTTAGAACAATTCATCCAGTGCATATTGTTGTATATTTAGACCACACATACAGTTTGATACATTTGCTGTGACATTTGCCAGGTATACATACTCAACCCTTACTCCCAACCAAGTTCTTTCAATTGTCGAATGAACACGATGTTCCTTCATTTGACTATTTTAGTAACATTTCATTTGATACGTACAGGCTTGCTGTTAAGCTCCATACTATCAGAATGTTCTGAAAGATATCAGACCATCTTCATTTGTACTAATGAGGTCTGTTAGACTGCTACAAGGCTTTCTTTTAAGACTCTACTGCGTTTAAGAAATGCAAAATTATACACAAAACATTTGGAGTTAGGTTTTCACTGTTATCTTCATTTCTAGAAGGAACATTGAATAGAGTGCATCGTTAACAGTAAGTCACATAAAAGAAAGCGCAGAAGGTCAAGCAGCCTAAACCTTCTTTCCTGGTATACAAAGCCTGTGCTGACTTAAGGAGTTCCAAAAGGTCTTCAGGTGGAAAATCTTTTCATTAACTTGAAATGCTACAAACCAGCTTTCTGCATCAGTGATTTCAGGAATTGAGGAGTACTGAGGAACTGTCCCAGAGACTTAGACTTGGATTCTTAAGTTCGTGCAAAATTGATCACAAAAGCAGGAATAACTAGCACCAAAATCTGTTATTTCATGAATGAGAAAACGAGAATAGTTTATCATAAACCTTCTGCACCTTTACAAAACAGCATTCTACCTGAACAAAGATTTCGTAAACAGCTACACACGTCAGCCAACAAAAGTGACTACTGAACAGGTCCCAATCCACTCTGGTAAGTGGAATGAGAGAAATAAGGGCAAAGACTCACCTATATGGTTTAATGGTTCAGTTAATCATTGATTGATCAATTATTTTTTAATGGCAATGATCTGCAATGTCAAGGACGAAAAGTACAAACCCCTAGAGATTTTCAAAACAAAGAGCTTGACTATCAAAAATAAATGGTGTGACCAATATCAAAACCAAGGGAAACAATGAAGGTGATCACATAGGTGAAAATAATGAAGATGGATTTACCTGCTACATAACTATATGGTTGATTTTATGAAATGTCAAAACTGACAAGATGTTCATCTGGATATAACTGCTTAAAACGTTTTTGCATGCCTATTCTAAAAGATAAAATATGAGGGAAGTGTTTACATGATTAAATGGTAAAGAGTGAAATTAAATTTACCACTAAATATTTCCGCTGTTTGTCTGGATGTTAAGGAAGACGTCATGAAAGAGGGGATAGATATTACAGCTTCTTCAACAGGCTTCATATCAAAGATGTCCAGAGTTGGTGGAGAGCCAACACAACCATTTGAAAAAGGTCCTTCCAGGAAAGCAGCAAGAAACAGAGATGAAGACAGAGAGAGACTATAGTATAGCACACAAAGAATAGCAATATTTATCACTGGGTACACTACTGAGAATCCTTTTCATTCAATTAGTTCTAGAATAAAGTCTCTTAGTTCAAACACGGAGTAAATGTACGTTTTTTACAGGACCCATTTCAAACATGATACTGCCTAAATGACAAGTCGTAACAAAACGATATGCCCAATGCCCAACTAGGTGAACTCAGGGAAGATTCTAATGGCTCTCCACCTATCTACTTCATACAGCTGAACACCTTTTCTACTTGCCGCCCTGACCTTTAACCTCTTGATTTTGCTTTTTCCTCTCTGCAGACAATTTGAGATAGCCTTTCCCTACACCAGGGAGCCCAAAAGTGTTGTTCCATACCCAATTACAAATATAAGGACAGTTGTCATGCGTCTTCCACCTGTACTTGATCGAAATTCCTGTCACATCTCAATTTTTCTACACTCAAACAGCAAGAGATGATTCTCCATTAGCATCTGCAATTAGGACACTTCTGGCCTAGATCCTATCAATTTACTTTGTGTCCTTATCCTCGTTTCATTTCCTGTACCACATTTGCCCCTTCAAATCTCACAGAGAATCAGTCTGCAAGTCTGTGGTTAATTCACAGACATCATTCAATCCTACATCTAGGTTCAAGAAGTGAGTAACTTGAGAAACATTCAACATCCTATGGCAAACAACCTCGTACGTCTTAAGCATATATAGCCACTTTTTCAATGAAAGCAAGGTTTATTTGTTAAATATTGATTGACTCCGTTTTAGAAAAATAATTGTAATTCAAAATTAAACAGTAAACAAATCGGCAGCAAAATAGGTTATTTAACAGGCTTAAAAAAGAAGTGCTTCCCCGTAATGTTAGATATTAAATGCCTTGAGGCTCCAAGACAAAGCCGTTCATTAAAACCACTTTAAAACAATGAGCACACTCTTCAACCACCATTTAAATGTAAACTGCATTTTCAGGCTCTGAATAGATGCCAATGCTACATCCATTACCATTAGTCTGGGTACTGATCCCAGTGAGTTATGATGATATGGGCAAAATCCAAAGCTATCCGAAATACTGACTGCAGAGTTATCAACCTTCAAGGTTTTTAATAACCACTGATAAACTTAACTCATACTGACTAGGGCTGAGAGGAAGCAGGCCTGATTGGGTCCTTTCTAACACCAATGTGTACTCTACTAGATAACTGAAGACTTACTGTTATGCTTCAGGATCGCTCCAATAACACATCTGTTTTAAGGAGGGCAGCAAGCAACCACAGCTCTTGGATAGCTTTTTTGGTTATAGCACTGCATAAACTTGCATCTGGAATGGATTTTGGATTTGTGGAGAAACAAACCACTCAAAGACATATACTTAGAAACCTTTTTCCCTTTTAGGTTTCTTCTGAAACAGAAATAGCTCTATGGTGCCGAGGAAGGAGGGCAGTTGTAAACATCTGAAGCCTTATTGATTGCATAATCGGACTCTTCCCATAGCAAGCATCAATGGATAGTAAAAGAACATGATGAACTAACTTCATATTGAGGGAAGGGCCTCTGCAGTTACAGAACGCCATAGGGGCAGAATAAATCATCATCATAGTATCATGCTATTTCTAACCAGGAACCAGTGCAAGAATAACAGAGCTAGAGTTCTTTGATGCAGTAGGATGTCTTAGAAATGAGATCTGAAGCAGAAATGTGCAGTTGCTGCAAATGTCTTCAGAGATACTGTATTAAGTCTGAATAAAAGTGGTTTGTATGTTAAAGGAATGAGTGTAACAATGTGGCCATAATCCGCAGTCAGTATGTACATACTAGTGTGTCAAGAACAGATACAAATCAACATCTCAGGACATTTTTTGTTTTCTTGCAATTGTAGCACAATTGCCGAAAAAGGGAAGATTTAAAAAAAAAAAAAAAAAGTAAACATTATTTTTATTGTAAACATGCTCATCGCAGAAGGACTTGCATCAAAGCACATCGAATCATATCACGCCTACATGGCATTAAAATGACAAGAAGTTAAGCTACAAGCACTTAAACCGGAGGTTCGCCAAGGCGCTTTTACGGCCAGCAACGATATCGGATCTCTCCACCCACCCGTCTTCCGCTCCCAAGCGGGCAGACCAACGCTTAACATAACTCATCAGAACCCCCTGTATGACTGCCACACTCCCCAAATCTTCTCCCACTTCTTCGGACAGCCCCAGCTTTGGTATATTATTTTTTCTGCTCTCGTACACCAGTCTAGGTCTGTTTCCCAGTAGTGAAGTCTAGGGGGGCCAATGGATCCCCAAGACAGCACCACATTCCTCTTTGCCGCCGCTAAAGCCAGCCACGTCTTTTGATATTTGGGGTATGCTTCCTCCACGGAGACCATCAATAAAAGCCACTTTGCATCCATGGGGACCTCCAGATTCATCCATCACCCGTCATTGATCGGGTGACCTCATTCCAATAAACCTGTATCACAGGGCACCCCCAGAGAATATGAAAAAAGGATCCCTCTTCTGCACATCCGATCAAACACAAAGACGTGAGTGACCTCCCAATTTTAGCTAACCGGGTCCTGGAGTAGTAGGAGCAATGAAGGACCCGGAGCTGAACCAGCCGGAACCTAGCCCGTATTGCCGCTTCCCTTGGGCTCTGCATATCCCTCCTGCCAATCCTCATCTTCCAGGCCCCCCCAAGGTCTCCTGCCCATGCTTCCTGTAATGCCACCAACGGGTCTGGTGAGTTATTAACCAGTTTGCGATAGATCGTGGAAATTGCCCTGTCTGGGAGAAGCTCCGTGAGTAGAGGATCCTCTAGCGGGGAGGCCTCCGGTAGTTTATCACCCTCCCTTATATGCTGAGCCAGTGCATGTCCCAGCCTAAGACAGTTATAGCTTTCGGTTTCACACAACTCAAATTCCTGGCTCAGGCAGTCAAATGTAATGTAGGCCTGGTTGAACCATACATCCCCAAAATGTTCGATCCCCAATGTCTCCCCAGCCTCAGAAGCCCCGCAGTTCCCCCACCTTGGACAGCAGATCACTGTACCACAGGGGTGTCATGTTTGTGAGTCGCCCCCTCCACCCCAGAAACCCACCCCGTGGCCTCCCTCCATGCCTTGATCACCATCTGTGTACACTGTGGCAGGCCCTTTTCTCTCTTCCGATGATAAAGGAGTGCCTCATTACTCCCTCGCCCCATGGCCTGTCTATCTATTCTATATGCTGTCTCCTGTTTATCCACAAAGACCCAGTCACTTATTACCAGCAGTTGTGTAACCCAATAGTATTGGGATATGTCGGGAATTGCTAAACCGCCTTCATAGACCCCCTGTTGGAGCTTAGTAAGCGCAATGCGTGATGCTCCTCTCTGCCACAGCAGCATGCGTACTTCTCCCTCCCCCTGCTGGAAAAAATTCCTGGAGACTGGATATGGTGTGTTCTGGAGCACATATAATAACCGCAGCAGAGTCATCATTTTGTACAGAGTCGCCCTACCAATTAAGGACAATGGTCTCTGGTTATATAAATCCCAAGATATTCAAAACTGCCATTGCATACCGGCACCTTACAGGCCCTGGGGGATCTCACCTAACACCCCGTAAGCGGGAAGATCAAGGACTTAGTCCAATTAATATTGTATCCAGAGTAACTACCAAAGAGCTCAAATAAGTGCAATAGAGGAGGTCGGATTAGTGAAGTACAGCACTATATCGTCTGCATACAATGATATACGGTCCTCCCATACAACTCACCCACCTCAGCAATGGGTCCTGTCTGATCTAGACCGCAAGAGGCTCAAGGGACAGAGCAAAGATCATGGGGTAGAGAGGACAGCCCTGCCTTGTACCCTTCTGCAGTGGGAATGCCCAGGAAACTGCACCATAGACCCATACCCTCGCTAGAGGCTGCTGATATAGTAAGCGGACCCAGCCACAGAACTTCGGTCCAAAGCCAAACCTCGATAGGGTAGCGAATAGGTAGTTACATTCTATACTGTTGAGCGCCAGCTTTGCATCCAAAGACAAACCCACTGCTGCCTCGGCTCCCTGACTACCTGTCGGGTGTAGCACCCCGAACAGACAGCGCACATTTTGCTGGGTACTCCTGAGGGGCATAAAACCTGACTGATCCGGATGTATTAATTCAGTGATTACCGTGAGCAGTCGGGATGCTAACATCTTGGCCAGCATCTTAACCTAGGTCTGTACGACTCACACTCCGTAGGTGGCTTACCATTTTTTTTTTTTTTTTTTGATAAGCAATTTTATTGTTTTGACAAGGAACAACACCAGCAAGTCATCATTGGACACTTAAGATAACAATTCACAGTCAGATACTTGATCATTCCATAGTTTCGGACCCCCTAAGGTACAATTAGATATATAGATTATATACACTGCTCCGATTACACCATGGCACCTAACCATTTGCCCCACACCCTGCGATACTTCTTAGGACAACCTCGTGCTTCGTACATGTTTTTTTTTTTGTAGCACCCCAGTCCACTCCCTTCCGCCATCTCCCAACGCAAGGTGGAGCTGGACACTTTCAGGATGCAGCTATGTCTCGATTGGCCACTACCATTGCCATAGTGAAAAAGAGTTTTTCATTCCGAGACCCATCAGCCCGTCCGTAATCCCAAGGAGAGAGTGTCGTGGGTCATGAGGGACCTCCCACCCCAAGATTTCTGTGAGCTCTTCTTCAATATCACGCCCAGAACCGTGTCAAGCGGGGACAGGCCCATACCATGTGGAAAAAATCAGCCGGGTCATGGCCGCACCTCGTGCAGGAAGCGCTCGGGTAGAAGCCCGCCCGATGGAGGCGTAATGGGGTGAGGTATGCAGCGTGTAAATAGTATAGTTGGATCAAGCGGAGTTTGGCCGATGCAGTAACCGTTTTGGGTGCCATGAGAGCGTCCCACCAATCCTCCTCATCTAGAACACCCACCCACTCTTCCCATTGGCTTCTAAGCCGATCTAGTGAGGTCAGAGTGTTGTTAACCAGTGTCCGGTAAATGCGGGAAATTCCCCAGGCCCCCCAACAGAGTCTGCGCTTCGAGAGGGCTGTGTTCAGGGATCCGTGTGTCCTCCGATATGTGTACGTGGAGGGCATGTCGCAGCTGCAAATATTTGTAGAATTGTGTTGGATGCAGGGAGTAATGGGTCCGGAGGTCTTGGAAGGAGCGCATATGGCCGTTTGCCCACACATCCCCTAATTGCGAGATTCTGATAAGGTCCCATGATCTAAAGCCCTGCAGCCCACTGACCTCCCGGAGCCAAGTGCCATGCCAGAGAGGTGTGCACTGAGTCAGCTTGTGTGTCCATTGGGTATGACGCAGAGCTGCCCGCCAGGCCAACAGCGCGGAGCGCGTTACATCTGGTAAGAGGGATGGAATGGATTCCCCGTACATCAGTGATTGGATTTTGGACAAACCTAGTTCGCTCAGTTCCAGCCTGTAGGCCGGGTCGGACCAGCCCCCATTAAACCAGTTGTGTGTGGTCAGTAAGCGCGTAGCCAGGTAGTACGGGTATAAGTGTGTCATCCCCATGCCCCCATCGAATGGAGGGATCCGGCAAAGGGTCAGGGCCAGACGTGCTCTCCCACCCCCCGCAAGAGGAACTTGGTGGCCATACGATCCAGCTCCCGATACCAGGCTCTCGGAAAACAGAAGGGGGTGTTTTGGAGGACATATAGGAACCTGGGGAGAATCATCATTTTAAACAGGGCAACTCTCCCCAAGGGATTCAGAGGTAACGTCTGCCACCTCTGAAGGTCTGCCTTGGCTTTCTTCACCAGCGGGGCAACATTGAGGGACCAGCCTAGTTCAGGGAGAAGGGCGACCCAGATCCCTAAATATTTGAAGGACTGATGCCGTATCGGTGTGGTGGATTGCCAGTCGTAGCATTCTCTGGACAAGTGTAGAGGGACCAGGACTGACTTGTCGGGTTTCAGCCGAAGGCCCGCCCAAAGGATTGAAGGATCTGGAGGCATTGAGGGCCAGACTTAGCAGGATCAGCTAAAAAAATTAGGACATCGTCTGCGTAGAGCGCGATCTTGTCTGCCTCCGTGTTGGGCCATTCCCACCCACGGACGCGACCCTCGGACCGCATCAGGGACGCCAGGGGCTCCATCGCCAAGGTGAATAGAAGGGACGAAAGGGGACATCCCTGTCTCGTTCCCCTCTGAATGGGGAAGGCCTCCGACAAGACCCCATTGACTAAGACTCGCGCCTGGGGTTGGGCGTACAGGACGCGCACCAGATCTCGGAAGTGGGGGCCGAAACCCATCACGGTCAGCACGTCGTCCAGATACCTCCAATCCACCGAATCGAAGGCCTTCTCGAAATCTACAAGGAGGATCGCCAAGTAGGGGGTGAGCAAGTGACGGTGGGCCAGGGCCAGGTGCAGCCTCCGGAGACAGTGCTGAGTGCCACGTGTGGGCATGAATCCGCATTGGTCTGGGTGAACCAGTAGGGACAGGTAGGGCTTCAACCGTTGGGCGAGAATTGTGGCATAGAGTTTGACCTCGGTATTGATAAGAGAGATGGGACGGTAGTCCGCGCAACGACAAGATGGCGGTTGGGATTTGGGGAGAACCACGATGGTGGCCATATCCGTCTCAGGCGGGAAGGTACCCTTCTCTTTTTTTTTTTTTTTACATATGTTTATTGAATTTCAGAAACATGGTGACAATCAAATAAATGCGATTCAAATAGCAATATTGATTAATGAACAACCCCCTTCCCACCCCCAAACAGGACAGGCGACAGTACATCGTGTATTTTGAAGGATTCTGTACATCGTAGACAGGCATGAGTGGAGGATCAGAAACACATTCAAAGATAGGACTCACATGATAGGGCAACCCTCCCCCAAACAGTAAGCGGCCTATATAAAACAGTTCATATCAAATCTGGATGGGTGAGCAAATATGCAGTAAAAGGGGCCCAGAAATCCTTAGGACGTGAGGCTTCAGGTAGTTCTTCAGCATAGACCTCCAATTGATCCCTGCAATAAAGTAAATCACGGACCCATTTTTTCACAGTTGGAGTGGTTTTCGCTCCCCAACATAACGCGACAGCTCTTTTGGCAAACAGGGTGGAAATAGCAACAATTCGTCTATTAGAGGGCTTTAGGCCTTTCACGTACCCAAGCAAGCAGAGTTCAGGTGTGCAGGTCACCGGTTCTAGTACGATATCAGTGAGCACACTCACCACCTTGGACCAAAATGCAAATATGCCGGCGCACATCCAGGCCACATGCAGGAAATCAGCGTCAGCATGTCCACACCGAACACAATTAGCAGACTCACGCAGACCATACTTACTAAGTTGCAGTGGGGTATAATATAGTTGATGTAAATATTTAAAGTGGATGATACGGAGATTACAATTCGCCGTAAGGCGACCAGTGAGCTCACAGCAAGCTTTCCAAATGTCCAGTGTAAGAACAGGCCCCAGCGCAGTCTGCCATCTAAGATAGGAAGGTTGTTCCCCAAGTTCCCGCTCACGTAGGGAGGCATTATATAATTTAGTGATTAGTCCCTTACGCTCCTCCCCCCTCAGCATAGCCTGCAGTGCCAATAGAGTCGTAGGTTCATCCGGGTAATCCGGGTAAATGGTTCTAACAGTTTGCCGGACTGACATATGTAAAACTTAACATGAATCCACGAGCTGCAGTCCCCTGTACCTCTACCTCTTGCAGTGACCTGAACCGGCCCGGTTTATACAGATCTCCCATCCGGGAGATACCCACAGCTGCCAGCTCACGCAGGGCTGGTTTCTCCCTAGCCGCAGAAATGTCAGGGTGCGAAGCCAGTGGCAGCAGTGGGGCATATAGATATGAGAGCAGCGCCCTTTTCGCAAGCATCCTCCAAGCCCATGCAGTACATAGCACAGGGTTAATTTCAGTTCTAGGGCCTCCCGATCCCCCAGAAAGGGTCGCTGCCTGCAGGGGCATTGGGAGAACAGCGTCAGATTCGATAGCAAGATGAGGTTGAATCCGTTGTGGAAAATGCCAATAGTGGGCAAACTGCGCCTGCGCGCACAAATAGTACAGTCGGAGGTCAGGAGCCTCAAACCCACCCCGGTCAAACGGCTGTGTCAACACATCCCAACTACATCTAGGCTTCTTCCCACCCCATACAAATGTAAGGATTGCGGATTGGAGCGTCTGAAACAGCGCAATATTCAACTTGATTGGAATGTTAACAAAAAAATAAAGCAACTTAGGTAAGGCGGCCATTTTTACAACTGCAATCCGATCTGTGAGGGAGAGGGGCAAGCGAGCCCACCGCTCCGCCTGTTCAGTAATGCGTGTAATAGCCAGACCATAGTGAACCCGTGAACATGAAATCCCAGTGGAGGGAGTCAAAAGCTTTTGCTGCGTCAAGCAGCACTGCCACCGCCTGAAAGTCTGGGTCAAAATAGTGCAACGTAGAGAACACAGTACGCAGGTTATGTGTAGCAAAGCGCGCAGCTACAAAACCTGACTGGTCAGGCAAAACCAGGAGAGGGATCAACGGTTGTAGCCTAGTGGCAATCATCTTTGCCAGGACCTTGGCGTCTATATTAATGATTGAGAGAGGTCTATAGGATTCATAACGATTTGCGGGCTTATCTTGTTTCAACAAGGTAACCAGCAAGGCCTCTTTAAGGGTAGGCGGAAGTTTCCCCTCCTCGTAGGCCTCCGCAAACACAGCCAGCAGCCTAGGTGCGAGATCATCCGCATAGGCTTTATAAAATTCGCTGGGAAGCCCGTCCATACCAGCCGCGTTGCAGGTAGGCAATGACATAATAGCCAATTTGACGTCTTCAACATCAAAAGGCTGCATTAAGTATTCCCTGTGCGCATTTGAAAGCCACCCTAATGCAACGTCTTCAAGATAGGAATCTATCTCTGCAATCGACGGGGCATCCCTGGCCGCATAGAGTGTGGTGTAAAACTTCAAAACTATGTTGCTAATTTCGGGAGTCGAGTAGTGTGTATCTCCGTCGCCGTCTAAGAGTTCCTTAATACACTCTTGACTACGCGGTGCTGCCAATTTCTGCGCTAGGGATCGGATAGGGCAACCCCCCTCCCCATAATAGCGAGCCGTACTGCGCCTGGAGCAATGCAACATTTCCTGATCAACGGTTTCATTATGGTCAGTGACGAGGTCTCTTATCTTAGCTAACGTGTGTGGGGAGGGATTCCTCGCATACTCACGCTCAAGTGTAGAGATATCAGACGCCAGTTTATTTATTCTGCGTCGAAGATCTCGTAACACTCAAGACTGCGCTCCTATGCACGCCCCGCGGATAGTCACTTTAAACACCTCCCACAGCACTCCGGCACTCCCAACCGAGCCCTCATTTTCTCGAAAGAAATTACGAATTGCCTCGCCAATAGTGTGTTTAAAAACAGAGTCCGTTAATTCAGTAGGCTGAAGCCTCCATGTAAAAGGTGGTCGCTCACACGTGGGTATCCGCAATTCAAGAACCACTGGAGAGTGGTCCGAAAGTGTACGAGCCACGTGTCCGACCCCCACCGTCCAAGTACAGACGGCTTCGGAGACAAGCCAAAAATCTATGCAGGACCAAGTCCCATGTACCGAGGAGACAAACTTGCTTTCATAGCCCCCCGGGTGTTGGAGACGCCAAACATCATGTAGTTGACCAGCATCCAATATCCCTAATAGCGACTCCGCTGCCTGCTTAAGCCTCCCTGAGCCACTGCTGGCCCTGTCTAAGGTTATATCTAGATAAACGTTGAAATCACCCCCCCAAATTATCTCAGCTGGAGGAAACCCGGAAATTCGGCGCCACACATCCGAAAAGAAGGACGGATCGTCAGTATTTGGTCCGTACACATTAACCAACAACACACTCATGCCACCCAATTGCCCATAAACAATCGCCACTCGCCCATGCTCATCCGTGTCAGTTTTAATCATAGTGAAGGGGACCCCTTTTTTAACAAGGGTCAGCACACCCCTCGAATATGAAGACGCAACTGGCACCTGCCCACCGCGTACCAACTTTATGCGCTGATTCCGTAGTGAGGTGCGTCTCCTGGAGTAAGGCTACTTGCACCCCCAGTCTATCCAATTGTGCCAGAACAGACCTTATCTTTTTCGGAGAATTGAGTGCGCGCACATTCCAGGTAATGAACTTAACCATACCACTCATACCGTCCACTCAGCATTATATGAATACCAGCGTTATACATCATGTCATGCATATCTAAAGTGCCATAACTGATCTTTACAACAAATATACAAACTAAATACGACAGCAGCCTGCCCCATCGAATCCCCCATACCCAACCCCCCACCCACTTCAGCATCCCAAACTTTGCCAAAGCCATCCCAATTCAACAAAACCCACCCGCAACAAAAACAAGCAAAACGAATTTGCATTTGGGGTACACCCATTCGGGGAACGCAGAGTGCTACTAGCCTCCCAACCAGTGGGAGGTGGCCGAGCAATTCTAATACCTATGCCAAAGTATCAAATCCAATCCACAACAGCGCACATTATAACTGGAGCACAACATCTTCTTCGAGTGGGAGAATCCCCACCGATAAACAACCACCCATACAGAATCGTACACATATTACATCCCTGAGTGAGCAATACAATTACAATATCAGTAACAAGGAGCACGGCCATATATCAATCCTCCTCATCATGAGGTGTGCTGGACTCACGCCGCCTGCGTTTCAATTGTTTAGCATGCTCGAGGGCAGCCTTAGGGTTAGAGAAAATTTTGGAGTCACCATCTGGCCCTATCCGCAGACGTGCGGGATATAGCATTGCGTATGGAACCCCTTCAGATTGTAGGAATTTTTTAACTGCACTAAATTCCCTTCTAGCAGATTGCACAGCCACCGTGAAATCAGGGGAAAAAGCCAAAGTATTGCCCTGGTGTTCGATAGTCCCCTTGTCCCTGGCTAAACGCAAAACAGTGTCACCGTCTCTGTGGTTCAAGAGTCTCGCTATAATGGGACGGGGAGTTGCGCCCGTAGCCGGTCTCGCCGCAAGAGAGCGATGAGCCCGCTCAACAATGAACATGTGTGATAGGTGCTCAGTACCAAAAATATCTTTAATAAGGTTCTCAATGTAAGTCTCCATTCTCCCCACATTAGTGGACTCCGGCAGCCCAGTTAGCCGGATGTTGTTGCGCCGGGATCGCGCTTCTAAATCCTCATTCTTGGCTTGGATGATGAACACCTTTTCCATATTAAGCGTCTTGCCGGACACCTCACTCAGCCCATCCTCTGTTGCAGAGACACGTTGCTCAACTTCCCCCATACGAGCATTTTGTTTCTCGAGTTGTGCAGATAGATGATCCAGTCGATGCTTCACAGCCGCCATTGTTCCCTCGATGGATTGAAGGCTGCGCTGCATTGCTAGCAGAGTGGCTTCCAGAGTGGGGGGGTTATCCCCATGTGCGTCCACCTCCGAGGCAGCCTTCTGTGAGGACTTAGAAGGTTTTCGAGCCTCAAACGTGAGGCGAGGTTGTGTCTTGTCCGTCCTCCCCATAGCAGACAAGTGGGTGCGCCCACGCGTCGATCAGGCAATACACAGACGTGTAAAAGCGTGCACTGAACAGCCCGGTGACTAATAGCAGGAGGTTTGCCACAAAGAAGGAGCCTCGTGAAAATTAGAGTGTGTATGCCAATTACAAGCGCCAGAGATATTGGGCCCACAACAGGCCAGAGGCACCCAGAAGTTTTCCACAAAGCGGTACCCAGTCTCAGGCCACACCGCAAGCGTCAGCAGCGCACATATGAAGGGGTACACCAATATCATACACCAGGGGGACAGCGTAAAGCGCAGTCCCAATGTTCAAGTCCATGTAATCCCCACAGGCTACTCAGCAGCCGAATCCGGCAGCTAGCCGTTCAGACACCCCCCTCGCCAGGGACAACAGCCAGGTGCAGGCAAACAAGGACGACAGGGGCTCAGCTTCCCACCAGCAACAGGAGGCCCAGCAGCGGTACTGGCGATGTGGCGGCAGTAGGCAGTGCGGCGGCCCAATCTCACGCAGCGTGTAGAGCCAGCAGCCCCGCGGCACGCACAGCCCCAAAAACCCAAGCAGCAGCTCGCAGAGCGCGGCGCCCACCCAGGCCCCCACCCGCCTCTGCAGCTACGGGCCCCGAAGGCGCCGCACCCCACTCACCACCGCCAGCCTCGGGAACAGCGCGATCGGCAGCCAGGCGCCGTCAGCAGGTCCAATGCGCCGGGGCCCACAGTCGGGCGGCCTCTGCCCTGCGCTTCCGCTCCGCAATTCGAACTCCCACCGCCGAGGCCTGAAGAGGCACGCCCGCCTCTACTTCAGTTCTGCGTCGCCGTCTCGATGTGTAGGAAGCCAAAGCAGAACACAGCTATACCGTAGGGCGCAGCGATCACACAGCGGCTCAGAAGCATTCAGCGGGCGCCATTTTGTGAGCACTCGCCGAGCAATCTACGATCTGTGTTTTTCGGCGCAGCAGTGGTCAAAAGCTCCGAAACTCGCTCCCAGCAGTTGCAGTAGGGCAACCCAGCACTGCCCAGTCCAGGTTGGGGAGCGGATGCTGCAATTTTAGGCAGATAATGGACGGATTGTGGCCCGGCCGGGTAGAGCAGCACTAGGGTGCGGCCATCTTGCCGTGCGCCCTCTAGCGCCCCCCCAAGGTACCCTTCTCTAAAGCTTCGAACAGGTCAGCGAGGCGTGGGACGAGAGTCTCACGATACAGGGCATAGTATTCCTGAGGGAGGCCGTTGGGGCCGGGGGTCTTGCCCGACGAAGTGAGGGTTATTGCTTCGTTAATCTCTTCGCAGGTGATAGGGCGGTCTAAATCTGCCTGGGTGGCCGAACCCAGCTGAGGAAGGCGAGTGCCTCCCGTTTCTAGTAAGACAGAGTTACAGTACCGGGGCCCTTTCCGCGTAGAGCTGACGATAGTAGGAAGCAAAGATGCGAGCCATCGCCACCGGGTATCGGTGCGCCGACCCGTCCAGGTCCACTATTTCGGGGATAATGCGGTTCGCCCTAGGATACGTGGCTAGTCTGTGGAGAATCGTGCCGTTCTTGTCTCCCCAGCCATATACCCTTGCTACAGAGGACCTCCAGAGAAGCTTGGCGGCATCCAATGAAAGCTGCCGGATCTCCGCCCGAAGAAGAGCGAGTTGTCGTTCTCGGGAAGTGTCATCGGCAGTCGGAGGGGATTGCTCGAGGCGCAACGCCTGCGCCTCCCGCGAAGTGATCTGCTGCAGTTGCGCCTGCCGCTTGAGTTGGCCCTTGGCGAAGCCCCGGATGGTGGCCTTGGCCGCCTCCCACAGGGTACCTGGGGAGGACACCGACCCCTCATTGGTCAGAAAGTACTGCTTAAGTTCGATCCCCACTACTTTTTAAAATTCTTTGTCTTGAAGGAACCAGGTGTTCATTCTCTACGTCGGGCGTGCCGATGGGGGGGGGGGGGGGCCTCTGTGCTAAGAAGCACCGGAGAATGGTCGGAGATACCCCTGGGGAGGATACGGACATCCTGAA
This sequence comes from Calotriton arnoldi, assembly GCA_963921515.1. Classification (NCBI taxonomy): domain Eukaryota; kingdom Metazoa; phylum Chordata; class Amphibia; order Caudata; family Salamandridae; genus Calotriton; species Calotriton arnoldi. Next base: position 1,685,174 of record CAWUFW010001537.1, read on the forward strand.
TCGTGACACAGTCAGTCGAGGGGACAAAAATCGCATCTATGCGCGCCTGCGTATGGTGAGCTGCAGAAGTGTGAGTGAATTGTTTGGTGTCGGGGTGCCAGGTCCGCCATGCATCGCAGAGGCCCAGAGACTCGGACCAGTTCGTTAATTGTTTTGCTTGCGCAAGTCTAGTGGTAGACGGGGAGCCTGTCGTGTCAAGGTGCGGAGAGGAAACCGCGTTGAAATCGCGCCCTATAATAGTGGAGCCCAGGGTCAAGGTGGCCAGCAAGGCGGTGGAGTGTTGCAGGGTCGCCGTGAGCATCGAAGGGGGTGAATACAGGGATACGAGATTAAGGGGGTGACCACCTAGCGAGCCACAGAGGGTCACTGACCTTCCTTGGGGGTCGTGGATAACTTGTGTAAGCACAAAGGGAAGGGTGCGCTTCAAGAGGATAGCCACCCCTCGGGAGCCCCGGGCGAAACCAGAGTGCCACAGCCTGTCATACCCATAACGCGCCAGGAATGGGCAATGGTTACCCAGCAGGTGCGTCTCTTGGAGCAGGAGCACCTCTATACCGAGGCGTTGCGCGTAGTGCAGGACAGCCATTTGTTTAAGTCGGTCTAGGAGGCCATTAATGTTCCAAGACAGAATGTGAAGGGAGGCCCCCGGAATGGGTGTGTCAGTCATGGCGGTTGGAGTAACGGTGTATGGTCCTACAGAGAGTCGTGGAAACGCGCGGGGGTTCGCGCCTGTGTGGAAGGGTGCATGTGACGAGGACGTGCATCCCCCCCAGAGGGACTAACCCAGAGTGTCTCATTATAGCTGGTACAATAAGACAACAAGGAACAACAACTTTGGGAAAAACGATCCCAAACCCTCCCCCTCCCCCCTCCCCCCACCCTAGACTTCGAGAACAGAAGTCGGCCCCCAAGTGGAACCAGAACCAAACTAAAACACTCGGTTGGGTTGCGTGGAGGACCCCTCCATGTAGGCGGATGTAGTGTGTCTCGGCAGAAAGACAGCGAAATAGAGCAATAAGTCTGCCGTAGCTCCGAGCCCCCGTGGAGGTTGTAGCATGTCCCCGTAGAGAGCACGCATCAGGTAGCGCACGTTGGATCCTCAGATATTTGGGCTGCGGGAAAGATCCGTGTCCACCGTCAGTGAGCCCAGTTGAGCTGGCGACAGAGGAGCCATGGATGGGCCACCATTTGAGTGGTGTCTGAGGCGGGGAGGAGAGTCCGATGGGCTTGAAGAGTCCCGGATTCTGTGGACAGCTAGGCTCGATGACCTAGGTGTTGCTGCTTGGGATCAGCGCCTCCTGCGAGATTGCGTGCGCCTCCGGCGCTGGCGTCCCGGCGACCGAGGCCTCGCGGACTGGGAGCCCGATGGCATGGGGGACAGGTCTCGCCGCTGTCTGAGCGGACGCTCCTCCATCAGCCAAGTCCAGGCCGCCTAGGGCGAGTCGAAGAACTGCGTTTTGCCCTGGAAAATGACCCGGAGACGTGCAGGAAACTGGAGTTGGTACTGCAGGCCTAGGGTTCGCAGTTTCTTTTTAACGTCCGTATAAGAGCGGCGCTGGTCTTGCACCTCCTTGGTATAATCAGGGAATACCATGACAGTGTGGTTTTGGAATTTGAGGTGTCCCTGAGAACGCGCCTCGCGCAGGATGGCATCCCGGTCTTTGAAGTTAAGGATCTTTAATATGATAGGGCGAGGTGGAGCTCCGAGTTGTGGTTTAGGTGCAAGGGACCGATGCGCTCGCTCCACCACGAACCACGCGGAGAGAGCGTCCTTGGGCATTCAGGACGTGAACCAGGCCTCGATGAAGGTGGATACCTGGCTCGTCTCGACCCCTTCAGGGAACCCCACTAGGCGGAGGTTGTTGCGGCGTGCTCGGTTCTCCGCATCCTCCGCGCGCCGATGCAGCTCCTTGGTGTGTGAGCGCAGATTGGCCAATTGTTCTTTTAGTTGAAGGATATCGTCCTCCGCCGCGGAGAGGCGGGATTCAGCCTCTGCTATTCGTGCCGTGGCATTGCGGAGGTCTTGACGAAGGAGGGACACGTCCACCTTGACATCCCCGATCTTCCCCTCCACCGAGGTTTGCGAAGCACTGATCGCCTGCAGGATAGTTGCCAAGTTGTTGCCCGGAAGGGAGGGGGCCCCCCATCAGTCTGTCCATGGGGGTCATGTTCAGAAGTGGTGAACCGGTCCATCTTCGTTTGCGTAGGGGCGGTCGCTGATTTGGAGGTCTTGTCTCTCCCCATGGTCGCTGACAGAGCACGTTCCAGCAAGAGCACCAGGAGCCGGCAGGAGGAGATCAAGCACGAGCTAGCGCCCAATTGAGAGTGCGTGATCCCACCAGGATCGAGGGCCGCAAAGCAGGGTTGAGGGCCACTGCACAGGAGGCAGATGGGGGTTGTTTTGGTCACTCCAGTTGCCGGTGAGGCCCTCCAATGCGGGAGATTAGGGTAGGGGCCGCGGACAGGGGTGATGGGTGCCTGCCACGGTGATCCCCAACGCTGGGTGGAAGCACCGCGAGGCCGTCTTGAAGGCAAAAGTCAGAAGGCCAGTACTGCATAGGGGCGACGCCTCAAGAGGCTTCGGGGTGGAGGGGGGCCCGCTCCCCGGATCCCCACTGCTCGACCACAGCAGCCGATTCCACTCTCCGCCTGAGCGGCCAACGCCCTACCCCGGGCGCCGCTGCCGATGATCCGTGGTGACCTACCGCCTCAGTCACACCCGCTGGATGCCTCGGGGTGCAGAGCATCCTCCCCCGTCAAGAAGACCTCCCCGGAAGGACAGGCCAGGCAGCCCGATGAGAGCACCCAGGGGAAGTAGCTCTAGGACACGGGGAGGCACCGGGGAGGCAACGGCTAAGTCCCACGCCGCCGCCCGAAATGGCGGCCGAAGGAGGGAGAGGGGGCGCCCCGTCTCCACAAGGGCCAGAGCGGGGTCTTGGTGACAAGGCCTTCCCCCGCCTAGGTGACCCGGATAAGACCAGGCAGGGCCGGCTGCTCGGTAGTCTTGGGCAACCCGGCCCCAGGCGTTCCCAGCGCAGAGGTCGGGGGAGGCTCAGATCGTGGGCGGAAGAAGGCCGGTGCAATTTACCCAGGAGGGGGGGCCCTTGACGCCCGAAATGTGCAGCCGAACGGCACCCCCACCACCTCACCGGTCGAGCTCGCCGCTCTTGGGATGGCTGGGCCCCAGGCACCGGGAATGTCTCCTTTGTAGCCTTCCAGACGGGCCCCTGCACATCACGGTACCGGGACAGAGAGGGGGGGGACAGAAGCCTGAGTGACGGCCTCCCGCAACGCTGCCCGATGTAGCAGCCGATCCCCGAACCCGTCTCCACTCACCAGGTGGTACTTCTTCCCGACACTCCGAGCTGGCCTTAGCTGTTGAAATCGACGTGTTGGTGTAGCCTCCGGGGACGCAGCACACCGCCCCGGAATGAGGGCCCTCGGCGCTCCGCCGCCTACACTCCAGCTGGTGCCCCACGAGCCCGGTCACAGTCCCAGGGCGGATGGCAGGCCCGTCAGGGTCGCCGGCCGCGAGCACCGGAGGCCGTCATTTTGCGGGTGCGGGGCACAGGAGAGAAGAGGAACCAAACAGTCCGGCAGACGTCTAGGGCCGCTCGCCCAGGCTCAGCAACGTGTCGTTTGGCGTCCCTGCTCAACAGGAGGTGCAGCTCCGGCCGGGGCCTCCCGGGGAAGGGCGCCGCAGTCACTAGCAGGTTGCAATGGAGGCCGCCATGTTGCGGCCCGAAGGCCTAGTCAAACCAGAACCCAGGAGGGGCGCAGGGAGCCCGGAATCAGCAATCCGACCGCGCCGATGCAGCGCTCTCTCTCCGGGGGTTACCGATGTGCAGGTAAGAAGTGTGGATGGTAGCCGCAGACAACGGGATGCGAGGCGGATGACGGAGGGGTCCGGAGCACTCATAGAGTGCGACCGCCATCTTGACGCCTCAGGCCACGCCCCGGCTTACCATTTTTAAGTATTATCACTATCAAGGTCGTCCTCAAATCCTGAGAGAACCGTCCCTCCTCTCGGGCCCTATTAAACATGGCCAGAATATGTGGTGCCACCTTGGTGACCATCCCCTTAAACAGCTCCACCGGGAAGCCGTTGTGTCTGGGTATTTTCCCAGACTGGAGATCTCCTATTGCCAGCACTAGTTCGGCTTTTGTGAGTTCTGCCTCCAAAGATTCCTTTTGGTCAGTAGTTAGCCTAGGAAGGAGTAAATCCTGCAAAAGTTCTGTGCGGTCCGTAAAGGACAGAGAGCTGGTAGATCTATATAATTCCTCGTAATATTCTGCAAACGCCTCTGCGATATCAGACCCAGTGGTCTGAGCCCTGCCCAACTTATCCCTAACTTCAAGCACCCAGGAGCGCTCCCTGTTTCGCTGCTCAAGCCAGGCCAGGAGCCTACCCACCTTGTCCCCAACATCGTACAACCATTATTGCAATGCCTGGGTATATTTCCGGGCCTCCTGTTCTGCGAGGGCTCTCAAGTCACGTTGACTTAGACTCAGCTGATGCTTTAGTACTGTACCTCCCTCATTCACCACCCTTGCCTCCAGCTGAGCTATTTCCCCCTCCAGCATCAAACTAGCCTGTCAGCGTTCCTTTCAAACCCCACCGATAAGTGCCTGCGCCTTGCCCCGGAAAACTGTCTTGAAGGCCTCCCAAAACACACACGTGACTCCACTGAGACGGAATTCTCTGCAAAATAGTTTCCTGCTCCCTCCCAGAGTCTCTCTAATTTTCACGTCTTTTAAATGCCATGCATCAATCTTTGGGGGCAATGAGTTGTCTTTAGTGGGACCCTCTAGTGTTACCCCCACTGGTGAGTGATCAGAGATACCTCTCGGATAGTGTTGAGCCGCCCGAAACTTACTAGTGCTACCTACATGGGTGCATAGGTAGTCCAGCTGAGAAAAGCTACCGTGAGCTGCTGAAAAGTATGTGTGCTGTTGCCGGGGCAGATGCTGCAGATGCCACAAGTCCACCATACCTAGCGCCTCCAAGGAGGACCGCAATGCATCAGGGTCAGGTACCGATCGCGCAACAGTCTGGCTATCCGGAGCCGGGTCTCACACTGATATCAAGTCCCCTCCCAGGACCCAGGTCCCCTCTGGCAGCTTCAGAAGCAGTGCACTCACTTCTGGAAACTTTACTGTGTGATGACGCAGTGGCACATACATGGAGCATATGTTTAGGGTAAGCCCCTCCCACACCCCTGAGACAGCTACCTAACAGCCCCCGGGTTCGTGCCAGATCCGGTTGATCACCAATGGCATGGATTGTTTGAGTAGGATACCCACCCCTCTAGAGTCGGTTGTAAACCCCGCGTGGGCGATCAATTTTATACCCAAACCTGTTTAGAGCCTTATACCGGTTGCCCCCGAGATGCATTTCCTGGAGTAATAAGAGGTCTGGGGAGTATTTGCGTAAATATTGAAGAAATCACGTTTGTTTTATTTAGTTCCCCAGACCATTTACATTCCAGGACCATATATTCAATCCTGCCTGCGCACCCTTACCCATAAATTTGAGGCCATACCCACCTGTCGCCTTACCCCAAGTGTGCCCAACCGTTTACTCCTTCTGCATAGGAGCCAACAAATTCTATGTGAAATCCGAGCTTTGAAACCTGAAATCTCCCATACCCTGAACTTCCCACTCCCTGCAGCCCTGCATCATAGGCACAAAACCGCCCACCACCCCAACTCGCAGTGTGATTGTCACCCCATTTGAATGAATATGTACGTGGGCAGGCCATACTGCCACCACTTGCTGTTGCGTTTAATCACCTTCCATGAAAACAATTCTAACTCTGGGTTTTAGTTTTCAAAAACCTGCCCCCACTCCCCCTGTCTCAATCTCGAAGCCCCTGTGGTTACCAGCTGGACATCACACACCCAGTCTTGGATCCCCGTTAACTCAAGACAGACATATTTATTTATGTCCCCATTAGTCTGCTGGGGCCCTCTCGTCACACTGGCCTGACAGCCTGCTTTCCTGCTCCGGCGAGGTCTGATGACCCGCCTGTCCACCAGGGTCCTGGCGCCCTGACCTGGCCCCTTTCCGTCTGACCACGAGCCAGTTCTAGGCCTCCTCTGGCATATCGAAGTGCCAAGTCTTGCCGTCCACAATGACTCGCAGCTTCACAGGATAAAGCATCATACATTTAAGTACTTTGTCTCTCTGTGCTCCCTTCACTCCTTCGAAATTATGTCGCTGTCTCTGCACCTGCATGGTGAAATCCGGCAAGAGTCTGATGCTTGCATTGCCTATATGGATATCCCCGTGTACTCGCGCTGCCTTAAGGATCGCATCTCGGTCCTTGTAATTAAAGATGAGTGCTATGATGGAGCGTGGTGGGGCTCCCGGTTTCGGCCAGGAGCCCAACGCCCGATGGGCCTGTTCTACTGAGAAGAATTTGGACAGGCGCTTGGGTCAGAGGGTATTAAGGATCATATCTTACAAGTACAAGTCTACACTGGGGCCCCCTCTGCCCCTTCTGGGACCCCCACCACCCGAATGTTATTTTTCTTGATGCCCCTTCTTGATCCTTCAGGTTCGCCGCCATACTGGCTGTTTGTTTCGTGAGGGTCTGAACTTGTTCCTCTAGTCTTTTGGTCGTGGACCGAAGCCCTCCAATATGAACCTCCGCCTGTTTCACCTTGTCCGAAATGTTACCAAAATCTGCTCTCAGTAAGCTGACATCAGTGGTGACAGCGTCTAGCTTGGGCTCAATTATGCTACGGAGCGCCTGGATTGCCGCCATGATTTGCCTTCAGGAGGGTTCCCCCACGGATGAATTTGGTTGGTCCCTCTGCATGTCCTCAGCTGTCGTCCCCTGTGCTGATGCCCCCACTTGGGACTTCACTACTGTGTATCTATCAATATTATTCTGCTGCGGGGTCCTGGAGCCACGATTGCTCACCATGACACCCCTTCACCACTATGGTGTCTTAAACACACTGTTTTCATCACTTTGCGGGCAGGTCAATACGCATACGCCAGCCTCGTACCAATTGTAGCCCCCTCCATCCAGTCTCGACATTTGCCTTCAGACACAATTACAGGCCCAGTAGGCCTCGGATTTACCTCCAGGCCATTCCTCAAGTGCACAAGTGGGCCACTACACCAACACCATCCATTAGAGTCACACCACCTTTTTTGCCTCATAGGCCTCACACCTGAAGCACTGCTCCAATCCAGATGACCCTGTGGACTCCCTCAAGCAGCACCCACTTGTCTCTCACTGGTTCTGCACCACGGGGGATCTCGCCGAATCCGAGGGCCACGCCCGCCGTCCTCCAGTGTCAGAATCCGATGCAGTCTGCCTCTATTCGTCCCGATGCCAAGGCGCGGTCTCCTCCATGTGTGAAGGACCACCAACAGGCTCTCCCTTAGCACTAGAGCCCCGGGCAATCGCGACCGCCAGGGCAGGCCTCACCTCGCTGCCCCAACTCTCCACTTCTACTGCGCGGTGCAGAGGCCTCCTTCATGTAGGCCCTCCGGTGGGCGCCAGCCTCGATCCGCTCTTATAGTTTTCTGGTGGCGTTTGTCTCCCACCATGGCCCGGTCAGCTGAGCCCCCGCCGCAGTCCTGGGGCAGGGAGAAAGTCCCCACGGCGGAGCTTCTGTTTTGCTGCGGTCACGGTCTCCGGCTTGCTGCGAGGCACGAACGGCCCACACATCCTCACTGCACAGCTCTCAGGCCCTAATGCCGACCGAATTCGCAGTTCTGCCGCACAGCAGACACGGTTCCGGGCTCCCTGCTCTGCCACTGGGTTAAATTCCAGCGGCACAGCTCGTATAGTGACGGATGGGAAGGTAAAAGGCACCGTCAGCTACGGAGCCGCTTTAGTGTGCGGCCATTGTGATCAGCAGTTGGCCATGCCCCAAGAAAAGAAATGTTTGTGAAAGGCGGCCAAAAGCAATTTTTCAAAAAGTATTTGTTTTAAAGGCATTCAGGAATTAAACATTTATAACCCGCCATAATTCGCACGCCATATTTCTGCGGATTCATATCAAGATTTAACAGTATTTATACAATCGGCATAACTACAAAAGGAGAACCCAATGGTTCTAATAAGGTCATCTGAGGGTTGTTGAAACGTGGGGATAGGTCATGTGTCATCTAAGCAGAAGACAAATAGAGGAACGAAAACATTTTGCAGAGATGAGTTTTATATTATCTCGCTGAATGTTAAAGAAGTATTCACAGTTGGCTATTCTTGAATTCAGGACTGAAAAACCTGAAAAGCTATGGAGGTCAAGGTTCCTCACAGGACCATGACATCTTTGACATCTTGCTTTAAATCGCACCAATAAAGAGACTGGTCCATAAGAAGTGATGGGTAATTAACAGAAAACTGATTTCTGAATTTATCTAGAATTCAGAATAGGTCCCTATGAAAACTTGTCAATTCTGACATACTTGGCAACTAACCAACAAGTTATTTAACTTCATTAACAATTTTTCTACTGGTTGCTTATCACAAATGTATAACTTAATTTTCGCCTTAATGTTGGAACCATTGGCTTTCTGGGTCCGGAGGAATCCATTGATAAGGGGCCTACGATGGTCAGAAGGTTGAGAAGATAGCACATCCCTTTACGCAGATGACATTCTCCTATATTTAGCATCCCCCAAAACCTCAATCCACAGGGTGTTGAACATATTCACCAACTTTGGCAGATACTCTGGCTACAACATGAATTGGACTAAGTCCACCATCTATATACTGCATGGAGCGCCTCCCACACTTCCCAAGGACTGTGCGGTGGAGGTGGTAATGGAGGGGTTCCGATATCTGGGGGTTTTCATAACTGTAGACCCCAATCTCTTCTATAGATGCAATCTGTTGCCGGTGCCCACCCCCCCCCCCTTACAACGCCTGCAGGGAGATGTACATCACTGGAGGACGCTGCCTCTCTCCCTGCTAGGGAGAGCTGCCCTCTTTAAAATGATGGCACGTCCCCGGTTTCTTTATATCCTACAAAACACACCATATACTGTGCCCTCCAAGTATTTCCAAACAATTGAAAGTGAACAACGGTTACTATTATGGGATGGGAAGCCTCAGAGAATAGCACACCAGAAACTAGTCTGGGGGTGGTACGACGGGGTATCGCACTGGCCGATATACGTAAATGCCATTGGGCATCACAACTGGTAGCTATCAACCAATGGGTATACCAATCACCAGACGAGCCCGTGTATTGAATGGATAGATATGTACTTGGCAAGAGGGGATACACTAAAGCACTCTACACCTCATCCCAGCACTTATCCTTGACGGGACCAACCGAAATCACGGTCCACCTGCGGCATATGGTTCAGAAACGGATGGGACAACAAAATAACACAACATACCCCACTGTGGGATGCGGAAAAGATAGCCATATCGAGCAAATTCAGGTTAATACAATTGAAAATACTCCATAGTATACACAACTCGTGTAGCAGTCTGGTGAAAATGGGTAGAAGAGATGACCCCCACCTGTAGGAGGGGTTGTGGCCAAGAGGGAACATACTACCACATACTATGGGACTGCCCCCACATACAACCGTACTGGGCGACCATAGTTCAAAAACTGTGCAAGATCACAGGGGTGGAAATGACCCAGAGTTGGTGCCTCTTAAATGTATGGAAACCCACAGACCTTAGTGAGAAAGAAAACGTCAGGGTAACAACGGGACTGGTAATTGCAAAGCGCAATATAGCCAGAAATTGGGGGGGGGGGGCAGCTACACCAAATTTTCAAGACTGGCTGGGAGATCTTGATTGGTGTATGATAGCGGAAAAAACAGTGTATGAAAGCAGGGGTTGCCCTAGGAAGTGGGAGCAGATCTGGAACAAGTGGAATACCTATCGTGGGAACCTATGTGAAAACCGGGAGAGGGGGGGGTGCAGCGGGGGGACGGACCGTCTGGATGATTCCCCCCTGAGATCGTGGCCTAAAGGCATAGAGATAAAAATCAAATGGAAGAGGGGTGATACACTCATGACTGTAAATCATGCATATGATATCGTAACTGGTTCTGTGCAAATTGCTCTGTATCCTGTCATCTTTCAATAAACAGATGTTATAAAAAAATGTATAACTTTTCAACATCTGGAAGACTTAATATCCACAGATGATGCCAGCTGCTACTAGAGCAGTTTCGGTCACAAAGCTGCATAGGCTTAACCATCAGATGCAACTCAACAGCTCCCTGAAAGTGAGGTTTCGAGCACATTATACCTGTTCCACCTAATTATCACACTCCACAAAGGGCAAGACACAAAAACAGAGCTGAACAGACTAAACAAAGCAATAGTGATAGGATTTAAGGGAAGCCATCAAAGAGGGTAAAAAAGGAAGGTGAGGACTGTATAGCGAGTATCTAGTAGAAGAGTATGCTACTTCCCATCTGTAATAATTTTTCTGATCAGTCCGTCTACACATGTTTACGTGATCTTTTAAATATTCTCCAAATGCTATAATACCTCTTTATCTTGATTTACATTAAATTTGCAAGGTAACGCAGGCATCACTTAGTCATACATGATCCATAAAGTTATCACTTTTTACCCACAAGATCAGATTTACCTAATTTCTAAGCTCTACGAAGATCAAGGGAAGAATACCGGGCAAATAAAGAACAAATATGAAAAAGGAAAAAGAAATGGGGAGCTGTAGCTTAGGACTCAGGAGTCTGAATGCAGGAAAATCTTCAGGCCAGGATTACTTGGCTCACCCTTCATCTGCTTATTGTCTTTTTAAGGACGTAATGATGAGTGAGCCCCAACTAACTCAAAGTAGACGTCAACGTTATAGCAAAGGCCCAAACCAACACATTACATCCAGTATTACCCAACCTGATCATTATTTAGTCCCTGCTCGCCCCACCTCCCTGAGTCTACATTGCCCACAAGCGGTTCAATATTACAATAATTATTAGTAGTCACTTTACACCAACAGGGCGCCAGGTAGCTTGGATGACTATCACACAGCATGAATGGTTGTAATAGGAGGTCCAGATCAGACATGCCCAGGTGACCAACTTTCAATCTATAATAGATCTTGTCCTTTTAGACATATACCACTGGGACAGAATGTGTGATATGCACACTGAAACACAGCCAGAAAGCAACCATGATGCACTGGTGCTTTCTTTTATCATCAAAACTCATTCCCCTTAGCATCTATTGCAACTGTTGGAGGCATCAAATACAGTCTACCAAGGATTTATCATTGATATCCACCCCTTCACAAGATGTTTAGCCCAAAAAGAAAGTTCCTCTGCTTGCCCACAATACATCATGAACCAATATAACAGCCCTGCAGTATTCATAGCACCACTGCTATTTAGGCCAACTCTGGCCAGGAAGAAATCTGTCCACAATTCCAAGCAACGGTTCAACAAAGCTAGTAAACTCGCAACGACATCTCTAATGCAGTCCATCAAGAAGGGATCACATGCAGAGACAATAGACACAAGACATCATTACCAATATTTAATTAGGGTTAAGAAATCTGAATGGAAAAGCCAACTGAAATAAACTGCTTGTTGTTGTTAGGAACATGGATCCTTAAACCTTCTGGAAATCCATAGCCTCAGGAGACAATAATGAAGTACCTCCTCGGAGTCATCTATAACTAAAGACCAATGGAATTCACATTTCTCCAAGTTACTTTCTCTGGAAGTCCCATCAATTGGATCACCTGTTTGCAGATGCAACCATGTTGTATCTCATGCCCTAAGCCCTTTTTCATTAGAAGAGAAAATAGCTGCTCTAAACAAGCAAAAGTCTGGAAAGTCCCCACGCTTTGATGAGATCCCAGTCGACCTCTACAAATCGGACCCCATCTTATAGGGCCGTTCGTTATCCTCATCAGGAATGCAATTCTACAGGGAGCCTCCATCCCAGTCTCATTGGTGGGAGCAGAAATATGCCCATTTTTAAATGGTGATAGGCAAGATCCTACCAACTACTGCCTTATTAGCTTGCTTGACAATACTCAAAAAGTATTTTGAAGTGTGTTGCTTTCAAGAATTGAAAGCCAGGCCAAGGTGAACAAGATCCTATCCCACTGACAGGACAGCTTAAGGATTAAATGGGCTCAACGGATCAAGCATTGAAGTTTTATCACCTATTAACTAATTTTGTGGTACTGAATAAGCGATTGGTATGTGGTATTCGTAGAACTACGCTGTGTCCTAGACAATGTTCCCGGCCGCTTATTGTGGTCTACTCTATGTGACCATGGTATTTCATCTGGAGTGTTATCTTTACAAATTAGTTTACATGAAGGGAATTTTGTAAGGATTCATTGGGGCACTGTTGACAAAACCACCAGATCATTACTGTGCTAAGGGGGTGGTACGACATGGTTGCTCCCTAGCCCCCATACCATTTTCACTCTAAATCAACTGAGTGGACGAGTACGTCAAATCCTAAATACGTGCTGCTGCTGCTGTGGGTGGGATCAAGATGGCAATGCTTTTGTTTGCAGGCGACACTCTTGTGGCCTCAAAAACTCCCGCTTATATCCAGAATATTAGATTAATAGTTTGTAGAGCATCTGGTTACTCCAACTGAGTGTCCCCACGCTAGGAATTCCTCCTCGTAGTCAGACAGTGCCTCCATCCGATTACCTCAGCACCAATCTGCCTGAGATGACATGAAGAACCATGTTCTTAATTTCCTACGGAACATCACCTCTGATGGTTACATCCCAATATCCAGCGGCAGTTGGTTCCAGGTTTTTGCTGCTAGAAGGCCAAAAGATCTACCTCCCAATCGTGCTCTTTGCACTCTAGGAACAGTCAGCCTAGCAGTGCCTGCAGATCTAAGATTCCTGATAGGTCTGTATGGGGTAAGTAGAGAGAATAGATAGCCAAGGTCTTTTTCGTTTAAAATTCTGTGACGAAAGCATAAAGCTTTAAAAGTCACTCTGTCCTGCACCAGCAGCCAATGTAGTTCCACGAGAGCCACTCCCACAGGGGCTCGTCTTGAGATGTTCAGAAGTAACCGGGCTGCGGAATTCTGTACTCTCTGCAGCATGCTCATTCTACTCTTGGTGACCCCTAAATAGAGAACATTACAGTAGTCCAAGCAGGAGATAATCACCGCCTGGATAATGTTTTTGCTGCTAGAGGTAATAGATCTAATATTTTACGTAACATCCTCAGTAGGCCAAAGCACGTACCGGCCAAACCGGATATATGTTCCGAAAACGATAGTGTGTTGTCAAACCACACCCCTAAGTTTTAATCTTAGGTTTAGAAACCGGGGACGGGCCTAGTTTAAGTGGCCACCAGATATGAGACCAGATTAAGGGTTGTTTGCCAACAAACAATGTCAGTTTTGCCTGCATTTAGTTGAAGACAACTGAATTTCATCCAATTGGCCAGGCCAATTAAACAAGCTCTAAGTTTAGGAGCAGCCTCTGCTTTATTCTGTTCTAGTGTAATAATCAGATGTGTGTCATCAGCATAGGACACTAGCTTCACGCCATGTTTTGTAACTATGTCTGCTAGCGGGCGCATGTAAACATTGAATAGCGTCGGGCTTAGGGCAGAACCCTGTGGAACCCCTTGTAACAGGGACCGGCTTTCAGACTTGAAAGGACGCTGAAAAACTTGGAAGGATCTATCTTGAAGAAAATGCTGACCACTCCAATGCACCACCTCTGACTCAAGTATCCCACAGCCTTTCCAGAAGAAGGCCGTCGGATACCTTGTCAAAAGCAGCACTCGGGTCTAAACAGGATCAAAGCTGCAGCCTTACCTTCGTCTGCGGCCATTTTCAACGATTCAGAGGCTAAGAGTAGAGCAGATTCAGTCCTATACAGAGCTTTGAAACCTGATTTGAGTTTCATGGAGCACATGGTTTTCTTCAATAAATATGGTCAGTTGGAGATTGAGAAATCTTTCTGCTATTTTAGCAAAGTTGGGAAGCAGAGATTCTGGTCTCAAATTTTCTGGGAGCGCGGGGTCCAGGGAGGGTTTCTTCACCAAAGGGGCAACCATCGCATGTTTCCAATGACTTGGGACTTGCCCTGAACAAAAGGAAGAATTCATCAAGTTCGTAAGCACCGGAGCAATGGCTTCCTTCCCTAGCAAAAGCTGTTAGGGGGGATGGTATCTGTTGGGGAACCAGATTTAACCGTTGAAAGAAGCTGCAGAGTATCTCTTACAGTAGGTGCTTAAAAAATAAATAGCCCTTCATGTAGTAGTTCATCCTTTGGGGGGATGAATTTAAAATTTCTGCTGGCCTCTGGAAAAGTGGCATAGATTTTCTCGGCACAGAAACTAGCCACTTGATTACAATAATCTGTGGAAGAAGGCATCAGTGCTGTAACACGCTCAAGAGAGGTGAGCTCTTTTACTATACAGAAGGTATCTTTAGGAGCATCCTTAGCTAATTCAATTCTATGCACATAAAAATCCCAACGTGTTCTCCTAATCGGCTTGTGATACTATTTTAAAGCTTCTAGGTAACTCATTTTAGCCTCAGGTTGGTAATTCCTCCTCCAGAGACGTTCAAGATGTTTACATTCTTTTTTAACAGCTAATAATTCCTCCGAAAACCATTCCGCTAAGGGGTTGAGGCAGGAAGTATTACAAGGTTTCAGAGGCGCTAAGGAGTCCACTACTGCCTTAATCCAAGAAGTAATTTGTTTGCTAGCTATCTGTGGACAGGCTTCAAGCTTCGGAGAACTCTATGTCAGTTTGGCCGTAAAAGCATCTGGAGCTAGTTGCGCCCATTTCCGGGTACTTTTTGGCACAGTATGCCGTTTTGTCTAGCCTAAAAACCCTTCCAAGATACCATGATCTTAAATGGAAGGATGGAGTGGTCAGACCATGCCACAGGCACCGTGGGCAGGGCTTTTATAGGAGCACTATTCGGGAAAATGTTGTCAAGGATATGTCCCTTAGTATGCGTAGGGGAGTATATTAGCTGAGCCAGTCCTAAAGCTCTGAGGCTTCATGACTACGTTTGTCATCGAAATGTAGATTCAAGTACCCTAGGACCACAAAAGTCGAATGGCATAAGGGGGTAGCACCTCTGCCGAAGCATTGACAAACGCCCTAGCAGGACCAGGAGGCCTATAAATTAAAAAACCTGCCACGGACCAGTCACTATTAAAAGATAGAGAGAAAAATGCCACTTCACAGCCAGAAATCGACATTTCAGTTACTTTAACTTGAAAGTCCTTCTTGAAAATCACTGCAAGCCCCCCACCTCTCTGCGGAGGTCTTCAATTCTTGAAATGGCATAGCCCTCAGGTAACGCCTCCAGTATATCTGGAGCAGACTGCCCATGAAGCAAGGTTTCTACCAGGAACAGCCCCCCGGCTCTTGTTTCGTCAGTACCTCTAGAATTTCATATTTATGCTTACTAAGGGACCTACAGTTTAACGACAGACATAATAGAGAGTTGGTTCCGGGCCCTGAAACCTTCACGCTCCTATCACCCTTAGCTGAGGTATTAAAGGAAAACTGACACCTATCACAGTCCTCTCCGAGTCCTAGCCCATAAGAATAGGGCTCAGGCTCCGGCCAGGAAGGCATGGCTCCAGTCGGCGTTGGGCGATGCCCAACCTACTCTGTGTCAGAGTCGGGGATCAGAATGGAGACTGCGCCTCCGGGAGCATCAGCACTGGGAGTGCCGGCATTGGACTGGCGTCGGGGAAGGTCAAGGTAGCACGACCAGCGCCAGTCCAGATCCATCTGTGGATCCAAGTGGCCACACTAGCACGTAGGCAGGAGGCGACGGCGTGGATCCAGTAGGGGCCCCTCCCAAACACGCGGTACCTAAAGGTACGCAGGTGGGAGTGGACTGCTCAAATTTGAGACTCATGGCCTCATAAAACTTGTGAAGTTAAGCGGGGGTTGCACCGGCTCCCGGAAACTAAGGGGAAGCGCAGAGCCAGGCCTTGAATGTTGATGTTCCCTCGTCTCAGCCAACAGATGAGGTGAAGTTGAAGACCTCTTATGATGGGACTTACCCAAGTGGCCGGACGACTTCAGGTGTGACGAAGATTTCGGACTCAGCAACTGCTCCTGGAACCTTCCTCTCGATAGAGATAGCCACGGCGTCACACGTGGAGCCAACATGAGTTTGAGTTATCGATCGCTCCCTCCAGGCCTTCGGGTTCATGGCGCAGCAATCAGAGCAGACCTTTGGATTGTGGTAGCGGTCGAGGCACCAAAGGCATGCAAGATGCGGGTTCGTCAATGACATCGGGCGGTGAAAGACGCCACAGAGCTTGAAGCTGGCTTCCGAGATGGCATCCCTGCCACTCCAGGAGAAGATCTCAAAAAAACACTTCGACAAAAGTCGAAAAAAAGTTTAAGATATGCACTGATTGGAGCGGAAAGAAATGAACGGACGTCAGCGTGCTGGGGTGGCATATATATAAGCACCGCGCACGTCACTTCCGGCACAGACTACGCCACGAGGAGCTGATCGAGGCAGGGGTACCGCTAATGAAAACTTTCCCAATCCATTCTGATGCCTAGGGAATATTCTAAGGTAAGGAATCTGCGGTTAGAATTGTCTCTCAGGTGTCATATTTCCCAACAGCTTAGTGCTTACCTTGAATTGGCAGAGGTTCTTAAATCAGGGGAAGCTGGATATTGTCCAAAGGAAAAGAGTGAGTCAGTGCTCCAGAATATCATAGATGATCTCAAGATGGTGGGAGACTCAAGGGGTGTCTGATATTACTCAATGTGTCAGCAGCAACCTGTCTGAATCCCTTTCAGTCCCCTTTTACCCTGATTCGCTCACTATGGTCTGTGAAGTGACCCAAGGGTCTGCCCTTTCTCCATAACTTTAGAATATCTACACTGGGCCTCTGACTACACATCTGCTGCGATGTAGGGTTCTAAACAAAGGGAAACAGCTGACTTAATATTTGATCTTTATCGTAAAAGCACAATTACAGCTGAGGGATTTCAAATACTGCATTTGAAAATTAGTCTATAGAGAAAAATATAATAGTACAACCCTTACAATCATGAGTAACTGCCAACTGTGTAACATCTGTAATAATGAAAAAAGTTAAATATTAGACATTGTAAAACTCAAACTAAAGGATACAACATATCAATGAAAGAGCACAGCACCATACCAATTTGATTTGTGTCTCCAAAAAGGCACCACTCCATTCAAGTCAACAACACTGCCAGACAGTGGAAAGCAAAGCCACAAAGGCAATCCTGGTTAGGTCCAAAGCCTTGGGTGTGAAGCAACAATCAGACTTATTGGAAGACCAGAGAAGAAATCGCACAAACCACAACATTATTTCACAGTAGACACAGGACATTAGCAGAGATCTAGAGAGAATGCAAAGTCCAAGTCTCCCCTCCAAAAGGCCTGAGCTTAAGTGGATGCAGATATGATGTGGAGCTAATCACTTGGAGAAAATAAAGTTAAAATTAATCCTCTAGAGGTATAAAAATAAATAATAATAATAACCATGATCAGTAAGACAGGAGGGAACATTGTGGGGCAGTCATGGGGAACACCAGACATATCGAAGGAGCACACCGAGTCCGTCTTCTCTACATGTTTGCCCACAAATATAAGGGGAGGCAAGAGAACAAAGGAAAGCCAGACTGCTGGTAGTGGGACCCGCACTCATAATGGGCACGTCCCAGGGTGCTCCTGACGTGGTTGCAGTACCATAAGCAACGTAGTGACAAATCTGTATACACCTACAAGGGCTATCAAAATTCTTATAATTTTATAATACTGCTAAAATGAAGCAATCTAACTGACAATCATGGAGCAAACTTGTCCCCCTAGATAGTTTTGATTTATCTCCTTTCTGGTAGACACACAACATATTTCCTTTGGTCAATGGAGAAAATTAAGTCCAGTTTGTGGACCTCTTTTGTCAGAGATGAAATAACTCTAGCCTAGTGAGATGCAACTCAGAAAGACTAGCTCAACATCTACATCCTGGAAGATGACATGCTAGTGAATGGCTTATAGCAAGGAGCTACAATTTCTTTATATGCAGAGTACTGCACTAGACTTCTTCATCAAACTCTGTATACGTTGGTATACAACTTGACATAATCATGTTTATTAATCTAAAGCTACTAAAAGCATTAATCTACTTCCTAGTCTGCTTTTGAGGCAAAAGGATAGCAGTATCTATAAAAATGCTTTTGTCGAAAGAACGAAAAAGCATGATGTTGCACATGCAAGCATCCGTGTCATAATGCGCCTAGCGGCCGCTTCTCCCCCTAATGTGTGTTAAAGTGTTATGACATATGCCCACAGATAGTTCACCATGCATGGTGCATGCCTATGAATGCTCCTAGCGGCCGCTTCTCCCCCTAATGTGTGTTAAAGTGTTATGACATATGCCCACAGATACTTCACCATGCATGGTGCATGCCTATGAAATGATGTAAGTGCCATTTTATTCGTTATTTTAATTTATTGTTCCAAGATAGCAGCTGCCACTTGGATTAGTAAATTAAAAAAACATTTTCTTGCACAAAAGTCTTTTTCTTGAAAATTGAGTGGCTTGACAACAAATGGCAGCTGCAGGAGCCCTCCAACAAATGTTAAAAAGGAATATTTTAAGGTCCACAAGGATTAGGGGAGCAACGGATAAGCTTGGGAGGCAGGGAAAATAAATACAAAATATAATATATGAGAAGAGGAAGGAACCTGTTGAATAAGAAGCAAGTGAGAGTGATAGGAAAGCCAACCAATGGTAAGGAATGGACTAGCTCTAAGCCCACAGTTTAGTTTTTAGTATGGTCCACAAGAGGTCTTTAGACAATAAACAGGCAAAGGTGCATGTTTGAGAGACCTAAAAAGTGCCATTTCATGACTCCATGTGCAGTTATGCAACAAGTGTAACTACACATACAGAAATACCTTAGCTTAGTTCAAGTAGGACTTTAAAACATTTTCGTGTTCCAGGAGTTGCAAATTTCCAGGATACACACAGGAAACCTTTGTGCATTATGTAAATAAAAAATCTGCATCCATGCGAGGTCGCAACCCTGCAGTCACAGATTTTGGAATTTTCTTGAGAATCACTTGCACAGGGCATAAGATAGCTCAGATATGAGTCTCATCTGCCAGGGGAATCACTTAAACAAACTACTGTCACGTTTAATAGTTTTCAAGCTATATTTTCACAATATAAGCAAAGTGAAAACTGCAACAACATTATTCATACCACTGGTCACATGGAAAAAGAAACAGGGATGTAGTGGGGGTTCCATATACCAAACGAACAAGTTACTTACCTTCGGTAACAATATATCTGTAAGAAGAACAAGTTACTTACCTTTGGTAACGGTATATCTGTAAGAAACATAGGTTAGTTATAGATTCCTTACCTTAGAATTACCCCCAGGCGTCAGACTGGATCCAGAAAGTTTTTCATCAGCAGTACCCCTGGAGAACAGATCGGCCAAAGAAGCCGTCTCTCTGGTCTTGGCTGTCCAGGAAGTAGTGTCTTGTAAACGTGTGCAGCGATACCCACGTAGCTGCTTAACAGATGTCATTAAGGGGGACTACACGTCCCAAAGCAGTGGTAGCTGCCGTCGCCCTGGTTGAATGGGCGCGCAACCCCACTGGAGGCTTCTTCTTTGCCAAGGAATAACAGGCTTTGATGCACAAAACGACTCATCTAGAGATGGTCCGTTTGTGCACGCCCCGAACTTTCTTGGCGCCCGCGTAGCCAACAAAGAGCTGGTCAGCCACCCGGAATTGTTTTGTAAGATCAAAGTAAAAGGAAAGCGCACGCTTTGGATCCAGACGGTGGAGCCTCTCTTCCTCTTTAGAAGGATGCGGAGGCGGAAAGAAGGTGGGCAAAGTGATGGTCTGTCCAATATGGAAAGGAGTAACCACTTTGGGAAGGAAGGAAGGAAGGACGAGTGAGAAGGACAACCTTGTCCAGATGAACAGTCAGAAAAGGAGGTTTAGAAGAAAGTGCTTGAAGCTCACTCACCCTGCGAGCAGAGGTGATGGCCACCAGAAAGGCAGTTTTTAAGGTCAGACGCCTGAGAGGACAGTTATGTAGCGGTTCAAAGGGAGAGCACATAAGATATGTAAGAATGAAGTTCAAGTCCCACTGGGGCATTACGAAGGGAACAGGAGGAAAAAGACGAGTAATGCCCTTAAGGAAGCGATTTACAACAGGGGACTTGAAAAGAGAAGGCTGATCAGGAAGCTGAAATGGCCGAGAGGTAGCCCTTTACAGTGCCCAGAGCAGAGCCCTGCTGGGCCAAAGAAAGGAGGAACAAGAGAACCTCAGAAAGAGGGGCTGAAAGGGGATCCACAGCCTTTGCTGTGCACCATGCCACAAATTTGTTCCATCTGCAGGCGTATACCGTCTTAGTGGAGGGACACCTGGCTGCCAAGATAACATCACAGACTTCGGGAGGCAGGTCAAACGACGTCAACTGCCGCCGCTCAATCTCCACGCAAGGAGGTGGAGGGTGGACAGATTCGGGTGGAAGACCGTCCCCTGCAGCTGAGACAGAAGATCCTCCCGAAGAGGCAGTCTGATCGGAGGATCGATGGCCATGTGTAACAGCTCAGGATACCAGGATTTCAGGGTCTGCGCTACGCTCGAGAGCCTAGGGACACCGGGGGTGATCTTGTGTCCTTTGAAATAACTAATGGGAGTCCGACCCTTCCCTCCCCACAAAGCTCTGTCGTACTCGGCACACTCTCGGTTTGGAAAAGGGTCCCAGGATGCCTGACCCCAACATGGCCGACATTGGTGACTTCTTCCCCCTTGCTGAACTTTTACCTACGCAACCCTTCCTGGACTGTGCCTGACCTCAAGAGGACTTCTAGATCTCTTTATGACCATGGCCTCCCTCCCCACCCCACCCCCGCACTACTCTGACATTCCCGGAGGACACATAACCTCTTTCCTGACAGCGGAGTCCGAGGATTATGTCCGACGCCCGGTGGAGCTGCTCTGTTCAGCTAATGAGGAGATCGGACTTGGTTCACCCCCTGACCGTCACCTGCCCAGCCGGACCTTGGGCACAGTTTCTCCCTTTCTCCCTGTCTTGCCCACCCTCCCCCTCTCTTTGTATTCATGCCGTTCTGCTTTTGCCTTGTTCTGCTTTCTATCCACCTGTCTGACCGATACCCGTTGGTGCTTCCTTGAGAGCTATAGGGGAGACTGGCCTCGGACTACCTCACTGGCCGTCACCTACCCATTTGGTCTTTGGGCTGACTTTACCTCTGTCTCTTATTCCTTCCTCCCCCTCATCCTCTCCCGCTCACTCCCCCTTCCCTCTCCACTGATCTCTCCTTCTCTCCCGTTAATGTGTCTCATATATTTTGATGTAACGTAAAATTGTTATTATTGTTGTAACTTTGCTGACCTTATGTAAAGCGCTCTGATACCAACGGGTCTAGCCAGCGCTATATAAAACTCTTTAAATAAATAAATAAATACCAGACTCTTCGTGCCCAATCCGGAACCACAAGAATGACTTGGGCCCGGTCGCGCTTGATCTTCTTCAGCACTCTGGGCAGAAGTGGTATAGGCGGAAAGGCGTATAGAAGTCCGCAACTCCACTCGCGACAAAAAGCGTCGCCTAGCGACTGCCGCCTTGGAAATTCCAACGTGCAGAATTGCTGACATTGCGCGTTCTCTTCGGTGGCAAATAGATCTAACCAAGGCTCTCCCCACTGTCGAAAGAGACCTTGCACCACCTCCGAGTGGAGACGCCATTCGTGATCCATCATGCACTTGCGGCTGAGTTCGTCTGCCCTGGCGTTCAACGAACCTGCCAGGTGTTGAACCACCAGGGATATGCCCTGATGTTCCAGCCATGTCCAGAGGCGGAGGGCCTCTTGACATAGGGTCCACGACCCCACCCCGCCCTGTTTGTTGCAGTACCACATGGCGGTAGTGTTATCCGTGAACACCTGCTCTACTCTTCCCCGGACAGAGGTTAGGAACGCTTTGAGTGCAAGACAAATCGCCCGAAGCTCCAGAAGGTTGATGTGGAGCCCGGACTCCGCCTGAGACCAGAGGCCTCTGATCTCCGCCTCCCCCATGTGGCCACCCCATCCCAGAAGTGACGCGTCGGTCACCACTGTGAAGTCTGGTTGGGGAAGGGAGAGGGATCTGCAGTCGACTAAATCCTGGTTCGTTAGCCACCACTACAATTGGTGTGCAGTGCCCTCCGAGATCTGGACGCAATCGGACAGGTTCCCCTGATGTTGTGCCCACTGGAACGTCAGGTCCCACTGCAGAGCCGGCATATGCCATCTGGCATGGTCCACCAGCAGGATGCAGGAGGCCATCAGGCCCAGTAGCCTGAGGGTCATCCTGACCGAAACCCGGGATAGAGGCTGAAAGATCGGAATCATAGCCCGAATATCCCAGACTCGCTGTTCGGGAGGATAGACCCGAAACTGTGTCGTGTCCAGAACCGCTCCGATGAAGAGGAGCTTCTGAGAGGGAGTCAGGTGTGACTTTGGCACGTTGATGGAGAACCCCAGCGAATGCAGGAGGTCGGCCGTAGTCTGGAGGTGGGAGACGACAGCCTGGGGCGAGCCCGCCTTCAATAGCCAGTCGTCGAGATAGGGGAAGAGTGGAACCCCTGATCTGCGCAGATGAGCTGCGACCACCGCCAACACTTTTGTGAAAACCCGAGGGGCGCTGGTAAGGCCAAAGGGGAGCACTGTAAACTGAAAGTGCTCGTGGCCTACCATGAACCGCAGGTAAAGCCGGTGGGGCGGCAGGACGGGGATGTGAAAATAAGCGTCCTGCAAGTCCAACGCTACCATCCAGTCTCCAGGGTCGAGGGCAGACAGGACCTGAGCTAGTGTCAACATTTTGAACTTCTCCTTCCGGAGGAAGTGGTTGACGTTCCTGAGATCAAAAATAGGACGCAGGCCTTTGTCCTTCTTGGGCACCAGAAAGTAGTGGGAATAGCAACCACGACCTACTTCTGGGACAGGAACTCGCTTGATGGCTCCCTTGCCCAAGAGTGCCGAAACTTCCTGTTGGAGAAGGGCCAGATGATCCTCCGACATGCGATGGCACAGAGGAGGCATGGATGGAGGGGTAGCCTCGAAGGGGAGGGAGTAGCCCCTTCTGACTATTTGCAAAACCCACCTGTCTGACGTGATGGTGCGCCAGTGGGGGAGTTGATGGCGAATCCTGCCGCCCACTGGCATTTGGTGGCCCTGAAAGGTCGGACTAGGAGGGTTTGGAGGCTGCTGCAGGAGGGGCTGTGGTGGACTGGCCCGCCCGCTGGCTCCCAGAACCACGGCGGTGGATCCCACGTCCCAGGCCGCGCAGGGGCTGAACAGCTTGTGCTAGCCTGTGGCTCTGGGCGGGATGTGGCGGGGCACCCCTTCCGTAGCCACGAAAGGGGCGAAAGGCAGACTGCGCAGGGTGAGTGGTGGAGAGGCCCAAGGACCTGGCCGTAGCCCGAGAGTCCTTAAAGCGCTCCAGCACGTTGTCTGCCTTGTCGCCGAATAGGCGACGGCCATCAAAGGGCATGTCCATAATAGTGGATTGGACAACCCCTGAAAAACCAGTCGACCTCAACCAGGCATAGCGTCGAAGGGCTACCGACGTGGAAATCGTCCTGCCTAGTGAGTCGGCGGTATCCAGCCCACAGCGGATGGTAAACTTTGCTGCATCTCTCCCTTTGGCAACTGCACGGGAGAGTACGGCCCGGGCCTCCTCCGGGAACTGGGGCAGCACTTGCGCCACCGTATCCCACACGGAGTGGGTGTAACGGCCCAACAGACATGCAGTGTTTACCGACCGCAGTCCCAAGCTGGAGGAAGAAAACATCTTCTTCCCAAGATGGTCCAGCTTTTTGGATTCCCCATCAGGTGGTGCGTTAGGGAATGCGCCTTTGGAAGTGGAGGCTTGGACCATCAAGCTCTCAGGGGTGGGGTGTTGGGAGAGGAAAGTGGGGTCGCCCGGAGCCGGGCGGTGGCGTCGGGCAATCATCCTATCCACAGGAGCCCCTGTTGGGGCTGGACCAGGTGCCCAAAAGGATGTCGGTAAGGGCTTTATTAAACGGCAGCAGGGGCTCCGAAGAGGTCGCTGCCGGTTGAAGCACCTCTGTCAGGAGGTTAGTCCTGAGTGCCACCGTAGATAGCTCGAGGTTGAGAGCCTCGGCCGCCCTACGCAACACCACGGCGGAAGACGCTCCCTCCTCCGTAGCCACGGTAGAAGGAGACAACATGCTATGGTCTGGTGAGGTATCCAGACCACTGGCTTCCTCCAGTTCCTCTCTCCAGTTCGGTTCATAGCCCAACTGGTCGGTTAAAGGGTCTCCAGACCCCTCCCAGTCCTCCTCACCCTCCTCTGGCTGCCAATCTGGTCTAAAAGAGCCAGAGTAGAACAAGGGCACAAAAATACCCGCCGACGCCGGTCCGGCTCCGTGTCTAGATCGGGATGGAGGCCGGGGTCGACGCCGGCTGGGGACACAACCTGAGACGGCTGCGGACGTGGTGCCGGTGGAATCGGCGCCCAGGTAGGTGTAATGAGGTCGACCGGCACCGATCCTGATCCAGGCCTGGATCCAAGGGGACCCTGCGGTGCCGGAGCCGCCGGCATTGAATACCCAGGGCCCCCAGCCGAGTACGCGGGGCCCGAAGGCGCGCCGATGGAGTCAGGCTGTCCAAAGATGGCATGCATTGCTTAGTAAAATTGGCGAAGATGGGCAGGGGTCGCTCCGGGTCCCATGAAGGGAGGGAAACCCAGAGTCGACCCTTCGGGCTCCGCACGCGGAGCCGCGGGAGGAGCACCACCCGCATCCCTCGTCGCGTCGGCCGACGGGTGGGGAGAAGTCGAAGAGCGACAATGCTTTTTCGACTTCTTCTTGTGCTTCGACTTACCTGACCCCGAGTGCGAAGACTTGGAAGAAGAATGATGATGACTCCATGACCGGTCCCTTGACCTTCCACAAGACCGGGACCTCGAACGGCGCGGAGCCGACTTCCGGGCCTCGAGAAGCTTTCGGGACCGCTCCCGCAAAGACTTCGGATTCATGGTCCGGCGGTCGGAGCACGGCTTGGGGTCATGGTCGCGCTCCAGGCAGAACAGGCTCACTCGGTGCGGATCCGTCACCGACATCAGTCGGGTACAGGAACCGCAAGCCTTGAAGCTGGGCATCAATGATGTGCACCAGGAGTCGAAGACTCGAAAATGGTGTCGACAAAAGTCGGCAAAAAAGTAAGTCAAAAAGTGACTGGAGGTACCGCTCTCTCTGGATCTGCTCTGGCTGGCACAGAAAAAGAAAGAACTGACGTCAGCGCGCGAGGGCGGCGTCTATGTAGCTGCCGCGACGTCATCCCGGCGACCACGACGCCAACGACGAACGCGGAGCCGACCGACGCCACCTTTCGACGCGCAGGGGTAATGCTGACGAAAAAGTTTCCGGATCCAGTCTGACGCCTGGGGGTAATTCTAAGGTAAGGAATCTATAACTAACTGTTTCTTTCAGATATATTGTTACTATATTTAACACAGCATGGTTCCATGGCATGTCTCAGGAACAATGTTCCCTCTAATTATTTTCCTCTGTGTGCGGCAGAGTAAGGTCTCTGTGCGCTGCAGCCAAGGCTATGTGCGCCAAGAACCTGACTGCGCGTGTAGACCAGGGCTTTGAGTGGGATGAACAAACTCTGAGATCTTTCAAAGGGGCGTAACCGATGCAATTAAGGGTGTGGCTTAAAAGAAATTAAGCTAAAAATGTGCATTGCATAGTGTGCCACCCGACTGATATTTTGCTGCTTCTGTCATTGCATCCAGATATATAATACAAGTAACATTACACCTACAAGAAGCCAAGACTATTGGCTTTGTCAATGGTTGTTTTTTGCATCAAGTTGTATATAATATTGAAAATGCTTCCGCTCTTGCGGTTGAGGTTGTGGCTTAATGCTCGAGCTGTCGACTTAGGAGATGGGTTTTGAGTCTTGGGTCAGCTTAACATCCTGTGATTCTGGGCAAATCAATTAATCTCCCCATGCATACAAAAAAAAAAATATAATAATAAATCATGTAAAGCGCTCCAATACTTTTGGGTTGAGTTCGCACTATATAAAAACTTGCTGCATTTCTTTTCTAAATGCGGGGTAGAAACCATAACAGATGGAGAAAGAGAAAGGGAGGGCAGAAAGGAAGAATGAAATATAGGAAATATGAAAAGAAGGAAGAAACCGCGACAAGAAGGAGAGGTCAATAAAAGGATGGATACAAAGGTGAAAGGTTTGAGAGATGGAAGAGTAAAGTTATATTTGCATGGGTGGGTGCACGCAAGAATGGATTGAAGGATGAATGTTTGGATAGATGGATGGAAACCTGGATGGAAGGGTGAAAGGATGGGTGATTGATAAAAGGTGGGTGAAATGATGGATCGATGGATGGGTGGGTGGATGGATGGGTGGGTGGATGGAATGGTAAAGGATGGATGGATTAGATGAAAAGACAGACGGATGGGAGCATGAATAGACAGGTGAAATGGACGCTGGATGAAAGGCTTAAAGGGTGGAGAGATTAGTAGATAGAAGGAGGGATAGAAGGACCTCTTCTAGGGAGGACAGGCCTTACTAGCTTCACTCTCCTGATGGCATTTGAGGTACCAATCGAATTGGGGGGGTATTTTAGTTTGCTTTTTGGCTACCCCTGTGTCCACAATACGTCTTTGACAACAGCTAAAGGCTGTCTATAGGCGAGACCTGGAAAGGCCTGGCTAGGGAAAGGTTTAAAGTTAGTGGCCCCTAAGCCCAGGGGCATGAGGGGCCCACAGCCATCTCTCTTTACTACCAGATGACGGTTCCGGGAGTTCTTACCTCCTTGCAGAACGGTGCCCGTGGGGCCCTTGCTTTACCACTGTAAACTGTCATTTCAAGCAATCCTTTGTGGTGCTGATTACATCGAAATGTATTTTTTATTGCAACCACAACATGGCAGTATCTATGAATAAAATCAGCTGTGAACAATGAAATACTGAGAGCCAAGCGCCTGGTTTATCTGGTATAAATCCACTAAAAAACAACTAGAGGGAAATTTCACAAAATATTAGGGTAGTTTCTAAGCAAGTCAGTAGGAGTGGAACAACTGAAGCGCCACAAGGTGGGGCATTAGCCGCTAGACTGCCCCCGCAAACACAAAGTGTGTCCCCACTCTTGTTGAAAGGGTGTGGGGGATTCTGTACAGTAGCAGCTGCAAAATGTCCCAGACTGAGGGATTTTAAAAAATATACCTTGCACAGGAAGTGCAAATATGGCCCTGTTAGTTGATTTAAAGGCAGAAAAGTCACGTCCCAACACCGGGATCTCATCTTTATCGGTGGCACCGCCAGGGACGGGGGATACTTTATAGTAACATTAGCACAGTACGCACATCTCTTCCAGGCACTCTCCTGGCATGTATCAACCTCTACTTTTCCAACAAAACGTCTATTTTTATGTGAATTATTTTATATAGCGCCTGCTATGTGGCAGTTTCAAGAGGTGTGACTATGCAAAAATCGAACAATCCCCTCTTCGGGGAGCTGTGCTAACAGTGGCGGTTCAGCTTTTAGAGGTCGGCCCCGGGTCAGAGAGGCAGCGTTCAGCCGGACATGGGGCTTTGGCACCAAACTTTGCCCTCGGCTGCGGGAAGGGCACGCTCTGGACTGGGCAGGGCACCTGGGCACCACCATTATTATTTTCAAGGAGACGCTGTCAGCCATCTCTGTACCAAAGATCAGGCGGGTGTCCTCCTCTTGGGCACACCGCGGTTTGTGGCATCGTTGGCAGGGAGCCTGGCTGGCACTGGTTGTGATACAGTCCTAGAGCAGGGGGGCTGGTGGCATCGCGGAGCAGCACACAGCTTTGGGGTTCAGAGGAGGGAGAGGGGGCAGCCTCTCTCTGCACATGGGCTGGGGTGTGCCGCCACCCTCCGAGGAACCCTCATCTACCGACCCCCTGGACCTCGGGGACCCTTCGCCAACTCCATCACGAACATCATCTCCCCGCAGGCCATCGCATCCACCAACTACACCCTGCTGGGAGACCTCAACTTCCACCTCGACAACCAACTGGACCCCAACACCACATCCCTCCTGGACAACCTCCACAACATTGAACTCCGCCAGATCGTGACCGAGCCGACGCACTCAGCAGGACACACCCTCGACCCCCTCTTCACTACAGGAAACTCCATCACCTTCAGCCACACCACCGAACTCCCATTGAGCGACCATCGTTGTGTCCACTTCACCTTCAGAACACCCACCATCCACAGACACCAGCACCTGCTTCCACGAAGAAACTGGACCAAAATCACCGAAGACCAGCTCACCTCCTCACTCAACAATTCCACCCCAACCATCGTGGAAAACGACGACCCCAACACCGCAGCCCGAACCCTGCATAGATGGATCTTGGACAGCGCCAACACCATAGCCCCCCTCAAGAAAAACAATACCCGCGCCAAGAAAGCCAGATGGTTTACCACCGGACTTCGAGAGTCCAGACGCACTTGCCGCCGCCTCGAAAAGGCCTGGAGGAACACCAAATCCACAGAAGCCCACAACAACTTCAGAGCCGCCACCAACGCCCACCACCAAATCAGAGAAATGAGGAAAAAAGCCATTGAAGACAGAATCTCCACCCACGCGCACAACAGCAAGGAACTCTTCAACATCATCAGGAGTTCGCCCAACCCACCAGCGAGTCTACTGACATCCCTCCCTCACAAGACCTCTGCGACAAACTCAGCACCTTTTTCCACCACAAAATCAAGAGCATCTACGACAACTTCGACGAAGACAACCAACACACTGAACCCTCACCAACCACCCCCGACACCCGAAAACCAGCGATTGACAACTGGACAGCCCTCACCACCGAAGACACACTGAAGACAATGAAGTCAATCCACTCAGGGGCCCCCACGGACCCCTGCCCCCACCACATCTTCAACAGAGCCGCCGACACCATCGCACCCATGCTCCGCCACACCATCAACCGCTCCCTGGCGACCGCCTCGTTCCCCGATGACTGGAAACACGCCGAGGTCAACCCCCTCCTGAAGAAACCCTCGGCGGACCCCACCGACCTCAAAAACTACAGACCCATCTCCCTGCTCCCGTTCCCAGCGAAAGTCATCGAGAAAGCCAGCAACAGCCAACTAGCCACATTCATCGAAGAGCACAACATCCTCGACTCCTCCCAATCTGGCTTCAGAAAAAACCACAGTACAGAAACCGCCCTCCTCGCCGCAACAGACGACATCTGCACCCTACTGGACAAAGGAGAAACAGTAGCCCTCATCCTCCTCGACCTCTCAGCGGCGTTCGACACAGTCTCTCACCGCACCCTAATACGCAGACTCCACGACGCAGGAATCCAGGACAAGGCCCTCGACTGGATCCGCTCCTTCCTCTCTGGCAGAACGCAGCGGGTCAGACTCCCCCCTTTCCTCTCGGACCCTACACCTACCAACTGTGGAGTCCCCCAGGGCTCCTCCCTCAGCCCGACGCTCTTCAACGTCTACATGGCTCCACTCGCCCCCATCGTCAGAACCTACGGACTCAACATTGTCATACGCAGACGACACCCAACTCATCCTCTCCCTATCCAACGACCCCAACACCGCCAGACAACTTTCGAGAAGGCATGGATGCCGTCGCCAAATGGATGAAAAACAGCTGCCTACAACTAAACACCAACAAAACAGAAGTACTCATCATGGGCCCAAACCCTGACACCTGGAGCAACACCTGGTGGCCCCCCGCCCTCGGAAACCCGCCAACCCCCACGGACCACGTACGCAACCTGGGAATCATCCTGGACTCCGAGCTCAAAATGGACCGCCAGATCAACTCAGTCTCGTCTTCCTGCTTCCACACCCTCCGCCTCCTTCGGAACACCTTCAAATGGATCCCCCTCGAACACAGAAAGACCGTCACTCAGGCCCTGGTCACCAGCATACTCGACTACGGCAACGCACTCTAGGCCTGAATTAACAAAAACCTCACCCGCAAGCTACAGAACATCCAGAACGCCGCCGCAAGACTGGTCCTCAACCTGCCAAAACACTGCCACATCACCCAGCACCTGCGCACACTCCACTGGCTCCCCGTTGAGGCGAGAATCACCTTCAAGATACTCACCCACGCACACAAGGCCCTCCACGGCACCGGACCAGCATTTAGATTTGAAATGGGCTGCCATAGCCGTCTTCCGCGTTGTAAAGTCTATTGTAACCCGTAAAAGAAGGTTTTGTATTTTGTAAAAGCCCTTTTGGGATTATAAACCCTGTGATATTGTGAATCACTGTATTTGTGACCACAAAAGGGCTTGGTTCATCAGGCCCCTAAAGAGTGATGTCTACACTGGAAAATGTTCTAGGAATTATGTCTAAGGATAATAGAGCAGGCTACTGTGCTTCACTGAAGTTATCTGAAGTGAAGTAAAAACTGTCTGTTTGAATGTGATTTGGTTCGCTGCGGAGAGGTGCCATGTGCTTTTCCTCCGATTTAATGTTTCCTTAATTTGGTCAGTACCAGCATGTCCATGGTTATACATTGGGGCCCTGCATGGCGGTGAATGCAGAGGCACAGAAGACATATACTCCTAATAGGTAAGAACGAACACTGACTCCACTAATAAACTATACACCACTATTTAATCCACACTGATTCATACCTCGCCCTAAACAAACAACCAAACGCTAGGTTCGGCTCATACAATGAGCAGCTCTGAATGCTAAGTAGGACGTGACCAGTTGCCAAGGACAATGTATGAACCACGCCCCCATGCTCACCAAGCCCATATAGTACAGCTATCTAGTATGATAGTACTGAAAGTCACACGGTTTCCTGGCTGATTCAAATAGCATGCACCGAACCAGGAAGCTTGGACTCTCATTTCTGATCTGTTTATTCTGTTGGTATGCGGGTTTCAGAATGGGACATAGCACACAGCTCTGGGGAGCCACATTGCCTCTTGTTGGACATAAAAATTACATTGAAAGAAGAAACCATTAGACAGGGGAGGATAGCAGAGATCTGCCCAACCGCTATGCAGCTTCTCAAAGCATGTTTATATTGCACTATGCTGACCACCCACTTCCACCACATTCCAGAAATCTCACATTACTCTCATATTTGCAACCCAGTTCTAATGCGTATCCTGTACCTCAGGAACCACCTGAAAACCAGTTGGTTGTAACAAAGCTTTTAGAGCTCATTTTAACAGATGTAAATTATTCCAAGGATCATAGCTCCTGCAGGACAAAAAGAGTTAGAGACACAAGATCCATCTTGCTTTACCAAAAAAGAATATTTAATGGGACTGAATTAACGGTTACATAGTGTGAACAGAAAGAATGATTCAAGCATCTTTGATAAAGCAAAGGAAGAGAAACGCATCAGAAGTTTGCTAAGGTATTTTTTGATTTGCGATTCTGATAAACCCCCAATAATTATGGAAGCTTTCTGACCATTACACCCAATGTAAAAACAGAACCAAAAGGTTTACCTCCCCATGCATTTCCAGCAGAAGTTGCTATGGCAGGCGTACTCTGTACAGTAGGAACAAATGTTGGCTGAAGATCAAATAGATCACTGGAAAGGTTAGGCATGCTAGAATAAAAAATAAAAGAAAGTCACTGATTACAAATTGCTGTAGGGAAGACGAGCATAAAAGAGACTTTACCAATCTAAAACAGATATAGCGTTTTTATAAAGTTAAAGTTTATTATTTGGCATGAAACCCAACACGTTAAAATAAACTCAATATTCACATAAGTAAACATACTAATAAAGATTTGTATCACATACAAATATTGCATTATAATGCCCCCTTGTAAATATAATTCTACTTTCAGCTAAAAGTAACTTGACTCTTTTCTGTGGAGAATTTGAAAACTGAGGCTGTGCTTCCAGATAGGAAACACAATAATGATACCAAAACAAGATAAAGATCACATCTTAAATCCCAAACAACATAGGGGTAGCAAAACATATGTCAGCAATAAATCATAACTGTAAACAATACCCATTTGGAATTCCAGACATTTGAAATAAAGAACAAAGCCCTGTAGTAGCAATGCAAAAATATTTCCAAGCACTTCACTTGTTCTGTGCTATTGCAAATACTGCTGGACATGCAACGTGTCATTGGTCACGTGGACCAGAGAGACAGGGGGATTCAGAGAAAGGCTTGAAATTGACATTTTCTCAAAAAAAAAAAAAAAATTTGGCTACATAATCAGCACATTCAACTTCAGTTCACTAACCAACACACACTTTCCTTCCAAGCAAGATTTAGGGATGAGACAGCATCAATGCCCCCCCTCTTCTATATCCTACCTGGAAGCATGGTACTATTTTGTAGAGTTAGCTAGGTTAGCACCCTATTACGAGTGGTACTTGGTTCTGGCACAAAATGATCAGGCAGGTCATGAAAGAAACATTTTTGATTGGCATATAACTTTGGCCACGTATTGCTAATTCATATGAAAGCGTCCAAAAACAAAATATGTTCATGTATGTATATGTTGGAGCATCAGGAGCAGACCGGCCATGGCAGGAGGTGAGGTTTTAGGGATCATGAATGGGGGGTGGGGGGTAGAAAAAGCTGGCAGTTGCATTTTGCACTAAAATTCCAATAAGTATTCAAAATGCACGCTTAGTAATGCAGGCCAAGTAGGGCGCCAGGCACCATGCGAGACCAAACACAATGCCATGTGTCCAGGGGTCCTGGGCCAGAGAAGGGTTATGTTGAGTAGAAGGGGTGTGGATGAAGGCCTAATGCTGTTCTGCATACCCACTTGAAAAGGTCATATGGCTTTTATTACTTGTCTGATGAAGATTCTAAATCCAGTCCAATTTTTCTCAATTTTGGGACACACCCCTGTAGACGGATCTTAATGTTCTAGCACAGCCTTTCTTCAGGAAGAGAAAGCAGCTTGTAATCCTAGGTGTTCACTATGGGTATTCTCTCTCAATTCATAAAAGGTAGAATCTCCTTGCACATGTGCAGGAACTCAAAACACATCCATATATTAAAATTAATCAGTTTTTCAGATTTTATAACAAATAACTAGAAATTATGGCCAATTAGGCAACATTTAGTTCTTCTTTAACCAATCTGGGACACTGCTAACACAACAGTACATTTAGCTGAAAACACCACTGCAAACACACACTTGGGGAATAAAAAATAAGGGGTTCTGAGTGACATCAGACAACTAGAGCTTCACTCGTTGTCTATTTGTTGACACTCAGACACTCCGAGTGAATAACTTCCCGTAATTCACAGTTACCCAGCTATAACTCTATATATATTAGGTAACTTGTGACACCCAGTGCTTATTATAAAGAAGTGACATAGCCACTCAACTGCAATAGATTATTACAGTTGAGTTCGGATGTCGAAATTCCTGCTGCCAGAGCCAGCAGCTGAGAGGAAAGGCATGTCAGGTCATGGAGCATAAATAAAGCAGCTGTTTAATTAATGAAAACAAAACCTTGCTTTTTTTCTCCTGCTCCATTTTTCTAGTTGCATAGTATCAACTAGAAACAAACAGAAAGGAGATATTTATGGCAGTATGTTTGTTTTTTGTACTACTTAGGTAATTATAGAAAAGTCAGAATCTTTCTGCATGTTTCCACACATTCCGAGCAACTGCGTCTTTTTTTTTTTTTTTTTTTTTAAATTAAACCCACTGGTATTAAATGGATTCCAATATCTTTTTGCATCCAACATCTAACAGTTTTTGCTGTGTTTAATTTTGCACCAGAGATTCGACTTTTATTCTTCATGTTTGGAAACATGCTCTCTTTCACATGAAAGAGCTACGCACCAACGGTTTAAGCAGTTTGTGGGAAAAGTGATGCTGTGCACCAGTATTATAAGGACTAAAGTGCCCCCTGCCATATAGGATAAGGAACCTCTGAGTTCCATAACCTTACAAAGGTACTCAAAACCTGGCATTATTTATTATTTATTTAATAGCATTATTGAGCCAGCTTTGTTCCTCTATATGGTCATGGAATTCCTCAGTGACTTCCAATATCCTTATAATACACACTAGGAGGTACTTCATCTTTATCCCATGTATAGTACGTTTAACATCAGTATCACATTCGAAACTTGCCGTGGAAGCAATGAACAGCACAATATCCAGAGACTGATGATAAATAAAAGCCATGCTAAACAAGGCAAGCTATCAAGCAAAAGAAAACACTGCTATAAGAAATAGTCGGGACAGTGCTGTCTGAGATGGCTATATGTTTGTTAGAAGCTAAACTGGTCTGAACAGCTGCACAGATTACAAAGAACTGAGTATCTTTATGCATAGCTTTAGTTTCTTCAAAGTAACGTAATACAGGCCAACAACTTTGTGCCACCAATTTAGAGTTTGGGATAAAAAGGTTAATAAGGAAACTGCTTTGTAAATGGGAACCAGAAATGCATTCTGGAAAAAATGAAAGGCTATTCCCGAAGGTTCCTCCACTGTACATTGAGCCTGAAGCTCATCACCCTTCTAGCTGATGTAACAGCCACCAAAAACATGAACTTTCAAAGTGAGATATAGCAAATGAGCTAGGTGCACAAGCACTGGCAAAGCCAATTGATCTCACCATAAGGACCTATTGTTTTTTTAGACATGCTGCAGAGCATCCACAAAGCTGCGCAGCATGGTTAAAGAAAAAAACCCTACGAGGCAGCCAGCAATGTCCTTTTGTAGTCATGAACATAATACATGTGTGCAGCTTCTAAATGATGCCAGCGTTATTTTCTTTCTATTTACAGATCATGGTTTGATCTTAATAAAAAGGAAAAAATATCACTAAAGTGAATAATATCACTACTTCTAATAATAATAGCACTTAGAATAATAATGGCAAATAAAACTATAGATGTAATTGGTATGATGCACTATCACTGATGTTGCATTTCCTTGGAGTAGTAATAAACATAGCACAGGGAATACTAAATAAGTGCCCATTAGGAATCATTTTGTAATTGCTTTATTTAACACTTCAGAGAGCACCTACATGTCAAGATGTGATGCTTATAATTCCTTTGCGCCATTCAATGCAGAAAGCCTGACTGCTAGAGCGGTCGACCTCGGAGCTGGGGAACCGGGTTTGAGCTCCCCCAATGGTATCTGGACCCTTACTGGTTGGGGCTGAAGGCCAAGGACAACAGTTGGGGAGAGGATGTAGCCTAACTGCTAGAGCGGGCGACCTCGGAGCTGGGGAACCGGGTTTGAGTCTCGGCACCGATGCTCAACATCCTGTGATTCTGGGCAAATCACTTAATCTCCCAGTGCCTACCAAAAATGAATGTGTCCTTCTGTAACGAAACTTAAGCTCATGTAAAGCGCTCTGATACCCGATGTCTCGGGTCTAGTTCGTGCTATATAAAACTAAAAAAAAAAAACAGTCAAAGACACGGAGCCAGAGCTCCTTGCTGTAGAAACAAGAATGCAAGTTGAACTTGCCCTGAGAAACGCAGGAAAAGGGGAGAGACTGGTGCTCTCTACATCCACAATGTAGAGAGCACCAATCAATGCTTTTTTAGAAGTATTGCGAAACAATAACAAGTACTGGTATAGACCACTCGTGGTCAGAGAAAACACTTCTAGAGAGAAGTTAGCCCTCTGGGTCTATCTAACGTAGAAGCCACACAGGAGAAAGGGTAAGCAAACGACAAGTGAAGGTTCAACTAGGATACAAGGAAAGGCGCAGCAAAGTAAGCATAGGAACAGTTTCTTACCTGTAACTCCAGTTCTCTCATAGGGGTATTTCCATTATAAGGCATACGCACCTGAACAGTCCTACACACATGTGGAGCCCCCGAGCACTTCTTTTAGATATATCTTCTTAAGTTGCTATTGTTCGCCTTTCTTCAGGAAGGCCTGTAAAGACATTTAAGAGATAGAGCAACAAATAAACAAGTTACTTACCTGTACTCTGTGGTTCTCCAGTATTGATATCTTTTATAGATTCACATGCTTGAATCTTCCCCGCCGTCATGGTGGGAGTCCCACGGTTACAGTAAAATAGCAGTATAAAACTTCAACCTTCAAATGCCCATAAGAATTCATTAGCTTTTAGCAACCTATTACTATTGTTATAAAACATCCAAACTCTAGTCAATCAGAGCGCAGACCATAGAGTCTCCTTCCCCTGCAGGACCATCATACCTCAGATTTCGAGCACGAGTACCATAAGGCAATAAGAGAGGTATGGAAGGTGAACCTGAAAAAGGGGGGGAGGGAGGGTCGCATGTGAATCTATAAAAGATATCAATACTGGAGAACCACAATGTACAGGTAAGTAACTTGTTTTTTCTCCAATATTGTATCTTTTATAGATTCACATGCTTGAATCAGAATAGCAGGCAGTACCAAAGGGTCAGAGGCGGCAGGTAAGGTGAACCATCCCACCATGCGACCCAGAAACCAAAATACGAATGATAATCAAAGAGCACATAATATTAGCTCACAACCATGTATACATGTACTAAAATGTAAATAGAAAAACATTTGAAAACATATTTATTACCTATCATAATCATAGCACACTTACTTAATAGAAAAAAATTCTCAGGAGATCATACCTTCTGCGAATAGACGTCGCAGAGCAGCATGACCAACTTCTACACCCGCTTTCTGCCAGGCATCCAGGCAGTAATGCTTTGTGAAGGTATGGACGTTCGCCCATGTCGCCGCCCTGCAGATATCAGGAAGGACACTCCTGCGAATAGGGCAGAGGAAGCTGCCATCTTGAGTGTTGAGTGCGCTGCAACTTTGGAAACCAGAGGGCGGCAAGCCTTTTTATGACAAAAGAGGATAGTCGATGAGACCCAGCGAGCGATACACGCCCGCGTCCAAGCCTGACCCTTCCTAGGGGCAGAGAAGGCAATGATTAACTGAGTAGAATTTCGGAAAGGCTTAGTCCTTTGCAAGTAGAACTTTAAACATCGTTTAATGTCCAGAGAATGGAGTGCCCTCTCAGCTGGCGAAGTTGGAGCTGAAAAGAAGGAGGGCAAAACCACTGGTTCATTCAGATGAAATGCAGAAGGTACCTTGGGAATAAAAGATGGATTGGTACGAAGAATCACTATCTGGAAAGAACTACAGGTAAGGTTCCGTTGTAGAGAAGGCCTGAATTTCACTAATGCGCCAAGCAGAAGTTATGGCCAACAGGAAGGCCACTTTCCTGGAGAGGTACTTCAAGTCGCACTTGTGAATTGGCTCAATCAGTGATTTCATAAGCTACGACAGGACAGAATTTAATTGTCATAGCACTGGAGGAGGTCTTATTGGAGGGTAGACCCTGAAAAGTCCTTTCATGAACTCTTTTAATAGTCTGTTGACCACAAAGACAAACAACCAGAACGACGTCTTTATCTGGAGATTGCCGCTAAATGCACTTTTATGGATGTATGTGCCAGACCAGCCTTGGTGATAGATAAGAGATAGGGTAAAACATCCTCAGGCGGCGATGAGAGAGGATCGCAAGAGTGTGTGGCACAGCAAAGGCAGAATCTTTTCCACTTGGCCGAGTAGCATTTGATCGTAGAAGGAGCTCGGGCTTTCTGTAGTATTGCTTGACATTCCTCAGAAATCTTTAGTTTTCCGAATTCTGTGTGATGAGGAGCCAAACTGACAAGTGTAGCAAGCAGATTTGAGGATGAACCACTTGACCCTGGTTCATGGACAGAAGATTTCCTTTTGGCTGGAACAGAATTGGAGAAAACCGTGATAGGCGATACAGCTCTGTGAACCAGTACTGTCGCGCCCACCCCGGGCCGATTAGAATGAAACGGCAAGGCTCTCGTTTGATCTTTTGCAGAACCTTTGGAATGAGAGGAAACTGACGGAATGCGTAGGTAAAGATTCCTTCCCAATAGAAATGGAAGACATGTCCTAGAGAGCCTGGCTTAGGAAATCTGCTGGCGTAGAATTTTCATTTTTTCTTGAGTGATGTAGCGAACCCCCTAGAGCGAAAAACCCTTTGCAGTTGTTCATCATTTAGCTCCCACTTGTGATACTGTTTAGTGTCTCTGCTGAGGGAATCGACCCAATCGTTTTGGACCCCTGGCACATGTTGAACCTGTATCGATATTCCGTGGACTATCAGATATTCTGTGGACTATCAGCCAGGGTTGAGGGGGCCTGGGATCTTGTCCCACGTTGCTTCGGCAGATAGAACATCGTGGTGGTGTTGTCTGTGCGAATTAGGATCGATGACTTCCTGATTCTTGGCAGGAATGTTGGAGGCACAGAAAAACCGCTTTCAGTTCCAAGAGGTTACTGTGATTCCTGACCCAACCACTTTCCGCGGATCTGCAAGTCTTGCAGGCGGGCACCCCACCCGTCCCTGGAAGCGTCCGACGTCATAACAAACTTTGGCTTTTTCATGAGGAAAGAGAGACCTTGAGAGAGAATGTCTCAGACTGTCCACCAAGACATTGCTGGAACCATCACCGGAGTGATTAAAATGATATCCTCAAACGAGCCTGGAGATTGAATCCATTGAGCGTCTAGCTCCTCTTGGAGAGGTCTCATCTTTAGGCGACATCTCATCAGCGGGATACAGGACGACATCATCCCTAACATTGACTTGTATGTCCTTACTGAAACTCCCATTTTTTGCGGACAGACCCTGCACTGTCTCTTGCAGTTGTAATATCCTTTCTTTTGTGGGAAACGCCTTAGAGAGCGTAGTGTCCAGAGTTGCTCCTAGAAATACTATCGACCTGGAGGGAGCCAGAGAAGGCTTTTACTGGCTGATTCTGAGTCATAGGGAGTGAAATAGCCAAACACAGGCATCTGTCGATCTTCTGGCAGCCTGGAGCGATAGGACCTTGACTAACCAGTCATCCAGATAAGGGAATACCTGGTGACTGGCTCGCCGTAGGGAAGCCGCCACTAGAGCCAAGCACTTGGTGAAGACTCATGGAGCAGACTTTAACCCGAAGGGCAGTACTCTGAATTGATAATGGCACCCGGCCACCTCGAACCTGAGAAAACAACAATGTTTTGGGTGAATGGGAACATGAAAATACACGTCCAGAAGATCCAGAGAGGACATATAGTCCCCCGCATCCATAAGAAACAATTTCCTGGAGCGGCAACATTCTGAAGGGTTGAGATTTGATGAACTTGTTAAATGACCTCAGATCCATTTTCTGCCTCCATTTTCCCGTATTTTTCTTTATCAAGAAGTGAGAATAGCCATGGCATTGGAGGCTCTGACCGCAGTGGCCCCCAAAGCGGAGAACCTTTTGCCGATGTTGTCCAACCGGCGCCTTTCCTTGTCAGGCGGAGCCGTACACGGAGAGGAGGGGTTCTTCAACCTCCTTTAAGCCACCTGTATAATGACTGAATCAGGCCAGGGGTGTCCAATCAGGAACGCGGGAGAGTCCTCAGGTGCCTTGTACTTTTTGTCCAACTTCGGCACTACTGCAGGAATAGAAGCTGGCATCTTCATCAATTTCAAGCCTTCTTGCCATAAGAAGTCTACAATGGGGATGCATCGAGAGGAGCGCTGCATAGTAGGCTTAAAATTGTATAAAAAGCACTCCGTCTGCTTGACAGGAACAGGAAGGTCAAAGCGCCTAGAAGCACATTCTAGGAGATCATGGAACCCGCTGATATCTGCAGGCAGAGAGTTGGCTGGAGGCGGAGTAGGAGAAGGTGGAGTAGGTGCCACATAGTTGTCCCACTCATCATGGACATCCTGGTCCAATAGCAGCTCCCCCTCCTCTAGCTGCTGGTCGTCATCATCCTGACCTTGCACAGGAACTTCCACAGGAGGCAGAACGGTCTTGCTCTCCTGCAACAGGGGTACAGCCAGCCATACAGGTGTGGGGGCCTCCTGAACGGGAGGTGGCTGTGGAGCAGAATTCGCTTCAGGAAATCTCTAATAGTCATTTAGCATTAACCGAAGATCCGTTACCAATGACACAGGGATATTTATGGAGGGTTCTTGAGCTTGATCTTCCTGTTCCTCATAAGGATAGTGCTCCTGAAATGCGTCCAGGTGTTGGGACTGGGACGCGCCTATCTGAGAAAGAATAGCTCCCTTCTAAATACGTAGATGAATCATCCATTATTTCTTCTTCCTCCGAGTCCTGGCACTTACCTCTGAGTTGCGAAGGACTGTAAGCAGGACCAAAAGGCCCGTCATCTTCAGACTCCTGAAAATCCAGTAGACTAGTAGGTGGTAAAGGAAAAACTTTAGAAAAAACTTGCAGAAGGGTAGTCGTCGGTTTTAAAAGTAGACTTTTTCCCTCGCCGACGGGATCACCGACGGGATCGTTGACGGCACAACAGACTGCGGCGGTTGAAGAGTCATTGACGGTGAATGAACTTGCTGAACCGTCAACGGGGAAACTCTTGCCGACGGAGATGGCCTAACCGCAGCGGATGACGGTGACACCACCACTGCCGTCGTCGACACGGCCGCCGTCGTCTAGACCGTCGGCGTAGTAGGCGTCGCTGACGAAAACGTCAACAAAGCGGCCGCTGAAGTGGAGCCGGAGGTCGTAGACGGAGAGCGTTTTCTGTCCGCTGAAGAATCTCTGGAAGGAGTAAGAGGCGTCGATGGAGGAGCAGAACCAGACCTCTGGTGAGAAGAAGAGGAGGAACTGGGCTGGTCTTTCTTTACTCTTTTCTCCTCAATCCTCTCCTTACTCTGCGATCTGGACTTTTTAGGGTCCTTAAGAAATGAGGAAGACCCTTCTTCCTTTCTCTTCCTAGAGGAGGTATGGAGCTTCTCCTCAACCTCAGAGTCAGAGTCTTTTACTGCTTTTATCCTTTGCAGCCAGAGAAGCAGCCTATCCTCATGGTCCTTGAGAGTTTTTGAAGAGAAAGTATGACAGTACTTGCATTCTCTAGGCCTGTGTTCTGGATTTAGACAGTAAAGACAATTCTTATGTGGGTCCATAGAATAAAGTCTGGACTTTCCACAAGTCTTACAGGGCCTAAACAACCCTTTTTAAGACTCTGACATTATGAATAAAATAGGTACTCACACTCCTGACCAGTACCTCAGAAGAAATATGAAGCGTAGAGATGAACAGCT
Organism: Calotriton arnoldi; assembly: GCA_963921515.1. NCBI lineage: Eukaryota > Metazoa > Chordata > Amphibia > Caudata > Salamandridae > Calotriton > Calotriton arnoldi. The sequence continues at coordinate 1,726,251 of CAWUFW010001537.1, forward strand.
AGCTGGAGTTCAAAGGGGCAACAGTAGAAACACTGTGACTGAGTAGAGCTCAGGGAGACTCCCTAACACACGACATGCGGTCAGAAATCTGAGGTATGATGGTCCTACAGGGGAAGGAGACACTATGGTCTGTGATCTGATTGGCTAGAGTTTGGATGTTTTATAACAATGGTAATAGGTTGCTAAAAGCTAGTGAATTCTTACGGGTATTTGAATGTTGAAGTTTTATACTTGTATTTTACTGTTACCGTGGGACTCCCACCATGACAACCGGAAGATTCAAGCACGTGAATCTATAAAAGATACAATACTGGAGAATGCAGCCTAAGTACATAGGCTACACTGGCCAAAGTCTTCATCATGAAGTGAAAAAGGTGCCAGTGCACTATTCTCTAGAAGAATTTGAAATGTTTAACGCACAGAAAAAATCGCCTTCACAAAATCCTTTTTCATGATAGAGCTGAATAAGAGTAGGACAGAGTAGCCTCATAGGCTGCCATTATATGGCTCAAAAACAGAGGCTGTGCCTCTAAGAATCCCTAGACCACCAGTATCCCATCATGCACAGTTGGTGGCAGTTACTTCAGTTCTTTTTGAAGGCGATGTGAGATGTATGGAGATTGTCTGGACACCTCTGTCTATTCCACCGGTGAGGAGGGAGAGATTGCTTATGACTTATCATGGAAATACCCCTACGAGAGTACTGGAGTTACAGGTAAGAAACTGTTCCTTCTCTTGCAGGGGATTTCCATGTATAGTCATAAGCACTTAGATAGATTAGCAAGCCCATCTCCACAGAGCGCACTGGATGAGACAGAGGATCATTGGAGAAAGATTAAGCAAATAGGTTCCTCAGGGAAGCCTGCCCTACTTGAGCATCTGCCCTAGCTTCAGAGTCCAGACAGCAGGGTTTAGTGAATGTATTAACTGACTTCGAAGTTGCTGCTCTGCAAATCTCTGGAATGGGAATATCGCGGAGCAAAGCTGTAGTATTTACTTTTCCCATGGTAGAATGTGCTTTAGGTCTAGTAGAAATAGTTTTGTTAGCCTTTTGATAAAGTAAGATACATGAAACAATCCATCGGGAAATTGATTGCTTAGAGGTAAGCCTGTACGGAGGAAGCCACAATTGATAAATAATTGGTATGATTTCTACATATCTTTTGTTTTGTCAAGATAGAATTTGAGAAACCACCTAACATCCAGGGAATGGAGAGATCTTTCTGCCGGAGAAGACGGATGCTGAAACAATGTAGGCAAAGAGATTGTTTGGTTAAATTGGAAATCCAAAATAACCTTAGGGAGGAATTTCGGATGAGTCCTCATGACTACTTTGGACGCATGAAATACGGTGTATGGCTCATGAGAGTGGAGTGCTTGGATTTTACTAACCCTTTGGGCGGATGTAATAGCCACAAGGAAAGGTATTTTTCAAAACGGGTGCTGAAGAGAAGCCTTATGTATGGGTTCAAAGGGTTCCTGCATAAGGCGAGAAAGAACCACATTAAGCTCTATTGGAGGAGAAGGGCGTCTAATGGGAGGAAAATCCTTCTTCAAACCTTCCAGGAAATCTCTGATGACAGGGATTCTAAAAAAGGAAGTTTGTGAAAGACATATCCTGTAGGCAGTAAGAGCTGCCAGGTGAACTTTTATGGAAGAAAATTGTAAGCCAGATTCCGCCAAATGGAGCAAATATGGAAGGATGTTATCTTCCTGGCAAGAGGTAGAGTTCTCGTTCTTTGATGAACACCATATGCAGAATCTCTTCCTTTTGAGGGCATAAGCAGAACATGTTGAAGCCCGCTGAGCTTCCCGGAGGCTCTCCATGCAGTCTTGTGAAAGGTTCAGGTGTCCATACTGTACTAACTCAGTAGCCGTACTGTACTAACTCAGGAGCCATGGTGCCAAACTCAAAGAGGAGTGGTTGGGGTGCATCATCTGGCTTCCGAATTTCGTTAGTAGATCTGTCCTGCATGGAGCCTGAGATGTGGATGGATGGACCGGTGAAGAAGGTCCGTAAACCGCACTCCGGAGCTATGAGTAGTTGTATTTTCTGTTAGAATTATCGGGGGAGGTGAGCTGAATGATGGCTGAAAGGCTTTCTGCACCAGATTTACCGCACGTAGCTCCAGGAGAACTCATGTGGTATGTGGACTTCCTCTGCGACCACTTGCCCAGGATTTCAAGGTGGTCCATGTGGGCTCCCCATCCTAGGAGCGAGGCATCAGTGACTATGGTCTGAAGCGGTATCTCCCTGTGAAAAGGAATCCCTCGTAGGAGGTTGGTTGGATAGCACCACCATTTGAGGGACCGTTGGGCATGCTGAGACAATCGTATCCTGTTGTCCCAATTGCCCGTTTGTTGGTCTCACTGGTCTTCAAGGCACTCCTGTAGGGGTCTTATGTGGAGGCGTGTATTCGGGGTGAGGAAAATGCAGGAAGCCATTGAAACAAGGAGAGAGGAGACTTTCCTCACGGTGCGATAAGAGACTGTCATGAAATTCTGAGCCTTCTGAAGGATCGATAAGCATCTCTCTTCTGAAGGACACATGCTTGCCCGGAGGGTATCGATGGAGGCCCCCAAATAGTGCAGGAATAGCACTGGGACGGAGGTTGACTTTACATAGTAGACATGAAGGCCCAGCCGTAGTAGGTGATCGCAAGCTCAACTGAAGTGAATCTGAGCTTCCTGAGACTTGGATGCCTTGATCAGCCAATCATCTAGATATGGGTAGACGAACACTTTGTGTTTCCGTAGATGGGCTACAACCACCTTCATGCATTTGGAGAAAGATCTGGATGCTGATTTCAGGCCAAATGGAAGCACTCAGTACTGATAGTGGTTGTGCCCCACCAAGAACTTGCGATGCTTTCTGGCAATTGGTATGTTAAAGTATGCGTCTTGGAGGTCGATGGCTCTGCAACTGGCGGTAAATTTGGTGTAATGTCAGCATCCAAAACTTCTCTCGCCAAACCCACCTGTTGGCTGTTTTGAGGTCGAGAATGGGTCGAACTAGTTCTTTTTGAGAAGAAAGAATCTTGAATACAACCTCGTGCCTCATTCGAGAGGAGGTACAGGTTTCACTGCCTGTTTATGTAGTAGAATGTTGGCTTCCAATTGCAAGTGTTGCAGTTGGTACCTGGATAGTTTTGGAGGTATGGACGGTGGAGGCCTGAAGAATCTGAGAGAATATCCATTGCGAACAATATTACGCGCCCAGTTGTCTTGCGTGATGTTTTGACACTCTGCCAGGTAATGGTGGATGCTTCCCCTTACCGGAGTGACTAACAGAAGAGGGTTTCGATCCTGTGGGTTACCTGCCTCCTTGCGCATGCTGCTGGCTTGATCGTCCTCTAGCCTGCCTCTTTTGATACAGCTGATAGGATCGTTGGTACAGTTATGTACCTGCCTGGCGATCCTGATTACAAATGAGGGGTTTGAACCCTCTGTGAGGAATCAGCGTTGGAAAGGCCTGAAAGACTTAACCTGTTCCCTAGGTTTTTCAAAACCAACAGCTTTTAGTGTCTCCCTTTCTGCCTTCATTCTGGCCATCTCTTCATCGGCGGGAGTGCCAAAGAGTCGTCCCCGAAAAAGGAAGATTGAGGAAGCGCTGTTGCGACTCATGCTTAAGAGAAGTAAGAGGCAGCCATGAGTGTCGTCGGAGAGCGACGCCATGACAATATTCGTGTGCTGCCAGAAGAGATGTATCCGCTGCTGCAGTGATGACTTCGCTAGAAACCATAAGACATCCAGTTACGATCTCATTAAAATCCTCCTTTTTGTCTCTAGGGAGGCAGTCCACAAACTGTTGGAGCGATTCCCACAGCACTCTATCGTATCTACCTAGCAAGGCTGTAGCACTGGTTGCTTTCATAGTCGTTGCTGCTGTGTTGCAGACCTTCCTCCCCACTGAATCTAGCTTGCAGCTCACTTTGTCAGGTGGAACTGTCGAGGTAGGCACAGTGGCATGTTTTTTCGCAGGCACCACAATAACAGAATCCGGTGTCGGGTCTGTCCGAAGGAAGGCAGGGTCCTGCTCTGGAGGACAGTACTTTTTCTGCAGCCTGGATGGAGCCGACTCAACAGAAAAAGGTGTAAGGAAGACGTCCATAGCGGGCTCTAAGAGACCTGGAACGAGAGGTAGCAAAGAGCGTGAAGCTGTTCGTTGTTGCAGGGTCTCAAAAATCACTGACGTTGTAGGTGTTGGTGCAGACATTGGTATATTTAACTTTGGAGGACCCCTCTCCAGGACCTCCTGAAAGGTAGAGATCTCATCCACTGGTGAAATACGTGGAGGTGGGGAGTCAGAGAGAGTCGGAGTGTACCGCCTGTGCTGGAGGAAGAGGTGTCTCTGGTATGTCTTGAACAGGACATTCCTTCAAGGTGCCGATGATGGGAGCGCCTGAAAAGCACAGAAGAACGTTGTGGACTGTTCCTGGGAGAGCGATGCCGAGTCCGAGACCTCAGACTTAGTGGTCGTGGCGAAGGTGGTGGCGGAGGTGGTGTAGGCGGGGGAGGAGGAGTTGGAAGCCTTGGTTCTGTATTTGTTGGATGGGGTGAAGGCTGTGGAATTGGAAGCGCTGGCTGTGGAGAGGAGACATCCTGTGATGGAGAATAGGTACGGGTATAATCCGAATCTGGTGATGTGCAGGTTCGCCTTCTCTTTCTGCGTGCTTCTTGCAGCCCTGAAGAGGTTGAAAGAGTTGATGAAGACGGCCTTACTGTCCCCCTCGACGTCGATCTACTTGTCTATGGTGACCGATGGTGTCTCGACGCCCATCGACAGTGATGGTGTCTCGACGCCCATCGACAGTGATGGTGTCTCGACGCCCATCGACAGTGATGGTGTCTCGACGCCCATCGGCGGTGATGGTGTCTCGACGCCCATCGGCGGTGATGCATCGACGCCAATAAAGACCTCGACAGTCACGTGCGAGGTGTCACCGTTTGCACCTGGCTGCTTGACGCCGAATGGGGTGCATGCACCATCAGCATTGTAAGCGACGTCGGTATTCTCTGCCTGGACATAGATCGGCGACGTTTCTTTGACGTTGAGCCCTAAGTTGACGGCGAACAGGTAGGCACAGTAAATCCTCTCGACGTCTTAGTTCAACGACGACCGGGACCGGCGTCGTTTTTTAGCCCTTTTTCTTCCGTGAAGCCCACCAGAGGCTGATGAGAGAGCCCTGGTAGAGGACTGACCCTCTCCTCGTCCTGAGGTCCCACCTGTAGACTGCTTTCGCCGCTCCTCTGCTCCCTGAAGGCGAATTTTCTGTCACGAAAAGTCAGGAGAATGTCTTAAAAATCTGACAAGAGTCAGGAACATCACTTTCTAGCAAACAGAGTATACATACTCTGTGAGGATCAGTCTTGGCCTTCTTTCTACCACAGTCTGGACACTTATCAATAAGAGATGGCCTTTTTTAAGTGAAAACTGTAATAATTCCGGTCAGGAAAAGACAGAAAATGTAGGGAAAGGCCAAAGACGTCAAATGAAGTAGTAGTTTGTGAAATTCAGAAGTGAATTTTGAAGAGAAAAAACAAAAATTGGTTGTGCTCAATGCTCCAGGGTCCTGTCAGCAGGAGCCGGAAAAAAAGAGCTGAAGTAACTGCCACGAGCTGTGCATGATTGGATACTGGTGGTCTAGGGATTCTTAAAGCCACATCCTTTTGAGCCATATAATGGCAGCCTATGGGGCTACTCTGTCCTCCTTTTATTCATCTCTATCATGAACAAGGATTTTGTGAAGGAGATTTTAACTGTATTAAACATTTCAAATTCTTCTCAAAAATATACTGGCACCTTTTTCCACTTCATGATGAAGACTTTGGCCAGTGTAGCCTATGTACTTAGGCTGCATTATTTGTCTCTTTATCTCTTAAGTATCGTTACAGGCCTTCCTGAAGAAATGCGAACAATATCCACCTACGAAGATATATCGAAAAGAAGTGCTCGGGGGTCCCGCACGTTGGTGGGACTATTCAAGTGCTTATGACTATACATGGAAATCCCCTACGAGAGAACGTATGCTCTCTTAAGTCAGCATAGAATTGCTTCCTATATAAATAGATGCATAAAATATATATATGTATGAATGAATGAAGCATATTTGTAGAGAGCACGGCTACTCAACAAGAGTGTCCCGGCGCTAATAGTCTCGAACTAACAGACATGACAACCATACCTAGCACTGGATGAACCAAGTTTTAAGAAATTTCTTAAAAACCGCCAGGTTCGACGTAGGTCTGAGAGAGGCCGGGAGCTGGTTCCATGCTTGAGCTCCCAGGAGCCTGAAAGATCTGCCCCCAGCCCGGACTAGACGTATTCAGGGGACACAGGCCAGGCCCATGGAGGATGACCTCAGGGATCTGGCAGGCAAGTAGTGGCTGACTCTAGCCTGGAGGTAGCCGGCGCCCCTACAATAAAGGGCTTTAAAGAACAATACCTGGGCCTTAAACCTGATCCTTTTACTCATAGGGAGCCAGTTTAATGCCTTAAGGTGAGAGGGCATGTGAGTCCTGGGCTTGAGCCTAAGGACCAGTCTGGCCGCGGCATTTTGAACCACTTGGAAGTGCTGGAGGAGATCACCTGGAAGGCCCAGATACAGAATGTTTGCGTAGTCCAGTCTGGAAGTAACCAGAGCTTGGACCACGGTTTTCCTGTTGTCAAGTGAGAGAAGAGGTAGAAACTTTCTCAACATACGTAGCATGCTATAGCAGATGCCCACTACGGACTGGACTCGAGGTCTCATTGAGAGAGCGCTGTCAATATAGATGCTGAGATATTTTACCGTGGATTGAGCTGAGAGAGGCAGAGACATCTCCTCAGGCCATCATTGTCTCCAGTCTTCCACGGACGGAGAGGCAAAAAATTATTTCCGATTTCTCAGAATTGCATTTCAGTTGGTTCCTATTGAGTCAATTAAACACCATAGTGAGGCATGACCTGATCCTCTCACCACACACATATATATATATATACACATATACATTATCTACTGGCGGTCGCCAGTAGATAGTTATAGTTAGGACCTATTTCCATAGGAAATTCGCAACATTCTATTTCCAATACCTTTGGCGCCGGTTGACGAATCTTCGCGAAATTTTCAAAACTCGTGGGGCGCTCCGGTCCGCTCCTATCCTGAAAGTTTCGGGGTGATTCGGCAAGCGGGGGCCGAGAAAAAAGGGGGGTCCCAAAACGTGTTTTCCCCATGCAATTTTCCATAGGAAACTTTAGACACGGCTACAGCCCGAACTGCTGAACGGAATTACACCAAATTTGGCAAAGAGGTAGTTCTTGGTTCAGAAAGAACCCTTTTTGTTAAATGGTGTAAATCCGTTCAGTAGTTGCTGAGAAAATCAAAAGTAAAAACACATATTTATCTATGGCCGCGGAGGATCCGCGCACCCTCCCGATCACGAGCTGTATGCTAATTGGCTGTCAACACTCCAAACCAGGAAGTGTTGGCAGCCATCTTGCTCCTCGGTAGAACCGAGGCACAAGAAATGAGAGAAACAAGTGTGCAAAACGCAAAAAGGGGGCAGGGTAGAAACACCCTGACCCCCTTGGCCTGCTTAGGGGGTCCCACAAAGACCCCCAGGGCCAAAAAAAAGCATTAAAAAAAAAAAAAAAAAAAAAAAAAAAAAATCGGCGGGATGGGCGGATCCCGCCGTGAAAAAAAATAAACGAAGCGCGGACTCCCGCGCTTCGTTGTTATTTGGCCCCCGGGTGGGCCAAGTCCTGGGGGCATGCGGGGGTTAATAAAATATTTGTGTGGGGGGGCCTCTAAGGGCCCCCCCAAGCCCCGGGGACCGCCACCCCCCCGGGGCTTTGAATTAAAAATGGTGCGGGAGGGCACTCGGCCCTCCCGCAGCCCCGGGGCTTCTTTTTTTTTAATACAATTACCTGTGTGGGGGGGCTCAACCCCCCCACACGCCCCAGGGACCTCCACCTCCCCGGGGCACTAATAATTTTAATGTGGGGGTCCGTTTAGGACCCCCGAGCCCCGGGGACCACCACCTCCCCGGGGCTTTGCACATGTTGGGAGAGGGGCCGCGCGGCCCCCCTCCTGGAGCCTGTTATGGCCCTAGGGACCACCACCCCCCAGGGCCGGCTCCTGCAGTGTCCCAGGGTGCCCACCCCCGGGACACTGCTGTTTGCTATGACAGGGCGGGAGCCTCTTGGCTCCCGTCCTGTCATAGCAAACTTGCTTTGAATTTTGGAAGAGAGAGCAGGAAACCTGCTCTCTCTTCCAAAATTCAAAGCAAATTGCTTTTCCACACGGGGTGCTGCATCTAAGCAGTTCCCCGTGTGGAAAAGCAATGCCAGTTCCCGCAGGAGGCGGGGAGCCGGCGGGACCGTGGGGGATTTGGGGTCCCACAACGGTCCCCAAGGGATAGGGCCAGCCCCGGGGGATGGGGTCCCCGGGGCAAGTAGTGGCCCGGGAGGGGGGGGCCACGCGGCCCCCCTCCCCCAAATTATCATATTTTTTTTTTTAAAAAGGCCGGCCCCGGGGGATGGGGTCCCCGGGGCCTAAGGAGGCCTGAGGAGGGGGGCAACGCAGCCCCCCTCCATGAATTTAAAAAAAAAAACCTTTTGGCAATGACCCGGGGGATGGGGTCCTTGGGCCGAAATTGGCCACGGGAGGGGGGCCCACGCAGCCCCCTTCCCGTTCCGTTTTTGTTTTTTTTAAAAAGGGGGTCAGGCCCTGGGGGATGGGGTCCCCAGGGCCCAAAATAATTAAAAAGATTTTAAAAAGAAGATGCAGCAAATTATCACATGGATGATGTCATCAGTGATGTCACTGACCATGTCATGAGTGATGTAATATGTGACGTCATCAGCAGTGCATTGCGGGGGCGCGAGTTATAGTTAGCTGAACTAACTATAACCGGGGAATTTCTATGGTTTTGTACGAGTGAAATGTCCAACTAACTATAACGCCCCTGAAACCTATGGTTTTTTCAGTGAATATATATATATATATATATATATATATATATATATATATATACATATACACACACACAAACATACATATATAAGCATATAAATACATATAATACATACATACTATTATATATTGCCTACTGGAGGTTGTTAGGACCAAAGTTTCCATAGAAAAAGCATTTTTGTTTTGCCAATAACTTCGGCGCCTCTTGACGAATCTCCACGGAAGTTTCACAAACCTTCCCCTTTGTGGTTCAGCTGCTGTCTTGAAAGTTTTAGGGTGATCCATCAAGCAGGGGCCGAGAAAAAAGGGGGGTCCCAAAACGTGTTTTCTCCATGTTAAGTCTATGGGGAACCGCTAAACGGAATTACACCAAATTTGGCATAAAGATAGAAGTTGGTCGAAACTCGAAGGCCAGACACCGGAGCACGACCAACCGTATTTCCCCCCCCATCCCCAGTGACACACAGACATACCACTTAGCGAGACACATGTCGCCCTGATACCCCATTTATCATCTGTTCCCAGGATCCCATGAACGCTCCCCCAGTTTCGCATCCCAGTTCTATATAGAAATTATTTAATGCCAGACATTAATAATGGCTGCATACACGTCCATCTATGGTATGATAACTAATGTAAAATGTTATAAAACGCACAGAATGCAAGCAAACCAAATGTATCCTAATACACCATGTTTCTGTAACCTACAAATGCCAATAAAAATATGTTTAAAAAAAAAAAAAGATAGAAGTTGGTCCAGAAATCGTGCTTTTTGTGATTTGGTGTAAATATGTTCAGTAGTTTTTGAGATATCTATCTTTAAAAAACATAGATATCTGGGGACGCGAGACCTTGCAGTGGACTCGTGGATCCTACTAAAATTTGATTGGCTGTGAGCACTTCAACCAGGAAGTGTTGGCAGCCATCTTGGGATGCGGGCTTGAAGCAGAGTCCCAGAAAAAAAGTAAAAAAAGCAAAGAGGGCAGGGTAGGAACGCCCTGACCCCCCCCCCAGATATGGTGGGGGTGGGTCCCTCAAGGACCCCACCAGGCATAAAAAGCATTTCTTTAAATTTAGACGCAGACTCGCAGGTGGATCCGCAGCAAAATGTTTTTTAAAAAGCAAGCGTAGACTCCCGCGCTTGCTCTGGAATAACCCCCGGGTGGGTCATGTCCCTGGGGGCATTCTGCAAATGTGGGAGGGGGTGGCACAGGCCCACCTTCTAGGGCTATTTAAAGCCCAAGGGACCGTATCATTAATATATGCTGGGAGCCTCGCGGCTGCCCCGGGGACAGCCGCCTCCCCAGGGCACAAATGTAATATGTAATATCAAAATAATCCAGGGATTCCCCCGCTGCCCCGGGGACCACCATCTCCACTGGGAACTGTTGTATAAAAATGCAGGGGGGGGGCGCTCGGCCCCTTCACTGCCCCGGGGACTGCCACCTCCCCGGGGCACATACATTAAATAATTTTTTTTAAAACAACGCGGGGAAGGCAGCCTGGGGGACCGCACCTCCCCGGGACACAAATACAGTAAAGAAGGGGGTCCGTTGCGGACTCCTGGCCCCAGGGACCACCACCTCCTCGCGGCTTACTTAAAAAACAAGGGTGGCCGCGGGGCACCCCTCATGGAGCCCTATTATGGCCTTGGGGACCGCCACCCCCCAGGGCCAGCTCCAGTAATGTCCTGGTGTGCCCACCCCTGGGACAATGCAGTTTGTTATGTCATGGTGGGAGCACCGCTCTCCCATGCCATAGCAAACCTGCTATGCTTTCAGCAAGCGAAAGCAAAAATGCTATCGCTTGGTGAAAGCAGAGTAGTGTCAGTTTCCCTACTCGCTGTGAAGCAAGCTGGGAAACGGACATTGCTTTGGGATCCAGGGAGCTGCTGGGTCTCAAAACAATGCCGGCACCAACAGGAGGCGGGGAGCTGGCAGGGACTTCATGCTCCCCCGCGGGCCAATATCAGCTCGGGAGGTGGGCTGAGCGGGCCCCCCCCCTCCCTTTTTTCCTAATAAAAAAATACAAAAGGGGACAGGCCCAGGGGAATGGGGTCCCCGGGGCCCAAAATGGCCCAGGGACGGGGGCCCACACGGCCCACTTCCTAAAAAAGGAAAAGAAATAGAAAAAAAGCAGGCAACTTGCCAGAGGCCCCACCCCCTTTCTCCATCACTCTGCAAACGCGCCTCCCGGCGCCGTGCTAGTTAGGGGATGAAGTCCCAATGGCTGTAGAGAGTCCTAAGGGGCTTTCAAGACCTCCTGTTACCTCCAGTAAGTCCCACACAGGGGGACTGCTGAGACGTGGGCGGAGATCATGCCCCCTTTCTCCACCACTCTGCTGGTTGAGGGATGAGGTCCCCTTGCTTCCTGAGGGCCTGAGGACTAAAGTGGATTTCTTCCCCCAAGCAGCAGTGCGCCAGGAAGCGCGTTTGTAGAGAGGTGGAGAAAGGGGGAGTGGCCTCTGACAACATCTCAGTAATCCAGCTGTGTGGTTCTTACTGGAGGTAACAGGAGGGGTAGTTTGCCCCTCAATAGCCACGGGACTTCATACCCGTACTAGTAGTGCACCAGGAGGCGTATTTCCAGAGTGGTGGAGAAAGGGGGCGTGGCCTCCTATCAGGTCTTAGCAATCCTGCTGTGTGGGACTTACTGGAGATAATAGGTGGGGTAGTTGGCCCCCAAGGATGTCCTTGGGGGCCAAAAACACCTCTCCTGTTATCTCCAATAAGTCCCACACAGTGGGATTGCTAAGAGGTCTTCGGAGGCCATGCCCCCTTTCTCCACCACTTTGCAAACGTGGCTCGTGGTGCACTACTGGTTGGGGGATGAGGTCCACTTAACTCCTGAGGGACCTTGGGGGCCAAAAAGCCCACCTGGTACCTTCTGGAAGTCTCACACAGCGGGATTCCTGAGAGCTGGTCAGAGGCCCAGCCCCCGTTCTCCACCACACTGCAAACGCAACTACTAGTTGAAAAACCATAGAAAATCACAGAAAAAAACAAAGGTTACAGAGACGTTCTAGTTCAGCTCAGGTTTCACTCGTACAAAACCAGAGAAGGATTATGTTACTTACCCAGTAAGCATCTGTTCTTGGCATGTAGAGCAATAGATTCACATGCTTTGCATACTCCTGCCATCTAGTGTTGGGTCCGGATGTTTGCAAGTTGTTTTTCTTCTAAGAAGTCTTTCCAGTCACGAGGTAAGGTGACTCCTGGTTTCAGTGATAGTGCGCAAGGGCACAGACTCCATTGTTAGATTGTTTTCCCGCAAGAGGGTGAGAATGGAGTAAGAGTAGTAGAGATGTCCATGCATACGAATCTATAAGTAAGAACTGCAACAACTATAGGTGCAGGCAGGTGGGCGCATGTGAATCTACAGCTCTACATGCCAAGAACAGATGCTTACTGGGTAAGTAACATATTCCGTTCGAGGCATGTGTGCTGTAGATACACATGCTTTGCATAGACTATAAAGCAGGTGGCTAACCTGTAGGTGTTGCAGTTGTTTGAAAAAGTGTTTTAAGCACTGCTTGGCCTACATTAGCTTGTTGGTGTGCTAATCAATCAATCAATCATGTCACTTATAAAGCGCACTACATACCTGCGAGGGTCTCAAGGCGCTGGGGGAAGAGGGGGGTGGTGCTGCTACTGATCGAAGAGCCAGGTCTTGAGGAGTCTTCTGAAGGCCAGTAGGTCTTGGGTCTGTCGGAGGTTGGTGGGGAGGGTGTTCCAGGTCTTGGCGGCGAGGTGGGAGAAGGATCTGCCGCCGGCGGTCGTTTTCCGGATGCGGGGGACTGTGGCGAGGGCGAGGCTGGTCGAGCGGAGCTGGCGGGTGGGGGTGTAGAAGCCGAGTCGTCTGTTGAGGTAGGCTGGTCCGGAGTTGTGGAGTGCTTTGTGTGCGTGGGTGAGGAGCTTGAAGGTTATCCTCTTGTTGACAGGGAGCCAGTGCAGGTCTCTCAGGTGGGGTGTGATGTGGCTGCGTCGGGGGATGTCGAGGATAAGACGTGCAGAGGCGTTCTGGATGCGTTGCAGCCGTCTCAGGAGCTTAGCCGTCGTTCCTGCGTAGAGGGCGTTTCCGTAGTCCAGCCTGCTGGCGACGAGGGCCTGGGTGACTGTTTTTCTTGTTTCGGTGGGGATCCACTTGAAGATCCTGCGGAGCATTCGGAGGATGTTGAAGCAGGATGAGGAAACGGCGTTGACCTGCTTAGTCATGGAGAGGGTGGGGTCGAGGATGACCCCTAGGTTGCGTACGTGGTCGGTGGGTGGCGGGGCTGTTCCCAGTGATGTTAACACATCTACACAATAGTGTTTGGTAAATGTGTGTGCAGTAGACCATGTAGCTGCCTTACATATGTCAGCTAGAGGGATGTTACCTAAAAGGCCATAGTACCCCTATTTTGCGAGTGGAATGCACTCTAGGGGGTATAGATAAAGTTCTTTTAGCTTTTGCATAGCATGTTTGAATGCATTTAACAATCCATCTTGAAATGCCTGATTTAGTGATGGGATTGCCTTTGTGAGGTGGAGCAAATGCAACAAACAGTTGTTTTGTTTTGAGAAAATCTTTGGTCCTTTATATGTAGCTCTTTTCACATCAAGCGCGCGAAGGGCTCGTTCTGCTACAGAATCAGGTTGAGGAAAAACCACAGGTAACTCAATTGATTGGTTTATATGAAAAGCGGAAACTACTTTGGGAAGGAATTTGGGGTTGGTTTGAAGAACTACCCTGTCTTTGTGGAGCTGAAAGAAGGGTTCTTCCAAGGTTAATGCCTGTAGCTCACAAACTCTCCTCAATGAAGTGATTGCAATGAGGAAAGCAACCTTCCGTGAAAAACTGTAAAGGACAATTATGCAATGGTTCAAAAGGTGGACCCATGAGTCTTGTAAGGACAATGTTAAGATTCCAGACTGGTGCAGGGGGAATTCTTGGTGGTATTACCCTTTTCCAGCCTTTCATGAAGGCTTGGATTACTGGTACTTTGAATAGTGATAAATGCTGTCTGTTTGCAAATCCGCAGCTACCGCTGCAAGGTGCAAACAAATAGATGTATAAGCCAGTCCAGTTTGCTATAAGTGCAACAGGTAACGGAGAATATTTTGTATAGAAGCATCTAGCGGATTGATTTTGTTGTTATTAGAATAGACGACAAATCTTTTCCACTTTGCTGCATAACAAGCTCTGGTAGTAGGCTTTCTTGCTTCCTTTAGAATAGTCATACAGACTGGTGGTAGATTTAAATAACCAAACTCTATGACTTCAGGAGCCAGATCGCTAAGTTTAGTTCTTTGGGATTTGGAAGCCTGATTTCTCCAGCTTTTGATGTGGAACGAATAACAGCTCCAACAGGGTGGTGTACCATGGTTGACGGGCCCAAGTGGGAGCTACCAGAATTAGTGTGAGGGAGGTTTGTTTGAGCTTCCGAACTAGACACGGAATGAGTGGGAGAGGCGAAAAAGCGTAGGCAAATATCCCCGACAAGTTCATCCATAGGGGATTGACTTTTGAAAGTGGATGTGGGAACCTGGAGCCGAAGTTTGGGCATTTTGCGTTGTTGACTGTGGCGAACAAGTCTATTTGTGGAAATCCCCATTGTTGGAAGTATGGAAGGAGAACTTGGGGATGAAGTTCCCACTCGTGAATTTGCTGCCTCTTTCTACTGAGGTCGGCCATCGGATTGTTTACCCTTGGAACGTGCTCTGCCAGAAAATAAATCCTGTGATGGATTGCCCAATTCCAAACGGCTTGAGAGAGGCTTGACAGTTGGAGAGAGTGTGTGTCCCCCCCCTGTTTTTGTACATAGTACATTGCTGTCATGTTGTCTGTCCAGACTACGACAACTAAGCCTATCAGGTGAGTTTGAAAAGCTCTGAGCGCTAGAAACACTGCTAGAAGCTCTAGATAGTTGATGTGGAGACTTTTGTGTTTGTTGCTCCACAGACCTAGTATTGTGTAATCTTGGAGATGGGCACCCCAACCTGCCAGAGATGCATCTGCTGTGAGCACGATCTGTGAAATAGGGTCGATAAAAGGCTGCCCTTTTGATAAATATTGTGGGTTCCACCACTGCAGAGAGCGATGGGTGCAGCCGTCTACCAACACTAGATCAACCCTGCGACTAATTCCACTGACGTGCTAAGCACTCTTGTAGGGGACACATATGGAGTCTTGCATGGGGTACAATTGTGATGCAAGACACCATCATTCCCACCAGTTGCATGAACACTCTGGCTGGTAATGTTTGGTTGGATTTAAACTGTAGTATCATAGACTGAATATTGTGAATTCTGGCTACACTGGGAGAGGCTAGAGCTTTGAGAGTGTCGAGTGTGGCCCCTAGATAAGACTGCATCTGTGAAGGATGCAGGTGAGATTTCTGTGCATTGACCGTGAAGCCCAGTTGATGAAGTAGGTCTATCGTGGTATGAGTGTGTCGTAGACAGTTTTGGTAAGTGCTGGCTTTGATGAGCCAGTCGTCTAGGTAAGGGCAGACGTGAATATGTTGTCTTCTGAGATGAGCTGTGACTACTGCCAGACATTTGGTAAATACTCTAGGAGCAGTAGTCACTCCAAACGGGAGTACTTTGAATTGGTAATGTTTGTCTGCTATTACAAATCTGAGGTATTTGCGATGAGCTGGATGAATTGGAACGTGAAAATATGCGTCTTTTAAGTCTAGAGTAGACATAAAATCTCCCTTCTGTAAAAGTGGAAGTACCTGTTGAAGGGTTACCATATGAAAGTGCTCTGACAGAATATATTGGTTTAACTCTCTGAGATCCAGATTAGGTCTTAAGGAGCCGTCCTTTTTGGGGATTAGAAAGTCGAGAGAGTAAACCCCTGAACCTTGGTACTGTAGTGGAACTGGTTCTATGGCTCCCTTTAGTAAGAGATTGCACTTCTTATTGGAGCAACTGCAAGTGGTCTGGGGACAATTTGTGAGAGCGAGGTGGAATGTTTGGAGGATTGGCGGTAAGCTCCAGGCATTAACCATGTTGGATAATTCCGATCACCCATTTGTCCGTTGTTATAGATTGCCAAAAGGGGAGAAACTGGTGAAGTCTTCTCCCGACAGGTGTGGAATGGTCGGAGGGAAGCGTGGGAAAGTCACTGCTTATTAGGGGAAGGGGAGTTACCTGGTGTCCTGCCTTTGGAGTTGTTTCCTCTATATCCTCCTCTAAAAAAGCCTCTTGAGGAAGAGGACTGGTAGTTACCTTTGTAAGAGGAAGCATTCTGGTCTGAGGGTGTGGTTTTGGACCCTGCTCGGTAAAAGGAGCGGTGAAAGGAGCCTCTGTTTGAAGGAGACTGGAGCGCTCCCATGGACTATGCCACTTCATTGTCTTTTTTCATTTTCTCAAGCGCCTGATCGACCTGAGGACCAAAGAGATGTTCTTTGTCAAAGGGTGTATTTAAAATAAATTGTTGGACTTAGAGCTTAAACCCAGAAATCCTTAACCAAGCATGCCTTCTGAGTAGGACGCTAGTGTTGACCTCTCTAGCTGCGGTGTCGGCGGCATCTAGAGCACATCTTATTGAAGAATTGGAAATTAGTTTTCCTTCATGTACCAAATCTTGAGCTTTTGCTTTATGCTCATCTGGGAGATACTGGATCAATTGTTCCATTTCATCCCAGTGCGCTCTGTCATATCTGGCTAAAAGGCCTTGCGTGTTTGCAATGTGCCAGTGATTGGCAGCTTGAGCTGCTATGCGTTTGCCAGAAGAGTCTATTAGCTTGGATTCTTTATCCAGGGGAGTAGCGTCCCCAGAGTTTTGGGACTTAGCTCGCTTGTGAGCATTGGACACTACAAGTAAGTCTAGTGGTAGCTGGTCCTTAATAAATACCGGATCTGTTGGGGAGGGCTTATATTTTATTATCAACTCTAGGAGTCAAGATGCGTGCACGCACAGGATCTTTAAAAATTTCGTCAGCGTGTCTCATACCTCTAAGCATAGGGAGTGTTTGGGTCGACCTGTGTGTGGATCCTAGTGTCTCAAACAAAAAATCCTCTTCTAAGGATTCTTTGTGTAGTACCACCCCATGGTATTCTGTGGCCCTGGCAATGAGTTCCTGATCAGATACATTGTCATCAGGTGGAGATGGCTTGGCAGGGAAAAGGTCTGTATCATTGTCTAATGGAGGGTCAATTGTATAATCCTTCCATGGATCTACTGGTAATTGCATGTCCCCCTCATCAATATCGGGGGGATGCTGGTGGTGGATGAAAAGGGCTGGTACCAACATTCTTTTTTTAAAGGGATCTTGTAATGGCGGACGTCATCAGGAAGCTTGAGTTTATGAGGCAGCTTAGTATGAATATGTCCCGGTTTATGGGTTAATATAAAGCCTCTTTTGTTTGGGATCCAATTATGGAGGAACAATGTCTAAATGTGGATCTAAAGGGACATCTTTCGGTTTCGGCGCCAACGCCTTCAGTGCCGAGATGGGTTGGCCTCTGGGCACGGAAGATTTCGGCTCTGAAGGCGGTTTCTTTTTCGGCGTGGAGGATTTTGGCTCCAAGCCGGATTTGGACTTAGAACAGGAGGGTTTCGGTTCTGAAGAAGTTTTGGGTCGACTCGGTCCAGAGCCAGAAGGCTTGACTGGTTGTTTCAGAACCAAGCCGGAAGGCGGGGCGTTGGAAACATCGTCTCGGTGCCAACCTTGGTCAGAAGCCAGAGGTGGCGCCGAAGCCTTAGGTTTTTTTGGGAGTGGGTTGATGGGACAAGGGGTCTTTGGTACTCACGTCACCCTGTCCCTGCAGAAGGTCTTCGACGTCGAGGTCTATCTTGAGTTCCGAATCCGACTCTGACATGGAGAAGGCCTCTTCCTCCTCTGCCGCTGATACACCCGTTTCTTCTTGCCCGGATTCTTCACCAAAGATATCCGGCGTGTCTTCGATGTTTTGATGCTGCATTTCTCGACATCGAGACCGATGATCGCAAAGGGTTTTCTTTGACCGAAACGATCTGCAAGCGTTGCAGTCTTCTTGTTTGTGCTCCGTAGACAAGCACAAGTTACACACCTGTTGTGAGTCGGTGCGCGGATACTTTGCGTGGCACCGAGGACATAACTTGAACGGAGTCCGTTCCATCGACGGAGAGCTGGACCGATGCGGTTAGGCCCAAAAGCCGTCCACGAAGCTTTCCAATCAAAAATGTAGATTTTGTTGACCAAACGATATGCGGAGAAGAGGGAAACGTGTACGAAACAGTACCGTTGAGGGTAGAGTGGATTGCGCACCGAGGGGAATCCGAAGGTCAGTTTTGAATCGGAGCGCAGCAATACACGTCCGAACCCGATGGCGGAAAAAACAAATCTAACAATGGAGTCGATGCCCATGCACACTATCACCGAAAGGAGGAGTCACCTTACCTTGTGACTGGAAAGACTTCTTCGAAGAAAAACTTGCAAACATCCGGACCCAACACTAGATGGCAGGAGTATGCAAAGCATGTGTATCTACAGTACACATGTTTCGAACATTCAGCAATTATAGTTAGCTGAGCTAACTATAACTCGCGCCTCTGCAATGCACTGCTTATGACCTCACATATTACATCACTCATGACATGGTCAGTGACATCACTTAAGAACATCACTGAGGACATCATCCACAGAATTTCTGACGCACCCACTCACATCCCAATATAACCTTTCATATACCCACCCCAACTTCCACACTACCATTCTCAAAACCATTGACACACCCATACCAGCACTTACACATCCACTCACCAATTCGTAGGTCTAAACACACATCCACTCAGCACGCTGGCTCGTTTCACCGACACACCCTCAGTTAGGTGCACTGCGCCCACTAGCAGTACTTGGAATCATAAGGACGTTACCAGTGCAGAGCCCCCCCCCGTAAGCCGATTTGCATGCATCTCTAATACCGAGGGGATCGGAACCTGCAGCCGGTGAGCTGGAGGGCGCCCGGGAGTGCAGGTAAGCGATTACGGCTTTTTGAGTGCGGGGAGAGGCTGGTAATAGGGAGAGGCAGCTGTGTGTGTTCCACAGCGTTTGGAATTGAAAAGCACTGAGGAGAAATGACAATGGAGTGGCTGAGGGAGCGGGAAGAAGCCGCTGAGAAAATGTTCGACGAAGCAACAAGCATCAATGCGGGTGCAGACAAGGGAGATACGAGACTCAAGACTCCGGAGGTGAACCTACGAAGTAAGATCCGTGAATTAGAGAGATTGAGGAGGAATGAAATTAAAAAATGGTGGAAGCACAAATCCTTATCTAAATATGTAGAGGTGGGACGAGTACCCAGAGGACTGCGCATATAGATAGCGCCCACATATGAAAACTCTGACCAAGACATGTTGAAGGAATGGGCAGAGAATAGTTCTGAGTCTTCAAAGAGAATACTGCTAATTCTAATCAAGTATGCCCTCAGTGACCGGGAAAAAATATTAATAGAGATTGATTCACTCCCAAAGGAACTAAGTGTACATCCAAAGAAGAGATTGCCAAACATGAAAAGGAGATGTTGACAAGACTGCAGAAACATCAGCAAGTAATAAAGGAACGGAAGGCCACAAAATTCTTGCAGGATAAACTAGATTATCAACTTGGCCAAATTTACACGTTCTCACCGAGATTCGACAACATTAGGAGGCAACAATTATCGGCAAAGACACAACACGCACCTCTAAGTGGTAGAAACCAGCTCTGAGGTGAGTTCAGACGTAGAAACGGACCCAGAAGAGGCCGCCTCGGCGGGACCTAGCGGCGAACCTCCAACTATTGTAGAGAAGCTCAGTTTAAGATTAGACCGGACTCTAAATTTAAGACCCCGTCCTCAAAGAAAAGAAAAAGTTGGCAAAATGCAAGAAAAATAAAAAGGAAAAATAGACGCAGGGGTGTCAAACCAAACTATGAAATCAAAACAAACACGTCAGAGGAAGTAAATTTGGACATTTCTAAAACCGTAATCAATTTATCAGACATGGAATTATCACACAAAGAAAAAGACATTCTATCTTTGGGTCTATCTTACTGTACACCAACTAATTTGAATTATGTTCAAACCAAAATAGACTTGTTCAAATTTGTAAGGAAGTTGAAACTTCAGAAACACTTTTCTTATTCAGTTGAATCCAGGAATAGCAACCAAGAAAATGTTCCATCTGGAAATCTGGCAGTAGCGGATTTGGAGCTATTGCAGGAGTTGAACAAATTGGAAAGGGAAGGGGACACTGTAGGAGTGGACCTTTTTGGAACGGCGGCGACACCATTAAAGCCAAAGTCGGTATTCTTACCAATTATGCCAAGAGATGGGTTGGATATTTTCTCCGGACTAGTGACAACGGATTTAAAGAGACTTGCGGCTGAGTCGAGCAGAAGATACAGGACAGAGGATGTTGGATGTTCAAGGAAATACCATGCTGTAATGCGAGACAGATCAGTTTATACAAACATACTCAAATGCTACTCCAAATGATGGAGTGGTGTTTGACAAAACATATTTTCCTGTTTGAGAAACAGCAGTATAAACAAATAAGAGGTACAGCGATGGGCACCTGCTTCGTCCCCAGCTAAGCGAATCTGCATATGGGCTGGTGGGAGGAGCAGGTGCTCGCAGTTGGTTTCGCTGAGGAATGGACGGAGAACATAGTCGTATGGGCCCACTTCACAGATGATTTGTTCGTCCTATGGAGGGGCTCATTAGAATCTGCTAAAGACTTTACGAATAGATTGAACCTATATGATCTCAACCTTTCTTTCACGTGTAAGATCAGTAATAGTGAAGTGGAATTCTTAGACCGTAAAGTTTTCGTTAAAGGCAACAAGATACAGACGAAAACGTTTAGAAATTAGACTCGATAACTCGATTCTCCATGTAGGAAGTTTTCACCCACTCAAACTGAAATACAGCATTCCCTATGCGGAGAATCTACACATGAAACGGAACTGTAGTGATGAGAAGTCTTTGGAACATGTACAGGAGGAATTAAATGTAAGATTTCGAACTAGGGGGTATGATCAAACCACACTTGACCATTCGAGGACGAAAGTAAAAACAATACCTAGGGAAACTCTGTTGTTTAAAGAACACAGAAAAGGAGACAGTCGGGGAGAGGTGAGAATGTTAACAGCATATAACATATACCACCAAAGAGTAAGGAACATTTAATCCTCACATTGGAATCTAATTAAAAGTGACCCAATTATTGGGAAAACAGTGACTAAGAATCCACTCCTCACATCCATGCGGGCTAAATCCATGAGAGGCGAGTTATGTGCCAGCAGCCCAGAGATGGTCAAACCCGAAACATGGCTAACTCTGGATCCGGGTTTCAAAAAATGCCACAGATGCAAGGCGTGCACAATAGGCCAAAATATGAGGGAGTTTATCAGTCCTCTGTTCAGTACCCCGTTCAAGATTCGCAATTCTTACAATTGTAGGGGTGAATTTGCGGTCTATGTTCTACAATACTCATGTCCAAAGATGTACATTAACAGCACCATACATATAGTGCATGTAAGGATTTTACAGCATCTACGTGCCATAGCGAAGGTCGATAAGAGTTACCCAGAAGCTCGACATATTCACGAAGTACATGTGGGCAGAACAACAGACTTGATCTATTATGTCATAGATTCAGTCACAAAAAATCTGAGGGGTGGCAACAGGGAACAGAAACTGGAGTCTCGTTATATAATAATGCTAAACAGTAAAATGCTGAATGGTTTGAATTTGGATGAAGAAATGTATGTGCACCTATAAACATCAGTAAAGTATATATTGTGGTTTGATTCCCAGTCTTCCTCAGCTTTAGAGAATAATCTAGGCAGCAGAACACAGAGTTCTACACATTTAATTTGGGTTTAGTTAGCACAGTGAGCACCTTCTTTTTTCTTATTTCAGTTTACCGCCCAGTAGTGTAACCCTCGGGTAGGGCAGCAATGGGTTTCTAGGTATGAGTCAGAAAACTTGATGAGTCCAATATGTGAAGGATCTAACCGAGGTAGACACTGGTTGAAAACACAGCGTAAGCAGATCCTGAAAAATTAGGGGGACAGGGTAGAAACCTCAGCAGCGAACACCCAATAGGGTAAAATGTGACCAACAAACTCACAATGGCAATTGTAGATATATGATATATAATTAGCTGCACTTGGCTTAACCAAGCGGAGTATAGAGGTTCCTGATTATGAATTTATGGAGACCAATGTGGCGCTGCATTAATAATTTTTCTGTACAGAACTCTATTTACATAAATTTATCTGCATAATTTTTCTGTAGATATTGTCAAAATCACAATGAATCAATTGATTGATTAATTAATGAAGCCCAGCCTATCAAAAGGGAGTGCTAAAAGTATGGATGACAAACTGTTTAATTTGAAATTGCAAAATTCACCATTATGCATGTTCCATTTTGTAGAGTTTATATTTGAATTGAGAAATAGTATATTGTTACATGGAACATGTACAATGTATTTATATAGTCTAATTCATTTACTTTATTTGAATGAAATTGTGGCCGTTTATTTTTAAAAAAGCACTTTATTTCAACAAAATCACTTTACCTGTAGTATCCCTTCAGTGTTCACAGGTAATACAGGTGAGCACTGGAGTATTTAAGTTAAAAGAAAATGGCGGTCGCACTATGTGAGCAAGGTGCCTGCTTTCGAAGTCGAAGGGAGAGAGGCAGGACTGTAAGCTGATATATATATATATATATATATATATATACACACACACACTGTAACTTACTTAAAGAACTTAAGTGTCACGTAGCACGTTATGTGAGCAAGGCCGCAGGTCAGCGGCCGAAACGCGTCATATGGACCATGTCGCTTGAATAAATCTACTTCACGCAATCAGGAGTCTGTGCCCGAGTCGTGTTTTGACATTTCGATAAACCGGGAATTACTTGAATGTTTCAGCGGAGGACTGCCTGTTTCCGCATCACAGACCCCCTCTTCAACTTCATGCCTGGGCGACCGTGACTTTCTTCAGCCGGTCGAGTGGAGTTTCCTGTAAAGAGCAAGGAAAAGTCTTCGCCCCCTGCCAGAAACCAGGTCTCCGGAACAGCTGCTGTGGCGGAGGTGCAGCGCGAGTCGGAGGACGCGTGCAACATTTTTGTAGCTCGGCGGTAAGTCTGCTTCCAGAAGAATTAGTGGCAGGTTGGAAGAGGTGTGACAGCTACGCGGGTGTTAGAGCAAGTCTGCCTATACCCTGCGACGCTGGACTTTGATACTTCAGTGTACTGTTTAACATCATGTCCATGGACGCGCTACGTGAGTGCGAGGCGGCTGCAGATGCATTGTTTGACAATCTGCCAAATGTTCAAAGCCAGTCAAGACCGGGTGGTCTTAATCAAAGCACGATGAACAATGACTACGAAGGATTACTGAAAACATTGGAAAAATTAATGAAAACGGAACTGACAAAATGGTGGGAGGGCAAATCTCTCCAAAAATACCGTGAAGCAGGTCGGGTGCCACGAGGACTGAGAATTATGTTGGCTCCCAGTTTTGAGAATCCCAACCCATTAATGCTCAAAGAATGGCGGGAAAGCAATTTGGAGGCTTCTATGCGACATTGTTATAATTATCAAGTACGCTGAAATCGATCGCATCACCACGATGAAAGAAATTGAACGAGTCAATTCTGAACTTGATAAACTAGATCAGAAGGACCTGATCACGAAGGGACGTGAGGATATTGCAGCGAGACTTAAAAAGCAGGAAGAGACAATCAAAACTAGGAAAGCCTTTAAGTTTGCACGCGACAAGGATGACTATGAATCTGGACAAATATTCACGTTCTCCAGGAAATATGATTCCATAAAAAGGCACAGATTCACTAAACCCATGGAATCCAACCAGGATGACAGAGCCAATATTCAGGAAAGTAACGCAGCCTCAACATCTGACATCAGTTCAGCCCTTGACACCGACACCAGTTCAGATGATGGCAGAGGTCAATCAGGCCATAATGAGGCAGCCAAATATAACTTCACCCTTGCTGAAGAACTAGATTTTTTACGTTTAGACGAAAGACAGACCCTGCGCCCACGTCGGTCGAAGAAACAAGGAACAGACGCAACAAAAAAACACGACAAAGGAGAAAATGCAGGAAACTCAAACAGAAACAACAAAAGAGTGAACAATTGGCGGTGGAAGCAAACCTGAACGCCAATACTGTCGTCAATCTCACGGATATGACTCAATAAGGCTGAAACGCAACTCCTTTCACTTGTCCTAACTTTTTGCCCAGAGAGTAGCTTCAACTACAGCCGTACCCATGTGGATATCTTCAAATTCATTAGGAAATTAAAATTAATTAATCAAATTTTTCAAACACAGCAGTTACTCAGTCGTTGCGCTTGTGTCTGTGCCAGCTCCAGGTGACACTAACCTTGTGGTATCTGACATCCCTACCATTCGCATCATGCATGAGCTCCAGTCTACTTCCCAACTTCTCTCTACACAACAAATTCTGCTTGAAGAAGGTATCAGTGCTTCAAAGACCATCAAAAGTCCATTCAAGCCTTGTTCCACTTTTACACCTATGATGCCTAGAGACTATCGACACGTTCAATGATGTGGTCATTGATGAACTAAAGGATCTTCACCACAAAACTGCTAAGCGACAACACAAATTTCAACAACGCAACCCCCAATACTTCACCCTCATCAAAAAACTTCACGATAACCAAGTGGTGATCAATAAATCAGACAAGGGTGGCAACATTATTTTATGGCCCAGGACACAATACCTCGAAGAAGCCTACAGACACCTTAATGATCACACATGCTACAGAAAATCTAACCTACAGGAAATTGTAAAAGTCAAGAAAGAGCTGAGATCCAAACTCAACAAATTCAAACTTGAGGGACTGTTGACCAAGGATGAATTTCAATTCCTCAACAATGAAACACCTGTTATGCCTGTACTATACTTCCTACAGAAAGTACATAAAGGAACATCACCTATCCCTGGGCGCCCAATCATCTCCAAATATGTGGATTACTTTCTGCAAGACTTTGTGACCCAGCTGCCTTCATATTTAAGAGACACTGGTGACTTTCTACAAAAAATAAATATACCATGGTCTAATGATTACATCCTGTCGATGGATATCACTTTCCTATATACGAGCATAAAACACTGACGGTATAAGGGCTTGTTAACATTTCTTAAAGGACCGACCAATTTACTGCTACAAACATAATGACTTGATACTGTTTTTGATTAAGTGGTGTCTCAATAACAACTTCTTTATGTTTGATAAGGATAACCATCAGCAGCTGAAGGGTGTAGCTGTGGGAGCCTGCTTCTCCCCCGCTACGCTTATTTACATGTGGGATGGTGGGAGGAGCGGATTCTTAGGCTGCACCATCATGCTGCTTGGGACGCCAATGTCATCACTTGGCTTCGTTATATCGACGATGTTTTTGTTGTTTGGAATGGCAGTAGAGAAAGTGCCTTATCAATTGTGTCCGCTATCGACAACAATGATCTTAATCTTGAATTCAACACCACCATTAGCAATACGGCCATTGAATTCCTTGACGTCACAGGATTTGTCGATAACAACTCACTCCAGTCTAAGTTACACCGCAAAACCACTGCTGGTAACTCCACACTACATGCTTCTAGCTTTCACCCTAGACACCTCATAGCTAGCATCCCTTACGGTGAAATGTTAAGGCTCCGCAGAATTTGCAGCCTTGATAGTGATCTCACCAAATGTCAGAGTGAGGCATACATGAGATTCAAAGCGCATGGTTACACTGATCTGACTATCTCCAATGCCATCAGAAGAGTCAATGCAATCCCTCGAGAGCAATTACTTGATGGGATACTGACCACGAACAGGGGACTTCTACTGCTACCCCGGACACCAGTGAAAGTGGTGCAGTTGACTCTCGCTTGATCATCACATATAGCAAGGAAGAGAGAGCAATCAGATCCATTATCAACGGACAATGGTGTATCATCCCGACTGATCCCATCTTAGGGCCCATTGTTCCTAAACGACCAACTATCACCTACCGTCGAGCATACTCTATGAGAGATGCGCTAGTGAGAAGCAGCCCGGAGGTGATAGTCCCAACCAATTGGCTCACTAACAAAGGCTTTTTCAAATGTAGCACTTGTAAGGCTTGTCGCTTTGGGATCAATACCACCCAGGTTACCGCCACTTTTCGTTCTGAGCCTATTGTCATCAATAGGAAATACACATGCAGAACTGAGTTTGCAGTGTATGTACTTCAGTGTACATGTGGCTTGAAATATGTGGGCAGCACCAAACTTCAAGTACATATGAGGATCCTACAACACATCAGGGCCATTGTTGGCAAATGACGACACATACCCAGTGGCACGGCACTTTAAAGAAGTGCACAACAACAACCTCGAACATCTTAAATATTTTGTCATGGACAGTGTACCTGTACCCAGAAGAGGTTGTAACCGTGAAAAAGCACTTGGACAACTAGAGACACGCTACATTTTAGATTTAAACACTAAAACACCATGGGGCCTCAACATTCGTGAGGATTTGTATAATTACTTATAAATTACCTATAAATTACCTGTTGCTGTACCTGTATGTTTATGTCCATCCCACCTTTGTACTTTACTCACTATGACTCAATGGTGCCTAAGTTTCCCAGTTGTTACCTACCTATCTATCTCCATGTTTTCATAGCTACGCTGTACAGATTCGCTTGATCCGGGCACTTATGTCTCACCTTATACGAATCATCATGCAAACATGTTACAATCATACACTTGTGTTCACGCATTTGAGCAGTTCTACCCTACACTTTTTGAGTTCAGAACTCAGGGTGATTGCATGATTCAATGTGTGTTTGACCACTTAGTGTGACCTTACGATAGCCTTTTGGCTTTACCGTTTATTGTCTATTTAAGAACGTTGTCACTGTTTTTCACATACTTGTGGGAACTGTGGGCTCTGGCTTTTTCTACTTTCTGTCCATTTGGTCTACGATTTATGCACTTTTTGCATCTTGCGCTATATTATTTGCATTTATATTCAGCCTTTTTTTACCCTACACTTCACATTTACACTGTTCTATTTATTCAAGGGCTTCAGTAGTCTCTTCAGGAGCACTTGCTCTTTTAACTCAAGCACTGGACACACCCAGCACCTCAACTTACCGTGGGCAATCACATCATACTGGCTGACCTGTTTACTTTTACTCATCAGCTTTTAGAACTACAGGCACATAAAGCTGACATGCATCACATGATGCACAAATAGCATTATCAGATTGATTGATAAGTATGTTGCATGTCCTTTTGAACATCTAGTCACATGTATGTGTGGATCATATCTGGTGGACTGTACTCCCCCTGCTGTTGTGCGTTTCAAATCTGCCAAAGTGGATCCCTATGTTCCGAGTCAGTTATCAGGCAGCTTTATTAGACTTAGAGCATTGATCTTGTTTATGGCATTAAGACATTGTTACCTGCTTTAACCATTGTGATTTTCCAATTTATCGCACTATGCAGTTATTGGTTATTTAGAAACACAGAACATATGGTCTTCATTATTTACTATAACTATAACGAACAGCAATTGTCTCCATTTCAGTCATGTGATTACTGCTTCTATGTCCATTCATGAGGCTATCTTGTGAGTCTTTCCATTCTATCTATGACTTACTGGTCATCACCATGTGGTTTACTGCCTAGGGTATGTTAAAAATTCACTCACTTGTGTAAAAACGACCATTTTTTTCAAGGAATTGTAAAAATACTGTAACTTACTTAAAGAACTTCAGTGTCACGTAGCGCATTATGTGAGCAAGGCCCAAGGTCAGCGGACGAAACGAGTCATATGGACCACGTCGCTTCAATAAATCTACTTCACGCAATCAGGAGTCTGTGCCCGAGTAGTGTTTTGACATTTCGATAAACCGGGAATTCCTTGGAGAGATATACATATATATACATATATATACATATACATATATATATATACATATATATACATATATATACATATATATATATATATATATATATATATCTCACAGATACAGATATACCTAATGAAAGGTATATATAATTGTAGAGAAACATTGGTTATGGACTGAAGATGTGACAACGACGGAGTAAAAATAAAGATATAGGACCGAGCTGGCAAACACCAACATGTTACCGTATAAGAGGACAGAGGGAGTGGAAGTTATCACACACCCCAGAACAATAATGGCAATCAAACATGAAACACTACTGACCGAACGGCTACAATCAGGCGGCTGAGGGATACTCAAAAAGAAAACAGCAGGTGTGAAAAACCCTGCTAGAATAGGGAAATGAAGACCCCTATATGGGTCTGTAAAATGGTCAAGTTGAAAAGGACAACACACAGAAGTCCTATACAGATAACCAGTCTCCATTCCAATAAAAAGAATATCAGACAGAAAAGAGACCTGACTGAAGCATCAGATAAGGGACAGAGTAAATAGTCGTGTAAAGACCAAGCAACACGAAGTGGAGGTCTGAGAACAAAAGATCAGTATGAAAAACTGAAATAACAGATTGAGTTGCAGAGCATAAAAGCACAACAAATTTTGAGGACAGAAATTAATGTCTTTAAAGGAGACAGGACCCCGAAAATGACGGAAGGTATAATCTAAGCATATCAAAACACTTTCATTATACCACGACTATGGAGGAGAAAAGGCTCCACATCTTCCAAAGGAAGAGAAGGGAGCGAGAGAAAAAATCCACAAGCAAAAGGAAACTCCATTTAAGGAATACGTAGTATAACGAACTCCCAAGGGTTGGAACCTCATCAAGGCTTGTGAGAAACTCCCAGGAAAAGTATGCGAAAGGATCACCAAACCTCGTTACTAACCAAACCCAAGAGAGATGGTGGTCAAGAAACGCATGTTTGAGAACAAAACGTAAGATTAAAAAACAGCCATGAACCCCAAAAAGGGTAGAAGGCGGCACTTGGAGAACAACCAGTACGGTAACTAAGAGTTGTGGTTGGTATCTGAACTGTCATAGAAGTGTTTCCTGTGGAAAGCAATAACAGCTTTACACACGGTAGTAGAAGATTAGACCGCAAAGGCGGTGGCACAGGAAAGAAAAGGTCTGAAGAGTAATCCACTCATTGCCAAGATACGGACAAGATATTCCAACAAGCAACCTTGAGAGAAAGAGAAGTAGCAGGAGCCATTCTTGCCAATGCATAATGTGAACTAGAACAATGATAACTGCTAATGCCCTGAAAAAGAATCTGCCTCGGCCAGGAGCAGACAATATACCGTAGGCCAAGGACTATACCCTATCATCCTTCTGCGTCTGCTGGGGAAGGAAGGACACCAGATAGACAAGGAAAACACCCTATTCTAGGAGGCTGGCTCAGTATATGGTGCACACTTATTTAAGTGAAGCACCTTGCACTAATCCAGGCAACCCTTATGGTGATTTTAGTGGTCTTTGACAACCATAGAAAGCTCTCAAAGTAGTAGCTGTGGAGAGCAGCCTTCAAGCTTATCTTGAAGGAGTGTTAAGAAGTTTGTTTTACCAGTTTAATCATGTAGTGTAGGTTAAATGAAAAAGAACTACACAGTGTATATATAAAAATATGTCTATTTATTACACAACAATCACTAACACATTGGTATACCGCCTACCTGGAGATATCAACACAAAATACTTCAATTGCAAATAAGGTAAGTAGCACAAAATACAGTGGACTACAGGGGGAGACCAAACCATATACCAAAAAAGTAGAATGCGAACTGCGACCAAAGTCGGGACTTCGCCCAGGAGACTCATAGGAGCTGGGAACACAAGGAACCACCCAAGGTAAATACCCAGGAACCCCAGGGAGGCTGTGTGCAGAGTGGAAACACAGCTGTGTGTGTCCAATAGAAGTCAACAAGGAGGTTGCAGTTGCAGAACCTGTGGAAGACAGAAGGTTGGGGAGTCACCCAACCCGTGGATACCCCAGGAACCAGGATACCTACACCAGGGAAGCCGGGTGCATAGGTGCAAAGTGACGTCGGAAACCGCCAAAGACCACACCAGAAAAGACGCCGCTGGAGAAGACTTTGCAAGAGTCCGGTGGAATCCAAGGGTGGATTCTTGAAGTGAAGAACCTATAGGCAGAGGGGACAGACTATGCCATTCTGAGATGACCAGGAGGAACGGAAGAGCAATGCCCACCGAAGTCGGATTGTTCAGAAGTGTTGATGGTGACCTTGCCACTGCAGTTGTGAGGACCAAGTGGCGCTGAGGAAGACCAAGAGCCGTGCACAAGCTGTCCCACATTGGAAGTCGAGAACCAGGGGGTCGGTGTCTGGCGGGAGTGTGAAAAAGTGCCCTCTTTATCCATGGTTGCCCCCACTTTTTGCTGAATTGCTGATGTGCTTTGACCGAGTGTGCCCTGGGCACCTGCTAATCAGGTACCCAGGGCCTATGTTCTTTCCCTGAACCTGCATTGAAAACAAAACCCAATTGGCATCTCTGGCCACAGGTCAGCCCCTGGTAAATGGTACCACAGGTACCCAGGGCACAGTGACCAGGAAAGACCTCTAAGGGAGGGCTGCAGCACTTATTGTGCCACCCTTAGAGGCCCTGTGCCATTACACTCACACACTGCCTTTGCAGGCTGCGTGTTTTGGTGCAGAACAAAGTAAAGAGTCGACATGGTACACATCCGTGTGCCATACCTGCAACCCACTGCCCTGGCATAGATCAGTCACCCCTCTAGCTGGGTGCACTATACCAGTGGTGAGGGTACAGGTGCATGAGCCCTGTACACCTACAGTGTCTAAGTCCATTCTTAGACAATGTAAGTGCAGTGCTGCCATTAAGAGTATATGGCGCTGGAAGTTTGTCATTACGAACTCCACAGCACCATAATGGCTACACTGAAAACTGAGAAGTTTGGTATCAACCTTCTCAGCACGTTAAACCCACACTGATGCCAATGTGGGATTTAATGAAAAATGCACACAGAGGGTATCTTAGAGATGCCCCCTGAAAAACGACCTACCACTAGCGTCCAGGCTGAGTGGCTGCTTTCAGCTGCCACCACCAAACATGTTTCTGGACCCCTGGGTCGAGAGCCTGCTGCTCTCGGGGGCCTGAAAAAATGCACATCCTGGGACGAGGTGCCAACGCTCCTCCCCTAGGATGGGCAGGGTCCACGAAGGGGAAGCTTCAAAGGCTTGCCACCTTTGTGAGCTTCCCAGGCCACTTGCTGCTTTGAGCAACTGGTCCCCACTGGTTCTGACACCCACTTTGGGCGAGAGAACCGGCAGGAAAAACAAGTGAGGAAGAGAGGTGTGCCCACCTCTGCCAACTCCACCCCTCAGGTGGGGGAGGCGAGGTGAAGCACAACTCAGTCCCCGCCATTTTGCAGATGTGGGGACTGAGCCAACCAGGGAAAGGCTTATGCCCCCCTCCCACTGGAGGGTGGCATAATAGGGGGTGTACCCACCCCAGGGAAGGGACCCATTGGTCCCAACCTTTTACCTACCTGTAACGCCCCTAAATCTAGTATTTTGGGGCACCCCTGAACCTTGCTTCCTCAGACAAGAAACTACAAGAAGAAAAGAAGAAGGACGACCGATCAGCCGTGCCGAAGCTAACAAGCCTAACGGCTAGGGCGGTCGACCTCGAATCTGGGGAACCGGGTTCGAGTCTCGGCAATGACGCTGAACATCCCAATTCTGGGCAAATCACTTAATCTCCCCATGCCTAACAAAAATGAATGTGTCCTCATGTAACGCAACTGGTGCTATGTAAAGCGCTCTGATACCCGATACCTTCGGGTCAAGTTCGCGCTAGATAAAACTCTGTAAAAAAAAAGAAGAAGAGGACGCCCACTGGCTTGGCCCCAGCCCTACCGGCCTGTCCCCACCTCGAACCTGCTCCAGCGAAATCCCGATGTGTCCTGCAGCCTGCAACCTCAAGAAACCCGGAGGACCTGCCTGCCTTCAATCCCAAAGACTCTGTCTCCTGTGAACACCAGATTTGTTCAAACAGACTCCAGCTCCGCACCACCCTGCACCAGACGCCCACGGCCCGAGTTCGAGTGGCCCAACACCAAGAGGAGGGCCCCCGGCGATCCTGACCTGAGATCCGGCGACCCCTGACCTGCCTCAAGCCTCCAGCCGACGCCTGCAGCCTCAAACCGGAAGGTCCCCCCAACCCTGACCAGGAGCTGGTAAGAAGATCCGACCCTAAAAGGCACCACTGCACACGACGCCCCACGGCCCTGGGTGGCCCAACCGATGGTGCCTAACCAATCCCCAAGATCCCAACTTACCTCTCCAAGTGGTGGTCGCACCCAGAAGACCTTCGTCCCCGAGCCTGCAGTGCTTTTTCAAACCGGAGACTCCTCATTGAGAGCTACAGGGCACCCGACGCCAAAACAGCACTCTGCACCCGGCCGCCCCAGTGCCCCTGAGGGTGTACCAAGAGTGCATCCTTGACCCTGGGGGACCCCGGAGTCTAACCCCAGAACACCAACTCCGACAACAAAGTACTTACCTTTAAACCGATAACACTATTTTCCTCCATAGGATAACATTGACTGTTTTTCTATGAAAGGTTTCAAAGTGTGGAGTTGGAAAATCTAAGAAATCCATTAAAACTGTAACTAAATAACCAAAACGCTTTTACTTACCTGTTTACAGGAAATGTCCCAGTGCAGTATCCAGGTATACTGCACTGTGTAAGAAAAGTAATCTGAAAAGTAACTTACATGATATTCTACTAAAAATCCTATACAAAGTATATGTACTGTATTCTGAAAAGCATTGCATTATCAGTAACACTACTGTAATCAAACCAAAGTACATTTACAATTGCAATCCAAACTGTGTTACAACGGCATTACTACTGTAAAGTATTTATTGCTTACCTGTGCCAGACTTGATTGGTTCTAGAAAATAAAATAACTAAAACAATATTTTTATACAAAAACAATTGGTCTGAAGTTCAGTCTGAGTGTGTGAATTCATTTGCTGACAGTGTGTACAACAAATGCTTTACACTGTCCTCTGATAAAGCCTTACTGCACGACCACACTACCACAAATAGAGAGTGAGGTACCATCTACTTTACCTCTGCCTACCTTTTGGGTTCCACTGGACTCTGTGCACACTATACCTCACTTTGGTATAGTATATACAGAGCCAGCTTCCTACATTGGTGGATCAGCGGTGGGATATACAACTTTGCATTTGTTGGACTACTTGGTTACCACCTGATCACACGACAGAACTCTTAAATCGTCTTTAGAATTCTGATTTTGTTTTCAAATCGGCATTGTTGCAAAATTACTAAAATTCTTGCTAGGGCCTTGGTTAAGTCCCTGTAGAAAAATAAAAAGTCACTTTAGCTAGGGTTAGAGGGTTTGAAAATCATTTTTTAACAATATCTCAAAATAAGAACCCAGCTGTTAGTGAAAATAACCACAATGTCATAGAGGACCAGGTTGAGGAGCTTGACCTCACCCCTTACCTTCACTGGTCTTTCAAGGAGGGAAGGTCCCTATGCAAAATTAAAAACATCACTATGGGGTCCCATCCCACCAAACAAAAGCTCCAGGAGCTGTTGGCTGGGTATGCTAAGGACCACCCATCTCAAAATGGTGAAGACCAATCAGATGAGGAAGAAGAATGAGGGGATGTGGAGGTAGACCAACCCCCCCCCCCCCACTTCATAGGGAGAAAAGGGCCCCAGTGGCCCTGACTCCAAGAATCACCCTCTCAGTACCTAGATCCCACACAGGTGGATCAGGTACCACTGAGGACATTGGGGACAGCCTCAATGAGGAAGACAGCCTTTTAGCAAGGTTGACCAAAAGACTGGATCTAGAGACCAGGTTGCTGGCTCTAGAGAAAGATGGGCCGAGCACCCATCAATGGTGGCAGCAATTTACTCAATAAGGATAAAGAGCAATCTTATGATCCTAAAATCTCCAAAGGGATTGTCCCTAAATATGAAGAGAGTGATGATATCACAAAATGGTTCACAGCCTTTGAGAGGGCTTGTGAAATGAGAAAAGTGAAGAAGCCACACTGAGGGGCACTCCTTTGGGAACTGTTCTCTGGTAACTGCAGAGACAGACTCTGACCCTTTCTGGGGCAGATGCTGGGTCTTATGACATCATGAAGAGAACTCGAATTGAGGGATTTGGCCTCACAACTGAGGAATATAGAATTAGATTCAGGGGGGCTCACAAAACCCAAAACCAATCCTGGAATGACTTCGTAGACTACTCAGTTAAAATACTAGATGGTTGGTTAACTGGACACAATGTGCATGATTTCAATGTACTTTACAATCTGTTTATGAAAAAACATATTTTAAGTAATTGCACTAATGAAAAGTTACATCAGCATTTGTTAGACCTAGGTCTAATTTCTCCCCAAGAATTGGGAACGAAGGCAGACCATTGGGTCAAGACAAGGGTGACAAAAACAACCACTGGGGGTGACCAAAAGAAAGGGGTTACAAAACCTCCCCAGGGGAAAGGTGGTGAGAATCACCAAAATATAAAGCCTGAGTCTTCAAAAGGGCCCCAAAAACCTGCACAGGGGGGGTGGGTCCCAAAACTCTTCCCAACCTACTACTAAGTACAACAAGAAGCCCCCTAGTCCTAGTACAGCTACCCCAGGTGTAGCCAGTCTCCAGATGGGATCGACAGTGTGCTAATAGCAAATCGGGTTGCACACTGAAGCAGTTCTAGTTTCAGAAGGGGAAGTTGAGTTTGCCACTGTGGCTGTGTGGCCACCCAACTTAAAAAAAGTACTTACAATACCCTTGGATTAATGGAACTAGGATAGAAGCTCGGAGGGATACAGGTGCCACTTTCACTATGTTATGTATGTTATGTTATGTATTGGTTTTTGTTAAGCGCATATATCACCCGGAGGTCTCAAAGCGCTAGCCTGACTCAGAAAACGGAGAAGGGAAGACAAAAAAAGAGGGGACAAACTGAAGAGAAGACAGTCTCAAAACAGCCAGGTTTTAAGAGATTTACGGAACTTTTTGTGGTCAATCTCTGTGCGGAGATGAAGAGGGAGTGTGTTCCACAAAGTGGGGGCAAGACAGGAGAAAGATCTTCCGCCGCTCCTAGCGGTGCGGATTTTCGGAATGATTAGAAGATGTTTATTGGCGGATCGAAGGGTTCTGGAGGGCTGATACCTTTTCAGTTTGTTAGCCAGATAATGGAGGCCGTGTCCGCTAAGGGTTTTGTGTACTAGACTGTTAATCTTGAATGTGATACGTTTTCTGATTGGGAGCCAATGAAGGGCTTTCAGACTTGGTGCCGAGGGGGAACGGGGTGGAAGATTTAGTACTAATCTGCCCGCCGTGTTTTGAAGGACCTGAAGTTTTGTTAGGTGCTCTTCGTTTATGGAGGCCAAAAGGGCATTGCCATAATCCAAACGGCTGATGATTAATCCTTGCACTAGTGGCATGCGAGATGACCATGGGACCCATTTAAAGATCTTACAGAGGCGGCGCATTAGTCCATAACAGATGCGAGCCACATGATTGACAATCAACTTTCTATGTCAGACCATGTCAATCAGCACTCCTAGGTTGCGGACTGCCGCCTTAGGTGAAGGACATATGCCTAGATTTGGGGGCCACCAGTCACTTGACCACAACGTTTGTGCATTGCCGAAGAGAATGATTTCGGTTTTACTGGCGTTGGGTTGAAGATGATTGTTTAACATCCAGCAGTGTATGTCAGACATACAGTGCCTGAATCGGTGTTTGGTGCCGGTTGGGTCTGGTCTGAGAGTGATTAACAGCTGAGTGTCGTCAGCATACGACACTGTGTCGAAGCCATGGGTTTTAATTACGAGGGCTAGAGGTGATACGTACAGGTTGAAGAGTGTAGGGCTCAAAATGGAGCCCTGGGGGACACCCTTGTCTATGAGTTGGCTGCTGGAGGTGAATGTGCCCATTTGAACTTTGGAAGTATGATCGGTCAGGTAGCTCCTGAGCCAGTTCAGTGCGGTGCCCCCGACACCCAACTCCCGCAGGCGATTCAAAAGAGTGCTGTGGGAGATGGTGTCGAAGGCAGCCGACAGGTCGAGAAGGACCAGGATGGCAGATTGTCTGGCATCAAGGGAGAGTCTAATATTGTCTATTTCCAATAAGGCCGTTTCGGTGCTATGAGAAGCTCGAAACCCAGATTGAGAGGGATCCAACAAGTTATTACTCTCTAGGTGATTGGTGAGTTGTTTGTTGACCAGTGACTCTAAAACCTTCCCGAAGAGAGGAAGAAGGGAGATTGGCCGGTAATTGTGAGGCTGCTTAGGGTCTAGGGTGGGCTACTTTAGTATAGGTCTAACCATAGCCTCTTTCCATCTTGTTGGAACGATAGAGTGGAATAGTGAAAGATTGAGGCGTTTAGTTAGGCCGGGAAGGAGAGCTGGTCCAATTTTGGACAGAACATGAGAAGAGACAGAGTCAGTGGGGGAGCCAGATTTCACCCTCCTGAGCGCGGTCGAGACGTCTTCGTGGGTGAATGCAGTGAATTCGTTAAGAGGAGTAGAAAACGGGAGGTGATTGCTGGCAAAACCCTGATATGGTGGTTCACTGGCTGTGTGGGGAAGAGGCTGTGGATGTTGTTAATTTTATCCACAAAGATGATAGTGTGTCCACCCACTCTTGCGATGAAGTCTGTGTTGGCCAACAAGAGGAGGGGTTGGTAAATTCTTTTAGTATTTTGTACAATTCTTTGTGGGAGTTAGAAGCTTGATTTATCCTGTCCCCTAAGTAGGTTTTTTTGGCCGTTGCAATGTGGTCAAGATAGCGCCTATGTGTGGATTTGTAGTGCTGTCTATCTACAGCACTTTTTGAGTGCCTCCACTTGCATTCAGCCTTCCTAGCGGCTAATTTGTCTGCTTTTAAGTCTATGGTGAACCAGGGTGATAATTTATGGGGGCGTTTGACTTTTTTCCTGGGAGCAATTCTGTCTAAAGTCCGACTGATTGCTACCTCGAAGGACTCAACTGTCGCATTGGGATTGTCCAGTTCAGATAAGGGAGGGGTGGAAAAATGTAGGGAGAAAGAAGCTAAGTTAACTTTGTCCCATGACCTACTTAGCGTTGGTTCTTTTCGGGAGTTATTCAGGATCGGGGTTACCTGTATATGAAATTTTAGTATATGGTGGTCAGACCAGAGGACTGGAATCGGGGACTCAACCTTGATGTGGGACGAGTTGGTGAATAAGAGGTCTAGAGTGTGACCAGCTGCGTGAGTCGGGCCAACTACCAGCTGATTGAGGCCTAAGGTGTTTAGGCTAGAAATAAGGGTGTTAGAGTGTGAATCGCATAAAAGTTCGGCATGGTGATTAAAATCTCCCAGTAGGAGAAAATTATCGGCAGCCAGGACCTGTGGAGCAATCGTCTCAATGAGGTGGCTTGAAAAGTGTGCTTTGTTGCCCAGAGGGCGATAGAGTAAGGCACCTCTCCAGGACCC
Organism: Calotriton arnoldi; assembly: GCA_963921515.1. NCBI lineage: Eukaryota > Metazoa > Chordata > Amphibia > Caudata > Salamandridae > Calotriton > Calotriton arnoldi. The sequence goes on from CAWUFW010001537.1 coordinate 1,763,673, forward strand.
CTCAGTGAGGCAATTCATTTTAAAGATGCAAATTTCTCCCCAATCCGAGAGAAGGCTATCAATTATGCAAAGTTTGGAGTTGGCCCTAAAGGCTATTGCTAGGCCACCTCCTCTCTTGTCGTTCCTGTCTAATCTAGTCAGCTGGTAGTCGTGGGGAAGAGCAATAGCGTTGTCACGGAGAGAGGATTCGTGGAGCCACGTCTCAGTGACAAAAAAGAGGTCTGGTTTCTCAGAATCTAACAGGGTCCAGATTTCCAGGGCCTGTTTTGAGAGAGATCGAGCATTGCAATATATCCAGGTTAGATGGTTAAGAGGGGCCGTTGGAGCGTCATTTGGGGGGGTCGATAGGGCTTGAATTCAAGGAGGATTGGCCGCTGGGGGAAATGTTTGTTTGAGCCGTGATGACCTCAGCCAACAAAGGAAGATTAGTACATTTCACGGGGGAGTGCTCTATTAAGTGCGAGAAGCTCATGGCTTGTGTACTGTATTATAGCCATGCGTGGACTGTGGCTTCGTGTGGTTATTAGGAAGAAAAAGAGAGGGGCAAACAGGGAAGAAAACGAGCAGAGTGACCGACGACTGGCGACGGCCAGGCGGGGACGGGCGCAGATGGCTTGCCTTTGGCGCGCCGCTGCGCGTCCGCTCGTAGCACTTCCTTTTAGCCGGATGGAAGTGGGCGGGGAAAGAAAGCAGCAGCGTCTAGAGAGCTGACTGTGGAATGGGTGCTTCCGGGGGAGTGAAGATCGTTGGTGCAGGTCCCTCCGCTCAAACGGCACAGTCCGCGGCGGAACGGGGACAGCACGTCGAAGGACAGGTGAGGGCGGCGCGGGGTAAATATAAAAACAATTAAAAGCTTAGCGCGAAATGTGAAGCGGGCAGAATGGAGCCGTGTGCCACATCTGACCTGTCTTTTTGTTTCTGGTAGGGCTGAGAGATAAACTGCTTTCCCCTGAGCAATACTTGATTGGGAAAACTTACCCCGTCACCAATGCGGACAGTGTTACCACTAACCATGCAATGGCTATGGTGACATTAGACTGGGGAGGGAGGGGCGGGGGGGGCAGGGAGAGACTGGCCTGAAACAGGTAGTGGTCTCTCCAAAGCTACCAGCTGCATGTCTGCTTGGCAATGACCTGGAAACCTCAGCATGGGCGGAGGTTGAATTGAAAACCCATGCAGCAATGCTGGATATCCCTGAGATGGTGTGTGTATAAACAAGAGCACAGAGCAGAAAACAGGGTGAAAAAGAAGTGTTGGAGCCTGAAAGTATGGCCCAACCTTCCAAGAGGAAGGGTAAGAATACTAGAAAACCAGCTTCTGTACAGCAAAAGGATCAGGACCCCTCTCCTCAGGGAGAGGACTTGGACACCCTAGAGGGAACTGAGCCCATGGAGCTTGACCCTTACCAGGTTGAACTCTTGGGCCCAGGGGGACCCTCTAGGGAAGAGTTGTGCCTTGGACAGCAGAGCTAACCAACTCTTGAAAGCCTGAGGCAGCAAGCAGCTGCACAGGAAAAGGGAGATGTCAGTGGTACCCACAAAGTTTATTGGGAGGAGGGACTACTGTACACTGAGGCCAAAGACCCCAAACCTGGAGCCACTAGGAGAGTGGTAGTGCCTCAGAAGTACAGTGAGTTCTTGCTAACTTTAGCTCATGACATCCCCCTAGCTGGACATCTGGGCCAAACTAAAACCTGGGAAAGGCTAGTTAGCCACTTTTACTGGCCCCAGATGTCTCAGAAAGTAAAGGAGTTTGTCAGCTCCTGTGTCACCTTGTCAAGCCAGTGGCAAAACAGGTGGACACCCAAAGGCCCCCTTGATACCACTACCTGTGGTTGGGGTTCCCTTTGAAAGGGTAGGTGTGGACATAGTGGGTCCACTTGAACCTCCCACAGCATCAGGAAACTAATTTATACTAGTGGTAGTGGATCATGCCACTAGGTATCCTGAGGCAATTCCCCTTAGGACTACTACAGCTCCTGCAGTAGCCAAGGCCCTCATTGGTGTCTGCACCAGGGTAGGGTTTCCTAAGGAGGTGGTTTCAGAGAGAGGTTCCAACTTCATGTCTGCTTACCTAAAACACATGTGGAAAGAGTGTGGAGTGCAGTACAAGTTTACTACACCCCATCACCCACAAACCAATGGCCTTGTTGAGAGATTCAACAAGACATTGAAAGGCATGATTATGGGGCTCCCTGAAAAACTCAAAAGGAGATGGATGTCCTCTTACCATGCTTGCTTTTCGCTTACAGAGAGGTGCCTCAGAAGGGAGTAGGGTTTTCCCCCTTTGAAATTCTGTTTGGCCATCCTGTGAGGGGACCACTCTGTCTTGTAAAAGAGGGTTGGGAGAAGCCTCTCCAAGAACCGAAAACAAGATATTGTGGACTATGTGCTTGGCCTAAGGTCCAGAATGGCGGAGTACATGGAAAAAGCATCCAAGAATCTTGAGGCCAGCCAGGAGCTTCAGAAGCACTGGTATGACCAAAAAGCTGTACTGGTAGAATTTCAACCAGGGCAAAAGGTGTGGGTTTTGGAGCCAGTGGCACCAAGGGCTCTCCAGGACAGATGGAGTGGCCCTTACCCCATCTTAGAAAAGAAAAGTGAGGTCACCTACTTGGTTGACCTGGGCACAAGCAGGACACCCAAAATGGTGATCCATGTGAACCGCCTTAAGCTTTTCCATGACAGAGCTGACATCACCATGTTGATGGTGACTGATGAGGATCAGGAGACAGAGTGAACCTCTCCCTGACCTCCTCTCATACAGCCCAAAAGATGGGTCAGTAGATGGACTTGTCTTTTCAGACACCCTCTCTGCCCAACAGCAGACTGATTGCAAGCAAGTCTTGCAACAGTACGCTAAGCTCTTTTCCTTGAACCCTGGTCAGACAAACTGGTGTACCCATGATGTGGACACTGGTGACAGTTCACCTGTCAAAAACAAAATCTATCACCAGTCTGATCAAGTCAAGGAAAGCATCAGAGCTGAGGTCAGCAATATGCTGGATTTAGGGGTTATTGAACCATCAGAGCCCCTGGGCCAGCCAAGTGGTTCTAGTCCCCAAACCTCATCCACAGGGTGGAAAGAGAGAAATGAGGTTCTGTGTGGACTATTGAGGGCTCAACTCTATCACCAAGACAGATGCTCACCCTATCCCAAGAGCGGATGAGTTGATAGACAAATTGGGTGCAGCCAAATTTCTAAGTACCTTTGACTTAACTGCAGGGTACTGGCAGATTGGCATGGCACCAGGAGCAAAAGAAAAGACAGCATTCCCCAGACCTGATGGGCATTATCAGTTTACTGGTATGCCCTTTGGTTTAAAGAATGCCCCTGCCACCTTCCAGAGGTTGGTGAATAAAGCCCTTGCTGAATTGGAATCCTTCAGTGCAGCTTATCTAGATGATATTGCTGTCTTTAGTTCCAACTGGCAGGATCACCTGATCCACCTTGGGAAGGTTTTAAATGCCCTGCAAACTGCAGGCCTAACTATCAAGGCATCCATATGCCAGATAGGGCAGGGAACTGTGGTGTATTTGGGCCACCTTGTTGGTGGAGGCCAAGTACAACCCTTACAGCCCAAGATCCAGGCTATCCTGGACTGGGCAGCTCCAACAACCCAGACCAAAGTCAGGGCATTCCTTGGCTTAACTGGGCACTACAGGAGGTTTGTGAAGGGACATGGGTCCATTGTGGCTCCCCTCACAGAACTTACCTCCAAGAAGATGCCCAAAAAGGTAAACTGGACAGTTAGTTGTCAAAAGGCTTGAGACACCCTGAAAGAGGCAATCTGCTCAGCACCAATTCTCAAAGCTCCAGACTATGCCAAGCAGTTCATTCTGCAGACTAATGCCTCTGAGCTAGGGATAGGAGCGGTCCTATCCCAGACCAATGATGAAGGCCAAGATCAACCTGTTGCTTTTATAAGCAGAAGGTGCGAGAAGCTGGGTTTCTGTTGCAGTAACCCCCCCACCACTTTTTGCCAGACTACTGATGCACTTTGACTTGATGTGCCCTGGGACCCTGCCAATCAGGTTCCCAGGGCCTGTGTTCTTTCCCCAAAACTGTACACAATTGGCATCTCTGGCCACAGGTCAGCCCCTGGTAAATGGTACCACAGGTACCAGGGCACTGTGACCAGTGGAGACCTCTAAGGGCTGCAGCACTTATTGTGCCACCATTAGAGGCCCTGTACCATTACACTCACAAACTGCCTTTGCAGGCTGTGCGTCTTGGTGCAGAACAAAGTGAAGAGTCGACATGGCACACATCCCTGTGTGCCATGCCTACAACCCACTGCCCTGGAATAGATCAGTCACCCCTCTAGCTGGGTGCCCTATACCAATGGTGAGGGTACAGGTGCATGAGCCCTGTACCCCCACAGTGTCCAAGTCCATTCGTAGACATTGTAAGTGCAGTGCTACCATTAAGAGTATATGGTGCTGGGGGTTTGTCATTACAAACTCCACAGCACCAAAAAGGCTACACTGAAAACTGAGAAGTTTGGTATCAAACTTCTCAGCACATTAAACCCACAGTGATGCCAGTGTGGGATTTAATGAAAAATGCACACAAAGGGCATCTTAGAGCTGCCCCCTGAAAAACGACCTACCACTAGTGTCCAGGCGGAGTGGCTGCTTTCAGCTGCCACCACCAGACATGTTTCTGGACCCCTGGGTCGAGAGCCTGCTGCTCTCGGGGGCCTGAAATAATGCACATCCTGGGACGAGGTGCCAAGCCTCCTCCCCTAGGATGGGCAGGGTCCACGAAGGGGAAGCTTCAAAGGCTTGCCGCCTTTGTGAGCTTCCCCAGGCCACTTGCTGCTTTCAGCAACTGTTCCCCACTGGTTCTGACCCCCACTTTGGGTGGGAGAACCGGCAGGAAAAACAAGTTAGAAAGAGAGGTGTGCCCACCTCTGCCAACTCCACCCCTCAGGTGCGGGAGGCGAAGTGAAGCACAACTTTCAGTCCACGCCATCTTGCAGATGGGGGGACCCAGCCAACCGGGGAAAGGCTTATGCCCCCCTCCCACTGGAGGGTGGCATAATAGGGGGTGTACCAACCCCAGGGAAGGGACCCATTGGTCCCAGCCTTTTACCTGCCTGTAACACCCCTAAATCTAGTATTTAGGGGCAACCCTGAACCTTGCTTCCTCAGACAAGAAACTACAAGAAGGACCGAACAGCCGTGCCGAAGCTAACAAGGAGGACGCCCACTAACTTGGCCCCAGCCCTACCGGCCTGCCCCACCTCGAACCTGCTCCAGCGAAATCCCGGTGTGTCCTGCAGCCAGCAACCTCGAGAAACCCGGAGGACCTGCCTGCCTTCAATCCCAAAGACTCGGTCTCCCGCTAGGATCCGTGGTTCTGCACCACTCTGCACCCTATGCCCACGGCCCGAGTTCCAGTGGCCCAACACCAAGAGGAGGGCCCCCGGCGATCCTGACCTGAGATCCGGCGACCCCTGACCTGCCTCAAGCCTCCAGCAGACGCCTGCAGCCTCAAACCGGAAGGTCCCCCCAACCCCAACCAGGAGCTGGTAAGAAGATCCGACCCTAAAAGGCACCACTGCACACGACGCCCCACGGCCTTGGGTGGCCCAACCGATGGTGCCTAACCAATCCCCAAGACCCCAACTTACCTCTCCAAGAGGTGGTCGCACCCAGAAGACCTTCGTCCCCGAGCCTGCAGTGCTTTTGCAAACCGGAGACTCCTCGTTGAGAGCTACAGGGCACCCGACGCCAAAACAGCACTCTGCACCCAGCCGCCCCAGTGCCGCTGAGGTTGCATCTATGGTGCTGACCTAAACCCCCATTTGCCCTGAACTTAAGTCCAGGAGCTTTGCTCCCACAACCCAGTGGCCTGCTCATCAGCAGCCACGAACCGGAGGCCCCCTATACCCCATTGGATAACATTGGGCCTCAGCACTCTGCACCTGGCCCCCCTAGTGCCCCTGAGGGTGTACCAAGAGTGCATCCTTGACCCTGGGGGACCCCTGAGTCTAACCCCAGAACACCAACTCACACAACAAAGTACTTACCTTTAAACCGATAACACTATTTTCCTCCATAGGATAACATTGACTGTTTTTCTATGAAAAGTTTCAAAGTGTGGAGTTGGAAAATCTAAGAAAACCATTAAAACTGTAACTAAATAACCAAAACGCTTTTACTTACCTGTTTACAGGAAATGTCCCAGTGCAGTATCCAGGTATACTGCACTGTGTAAGAAAAGTAATCTGAAAAGTAACTTACATGATATTCTACTAAAAATCCTATACAAAGTATATGTACTGTATTCTGAAAAGCATTGCATTATCAGTAACACTACTGTAATCAAACCAAAGTACATTTACAATTGCAATCCAAACTGTGTTACAACGGCATTACTACTGTAAAGTATTTATTGGTTACCTGTGCCAGGCTTGTTTGGTTCTAGAAAATAAAATAACTAAAAGAAAATTTTAAAACAAAAACAATTGGTCTGAGGTTCAGTCTGAGTGTGTGAATTCATTTGCTGACCGAGTGTGTACAACAAATGCTTAACACTGTCCTCTGATAAAGCCTTACTGCTCAACCACACTTCCACAAATAGAGAGTGAGGTGCTATCTACGTTACCTCTGCTTGCCTTTTGGGTTCCACTGGACTCTGTGCACACTATACCTCACTTTGGTATAGTATATACAGAGCCAGCTTCCTACAACATGTATTTGTGAAACATGTGTTTATCCAAGAGTTTGTTGGTGCTATATTACAGATGCTTGTTTCCCAAGTCAATGGTACACTACTCTTCTCACTTTATTTATTTCCTTAGGGTCCTTATTTTTAACTACTACTTGTATTTACTGGGACGCACCTCTCAAGGCGAATTAACACCACCAAAGGCCTAAAGCAAGGGTGCGTTCTAGCACCCATGCTGTTTAACCTCTTTCTAGCAGACCTTCCAGGGGAACTTGATAAAACCAAATCGCATGCCCCACGGCTGGGAAACATCTCGTTATCGTACAAGTTACTTACCTTCGGTAACGGTGTATCTGGTAGAGACAATTCTAGCCGCAGATTCCTTAACGTAGAATTATCCCCAGGCGTGAGACTGGACCCGGAAAACTTTCTTTGCCCCAGCATCTCTGCGCGCCGGAGGGTGGCACCACGCGACTCTGCCCTGACGTCCTCCGCGGGCGTGACGTCAGCGAGGTCACATAAGCCCCACCCCGGCGTGCTGACATCAGTTTTCTTCGGAGAACTTTTCCGCGCCACAACGCGGAGCCATCACAAACAAAACTGTGGAGAGTATGGGAACAGTGTGCGAAAAATCAGCAAAAACAGAAGAGAGAAACCAAAGGTGAGGAACAGCACCAGTTGGAAAAGTGCCAAGCACTAAGGTACCAAGAAACCATAGCAGTGAAGCCATAGCAGGGAAAGAGCAGAACACCGCACTGAGGAACAACCTTGCAAGCCAAGGCCACATCCACCCTGGAGGCAGAAAGCATGTGAACAACGCCATAGCAGAAGAGAGTCTGCAATCACAATCCATAACAGAGAAGGGCAACAAGCCCGGAACAGAGGAGTAACAGCAATCCACCCCCAGACTACACCATCAAGGAGGGCCGTATCCCCTGAAAGGAGCGAAAGGCCGAGGGACAGGCAAAAGAACCCCCAACGCAGAGGACCGGGAAGGGAGCAGAAACCCCAAGCAAGTAAAAGGAGAAGAGCAAAAGTAGGCCCCTACGCGGGAGAGAAACCAGTCGGAGGGATGCAGAGGCACACAGAAACCAACCGACCCTGTATGAGAAAGAAAGGGGTGGAATAATCAAGCAAAACGAGGCATCCTGTCCGGGAGGAAGCGAAGAGGACACCCACAGAAAACAAGCCACCCGGAGGGAGGCGAGTGCAGAAAACCAATCTGAAGGTCCTCGCAGAACGGGGAGGAAGGGGGTCGTGAAGGAATCTGCGGCTAGAATAGTCTCTACCAGATACACCGTTACCGAAGGTAAGTAACTTGTACATCTGATAGAGACTACTAGCCGCAGATTCCTTAACGTAGAATAGATACCCATGCCATACCCAGAGGGGAGGAGGGCCTGCGAGAGAACTTCCCCAGTAGAAAGAAACACAGGGCCCCAGCAGGGGATGTGTCACGGGGACAAGAAGGGCGGCCCAGCCCCCACCAAGCAGAAGTAAGCAAGGACAAGGCGAAGGGAAGACTAGGAGACCCCAAGCCCATCCAAGGAACAACTGCCAGAAACCCTCCGAGGGACGGACAGCCGCAGAGGAGCACCCAGGATGAAAAGAACCACCCCAACGCCAGGGAGAAGAGGCAGAGGCAGAGCCCGCCGGAGGAAAACACACACACCCAGCGACGGGGGACAGCTGGACAGCCATCAGCCTCAAGACAGCGGAGAAGGCAGAAACGGCTCCACAGCCAAGAACCGCAGGCGTAAGGAGAAAGGCACAGGTGTGCAAAGCCCCAGCAGAACAAGAGACAGGGGCACAAGGAAACACACCAAGGGCCACATCGGCGGAAGAGCAAGCAGGCATGCGCAGCCAGCAGGAGACCGCACCAAGGAGCCGTGCACCCAGAACAAGCCAGGCGCAAGCCGAAGGCAGAGGCCAGGAGCCGGGCCAGAGACACACACCGACCCACGAAGAAGTGGGACGAGGCAGAAGAGACAGAGAGACAGAGAGACAGAGAGACAGAGAGACAGAGAGACAGAGAGAGACCCGGAGGACGGGCCAAGCCGGCAACCAGAACACGCCGGACGGAAAGGCGGAAGCGCCACAACACAACGCCGAAGACAGCATGCCAGGCAGGTCTAGCGACGAAGCGAACCTGGAGAAGGGCAAGCGGGGCGCCGCGCAAACTGCGCCAAGAGAATAGGTAAAGAGACCGCACCTGCGGCATACCGTGACGCCATGGAGGGCATGGAACCCGAAACCGCACCGTCCCAGCCCATGACAGAGCTATACAATAGCTACAAGTACCACACATAGGGTATGTTACGTCCCAAAAAGACATGGGAACACCTCTTAGGAAAACATTTCCGCAGCAGAGGGCAAAACAGAAAGACGGCTTACCAATCAGCCAACAAAGAAGACACAGAAGGCCCAATCTCAGGACCAACACGGCTTTACCAACAGCCAAAATCAGAAGTCAAAACAGACGGCCGGACCAGCAGCCAACAGCACCGAAGGACCAAGCGAAGGACCCTGAAGGGGCACCAACCATACAGAACACACAACCGGGTTACCGAGCACTAAGCTCCAGAAAAAACAACGGGAGAACACCTCCCAGAACACACCAGAGGACTGACATCCAGGTTCACTGAGGGGGAGGAGGAGGAGGAGGAGGAGGAGGAGGACGAAGCCCCGCAAGGAACCGCTGAATGGCAGAATCCGCAGGGGCGTGAAACAAAAGAGTGCCATCAAAAGGGAGACCAGACGCTCCCTAACATTCTCAGGGAAAACACTATCCCTCAACCATGCATGGCGACGGAGGGCTACCGAACTAGCCATAGTGCGACCAAGAGCCTCAGAGACATCAAGAGCCGAGCGAAGAATAAACGCGGCCAGCTCCCGGCCATCCAACACATGGTGCCGCAGATCAACGCAGGCACCCTCCTGAGAGGCACAAGACAGAAGGGACTCCGCGGAATACCACAAACTGGAAGTGGCTCTGGCTAACACACAAAGCGTGTTGAGCGCCCGCAAGGCAGCACTGGAGGAAGCGAAGATGTTACGCCCCCAGGAATCTAACCACCGGGCCTCCCGTGATGGAGGGGTCAAAATGGAAGGCAAGGAAGGAAAGGCCGTCTGCAGAAGAGGGCCCAGAGTAGAAGGATGGAAGGAAAGACAGACAGGATCATGCGGAGCAGGACGGTGGCGGTGCAGGAGTGACTGGGGCACCGGGTCCCCCGTGGCAGGACGCCCCCAGGCCCCCAAGAGAGAATTGTGGAGCGAAGCTTCGAAGGGAAGAAGCAGCTCCCGCCCACCAGAGCCCTGGTGGAGAACCTCAAGCAAGTGGTCCGCGGGGAAATGTGCAGCCGGGTCGCCCAGGCGCAAAATCCCAGCGGCAGTGGAAACAGCCCGTGCGAAAGCAGCACTCGCCTCCGTAGGGCAACGCGGTGGGAGAGCAACGCCTCCGTGGGTGACAGCTGCACACTAAGCCGGCCGTCCCCCAGCCCAAGCGGAGGAAGAAACGGCCAAGCCCGGAAAGGTGGAGGGTTGACAGAGGAGTGGGGAACCTGAGGCGCCTCAGGGGAAGACTGCGGGCGCGGGGATGGCGAAGAGCCCTCCTTGGAAGACGCCGGGGAGAAAGCCACTACGCGGCGTCCCGTCTCCGGGGAAGAAGAGACAAACAGTTGCCTGACCTCTGGAGAAGAGGGGGCCTCCGAAGAGGAGTTGACGACCCGACGTCGGCACGGCGCCGTGGAGTCCGCCACTGGCGCCGGCGCGACGACGACCGGCGCCGAAGGGGACGTGGCGACGACCTCCACCACCACCTGCGCCGCGGGAGAACGGGGCGGGGGCGGAGCCGGGGCGGCCAAAGAACGGCACCAACTCGACCTCTGACGAGGCAGCCGCCTGCGTGGAGAGACGAGGAGGGCCCGGGGACACGCCCCGGCCCTTAGCCAGCCCCTGCGGCGCCGCTAGGGCCGACAGCCGCCGGCGCCTGAGCGGCGTCAGCTCGGACAAGGCCGCCGCCTGCCCAGAGGACCGAGTAGGACTCGGGGACAAGCCACGAGTCCCGGCAACCTCCCGCGACACCACAGGGACCCCCACGGGGGTTTGCGGCGAGGCAGAGGCACCGTGGGCCGAAGGAGGTAACCCCGTAGGGCGCACCCCGACGACACCACACCTCCAAGACCTAAAGCCGAACCTGTCGGCGCCGGAGCCACCGGCGACTCCGCAGAAGGCCCCGCACGTGGCAGGGGATCAGCGGACGTCCCAGGAAGAGGAGGAGGAGCCAAGGAGGCCTGCAGAGCCGCAGCATAGGCCTCCATTTGGACTCTGGACGCCCCCGCGCCGGGAAACGGCGGGTAAGGCGGCGACGTGCGAGGCCGCACGACCCTCGGAGAACCCGCGCCCCCCACAGGGCGGGGACCGGGCCTCGGGGACAAGCTGTGACACTTACCAACGGGCGAGCGACGCCCCTGCGGCCTCGGGGAAGGACGATGTCGGAGGCGGAAGCGGCGGTTCTTCGCCCCTTCCGCGGGGGACGGACGCAATGAGGACGCTGACCTGGACACGCGGGCCGAAAGGAGTTTCATCCGGCGCTCCCGCCGGGACTTCGGTTTCATCTGCTGACAAGCCTCGCAGTCTGTGGAGTCATGGTGCTCCCCCAAACACCACTTACAAATAGGGTGAGGGTCCGTCGCCGACATCTGGCGCGCGCAAGACGAGCATTTCTTGAAGCCCGAAGGCCTCCGCACACTGTTCTCAAGGGAAAAGCAAAACGTTGAAGAAGAAGGCCTGAAAACAGGCCAGGGACACGATCCGGATCCGCGTGGCACGCGGAAAAGAAGGAAACTGATGTCAGCGCGCCGGGGTGGGGCTTATGTGACCTTGCTGACGTCACGCCCGCGGAGGACATCAGGGCGGAGTCGCGTGGTGCCGCCCCCCGGCGCGCAGAGATGCTGGGTCAAAGAAAGTTTTCCGGGTCCAGTCTCACGCCTGGGGATAATTCTACGTTAAGGAATCTGCGGCTAGTAGTCTCTATCAGATAAATCTTTTATATGCAGACGACTTGGTTTTAATAAGCCGGTCTCCAATTGGACTCCAACACCTTCTGGATACCACTAATAAATTTTCACAAATTAATGCATTAAAGATCAACTTAAACAAATCAAAAGTAATGACAGTGAATTATAACAAAACAAAGAAACTTTCATGGTTCCTGGAAGGGCAGAGGCTAGACTGGGTAACCAACTACAAATACCTTGGGGTACTATTGGACAGCAGAGGTTTGTTTATACCTCAACTAGAGGCCCTGCGCCGGAAGGGCACCACATTCTACTTTTCAATGAAGCCACTGAAGAGACATCTCCCAGACCGATCTTTGGATCCTCTCTTACAAGTGATCAGAGCCCGACTGCAGCCAATGCTCACATATGGGAGTGAACCAATGCAAGGGAAAGATGCGACAGTTTTAGATAAAATAATCAGTAGAACATACAGAGCAATTTTCCAGCTGCCCAATTACATGTCGCCTGCCCAAATACGTCTTGAATTTGGCCTTCAGAGACAAACAGTGGAGAGAAGAGGCGCTTATATAAAAAGCTGGCGTAAAATCAGAGGTGCAGAGCAAGGATCCTTAAATGCCCACCTCTGGACTGAGCTGTCAACCCGAGAAAAATCATCAGCCAGGAAGTACCTGTTTGAATCATTGGAATATCTAGAACTGACAAACCTTTGGGACTCATCCATAGATAATAAAAGTTTCAAAAAGGTAGTAACAAAAGCAACAAAATTAATATCAACAATAGAAGATAAGGAAATCCTGGCCAAGAGGGCTCATGGATGGACAGTACTGAATGATTATAAAGCTCTTAAGCCACAAGCATACCTGAAAATGGGACTTACACAGAAGACAAAAGAAAAAAAAATTAAAACTGCGCTTCGGCATTTTACCAATTCTTCCTCATTTGGCACCTTGGAAAAGGAAAGAAGAACAGCCCTGCCGTTTTTGTGGAAAAGGAAAAGAGGACCTAACACACAATCTGTATCTGCCCAAGCTTGATGGACATTTTGCGCACCTTACTCCGAGTAATATGGAACCAAAAGGGCATAAGAAGCTGCAGGCAGGCTGTGAAGCTGTGCTTTAACCCAGAGGAGATCCAACTAAACTGCCGACTAACAAAGTACTTCGATATAGTGGCTAGAAGACTTAAGACCTAGCAAAAGGCGCAAGGAAGAACAGCAAGCAGTTATAGCACTTAACCAAGTACAGCGACAGCCTTTCTAGAATCAGGCCTTGTAAAAATTGTGTCCTGTACCCAGAAGCACAAGCACTTTATTGTCCTCGAAATGGACTGCACTGATAATAAACTGTGACAGCCTGTCTAGAACCAGGCCTTGTTAAAATTGTGTCCTGTACTCCGAAGAACAAGCACTTTATCACCCTGGAAAAGGACAGCATAGATAATGAAACTGAGATTGGTACGACCTTTATTTGAGAGTAAAATTTTAAATGTAAAAGTACAAGATAATGCCGAACATAATTTTATCGTTGAATGTTTTTATATTGTGAGTTTTAATTAACTGTACAATAAATTATTATTATTACAACATGTATTTGTGAAACATGTGTTTATCCAAGAGTTTGTTGGTGCTATATTAAAGATGCTTGTTTCCCAAGTCAATGGTACACTACTCTTCTCACTTTATTTATTTCCTTAGGGGCCTTATTTTTAACTACTACTTGCATTTACTTCTGCTCTTATTCAGCAATCTTGGTCGTGATAACTGTCTTTCGAGTAATTGTTTTTATGTAGAGGTAGGCGAGCCACTGAAACCTCAGGCTAGGCTAGAGTCTAAGGCCTGGTTCAGCTCAAGTTCCTATTGGAACCTCAAGCCCATAATAAGCCAGGCCTTCATATGGCTTCTGCAGGCCTCCCTGTCTCCCTCTACCCAGGATGTGGCATTATGGCCAGAGCTGCTGACTTTGAACGGGGGAACCAGGTTCGAGTCTCGGTGCTGGCTCAACATCCTTTGATTCTGGGTTTGTCACTTAAATTCCCTGTGCTTATAAACAATGAATGTTAACTGGTGCTCATATAAAGTACTCCCATACATTTAGGTTGAGTTCGCACTGTATAAGAATTGCATAAAAATGCTAGGACCTCTGCAAACCTAATTAAGGTGTCACTCCTACAATAGAGTACTGCGGGAGAATGGCGGAGGAACAGGGTTTAGCTTTTGGAGAGGATGCAGTAGCTCAGATCCTCGCAGGGCCATCATTGCTTGGTGACACAACCATTAACCAAGTCCTGACCCAGGGAGAAGGGTGGGACACTTTGATTGAACTAAAGCGGTCACATGTGAAGGCAATATTACATGGGGCGATACTGACGGAATATCTGAGGGGTAATGCCGCCCCTCTGGGCCTTATCGTCACCAATGAACCCCTCATCTTCTTAGAAGATACAACATTCCGAAAAGATTGGGCTCTGATAGCCTGGAAATGTACGAGGGACTGGCTTATTTTGATTATAAATACAACTAAAAGAACAGCGGACACCCTCTACATTCAAATCCAGGCTAGTGAACAGGGCCTAAAAACTAGCATTCTATTGGCCACCTACAAAAAGAAACTGGAAGAAACTAACAGCGAGATAGGGGAATATAAAGACTATCTCCTAAGATCCAAGGTAGATAAACTTCAGAAAGACCTCAAAAAATGTTCAAAAGAGAAAATGTATTCCTACACTACAGAGGAATACATTCACAAAAAATTGGAGGACATGAAGAAGGGCCCAAACAGGGAAGGCAGAAACTCTGACAGAACAAGTTCTAGCAGTGAGAACAGTGACTATAAGAGAAGGCCACGCACAAGGGGGAGAGGGAGGGGTTTCTGTGAAGGACCACGCCCTTCATTTAACCCCATGTACCCCAATTTCCCAGGACAAAATTTTGGTTGGTCACCCATATACCATCAATTCCCACATATGCAGGGAGCACAAACGCCACAATATCCACAGATGCCAAATCCTTTTTTAGGGAGAGGAAGAGACAGAGGCAAACAGAAGGAGGCGAGAGGGGTACAATGGGAGGATCTTGACCAGAGGGTGACCAGGAGCATGGCGAGGAACCCCTCACCGGGGACGAGCAGGGAGTAACTTTGGTAATGAACCTGACAGACACACCCCTTACTGGTCCACAAGAAGCACTCCTCAACAAGGGACTTGGTTTTGTCCCAACCAATACCCTGGATGTTCAGGATCCGCCAGGAACTGGCAGGTTTCTTCCGGAACATTAAACTCAGGGTCTTCTTCGAAGGGAAACCAGAGGCAAATGAAGAGGGTGGTGACACCAACTTCCGCCCCAAGTCTAGATTTACACCCCCTACTGCAGCCCTCCCCATTGAGGTGGAAACCTTCGAACAGGCGGTCGAACAGGAGGTTGAAATCCTTGCGAGACAAGAGACACTCCCCTTCAAGAATTTAACCAGACGAGAAAAGGGAGCTCTGGAACAGCTGAGGAACAACCCGGACATCGTGATAAAACCGGCAGACAAGGGGGAGCCATAGTTATCCAGGCGAAGGACGCCTATAAAGCAGAGTGTCTGAGACTCCTCTCAGATGTGAGAAATTACAGCGTGTGCCGGAGTGACCAGACTCCGGACATCAAGAAGGAAATAGCCTCTGTCGTTGAGGAAGGAGTCCACAACGACTGGATCACTATGAAGGAAGAGAAATTAATGTGCCAAGAAGACCCAGTGACACCATATTTTTACACCCTCCCAAAGGTACACAAACCTACGAGACCACTGCCAGGGAGACCAATCGTATCAGGAATAGTCTTGGTTCTGGAGCCGTTGTCAGAATTCTGTGATTTATTTTTAAAACCTTTGGTACAGAACAGGACAGCCTACCTCAAGGACACGACAGATGTTCTCAATTTACTGAAGGACCTCACATTTGATCCCGAGAAAGAGTTTCTGGTGGGACTAGACATTGAGGCACTATATACGAACATACCTCGGAGAGAAACCTTACAGGTGGTGGAAGAGATCCTGTATGACCAAAACTGGGGTTTTTGTACCCCGAGACCATTTATTCTACTCCTCGCGGAGATAGCACTGACTAAAAACTTCTTTGAATTCCAAGGCACTCATTACCTCCAAACCCATGGTACTTCTATGGGTAGCGCCTTTGCCCCCAGTTTGGCTGGACTCTACGTGGCGGCCTTCGAAGACCAGTTCATCTACGCCCCCACCAGGACCTGGAGAGGTAATATCAAAGTTTGGAGGCGCTACATTGATGACGTGCACCTTATTTGGGAGGGGGATGCCCAGTCCATTGGAGATTTCTTGGATTGGCTGAACAACCAGAACCCCCTCCTGCACTTTACATCGATCACCACAACGGAGTGCTTGCCCTTCTTGGATCTTGAGATCTTTCCCGGTGAGGGACGACTACAAACACGAGTGTTCCATAAACCCACCGATAGGAACAGCCTCCTTCTGTTTGAAAGCTTCCACCCGAAATCATAAAAGGATAACCTCCCGGTGGGACAATTCCTGCGCCTACGCAGGAATTGTTCTAACACAGCAGCCTTTAGGGAAAAAGCTGAAACTCTAGCAGGGAAACTATTGACGAGGAAATACCAGCGCAAGATAATCAAAAGGGCAATCAACTGTAACCGCGAGGCGCTTCTGGAGACGGTGGAAAAACCTACTACTAACAAAGCTATTTGTGTGACTACTTTCAACACCGCCTCCAACAGCATCAAGTGGATCATACTACGAAACTGGAGAATCCTTAACTCCAATGGTCTTCACTTCGAGTACCCCTCTTCTTGTTCAAAAGTCAGAAAATAAGGGATTTACTGGTACATACCTGACCCAGAAACATCTGTAAGAACCACCGCATGGTCAAACCAGGGGAACGCGTGGGAACTCCCCCCAGTCACCGGACATACGAGATGTGGTGCATGTGAAGTCTGCCATTTGACAACCAACACGAAAACCGTGGACATTGGACTGACCCACCCATGGGAACAACGCAGGCACACCAACTGCAACTCTAACAACGTCATTTACATGATTAGATGCCCATGTGGCTTGATCTATATTGGGATGACAACACGAAAAGTCAAAATAAGAATAATGGAACACAGATCCACCATCAGGTGTCAAAGGACGACAACAACACGTCTGACCACACATTACAAAGAAAAGAGGCACACGGGAAATGATTTATTTTGGACAGTCTTGGATAAGCCGAATATCTCCCCAAAAGCCCGAAATACTGAGAACACCTTTTTAAGGGAGCAGAAATGGATCTACAGAGTTCGTAGCCATATCTGTGGTCTGAACGATGATATCCCCTGGAACACATTGAATAATCTATGAGAAAACATGGGTGTTATCATAGGACACTGGTTGACGTTTTTAACATGTGATTTGATGGGTCTCATTGGAGTCTTAATATACAGATTCTGGCCTGTATGCGGGACTCATTATGAGCCGCACCCTTCTTACCGCATGTCTTTACTTGCCCAGACTATTTCCTCCTTGACGTGTCGCAAAGGGCTCAACATGCCATTGGACATCCCCATCCTGGGCTGGGACGAGACATGGGAACTGTTCTGGCAGCATCATTTACATGGATGAGGGTGATTTATCTGGCTCCAGACAGTTGCGCAGGGCCATGGATATGGAGAAGCATCCATGAATAAAGCCATACCTATACCGGCTCCTTGTGACAGCATTCAATAGTGCGAGTACTATAATTACACTGCCTGCCTGGAGTACGCACTCCAAGAACATTCCACCCCACTTTGGGGCGAGGTATGTGATTTGCTTGGACAACATCATGCATTTGGATGATGTTTACTGTTTGGGTTCGAGTTAGTTACGCTGGAATTTACGCTGGAATTTAGGTGAGGGATTAAGTCCTTGGATCGAGCCTGACCTTTGCCGTGTATCCATGACAGTATTCGGCTGCACGAACACCGTATTCGCATTTCCTGCCCTGAATACAGACTCCAAGATGGAGGAAGAGGTTAGCGGTTCAGCTGTTATTTAGACTGTTTGCTCTCCGTCGGCGGCGTACGTTGAGTACGCGATGACGCGGTCAGACGGAAACAGGGAGATAACCGGCCCTCGCTGCTCAGCTCAGAGCAGCTACGCGGCGCCGGTAGAGACGACTGGTCGGAGACAAGCTCACCTTAACGAAGTAAGTCCTGGGGGTGAAGGGGCATGGCAGTGGCAAGCATGGTACATACCCACCCGAGCCCCTAATAACAAGTGGAGTCTATTCCATATATCACTTCGATTGGAGTCTCCTACCGATCGGATACACACTCGATCCATGCACCAAGGCTCGTGGCTGAGAGCTAGAGGCATACCTAGTGTGTCTATATGGGCCCGAGAAGTGAAAATGAATTACTAATCACTAAATCCGCATCTCTTTTTTTATCTCTACCATTACAGCGTGTGACTATAGGGAGCTGTCCTCGCTTCCCCGCCAGTTCAAGCACAGTTTTTAATGAAACTCGGTAAGATATGCCGAGTGCATGATTGTATCGCAACACTAAGTAATGATGACCCATTGTTCTTTTACACTGAAAGAGCGACATTATAGCGCTCCTATGGGACGACTGGCCCTTCACACCGGGGGTGCCTATTCTTAATTTTAGCACCCACCAGGTCGCACAATTGATGTAGAGGGACAAGACCACTCCTCTTCACTCTTTTTTGTACGTTCTTTTAAGTACATTTATCACTAAGGGCACTTAATATAGCATGTTGATGTATGTAACTTTCTCATTACTTGCAGGAATCACACTGGGAGTAAGTTACTCAACCCACTAGACCTGAGCATTCACTCAGATTGTGACTACGCTCTACAAGTAAGGAGGTAGGGAGAGTGTCTAAGGGATCTATTTTTCTTAGTCCTGATGAAAGCCGGGGACATCGCATAAGCCGGCTGAAACATGTCGACAGTTTGCAGATTGGAGGGGTAGGTGGTTCATTAAAGCCCACCATACCACCATCCATTAGTTTTTGAATGACCTTTTTAACCTGACCAGGGAGTCCATTATTAAAGGGTTTTCTTGGAGATCCCTGGGTCAGTTTTAAGTATTTTCTCTGCACCCTTCTTTTGATCCCGCACTGTTTTTCTATTTGTTTGTTGTGTCTCCCCCCCCCCCCTATTGCTCCACCTCCAGCGTTGGCTTGCGCGGAGGTGTGTTAGCAGCCCTATGATGAAGCATGCCACAGATTTCTGTGGGTGAGGGCAGTATAAAAAAACTTGTATGTTTTTTCTTCTATATCACAGCGGCATTATTTGCGCAGCCCCATTCTATGTGTGTGTAGAGTTGTATCTTAGTAGGTCGGAGTGGGGCGTTTCCTCCTACCCCTTAATTACTGTGTGTGTAAAAAAATAGTATATACAGAGCCAGCTTCCTACAGGGAGCACCAACAAGCCTTGGCATCTGCAACAGACGTGGGCATCGAAGAAGGAGCAACGTTGGGACCAGTAAGGTCCAAGGGACTAACCACAAGCAGGGGAGTCAGAGCAGGCCCGAGCAAGCAGGGGGGCCCACTGGAGCAGAAGAGGACCCTCAAGGGGGCAGATAGGCACAGGAGTCGCAAGAGGACCTCGAGCAGCTCACCAAATATGAAGGCCCACGGTGCAGAGGATGCAGTGAGGATGCTGTACTTGACAGGACAAGATGCTGGAGCTACTTGTAGCCTGAAGATCTCTGGAGTGCAGAGCCAACAAGCCGTGGCAACGGAAAGTCAGCCCATTACACAGGGCTTTGGTCTCAGCAGTTCCGACGAGGGATACTGGCCTCAAAATTGCTGATAGGACAGGTCAGGCCTCGAGTGAGTTGCAGACCCACCACCTGTGTTGCAGGGCCTTTCGAAGTCCGTGGGACTTCAGGAGCAGCAGACCGGTCAGCTTCGTTGCAGTGCCCGCAGATGCAGGGGAGTGACTCCTTCACTCCAAGGGAGATTTCTTCGGGTGTCCTTGATGCCCACAGGTCTGTTGAAGATCCTGGAAGAAGCACAAACACAGATGATGAAAACGACCTGCAGAACAGCGAGCCCAGGAGCAGCAGGGGTCTTCCTTGATGCAGTCTCAGTTCCAAGTGAAGTCCAGCAAAGTCCAAGTTTCCAGACAGTCGAAGAGTGATGTGGTTTCAGGCTCGAGTCTTGTCCCATGACGAATCTGAGGACCCACCCACAGGTAAGCCCTTAAATACCCTCGGAAGTGGGTTAGGATGACTCGGGGGCAATCCTCTTTTTGTAATCACATTTGTGATTTCTCCGCAACATTATTCTTACTAATTGCAGTTCCTCTCTATCACGTCTGGGGCTCTGCAGGGGTTTCTAAAAGTACTTTGTGAAAACAAATCACATAAAAGTACAGATGTGCGAGCCAACAAATTAACAGCAAGAGCAGAGCCAGAACCGAGCCAAGAGTCTAGCTAGGATCTTAGAGCCCGTGCACGAGCTGAGCCTTGTAAATGTTTGCTATGTATATCATACAACAAAACATCATGTCAAATATAACAAAGCCTCATCACATTCAAAAACGTGTACTTCTTTAACATGTGGAACATGAACCATTAGTGAACTAAGAGGCAAGAAGTTGTCTTGTAACCCCTGTAAGTGGGTAAGATTATTATAGAGAAACAGTCTATTAAATCAAAAAGAATAGATTTCTATACAACTGGTAGTCTGAACTCACATATTTGAAAGTGTTTGCATATGCAGTAATGAAGAAAACAAGTTTGGGTAAAATAAAATATTTGCCTAAAATCACACAATTTAGGAGGGGAAACCATGATTTATCCAAGTTTTCTGCTTCACTTTGTAAAAATCAGCCAATAAATGAGTATCTATTTGTCTTTCCTTATGTTAAGGCTTTGTTTTTACCTCTTTGTGCATTTTTATGCAATTCTTATACAGTGCGAACTCAACCTAAATGTATGGGAGTACTTTATATGAGCACCAGTTAACAATAATTGTTTATAAGCACAGGGAATTTAAGTGACAAACCCAGAATTAAAGGATGTTGAGCCAGCACCGAGACTCAAACCTGGTTCCCCCGTTCAAAGTCAGCAGCTCTGGCCATAATGCCACATCCTGGGTAGAGTGAGAGAGGGAGGCCTGCAGAAGCCATATGAAGGCTTAGCTTATTATGGGCTTGAGGTCCCAATAGGAACTTGAGCTGAACCAGGCCTTAGACTCTAGCCTAGCCTGAGGTTTCAGTGGCTCGCCCACTTCTACATAAAAACAATTACTCAAAAGACAGTTATCACAACCAAGATTGCTGAATAGGAGCAGAAGTAAATACAAGCAGTAGTTAAAAATAAGGCCCCTAAGGAAATAAATAAAGTGAGAAGAGTAGTGTACCATTGACTTGGGAAACAAGCATCTGTAATATAGCACCAACAAACTCTTGGATAAACGCATGTTTCACAAATACATGTTGTAGGAAGCTGGCTCTGTATTTACTACACCAAAGTGAGGTATAGTGTGCACAGAGTCCAGTGGAACCCCAAAGGTAGGCAGAGGTAAAGTTAGATAGCACCTCACTCTCTATTTGTGGTAGTGTGGTCGAGCAGTAAACAGTATCAGAGGACAGTGTTAAGCATTTGTTGTACACACTCAGTCAGCAAATGAATTCACACACTTAAAGACTGAACTTCAGACCAATTGTTTTTGTATAAAAATATTATTTTAGTTATTTTATTTCCTAGAACCATGTAAACCTGGCACAGGTAAGCGATAAGTACTTTGCAGTAAATATACAGATTGTAACACAGTTTGGATTGCCATTGCAAATGTACTTTGATTTGATTACAGTAGTGTTACTGATAATGCAATGCTTTTCAGAATACAGTACATATACTTTGAATGGGCTTCTTAGTAAAATTACAGGTAAGTTATTTTTGAGATTACTTTTCTTACACAGAGTAGTATACTTGGATACTACTCTGGGACATTTCCTGTAAACGGGTATGGAAATCGTTTTTGTTAAACAGTACAATTTTAAAGAATTTCTTTAGGTTTTTAAACTCCACACTTAGAAACTTTTCCAAGAAAAACAGTCAATGTTATCCTATGGAGGAAAATAGTGTTATCGGTTTTAGGGTAAGTATTTGGTAGTGGGAGTTGAGGTTCTGGGGTAGACTCAGGGATCCCCCAGGGTCAAGGATGCACTCTCGTTACACCCTCAGCGGCACTAGGTCGGCCGGGTGCTGAGGCCCAATGTTCTCCAAAGGGGGATAGGGGGCCTCTGGTTGGTGGATGCTGAAAAGCAGGCCAATTGGTTGTGGGAGCAAAGATCCTGGACTTTAGCTCAGGGCAAATGGGGAAACAAAGTAGCACCAAAGGTGCACCCTCAGCGGCACTAGGGCGGCCGGGTGCAGGGTGCTGTTTCGACGTCGGGCACCCTATTTGCAATGGGGAACCTCCGGTTTGCAAAGGCACTGAAGGCTTGGGGACGAAGGTCTTCTGGGTGCGACCACCACTTCGAGAGGTAAGTTTGGAAGTTGGGGGTTGGTTAGGCACAGTCGGTTGGGCCTTTGAAGCTTCCCCTTCGTGAACCCTGCCCATCCTGGGGGAGGAGGCTTGGCACCTCGTCCCAGGATGTGCATTGTTTCAGGCCCCAGAGAGCAGCAGGCTCTCGACCCAGGGGCCAGAAACATGTCTGGTGGTGGCAGCTGAAAGCAGCCACTCAGCCTGGACACTAGTGGTGGGTTAGTTTTCAGGGGGCATCCCTAAGATGCCCTCTGTGTGCATTTTTCATTAAATCCCACACTAGCATCAGTGTGGGTTTAATGTGCTGAGAAGTTTGATACCAAACTTCTCAGTTTTCAGTGTAGCCATTATGGTGCTGTGGAGTTCGTAATGACAAACTCCCAGCACCATATACTCTTAATGGCAGCACTGCACTTACAATGTCTAAGAATGGACTTAGACACTATAGGGGTACAGGGCTCATGCACCTGTACCCTCACCACTGGTATAGTGCACCCAGCTAGAGGGGTGACTGATCTATGCCAGGGCAGTGGATTGTAGGCATGGCACACAGGGATGTGTGCCATGTCGACTCTTCACTTTGTTCTGCACCAAAACACGCAGCCTGCAAAGGCAGTGTGTAAGTGTAATGGTACAGGACCTCTAAGGGTGGCACAATAAGTGCTGCAGCCCTTAGAAGCCAACTCTGGTCAGAGTGCCCTGGGTACCTGTGGTACCATTTACCAGGGTCTGACCTGTGGCCAGAGATGTCAATTGGGTTTAGGCTTCAATGCAGTTTTAGGGAAAGAACATAGGCCCTGGGTACCTGATTGGCAGGAGCCCAGGGCACACTCAGTCAAAGTACATCAGCAATTCAGCAAAAAGTGGGGGCAACCATGCAGAAAGAGAGCACTTTCTCACACATGTAAGATTCACTATTTGGTGCACATTTTCTCTTGCGAGTGGCCGAAAACAGTGGCATACTTGTCTGATGTGCTTGGAATCTGAATTCTGCCCATTCCTTCTTCCTACTAGTCTCTCTGTTTCCCCAGCTTCATTAAGGATCCCGTGCTTGTTGCAGACAGCACAGTGTTACATTTTAAGGCACCTGGGTTGCAGAGTGACGGTCTAGGAATGTGTTTTGGCACGGTACTAGAGTGACAGTGTTGAGGAGTGGTTGATACCCCGTTGCACAAGTCATGACGCAAGGGAGGAAGGATTCCAAGTATACTAGAAGCCAAAACATGAGAAGAGGAAGGACTAGCTTCAACTTGGCAAAAACAGGCGCCTGACCCCAAACACCGCAATGCATATTTACTTAGTGTTGTGCTGTGTGCTGCAAATCAGTTGGAGTGAGGTGGGTAGTTCTTAAATTGCTGGGTTAGGAAGACACTTTTTTCTTCCGATCAGCACTCTCTCCCAATAAATGCGGTCTAAAGTCCCATTCCTTTTCGGTCTACTGCTGTATTTCCTGGTCAACACCTCGGAGCAGTATTTTCTTCTTTGTGCAGCTGTGTTTCATAGTTACAGTTGTCTCAGCTCTCGTTCCCTCTCTGACACTGCTACTTCCCTGGCAAAGTTTCTTTTTCTTGCAGTCTCATTTTCTTTGTGCAACCGCCTCTCACAATTAAAGCTCTCTTATCTTCAGTTCCCTCGTCACTGCAGAATACCGTGACCATTATACACTCAAGACAGTCTCTTGATTCTCTGCCTGGCTCTCGGCCCCAATGCCCTCCGTCATCGGTGTCCCAGCAGGCAGTATCCCTCCCAGCACAGTCTCTTCTTTTTGTAATGTTATCTTGCCATAATTTGGTAGGTTAGCTTCAAACTACCCGTTTGCCTCACAGACACTGTCCTTCCTTACTGCCTGTCGTATCAAAGCCGCCCTACATTTTCATTTCCTTACAAAGGACTTAATTATGTGTCTTAATTCCTTTTTTAGGTAGAGCCTAGGCAGCGTGCATGCGCGGTCTGCAAGACCGGTTATCTCCTCTATCGGCTTTTGGCATGCCCATGAATTGTCATTTGTTCATTGTTGTGCCATTTAGAGATACGGGGTTTTTATTGGTGCATTGGGTCGGATTCTGAAGCCTTTGTGTGATTGGGTCACGCCCAGGCAAATTCACGCATTGTTTGCTTGCGTTGGCCATCCCAATACATTCGCCGTTCCTCCTGGTCATCCTGATCACCCTTTTTATTTTGTAGGCTATCAACATCGTTTTAGGCTTTCAGGTCGTTTCACAAAGCAATGCTCTGTTCGGCACCTGCAAAGTGGCAATTTCTGTCCAGTAGCTGTTAAGCTATGCCAATAGCTCTAACTAAAAAAAATGAGACCTATTGCATTTCTAATGCTTGTTTCTCCTGCACCCACCTAAGTCTAAGAAGGATAGGGTAAGGGGTGAGATTGCATGATCCTTGGCAGCACTCAAACTATTACAGGTTGGGCTTTACAGGTCCTATTCTGTCTAGTTCTCCCCAAAGACTTCGCCTGGGTGCAAGGTGTGGTCTGTGCCTCTGAGTACAGGGGGGGGGAGCGCATAGGTCTGTTAGTGTAGGGTAAGAGTTGTTTCTGTGTGAGTGCACATGAGCAGTGTGCATGTTTAAGGGCAGGGTGAGCAGTGTACCTGATTGAGTATAGGGTGAGTGATGCAGCTTGTTGGGTGGAGGGTGAGGGGTGTGCCTTTGTGAATTTACAGTGGGCAGGGTTAGTGGCGTGCATAGGGCACGCCAGAGGATGCGAGTCCGTACAACTGCATAGTGAAGGGCTTTTCGACATGGATGTCATTTGGGGGTAGTCAGGGGTTACAAAGGAAGTGCCAGGAATAGCAGGGAGCAAGCTAGGGTCACAGCTGCAACCCCTGACTACCCCAAATGATGTCCATGATTTTCGATTGTCTGTATACTTGCAGGGTAAGCAGTCTGCCTGTGTGAGAATAAGAAGTGTTCAGTCTGTAAGCAAAGTGTATTTTGAGTGCAGGTTGAATGGTGTGTATTGTGAGTGTGGGGTTGAGGTCTACCTTTGTGAGTATAAAATGAGCAGTTTGCCTGTATGAGAGCAGTGTGAGCAATGTCAGTGCAGGGTGAGTTGTGTGCATTGGGAGTTCAGGGTGAGGGATTGCTTGCGGGGTATTGAATGAGTGGTGTGCATGTTTGAGTGTAAGGTGAGTCGGATTCGTGTGAGAGTAGAATGAAGTGTGTGTGTGTGTGTGTGTGTGTGTGTGTGTGTGTGTGAGAGAGAGAGCGAGAGAGAGAGAGCGAGAGAGCGAGAGAGCGAGAGAGAGAGAGAGAGAGAGAGAGAGAGAGCGAGAGAGAGAGCGAGAGAGATAAGTATCAATGAATACAAGAACAAGTCGGGAGGATACTCATTTATTGGTCATCCACTCTCCACAAGTCCCACATCCCCAACATTCCAAGATAAGCTCTGGGTGGGGGGAAACCATTTACGAAGGGAGCATGGCTGGTGACGGAATGAACCAACAAGGTTACAACACACCTCCTTACCTTACAAACCAAAGAACAATTATTAGAAAATTTACAATTTTTATCTTCCAATGTTGACACAACATAAAGTTCGGACTGGTTATATTTCGGATCTTACAATGTTGTCGTAGCTCCACCATTGCCCATTGTCCAATTGAACCACATTTTCTAAGACCTTGGCTACTTTGCGAGGGGGGTAGAATTGACTTTGTTTTCGCCCATCCTTCCCACCCCTTTTACTTGGACCACATCTCCCACCTTCCATAACCGTGGTTTGACCCCATGTTTCTTGTCATACCAAGCCTTGTATCTAGACTGATGTGATTCAACCTTCCTAGTGGCTCCCTCCATGTCAGGAACTGACTTTTTACCTCCTTCTAACCACCCAGGATTGAACTTTGTGCAAGGCTCCC
Source organism: Calotriton arnoldi (assembly GCA_963921515.1). Taxonomy (NCBI): domain Eukaryota; kingdom Metazoa; phylum Chordata; class Amphibia; order Caudata; family Salamandridae; genus Calotriton; species Calotriton arnoldi. The sequence continues at coordinate 1,789,761 of CAWUFW010001537.1, forward strand.
TCCCCCGTAGAGCTATGAAGGGAGAGATACCCGTCACCAAATTGGGGGCAGTGTGGTACGCCCACATACACTTGCGTAGGTGAGATTCTACATCCTGATTATTGGCTACCGCCAATTGAATATGCTCTTTGATCATTCTGTTGGCCCTCTCCACTAGGCCATTGGCTTTAGGGCAGTAGAGTGCCGTTAACTCATGTTTTATATTCATGTTCTCCAAAAACTCTCTCATTAACTCAGAGGTAAACTGTACACCATTATCAGTGACCAACACTGATGGTATCCCTTCACTTGAAAACACTTCCTTAAGGAATTCCAGCACAGTGTTGGTGTTGACACGATGCACAAATTTTTGACTGATCCTGTGTGATGTGTAATCGACGAGCACAATCATGAACCGTTTCTGCACCCCCAAACTGTCCATTGGCCCTATGATGTCCATGGCTAACTTGTTCCATGGTCTCGAGGGTACTTCCACCGGTGACAGAGGCGCTTTCCGCAAGGCTTTGGACTTGTCGCTCTTGGCGCAGCACAAACAGTCCTTGACTAGTTGTTCAGCCAATGTGTCCATCTTGGGGAACCAAAAGTTCGCTCTGACCTTGTGTTTGGTGATACTCCGCCCTAAGTGACCCTCATGCGCCAATTCTATCATTCTTTTCCTGAGACCAGTGGGGGGCACCACTCGGTTTTGGCGGTATACCTTGTCCCCTATGACACACAATTCATTCCTGATCTCCCAGAAATCCTTTAATCCCTCCACGAGGTCATTTCTTTTATTTGGCCATCCTTCTCTCATGATGGTTTTAAGGACCTTCAAATCCTCATCATCTTCCATGAACTTGTCCCACTCCTCTTCAGTAATGGCCGGATCATCCACTACCATTATGGGGCTGTCCAACATTTCTTCTTGTACTTCATTGCTCAGAGGTGCTCTTGACAAGTAATCAGCAATCGTATTTTCTTTTCCAGGCACATACTCCACCCTGAAATTGAAATTTTCCAACCCTAAAATCCACCTGCTGATGCGCGGTGAACAATTCTCCATTCCTTTTACCGTGAATATAGACGTGAGCGGTTTGTGGTCCGTCCTGATCGTGAAATTCATACCCCACAAGAAAAATTTGAAGTGCTTCACCGCCCAGAAGCACGCCAGGGCCTCCTTGTCAATGACGGAATAGTTGAACTCAGCTCTCGTGAGACTCCTGGACGCGAAAGCAATGATTTTCTCCCTCTTGTCTTCTCTTTGTATGAGGGTGGCACCCAATCCCTTGTTCGACGCATCCGTAGTGAGGATGGTTTTCTTTGTAGGGTCAAAAGTTCCCAACGCCGGTGAGTTCAAAATCTCTTCTTTCAGTTCACTCAGGACTCTTCTGTGTTCATCCTCCCATACAAACTCCACCTCCTTTTTTAGGAGGTTACGCAACGGCTCACTTTTGGAAGCATAGTTTTTTATGAACTTCGCCAGGTATTCCATGAGACCCAAGAAGGACTTGAGTTCCTCTTTACTGTTGGGATACGGTGAATCTCTTACAGCACTCATAAGACTGTACTTTGGCCTGAAACCCTCCTCGGAAATGGAATGCCCGAAGTACTCCACTGACTTGACTCTGATTTTGCACTTGTTCCTTTGAACAGTTAACCCCGCATCCGTGAGTTTCTGGAATACCGTCTTGAGGGTGAGATCGTGCTCTTCTATGTTGTTCCCATATACCAAGATATCGTCTTGGAAACACATGGTCCTGTCTACCCCTTCCAGAATCTGTTGCATTATTTTCTGGAAAACCGCCGCCGCTGAAGCCAAGCCGAACGGCATCCTACGGAACATGAACGCTCCTTGAGGGTTACGAAAGCAGTCAAGGGTCTTGAATCCGGATGCAGGTCCACTTGGTGATAGGCCATGGACAAATCGATGACACTGAAGAATCTGGCGCTCCCCATGGTGCTGAGCATCTCGTTAATCTTTGGCAGTGGGTGCCGTTCCACCCAGATACTCTCATTCAAACTGCGAAGGTCCACACACAACCGAATGCCCTCTCCGTTGGCCTTGGCTGCGATAACTACTGGGGCCAACCATTCCGAGCAGTCCACTGGCTGAATGACTCCCATCTCACTTAGCCTACGTAGCTCCTTCTCCAACGGTCCTTTCATTTGGTGGGGTACTGGACGCACCTTGTGGACTACTGGTTTGGCGCCCGATTTGAGTTTGATTTTGTGTTGAAATTCGCGCAGGCATCCTAATTTATCCTTAAACAGTTCATGGAACTCCTCGCAGATGCTGTCGCTCCTACTAATCCCTTCAGTCAGTAGCACTTGTTCCTTGCCATTGGGATCCAGAATTATCCCCAGTTCTTTTTGGTGCTGCCAGCCCAGCAAGTTGGATCCTGATTCCACGATGTATACCTTGCCAACGGTCACTCTGTTTTTGAATTGTATGTCCATTTCCTTCATACCAACTAAATCTATGGGTTCCTTACTGTACCCTGTAGGAGTAATGTCAGGCTTTTCCAAACAGGACACCACGCCCTCCCCTATGTTCTCGTAATCCTTCTTGTTAAGTAGAGTAAACGGAGAACATGAATCGGCAAACATTGTTACTGCTTTGTCATTTAACAACACTTCACATGAGGGATAGATGACATTTACCGAATCAGCAATATCCTTCAACTGTAATACATATTTCTTTTCACTCGGTACCACATATTTTATCTCTTTACTCTGGGCCTTCAGCTGTTCTCTATCATTCTCTTTGGTGTGTGCCTCTCCTTCTCTACATACCCTAGCGAAATGCCCTCTCCTGTTGCACTTTTTGCAGGTCACACTTCTAGCAGGGCACTGAGGATAATTTGCAAAATGATTGTTGCTCCCACACCTGTAACACTTTGGTTGGTGACCTTTCTCCGGGGTTCTATAAAAAGGTCCCCCTTTTTCTTTTACCTTGTACACCCCTTCTGACTCCTCCTCATTTTGAATATTAGCAACTACTTCGCTGTTGAGCCTCATTTCCTTTACGCATTTAGCTGTGTGTTGAACCGATTTGGCAATCTCAACCGCTTCTCTTAACCCGGGGTTCCTCGAAAGGAGTTTTTCTTGGATACGCGTGTTATTGGTGCAACGCACCAATTGGTCCCTGATAAGAGAATCAGTGAGATTACCAAATTCACACAGTTGTGACAGTCCCCATAACACAGCAATGTAATTTTGAACTGACTCTTGTTTTCCTTGTGCCCTGTTAAAAAACGTATGCCGCTCCAGCACTACGTTAACTTTATCACCAAAATGTGTTTCCAACTTCCCCACAGTATTCGCAAAAACATCCACCTCCTCCCCACCAGCACCTAACACAGTTTCTGGCAGAGTCTCATAAACCTTACGCCCTTGCACACCTAGATTGTGTAGGAGGATGTGCTGTTTACGCAATGCAGAAAAACGTTCCCCCTATAGCTATGATGTACGATTCAAAAAGTTTGAACCACTCTTTCCAACATATCTCAGGTTCCCCTAGCTCATTTAAAAAAGGAGGAGGTTGACTCATGCTTGCAGCAGCCATCATAGTGACGTAAGGACCAAGGTAAAGCACAGTATAGCAGACACTAGCTAGCACTGAGAACCGGACAGGGACAGGTAGCACGTTCCCGGGGCAACCCTGGATAAAAGGATCTAAACGGTAAACATTACCCAGCACAGGTGACCCCCTGCATGAACCTGAAACACCCCTGCACCCTCACCGCAACTGCCCATACAACTGTAATTAAAATTACACCCAGTCCCCCAAAAATGAGGCCAAAGTCACGATCTGGTACAAGGAAAATCCAACGCTGGAATGTCCCAACCAGCAGGTATTTACCAGTCTAGAGAACCCCTCCGAACCAGCCTCCTGGCGCGATCGGGGGAAACGCTGACTCACCCTGGCCGTAGCTGGAGACCACAGCTCCTGATGCAGGCTTTCCCTCACGGAGCCGGCCTCCAGAGCGCAGAGCAGGGGAAACACTGACTCACCACACGATGTCCTGGACTGAAGTGACACTGAGGAAACTTCCACTCGCTCTCGGCTTACACTTCCTGACTCAGGATCCAGCTGTGACGGACGTTGCTCGATGAAACTGCTGACAATCGTGCCGTTCTGACAGGAGGTAATCAACTCCCGCAGGCAGAAATGAGGTACTGCACTTCTCTAGTCAGAGAAATCTCCACAGAAACGCTCTCGTCAACAATCCTGAAACCGGATCAGCTGTGACGGGCGTAGCTCGAGGTAGCCTGACGTCATGCCCTCAGCCGAGAAATGCCCAGACCCGCAGGTGGAATGGCGGTACTGCACTCCTTGGATCAGTCAACCGAAGTATGCCACTTCCCTCACCAGGACTGCTCGTTACACCAGTCGTCCGTTTCAGTGCACAGCTGACAACCCGGCTTCTGACAGGAGGTGTGCCCCGCACAATGCCAGCACCCAACGGTACCGCACACCAGAAACACGCCAGAAGGCAACAACTGCCCGCTGCTTGGAACCAGCACCGCAGCAGCCCTACCCCGCTGGACATGAACGAGGTGGGCACTCGGTGTACTTGTAGCACGCAGTTCCAGCGTGAGGGGAGAAAGGACACGAACCAGCTCCGCCGATACTCCACTTCCCTTTGACAGCCCAGCAGTGTACTGTAGTATGCTATTACTTCCGCATACGGATCACTGGACGCTGGAGAGCCTTGGAACGCGGAGACAGCTCACTCACGCCGGTCTTGTAGAGCAGATGGAGAGAACTCAAAGGGGAGATGACCAATCCTGCCCCCTGCGCAGCAAAAGCGTCGCCAGTGTTATAAGTATCAATGAATACAAGAACAAGTCGGGAGGATACTCGTTTATTGGTCATCCACTCTCCACAAGTCCCACATCCCCAACATTCCAAGGTAAGCTCTGGGTGGGGGAAACCATATACGAAGGGAGCATGGGGGGTGACGGAATGAACCAACAAGGTTACTACATGTTGTTATTGTTATTTTGATTTTGTAAGGCGCACAGCTACCCTAGGGTTTCCCGGCGCCGCTTGAAAAGAGCCAAGAGCAAAGGAAGAGATCTACATGTTAAAAAGCCAAGTTTTTAAACCCCTCCGAAAATTCTCATAAGAAAGTTCATTCCGGAGACCTATAGGAAGGGCGTTCCATAAAGAAGGACCCAGGCACGAGAAAGAGCGACCGCCCATACGTACTAATCTCGTCCTAGGAAAAGTAAAATTGGCCTGAGTGGCAGAGCGGAGCACTCAAGATGGTACATAAGGGTGAACTAGAGTCTTCAGATAGTGTGGCGCCTTACCAGATTTTATCTTAAACATAAGACTCAGAGCTTTAAATTTAATACGGTTCTCAATCCTGAGTCAGTGGAGGTCTCGAAGCGACCCAGAGATGGAAGCAGTTTTAGGAATCTTACAAAGCAGCCTCGCTGCGGCATTCTGTGCTAACTGAAGTTTGCGCAACACATCCTTAGTGGCACCCAAGTACAGAATGTTACTGTAGTCCAGTCTAGAGGTGATAAGAGCCTGGACCACGGTACGTTGGGTAGACGGGGGCAACATCCATAAGATTTTCTTAAGCCATCTGAGGATTGTGAAGCAAGTCGAGGCTACTCTCACTGCTTGCTGCTTCATGGATAATTGGTCGTCAATTAAGACGCCCAAATTTTGGACCTGATGTTTCGGCTGAGGTAGAGGACCCATTTCAGTGGGCCAATGCTGGGGGCCCCACAGATCTTTATTCCTGCCCACAATCAGCACTTCCGTTTCATCGCCGTTGAGTTTTAACAGGTTGGTATGCATCCAGCCTGCTATATTCCTCAAACCGGCCTGAAGTAGGGAGGATTTGGATGCCCTAACAGCAGAAAGGGAGAAGACAATCTGGGTGTCATCGGCGTACGAAAAGAGGGACAACCCAGCTTCCTCCGCAATCCTCGCCATTGGCCTAACATAGATGTTAAATAATAAAGGGCTGAGGATTGAGCCCTGGGGAACCCCATAAGGTGAGTTGTGGATCTTGGAGCAAGCTGCCGGCGAGAAAACCTGAAACATACGGTTCGTCAGGAAGTCTGCAAGCCAATTCAGTGCCCTGTCGGTCACCCCCAATGATTGGAGAGCCTGCAATAACACGGTATGCGAAACCGTGTCAAAAGCGGCACTTAGGTCTAAAAGTATAAGTGCCACAGTGCCTCCTGTGTGTGTGTGTGTGTGTTGTGTGTTGTGTGTGTGTACAGTGAATAATGTGCCTGAATACAGAGTTTTGGTGTGTTCGAGGGCATCTATGCGGGGGAAGCAAAGTGTTTGAATGTGGGATAAGCAATGTGTGTGAATGTAGGGTAGGTGATGTATCTGTAAGTGTAAGGTGAGTGGTGTGCTTTGTGAGTGCAGGGTGAGTAATGTGCCTCAGTGCAAGTTCTCAGTGTGTATTGAGAGTGCAGGATGAGTGGTGTACCTGCATAAGTACAGGGTGCAGTACATTAAAAACAGACCTATTGGGATTGCCAATACTTGTTAAACAATTTAGGAGGGAAATGTGCTTTAAATTCACTCTTTAATTTTTAAATGTTTGGGTAGGTGTCCTTTCTAATCTCAATAGAAAGTAGTATCATTTTTGCTAGTATCCCTCAGTTGTGCACACAAACAAGAAATGTGCACATACAAACAGGTCACTGCTGCACAAAAATTATTAGAGGGAACACTGCTTACCACAGTCAATTTAGGGAGATCGCTAGACTAGTAAAAAAAACCAAAAAAAAACATACTGACACCAGCAAAAAGTGGGGGTAACCATGCTAGAAGGATCCTACCTTTCTTCACCCATGGTGAGGGGCAATACACTTGATAAAACAAGGAAGGGGTGCAGCTACAGAGAAGAAAGCCCCCTGCACTACCTAACCAAAGCACATAATTTGAAGTCCCCTATAAGGCGTACTGAAGTGCCAGAACATATGTAGGAATGCCTATAAGGCATACAGGCGATGTTCCCTGCAGGACAGGCAACAAGGCAACAGTGCATTCGCACAATGCAAGAAAATACCCTATATAGCAATTTGAACTTGGTAGAAAAAACCATGTTCAGAAAAGAAGAAAAAGAACACCTTGCATCGAAAGGCGTTGTAGCCCAATAGGGCTACAAAATAATATACGTCCCAGATAACGGGGACCATAACCTGTCATCGACAGTTTAAGAAGTAATAAAAAAATGCCTGCAATGGCCAGGAGCACCTCACCGGGTGCCACCCATAAGCGGTGATTGAAAAGAAAAAGGCCGAAGGCGGCGATTGAAAAGAAAAAGGCCAATAGGCACTGCCCTAAAAAAGGCTCACATGTAGAAGAGATGAAGACCATCCCCCGTACAAGGGTAGTGCAGGAGGAATAAGGGAGACAGACGATATAGAAGAACAGAATTAGGATTCTGTTCCACCCAAACTGTCCCGAAAACACTAAGGCGGAATCTGAATGAGCGCCGAACAGATGTACACCATCAAAAGGCATGTCCACCAAGGTGGATTTAACAGCCTCCGAGAAACCAGTGTAGCCAGGCACGACAATGGAGTGCCACTGAAAGAGCCATGGCTCGTCCAACAGACTCTGTGGAATCAATGCCAGGTCAAATCAGCAATTTAGCTGCTTGTTAGTCATTGTGGAGATTCTGGGTAAGATCGTTCCGGGTCTCATCCGGATGTGAGGGGAGCTGGCACGAGACCGAATACCACAAAGCGTGAGCAAAACTGGCTGAGAACACAAGTCGTATTAAGTGACTGCAAAGCTGAACTGGTGGCAGAAAAAATATCAGCAATCAAATAAGGAGCAAGAGAGGGAATATAACCAGGTAGCCCTCCACTCACGTATTTCATACAAAAACAAAAGCATGAGTATGAGCTTAAGAGTTAGGTCACACGTCTTCCTTTTCTGTCAAGGAAGTTGCCAAGATGACAGAACAAGCAAACTGGCGAGTACCAACCAGTAGCTCCATGGATGGTGCTTACATGAGGCACTTTCTGACTTCTCTCACAATTCTTTTCTTTTGGTGGGTGTGAGAACAGCTGTGGATGGTTGATAATTTTTTAACAATGAGGAACACTTATAGGTGGGCATGATTAGATAATTAAGCAGAGCCATACCTAGGAAGGAGTAAATTATAATACCCGTATTATAAAGTTGAGCAGATTAGGCTGCCGGAGTAGGTAGCAGGATGATGTCTATGTGCTATAGACTGGTTCACTGGGGTTCCCGTAGCAGGCTTAGCCCAAGATCCCAACAAAATATCATATAGGGCTCTCCTGTAGGGGAGCACAGGCTCAACCCGTTTGGCCCTGATGAATTACACCAATAAATGGGTCGATGGCCACCCCCACAGAAGGGAGCTGCAGCTCCAGAACCAAAGCCGCCCTCCTCAGAAGTTCAGCAAAGGCGGAGCTTACCTCAGTAGCCGTGCCAGGAGGACAAAAGAGGCCAGAGGATGGGAAGGAGTCAAGGCCACTAGCCTCACCCAGCTCAGTTAGCCAACTAACCTCAGAGGAGGGTGGACAGTATCATTCATGGGGTGAATAAACCCCATTTCTTCTCCTTCTCTACCAAAAATCTGTTCTCCTAGAGGATAAACAGTAGAGGGCTCCTCAGAAGAATGAGGAAAGGTGTCAGAGGTGAACTGCACCACCAGCACTGCCCCCGACGCCAGCTGGCGTCGATGTTGCGACGTCTCTGTGTCGGAAAGGAGAGAAGACAGAGCACCAATCAGCGCCACCGACAACGGAGCTGGAAGATCGGACACTTGCGTCACAGGTGGGAACCCCAAAGGGCTGTGCATCGGAGCCGACGCGGATCTGACTGCGGATCCAGAAGGCCTAACTGAAGCTGGGGGAGACACCGGCGGCGTGGACCAAGTCAAGGCTCCTATGACCTCCTTGGGGCTGAAGTCACACCAAAGGGAAGTGGAGGCCCAAAGATGACATGAAGGGACCAACAGTTCTCCCGCATCTGGTCCAGAGTCGCCCCGGCTCCAGGGAATACCAGGAGGCGCAGGGTAGACTCTCGCCTCAACTCCTCAATCAGAGGATGGGGAGAGGCGTCAGACGCTGCGCGTACACTGCAAAGTCAGGGAATGCCGCGACTCTGACTGCTTGCATCGTAACTTTCCTTCGGAAGTTAAGGTCGAAAGACGCCCCCCGAAAGGACTTCTGGAGCAGGCTCCTAAGCATTTCCTGGAGCAAGAACGGGCCTCGAACCACGCAACAACTGCTCCACCAAAAGCTTCAGGTGGCGTTTCCGCAACGCCTTCGGGCGAAGTTGGCAACAGTAGTTGCACTCCAGAGAGTTATGGTGCGCACCAGGGCACCACATGCAAATATCACGAGGGTCAGTGGCAGACATATGCTGTCCACAGGACCCACAGGCTTTGAATCCAAAGGACTTTAGAAAAAGGCAGACTGTTCAGTCGACAAAATGTTTAAATAGACCCAAAAACAGCCTGAGGAACCGCTCTCCGGATCCGCATTGGAAGCATGGAAAAGAAGAAACGGGCGTCAGCGCGTGTGGGGAGGGCTTATATGGACTCTGCTGATGTCACATCCGGTGGACGACGTCGCTATGGAGTCGCTCAACGCCCTCTACCTACGCGGAAAAAAATTCCAGATCCAGTCTGGCACCTGGGGAGAATTTAAAGGTAAGGAATCTGCGGCTAGACGTCTCTATCAGACAAAAAGCCCGCAAAGTGGAGTTTTTTTTGTGCCAATCCAACTAAATTTGGAAAATAAATATTTTTAAAAAAGAGCAAAGGCGTGTTATTTTTTTAGCAAAGGTAAGGGTGAATGGCAGGGAAGGTGTGAAGCAACGGGAGAATAGGGAAAAACACACAGAAGATACAGAGGAATAAGAAAGGGGCCAGAGAACCACACGGGTGAGAGTGACAGAGCACAGTGTGGAAGCATACATGGGAGGCAGCTGGAAATTACAGGCACTCTCATTAAGTGTTTAACTAAAAATAAAAAAATTGTTCCTGGAGAGCGAGCACTGGTGAAAGAATAGGAGCTATCAATGAAAGGTTGTTAAGAGGTCATCCTCCACAGGAGGGAGAAATACAAGCTGCAGGGGCTAAAATAAACAAAAGCAGCAAACGGAACGCAAGCTTAGGTTGGAATGCATTACTAGGTCAGCTTTCGGCATGACCTAACATGTCTTTCGCAACTAGACAGCTTCGACCTAAAACCCACCAACATTGAACATTTTCAACATTAAGCTAGCAAGGAGGAGATGGTTTCATGACTAGAGTGATACCTTTCCAAGTCTTTCCTGGATATCTAGAATAACTGTAACTAAGAAAAGTACCTGAGGAGAAGACTTAAGATTAGCCATGATAGCAGCGAAGGGTCCTTTAATACAAGAAAAGTCGAAGTCACTTTTAGCCAAGTAATGAAGACAAGGTTGTACCATTTTTCTTGCTATTTTCTCCGGTCCACATTCTTGCGGAGACGTACGTAGAATCTCTTTCACTATAAAGTCTACCATTTTTTTTAAAAACTCTTTTTATTAAATAGCAGCACATGTTGTTAATAGAACACAGATGTTATATGAAACATTTAGGCAATTATCTGTGTTAAGATAAACCCATCCCTTCATATTGTTCATAGTCCATTCCTGTTGCATGATTGCCAGGTCCTCTGGGTGAATTTCTTAGATCTCTGTTAGTGTTGGGCCCTGAGAGGGCGGGGTGCATCGCCCCCCCCATGGTATTCCATCCTCCCCACACCTGCTCCCATTTCCCAGGGCATCCCCTGCTTATATAGACTGCCTTCTCCGCTACCATGGCGCAATCCATATCGTTGCACCATTCTGTGGGGGTTGGTGCAGACTGAGCTCCCCAATGCTTAGCAATGTTACGCTTTGCAATCATCATACCTAGCGTCGCCCAGTCTTGATTTTTGCGATTGAGGTCTGTCACCTCCTAGATGTTGAGAAGGCACCTTTTGGGTTCAGGTGGTACTGGGGACCCGCATACCTGTGTGATTGTGTGCATGATTGTTGTCCAGTAGTTTCTAATCTCGGGACAGTCCCATATAATGTGGTAGAATGTACCTACCTCCCCACATTGACATAGGCAAAGCGAGGAGTCAGTCCCTCCTATTTTAGCTAATATTTCTCTGGGTAGGGAGGTCCTGTAGAGCACCTTGAGTTGTACTAATCGCGATCCAGAGGGTATTGCCACCTCCCGCGGGGATTCCAGAGCTTCCTGCCAGTCAGTGTCGTCTAGTTCCCTTATTTCTCTCTGCCATCTCTCTCGTAGGCCTTGCATTGGGTCTGGCAAATTGTTGATGAATTCTTGATAGGTTAAGGAGATTGCCCTGCGGTTCATCCTTTCTGAAAGCAACCTGTCCTCTAGCAACGAGGCCTCTGGGAGGGTCGTGCCCACTGGGATCACTGCCATAAGTGCATGTCTGATCTGTAAGTATCAGTATGTTTCTGTAATTGCCATGTTATATTGCTGTTGCAGCTTTGCAAATGGAGTGACTTTTCCATTGTCCCAGAGAGCTCTCACCCTTGTGATGCCAATGAGGTCCCATTTACAGAATCCTGGACAGTTAATCAGTTGACCCAGTTTCTTGGTCTCCCCAAGTGGACTGGACTGCGTTATCTTACTGTGCCAACCCAACTTCTTGTGTACTGTGTGCCATAGCTGTACCGTCTGTGCTGTGGGCGCCCTGTAATTCCTGTTGCTAGTTTTTGCATCTAATGCCCATGGGACTCCCCCCCCCCCCCCCGTCCATCTGAAATGCGGGGTCATTGTGTGGGCTGTAAGTCCAATGATTCAGAACCGTTAGCTGCGATGCCCCGTAATATGCTTATATGTGCGACAGTGAAATGCCACCATCATGCCATCCCTTTACTAGTTTTTTGATAGCTATGCGGGGTGGTTTCCCATCCCATAGCAAGGTGCGTACTTTAGCATCTATTGCCTGAAAATAGGTCTGTGGTTTCCGAAATGGTGTGTTTTAAAGGGCATATAGAAATCTGGGCAGTGCCATCATCTTAAAGAGTGCGGCCCGCCCTAATAACGTCAAAGGGAGGGAGCGCCAGTGTTTTACATCACTCTGTAGATGCCGCAGGGGCTCTTGGAGGTTTCTATTTATGAACTCCTCTGGGTTCGTTGTATCGAAGATGCCCAGGTAGCGGAAGCCATCCTCTACCACCGTGACCTCGCACTCCCTCTGAATTTTTGGGTAGGGACCGTTAAGGACGTATAAAACTGATTTGGCCCAATTTATCATATATCCCGAATATTTCTCGAAATTTGTAAATATATTCATTATTCTGGCTAGGGAGCGTGTTGGTGATGCGACGCACAGTAAGATGTCGTCGGCATATGCGGTCCTCCCATTTCTCTGTCCATCGGAGTCACCGTAACAGGGGGGCTCCCCTGACCCATGCCACAATGGGTTCCAGCACAAGAGCGAATAGTATTGGCGACAGGGGGCATCCCTGTCGCGCCCCTCTTCCTAAAGGAAAGGTCGCTGAAAGTCTAGCATTAACCACCATCTGCGCAAGAAGCTTCGTATAGAGGAGGCGAACCAGGACCTGAATTTTGAAGTATACCATTTTTGCTTTCTTCAAGATGGCCATCCAATAATCTGGAAGCTTCAATGATCCATTCGGCTAGTTACTTACCTGAAAGAATACGTTAGCAGCACTCTTGGCATCTAGAAAATGTCTTGGAACGTTACAAGTTGGTTTTCTTCTGGAGTGTCAGTTTCAAGGTGACTCCTGATACCTTCCCTTAAACCCACAATGCCCAAGTTCACAGACTCCACATCAGATTGTGCTTTTCCATTTGGGTAAGTATATATGTGTAGATGTGAAGCATTATACTGTCTGTAAACTGGAGAAGTGGCATGTATTAATATAGTAAATTAGCATTATTGATGTTACCAAGCATTACCAGGAGCACACATCTGGACGCACGTTGAGTAGGATGCATGTGAATCTATAGCTGTACAAGCTGGAAAATTATTATTACAGAAAAATGCTGTTGATCACATACTGTTCACAGACTAATACACAGTCACTCACACTACTAAAGCAGTGGCTTGCAAACAGTGTTTTAGAAAAGTATGGTCAACTTATGCTGCTTTTCTGCTAGTGAGATGTTACCTGAAAAGACTATTGTGGCTCCTTAATAGCCTTGGCCTGGAGACAGCTAAAGCGTGTAGGAAGCTGGCTCTGTATATACTATACCAAAGTAAGGTATAGTGTGCACAGAGTCCAGTGGATCCCCAAAGGTAGGCAGAGGCAAAAGTAGATAATACCTTACTCTCTATTTGTGGTAGTGTGAGCGAGCAGTAAGGCTTTATCAGAGGGTAGTGTTAAGCATTTATTGTACACAGTCAGACAAGGAATGGTCACACACTGCAAGACTGAACTCAGACCAATTTGTTTGTATAAAAATATTATTTTGTTGTATTTTATTTCTAGAACCAAGCCAGGCCTGGTGCAGGTGAGTGAAATACTTTGCAAAAACAATACAGTTGAATGCAGTTGTATGTACTTGTTTTGTATAGAGGTAGGTCAATTATTTTGAAACAGTTGAGATTACTTTTCAGTTACTTTTCAGGCACTGTATGATTACTTTTAAGATTACTTTTCTTACACAGTGTGATATGCCTAGATATCACACTGGGACATTTCCTAGATAAAAGGTAAGTAAAACAGTTTTTCTCAGAACACAGTTTCTTAGGTTCCCATACAAAACACCCTCCACAATTAGAAGTTTTTCAGAGTTAAACAGTCAATGCAATCCTATGGAGGAAAGGAAAATGCAACTTACTCAGTATGCATCTGGTCTTGGCATGTAGAGCAGTAGATTCACATGCTTTGCATAGCTCGCCATCTAGTGTTGGGTCCGGATGTTTGCACTTTATTTTTGTTCGAAGAAGTCTTTTCCAGTCACGAGGTAGGTTGTTATATTCCATATAGGTAGCCCATATAGGCGCAGGTAACATTGCAACCTTTCACCTATATTCTTCCCTACATTACATACATAACGGTTCTTAGGGACTGATCTTTTACCTAGATACAACACTGCATTCAGAACGCGGGTTTCCCCCTGGTTTGAATCTCATACATTATGCCTGAGGCTTCTTGGAAGCACAGCAGGACGAACATCTCCTGTATAAGATCTCTGTATAAAGTTCAGGCCCGACGTCATCCTTTAGGCCGACACAGTAACACAGCAAGGTAGGACCCCTGGGGAGACCTTTGGGTATATATACATCACATCTTGCTTAGAAGGACTGAGGAGACCGAGACTTCCCGGCTGACACACTGACCAGAGACGCTGAGGTTTCTGCATGTAGACACTCCAGCTCGCAGTGGTCTAACACCCCTCGCGGGGTGTCCAACTCGAGACCAGGACGGGGTCCCATATTCTCTCATTCTCAGGTAATGGGGTTGACTAGATCCTAGAGGGATTCTTGGCATAACACCTACACAGATGTTAGATACATTTAGGTGCATGTAGGTAGGGAGGCCTCGTAGGAGTACGCACTTATTATCATGATTTTTATGTACATGTATGTATTCATGATTTCTGCAAGATGGTAGAACTTTACCATCCCTTTACCTTCGTAGTATTGCTAATAATATATCTCTGCTACTGTCTAATGGTTGTTGCAGCTCATCTATTCTACACTAGAATAACAACTGTTCAATAAATACTTATTGAAAACGCCCAGACTGTTTATTCTGTGTATCTCTCTGAGACAAACTAAGTGAGCACGAGTGACTGAGCGAAAGGTAGTATATAGTTTCCATGATTCTGAGGGATCAGGGTTGTCATGTTCTGAGGTTGCCAGAATCTATTCTCTCCTTGGTAAGAGGAGATTATAGTGGCACTGTGAGCTAGCTAATACAGATAGGCTAACGTATCCGGTGGGGGTGCACGGAATCAGTCTGCCACCAATCCCACAGTTTGTGTTATCCAAACGCGCAGATCCTGTATAGGTTATATAGGAACTACACGACATGGCGCCCAACGTTGGTTGGGTACTTATTTAACAGTAGAATCTGAGTAGTTCAGTCGTGCTATTCTCAGAGACCCCTACTCACAAAACACCAGAGACGTCTGGAGTGGGTGGGCACAAACTCCGCCACAGCTGAGTAGGCTAAAAATCTTATTTATTGGCTGTTGGTTAATCAAGCTTGAAGGACACAGTGTTCCTAAAATTGTGCACAAACACCTTATCTTAGTTCCCTTGAAAAGCTCTTTTTTACACAATGACAGACCAGAGATAACGTAGTAGTAGAACTGAACCTCTCAGCCGGAGAAGATGTGGCCGCAATACAAATTGCAGAAAAATTCAGAAACACAGTCACCCTGAAACTGCTAGAGCATGGTTTAACACCTAGGGGTGGCATAGTAGCTTTCGTGATTGAGGCACACGAATCATACAGAACAGAGGTATTTTATTCGTGGGTTACATTCCCAGCAGCAAATGCCAGATCACAAACATTTCACTCCTACACAGAAGGAGATGCACCAGCGGAATACTGTCCGTTTGAGGACATTGAGGTTCTGCTCACATACCAGGAACACTTATACTGGTTTAAAGGCACCCTACCCCACATAAGAAGAAGAGTGAGACTCGGCCCGCTCAGAAGAGAAGGGTCAACATGGGCAATATTAGCAGCCTACACACCACATCCTGACATTGTAACAATGCCACCAGGAGACTTACTCACACAACACAAAGAATTAATAAAAATGTACAGAAACTTGACACAATTCGTCATGAGGACACTTACAGTCCAACCAGCAATGGTTGCAATAAATGGAACTCAAACTCAGAGTACACCAACTAAAATCACACCACAAACATTACACGCGGTGATGGGTAAAATGCCCACAAAACGTGAACAAATGCCATTCTGGGTAGCTCAGAAAATAACAGCTTGAGGCAGTATTCCCAAATACTACCCGTATGAAAAACACAGAATGCTAATAATCTGCTCGCCCATGGGGATAACACCATAAGTAGAAGATTGTACCATTTGGGGTACAGTCTTTGCTGCCATTTATATCAGAACTCATGGTATTCCGTCATTAGCAGTGATACCAGATGTATTGAGACAAATACAACACGAGTACAGAGCAGAACCTGCTCTGAACTTAGGGATTAAGTTACTAGGTAACTATGCCCAGGTATCAGCCATAATATTAGCTAATATTAAAGGGGAAGCAGCTTCAGTGGCTATCCGCCAACGCCTAAGGGAGTTCAGTCCTTTAGAACAGGAACACGAACTACCGAAAATAATTGAAACTGCGTATGCAGAATTAGGCAGAGACAGTTTGGGTGGGAAAGCTTTAAAACCACAACTGATGGGCAGTCCTGAAAAGGACACTTCTAAGCAGACACCTGCTTCAACAAAGAAGTGGTGGGACAATAAAAAACAACAAAACGTTAACGGAAACAGATCTCAATCCAGAGGTAGATCTCCTCCACAGGAGCCCTCCGAAAAGAGGTATAACCTTAGGATTAGGGATAATATTAGGAAACCTGACAGCTATCAGGATACTGATACACGTTCCTCTCGTTCCTTTCAGGGTTCATCGAAAAACTCAGAGAGGGAAGAACGGTCAGACAGACAAGAAGAGCGTACAAAGTCCAGAGACAAGCAGCACGCTCAAGATTACACTTCTAAAAAAGAAGAGAAACCAAAGCAAAAGCCACAGTTAAAAAAAAAAAGAAGGTTGCAGGTCTAAAGATCAGACATGCCCAGAATTCTGAGGACTCGACTACTGAACGGGGAATGGGCTCTGACGATGCTAGACAGTGCGGCAGAAGTAACAATAGCTCGCCACAACAGAACCTGAAGGAATTTCTGGTGACAGCGGACTTGAATGATTATATACAGTGGAGACACCTGATACTAGGGTAAGTGTCCCACATAAGTTATATGAAATAACACTCAAAATGGAGGGGGACAAAAGTAGGACAGTTAAAGGTCTCTTTTGGGAGAACCTGACGTTTGGCTAGGATATTTTATTATCTGAACAAGATTGGCCGCCAGCATTCATCATGGATTGCCCTAAAGGAGAAACTGCAATTTTACCAGCATTCTCAGACCAGATTCCCAGGCACCTACAACACACATATGCGCAGGAGTGGGCGGTAGCCCAAGCCCATGCATTATACAAAAACCATGTTGGATGGGATGAGGATTCAACCCACCACATAATTCCTGTAAAAAATACTCCGACTGCACAGAGGCAGTATCCAATAAAGCAAGAAGCTAAAAAACAGGTCAGGGAGATCTTAGATCAACTTGAATACCAAGGGGTGATCGAAACTTGCACCTCATCAATGAACAATCCTTTGTTTCCTGTCATGAAACCTGACAATTCATATCGTCTAGTTTTAGATTATAGACATTTAAACACTTGCACTAAGACATTTGCAGTCCAAAATGCACACAGTGCCGCATTAATGAATAACATTGTGCGGAAAAAATATAAAACAACACTTGATATCTCAAATGGATTTTTCTGCCAGAATATAGCGCCTGGAAGCAGGTATCTAACAGCATTCTCAGCGATAGGGTCCCAGCGTCAATTTTGCCAACTCCCCCAGGGGTATAACAGCCCGGGGTTGTTTTCGGCTAGAGTAACTGAGTTTAGATGAGGAAGCATTGTCCTATGTGGATATTTATCTAACGGACGATGACCTAGAGGAGCACTTGAACAGAGTAAATATCATAATTTTGGGATTTGCATCTGAGGGCTACAAATTCAACTTTAAAAAAAATCAAAAGATTGCCCACCTCAGTGTCCTGTTTTTAGGATATGAGCTTTCAAGTGAAGGGAAAAGCCTGGCAGACAATTTTTTAGAAAAATACGCGCTGCTCCAACCTCCAAAATCATTAAAAAATTTACAATCAATTCTGGGATTCCTAAATTTTGGTAGAACTTACATTTTAGATTACGCAGAAAGAGTAGAACCTTTCTACGATTTAATAAAACCTGATTTTTCAGCAAAACAATGGACACAGGAACACACAGATACACTTAGATCCTTACAAGCTGACATGATAGCTTCCAAACACTTGCAGACACGCGTAAACCTAAGCAACCTGGTGATCCGTATAGTTGCGGGTCAATCTGGGTACACCTATCTAACATATAATGAAGGTGAAACAGTACCAATTGCATACAAAAAACATTTGTACACAAATGCTGAGATGCGCTTCGCATCTACAGAAAAGATTCTGCCAGCAGTACAGACTGCTGTAGTGAGAAAGAGCACTGGCTCAGGGGAGCCTGCCACCAATCCCACAGTTGATGTTATCCAAACGCGCAGATCCTGTATAGGTTATATAGGAACGCCACAACAAGGTAACTCCTCCTTTCGGTGATAGTGCGCATGGGCATCGGCTCCATTGTTAGATTGTTTGCCGCAGAGGGTGATAATAGAGTTAGAAAGAGTAGTAAGAGATGTCCATGTTTGTATGTATCCAAGTAAGATATTACTGCAACAGGTATAGGTAACCGGGGAGGCGGGTGGGCGCATATGAATCTACAACTCTAAATGCCAAGAACAGATGCATACTGGATAAGTAGCATTTTCCGTTCGAGGCATGTGAGCTGTAGATCACATGCTTTGCATAGACCATACAGCAGTTATCTCCCAAAGCGGTGGTTAACCTGTAGCTGTTGCAGTCGTCTTAAATAGTGTACGTAATATTGCTTGGCCCACACTAGCTTGCTGTCTTGCTAACACATCTACACAATAGTGTGTTGTGAATGTATGAGGTGTAGACCATGTTGCAGCTTTGCAGATATCATCTATGGGTATATTCCCTAAGAATGCCATAGAAGCCCCTAGTTTGCGTGTGGAGTGCGCTCTAGGGGGGATTGTTAGTGTTCGTTTTGCTTTTGCATAGCATGTCTGAATGCACTTGACTATCCACCTTGCAATGCCCGATTTTGATATAGGATTGCCTTTATGTGGTGGAGCAAAAGCGACAAATAGTTGTTTTGTGTTGAGGAAAGGTTTGTTCCTTTCTACATAGTAAAGGAGTGCTCTTTTAACATCTAAAGTGTGGAAAGCACGTTCTGCCACAGAATCTGGTTGAGGAAAGAACACAGGCAACTGAACAGATTAGTTGATATGAAAGGCAGAAATGACCTTTGGTAGGAATTTAGGGTTAGTCCGAAGAACCACTTTGTTTTGGTGTACTTGTAAAAATGGTTCTTCTATGGTTAGTGCCTGAAGCTCACCCACTCTTCTCAGTGATGTGATCGCTATGAGGAAAGCTACCTTCCAAGTGAGAAATTGCCGTTCACATCTATGCAATGGCTCAAAGGGTGGACCCATTAGTCTGATGAAGACAATGTTGAGATTCCACACTGGAGCAGGTGGAAGTCTTGCAGGAATGATTCTTTTAAGTCCCTCCATAAATGCTTTTATGACAGGCACTCTAAAGAGAGACAGATGTTGTCTGTTCTGTAGGTATGCAGCAAGATGTAAGCGTATGGAAGAGTACGCTAAGTTGGAACGCTTCAGGTGTAGTAAATAGCAAATAATGTTTTGAACTGAAGCGTTTGGGAGGATTGATTTGATTGTTATTGCAGTATTTTACACATCGCTTCCACTTTGCTGCATAGCATGCTCTTGTGGTAGGACGCCTAGCCTCTTTGATAATATTCATGCAGTCTGGCGGAAGATTAAGGTAGCCAAACTCTAAGATTTCATGTGCCAGAACGCAAGGTTGAGATGACTGGGATCTGGATGTCTTATCTCCATGGCTGAGTGAGAAGATTGGAAGTGAGGGGTAGTTTTTGATGAGGAACTACT
This sequence comes from Calotriton arnoldi, assembly GCA_963921515.1. Taxonomy (NCBI): domain Eukaryota; kingdom Metazoa; phylum Chordata; class Amphibia; order Caudata; family Salamandridae; genus Calotriton; species Calotriton arnoldi. The sequence goes on from CAWUFW010001537.1 coordinate 1,809,597, forward strand.
GAGAGCTCCAACAGGGTTGTGAAACAGGGTTGTCGGGCCCATGTGGGAGCAACTAGGATCAGTGTCAGGTATGCCTGTCTGAGCCTCCGAACCACTAATGGAATGAGTGGGAGAGGTGGAAAAGCGTAGGCAAATTTCCCTGACCAATTCATCCATATTGCATTGCCCTTGGACAATGGGTGTGGATGTCTGGATGCCAAGCTTGGGCATTTTGTGTTTAGGTTTGTGGCGAAAAGATCTATGTCCGGAAAACCCTGCATTTGGAAAAATGGGAGGAGAACTTGAGGGTGGATTTCCCATTTGTGGATCTGTTGTCTTTGACGACTGAGCAGATCTGCAATCTGATTGTTTACTCCTGGAAGATGTTCTGCAAGGAGATACATTTTGTGACGTATGGCCCATCTCCGTATGGTCGGTGCTAGTTGTGACAGCTGGAGAGAGTGTGTCCCCCCTTCTTTTTGTATGTAGTACATTGCTGTCATGTTGTCTGTACGGATTAGGACAACTTTGCCTACTAGATGTACTTGAAACGCTTTGAGCGCTAGATAAATCGCTAGCAGTTCTAGATGATTAATGTGAAACCACTTTTGCGGCAGGATCCACATGCCTTGAATTGTATGCGTCTGGAGATGAGCTCCCCAACCAGTTAGTGATGAGTCTGCTGTTAGCACTATCTGTGGAACTGGGTCGATGAAGGGCTGCCCTTTTGAAAGGTTTTGTGTATTCCACCACTGCAGAGAGCGATGGGTGCGGCCGTCCACCAACACTAGATCTGATAACAGACCCTGAGCCTGGTTCCACTGACGTGCTAAGCACTCCTGAAGGGGACGCATGTGAAGTCTTGCGTAAGGGACTATTAGGATGCAAGACATCATCATCCCTAGTAATTGCATGAACAATCGAGCTGGCAATGAGTGTTGAGGCTCAAACTGACCGAGTAGAGTCTGCATGTTGCGGATTCTGGCCGGAGTGGGGTAGGCCAAAGCCTTTTGTGTATTTATTGTGGCTCCAAGGTACCTGTGTGTTGGATGGCTGTAGATGGGACTTGGACAGGTTTACTGTGAATCCAAGATTGTGAAGCAACTGCACTGTTTTGTGAGTGTGACGTAGACAGCTTTCTTGCGAGCTGGCTTTTATGAGCCAGTCGTCCAAATATGGGAAGACGTGAATGTGTTGTCTTCGAAGATGAGCTGCGACTACCGCTAGGCACTTGGTGAAAACTCTGGGTGCGGTAGTTACTCCGAATGGGAGCACTTTGAACTAATAGTGCTGTCCTGCTACTACGAACCTGAGGTACCTGTGGTGAGCAGGATGTATTGGGATATGGAAATAGGCATCCTTTAAGTCCAGAGTGGACAGAAAGTCGCCTTGTTGAAGGAGCGGGAGAACTTGCTGGAGTGTGACCATGTGAAAGTGGTCCGACTGAATGTATAGATTTAGTTCTCTGAGGTCTAGTATAGGCCTGAGAGAGCCGTCCTTCTTGGGAATCAAGAAGTACAGGGAGTATACCCCGGCCCCTTGATATTTAAATGGAACTGGTTCTATAGCTCCTTTCTCTATCAGAGAGAGAACGTCTTGCTTTAGAAGGGTAAGATGTTCCTGTGACATTGCGCGTGACCTTGGAGGAATGTTTGGGGGAGTGTCTGTAAGTTCCAGGTAGTAACCATATTGGATAATTTGTAAAAACCCATTTGTCTGAGGTGACTGTGTTCCAGACAGGGAGAAATTGGGAGAGACGTCCCCCGACAGAAGTGGAATGATCGGGGGTAGTGGAAAGAAGTCATTGCTTGGTGTTTGCGGGGGAAGTGCGTATGGAGTTGCCTCTGCCTCTTCCCTTACCATTGTATCCTCTAAAACCTCCTCTGAAATAACCTCTTGATGAGGGCGATTGGTTGTTGCCCTTGTAAGAGGAGGATGGATTTTCTGTGGAAATATTTGTGGAGCCACCCCTGTAAAAGGGGCGCAGAAAGAAACCCCTATTCGCAGGTAACTGCAAAGCCTCCATGGACTATGAAACCTCAGTGTCTTTCTTCATCTCTTCCAGCGAGGTGTCAACTGCTGGACCAAAGAGGTGTTCCTTATCAAATGGCTGGTTGAGAATGGAGGCCTGTACCTCAGGTTTGAACCCTGAAATCCTCAGCCATGCATGCCTGCGTAGCAGTACGCTAGTGTTTACTGCAAGCGCTGCTCTGTCTGCTGCGTCTAGGGCGCACTTGATGGAGGTATTGGTGATAAGTTTGCCCTCCTGGATAAGATCATTTGCCTTAGATTTATGCTCATCAGGCTGAAATTGCATATGTTTTTCTAACTCATCGTAATGAGCCCTATCATATCTGGCCAACAAAGCCTGAGCATTGGCGATGCGCCAGTGATTAGCTGCTTATGAAACTACCCTTTTGCCAGAGGCATCAATTACCTTGGACTCCTTGTCAGGAGGAGGGGCCTCACCTGTGGTCTGAGAGTTAGCTCTCTTGCGAGCATTAGAAACCACAAGAGAGTCTAAGGGCAGCTGACCCTTGATGTAGGCCGGGTCAGTAGGTGCTGGTTTATATTTCTTTTCAACCCTGGGCGTGATGATTCTTGCCCTTACAGGATCTTTGAAAACCTCATCTGCATGTTTAAGCATCCCCTTAAGCATTGGCAGTGTATGTGTAGTTTTTTGAGAGGAACTTAGGGTTTCAAACAAGAAGTCCTCCTCTAAAGCCTCCTTATGTAGTTCCACCCCCATGGTAATGAGCAGCAGTGTTAAGAAGCTCAATGTAGCCTATATTGTCGTCAGGTGGTGATGGCCTGGATGGGTATAAGTCAGGGTCAGTATCTGTGTGTGGGTCAGTGTCATAATCCTCCCATGTGTCAACATCTTGTGGCCTATCCTCATCCCCTTCATCCTGTGGGTCAGGTGATATTGGTGGTGGTGGTGAATTAGTGGGTGTGATAAGTAGTTGAGGATTAGTAGTTGAAGGAGGTGGAACATAAGGTGGTGAAGGGTTAGTACCCACATTCCTTTTCTTTAGGGGCATGTGGTGCTCATCCTGTTGGCCCAGTTTCCTTTTTTCAGGCAGTTTGGCATGAATATGTCCAGTATCTGGTTTAATAACCAGTTCTTTCCGCTTCGGATCTGAAGGTGGAACATCGGATCGAGGTTCTTTTGTCGGAGTCTTTTTATCTTTACTTGTCGTTTTCGGTGTCGAAAATTTCGGCTCCGAACTCTTCGGTATCGAAGATTTAGACTTCGACGAAGATGGAAGGTGGACTAGGACATTTTGGGATTTAGGCACTGACTATTTCGGTTCGGCACTGGTATGGGGCAGATTCGCTCCCAAGCTGGAAGGCTTCTCTTTGTGTTTCGGCGCCGGGCCCGCGGGCGGGGTGCTCAAAACGTTTTCTCGGTGCCGACCTTGGCCCGCAGGCAGAGGAAGGACCTGAGCCTTTTTTGTCTTATGTTGTTGGGGCAAGGGGGTTTCTGTACTCACGGTACGCTGACCCAGTGTAACTTGCTCCTCTTCTTCCATGTCGGAGTCGGCTTCAGACACGGAGATAGGTTCTTCTTCCTCGGCTCCTCGAGCTTGTGTTTCTTTTCAGACGGAATCTTCGCCGAGGATGTCCGGTACGGAGCCGCCTTGGTGTTGCATCTCGGGACGTCAAGCCCGACGGTCACGAAGCGTCTTCTTTGATCGAAACGATCGGCACACATCACAGTCGGTTTCGCCGTGTGCCGGGGACAAACAGAGGTTGCATACTTCGTGCAGGTCGGTGCGTGGAAACTTAGCGCGACACCCGGGACAGAGCTTGAATGGAGTCCATTCCATCGACTGCTAGCGAGCCCAGCGAGGGTAGGCCCAACGGCCCTCCACGAGTTTTCCAATTGAAGATTTTGGAGTCGAAACGATACGCGGAGAATGGGAAACGCGATCGAGAGACAATACAGTCGAGGGTAGTGGATTGCGCGATGAAGGGAACCCTAGAAACGGTACCGAACCGGAGCGCAGCAATTCACATCCGAACACGATGGCGGAAAAAAACAATATAACAATGGAGCCGATGCGCACTATCACTGAAAGGAGGAGTCACCTACCTCGTGACTGGAAAAGACTTCTTTGAACAAAAATAAAGTGCAAACATCCGGACCCAACACTAGGCGAGCTATGCAAAGCATGTGATCTACAGCTCACATGCCTCGATTATAGGGTTACCATTTTGCAGGTAAGTAAACAGTCTTGAGGGGTGAGTTCCTGGGGTTAGAACAAGGGTTCCCCCAGGGTCAAGGATGCATTCTCCAAGCACCGTCAGCAGCACTAGGGCGGCTGGGTGCAGAGTGCGGAGGCCTAATGTTATCCAATGGGGGATAGAGGACCTCCGGTTGGTGGCTGCTTACGAGCTGGCCACAAAGTTGAGGAAGCAAAGCTCCTGGACTTAAGCCCAGGGCAAAGGGGGGGTTCAAGTTAGCACCCAAGGTACACTCACAACAGCACTAGGGCGGCCGAATGCAGGGTGATGTTTTGGTGTCGGGTGCCCGGTTACTTTCAATGGGGATTCTCCGGTTTGGACAAACACTGCAGGCTCGGGCACGAAGATCTTCTGGAGGCGACCACAGGTTGGAGAGGTAATTTGGGATGTCGTGGGATGCCGGGACACCGTCGGTTGGGCCACCCAAGGCCGTGGGGCGTCGGGTGCAGGGGTGTCTTTTGGTGTTGGATTCTTCTTACAAGCTCTTGTTGCGGTCAGGGAGATCCTCCAGAAAGGGGCTGCAGGCGTCGTCGGGAGACTCGAGGCAGGTCAGGGATCACCAGATCCCAGGTCAGGAGCGCCGGGGAGACCTCCACATGGTGTGGAGCCACTCAAACTCGGACCGTGGGTGTCGGGTGCAGACTCGTGGATTTGGCCAAAGTGTGTTGGTGAGCAAAGCCGGTGCTCACAGGAGACAAAGCCTGGTTGGGGAAGGCAGGGCAGGTCCTCCGGGTTCTGGGGGGCTGCTGGCTGCAGGACACACCGGGATTTCGCTGGAGCAGGTCGAGGTCGGGACAGGCCGGTAGGGCTAGGGCCAAGTCAGTTGGTGTCCTCCTCTTCTTCTTTCAGCACGGCTCTTTGGTCCTTCTACTTCTTGTATTTTCTTGTCTGAGGAGGCAAGGTTCAGGGTTGCCCCTAAATACTAAATTAAGGGGCATTTTAGATAGGCAAGGGTTGGGACCAATGGGTCCCTTCCTTGGGTTGGGTACACCCCCTATTATGCCACCCTCAGTGGTTGGATGAGTCCTCCCATCTTCAAGATGGTAGGGACTAAGTTGTGCTTAGCCTCACCTCCTCCACCTGAGGGGTGGAGTTGGCAAAGGTGGGCACACCTCTCCTCCTATCTTGGTTTTCCCGCCGATTCACCTGCCCAAAGTGGGGGTCAGAACCGGTGGGGGCCAGTTGCTGGGAGCAGCAAATGGCTGGGGTAGCCCACAAAGGCGGCAAGCTTTTGAAGCTTCCCCTTCGTGGACCCTGCCTATCCTGGGGGAGGAGGTTTGGCACCTCTGCCCAGGATGTGCTTTGTTTCAGGACCCCGAGAGGGGTCCAGAAACATGTCTGGGGGTGGCAGCTGAAAGCAGCCACTCCGCCTGGACACTAGAGTCAGGTCGTTTTTCAGGGGACATCTCTAAGATTCCCTCCGAGTGCATTTTTCATCAGTTTGGGTTTAATGTGCTGAGAAGTTTGATATCAAACTTCCCAGTTTTCAGTAAAGCCATTATGGAGCTGTGGAGTCCGTGATGACAAACTCCCAGACCATATACTCTTTATGGCTGTACTGCACTTAAAGCCCAAGAATAGACTTAGGCACTGTAGGGGCACAGGGCTCATGCCACTGTACCCTCACCAATGGTATAGTGCACCTTGTTAGAGGGGTGGCCTACCTATACCAGAGGGAGTGGTTGTAAGCATGGCACACAGGGATGTGTGCCATGTCGACTCTTCACTTTTTTCTGTACCAAAACACGTAGCCTGCAATGGCTGAGTGTGTGTGTTAGGGTGCAGGGGCCTCCAAGGGTGACACAATATGTGCTGCAGTGCTCAAGAGGCTTTTCCTGGTCACCGGGACCTTGGTACCTATGGTACCTTTTACTAGTGTCGCTGAGGGTGCACCTTTGGTGCTACTTTGTTTCCCCATTTGCCCTGAGCTAAAGTCCAGAAACTTTGCTCCCACAACCAAGTGGCCTGCTCGTCAGCAGCCACCAACCGGAGGCCCCATATCCCCCATTGGATAACATTGGGCCTCAGCACTCTGCACCCGGCCGCCCTGGTGTAACGAGAGTGCATCCCTGACCCTGGGGGACCCCGGAGTCTACCCCCAGCAGCAAGTGGCCTGGGGAAGCTCACAAAGGCGGCAAGCCTTTGAAGCTTCCCCTTCGTGAACCCTGCCCATCCTGGGGGAGGAGGCTTGGCACCTTGTCCCAGGATGTGCATTGTTTCAGGCCCCTGAGAGCAGCAGGCTCTCGACCCAGGGGTCCAGAAACATGTCTGGTGGTGGCAGCTGAAAGCAGCCACTCAGCCTGGACACTAGTGGTAGGTCGTTTTTCAGGGGGCATCTCTAAGATGCCCTCTGTGGGCATTTTTCATTAAATCCCACCCAGGCATCAGTGTGGGTTTAATGTGCTGAGAAGTTTGATACCAAACTTCTCAGTTTTCAGTGCAGCCATTATGGTGCTGTGGAGTTCGTAATGACAAACTCCCAGCACCATATACTCTTAATGGCAGCACTGCACTTACAAGGTCTAAGAATGGACTTAGACACTGTAGGGGTACAGGACTCATGCACCTGTACCCCCACCACTGGTATAGTGCACCCAGTTAGAGGGGTGACTGATCTATGCCAGGGCAGTGAGCTGTAGGTATGGCACACAGGGATGTGTGCCATGTCGACTCTTCACTTTGTTCTGCACCAAAACACGCAGCCTGCAAAGGTAGTGTGTGAGTGTAATGGTACAGGACCTCTAAGGGTGGCACAATAAGTGCTGCTGTCCTTCGAGGTCTTTCCTAGTCACAGTGCCCTGGGTGCCTGTGGTACCATTTACCAGGGACTGACCTGTGGCCAGAGATGCCAATTGGACACAGTTTTGGGGAAAGAACACATGCCCTGGGAACCCGATTGGCAGGGACCCAGAGCACATCAAGTCAAAGTGCATCAGTAGTCTGGCAAAAAGTGTGGGGGCGGGGGAGGTTACTGCAACAGAAACCCAGCTTCTCACACAAGGCCCCCCCCAGCCCACAGGCCAGGAGACTCAGCCAAAGCTGGAAGAATCTTTCTAGTCTTTCAGCGAGGAAGAATAGAGGAAGTGGGTTGAAAGTTGCAGGGCATACTCTGCCTTACATCCTTCTGTCCAGGTCAGTTCCTTTGAGGAGCTTGCCTACCTCAACAGTTTCAGGACCTAATTCCCAATGCTCCTTTCCTAGGTCTTTAGTGTCTTCACCCCACCTTTTTAGTTTGGGTTCAGAGGTGCCTACCTCTGCAAATTCTAACTTAGCTAGGGCAAAGCCCAGCTTACCCACAGAGGTTACCCATAGCTTGAGCAACCCCACCATGACCAATAAGGTCAGGGGGCCTAACTTGCTATTTGACAGGGGACTAGGCCACCATGCCAAGGACAGTGCTGCCATGAAGGCTAACACCCAGCAGAGGCTACTGACAGCTGTCAGTGTCCAGAACCACACCATTAGCCCTTCACTGGTAGGTGAAGTGGCTAACTTACAGGCTTCTTTGGGTTCTGGTAGCCTGTCTGCTGTTTTAGGGTAGGGGGTCACTACACTTGGTAGTGAACACCCTCCTTCCACCCTCTGTTCTGCCAGCTGAGGAGCCACCAACTCAGGCTGGACAGTTGCCTGACTTGTCAGGGCTTTTTGTCGGCATGGGGGGACTTCACCAGTGCCAATTTTGGAGTTCTCCCTTACTGGGATAGAATCTTCCTGGCCCACTGGAACTGTGGCTAACAGTTGTCCCCCTTTCCTACATTGTCTTCTTTTTCTCTTGGGGCTTAGCTGCACTAACTGCAGGTTGAGCCCCTCCCCAGGTTTCTTGGGTGAGGTACGGCATTGGAACAGCACCTCTCTTTGGCTCAGACCAACCACTGGGTGGTCATTCCCAAGGAGACAATCAAGGGGGAGGTCTTTACCGACTACCACCTTTCTCCATCTAAGGGACCCAGCTATATCTAGGAGCACTGCAGCCACAGGCTTAACAGTGACACCCCCTGGGACAGCCCTTACTCTTTTTGTTTCCCCTGGGACATACTGGTTTGAGAGAACCAACCTGTCATGCACCACAGTGTGACTGGCACAGGTATCTCTCAGGGCAGTGGCTGGGATTCCATTCACCAGTAGGTGGTGGAAGTGTCTACTCCCCTCTGGAATCTGCAACTCACGTTTTGGGCCCAGTTTCCAGTTGAAGGCTAGGAGGACTTCCTCATCTGAGGAATCACCCTCCCAAGCTACACTGGCAACCCCTAGAGCTACACTAGGGGCTTTGTTTTTAGGACAGCTAGGGTCCTTGGTATGGTGTCCTTCCTTTTGACAGTTGTGACACCATACCTTGTTGGGATCCCAATTCTTACCTTGGTACCGAGTTTTGGTTTGTGAGGTGTCTTTGGGCCCACCCTCCTGGACAGGTTTTTGGGGGGCTACCTGGGACTCCTTACTTTTATCTTTAAGAGGCTCACTGTCTTTCCTCTGGGGAGGTTTTGTAACCCCTTTCTTTTGGTCACCCCCAGTGGACGTCCTAGTTACCCTTGTCTTGACCCAATGGTCCGCATTCTTTCCCAATTCTTGGGGAGAAATTGGACCTATGTCTACCAGATACTGATGCAACTTTTCATCCATGCAATTACTTAATATGTGTTCTTTCATAAACAAATTATAAAGACCATCATAATCTTGCACTTTGCTTCCACTCAACCAGCCATCTAGTGTCTTAACTGAGTAGTCTACAAATTCTACCCAGGGCTGACTCTGGGTTTTATGAGCCCCCCTGAATCTAATTCTATACTCCTCAATTGTGAGTCCAAATCCCTCAATCAGAGTTCTCTTCATGAGGTCATAAGACCAAGCATCTGCCCCACTAAGGGTCAGACGTCTGTCTCTGCACTTACCAGAGAACAGTTCCCAAAGGAGTGCCCCCCCTGTGAGTTTTCTTCACCCTTCTGGCTTCACAAGCCCTCTCAAAGGCTGTGAACCACTTGGTGATATCATAACCTTCCTCAAATTTAGGGACAATCCCATTGGGGATTTTGGGATCATATGATGTGAGAAAGTGCCCCCACTTTTTGCTGAATTGCTGATGTGCTTTGACTGAGTGTGCCCTGGGTTCCTGCCAATCAGGTACCCAGGCCCTGTGTTCCTTCCCTAAAACTGCATTGAAGCCTAAACCCAATTGGCATCTCTGGCCACAGGTAGGCCCCTGGTAAATGGTACCACAGGTACCCAGGGCACTGTGACCAGAGAAGGCCTCCAAGGGCTGCAGCACTTATTGTGCCACCCTTAGAGGCCCTGTACCTTTACACACACACTGCCTTTGCAGGCTGCGTGTCTTGGTGCAGAACAAAGTGAAGAGTCGACATGGCACACATCCCTGTGTGCCATGCCCACAAACCACTGCCCTGGCATACATCAGTCACCCCTCTAGCTGGGTGCCCTATGCCAGCGGTGAGGGTACAGGTGCATGAGCCCTGTACCCCTACAGTACCCTGGTCCATTCCTGGGCACTGTAAGTGCAGTGCTGCCATTAAGAGTATATGGTGCTGGGAGTTTGTCATTACGAACTCCACAGCACCATAATGGCTACACTGAAGGCTGGGAAGTTTGGTATCAAACTTCTCAGCACATTAAACCCACACTGATGCCAGTGTGGGATTTAATGTAAAATGCACAACAGAGGGCATCTTAGAGATGCCCCTGAAACTCGACCAACTCCCAGTGACCTGACTGAGTGGCTGCCGAGGCTGCCACCACCAGACATGTTTCTGGACCCCTGGGTCGGGAGCTTGCCGCTCTCGGGGCCTGAAACAATGCACATCCTGGGACGAGGTGCCAAGCCTCCTCCCCCAGGATGGGCAGGGTTCACGAAGGAGAAGCTTCAAAGGCGTACCGCCTTTGTGAGCCTCTCCAGACCACTTGCTGTACTCAGCAACTGGTCCCCATTGGTTCTACCCCCCCACTTTGGGCGGGAGACCCGGCGGGAAAAACAAAGTGAGGAAGAGAGGTGTGCCCACCTCTGCCAACTCCACACCTAAGGTGGGGGAGGTGAGGTGAAGCACAACTTCGAGTCCCCGCCATCTTGAGGATGGGGGGACCAAGCCAACCAAGGACAGGCTCCTGCCCCCCTCCCACTGGAGAGTGGCAGAGTAGGGGGTGTACCCACCCTAGGGAAGTACCCACCCTAGGGAAGGGACCCATTGGGTTACCTACCTGTAACGCCCCTAAATTCAGTATTTAGGGGCACCCTGAACCTTCCTTCCTCAGATCCCGAAACTACAAGAAGCAAGAAGACCAGCTGTGCAGCTGCTAACAAGAGGACGACACCAACTGACTTGGCCCCAGCCCTACCGGCCTGTCGACCCTCGAACCTGCTAAACCCTGGCGTCTCCAGTGGTCAGCAACCTCAAAAACCCCGGAGGACCTGACTGCCTTGCTCAACCAAAGACTAGGGACTCCCACGAGCAGTGGCTCTGCTCAAACATCTGCAACCCCATGCCCCGGCTTGAAACCGCGGATCCTGCCCACTCTGCACCCGCCGAGCCCGGCCCGAGCTAAAGTGGACAAAGACCACGAGGACGTCCCCCCGGCGACTGTGACCAAGAATCCAGCACCCAAGGACTCACCTCGACGCTCCTGACGACGCCTGCAGCCTCAACACCAGGGACCAGCAGAGGGTAAGATTTCCCGATGCCTAAAGACACCCCTGCACCCAGCGCCCCACGGCCCCCTGTGCCCAACTCCTGGGTGTCTACCCCACCTACAGCTTCCCAACTTACCTCTCGAAGTGGTGGTCGCACCTGAAGAATCACTGTCCCCGAGTTTGCAGCCTTTGTTCGTCTCGCAGCTTTCCCATTGAAATCCATTGGGCGCCCGACGGCCCAAAAGCCCACTGCACCCGGCCGCCCCAGTGCCGCTGAGGGTGCACCAACTACCCTGTTCGACTTCCCCACTTGCCCTGAGTAAGTGACCAGGAGCTTTGCTCCCACAGCCGCGTGGCCTGCCTGCTAGCAGCCACCAACCAAAGGCCCCCTGCCCGCCATAGGCTAACATTGGGCCTACTCTCTCTGCACCCGGCCGCCCCTGTGCCGCTGAGGGTGCAACAACAGTACAATCCTGAACCTGGGAGACCCCCGAGTCTTGCCCCAGAACCTTAACTCTGCCAGCCGAGTACTTACCTGAAAGCCGATAACTTACATTTTCTCCATAGGGTAACATTGACTGGTTTTCACTTGGAAATTCTTCTAAGTGTCGAGTTTTGGAACTTTGAAATATTCACAAAAAATCGTCCGAATAACAAAATCGAAATTACTCACCTGTTCTCAGGAGAGATCCCAGTGCTGGATTTAGGTACCCAGCACTGACTAGAAAAAGTGATTACAACTGTGATTTTCCGACAACCTGATTTTCCTCCATAGGATAACATTGCCTGGTTTTTACCAGAAATTCTCTAAGTGTCGATTTTTGCAACATACAAATATTCCTTAAAAATCGCCTGTTTAACAAAAACGATTTCTTTCAACTGTTTACAGGAAATGCACCAGGGCTAAATCCAGGATCCAGCCCTGAGTAAGAAAAACGTTCGTAAAGTAATTCTATTGCAGTTTACTTAAAAATCCCATTGAGCTCAATGTTATAGATATACCAAGTATTGTGTTGCCTATTGCAACCCCTGTACCTTATTGCATCCAAAGTCTATTGTTCATTGAAAGTATTCAACAAACAGCATCTTATCTTGAGAAAGTATTTTATGCAAACCTGTGGTTCTAAAATAAAATAACAGTATATTTTTTTATACAAAACAATTGGCCTAGAGTTCAGTTCTTGAGTGTGTGGATTCATTTGCTGAATGAGTGTGTACATCAAATGCTTTACACTGTCCTCCGATACTGCCTTACTGCTCGACCAAGCTACCACTTTAGAGAGTAAGGTTTTATCTAACTTTAACCTCTGCCAAACCTCTGGAGACCCTTGGACTCTATACACACTGTACCTCACTTTGGTGCAGTATATATAGAGCCAGTTTCTTACATATGATCCTTCCTTTTCTATACTTTTTAAATTGCTGCCACCATTGATGGTACAGCAGAAGAAAGTGGTCCCAGTAGAACAACTTTTAAGAACACACACAATTAAGTACCAACAAGCATTAAATTACTTGTACTGAAAATTCATGCTCAATATTATTTATTCATATTGAACATCCGTAGATGTTGTCAAGCCAGCAGAACATCTGGAAATTATGCAAAACAGATGTGCCCCCAAAAAAAAGGTAAGAAATGGGGAGAAAGTTTGGTGCGTCAAGTGAGGGTTAGGAGTGAAAGGAGAGGTAGTGACAATATATACATCACAATGCTATTTACAATGAAAAGGGCTTATCTAGCCCGGCATTTGAGTGACACCAAATTAACAGCCATTATCTATACTACACAGGCACAGTGAAAAAGCACTGTTGGCCCAACTGGCATCAAAATTATGGCAAAGTCGACGTTTCGACCCCAAAAATACGTAGGTGCCTTCAATCCTTACAAAGGGGTCTTCCTCAGGACTGTGTATGGGGCACCTGAGAATTAACAATAAAGAAACTTAAGATCTAGTGTGATTCCCATGTTAAATAGTGAATGCAGGGGACAGACAACTGAATTACCATAAGCCACCATTCACTGGGTGGACGAAATGATGATGGTGGACCTGTAGGCTCCTTAGGCAGAGAACGGGTAGATTGCAGCCTGAAAAACAGGATGGACGCCATCAGTCATAAATGCAAGGAAAATTTACTAATTAAACTGGTCCGCTTTGGCTAGCGTGATCCAATAAACTTAATTCAAAAATGTGAATTCTCCATTTAAAATCTTTGAGTAGCTTCTCAAACTTGCAAGGGCCAAAGTAACATCCAAGGTTCCAATTAACTGTAGAAAATAAAAACAAAAAACGGGGACCAATAATGTACCACCACTCGCAACCATGAGGGATACAGTTTCAAAAGTTACAGATATTAAAATGGAGACTGTTTACCTTTTGTGAAAAAAGACGCAGTCATAAAGGCACATAGAGCCTCGGGATTGATGAATTTCTGAAAAAACAACAAAACTATGTTGAAGAGTATGCCCTTAAACTAACGCGGTCTCGCGCTATGACCGAGCGCGGAGAAAATCTCAGAAATTACCTTTTCGTGAAAGTGCATCCGTTCACCGCATTCTAAACGGAGCACTGGGAGGCAGAATCCTTAAATACAAGACCGTCATGACGTGCACGTGGAGGTCGCGTCATGACAGTCGCTGGATGCTGCCAGATTAAGCTGCAGGAATGCAGAGTCAAAAAGTGACTCAATGAAGTAAAGACTATTCGATAAAGGGAGTGATATTCTTAAAAGCCATGTCAGTGCAAAATACCCTGCTATTAAAAACTTGAAAAAACGGGAAAGGATGTTAAAACCCGATTCTGTCCCCATACATTTGAAAAGGGTTACAAAACCGGTTTATTAAATGCCAACATTTGGTGCACGGCAGGCGGTAGCGGCCCAAACGGGCCAAGCATCTTGCATCCAGCGACTGTCATGACGCGACCTCCACGTGCACGTCATGACGGTCTTGTATTTAAGGATTCTGCCTCCCAGTGCTCCGTTTACAATGCGGTGAACGGATGCACTTTCACGAAAAGGTAATTTCTGAGATTTTCTCCGTGCTCGGTCATAGCGCAAGACCGCGTTAGTTTAAGGGCATACTTTTCAACATAGTTTTGCTGTTTTTTCAGAGATTCATCAATCCCGAGGCTCTATGTGCCTTTATGACTGCGTCTTTTTCACAAAAGGTAAACAGTCTCCATTTTAATATCTGTAACTTTTGAAACTGAATCCCTCATGGTTGCGAGTGGTGGTACATTATTGGTCCCCGTTTTTTGTTTTTATTTTCTACAGTTAATTGGAACCTTGGATGTTACTTTGGCCCTTGCAAGTTTAAGAAGCTACTCAAAGATTTTAAATGGAGGATTCACATTTTTTAGGTAAGTTTATTGGATCACGCTAGCCAAAGCGGACCAGTTTAATTAGTAAATTTTCCTGGCATTTATGACTGATGGCGCCCATCCTGTTTTTCAGGCTGCCATCTACCCGTTCTTTGCGTAAGGAGCCACCATCATCATTTCGTCCATCCAGTGAATGGTGGCTTATGGTAATTCAGTTGTCTGTCCCCTGCTTTCAATATTTAACATGGGAATCACACTAGAGTTTAAGTTTCTTTCTTGCTAATTCTCAGGTGCCCCACACACAGTCCTGAGGAAGACCCCTTTGTAAGGATTGAAGGCACCTATGTATTTTTGGGGTCGAAACGTCGACTTTGCCATAATTTTGATGCCAGTTGGGCCAACCGTGCTTTTTCACTGTGCCAGTGTAGTATAGATAATGGCTGTTAATTTGCTGTCACTTAAATGTCGGGCTAGATAAGCCCTTTTCATTGTAAATAGCATTGTGATGTATATATTGTCACTACCTCTCTTTTCACTCCTAACCCTCACTTGACGCACCAAACTTTCTCCCCCTTCCTTCCTTTTTTTTGGGGGCACATCTGTTTTGCATAATTTCCAGATGTTCTGCTGGCTTGACATCTACGGATGTTCAATATGAATAAATAATATTGAGCATGAATTTTCAGTACAAGTAATTTAATGCTTGTTGGTACTTAATTGTGTGTGTGTTCTTAAAAGTTGTTCTACTGCGACCACTTTCTTCTGCTGTACCGTCCTTTACCCAGGTCCCAGTGGCTTATTTGGGTTATACCCCTTTTTAGGTCTCGGCCTGCACCAGCGCTTGCGCTGGTCTGGCCGAGAGTTTTAGTAAGTGGGTTTTGGAAGTGCAAACACTGGCTTTCGGCTGGCGACCAGCTTACGTTCACGATGGGCGTGCACGTGCGCAGCTGGCATCTG
Source organism: Calotriton arnoldi (assembly GCA_963921515.1). NCBI lineage: Eukaryota > Metazoa > Chordata > Amphibia > Caudata > Salamandridae > Calotriton > Calotriton arnoldi. The sequence goes on from CAWUFW010001537.1 coordinate 1,824,735, forward strand.
AGTTTCCTATCTCTTCCTCATTTCCTCGTCATGGCTCATTAACTCTCTGGACTCTGATGTTTCAATCGCAGCAGCAGCTCACATTACCAACTGACGGCCCTGGACTACAGTCACATGAAAAACAACAGCGATTAGCATTGAAATGCAAGCTTTTTTTTTGTCTAGTTAGAAATATTGCTTCGGTGGGTTAATTTCACCTTATATCGCTATTTGTTTTATATTGGGAGTCACAGCCTAATTACAAGTATTTTTGTCTCACTCTGTTTTTTTAAAATTATATTTATTCGCGCGAAGCACAAAGCTATATTTAAGGTTACTTTTTCCGCGTCACTTCTTCACTCTATTTAAACTCCACACCCCCACTCTTATTGTCTCTCTCCTTCTCTCTCTCTCCCTCTCTAATTCTCTCTCACTTAATTAACTCTCCCTCTCTATCTTTTTAGCCTTTCATTCTCTCTCACCCCTTTATCTGTTTCTCTTTCAAACTCCTTCATTCACTCTCTCTTCCCTTCTTTCTCTCTCTCTCTCCCTTCTTTCTCTCTCTCTATCCCGCTCCACTCTTTATTCTATGTACACCCTTTCTCTCTCTTTCTCTCTCACCACCCTCTCTAATTGGGCATTATATCTTCACTCTATCTCTCACTCGGCAACACCACAGCATCACTCAGCATCACCACAGCATCACTCAGCATCATCAGCATCACCACAGCATCACTCAGAGCCAGCACAGCATCAATCAGAGCCAGCACAGCATCACTCAGCAGCACCACAGCATCACTCAGCAGCACCACAGCATCACTCAGCAGCACCACAGCATCACTCAGCAGCACCACAGCATCACTCCGCGTAACAACAGCATCAATCAGAGCCAGCACAGCATCAATCAGAGCCACCACAGCATCAATCAGAGCCACCACAGCATCAATCAGAGCCACCACAGCATCACTCAGCAGTACCACAGCATTACTCCGCGTAACAGCATCAATCAGAGCCAGCACAGCATCACTCAGCGCCACCACAGCATCACTCAGCGCCACCACAGCATCACTCAGCGCCACCACAGCATCACTCAGCGCCACCACAGCATCACTCAGCGCAACCACAGCATCACTCAGCGCAACCACAGCATCACTCAGCGCAACCACAGCATCACTCAGCGCAACCACAGCATCACTCAGCGCAACCACAGCCTCACTCAGCGCAACCACAGCCTCACTCAGCGCAACCACAGCCTCACTCAGCGCAACCACAGCCTCACTCAGCGCAACCACAGCATCACTCAGCCCCACCACAGCATCACTCAGCCCCACCACAGCATCACTCAGCAGCACCACATCATCACTCAGCAGCACCACAGCATCACTCAGCGCCACCACAGCATCACTCAGCGCCACCACAGCATCACTCAGCGCCACCACAGCATCACTCAGCGCCACCACAGCATCACTCAGCGCCATCACAGCATCACTCAGCGCCATCACAGCATCACTCAGCGCCATCACAGCATCACTCAGCGCCATCACAGCATCACTCAGTGCAACCACAGCATCACTCAGCACAACCACAGCATCACTCAGCACAACCACAGCATTACTCAGCAGCACCATAGCATCACTCTGCGCCACCACAGCATCGCTCAGCGCCACCACAGCATCGCTCAGCGCCACCACAGCATCGCTCAGGGCCACCACAGCATCGCTCAGGGCCACCACAGCATCGCTCAGGGCCACCACAGCATCGCTCAGGGCCACCACAGCATCGCTCAGGGCCACCACAGCATCGCTCAGGGCCACCACAGCATCGCTCAGCACCACCACAGCATCGCTCAGCACCACCACAGCATCATTAAGGGCCACCACAGCATCACTCAGGGTCACCACAGCATCACTCAGGGCCACCACAGCATCACTCAGGGCCACCACAGCATCACTCAGGGCCACCACAGCATCACTCAGGGCCACCACAGCATCACTCAGGGCCACCACAGCATCACTCAGGGCCACCACAGCATCACTCAGGGCCACCACAGCATCACTCAGGGCCACCACAGCATCACTCAGGGCCACCACAGCATCACTCAGGGCCACCACAATATCACTCAGGGCCACCACAATATCACTCAGCGCCAAGACAATATCACTCAGCGCCAAGACAATATCACTCAGCACCACCACAGCATCACTCAGCGCCAAGACAATATCACTCAGCACCACCACAGCATCACTCAGCACCACAGCAGTATCACTCAGCAAGACCTGAGTATCATTCAGCATCACCTCAGCATCGTCTCCGCAACAGTCACCACCACCACCACTACCACCTCAGCATCACTCAGCACCACCTCAGCCTGCTCTCGGAATCTGGCATCTGTTGATTCTCCCCTAGCGTCTGGCCGCTGCTAGTGTTATAATACAGGTACTAGTTCCCAACCTTCACCCTCCGATTGTTTATGCCCCTCAAAAAAAAAGCTTTAACAAACAACCATTGCAATAGGCAGAAACAAGTTGCCAGCATTGCAAGAACAAAAGAAAACTGAGGAAATTTTTTATTGTAAATACTTTTTTAATATGGTCGTTCAGTTTTACATAATGCCTTCTTGGTCATATATAAAGTAACAAAAATGCTTCTGACACTTTTTTATTATAACTTTTCAGCATGCTGCACAGCAGCCACACTTCTCTACAGCACAGCTTGAAGACATTGGCAAAGTCAATAGCTCTGGCTAAACACTTATAAGGCCCCAAAGGCGAGACCTATTGGCTATTCCAATGCTTGTTGTAACTGCCACTATTGATGGGTCCTAGGCCAATCTCTACTTTCTTTTTCTAGAGCCAGGAGTTTGGTCTCTAGGTCTAATATTTTGGTCAACCTGGCTAGCAGGATGTCCTCTTCATTGAGGCTGTCCTCAATGTCCTCAGTAGTGCCTGACCCACCTGCGTGGGATCTAGGTACTGAGACGTTGATTCTTGGAGTCAGGGGCACTTGGGCCCTTTTCTCCCTATGAAGTGGAGGGGGTTGATCTACCTGGTCATCCCCTTCCTCTTCTTCCTCATCTGATTGGTCTTCACCATTTTCAGATGGGTGGTCCTTAGCATACCCAGCCAACAGCTCCTGGAGCTTTTGTTTGGTGGGATGGGACCCCATGGTTATGTTTTTAATTTTACATAGGGACCTTACCTCCTTGAAAGACAAGTGAAGGTAAGGGGTGAGGTCAAGCTCCTCAACCAGGTCCTCTATGGCATTGTGGTTACTTACAGTAACAGGTGGGTTCTTGTTTTGAGACACTGTTAAAAAAAGATTTCTAACCCCTCTAACTCTAGCTAAAGTGATTTTTTATTTTTCTAAAATTCGACCGGGACTTAACCAAGGCCCTAGCAAGAATTTTACAAATTTTACAAAAAATGCCAATTTGGAAAACAGAATTCTAAAGACAATTTAAGAGTTCTGTGGTGTGATCAGGTGGTAACCAAGTAGTCCAACAAATGCAAAGTTGTATATCCCACCGTTGATCCACCAATGTAGGAAGCTGGCTCTGTATATACTATACCAAAGTGAGGTATAGTGTGCACAGAGTCCAGTGGAACCCCAAAGGTAGGCAGAGGTAAAGTTAGATAGCACCTCACTCTCTTAAGCATTTGTTGTACACACTCAGTCAGCAAATGAATTCACACACTCAAAGACTGAACTTCAGACCAATTGTTTTTGTATAAAAATTATTCTTTTAGTTATTTTATATTATAGAACCACAGGTAAGCAATAAATACTTTACAGTAGCAATGCATATTGCAAACAGTTTGAATTGTAATTGTATATGCACTTTGTTTTGACTTACAGTATGCTTGCAGAGAAATGCAATACTTTGTAAATACAGTACATAGACTTGAATGGGCTTTTTAGTAAAATACCAGGTAAGTTACGTTTTAGATTACTTTTCTTACTCAGTATAGTATACCTGGATACTACACTGGGACATTTCCTGTAAACAGTTAAGTAAAAGCGTTTTTGTTAAACAGTACAATTTTAAAGAATTTCTTTAGGTTTTCAAACTCCACACTTAGAAACTTTTCCAAGAAAAACAGTCAAGGTTATCCTATGGAGGAAAATAGTGTTATCGGTTTTAGGGTAAGTATTTGGTAGTGGGAGTTGAGGTTCTGGGGGTAGACTCAGGGATCCCCCAGGGTCAAGGATGCACTCTTGTTACACCCTCAGCGGCACTAGGGCGGCCGGGTGCAGAGTGCTGAGGCCCAATATTATCCAATGGGGGAAAGGAGGCCTCCGGTTGGTGGCTGCTGACGAGCAGGCCACTTGGTTGTGGGAGCAAAGCTCCTGGACTTCAGCTCAGGGCAAATGGGGAAACAAAGTAGCACCAAAGGTGCACCCTCAGCGGCACTAGGGCGGCTGGGTGCTGTTTCGACGTCGGGCGCCCTTTTGTTTGCAATGCGGAACCTCCGGTTTGCAAAGGCACTGCAGGCTTGGGGACGAAGGTCTTCTGGATGCGACCACCACTTCGAGAGGTAAGTTGGGGGTTGGTTAGGCACCGTCGGTTGGGCCAGCCAAGGCGGCGGGGCATCGAGTGCAGGGGTGCCTTTTAGGGGCGGATCTTCTTACCAGCTCCTGGTCGCGGTTGGTGGGGGGGGGGGGCTCTTCCGGATTTAGGCTGCAGGCATCGGCTGGAGGCATGATGCAGGTCAGGGGTCGCCGGATCTCGGGTTAGGATCGCCGGGGGGACCTCCTTGTTGTGTTTGCCCACTCATGCTCAGGCCGTGGACGGCGGGTGCGGAGTGGGGCGGATCCGCGGTGTCCGTCCGGAACCAGAGGTTGCAGATGAACAAATCCGGTGTTCACGGGAGACTCAGTCTTTGTGGTTGAAGGCAGGCAGGTCCTCCGAGGTTTTCGAGGTTGCTGGCTGCAGGACACACCACGATTTCGCAGGAGCAGGTTCGAGGTGGAGACAGGCCTGTAGGGCTGGGGCCAAGTCAGTGGGCGTCTTCCTCTTGTTAGCTTCGGCACGGCTGTTCGGTCCTTCTTTTCTTGTAGTTTCTTCTGGTCTGAGGAAGCAAGGTTCAGGGGTGCCCCTAAATACTAGATTTAGGGGCATTACAGGTAGGTAAAAAGGTTGGGACTAATGGGTCCTTTCCCTGGGGTGGGTACATCCCCTATTACGCCGCCCTCCAGTGGGAGGGGGGCATGAGTCTTTCCCTGGTTGGCTGAGTCCCCCCATCTGCAAGTTGGCGGGGACTGAGAGCTGTGCTTCACCTCGCCTCCCCCACCTGAGGGGTGGAGTTGGCAGAGGTGGGCACACCTCTCTTCCTCACTTGTTTTTACCGCCGGTTCTGCCGCCCAAAGTGGGGGTCAGAACCAGTGCGGACCAGTTGCTGAAAACAGCAAGTGGCCTGGGGAAGCTCACAAAGGCGGCAAGCCTTTGAAGCTTCCCCTTCGTGAACCCTGCCCATCCTGGGGTAGGAGGCTTGGGACCTTGTCCCAGGATGCGCATTGTTTCAGGCCCCTGAGAGCAGCAGGCTCTCGACCCAGGGGTCCAGAAACATGTCTGGTGATGGCAGCTGAAAGCAGCCACTCAACCTGGACACTAGTGGTAGGTCGTTTTTCAGGGGGCATCTCTAAGATGCCCTCTGTGGGCATTTTTCATTAAATCCCACCCTGGCATCAGTGTGGGTTTAATGTGCTGAGAAGTTTGATACCAAACTTCTGTTTTCAGTGCAGCCATTACGGTGCTGTGGAGTTCGTAATGACAAACTCCCAGCACAATATACTCTTAATGGCAGCACTGCACTTACAAGGTCTAAGAATGGACTTAGACACTGTAGGGGTACAGGGCTCATGCACCTGTACGTTCACCACTGGCATAGGGCACCCAGCTAGAAGGGTGACGGATCTATGCCAGGGCAGTGGGTTATAGGCATGGCACACAGGGATGTGTGCCATGTCAACTCTTCACTTTGTTTTGCACCAAGACACGCAGCCTGCAAAGGCAGTGTGTGAGTGTGAATGAATAAATGAATGAAGTGAGACTTGTATAGCGCATGGCTACCCTGAGGCCTCCCAGCGCTGCGGACGGAACAAGCGGGCCAGGAGCAAGTGCTAGAAAGGGATGTTAAAGAGATGGGTTTTCAAGAGTTTTCGAAATGCCAACAAGTTGGACTCCTTCCGCAGATGGAGGGGGAGGGAGTTCCAGGAGTTTGCGGCATTGAAAGAGAAGGAGCGCCCGCCCCATCTGGCTGTCCGTATTCTGTGCATAACGGCAGAAAAGGGGAGACTGGAGCGGAGGTTCCTGGCTGGGTGATAGGGTGTAACCAGGGATTGGGAGATGGCTGGGCCATACTTCCAGAAGGCCTTGTGTGCCAGACACATGGCTTTGAACAGGATCCTTTCCCTGATGGGGAGCCAATGGAGGTTCCTTAATGCTGGTTTAGCGGATTGTCTGCGGGGAATCTGAAGGAGCAGACGAGCGGCACAAATTTGGATGATCTGGAGCTTATAGATGGTGGATAGAGGGGCTCCCAGATAAAGAACATTTCCATAATCTAGGCGAGAGAGGATGAGGGCCAGGGCCAGGATTCTTCTCGCCTGAAATGGGAGAAGGGGGAGGATCTTACGGAGCATCCTCAGCAAGCCAAAGCAGGAGGCTGAGAGCTTGGTAGCCTGATAGTTAAAGCTAAGGGAGTGGTCAAGCCACATGCCAAGGCTCTTAATCTGGTCCTTGGATTCTGGGGCCGGGCCGAGACAGGGAGGCCATAGCAGTGCAGGGTTGAAGGAGGGAGAATTGCCGAGAAGCATAAGCTCGGTTTTGTCTCCGTTCAGTTTGAGACAGGAGAGTTCCATCCACTTGGCAACCTCCTCTAGGCAGGGGCCTAGGGTGCTAGATGACCGCTCGGGATGACTAAGTGCTACCACGAGTTGCGTGTCATCTGCATAGGTGATGATCTTTATGCCAAATGGATGGACAATCTCCGCCAGAGGTCTCATATAGATGTTAAAAAGTGTGGGGCTTCTAAAGCGGTGCTCCTGCCTAACATTATTTCATTATGCACCATTACCACCACCTGGGACGGGGAGGGGGGAGGGGGGGGAGTTTTTTTTAACTTGGTGTTCCTGACTGAGGATCGTCCTCAAAGTTTGTTGTTACACAACGGGCATCTTCCATTTTTATCGGTGGGGGTTGTTTGGACTAGGGGATGTATGAAACTGAACTTCAACTAGATGAATGTTTTGCGGCCCCGGGCCCTACTCGCCCTATTGTATTCACGCCGACGCCTTGGCTTTTGATGCTCAATAAAAAGAATTTACCAAAAAAAAAAAAAAGTGTGGGGCTTAAGGAGGAGCCCTGGGGAACCCCACAACTGAGCGGCAGCCGATTGGAGACAACATCTCCTACAAACACCTGGAAGAAGCGGTCACTAAGGAAGGACTGGAACCATGCTAGTGCAGTGCCGGATACTCCTAAGCTCTTAAGACGGAGGATCAAGGTGTTGTGATTGACAGTGTCGAAAGCGGCACTGAGACCAAGGAGGATGATTGCGGCAGTACCTCCTTGGTCCAGTATCCTTCTGGCAGTCTCTGTCCCCAACTGAGGACGGAAGCCGGTTTGGGAGTGGTGGAGGAGGACATTAGATTCCAAGTACTCAACCAGAACGGAGTTTATGTGTTTTTCTAGTATTTTACTCAGCCAGGGAAGGAGGGAAATGGGGCGATAGTTGGCTAGGTTGGCCTGGTCAAGATTGTTTTTTTTTTTAGAAGGGCTTTGACCAGGGCGCATTTCCAGGCGGGGGGGACCGTGCCAGAAAGGATGGATGAGTTTAGGAGATCAAGCATTGCTGGACGGACGATGTTGGTGACTATTTTAAGGGACTGGGGGGGAGCTGGATCGGAGGGAGAGCCTGAGGTTTCTTTACACATGAGTGAATCCAGTAAGTCTGAGTACAACAGAGGGAATCGGCTTAGTGAAATTAGGGGCTCGACAGGCAAGCCTGGAGTAAGGGGGGCCGGATGTTCACATTGGGAAGCTGGAAAAGACGTGTAGATATTTTGAATTTTATGTTGAAAGAAATCCACCAGTTTGTTACAACGCGTGAGTGCCCCTTCAGAAATTTGTTGTTTTTGAGGCATGTTGGAGAGAGTTTTCGCGATTTGAAAAATTACTTTAGGGCAGTTGGCGGCCGCGTTGATTTTCTCCTCATAGAAGGAGGCTTGGGCAGCATTAATTTCAGATTTGTAACGTCTGATTGACTTTCTGTAGTCAAGCTTTCTGGATTCAGAATAATTCTGTCTCCACCTCTGCTCTAGTCTTCTGCATTCTAGTTTTGATTCTCGGAGCTTAGGGGAGAACCACGGGGCCGATTTTAGTCTGCATTTCTTGAGGGTGTTTTTTTTTAGGGAGGACTAAGTCAAGGGAGCTGGTAATCCAGTGGTTGAACTTGTCATTTGCGAGTGTGGGATTAAGATCAGTAGCTGGTCTGGAGGCTTCGAGAACTGACATCCAATGGTCAGTGGGGAGTTTGGGCCAATTCCTCTCCAGAACCAGGATGGGGTTGGGGAGGGGGAGGCTGGACTGCCCAAATGAGGGGAACCAGGTAGTGATCAGACCACGGGAGCGGCTGAGGGGTGTCTACGGTAAGTTCAGGTAAGTTACTGAAGACCAGGTCGAGGAGGTGGCCTTTGGCATGCGTAGGGGAAGGGACTTTCTGCGTGAGCTGAAGTGCAGATAGGTTTGTGACCAGTTCCTTGGCTGCGCTGTCGTTAGGGTCATCTAAATGAAGGTTGATGTCCCCAAGCACAGTAAAATTGGAAGGGGCGAAGGCCAGGTTAGCAAGTGAAGTAGGAAGGGCCGTGAGAAATTCGCCTGGTGACCCGGGCGGGCGGTAAATTAAAAGGCCAGAGAATGTAGTCGTTGGAGAGAACTCCAAGGAGAAGGCCAGGCTCTCGCAATCTGATAAAGGGTCGGTGGTGAAGTGACAATTATATATGTCTTTATACACCACTGCTATGCCTCCCCCTCTACCGATCTTGCGATCGGCTCTTACTATTGAGTAACCGGGGGGGAGGGTTTGAATGATGACAGGGTCAGCTTCAGCGTAAAGCCATGTCTCAGTTAAGAAAAGGGCATCGATTTTTAGTTCTTCCAAGAGTAGGGCGAGTTCAGTAGTATGTTTAGGAAATGATCTGCAGTTCAGGAGAAACATCCTGAGAAGAAGTGAGGGGGTCGCAGGACTCGTGGTTTTGTTAGATGGATGAAGGGCAAAGTTGCAATGAAGGCAGCGGGAATGACCGTTGGTGGCGTTAAGTGAGTGCATGCAGTATGGGTTTACCTCCTTTCTAAATAAATGTAGTTCTTGGGGGCTGTAGACTATGGTCTTGCGGGAAGAACGTGCAGGGGTTGTGGCCCCTGGACCCGACCGGGCGTGCGCGGAGGATCAGGCATCGGTGAAGTAGGAAGAGAGCTCCGCCCCCTCCGGTCTCCTGGCCGGAAGCGGGGTGGGGCGTGCAGCACAGAGAAAGTACTGTTTGTTTTTTTTAAAAATAATGAGCAAGTTGCATTCGGCGCGCTAGCACACTAGATTACTCTGACAGCTGGTGTGCGTCTGCAGCACCGAGGAACAGGAGTTAAATGCGGCAACACAGAGATAAAATACAGTTTTAAAATTAGTGAGGAAGCAAGTTACAAACAGCTCGCTAGCACACTAGGCTTTGCTGGTAGCTTGTGCGCGTCCGCAGCGCCGAGGATCGGGCATCGGTGGAGTAGGAAGAGAGCTCCGCCCCCTCCGGTCTCCTGGCCGGAAGCGGGGTGGGGCGTGAAAGGTGCCGAGTACTTCCTCCACTCAAGCTGGTAAAACCCGTGGTGGACCGGGGAGCAGAGCGGAATGTGCAAAAGGTAGGAAAGTGAATATAAAATGCGGCAGCACAGAGAAAGTACTTTGTTTTTTTTAAAATAATGAGCAAGTTGCATTTGGCGCGCTAGCACACTAGATTACTCTGACAGCTGGTGCGCGTCTGCAGCGCCGAGGAACAGGAGTTAAATGCGGCAACACAGAGATAAAATACAGTTTTAAAATTAGTGAGGAAGCAAGTTACAAACAGCGCGCCAGCACACTAGGCTTTGCTGGTAGCTTGTGCGCGTGTAATGGTACAGGGCCTCTAAGGGTGGCACAATAAGTGCTGCAGCCCTTAGAGGTCTTCCCTGGTCACAGTGCCCTGGGTACCTGTGGTACCATTTACCAGGGACTGACCTGTGGCCAGAGATGCCAATTGGGTACAGTTTTGGGGAAAGAACACAGGCCCTGGGAACCTGATTGGCAGGGACCCAGGGCACATCAAGTCAAAGTGCATCAGTAGTCTGGCAAAAAGTGGGGGGGTTACTACAACAGAAACACAGCTTCTCACACCGAGGCCTCAGGCAGTGGGTTGTAGGCATGGCACATAGGGGTGTGTCTCATGTCGACTCTTCACTTTTCTCTGCACCAAAACACGCAGCCTGCAATGGCAGTGTGTGGGTGTTACGGTGCAAGGCCTCTAAGAGTGGCACAATAGGTGCCGCAGCCCTTATTATTATTATTTTAGACTTGTAGAGCGCGTAGCTGCCCTAGGGCTTCCCAGTGCTAAGAGACAGGTTGCGGACAGAGTCTGGGAGAAGATTAGAAATGCTGCATGAAGAGCCAGGTTTTTATTGATTTCCGGAATTCTAGTTCCTTGTCCAGGGTCCGACATTCCCTCGGTAGGAAATTCCAAAGTTTGGGAGCAAGGTGAGAGAATGATCTCCGCCCCACCTCACTTTCTTGGTGGATGTTGGTCTTAGAAGTCTCTCTCCGCTCGATCTCAGGTTTCTATCTGGGACATATGGGGATACCAGATTTCTAATTTTTCTGGGGCCCTCATTGTGAAGAGCTCTGTGCGTTATAATCAATGCCTTAAACTTGATTCTGGCCTCCACCGGGAGCCAATGTAGCCCTTTAAGGTGCTTTTTGGTGGAAATCCGAGCTGGGGCTTTGCACAGTAGTCTGGCTGCCGCGTTCTGGACCACCTGAAGTCTATTGGCCAGATATTTCGGCACCCCCAGAAATAGCGAGTTTCCGTAGTCCAAGCGTGATGTTACCAGAGAGTGGACTATAGTCTTCCTAAGTTGTATTGGGATACGGTCTAGGATTTTCCGGAGACTTCTAAGTAATCCAAAACAGGTACCAGTGACTTTCTTAGCTTGGGTCATCACTGAAAGGTCCTTTTCTAGCCAGAAGCCTAAGTTCTTAATGTGGTCCTTGGGCGTAGGTGGACTACCTAGACAGTCCGGCCAGCTTATAGATGGCCTAGGGACTGTCTTATTTCCGAGGATCATTAGCTCAGTTTTGTCCCCGTTTAGTTTTAACCAGCTTTTCGTCATCCATTCCATGACTTTTTCCATGCAGGGTGATAACCTATCGGAATCCCCGTTGGTTCTAGGGTCTAAAGAGATCACCAGCTGCGTGTCATCGGCGTAGGACGTCATCGAGATAGCAAAGCAGAGGGCAATCTGGGACAGTGGCTCCATGTACACATTAAACAGCGTGGGGCTCAACGCGGAGCCCTGTGGCACCCCACACTTTAATGACATTATTTTCGACCAGGTGGTGTTTTCCTGGACTTGGAATGTTCTTCCCTCCAGGAACGAGGTGAGCCACTGTAGCATAGTGCCTTGTACCCCGATGGCCGAGAGTCTGCTTCGCAAGGTGTGGTGGTCCACCGTGTCGAAGGCCGCACTCAGGTCCAGAAGGAGTAAAGCTGCTGATCTTCCCTGATCCAATGTCGTTCTAAGTTCCTCCACCACTGTCAATAGAGCGGACTCGGTGCTGTGTTGGGCACGAAATCCCATCTGGGTGGGGTGGAGACAGTGATTTGTTTCAAGGAACTCAGCGAGGGATTTATTGACGTGTTTTTCCAAGAGCTTGCCTACAAATGGCAGCAATGATATGGGACGGTAGTTCCCTAGTTGTGCTGGATCTGCATTGTTTTTCTTTAGCAGGAGTTTGATTATAGCATGTTTCCAGGCTGCAGGGACCGTGCCAGTCTCCAGAGACTGGTTCATGATCTTGATTAGCGAAGGAAGAATGACGGGTGTGACTGTTTTAAGGAAGTGCGGCGGGGCTGGGTCAAGTGGTGATCCGGACTTCACTTTGGCCATCAATGATTCTACCTCCTCTGCTTCTAGTAACGGGAGGTTAGTGATGGAGTTTAATGGGGAATCTACCGCCTGATCTTTTTCCCCCCTTGTGGTACCTTCATCACCTGCCCTAAAGGAGCTGTAAATGCTCGTGATTTTAGAGATGAAGTAGTTGGCTAAATCGTTACACCTCTCTTCCGAGGTCTCTGTGGGGTGAAGGTCCTGGGCTGGGGAGGTTAGAGCCTTGACTACCGCAAACAGTTCCCTTGAGGGGTTCTGGGCCAATTTTATTTTCTCCTCAAAGAACTTGGCCTGTATTTTTTTAATACCGTTGTGGTAGATTCTGATGGCTGATTTATATTCGGTTTTAAGTTGTGGGTCGTAGTTTTCCTCCAGTCCCTTTCCCTTTTTTTGCAGTTTTTCTTTAACTCTAACAGTTGGGGATTGAACCATCCCTCCGCCCTGGGTCTGGCTTTAGCTTTGTAGATGACTTTCGGGACTACTTTATCTAAAGATTGGGTAATCCAGGTTTCCCAGGTTGAATATGCTTCCTCCACTGTTACTGGCACCTTGGTGTTACGTGCATTTGTTTCTACTAGGACATTCCCCCACGCCTCTGCGTTGAGCTTAGCCCAGCACCTTTTCTTTATTTCGTCTTGGGGGGGGGGGAGCTCCCTGCTGCTCGCTACCTTTCTTCCCTATATAAAAAGGAATATATTGATGGTCTGACCAGGGAGCTGGTATTGATGGTCAGACCATATTGTTGGAGTTGTTTGAGATGACTAGATCCAGTATATGTCCCTTGGAATGTGTGGCACCCAGTACCAGCTGAGAGTTGGAAAGCTTCGAGATCTGCCAGCAGCCTTTTCAAGGTAGGGAGGTTCTGGTCCGCCATATGTAAATTTAGATCTTCTATTCTGGTAGGTGTTAGGCTGGCAAGTGAGTCCGATAGACTTTCTAGGAACTCGCTGTAAGGGCCAGGGGGTCTGTAAATTAGAAGCCCTGAGAAGATATGATTGGGTGATAAAGATATTGCAAATTGGAGACACTCGCACCCTTTAATCGGGAAGGTCCCGGTGGTGCAGTTATATTCACTTTTTATTAAAATGGCCAGACCACCCCCCACCTGCCCGATCCGGCCCAATCTGAGAATTTTATGGGGCAGGGCCATTACTACGTCAGGGGAAGAGCATTCTGTGAGCCAGCTTTCTGTGATAAACAGGGCATCTATGGCGGTCTCTTCTAGCAATAAGCGGATTTCTATTTTATGCTTGGGTAGGGAGCGACAATTAATCAACCCTAGCTTCCAGGCCTGCGGCTCCTTAATTGCCTTGGTCTTGCTCAACCCTGGCCCTGGGAGTCCTTTCAACTCTAGCTCACAATGTGGACAGGACTTGTCTAATAATGATTCGCCTGCAAACTCCCAGCGCTTATTACATCGGGCTTCCCTTGGTTTGTTACGATTGTGTAATTCCTTACCCGAGTACGTGATCCTCGAGATTTGTGCAGGGTTCCTGGCCCCTGGGCCCGGTCAGGTTTGCCTTTGGCGCGCCCGCTGCCCGGCCTTCATTTAAGGCTATCCGGTTAACTGGGGCGATCAACTAGACCGTGACCCGAGTGCACTCTATGGTAGAGAGGGGTAACTCTACCTCTCTACCACACTCTATGATCCTGCCTGGCTGCCTGACTCCCAACGCGCTGCAGACGCTGACTCCCAAGTTCCCTGTTCAGCGTGGCGCGTTTGTGCAGAATGTTAGGATCTGTGTGGCTGTGGGCTCTACTAATTAAAAGCAACTGGGAGATATTCGGTAAGTGCAATACGGCGCTTTTAAAACAACAACTATCAAGGATTTATTAGGTATTAAGTATTTAGGTTTAAAACAGCTTCTTTTACGAGGATTAAAATGAGCCCGTTAGTGTTGGTCAGTAGTGTTCAAGGGCCTCTCTGCCTGCGCTGTCCCTTAGAGACCTTCCCTGGTCACAGTGCCCTTGGTACCCATGGCACCTTTTACAGGGCTTACCTGTGGCCAGAGATGCCAATTGTGGGTACAAAGGTACAGGTTTGGGAAAGAACAGAGGCCCTGGGAACCTGATTGGCAGGGACCCAGGGCACATCAAGTCAGGTTACATCAGAAGTCAGGCAAAAAGTGGGGGGTAACCATGCAAAAAAGGGCACTTTCCTACAAGGGCATTTTAATGATAGAGATAAGGTGTCAAAGTAACACTGCGCTGATAATGACATACGTTCACACAATACACAACTATCTAAGACGTTAACCATAGTCTTTTTGTAATAATTTACAAAGAGGGAGGCTGCCTTCTTGCACTGCTGAAGCAGTCGATCAGCGGATATCTTCCTCCACCGCTCGTCTTTTGCACTTACATAATTATTTGTAGCCAAACATAACCAATTCTTCTCACTAGTTCCCCAGGACAACCACCACCTCATTATTTCCTGCTACATCCATGGGGGGAAAATCATATCCCTAATGATTTCTAAAATTCACATAAAACTTCCACTGTCTCCCTTAACTAATCATGAAATCCAAACACACAAGTACCCCGTGAACACCAGATAAAAACACAATTTGTAATTACTAACAGAAATCCTTACACTCTAGTATAAATCTTAACATTCAATCTTGTACTACACTAGAATTCTGTGAGTGACAATCATATATAGAAACTTTTTCATACCTATTAGTTGTAGGTGCTGGCGCCGAGAAAAGATCGACAGCTGAGGTGGTATTTATACTTTTCCCAGATAAAGTGCTTGGAGATTCCGACGTAGAAGTCGAATTCGATACTACGGAAATTTCTCTTAAACGCTGCTCCTGAAACAAAGTTATAAATTAGGTCTCCAAAAAAGTTTCAAAACAGCATTGCTTCTATATGAACCTTTCAACATAAATTAGGTACCAATAATGCTATATTAGAATAAATAATGTGCTTACTCTTACTCTAGTTGTACTTTTAGAGGCCGTATTTTGAAGATGCACATGAGTTCCATGATAGAAATGTTTTTTATTTTATATCAAATAAATTTAAAACTAACCATCAAGCTATTAGAAATACCCACTTTAGTAGCAAGTATTTCATTTAGAAAAGGCAAGTACCCTCTCTACTTACAAAATAGCAAACAAGGAAGAAAACTCTGATTTGTATTGCTATCCAGTGTATAACCTTTGGATGTGAATCGATGACATTCCATTTTAATGTTGTATTTCACCAGTAATTGTCTGTCAGAGTACCCTAACAGAAACCATATATACTAGTTTAATATCTACCAAGTCATGGTTGTACACAACAAATATAGGTGCAACACATTTCAACCCAAAAACATTTAACTCAGCTGCCAAAGCTCTTTGCGGTAAAGATTGGACAAGAGGGGTTTCAAACACAAATACTTAGGTACTCTTGACTTTATGCACTGTAGGAGGGTGTAGTGCAGAGATCTTTAAACTGAGGAGCCTTAATTGGTTTAAGGGGGTAAGGAAAGGCGCCAGTCTCTGGCTAAGAGGATTTATTTATTATGCCCCTAGGGAACAGAGGCAAACATGCTTAAAGGGGATGTTTTTGATGGAAGAAAACAAGAGTGCAATGGGCAACGATATAAAGGGCTATTGGTAACGTCTTTTTTCACTCATGTCCTTAGTGGGAGTAGGAGTCAAAGTAGGGGGCTATGGAGGGCTCAAAATAACCCTCAATTCCCTTTCTGATAAAGGGTGACGTGGATATTTCTTATTTTTAGAGTGTTCAGGCTGCCACCAGCATGTTGGAAATAATGTATTTCATTGCATTTTAAAAGGGATAACTGAACATAACTGCAATGTATGGATTCCTAAATATGCTCAGAGCAGCAAATTTTATAGAATAATTATTAGACTATATGTTTGCCATGCTGGTGGGGGCTGATTTGTTTTATTACGCAACAGAGTGTGGCATTTAAAAGCTTAAAGAGCACTGGTGTAGCATTTAACGTTGCTCAACTGAAAATAGAAACAATGCTTATAAATACTAGTTCACTTGTATTAACTTGCACATGTTTTGACTGCTGAGCTTAACTGGGTTGGGACATGTATTAAGAAGGATGTGACTTGAGGATGGAGGGCAAAAGGGATGTAAACGTTTGCCTACATAACTTCAATATGTATGGCTAAAATGATTATCTACAGTAACATAGAACCCTTCATTCATGTAAAATAAAACACCGAGTCAAACTAAAGTTTTGCTAGCAGAAGTTTATTTCATTGTGCAGGATCAAAAGGCATTAGCTATTCATAGATATCGTAATGGTTATGAAGGTTCACAAATGGGGCAGACAGAGGAAGGAACGGTTTTAAACAAATGGAGGTGCACTAAACAATACAAAAAGTCCAAATTATTTTCTCTCTTTTCGTCTTTTATTTCATAATCGACAAAGGTGCACAAAGACAGCCAACGCGTTTCGTTCCTCAAAAACAACAGTTCTTGGAACTTCATCAGGGCTCAAATAGAAATGAAAAAAATATATATGTATCTCACGCCAAGGTAATAACACTCGGTGATTCATAAAGTCCAGGGTTCGGCTCCAGACACTGTTTGATAACAGACCTAACTGGTCATACTTTCAATCAAATTAGTAGAAGTTAGAAAATGACGACAATAGTTGATAATAGTTGTTCACGATTATGATTGACCCAGATTTCGGCAATATCAATACCTTTAGTAGTGCAAAGCCAGATAGGAATACAATTAATCCATGTTTGGAACTTGTTCCGAGGGTTAGGGTTATTTATCCAATATCGGAAGATGCGACCACCGTGGTAAGCAGTCACGTCTTCTCACTCCGACGCCACAAAAGAGGAAGGAACGGTTGCTTACCAGTAATCCTAGATTTCCTTCAGAAATCTCTCCACTGAAATCATAACCCCACATGCGGAACATCCTAGAGCACTTTTTCCAAGAAATTAAATATTGCCCATTCGCCTTCCCTTAGAAAAACCATATCTTCATATTTGAAATAAAATAATTTAGAAGACTATATTGACAAATTCAATTTTCTTTAAAAAAGGAAACAAAAATATGTCACCAGAGATCTAGGTGACCAAGCAGAAAACCTCTTTCACAAACCTTTTTTAACGGAAATGAAGGGGAAAAAAAGGAAAATGTAGTCACATAGGCTGCAGCCAGGCAAAGCTGAGAAACAGACATTGTCTTTTTAAGGGTTCCTAGCCCTTCAAAATCCCATCATGCACTATGAGGCAGTTGCGCTATTTACAACTGAGACAAAGGATACTAATGAACAGTAACACGAACATTCTTCACCCCTTCCACTGGGGAGGAGGGTTGGTTGCTTATGATTTCAATGGCGATGTCCCTCAAGGGGAACTGGGACTATAGGTTACAGAACCATTAATTCAGGGGATCTCCAATTATTATCATAAGCACTGAAGAGAACAGCAAGCTCAAAGAGAAAAAAAAAAAAGAACTACAGACAGCAGTATCTCAAGGAGGCCTTCCCTTGTTTGTTTAGACATCTGTCCTATCATCTGAATCATGACAGTAGTGTCCTGCAGAGGTGGCAGATATTTCAAACCTCTGCAAAGAGCATTTCTCAATAAAGCAGCAGTAACCACTTTACTCCTAGTGGATTGGGCTTTTAATTTACTAACTAGTGTTTTGTTTGCATTTTCATAGCATAATAGGAAACAAGATTTTATCCAAATGAAGAGAGTGTGCTTGAAAGTTGCTGGACCTGTGAGTAAGGGACCACAGTTCACAACTGATTGTTAAGTTTACCTTGTACCTTTTGTTTTTTTCTATACAAAATCTAAACACTCTCCTTAAAATATACTATATGGAGAGCTCTCTCAGATGGGAAGTAAGATTCTGAAAGAAAGTCAGCAGGCTAATAGTTTGGTTTATGTGGAAATCTGAAATAACCTTAGAGAGAAACAACTGATAGGACCGCATGGCTGTTTTGTTCCTATGCAGAGTCCATAGGAGCACAATGCTTGGATTTCACTAGCCCTGCGTGTAGATGTTGTAGCTACACACAAAGCAGCTTTCTATGAAAGTAGGGAAGGTTGGAGAATTGGCCTAACCAGGGGACCCATGAGACGACAATATACTATTCCCACAGAGGAGAGGGTTTCCCTACCAAGGGGAAGAGCTTTCATAATGCTGTCAAGGGACTTTTAGCCAGTGAGATCTTAAAAAAATGGCTTTGGAAGTATATTTTCCATGGGCAGTAATCCCTGCTAAAAGCACCTTCACTGAAATGAATTGCAAGACTGACCAGGTCAAATGAAAAAGATACTGTTACAGTGCCTCTTCTTTGTGAACACATTTTTTTAAATAAAACTGAATCTACACCACTCTGTCATGTAGAAAGCAGGGGGTTTGCTTTAGGCAGAGTCAGGACACACACACCTTTTATGAGTGTTAGGGATGTTGTAATGGTCTGGTGTCAATATATTCAGGGGTAGTGGCAGCCCGTGAATGTGAATACTCCTATACACATCCTTTATGAATTTGAGGGGTGCGTCAATGTGATACAGTTAGGGGTACTGGCAGTTTGTGAATGTGAATACCCCCATATATGGTCCAGTAATATACATCCTGTGGACGAAGGACAGAATTTTCCCATTGAGCATTTTGTTGCACCTTGGTTGATGCGAATGTGGTTTGGAGGCGCCTAAGAAGGCTTGTGTGTAGATTCGAATTGCCAAGCTTGCCATATATGTTTTCATGCTGCATGATTTGGCGGATGTGATCTGTGGGTCTTGCACTGGGTGAGCCGTAATGTATTGGGCGAGAGGCAGTGGTGTTGTGGCGCCCGAAACATCGTGATGCCTTTCTTTTGGCACACCCCGTGGGGTAGATCCAGGGAGTTGTACATACTATTTTCGATCATTTGGACATTCAAAGATGGCGCCCGAATCAGTTGAAGTACAGTGATCACATCATAGTGATCACGTGACAGCAAGAACATCAGGACGCCTGAATATGTTGACGGCGCTCTGTTGAAGTAGGCAAGAAGTAAAGGTATCGTGGCTGCGCCACATTGCGATACAATTTTTCGCAGTAGCGTACCATGTGAGGAATATCAAGGGACCTACACATATGATTGTATTGCGCATTTGGGAATTCAAAGATGGCGCACAAAATACTAGTATTCATAGTGAATACGTAACGGCGATCATGTGACTGTAACAACGTCATGACGCTTGAGTAGGTTGACCGCGGCTTGTTGAAATAGAAGGAAACCACTCGTGAGCAACACGCCGGGTTGAGTTACCGCGTGAAGGTTTCTGGATAGCGGTAAGGGTATGCGTGATGACAAGATGGCTGTATGAGTGATGCAGTTTTGAAAAAGGAATACATGGGTGGGTATGAACTTTTAATGAAGAAAGCGACACCCCGTCCAGGCATATGGGTTGGGCCACTCGGAAGTGCTCGGGCATTGCTAAAAATGAAGCAGACTATGTAGATCGGCATTGATGATGCTGTGTGAGATTGTTTTAAAATTGGGTGCATGCCTTAAGTCAAATATTGAATCAGATACCGGGGCGCACTTGGGAGTGAAAGGTGGAGCCCCTGGTCTATGAAATTTATATGAATGATGGTGTGCCATTTCTAGGGACATTATTTAGGAGCATATAATGAGATATGTCTATTTCCACAGATGAATCTATAAGCAACGAACGTGCTGTTAAAAGGGATCAAAATTATAAATGATATACAGCCTTACGACTAAGTGGGAGCTGGTATGTGGGCCCATGGCTCTCACTAGGTAAATATTACGATCTCTACAAGACATGACTTGGTGCTATATTGAAGTCCAGTCTCTGAAATAAGCTGCGATTGGAGGTGTTTTTAAAAAAAAATCATTCTCTTTTTGTATGTTTGTCAGTCATTCTTGATTTAACGTTAGATGTCCAGGGAGTTGATTACTGACCTCGGTTGCCCTGACGAATTTGCCGCCAATATATAACAGGCAATGAAACATGTTGGCCGTCCTTGAAGTGGTTCACAACATGCCGTGTTTTTAATGCTGGGCTAACTCACATTGTGGATTAAAAAGTTACAAGTACGTGTGTGAGTTTAGCTCAATTTTATTAGAGACTTCTCCTGTCTCGTTTTTCACGGGGTCTTTATTCTATGTTCTGTCTCTACACCTTTTTTCACTGGACACACACTTTTTTCTATATGAGAAAGTTATCGATGATGACAAAAACGTGGGCAAGCTGGTGAGAACCTGCCAGTAGCTTCACTGGTGGTGCGCACGTGAGATACTTTCTCATTTCTCTACACATTTTTTCTTTGTCGTACACATACACTTAATTAGAATGGGTATGGTGTATGTTCAGTGACTTGACTGACTACTTCTATTTTCCGTTCTTGTTTTAAAATTAACCAAGTAGGCACAGAGGATTAGTTCAGACTGTGTATATGAGCATCTGAATTTGGGTGAAGATAAGAATATCCGCCTATAACAATCCTATATATAAAATTTATGAGGGTGACTGTTACTGCCAGATCTTTGGTGTTTTGGACAGTGCCTCGTCTTGACAAATGTACTGCATATACCAGATGCAGAACCATTTCCATCTGAAAGAATATGAAGCTTTTGTGGGTGGTTAGTTGCCTTCTTTTAGAATGTACATGCACTTCCTAAGGAGGTTTAAATAACCATATATATTGTATGAGTTCAGGAGGATCGTTTTGGCCTTTAAGTTAGTTAAATGCTGATTTCTGGTGAAGAGAGACTCAGTAGAAAAGCTAGGATAAACATACTGCTGAATGACCATAGACTTTCAGAACTTTAAAAGTGTTGATGAATTTCGGGGGAGCTTTTAGTCTTTTCCAGTCTGCATAGTGCTCATACCCTTTCTTAGTTGTCAAGAGAATAAGCGCTAGATTATTCAAAATGATTTGCCAAATTTTGTCTCTCTCTCGGGATGTAAAATTAGAAATTTCTGGAGGAACATTTGAGGGTGGATGACATTTAAAGCAAAGAAAGGCAAAAAGTTTGTATTGTGGCAAAATTCAGCTAGCGATAAATTTTTCATGCATTCTTCTTGCTCCAAAAGTTCCAAAAGTGTGGTGAACCATGGTTGACTGGCCCAAGTGGGAGCCACTAGAATCAATGTGAAGGATGTTTGCCTGAGCTTCCGAACCAGAAATGGAAGGAGAGGGAGAGGCAGAAAAGCGTAGGCAAATATCCCTGACCAATTCGTCCATAGGGCATTGCCTTTGGATAGAGGGTGTGGGAACCTGGAGGCAAAGTTTGGGCATTTTGAGTTTTCCACTGTGGTGAACAGATCCCTTTGTGGGAATTCCCATTCTTGAAAGAAAGGAAGGAGACCTTGGGGGTGAAGTTCCCACTTATGTATTTGTTGTTGCCTTCTGCTGAGGAGGTCAGCAATCTGATTCACTCCTGGGAGGTGCTCTGCCAGAAGATGAACTCTGTGATGAATTGCCCAATGCCAAATGGTCTGAGAGAGGAGTGACAGTTGCAGAGAATGTGTCCCTCCTATTTTTGTACATAGTACATAGCTGTCATATTGTCTGTGCGGACTGGGACAACTTTCCCTATGAGGTGAGACTGAAAAGCTTTCAGTGCTAGATACACAGCTAGAAGCTCTAGATAGTTGAGGTGAAGAGTTTTGTACTTGTTGTTCCATAGACCTTGAATTGTCAAATTGTGAAGATGGGCACTCCAACCTGTGAGAGATGCGTCTGCTGTTAGTTTTGTGTGTTCCACCACTGCAGAGAGCGATGGGTATGGCTGTCTACCAACACAAGATCTGTAAATTGCCCCTGAGACGGATTCCACTGATGTGCTAAATACTCTTGTAGAGGACGCATATGTAACCTTGCATGAGGCACTATTGCAATGCATGATGACATCATTCCTAACAGTTGCATGAAAGTCCTGACTGCTAAGTATTGATTGGTCTTAAACTGTAGTAGCAGAGTTTGAATATTTCGAATTGTGGTGGCACTGGGAGAGGTTAGAGCTGCGCAGGTGTTTAGAGTCGCTCCAAGATAGGACTGCATTTGTAAAGGCTGAGGATGAGACCCAATTGGTGGAGTAGGTCTA
This sequence comes from Calotriton arnoldi, assembly GCA_963921515.1. Classification (NCBI taxonomy): domain Eukaryota; kingdom Metazoa; phylum Chordata; class Amphibia; order Caudata; family Salamandridae; genus Calotriton; species Calotriton arnoldi. Next base: position 1,846,967 of record CAWUFW010001537.1, read on the forward strand.
ATGTAGTCTGAGTGTGTTGTAAACACTTTTGGTGTGTGCTGGCTTTGATTAACCAGTCGTCTAGGTATGGGAAGACATGAATCTGTTGACTTCTGAGATGTGCTGCCACTACTGCTAGACATTTTGTGAACACTCTTGGAGCAGTGGTTACTCCGAACAGGAGTACTTTGAATTGTTAGTGTTTTCCTGCTATTACAAATCGGAGATATTTGCGATGTGCTGGGTGAATCGGAATGTGAAAGTTTGCGTCTTTTAAGTCGGAAGCACCTGTTGCAGCGTGACCATGTGGAAATGTTCCGACAGTATGTACAGATTTAACGTCTAATATTCTCAATAAAAATTATTTGAAATCAAGAAAGTACAGAGAGTACACCCCTGAACCTTTTTTTTTTTTTTTATTGAGTTTTCAACATATATAACAAGGATTGCATTTGTCACTGAGCAATTAACATATCATGTTACATTATACAAGACATTTAGTTCATCACTGGGGTCTTCCTAGCTCTTGTTCTTATTCCGGCTAGTGTCATTATCGGGTGTTGGCTCGATAGGGGCCATGCGGCCTTAAGCTATACATTCTTGAACATTGGGGATGTGTCACAGTTCAGTCAGGGGAGTCCTTATCCTTTTGTTCACAGATCTCTGAATAATCCCATCTAAACCGTCTATACAGTGTTAAAAATACAATCAGGCACACGAAGAGGTTCCTGCTTCACATTTTCCCATTACATTACCATTAGTGTCTTGTTGTTCCCCTTGGGTAATATGTGGTGTAGTATAAGCCGCTTCACTCTCCAGCCCCGGGTATTGCTTGTGCCGTATCCTCATCATTGCGCATGGATAGATAATGCATGAGGGGGGCTCCATATGTCTTTAGGTCTCGAGTTACGGGGCAGTGTTTCTGCGTAAATACCAGCTTGTTCTTGACAGTATATTAAATCCTCTAGCCAGTCCTTGAATTTGGGGGCTCGCCCTCTACCCCACCTACAGGCTACTCTGCGCTTAGCCAGCAATAGTGTGAGCGTGACATAGCGGCGGTATGGCCTTGGAATCTGCTCAGTGTATCCTAGCAACGCCAGCAATGGATTGCATTCCACTGCGCTAGATGTCATCTGCGCTAACGCTTCAAATACTTGCGTCCAGTACTCCAGCACTCGTGGGCACTCCCAAGCCAAGTGCATAAACCCTGCTCCCGGGCTACCACATCTGTCGCAATTATCTGTTTCCCTTAGTTTGAACCGATGTAGCTTAACAGGAGTGCAATATATTCGTTGCACATATTTATAATGGATAATGCGCAGTCTGCAGCTAGCAGATATATGAACAGTTTGTAAACAACAATATTTCCATTGTTCAGGTGTCAGTTCGAACCCTAAGTCTGCGTTCCATTGCCTGAGTGCTGTGTGCTCTGGGTCAGGTTGTTGCGTGCGTATACCGTGATATAATGTAGAAACTAAATGCCCTGGTCCTGTGGCTCCTAACATATTGTGTAGGGGTGTCAGATGGGCCGGTTCTTTAGGGAACTCTGGTATAATGGAGCGCATTCCCTGTCTCAGACGTATGTATAAAAAGAGATCTAATGGAGGTGTGGTGCAGCGGCCAGGGCAGCTGACTTCGGAGCACAGGGTTCACGGTTCGATCCCCGGCTCCGGCGGCAGCTCAGCTCAGCACCATGTGACTCTGGGCAATAGCTCACTTAATTTCCACTCCGGCCCCCAGCGCCTTGAGACCCGTAAGGGTGAGTAGCTGCGCTATATAAAAACGAACTTACATTTTTTTTTTTTTTTTAGTGGTCTTTGTTCCATGAAATAATTGATCCGCTGTGCAGAATATGCCATTACGAAAGAGATCCCCCCCCATATAACGATTTTCGCACGTTCGCATAGTCTGCGGAAACCCCTTTCTTGGAGCAATGGCATCTGTGGATGATAGGAGAGGGGCAATAACGGCGAATATATAATTTAGTTCCCAAGGCGCTTGTTTATTTTATGCCAGGCTTCGACCGTGCTAGTAATTGTTGTTGGCTCTACATGTCTAGCTCGGGGCAATGCATGTAGCATCCCATCAAGGGGCAGAGGGTCAGCCAGCCAGTGTTCTGCCGCTACCTGTGGCATATAGTTAGGTGGTTTAATCCAGAAATAGGCATAATGCGCCTGCGCACACTCATAGTATAATTCAAAATCCGGGATATCAAACCCCCCCTGTCCATACGGTTTAGTTAACACTGACCATTTGAGTCGTGATTGTTTACCCCCCCAAACCAGTTTTAACAGCTCTGTACGGAGTGCTTTAAAAAATTGACGTCCCGGGTAGTATGGGATATTCATAAACAGATATAAAAACTGGGGCAATATTACCATTTTTATTAAAGATACCCTACCGGCCATAGATATTGGCAAAGAGATCCATCGCGTGACATTACTAGCGAGGCGTTCCACAGCCGTACCATAATTGAGGTGGATTATCTCTTCTCTGTTACCACCAATTCGTACTCCCAGATACCGCAGATCGGCATCACACCATTCCAGCGGGTAATCCAAGGCAAACCTGACAACCGCGGGCGTGAGTGGGAATAATTGCGATTTTGCCCAGTTAATGTGTACGCCGGAGAGGTGTCCGAATGCTATGAATTCTCTCAGCATTGGATTGATATTGTTTTGTGGGTCTCTTACGTACAGCGTCATATCATCCGCATAGAGGGATATCAGGATCTGCCGTAGACTACATCTCAATGCTCTCTCTTGATGATGCTGTCTCAGTTTACAGGCTAACGGTTCGATCGCGAGTGCAAACAACAAGGGAGACAATGGGCAACCTTGTCTAGTGCCTCTCGAGATGGGGATCGCTGCCGACATATGCCCATTTATAAGTACCCTGGCTGTGGGGCGCTGATACAGTAATTTAATCCATGATATCAGCAGGGCAGGAAATCCCATGCGGTGTAGTATGGCAATGAGGTAGTCCCATTCTATTGAGTCGAATGCCTTTGTGGCATCTAAAAACACTGCTGCCATAGGGCGCTCCGGCGCCACATTTTGCAGGACTGAGAATAATGTACGGAGATTATGTGTTGTTGCACGTCCGGGTACAAATCCTGATTGATCCGGCAGCACAAGTTTGTCCATTAACAGGAGTAGTCTATTGGCTATGACCATGGCAAGTATTTTCGTGTCGCAATTTAAGAGCGATAGTGGTCTATATGAGTCACATGAAGAGGGGGTTTTTCCGGGTTTTAACAGGGATGTGATCAGTGCCTCCCTCATCGAGGGGGGCAGTACACCACACTCTAGGGAGTCCTCGAACAGTTCCTTCAGCACTGGGGCCATAATATCTATATACGTTTTATAAAATTGAGCTGGCAGGCCATCCATTCCTGGGGCCTTACTAGATTTCTGTTGCATTATGGCCTCCCGAATTTCATCAATTTCAAATGGGGCGCTGAGGAACTCCCGCTGATGGTCTTCCAGCCATCCCAGTGCCACATCCCCAAGGAAGCTATCTAATTCTAATCCACCCTGTCTTTGAGATGTGTATAGAGTGGAATAGTGTGTCGTGAAGGCTGTCAGAATATCCTTTGTGTCTCTGTATGTCTCTCCCCCATCCCCCTCTATTTCTGTGACATGTTGTGCACAATGTGGCTTCCTAATCATATCTGCCAAGGCCTTTCCGGGTCTTTCTCCCTCCCAATACTTCCTGGCGCACCAATATTTCCCTTTGAATTTGGACTCTCGTGCTGCGGTCTCCGTATACTCAGTCAGTTTCTCCCGTATTTCTAATTGTGTCCGCCCTTTACCCCCGCTCGTCAGGCGAGTCTCCAGCGTCCTAAGCTCCCTTTCCAGTTTCTGTAAGGACCTTTGTATATCTTTGAGAATCCCAAAGCTTTTGGAGATACAGAAACCTCTGATGGTGACCTTAAAAACTTCCCATATAGTCGCTACCGAATCTACTGAGTCTTTGTTCCTTTGGAAGAAATCTCTGATCTCCTCTCCTAATTCAGTGTGAAAGACCGCATCTAATAAAGCCGTGGGTTGTAATCTCCAAGTACGCCTGGGCAAGTTATAACACCGGCGAATGGTCCGAGTATGTCCTTGCTAAATGCGTCACATTCTGAATAGTTGGCCCCAACCCCCTTGAGAGTAGACAGTAGTCTATTCTTGCCCATGTTGCGGCCTGTGAGTTAAAGTGTGTTCCTTCCCGAGTATCGGGGTGATGCTGGCGCCATGTATCGATTAGATTCCCCTCTCCTAAAATCTCCTGCATTGTGTGTTGTGCTTTGGTATAATGGTGTGGCGCAGTGTTCGATCGGTCCTTTGCTGGGTGCAGTGCGACATTAAAGCACAAGTTACTAACTTGTGTAACGATATATCTGTAAGAGACAGTAGTTAGTGACAGATTCCTTACCTTAGAATATCCCCAGGCGTCAGGCTGGATCCGGAAAGTTTTTGCGTAGCAGTACCCTTGCGTGTCGGTAGGCGGCGTCGTGCGGCTCCGCGTCCGTCGTCGGCGTCGGGACCGCCGGGATGACGTCGCGGGCAGTACTTAGACGCCGCCCCTGCGCGCTGATGTCAGTTCTGTACACGACTTTCCGCACCAGGAACGCAGAGCCATGCAAGAAGCTGACATAGGTGTCTGAAAAATACAAGGGCCCTGAAAGGGATGTCCTTAACCCTAGAAATCAGTTTGCAGAACGGGGATGATGGGTGGGGCGGTAAGGAATCTGTCACTAACTACTGTCTCTTACAGATATATCGTTACACAAGTTAGTAACTTGTGCATCTGAAAGAGACACGTTAGTGACAGATTCCTTACCTTAGAATAGATACAACATGCATTATAGATACCCCAGATACCCTTGGGTCTGCGAACAAAGATCAGACAAGGAAGTCCCGGAGGACAGAACGGCCAAAGAAGCCGTCCCTCCGGACCGGACTGTCAAGGCAGTAATGCTTGGTAAACGTGTGCAGCGAGGCCCACGTAGCTGAATGACAGATATCCTGCAGCGGAACACCGCGGCCTAAGGCCGTGGTAGCAGCCGTTGCCCTGGTGGAATGGGCACGCAGCCCAACAGGAGGCTCCTTCTTAGCCAAAGAATAGCAGGCTTTGATACACAAGGTTACCCAGCGGGAAATGGTTCTCTTGTGCACCGCCCGACCTTTTTTGGCGCCCACGTAGCCAACAAAGAGCTGGTCATCCACCCGGAAGTGTTGTGTGCGGTTGATATAAAAGGAAAGCGCACGTTTTGGGTCCAGACGGTGGAGCCTCTCTTCCTCTCTGGAAGGATGCGGAGGCGGAAAGAAGGTGGGCAAAGTGATGGTCTGCCCAATGTGGAAGGCAGTAACCACCTTTGGCAAGAAGGACGGACGCGTTCGAAGAACAACCTTGTCTGGATGGACAGACAGAAAGGGAGGTTTGCATGATAGAGCCTGGAGCTCACTCACCCGCCGAGCGGAGGTGATGGCCACCAGAAAGGCTGTCTTCAGAGTCAGAAGACGAAGAGGACAGTTATGTAGAGGCTCAAAGGGAGCGCACATGAGAAAGGTAAGAACCAAGTTCAAGTCCCACTGAGGCATCACAAACGGAACAGGAGGGAAGAGGTGTGTAATGCCTTTTAGGAACCTGTTAACAGGGGACTTGAAAAGGGAGGGCTGATCAGGAAGCCTGAGGAAGGCTGAGATAGCACAAAGATAGCCCTTGATGGTACCCAGGGCAGAACTCTGTTGGGCCAGAGAAAGAAGGAACAGAAGAAACTCAGAAAGAGGGCTGGAGAGGGGATTCACAGCCTTTGCTGTGCACCATGCCACAAACTTGTTCCACCTGCAGGCGTATACCACCTTAGTGGAGGGACGCCTGGCTGCCAGAATCACATCACAAACTTCGGGAGGCAAGTCGAAAGGAATCAACCGCCGCCGCTCAATCTCCACGCAAGCAGGTGGAGACTGGACAGGTTCGGGTGGAGGACCGTGCCCTGCTGCTGCGACAGAAGATCCTCCCGAAGAGGCAGACGGATCGGGGGATCGACGCTCATACTGAGTGGATCGGGATACCAAACTCTTCGAGCCCAGTCCGGAGCCACAAGGATGACTTGGGCCCGGTCGCGCCGAATCTTCTTCAACACTCTGGGTAGAAGTGGTATAGGCGGAAAGGCGTACAACAGACCGCAACTCCACTCGCGACGAAAAGCGTTGCCGAGCGAGTGCCGCCTTGGAAATTCCAACGCGCAGAACTGCTGACATTGCGCGTTCTCTTCGGTGGCGAACAGATCTAACCAAGGCTCTCCCCACTGCTGAAAGAGACCTTGCGCCACCTCCGAGTGAAGACGCCATTCGTGATCCATCATGCACCTGCGGCTGAGTTCGTCCGCCCTGGCGTTCAGGGAACCTGCCAGGTGTTGAACCATCAGGAATATGCCCTGATGTTCCAGCCATGTCCAGAGGTGCAGAGCCTCCTGACATAGGGTCCACGACCCCACCCCGCCCTGTTTGTTGCAATACCACATGGCGGTGGTGTTGTCCGTGAACACCTGCACTACCGTCCCTTTGACAGAGGGAAGGAATGCCTTGAGTGCAAGTCGGATCGCCCGGAGCTCCAGAAGGTTGATATGGAGCCGGGACTCCGCCGGGAGACCAGAGGCCTCTGATCTCCGCCTCTCCCATGTGACCGCCCCATCCCAGAAGGGACGCGTCCGTGACAACTGTGTGCTCTGGCTGGGGAAGGAGAGGGATCTGCCCATGACCCATTGCCGGTTCGAGAGCCACCACTGTAACTGTTTTGCAGTCCCCTCCGAGATCTGGACGTGATCGGACAGGTTGCCCTGGTGCTGCGCCCACTGGAACTTCAGGTCCCACTGCAGAGCCTGCATATGCCATCTGGCATGATTGACCAGCAGGATGCAGGAGGCCATGAGGCCCAGCAGCCTCAGGGTCATCCGTACCGAAACCCAGGATAAAGGCTGAAAGATCGGAATCATAGCCTGAATATCCCGGACTCGCCGTTCGGGAGGCTAGGCCCAAAACTGCGTCGTGTCCAGAACTGCTCCGATGAAAAGGAGCTGTGGAGAAGGAATCAGATGCGACTTTGGCACATTGATGGAGAACCCCAGCGAGTGCAGGAGTTCGGCCGTAGTCTGGAGGTGGGAGACGACTGCCTGGGACGAGCCCGCCTTCAGCAGCCAGTCGTCGAGGTAGGGGAAGACTGGAACCCCTGCCCGGCGCAGATGAGCTGCGACCACCGCCATCACTTTCGTGAACACCCGAGGGGCACTGGTAAGGCCAAAGGGGAGCACGGTGAACTGAAAATGCTCGAGGCCTACCGTGAACCGCAGGTAACGCCGATGGGCCGGCAGGACGGGGATGTGGAAATAAGCGTCCTGTAAATCCAACGCTACCAACCAGTCTCCGGGGTCGAGGGCAGTCAAGACCTGAGCTAGGGTGAGCATCTTGAACTTCTCCTTCCGGAGGAAGCGATTGACGTTCCGGAGGTCCAAGATAGGACGCATGTTCTCCTTGTCCTTTTTGGGCACCAGAAAGTAGTGGGAGTAGCAACCACGTCCTACTTCTGGGGTCGGAACATGCTCGATGACCCTCTTGGCCAAGAGGGCCTTGACTTCCTTCTGCAGAAGCACCAAGTGATCCCCTGACATTTGGTGGAATTGAGGTGGCATGGCTGGGGGGGTGGTCTCGAAGGGGAGGGAGTAGCCCCTTCGGACAATGTCCAAGACCCACCTGTCCGAGGTGATGGCACGCCAGTGGTGAAGGTGATGGCGGACCCTGCCCCCTACTGGCGTGCTGTGCACCTGAAAGGAAGGACTAGGAGGACTTGGAGGCCGCGGACGGGGCGTGGTTGGTGGCCTGACCCGCACGCTGGTTGCCCGACCCGCCACGGCGGGAGCCACGTCCTCGGCCACGCGAAGACGCTTGCTGCGCGGGCCGGTGGCTGGGCAGCGGACGTGACTGGGCGCCCCTTCCGTGGCCACGAAAGGGGCGAAAAGCAGAGGTTAGCGGAGGGCGCACAGCAGAAAGGCCCAGGGACTTGGCAGTAGCCCGTGAGTCCTTAAAACGCTCCAGCGCATGGTCTGCTTTGGCACCAAAAAGACCGACTCCATCAAAGGGCATGTCCATGAGTGTGTTTTGGACATCTCCCGAGAAACCAGTGGTCCTCAGCCAGGCGTGGCGACGCAGCGCCACTGTCGTTGCAAGCGATCTGCCCAGCGAGTCGGCGGTATCAAGGCCACAACGGATGCTGTACTTGGCCGCATCCCTTCCTTCCGCAATGGCGTGGGAAAGCAGTGTCTGGACCTCCTCAGGACACTGGGGCAAAACGAGCGCCACCGAATCCCACAGAGAGTGGGAGTATCGGCCCAAAAGGCAAGCGGTGTTCACGGACCGCAAGCCAGCACTGGAGGAAGAAAAGGCCTTCTTCCCAAATTGATCCAGGCGTTTGGATTCCCTATCCGGAGGGGCGGTAGGGAAGGCGGTTTGGGAGGCAGAGGCTTGGACAACCAAGCTCTCGGGGGTGGGATGTTGAGAGAGAAACATGGGGTCGCCCGGAGCAGGGCGATGGCGTCTGGCCACGTTCCTATCCACAGGAGCCCCTGTGGCGGGCTTGGACCACGTGCCCAAAAGAACGTCAGAAAGTGCATCATTAAACGGCAGCAATGGCTCCGAGGAGGTAGCTGCCGGCTGAAGCACTTCTGTCAGGAGGTTAGTCCTGACAGCCACTGTAGGCAATTGGAGGTGTAAGGCTCCAGCTGCTCTACGCAACACCGTTGCGAAATTTGCTCCCTCCTCCGTAGCCACGGAAGGAGGAGACAGCATGTCAGGGGAAGTGTCCAGACCACTGGCATCCCCAAGTTCCTCTGCCCAGTCCTGATCATAGTCACACTGCTGTGTGAGAGGGTCATCCGACCCCTCCCAGCTCTCCTGGTCCTCCTCAGGTTGAAAATAAGGAGGAGGAGGGACGTCCGGGACCCAAGGTCTCATGGGCGCCGGAGCTGGAGTCGGGCGACGTCGGTCCAACGCCGCGTCCGGATCCGGAGACAACTGGGGAACGACGCCGCCCGGAGCCCCGGGCGGCGTCAGGAACGGCACCGGGGACATCGGCGGAGGCGTGGTTAGGTCAACCGGCGTCGATGGGGATTGCGGTACCACCGGAGCCGGGATCGGGGCCGAAGCCGGGGCCGGGAGCGAGGCTGGTGGGACAGGCGGCGCCGGGACCGGAGTCGGCGGCGGCGGCGCCGGGGCAATCCCATGAGGGCCCGCGGGGCCCGAAGGCGCACCGGAGGGGCCTTGAGGCTTGAAGAGGCGGGCCATGGCCGACAGGAATTCCTGTATTTCGGCCAGAATCGCCCCCGAACCCGGGAAGGATGGGTAATGCGGGGGCGGCGCCACAGGCACCTCCGGAGCCGCGGGGACGGTGCCGACAGGGACCTCAGCCGAGTCGCGAGACCGGCGAGGCGAAGTCTTAGAGCGATGGTGCTTCTTAGACTTTTTGTGCTTCGACTTACCCGAGGAGTGCGAAGACTTGGACTCCGATGACGGGCGAGGACTCCGCGACCGGCCCCTCGACCTCTCCCGTGACCGGGGCTTGGTGCGGCGCGGAGCCGACTGCCGGACCTCGAGGAGCTTTCGAGACCGCTCTCGCAAAGCCTTCGGGTGCAAGGACCGGCAGTCGGAACACGACTTCGTGTCGCGGCCGAGACAGTAGAGACACTCTAAGTGCGGGTCTGTGATCGACATCATTCGACCACAGGCGTCGCATGGCTTGAAGCCGGGCATCCCTACCGACACCGTGGAGCCGAGATGACTCGAAGAAAACAGTGAAAAATCACCAAAAAGTTAGTCAAAAAAATGACTAGGGCACTGCTCTTCCCGGATCTGCGCTTACTGGCGCGGAAAAAAGAAGAACTGACGTCAGCGCGCAGGGGCGGCGTCTAAGTACTGCCCACGACGTCATCCCGGCGGTCCCGACGCCGACGACGGACGCGGAGCCGCACGACGCCGCCTACCGATGCGCAAGGGTACTGCTACGCAAAAACTTTCCGGATCCAGCCTGACGCCTGGGGATATTCTAAGGTAAGGAATCTGTCACTAACGTGTCTCTTTCAGATATCTCCCCCCCAAATAACGTGAGTAGATCCAATTGCTAGAATTTTCCCCCATAGGGTAGCGAAGAATTCAGGCGCGTCAACATTAGGGCCGTAGCAACACGCTAACGTAACTGAGTCTGTGCCCAAGCGTCCCCATATTAGTACGTATCTGCCTTGGGGATCCGTCTGTGTGCCCATGAGCGCGAATGGGGTGCGGTTTTTTACGATGATCGCTGTGCCCCTCGCATATGTCGAATACGAGAAGATTCTATGCTCAGCCCATTTAGTTGCAAATGTGGTGGGTTGTTGTGGGCTCATGTGAGTTTCTTGTAACATGGCTACCTGTATGTGGTGACGGTCGAGGTAAGCTAGAATCTGCCTACGCTTTCTTGGATCTCCTAAGCCCCTGACGTTCCACAACATAATCCCCACCTGTTGTGCTTGTGTTGTTTCACCCATAGTCCCCATGGACCCTGTGATAATCCCTTCGCCCGTGTGTTTCTGTCTTCAGTATAATCGCTAGAATTTTCAATTGCCTGTCCTGTGTGTTGATGTATATGCAAACCAACGTTTATAACATCCAACTCCCTGCCCACCCCCTCCCCCACTGAGGCATCCCAATCATGCCAAAGAATCCCTCCCCTCCCCTCCCCCTCCCTTAATCCCATCTTCTATCTCCCCTGTAGGGGGTAAGTTAAGTCCAACTGATTCTACTACTATTCGTAAGTCAATACGGGGTTCTCCCGTTTGGGGGCCTTTCGTAGGTGGCACATCGGTATCCCTCCAGTCCCCAGGTGCCTAGCTGGTTCTGGCAGCCTCTACAGGGGCCGGTAGGTGTCCGGTGATAGGTCTCTGGTGTCATCCGTCTTAAGCCGATGTGTAGGTTCTATCTTTGATCTCTGCCGCTTGTGAGAGTCTTGTTCAATTAGTCGGATGCCATTCTTCTGGTCTGTATAATGATTCTCCTCACCTCCCACATAGACGTCATTTATTCTGCTTTTCACATTATTTCTGGTGAGAGCTCTACTCACAGGTCTTCTGACGCTGATCCTGTCTCCTTTTGTTTCCTCAATTGTTTTAGAAATTCATCCACTTGTTGGGGTTGGTTATATATCGCTTGTTTGCCTTGATATGTTATCCGTAATCTTGCCGGGTAGAGGAGTGCGTAGTCTATCTGCGCTTGTGTTTTACTGGAAGGAATTGTCTCCTGTCCTCCTGTACAGTGGCCGTAAAGTCAGGGTACATGGCAAAGGGCACACCTTCATAGTGTAATTGTTTCTTCTCACGGGCTATACGCAGGGCAGCATCACGGTCCCTATAGTTTAGGAGCCGGCTATGATGGGGCGTGGTGGAGCTCCGGGTGGGGGCCTCGGGCCTAATGCACGATGAGCTCTTTCTACTATGAAGTGAGGGGACAAAGCCTCCGCTCCCATTACCTCGAGTAGCATCTTCTCTATGTATAGTTCCATTTTGCCCGTGTTGGTACTCTCTGGTATCCCTAGGACTCTTATGTTATTCCTCCTGCTTCTGGCTTCAATGTCCTCGTTCTTTGCTGCTATTATTTTCAGGAGTTTATCCATTTGCTCCATAGTGCTCTGCATGCGCGTTGTTGTGTCTTCAGTGTCGGAAATGCGATGTTCTGCCTCTTTTAAACGCTCATCATGCTTTTCCAGTTTTTGAACAATATTGTCCATGCGGGTGTTCATTGCGTCTACTTTATCCGCTATGGAAGCTAGGCCCTGTCGCACCTCAAGCATAAGAGCTTTCATGTCGTCCACCGATGAGGTATTGGCTTCAGTCATCATGGGTGCCGCGCCAGCCTCCATCTCCGGTTGTTGAGACCGAGTGGTTTTCTTTGTCCCAAATTGTAGGCGCGGTTGTTTTGCGTCTGGCTTCCCCATCCCTGTCAGCCACTTACTCTGTACGTTCTGTCGCGGGGGATGCAGGCTGTGTGATGTAGGGCTGAAGTGTGCTTTGTGAGAAGGCAGGTTTCTTACCCTGCATGGGCAATGTATTTCGAATCCGTGGAGGCAGTTCAGTGCATTCGTGCAACAAGTCTGTCGTGCAGCCAGTCAATTTTAGAGGCGTCTCCTATTTGATGAGTAGTTGCTGCTTATGTTTGCCGAGGGCTCATGCGTCCTCTTAGTCGCCCTTTCTCCTCACGCCCTCATTGCTCTTGTGTGCCCTGCGATGACGGCACAATGGGGCTTGTTAGCTTGTAAAAGTCTATTGTATTGCGGGTCAGTCGCTGGTGGGCCCTCTGTCATTCACTCCTTACGCTTTTTCCGGCTGCTCTCTGGGGGTCGTCTGGGCCAGCGCGCACTATGCCGTAGGTTGTGCCTTTACGCCTGGGCTATCGTATCCCGCCCTTAGTCCCCGCGTAAGGCGTCACCTTAAACCAGGGTGACTTTTGTGCTTGCTGCTTCAGTCTTGTGTCTGTTTCCGAGTTATGCGCTCGTATGGAAAGAGCGCCCGCCACTTAAGGACCGATTCTTCCTGCTTGTTACTCCTGCCGGGCGGCCACCCCCAAATACTGGATAACTGAAGGCTTGCTCCTATTTACGCTCGTTGAATGCTCGGCGCGTCGCTCAGCCCAGTGTCAATGTCGCTTCCCCCCTCATGCTGCGCACTGTACAGGCGCTCCGGGCAGTCAGGTGTCAGCCGCGCGGTGGGTCTGGTCTTCAGCCTCAGCTATGCAGCCGTTATCCTACGCGGCCAGTGCTATGGCACCTTCAGGGGGTTAGCGTCTTTCCCTGCCTTGCTGTGTCGGGCCCCACAATATCAGCGCAACGCCGCGCAGTCAGGCCACTCACCGCTTTCAGGGGTTAGCGATTCTACTTTCCTGTGCTGTGTCGGGCTTCTTGTTGACGGAGCATTGCCGCACACTCAGTGTTCTACGCGCGCCAGCGTTTTCTTTGTGTCCCGGCTCCGAGGCCTGTAGTCCACGTGGGGGACCGCGGCACTCGCTGGCGCCGCTTGGCAGATCCACTCTCCTCCAGTCCGTTCAGCGCTGAACCTCGCGGGTGTCAATTGATGTCGAATTCCGGCACCGATTTCTCTCAAAGTTGATCTGCCGGTTCGTCAGTATCTTAGCATCAGCTGGCTGAAGTCTGTGTAAGATTACGACCATTTAAACAGGATCTTATGCAGGATAACGGCACCGGACAGCGGGAGCCTTACGCATGTTCGGCCATTCCGCTCGTGCGCCACCTAGCACCCCCGAGTACACCCCTGAACCTTGGTAATGTAACAGAACTGCTTCTATGACTCCTTTTGTTAAAAAAAACGTGTACCTCTTGTGTGAGGAGCTGTAGGTGCTCTGACGAGAGTTTGTGAGTGCGAGGTGGAAAATTGGGAGGATTGCTGGTGAGCTTCAAGCAATAACCATATCGGATAATGTCTAACATCCATTTGTCTGATGTTATGGATTGCCAAATGGGGAGAAATTGTTGGTCTTCCCCCGACAGGTGTTAAATGATTGGGGGAAAGTGTAGGCAAGTCACTGTTTATTGGGGGAAGGGGAGTTACTCGTTGGCATGCTCTTACCCCTACCTTTAAAATTGTGTCCTCTGTACCCTCCTCTAAAGAAGCCTCTAGAGGAAGAGGGTTGCTGGTTGGACTTATATGAGGAAGCGTTAGGGTCTGAGGATGTATTTTCGGACCCTACCCTATAAAATGAGCACCGAAAGGAGCCTCTGCTTGACGGAGACTGAAGCGCTCCCATGGATTTCGCCACGTCTGTCTTTTTTCATCTTTTCTAAAGCCTCATTCACTTGAGGTCCGAAAAGGTGTTGCTTGTCAAAGGGGGTATTTAAAATAGACTGCTGGACTTCTGGTTTAAAATTTGAAATCTTAAGCCAGGCATGTTGATGTAAGAGAATGCTGGTGTTAACTACTCTCGCTGCAGTGTCAGCAGCATCAAGAGCACATCTAATAGAAGAATTAGATATATGTTTTCCTTCTAGGACAAGCTCTTGTGCTCTTCTGGGAGGTATTGAAGTAAGCCTTCCATCTCGTCCCAGTGTGCCCTGTCGTACCTAGCTAGTGGGCCCTGCGTGTTGGCAATGCACCAGTGGTTAGAGGCTTGAGCAGCCACTCTTAACTGATGCATCAATTAATTTAGACTCTTTATCTGGGGGAGGTGCATCCTCAGAGGTCTGTGAGTTCACTCTCTTACGAGCATTAGAAACTACCAGTGAGTCTAAAGGGTGCTGTCCTTTAATAAAAACAGGATCAGAGGGTGATGGTTTGTATTTTTTTTATCAACCCTGGGTGTTAAGAAACGGGCACGAACAGGGTCCTTAAAAATCTCATCTGCATGTCTCATCATGCCTTTTAACATAGGGAGACGGACTAGTTCTATGTGAAGACCCTAGTGTCTCAAATAAAAAGTCGTCATCCAAAGCCTCTTTGCACAGTGTAACTCCATGATATGTTGCTGCCCTGGAAATCAGCTCTATATAAGAGACATTATCATCTGGAGGTGATGGTTTTGCAGGGTATAGATCTGGATCATTATCTATGGGTGGATCAATATTTTAATCATCCCATGGATCTGTTGGCAAAGGGACATTGTCATCGTCGTCATCATCATCATCTCCTAAATCAGGCTTTGTATGAGGAGATCCCTGTGGTGTTATGTGTAGTGGATCTGGGCCTGGCAGTTGTGGTAAAGGTGAATATGGTGGAGGTGGAGGGGATGGCAAAATAGGATGGATAGGACTTGTAGCAATGTCTGTTTTAAGAGCAATCTTATATACAGTGTCTTCTGAACTGACTTTCCTTTTGCAAGGAGTTTTAGCTAAAATGTGTCCAGTATCTGGATTAATGTATAGCTTTTTCTGTTTCAGATCTAATCTGTCTTTCATAAGATCCAAGATCGGTTACGGGGGTGTGGAAGATCTTCTTTTGATTTCTGTGCCGAAGGTTTCGGTGCCGAACCTGCTTGTCCTTTTTGTGCTTTGAAGCAGAAGATTTCGGCTCCGGACCATACTAGTCTTTCGAAGTGGAATGTTTCAGATCCGAAGGCGATCTATCTCGACTCGATCCCAAGCAGGAAGGCTTGACCGTTTGTTTTGGTGCCGGGGCATTGGAAACATCGTCTCGGTGCCGACCAAGGCCCGAAGGCAGAGGTGGTATCGAAGCCTTATGTTTAGTGGAAGATAGTTTATGGGGTGCGGGGGGTTTAATACTCACGACACCCTGTCCCGCTGGAATGTCTTCGAACTGCAATTCGATCTCCATGTCGGAATCGATTCTGCGACGGAGAAGGTCTACTCTTCTCCTGCAGCTGTTGATTCGTGTTCGGATTCTTCTCCGAAGATATCTGGAGTATGTTGAGTGCTTTGGCGCTGCATTTCTCGTCATCGAGCCCGACTATCTCGAAAAGTCTTTTTCGATCGGAATGACCGACAAGCCTCACAATCTTCTTCCTTGTGCTTCGGTGAGAGGCACAAGTTACAGACTTGGTGTAGGTCGGTTCAAGGGTACTTCGAGTGGCACTGAGGACAGAATTCAAACAGAGTCAGTTTCATCGGCAGAAGGCTGGACCGACACGGCAAGGTCCGAAGGCCGCCCATGATGTTTTCGACCGAAGATGAGACTTTCCTGATCAAATGGATATGCGGAGAGAGGGAAACGCGCTCAATAACAATACCATTGAGGGTACAGTGGATTGCACACCGAGGGGAACACGAAGGACGGTTTTGAACCGGAGCGCAGCAATACGCGTCCGAACCCGATGGCAGAAAGAAAACAATCTAACAATGGAGTCGATGCCCAGGCACACTATCAAAAGGAGGGGTCACCTTACCTTGTGACTGGCAAAGACTTCTTCGAAGAAAAACAACTTGCAAACATCCGGACCAAACACTAGATGGCAGGAGTATGCAAAGCATGTGTATCTACAGCACACATGCCTTCGAACACTAACATCCTTTAAAGTTTACAACGTGCTCGGGGGCGTGGCCGAACCATGGACCAAGATGGCCGCGTAGTGTCGGAGCTCCGCCGATATCCCCGGGATAAACGGCCATCCCTGCGGCCCCACGTAGCAATGCATAACCTCAACAACGCGATTGCACTATGCCACCCCGGACGATTACCGCTGTCGGAAACCGCAACATCACCGCATTGCGTACTGAGGCCTGTGACGTACGGCTGAGCCGCGGGGTCGAGTGATACACTGACGCCGTCGAGAGCCAGGGGCGGACTTCACTCAACCCGGAAGCTGACAGACTCGATTATGGGAATGGCAGTAATACGGCTCACCCCCGAGACACCGTGAAGCCTGCGCAGTACAGACATCACGGATCTGCCAGGATACCTTGGATTGCCCCGCAATCTGCAGGTACGCCCGCTCGACACCCCGGGGACTTGGTGGACTGAGAACCCGTGCTGGGGCCTGGTGATCGACCGCTTTGTCAGACTCAGAAAATATCCATGCCATATCCCATAACTTCGGTGGGAGCTACACTGTTTCACTGATCCCCGTGGTGGCACGAGCGGCATAGTGGCGAACCCGACACCTATAGCGGCAGTGGCCCGCGCTGCTCACACCTGTATACTGGCTGGGCGACCATTTTTGCAAGCCCCCAGGCGAGGCGCATACCCCATGCTAGGGGGCATCATCGCCGGAATGCACCGCTGATATCTGCAGGATAGCACCATCCGGGATAACCGTGCTGGGCTGCAGGGGAAGAAGGGGGGGTTCGTCTCCTCTACTACAGCTCGCCCCCTGGGAGACATATCTGTGGAGCGGCAGGGCTCAACTGCACCAGGGCAATTGCGCCACCGCACATTTGAGGCCCTCTCCCAAGGCCATGGGCAAAGAGGACCTTAAGCAGAGGAAGTTAACATTTGAAAAGATAGGCGCCGGGACAGATTCAACAGGCACCACGATGGCAGAGTGAGGTGACAATATAGCCGCCCGCCACTGCTCCCCACACAAGGCAACGAAGCACTCATGGCCAAACTCAAAGCGGGCTTCAAGGCCCTGGATACTCGCTTCAACGCTCTCGACAAAAGGTTGGACAGGATGGGGGCTAGACTAGATCAACATGACAAAAGGTTAGATAATGCTGAAGGCAAAATCTCAGACTTAGAAGATGGCTCGGCTCAAGCTACCAAGCGGTTAGAGAGAGAATCGAAGGCCTACTCAAGACCATTGCCATGAAGAACGAGGACCTAGAAGCTAGGGGGAGACGCAACAACATTCGGATCATGGGAGTG
This sequence comes from Calotriton arnoldi, assembly GCA_963921515.1. Lineage (NCBI taxonomy): Eukaryota > Metazoa > Chordata > Amphibia > Caudata > Salamandridae > Calotriton > Calotriton arnoldi. The sequence continues at coordinate 1,864,281 of CAWUFW010001537.1, forward strand.
CCTGAATCAACGAATACAGGACGACTGGATGGTTTTGTGGAAGGTCTCAACTGATTTATTCGGGAAGGAATCCTTCACGGCCACCTTTGTTGTTGAAAGAGCACACAGGTCCCTCGGACCCCGGCCTAACCCTGGCTATCCCCCCCGCCCTATTATGGCACGGCTTCTGAACTTTAAGGACAGGGATACAGCCTTGCGGATGGCACGGGGGTCACTAGAATGGCAGGGTTCCTCCATCTCCCTGTACCCTGATTTCACCGCGATAGTGCAAGAGGCCCGTCGGACGTTCGCGCCGATCAAAGTCACGCTACGCAAGGCAGGACTGAAGTATGGAATGTTATACCCAGCGCGACTGAAGGTGGATGTCGATGGCAGGTCGAGGATTTTCGATTCACCAGCGGAGGTACAAGAATTCCTCAGAACTTTCGCCAACACCAGGGCGCCAAGGAAATCGTCCACGCCAGAACTTTCGCCCCGAATGCCGGATTCCGGCACCAGTGTTGAACTGTTCTCTGCCAGCTGAAAAACTTTTTTATTGCAACACGTTGATAAGTATTAAGTGCATATACTCCATTTTCTCAGTAGTTAAGGTATTGGGCGCAGGACAATGGCCGTGCTGACCTAATTTTTCATTGTATGTTTAAGGTACCGGGGATAAGGCGAGGTGTAGCCTCCCCCCAGTGCTTTTGCACACTTCTTTGGTATGATTACACTTGGTAGTAGTAATGTTTGTTTAGGAATATTATTGGGATTTGGGTTTTCCCCTAGGTTGAGGATGAGGGGATGGGGGGGGGGGGGGTTTGGGTTGACATCACTGTTTTTCCTTAGTAGCTGCGCTCTCATGATGTGCAATGTATCCATAGGCCCACGAAACAGAAAAACTCATAATCTCCTAGATGACACGTAGAGCCAATCTCTCTGAGAATATTACCCTGATGTCCTTGAATGTACGAGGGCTCAATGACACACGTAAGCGTAAACAAGTCTTATACTACCTACAGCGCCATCAGGTGGACATTGCACTCCTACAAGAGACACATCTCCCTCCACAGACGTCCCCAAATTTTGCTGCCAGTTGGGGGGCAAACCGACACTTCTCCGGCTATAGCACATATGCAAGAGGGGTCTCAACACTTATACATAAACGGCTGCCGTTCAAAACAGTTGAGGTATACTCGGACCCAGCGGGCAGATTTTTACTGGTCAAGGGCTGGCTCCTTGGGAACACGATCCTATTGATCAATGTTTATGCACCCAACACGGACGATCCGGACTTCTTTACTGAGCTCCACTCTCGCATAGATAGAATGGAGACTGACCATATTTGCATGGGGGGGGGCAACTTCAATTTATTGTTGAACCCCAGATTAGATAGCACAGCCACCACACCAGATGCAGAGCCCAAAGCCAGGCAGACACATCAATTTGCTTGATGCACACCAACTGATAGATTCCTGGCGCCATAGGAACTCAGATACACCAGCTTACACTCACTACTCAGCTCCGCATCGTACATGGACGCACCTTGATTATTGGTTTCTCACTCCGAAAGTCACGGCCTGGTCAAACCAAATTACTCATCTTCCCCACACACACTCAGATCATGCTCCAGTCCTGCTCGGGCTCCGGATCCCTGGGGCCGGAAGTGGGGAGGGGCAGTGGAGATTCCCAGAGATGGCCCTCCGAGACTCGGTATTCGAGGCGGAGTTACATCTCGCTGTGGAAGAATACTTTGAATTAAACACTGACTCAGTCACGACCAAGGCCACATTATGGGAGGCATTCAAAGCCTACATTAGAGGGGTTTGTATTTCCAAGAGTGCAGGTATACGGAGAGATCTGCGCCACACACTAGCCGGAATTGAGGCCAAACTGACAGCTATAGATACAGACCAAGAGATGTCCCGAACCCCATCCAGTCTCAGGCGGAGGGCGGCATTGTTAACCGAGTTTCAAGAAGCTGCGGAGCGTGAAGTACACTTTTTGGGGAAGTATGCCACCGCAAGAAGATATGGGGAAGGCGAGCGCCCTGGGCGCACGCTAGCTAGGCTTATACACCCTAACCGAGGACCGACATACATCACGCGATTTCAGGGAGAGGATGGAGAATCGATAAATGATTGCGAGGGCATCGGTAGTAGTGTATTAACGTACTATAAGGATTTATACACAACCAAAGTCACTCAGAGCTCACTGACCAGTAATACATACATAGACGAGGTAGCCATGGTCTGGCTAGAAGACATGCATAGAGACTTCTTAGCTGAACCCTTCACAGTAGATGAAGTGACAAGCAATAGAGGACATGGACGGCTCTAAAGCGCCTGGCCTCGATGGTTTCCCGGGCTGCTTTTATAAGATATTCAAGAGAACGTTGGCCCCACATTTAATTGACGTATACCAAGAAGCCATAGAAACTGGCAAACTCCCCCCAACAATGCATGAGACGGTCATCACACTCCTCCCTAAACCAGGCAAAGACACACAATTGTGCGGTTCATACAGGCCCCTTTCGCTATTGAACTTAGACTACAAAATTCTGGCAAAAATGCTGGGCAACAGACTATCGTTGATAATTGACCAGATGATCTCACCCGCCCAATCAGGCTTTATACCGCACAGGTCCACTTCGCTGAACCTGCGCACATTATTCACCACCCTAAATAGAATCAACCTCCAACTCCCGGCGGCCCTATTGGACGCCGAAAAAGCCTTCGACTGGCTGGAGTGGCCATTTCTTAATGCTACACTGACAAGATTGGGCATACCACCCAGATTCACCTCAGTAATATCTCGGTTATACACTCGCCCCTCAGCCCGGGTACGATTGAACGGCTCTCTAACACTCCCTTTCATCCATCACGGGGAACACGACAAGGCTGACCCCTCTCCCCGTTGCGGTTTATTATAGCAATGGACCCTCTTGTACGACATCTGCAGGACAATCACTCACATCGGGGCATACAGTTTAAAACAGGGCCCTTATTGCTGACACTTCATGCCGATGACATCATCCTCTATGTGAGACACCCAGACGAGAACCTCCGACCGATTCTCCGCGAAGTCACCCGTTACAGCGCCCTATCGGGACTGCACATAAATCGGAGCAAGTCCGAGATTTTTCCCTTGACCGCAGCTCCCTCCACACGTAGCTTGGAATATCCACCAAAATGGTGTGGGGACTCAGTTAAATACTTAGGCATTCATTTTCACAAAAACCCGTTTCAGATCCTTCAACTTAATTATGGCCCAGCAATGGAAGACTTAACCGGGAAAATAGACCGTTGGCTGAAACTACCTTTATCGATGGCCGGGAGAATTGCCCTGATTAAAATGGTCGTTCTACCGCGCTTTCTATATCTTTTCCAGAACATCCCGATACCGCTGTACAGAAACTTTTTCGCCACATTACGCTCTCAGCTGATACGACTGGTATGGGGGGGCAGACAATCCAGAGTTAGCTGGGACGTCTTGACATTGCCCTATGAAAGAGGGGTGTTTGGGATCCTCAACTTTCGACTTTATTACTTAATAGCACAATGCAGTTTTTCACCTCACTGGTTTAACTCCGACGCCCGTATTCCGTATCTTCGACCCGAAGCTGATCTTGCGCACCCCACTCCGCTTTCGGCTCTATTGCCGGTGGGCCTGGCTGGCGACCCGCAGGACCTGCAAACACTCTCCACGACCAGTTGGGCCTGGAAACAACCGACTCTAGCAACCGGGGCGCAATTATTGTACTCATCATCCCTTCCTTTAGCAGGGAATCTATGGATCCCCATCACACAAGAGCAGACGGTGATACACGCCTTAAAACAATTTGGCCTGGAAACATTTGGGGACCTTTTTCCCCAACAACCATATTTATTCCCGTAGCGAAGACACCCGATTTAAAGAGGCTACATTTATGGAACAATTCATACTATATCGACTGCAAAGAGCGTTGAAATCGCCAATTCCCACCTACCCTATTGAGCCACCAGACTTCCCACCACTGACACTCCTTATTAAGGACAGCTGTGGAGAACATTTTATGTCCAAAATGTATAGGGCCACGATAGCACTGCTCCTGCCCCGGGATGAGATGGTACGACAGTCTTGGGAACAGGATTTAGGTCAGCCCCTCACGGACACGCAATGGCATTACTGTTGCGAACAAACACGAAGAATTTCCTTTAACCATAAACACAAGATACTACATTTCAAATTTCTCCGCCGGGCGTATATCACCCCGGCCAGGGTCCATCGCATGGACCCAGCTCAACCACACACATGCCGAATCTCGATGGCCGATTCCGCACATTTGACGTGGACATGCGACAAGGTGGCTCACTTTTGGAAGCGGGTATTTGAGGAACTTTCACAAATGATCGCCCAGCCCATACCCCCCAATCCCCTAATGGCTTTACTGGGATATGTCAAAGATCTCCCCAAATCCTCCAGACGCTTTTGCGCAATAGCACTCCTGCTCGCTAAGCGAGAAGTCGCAATACACTGGGGGAGTAAGCACCCACCGACAGTAAAGGGATGGATGTTTAGCTTGTCATATTGCAACACCAACAGCGAATTATATGCCCAACTCCAACCCCCAACATCTAGACCACTGGCCATATGGCAACCTTTCAAATCCCACTTATTAGCACAAACCTCGGTGAATTCGCAAACCGCGCAAGAGACGCCACCAGAACATTGAAAGAGACAAGCAACTGGGTATTCACAATCCATCTGTAATGGACACAGGGAAAATGTTTATATAACTAATATGCTTTCTTTTACTATTTTTCAGCTACTATGTAAATTGTGGACCTAAATTGTACTGTTTAGTATTATAAGGAAAAAAGGATATAAATAAAACTTAAAAAAAAAAAAGTTTACAACGTGCTCTTTAGTGAACTTAGGAAGGTCTTCCCCAGTATGGTTATTTTCGTTTCTAATGTAGATATGTTAACTCAGTTTGAGGAGTCTAGGCATCGATGCATCCTCAAACACCCCCCCCACCCCAACTCACATCCACAAACTGGAAGGAGATGGATTAAGGACGGCGAGTGTGCTAAAAGCGCATGAAAGCCGCATCTTCCTGAGCCTCATGTGGCACTCATGGGAGCCGTTAGTAAAGGTTCACTAGTCACCCGTTCGATAATGCTCACAATGTCGATGGAGGCGGATACTTAACAGGTAGTAAAAACACAGCCAAACGTTATTTTATTTGTTAAGGATGTCGAGGCAACAACTGTCAACATGTCTGGACATGTGTGTTCATAGAGGTTTGCTTGTGTTGTGTTTGTGTGCAAGATGGTTGATGAATGGGTGAGAGGTTGTTTTGATTGGGGATTCCATCCTGTGTCGTATGAATGTGTTGGGCACTTGAATGGCGGCAGTATGTTGGGAGTGCATTGTTGTGTTGGATTGGGCTTGTGGCTGGCGGTATGAAAGTCGTTTGTGTGGTGTGCGAATGGACCATATATATATCAATTCGCATTTGCGATGACTGAAAGCAAACGGAGCCGACTCAAACACGGATTTTCACCTTCTTCTTTAATTCAATCAGCCATAACGCGTTTTGGACGCTGCAACGGCCTTGGTCACATATATACACATGCACATATATATAGGCAAATTGACTGGAATTTCGTTATTTGAGTGTTTAAATATTCAAAAAACCTTTTTTAAAGGAAAAGATGAAGGAAAGGACAATGCAGCCCTATAGGCTGCAGCTACATAGATATGAAAAAAGCGTCTGCGCCTTTAAGGGCTCACAGCACTCCAGCACCCCATCATGCCCAGCAGGTGGCAGTTGCCTCAGTTTTTTTTTTTTTACAGAGACAGTGTCATAATTAGGAAGGAAAATTGCCCAATAATGGTCTGTTACTTCCACCGGGGAGGAGGGCGGATTGCTTATGACTTGAATGGAGATTCCCATGACAGAGAACTAGGATAACAGGTAAGCAATCATTCCTTCTCTTTCAGGGGATCTCCATTGACAATCATAAGCACTGAATAATAGAGCAGCAAGCCCATCCCCACAAACAGCGGTGGAAAAGAGACGACCCATGGATTAGGTTAAGAATATAGATTTCTCAGGGAGGCCTGCCTTACTGGAGCATCTGCTCTAGCACCAGAGGCAAAAAACAGTAGTGTTTGGTAAAAAAGTGAGCAGATCTCCACGTAGCTGCTTTACATATTTCAACAATGGGTAGATTTCTCATTAAAGCAGCTGTAGTCAATTTCTCTCTAATGGAATGAGCTTTAGGATTACTGGACAGAACTTTACTCACTTTCTGGCAGCATAACAGAATGCAAGACACTATCCAAAGGAATATAGAGGATGCAAGACACTATCCATAGGAATATGGATTGTTCATAGGTGGCTAAACCTGTAAGGGCTGGACCATAGTTTACAAACAATTGGTCAGGCTTGCGGATATCTTTTGTTCTGTCCAGATAAAATTTTAAGACACGTATGACATCCAGAGTATGGCGAGACCTTTCAGCTGGAGTGGAAGTGTGCTGAAAAAAAGTAGGCAGAGAAATGGTCCGATTAATGTGGAAATCTGAAATAACTTTCGGTAAGAATTTGGATGAGTCCTCATAACCATCTTATTACTATGGAACACCATGGTTCGTGGGAACATAACGCCCGAATCGCTCTAATCCTACGTGATGATAGGATAGCTACAAGGAAACAGCTTTCCATGAAAGGTGTGGCAATGAAGATTTATGGATGGGCTCAACGTGGGCCTGCTTGAGGGGTGAAAGCACTATGTTCGACTCCCATTGTCGAGATGGACGAAATATTGTAGGGAAAACATTCTTCAATTCCACTAAGAAGTCCTTAAAAACAGGGATTTTGAAAAAAAGAGGTTTGTGAAGAACATTTTCGGTAGGCAGTAATTGTCGCCAAATTAACTTTAATAAAAGAGAACTGTAAGCCTGATTTAGCTTCTTCTAGCCATTTCGTAGGAGCGCAGTTCTTGCCAGAACACCAGATATAGAATCTCTTCCACTCAAAAGAATAAGCAGAACATGCTAATGGACGTTTAGCTTCTATGAGAATGCTCATGCAGCCTTGTGAAAGATTTAAATGCCCATATTGTATTAGCTCAGAAGCCATGCTGTCAAACGCAAAGAGGAGAGTTAAGGGTGAACCATCTGGCCTCTGAATTTCGTGAGAAGGTCCGATGTGCACGGCAGCTTCATGTGGAGGCCTGTGAACCACCATTGGCGGGCCACTCCTGAACTATCAGGATCATTCTGCCCTCGAGTAAGACAGTTTGATGAGTACTGAAGGAATCAGGGGGATCGGAGGAAAAGCGTATAGAAATGTGTCAGACGAGTTGATTCATAGGGTATTCCCCAGTGTCCCTGGTTGGTAGCACCTCGAGGTGAAGTTTGGGCATTTTTTATTTTCTAAGCTTGCAAATAAATCTATGTGAGGGAAACCCCACATGCAGAGGATGCTTTGTACGACATTGTAGTGAAGAACCCACTCATGCTTTCCTTGAAGAATCATCCTGCTCAGGGAGTCTGCTTGAACATTTTGAGCACCTTGAAGATAGGTCACAACCAATTGCAAATTGTTTGAGATTCGTGAGACGAGGCTCTGGATCTTGTACCCCCTTGTTTGTTGAAATAGAACATTGTTGTCCTTCAGAATGAGAAGGGATTTCGACTTGAAGGACGGAAGAAAAGCATTTAGCGCTAGATAAACCGCATGTAACTAAAAGAGATTGATGTGATAAGTAATTTCCCTTGGAGACCGGGATCTCTGGATTTGAAGGTGATCCATATGCGCTCCCCAACCTAATAGAGAGGCATCTATTACTATTGTCTGAGAAGGAATCGTGTGATGAAAGGGCGTCCCTTGAAGGAGATTTTTCGGTTAGCACCTCCATTTAAGGGACTGCTTCGCTTAGAGGGAAAGCCTAATCTTGTCCTCCCAGTTGCCTGTGTATTGATCCCACTGATCCTCCAGACATTCTTGAAGGGGTCTTAAGTGGAGACAGGCGTTCGGTGTCAGAAATATGCACAATACCATCGAGCCCAGGAGAGATGAAACTCCTCCCAGTGAGGGCTGAGAAGCTTTAATGAAAGAGTGACATTTCAGATGGATGGATAACAGTCTCTCCTCCGAAGGATACACTTTTGCTTATATGGTGTCGATGGTATCACCTAGATAATGCATCGACTTGACTGGAGAGGGAGGTCGATTTGTGGAGATTGACCTGCATGCCTAGTCAGTGGAGAGTATTGATTGTCATCTGATAATAATGAAGTTGTGCCTCTTGTTGTGTTGACGGCTTGATAAGCGAGTCGTCTATGTATAGATAGATCAATATGCGGAGTTTCCTGAGATGTGCAGCGACCACTGCCTTGCACTTCAAGAAGGGTCTGGGGCTGATTTGAAGTCAAATGCAAGTACCTTATACTGGCAGTGATTGGGACCTACTACGAATCTCAGGAATTTGCGGTGTTTCATGGCTATCGGAACGTGAAAGTATGCATCCTGGATATCTATTGAGCAGAGACAGTCTTCCTGATGGATTTGGGGATAAATTTGATTTAATGCCAACATTCTGAACTTTTCTATAGGTATCCATTTAGTGGCGAGTTTCAGATCTAGGATGAGTCTGAATTAGTATATGGAGCCTTTCTTCACCAAAAAATAAGAGGAATAAATCCCAGTACCTCATTGGTTGGGAGGAAAGATCTCCACCGCTTGCTTCTGCAGAAGGGTATTTACTTCCGATCTGAGCATTTCTAGGTGTTGATTGGATGGTTTTGGTGGGAGATCTCATGGAGGGCTGGTGAATCTGAGGCAATAACCATTTTGTACAATATTCAAAACCCAGGCGTCTTTTGTGATGGATTTCCACTCATTGCCTGGAACCTGCAGAAGGCTTCCCTGTTTGGGCAGGTTGGTGGCCCACTCTTCCTTTGGGCTGACGTTATTGGTGCTGCTGGAAAGACTTTTGCTGCTGCTATTGGTGGTGGTGATCACCTTGTAACCACTGAGGAGTTTGAACCCTCTGCAGGTTAATCATCTTTCGTAAGGCTTGCAAGTGTGTCTGCGTTGCTCTTTACGCTTCTCTAGACCCACTGCCTTAAAGGTCTCCATTTCATTTAATTTCAAGGAGACTCGGATAAAAGTTTGATGGAAGAGGATGATTCTTCTGCTCTGAAGATAAAGGACTATGACCAAAACGAGGAGTGCAAACTTTACACCAAGAACCGAAGAAGAAAAACTTACTGCCCTCAAAATAATTAAACTTGTCTTCAAAAGAAATGCTTATTGCTTCTGAAACGTTGTCAGGGGTTGAGAAAACACTGACTCAGGCCACCCCATTCTAACCATAGGGAAAGAATCTAAATCAGCTTCTCGTACAGAATGCCATGTTATTCTACATCTGTTCGTTAAGCAGCACAAACCTAGGTGGAAGGCAGCAGAGCACTCTACAGTTTCAAAGGTAGAAACAGAGTGCAACTAGGATGTGGGTGCTGGATTCTGGGAGTGGAGATGGACTATATACAGTGTTGTGATTTGGTTTTGTTTAAAGGTGTGTGTTCAGCTCTTTTTTAAATTGAACATGAGTGGTGGCACCCACTTTTTCTTGCTTGCACTTCTTCTCCGGGCTGATGGTGTACTGCATGTGGGTGCCTCTTACCCAGATGCAGCAGCTTTCGTTCCGCTACGAAGTCTAGAGCTTCTTTTGATAAAGGTACCTTCTAAACAAAACAACAACAAAAAACTCAACTTACCTCCGAGACTGTGGAAAAAACAAAACTGGTCATTGTCTGAGTATTAGGTGTTTGACGACTAAGAGAAGAAGGGAGGAAATAAACAAAACAAGTGTATAGAAATATGCAGGTCAAAGTAAGACAGCAGTCTCAACGAGTCTATATCCTTCCTTTTTGAGAAGATTTGATGTCCTAGGGGTGATCAGGTCAACATCAGTCTTACAATATCTATGATCACTTTTTCACATAAGTAGTACCTTAAGTGCTTGTAATCTCGCTTGTTCCTCTTCCAATGCTTGCTGCTTCTCTTTTTCGTCCATTCTGCTGAATGACATGCCCGTATTCGCCAGCGTAGACACTGCACTGGAGAGGGTGCTTGCTCTGTAATAGAAAAGAACTATCGTCATTCATTAATGAACAATTTTTAGGTCAAGCCTAGAGGCAGCGCGCATGCGCTGCTCTGCGAGGCATTTTGTAATCCTTCTGGGCAGTTTGAAGACACCCACCACACGCCCACCGCTTTTAAGTGGGTCCTTGGTCTGCCTTTATAAATGCCATACTTTTAGTTGGGGAATAGAATATTGTTGTCCCGCCTTGTGGCTGTTTTGTTCCTGCCCTAGCGACCGCCCCTGCCACATGGATCCTTTCGAAATGGGCCATATGTTGTAGTAAGCGCACTACTTTTTCTTTTGCGTGGGCTTATTTCCTAATTTCCTGTTTTACTTTGTTCCCGCCCCCTTCCCGCTGTGTTCACCATGCTCCCGCCCCTCTCCCATTGTCTGCATTCCCTTTGCCCCCGCACCCCTCCCGCCATACTTTCGGTTGCACTTTTCTGCGTTGACGATCATAGCCGGTCGCAAGCAGGTGCTCCACAGGTGCCGCGACCTGCTCGGAGGCGGCACATAGTCTGCTGCTCTCACCCTTTCCCTTGCGGCGGCCCGTGAGCCACTCCCCCCGCCCCCTCCACTCCACTGTTTATATTTAACTATGGCGGGCCGTGCGCTGCCCTCCCCCTGCCATCATCTCCCACAGCATGCCTCTGTTTATTGTTTACGGCGGCCAGTAGTGCTTTTAATGGGACAGTCCCAGCAGTTTTATGGCACTGGCAGGAAAGGCTTGCACAGTGCTTTGATAGTGTGCGAGAGGCACTTCATTACAGGGTGGGCCTAGTATAAAATTCACAGGTGGGGTGGGGGCTCGTAAATAGCGTCCTCTTTGCAGGGAGTTTTGAAGAACTGCTCGGCTTCCGGCCCCCGTGACCCCACTCCCCCCACACACACTTGATTGCCCAGGTTGCCAAAGGAGCGTTGCATGTTTTCCACCTCCTCCTGCGCAGGGCCTGGTGGGTCACCGTGTGGCCAGACTACAGTGCAGACCCATTAGTCAGCTGGGAACATCAGGCGATGTCCCAGAAACGTGGTGTGTGGGGGAGGCAGGCAGAGGCTACTTATCATGCCACTGTTTATGTTTATGGCGGCCAGTAGTGCTTTTAATGTGACAGTAACAGCACTTTTTTCATCATTATATTTAGTGGAGACGCACAGAGCTCTCTCAGCTGTTGGCAGTGTGGATGGCGATGGAGGGGAAATAAACCGCAGGTTGAACCCATGTTGCAGGGCGGACAGTGCTGTGTTTTGTTGTCAAATAATACACGGATCTTCACTTGTCAGAGTGCCACTTTTGGATGGAGTAATTAGGGTTGTATGGGGAAAGCAGTGGTCTCCCGCAAGACTGCGGCATCTGTGCTGCCTGGTATTAAAACTTCCGGGCCGTTTTGGGGTATTAGGCACCCTTGGCGAGGGACCAAACTTCCTATTTGGAACTGGCATCCAGCACTGCCTTTTTGCTCTGTTGTGAGTAAACGTTTGGGCAAGCTGGGTGCTGTGATGCCGGCATAAGCATGAGGTGATGACTAATGCACGTTGTCGACGACAATCGGAATTCTTGTGCAACCGTGCCTAGGGACCTGGGCGATAGATAATGGGGAGTGTTGCTTTGACTTCACTGCATCTCACCTGTCTGTACCTGTTTGCTGGTGTCGGGCCCATCGAAGTATATGCAATATGATGTGTGGTACTGCTCTCATGTGTAAATTGTACTTTGTTTTCAAGTTATTGCATTAGATAGGTAGAGCTTTCTCATTCTGTCTATAAAGGTAACCATGATGGAGTGCTCATTCTATCCATGATGCTCTGAAGCTGCCTTGAGCTTCTGTGCGGTCCAGTGACCAAAACGGACATGTGCAACGTGGAGTTTTCTATATCCTTTATTTTCCCAGGAGCTGGAGATGTGGTGTATTTGGCAGAGTTGGCCTTTACAGAGTCAGCATACCTCTCTTATAATCTCTGCTTCAGACCTGGGTTAGCTTTGTGGTCTTGGACATATTTATTTATCTTACTTTGCTTTCTCAAAATAGCATGATCCTAGAAACAAGTACTCATTTTTATAGCATTCAATTAGAAGGTAGGTAGTTTTCAGACTCAACGTAATAACCATTTGGCTTCAAACCCACAATATAAAATAATAACTTTTCACCTGTTCTTTCAGTTATCGTTTGCCTTCCGTGTGTCCTGGCATTCTCCTGTCTTTTGAGTTTAATCAGTTTTTCTTACTACTATGGTTGTCCTAAAATAAATAAATAAGTTTTCTTTTTCTTGCTTCCCCGCCCCCCCCCCCCCCTGCCTCTACTGAGGCTGACCAATGCAGCTTTTGCCTCATTTAAGCTAAAAATCTCTACTTCGCATAGTGCGCCGCCCTGGCATTCTGCTTCTTCTGTCCATACATTACACCTACAATAAGCCCGGACTATTGGCCTTGTCAATGGTTGTAAGTTGCATAGCAGAAATAAGCAACAACTATGGCTTAATTGTATATAATATTGAAAATGCTTTCTTCCTATGGGCGAGGTTGTGGTGTAAGGCTAAAGCTGCCGACTTTCGAGCTGCGAGAGCAGGTTCGATCCTGACGGCGCAACATCGTGTGAGTCAAAAAATGAATATATCATTGTGTATTGTAACTGGTGCTGATGTGAAGGGCACCAATTTCTTAGGCCGAGTTTGCGCTATATAAAACTAAAAAAAGTGTCTCTTCGAAGTTGCATAAAAAGCAGTGAACAGTGGTACTACTACAGGTAAGTTATTTATTTTTTTCATCCCGAGGGTGAGGGCAAAAATGGAGAACCTAATAGGGACCCGTCTCAGCACCTACTTTCAAAAACTGCCGGTTACTGAGCACCGGCAGGACCAGGCCCACTTAAAGCCCTGCCCAGGAGTATCAGGAACGCTGTGTTTGATCAATTAAACAGGCATGTTGTCAAACTGATTCTTCCGCTCCCGTTGGACGAAACTACAAAGTAGAACAAAATCTTTTATTATTAATTTCAAATAAACATACTCTCTATCCTTCGTAGATTAAAAGTACTTCTCCCGTGTCTTTTCCCTTAAAACTCGCCCTGTGGCAGGTTTTCTGCCGACTCCTATGCGTGGCCTTGTTTGGCTGCGCCATACGTGTCTCACTAATGAACTGGCTTTTTAGGTCGAGCCTAGAGTCAGCCTAGCTCTTGCTAAACACTTATAGGGTCCCAAAGGCGAGACCTATTGGCTATGCCAATGCTTGTTTAATAAGAATGCACTCAAGGTAACAGCACATCCTGTCCAATTACAGAACAATGTAGTTAGCACTCTTATCAAACAAATTAACTGAAAGGAGAAATGCACCCTGCCCCACCTTGCTTTGATCACCGAGCTTCGTAGATTCCTCACCTTTTGAATGATACTAAAGCGGTACCTATTGAGGTAGGTCTGTAAATTTGTACAAACTAAAAATCCCTGCAGAACTGAGAGGGCAAAATGCCCTTCACAGCGAACCAGGCTGTCCAGACAGCAGTGCATTGTAAACCTATGAAGCGACGCCCACATAGCTGCCTGGCAGATATTCACGACCGGAACTCAGTGTGCCAATGAAGTGGGTAGCAGTTTTGGCCCTGGTGGACTGAGCTAGCAGTCCTTCTGGGGGCTGCTTTTTGTCCAATGCGTAGCAGATCTTGCTGCAGAGCGTGGTCCAATGGGAAATGATCTGTTTCTGCACCGCTCTAGCGAACCCCACAAAGAACTGTTCTCTGGTGTGATCGATGTAAAAGCTCATCGTTTTTTGGGGTCCCAGTGATGAGGTGGAGCACAGAACGCCTGCAGCATGATGGTTTGACTGACATGGAACAGAGTAACAAATTTAGGCAAGAAGGATGCTTGTGTCTGCAGAACCAATTTGTCTGGTAAGAAGGTGATGCACAGCAGATAACACGGAGAGCCTGGAGCTCACTCATTTGCTGTGTTGCTGGGATGATGACAAAGAACACTGTTTGGAGAATGAGAAGCCGCAAAGGATAGCTGTGAAGCAGTGCAAATCAAGGGCTTGTCTGGCAACCGTATAAAGGCAGAAGGAGCCAAAACGTACCCTTTAACTGTGCTCAGAGGAAAGCCTTGCCAGGCGAGGGATAAAACAAATAAAACTTCAGAAAACTCTGCCTGAAGGGGGTCAATTCGGCGAATACCACACCAATCTACAAATATGTCCCAACGACAGGCGAGTACAATATTTAATGAGGGACACCTGGCTGCCAAGACGACATTAAACACTTTTCGAAGGAAGGTCAAAGGTGTTTAACTTTCGATGCTCAATCTCCAAGTATAAAGGTGGAGATAGAGAAGGCCCAGCTTAAGAACGCTGCTACGTTGCTGAGACAGCAGATCCTCTCAGAGGGGCTGCGTGATCGAAGGACAGATGCTGAAGCCCAGGAACTCTACATACCAGAGACTCTGTACTCAATCCAGACCAAAGAGGATGAATTGGACTCAGTCGGTCCTGATCTTCTCCAGAACTCGGGGTAAAACAAATATTGCTGGGGAGGCATACAGGAGTCCCGAGTTTCAGCTTAGGCGGAGCATGTCTACTAGCGAGAGATGCCTTGGAAACGCCAACATGCAGAACTGCTGACCTTGCACATTCTCTGAGGTGGCCAACAGATTGAGCCAAGGTTCTTCCCATGTACGAAAGAGACCTTGAACCACCTTTAGGTGAAACTGGTACTCGTGATCCGCTAGGCGTTGACAGCTGAGCTCGTCCACCCTGGCACTCAAAGATCCTGCTAAGTGGTACACCACCAGGAAAATCTGGTCCAGCCATTTCCAGAGGTGTAGCACCTCCTGGCACAGGGTCCAAGACCCTGCTACGCCATGTTGCAATACCACATGGCGTTGTTGTTGCCCATAAGCACCTGTACAAGCCTCCCCCTAATGGATGGAAAGAAGGCGTTAAGCGCAAAGCGGATGGCCATCAGCTCCAGGAGGTTGATTTGGAACTGAACTCCGCCGGAGCCTAGAGACCTCTGATCTCCACTGCAGGTTTTTCACAGTCGCCTCCGAAATCTCGACATGGTCAGAGAGGTCCCTTTAATGTTGGACCTCCAAACTTCAGATTCCACTGCAGAGCTCGCATATGCCACCTGGCTAGCTTGACCAGCAAGATGCAGGAGGTCATCAGTCCCAGCACCCACACAGTCAACCTCACTGAAATCCAGAATCGAAGCTGAAAGATCATAATCGCAGCCTGAATGCCTTGACTCTCCTTTGCGGAGGGAAGGCAAGAAACCAAACCATGTTTAGAATGGGTCCGATTAAGCAGAGTGTCTGAGAAGGAGTCATCTGTGACTTCGGCACATTGATATAGAACCGCAAGGATAACACGAGGTTTGCAATGGTCTGGATGTGGTTGACTACTGCCTGGGGTGAGCCCGTCATCAACAGCCAGTTGTAGAGGTAGGTGTGAGGCACTGGTGAGACCAAAGGGGAGTAAAGCGAACTGAAAATGCTCCTGTCCCACCATGAACCGCAGGTAGCGCCTGTAGAGCTGCAGGACATGTTATATGAAAATAGGTGTCATAGAGAGACAACACCACCAGCCAGTCTCCAAGATCGAGAGTGGACAAGACCTCCGCCAGGGTGAGCATCTTGTATTTGTTCTTGCAGAAGAAATTGAGAGGGTGCAGGCCTAAAGGTATCCAACTTTCTTTTTTGGCACAAGGAAGCAGCGATAGTAACAACCATGACCCACTTCCTATGAACACCCTCTCGATAGCCCCTTGGGCCAAAAGGGCTTGCACCTGCTAGCGTACCGTCAGTTGGTCACCAATCAGTCGTTCCAGGGATTTTGGAAGGTGCAGTGGAACGGACAGGAAGAGTAGCACATACTCCTTCTGTATAATTTGCAGGATCAACTTGTCTGATGTTATATTTGGCAAATCTTGTAAGAACTATTGGACCCAGCCGCCAACTGTGTTGCTTGGCAGGTGGATCAGCAGGAGGGGGAGGCAATGGGCTAAATGGCACCGTGTCCCTGACTGAAAATGCGGGGTTCCTTAATGAGGTTGAAGCGGCTGTCTGTACGGGGTACCGCTGTCAAAGTGGAAAAAGATTCATGCGCATGGCGCTGTGGAGCACACAGGCCCTAGGAGTGCGCAGTGGCCCTCCTTCCTTTGAAGAGCTCAAGAGGGACGTCTGCTTTGTCCCCAAAAAGAAGAGTCCCGCCAAAGGGCATTTCCATAAGAGACGATTGGACATTGGCAAAAAAGCCCGACTACCGCAGCTTGGCACGGCGACAAATAGCAATGCTAGTGCCAATTGCTCGCCCGACAGAGTCCGTGGTGCCCAACCAGCAGCACATCGTAAATTTGGCCGCATCACAACCTTCTGGAATGGCCTGGGTCAGTATAGGATGAATGGCTTCCTGTATACCTGGGAGGATTTGAGCGACCAAATCCCAGAGGGTTTGGAAATATCGACCGAGCAGTCAATTAGCATTAACGGACCGGTTACCCAAACTGGTAGAGGAAAATACCTTTCTTCTGAAGGTTTCCACTCTCCTGACTGCCTAATTGGGGAGTAGTCGGGAAAGTGTTGGGGTTTGTCTGATTAGTGGAAGCTTGCACCACTAAGTTCTCAGGAGAGGGGCACTGAGAGAAAAATGCCGGGTAACTTGAGGCAGGGTGGCGGCGTCTTGCAATCTGGCAATTTACGGGGGGCCATAACAAGATTTAGCCCAGGCCCCTAAGAGGGTGTTGGACAGTGCCTCATTGAAAGGCAGTAGGGGCTCAGCATTGGTCTCCCCATACTTCTGTTAGAACAATACATTTGACCTCTAAGATGAGGAGCTATAGGTCAGGAACTTCAGCTGCCCTCTGCATGATCATGGCAAAGGAGGCACTTTCCTCAGTGGCAGGACCAGGTGGTAAGAGGAGGCAGGACTCAGGAGAGGTGTCAGGGCCACTGGCATCCTGGAGGTCATCGTTGCAGTTGTTCTTGTGATAGGGTTAGCCAATTTCACCACCTGCATCGTAGTCATTATCCGAATCTGTGACAAACAACTAATTAAACGTGTTGGTTCTGCTTTGCGGAGGTGGGACACAAAACAGCTCCGAGGCGGAAGGCTGTGGCTCGTCAGAAACTGAGTGCAGACTCAGTCGAGGTTGTATTGGCAGCAGTCAGAGAGCACAATAGGCACATCGTCCTCCGGCATCGATTGAGTCAGCATTGGGATCAACGTTTCGGGAATGGGCATGGGTCACAGAGTTGGAGTCTGTATGGGCCCTGAATGCGGCCAGGTGACACTTTCAGAGGGTTCAACTGGCACGGAGACTGAACCCGCCAGTGATTTCACAGGTGGCGGGCCTCTCTGCTCCATTCGCACACAGGCGCGCCAGAGGGAGTCAGAATGGATCCTAAGAGTCAGACCATGGCTTTGGGGAACTCTTGGATCCACCTCGGTGTAACAGACGGCCCTGGAAAACCGGGTTATGCCGGGACAAGTTGTGGGATGGGCTCCGACATTGATCGACTTCGGCAGCAAAATCAAGAGGCATGGAGATGTCCCATCGCCTTCTCAGGTGTATGAGGGTAGAGGGAAGGGGCCAAGTTCCCACTTGGATTTTTATATGTTTTTTCTCCGACTTACCCAAATATTTAGAGAGATGACGAGCGATCTCAGGAAAGACTCCTGAGACTTCTAGAATGGAAATGGGACCAAGACCAACCTTTGAAACTGGACTGGATCCAACAGCCTTCCGATGCTTTGTGAAGAATAACTTCACCCTGCAGTCTACTATGGCCTTGGAGTTCATCAACGGGCAGTCACTGTAGGACTTAGAGTTGTGAATCGACCAGAGGCAATCCTGATGAGGATCTATCACAGACATTTGTTTTTGGCAGTTCTTGCAGGATTTGAATCCTGCCACCTTGGGAGGAGACATTTCCCATCCACACTGCAAAAGTTAGGTAGAAAAACGGTCTCAAAGAGATGAAAGGTTGCGCTGGATCTACGTCTGGTAACAGAAAAAAGGAACTGACGCCCTGCAATTTGCGTTTGCGGAGCAGAACGGCATCAGTGCGAAACTGCACGGCCCCACCTACAGGAGTGTAGAGGTACTGTTCAAACGTTTCCAGATCGAGTCTGGTGCCTGAGGAATATTCAACAGGTGAAGAATCTGCTTTTAGAAGTCTATCGGAATAGCACATGCATAAAGAACCTGAACGAAATGTACTATTAATCTAGCAAATATTTGCCCCTCATATATATGAAATCATAAGTGTGTGGATGCAAAGCATGGGGCTAGGCCTGTGTGCTTTACATCAAACAACTGCAGTATTTTTTCAGCCGTACTGGAGGGTTAGAGAAGCATGTTTGAAACTGAACTGACTAACATGTAAAGAGGGGACTAACAAACTTGTGCTGTACCAGGGCAACAACAACATTACAGCTTCATTGGCTCGCTAGACTCTTGGGCGGGAGCATAAGCATTTGATGCTTTGCACAATGCCATCTTGCCAAGCAGCTTTAGCATCATTCTCACAGTTAGAGACTTAAATCTGAAAAAAAGGAATCAGTTCCTGGAATGTCAGTACCTTATCCATGGATAAAAATGCCTGAGATATTTTGTTGTTGAAAGATGAGTTTAAGAAGGCCTTAATCTGCAGCTGTTGCAGGTGGGGTTTGTTAATTAGGAGGGTGAATCTTGAATGATTAAGTAGTATTCTGGGTTTGGGACAAGCACTGAGGAGTGTTGACCTTTACCAGCCAATCGTCTAGGCAAAGGTAATGGTGCATTTCTAAGCGACTGAAGTGTGCTACAATCACAACCAGACATTTGTTAAAGACTCTTGGAGCAGATTTTATCCTGAAAGGCAAAACTGTGAACCGATGATGAATTTTCACCTACCTTAAATTGCAGGTGCTGAGAATGATTGGTTAACATTGGGATATAGACTCAGATGTATTTTAAATAGGCTGATATTGCGAAAACAATAGTTCATTTAAGGCCGATGGGTCCTAAAAAAGAACGAACTATTAACTAAAGAGAGTTTTAAATAATTAGCCTATGGTATAGGGCACGTTACTAGATAAATGCTGTGAAGGGACACAGGTAGACATTGACAAAATAGTTCATTTATTTATGAATATCAATATTTTCAAAACTGTTGGGTTATAGATCGGGTGCTCACAAAAAAAGTGAAAAGGAGCGTGATGTGGTTGAAGGAAATATTTAAAAGCATACATCACATTGACATGAGCAAAAATTCCTGAAGACAAATTTTAAACAATAAAGGAGTATTTTGTTGTACAAGATGACGGCGTTTCGATCTCAGAAAATTGGACAAGGTTTGTGAGCATGTGGAATCTATAAGATAAAGACAATGCAAAGTACATGTTTTCAAGAGGTGGTCCCGGAAAATTATACTCTATCAAAATGTAGATCATATTCTTTTGTTTAGTATGAGATTAATTGACAGCTTACTGTACAATAAACCAGAAACCCAGGCTAGGAGAGTGCTACTTATTTGAATTATATATATAAAATATACATGTAGAGAGAGTGTGAGAATAGTGCCTTGAAGTGCTAGGAGCCTAAGTGGTTGGAGGCTAAAGCACCAAGGTGATCGTAATTGTAAAAACGTGGATTAAATCACGAAACGGCGGCTCTGCCGGGTGAATTAAGGGGTGCCAATTCAATTTGTAACACTCACTTTGCAACCACGAAGGTTATGGATCTAATCCTGGTCGGTCGGGGTGGTGGGAGAAGTCAAACCCCGAAAGGCACGTCCTAATAAGGAAGACAAGGAGTTACTCAAGGTGAGGGGCCGTGCGTGATTGTAGGCCTGAAAGTGGTAAGTGGCACTTACTTGTGGAAGTCAATACCGGGCTACGCGGGAGAATACAGGGGGCTCCGAGTACCAGGTTACTGGTGGACATAGGAGACACGTGGGTGAAATTGGAAGGACCGGGGCTCAGGTTACTGAGCAGTTCCCGCACCGCGAGGTCGGTGTGAAAAATCACTGCGATGTCGGTGTAATCCTCACCGCATAGTCGGTGTTCCAAAATTCAACTGGGGAAAGGAAAACGAAAAGTTAAAAGGGTAAGGGGCGCGGGGCCCAGATTAGGTGGGGGTGCAGAGATTCGAGAGACTTACTTCTGTTTGACCGCTTTAGTCGGTCGGGTCGAAGAGACGAGCAGCCGCTCTGTCTGGTGCCGGTAGGAAAGGATTTCTACTGCATGGGGTACAAACTGGTACTTAATTAAAGGACTGGAAGTAGGGTACATGAACAAAAAAACTAAACCGCGAATCAAAGCAAGAAACAGAGCATGCGCACTAGAGCGGGCAGGAGGTTGAAAAACGTTATCCTAGTGCTAGTCTGAAATTGAAAACCAGCAGGATCACTGGGGAAAGCCTATATCTTGCCGTGCTCAGACGAAAGTGTAGGCAGAGGGAGAGACGGATGTATAGGAGTAAGAACATATCTAAGTCAAAATAGATAGAATGAATCAGAGGATTCAGAAGACAACCAAACAAATGCAACAGAGTGCTGCATATTAGGATGGAATGTAAGAAAATGACAATTAAAAAATAGCATAGAAAAATTGCTGAGGGAGTGTTCCTTATAGAATAGAACGTGTCTAGATCAATGACATTCAAAATGTGATGAGGAATATATACATATAGAATTATCCATTATCTGAAAAGAAGAGAAATCAAGAATTGCGTTCCACTCTTCCATAGTGTTTAAACCATGATTGATAGATTGTCAATTAAAAATCCATTTGCATTCAAGTCTGTTCAAAATCCGTTGGTTATCACCACCTCTGGGTTGTGGGCGTAAGATGGCGATTATTTGCCAAGTGAATCATTTTCTGAACGTTCTTTCGCCAAGAAGTGTTCCACCAGAGGGGCTGTGATGACTTTGCAGCGGATTCTGCTCTTGTGTTGATATATTCTTGCTTTGATTTTCTGAGTCGTTTGGCTTATGTATAGCAAGTTACATGGACAGCGAATACAGTAAGGAAAATGCTACTTACCAGTATGCATCTGTTCTTGGCATGTAGAGCTGCAGATTTGTATACTTTTGCATAGATCGCAATCTGGTGTTGGGCTCGGAAGTTTGCACTTTGTTTTTAGGTCGACAGTGCGCATGGGCATCAGCTTCATCCCCAGATTGTTTTTGCCATGCAGGGTTACGATGGAGTAGTGAGAAGTAGAAAGATGTCCATGTGTAATGTATCTAATTAAGATAATACTGGAACAGATAGAGGTATCCGGGGAGGCGGGTGGGCGTATACAAATCTGCAGCTCTACATGCCAAGAGCAGATGCATAGTGGTAAGTAGCATTTTCCGTTCGAGGCATATGAGCTGCAGATTGTATACTTTTGCATAGACTATACAGCAGTTACCTCCTTAGCGGTGGCTACCTGTATCTGTTGCAGTAGTTTGAAATAGTGTCTTTAATACAGCCTGGCCCACACTAGCTTGTTGTTTTGCCTGCACGTCTACACAATAGTGTTTTGTGAAGGTGTGTGGTGTAGCCCAAGTTGCTGCTTTGCATATGTCATCTAGGGGAATGTTCCCTAAGAATGCCATAGAAGCCCCTAGTTAGCGTGTAGAATGAGCTCTAGGGGGAATGGTTAATGTGCGTTTGGCTTTGATGTAGCATATTTGTATGCATTTAACAATCCACCTTGCAATCCCTGCTTTGGATATGGGATTACCCTTATGAGGTGGGGAGAAAGCCACAAAGTTGTTTGGTTTTTCTAAAGGATTTTGTTCTCTCAATGTAGTAGAGTATTGCTCTTTTAACATCTAAGGTGTGTAGAGCTCGTTCTGCCACTGAGTCTGGTTGAGGAAAAACACTGGAAGTTCAACAGACTGGTTGAGATGGAAGGCAGATACTACTTTGGGTAAAAATTTTGGGTTAGTCCTAAGAACCACTTTGTTTTGATGGATTTGTAAAAATGGTTCTTGTATGGTTAATGCCTGGAGTTCACTAACTCTTCTGAGAGATGTGATAGCGATTAAAAGGCCACTTTCCAAGTGAGGAACTGTAGTTCGCATCTGTGGAGAGGCTCAAAAGGGGGACCCATGAGTCTGGTAAGGACAACGTTTAGGTTCCACACCGGGGAGGGTGGAACTCTAGGTGGAATTATTCTTTTAAGTCCTTCCATAAAAGCTTTGATAGCGGGAACTCGAAACAAAGACAAGTGTTGTCTGTTTTGTAGATAGGCTGCTATGGCAGCTAGATGTAGCCTAATAGATGTATATGCTAGGTTACATTGTTGTAGATGCAAGAGGTAACAAATGATGTTCTGAATGGAAGCATCTAGTGGGTTGATTTTGTCATGTGTACAATAAATGACAAATCGTTTCCATTTTGCTGCATAGCATGCCCTGGTGGTAGGACGTCTAGCCTCTTTAATAACGTTCATACAGTCTGGCGGGAGGTTAAGGTAGCCAAACTCTAAGATCTCAGGTGCCAGCTCGCAAGGTTGAGTTGATTGGGATCTGGATGTCTTATCTCTCCATGGTTCTGAGTGAGAAACCTGGGTGAGAGGCGTAGTTTTTGATGAGGAACTACTGATAGTTCCAATAGGGTTGTGAACCATGGTTGTCTTGCCCATGTTGGAGCAACGAGGATCATTGTGAGGGAATGCTGTTTGAATTTCCGAACCACTAACGGAATGAGTGGGAGAGGCGGAAAAGCGTAAGCAAATTTGCCTGACCAGTTCATCCATAGCGCATTGCCTTTGGACACTGGGTGTGGCTACCTGGACGCGAAGTTTGGGCATTTTGCGTTTTGATGTGTGGCGAACAGATCTATTTCTGGGTGTCCCCACATATGAAAGAATGTAAGAAGAACTTGAGGATGAAGTTCCCATTCGTGGATCTGTTGTGTTTGACGGCTGAGCAGATCTGCGATCTGATTGTGTACTCCTGGGAGGTGTTCTGCAAGGAGATATATGTTTTGCGGAATGGCCCATCTCCATTTGCTTTGAGCTAGGTGTGAAAGCTGTAGGGAGTGTGTTGCCCCTTGCTTTTGTATGTAATACATGGCTGTCATGTTGTCTGTACGGACCAGGACAGCTTTCCCTAGGAGGTGTAGTTGAAACGATTTCAACGCTAGGAAGATTGCTAATAATTCCAGGTAGTTGATGTGGAATTGTCTTTGTTGGGGGGTCCAGATACCCTGAATAGTATGGGTTTGGAGATGAGCTCCCCAGCGGGTGAGCGATGCGTCTGTTAGCACTGCCTGTGGGACCGGGTCGAGGAACGACCGCCCTTTGGAAAGGTTTTGAGTGTTCCACCACTGCAGAGAGCGATGGGTGCGGTCGTCTACCAACACCAGATCTGTCAGCTGACCTTGAGCCTGGTTTCACTGATGTGCCAAACACTCCTGTAAGGGACGCATCTGGAGTCTTGCATAAGGGACGAGGAGAATGCAAGAGGCCATCATCCCTATTAATTGCATGAACACTCGCGCTGGTAGTGAGTGTTGAGGCTGAAATCTTTGGACTAGAGCTTTGATAGTGCTTATCCTGACTTGATTGGGATATGCTAGAGCTTTGGAAGTGTTTATTGCAGCCCCTAAGTATTGTTGTATGCTGGACGGTTGGAGATGGGATTTGTCGAGGTTTACCTTGATTCCCAAACTGTGAAGTAGTTTTATTGTGCTGTGTGTATGTTGGACACAGCTGTTGTGTGATTTCGCTTTTATGAGCCAGTCGTCCAGATAAGGGAAGACATGAATGTGCTGTCTTCTTAAATGGGCTGCCACCACTGCGAGGCATTTGGTAAAGACTCTGGGTGCTGTGGTGACTCCGAATGGGAGAACTTTGAATTGGTAGTGTTGACCATCTACCACGAACCTGAGATATTTCCTGTGAGCGGGATGAATGGGAATATGGAAGTAGGCGTCCTTTAGATCTAGAGTGGAGAGAAAGTCGCCTTGCTGAAGTAGTGGAAGCACCTGTTGGAGAGTGACCATGTGGAAGTGGTCTGATTGGATGTAAAAGTTTAGTGGTCTGAGGTCTAGTATAGGCCTGAGAGAGCCGTCCTCTTTTGGAATTAGAAAATAGAGGGAGTAGACTCTTGTGCCTTGATGAGGCACGGAAACTGGCTCTATTGCATGTTTTTGTAATAGTGCAAGAACCTCTTGTTTGAGAAGCGTTAGGTGTTCTGATGACATTGGACGCTGTCTGGGAGGAATGTTTGGAGGGGTAGAAGTGAGTTCCAGGCAATAACCATACTGGATAATTTGTCTTACCCACTTGTCTGTTGTGATGGAATTCCAGACAGGCAGGAACTGTGAGAGACATCCCCCGACAGGAGTGCGATGATCGGGGGGAAGCGCAGGAAAGTCATTGCTTGGTATTAGGGGAGCTGCAGGTGTTATTACCCCTGCCTCTGACCTTGTTGTTGTTACCCCTGTAACCTCCCCTAGAGTATCCTTTGGAAAAGGAGCTCTGATTGGGGCTTTTGTAGGATGAGGATGGATGTTCCGGTGTATTTGTTTTTGAGCCTGCTCTGTAAAAGGAGCGTCGAAAGGAGCCTCTAGTAGAAGATGACTGCAAGGCTCCCATAGACTTAGCGGTCTCTGTGTCCTTTTTGATCTTTTCTAAGGATGTGTCCACTGCAGGGCCAAAGAGGTGCTCGTGGTCAAAGGGCTGATTAAGGATACTGGTCTGCACTTCTTGTTTAAAGCCAGATATCCTGAGCCAGGCATGTCTGCGTAGTAAAACACTAGTATTTACTGCGCGGGACGCGGTGTCTGCTGCGTCCAGCGCACACTTGATGGATTTGTTTGTGATTAGTTTGCCTTCCTATATGAGGTCATTGGCCTTGTCCCTGTATTGTTGAGGTAGGTGTTGAATGAGCTTTTCCAGCTCATCATAGTGAGCCCTGTCGTATCTTGCCAAGAGGGCTTGTGTGTTGGCTATTTTCCAATAGTTTGCAGCTTGAGACGCCATACGTTTGCCTGATGCGTCTAATAATTTTGATTCCTTGTCAGGAGGTGGGGTGTCACCTGACCCCTGAGAATTTGCCCTTTTACGTGCATTAGCTACGACCAGGGAATCTAAAGGGAGTTGACCCTTAATGTATATGGGATCACTTGGAGCTGCTTTGTACTTTTTATCTATTCTGGGGTTAAGAACCCTAGCCCTAACCGGGTCTTTAAACACTTCTGGAGAGTGTTTAAGTAGACCTTTCAGCATTGGTAGGACATGTGACAATTTTTGTGGTTGATCAAAGGTCTCTAAGAGAAAATCCTCCTCTACAGGGTCTGAGTGTAAATTTACCCCGTGGTATGTTGCGGCTCTATCTATTAGTTGGGCAAAACCTACATTGTCGTCTGGTGGGGATGGTTTTGAGGGATAAAGATCCGGGTCTTGGGGAAATCAGGATCGGTATTATAGTCATGCCATGGATCTGGATCCTGTGGTGGATCATCAGTATCATCAATATCTAATGGGACTATATTGTCATCCCCTTGCCCATCCCCATGTCCATCATCACTATCCACTGGTTGTGGTAGTAGGACAGTGTGTTCTGGAGAGTGTACTGGAGAAATCAGTAAATTAGGGTTAATGGGTGGTGAAGGAGGTGGTGAAGTATTAGTGCCCATGTGTATCTTCTTTGGAGGAACCGGTGAATATTGCAAATGTTCTGGTTTCCTCTTTGTGGGTGGTGTAGTAACCATATGACCAGCCTTTGGGTGTATACAGATGGTTGTCTGTTTTGGGTCTGGGACAAAAAGTTCTTCAGATCCGATGCTCTTCTTCGGTGCCAAAGCTTTTTCTTTAGAAACAGTCTTTGGCTGTTTAGGAACAGTGCCTGGTTTAGAAGCTTTTTCCGGCTCCGAACCCTTCGGTGCGGAGTGTTTCGGCTCCGGAGGTTTTTGTTTTGGAGGTTTAGCTGTGGAAGATTTTTCCTTCGATGGTTTCGGCTCCGAGGTCTTCAGTGTCGAAGTCTTATCTGGTTGCTTCTGTGCCGAAGGGTCCTTTAGCTGTTTTGGTGCCGAATGTAATTCCGGTGCCGACTGAGGAGGGCGCAGCATCTCGGAGGGCTTAGTTTTTGGTGCAGAGGGTGTTTTTTCGGGACCGAGTGGCTGGCTCGAGTCAGAGCCGGAAGGCTTGTCTTAGTCTTTCGTAGCCGGGCCCGAGGGCGGGGCGTCCAAAATTTTTGTTCGGTGTGGACCTGGGCCCTGAGGCGAAGGTGTTACCGGAGCCTTTGGTATGGGCGTGGGTAGGGCAGTGGTCTCGGTACTCACGGTCCGTTGAGCTGGGGTGACTTCGTCTTCGGAGTCATCTGCTTCGGAGACCGAGACCTGTTCCTCCTGTTCTTGCGGAAGGCTGTCGGGGCCTGGATGGAAGATGTCCGGAATGGAACCGGTTCCTCGGGACATCTCGTGGCGTCGAGCCAGACGATCACGAATGGTCTTCTTGGACTTGAACGATAGACAAGCCTCAAAGTCGTCCTCTCGGTGTTCTGGAGAGAGGCACAGATTACAAACGGAGTGTAGGTCCGAGTGTGTGAATTTAGCACCACACTGTGGACATTTCTTGAAGGGAGTCCGTTCCATGGACTTCCGTCGTTACCGGCGCGGGTAGGCCCAACGGCCCGCGTCAAAGTTTTTCAAAGTTTTCTTCGAGTGTCGAGGGTGCGCGTCGAAAGGAATGCAATCGAGACAATACCGTAGAGTAATAGTGATTGCGCGTCGAAGGGGGTGGGGGGGGGTTTGATAACGACACCGACCCGGAGAGCAGCAAGTCACATCCGAACCCGATGGCGTAAAAAAACAATCTGGGGATGGAGCCGATGCCCATGCGCACTGTCGACCTTAAGGAGGAGTCACCTGCCTCGTGACTACAAAGACTTCTTCCAAGACAAAAACAAAGTGCAAACATCCGAGCCCAACACCAGATGGCGATCTATGCAAAAGTATACAATCTGCAGCTCATATGCCTCGAACATGACATTACTTGAATTACAATTAGAAAATAAATCAAGTGTGTGTTTCACATTGCCATACTCAAACACTTTCATATTTTTGGTGGAAGCACAAGCCAGACAATTGCTGCATTTAAAATGGTCATGGACTGTGGGAAGTCCAAGGTACGGGTGGATAGTTGTCTCAGGGCGTGTGCATTTGTGTGCTCTCACTAAATGGTCTTTGATGTTGCGACCTCTTTTGAAGGAGAAGAGGGGGCATCGCAAGAGATATTGGCCGTTGTGAGCACTGGCCAATGTTTTTTAATCATTTTGGTCAATCTGTTACTTACGGGACAGAAGGTGGTGAGACAGGATTCTTGACATAGGTGTTCTTTGTTTCCGTTTTAGCAGGAATTCTCTATGGTACCATGCACTCTTAAGGGAACGTTTTATAAGGCATCTAGGGTAACCTCTGTCAGCGAGTTTCTTGCAGAGTACATCTGCTTCCCTAAAGAAATTCTCCTTGAATTCGCAATTGCTATGGATCCTAAGGAATTTACCATAGGGGAGACCGTCCCTGAGAGCTCTGGGATGTGAACTGGTGTATTGGAGTAGGGTATTGCGTTCCGTGGGTTTTCGGAACAATGTGGTGTATAGTTCTCCTTCCAGGGTTTTGACCGTTACATCCAGATAGTCAATTTGTGCGTTGTTAAATTGGTCCGTGAACTTGAGATCTGGTTGGCAACTGTTTAGCCAGTCACAGAAAATACAAAGTTCAGTGTTGTTTCCCATCCAAATCATAAAAACATCGTCAATGTATCTCCGCCAGAGGCGGATTTTAGACCAGTGTGGATTTTGTTCATGCAGAATAAAGGTTTTTTCAATATCGACAAACAAAATAGCGAAATTAGGAGCAAAAACAGCCCCCATGGAAGTGCCTTTGCATGGTCTGTAGAACTTGGCGTTGAATAGGAAATAGTTTTTGGTCAAGGCCAATTGTAAAAGGGAGATAATGAAATCAGTGGGGACTTGATAGGGAGAAGGGCGTGTGTAGAGATGTTTTCTTATAACTTTTATACCCTTATCTTGTGGAATGTTGGTATAGAGGCATTCAATATCCAACGTGACAAGCAGTTCACCATCGGGGTCAAAAAATTCTAGTTCGACCAGATTTATAAAACGAGTTGTGTCTTTGACATTGGATGCAGTAGTCTGGACTAAGTCACGGATGAAGAAATCAATGTACAATCCTAGTGGTTCCAAAATGGAACCGCAGCCGGACATAATAGGTCTACCTGGTGGTGCCTCCAAGCTCTTGGGTATTTTGGGCAGGGTGTATAGCACAGGGGTAGGTGGAGTCTTATTATTGAGGAACAGATATCCATTATGGCTGATGAATCCCATGTCTTCTGCCTCCTTAGTGATTGTTAGTATCAAGTTCTTTATTTCAGGGAGAGGGTTGTGGGCAAGAGGTTCACAGTGTAATGTATTGCTAAGCTGGCGAAAGATTTCATTGTCATAGGCAGTCTTATCTTGAATCACCATACCTGCACCTTTGTCACAGGGTTTTATAACTATATCCTCCAAGCACTTGTGGCTAGAAAGGCTCTTTTTTTTCATCAAGGCTAATGTTGTAAAGCTGTAGTTGTTTTTCAGGTTATCGAAATCTTTCAACACCAGACGTTCAAAGGTGAGGATTTCAGGAGGCATAGAGCTAGTAGGTGGATTGAATGTGGATTCTGGGCGTAGTCCGGAGACATCCGTTTTGGGAGGCATAGCTTTATCCTGAAAAAAGGATTTCAGTCTGATTTTCCTAAAGAATTGAAAGATTTCTGTCTGAAGTAAAAACCGATTGGGTTTTTCAGTTATGAGGATTGAAAGGCCTCTGCTCAATAGAGTGATCTCAGTTGAGGATAACTGGTGTTTTGACAAATTAAAGATGGGAATTTCCTTAGTTGTGGGTACAAGGTCCAGGGAAGGTGAATCTAGTACTGGTACCCCCATTGGTAAAACTTCAGTCTGGTTTGCCGTTTCCCAGGTGGGAAATTGTACCTGGTCTTGGCTCTGCCTCGGTCCCCAAGGAATTGTCGACCTCTCCCTAAAAAATTCTATGTGTGAGAAGAGGTGCTAGGTCCTGCTTCGGGTATCAGAGGTATCCGATTCAGCCGAGGAGTCTGAAAAAGGCGCAGGTTGTCTATTTTTAAATCTACCCCATGCACCGGTGAAATTGTTTTGCGTACCTTGTGGGGTGGATGTGAAAAAGTCATCTTGTAAATAGGGGTATGATCTCTCTTTGTTGAACAAGTTACTTACCTTCGGTAACGATATATCTGTAAGAGACATAGATTAGTTATAGATTCCTTACCTTAGAATTACCCCCAGGCGTCAGATTGGATCAGGAGAATTTTTTCGTCAGCAGTACCCCTGCGCGTCGGAAGGTGGCGTCGGTCAGCTCTGCGTTAGTCGTTGGCGTCATGGTCGCCGGGATGACGTCGCGGTAGCTACTTAGACGCCGCCCTCGCGCGCTGACATCAGTTCTTTTACACGACATTCCACGCCAGGAGTGAAGAGCCATGCATGACACGGACAACTGGTGCACACAACTAGGGCCCTGAAAGGGATTCCCTGACCCTAGAAGTCAGTTCGCAGAACGGGGAGGATGGGTGGGGTGGTAAGGAATCTATAACTAATCTAGGTCTCTTACACATATATCGTTACCGAAGGTAAGTAACTTGTTCATCTGAAAGAGACAATTAGTTATAGATTCCTTACCTTAGAATAGATACCCCAGCAATACCAACCCCGGAGGTGGGTCTGCGAACTAAGTTCACACCAGAAAGTCCTGGAGAACAGAACGGTCAAAGAAGCCGTCTCTCCGTGCTTGGCTGTCCAGGCAGCAGTGTTTTGTGAAGGTGTTCAGAGATTCCCACGTAGCTGCCTGACGGATGTCATTACGAGGGACTCCCCGTCCCAAAGCAGTGGTAGCTGCCGTCGCCCTGGTGGAATGGGCGCGCAGTCCCACTGGAGGCTCCTTGTTTGCCAAAGAGTAGCAAGCTTTGATGCACAAAACGACCCACCTGGAGATGGTCCATTTGTGCACGGCCCGACCTTTTTTTGCGCGCACGTAGCAAACAAAGAGCTGGTCATCCACCCGGAATTGTTTTGTGCGATCCAAATAAAAGGAAAGTGCACGTTTTGGATCCAGACGGTGGAGCCTCTCTTCCTCCTTAGAAGGATGCGGAAAGAAGGTGGGCAAAGTGATGGTTTGACCAATGTGAAAAGAAGTAACCACCTTGGGAAGAAAGGAAGGTCTAATTCGGAGGACGACCTTGTCCGGATCAACAGCCAGAAAAGGAGGCTTGGAAGAAAGAGCTTGGAGCTCACTCACTCTGCGCGCAGAGGTGATGACCACCAGAAAGGCAGTTTTTAAAGTCAGAAGTCTGAGAGGACTGTTATGTAGCGGCTCAAAGGGAGCACACATAAGATACGTAAGTACCAAGTTCAAGTCCCACTGAGGCATTACAAAGGGAACAGGAGGAAAAAGATGAGTAATGCCCTGAAGGAAGCGATTTACAACAGGAGACTTGAAAAAAGAAGGCTGATCAGGAAGCCTAAGAAAGGCTGAAATGGCTGAGAGGTAGCCCTTTAGAGTGCCCAGAGCAGAGCCCTGCTGGGCCAAAGAAAGGAGGAACAAGAGAACCTCAGAAAGAGGGGCAGAAAGGGGATCCACAGCCTTTGCTGTGCACCATGCCACAAATTTGTTCCATCTGCAGGCGTATACAGTCTTGGTGGAGGGACGCCTGGCTGCCAAGATAACATCACAGACTTCGGGAGGCAGGTCAAAAGACGTCAACTGCCGCCACTCAATCTCCACGCAAGGAGGTGGAGACTGGACAGGTTCGGGTGGAGGACCGTCCCCTGCTGCTGCGACAGAAGGTCCTCCCGAAGAGGCAGTCGGATCGGAGGATCGATGGCCATGTGTAACAGCTCGGGATATCAGACTCTTTGTGCCCAATCTGGAGCCACAAGGATGACTTGGGCCCGGTCGCGCTTGATTTTCTTCAGCACTCCGGGCAGAAGTGGTATAGGCAGAAAAGCGTATAGAAGACCGCAACTCCACTCGTGACGAAAAGCGTTGCCTAGCGAGTGCCGCCTTGGATATTCCAACGCACGTAACTGCTGACATTGCGCGTTCTCTTCGGTGGCGAATAGATCCAACCAACGCTCTCCCCACTGCTGAAAGAGACCTTGTGCCACCTCCGAGTGAAGACGCCATTCGTGATACATCATGCAGATGTGGCTGAGTTCGTCCGCCCTGGTGTTCAGTGAACCTGTCAGTTGTTGAACCACCAGGGATATGCCCTGATGTTCCAGCCATGTCCAGAGACGAAGAGCCTCCTGACATAGGATCCACGACCCCACCCCGTCCTGTTTGTTGCAGTACCACATGGCGGTGGTGTTGTCCGAGAACACCTGCACCACTCTTCCCCGGACAGAGGGAAGGAATGCTTTTAGTGCAAGACTGATCGCCCGAAGCTCCAGAAGGTTGATGTGGAGCCCGGACTCCGCCGGAGACCAGAGGCCTCTGATCTCCGCCTCCCCCATGTGGCCGCCCCATCCCAGCAGTGATGCATCTGTCACTACTGTGAACTCTGGTTGGGGAAGGGAGAGGAATCTGCCGTTGACCCAATCCCGGTTCGTTAGCCACCACTGCAATTGACGTGCAGTGCCCTCCGAGATCTGGACGCAATCGGACAGATTACCTTGATGCTGTGCCCACTGGAACTTCATGTCCCACTGCAGAGCCCGCATATGCCACCTGGCATGATCTACCAGCAGGATGCAAGAGGCCATGAGGCCCAGCAGCCTCAGGGTCATCCTGACCGAAACCCGGGATAGAGGCTGAAAGATCAGAATCATAGCCAGAATATCCCGGACTCGCTGTTCGGGAGGATAAGCCCGAAACTGCGTCGTGTCCAGAACTGCTCCGATGAACGATGAAGAGGAGCTTCTGAGAGGGAGTCAGGTGCGACTTTGGCACGTTGACAGAGAACCCCAGCGAACGCAGGAGGTCCGCCGTAGTCTGGAGGTGGAAGACAACAGCCTGGGGCGAGCCCACCTTCAACAGCCAGTTGTCGAGATAGGGGAAGACTGGAACCCCTGATCTGCCCCGATGAACTGCGAACACCGCCATCACTTTCGTGAACACCCGAGGGGCGCTGGTAAGGCCAAAGGGGAGTACAGTAAACTGAAACTGCTCGTGGCCTACCGTGAACCGTAGGTAACGCCAGTGGGCCAGCAGGACAGGGATGTAAAAATAAGAGTCCTGCAAGTCCAACGCTACCATCGAGTCTCCAGGGTCGAGGGCAGACAGGACATGAGCTAGCGTCAACATTTTGAACTTCTCCTTCGGAGGAAGCGGTTGACGTTCCTGAGATCCAAGATAGGACGCAGGCCTTTGTCCTTCTTGGGCACCAGAAAGTAGTGGAAATAGCAACCACGACCTACTTCTGGGACAGGAACTCGCTCGATGGCTCCCTTGGCCAAGAGTGCCGAAACTTCCTGTTGGAGAAGGGCCAGATGATCCTCCGACATGCGATGGTACTGAGGTGGCATGGATGGAGGGGTAGCCTCGAAGGGGAGGGAGTAGCCCCTTCGGACTATTTGCAAAATCCTCCTGTCCGAAGTGATGGTGCGCCAGTGGGGGAGGTGATGGCGAATCCTGCCACCCACTGGCGATTGGTGGCCCTGAAAGGTCGGACTAGGAGAGTTTGGAGGCTGCTACACAGGGGGCTCTGGTGGACTGGCCTGCCCGCTGGCCCCCAGAACCACAGCAGTGGTTCCCACGTACCCGGCCGCGCAGGGGCTGACCAGCTTGCGCCGGCCTGTGGCCCTGGTCGGGACGTGGCGGGGCACCCCTTCCGTAGCCACGAAAGGGGCAACAAGCAGACTGCGCAGGGCGGGTAGTGGAGAGGCCCAAGGACCTGGCCGTAGCCCGAGAGTCCTTAAAGCGCTCCAGCGCGTTGTCTGCCTGGTCACCGAATAAGCAACGGCCATCAAAGGGCATGTCCATAAGAGTGGATTGGACATCCCCTGAAAAACCAGTCGGCCTCAACCAGGCGTAGCGTTGAAGGGCTACCGACGTGGAAATCGTCCTGCCTAGTGAGTCGGCGGTATCCAGCCCACAGCGGATGGTAAACTTTGCTGTCTCTCTCCCTTCGGCAACTGAACGGGAGAGTACGGCCCAGGCATCCTCCGGGCACTGGGGCAGCACTTACACCCACTCCGTGTGGGATACGGTGGCACAATGGCCCAACAGACATGCAGTGTTTACCGACCGCAGTCCCAAGCTGGAGGAAGAAAACATCTTCTTCCCAAGATGGTCCAGCTTTTTGGATTCCCTATCAGGTGGTGCGTTAGGGAATGCGCCTTTGGAGGTGGAGGCTTGGATCACCAAGCTCTCAGGGGTGGGGTGTTGGGAGAGGAAAGTGGGGTCGCCCGGGCGGTGGCATCGGGCAATCATCCTATCCACAGGAGCCCCTGTGTTGGGCCTGGACCAGGTGCCCAAAAGGATGTCGGTTAGGGCTTCATTAAACGGCAGCAGGGGCTCCGAAGAGCTCGCTGCCGGTTGAAGCACCTCTGTCAGGAGGTTAGTCCTGACTGCCACCGTAGGCAGCTCGAGGTTGACGGCCTCGGCCGCCCTACGCAACACCACGGCGTAAGACGCTCCCTCCTCCGTAGCCACGGTAGGAGGAGACAACATGCCAAAGTCTGGTGAGGTATCCAGACCACTGGCTTCCCCCAGTTCCTCTCTCCAGTCCGGTTCGTAGCCTAACTGGTCTGTTAAAGGGTCTCTAGACCCCTCCCAGTCCTCCTCACCCTCCTCTGGCTGCAAATCTGGTCTAAAAGATCCAGGGTAGAACAAGGGCACAAAAGTACCCGTCGGCGCCGGATCCGGTGGCGGCGACGCCGGTCCGGCTCCGTGTCTACATCGGGCTGGAGGCCGGAGTCGACGCCGGCTGGGGACACAACCGGCGTCGGCTGCGGACGTGGTGCCGGTGGATTCGGCGCTGGGGAATATGTAATCAGGTCGACCGGCGCCGATCCGGATCCAGGCCTGGATCCAAGGGGACCCTGCGGTGCCAGAGCCGCTGGCGTCGAAGGCCCAGGGCCCCCAGCCGAGTCCACGGGGCCCAAGGCGCGCCGGCAGAGTAGACTGCCCAAAGATGGCATGCCTCGCTTCGTAAAATTGGCGAAGCTGGGCAGGGGTCGCTCAGGGTCCCGGGAGGTGGGGGAAACTGAGTCGACCCTTCAGGCTCCGCACGCGGGAAGTCGAAGAGCGACGATGCTTCTTCGACTTCTTCTTGTAATTTGACTTATCTGAGGAGAGTGAAGACTTGGAAGAAGACTGGTGGTGGTGGCTCCGCGACCAGTCCCTCGACCTCCCACGCGACCGGGACCTCGAACAACGCGGAGCCGACTGCCGGACCTCGAGAAGCTTTCGGGACCGCTGCCGCAAAGACTTCGGATTCATGGTCCGGCAGTCGGAGCACGACTTGGGGTCATGGTCGCACTCCAAGCAGAACAGGCAGACACGGTGCGGATCGGTCACCGACATCAGTCGGCTACAGGAACCGCAAGCCTTGAAGCCGGGCATCCCAGACGTGCATCAGGAGTCGAAGACTCGAAAACGGTGTCGACAAAAGTCAGTCAAAAAGTGACTGGAGGTACCGCTCTCTCCAGATCTGCGCTGGCTGGCGCGGAAAAAAGAATGGACGCCAGCGCGCGAGGGTGGCGTCTGAGTAGCTACTGCGACGTCATCCCGGCGACCACGACGCCAACGACGAACGCGGAGCCGACCGACGCTACCTTCTGACGCGCAGGGGTACTGCTGACGAAAAAATCTGCCGGTTCCAGTCTGACACCTGGAGGTAATTCTAAGGTAAGGAATCTATAACTAATGGTCTCTTTCAGATATAATTCTTAATATCCTTAGAGACGTTTGTTGATTTTTGTGGTGTTGAAATTTCTGATAATCCAGTATCGTTCTTTCAAGTTTATCAAGGACTGCTTTGGCGTCGGCTAGGCTATCTAGTTCAAGTATAGCTTTTTCGAGTTCTAGAATTTCTTCTAGTTCTTTTTTGCTGTGTTCTATAGCAGTGTTAATCCCTTGGACCATCCAATGACGGGAGCATGTGGTGTCAATGTGTGCAAATCCGTTTTTGAATTTTTTATCCTGGAGGAATATGGCAGGGATATTGCGGACCTGTAGGCCTATGGGGATTATATCTGGTCTTAAGTATTCCGTGAGCATACGCGCGTGTAGTTCTGTGCGTATGTGTTTTTTTTTTAGTCTCTCAAGAGTGGTGATTTTTTTCTGTTGCAGTGTCTGTATGGGCCACTGCTGAGACAGGTGTGTGTTACAAGGAGGGGCCACTGATATTAATTGCTAACCTATCAATCATGGTTTAAAACACTTTGGAAGAGTAGAACGCAATTCTTTGATTGCTCTTCTATTCAGATAATGGATAATTCTATATGTATATATTCCTCATAACATTTTGAATGTCATTGATCTAGACACGTTCTATTCTATAAAGAACTCTCCCTCAGCAACTTGTCTATGCTATTTTTTAATTATGTCATTTTCTTACATTCCATCCCAATATGCAGCACTCTCTGTTGCATTTGTTTGGTTGTCTTCTGAATCCTCTGATTCATTCTGTTTTGACTTAGATATGTTCTTACTCCTATACATCCGTCTCTCCCTCTGCCTACACTTTCGTCTGAGCACGGCAAGATATAGGCTTTCACCAGTGATCCTGCTGGTTTTCAAATTAAGACTAGCACTAGGATAACGTTTTTCAACCTCCTGCCCGCTCTAGTGCGCATGCTCCGTTTCTTGCTTTAATTCGCGGTCTAGCTTTTTTGTTCACATGCCCTACTTCTGGTCCTTTAATTAAGTTCCAGTTTGTACCCCATGCGGTAGAAATCCTTTCCTACCGGCACCAGACGGAGCGGCTGCTCGTCTCTTCGACCCGACCGACTAAAGTGGTCAAACAGAAGTAAGTCCCCCGAATCTCTGCACCCCCACCTAATCTGGGCCGCGTGCCCCTTCCCCTTTGTAACTTTTCGTTTACCTTTCCCCAGTTGAATTTTGGAACACCGACTATGCGGTGAGGATTACACCGACATGGCCGTGATCTTTCACACCGACCTCGCGGTGCAGGAACTGCTCAGTAACCTGAGCACCCGTCCTTCCAATTTCACCCACGTGTCTCCTACGTCGACCAGCAACCTGGTACCCGGAGCCCCCTGTATTCTCCGGCATGGCCCGGTATTGACTTCCACAAGTAAGGAAAATGCTACTTACCAGTATGCATCTGTTCTTGGCATGTAGAGCTGCAGAATTATATACTTGTGCATAGATCGCCATCTGGTTGGGCTACTTTGTTGTTGTATTGGAAGAAGTTCTTTGTAGTCACGAGATAGGTGACTCCTCCTTAGGACGATAATGAGCATGGGCATCGACTCTATCCTCAGATTGTTTTTCGCCATAGAGGGTGATGATGGAGTTTGTGAGAAACAGAAAGAGATGTCCATGTGTGATGTATCCAAGTAAGATAGCACTGCAACAGATAAAGGTACCCGGGGAGGCGGGTGGGCGTATATAATTCTGCAGCTCTACATCCCAATAACAGATGCATACTGGTAAGTAGCATTTTCCGTTCGAGGCATATGAGCTGCAGAATATATACTTGTGCATAGACTCTACAGTAGTACTCTCCCTAGCGGTGGCCACCTGTATCTGTTGCAGTGGTTTGAAAAAGTGTCCTTAGTACAGCCTGGCCCACACTAGCCTGTTGTTTTGCCTGCACATCTACACAATAGTGTTTTGTGAACGTGTGCGGGGTAGACCATGTTGCTGCTTTACAAATGTCATCTATGGGAATGTTCCCTAAGAATGCCATAGAAGCCCCTAGTTTGCGTGTGGAATGCGCTCTAGGGGGAATAGATAATGTACGCTTTGCTCTTTGGTAGCATATCTGGATGCATTTAACGATCCACCTGGCAATTCCAGCTTTTGATATAGGGTTGCCCTTATGTGGTGGTGAGAAAGCTACAAAAAGTTGTTTAGTTTTTCTGAAAGTTTTTGTTCTTTTAATGTAGTAAAGGATAGCTCTTTTGACGTCAAGCGTATGAAAAGCCCGTTCTGCTACTGAGTCTGGTTGAGGAAAAAAGACTGGCAGCTCAACAGACTGGTTAAGGTGGAAAGCAGAGACGACTTTTGGTAAGAATTTAGGGTTTGTCCTAAGAACCACTTTGTTGTGATGTATTTGCAAAAATGGTTCTTGTATGGTTAATGCCTGGAGTTCACTAACTCTTCTGAGAGATGTGATTGCTACAAGGAAAGCTACTTTCCATGTGAGAAATTGTAACTTACATTTATGTAAAGGTTCAAATGGGGGACCCATGAGCCTGGTAAGGACAATGTTTAGGTTCCACTCTGGAGAGGGTGGAACTCTGGGAGGAATTATCCTTTTAAGGCCTTCCATGAATGCTTTGATGGCAGGTACCTTAAACAATGACAAGTGTTGTCTGTTTTGTAGGTAAGCGGCTATGGCAGCAAGATGTAATCGTATAGATGTGTATGCCAGATTACACTTTTGTAGATGCAAGAGATAAGGTAAATGCTACTTACCAGTATGCATCTGTTCTTGGCATGTAGAGCTGCAGAGTCGTACACTGTGCATGAGATCGCCATCTGGTGTTGGGCTCGGATGCTTGCACTTTGTTGTTGTCTTGGAAGAGTCTTTTGTAGTCACGAGATAGGTGACTCCTCCTTTGGACGATAGTGCGCATGGGCATCGACTCCATGGTTAGATTGTTTTTCGCCATGATGGGAAAAGATGGAGTCAGTAAGAAGAAAAAGATGTCCATGTGAATATATCTAATTAAGATTATACTGGAACAGATACAGGTTCCGGGGAGGTGGGTGGGCGTGTACGACTCTGCAGCTCTACATGCCAAGAACAGATGCATACTGGTAAGTAGCATTTACCGTTCGAGGCATATGAGCTGCAGATCGTACACTGTGCATAGACTGTATAGCAGTGTCTCCCTAGCGGTGGTCACCTGTATCAGTTGCAGTAGTCTGAAAAAGTGTTTTAAGAACAGCTTGGCCCACAGCAGCTTGCTGCTTTGCGTGTACATCAACACAGTAGTGTTTGGTAAAGGTATGTGGCGTAGACCATGTTGCTGCCTTACATATGTCATTTAGGGGATGTTCCCTAAAAATGCCATAGAAGCCCCTAGTTTACGTGTGGAATGTGCCCTAGGGGGAATTATTAAGGTGCGTTTAGCCTTTTGGTAGCAAATTTGAATGCATTTGACTATCCATCTAGCAATGCCAGCCTTTGAGATGGGATTACCTTTATGTGGTGGGGAGAAAGCTACAAATAATTGTTTTGTCTTTCTGAAAGGTTTGGTCCTGTCAATGTAGTAAAGTAGGGCTCTTCTGACATTTAGTGTGTGTAGAGCTCTTTCTGCTACAGAGTCTGGGTCTTGGAAAAGACGGGTAACTCTATTGATTGGTTAAGGTGAAAAGCAGAAATTACTTTAGGTAGGAATTTGGGGTTTGGTCTGAGAACTACTTTATTACGATGTATTTGTAAAAAGGTTCTTGTATGGTTAAAGCCTGAATCTCACTCACTCTTCTGAGAGAGGTTATTGCAATTAGGAAGGCTACTTTCCATGTAAGAAATTGTAACTCACATTTGTGCAGAGGTTCAAATGGGGGACCCATGAGCCTGGTGAGGACAATATTTAGATTCCATGCTGGAGAGGGTGGCAATCTAGGGGAATGATTCTTTTAAGGCCTTCCATAAAGGCTTTAATTGCAGGTACTCGAAACAGTGACAAATGCTGTCTGTTTTGTAAGTATGCGGCTAGAGCGGCAAGATGTAATCTTATGGATGAGTATGCTAGGTTACATGTTTGCAGATGCAGCAAGTAACAGATAATGTTTTGTATGGAGGCATCTAGTGGGTTGATATTGTTGTTATTGCAATAAATAGCAAACCTTTTCCATTTTGCTGCATAACAAGCCCTGGTAGTGGGACGTCTGGCTTCTTTAATGACCTGCATACACTCAGGTGGAAGGTTAAGGTAACCGAACTCTAGGACTTCAGGAGCCATATTGCCAGATTCAGTTGACCTGGATCGGGGTGTCTGATCTCTTCATGGTTTTGAGTTAAGAGGTGTGGAGAGAGGTGCAGTTTGTGGTGTGGAACTACTGAGAGTTCGAGAAGTGTTGTGAACCATGGTTGTCTTGCCCATGTGGGAGCAACTAGGATCATTGTTAGAGACTGTTGTCTGAGTTTGCGTACTACTAGGGGAATGAGTGGGAGAGGCGGAAAAGCGTATGCAAATCTGCCTGACCAGTTCATCCATATTGCATTGCCCTTGGACGACGGGTGTGGGAACCTGGCGGCGAAGGTTGGGCATTTTGTGTTTTCTTGTGTGGCGAACAGGTCTATTTGTGGATGGCCCCACATTTGGAAAAAAGGTTGTAGAACTTGCGGATGCAGTTCCCATTCGTGAATCTGTTGTGTCTGTCGACTTAACAGATCCGCAATGTGATTGTGAACTCCTGGAAGGTGTTCTGCAAGGAGGTAAATGTTTTGAGGAATGGCCCATCTCCATATGGCTTGCGCCAGGCGAGACAGCTGTAGAGAGTGTGTCCCCCTGTTTTTGTACATAGTACATTGCTGTCATGTTGTCTGTTTTGACTAAGACAGTCTTGTGAGTAAGATGCGGTTGGAATGACTTTAGCGCTAGAAATATTGCTAATAATTCTAGGTGGTTGATGTGGAGCAGTTTTTGTGACTTGGTCCAGCTGCCCTGCGTTGTGTGGGTAAGGAGGTGAGCTCCCCACCCGGTGAGAGATGCGTCTGTTGTGAGCACTATTTGTGGAACTGGCTCTAGGAACGGCCGCCCTTTGGAAATGTTTTGTATGTTCCACCATTGCAGAGAGCGATGAGTGCGGCTGTCTACCAACACCAGATCTGTAAGCTGGCCCTGAGCTTGGTTCCACTGACGTGCTAAGCATTCTTGCAGGGGCCGCATTTGAAGTCGTGCGTGAGGGACAATAAAGATGCACGAGGCCATCATTCCTACGAGTTGCATAAACACTCGAGCTGGAAGGTAGTGTTGAGGTAGGAATTTGTTGATGAGGGCTTGCATACTTGTTATCCTGGAAGGATTGGGGTATGCAAGGGCCCTGGAGGTATCGATTGTGGCTCCTAGGTACTGATGTATGTAGGAGGGATGGAGATGCGATTTGGTATGGTTTATTGTGAACCCCAAATTGTGTAGTAGCCGAACTGTTTGGAGTGTGTGCTGTACACATTGGTTGTGTGACTTGGCTTTTATTAGCCAGTCGTCTAGATACGGAAACACGTGAATGTGTTGTCTTCGTAAGTGCGCAGCTACTACTGCTAGGCACTTGGTGAAAACCCTTGGTGCTGTTGCCACCCGAATGGGAGGACTTTGAACTGATAATGTTGTCCGTCCACTATGAACCTTAGGTATTTCCTGTGCGCAGGGTGAATGGGAATATGGAAATAGGCGTCCTTGAGATCTAGTGTGGCAAGGAAGTCGCCTTGTTGGAGTAGTGGAAGTATTTGTTGAAGAGTGATCATGTGAAAATGATCTGAGTGAATGTAATAGTTGAGGGGTCTGAGGTCCAGTATGGGCCTGAGGGAACCGTCCTTTTGGGGATTAGAAAGTATAGTGAGTAAACCCCTGTGCCCTGATGTTGTAGAGGGACTGGTTCTATTGCGTGCTTTTGGAGCATAGAGAGAACCTCTTGATTGAGGAGCGTTAGATGTTCCGTGGACATGGGACGCTGTCTGGGTGGTATGTTGGGGGAGTAGAAGTGAGTTCGAGGCAGTAACCATACTGGATAATTTGTATTACCCACCTGTCGGTGGTGATGGAATTCCACGCAGGTAGGAACTTTGACAGTCTTCCCCCGACGGGAGTGGAATGATCGGGGGAAACGGAGGGAAGTCACTGTTTGGTGGTAGGGGAGGTGCGTGTGTTAAACCCGCGTCCTCTACCCCTGTTGTTATTACCTCTGTAATTACCTCTGGAGTAACCTCTATTAGAGGAGGTTTGAGTGGTGTTTTTGTAGTTAGCAGAGGTGGTGTCTGTGGCTGTAGTTTTGGAGCCGCCTCTATATAAGGAGCGACGAAAGGAACCTCTGCTAGGTGTGGCTTGTAGAGCTCCCATAGCTTTGGCTGTGTCTGTGTCCTTCTTCATTTTTTCTAGAGAAGTGTCCACATTAGGCCCAAACAGGTGTTCCTGGTCTAAGGGTTTATTGAGGATGGTAGATTGTACCTCCTGCTTGAAGCCAGATATTCGTAGCCATGCGTGTCTGCGCAGCAAAACGCTTGAGTTTATTGTGCGTGCTGCTGTATCTGCTGCGTCAAGGGCGCACTTTATTGAGGTGTTTGTGACAATCTTGCCTTCTTGTATTAGATCATTGGCCTTGGTGTTATACTGATCTGGAAGGTGCTCAATGAGCTTTTCAAGCTCGTCGTAATGGGCTCTGTCATATCTCGCCAGTAAGGCTTGGGAATTGGCGATGCGCCACATGTTTGCTGCTTGAGACGCAACTCTTTTTCCCGATGCGTCGAGTAATTTGGACTCCTTGTCTGGTGGTGGTGTCTCACCAGTAGTCTGGGAGTTTGCCCTTTTCCGTGCATTAGCAACTACTAATGAGTCTAGAGGGAGTTGGCCTTTAATATAAGCTGGGTCAGAAGGGGCAGGTTTATATTTTTCTCGATCCTTGGGTTAAGAACCCTAGCCCTAACTGGGTCTCTGAAGACCTCAGGGGCATGTTTAATAATGCCTTTAAGCATAGGTAGAGTATGGGTAGACTTTTGAGGCTGGCTAAAAGTTTCTAGTAAAAGTCTTCTTCCAGGGGGTCTGAGTGTAACTTGACACCATGGTATTGTGCTGCCCTGTTTATCACCTGTGAAAACCCTATAGCATCATCTGGAGGTGAGGCTTTTGATGGGTATGGTTCAGGGACAGGTATATCTGGGAGGTCATAACTGTCCCAGGGGTCTTGTGGTGGGATACTGTGAAGGTCGTCATCAGTGTAGGTGTTGTGAGGTGACTGCATGTCATCATCATGATCCTCCCTGTCTGTATCCCCTTGTGGTGAAAAACAAGGTGGAGGAGAGTGAGGCGGGGAGTGTAGAGGGCTGAGGTGTTGTGGAGGTGGAGAGAAAGACCTTATAGGTGATGTGGAAGAGTCTTTCTTCTTATGAGGTGGCTCAGGTGTGGTTGGTTCCTGTATCTTCCTCTTGTGAGGTATTACTGATTGTACCTGTCCGGTAATAGGGTCAATGTGCAGAGTTTTCTGCTTTGGGTCGATGGGAACCAAGAGTTCTTCTGAGCTGGCGTGTTTGGTCGGCATCGAAGATTTCGGCTCCGAGTGTTGTTTGGGCTTGCGAGGTTGTTTGGTGTCCTTTGGTGAAGTTTTCGACACCGAGGGTTTTTTTGTCGACTCCGAAGGTTTGGTATGCTTCGGTGGCGAGGTGTCTGGGACCTTGGACTTTGGCGCCGAAGGGTCTGTTGGTGCCGAGACCTTAGTCTTGTGTTTCGGTGCCGATGAGTGTTTTTCGGCTCCGGGACGTGGCTGGCTCGGTCCCGAGCTGCCAGAAGGCTTTAGGTGCTTGGGAGTCGAGCCGGAAGGCGGGGCTCCTGAAGCTTTGTGATGGTGCAGACCTAGGCCCGAAGGCGAAGGTGTGACCGAAGCCTTTTGTTTCTTGGGGGCAGGGGCATCGACGTGAGTACTCACAGTACGTTGGTGTGGTGTGATGAGTTGGTCGTCGGACCCTGAGTCTTCGGCTCCGGAGGTGTCGATTTGTAAATCTCCGGTGTCCGGGTTGTCGGAGCCTGTGTCAAAGATGTCGTCCGGTGCGGGAGCGGCTGACCTGGACATTTCGTGTCGTCGGGCCCGGCGATCACGGATGGTCTTTTGGACCGAAAGGAGTCACAGGCTTGGCAGTGTTGGCTCTCGTGTTCTGGAGAGAGGCAAAGATTACAGATCTCGTGGAGATCTGTGTGTGGAATTTAGCCCCACACCTGCATTTTTAAATGGAGTCCTTTCCATATGCTGGATGATGGCGCCGACACGCCCAACGGACCAACGTCGGCGACCGGACTCGAAACAGTGTTGGAGTGGAGACGCGATGAGGGGATCGCGATCGAAAACAATACCGTCGAACGGTAGGAGGTTCTTCTGCGCGTCGAGAGGGGAACCGATCGATGTGGATCCGGAGCGCAGCAAGGTACATCCGAACCCGATGGCGGAAAAAAACAATCTAACCATGGAGTCGATGCCCATGCGCACTATCGTCCAAAGGAGGAGTCACCTATCTCGTGACTACAAAAGACTCTTCCAAGACAACAACAAAGTGCAAGCATCCGAGCCCAACACCAGATGGCGATCTCATGCACAGTGTACGATCTGCAGCTCATATGCCTCGAACATAATGTTTTGAATTGAAGCATCTAGTGGATCGATTGTGTTGTTATTACAGTAGATACATCTTTTCCATTTAGCTGCATAGCACGCTCTAGTGGTAGGACGTCTAGCCTCCTTAATGATATTCATACAGTCTGGCGGAAGGGTGAGGTAACCAAACTCTAAGATTTCAGGAGCCAGATCGCTAGGTTCAGTTGAGCTGGATCTGGATGCCTTATTTCTCCATGGTTCTGTGTGAGGAGCTTTGGAGAAAGGTGCAACTTTTGATGTGGAACTACTGAGAGTTCCAGCAGGGTTGTGAACCATGGTTGTCGGGCCCATGTTGGAGCAACCAGGATCATTGTGAGAGACTGTTGTTTGAGCTTGCGCACCAGTAATGGAATGAGCGGGAGAGGCGGAAAAGCGTACGCAAACCTGCCTGACCAGTTCATCCATATTGCATTGCCTTTGGACAATGGGTGTGGATACCTGGAGGCGAAGCTTGGGCATTTTGCGTTTAAATGTGTGGCGAACAGATCTATGTCTGGGTGGCCCCACATCTGAACAAGCATTGGAAATGCAATAGGTCTCGCCTTTGTTTAAGTTTAAGCTATTTGGTTTGCTAATGGTATTGTATTTTAGCTATGTATTATTGAGTGTATGTATGTGATATGTTGTGGTTTTATGTTGTTCGAATTGTAATTGTTAGCTGTGTAGTAGTTTTAAGTATAGCGTTAGGGGGAGAAGAGCAGTGTGTAAGATTTGGGAAGGAGAGTGAGTAGAAGAATAGCACACATAGCCACATATAATACCATAATTAATAAAGCAAATTTATGGATTTAAAAGCCCACCTTTTGTTCCCATACGTCCGGTGCACTGCTACATTTTGGGCCACCCAGAAAAGCC
Organism: Calotriton arnoldi; assembly: GCA_963921515.1. Lineage (NCBI taxonomy): Eukaryota > Metazoa > Chordata > Amphibia > Caudata > Salamandridae > Calotriton > Calotriton arnoldi. The sequence continues at coordinate 1,908,765 of CAWUFW010001537.1, forward strand.
CACACTAATAAGAGCTGCTTTGCAACAAAAAAACACAACCTTTATGTGACCCTAACTTATCTCAAGCCGATCCGTGAACTGTGGCAAAGCAGTAACTCACAAAATCTGCCTTGCCTAAATCATAATGCATGGTCCTCACCCAGCACCAGATCACCAGATGCCACAAGTTTTTGTCCCCTTAGTTATAAATTTTAGGGTAGGATGCCTCCCGGTGAAGCCCTTCATAAGGAATAGGCCAAACACAAATTGCAAGACAACATGCAATTGCATGCAAGGTGGTGATTAAACAGTTTTGGCCCTTTATGCTGCTATGCCCTTCCTTTTTGTCCCCAAGGGGGCTATTTCTTCGCCCACTCTTTAAAAAAATATAAGCGGGAAGAGGGACAAACATAAGGAGGGAAAAGCGGGAAGAGGGACAAGCATAAAGAGGGTAAAGACTAAAGAGGAGAATAAATGGCATGGGGTAGGCGAAACATGAGGAGGAGAGGGCAGAAGATACTGAAAAATTGGACCTATGACATGGCAGGGCTGCAGGCCGCAGACGAAGGCCAGGTGTGCTCACCGGGCGGCATCCGATGTGAGAATGGCCATAATATGAAGTATGAGGTCCGAGCTATCCTGATGTATTGCGATGTATCGGAGTCTTAGGAAGGGCAGACGCACGCAAGCACGTACATTCCACGTCACTCCCACGGTTTCTGTGTGAGGGTTGCACGTCAGAGAGCATGGCACACGGCCACGACCCACTGCCTAAGGGTCACACAGGTCTTGCCACCTCTCTACCAATGCTACTCCTGCCTCTTGTGGTTGAAAGTCCAGTTGCAAATGGTTTCTAATGGATACATTTTTTCCGAAGTAGGATATACACATTTAGCTTTTTGACATAGGACTGGCTGCCCACATTAAGCTGAAGAACAAACGGTAGATTCTGCTGGTTAAGTGATTGTCATCAGGCACCAAAACCCACCAGTTACCACTTCCGGGATGGAAACCGAACCGGCTGGGATTTTTTCCACTTGGGTCAGTTGATATCCAAAAATCAACATGCCACCCACCGGTTCCAGTCACAGTCCATTCACAACTGCTTAAATGGTGTTGACCCTAGGGTTGCCAAGTTTCGGGTCATGTGTCTTTACACTACATATATCCTGTGTTACACAGCACCGCGTCAGGAGGGCACGTGAGGTTATCTAGCCACCCCCCTACCTTGTTTCCTGTTTCCCTCTAAAAAAGGGAGGGGGGGCTCAGCTCCACACCCTCTCCCACCTCTTCCTGGAGACGGGCTGTGACTGCGGAAATGATAAACTTGCTGTTGCAGCGAGGATGAGTGTCCTAGGTGCGCATATGGGTGTGGTAGGCCATGCTTTGGAAATAAAATCTAACCTGGCACGCGGCTCTCGAGAGGGGAGGCAAGGACCCGGCGCTGCACAATCATTACACCCGCAGAGTACCTCAGTCGGTTAAAGCAGCCAGCTGGAATTCAAGCAGTGCTGATTCGACCGTTTATCATTAAAAGATTGAAGAAATGAGCACAGCTGTTTGACAGCGCTACGATACCGCACGACTATAGCAGGAAGCGCTAACGGGTTCTGCACAAAAATAACCGGATGAATTTCCCTCGCTTCCCACTATGCTCACAAACTACAAACGAGCAATTCCAAAACCTCTTTTGACACGTGTGCTTTTAAGTCCCTCTCTGGACCACGCACAGTTTAGGAGCTGCGTTTACAAACGCTGCGAAAAACATATTTTGGGGTGGCTGAGAAACTAAAACAAAGCAAACCTCTGCCTGGGAAAGAAAGTACCTGCGCGAATACAATCAAAGACAAGCGCCCGCCTTTGTCTCGGCTGCGCACGTCGTCCTGCCTGCAGTAAGTAAAGAGAAGCGGGGGCGAGCGAGCGCGGCAGCCTGCTGAGCTGACCACACGCTCGTGCATCGTGCCTGAAACGTGCGGGTAACCGCACGGAAAAGGCCATTGTACACGAGCGTGTGGTCAGCTTTCAAATGCCCACTACATAAAGTCTTCGCCAGAAGCATCGCTTGCGCGCTACTCTAGGCTCGACCTAAAAAACGGATGAAGAACTTGCGGATGAAGTTCCAATTCGTGGATCTTCTGTCTCTGACGACTGAGCAGTTCCGCAATTTGATTGTGTACCCCTGGGAGATGTTCTGCTAAGAGGTATATTTTTTGAGGAATGGCCCATCTCCATATGCTTTGCGCTAGGCGTGAAAGCCGCAGAGAGTGGGGGGGCGTGGCCAAGCCACGGGCTGAGATGGCCGCGCGGTGTTGAAGCTCCGCCGGCAGACCGACGATATCTGCGCTGTCCCCACCTTACAGCGCCAACATGATGGTGGCAGAGACGTCGCTGCATCCCTGAACCGTTGGGGCATGGGCTGGGAGTCCTTCGAGTGATGGGACGCACATGGAGCAGCCCTGTCGCGAGTTCCGTCCAAGACGCGGAGCAAGGCAAGATGGCGGCCTAGGACGACGATCGCGATCGAGCGTTACCCCCGCAGTGGCTGGAGCAGCTGTCTACTCGAAGTTGGGTCCTGCAGAGCGGTGAGTGCCCGGGTGCCGGTTTGGTGGTCTCGGCTCCCCCCACCCCCTCCCCGCCTATGCACGATAAGCGCAGCTTCCGTGGCTGAGGCAGTATCGGCCAGGCGCTGTTGTGCGGTTCCGGCCGCGCTGCCTCCCGACCCCTACTGCCGCTATTAACTGGTGCTGGGCAGACGCGGCTGGACCGGAGGTGACGCAAAAATCGCGGGGGGACGAGTGTACGAGCCTGCTAAATGCGCCTGGTGTGGCCCACGCGCGGTCCCCCACCTAAAATGGCGGAATCTCGATAGAGTGCGCTGGACATTCGACAGCAGTGCCCTTTGCCCCATTGTCTCCACACACAAGGCACTATTGCTTCAAAGGGGCGTTTGTGTGCACCCTGAATGAGAGTGGCTGCTGCCTGTCTCTGGCGCCCGCCGACCCTCTGCACTATCCTTCCGCCAGCTCGCTATTGAAATACTTGATGCTTCTGGGGTCACTGCGGGGCCCAGCAGTTATTAAGATACTCCTCCACCTCGACACCCCCAACGCGGCCAGTAGCATCCTGGGGGCAACAGCGGCGGCTGGGCAGTCTCTGGTCACTGCGCGAAGGCCCGAAACAAAGGACACTCCCATTTGAAAAACTGGCGGATAAAACCGCGGAGGAAGACCCCACCATGGCGGAACGGGCAGTTAGCCCTGCTGGAGATGCATCAGCCTTGGCCCCTACAGCAGAGTGGCTACAAGAAATGAGAGCAGGTTTCAGGTCATTGGACAGTCGCTTCGACTCCCTGGATAAAACGCTCGAATCAATGGGCGCAAAGATCCAAGCGCACGACCGGCGTCTAGATGTGGCAGAGGCGCGGATCTCCGACATTGAGGATGGTACCGCACAGGCAACCAAACGACTAGACCGAATGGACCGTATACTAAAGGAAGTGGCCATCAAAAATGAAGACCTTGAAGCGCGCAGCCGCCGCAACAATGTGCGCATTCTTGGGGATCCGGAGTACACAGCTACGGGTCGCTTAGACATTTTTGTGGAAACTTTGTTGGCGGACATGTTTGGGAGGGATTCATTTACGCCTGGCTTTGTGGTGGAGAGGGCCCACCGCACCCTTGGACCTCGGCCTAATCCGGGCCTCCCGCCTCGCCCCCTGATAGCCCGCATCATGAACTTCCGAGACAGAGATACGGCCCTGCGTTTGGCCAGGGAGCGTGGGGACGTCACCTGGCAGGGCTCGAAAATCGCTCTTTACCCTGACTTCACGGTGATGGTGCAGGAAGCCAGACGCAAATTCACTGGGGTAAAGGCCACGCTCCGGAACCTTGGCCTTAAATACGGCATGTTATATCCTGCATGTCTTCGAGTGGAGGTTGGGGGCCGAGTGCGTTTTTGACAATCCTAACGAGGTCCAAGAATTCTGTCGCACCTATAAAAACAGCAATGGCCAGCAGCGGGACGGCAGGGACGACCCGTCCCCCCCCGCACAGCGGATCCGTTGCAAGCGTGGATCTGTTCTCTGGCTCCGCTGTGGGGTGACGTCGTGGAGTATTTGACCTTCCTTTTTGTAACTTGAAATACTTGGGGACACATTATAACTTGACTGAGTATATTTTTCATAGTTGGGCTGCTGACGTGACGTCGCCACCCCCCCCCTAGGTGGATACCTTGGGTTCTTTCAGGCTGATTCGAATGTACCTGTTCATAATTGAGTTCTTCTACTGTACAGTCGATTGGTACTTTGGTTTTTGTTCACAGGTTGGGGCAGGCCTTACCATTTTTGCAGTGAGGCTGGGTGGTGGCAGGGGGATTGGGGTAGGGTTTAATGCTTTCCTTATTGATTATCTCGCATGTTGTCCTTGGTATTGGTTTATTGTCCACACCATGACATTTGTCCTCGTCGAACTTCTTAAAACTCTCAGATGGCGCAGCTAGGTTTCAACACAGGTCCCTCTAATATGTCCCTGTTGTCATGGAATGTCAGGGGTCTTAATAATCAACGTAAACGGCGGCAAGTAGTGCACTACTTGAATAGACATAACATAGACATCGCCTTTCTGCAAGAAACTCACTTACCTGTCACAGATGCGGCGCGTTTTGCTGCCAGTTGGGGTGCCCATAGGTATTTTGCCAATTTTAGTAATTATGCGAGAGGCACGGCAGTTCTAATCCATAAGAGAGTCCCTTTTAGCTGCCGGCTGGTCATCAGGGACGGGAGGGTCGGTATGTTATAGTGGTAGGGTCGGTAATGGGGCACAGGGTCATTCTGATTTGTGTCTACGCCCCCAATACTGACTCCCCGGAGTTTTTCCATTCACTACACACTCAACTTTCCAAACTAGAACCTGCATTGATTATGATGGGCGGGGATTTCAATCTCCTTTTGAATACAGGCTTGGATAGCACATCTGGCACCGCAGACACCAAACCTAGAGCGAGGCGAGCGGTCCGTGACCTCTGTGACCAGTTTTCACTGATAGACATTTGGCGCAGGCGCAACCCCACCACTACTAATTACACACATTTCTCTGGTCAACACAACACATGGACTAGGATCGATTTTTGGCTGATCTCCCCGGATGTGTCCCCCTGGTATCGGACGTTGAAAACCCTCCCTAGGACGTACTCGGACCACTCCCCTGTTCAGCTCCGTCTCCAAGTTCCACGCCCCGAAGGATTCGAAAGACAATGGCGCTTTCCCGGCCGCATTCTTTTAGACCTTTTCTGTCATGAGGTCAGTGAAGCAATTGAAGATTACTTTACTATTAATACTGGCTCGGTTGATTCCTGGGCCGTGTTGTGGGAGGGATTCAAGGCCTACATTCGTGGTGTGTGCATATCCAAACACGCAGGGGTACTCAGAGCACTGCGCACAACACTGGCACGGCTGGAGGGAGAACTAGAAACGCTAGATGCAGAGACGCAGCACGCTACCCCCGACTCATTGCACGGTAGGAGACTAGCCCTCCTTTCCGAGTACAGGGAAACAGCGGATCGCGAGATCCTTTACTTGGGTAAATATCAAACTGCTCGTAGATACGGTGAGGGTGACCGTCCGGGTCGTACCCGAGCTCAGATCCTCAGACCGCCCTACAGTAATGCATACATCACAGAGATCCGTGATAAGGATGGAACACTTCTCACAACTTCCACTGATATTAGGGACGAGTTCCTCACATACTACACGGCACTATACACATCTAGGCACAGCAGTGATACAACCGCACGGGAGGATTATCTATCCGAAATTGCCTTAGTATTCCTAGAAAAAAACATGCAGGAGTTCATGGCGGAACCCATCACGGAAAATGAGGTACGTGGGGCAATTAAAGCACTGCGTGGCTCCTCTGCCCCGGGCCTTGATGGCTTTACCGGGGAGTTCTACAAGGCCTTTTCAGATCTTCTAGCGCCAAAGCTGATTGAGGTTTATGCTGAGGCCCTGGAAAGACAATCCCTGCCTCCCACATTAAACGAAGCGGTCATCATTCTCCTTCCAAAGCCTGACAAGGATCCATCGCTTTGTGGATCGTATAGACCTCTATCGCTATTGAATATAGATTATAAAATCCTTGCTAAAATCGTGGCCAACAGACTTTCACAATTAATGGAGTTTATTATTTCCCCGGCACAATCAGGCTTCGTCCCTCATCGCTCGACCTCATTAAATTTACGAACTCTGTTCGCAGTGTTGCACAGAATAAATCCCGAAACTCCAGCTGCGGCTATTCTGTTAGATACAGAAAAAGCCTTTGACACACTCGAATGGCCCTTTTTTCTGTCTATAATGCGTCGGATGGGTATGCCAGCAGGCTTTATAGCCACTACGAGCCTATTATACAGTCGGCCTACGGCGCGACTCCGCATTAATGGCACTATATCTGGCCCATTCGCACTAACCCGTGGCACCCGTCAGGGGTGTCCACTGTCACCTCTTTTGTTCATCCTTGCCATGGACCCTTTACTACGGCACTTCCAGGAACGACATCTCCACAGAGGACTGCAGTTTAATACGGGCCCTCTCTTGGTTTCCCTCTACGCCGATGATACCATCCTCTATGTCAGAGAACCGCATCAGAACCTGGCACCGCTCGTACGGGAAATACTCCGCTTTGGTAGACACTCTGGGCTGGGCATTAATTGGCATAAGTCAATTATTTTTCCCTTAACCAGCAGCACAACCCCTTGGGAATGCGAGTTTCCGTTGGAATGGTGCTCAGATTCTGTCAAATATCTGGGTATCCATGTGCACCTGAAGCAAGACCAGATCATACGCCTCAATTATGGTCGAGCGATGGAGAAACTGGAGACTCAAGTAGAGAAATGGTTACGCCTCCCCTTATCCATGGCAGGCAGAATTGCTATAGTTAAGATGATGGTTCTCCCTAAATTTTTATACCTTTTTAATAATATCCCCATGCCCCTCACCCAGAGTTTCTTTGCAACACTGCGATCCCATCTTGTCCGGCTGGTATGGGGTGGTAGACAGCCTCTGGTTCGATGGAAGATACTCACTCTACCATACGATAGAGGCGGACTGGGAGTGCCGGATTTTTATTTATACTATTTGGTAGCTCAATGTGGTTATGCCTTTGCTTGGTACCACCCAGACGCGCGGATCCCATTTCTACGCCCGGAGGCTGACTTTGTCCTCCCTGAGCGATTAGCTGCTGTCTTACCCAGGGGCGAACCCAGGAGTCTAGTCGACATACAAACGGTCTCGACCACTAGCTGGGCTTAGAGCAGGCTCCTTTGCTATACGGGCAATTCAATTTTATATTCATCGGCCCTCCCATTACCGAATGCTCGTTGGCTCCCCATAACAGGCGAGAAACTCGTGCAACGCACACTTACTAAATTTGGTATTGCCAAAATAGGCGAGCTGTATCCTGGCGGACACATATTTTCGGCCACGGAGGACACGCGCTTCCATGACGCTACGTTTATGGATAGATTCGTCCTCAGACGACTTTATTCAGCATTAAGAGCTACGATAGTTGGCTTCCCGTTGGAACCGGACTCATTCGAGCCGCTGACTCTACTCATTGAGAAGGAGAGTGGTACACACATCATTTCCACACTTTACAAACTCTGCATTGCACAAGTTCCTAGTGTGGACGACAAGCTCCGTTTGGACTGGGAGACCGACTTGGGGCATCCTATTTCGGACGACCAGTGGTCCGCCTGTTGCAAGGTTACCAAAAACGTTTCATTAAATAGTCGCCATAAACAATTACACTACAAGTTTCTTCGTAGAATGTACATGACGCCAGCAAAACTACATAAAATTGACCCGGAAAGGCCATACACATGCTGGAAATGTGGCGCACAACACGCTGATTTCGCCCATTTGACCTGGACATGCCCTCGCATTCACTCATACTGGGACCAGGTGCACAAAACACTCGGGGACATTCTCGGGCTCACACTGGTTCCTACTCCGGAGGTGGCACTGCTGGGCTACACGGTCAACTTTCCTAAAGCTGTCCGGCAACTAGCTTCCCTTGGCCTCCTTCTGGCAAAACGTGAGATAGCATTACACTGGGGCAGCAGGACCTCTCCTACGACACAAGGCTGGCTGAATAGCTTAGCGTTCTGTAGTACCAATAGCGAAATCTATTCTAGCCTGCTACCCAACACAGCACGCCCTAAAGACATCTGGGGCCCATATAAAGCATATATTGCCACCCTGAACAACTCTTCACTCTCCCAGCTCAATTCAGGGATAGTACCCACAGGGATTGGTTAGAACATTCGGTCTGCACACTGACATGTCATGTACGACATCATGCTGCATGGGTCTATTTCACTCCACATCACTCTCGTTCATCCCACATCACCGAGAGCTCTAGGACGAGGACAACAACGGATAAAGGGTACTGATCTACCGCCTTGATAAAACTGCAGGGATAATTTCTATGCAGGTCGAGCTGTTGGGACTTGGATGGCATGTATTATGTTACATGAGATGTTATGTGTATAACCTGACGAGTCACCATTATGTATTAAGAGGAGAGATGAATATGTTCCACTGTTATTTCGGTTATAATGTACAATGGACAACTGCACCAAATGAAACTTAATTTGTGGTCGTTTGATAATCAATGATAAATAAAGTTTAAAAAAAAAAAAGCTGCAGAGAGTGTGTCCCCCCCTGTTTTTGTACATAGTACATTGCTGTCATATTGTCCGTACGACTAGGACAGCTTTGCCTATTGAGATGTATTTGGAATGATTTTAATGCGAGAAAAAAAAATCGCCAGTAATTCCAGGTGATTGATGTGGAGCAGTTTCTGTTGAGGGGTCCACGTGCCCTGAATGGTATGGTTTAAGAGATGAGCTCCCCAGCCGGTGAGCGATGCGTCTGTTAGCACTATCTGTGGATCCGGGTCTAGGAACGGCCGCCCTTTGGGAAGGTTTTGTGTGTTCCACCACTGCAGACAGAGATGTGTGCGGCTGTCCACCAACACCAGATCTGTAAGCTGACCTTGAGCCTGATTCCACTGATGAGCTAAACATTCCTGTAATGGACGCATTTGGAGTCTTGGGTAAGGCACAATGAAAATGCAAGAGGCCATCATCCCCATTAGCTGCATGAACACTCGAGCTGGTAGTGAGTGTTGAGGTTGAAATTTTGTTATGAGAGCTTGCATGCTGGCTATCCTGACTGGACTGGGGTATGCAAGGGCTTTTGAAGTATCTATTGTGGCACCTAGATACTGTTGTGTGTGGGACGGTTGAAGATGTGACTTGGTGAGGTTTATTGTGAATCCTAAGTCGTGCAGCAGCTGGATTGTTTTGTGTGCGGTGCACACACTTGCTGCGTGACTTGGCTTTTATGAGCCAGTCGTCGAGGTAAGGAAACACATGAATGTGTTGTCTTCGCAAGTGAGCTGCTACTACTGCGAGACATTTTGTGAAGACTCTGGGTGCTGTAGTCACTCCGAATGGGAGGACTTTGAATTGGTAGTGCGGACCGTCCAGTACAAATCGTAGATATTTCCTGTGAGCAGGGTGAATCGGAATGTGAAAGTAGGCGTACTTGAGATCTAGAGTGGCAAGGAAATCACCTCGTTGAAGCAGTGGGAGGACCTGTTGGAGAGTGACCATGTGAAAGTGGTCGGATTGTATGTACAGGTTTAACGGTCTGAGGTCTAATATTGGCCTGAGAGTACCGTCCTTTTTTGGGATGAGGAAGTAAAGGGAGTAAACCCCTGTACCTTGATGGTGTAGGGGAACCGGTTCTATTGCGTACTTTTGCAAGAGAGAGAGAATCTCTTGTTTTAGAAGTGTCAGATGTTCTGTGGACATTGGACGTTGTTTGGGAGGTATGTGCGGGGGGAGTAGAAGTGAATTCCAGGCAGTAACAATACTGGATAATTTGTCTCACCCACCTGTCTGTGGTGATGGAATTCCAGACAGGTAGGAACTGTGATAGTCTTCCCCCGACCGGAGTGGAATGGTCTGGGGGGAGTGGAGGGAAGTCACTGTTTTGTGGTAGGGGAGGTGCGGGTGTTATTACCGTGGCCTCTTCCTTTGTTGTTATTTCCTCTGTAACCCCCTCTAAAATATCCTCTGTTAGAGGAAGTATGAGTGGGGCTTTTGTAGGAAGAAGAAGTGTTGTCTGTCCCAATGGTTTTGGAGGCGCCCCTATAAAAAGGAGCGACGAAAGGAACCTCTAGTTGTTGGTGACTGTAAGGCCCCCATGGACTTAGCTGTTTGTGTCTTTTTTCATCTTCTCTAAAGATGTGTCTACAGTAGGTCCAAATAAGTGTTCTTGATCAAAAGGCTGATTAAGAATTTGAGACTGCACCTCCTGTTTAAAACCAGATATGCGTAGCCATGCGTGCCTGCGCAGTAAAACGCTTGTGTTAACAGCACGAGATGCTGTGTCCGCTGCATCAAGAGCACATTTGATAGAGGTGTTTGTAATTAGCTTTCCCTCTTGTATGAGGTCGTTAGCTTTAGACCTATATTGTTCTGGAAGATGTTGCATGAGTGTCTCAAGCTCATCATAATGCGCCCTGTCATACCTGGCCAGCAAAGCTTGGGCGTTGGCAATGCGCCAGTAATTTGCCGCCTGTGACGCAACCCGTTTACCAGATGCGTCCAATAATTTAGATTCTTTATCCGGAGGAGGGGCATCACCTGTTTGGGAATTTGCCAGTTTACGGGCATTTGACACTACTAGAGAATCTAGAGGGAGCTGCCCCTTGATAGAAGCTGGATCATTTGGAGCTGGTTTATATTTTTTTATCAACCCTGGGGTTGAGAACTCTAGCCCTGACAGGGTCTTTAAACACATCAGGGGCATGTTTAATCATACCTTTTAACATAGGTAAAGTACTTGTTGACTTTTGTGATTGTGTAAAAGTCTCTAATAAAAAAACTTCCTCCAAAGGGTCGGAGTGTAATTCTACTCCATGATATTTGGCTGCTCTATTTAGGAGTTGCGCAAAACCTATGTTGTCGTCTGGTGGGGATGGTTTAGATGGGTATGAGTCTGGCTCAGGTATATCTGGGACATTATCATAATGCTCCCAAGGGTCAGGGGGTGGGATACTGTGGATATCATCATCCCCTTGTGGGTCTCCATCCCCATCCCCACCCCCAAAGTCATCTTCATCATCTTGTGGTGCAGGTGAAGAAGGAAGCAGTGGAGAGTGTGCTGGAGAAAGTGGTATAGTTGGAAGATTTGGAGGGGGAGAGGAGGGTCTGAAAGGTGAAGTTGCTAAGTCTTTCTTCTTTAAGGGTACCTCAGGTGCTTCTGAGGTGTCCAATTTCCTCTTTTTAGGTGGTATTGTTGTTACATGACCTGTAACAGGGTCAATGTGTAGGGTTTTTTGTTTCGGATCCGATGGATCTGGTTGAAACAGTTCTTTGGAGCCATTGTCTTTTTTCGGCACCGACTATTTTGGTTCTGAGTGGTGCTTTGATTTAGTCTCTGTAGCTTTAGGAGGGGTCTTGGTCTCCTTATGCTTTGGTGGACTTCGAGTCCAAAATCTTTTACGGCTCCGAGAATTTATGGTGTTTTTTCTGGTCCGAGGGCTTGTCCTCGGTGTGTTTTGGTGCCGAAAAGCTCGGCGTCGAAGCCGTCTTCGGTGCCGATGTAACAGGGCGTGGCACTGTTTGTTTTCGGCTTTTGTTTCGGTGCCGGGGATTGTTTTTCGGTACCGGTACGCGGCTGACTCGGTCCCGAGCCGCCTGAAGGCTTTTCTTTGGGCTTTGGAGCCGGGCCCAAGGGCGCGGCATCTGAAGTATTATCTCGGTGTCGACCTGAGCCCGAAGGGGAAGGTGTTACCGGAGCCTTATCTTTTGTTTTAGATGGGGCAGGGGTGTTGAGCTCGGTACTCACGATCAGTTGACCTGGAGTAACCGTCTGATCCTCGGCATCTGACTCGTCTGCCTCGGAGACGCTGATGTCTTCATCCGTCGGTTCTTGTTCTTCTGGAACATCGGGGCCTGCATCGAAGATGTCGTCTGGCGCCGAGGTAGTTGATCGAGACATTATGTGACGTCGAGCCCGGGGATCACGTATGGTCTTCTTTGATCTGAAGGAAGCACAGGCCTCGCAATCTTTGTCCTCGTGTTCTGGAGAGAGGCAAAGGTTACAGACCTCGTGGAGATCAGTGTGTGGGAATTTAGCACCACACAGGGGGCATTTTTTAGATGGAGTTCTTTCCATTGACTGCAGGGCCTGATGGCACAGATAGGCCCGCGTCGACGACCGGAATCGAAGGTCTTGATTAATTTTTGGATGCGCGTCGAAGGGGAACATGATCGAAACAATACCGTCGAGCGGTGAGGGATTGCGCGTCGAAAGGGGATCGAGTACGACACCGACCCGGAGCGCAGCAATTTACATCCGAACCCGATGGCGGAAAAAAACAATCTGAGGATGGAGTCGATGCCCATGCGCACTATCGTCCTAAGGAGGAGTCACCTATCTCGTGACTACAAAGAACTTCTTCCAATACAACAAAGTGCAAAAATCCCAGCCCAACACCAGATGGCGATCTATACACAAGTATATATTCTGTAGCTCATATGCCTCGAACATGTCACTTACCACTTTCAGGCCTACAATCATGCACGGCCCCTCACCTTGAGTAACTCCTTGTCTTCCTTATTAGGACGTGCCTTTCGGGGTTTGCTTCTCCCACCACCCCGACCGACCAGGACTAGATCCATAACCTTCGTGGTTGCAAAGTGAGGGTTACAAATTGAATTGGCGCCCCTTAATTCACCCGGCAGAGCCTACGTTTCGTGATTAATTCACATTTTTACAATTACGATCACCTTGTTGCTATTCTCTCTTGTGTGACTCACTCTCTCTACGTGTATATTTTATATATAATTCAAATAAATAGCACTCTCCTAGCCTGGCTTTCTGGTTTATTGTACAATAAGCTGTCAATTAATCTCATACTAAACAAAAGAATATGATGTTCTACATTTTGATTGAGTATAATTTTCCGGGACCACCTCTTGAAAACTTGTACTTTGCATTGTCTTTATCTTATAGATTCCACATGCTCACAAACCTTGTCCTGATGAAGATCTCAATTTTCTGAGATCGAAATGCCGTCGACCTCTTGTACAACAAAAAACTCCTTTATTGTTTAAAATTTGTCTTCAGGAGTTTTTGCTCATGTTGTCAATGTGATGTATCTTTTTAAATATTTCCTTCACTCACCACATCACGCTCCTTTTCACTTTTTTGTGAGCACTGGATCTATAATCCAACTGTTTTGAAAATATTGATATTGATAAATAAATGAACTATTTTGTCAATGTCTACCTGTGTCCCCTCCAGCATTTTTCAATATTTACCCGTGTTCCTTCACGGCATTTATCTAGTAAAGTGCCCTATGCCATAGGCTAATTGATTAAAACTCTCTTTAGCTAATATTTCATTCTTTTTTAGGACCCATCGGCCTTACATGAACTATTGTTGTTTTCGCAATATCATTTTATCACCCCAGGTTCAAATATTGGGGCACCCTTGTTTTGTAATACATTTTAAATAGGCTGGTCACCAGGTAGACGTCAAACTGCAAGAGCAGGATGACTTCCTGTAGAGAGGTCAGCCTGAAGTGGATATCGGGAAGAAGGTGTTCAAGATGTCCAGACTGCCTTCTTGATTTTGGATGAGAAAGTAAATGGAGTACAGCCCCCATGGCCACTGTAATGTAGGGGCATCTCCTGAATTGCGTCTTTGCTGAGTAGGGAGGGTGCTTTCTCTAGAAGCAAATAGAGATTTTTTTTTCTTTTGTGGGTACGTGGAGGACTGTTTGGTAGGTCATGATTGTACATGTTAAGAATACTGCATCTCTGCCATTTATAGCACCCACTAGTGGTAAAAGTCTTCCATAACTGAAGGAAATTGCTCAGTCTTCCCATGATAGTTGACTTGTGATTGTGGGGAAAGAAGACCGTGTCATTGTTTGGACACAGAGATCCCCTTCTGAGGGATACTCAACTATGAACTTTGCATTAGCTTCAAATTTTCCCCTGTTGCTAGGACTAGACCTGTGCGGACTGTATCAAATTGCATTGTGAACAGGCTGCTGTATAGATTGATATATTTGTCTGTTTATGGTGCTGTAGAGGTTCTGCAGATGCTGCTTGAACATTTTTTTTTTTTTAATAGGACACATGGATTTTGCAATTTCCATTTCTTTTATGATTTTCTCCAGTGCTTCAATCCATATGTGGCCCGACATGTGCTCTCCATCAAAAGGTAAATTGAGCAGGTTCTGTTGCACCTATAAGTGACAACTAGAGATACAGAGCCAAGCATGGTATATAACCAAAATACTGTTGATCTGAGGACACACTGAAGCATTAAAAAGAATTATGATGGAATGCTTAAATTAATCTCAACCACTGGTAATTACTCTGGCTGCATCCCAGTCCAGGCACACCATGCCACCTACGTTTGGACCTAGCCACATGCAAATCAGTCCTGACCCTGCTCCAGTGGGACCAGTCCAGCCCGAACTGCCAGGCGGCTAACAAGGTCAGTCACATCAGAGGCACAGTGGATCTCCACACTATAGGTTTTTACCTCAACCACTATTTCAAAGCTTTTCTTTCTGTTCTCCTCTGTGAGACGCTGAAGTAGCTCTCTCATCTCCTAAGCAGAGGCTAGGAGTTGATGATGGGTCAGATAGTAGTTGACCCCACTGTGACCGTTTTTCAGCACGTCAAAACAGTTGCTTTCTTTGCCTGTGGGAGGCCCCTCTGTGCTGATTACATATCTTTATGTAGAAATAGCATGGATGGCTGAAGGTGACGATCATATCGAGCAGTGCAAACCTTTATCAGAAATACACATATTTACAATGCAGATGCTTCAGTGGAAGAAATGAGGTGGTGAGAATATTTATCATTGATTTTGTGCAATGATATATTCCTTGAGTGCAGCACACTAGAAGGAAGTTCTAAAGTATAGGGTCACAGTAGGTTGAGTGGAATCTAGATGAGCAGAGGAAGGTTTTGGTGTAGCTGGGAGGTTTTGATTAGAAGATTGTAGACTGCGATTTGGGGGGTGCGGGAGCTAATAGGTAGTGTGGTGGTGTGTTTATGGAGTTGAAGTAGTAATTTGTAGATCGCTCAAGTCTTTGTGCCTGGCCATTCAGCTTGATTACATGGTAAGGGGTTGATGATGGAAAGGAAAGCGGAAGGTGCTGATATGGCAGTAGATTGTGCTTTTAGAAGAATTCAATATGAATGAAGGAATGATATCCAGTGATGACTATCTATGAGGCAGATTGTTATTTATTCCTGTATATGCATAATAAAAGGAGGAAATCAAAGTAAAATTGGTGTCATCTGCTTATACAAGACAGGAGAAGCCAAAGGAGTATGCAATGTTGCCAAGGGATGTAACAGAAGAAGAGCAGAGAGCCAAGGCTGAGCAAATGGCGTAGAAACGCAAGATGTATGGGCACAGATATACGATGTATCCCTATGGCCTAGTGGTCAGACTTCTTCTAAATGTGGTCAGCACAGTCATCCCTCATGGATGCAGTGGAACTGTAAGCAGGAATCACAGAAATTACATGGGACTCTTCATGCTGCTGCACTGCATCCTGAGTGGCAAGCAGCTTTTGCTCTGTGAAACTACAAGTCATCCTATACATCCAGGACGCATAGTAATTCCTTAAGCAAGGACCACTGACTCATTGTCAGTGAAATTGCTCTCCCACCCTCGCAGCTCCACCATTAAGTGAGGCCTCTCCTGAGCCCCTGCACTCCCGTAGTGTTTAGTGTTCGAGGCCCTCCTCCACCCGCAGGTTATACCTGTGCCTCATCCCTGATGGTCCAGTGCACCTGACTCCTTTCTCTCGCTCCGCTTTCTGCCCCCTTCATCCTCTCCTTTCTGCTCCGTTTTCACCCTTTAGCTTTCTCAACCTTTCACTCTTTATAGCATTTTTCTTCTGCTTTCTGCTCCGTTTCACCCTTTATTCTTTTCACCCTTTTACTCTGTATATCTTTCTCTTTTCTTTTTTTTCACCCTTTCACTCTTCACATTTTTCCAATTCTTTTGCTTGCTTCCCCCGTTTTTTCCCACCGCTGCTGCCCCCGCGGCCCCTCCCCCCAGCGCGACCAGTCCGACCCAGTTCCCCTCTCCGCTCCCGCCTCCCAGCTGTCCAGCCCTCCCCGACCCCTACTTAATGGCGGCCGCGCGCAGCTGGGGCGCCAAAGGCAAGCCAGTCTGCGCCCGTCCGCGACCCGCCGCAACTAGCGCCAGGAACCCTGGACCTCCGCACCGCCAGCGCTACAACGCAGCGGCACTCCACGCACTCAACCCAGGCCGCAGCAACAACTGCAAGCTAGCATCACCAGCCGACACCCACGGACCCTTCAGCTGTCACCGCTGCCGGCACACCTGCAGCACCGCCAGGAACACGGACCCAGCACAACCCGCCCGCAAGAACACAACCGAACCGAAGACCCTGCAATGCATCCTCCTCAACGTCCGATCACTCCACAAAACACACCAGCGAAATCTGGGACCTCCTCGACAGCACCACCCCGGACGTAGCATTCTTCACCGAAACCTGGACCAACACCACCTCGGGACCGGACATCGCCATCGCCATTCCCCAAGGATACAAGATCTCCCGGAAGGACAGCCCCACCCGCCCGGGAGGAGGAATCGCCATCGTCCACAAATCCACCCGCCGGCTGAGCACACTCCCCGACGAGCCCACAGACCGGATGGAACACCTACACTTCAAGATACAGGCCAGCCCTACCACCACCCTCCGAGGAACTCTCGTCTACCGATCCCCCCGGACCCAGCGGACCTTTCACCAACTCCATCACGGACATCATCTCCCCGCAAGCCATCGCATCCACCAACTACACCCTGCTGGGAGACCTCAACTTCCACCTCGACAACCGACTAGAACCAAACACCACATCCCTCCTGGACAACCTCCACAACATTGGACTCCGCCAGATCGTGACCGAACCCACGCACTCAGCAGGACACACCCTCGACCCCCTCTTCACAACAGGAAACTCCATCACTTTCAGCCACACCACCGAACTCCCGTGGACAGACCATCGATACATCCACTTCACCTTCAGAACACCCACCATCCACAGACACCAGCACCTGCTCCCACGAAGAAACTGGACCAAAATCACTGACGACCAGCCCACCTCCTCACTCGGCAACTCCACCCCAACCACCGCCGAAGACACCGACCCCAACACCGCAGCCCGTACTTTGTACAGATGGATATCAGACAGCGCCAACACCATAGCCCACCTCAAGAAGAACACACGCCAAGAAAGCCAGATGGTTTACCACCGAACTTCGAGAGTCCAGACACACATGCCACCGCCTCGAAAAGGCCTGGAGGAACTCCAAATCCACAGAAGCCCACAACAACTTCAGAGCCGCCACCAACGCCCACCACCAACTCATCAGAAATACAAGAAAAACAGCGATCGAAGACAGAATCTCCACACACGCGCATAACAGCAAAGAGCTCTTCAGCATCATCAAGGAGTTCGCCCAACCCACCAGCGAGTCTACTGACATTCCTCCCTCACAAGACCTCTGCAACAAACTCAGCACCACCTTCCACCACAAAATCAAGAACATCTACGACAACTTCAACGAAGACAACCAGCACACTGAGCCCTCACCAGCCACCCTCGACACCCTGAAGCCAACGATTAACAGCTGGACAGCCCTCACCACCTTAGACACACTGAAGACTATGAAGTCAATCCACTCCGGGGCCCCCACGGACCCCTGCCCCCACCACATCTTCAACAGACACCATCGCACCCATGCTTCGCCACACCATCAACTGCTCCCTAGCGAACGCCTCCTACCCCGACGACTGGAAACATGCCGAGATCAACCCCCTCCTGAAGAAACCCTCGGCGGACCCCACCGACCTCAAAAACTACAGACCCATCTCCCAACAACCAACTCGCCACCTTCATCGAAGAGCACAACATCCTCGACTCCTCCCAATCCGGCTTCAGAAAAAACCACAGCACAGAAACCGCCCTCCTCGCCGCAACAGACGACATCCGCTCCCTCCTGGACAGAGGAGAAACAGTAGCCCTCATCCTCCTCGACCTCTCAGCGGCCTTCGACACGGTCTCCCACCGCACCATAACACGCAGACTCCACATCGCAGGGATCCGGGACAAGGCTCTCGACTGGATCCACTCTTTCCTCTCCGGAAGAACGCAGCGGGTCAGACTCCCTCCTTTCCTCTCGGACCCTACACCAACCACCTGCGGAGTCCCCCAGGGGTCCTCCCTCAGCCCCACGCTCTTCAACGTCTACATGGCTCCGCTCGCCCCCATCGTCAGAACCCACGGACTCAATATTGTTTCATACGCAGACGACACCCAACTCATCCTCTCCCTATCCAACGAACCCAATGCAGCAAAACCCAACTTTCAAGAAGGCATGGAAGCCGTCGCCAAATGGATGAAAAGCAGCTGCCTACAACTCAACACTGACAAAACAGAAGTACTCATCATGGGCCCACACCCGGACGCCTGGAACGACACCTGGTGGCCCCCCGCCCTCGGAAGCCCACCCACCCCCACGGACCACGCACACAACCTTGGAATCATCCTGGACTCCGAGCTCAAGATGGACCGTCAGATCAACTCCGTCGCATCCTCCTGCTTCCACACGCCTCCTACATAAGACCTTCAAATGGATCCCCCTCGAGCACAGAAAGACAGTCACTCACGCCCTCGTCACCAGCAGACTCGTCTACGGCAACGCACTCTACGCCGGAACAAACAAAAACCTCACCCGCAAGCTACAAAACATCCAGAACGCCGCCGCAAGACTGGTCCTCAACCTGCCAAGACACTGCCATATCTCCCAGCACCTGCGCACACTCCACTGGCTCCCCATTGAGGCTAGAATCACCTTCAAGAGTCTCACCCACGCACACAAAGCCCTCCACAACACCGGACCAGCATACCTGAACAGCCAACTCAAATTCCACGCACCCCAAAGGACCCTACGATCAGCCCAGCTCTCCTACGCCGTGGTCCCCCATGCCAGAAAGACCAGATCGGGAGGCCGCTCCTTCTCCTTCCTCGCGGCCAGAGCCTGGAACGCCCTACCGCTCCACCTCAGACAGACAACATCACTCCCCATCTTCACGAGAAACCTCCAAACTTGGCTCTTCGACAGACCCCCTCCTTGATGGACTGGAACCTGCACCTCCCCTCCTCCCCAGCGCCCGCCTTGAGACCCTCACGGGTGAGTAGTCGCGCTTAACAAACACATGATTGATTGATTGATTGATTAAGCAAAGTCTCCGCTTGCTGGTTAAAATACAGAGCTTTGTACACTAGAACTCATGGGCGTCAAACATGGCATGCCCTAAACGCTGCATGTAAGCACACCACTGCCAGTTCACTTTCTTTCATCCATCGCGGAGGATCAGGTCAGAACTTGCTTCTCTAGCACACAGCAAAACCTGGGGATGCTAAGAATAATTTTAGATCAGATTTAGTTTTTGGGCTGTCTGTCAGATCTATTAGCTTAGATTCAAGCACTATGGAATCAGGCTATTCGTGTCATACCACAGACTGTTTACTGCTGCTGTCTTGCATAAGCTCTATATGAGAGTATCAGCGAGGCCACCCAGAACGATACAAAGCACCATTCATGCCCATGAGACACCAGGGCGTTTCAGTCCCCACATATAGATTACCCACACTGTGTCTATGCAAGTAGTACAAGTCCGTCCAGAGGTGGTGAAAGAAACTAATCATAAAGCCACCATCATGAGGAGCCCTACTACTCGTCGGTTTGAGGAGGCCCCAAGCTGCCAGTGACTGAAGTGTCAAGACAGTCTCTAATCCTGAGGGCAGTGCTGCTATTCTATTGAATGTAGATGCTAACCCTTGCTTCCGCTCAGAGACACAGGTCTGGAGCTCAAGTCTCCATCTACTCTGGTGATTTCAGATATTTGCATCAGGAACTCAAACCTAGTTACACCTGTGGGCATTCTGTGTTTCTGTCCCAGCCTGACAGGGTAGTCTCACTCCGGTGTCACTATCTGCCTCTATGGTTGAGAAGGGATTGCCACCCAGACAGCAAATCAGGAGTTCCAATCCGGCATATGGTGCAGGAGTCCGGAATGCACCATTGCGCAGACACATGCACAGTCCACTGCGAAGCTCAACAGGCACAAAAAGAAGAAAGCACCAGATTCCTCAGAAGTCAAGTCACTCCAGTGTTGGTGAAAGACACCAACATCAGCGACACATTAAACCAAGGAGTACGTGATCCCTCAGAATGCTCCTCATTTTCTACAACAGCAGGTCTCGACTTTCGGTTCTCCAGTGCAATGTCTTTCCTGAGACTCCTTCCTGGGTGCTCGGACTGTGAAGCTGAAGGCTAAAAAGACTGCTGCTGCACCTCTGCTTTAAGTTCAAGTTTAGCTTTGAACCACTCCAGAGCAACTTCTTACTTCTACTTTGATTCCTGCAGTCCCTGGTAAGGCCAGAAGACCATCATATTTAACTAGTACCAACTCAATGAACACACCAACTTCAGACCATGCACCTGTCCAGTGTTCGGTCTTGGATGCATCTTCAGGCCCATCAGGATGGATCATTCCTTCACAGATCTGCTAACCTTGGAGAGAAAGACTCCTACCAAAATATTAATAAGTAGGCATAATCATGGACACCTGTCCCGATCAGAAACTATTATGCGGTCACAGCCACGGTGTTGGATGTACCATTCACTATAACATTGGAGCTCCACTAGAGAAAGAGCATTTATGCCTTGATGGTTTTAAGAGCTCCTTCACCCAAACCTGCCCTGGCTATAGAACCCAAATCTCAAGGAGGATTTCTCCAAACCTGCAATTTGACAGTCATTGGACATGAATTAACCGGTCTTTTAAAGACAAAGTCTTTAACTCTAACCAATCCATGCATGTTCAGCCTATGGGGGAGATAGCTGTTTTCCTGAAGTATAAATCAAGTTCCTCTCACCGAGGACAAGGAGGAGTTGAGACAGGAATAAACACTGCATGACATACAGCCATCTTCCCCGCTTCTGAAAGTGGAGAAAGAATACATATCCTCGGTCTGCTTTGACTCCATTAAAGTAGGAGTTGCTGACCCACCAAAGTAGGGAGTGCTCTGCAGAATACTCACAGGACTGCTGTACAAGCATAGCTTGTGTCTGCCTGACAGGCAGCTCCCCAAAGGTGAGTGGGCAACCTGGAGTCTAGCCTGGAAGGAAGAGCGGTCTCCCTGTACTGAAGCATCTGGAGGCTGGTTTGCCTGAGAAGAAAGGTAAGGAATGCACCAAACCTACAAAAAGTGCAACCGACAAGCAGAAGCAGTTCACACCAGAGCTGATGGCCCATCTGCCCAAAGAGACTTGAGAGAAAGAGTGTGGCATGCACTGCTCCTAGGACAGAAGCTCAGACTCTCTTGCCCAAGATGCCTGCACCATGGCACTGTCCTGAAGTGTGCTTAAGCAAACAGTCACTATGATTTTGCAGTTGTGCTTAGGCAGGCTGCTCCATGGTCACGGCTTAAAAAGTGCCCAAGCGCACCATGCCACTGTGAACTTGAACAATGTGCCCGGACAGGTCTGGCTGTTGCAAATCTTAAAGTTGTGGCCATAGTGGAGTGTGTCACTGTGACGACTGATTAAACATCTGCGGACCGCGTTATTATCTCATCGCCATTAGCCGAGTCAGAGATGTGTTACCCTCAAAGAAATGCCTGTGACGGCCCAATGATCTGTGATGGCCCAATGATCTGTGACAACCCCCATCCCCCCTCACCTGAAGCTCAGAAGTGGGCCTGGTACCATCAGGAGACCATCACCGACGCCAGAGTCGGTCTTTGACAACAGACTCCATGTGGAGGTCTCCGTTGCTGCTTCTAGGCATAGACCGGACAGTCAAAACACTGTCAGCCAATGCATATCCTCCCAGAGGAGGGAGGGAGAAACAAATGCATTCCGCAGATCCAGGCTCCAACAGTCACTTCCCAAAGGCTTGCTTTGGTGAGCTATGAACAAAAGTACTGAGACTAACTGAGCACGCAAACTCTAAACGAGGTGGGTAGCGATGTAAGAGTGCCTGAAACATGCTATACCAGATCCAACTCAAGAGTTTAGGAGAAGGAGAGGGTGAAGGCGAGAAGGAAGAATCCTAATCCATGGGTATAGTAGGTTTTGTATCTAAATATTCGAGTATTTTGTTTTTAAAGTGAATTATAAAAGATGAGCACTTCGTTGGACGATTAAGTACTGCGATGATCAGTGATTGTTGAATTCTGAACTTGAAGCACCTCCACACTACCTCCCGGAGAAGCCCGTGACTGCTTATCATTGATACCACTGGGAATTAAGCGCTGAAGAACAAGTTAGTTACCTTCGGTTACGCCTTTTCTGGTAGAGACTATCTAGCTGAAGATTGCTTACCATTGACTATCCCAGACGTCAGACTGGATCCAGAAGATTTTCAAGCAGTACCCCTGCATTCCAGTAGGCGGAGTCATTCGGCTTCACAGTGGCAGCTTCCGCGCCGAAAGTGATGTGTGCTGTATCTGCGTCGTGCTGTTAGTTACTTTGTGACTTTCCACGGCAGGAGCGTGGAGCCACAATGGAAACGGACAATGGTTGTGGAAAAGACTTAGGCCCTGAAAAGGGTGCCCCTTACACCTGAACCGGTTCCCAGAGTAGGGAAGATGGGAGGGTCGGTAAGGAATCTGCAGCTAGATAGAGTCTCTACCAAATAAGGCGCTACCAAAGGTAAGTAACTTGTTCATCTGATAGAGACTTATAGACGCAGATTCATTACCTTTGAATAGATAACCAAGCAATACCTCCCCGGAGGTGGGTCTGCAAACCCGGTTAGACCAAAAAGCCCTGCAGGACCGAACGGGCGAAGTGCCTGTCACGACGGACCACACTGTCCAGGCAGCAATGTTTTGTGAAAGTGAGCAGTGATGCCCACGTTGCTGCCTGACAGATGTCCAGGAGAAGAAAGCTGCACGCTAATGCAGTGGTTGCAGCCTGAGCTGTGGTAGAGTTAGCCCGCAAGCCCTCATGGGGTTGTTTCTTGGCCAATTCGTAGCAAATCTTAATGCACAGGACGATCCATTGTGAGATGGTCTGCTTCTACACAGCCTTCCCTTTTTTGGGGTCAGACATAGCCCACGAAGAATTGATCATCCACCCGGAACTCATTTGTGCGGTAAAGGAATAACAGCAGTGCTCTTTTTGGGTCGACACAGTGGAGTCTCTTCTCCTCCTTAGAGGGATGAGGCGGAGCAAAGAAAGTAGGCAGGGTAATGCTCTGGCCCACATGGAAGGGAGTGACAACCTTCGGAAGGAAGGAGGCATACGCATAGAGGACCAGTTTGTCCAGAGATAAGGAGCTGGAGGGAGTATGTACAGAAAGAGCCTGCAATTCACTGACGCTCCTGGACAATGCTATAGCCACTAACAGGCAGTTTTAGTGGTCAGCGGCTGAAGAGGGCAGTTGTGCACACATCAGAAAAGTGAGTACATGGTTGAGGTCCTACTGAGGCATAAATGGCGTGGGAGGAAACCTATGCTGCGGACCTTTAAGGAACCAGGCTATAACAGGGAATTTGAAAAGAGGTTTGTCTGGCAATCGCAGGAAGGCAGAGATTGCAGTAAGATACCCTTTCATAGTGCCAATAACAGAGCACTGTTGGACCCAAGATAGGGCAAATAAAAGGACCTTGAATAAAGGTAAGGGGTTCAACACTGTGGGAAACACAACACGTTTATCCCAACAGCAGGCGTATACCGGCTTGGTGGAGGAATGCCTGGCTCCCAGAATAACATCATAGACTTCAGGAAGAAGGTTGAAAGCTGTCAACTGTCGCCACTCAGTCTCCATGCATGCAGGTGGAGGGTGCGCAGGTTTGGGTGTAGAACCCTGCTCAGTTGCTGCGACAGAAGATTCTCCCAAAGAGGCAGCCTGACTGGAGGACCGTTGGTCAGGCTCAACAGCTCAGGATACCAGACTCTCTGTGCCCAATATGGAGCCACAAGAATGGCTTTGGCCCTGTCGTTCCTGATCTTCTTGAGAACTCTGGGCAGGAGTGGTATTGGCTGGAAGGCAGATAGGAGGCCGGAGCTCCTCTCGAGATGAAAAGCGTCTCTAAGCAAGAGTCGCCTTGGGAATTCCAGCACGCAAAACTGCTGGCATTGCATGTTCTCAGCAGTGGCGAACGGATCTAACCAAGGCTCTCCCCACTGCTGAAACAGACCTTGGACCACCTCCAGATGAAAACGCCATTCATGATCTGCTAGGCATCTTAGGCTGAGTATGTCTGCTCTGACATTCAGAGATCCCGCCAGATACTGAATCACTAGGGAAATGCCCTGATGTTCCAGCCATCTCCAGGGGTGAAGAGCCTCTTGACACAGGGTCCACGACCCCACCCCGGCCTGTTTGTTGCAGTACCACATGGCGGTGGTGTGGTCCGTGAACACATGCACCAGCCGTCCCTTGATCAAATGAAAAAAGGCTTTTACTGCCAAGTGAATTGCCCAAAGTTCCCGCAGGTTTATGTGGAGGTCGGTCTTCGCAGGAGACCAGAGTCCTCTCAACCCCACCTCTCCCAGATAGCCGCACCAACCCAAGAGTGATGCATCTGTCACCACCGTTAGATCTGGTTGGGGAAGGGGGAGAAGTCTGCCACTGACCCAATTGCAGGTCATTAACCAGCACTGCAGATCTTTTGCAGTTCCCCCTGAGATCTAGACCATGTTGGAGAGATTTCCCTGAAGCTTCGCCCACTGGACCTTTAGGTCCCACTGCAGAGCCCGCATATGCCAGTGGGCATGTGTCACCAGCAGGATGCAGGAGGCCATAAGACCCAAGAGCCTCAGAATCAGTCTCACCGAAATCCAGGATAGAGGCTGAAACACTGTAATCATAGCATGAATATACTAGACTCGCCGTTTGGTAGGATAAGCCTGAAAGCGCACCGTATCTAGAACAACTTTGATGAAAAGGAGGGTCTGAGAGGGAGTCAGGTGCCACTGAAGCACGTTGAAAGTGAACACCAGCGAGTGCAGGAGGTTGGCCATAGTCTAAAGGTGGGTGACAACTACTTGGGGCAAGCCCGCCTTCAATAGCCAGTCGTCGAGGTAAGGGAAGACTGAAATCCCCAACCTCCACAGATGACCATCACCTTGTTGAACACCTGAGAGGCGCTGGCAAGGCTGAAAGGTAGCACAGCAAACTGAAAGTGCTCTTGGTCCACCGTGAACCTCAGATAGCGCCTGTGGGCCAGCAGGACAGGGATGTGGAAATATGTGTCCTGCAAGTCCAACACTATCATCCAATCCCCCGGTTCGAGAGCAGACAAAACCTGGGCCAGCGTGAGCATCTTGAACTTCTCCTTTTTGAAGAAGCGGTTGAGAAGACACAGATCCAGGACAGGACAAAGTCCTCCATCCTTCTTTGGCACCAAAAAGTAGCTGGAATATCCACCACAACCTACTTCTGATGCAGGCACCCTCTCTATGGCTCCCTTGGCCAAGAGAACCTGCACTTCTTGATGGAGCACTAAGAGCAGTTCCTCAGTCAGCTGATAGAAAGTGCGTGGAATGGGTGGTGGGGCTGTCACAAAGGGGATGGAGTAGCCTTTTGGACTATTTGGCGTCTGATGTTACTGACAGCCAGTGGGGGAGGAGATGGTGTATCCTGCCTCACACTGGATGCCCATGATGGTCTGAGGGCGGATTAAAGAGGAATGGAGGCAGTGGCTGGTGGGGCGGTATACTGACCGGACCACTGGCTGCCTGCCCCACATGGTCTATGGGACCCGTGCCCTCTGCCATAAAAAGGCTGGGAGGGTATGGGCGCAGTTGGAGGCTCCTTCTGTGGCAACAAAAGTGGCAGATTGAGGTTGACGAGTTGCCATACACAAGCCCAAGGACCTGGCCATAGCCCTGCTGTCCTTGAAGTACTGGCATCAGCGCACTGAGGTGACATCTATACAAGTACCATGCACGTCACTTCCAGCACGGAGTACACGGAGCGGAACGACGCCGCCTACCGGCACGCAGGGGTACTACTAAAAAAACATCTGGATCCAGTCTGACGCCTTGGGACATTCAAAGCTAAAGACTCTGCAGCTAGAAGTCTCTATCAGATGAGGTTGCACCTGGATCAGTTAGAAGAACCTTAGCAGAAAGGACCCCGAGACATCAGAGGCAAACGACCCCCAACCCCACAGCTGAAGCCCAGAGGCCCCTCCTTACCTAGTGGCTCCCTGAACGTGGTTTCATAGAAAGTAAAGTGTATGACGACGCATGGAAAGAAGATTTACTAGTTTGATGGTCTATCTCTGTGGCAAGTCACAGCCTCCATAGTCAGCTAAAGCCTACACCATTGGAATATCTTTTACTGTTGAACCTCCTTGCTTGTAGACTACGCTCAGGAAGAAATCTGGTACATGCTCACCATGGGCAAGGAAGCCATGAAGAATAAACTGCTGGTGTCCAGGGGCCTTATTGACATATCCAAGACCATAGACAATAGTCTGATGATGCAGTGGATTGTGGTCCAAGTCCTCGGAATTTAAGTCCGGGATAAAGTCATTGTTGCGTAGAAGTTGCTCCATCGATGGATGAGGTCCTCCAGCAGTACAACTCGGGCACAATCATAGCCATATCACTGAGAGCTATTCAGGCACTACTGGCTAAACTTTGATCACTCTTCCAGCCAGAGGAGGTTCTAGAAAGTTCTTTGATCCAAGTGGTCAACAAAATCTTTTTCTGATAGCTGGCAGATGAAAAGCAGACGCTTCTGGGGTGAGTATGCACATGCTTCTCCAGACCAAACTGAAGCAAAAACATCCCTGTGACTTCCTCAAAGACCAGCTACACTACTCAGAACCAGCTCAAGAGGACCATGCCTTGCCAGTGGGGAGAAGACTTCCCCATCAGCGGTCACCACTGTACCCACTTAACCAAAGATACTAGGATCCCTTCAGTGGTGAAGAAGGAATATGCTCTATAAGTGCAAAAGCCTCTGCCATTGAGGCCACCTCTGCCCCAGATGGCATCTCAAGAATTTTTGCAAGAGGTGTCGAGTTTCTTCTCCTTTAGAGAAATCAAGTTGGCCCAGCCCCCAATTCCTCCTCCCACAAAGTTCCAAAATGCCAACTTTGGTTCAAGTTCTATCTGCTGCACAGAGAAACAACTAAATGTGTACAGTGGAGATTCAGGCCACTTCCTTTCATATGCCAGTCATTAGGAATTATAAGAAGTAACTGAAGTTCATGCTAGGAAACCAACGCTACTTGCCCCAGCAAAATGTCTACTACTATAAATACTGGAATGGCGGTCTCTTTCCAGTGAAGTCTGTAGTGTCAGCAACATTGGCGACCTTACACAGACTTTGGGTACCAGTGAAGTGCCCAAGCGCCTTATTTTTTCCCTTGCAGAAGGATTTGGTTCAGTGGAGTAATTCTGGAGTCTAGCCTAGCAAAGGCTATGTGTCCTCCAGAGAAGGTTAGGACATTCAATCAAGCAGTGGATGATTTCTTGACAAGGCTATAATAGCTCAGTGGTTACAAGGATTTCAGGGAATAGAGGCATCCTGCATAGGGTGGTATCTTGAATCAAGCTCTACATGTTGTACCGTTAGTTTTCCCAGGAGGAATAATGGAACCAGTTAGGAGAAGAACAATTAAAGTACCTGCTGGTCATCCCATCCTTAGAGTGGTGTCATTCTCCTAACTCTCTTGGTGGAGAAACAACTAACGCAAAACGAATGGGGAATGGGTATGAGTGTATACATTTTGGGGATGTTAGACCTGGCACCATTGGCGTGGGTTTCCCCTGTATTTTTGCCTTTGCCTCCTGTGTTTTTGCTGTATGTTGGACTTTGTTTTTGCTGGTCTAGATGCTTTGGGCACTTTGCCATTGGTGTTCAGTGCCAGAGTGCAAGTGCTCCCTTTGTAAAGTGCATTTATGGATTGGTGATTTCATGATTGGCATATTTGATTTACTAGTCAGTCCCTAGTCCAGTGCACTGTGCGCGCCCAGGGCCTGTAAATCAAATGCTGCTAGTGGGCTGCAGCACTGATTGTGCCACCCACATAAGCAGCCTGTAAATGTAACTCTGGCCTGCCATTGCAGAGCCTGTGAGCTGTCTAGTACTGCCATGTCGACTTGGCAAGTGTACCCACTTGCCCGGCCCTAACCTTCCCTTTTTTTTTACATGTTAGTCACCCCTAAGGTAGGCCCAAGGTCCCTTTGTGGGCAGGGTGCAGTGTATGTGAAAGGTAAGACATACCCTGGTGTGTATGGCATGCCCCGATAGTGAAATACTGCCAAATTCGTTTTTCACTATTGCAAGGCTACCTGTTACCATAGGATAGAATGGGGAGTTTGTTTATAACATCTTATAAACATAACTACCCCTGGGAACAAGGTAGGAAAATAAAGTTTAGTATGCCTGAACTCAGAATGTTAAAATGCATCTTTTAGTGAGGGTGATTTTTACATTCTGTGTTTGAAAATACCACTTTTAGAAAGTAGGTATTTTCTTGCTTAGCCATCCAGTGTGCCTCTGCTAGGTTTGTGTATTGCATGTCTGGCTTTTGGTTGACAGGGGCAGGGGAGGAGCAGTAGCTCCAGAGAGCCTGATGAGTTAGGGCTGGGCTGAATAGGGCTGGGCTGAATAGACCTGGGCTGCATTTAGAGTAGGGGGGAGGAGATTTCCTTTCCCCTGAATGGGCCTGGTCTGCCAAGGACAATGCTGTCTTCACCTCCTGCCAGGAAGCTGCACTAGAGAGGACAGAACCGGTTTTGACCAAGCACAGGGCTTCTCTGACACAGAGAACAAAGGATTTTGTAGTATGAATATTGGGGCTCAGACCCCAGAACTTTAGATCACTTCTGGGAATCAAGAGGAACCTTTGCCAAGCAGACCTTAGAAGCTAAGGAGGAATACTGCCCCTGTGCCGTTTGCTGTCTGGGGTTGGCCTGCAGTGGCTACTTGCTGCCAAGGAAAGGAGAAAGGACTTTGCTGTTTGCTGTGTCCCCTGCTTGAGGAAGATCTCCAAGGGCTTGAATTGAGCTTGCCCCCTGTTCACAAGGTCTCAGGAACATCAAAGACCTCACCAAACGTCTGGGCACCGTCTCTGGAACCGCTGGTTTCAGTTGCCTGGAGAAGAAAAGGGTAACCGACTCGGTCACCGAGTCCGTCACAGGATTCCGTGTCCTGAAGGCACCGTAGAGAGCACCGCCTCGTCTCGCAACGCAACCCTGGTCTCACCGACTCCGCCAACGAGCCGCTACTTCCACCGCGTCCTGTGGGAACCGCACTCCGACCTGCTTTGCTACACTGACAACATCAACCGGCTCGGTAGCCGCATTGTGACCTGCCAGCACAGCATGGAGCACCGCCTCACCCTGCAACGCAAGTCTTGGTCTCACCGACTGTCAACGAGTCGCTGCCTGCACCGAGCCGTGAGGACACCGCACGCTGCAACGCTTCCATCTCACCTCGCAACCACGACGGTTGCCCTGGACCGGCTTGTACCATCGTGTCAGCCGCAACAACAAAAGGTACTGTCTCCGAGTCGGTCGACGCTTTTGCTAACCCGTATCGATGCGGTTGGCTGGAATTGTTACTCTGTCGTATTCAGTATCGCGGTAGCCCCGGACGGAGCTACTGAGTCGGAGGAACTGTATTTTTACATTTTTCCTGCAATTTAAAAGGTTATCTTGCACAGTAACTATTTTTAAGAGTATTGTATGGTAGATTTTTGTCGTTGGGTCTTGTTTTGGTTTAGATAAAGATTACTTATTTTTCTAAACTGGTGTGGTGTTCATTTGTAGTGTTTTCACTGTATTACTGAATGTATTCACAAATGCTTTACACACTGCTTTTGAGATGAGCCTGTCTGCTCGTGCCAAGCTACCAAGGGGGTGAGATGGGGTTATTTTGGAAGTGTAGTCCCCTTACCCTGACTAGGAAGAAGGGTCCCTACTTGGACAAAGATACCTACCTCTGCCAACTAGAGACCCCCATTTCTAACAGGGGATCTCTACATTAGCGCCTTCTAGTACAAATGGAGTAAGGACTGACTGCTTTATCAGTGTCGAGATCAAGAGTGGACATGGTAAATGACTACAGCACTCTTGTACGTGCAGAAGCAAGGAGACACTCACTCTCTTCTAATCTGCAAGCTGGCTGCTCTGATGAAGTGGGCTCTGCAACAGACTATTTGCTTGATGAGGTTGGTGGATGGGATACTCCATCACAAATGTACACCTAATTAAAAGTGCCATAAAATACAATGCACTTGTAATACTGTGTAAGGGATACCCGTCACATCTGTGATAGGGTTTCCCATTCACCAAAATATAAATCAGGCCCTATGTTCCTATTTGTTTCCCACACAGTACATCATGGTCTGCTATTCTCACAGCAAGGAATCAACATAATGGAAAACAACTAAGGCAAAAGTAAATTTGTGTCGAGGGTTGTCCATCATGATTGTCAACACAGACTGTAAAGCTTTTTTTTTAAACTGCAATTTTTTAATTTAAAGGGCCAGGCCAGAGTTCAAACATGTCTGCTCATCTATTAATAAGGCTATAAGTGTAAACCATGTGCACAGGCCGAGATACTCTTAAATCTGACTAGCAAGAACAATTGTAGGCAGAAATATGGGGCATTATGGGGACACCCGACACTGCAAGACACCATGACAAAATGGTGGAGTCCAGAGCAGCAATTGACACCACAAACCTGGTAGCATAAATGAAGTCAAACAATTTTTTAAATATATTTTCAAGAGGGAATACTCTCTTTGAATAGAACACTATCTTCAAAAGCTATTTAATGCATTGTGCTTAAAGAGCATTTTCTTTTTTAAACCTTTATTTTTCATTTAAGCAACTTGGAACATGGCACTCATTACAAGAATATACAAGTCAAGATATCCGGAACAGTACAATGAGAGGTTCCATCACAACCCATTCCACAATCATATATGTAGATTTCTGCGCTCCAAGCATCAAATAAAGTTGGTGCCTATTCCCCATCTCAAGTCTGTGTGCGCACTTTAGGGTAGCTAAGAAGGTCCACCAATTCGCACACTGTCTGCATCCAAGCTTTACATGTCACTAGAACCACCACTTCCGTCCGAGTCCTTCATAGTGAGTGGAAGCATCCATCCCCTTGTCACGTACTTCAAGGAATACCTCCAGGAGGCGTTAGGTGATCTCTGTCATGTGCACCTGGTAAAATTCAGCTAAAAAACCATCCCCACCCGGGGCCTTCATTAGGGGAAGCATATTTAGTGCTGCCCTGAGTTCCACAAGCCCCAATAGAGCTTCCAACTCTTCACTTACGTCGCGCTGGAGTTTCAGCATGTCTAAGACCTACAGAAACAGGTCGTAACGGCCTGGTGTAATGTTGGGCTTCGCGGCATACACTCCCCGTAAGTGTGCCCAAAACCCTTTCACTACTCCGTCTCTTGTGGCCACGACATTGTCCTCAGCAGTAGTTAAGTGTGTTTTCAATGGTGGTGGGTGTTTCCGGCGGAGAAACCAAGCTAGGAGTCTACCCGATTTATCACCCTTCCGATGCAGTTGCTGCCGGCACTGCTTAAGTGTAAACTTATGCAGGCGGTCCCAGATGTCACCTATACCCCTGTGCACCCCCCGGTCCTCTGCCTGCAATTCCGGGCAAGTTAAACCCCAGGCCTGTATTAAAGTCAAATGAAGTTCCTCAATGCGCAGCTCGGACTGCAATTGTCTCCATACACCACACGCTAACCCCATACAGCCACCCCGTACCACAGATTTCAAGGCCTCCTACTCTGTTGCTCAAGTCGACGTGGAGCTCCAATTAGAGTCTAAGTAGTTTGTCATCGTTTGGGACAATGTCTCCCCCCCATTCCCCCCCCCCACCGGATCAGTCAGCACCTCTGCAGGCATCCTCCAATTCCAGGTCCCTAGCGGAGGGGGCCCCCATAATATTTCACAACAAACCAGAGAGTGATCTAAGAGGAAGCGTCCCATATGTGTTATAACCATATCCTCCAACTGCCTGAAACCAGCACCGAGTACGCGATCTAGCCTAGTAAATGTGTTGTGGGTTGTTGAGTGACATGTTTATGCCCTGCGGGTTGGGTTTCTCGCCCTCCATATAGCCAACAGTCTGATGTTATGCTTAACCCCCCTAAGTGCCTTTGTCATGAGGGGCTTTGTATTCGCCCAGGTCGGAGTCCTATCTAGGTCGCAGTCCAGACCACAATTAAAGTCACCCAGCCAGAGCAAAGGAGTCTCTATCTCCTGCATGGCCAAGTCTTCCATGGACAAGAAAAAAGCTGGGTCGTCGGTATTCGTGCGCAAGTGTTAAGGAGCATGAGTGCTTGACCAACCAGGGACCCCTGTAAAAGGACGTATCTCACACTCACGTGTGCTTCCAAATACATCAGTGAGAACAGTAGGCCCAGTGCGATCCATATCAGGGTGCCCCTGGTGTAGGTGGAGTATGAAGAATGGAATACCGGACCACGCCATTTTTTCGCTAGTCTGGCTGCCCCTCCGTCGTCAAAGTAAGTCTCTTGGAGGTATGCTACACTGATCCTCTGCCTTTTCAGGAAGGAGAGTCTTCTGAAAATCGTTTCGTGTAGGAACCTAGTCCCCTGACGTTTCATATCAGGAATCTATAACTGCACCCCATCACCCACTGTACACCACGATGATGCACCTCTCAATCTTATACATTTCGACTGTGCTTCAGACTGCCTTAAAACCAAACCCTGAACTGAAGAACAAAAACTATTACAACAAATCCCCCCCACCTACCCTCGGACATACATAGCTCAGCTTGCGGTCTACCCATGCCCACCCACTGCATTTGCCAGGACCTGCAATGCATCCCTACTCGTCCAACAGGGACGGTCAATACCCACCTACCCGCGCATCCCTGGCCAGCTCATTCGAATTACATCCAGTACCCATTGTTCAGCTACTAGGTATAGCAACCAGTAACTGGTCATTGCCACAGGACAAGTCTTCACTGGCTTGGCCTTCTACCTTTGCAACGCCCATCTAGTGTTACATGCCAGTGTCTCTGGCATGGCAGGATGGGTCCAGGTCCCAAAGACGCTGACCACACTGTACTGCCCCATCAATCTCCACACTCACTCACCCGGGACCAAATTAAACAAGTCAAAGTCCTCACGATGCAACGGTCTCCGCCGCTGCGACGACCAAGGTATCCGGTACGATGTCCAGCTGAGTGTCTGTGGCCTCTTCTTGAGCCCCAGTGGCAGACGCTTGTGTGGCCATATCCAACCCAGGACTGTGCTCCTCCGTGTTCTGTAGTTGCATCGTGCCATCGTCATTGATCGTTACTATCGGCTGTCCCAGGGGGACAGCATTGGGGTCCTCATTTGGAGAGTGGTAATTACGTCGCACCCCACCACAGAAACGGGAGCCACAAGGCTAATGTTGGCTGTTATCTCGTCATGGATGTGCCGCCATATCTCTCATCTCCAGCAAGTCCCAGACCTCCTCTGGATGATCAAAAATATGCGCCTTTCCTTCGAACAAAACTTTAATTCGCACCGGGTACAGCAACATATATATTGCAGGTGCAGGGCCCTCAGTTTTTGTTTCGCTGCTTGAAAGGATTTGCGCTGGCCCTCTGTACCCGCTTCGTGTAGTCTGGGTAGATGGCAATGTGACTGTTACCGAAGTATGGGACCTGTTGTTCTCGAGCAGCGCGTAGTATGCAGTCCCTATCACTGTAGTTGAGGATTTTAGCAATGAGGGCTCTAGGTGGAGTGCCTGCCAGTGGCAGGGGGACCAGGGCTCTGTGCGCTCTCTCTAAAACAAAGAATTGAGACAGTCCTTGTGGTTTCAGCTCTGTGTGCACCCATTTCTCCAGGAACTGTTCTATCGCTGGACCCTCCACTGTCTCTGGAAATCCAAGCACGCGGATAATGCTTCGGCGGAAGCGACCTTCTGCATCCTCCACGTGGCGCTCCAATTCTCCTGTAACTGTGGTCATCTGGGGCCTCTGCCGTTTGAGGACCGTAACTCCACCCTGGAGCTCCGTGATGTTGCCCTCGGCCGTCTTGACCTTGGCCGCCACCTTCCGCCTGCGTGCAGGAGATTAATGTCTATGGATACTGCTTCAAACTTGTTTTCGAGCGCTGTGCGGGAGCCATGAAAAGCCGCCAATAAGTCAGCCCTTCATGGTTTAGGACCACCCTCGGACTGGCTCTCCCCAGCATCTTCACCCCTTTAGAAGGTAAGTCTCTGAGTCGCTTGGCTGGGTGTGGTATATTGAGCAATGTTGTTGACTGAGTGTGAACATGCAGCTCTGTCCTTGCCCAGGGTTATGGATAATGGTAACTGGGATGTTCCCCGGTCTGTAGAGGAATGTATAACTTCCAAAGCGTGGTGCAGAGATCATGGAGGCACCCACCGCCAGAACACTGCCCCTCCACCGTCACCCAGATTTCTACTCACTCTCCGTGTCGTTAGCATGGCTGAGGGCTTTCCAGCTAGACAATAGGGCAACCGTGCCCACAGGACACTCCGCTGCCGAAGTTTATTAGGGTGCCTTCACAGGAGTTCTCACCACTTTCTGAGTTCACCAAGGTATTTCAATGTTGGTTACTACCCCGGAAGCAGGGTGCTGAGGTGGCCTCCCCTATCACCAACCACTGCTCTGCGTCATGCCTCTGTTCATACGGTATTCATCCTCCTGCTTAAACAACATATTAAATAGTTTCACTGTTTTCCTGTGATTTCTATTAGATATTGCCTAGCTGATCTGTATATTATGTTCTCTTTCAATTAACAAACAATCACATTTTTAACATAAGGATTAACAAAGTTATCTGACTTGGTGGAATAAGTGACAAACTGCACCAAGTATAACAGAACAACACTTTAAAGTCCGTCTTTCAAACAGGATAACAATACTAAGCTTCAGCACATCATGCATGATTATCAGATTCTACATGCACCTCACCTGCTAGCAGCAGAAAGTTCCTTTGTTTTTTTCCCTTCCAGCGAAGCTAAGTGCTGCTCCAAAGCTTCGAGCAAACTGCTGGGCGCCTAAAGATAAATATGTTTATAAGACATACTTTTTTGAAAGTTACATCAAGAATATGGTTTAAATAAGAATTTTCAGTTTTGCCCCATAACACTTTGAATAAAAAATTCCAAGTTTCATATTGGGGGTATACACTACAAGTGACTTTTCCCCTCTTACGCTATTTTTAGTGTTACTAAGAGCCAGCTTAATTTTGGTTGGTGTCGGAGTATTTAGATACATTCTTCACAACTTACAAATTCACAATTAGAATCAAAAAATATTTGATTTATTTTAATACTGTTCTCATGGAAGTGAATTCAAATGACACATTTTAAAGATGTTTTTCTAACACCTTCAGACTAACAAAAAATTGGACAAAGCAATAAGGAAAATATGGTGAAGGATTTTATTGCCCTGGACTGGTTCCTTAAAATAGTGATGTTGCCATTTTGCATTTGCATGCTTTTGGCATGACTGACTGACTGTAGATTGCTTACTTCTGGCGTCACGTAAACCGATTAGTGTGAGCTAATTTTCCAAACTCAAGGAGTACATAGATAATACAGGTCCATTTAAACTTAGTTCGACTGGAAGTTGGAAAAGCTCTTCTAGTGTAAGTGGAATATGGTTGAAGCACCTCCCCACTGCTAATGATGCAAGCAGTCAGATTGTCTTTATGAGGTTCCAGAAGAAACTGCAGAATGTCTACAAGGAACCACAGACTTGTCTTGGCAAAATGAGTCCTTGAGCAGAGTACTTAAGTCTTTGAGGAATGAATAACCTTATCCTCCTAAACATACTGGGCTGATACGGTGTTGTTCATTAGACTGATTCATCCACTGCTTTGCTTCAATTTGATTTTGCATTGTCTCTGCTTTGTAGTGCTTCAAATGGGGTTTAATTTGATCTAGTGTGGACATTTAAACAGCTTGGTCTGACACTTACTGAAAAGATATATTTAAATTGTCAGACCACTAGTGCGACTGAATATCTTTATTGCCATCTTTCTAACACATACTGAACAAACATGTGTCATCCATTTAAGTGGTAGGTGTAAAAAAGCTTTACAACTAGCTTTGAGGTCCGCTCAAACTCAACTCTTCAAAAATTGAAACTGACGGAATTATGGGCTCAAAAAAAGAAAGGACATTTTGATATCCAACGTAGAGCATCTTGGGTTTTCATCTCCCAAATAGGCAGATTTGCCACACTGGAACCTCCCTTAAAGGATGACATAATTAGACTAATGTTTTATCCCTAGATTAGACTGAATACATCTTCAATACACAAGTTCATGGAAATGTTTTCCATATAAAAATATATGGAAGAGAATGAATCTCAGAATGAATATGGTTACTACACATCAACTATTAAAAACACAAAGGGAACAAATAAAAAAAAAAACTGGGTAAAATTAATGTGAAATGTACACTGACCTGAGTAAGATCTGGAATGTCACCCTGATCAATTCCAACTTGCTGAGTTCACAAAAAAGGAAAAGAAGTGCACATTACTACATGCAGTGGCAATGGAATAAGAGAATTGTGATGGCTGAATGCTTACATGCAAGCTCGTGTATTAAAAGGGACATTACTAACTTTCTGAACTGGTACAGTTGCATTTGCCAATCCAAAGCTACAAATTTAAAGGCACAGTTATGATGTGCTATCACGAAACCAATAAATGTGTGAATATTTTCATGCAAATAATACAGAAAACAAATATTCACATCACAAACAACTGCTGGGATCTGTCTTTTACAAACAAGATCACTTTTAATTTGAATTAGCAATAACCTGCCAAGCCTTTACTCAAGAATAAATACAAAATTATGATGGGAGAAAACACAAAATGTTTTCTATATTAACTGCAGTACTTAACCATGAAAGTTTTTTGGGCCAGAATGTACGACAACATTATAAGATGAATTATTTACAGCAATGGCACATATAGACTTGAGTTTTTGGTGAAGCAAAACAAGTGGAGTAGTCATGCAGAACACATGCTGCTGTACCAGTGCGGTTAGCTAAATAAAGCCCCTTCGTTGTCAGGATAAATCTTACCTCTGCAACTTTGAGAAATTCCGATAATTTAGTCATCCTGGCGAGGAACTTTTTGTAGATATCTAATGCTTCTTTGCATTGGGTCTTTTTCATATCAAAATATTTTTCTACAAATAAAAATATAATTTTTATACCATCTAGTACATGGAGAAAGAAAAACAAATGGGCAATGATCTTTACGATTGCTTGCAAAATACTCCGAATGCAGAAACTACTAAAGAACGTAATATAACGAAGAGGATATTAGCATTTGTTACTTTTTATTTAATACACATGAACACTAGGCTCATGGGTGAAACAAATTCGAAGTGAGGTTGATAGCACAAGATTACCATTCTCACTCTCACACGCACACAAACACACACATCATAGTTCCCCTTCAGTCACTTGCGTGAACAGATTATTAACAGCTTAATTCATCATGTTGTAAAAGCATAAAACTAAATAAGTAATATTCATTTCCCGTGGTTTATTAGGCACATTTTGTCCTTAGGGTTCGTTGGTCCATTAGCCCATTGTACAACAGCCCCTTTTAAATGCCCATTTGAAATTTTGGTCTACATTTCTCTACACACCCGTCTCACCTCGTGCTATTAAAAAAAAATTAACAAAACTGGAAAAAGCGATACTTCTGATATACTCCGTCGTGCAAATTAAGTAGCACTGATGAAACTTAGTTATCCAATCTCAGCCATCGGTTATGTATATTGATTGTTTTAGCTCAGTATGAGCTTCATAGTGCTGCTTTTCTGGTATACAGTGCTTGTGACTGTACAACGAGCACCAAACACCATCAGATGAGG
The DNA here is from genome assembly GCA_963921515.1 of Calotriton arnoldi. NCBI lineage: Eukaryota > Metazoa > Chordata > Amphibia > Caudata > Salamandridae > Calotriton > Calotriton arnoldi. The sequence goes on from CAWUFW010001537.1 coordinate 1,946,793, forward strand.
ATTTTGTGTATACTCCTGAACTACAATAAATGTCCATGCAGTAACCAAAGGTCTCTGACTTAGCAGCAAAGTATTGAAACAAAACAACCTAAGTAAGCACTGCATCTATGGAGAGAATTATAGAATAAAGGTTCAGATATCACTGTCAAAACACCGGCTGACTATAAGTGGGCAAGTCCTCAGATTCATAAGGAGGAGGCTCTTCTTAAAACAGAAGCTCATGTAACATCTGTCCATTCGTATTGAGTTTTAAGAGAATCAAAATGTCAGTAATTGGCAGAACAAGGGTGTGAGAAAGTGCCTCTTTTGACATGGTTAGCCCCCACTTTTTGCCTGGACATTGATGTGGTTTCGATTGTAGTGCACAGGGTCCCTGCCAATCAGGTCCCAGTGATTCTTTCCTAAAAACGATTTCACAATTGGCCCTTCAGGCCCCCTGTAAGTCCCTAATAAAAGGTACCTGGGTACCAAGGGCATTGGAACTGAAGAGGATCCCCTAAGGACCCCTCACCTAGGCCATGCAGACTGCCACTGCAGCATGCATGGCCTGGTGCATACAAAATGACAAAGTCGACATGGCACACTACCTGTGTGCCATGCCAACTAGCACTGCCTAAGATCTAGTGAAGTCACCCCTCTAGCAGGCCTTACAAGCCATAAGGCAGGGTGCACCATATCCCAGGTGTGGGCATATCTGCATGAGCAGATATGCCCCTACAATATTGGGGTCAATTCCTTAATGTTGTTAGTGCCAGGGAAGCCATAGAGAGTACATGGGCTGGAAGCTCGACAAATCTAGTTCCACAGCACCATGATGGCTTAATTAAACACACGAGTGTTTGGTACCAAACCACTCCTCACAATAAACCCACACTGATACCAGTGTGGGATTTATTGTAACATGTACTCAGAGGGCACCTCAGAGGTGCCCCCTGAAATCCTACCGACCCTGGTGTAGGCACTTACTGGAGACAGACAGACAGACAGACAGACACACACACACGTTTCTGGACCACTGGGTGGAGAGCCTCTGCTCTCTGGGATGAGAAAAAGCACATACTGAGCAGAGGTATCACACCTCCTCCCCCAGGATGGGCCTAGTGCTCAAAGGGCAATCTTCAAGGGCCTGCCACCTTTGTAATGCGACTCCCAACCTCTGCAGCCAGCAGCAGATTGCAGCCCCCGGTTTACACCTCCACTTTGGGCAGGAAAACCAGTGGGAAAACTACGAAAGGCTAGGAAGAGTGCCCACCTTTGCCAACTCTACCCCTCAAGTGGTGGAGGCGAAGTTAAGAACACTTTTCAGTCCCCTCCATCTTGAAGATGAGGGGACTCCTCCAATCAGGGCTAGGTCTATGCCCCCTCCCACAGCAGAGTTGCATAATAGCGGGTGTAGTCACCCCAGGTAAGGTGCCCATTGGCCCCCATCTGCTATGCCCCTAAAATGCCCCCTAAATTAAGTATTTAGGTGGCTCCACCAGACCTAGAAACTAGTTATCTCTGCAACCTAAAAATAAGGATGAAGAAGATGCCGTGCAGCGTAGACTGAAGAAGATTACTCATTTGGCCCCAGCCCTACACCGGCCTGTCTCCAGCTTCAAAGACCCTATGCTCGTGGAATATAAACGGCTTAGGTAGGAAAACAGAGGATGCAGATCTATTAACATTCTTAAAAAAATGTGATATTTTACTATTTCAAGAAACCTTGTCAACAACGTCCGTTCAGATAAACTGCTTCAAAGAAATCCAACAACAGGCCACCAAGGCCAGGACACTAGGCAGAGCTGCCGGTGGATTATCTATTTATCTCAGCACAAGTATACCGTTGAAGTATGAACTGATCGGGTCTGGACCAGCATGGATTCAGTGCATCAAAATCGGCTTACAGGCGGACACGTCTTCTGGTGCCCAAGACGTTCAGGAGGCTTGGTCAATGGTGATTTGTAACACCTACATCCACCCAGATTCAAAGACCAAACAAGAGAAAATAGCAACCCTCAAAGCACTGGTTAAATCTCTGCAATCCACTTTCCCGCAGGCGGGAATTGTAGTCTCAGGCGACTTTAATATGTTTTTGTTACAGGCAGAACACACCGAAAATACACAAAAAAACATATTAAAAAGGTAAGAGAATCCCTCTACTAATAACAAACCTTCGAAAAAAGGACACCCATGGCCAGCGGTGTGCCTCGGCACTCGCAGGTATCGGCATGATAATTCTAAACGGACGCTTTCCACAAGATCAGCCCGCAGCTCCAACCAGAATAACAAAACAGGCTCGATCCGTATTAGATTACACCATAGTGGACCTGGAAGTATTGGAAAAGATCGTAAGCTACTGTATAATCCACAGACTCGAAAGTGATCATAGCCTGCAATTAATTGACTTTAGCTTTCAAATCGTAAAGGCGCTAGTAAGCAATGACCTGTCGGTAATCCCAAGCCCATATAACTTAAAAAGACTTGCGTGGAATGGAAAGAACGCAGAAGAAATAATGATCCATCTAAAAAAAGTACAGTCAAATGAAAAAGACCAAGAATTATTAGATCATTGGGCAAATTGGGAAAAGATGATTTTAAGTATAATTAACAAATTTCAAGCCCAAAACAAAAACAACAGAAGCCAACCTAGGTCAACAGGATATGAGCCTCTTGGGTCTCTAGCATGTAAAAAGGATTTTAAACCAGGAAATTAGAAAGGCACGAGGAAAAGACCTGATAGTGGGTGAAGACATAAAACGACATATTTATAATTTGAGGCAATTATACAAAAAGAAGTTTGGATAGCAAAGAATAATCAGCAAAACGAAGTTTGGTTAAAATTATTGGAAACAAGAAAATCAAACAATAACAGGAAATTTTGGATGGAAATCAATAAAATAGCAAACGGATCTTTTCGCGAACATTCTGCAAACATTTTAGAAACAGATTGGATAAATTATCTAAAGCAAAATCAAGGGAATAACGGAATTTACCAAGCACCAAAACCGGCTCATACAAATCAACACCAATATAAGCATGAGGCGTCCGAACAAAATCTTGATGAAATAGGGATAAAAATCCATCAGGTACAAAGGGTCATAAAAAACCTAAGGTCCACGGGCGCCCCTGGTCCAAATGGCTTGCCAAATGGGCTTTTTAAACATGACCCAGTATTTTGGGCAGAACTACTCACCCCACTTTTCAATCACGCATTACAAACCGAAAGCATACCATCATCATGGAGAAGGAGCATTTTCCATCCAATATTCAAAGCAGGTGCTCGATCGGACCCGGCTAATTACAGATTGATCGCCCTTATCGATGTAGAGGCTAAAATATATGCATCTAACCTCCTTACAGCTTTGGAAGAATGGGTCACTACAAACAAGATCCTGCCGATTACACAGACCGGGTTTAGGCCGGGAACAAATACAATGTGTAACTTGTTAGCCTTGAACCTTCTTGTCGAAAAAGCTAAGGGCAAATCTATTAAATTGTACGCCTGTTTTGTCGATCTAAAAGCAGCGTTTGATTCAGTACCCAGGGACCTACTATGGCAAAAGATGGCAAATTGGGGCATTCCGCCAAGCCTATTGCGGGCCATTGTTAACCTGTACACATCTACGTGGGTCAAGATAAAATTAGGGAATGGCAAAAGAACAACTGCAAGGATCCCAACGTACATCGGCCTAAAGCAAGGATGTGTACTGGCCCCCACTCTATTTAACATCTTTACGGCAGACCTGGATAAGAGGCTATCAGAAATGCAAAGCGATCCGCCAAAGTTAGCACACTGCAAAATAAGAAGCCTGCAGTATGCGGATGATATAGTGCTATGCAGCCTCACGCCGAAGTGTTTACAACGCTCCATCTCAACGCTGCTTGAATACACCGGGGAGCATGGTCTGTGCCTCAATTATAAAAAAAACTAAGGTTATCTGCTTACCCACATACAAAGGGCAAAAAAATAAATTAAAATGGCACGCAGCAGGAAACATCATTGAACAGTGTGCTGAATATAAGTACTTAGGAGTGGTGGTAGATTCAAATTTTACATTAAAAGCCCAACAATTAAACAGAAAATCTCAGGCAAACAAACTACGCTTTGCTTTAACTCTACTAAAAACAAAACTGAAGTGCCCATCCAATTCACATCTATTAAAAGTCATCGCTGCAAAATATCTTCCAACTCTTACGTATGGGTCCGAACTATTCAAAGGACAAGATGCTAACTTTTTAAATGTCCAACAATCAGGGTTATTCAAACATATATTTCGTATTCCACAGTTCGCATCCGAAGCACAAGTACGTTTGGAATTTGGGTTACTGAATCAGTACCCAGTGAGACAAGCAGCAATTATTAAGATGTGCTGGAAATTGAAAGCAGCACAAGAGGTCTCCTTGATGGGGTACTGTTGGACCGAAATAAAAAACCAGACAAAGGGAAAAAACACCTGGAATACAGTATTAGAAGAAGCATTAACAACCCTTAACATGCAAGACGCCTGGAATACCAATTGTAGCTTTGCAGTTTTAAAAAAATAGCTAACAATGCTGCTAAACAAAAAGCCTGGATTATAGACAAAGCCGCCTTGACTAAGAAAAACACGGCTGGATGGTATTATCCTCATATGAGAGTCGATTACCCCAACCATATTTAGTCCAACACATAACACCAACAATACAACAATTGTTACTTCAAATCCGGTTGGGGGCTTTCACCTCAAAAGATCAAGTTCCAGCATGGAGACAAAAGTGGCCAACCTTACTCTGTAGACTCTGTGGCCAAGGAGAAGAAACTTTGACTCATTTCTTGTGCATCTGTCCGACCGTGTATAACTTGAGACGCTATTATTTATTGTAGGCATTCCGCACACATCAAATCAGATCATGTCGGCCAGCGGTAATGTTAGCACTGAACAGTCAACTGCTACAGGTAGCATGCAGGGCCACCAAATTCTTGCAGAAAATCAGCTTATTATTACAGAAAGCTGAAAAAGAAGTACTTTTGAATTCCTGAGCCCTGGCTACGAGTGATGCCAAACCGATTGGGTTTTATTCTAGGTTTAATCATGCAATTGGTACACCGTTATTTTAGAATGCAACATACTGTAGAGCATGATATTTAATGAACATAATTTTAAAATTGAGGAGTAAATCCCAATATAGAATTTTTTTCAATGCTAAATATGTAAATATGATATCACAAGTCATCATGTAAACTCTTTTTACTTTTTAATATTATCTGGATGATTTTTAGTACAAAACTTGTAATGGTTTTAATTAACTATATACAATAAAATGTACTTACTTACTTCAAAGACCCTGCGAGAAGACGACGCCTGTCCTGCAGTCAGCTACTTCCAGAAACCAGAGGAAGACTGCTTGAACTTTGAAAAAGTCCAGTACTCCCGAGAACAGCGGTTCTGTCCCCAAGAATCCAACACAAAGGACTACGGTGCCCTGCGGATCCACGAGTCCTGCCCACTCTGCACCAGACATCTCCAGCCCATGTCAAGGTGGCCCACCGACCCAGAAAAGGTTACCCAGTGATCCTAACCTCAAGTCCAGCTTTGGCTGACCCCTCCTGGACTCCACGGCAATGCCTGCAGCCTGAATCCAGAGGCTCCCCTTTACCGCAACCGGCTCCGGTAAGAAGACTCCAACACCTAAAGGCACCCCCGCACCCGAACCCCCTGGGCCTTGGTGAGCTGAATCGATGGTGCCCCTACGAGCCCCCAACATCTCTACTTGCCTCTGCTGTCGTTGGTCTCCCTCCTGCAACCTCTGGTGCAACGTCTGCAGCCTGTTTGTTGAAAGTAGAGTCTCCACTGAAACACACTGGGTGCCCGACGCTGAAATTGCACCCTGCACCCGGCCGCATCTGTGTTGCTGGTGGTGTATGATTGATGCTGCTTTGTGCCCCTCCCCCTGTGCTTGCTCTAACCCCCAAAGCTTGACCCCTGCAACTAATTTACCTACCTGCAAGCAGTGTGGCTCCGAGCAGCCCCAGTCTCTATTGAAACGCATTGGACCAAACTCAGATTTTGACCTCTGCATCCGGCCGCCCCAGTGCAGCTGGTGGTGGAGTTTTGGTACTCACCTGACCCTTGTCCTGTGCTGGCCTTTGGTCCCGAAGTCTGGAACTATAAGTTGCATACTTACCAGTTTAACACATTTTCGTTTTCCTCCATAGGATATCATTGAACTGTTCAGAAACTGCACTGTCGACTTTTAAAAGTGAAAAGTGTTTTTAATTAAAAATATACTTACCTTATTTCGAAGATCTTGGTATTAAAATAAAGTACAACAAAGCTTATTTTTCTACAATTGGTGTGGATCTCCTTTTGAGTCGTGTGTACATTGGTCAATGTCGTGCAATAAATGTCTTACACTACTCTGTGTTAGGACTAAGGCTGCTCGCCCACACTACCACTAATAGAGCACTTTGGGTTTTACATTGAGCTCTGTACACATTTTTCTTGAACCCCTGGACTCTGTGCACGGTATAACCACCTAGAGGCATACCATATACAAAGCCAGCTTCCTACAACGGGTTTATCCAACAGGCCATAAAAAACCAGCACAAGGATTCTTTACAAAAAAAGAATAATTGTGAGATATTAAATGAGTGCCCTGGTATGGTGCAGGGAAAGCAAAGCTGTGCCTGAACATTTAGGCTCGGTATTGCAGACTGTAAACCAAATCTGATTTTAAGACACCTTTTATCACCCAGGTCCTCTACACTCACTGGAACCCATGAACTTTGCGCATTGCTGCAGAGCTCTTCCTCTCTAAGTGAGAATGGTGGGTCTAAGATAACAAGTAGAGTAGTTGACTAGACACAAACTCACTGAAAACAGATTTGGGAGTAAATGTTCAGATGAGAGTAGATGTGGCTGGAATGTAGTTAGTTATAAACCGAGGCATACTAGACAACACGCTAATAAAGTCGTTGTATACATTTATAACTAGATTCGGAGCCACAACAGAGTTTTTCTGGTCAAATATCGAATCTAAGATTACAACACAAGTCTTCATGATTTGTAATGCCTTTTAAAGAGCATAACAACCACCATATTAAAAGTGCAATGATCAGAAACATCTTTGAGGTAAAATTAGCTGGGCAAGGGAGAATGAATATATATATATATATATATATATATATATATATATATATATATATACACATACACATATATATACACATATACACACACACTAGGTGAGCAAATTCAGACTGTCGCTGGTGTTGTAGAGTGCTCTATACAGGAGCTGCTCTCCACCTAATCTTGGGAGCTTCTCAGTGATGGACCGCACAAAAAAAACCAAGGCACAGGCAGGAGTTTTGCTTTACAAGCATCACCTGGCAAATAAAAAGAGTACTTCACATTCAAAAATACTCCAAGTGAACAGCTATAGAAATTGCTCTAACTAAATGAATGTCTCTCATTCAGCAAGGGACAATTTAAGTGTAGTTTTGAAGAAAGATATGTGCAATGTCTCGTTTCCCCTTGGGATTTCTTTAACTGTGTTCTTTACAGGCTGCATTGCTATAATTCTGTTGCATTACTAAGGGCTCTTGGTGAGCACGGCTGCTGACATTTCTTTTCCAACAACAGTAGCCAATCAATCCATTGCAGCATGTTATTTATTGTCGGTTAGCAGCATAGCTCACACTCCTGCATTATCAAATCTGCATTTTAACAAGTCGATCAGGGAGATTTGAAGATACGACAGCACACGATGACACAGGCTGGTATATCTGTGATGTACTTTAAACAGAAAATATAAAGAATTTTAAATACATTAGTCCAAAAGGCTGGCTCAATCACAAATAGGGGCATTTCGCAAGAAAATACTGAATAACATTGATTTTCTATTTAGAGAACAATAACTGTTGCAATTTCTGACTACAATAATGTCTTTAGAACTGTCAATTTGTAGAAGATATGGTGACATTTTCAAAAGGCCTTATTTATATTGTTGGAGGTTACCATGCAACTGGATACATACACTACAAGTTGAACACAACCAACAACTTGAAATCATCATTTCTGTTAAAAAAAATATCCTTATGAAAAGTGACGTTTGCAACTAAGAGCACCAAAAACTGTTTAATGGACACTGTAATGACTGGACGGACCAATAGAAATGGGGGAGGGTTTCCTTAGGAGAGGGAATACTCGGTCATTCAACATGGTAGGAACAATGACATCTTGAATAGAGATTGACCAAATGCTGTAAAACTGCACCAAAGAGAATTGAACATTATTTAAGGGATCACGCAGAGGATGACAGAGCCTTAGTCTGTTAAGAAGAAATAAGACAGCCTCCTTTCAAGTTGGTTCACAGTCATTAACAGAGACGCTGGTAGGCAAAATCATAGTATGATCCGTCTCAGTTATGGAGGCCACAAAGAGTGAAGTGCTGCAAAGACAAACTGAATACGGGAGAGGAGTAGGCCTTAGCATTTTCATAGAACTTTTCTGTGCCTTCCCTTACCGACCGTTATAGCTTTTATGTATTTGTTCTACTTTAACAAGTCCTGATACTCAAGTTTGTTTTAAGGAAGCTATGTTTGCTCAACTTAGTTTCCTTTGTATATTTTTCTCTCTTCATATTTTTTAACACCAGATTGAACCAAAGAGGTCAACTTATGAGTAGAAGTACAAAGGGGGTCCCGATCTGTCAAAGAACGAGTGAAACATATAAAGTCTTCCTAACAATTGGTTAGGTTTAAGAGGATTTAAAAGAGAGGTCAATGAAACAATGTTCTTTAATCCCTCAATGATAAATATAGCATAAAATGAACCAATCAAAGACAAGGTGTAATACAGTAAAGAATCAGGTGACAATCCAAAAGAAAGCCCAAGGGTGCCACAGTGGAGAAATGATAGCTAAGGGAGCAACCACATCTACAAAAAACAACAAGCATTGGCATAGCCAATAGGTCTTGCCTTTGGGACCTTATAAGTGTTTGGTTATCCAGCACAATATCCTTGGTGCAACAACATCAACTGTTGCATGGCTAAACACTTATAAGGTCCCAAAGGCGAGACCTATTGGCTATGCCAATGCTTGTTTATAGATATATTTGCTCCCAAAATCCAATGTGCCCTAGAATAATAATGGAGTAATGTTGCCACACCCTCCTCAAATTAGGGACAGCTCATGCATCTTCAGAGGGTTACAAAGTAAAGTCTATCCGAGTAAAACTACATTTAATTCTGGTATGCAGATCTTACATTGGGAGGGAATTGTGAACTTTCTGGTGCACCGTCACTTTAATTCCGGTAGTTCAAAAAAAGGTGAGGCAGGACAGATGGGTAAAACAGCAGGAATAATAACCTCATTAATAAAACTGACGCCTACATATAAGAATAATAACAACCTTCACGCGCCAAATGCAGAGCTGTTTACTGGATACGTGTATGCAAGCAACAAAGGAAAGTGTCCGCCTCAGTTGCAAACAGCTGCGTGATCCGGGGATAGCTCTGCTGCCGGAGGCCACGACCCGTACAAGCTGTGTTGCCCAAGGCAGTTTTAAAGTTTAGTGAATGAACCTGTGACATGCCTATAAAATGAGGGATAGCTTTGCTCTAAAACGCATCTGCCTGCAGCATCTGCATATTCTGAGCATAGCGCTGCATTCTGGAACGTCAGACTTCTAACTTCTGTCTAATATAGGCGCTGTTGTGGTGTGTAATGGTGAAACTTGCACCATCTGTGTAATCTGAGGAATAGCCCTGCTTTCTAATGCTTCAGCTTGTAGCACTTACTCAAACCGAAGGATAGCGCTTATATTAATTAACCTTCACGTCATTGCGCTACTAAATTAATATCAGGTTAGTTATCTAATACACCAACTTGCAGCATTCCTGTAATCCGAGCAATAGCTCTGCTGTTTTGTGTGCTGGCCTCCGACATCTGCATAACATGACGATTGCTTTGCTTCCTTAGGGTAGTCCTGAAACACCTGAGTGAGATGGGGTCAGTTCACCTGGCTCACATGAGGGCTAGTTAGGCTGTTTGATGCATTAGCCAGTGAGATCTGTGTAATACAAGGGAGAGCTTGTCTGTTCCTCTAATAGTAACAAGCAATGGCCGCGCGGCCGTGAAACTGACACAGCCGCGCGGCCGCCAAAGTGAAAGTAATCGCGAGGGAAGCCAGATGGCGAGGGAAGCCATATGGCGCCTGATCGCGCGTGCACGCTCGCGTGAACGCAAGCTGGTCGCCAGCAAACTGCTGTTTGCACTTCCAAAACCCACTTACTAAAACTCTCGCCAGAGCAGCGCATGCGCTGGCTCAGGCGAGACCTAAAAAGGCATGACGGCTGCAATGTCTGAGGGTTGTTAACCTTCATGGTTCTCTCCTTAGGAGCAGGGTAATGTTCCCACTACCAAAACGCATAAATACACAAATAAATAAGAATGGTAAGACATCTTCACATAACATACAATAGTCACAGTTAACTCAAGTCCAGATGGTATCGAGCAAAATGGATAGTGGGATTGCCAAGGTTTGATGGCATGCTTACTATGGTAATCCTGAAGTATAGAATATTTTAATGGAGGTTCAGGGTAAGTATGGTATCCAGAGGCTTGGCGCCCTTAGCTGTCATCAATTTCTACACAGCCGGTGCTGCATATCTGTTTAGGGGCTTAATAAGCATGACAGTGGAAGGAGGCATACACTGAGACTTGGAGTGTTAGCACAAGAGAGCACACGCCGTACAACACTGGTGCATGCCTTTAGTCCAGAGGGTGCTGAGAGATGTATTTTGGTGCCCACACCACATCACTGGGGATTTGTGTTAGCCTGGCCAAAAATGCAGACAGGCCTAAGATGCAGCAGTGAAATGTCTCATCTACTCAGTGGTAACAGAAATAGAAAGGATTCTGAGGCAGTAAAGTCCTTAAGTGGACCAGTGGGCCTGTTGCCACTAGATGCCCTAAGGTTGGAGGATGCTCTTATGTCAGCAGCGCTCGCTTCTAAACAAGAGGGCTTGGGGGCATGCAATCTAGGAGCCATTCCAGGTTACAGGAGACTGGCACAGCAGAAGATGTAGGCAACAAAAGGCCACTTCAGAGGAATGGTAAAAGCATGAGACAGGACTGAATTGAAGACCTACAGACGCAGTGGGAGCTCTGTGCACCCCCGGAGCAAAGTGGACAGTTAGAAGTGAGTATGGGTGATGCGTATGTGAGTGAGGGGGGCGGACACTCCTCTCCCTGTATCCCAGCTGTTCCATGCTTGAATTCTCCAATAATGTACTATCTGTAATCATCATTGTACCCGGAACATTGGGCTACTGTATGCCACTGCATTGTGTTCTTACCGTTGGTTTATTATCTAAAAATGTTAATAAAGACATTTAAAAAAGCAAAAAAAAAAAAACACAAAAGCATGAATTTCACATGTTAGCTTAAAAAACTCAGTGGCATATAAAACAGAAGGTGCATATAAAGGTACGTTCCTAGAGGCCTTAACAAGTTCGACTAAAAGTATTTAAAGGAACTAGTTTGGCCTATTACACCCTAAGGTGATTATAAGACCACAAAGGTTTGCCATAAGCAGATCACATATTTTAGTTACAAATGGTTCCATCTATCTTAACCTTGGGATTGAGGTATTAAAATGTCTCTAGAGAAGCCATTAATTCATGAGCTTCCATGAAGACAAAGTCGGCTCAATTCATGTGAAAATATCTCTTCCTTTTATGCTAATCTGAAAAAGCAAAATCTTCACAAATATTCAACTCTGCATAATCAAAAGCAATACCCATTAGGTCACAAATATTACTGGGGCGTACCAAAACACTGAGGAGTGCTTGCATTCATTCACTTAAAAGTTCAAAAGGATTTTAGGCATGTTTATACTCACTTACCTAATAGGTTAATAACGCCCTCATTGTAGGCTGCAAATAGTCGAATTGAATCTTTGAACAGAAGCATGAAGGCAGCATTTATCACACCATTAGTCAATTCATTCGGATTTGCCTGTATAAAAAGAAAATGGTAGACCAAGTGAGATTTATCATCACTGAAGTAATTCAGCAAGGCCAATGATGAACACACTGCTTATGTGTTTGTCCAAAGCAATGAACTCTCTTGTTCATGACGAGAATAATGAGTCTGTTAAATAGATTTTATACTGAAACAGTTTATGATCAGTAGGATGTAAAGCATTTGAATTAGCGGACAGTGAAAAAAATATGCTTTTTGTTAAACGGTGAGATGGGGTATTTTTACAGCAATCCATCATTTAAGGAGCACAGAGGAAGTGAAGTGTGCCAGCACACAAGATGTTAGACGCCCGAAATAAGACCTTAGCTTAGCAAAGCTCCAAATCCACAAACCACACATGCTTTTTCAGTGTGTATGACAAGCATGCACCCCATACTAATTTGTAGCGAATAGAAACACTAGATGTTTACAGGATGATTAAACTAGTAATATGGCATATTAAATGAGGAGTATAAAAGCCATCATGACATGTGGTGCACAGGCTGAGCATTTTGACTTTAGTTTGCAATTTTAAGGCTGCACTGGTTTAAAAAAAACAATCAATGCATACCTGAAGCATTGCTGCGCGTCTTTTGGCACTATATTAAATATAAGGCACAAATACAACTGCTATGGTTTAGAAGAAGAAAAAAACTTGCATCAAAATCCAAAAGAGCATCGAGCTGGTTCTGAATAATCGGAAGGGTTTTCAGCAGCTTTTCAGTATTCATGGTCCTCATCACACCATCTATCCTACAAATAGTTAAACAAATGGTACAATAATTTATCAAGTGTCAGTTCAAGGCTTTCACTTTGCGGTCGCCAAATAAAAACAACAAATTGCACGACAGATTAGAAAAAAACTGGTCTTCAAGGAGCATTTAATGAAGTCAAAACCTAAAATAAAAAATGCCATACCCTCTTTTCATTTTAGTGAAGTCAACTGCTACTAGTCTGTAAGAAAGTGCTTTTTCATTCAAATATCTGCTGTACCGCCTGATGAATGTTGACATGTCGTAACCTGAAAGAAACATTATGTTACTATATAGTTGTTAACAGTATCCGGTTACCATCAACTATTAAAGTGCCATGATATTTATTATAGGTCTATAATAATAGGTGAGCAAAACACGTTAGGTGTTAATGTAAGGTAATAACAATTACCAGTTCGATAAAATATTCAGCTTACTGACTGCTGGAAACAAAAGCGGTTTGTAGGAGAGAAATATCTCACAAAAACAGAGAAGCAATAATGTTGATTTGTAAGAAGACTCTTTATTAAGAAACAAATGTAAATTCCAAAGAGCTTCTTTAAAAAAAAGTTCTGGCAGAAAAGATTCTGATTGTTAAAACGAAATATTGCTATCTGTTGGAAATACATAACACGCTCTCAATTCCTCTTGATTCGCAGATCTGAAAAGCGGCATGCGAAGTTATAGGACTTTGCTTCAGCACCCTTTGAAAAGTCATATTGGAAAGTTTTCAAGAAGAAATGTTACGTTGCAAAACAAGAGGGGAATAAAATCAGACAATACAGGTTCAGTAGAAGAAAAGAAAATAGGAAATTAGAACGTTGTAGACATATTTCAGCAAAATAAAGAAACTTCCTTGTATTTTTTCCACTCATTTTGCCGGCAAATTAAATCTTTGCTTTAAAATTCTTCAGCCATGAAAATCTTAGCAAGGAGCTAGTTAGAAAAAAGTTAATCTGCACAAGTAACCAAAGTTGAAGTAGCATGTCCTTTGCCAGTCTTGCAGTTTAATAACATTTAATTTTAAAGACACTGCCGTAAAATGAGGTCTGAAGATCTATGTGAGATCTATTGGCCTTGTCAATGTTTTTTGGACAGGTTCCACAGCAGCGTGGGCTGCAATCCAACACGTGTTACAATTAAAAAATTTTTTTAAAAGCTCTATGAAGAGCCCACCGTTCATAACGTCAACGCGCTTTTTAGGTCTCGGCTAGCGTTGCTGCGCACATGCGCAGCTCGCTCGGAGAGATTTAATGTAACTGAGGAGTTTCAGTAAAGGGCTTTAAGCCCGCCCCTCTTTTCCATTGGCTGGCGTCACCGTTTATGCTAAACGGCGGCCAGCCATTGGAAAAGAGCTCTGTATGTTGCCTCCCTTTGGCTTTTTTGGACGGCCCACTTGGACGGGCTCTCCTGCTTTCCTTCTGGCGTAAAGGTTTCTTATCTTTATGGGGCCATGTGTTTAAACACATGGCCCCATAAAGACAAGAGATCCTCTTTCACTTTCGGGACAGCGGGAGGGGGTCAGACCGCTGGTTACGGGAGTTGGGCTGGTGATAACTCAAGCAGACTTATTCGTAACACACGGGAGGGTTCGCGAAATAAACACCCGTAACACACGGGGCATCCGCGAAATAACGTACACGGCATGGCTCGCGAAATTAACAGCGTTACATCACTACGGTAATATAAAAGGAGCGCCCTCGTGAATAATGCCCGTTTGGCCAATTAGTTGCGTTGCTGCTTCGTGGCACAACGAGGACGCCCATTATTGTTGTCTTGCCAACATGTGACAACTCCAATCAGGGAAATGTCTAGGAGAGTGCACACCAGAAGAGGCTTGTACGCGCTGACTGAAATCGCTCATTAGCCTCAAAACAATTGAAGGCATTTGACAATGAAAAATAGGCACATTCGCGATTTCCTCTAATACATATTTTATTGTTTAGAATATTGACGAGCCAGGTGTGCTGTGTGTTATAGTAGAATTGTGAATGTCTTATCAGAATGTTCTCTTCCTCATGTTCTCTCACCATGGATGCCTTCTCTGCATGCATCCATGGGCTTCTATTGTATTCCCTTGAATACCTGTGTTTGTTCCACATTCTGAAGAGCAGTTCTTCAGTTACACTGCTGCTCTTCAGAAGGTGGATGCTCCAATAAACTACTCCTTATCTACACAAGAGCCTCCCTGGATTCATTTGGATACTACTTCATATTGGCGACGCTTTGGGATTTCTTACCTCTTTCAAGACACTGGAGCATCCACAGGGCCATCTTATTTGGACCGTTTTCTTCATTTCCTTGGATTTATTATCCACTCCTCGTTAAAAGATTTGACGGATCGATTTCTTTGGGGACTTGTTTCCTGCCTCTTCCCGTTTTGCCGCTAAGGATTGCTTTTCCTTTCAGCCTTTTATTTTATCGCTCCTGCAGTGTGGCTCCCCTTGCACTTGTTTCCATTGTGCTCGGATTTGCGGCAGTCAAAGGGAGGCGAGGCAAGTGTCAGTTACTTTCCTGCACCATTGGACCTGTGCGCGCGCAGCCAGCCGCGCTGTTCACCTTCAACACTGCTCGATCTTCTCACACGAGCAGTCAGCCGCGTTGTTATTTTTCAAACACTTCAGCCGTGATTTTCCCCTCCGCATTCCTCCCTGGCAACGCTCTGCATCTGAACTCCTCACCGGCAACGTTCTTCTGGAATCTCACCGGCAACGCTCTATCCAGCGCTTCAGCCTTGCGTGTCTCGGTGACACGCACACCTCCGAGATTCTACCGTCATCACGTCTTCAGCGCTGCGTGTCTAGGTGACACGCACACCTTCATCTATTGTTCTGATGTCACTACGTTTGTAACAGCGTCCTCACGCTCCCGGCGGCCATTTTGGAAAGTTCAGCTTGTCTGTTACCTTGGTAACACTTCCCACGATCATTTTCTTACACGCAAACGATACTGTATCACTTTATTTCTTTGGTAAAGTATATTATTAGTGTTATTTAGCGCTCTTATATAGCTTGTGCATACTTTTTATATTTTTATTTTAAGTTTTCCTTTATTTGTCTTTAAAATGAGCACTGTGTGTGGGAATCCTCCACCCCTTTTTACTCTGGTCCCAATCAACCTAGTATGAAGTGGGAAAAATGGTACAGACAATTTAATAATTATCTTCTAGCTATTAATGGTGACAGTTTTTGTGCAAAAAGAAAAAAAGCTATACTTTTAAATACTTTGGGTGGTCATGCTGAAGATGTATTCGAACATTTACCTCCATCTCCTACTCCAGCAGGAATGGAGAGTGGTGATTATGATTGCTTTTCAGAAGCAATTGATAGGCTCAAATAGAGGTTTACTGAACAACCCCATATCGTAATGGAGAGGTACAATTTTTATACTAGACACCAATTACTTAATGAACCTGTTGATACTTATGTTGAATGTCTAAGGGTTTTAGCAGCTGAATGGGATTTTGGTGATCAAGTTGATAAATATATTCGAGACCAGTTAATCATTCGTTGCTCCAATAAAAAAATTCAAGAGCAACTTTTGAGCCAACGAAATCCATCTCTACAAGAGACTATTCAAATTGCTAAGAGTGTTGAACGCTCTATCATTTCCTTCAACACCATCAATGTTGATAGTCTTGCTACTGGTGTTGCAGCTGTCAATTTAAAAGATTCTAATGCCAAACATCCTAATTTTAGAGGAAAACCTTTTAAAACTCCTACCTCTTACAACCCAGTTAATCAACTTCCTAACTCGGGTAAGCTTTTCTGTAATCGTTGCGGCTCGAAGTCGCATTCATTTCAATTCAGACATTGTCCAGCTAAGGGAAAAGAGTGTTTCAAATTGTAAGAAAATAGGTCACTTTGGAAATTACTGCCAATCTAACAGAAGGGTTGCTTCCTTGTCGGATGTTGATGTTTTGGATGAAATGTCTTCCGAACTTAGCTTTGAAAACACCATTATTACTATTACAGAAAGTAATGTTCAATCCCAGAACTTAGCTCAAGTCACTCACAATGATAAAGACATTGACTCAGAACCTTATGTTCCTCCCATGTGTATTATTACTGTTGATGGAAAAGAATTAGAAGTTATGGCAGATTCGGGTTCTCCCTATACCATTATCTCTGACTCTATTTTTAAAAAGTCATGGGAAAATAAAACCTTGGAACCCAATGATATTTGTGTTTACAGGTTTGGGGGCAAAGAAATTGAAATGTTGGGGTATTTTAATTCTGATATTACTTTTAAACAGAAAACTATAGTTGGTAAAGTTTATGTTGCTGTCGATGGCTTGCAAGTGTTAGGATGGAGACACCAGGGAAAATGTAATATTACCTTGTGTCCCAATGCAAAAATACAAGTATGTTTGGTTGAGGACTTAGATAATCCCTAATGAATTTAAAAAAAATGAAGAAATTGTACAAACTATTCTTGATAAACATAAAAATGTTTTTAAAAATGAATTAGGAAAAGTGAAAGGATTTTCTCATAGAATTGTGCTAAAAAAGGATGCTGTACCTTCAAGACATAAATTGAGAAATGTTCCTTTATCCGTAAGGAACGAGTTGGCTGACATGATCAAAAGATTATGCGCTGATGGGGTAATAGAACCTGTCAATGCTTCAGAATGGATTTCTCCCATAGTTTTGGTTAAAAAACGGAATGGAGAACTTAGGATGTGCACCGATTTGAGATCTGTAAATAAACAAATTGTCATGGAATGTCACCCTTTGCCTAAAGTGCAAGATTTATTAGCTAAATTGGATGGTGCTAAAATTTTTAGCACTATTGACCTTAAATCTGCTTACCATCAGGTGGAGCTAACAGAGGATTCTAGAAACATCACTACTTTTATCACACCAGAAGGTACATTTAGATATATTAGAATGCCTTTTGGACTCTCTTTAGCTGCATCAGTCTTTCAAAGATTAATGAATTGCTTATTTTGGGACACTAATGGTGTGGTTGCGTTTCAGGACGATATTTTAATATTTTCTGAAACCGTTGAAAAACATCATGAAATTCTTGACAAAGTTTTGTCTGTGTTGGAGGATAAGGGTATGACCATTCGCCCAGACAAATGCAAGTTCTTTTCATCTGAAGTGGAGTATCTAGGTCACCAAATTAATGGCAGCGGAATTTTTCCTAAGAAGGATCTCCTTTTGTCAATAAAAAACATGAGTAACCCTCAGGACAAGGACCAACTTAAATCCTTTTTAGGATTATGTGAATACTATTCTAGATTTGTTCCTAAATTTTCTGACTTTGTTCTCCCACTAAGATTATTGCTCAAAAAAGGGTGCAAGTTTGTATGGACAAATGATCATTCTCAAGCTGTTATTGCCATTAAATCTGCCATTGTAGGTTGCAATCCTTCGTCTCCTTTTTCTCCAATTGCCACTAATATCATTACAGTTGATGCCAGCGCAACTGGGGTCGGTGTTGTACTCAGTCAAATTAAAGCGAACAGTGAAGTTACCATTGCTTTCGCTTCAAGACCATTGTCCCTTGCTGAATCTAAGTATTCTACTATTGAAAGGGAAGCATTAGGGTGCTCTTGGGCAGTGGAGCATTTTAAAACCTATTTGTGGGGCAAGCCATTTAAACTAAAAACTGATCACAAACCTTTAATCTCTCTTCTGTCTAACAATGGTGTTGGGAGAGCTTCTTCCAGGTTAGTTCGCATTCTTGCAAAACTTTATGAGTATAATTTTGAGGTTATATACATTCCTGGTGCTCAAAACATGAGAGCTGATTGTTTATCAAGATTGTTATCAGATTCTCATGTCACCAAACAACCTGCGTCTTTTGAAGAATGTGTAGTTGCATCTGTTGAGGACATGGTTCTTACAATGTCAAGAGTTATTTCAAAAGAAGAATGGTTAAAAGCGATGAATTTAGATGAGGATCTGAAAATCGTGCAAAAATATATTGGGGAGGGTTGGCCACTTGAGAGAAATCTTTCTAAAGATCTTGCTGTGTTTTGGAAGGTTAGAGACGATCTTTCGTCCAATGAAAGTCTCATTTTAAAGGGTGATTCTTTTGTTCCTCCTAAAAATATAAGACAAAGACTTATGTCAATTGCTCATTTAGGTCACTTAGGCCAATCCAGTACTATTAAAAAAGTTAGAGAATTATTTTGGTGGCCTTATATGGGCAGTTGTATTGTTGATTTTGTTAAGAATTGTTCTCTATGTGCAGATTCTGACAAAGTTTTGAAACTGCAGCATTCCGATTTAGGAAAAGTTGATGTTCCAGACACCCCATGGAATAAAATTGCGATTGACATTCTAGGTCCTTACGAAGGAATTTTAATGCAGAAATCGTATATTATTGTTGCCATTGACTACTTTTCTAAGTGGGTTGAATATAAATGGGTTACCCAAACTGATTCTTCAACTGTTATTGAATTTCTTAAAGAGATTTTAAAGAAAGAAGGTTTACCCTCTACTGTTGTTTCGGACAATGGTCCTCAATTTACGTCTCATGTATTTAGCTCTTTTCTAAAGAATGCCAATATTTCTCATATTAAAACTGCATTATATTCTCCTAACATGAATGGCCTTGTGGAAAGGTTTAACAAGACTTTAGTTGACGGTATTCAATTGGCTATCAAGTCTCGCTTGGATGTCAGATCTCACATAGCTGATTTGGTTTGGTCTTATTTGTGTACTCCACATTGTACCACTAAGTTTTCACCTTTTATTTTGTTAAAAGGTAGGAAACCTAGACAAGAACTTTCTCTTTCATGGGCCAAATCTGTTGAGTCCAGCTTACCGATTGAAAAAATGTATAGACTTGCTCAACAAAACTAATACCTCAAAGAAAATTGTTTGTTCCAAGCATCCAGTGTTGCAAGTAGGTGACAAAGTCAAAATCAAGTTACCTGTCTATGTTAAAAAAGGACAATCAAAGTTTTCAGATGTTTTTATTATTTTAAAAGTTGGTAAAACATCTGTTCTTTTGAATAATGGTTCTTGGTGGAACATTTATAAAATTGCCACGGTCAACGCTTTCATTCCCAAATCTTCTGCATGTTCTTCTCCAGATTTCACTAGCGATTCTGTAATTTTGGAAAAAGGAATAGGACCAACGTGTCACTCTTCTCATGCTGTTGATAACCATGTTTCTTCTCCTAGTGTATCTTCCCATGTATATGTTGATAACCCGTCTTCTTCCACGTGACAGAAATTGTTACCAAAAAAATTTTAAGATTTTGTTTTATATTAATGGGGTTTATTGTAACTTGTCTTTCATGCATTTTGTAAGGAAGGAGGATATGTTATAGTAGAATTGTGAATGTCTTATCAGAATATTCTCTTCCTCATGTTCTCTCACCACGGATGCCTTCTCTGCATGCATCCATGGGCTTCTATTGTATTCCCTTGAATACCTGTGTTTGTTCCACATTCTGAAGAGCAGTTCTTCTTCAGTTACACTGCTGCTCTTCAGAAGGTGGATGCTCCAATAAACTACTCCTTATCTACACAAGAGTCTCCCTGGATTCATTTGGATACTACTTCAGGGTGTCGAAGGCTTTTTTGCAATATGAGATATTTAAACAGTAGAGGCGTGATCAGCTGATTAAAGTTTCTATCAAACTTTGAGCAAGCAAACAATTGTGCGTGTTCATGGAGCGAGGACGCTGGAAGACCTGGCGAGGATTGCAGGGCTGGAGCGAGGTGTCCTAGTGTTTATGTGGCAGTAATGTGGCAGCAGCCCGAGAGCGGGATAGGTCGTCAGGTGCCTGTGACTGTCTGTCTCTGCACTTTCGTGTCAATGCATCGTAGTCTGTAGGAGTGATTCGTGATAGACAGATTCTAGTATTTTTTTTTTAAAACAGTACCGTTTGTGGTATATATGTTTCGGATTTCTAGCCGGGGCTATTGATATTAAGTGGATTTGCCACATAAATCCAGTCGCCATTATTGCAACAAAAGGCACATTATATAGCATAAGGCGGCACATTCTGTGTC
Organism: Calotriton arnoldi; assembly: GCA_963921515.1. Lineage (NCBI taxonomy): Eukaryota > Metazoa > Chordata > Amphibia > Caudata > Salamandridae > Calotriton > Calotriton arnoldi. Next base: position 1,967,515 of record CAWUFW010001537.1, read on the forward strand.
AATATAATCTCGCTTTGTTGTCTTTGTGACAACCAGTAGTATTGTCTAGGCAGAAGTTTCAACTCATTGCTATACATTCGGCTCATAATTTTGTCAATCAGCTACTAAGAGGTGACCAGTTAACCTTTGAAGTGGCATCTCGGGTTTCAGTAACTTTTGAATCGATTGAGCTAGAAACTGTTTGTCGAAACTGCTGATTGTACAGCAGAATGTGAATTATGTCGCAGGTGTGGCAACTCCATAATGATGCAGAAAACGCCGCATTCACATTACCGCATAATTACTACAACCCTGAAAATGGCTGCTGATAGCAAATGGAACTGTTTCGTTATACAGCAAAGTGGTGCCTGTTTTCTTAAACGGCCAAATGTCCCCGGTCTCCTTTTAGTAAATGTGCAATTAATATGTAGCGCCCAATGTCGGCATTTTGCAATATGTAAGCGCTAACAGTTTTGCCAGATAAGGAAACTAGGCGCAGAAAATAAAGTGATCTGTCCAGGATCACATAATATATTCGGGTGGGGGGATTAGGACGGGGCTCTTTCAGTCCCATCGTAATATGTTCATATTAAATATTATTTGTAATGTTTTATGTGCGACTTTACCAGTCCGGGTTTCAGGATGCCGATTCTGTGTGGGGTCAGTTCCTTAGCCGCTTCTAAGCACTGGTGTTATTACTATCCAGTGTCTTAGTACTCAGTATGTCGACCTCTGAAGGCTGAAAGGGTTGGTTGGCCCTTGCAGGGTTTGACCCCGTGCGCTGCAACACCAGCTGTCATCAGAGAACCCTTATGGGGCGGTAACCGATGGAAAGGTTCGCCACAAAGGGCATCCGCTTTTAAATAATTTAGCCATCAGATCACGCGGCTAGGGGGCTAGCAGACGGGGGGGGTTCTTCTCTTCGGGCTCTGTGCATCAATGTAAAAGCCAAAGCTGCGACAGGCTGAAAGATAGAGATCTGAAAGGGTGACTGTATTTGAGCGCGCCTTTTTGTTGCACTTCACAGCGCCGGGGCTAGTGAATGAGCAAGTGGCAGATGTATGAGGAGAGGGGGCGGGGGCGGATGGGGAGCAGCAGGGGGAGAGGTCAGATTGTGAGGGCCGGAGAAAGAACTCGGAGAGCAGCGTAACGAGATGGTGAGGGCATGGTCCCAGCGAAGCCCTGAAGTGGATACATATTTAAGGGATATAGGACATGGATCTAAGTGGGCCGGGTCCTGCCGGTGTCTAAAAAGCAGGTGCCCAGACGGGTCCCTATCGGGATCTCCATTTTGGCTTCGCCCTCATCCTCGGTGAAAAAATATAAATCTTATTACTGCAGCAGTGCCAGCCTTCCCTGCCTTTGGCGCAACTTCAAAGAGACTCGTTTTAGTAGTTTCAGTCTCATCATTTCAGAACTGAAGCATTTTCAATATTCTATACAACAAAGCCATAGATGTTGCTTATTCGTCTTATGAAACTAACAACCATTGACAAAGCCAATAGTCCTGGCTTGTTGTAGGTATGTTACTTGTTGCATCCATATATATATAATACAATAGCAGAAGCGCAAAATTCCGGTCCGGTGGCACATTAAGCTGAGCACAGATTTTCAGGTTACATGTTTTAAGCCACGCCTTTCATTACATCGGCCACGCCCTCAGAGACCCCCCCTTCCCAGTGTTTTCATCCCACTTAAAGCCCTGACAGTGGAGGGAACTTTTTCGTGTTTCCCCAAAACAACGATTCTGCAGACCACCCATGCCATTCAGCACCTCCCCCAACAAAAACATATTTCCCTTCGCACTCTGACGCCGCATACAGTGCTACTGAAAGAAATGTAATAATTAAACAGAATGCAAAGGAAGATAAAGTCTCCTTGTACAAGCGTTCCGTCAAAATAGTCCCGTCTGTTTCACATGTAACGCGAAACGCGACATTCAGGGTTTCTCGTGAAACTTTGCAAAAAAAAGGATTTGCCCACCAAACCCACCTCAATTTACAAGAGCTTGTTTCAGCGACACGTTGTTGGCAGGAAAATAAAAAGAAAGTATTCACAGACAAATAGCTATAAACCTTACACTAGCTTCACAGAGTGTGAGAATTTGCCCATCTGCTGTATAGTCTGCAGATTTTTAGAAAACATGTTTATTTCTATTTCAAATGGATCAAAAGCTACTAAAAACTCAGCTACCCATGTTGATGCAAAGTTGAAGACCCTTTACAAAGGTTCACTTGTCCCTTTCTGTTGATTATTGTTGTATTTGGCTGTGAAACCGGTGCATAGCGAGGTAAAACCTTTGCTCAGACAGTGTTAGCATGTGTAAAAACAAGCATTGAAAATGCAATAGGTCTCGCCTTTGATTAAGTTAAAGCCATTTGCTTTGCTAATGGTATTGTATAGCAACGCAAATGGCTTTAACTTAAAGACGAGACCTACTGCATTTTTAATGCTTTTTTCTTTAAGCCATACTGCACAGCAGCTGACGTTGCTATGCAATGTGTTTAAAAACAAAGAACAAAGCCAAATAGCACTGGCATTTGTGAGTGCTATTTGGCTTTTTTAAATGTTTTTTTTGTGGTGGATGGGAGAGTAAGAGGGGGCAGAGTGAAAGTTAGGCAGGGTTGAGCAACACAACAGACATGGGGAGGAGGGTGGGGGAAGGAACATGGAGGTGTGGGGGAGGAAGGAGGGAGCAGCAACATAACGGAGGGCGCGTGGAGTGAGGGAAGGTCAAGCAACACAAAGGATGAGGGAGCAGCAACAACGTAGTGCGGGGGGATGGCAGAGCAACATGAGGGAGGTGTGGGGGAGGAGGGAGGGAACAGCAACACAACGGAAAGTGGGTGGGGGTAACAGTACGGACAGTGGGAGAAGGGAGGGACTTGAGGCTCATGCTCTCTTCTAGAGTGGATGTAAAAAAAATATTTTAAAAGTACCTGCAGGAGCCCGCAATCAGCAGGAGGACACTGGCCAAAGACAGGCAATTGTAATTGGTCCATGCTCCATGGCAGGGACAAACACTTGAAGACCCAGCAAAAAGTAGGAGAGGAGCAGGAGGCATGACCATTAAGAAGCAAGGAAATGAGCGATATCGAAGCCAACCAATGGTAAGCAATGGCCAGACTGTAAGGTCATTTTTTAAGCTTTTTTTTTTTTAACAAAAGATTGTTAATATTGCATGCGCGCTTACACAGGCAAAACCTAAACAAGCATTTGCAATGCAATAGGTCTCGCATTTGCGGGAGTTCAAGCTATTGTAAATGACAATGCCTTTTATTTACCCGTTTTGATAATTAACACATAAATAAAAGGCATTGTCATTTACAATACCAATAGCTCAAACTCTTGTAAATGTGAGACCTATTTCACTTCAAAGAAGCGGACCCCATTGCTCCGGGCTGCTTGTAAAGTGAAAGCACGCATGGCGCGCTGAATGTTGCGGGAAAGCATGTTGTGCCTGCAGTAGGAGAAACTCATTAAAGAAAACAGTGCTTACAGACCATGTAACATACCATGTAACAATTGAAGTAAAAGGGCCAGTCCTCATGGGAGGTTACAAATGAAGACAAGGCAGTAGTAAGGCGGGACTAACAAGCCTATTAACGAATCAGAAGCCAGCATTTACGAAGGACAATGACACAAGCCAATGAAAAATATGGGCGGAGCTTCAAGTCCATACTCTTTAATACAGCATGCCTAGCAGAGCAGCGCATGCACTACCCAGGCTAGACCTAAAAACGGCCCACACACTGATATGTCAGACCAGCCCATCAGGCACTGCCAGTTTGCACTATATACCCCCAGTCCGACCCGGATTGCAGCCCATAATCTTTTCAGCCTAAAGTATTTAGACTTCAAAGAAAAAAATAAAATAAAATGAGCTCCAGATTTTTAAGGCGTACAACGTAAAACGTCCTGTAGAAACTGTGAATGGAAACCCTGGACCAGAAGAGCCCTCAGCAGGTATTTTATTTTCCGCCTGCCAATGCGGAAGCTGCTTGTTTCTGTACTTAGGTTATCATGGCGAGGAACAAACTGCGTTTGTTTTTCTCGCTTTTGTACCACAGGCCCACTCCTCGGTCCTCAGATTGTCTCTAATGTGTGTAAAAGCATCATGGTCACATAGGTTTCCCTCACAAGTTATGCATAATTCATGCAAAAGCTGGAAAACACACGCGCAGGATATGCAGTTTGCTATGAGAGGCACTTCTAAGTGAATATAAGGACTTTGGTAATCATGTTTTGTTTAGGAGTGTAATTGTTTGTTGCAGCAATTCAAAACATCAGCACAGGTGCACCATGCAGTAAGATTCAATCAATAAACATAGTCTGTGTCCAGACACAAGAGTTCTTCAGTTTTTTCATTTCTTTTATTCCATTTTCATTTGACGCTGATAAAAACACAGAGTCCAGCTCAAGTGACTCAACAGACAGTACAGCCGACGCGTTTCGTCCTAATGGAGGACTTCTTCAGGGCACAAAATGATGGTAGGATCCGACATTGCCATAGTATTACAGGCCATAGAATTCCTCATGGCAAAATGTTTCTCGTCCGAATTGTTTCTTCAAAGTATCTACACGTAGGTCCAGGTAGTAAAGGGCTAACACCACTTAGTGAAGCTGGAAGTATACAGGAAAGCACTGCTAGACCAGAGTGAGGCTGTAATAATCAACGAAAGTACCGGAACATGTAGCAGCAAGAAGTTGTTGCAGCACTCACGTGGAAAAACGAAGCAAGGTACGCATTCCATAAAAATGCTCACAAGTTACTAGCGTGACTCGGTTTCTGAAAAACTGCGGCAAAAACCTAATAGTATTCATGCAATGCACGTACAAACACCATGCTTGGGAGTTACTATAGTGACAGGGTTTCAAACTACTGCAAGAAAAACAAAGGAATGCACTTGCACACAAAATCCTAAAAAACTACTGCCGTGGACTAACGTGCACGAGACTAAACTATGCGAGTTTATTGGCGCAGGTAAAGCAGGACACTGCGGCCTAAGGTACACCAATAATTAGCAATGGATATAGAGAGACTTGGCTGTCAACTATGTGGTTTATGTTTTGGTATCGGTAAAAAGAAACAGGACTGATAACCGAGTGAATGGACATCTCAATGGATTTCATTCCATGTCAAAGGACACAATGCTTCAGTTCTGGGATTTCCTCTTGCAAACCATGTTATCTGGTTTGTTTGGTTCAGTTGCTTTCCTTAGGAGTGGTTAAAACTACAACTACCAGAATGCATTAGGCTGTTAAATAAAAGACACGGACTACAGGCATCGATATAGCGTAAAATGGTAGCTTAGAGATCAACAATGTTTACTAGAGCTTTCTGCGTTGTCTCGAATAGAAAAACCTTCTGCCTAGTGCATGTCAACAGGGACTGGAAATCCTATTTGTGTCAGGCACTCGAGAACCTGTCTCATAGCGACAGGAACAGACCTATCCCCTCACGTGATCTCCCAAAGGTGCCAACCTCACCCTTTACACACTGGTTGTCACGTGACTCCTCGCGAAAGTTAAATCATGTTTCTTTGCATTAGTGCTACATGGCATTTTACAGAATATTAGGCTCTGTTATAGTTAAATTAAATGAGGAAGTGAGCGCCGTGGTTCGCCACGCATGGCTTCGCTGGTGAGCTAACTTGAGGAAGTCTTAGGAGCCTAGTGCCAAGAAGTATTCATTAACTCACTTCGCTCGAAATAGTCACGGTTTGGCTAGTGCGTGTGGATGTTTTGCAGCGTTGGTGTACCCACTTTTGAAGCGGCCCCCATTGTCCGGGGCTGCTTGAAAAGAGAAAGCGCGCATGGCGCGCTGAATGTAAGCAAAGCACATCCTGCCTGTAGTAAGAGAAACTCTATAAAGAAAATAGTGCTTACAAGACTAAATAACACCTACTGTGTAACAACCGAAGTAAAAGGGCCAGTCGCCATGGGAGGTTACAAATGAAGAAAAGGCGGTACTAAGGAGAAACTAACAAGCCTATTTACGAATCAGAAGCCAGCATTTACGAAGGACAATGACAAGCCAATTAAAAACATGGGCGGAGAGTGGGCGGGGTTTCTATTCCATACTCCAGTACAGCAAGTCTCGCAGAGCAGCGCATGCGCGCTGACTCTAGGCTCGACCTAAGAATGAGGCTGCAGGCAGACAGGCTGTGAAAAATTAGGCACCTCACCAGGATGGCTACTAACTAGTAGGTATTTTTGATTTTCTGAAGAATTCTTGGAACCACAGGTACGATCTAAAACAAATGATCTGGGATCCCTGCTCATGCAACAGTGAAGTCGTAATGTTCTTTGCTCAAGGTTTTTAAATACTTTTATATTTTAGTTTGAATATCCCTGCATTGTCAGAGACCATGTAAGTTCCACTCTGACAGCTTCATTATCGGGCGACTGATTCTTAATAAGCATGTTCTGCTCTGCTTCCCGATGCAGAAGACAGTCATGTTTTTTTCTGAGTGAATCATGACCACATTGGATTTACACACAAATAGCTCTGCACTCAACTAAACAAGTAAATGCTTTATATGTGGATATCAGTGTCCATAGTCCGTCACACGTAAGAAAAAGGTGGTATCTCCCAAATGAGTTGTAGTTGTAAGATGAGTGAATCTGTAGTAAAGATGAAACAAAGTCTTGCGTTTGGCCATTCTAGGAACCCTGGAGGTGGCAAAGATACAGGTGAGCCCATGGCCTCCATCGGAGGGAACCAGGAAGGAGCCTATATCCATTTAAGGACAATCTGTTTATTTATAAATGACAAAAAAAACACAACAAAAAAAAAGATGAAACAAAGGGATTCCCCTCAGTATCTTTTTTAATAAAAGACATTCCGTTATAATTTCATTTTGTAAAAAACAAAGACCAACTGCATGGCCTATACACACCCTTTATGAGCAATCGCTATTTTAAAGCAAGCACTTGGTTACTGATTAAGAGTTCAAATTCCATAAACGCGCGTCATTTTCAAACAGACGCACAATCATACTAAAAGGTCTATATAAGAGATGCCTTGTTTTTCCGCTCAGGCACAATGATTGTGCATATGACGCACTGGATACCAACCAGAGGAATAGTCTAAGAAGCACTTTAGTCTAGCGTACCTTAGCATATAACAGACACGTTCCACAAGTTCTTGGCGTTTAACTTCAAAATAGCGGAAAAAGTTGCAGGATGAGTGAATCTGTAGTGAAGATGAAACAAAGGGATTCACTTCAGTGTCACTTTTAGTAAGAGACATTCCGTTATTGCTTCATTTTGTAAAAACAAAAGCCCACTGTGCAGCCTATACACCCCCTTTATGAACAGTCATTATTTTAGGGCAAGCACTTAGTTACTGATTAAGAGTTCAAATTCCATAGGTGCGCGTCATTTTCAAACAGACGCACAGTCATACTATGGGTCTATGTAAGAGATGCCTTGTTTTTCAGTTCAGGCACACCAATTGTACATATGACGCGCATTTATATGCAAAGTAACTGTATTCACGTAAACGTGAAAAAAATATAAAAATTCATTTTAAGTAAAGTCAAGATGACACCTAAACTGTCCGTACCACATTTGCCCTGACATTAAGATTTTATGGCGTAAGCGCGCGCTCAAATTAAATGCCTTATTCTTCAGCCCCCGTGATAAAGCATACTGGTTAAATGCAAAACGCATGTTAATGTGCAGAGCCCTCATGGTAAAGCATGTTAGTAACGCGCAAAGGCGTATATTAATGCGCAGAGTACCGGGAAAGGCTTAAAAATAACTAACGTTGTATCATATTAAATCAGAGAGTCATGTCTAAGATTATCTCAGAATTATAGCCCAAACAATTGAGCTCAAAGTGCAGCCTATATCAGTGTGCGGCATCGGTTATTTAACATCCTTTGTAAATTCACTATAAACTGTTACTCAAGGGATATGTATCTCCCAAAAGTGTTGTCTGGCTGTCCGGTTCAAAAGGAAAAGAACCGAGCGCCACTACAACACCGGTATATATACTGACCCAAATCACACACACCGGAGTTAAACCCCATTAAACACACGGGTCTCAAAATCTCCCATATTTAAACGGAACATGACATCTAAAAGTCGCGCCATCTTTGAATATCAAGATAAGTGTTATCATAGGCGTTAGGAAAATAAGTCAATTATAAGCTTGCGTCCACAGATTGATTTCAAACCACAGTCCTTAGCTAGTTATGAATGGCACACTTCCCGGAATGTAGCTTTTAAACAAAAGATGGGACATATTAAAAACAATGTAACTAAGGGAATATAACCTCCCTGCAGTGAGCGCCATCTTAGAGTGGTACACCGTGTGCGGTTAGCGGGGTCCAAATATCAAAAAATTGTGCAATATTTTAATGTAAAAAAAATCAACTAGAGAAGCAAAATTGATGTTAAAATCTTATCACACCAAATTAGGAAATCGTAGTCGTACATCAGGTCAAGAAAAAAATAAAACATTAACTGCCAAACTAAAAACACTCAGATTGTCACCGTCAAGCAAATAAAGTCATATTGGCAATTATGCGACTAGTTGTTACTTCAAAATTCAAGCCTCATAGGGAGAGCGAGATGTTCAAGATATTACATACTCCCATTATACAAATTTTGAACAAACTTGATCGGTATCAAAGTAAAAGATGATTAATTCAAGAAATTATAATCAACAACCACAAATCAAATGTGTCCCATATCATCACTGAGATATGTCAGTATTATAGAATGGCATAAAAACGTCTTGCGTAGAGTAATGAAATTCATTATTGATATAAAGGCCAAAGGATACAGCTCTGAGGCTGTCTTACATCACAGTTAAAACCTCATAAGGAGTGCAAGATGTTGAGCAAGATTAATCAGAGCCAGAGAAAAAATTATTAATTCTTTGAATTATCAATAATCAAACGCATTACAAACCCACTCCAAGAGATGTCAATCTTATGAATTAACCAGAGGATATCTTATAGGAAGTGGTGAAATTCATTATTGATATTCAAACCAAGAGATACCGCTCTGAGGCGACATATCCATCTCGCCTCCATCTGTCTCAAAATAGTGACCTTATCACCTCCTCTGTCACAACCTCTCACATGGTGTATAGCATGAAATGTGATACCTATGTCATCAGGGTGAGTGGTATATATGTGTCGCGCAACAGGATAAAAGGAGAGCGCACGTTTTGGGGCCAGACGGTGGAGACTCTCTTCCTCTCTGGAAGGATGCGGAGGCGGAAAGAAGGTGGGCATGGTAATAGTCTGCCCAATGTGAAAGGCCGTAACCACTTTTGGCAAAAAGGAAGGACGGGGCCTGAGCCCAACCTTGTCCGGATGGACTGATAGGAAAGGAGGCTTACAAGAAAGAGCCTGGAGCTCACTCACTCGCCTAGCGGAGGTGATGGCCACCAGGAAAGCAGTCTTCAAGGTCAAGAGACGAAGAGGACAGTTATGAAGAGGCTCGAAGGGAGCACACATCAAGTATGTAAGAGCCAAATTCAAGTCCCACTGAGGCATCACGAAAGGAATAGGAGGAAAAAGGTTTGTAATGCCTTTGAGAAATCTATTTACAACAGGGTACTTGAAAAGAGAGGGCTGATCAGGGAGCCGGAGAGGCCGAAATAGCAGAAATGTAGCCCTTGACAGTGCCCAGAGCAGAGCCCTGCTGGGCCAAAGAAAGAAGGAACAGTAGAACTTCAGAAAGAGGGGCAGAGAAGGGATCCACAGCCTTTGCTGTGCACCATGCCACAAACTTGTTCCACCTGCAGGCATATACCACTTTAGTAGAGGGATGCCTGGCTGCCAGAATGACATCACAAACTTCAGGAGGCAAGTCGAAAGGAATCAACTGCCGCCGCTCAATCTCCACGCAAAGAGGTGGAGGCTGGACAGGTTCAGGTGGAGGACCGTCCCCTGCTGCTGTGACAGAAGATCCTCCCGAAGAGGCAGTCTGATTGGGGGATGGATGCTCATACCGAGTAGCTCGGGATACCATACTCTTCGAGCCCAGTCCGGGGCCACAAGGATGACTTGTGCTCGGTCGCGCCTGATTTTCTTCAGCACTCTGGGCAGAAGTGGTATAGGCGGAAAGGCGTATATTAGACCGCAACTCCACTCGCGACGGAAAGCGTCGTCGAGCGAGTGCCACCTTGGAAATTTCAACGCGCAGAACTGATGACATTGCGCGTTCTCTTCGGTGGCGAATAGATCTAACCAAGGCTTTCCCCACTGCTGAAAGAGACCTTGCACCACCTCCGAGTGCAGACGCCATTCGTGATCCAGCATGCACCTGCGGCTGAGTTCGTCTGCCCTGGCGTTCAGAGAACCTGCCAGGTGTTGAACCACCAGGGACATGCCCTGAAGTTCCAGCCATGTCCAGAGACGCATAGCCTCCTGACAGAGGGTCCACGACCCCACCCCGCCTTGCTTGTTGCAGTACCACATGGCGGTGGTGTTGTCTGTGAACACCTGCACTACTCTCCCCTTGACAGAGGGAAAGAATGCCTTCAGTGCAAGCCGTATCGCCCGAAGCTCCAGAAGGTTGATAAGGAGCTTGGACTCCGCCGGAGACCAGAGGCCTCTGATCTCCGCCTCTCCCATGTGGCCGCCCCATCCCAGGAGGGACGCATCCGTCACCACTGTAAACTCCGGTTGGGGAAGGGAGAGGGATCTGCCGTCGACCCAATGCCGGTTCGTGAGCCACCACTGCAACTGTTGTGCAGGGCCCTCCGAGATCTGGACGTGATCGGACAGGTTCCCCTGATGCTGCGCCCACTGGAAGTTCAGGTCCCACTGCAGAGCCCGCATATGCCATCTGGCATGATTGATCAGCAGGATGCAGGAGGCTATGAGGCCCAGCAGCCTCAGAGTCACTCTGACCGAAACCCGGGACAAGGGTTGAAAGATGGGAATCCGAGCCCGAATATCCCCGACTCGCTGTTCGGGAGGATAGACCCGAAACTGCGCCGTGTCCAGAACCGCTCCGATAAAGAGGCGCTTCTGAGAGGGAATTAGGTGCGACTTCGGCACGTTGATGGAGAACCCCAGCAAGTGCAGGAGGTCGGCCGTAGTCTGGAGGTGGGAGACGACTGTCTGGGGCGAGCCTGCCTTCAACAACCAGTCGTCGAGATAGGGGAAGACTGAAACCCCGGATCTGCGCATATGAGCTGCGACCACCGCCATCACCTTTGTGAGCACCCGAGGGGCGCTGGTAAGGCCAAAGGGGAGCACGGTGAACTGAAAGTGCTCGTGGCCTACCGTGAGCCACAGGTAACGCCGGTGGGCTGGCAGGACGGGGATATGGAAATAGGCATCCTGCAAGTTCAGCGCTACCATCCAGTCTTGTGGATCGAGAGCAGACAAGACCTGAGCTAGAGTGAGCATCTTGAACTTCTCTTTGCGGAGGAAGCGATTGACGTTCCGGAGGTCTAAGATAGGATGCAGGCCCTTGTCCTTCTTGGGCACCAGAAAGTAGTGGGAATAGCAACCACGACCTACTTCTGGCGTCGGAACGCGCTTGATGGCCCGCTTGGCCAAGAGGGCCGCAACTTCCTGCTGAAGCACCACCAAGTGATCCCCCGACATGCGGTGGTACTGAGGTGGCATGGCTGGAGGGGTAGTCTCGAAGGGGAGGGAGTAGCCCCTCCGGACTATCTATAAAACCCACCTGTCCGAAGTGATGGTGCGCCAGTGGGGGAGGTGATGGCGAAGCCTGCCGCCCACTGGCGTTTGATGGGCCTGAAAGTTCGGACTAGGAAGGTTTGGAGGCAGTGGTGGCCGGGGTGGTGATGGACTGACCCGCCCGCTGGCCCCTTGGTCCGCCACGGCGGAACCCGCGTCCGCGCTGGGATGCTTGCTGCGCAGGCCTGTGGCTCTGTTGCGAACGCTGCGGGCGCCCCTTCCGGTACCACGAAAGGAGCGAAAAGCAGAAGGCGGAGGAGGGCGGACTGCAGAGAGTCCCAAGGACTTGGCCGTAACCCGTGAGTCCTTAAACCGCTCCAACGCGCTGTCTGCTTTGTCGCCGAAGAGGCGACGGCCATCAAAGGGCATGTCCATAAGTGTGTTTTGGACATCCCCCAAAAATCCAGTGGTCCTCAACCAGGCGTGGCGGCGAACAGCCACCGTCGTTGCAATCGATCTGCCCAGTGAGTCGGCGGTGTCTAGGCCACAACGAATCATGAACTTAGCTGCGTCTCTCCCCGGAGAAGCTGGCCGGGCCTCCTCCGGACAGTGGGGCAGCACGTCCGCCACCGTATCCCACAGAGAGTGGGAATAACGGCCCAAGAGGCATGCGGTGTTCACGGACCGCAGCGCAGAACTGGTGGAAGAAATAATTTTCTTTCCAAACTGATCCAGTTTCTTGGATTCCCTATCGGGTGGTGCGGAAGGGAAGGCGGTAGGGGTAGCAGAGGCTTGGACAACCAAGCTCTCGGGGGTGGGATGTTGGGAGAGGAAAAGGGGGTCACCCGGAGCCGGGCAATGGCGTCGGGCCACGTTCCTATCCACAGGAGCCCCTGTGGTGGGCCTGGACCAAGTGCCCAAAAGAACGTCAGAAAGGGCTTCATTAAAGGGAAGCAGCGGCTCCGCAGAAGTAGCTGCTGGCTGAAGCACCTCTGTCAGGAGGTTAGTCCTGACGGCCACCGTAGGAAGCTCGAGGTGTAGGGCCTCGGCCGCCCTATGCAACACCACAGCATAACTAGCACCCTCCTCTGTAGCCACGGTAGGAGGAGACAGCATGCCAAGGTCTGGTGAGGTATCCAAACCACTGGCACCCCCCAACTCCTCAGCCCAGTCCTGTTCAGACTCACAAGCAGCTGCGAGAGGGTCCTCAGACCCCTCCCAGTCCTCCCCTAGCTCCTCAGGCTGTTCAACAGGTGTAAAATAAGGAGCATGGACATGGGGATAGAAATCCCCGAGCAACGTCGAGAACGGCATCGATCGACGCCGGCTCGACGCTGCGTCCACTTCGGGGCTGAAACCGGGGTCGAGGTCGTCCCGAGGAGCGGGCGACGTCAAAAGTGGTGCTGGTGGGGTCGACGTCGGTGGAGGTGTTATAAGGTCAACCGGCGTCGACCGGGATCAATCAATCAATTAATCAATCATGTCACTTATAAAGCGCACTACATACCCGCGAGGGTCTCAAGGCGCTGGGGGAAGAGGGGGGTGGTGCTGCTACTGATCGAAGAGCCAGGTCTTGAGGAGTCTTCTGAAGGCCAGTAGGTCTTGGGTCTGTCGGAGGTTGGTGGGGAGGGTGTTCCAGGTCTTGGCGGCGAGGTGGGAGAAGGATCTGCCGCCGGCGGTCGTTTTCCGGATGCGGGGGACTGTGGCGAGGGCGAGGCTGGTCGAGCGGAGCTGGCGGGTGGGGGTGTAGAAGCTGAGTCGTCTGTTGAGGTAGGCTGGTCCGGAGTTGTGGAGTGCTTTGTGTGCGTGGGTGAGGAGCTTGAAGGTTATCCTCTTGTTGACAGGGAGCCAGTGCAGGTCTCTCAGGTGGGGTGTGATGTGGCTGCGTCGGGGGATGTCGAGGATAAGACGTGCAGAGGCGTTCTGGATGCGTTGCAGCCGTCTCAGGAGCTTAGCCGTCGTTCCTGCGTAGAGGGCGTTTCCGTAGTCCAGCCTGCTGGTGACGAGGGCCTGGGTGACTGTTTTGCTTGTTTCGGTGGGGATCCACTTGAAGATCCTGCGGAGCATTCGGAGGATGTTGAAGCAGGATGAGGAAACGGCGTTGACCTGCTTAGTCATGGAGAGGGTGGGGTCGAGGATGACCCCAAGGTTGCGTACGTGGTCGGTGGGTGGCGGGGCTGTTCCCAGTGATGTTGGCCACCAGGAGTCGTCCCAGGCTGAAGGGTTGGAACCAAGGATGAGGACCTCCGTCTTGTCCGAGTTCAGCTTCAGGCGGCTGGTCCTCATCCATTCGGCGACGGCCTTCATTCCTTCGTGGAGGTGGGCTTTGGCGGTGTGAGGGTCTTTGGTGAGGGAGAGGATCAGCTGGGTGTCGTCGGCGTAGGAGATGATGTTGAGGTTGTGCTGTCGGGCGACGTGGGCGAGGGGTGCCATGTAGATGTTGAACAGCGTTGGGCTGAGGGATGAGCCTTGGGGTACGCCGCAGATGATCTTGGTGGCCTTGGATCGGAAGGGGGCGAGGCGGACGCTTTGTGTTCTGCCGGAAAGGAAGGATGTGGTCCAGTCCAGGGCCTTCTCTTGGATCCCGGCGTCGTGAAGGCGTGTTCGTAGTGTGTGGTGGCAGACTGTGTCGAAGGCGGCTGATAGGTCCAGGAGGATGAGGGCTGCTGTTTCTCCGTTGTCTAGCAGGGTCCTGATGTCATCGGTGGCGGCGATGAGGGCGGTTTCGGTGCTGTGGTTGCTGCGGAAGCCGGACTGGGAAGGGTCCAGGATGTTGTTCTCCTCGAGGTAGCGGGTCAGTTGTTTGTTGACGATTTTCTCGGTGACCTTCGCGGGGAACGGGAGCAGAGAGATGGGTCGGAAGTTCTTGAGGTCCTTGGGGTCTGCCTTGGGTTTCTTGAGTAAGGCGGTGATCTCGGCGTGCTTCCAGCTTTCCGGGAAGGTTGCTGTCTCGAAGGAGATGTTGATTATTTTCCGGAGATGGGGCGCGATGGCTGTACTGGCTTTGTTGAAGATGTGGTGAGGGCACGGGTCTAGCGGTGAACCGGAGTGGATGGTGTTCATGATCTCGCTGGTGTCCTCGTCGTTGATGTTGGTCCAGGAGAGCAGGCGGTTGGTGGTTGTGGGGGCAGTGGTCTCGGTGGTTGCCGGGGCGGTCGTGGTGTTGAAGCTGTCGTGGATGTCGGCGATTTTGCGGTGGAAGAAGGTGGCCAGTGAGTCGCACAGGTCTCGCGACGGCTGGATGTCGTTGGTGTTGGAGCTGGGGTTGGAGAGTTCCTTCACGATGTTGAAGAGCTCTTTGCTGTTGTGTGCGTTGTTGTCTAGGCGGTCTTTGAGTGAGGCCCTTTTGGCGGATCTGATGAGGTGATGGTGACTGCGGGTGGCGCTCTTGTGGGCGGCGTAGCTGTCCGCTGTCCGTTCGTGGAGCCAGATCTTCTCCAGTTTTCGGCATGTTCGTTTGGAGGCCTGGAGGTCTTCGGTGAACCAGGTGGCTTTCTTGCTGGTGTGGCTGTTGGGCGGATTCTTGAGCGGGGCGAGGGTGTTGGCGCAGTCGTCGATCCACTGTCTGAGGTTGTGGGCGGCAGTGTCGGGGTCGGAGGGTTCGGCGGGTGGGCTCAGGGCGAGGGTTGTGGTTAGCTGGTCTTCCGTGACTCTGCTCCAGCAGCGGCGAGGCATTTGTTCGGTGCGGTGGTGCGTGGTGGGCTTCCTGTAGGTGAAGTGGATGCAGTGGTGGTCAGTCCAGTGGGGTTCGGAGGTGTGGTTGAAGGAGACGTGTGGGCTTGCGGAAAAGATGGAGTCGAGCGTGTGGCCGGCGGCGTGGGTGGGTGTAGTCACGAGCTGTCTGAGTCCGAGGGTGGCGAGGTTGTCGATCAGGGTGGTGGAGTTGGTGTCCTTGTTGTTCTCGAGGTGGAAGTTCAGGTCCCCGAGGAGGATGTAGTCCGTGGAGGCGATGGCGTGTGTGCTGACGAAGTCAGCGATGGAATCGCTGAACTGTGGTCGGGGTCCGGGGGTCTGTAGATGAGGGTTCCTCTGAGGGTGGTGTTGGGATCGGTGTGGATCTGGAAGTGCATGTGTTCGGCGGTGCTGAGGGTGTCGTCGGTGTTGGTTGAGACTCTGAGGGTGTTCCTGTGGACGATGGCGATGCCTCCTCCGACTCCGTTGGTGCGGTCCCTGCGGGTGATCTTGTATCCATCCGGGATGGCAATGGCGATGTCGGGGGCTGAAGCGGGATTCAGCCAGGTCTCCGTCAGGAATGCGACGTCTGGGGAGGTTGAGTCGAGAAGGTCCCAGAGTTCGATGGCGTGTTTGCGGGCGGAGCGGGTGTTGAGGAGGATGCATCTGAGGTAGTTGGGTTCTTTCCTGGGCGGTGGTTTAGCGGGGCGGGTGCTGGCGAAGCTGCAGTTCCGGCAGGTGAAGGGCCCTTGGGTGCGCTTCGGGGTGGCCTGGTAGCAGGCGTGATCTTTTCCGGGGTTGAGTGCGTGGAGGGTGCTGGCGTCGTATCGGCGTCTGTTGATGTGGCGGGCGCGGGGGATGCCCGGACCAGGGGGTCTGGCGCTGGGCGCGGTCACGGCGCGTCCTTCGGCGCGCCAGCGGCGCGCCCGCTGCGCACGTCCGCTGCGCGGCCGCACAGCGGCCGCCATAAATGGGGAGGTGGGAGGGAGGAGCAGGGAATGGGGCAGCGAATGGGCAGTGAGGGGGCGGGGCCGCAGGGGCGCAGCGGCGGGAAACAGGCACAGAAGGGAAAACGAGCACAATCAGGGCATCAAGGGGGCACAGAAAGGAAAAAAAACTAGCACAATGAGGGGCAGCAAGGGGGCACAGAAAGGAAAAACGAGCACAATCAGGGGCAGCAAGGGGGGCACAGAAAGAAAAAACGAGCACAATCAGGGGCAGCAAGGGGGCACAGAAAGAAAAAACGAGCACAATCAGGGGCAGCAAGGGGGGCACAGAAAGGAAAAAACGAGCACAATCAGGGGCAGCAAGGGGGCACAGAAAGGAAAAAACTAGCACAATGAGGGGCAGCAAGGGGACACAGAAAGGAAAAACGAGCACAATCAGGGGCAGCAAGGGGGGCACAGAAAGAAAAAAACGAGCACAATCAGGGGCAGCAAGGGGGCACAGAAAGGAAAAACAGAGCACAATCAGGGGCAGCAAGGGGGGCACAGAAAGGAAAAAACGAGCACAATCAGGGGCAGCAAGGGGGGCACAGAAAGGAAAAAACGAGCACAATCAGGGGCAGCAAGAGGGGCACAGAAAGGAAAAAACGAGCACGATCAGGGGCAGCAAGGGGGCACAGAAAGGAAAAACGAGCACAATCAGGGGCAGCAGCAGGGCACACAGACGGAGCTGTGTGGTGGGGGAGCGACCTACCAGTCAAGGTCAGGGGTCGCTCTCTTCACCACGCAGCGGCCGCCATAAATGGGGAGGTGGGAGGGAGGAGCAGGGAATGGGGTAGCGAATGGGCAGTGAGGGGGCGGGGCCGCAGGGCGCAGCGGCGGGAAACAGGCACAGAAGGGAAAACGAGCACAATCAGGGCATCAAGGGGGCAAAGAAAGGAAAAAAAACGAGCACAATCAGGGGCAGCAAGGGGGCACAGAAAGGAAAAACTAGCACAATGAGGGGCAGCAAGGGGGCACAGAAAGGAAAAACGAGCACAATCAGGGGCAGCAAGGGGGGCACAGGAAGGAAAAAACGAGCACAATCAGGGGCAGCAAGGGGGCACAGAAAGGAAAAACGAGCACAATCAGGGGCAGCAAGGGGGGCACAGAAAGGAAAAAACGAGCACAATCAGGGGCAGCAAGGGGGCACAGAAAGGAGAAAAAAACGAGCACAATCCGGGGCAGCAAGGGGGCACAGAAAGGAAAAAACTAGCACAATGAGGGGCAGCAAGGGGGCACAGAAAGGAAAAACGAGCACAATCAGGGGCAGCAGCAGGGCACACAGACGGAGCTGTGTGGTGGGGGAGCGACCTACCAGTCAAGGTCAGGGGTCGCATCCAACGGGGTCCTGCGGCGCCGAGGCCAGAGCCGACAGCGACGCCGGAGCCGCTGGCGATGAAAGGCGAGGACCCCCAGTCGGGACCACTGGGCCCGAAGGCGCACCGGCGGGACCCGACAGCCCAAAGAGACGAGCCACGGCAGACAGGAATTCCTGTATTTGGGCCGGAGTCGCCGACGAACCCGGAAAGGGCGTGTAGTCCGGCGGCGACTGCATAGGCTCTGCCAGAGCCACGGGGAAGGCACCACCCGCACCCTCAGCCGCGTCGCGCGAGGGGAAGTCGGAGAACGATGGCGTTTCTTCGACTTCTTGTGCTTCGCCTTACCAGACCCCGAGTGCGAAGACTTAGATCCTGAAGACCGATGGTGATGACTCCGCGCACGGTCCCTCGACCTCCCACGGGACCGGGACCTCGAACGGCGCGGAGCCGACTGCCGGGCTTCCAGCAACTTTCGGGACTGCTCCCGCAAAGTCGCCGGCGCCATGGCTCGGCAGTCGGGGCACGACTTGGGGTCGTGATCGCGCCCCAGGCAGAAAAGACATACACACTGCGGGTCCGTCACCGACATCATACGGTGACAGTCCCCGCAGGATTTAAAACCGGACATCCTATCTGCACCAAGAGTCGAAGACTCGATGAAAAAACAGAGACAAAAAGTCAGTCAAAAATTGACTGGGGTTCCTGCTCTTCCCGGATCTGCGCTTGCTGGCGCGGAAAAAGAAAGAACTGACGTCAGCGCGCGTGGGCGGCGTCTAAGTAGCGCCCCCGACGTCATCTCGGCGACCACGACGCCAACGACGGACGCGGAGCCGCACAACGCCACCTACCGACGCACAGGGGTACTGCTGACGAAAACTTTCCGGATCCAGTCTGACGCCTGGGGATATTCTAAGGTAAGGAATCTATCACTGTGTGTTTCTTTCAGATATGCGCCTTTGCGCGTTACTAACATGCTTTACCATGAGGGCTCTGCGCATTAACATGCGTTTTGCATTTAACCAGTATGCTTTATCACAGGGGCTGAAGAATAAGGCATTTAATTTGAGCGCGCGCTTACGCAGTAAAATCTTAATGTCCAGGCAAACGTGGTACGGACAGTTTAGGTGTCATCTTGACTTTACTTAAAATGAATTTTTATATTATGTTTTTCACGTTGGTAACGTGAACACAGTTACTTTGCATATAAATGCGCGTCATATGTACAATTAGTGTGCCTGAACTGAAAAACAAGGCATCTCTTACATAGAGCCATAGTATGACTGTGCGTCTGTTTGAAAATGACGTGCGCCTATGGAATTTGAACTCTTAAATCAGTAACTAAGTGCTTGCCCTAAAATAATGACTGTTCGAAAAGGGGGTGTATAGGCTACACAGTGGGCTTTTGTTTTTACAAAATGAAGCAATAACGGAATGTCTCTTACTAAAAGGGACACTGAAGTGAATCCTTTTGTTTCATCTTCACTACAGATTTACTCATCCTGCAACTTTTTCCGCTATTTTGAAGCTAAACGCCAAGAACTTGTGGAACTTGTCTGTTATATGCTAAGGTACGCTAGACTAAAGTGCTTCTTAGACTATTCCTCTGGTTGGTATCGAGTGTGTCATATGCACAATCAGTGTGCCTGAGCTAAAAAACAAGGCATCGTTTATATAGAATTTTAGTATGATTGTGCGTCTGTTTGAAAATGACGCGCGTTTATGGAATTTGAACTCTTAATCAGTAACCAAGTGCTTGCTTTAAAATAGCGATTGCTCATAAAGGGTGGGTATAGGCCACGCAGTAGGTCTTTGTTTTTTACAAAATGAAGTTATAACGGAATGCGTTTTATTAAAAAAGATACTGCAGGGAATCCCTTTGTTTCATCTTCACTACAGATTCACTCATCTTACAACTTTTACCGTTTTTTTTTTGCTAAATGCAAAGAACTTGTCGAACGTGCCTGTTACATGCTAAAGGTACGTTAGACTATAGTGCTTTCCAGACTATTCCTCTGTTCGGTATCTAGCGTCTTCCCTGCTTCTCTGCTTATTTAAGTGTTTCTTCACAACTGTGTTTGATCATTAATATCTTTTATAATCACTGAAAAGTTTATGTGAATAAACTATTTTTTTGTCAATTCTTCTCGCTAAGGTTGTAAATATATAGACAAAATGCACTATGAAACTAACAAGAATAATTCCTCACTGCATAATACTGTGGACAGGTTATCTCCCTAGAATTTAAATGAATAAGTGTGAGTTAGCTCTAACATAAAATAAATTTGCACATAAATTTATGGAGTAATGCACATCATGTCTGGTTCATCTTGTAATGTAAACAAGCATTGGCATAGCCAATAGGTCTCGCCTTTGGGACCTTATAAGTGTTTAGCCATGCAACAGTTGATGTTGTTGCACCAAGGATATTGCGCTGGATAACTAAACACTTATAAGGTCCCAAAGGCGAGACCTATTGGCTATGCCAATGCTTGTTTTTCTTTGCAGCCACATTGGTTTCACTGTATTTTAAATGTATTACTGATGTTAGGTCCTTTCTTACGCTTCTAGTCATCAATCAAACGTCCATACGACCAGTGGAGAATCCTGTTAGATACTTGTGATGAAGCAGAGATCCTTGTATCCGCTTAGTAAAGTCATCAATCAGAATATTCTTATAGGGTGCACATGATAACGGACTTCTCTCAGTTTATTAATGGTATCGTCAGGGCTGGTGGGCATGAATGCTTGTGTTCATGTTTAAAACTATCACTTTTAATAAATGCTTCTTAATGCTCTGATGTAATCTTATGTGCCGAAATGAAATGCTTCTGCTTATTAAAAAAAATACACTTTTTTGAATTTTGAAGAGACTTTAGCATATGTTTATATAATGCTTGTTGCACAATTTCCATGCCACATATTTTCATGATTCAGCTCGTCCACGAGCTTTTAGAACCAAGCCACAATTTTGGCTGGCTTCAACCACTGTTAATTTATTTCCTCGCTCACCTCACTATGGTCTAGCTACTGTCAGGCGGGCTCAGGCACCAGAGAAACAGGAAATGTGTGGCAGGGTCGCTATCGCCCGTGGCGTACTCTGACAAAGGGATAGAGGTCTAGTTCTAAATAAAACGCGTGATTTCGTGCTGCCTTCTGTGCTTTTATTTCACAAGCTGAAGCAGCTGCATGACCGCGGATCAAGAATAAATGCGCCACGAGGCTCATTATTAT
Organism: Calotriton arnoldi; assembly: GCA_963921515.1. Lineage (NCBI taxonomy): Eukaryota > Metazoa > Chordata > Amphibia > Caudata > Salamandridae > Calotriton > Calotriton arnoldi. The sequence continues at coordinate 1,988,323 of CAWUFW010001537.1, forward strand.
TACGAAGTGTGAAGAAAACGTCTGCTGAGAGGTGTCCAATCAGGATACTGCTTTATCTCGCAAGCAAAGAGAAAGGCAGCAGCGGAGATTACTTCAAGCCCCTTTGAGGAGTGTGTCTATTGTGGCCCCCTCGTATGTGGTGCGAGTAAATGTATAAATATGGATATGAAAAATACCCAGCGCGTCGAAATATGAACACACTTGGAATTCGGAGAAGCCAGTAAGTTGTCTTTCAGAGTCGGCACAAAGAAAAGACCAGCGCGTGCCTCGCGCTGAAAGTGAATTAAAAAAAAATTAAAAAATGAAGCTGATAGCCGCGCGGCCGTGAAAGTGACACGGCTGCGCGGCGCGAAAGTGAAAGGAAAATGAAGCTAACGAGGAGGGAGGGGGAGGAGGAGGTAGGGGAGGGTATTCAGGCAGCTGTGCACGTCGCGCGCGCTTGTGCGCTTGCGAGCAGCAGGCGTGACGACACGCTCGTGCACCATGGCCTTTTGCTCGCGCGTAACCGCCCGAAAAAGGCCACGACGCACGAGCGTGTGGTCAGCTTCTGAAACCCCCTTACATAAACATGTGTTTAGATTGTAAATAGTTTTTTTTTTGTTTTGTTTTGTCTGTGTATATTTTAGCTCTGAAGAAGTCCCAAGAGGGACGAAACGTGTCGGCTATCAAATGTGTACTGTGATTTTAAGGAATTTCCACTGAATAAAAGAATAAAGAATAAAAAGAACTTATTTTTCCAACAAAAGACGCCCAACAGCGAGTTTCATTTGGGAGATACCACCTTTTTCTTACGTGTGACGGACTATGGACACTGATATCCACTTATAAAGCATTTACTTGTTTAGTTGAGTGCAGAGACATTTGTGTGTAAATTTGGTTTGGGGAAAGTACCTTCTCCATCATTGGGGGCGTATGAGGGTCACGTTTCCGGCTCATTGCACTATGTTTGAATTCACCTTTATAGCCATGATACGTTAACGACTGGTGCAGGATTTTGCTGGCCTGACCTTTTCCTGTGTGTTTATGACCACATTGGACACGACCTCCTACTGGAGGAAAATGCCAGGAACCTGGTCATTAACTGTGAGAAAGTGCCCTCTTTCTGCATGGTTGCCCCCACTTTTTGCTGAATTGCTTTGACTGAGTGTGCCCTGGGCTCCTGCTAATCAGGTACCCAGGGCCTATGTTCTTTCCCTAAAAACTGCATTAAAGCCTAAACCCAATTGGCATCTCTGGCCAGAGGTCAGCCCCTGGTAAATGGTACCACAGGTACCCAGGGCACTGTGACCAGAGAAGGCCTCTAAGGGCTGCAGCACTTCTTGTGCCACCCTTAGAGGGTCTGTCTGTCTCTCTCTCTCTTTCTCTCTCCCCCTCCACCCCCCCATGTTTTGGTGCCGAACAAAGTGAAGAGTCGACATGGCACACATACCTGTGTGCCATGCCTACAACCCACTGCCCTGGCATAGATCAGTCACCCCTCTAGCTGGGTGCACTATACCAGTGGTGAGGGTACAGGTACATGAGCCCTGTGCCCCTACAGTGTCTAAGTCCAATCTTAGACATTGTAAGTGCAGTGCTGCCATTAAGAGTATATGGTGCTGGGAGTTTGTCATTATGAACTCCACAGCACCATAATGGCTACACTGAAAACTGGGACGTTTGGTATCAAACTTCTCAGCACATTAAACCCACACTGATGCCAGTGTGGGATTTAATGAAAAATGCACACAGAGGGCATCTTAGAGATGCCCCCTGAAAACTAACCCACCTCTAGTGTTCAGCTGCCACCACCAGACATGTTTCTGGACCCCTGGGTCGAAAGCCTGTTGCTCTCTGGGGCCTGAAACAATGCACATCCTGGGACGAGGTGCCAAGCCTCCTCCCCCAGGATGGGCAGGGCTCACGAAGGGAAAGCTTGCAGCCTTTGTGAGCTTCCCCAGGCCACTTGCTGCTCTCAGCAACTGGTCCCCACTGGTTCTGACCCCCACTTTGGGCGGGAGAACCGGCGGGAAAAACAAGTGAGGAAGAGAGGTGTGCCCACCTCTGCCAACTCAACCCCTCAGGTGGGGTAGGCGAGGTGAAGCACAACTCTCAGTCCACGCCATCTTGAAGATAGGGGGACTCAGCCAACCAGGGACAGGCTCATGCCCCCCTCCCACTGGAGGGTGGCATAATAGGGGATGTACCCACCCCAGGGAAGGGATCCATTGGTCCCTGCCTTTTACCTACCTGTAACGCACCTAAATCTAGTATTTAGGGGCACCCCTGAACCTTGCTTCCTCAGACAAGAACCTGCAACAAGAAAAGAAGAAGGACCGAACAGCCGTGCCGAAGCTAACAAGAGGAAGACGCCCACTGACTTGGCCCCAGCCCTACCAGCCTCTCTCCCCCTCGAACCTGCTCCTGCGAAACACCGGTGTGTCCTGCAGCCAGCAACCTCGAAAACCCCGGAGGACCTGCCTGCCTTCAACCACAAAAGACTTTGTCTCCCGTGAACACCAGATGTGTTCATCTGCAACCTCTGGCTCCGGTCAGACACCGCAAATCCGCCCCACACTGCACCCGCCGTCCACGGCCCGAGCTCGAGTGGGCAAACACCACGAGGAGGTCACCCCGGCGATCCTGACCCGAGATCCGGCGACCCCTGACCCGCCTCAAGCCTCCAGCCGACACCTGCACCCTAAATCCAGAAGGCCCCCATAACCGCGACTAGGAGCTGGTAAGAAGATCCCACGGCCTTGTGTGCCCAAACCGACGGTGCCTAACCAACCCCTAACTTCCCAACCTACCTCTCAAAGTGGTGGTCGCACCCAGAAGACCTTCGTCCCAGAGCCTGCAGTGCCTTTGCAAACCGGAGGTTCCTCATTGAAAACAACAGGGCGCCCGACGTCGAAACAGCACCCAACCCGGCCGCCCTAGTGCCGCCGAGGGTGCACCTTTGGTGCTACTTTGTTTCACCATTTGCCCTGAGCTAAAGTCCAGGAGCTTTGCTCCCACAACCTAGTGGCCTGCTTGCCAGCAGCCACCAACCAGAGGCCCCCTATCCCCCATTGGATAACATTGGGCCTCAGCACTCTGCACCCGCCCGCCCTAGTGCTGCTGAGGGTGTAACTAGAGTGCATCCTTGACCCTGGGGGACCCCTGAGTCTACCCCCAGAACCTCAACTCCCCACTACCAAATACTTACCTCAAAACCAATAACAATATTTTCCTCCATAGGATAAAATTGACTGTTTTTCTGTGAAAAGTTTTTAAGTGTGGAGTTTTAGAAACTAAAGAAATTCTTTAAAACTGCATAATCTAACAAAAACGATTTTACTTACCTGTTTTCAGGAAATGTCCCAGAGTAGTATCTAGGTATACTAGTCTGTGTAAGCCTAGTAATCTCAAAAGTTACTTACCTGCTATTTTACTAAAAAGCCTATTCAAGTCTATGTACTGCATTTACTAAGTATTGCATTTCTCTGCATCCATACTGTAAATCAAATCAAAGTGCATATACAAATATCATTCAAACTGTATTTCAATTGCATTACTACTGTAAAGTATGTATTGCTTCCCTGTGCCAGGCTTGCTTCGTTCTAGAAAATAAAATAACAAAGAATATTTTTTATACAAAACCAATTGGTCTGAAGTTCAGACTTTGAGTGTGTGAATTCATTTGCTGACTGAGTGTGTACAACAAATGCTTAACACTGTCCTCTGATACTGCCTTACTGCTCGACCACACTACCACAAATAGAGAATGAGGTACTATCTAACTTTACCTCTGCCTACCTTTGGGGTTCCACTGGACTCTGTGCACACTATACCTCACTTTGTTATAGTATATACAGAGCCAGCTTCCTACATTGGTGGATCAGCGGTGTAATATACAACTTTGCATTTGTTGGTCTACTTGGTTACCACCTGATCACACGACAGAACTCTTAAATTGTCTTTAGAATTCTGATTTTTCAAATTGGCATTTTGTTTGCAAAATTATTAAAAGTCTTGTTAGGACCTTGGTTAAGTCCCTTTAGAATTTTAGAAAACTAAAAGTCACTGTAGCTAGGGTTAGAGGGGTTAGAAGTTTTTTTAACAATGTCTCAAAACAAGAACCAAGCTGTTAGTGAAAATAACCACAATGACATAGAGAACTTGGTTGAGGAGCTCGACCTCACCCCTTACCTTCACTTGTCTTTCAAGGACGTATGGTCCCTATCTAAAATTAAAAACATAGCCATGGGTCCCCATCCCACCAAACAAAAGCTCCAGGAGCTGTTGGTTGGGTATGCCAAGGACCACCCATCTGAAAATGGTGAAGGCCAGTCAGATGAGGAAGAAGAGGAAGGGGATGACCAGGTAGATCAACCCCCTCCACTTCTTAGGGAGAAAAGGGCCCCAGTGGCCCAGACTCCAAGAATCAACCTCTCAGTACCTAGATCCCACACAGGTGGGTCAGGTACCACTGAGGACATTGAGGAGAGCCTCAATGAGGAGGACAGCCTTTTAGGAAGGCTGACCAAAAGACTGGATTGCGTTGCAAGATGGAGCCCGTGCGGCGGTGAAGGCACGGAGCTCCGCCGCACCGGTCCTGGATTTAGCGGTTCCCGGGGGAACACCTGCCCCAAATCCTTAGCAGTGGCTGCCGAGGGTGAGCGGAGCCGGCTGCGGGCGTCCTGGGGCATCGGCGGCTCCTGCTGGGGCCGTTGTGAGCTCCGACGGAAGACGCGCGACTGGCTGGAGAGGCTACAAGATGGCAGCCAACTGAGCCCCTGAGTCGCGACGACCGGGTGACGCCCGCAGACTGCCCGCACGGCTCTGGAGGGGTTCGCGGCAGTGAACGGAGCCGGTGGAGGGTGCCCCCACTTTCCAGAGCACGTCGGACACTGCACTCCAGCAGCCCAGCAAAGGGTAAGGATCCGGCTGGCACGATGAGGGACACAAACATGGATGGTGTGAAAGTCGGAGGCAAGGTGCAACCATCGGATGGCAGTGAGAGACGGCCCTCCGATACTGACAGCTGACACAGACTGGAGGGCTCGGGGATCCCGAGAGGACCTCGCCCGCCATTTTGGGAAACGAGGAGCGATTCAACGGTGGTGAGTGGGGGGTACCGCGAGATACCTGGACGGCCCATAGCGAGCTCCGGAGGTGGATTGGGCCTTCCCCTGTAAGCTAAGGGCCCGTCTCCATCACGGGAGAAATAATGATCCCCGGCTGCGCCTGACTCCAACATGGCGCTCATGTTGCTGTAGCTACGGGAGGGACAGTGTCGACCCATTCCAGCTGGTGACCTACCCCCTGGACCACCAGGGAGTCTCTGGATTGCCCAAAATGAATGAATGAATATAGGCTTTGTAAAGCGCGGACTTAGCCCAGGGGCATCAAGGCGCTGCGGGAAGGGATCAAGATCAGAGAGGTCCATAAGTGGAGGGTTTACAGATTCAGGCTGGTGAAGAGTCAAGTCTTCAAGGCCTTGCGGAACGAAGAATGAAGTTCCAGAGCCGAAATTGAAGGAGGAAGAGAATTCCACAGATTGGCTCCAGCCAACGAAAAGGCCCTCCCCCCCCATCTGGATTTCCTGAACCTGGGAACTCTCACCAGATTCTTGCTGGCAGATCTTAGCTGCTTGCCGGGGACATATCTGCGAAACAGCTTTTTAATGTCTTCTGATCCCCTATTGTAAAAAGCCTTGTGCACAAGGCACAGGGCTTTAAACACAATTCTCCGGCCTAAAGGAAGCCAGTGCAGACTTCTGATGGTAGCTGAAACAGAATGGAATTTAGGAAGGCCCATCACCAGCCTGGCAGCAGCATTCTGCACAAGTTGGAGTCGGTGTAGGAGTCCCTTATTTAACCCTACATAAAGGGCATTACAATAATGTAATCTGGACAACACAAGGGCCACCACTGCCTGTTTCCGTGCAGGGAGGGAGAGAAACTGAAAAATCTTTTTGAAAGTCCTTATCATCCCGAAGCAGGTAGAGACTGTTCTGTTTATTTGGGGGCCCAGAGAGAGAGAGAAGCGTCCACTATGATGCCAAGATTTTTGGCACTGAGGCCATGGTGAGGGCAAGATCCAAGCGTTTCTGGCCACCAGGCCTCAGACCAGATCTCCTGTTTATCTCCGAAAATTAAGACTTCAGTTTTATCCCCATTGAGTCTTAGGTAGTTCTCTACCATCCATGATGCCACCGCCTGCATGCAGTTTTTTAAATTTGCTGCCGACGCTTCGGCACTCTCAGAGATGGTGATCATAATTTGAGTGTCATCAGCGTAGGATAACACTTCTAGGCCGAAAGATCTTACGACATTGGCAAGCGGGGCTACAAAGATAATAAAAAGGGTAGGACACAATGAGAATCCCTGGGGAACTCCACAGAACAGCTGTTTAGGAGCGGAGAGGAACTGGCCCATCTTAACTCTTTGTGTCCGTTCCATAAGGAAGGATGTAAGCAGGTTAAGGGCAGAGCCGTCAATCCCTATTTCCCGGAGCCAAAGACACAATCCTGGGAGCTCGCTTGTCCTCAACAAGGGGCATGAGCATCACACCGCGCCTGACCCCAAGATGGCTGCCACTGATCCCATCTCGTAAAGGGGGAAGCCTTGTGGCTGAATCCAATCATCCCCACAAGGTTCTGGGCCACAGATCCTCTGGGAAAGGAGCTAAAAGGTGCGACTGGGAGGGCTCTGGAACCACTGGAGGAACACTGAGATCACACAGGAGTCAGGGACTGCATCTATGCCACACTGACCTTTTTGCCAGCTTTGTTGTGGCAAGGCCGGAGGCGACGGCGGAGGCAAGATGGCGCCGTAGCCGCTCTTCGAACGGTTTCCCTGAACAGACGCTGGAAGCATTGCTATCGAATGCATATCAACCCCACAGTAAGTCTTAGCTTCCCAGTAATTCCGGGATGGGTGCTGCCAATTGATCTTTGACGATCCCCCCCGGACTGAAACCCTGAGCATTATACACACCACGGAGCCGGATCAACATGGCCCATGCCCGGTCGAACTTTTGCTGGAACTTTTCGATGGACCTTTGACGATGCCCCCTGGGCAGATACCAAAACTGTTTGTACTCACCTCGGTGCACGAGCAACCTTGGCTGATGCCCGGTGGAGCCGTCATATGCAGCTATAGAGGAGTCTGGCCCTGGTTTCACCCCCTCGGCCGTCACCTACCCAGCCGGTCATCTGACATGGTCTTCCTCGTTTCAACGTTGTCTTTCCCTCCCTCCTCCTCCTCCTCCCTCTGTGATTCTTTGATTTAATTGATGTAACTATGTAACCTGTAACTCGCTGACCCTCATGTAAAGCGCTCGGATACCTCCGGGTCTAGCCAGCGCTATATAAAACTTCTCAAATAAATAAAATAAACTGGATCTAGAGACCAGGTTGCTGGCTCTAGAAAGAGAGAGCAGAGATGGGCCTAGCACCCATCAATGGTGGCAGCAATTTACTTAATAAGGATAAAGAGCAATCTTATGATCCTAAAATCCCCAAAGGGATTGTCCCTAAATATGAAGAGAGTGATGATATCATAAAATGGTTCACAGCCTTTGAGAGGGCTTGTGAAATGAGAAAAGTGAAGAAGTCACACTGGGAGGCACTGCTCTAGGAACTGTTCTCTGGTAACTGCAGAGACAGACTCCTGACCCTTACAGGGGCAGATGCTGGGTCTTATGACCTCATGAAGAGAACTCCGATTGAGGGATTTGGACTCACAACTGAGTAATATAGAATTAGATTCAGGGGGGCTCAGAAGACCCAAAGCCAGTCCTGGGTTGACTTTGTAGACTACACAGTTAAAATACTAGATGGTTGGTTAACTGGACACAATGTGCATGATTTCAATGGACTTTACAATCTGTTTATGAAAGAACATATTTTAAGTAATTGCACTAATGAAAAGTTACATCAGCATTTGGTAGACCTAGGTCTAATTTCTCCCCAAGAATTGGGAAAGAAGGCAGACCACTGGGTCAAGACATGGGTGACAAAAACAACCATTGGGGGTGACCAAAAGAAAGGGTTACAAAACCTACCCAGGGGAAAGGTGGTGAGAATCCCCAAGATAAAAAGCCTGAGTCTTCTAAAGGGCCCCAAAAACCTGCACAGGGGGTGGGTCCCAAAACTCTTCCCAGTCCATTAATAGGTACAGGGGAAAAACTTTGATCCTTTAAAGGCATGGTGTAACAACTGTAAGAAGTTGGGACACTTAACTGGAGATGCTGCTTGCCCAACCAAGAAGGCCTAGTCCTACAACGGCTACTCCTGGTGTGGCAAGTCTCCAGATGGGATCAACAGTGTGCCAAGAGCAAATCGGGTTGCACACTGAAGCAGTTCTAGTTTCAGAAGGGGAAGTTGAGTTTGCCACTGTAGCTGTGTGGCCACCCAACTTAAAAAAGTACTTACAATACCCTTGGATTAATGGAACTAGAATAGAAGCTCTGAGGGATACAGGTGCCAGTGTCACTATGGTGAGAGACACACTGGTTTCCCCTGAGCAATACTTGATTGGGAGAACTTACCCAGTCACCAATGCGGACAGTGTTACCACTAACCATGCAATGGCTATGGTCACATTAGACTGGGGGGGGCAGGGGGGGGTGTTACTGGCCTGAAACAGGTAGTGGTCTCTCCAAAGCTACCAGCTGCATGTCTGCTTGGCAATGACCTGGAAACCTCTGCATGGGCTGAGGTTGAACTGAAAAGCCATGCAGCAATGCTGGATATCCCTGAATTGGTGTGTGTAAAAACAAGAGCACAGAGCAAAAGACAGGGTGAAAACGAAGTGTTGGAGCCTGAAAGTATGGCCCAAAATTCCAAGAGAAAAGGTAAGAAGACTGGGGAACCAGCTTCTGTACAGCAAAAGGATCAGGACCCCTCTCCTTAGGGAGAGGACTTGGACACCCCAGAGGGAACTGAGCCCATGGAGCTTGACCCTTACCAGGTTTAACTCTTAGGCCCAGGGGGACCCTCTAGGGACGAGCTGTGCCTTGGACAGCAGGACTGTCCAACTCTTGAAAGCCTGAGGCAGCAAGCTGCTACCCAGGAAAAAGGAGAGGTCAGTGGTACCCAGAGAGTTTATTGGGAAGAGGGACTACTGTACTCTGAGGCCAGAGACCCCCAAACCTGGAGCCACTAGGAGAGTGGTAGTGCCTCAGAAGTACAGTGAGTTTCTCCCAACTTTAGCTCATGACATTCCCTTAGCTGGACATATGGGCCAAACCAAGACTTGGGGAAAGGCTAGTTACCCACTTTTACTGGCCCCAGATGCACCAAAAAGTAAAGGAGTTTGTCAGCTCCTGTGTCACCTGTCAGGCCAGTGGTAAGACAGGTGGCCCCTCAAAGGCCCCCCTGATACCACTACCTGTGGTGGGGGTTCCCTTTGAAAGGGTAGGTGTGGACATAGTGGGTCCACGTGAACCTCCCACAGCATCAGGGAACAAATTCATTCTAATGGTAGTGGATCATGCCACTAGGTACCCTGAGGCAATTCCACTTAGGACTACTACAGCTCCTGCAGTAGCCAAGGCCCTCATTGGTGTCTTCACCAGGGTAGGGTTTCCTAAGGAGGTGGTTTCAGAGAGAGGTTCCAACTTCATGTCTGCTTACCTAAAACACATGTGGAAAGAGTGTGGAGTGCAGTACAAGTTTACTACACCCTATCACCCACAAACCAATGGCCTTGTTGAGAGATTCAACAAGACATTGAAAGGCATGATTATGGGACTCCCTGAAAAACTCAAAGGAGATGGGATGTCCTCTTACCAGGTCTGCTTTTCGCTTACAGAGAGGTGCCACAGAAGGGAGTAGGGTTTTCCCCCTTTGAACTTCTGTTTGGCCATCCTGTGAGGGGACCACTCTGTCTTGTAAAAGAGGGTTGGGAGAAGCCTCTCCAAGAACCCAAACAAGATATTGTGGACTATGTGCTTGGCCTAAGGTCCAGAATGGCGGAGTACATGGAAAAGGCATCCAAAAATCTTGAGGCCAGCCAGGAGTTTCAGAAGCACTGGTATGACCAAAAAGCTGCACTGGTTGAATTTCAACCTAGACAAAAGGTGTGGGTTTTGGAGCCAGTGGCACCAATGGCACTCCAGGATAGATGGAGTGGCCCTTATCCCATCCTAGAAAAAAAGTGAGGTCACCTACTTGGTTGACCTGGGCACAACCCAAAAGGGTTATCCATGTGAACCGCCTGAAGCTCTACCATGACAGGGCTGACATCACCATGCTGATGGTGACTGATGAGGATCAGGAAGCTGAGAGTGAACCTCTCCCTGACCTCATCTCTTACAGCCCAAAAGATGGGTCAGTGGATGGAGTTGTCTTTTCAGACACCCTCTCTGCCCAACAGCAGACTGATTGCAAGCAAGTCTTGCAGCAGTATGCAAAGCTCTTTTCCTTGACCCCTGGTCAGACAAACTGGTGTACCCATGATGTGGACACTGGTGACAGTTCACCAGTCAAAAATAAAATCTATCGACAGTCTGATCAAGTCAAAGAGAGCATCAGAGCTGAATTCAGCAAGATACTGGAGTTAGGTGTTATTGAACCCCTCTGAGAGCCCTTGGGCCAGCCCAGTGGTTCTAGTCCCCAAACCTCATCCACAGGGTGGAAAGAGAGAAATGAGGTTCTGTGTGGACTATAGAGGGCTCAACTCTATCACCAAGACAGATGCTCACCCTATCCCAAGAGCAGATGAGTTGATAGACAAATTGGGGGCAGCCAAATTTCTAAGTACCTTTGACTTACTGGTACTGGCAAATTTGCATGGCCCCAGGAGCAAAAGAAAAGACCGCATTCTCCACACCTGATGGGCATTATCAGTTTACTGTCATGCCCTTTGGTTTAAAAAATGCCCCTGCCACCTTCCAGAGGTTGGTGAATCAAGTCCTTGCTGGATTGGAGTCCTTTAGTGCAGCTTATCTAGATGATATTGCTGTCTTTAGCTCCACCTGGCAGGATCACCTGATCCACCTTGGGAAGGTTTTAAATGCCCTGCAAACTGCAGGCCTAACTATCAAGGCATCCAAATGCCAGATAGGGCAGGGAACTGTGGTGTACTTGGGCCACCTTGTTGGTGGAGGCCAGGTACAACCCTTACAGCCCAAAATCCAGGACATCCTGGACTGGGCAGCTCCAACAACCCAAACCCAAGTCAGGGCATTCCTTGGCTTGACTGGGTACTACAGGAGGTTTGTGAAGGGATATGGGTCCATTTTGGCTCCCCTCACAGAACTCGCCTCCAAGAAGATGCCCAAGAAGGTAAACTGGATAGTTAGTTGTCAAAAGGCTTTTGACACCCTGAAGGCTATGTGCTCAGCACCAATTCTCAAAGCTCCAGACTATGCCAAGCAGTTCATTGTGCAGACTGATGCCTCTGAGCTAGGGATAGGAGTGGTCCTATCCCAGACCAATGATGAAGGCCAAGACCAACCTGTTGCTTTTATAAGCAGACGGCTTCTCCCCAGGGAGCAGCGTTGGCGTGCCATTGAGAGGGAGGCCTTTGCTGTGGTTTGGTCCCTGAAGAAGCTGAGACCATACATGTTTGGTACTCACTTCCTAGTTCAAACTGATCACAGACCTCTCAGATGGCTAATGCAAATGAAAGGTGAAAATCCTAAACTGTTGAGGTGGTCCATCTCCCTACAGGGAATGGACTTTGTAGTGGAACACAGACCTGGGACTGCCCATGCCAATGCAGATGGACTTTCCAGGTTGTTCCACTTAGAAAATGAAGACTCTCTAGGGAAAGGTTAGTCTCATCCTCTTTCATTTGGGGGTGTGGGGGGGTTGTGTGAGAACGTGCCCTCTTTCTGCATGGTTGCCCCCATTTTTGCTGAATTGCTGATGTGCTTTGACTGAGTGTGCCCTGGGCTCCTGCTAATCAGGTACCCAGGGCCTATGTTCTTTCCCTAAAAACTGCATTGAAGCCTAAACCCAATTGGCATCTCTGGCCACAGGTCAGCCCCTGGTAAATGGTACCATAGGTACCCAGGGCACTGTGACCAGAGAAGGCCTCTAAGGGCTGCAGCACTTATTGTGCCACCCTTAGAGGTCCTGTACCCTTACACACACACACACTGCCTTTGCAGGCTGTGTGTTTTGGTGCAGAACAAAGTGAAGAGTCAACATGGCACACATCCCTGTGTGCCATGCCTACAACCCACTGCCCTGGCATAGATCAGTCACCCCTCTAGCTGGGTGCACTATACCAGTGTTGAGGGTACAGGTGCATGAGCCCTGTACCCCTACAGTGTCCAAGTCCATTCTTAGACATTGTAAGTGCAGTGCTGCCATTAAGAGTATATGTGCTGGAAGGTTGTCATTACGAACTCCACAGCACCATAATGGCTACACTGAAAACTGGGAAGTTTGGTATCAAACTTCTCAGCACATTAAACCCACACTGATGCCAGTGTGGGATTTAATGAAAAATGCACACAGAGGGCATCTTAGAGATGCCGCCTGAAAACTAACCCACCTCTAGTGTCCAGGCTGAGTGGCTGCTTCCAGCTGCCACCACCAGACATGTTTCTGGACCCCTGGGTCGAGAGCCTGCTGCTCTCTGGGGCCTGAAACAATGCACATCCTGGGACGAGGTGCCAAGCCTCCTCCCCAGGATAGGCAGGGGTTCACGAAGGGAAGCTTCAAAGGCTTGCAGCCTTTGTGAGCTTCCCCAGGCCACTTGCTGCGCTCAGCAACTGGTCCCCACTGATTCTGACCCCCACTTTGGGCGGGAGAACCGGCGGGAAAAACAAGTGAGGAAGAGAGGTGTGCCCACCTCTGCCAACTCCACCCCTCAGGTGGGGGAGGCGAGGTGAAGCACAACTCTCAGTCCACGCCATCTTGAAGATGGGGGACTCAGCCAACCAGGGACAGGCTCATGCCCCCTCCCACTGGAGGGTGGCATAATAGGGGTGTACCCACCCCAGGGAAGGGGTGGGTACACCCCTTCCCTGGTGTACATTGGTTCCCGCCTTTTACCTACCTGTAACGCCCCTAAATCTAGTATTTAGGTTCACCCCTGAACCTTGCTTCCTCAGACAAGAACCTGCAACAAGAAAAGAAGAAGAAGGACCGAACAGCCGTGCCGAAGCGAATAAGAGGAAGACGCCCACTGACTTGGCCCCAGCCCTACCGGCCTGCCTCCCCCTCGAACCTGCTCCTGTGAAACTCCGGTGTGTCATGCAGCCAGCAACCTCGAAAACCCCGGAGGACCTGCCTGCCTTCAGCCTAAAAGACTTTGTCTCCCGTGAACACCGGATTTGTTCATCTGCAACCTCTGGCTCCGGCCGGACACCGCAAATCCGCCCCACTGTGCACCCGCCGTCCACGGCCCGAGCTCGAGTGAGCAAACCCCACGAGGAGGTCACCCCGGCGATCCTGACCCGAGATCCGGCGACCTCTGACCTGCCTCAAGCCTCCAGCCAACGCCTGCAGCCTAAATCCAGAAGGCCCCCCTAACCACGACCAGAAGTTGGTAAGAAGATCCGACCCCAAAAGGCACCCCTGCACCCGACGCCCCACGGCCTTGTGTGCCCAAACCGACGGTGCCTAACCAACCCCTAACTTCCCAACCTACCTCTCAAAGTGGTGGTCGCACCCAGAAGACCTTCGTCCCAGAGACTGCAGTGCCTTTGCAAACCGGAGGTTCCTCATTGAAAACAGCAGGGCGCCCGACGTCGAAACAGCACCCTGCACCCGGCCGCCCTAGTGCCGCTGAGGGTGCACCTTTGGTGCTACTTTGTTTCCCCATTTGCCCTGAGCTAAAGTCCAGGAGCTTTGCTCCCACAACCTAGTGGCCTGCTTGCCAGCAGCCACCAACCAGAGGCCCCCTATCCCCCATTGGATAACATTGGGCCTCAGCACTCTGCACCCGGCCGCCCTAGTGCTGCTGAGGGTGTAACTAGAGTGCATCCTTGACCCTGGGGGACCCGAGTCTACCCCCAGAACCTCAACTCCCACTACCAAATACTTACCTCAAAACCAATAACAATATTTTCCTCCATAGGATAAAATTGACTGTTCTTCTGTGAAAAGTTTCTAAGTGTGGAGTTTGAGAAACTAAAGAAATTCTTTAAAATTGCATAATCTAACAAAAACGATTTTACTTACCTGTTTTCTGGAAATGTCCCAGAGTAGTATCTAGGTATACTACTCTGTGTAAGCCTAGTAATCTCAAAAGTTACTTACCTGCTATTTTACTAAAAAGCCTATAAAAGTCTATGTACTGCATTTACTAAGTATTGCATTTCTCTGCATCCATACTGTAAATCAAACCAAAGTGCATATATAAATATCATTCAAACTGTATTTCAATTGCATTACTACTGTAAAGTATTTATTGCTTACCTGTGCCAGGCTTGCTTGGTTCTAGAAAATAAAATAACTAAAAGAATATTTTTTATACAAAAACAATTGGTCTGAAGTTCAGTCTTTGAGTGTGTGAATTCATTTGCGGACGGAGTGTGTACAACAAATGCTTAACACTGTCCTCTGATACTGCCTTACTGCTCGACCACACTACCACAAATAGAGAGTGAGGTGCTATCTAACTTTACCTCTGCCTACCTTTTGGGTTCCACTGGACTCTGTGCACACTATACCTCACTTTGGTATAGTATATACAGAGCCAGCTTCCTACATTAACTCCAACTTTAAACTGCATCATTGCTGCATCAGTCCGATAAAGCAGTAGTCCTTACAGTGAATATCATAACCACCCTGCCTAACCCCACCACAATCCAGTCCATCAGAGATCAGATAAAACCAGTGAATAAATCCTGTAGAGGCACAAGGGACACATCAACAGGATTTGATCATCTGCTTAACACACCAAAAATGGTATAAAAACTGTATGAATCAGTCAGAGATTGAGACTGAGCTTCCGCTCAGAAATTCTTCTATGTGCTTTATAAGGTGAAGTCGTAGAGAAGGCATATATTGCTTGGCACAGGGGTACTTGCCCTATTCAGGGCCCTGGCAATCCCAAAGCCCTTTTAAACTACTTGTTTTGGATATGTGTTCCAAGAAGAGATCTAGGATGTCTTAATGGGTTTAAAGAGAGTCAACAGTTATTGATCCTGTAGTTTCCTGCTGAGTTAGACCATTAGGAGTTAGAGAGGAGTTGGCCTAATGACTAGGGAGGTCGACCTTGAATCTGGGGAACCGGGTTCGAGTCTCAGCAAAGACGCGCAACATCCTGCGATTCTGGGCAAATCACGTATTCTCCCCGTGCCTAACAAAAATGAATGTGATGTGTCCTCATGTAACGCAACTGGTGCTCGTGTAAAGCGCTCTGATACCCGATACATTTGGGTCAAGTTAGCGCTATATAAAACAACGTAAAAAAAAAAATGTTCCACCAGGGCATGTTTGGGGAGCAAGGAGTAATAGCATTCAAAAAGAATGTGATCAGTCTCATATTAGCTCTCCTGAGTGAAACAGCTGACCTTTTTCACATAGGAATGCTGTAATCATCATCACCACAGTGAAGAACTCAAACACACATTTTGGGAGACCTATGTGATCTAGAAACTTGTAATAGCTGCCTGAAGTGAAGGCTTTGCTAGGGAAGCTGGCATAGCTACCAAAGCAAATATTCCCGTTATTACCTCATTATGTAGGAGGTGTTGTTTCTCTGAAAGAAAAACATCTTGAGTGCTTTGCCAGTGAAGTACTTCTGTGCTCCATGTGCAGGCTTCTTGATCAGAGGCATTCCTGTCCGTGTCCAGGCATGACAATTTTGTATTCTTTGGCAGAGGTAGCTTAGGGTCTATTTAGCTGGCACAACTCTCGGGTTAGAGTAGTCTGTAAATGAGCTGAAGTAAGGCTAATTGCTGCTAAGATGACATGGATCTTAGCCGCTGTTGCATCTTTTTAAAAGCAGAGTTTCAGACGTAGACTTGGCAGCTTGCAGCTTATCTACAACCTTTTGCATCAAGTAGTTGTAGGGTTACCAGCAACAGCGGAAGAGGTAATGTGGCAGACTTTACCTGGCTGGGACTACATTGAGGAACGCTCACAAGGAGGCTGGTTCTATTCCTCAGTAAAAAGTACTGGAGTCAGGCTCCATCTCACAGTTGACTAGGACAGTGTGCCCAGACAAGAGGCTGACTTTACCAAATGGTTCAACAATAACCAGAGAGAAACCACCATTTTGGCCTGTAAAGGGGCTCCAAGTTCTGCCTGATCAATGTAGTCTCCCACCGAACTGACAACCGGATCTACCTGGAAAAAGCTGCAAGTTCTGGGGCAAAGATGGTCAAGAAAATAATGCCTACACCCTCCTGTCTGTTGATAAGATTTGCTGGCCTCAAAGAAAGACCTTTACGCAAGAGGAGAACAGCCTTAGATAGGTCACTCTAACTTTCCCAACAGACCAATGCGGTGGTCGATACTGTCACTTTATTACCATTTTCTCGATTTTTATATCAGAGTAAACACAAAAAACAAGTTTGGTTCATTATTTTCTTTATTGGCTGAGCATCTTGATAATACTAAGTAACTGTAGTCCATCTGACTATATATTCCTATCACATTCATCACAAATAAGCATAGCAAAACATTTTTACGTTCTGAATGCAATCACTCAGAGCCCACAATTTGGATTCTCATTTTCCCTTCAACGTGTCCATTACCTTCATCATTGAAGGGATGCAAACATATAATTAATGTAGACCTGCCTCTTTCATGACAAATGAACATATGACAGAGAAAGTAGAATTGAAAATGAAGAAGCAGAAGTAGCCAGCAACACCGAACAAGATAAGGAGAAATGTGCATGGAAATGGAGAAAAAATAAATGACGAACATAGGCATTTGGATAATTTGAAGGAAAGGAGCGACATATTTAGGATTACCAACTCCACTCAAATAACGGATAGCAGAGGGTCAAGACTCACCACATACAAAGAAAGCAACATTTGTCTTTCAAGCAAGAAAGGCTCCAAATGACCCAATGAGTTTTGTCAAAGAATGAATAACTCCCAACCGTAGCGTTTACCCCCGTTTCTTGATAGCTATTTGGAGCAAGGATTCACAGGAAGGTAAGGAGAAGCCTTCTTCTCCACCTCATTTAGTATTTCTCTCTCGGTCTGCTTCCAAAAAGCAAAATGGTTCAAGTCTTATTGAAACAGACCTCCCTCCAATCAATGGTTTCCACCCAGCGCTCATGAACCCAATTCACTTCATTCTGCACTTTTCACTGCCTTCAAAGAATTAATCCCAGATCCAAAGACAACCTATTAGCAAAATAATAAGTGAGAACAATGCTAGAACATTTCAAATCGCATATTTATAACTCCCCTTTTCAACTCATATCACTGGGGCCTCATATCTAATCCCTCTGAAATTCCTGAGTTCTATCCAGCACAAACGTATGCCATGGTATACAAACATCAGCTGGCAATAAAAAGTATAAAAACTAATATAGGCCGATCCAAGCACATATCTGGCGGCTTTAGGCCAATTTAGTTTATTTGATGACTCACTGGTCCACTTCAGTATAAAGGCTTGTTTTCTCATGTATCCCTTGTGTGAAACATCCTCTAGCATGGAAATACTTCCAGTCTCTGCAAACTAGATGACATGCTTTAAGACTGCTTTGAATAAGCATCACTCGCACAATCTCTCACTGGCCCAACTGCAACACAAAGAGGGGTCTGTACATATATTTTACCTTGTATTGTGCTAGTGAATGTTTTAAGTCATTTCGGTGTACTACTGAGACAGAACAGTTTGGGGTGACTGTCCCCAATAGCTGCACTTCGGGAAAAAAAAAAACTTATAAAGGAAAAGCACATCTGCTTAGCAAGATTCAGACCGTAGCAGAGGACATCTTGTATTCCAAAATAATCTAGATACACATCAAGGCAGATGGAATTTACCAAGATCCTAATTCTCAGAGTTCCAAAAGGGAGAAGTGGTGGCACTAACCCCTCTCCATGGAGAACTGCATACTTAAAGTGTTCTATTTGTATTTATGGTAATAAAAAAAAGAGCTCGCCTCTTGAACATAAATATCACTTTCTTTATAAATAAATTCTAGAAACTTTATAAACTGCAAGCATACTATCCTGACATGTTACCAAATAGTTTGAAGAAATGACTGTCGCTCTGCAAAGAAAAAACATAATAGGCTTGGATTTCTCGGTCATTTCCTTTACTGAGATTCTGGAAAGAACAACTTACTTCTCTGTAACCCTAGCTCTCTATTAAGGACATCTTCATTAAAATCATAAATGCTGAACAGGTCAAACTATGCACAGGATCCTGCCTCAGCCAACTCTCAAAACAAAGCAATATGAAGGGAGCATTTGCTTCAAATATTTAAGTCTACTGGTGGTCGAGACCTTTTTGTTTTACTAAACCAACAAGTTACTTTCAGTAAAGCTCTTGATGGTGGATACTCTAACCCAGGTTTCTCACTTTAGAATATTCCTAGGGGCAAGACAGGATCAGAATTCTTTAAAGCAATCGCACCAGCGTCGTGCCACGTGACGCCTTTGGACTCCGCAATGACCTTGTCGCCACCTCAGCAGTGATGAAGTACAGCTGCAAATAGTCGCCACGGACGTCAGTTTCTATCTTGGTTTCTTTCGTGTCCTCAAATACAAATGAGCAGTGACAAACTGAAGAGGACAGTTTGCTGAAAACTCTAACTTGGGACCTTTTTAGTATGCTCTAGTATGCTCAAATGTCCACTTCACAGAACAAGGAAGCAGGAGGACAGTGATGAATCTGCGGCTGAATAGAGTATCCACCAGAAAGTGTGTTAACCATTGTAAGTAACTTGTTCTTCTGATGGATACTTCCAACGGGGGAATCATCAGCTTAGAGTAGATACCAAAGCAGTATCTCCCAAAAGGTGTAGAGACTGAAACGTGGACTCAAACTAAAAAGTCCTGCCGAATTGAGTGGGTAAAATGGCCCTCATTACAGACCTGGCTGTCAAGGCAAAAGTGATTTGTGATCACTTTTGTGAAAAACACCCATGTTGCAGCTTGAAAGACATCCATGACAGAAATATCCCTTACTTCGTTGTTGCAACTTTAAAGCAGGAACAATAGGCCCATCAACCCTCTGGAGCATTTTCTATGACCAAGTGAATAAGCCACAGTGACCTTTCGGTGCCAATTTTCCTTTTTTAATCAAGCGCAACCCAAATGAAGAAAACAAGTTACTTACCTGTAACTTTGGTTCTCCAGTATTGGAAGCTTTCATAGATTCCCATGCTTGGAATCATTCCCCGTCGTCGAGATGGGAGCCTCGGTAAATATATATATATATATATATATATATATATATATATATATAACAGTAGTAAATAACCATTACAAAAGAGAAACAGGCCTAGGCCTAATCCCATTTTGTAGTCAGACCATGTCTTTTTGTAAAAGAGACCAAAAGACTCATTAGCCAATCAGAGCCGCCTCACCCCTTAGAACCCTGGTGAAAGAACCTCAGCTCCTCAGATTTTCGTATACGTTGTGACAACATACACAGAGATAGGCTGAGCTTTCCCAGGGGAGGAGGGTGGGTCGCATGGGAATCTATGAAGCTTCCAATACTGGAGAACCAAAGTTACAGGTAAGTAACTTGTTTTCTTACTCCAGTATTGGAGCTTTCATAGATTCCCATGCTTGGAATCAGAGTAGCTAGCAGTAAGGATACACATTTTCCATAAGACATTACCTGTCTGAAAAAACATTCTCCAAATACATCTTTTAAAACCAGCCAAAGGCATGGATAAGTTAGTGCATTTATAAACAAGAGAAAATGTGTATAAAGCAGACAAAAGAAGGAAGGAGGGAAGCAAGGGAAAGCTCACCACTCATTGGAAGAGGTTCCTCAGGACTGCCTGTCCAACCGCCGCGTCTTCTTGAAGTGATGACTCCAGGCAGTAATGCTTTGTAAAGGTGTGAGTGCTGCTCCAAGTTGCAGCCCTACAAATGTCCTTGATCTGGACCCCAGCAAACAAGGCCACTGAAGATGCCATAGATCTTGTCGAATGTGCTCGGACAACACCCTCCAGGGGTTTGCCCGCTGCTGTGTGACAGTATCGAATTGCGCTCACAACCCAGCGAGATATCCCCTGTTTGGAAATGGGAAATCCCTTGCGGGGAGCGCTATATGATACAAAAAGCTGTGAAGATTTGCGGAAGGACTTAGTTCGATCCAAGTAAAATTTTAAACATCTTTGTAGATCCAGAGAGTGAAGAGCTCTCTCGGCCGGTGAAGTAGGCTGAGGAAAAAAAGCTTTAAGGATCACTGGTTCGTTGAGATGAAAAGAAGAAGGTACTTTAGGAATAAATCTTGGATTAGTTCTCAAGATGACAGTATTTCCCTTGAACTGAAGGAAGGGTTCCTGAATTGTAAGAGCTTGTAATTCTCCTATCCTCCTGGCTGAAGTGAGGGCCAACAACAGAGCGACCTTCCAGGAGAGAAACTTGAGATCTGACCGATGAATCGGTTCGAACGGATGCCTCATAAGTTGAGAAAGAACCAAATTTAGTTGCCACGAAGGCGGTGGAGGCTTCACTGGCGGAAACACCCTGAAGAGGCCCTTAAGAAACTGTTTGACAATTCTGCTTGACCAAAGAGAAGGCCCAGATGACGTGCGTCGAAAACGAGAAATTGCTGCTAAGTGCACCTTAATGGAGGAATGAGCCAAACCTGCCCTAGCCAAGGCCAGGAAATACGGAAGGACCTGGTGTGGTTGTGATAAGAAAGGATCCAAATTATTGCTTAGACACCATATGCTAAAACGCTTCCATTTTAAGCGGTAGGTCCTGTTCGTGGAAGGAGCTCTTGCCTGTGAAAGAACATCTTTAACCTCCTCTGGAAGATTTAAGTGAAGAAATTCCCGCTCTTCAGGAGCCATGCTGTGAGCTGTAACGAGCGAGGATCTGGGTGTAGTATCTGACCCTGAGACATTGTAAGAAGGTGAGGAATTGGTCGCAGTGGAAGAGGATGGTCCAAGGAGAGAAGGTGAAGTTCGGTGAACCAAAACTGCCGCGGCCAGGCAGGAGCTATTAGGATCATCTTGCATCCTTCCACTTTCATCTTCTTGAGTACTCTGGGAATTAGCGGAATGGGGGAAAGGCGTAGACAAATGCGCCTGACCAGGCTATCGAAAGCGCATTCCCCAGTGACCCTCGATGGTGCAGCTTGCTGGCGTAGCACTGGCATTTCCTGTTTTCTGGTGTGGCAAACAGGTCTATGGAAGGTCTGCCCCACTGGCGAAAAACCCTCTCCAGCGTGGTCTGATCCAGTTCCCATTCGTGTGTGACAGACTTCAGCCTGCTGAGTCTGTCCGCCTTGTCGTTCAGTACTCCTGGCAAATGTTCTGCCTTCAGAGAAATTCCCTGACAGATCGCCCACTCCCAGATTATTTGGGCTTCTTGTGACAATGGCAGAGACCTGGTGCCGCCCTCCTTGTTGATGTAGTGCATAGCTGTGGTGTTGTCCGTCCGGACAAGTACCGACAGACCCTGCAACCTTGGAAGAAAAGCTTGAAGAGCTAAACGAATCGCTGTCAACTCTAAGAGGTTGATGTGAAGGAGGCGATGTTCTGGAAGCCAGTGACCACTGACCTGCAGATCCTGCAAAACTGCGCCCCAGCCCTCCAGTGACGCATCCGTAGTTACCACTTGAGGTGTTGGAGCGGTTACGAAGGATAGACCTTGGGACAAATGCTCTTGTTTTGTCCACCATCGAATGGCCTGGCGCATGTCCTGAGTGATCCGAATCTTGTCGTTGAAGGATCCGCTCACTTGTTTCCACTGTAAATCCAGAAGCTCCTGCAGGGACGCATTCGCAATCTGCAGTGAGGTATCAATGGAATGCAGGAGGACATCATACCCAGCAGGGACTTGTAGAGGCGAACAGAAAGATACTTTTTTCTTCGCACTAGGTGGCCCATTGAGATTAGATTTCTTTGTCGCTCTAGAGAGGGAAAAACCTTGCTGAGAGATGTGTTTAAAATCGCTCCCAGAAACTGAACCTTCCTGGAAGGGCGAAGATAAGATTTGGTGGTGTTTAGAGTCAAGCCCAGATTGGAGAAGAGGCAGGTGCAAGAGGCGACCGCCTCTGCTGCTGCCCCCTGGAAGGGGCCTTTAGCAACCAGTCGTCCAGGTAGGGAAAGACTTGGAAATGATGTTTCCTGAGAAATGCCGCTACCGGTGCAAGCACCTTGGAGAAGACTCTCGGAGCTGAGCGAAGGCCAAATGGAAGCACCTTGAATTGAAAATGGCTCTTGGCGACTGTAAATCGAAGAAACCTTCTGTGCGCCCGATGGATGGGTATATGGAAATATGCATCCTCGAGATCGAGAGTGGCCATAAAATCCCCAGTGTTGAGAAGACGCAGAATGTCCTGGAGAGATACCATCCGAAAGGATTGTTTTGTGAGATAAGTGTTGAGCTCCCTGAGGTCGAGAATCGGCCGCCATTTTTCCAATGTCTTCCTTACCAGGAAAAACCTGGAATAGAAACCCTTGCTCCTCTGAGAAAAAGGAACTGGCTCTACTGCCCCTTTGATCAGCAGTTGATGAACTTCGAGCCGGAGAAGACGCAGATGTTTCATGGAGGAGGCGGGAGGAGCTCTGGATGGTGGTAGGTGAATGAACTCCAGGGTGTGGCCACTCTGAATGATGTTTAGGACCCAACGGTCTGATGTAATCCGTTGCCAGTTTTGAAGGTAAAGAGAAACCCTGCCTCCTACAGATGTCTTCGAGGAGGAGGAGGGCACAGCGCAAAGAGCCAGGTCGCCGCTACTGCCTCTTAGAGGCGCCTCGTCCCTGACGATTCTGTCTTCCCCTATAATTGGATCTGGAGAAAGATGACGTCTGGCCTTGTTGCCTCTGGTTGTAAGAAGGCCGGTAAGATTGGGATGCGGGAGCATACGAGGAATATCGCTGTTGCTGATAGGATCCTCTATATGAGGGAGAACCCCTGCCTCTTGCTCCCCGAAAAGGGACATTCCGATACTGAAGGGTCCCCAATGACCTAGCCGTCTCAGTGTCTTTTTTAATGTCTTGGAGAGCATCATCTATGTGCTTCCCAAACAAAGCTTCCCCATCAAATGGGAGGTCCAGGATCTTATTCTGAACCTCTGGCCGGAACCAAGTTGCTTTGAGCCAACCTTGTCGACGAAGCACAGCTGCCCCTGCCAAAGAGCGGAAAGATGTCGTAGCTATGTCCATCGCACAGTCTATAATCTCTGCTGATGTTAGCTCTCCTTCATGCAGGATCTTTTTCGCTTCAGACTTAGCTGTATCAGGCAATTGATCAAGGTAAGGCGAAAGGTCGCACCACAATTGGCGGTCGTATCGGCCAAGTATCGCTAATGCATTAGCAGCCCTAATAACCAGACTCGCCATAGAGGAAAATAGTTTCCCTGCATTGTCTAGGCGTCTGCCTTCCTTGTCCGGTGGTGTGGTCAGAGGTACTGAAGGATTCTTAGATTTCCTCTGCGCTGCCTGGGAAATCACTGAATCTGGCTTTGGTTGACCAGTCAACGAGGCTGGGCTGTCCTCAGAAGCTTTATATTTTTGTCTAGCCGTGGTAGGACTGGGACCACTGTAGCTGGATTCTTCATGGTCCTTATCCCCTCTTCCCATACATGATTTACAATGGGAATGGAACGTATCATCCTCCTACCCGGCTCCTTAAAATCATATAGGAAACACTCCGTTTGAACAGATGGCATAGGAAGTTCAAAGCGTAACGAAGCCCTTTCCATTAGCTTGTGAAAACCCCTATATCAGCCGGAGGGAATCCACAGGAGCAGGAATTGGAGAAGCAGGATCAGGGATCACGTAATCGTCCCACTCCTCTCCCTGATCCGTTTGCACAAGCTCACCTTCTTCCTCATCAGAAGAAACATCCTGAAGTTGAGGGACTGCCTCCGTTTGAATTTGTGGATGAGTCATTGGAGGTGGTGAAACTATCACCATGGGTTGAGGAGTATGCACAGTTTGTGGTAGGAGAATAGGTTGCGGAGGAAGCGAAGACAACCTCTGACGATAGTCAAGGAGCATCCCCTGTAAGTCCGATAACAGAGAGGTGGGAACAGAAACCATCTGTTGCTGAACATCCTCCTGCTGTGGATATTGATGATGTATAGAAACTTGTTCCTGGCAGTATTCACCCTCAGAATCAGTTTCTTGACATTTCACTAGAAGCTGAGATGGGCTGTTAGCATAGCCAAATTGACTGTCCTCACCATAAGAGTCCTCTTCCTCCTCCAATAATAATGCAGGTGGTAAAGGATCCACTCTCCTGGGTGAAAGCCTCTCCGGCGCAACCCCTTTTCTTTTATGGAAATTGAAATTTTCCCCGTCGACGACGCTCGTCGACGGTCTCGTCGACGTGGAGGTGAAAACCGTCGTCGACGGTCTCGTCGACGTGGAGGTCAAAACCGTCGTCGGTGACATCATCGTCGACGAGGGCACCGTCGGCGAGAAAGTTACTGGAACCAGCGTCGACATCCTCGATGACGAGCTGATCGTCGATGAGACGATGGGCGTCGTCGAACCTGTCGTCGACGAGATAAGGCACACCCCTGCTGATGTCGTCATCACTGTTGCAGTCGTCATCGTCGACACTCTCGTCGTCGACGCCACAGTGGTAGACGAAACTGTAGACGCCGTCTTCGTCGACACCGCCGTCGACGGTGCTGTAGATGTGCTCGTCGACGAGCCCGTCGACACTGGGAAAAGAGACGGAGTCGACACAGGAACATTTTTAACCTGTGATTTTTGCGTTTTCGTCGACGAGGGTTTATGCTTTGTAGACGAATGGTCCGAAGAATGTGAAGAAGACTTCTTCAAAGGTTTCTCCTTGCCAGGGAGAGTCGCAGATGCAGATAATGGTTCTTCCCTCTCCTTTACACCGCAGTGAGGAGATTTCATGGAACCTTGGCCCTCAGACTCCTTTGGAATCTTCTTTGAGGCCTTAGAGGGGTGACCCAGAGATGATGAAGGGGAACCCCTACCCCTCTTGACTGACCTTCTTGAAGAAACTGCGGAAGAAGCGTCCTCACTGTCACTGGACACCGACTCTTTCCTTGACTTTAACTTGTGAAGCCAGGTAAGTAGACGACCCTCACGATCCCGGAGAGTCTTAGTCGAAAAAGTGCGGCAAATCTTGCACTCCGCAGCCTTGTGGTCCGGGTATAGGCAGTATATACAGTCCTTGTGCCTATCCTCCACATAGAGCCTCTTTTTCCACAAGTGGAACAGGCCTTAAATAACCCTTTCTTTCCTTTCTCAGACATTTCACCAAGAAAACCTGAATAAAACAGCTGAAAAGTGTAAGAAATAGTCGAAATAGAGCAGAGCTCCAGGAGACTCCCTTCTGCACAACGTGCGGTAGAAAATCTGAGGAGCTGAGGTTCTTTCACCAGGGTTCTAAGGGGTGAGGCGGCTCTGATTGGCTAATGAGTCTTTTTGGTCTCTTTTACAAAAAGACATGGTCTGACTACAAAATGGGATTAGGCCTAGGCCTGTTTCTCTTTTGTAATGGTTATTTACTACTGTTATATATATATATATATATATATATATTTACCGAGGCTCCCATCTCGACGACGGGGAATGATTCCAAGCATGGGAATCTATGAAAGCTCCAATACTGGAGTAAGAGCTGGTTATCAACCTAGTATTCCTTTGTGTGTGTGCAATTAAAAAAACTCAAAGCTCTCTTGGGATCAAGCCAATGAAGCCTCTCCTCCTTTTATGAGTTGTGAAGGATAGAAAAACACTAGAAGGGCAATGGACTGACCCACATGGAAAGATGATACCACCTTTGTTAGTAAGGCACCCTGGGTACTCGGCACCAATTTGTCAGGAAAGGTGGTGGTGTTTGGGGGCTGCAGTGACAGCGCCTATAGTTCAATTGCAATTCGAGCAGAAGCGTCTGATAAAGAATACCTTATTAATGGAAAGGAGAAACGATGCATTGGCTAAAGAGGTTCACCAATAAAAAACATGAGGACCAAGTTAAAGTCACATAGAAGCACAGATGAAGGATTTCGGAGAAAATATAAATGTCAAACCTTTTAGAAATCACATTACAATAGTCGATTTGAAGAGGGAAAGTTAGTCAGGTAAACACAGCAAGGCCAAAAGGGCAGACACATGACCTTACACTATGCCTACCATAAAGCCTTGCTGGGCCACAAGACAAACAATACCACATCACATTCTTAACCTGGCCTGCAACGGGTCAAGATGATGGCCCATAGACCAGGCCAAAACCTTTTCCCAGCTTTCCTGAATAAATGGATGTGGTCACTGGAAGTCTGGCTGCAAGGATCACATTCACCACTTTAGACAGCAAGTCAAAACTGCTCAGTTGTCACTGTTCAATCTGCACAAATGGAGGTGTAGATTGTGGCAATTCGGGTGCAGGACCCTGCCATGCTACTGAAACTGCAGGTCCTCCCCAAGGGGTAGTTAGGGCAGATTCTTAGAACCAAGAGATCTCCTGCCTAATTCAGAACACTCAAGATGACTTTGGCCCTGTTCATCCAGACCTTCCCCAGAACTCAAGGAAGGAGCAACACCAGTGAAAATGCATACAGGAGGGCTGTGTACCATTGCAGGCAGAATTCTGCTACTCCTGGAGACCTTTATGGAGAAAACTGCAACATGCAGTAGTATTAACAGATCACCTTCTTGTGGTGGCAAAAAGATTCAACCAGGTGATCCCCACTATTCGAAGATATCCTGGACCAACCCCTCTCCACCGATGAAGATGCCATTCGTGATCAGTCACCCAAAGCCCACTCAATTCACCTGCTCTACATTGAGACACCCTGCCAAGTGTCCACCACGAAGATCCCCTATTGATACTGCAAAGGCGCAAAGCTTCCTGGCACAAGATCCAAAACCCCACCACATCCTGCTTGTTGCAGAACCCCATGGTTGAATTTTCAATAACATGATAACTTGGACCAGCCCAGAGATGAAGCATCTGTCACTACTGGGAGCTCTGTGTGAGGTAGGCAGAGCAGCCAGACACAAGACGTGTTGATGCCCAATGAAGATCCCAGGCTGTCTTCTCTGAGATACAAATGGTGTCCGAACAGACTATCCCGGTGATGCTCTCACAGGAAACCGAGATTTCACTGCATATCCCTCATGTACTATCTGACACAGGGGATGAGGAGGATGCAAAAGATTAAGAGCCCAAGAAGCCTCAGAACTATCCTCACCGAGATCCAGGATTGAGCCTGGAAAATTGGGATCATATTCTGGATCTCCTGGATGTGTTGAAAGGTGAAAAGGCCTTGAACTGCAGCATATCCGGCATGGCCCCTATGAAGCGAATCTTCTGTGTAGGTGTCAACAGTTAGCGGACACAAAACCCCAGGGATGACAGAACTGTGACCGTTGTCCGAAGATGGTCTTTGACTAACTGTGGTAAGCCAGCCGTGAGCAGCCAGTCGTCGAGGTATGGACATACCTGTATCCCTGACTGGTGAAGATGGGTCATGAGGACTGCCATCACCTTTGTGCACACCCGAAGGGCTGAGGTGAGGATAAATGGGTAGAACAGCAAACTGGAGGTAGTCTGACTCTACCATGTACTGCAGGTAGCATCGGTGGGGCTGAAGTACACGTTAATAAATGGCCTGAAAGTCAAAGGACACCATCCAGCCCTCGGTGTCTAGAGCAGAATGAACCTGAGCCAAAGTGAGCATTTTGAATTTGTCCTTATGAAGACATTCAGAGGCCTGATGTCTAGAAAGGGTCTGAGACCTACATCGTTCGGGGGCACAAAGAAGTAGCAGGATTAACGCGCCTCCCCTTGTTAAGCACGCTCTCGATGGATCTCTTGGCCTGCTGTAAATTTAGCTCCTGCATAACAATAGAAGTATGGTCTGTCGAAACAGGAGAGGCTTAGAGGCCACTGCGGCCGTGAAGGTAGAGGATTGATTGCTTTATTAGTATGCACAACTTCAGCTACCACCACATCCCCTGGAGCCATGAAGGTGCCGAGTCAGTTGCTGTATTGGTAGCAAGGGCTGCTATTGACGATATGCCAGGCCCAGCTACCAGTCCTCATATTTCCTGTACTGCAGGTAAAATGGTCATGGTCAGCAAAAGCACACCTAGGGAGCGGGTCATGACACAGCTATCTTTGAATCTCTCTAGCACTGAGCTGACCTTAACCCTAATAAGTCTAGAGCTGTCAAAGGGCACGTTTATCAGAGGCACCTGGACATCCCTTAAAAATCCAGTTGCACCCTGTATAATACGCTGGTGCACAAGGCACCATCCCCAGATTGCTCAATCATGATCTGTGTCATTCTCAATTGTAAACTGTAGCTGTTCATTGGTCAATAGGCTTAGTAGTCCCTGCTTAGTACCACCTTGTCTCATTTTGTAACCTCCCATGGCGACACCCCCTGTTACGTGTGTTGTTACTCGGTAGGCTTTAATTATATAGCCTTCGAGCACTATTTTCTCAAATAGCTTTGTCACGCTCCCTCCTAACGCTTATTTTTTTTTATAGCACGAACGCATTTGCAATGCAATAGGTGTTGCATTTGCGAGAGTTTAAGCTATTGGCATTGTAAATGACAATGCCTTTTATCGGTTTTAAAAACACATAAATAAAAGGCATTGTTACTTACAATGCCAATAGCTCAAACTCTTGGAAATGCAAGACTTATTGCATTGCAAATGCTTGTTAACCGAAGCTAGCTATTTTCTTGGAGTGGCAGACTGTCCTTTTCGCTGTTAGAGCCCTTCAAGGATAATCATTAATGTCCAAAGAACTTGAAACAACTTGGTTCCAAAGGATTCTAATTTTTCTTAAACATATTATATATTATCTGTACTATACCAATTTGGGTAATATGGTATGCTTGTACTCATATTATGTTGTATGTATTGTAATACAATGAATTATGCTATACTATGTTATGCATCCTGTATGGCGCAAGGCCTATGCATCTTCGAACAGTTCGATGGTAATTTAAATGCCAATACAATTTTAGAACACAAAACATACCTCTATGGCTTAATATAAGATTTAGTCTCAAACACCAAGCGACTAGTTAATAATTCCTGGACCTCAAGAGACTCAGATCTAGAATCCGATCTGAACCTCTAGCATCAGCAAGCCTGATAACTAGTGGTGTGAAATCTGGAGGAGTTACAGTCTGGCAGCACACAATTCTATCACTGAATTACACCAATCTAGTTTGCATGGCTACATGAGATTAGGAATCACTGTCACTATGGCAGCATGCAACCCTACATGAAAAATCTACAGTGCTATAAACTGGTTCAGCCTCATGAAGGTGTACTTGTCTTGTTGTATAGGGTGGGTGCAGAGGCGTCTTCTGGGGTCTTGAAAACATCTGTGAAGCCCACTAGTATGTAGTAGAAAAGACAGGGGAGAAGAGTAGCAACCTCAAAACTCAGATTCTGGGTTTCAGGCTAGCGTGCCAGCCATTAAACCCATACAAGACAATGCAGCATGGGCTAAGGCTTCCAGGCCCTCATATAGCATCCACACCTGTTTCTTCCTGGAATATCAATATATCCTGCAGGTAACATCAAACTTTTCTGAGGTTTTGAAGGGCAATAACCTCAAGACCAAGGGGCCTTTCATTCAATGGCCAATATCCTTATAGGTAAAGGACCCCTCATCAACATTAAGGTCTTCTTGGGAGCCAGAGGAAAGAAAGGAAAATCCACAAGGACCTTTTTCTGAGGTATGAGGGAGTAGGACTAAAAGATTTCGGTATAGCCATAACTCCTTCATGGCCCATTTCCTGCACTGCCCCTTACAAAGTTGTGGAACGTACCATAAAAACCCATAAAAAAATGGCTATTATATTTTCCTATAGTATTCCCAGATCTGTGGAATAAAAAATACATTTTCTCCGCAGAAAAAATGCATAGAACGAGAGATTGGTGGAAACCATGAGAATTTATCACAAAGTCCCCACAAGGAAACAGGGTTTTTCAATGACAGAGAAAAAATAGAGAAAACAAGGGTTTAAAAGCAACACTTACCTGTCAGAAAATGATTTGAGTCCCATTTAAATAGTTAAAGATGCTAAGTAAAAGCATAAAAATGCCACACAAACCAGATTTATGCAAATAAAAGAAACAAAAGGAAAGAACTCCTTGTTTTGGAATCCTTCTCAAAGAGTTGGGAAAAAAACCGAGACGAACAATAACTGTGTTGTATGCTAGGATTGTAGTGGTCATGGGAAGCCTCAAAGTTACAGTGGAGTTTTCTCTATAAGCGACTGCATGCCAATGACAATCTTTCCCATTTATTTCTCTATGGGAAACTGCAAACCAATGACAAACTTTCCCATTCGTTTTTTCCTGTTTAAAAAAGGAGAATGTGAAAAGGGGTTGGGCCTGCCAAAATGCTGTGTGTGTTTAAGTCATGCTTTTCATTTTTTGATGAGGTTTTTTGTTGTTTCTGACAACCTTTATAAAGGAATTTTGTTTTGATATCTTTAGAGAGTTTGTACTCTGTTTTACAAAACATGGCAGGATCCTGAGAATGGGCAGGAGAGTTCTGTGTAAGAAATTTAATTATGATACCTTGATAGATAACTGTACGTCCTGTATTGTGCACACCATATAAATCAGAGTAACTGAACATGAGACACTAGGAAGCATAAGGCAAAGCCTTACCCGACACCATCTGTTTCCGGAACTTTCCATCCCATTGGCATGGAAAGATGCGAGGGCCTTGAGCAATGTTAGGTTTGTCATGAGGAATGTGCAGAGGGGAGGAAAACATTACTTACCTTAACAGTCATTTTTAGGTCTCGCCTACGCAGCGCGCATGCGCTGCATAGGAAAAAGACCTTTTGCGATCGATTCGGCTGTTCAGCCAAAAACGTGCACGCGTTCCATTGCCTTCAATGGCAACGCGTGCACGTTTGGCGATTCACTTGCGGGAGCGAGCAGCTGGCGCCATATGGTAGCAATTATCGCTCCTAGCGCCGCTCGCTCCCGCAAGTGAATCGCGCAGGCTCCCTCCTCTCCCCCCTCCCCCTGCTGCCATGCGAGGCGCGTGCGCTTGTTACACTACTTTTCAACAAGCATTTGGGAGCAATTCATTTTGTAGCACGCACAGTATAAAATAAAAACCACTTCTTTATACTTCCAAGTTTGCCCCTCCAATTACAGGCAGCTGATATACAGCAACTCGGTTGGCTTTGCTGTTAACAAGTCCTGCTGGTGAAAAGCTGTGAATTACAAAAGCATTATTCAGCCAGCACAGGCTACGTGGATGAAGCCAGCTGTAAGAGAACGACTGAGTTTGTTGGTTTTCCAGGGGCCTGTGTGTTGTAATTGCAGTGTCATTTGTTTGCATTATTAGACTAAGAGGGAAAGTCATGAGTGATTGTCATCGCTCATTTAAGAAATGTTTAATTTGAATTCATTTTAGCCTCATGATGTGCCCCTTTTGCGCTGAAAGGAGGCGGTGAAGCTTGGTGGCAGAACTTGGATAAATAAATAAAAGCATATTTGTACCCATCGCATGACTAAAGTAATTAAGTAGGTTTCTGACTTTAAAATAGGTTTCTGACGCTTAATGCCCTCAGCACAAAGAAGATCTAACAGTTAGGCAGTGTAATCTACTGTAATCTCCTGTACAAACTTGCTTTATCACAGGCAGGTTTCGGCACCAGAACTCGCCTGTAATAAGAAAATGATGTGAAAATTCACTAGTGAGAAAGTGCCTTGACTGGCTACATCAATGACTGAAAGCGGCATGATGATGAGCAGGAGGCCTAGTGCTGTGTCAGTGCCAGACTGTACTTACGGAGCCCCCAGTGTCTTTTCACATGTGTATGTAGCGAGTGAATATGGGATGGAAACCTGTACCAGCACAGAGGCTGCTGCTTGTGTACTGAGTCCCTGATTTAAGAGTTTAGTGGACGGGTAGTCCATCACAAACATGACGAATATCCGTCAAATTTGTGATGGAGTACCATTTCACAAAACTCAAAATCAGGCCACAAGTCCTCGGGGTATAAATATGTGGAGCTTGGTGGTGCAAAGGATAATGGCCAAAGAGATTTTGGTTTTGATGGTGTGGGTGGAAGCTTGAGCACCGATCCGGGCACCGGTAGAGGAAGTCCCTTAGAAGTAGCAGACGAGGGCTGAAAGATGAGCATGCCTATAGGGATTTGGGGGAGGGAAGTATGTCACCAGTGGTTTGGAACGGATGAAATATAAGACCACAAATTTGAATGCGAGAGGGAACCTTGCATCAGGATTTTTGGCTGGGGTGATGGAGAAGAGGGTTCCTGATTCTAAGGTGCTTGGGTACATAATTTGATGTCATGGCTTTGTGGTGTGGGGTAAGAGAGAATGACATGTTGAATTTTTGAAGGGAAGGAAACCAAACCACTCCAGATTTAAAGGGGGCAGCATAATGTTACAAGGGGACAAGTGGGATTTGTAGAATGTTACAAGGGGACAACTGGGATTTGGCGTGGTAAGGGAACTTAAAACCATAATTTGGGGGGGTAGAAATCGAAAAGGGCTTTGCACCACTGATGTACGGCTGGAGCCACGTAAGGGGGCACAATATGACACCAGGGATTTTGAGAAATGCAGTTTGATACCAGGTTTGGTTACAGAGAAGCCACTCGAGATTTGAGGTGGGATATGACATCTGTGACAGACATATAGAGAAGTGTGTATATAAAAGTAAAAACATTATCCACACTGTATTTAATGAGATTATTGCAAGTCACTTTTGTGTTCGATGAAGAACTCTATGGGGATTTGCAGTTTTTGGTACTTCATTCCATAATTTTTGTCTTCAGTGGCTTTTTAGCAGTGGCTTAAAAACAGCACTTCTCAAAAGTGATCACCATAATCATGGACTACAGTATTTGACATCAGAGGGAAACATTAAATTAAACAATTTACATAAATTCATCTTTGTTCTAGGCAGTGCAGCAGGCTTTCATCTTCATCCAAAAATTCAATTTTAAGTTCTTCCATTTTTTAACATTTTTATGCATAATTTCCCATGCCACTTTCTCAGTGTAACTTATTGCTAGACTTACATTGTGCAAGATCGGTTCCCCTTAAGAACTCTCCTTCTCATCTTTCCTTGAATGTTATGATCTGCACCACCACCGATGGGGGTGGATGGGTGAAGTGCACTGTGCTCCCACACACCACAGCCCTCCTTCTCTCACCTGCCCTCTATTCTCTGCTCAGGTACGCAGTGCAGGTACCACTAAGCTTGGTGTTTGTCAAGATGAAGTTCCATAGTATGGCATGATAACTTCGGAGGGAAGGGATATATACTCTCTAAAACAGCTTCTAGGACCAGTAAATATAGGTGGTGACCCTGTATAAGTATTTTAAGTTATTTTGGAATTATATGTTCCTAAGAGATTTTCAAGATACCTCTTCGAAACATACCTTTCCAAAGGAGGCCTGGCATATATAATATGCATTGGTCAGTGTGACTTCGGATATATGGAAAAATCGGAGTTTCTTGCATTACTGATAACCGTGGAGAGATTGACGCATCACTGTCTTGCATTTGTTTTTTGCTCTCCTTAGTAAGTATATTTAACGGTGAACTGATATTTGAACTGTTTATTCTATGATATCCGCCACACCTTTCTGATGCGGTAGATCGGGTCGAAGATTTGCATCCCAGTTGCATGAAATTACCTAGCACTTAGGCTTCTCTGAACTTTTGCGGCTGGGTATAGCGAGACATACAAAACCGAATGCTTTGAAGTGGGCAAAAAGGCACATGCATTCCGTAGGGTAAATCTCCTCAGTGACTTAAA
Organism: Calotriton arnoldi; assembly: GCA_963921515.1. Classification (NCBI taxonomy): domain Eukaryota; kingdom Metazoa; phylum Chordata; class Amphibia; order Caudata; family Salamandridae; genus Calotriton; species Calotriton arnoldi. The sequence goes on from CAWUFW010001537.1 coordinate 2,022,140, forward strand.
GGGATCCTCCAGAATGGACATGCTTGTCCAGCTTTAACGTTTCCGATCGAGAAAATAAAATGGATGAACATTTTGAAAGGCCACTGCTCGAAATTGGTCTTGTATAACCAGAATAGGATTTGTTGCATCAGATGAGAGGATTACTGGTCATCTGTGCGTTACTTATAAATGTGGCGCTTGGTAGTATGTGATCCTTTGTTGGAGGCAGGCACAAGAGCCTTGTGAAGGAAAATGTTGCCTCCCAAAAATGTATTGGCCATCCAGGAATGACCGGAAGGTCAAATAAACCATGGCTAATGGCTCCTGCCATCGACTGCCATCAGCACCCTTTCCCTGTCTCCTAAAAAGGGCCAATAATGATGTCTGCCATTTGGATCCATTGTGTGCCTTGCTTTGAAGAGGAAGTATGGGTGGTTACCTTCGCAGCTGTAGCATCGAGGGCCCCTCACAACCGCGGGCCTTGCCATGTCCTGTCCTGCTTCCTCGCCATTGTGCCAGACAGGAAGTGTTAGCCATTATTGCATCCAGAAGGCGGTTATCTGGGCCAGGAGGAAGCCTTAATCACAGGGAGAGAGCGGTGCACGTAGCATTGCTGTATATGCATTCTCTGCAGCCTGATTGGTTGCCGAGTTGTGGCGCTTTCTGCTCTGTGCTATAGTCTGGCAGTCATTTAGTAAGCGCAGTGTATTTAATACCTTATTGTTGTTGCTTCTAATAAAACCGATAATAATGATGACCAAGTGTCACTCCCTTTATTAGTAATGTTAATAAATTACTCAATACCTCCTTCTTTAATAAAAGGTGCCACTGATAAATACCGCAATGGTGGTTCGGTGCTTTTAATAGAACCATTTATTTTATTGTAACATTAAGAAATATGACCCCCATACACTTATGTGGACCAACTTCCTATCATTCTGACCACTTCCCTTTACCAAGCATATGAATCTCTATAATATTTTAATAATAGTGTTAACTATATCCATAATATTTCTCTCTTTTGTTGGAAGACCCTTCCTTTAACTCATCAAATAACTGTACAAGAAGTGATGCTTTGAATTTTTTAATATTCATTTTGTAGAGCGCACATGCAGCCAAGCCAGACCTTAAGAATACTCTGTGCGGGGGCTTGTAGGTGGAGATGAACAGTGAAGGGCATGGAGATATTAGCAGGATGAATGACGGCTCAATCGAAAATGAATACCAGATTTTAGGCTGTGATTGGTGGTGAGCGGGGCAGAGTTTACCTACGAAGGAACATTCTAATGCTAGCAGGTTAGATTCTGAAATTCTCAGATTTTGCAAACGTGATGCAGGCCCAGTTGTACCCATCCATTCTTTCCCATGTGAGAGGCAATCAATGACAGCACACCAGTTTCCCCCATCCCTAGTATCTTGACATGGATCTGGTGCCATCTCTGGTGACAGCTAATGTTTTGGTTGCTGACCATGACCCTCGCTTCCTGGTGCATGGGTAGCACCACTAGTGTAAGCCATGTCCCATGAGCTAATTGTGAGCTCTGAAATAGTAGAAACAATGAAGAGATTCACAGTATTTAAAAATGATTGTTGTTTTTCTTTCAATATTGTTTCAATACTTTGTGAACTTGAAAAATGTGGCCATTTAACAAAGGACTCGCACCTCTAATCTGCAAGGCCATCGATTGCCACTCTTCACTGGCTCCCAATTGCGGAAAGAGTCCAGTTTAAAGCTTTGTGTATTGCACATAAGGCAATGTCAGCTAAGGGTCCGCCCATTATTCGGTCTATTATCTCTCCTTATTGCCCCATAGATCTCTGCGCTCAGGCAATAAGTACCTGGCGTCAGTTCCCATGATAAAAAGGTCTCGGCGTGGTGTCCGTCTGTTCTCCTATAATGTCGCGAAGCTGTGGAATCCGCTCCCCACTCACATTCGTTTGGAGGCCAACTACCTGACCTTCCAAAAACTTATAAAAACATTCCTGTTTCCTTGAAATCCGTCTTGAAGTTTCTATGAATGGAACACCTCAAGCGCTGGGATGCCTTAGGGTAGCCATGCGCTCTAGAAATGCATAGTCATTCATTCATTCTTTTGGTGTTTATAAAGAAGCCTGATGCTCATATAGGACTTCAATGCTCATGGTAGCCTAATCGAAAAGTGCATTCACACACACAGCTCCTTTTCCATTACTGAGATTTTACTTAGCAGGTGGATAAATTGCCTACAGTTCAGTGCTTAATTTGAGCCAGTGATGCCACTGGCACTCATTTTTGTGAACTGGCACTTATTTTTCTGCCTCATACATTTACGGAGTGGAAGATAGTGAAAATACACAAAGGGGAAATACGGAGGAAGACAAAGATAGAACAAGCATTGGCATAGCCAATAGGTCTCGCCTTTGGGACCTTATAAGTATTTAGTTATGCCGCACAATATCCTTACTGCAACAACATCAACTGTTGCATGGCTAAACACTTATAAGGTCCCAAAGGCGAGACCTATTGGCTATGCCAATGCTTGTTAAGCTTGAGACTACTCTACATTCACATGTGAATTAGTCTGCCATCTAGTGACTGGGTTTGGAAAAACAGGTCAAAAAATTAAAATAAACGTGTTTTGGGGCCTGGACACAGTCAGTCTATATACAGCCGTAAGCACACAATGTCATACTGCAAGAGCCTGGTTGGATATAGGCTCAGTACTAGTGTCAGGGTTGTTGTCCAGTTCTCCTAAGTGAGTCCTCTTGCACGAAAGGAACCCAAGCAGAGTATACATAGGAGAACCAGGGACCTCTAAAGGACCAGCAGGTGAGGTTGGGTCCGAACTCTGGACAAGCATCTGGACCAACAGGGTTTGTGGGACAGATGCCTTGCGCTGGTCCTCGGGATGCTGCACCAGAGACTGTAAGAGTAGCATCGGAGACACTGAGGCAGCACCAGAGATTGCAAAAGATGTACCATGGTTTGAGAAAGAGGACCACAGATGACTCTAGCCTTCAAATTTAGAGTAAGAGCATGCAGGTCCAAGATCCTCCGTCTGGGACGCCCTTCTACAAGACTGCTCATTATTTGTGTTAAAGCTGTGTGGTCTTAAACAAAAATATCAGTGCTACACTCCAGATGCAAATGTACATATGCAGGGGGGGGGTCTGATAACATTACTCAATTAGGATTCGCCTGGGTATCTCTGTAGGATTACATACTTTAGAAGCACCGCATATCGGCACAGAATTATTGTGGGGAATACAAGCCTAGGGCATTTCTCTTAAAGCACAAAACCTTCCACCTCCTCCCCCCCCCGCCCCCCATCAAAGGAGGAGGATAATAAAACAGTTACTGTTGCAGTGTATATGTCGAGGATGTCGTGTAACCTGACATAAGGATGGGTAACTGGACAAAGGTGACGTTGAAAAAGTGTATATTGTAGAGCACCAGATATTTAACACAGTCAGGAAATATATGTATGTTAAACGTATCAAATTATATTTGATGGGCGATCACCTCCTACTTTAAACAGGCCTGTTTAAATACTGCCGTACGCTAAGTACGGATTTGCATAATTAGCAAGGTCTCATATGTATATCGCCCAAATAAATAAAAAATCTTACCCTGCATGGCACCTTTATCCAAAAAGTTATTTAGATTAAACAATGTGTTCCTCGATGCAAGATACTGAATAAATCTCTGTGGATAAAAACGAAAAAACATAATAAAATGGTTTACATTTCCTTTTAAAAGCCACAGCTGTTTAAAATTAACCAAAAAATTAAGATATGAAAAAAGATCCATCAACCGAAAGCGATAAGTCAGGGGAAACTGGATTCTCGTGCAAGAAAGCATGACATCTTAATAAGCTCACAAACAGCAACTGCAATCTAGATCAACGTGCACAAATTTATATTTCTTTTCACAATTCGAGAATACATTGGTGCGGGATGGGGTGAAATCACAGATAAACTTGAATTTTTGCTTTTTAAATGTTATCACTTCTAACTGCAAAAATTGAAATAGGGAACCAGAAAAGGATACTGAGAAGAAGTAATCATTTAAAAATAGGTCAAACATAACATAGTACAATAACTGGGAGACGGCATCGGTCTTGCTATGTAATCACAGCCTCTGAGATCACACGTTTAGTCCCCACCATCTCTCTGGAAGGTTATGCAAAGTAACCTTGTTTTAGCATAAAAAAAAAATGCAATCTTCCTGAAGAAAAATTGACTGGAGAACCAGTAGACACTTTGCTTATAACCAACAAATCCCAATCAACTCAAGCAAAGTATGGAACACACGGGGCGCCAGAGGGCCACGCAGTAAGATGGCGGCTGGTTGAGGCAGCTTTGCCGGCCAAAGAGACAATCCGTCCTGACTCTCCACAATGGGGGGCTCCTACTCTCCATCGACTGGCCACCCGGAGAACGCCCTGTGCCCATCGAAACCAGTCAAGCCACTGCGAGAGACAGCGCTGGAAGTAAGAAAGGAGCGTCCCCCCTCGTGTGGTGACTGGGCGGCATGCTGTAGTTGAGCAGCTCTTCAGAGAGGCCACCCTAATGTGTTGCTTTGATGTGCCCCCCACCCCCCCACCACCGGGGCGCTGAGCCATCTGAGCGTCTGGAGGACACCGCGGGAGCTCCTCACCGGGTAGGTGCCGCAGCCCACCGCACGGAGCCCATGGCGCTACTTTGGGGGCAGGGGTTGTCTGGCTCTAGCTGCCGAGCTCGTGTGCAACGCTCTGGCCCTTTGAGGGCCTGCTTCGCAGCTGGAGTTGGGCTGGGGCTCACTTCCCCACAGCATCTTTACGGCCCAACAGCATGAGAGAGCGGAGCTGTCTGGACGTATGGGCTCCTCTGGGGCTACTGGACACTCCCTTTTGCCCTACCCGTGTGGGCGCTGCTCGCATTTTCGATTCTGGGTGCTCTTCCGCGGCTGGAGGAGTAGGGGACTGCTGCTAGCTGCCAGGGTGGTGGTGCTTATCGGCTCCCTGCAGATTAGAGGCACGACACACTCCTGCCACATCTGGACACTGATTGGGGGCTGCCGTGGACTTTGGGCCACGGGGAATTTGTCCTTCGACTGGCACTAGAAGAGCGCCTTGCTCAGGACAGTGGCTCCATGTCTCCTCATGCCTGTAAGAAAGTGCCCTCTTTTTGCATGGTTGCCCCCACTTTTTGCTAAACTGCTGATGTATTTTGATGGAGTGTGCCCTGGGTTCCTGCCAAACAGGTACCCAGGGCCTATGTTCTTTCCCTAAACTGCATTAAAAACAAAACCCAATTGGCACTCTTTGGCCACAGGTCAGTCCATTATAAATGGTACCACAGGTACCAAGGGCACTGTGGCCAGGGAAGGCCTCTAAGGGCTGCTGCACTTATTGTGCCACCCTTAGAGGCCCTGTACCTTTACATACACACACACTGTCATTGCAGGCTGCGTGCTTTGGTGCAGAACAAAGTGAAGCATGGCACACATCCCTGTGTGCCATGCCTACAACCCACTGCCCTGGCATAGGTCAGCCACCCCTCTACCTGGGTGCAATATACCAATGGTGAGGGTACGGGTGCACGAGCCCTGTACCCCTACAGTGTCTAAGCCAATTCTTAGACATTGTAAGTGCAGTAAGGCCATTAAGAGTATATGGTGCTGGGAGTTTGTTATTACGAACTCCATAGCATCATAATGGCTTTCCTGAAAACTGGGAAGTTTGGTATCAAACTTCTCAGGATAATTAAACCAACACTGATGCCAGTGTGGGATTTAATGAAAAATGCACTCAGTGGGCATCTTAGAGATGCCCCCTGAAAAGCGACCCAACACTAGTGTCCAGGCTGAGTGGCTGCTCGCCAGCTGCCACCACCAGACATGTTTCTGGACCCCTTGGTCGAGAGCCTGCTGCTCTTGGGGGTTTGAAACAATGCACATCCTGGGATGAGGTGCCAAGCCTCCTCCCCCACGATGGGCAGGGTCCATGAAGGGGAAGCTTCAAAGGCCTGCCGCCTTCGAGAGCTACCCCAGGCCTTTGCTGCTTGCAGCAACTGGCCACCACCGGTTCTGACCCCCACTTTGGGCGGGAGAATCAGCGGGAAAACCAAGTGAGAAAGGGAGGTGTGCCCACCTTTGCCAACCCCACCCCTCAGGTGGGGGAGGCGAGGTGAAGCACAACTCTCAGTCCCTGCCATCTTGCAGATGGGGGAACCCAGCCAACCAGAGTGAGGCCTATGCCCCTCTCCCACTGGAGGGTGGCATAATAGGGGGTGTACCCACCCCAAGGAAGGGAGCCATTGGTACCAACATTTTACCTACCTGTAACGCCCCTTAATCTAGTATTTAGGGGCAACTCTGAACCTTGCCTCCTCAAACAAGAACCGACCAAGAAGAAGAGAAGAAAAAGGACCGAAGAGCCGTGCTGAAACTATGAAGGAGGACTCCCACTGACTTGGCCCCAGCCCTACCGGCCTGTCCCCACCTCAAACCTGCTCCAGCGAAATCCCGGTTTGTCCTGCAGCCAGCAACCTCAAGAACCCAGAGGACCTGCCCTGCCTTCCAAACCAAAGACTTTGTCTCCCCTTGAGCACTGGATTTGCTCAACAACAGACTCTGGCTCCGGGCAAATCCGCGAGTCTGCACCACACTGCACCCGACGCCCACGGCCGGAGTTCAAGTGGCCCAACACCACGAGGAGATCTCCCTGGCGATCCTGACCTGAGATCTGGTGATCTCTGACCTGCCTCGAATCTCCAAGCAAAGTCTGCAGCCTCTTTCTGGAGGACACCCACGACCGCGACCGGAGCTGGTAAGAAAACCCGACGCATAGACACCCCTGCACCCGAAGTACCACGGCCTCGAGTGGCCCAACCGACGGTGTCCCAGCATCCCCAGGCATCCCAACTTACCTCTCCAACGGTGGACACCCCCAGATCTTTGTCCCAGAGACTGCAATCTTTGTTGCAACCGGAGAATCCCCATTGAAAACAACAGGGCACCCGACGCCAAAACAGCACCCTGCACCCAGCCGCCCCTGCACCGCTGCGGGTATACTTTGGGTGCTAACTCGGGCCCCCCTTTGCCCTGAGCCTAATACCAGGAGCTTTGCTCCCACAACCTCGTGGTCTGCTCGTGAGCAGCCACCAACCGGAGAACCCCTATTCCCCGCTGGATAACATTGGGCCTCAGCACTCTGCATCCGGCCGCCCTAGTGCCGCTGAGGGTGCTTTGAGAGTGCATCCTCGACCCTGGGGGGACCCTGGTTCTAACCCAAGTATACCAACTCCCACAACCAAGTACTTCCCTGTTAACCGATAACCACATTTTCTCCATAGGAATACATTGACTGTTTTCCCTTAAAAATTGTTCTAAGTGTGGAGTTGGTTTTGTATGAGAACTTCAAAAACTGCAAATTATTGAAAACTGCTTTACTTACCTTTTCTCTAGGAAATGTCCCAGTGCGATATCTAGGCATATCACACGGAGTAGAAAAAGTAATCCATAAAGTAATCTGTAAAGTAATCTAACATTAATTTCCACTGTATTGAAAAGATTTACAAACCTGTAACAAAGTCATTTTCACTCAGCTTGCTTGTATTGTTCAACCTGCCTTGAAAGGTACCATTTACACTTACCTGTACCAGGTTTGCTTGGTTCTAGAAAATAAATATAACTAAATATTATTTTTATACAAACAAATTGGTCTGAGTTCAGTCTTTGAGTGTGTGACATCATTTGCTGCCTGAGTGGGTACAACAAGTGCTTAACACTACCCTCTAATAAAGCCTTACTGCTCGCCCACGCTACCACAAATAGAGAGTAAAGTACTATCTACTTTTACCTCTGCCTACCTTTGGGGTCCCACTAGACTGTGCACACTATACCTCATTTTGGTATAGTATATACAGAGCCAGCTTCCTACAATGCCCCCCTTGGATGTTTTGGGGTGAGGTGGGACCTGACCTGCAGATTGGTGGACAGCTTCTCACATTCGCTTCCTCTGCCTAAACTTTCCCTGCCTCCGAGAAGAGCAAACACAATGCCAAACAGTCCAAGCTCTCCTTCTTGTATCGGCAGGTTGTGGGTGCCTCTGATCTGCCCACCCCTCCGAAGGGCACAGCGACCGGATGCTTCTACAGGGACTTCCTCCCGACCTGAGGAAGGACATAAAGAACATGTTTGAGAACTTGAAACGCAGCCTGCATGCCATCAATACCAAGATTGATCTCCTCACCACCAGGCTTGATCAGATGAAGGAACGGCTGGATGAGCATGGCGGGCGTATCGACCAGCTGGAGACGCAGGTATCAGCACATAGGGCCCCAAATTAACACCTCCTGCAGATGGAAAAAGTCCTGGAGGTGATCAAGAACGAGGACCTGGAGGCTAGGTTCCGGAACAATAACTTATGCTTCGTAGGGATCCCAGAGCCGACGACAATGGACAGAATGGACACCTACGTGGAGACTATGCTCTGCTCTCTATTTGGCAAGGCCCTGTAACCCATGTTCGCAATCTAGCGTGCCCATCGCTCGCTGGGCTCCTGCCCGAGGATTTGACAAGGCCAATAGTAACAAGCCTTCTCTACTTCAGGGAAAGAGATGTCTTCTTACAACTGGCCCGCACAGGCTGTGACCTACAGTAACAAGGAAACTCAATCGCGTTCTACCCTGATTTCACGATGGCTGTACTAGCGGCTCATCCAGAACTCCTCCCGGCCAAGAGACTGATCCGGAAAGCTGATGTGGTGTTCTACCTGATCTATTCAGCCAAGCTGCTGGTGTCTCTACAGGGTAAAACACACTTTTTCACTGACCTAAAGACGGCCTTGATATTTTCGCAGAAACTTAGCGCTGATAGAGGAGACCCGCGAGGTCCCGCCGGATCTTGCATGCAGTGAGAATCTCAGTGACAATGGCTGATCCGGCTTCTTTCCATTCTTGCTGCAGAGCCCTGCCATACTAGTCGGGCTGTTTATTACAAATGAGTTGAGGTGCTAAGAGTGGCGTCCTTGGGCGGTCTTTGTTGGGTCTTCTCTGTTCGTTTTATGTATGTGAACTGCTGCACAGCATGTGTGGTGCACTGCTGCCATCTCATGCCACTATTATATCTCACCCTTGCCACCCCGCCCACCCCCGCTGGGGTGTTTGCAAGGCCTCCTGGCACCCTCCGGGAAGTATTCCTTTCCTTATTGTGTTGGTTTGATGGGCAAGAAGGGAGCGATGGTTCAACCAATTTTGGGGGCCGAAGTGGGTGGGGTTTGATACTGTTTTCTCTCGTTATGTTTTAGCAGAACACATTTCTACTCGCATTGCACATTTAGTTTATAGCGTCCACCCGCGCTTAGAGTGCCCCATGCAGATCCCACCAGTAGGCTGTTCTACACCTCCCAATGCTCTTGGCCGCAATGACTTCTTTTAGATGCCTCATTTGGAAAATATGCGGGATTAACGATCAGCAGAAGGCCCATCTCGTATATGTGTGTATCTACGGCATCACAGTGTGAAACGTCTGCTACTGACAAGGAGTGCACCTGACTGATGCATCTCATCCCTGTCTGCACTCTGGGTGGTTGGCAGAAACACGTACAACTGTATACTACAAATATGCACACAGCATGGCTGTCCTTATACATGCAGGCCTCCAGTGGCACACTCTGACATCTATCTGTGATGCGTAGGGCAGGTATGTTATTCTGCATGGTACACTTTACAATGCCCAGAAATAGCAGGGCTCGTAAAATCCCCTCGCATTGTCGAGCAAGATTTAATCAGGACGAGCTATTTTCAGGGTCTACTCGCCCTTTCTGGCGAGCTGAAAATGCTCTAACTTCAGTCGCAGAACGAAAAGCAAATGTAGGAAGACAAACTGACTTTTGACCTCTGTCTCTGAAAGCCGAGCAAATGTGACAAGATAAGATTCATCGGCATCTTTATCGCTCACAAAGTGAATGACCAATAAAGATGCCTTTAAATCTTGTTATCTTGTCGCATTTGCTCTGCTTTAAGAGACAGAGGTCAAAAGTCAGTTTGTCTTCCTACATTTATTTTTCTTTCTGTGACTGAAGTTAGAGGATTTTCTACAGTGAACTGTGTGACAATCGAACTATGCAAAGCATGTGAAATGAAAGGCTGTAAGATGTTGGGCATTTTTTCTAACACTGAAACAGCTAATAAGTGAACTGTTCAAACATTTCAAATATGTTTCACTAGTTATGAAGACACATTTTTGTAATTGTGGTGAAAAAAATATTTTTATAGGATCGATCAATCAAGCATTTGTAAAGCGCACTACTTACCCGTGAGGGTCTCAAGGCGCTAAGGGGTGGGGGAATGCTGCTACTGTTTATTTATTTATTTTTATTTTAAAGGTTTTATATAGCGCTGGCTAGACCCGGAGGTATCAGAGCGCTTTACATGAGTATCAGACCATAGTTGCAGGTTACATAGTTATAAAAGGTTACACAGTTATTAGAGCATGGCAACATAGTTACATGTAAGGTCGAGACAAACAATAAGGACGTATGTGTAAGGGAAAAAAGCAGGTAAGGGGAGAGATTCAGGGGAGGGGGGTAGGAGTAGGGGAAGTAGAAAGAGAATGAAGGAGGGAAGGAGGAGGGGAGGGTGAGAGACACAGCCTGGAAAGAGGAGGGGAGGGTGACGGGGACACAAACCGGTAGACGAGTCAAAGCTGCGTCCAAAGTCCAGTAAGCTGTGATCCCAGGGAAGTGGTATCATTTCTCCATCTCTGTTGCGAGAGGTTCCCTTTACGCAGTGGACTCTCTCAGAGGGTCTCTGAGACTCCAAGGCCTACATACTGGATCCTTCCCCAAAAGGGGAGAGGGAGTGCTTTGGCAAGGGGTGCCATACCATACCTCAACTGTGAGTGGCTCCCTTGGCGCTGTGGACTCTCTCAGAGGGATCACTGAGACTCCAGAGTATACTGTTCGAAGAGCCAGGTCTTGAGGAGTCTTCCGAAGGTCAGTAGGTCTTGGGTCTGGCGGAGGGGGAGGGTGTTCCATGTCTTGGCGGCAAGGTGGGAAAATGATCTGCCGCCGGTGGTCACTCTTCGGATGCGAGGGATAGTGGCGAGGGCGTGGTCGGCGGAGCGGAGCTGACGGGTGGGGGTGAGGAAGCTGATTCGGCTGTTGAGGTACGCTGGTCCGGTGTTGTGGAGTGCTTTGTGTGCGTGGGTGAGGAGCTTGAAGGTTATCCTCTTGTTGACGGGGAGCCAGTGCAGGTCTTTCAGGTGGGGTGTGATGTGGCTGCGGCGAGGGATGCCGAGGGTCAGGCGTGCGAAGGCGTTCTGGATGCGTTGGAGCCGTTTCAGGAGTTTGGCCGAGGCTCCTGCGTAGAGGGCATTTCCATAGTCCAGTCTGCTGCTGACGAGGGCCTGGGTGACCGTCTTTCTCGTTTCGGTGGGGATCCACTTGTAGATCCTGCGGAGCATACGGAGGGTGTTGAAGCAGGAGGAGGAGACGGTGTTGACCTGCTTCGTCATGGAGAGGGTGGAGTCGAGGATGACCCCTAGGTTGCGTGCGTGGTCGGTGGGCATAGGAGCTGTTCCTAGTGTGGTTGGCCACCAGGAGTCGTCCCAGGCCGAGGGGGTGGATCTGAGGATGAGAACCTCCGTCTTGTCGGAGTTCAGCTTCAGCCGGCTGTTTCTCATCCAGTCGGCGACGGCCTTCATTCCCTCGTGGAGGTTGGTTTTGGCGGTGTGGGGGTCTTTGGTGAGGGAGAGGATCAGCTGGGTGTCATCGGCGTAAGAGATGATGTTGAGGTCGTGCAGTCGGGCGACGTAGGCGAGCGGTGCCATGTAGATGTTGAACAGCGTTGGGCTGAGGGATGAGCCCTGGGGTACGCCGCAGATGATCTCGGTGGCTTCGGAGCGGAAGGGGGGGGAGGCAGACGCTCTGTGTTCTGCCGGAGAGGAAGGAGGTGGTCCAGTCCAGGGCCTTCTCTTGGATCCCGGCGTCGTGGAGGCGTGTTCGTAGTGTGCGGTGGCAGACCCTGTCGAAGGCGGCTGACAGGTCCAGGAGGATGAGGGCCGCGGTTTCTCCGTTGTCTAGCAGGGTCCTGATGTCGTCGGTGGCGGCGATGAGGGCCGTTTCGGTGCTGTGGTTGCGGCGGAACCCGGACTGGGACGGGTCCAGGATGCTGTTCTCCTCGAGGAATCTGGTCAGTTGTTTGTTGACGGCCTTCTCGATGACCTTTGCCGGGAACGGGAGCAGGGAGATGGGTCGGAAGTTCTTGAGGTCCTTGGAGTCCGCCTTGGGTTTTTTGAGTAAGGCGTTGATCTCGACGTGCTTCCAGCTCTCTGGGAAGGTTGCTGTCTCGAAGGAGATGTTGATGGCTTTCCGGAGGTGGGGTGCGATGGTGGTGCTGGCTTTGTTGAAGATGTGGTGTGGGCATGGGTCTGCCGGGGATCCGGAGTGGACGGAGTTCATGATCTCGATGGTGTCATCGTTGTTGATGTTGGTCCAGGAGGTCAGGCGGTTGGTGCGGGTGGTGGTCGTGGGGGTGGAGGTCTCGGTGGTTGCAGGGGCGGTCGCAGTGTTGAAGCTGTCGTGGATGTCTGCGATCTTGCGGTGGAAGAAGGTGGCCAGCGAGTCGCACAGGTCTTGCGAAGGTGGGATGTCGTTGGAGCTGGAGCTAGGGTTGGAGAGTTCTTTCACGATGTTGAAGAGCTCTTTGCTGTTGTGTGCGTTGTTGTCTAGGCGGTCTTTGAAGGAGGCTCTTTTGGCGGATCTGATGAGGTGGTAGTGTCTGCGGGTGGCGTTCTTGTGGGCTGCGTAGTTTTCCGGTGTTCGTTCACGGATCCAGTTCTGCTCTAGCTTTCGGCAGGTTTGCTTGGAGGATCAAAACAAATGAGAAAACTACTTGGTAATGTGCAAATTTTTAATATTTTTGCTGAAGCCCAATTTCCAAACATTGTTTATGTGCTATTATCAGTTAAACTACATGTTAGTGGCAAAATGTTGTGGTCATTTCAATGGAAAATATGCTATCTGTGAATGACAGTGCACTACCACATCATGCTTTAGTAGGAAAATGCTACTTACCCAGTATGCATCTGTTCTTGGCATATAGAGCTGTAGAGCCATATGCTTTAGCATAGATCGCCATCTGGTGTTGGGTCTGGATGTTTGCACTTTGTTTTTGTTCGAAGAAGTCTTTGCAGTCACGAGGTAGGTGACTCCTCCTTTCGGTGATCGTGCGCATGGGCATCGACTCCATCCCCACTTGTGTATGATCTATGGGTTTATGAACAAAAGCTTTGAGCCGACATTTCTGTTGCTCGTCTTAGCTCTACCAGTTTCTTTGTTCTTTTTCTTTTCATAGGCTTGGGCTTTTCCCCTTTCTGTACCCTCCCAGGGGACCTTGTCGTTTCTGGCATGTGCATATTCACCCCAACAATGTAAGGCCTCGAATTGTAACGATCTAATCTTTCGCTAGCTAACAAACATTGTTGCAAATAACTAAACTTTGCTTTGTCAAAGGATCCTATTCAGGGCTTGGAAAATCATTAAAATGTTACTAGACCTGCAGGTCTAGTAACTTAAATTTACATGACCTAACTGTAATGTACTTGACCCGTGAACTGGTCTCAAATTGTGCGATCCCATGGCAAATATAATGTCTTATGTAGCCGCCTTTTTCTTTATTATCACATAAGAGAGCACCTTCAAATATGCACGTTCACTATTTCTGCTGTACAAAAAAACTTTTTTTTATTTACTAGATTAAATGTTTGCTCCATGTATAACAAGAATCAAGCCTGTATATAGGGTGAAAATGATCCCTGGCTTGTCTCATAGTTCACTAATAGCATTGTCATCTGGGCAGAAGCAGTAATAATTCCCAGTTCATGTTTAAAAACTCACTTTTCATAAATATATGTTTGAGGCATATGAGCTGTAGATCATATGCTTTAGCATAGATCGCCATCTGGTGTTGGGTCTGGATGTTTGCACTTTGTTTTTGTTCGAAGAAGTCTTTGCAGTCACGAGGTAGGTGACTCCTCATTTCGGTGATCGTGCGCATGGGCATCGACTCCATCCCCACATTGTTTTGCCGTAAGGGTGATGATGGAGTTAGTAAGAGCAGAAAGAGATGTCCATGTATAGTGTATCTAAGTAAGATAATACTGCAACAGATAAAGGTACCCGGGGAAGCGGGTGGGCGCATATGGCTCTACAGCTCTATATGCCAAGAACAGATGCATACTGGGTAAGTAGCATTTTCTGTTCGTGGCATTTCAGCTGTAGATCATATGCTTTAGCATAGACTGTACAGCAGTTACTCCCAAGCGGTGGCTAACCTGTATCTGTTGCAGTGGTCTGAAATAGTGTTCCTAAAACAGCCTTGCCCACACTAGCTTGTTGTCTTGCTAACACATCTACACAATAGTGTTTTGTGAATGTGTGTGGTGTAGACCATGTTGCAGCTTTGCAAATATCATCTAAGGGTATGTTCCCTAAGAATGTCATGGAAGCCCCTAGTTTGAGTGTAGAGTGTGCTCTAGGGGGAATTGTTAATGTGCGTTTAGCTTTAATGTAGCATATTTGTATGCACTTAACTATCCACCTTGCAATACCTGCTTTTGATATAGGATTGCCTTTATGCGGTGGTGAAAAAGCAACAAAGTTGTTTTGTTTTCCTAAGAGATTTAGTTCTTTCAATGTAATAAAGTAATGCTCTTTTAACATCTAATGTGTGAAGAGCACGTTCTGCCACGGTGTCTGGTTGGGGAAAAAACACGGGTAATTCAACAGACTGAGATGAAAGGCAGAAACGACTTTGGGTAAAAATTTGGGGTTAGTCCTAAGAACCACCTTATTTTGGTGAATTTTTAAAAATGGTTCTTGTATGGTTAGTGGCTGGAGCTCACCAATTCTCCTAAGAGATGTGATGGCTATGAGGAAGGCTACCTTCCACGTCAGAAATTGTAGTTCACATTTGTGCAACGGCTCAAACGGTGGGCCCATGAGTCTGGTAAGGACTATATTAAGATTCCACACAGGAGAAGGTGGAAGTCTAGGAGGAATGATTCTCTTGAGTCCTTCCATAAAGGCTTTGATAGCGGGTACACGAAACAAGGACAAGTGTTGTCTGTTTTGTAGGTAAGCCGCTATTGCAGCAAGATGCATTCTTATTGATGCATATGCTAAGTTAGCCCGCTGTAGGTGTAACAGATAGCAAATGATGTTTTGAATTGAAGCATCAAGCGGATTGATTTGATTGTTATTACAATAAATTACAAATCGTTTCCATTTTGCTGCATAGCATGCTCTTGTGGTTGGGCGTCTAGCCTCTTTAATGACATTCATGCAGTCTGGCGGGAGATTAAGGTAGCCAAACTATGATTTCAGGTGCCAGATCGCAAGGTTGAGTTGACTGGGATCTGGATGCCTTATCTCTCCATGGTTCTGAGTGAGAAGCTTGGGGGAGAGGTGTAGTTTTTGATGAGGAACTACTGATAGTTCCAACAGGGTTGTGAACCAGGGTTGTCGAGCCCATGTGGGAGCAACTAGGATCATTGTGAGGGAATATTGCTTGAGCTTCCGAACCAATAATGGAATTAGCGGGAGAGGTGGAAAAGCGTAAGCAAATATCCCTGACCAATTGATCCATAGTGCATTGCCTTTGGACAATGGGTGTGGATACCGCGAAGTTTGGGCATTTTGCGTTGAGGTGTGTGGCAAACAGATCTATGTCTGGGTAGCCCCACATTTGAAAAAATGGGAGAAGAACTTGAGGGTGTAGTTCCCATTTGTGGATCTGTTGTCTTTGATGACTGAGCAGATCTGCAATTTGATTGTTTACTCCTGGGAGATGTTCTGCAAGGAGATATATTTTTTGAGGTATGGCCCATCTCCATATGCTTTGAGCTAGGTGTGAAAGCTGTAGAGAGTGTGTTCCCCCTGTTTTTGTACGTAGTACATTGCTGTCATGTTGTCTGTATGAACTAGGACAGCTTTGCCTACTAGATGTATCTGAAAAGCTTTCAATGCTAGAAAAATTGCTAGCAGCTCCAGATGGTTTATGTGGAGTTGTTTTTGTTGTAGTGTCCACATGCCCTGAATGGTATGTTTTTGAAGATGAGCTCCCCAACCAGTGAGGGATGCGTCTGCTGTGAGCACTATCTGTGGAACCGGGTCGATAAATGGCCGCCCTTTGGAAAGGTTTTGTGTATTCCACCACTGCAGAGAGCGATGAGTGCGGCCGTCCACCAACACCAGATCGGTTAACTGACCTTGAGCCTGGTTCCACTGACGTGCTAAGCATTCTTGTAGGGGACGCATTTGGAGTCTTGCGTAAGGAACAATTAGAATGCAAGACGTCATCATTCCGATCAACTGCATAAACACTCGGGCTGGTAGTGAGTGTTGCGGTTGAAATTGTGATATTAGGGTTTGCATGTTGCGTATTCTGACTGGGTTGGGGTACGCTAGAGCTTTGCAAGTGTCTATTGTGGCTCCTAGGTACGCTTGCGTGTTGGAGGGTTGAAGATGAGACTTGGTGAGAATGACAGTGAATCCCAAGTCGTGAAGCAGCTGAACTGTTTTGTGAGTGTGGTGTATGCAGCTGTGTTGCGACTTGGCTTTTATTAGCCAGTCGTCCAAGTAAGGGAAGACGTGAATGTGTGGTCTTCTTAAATGAGCTGCGACTACTGCTAGGCACTTGGTGAAGACTCTTGGTGCTGTAGTTACGCCGAATGGGAGGACTTTGAATTTGTAATGTCTGTCCACCAGAAACCTGAGATATTTCCTGTGAGCTGGGTGAATGGGAATATGGAAGTAGGCGTCTTTTAAATCTAGAGTGGAAAGAAAGTCGCCTTGCTGAAGCAATGGGAGCACCTGTTGAAGGGTGATCAGGTGGAAGTGGTCCGATTGAATGTAGAGGTTTAGTTGTCCGAGGTCCAGTATGGGCCCGAGGGAGCAGTCTTTTTTTGGAATAAAAAAGTATAGGGAGTACACTACCGTCCCTTGATGACTTAACGGGACCGGTTCTATTGCATGTTTGTCTAACAGAGAGAGAACCTCTTGTTTTAACAGGGTGAGATGTTCTTGTGACATTGCACGCTGTCTCGGAAAGATTGTTGGTGGAGTGCTGGTAAGTTCCAGGCAATAACCATGTTGGATAATTTGTATTACCCACTTGTCGGAGGTGATTGACTCCCAGACAGGTAGGAACTGTGAGAGACGTCCCCCGACAGGAGTGGAATGATCGGGGGTAGTGGAGGGAAGTCACTGTTTATTGGCATGGGAAGTGCGGGTGGAGTTACCTCTGCCTCTTCCCTTGTTATTATTTCCTCTGTAACCTCCTCGAAAATAGCCTCTGGAGGAGTTAGATTGGTTGTTCCCTTTGTAAGAGGAGGAGGGATTTTCTGACAGTGTTTTTGAGCCACCCCTGTAAAAGGAGCGACAAAAAGAACCCCTGCTAGAAGGTAATTGTAGGGCTCCCATGGATTTTGCAGTTTCGGTGTCTTTCTTCATTTTTTCTAATGAAGTATCTACTGTTGGCCCGAAAAGATGCTCTTTATCAAAGGGTTGATTAAGTATGGAGGATTGTACCTCTTGCTTGAATCCAGAGATTCGAAGCCAAGCGTGTATCCGCAACAGTATGCTAGTGTTGATAGCCCGAGAAGCTGTGTCCGCTGCATCTAGGGCGCATTTTATGGAAGTGTTGGTGATGAGCTTCCCTTCCTGAATGAGGTTGTTAGCTTTAGTGTTATACTCTTTTGTCAAATGTTGCATGATTTTTTCCAACTCATCATAGTGGGCCCTGTCGTAGCGTGATCAGAGAGACTGAACATTGGCAATACGCCAATAATTAGCGGCCTGCGAAGCTACTCTCTTGCCAGAGGCATCAATAAGTTTAGACTCCTTATCAGGAGGAGGGGCGTCGCCTGTAGTTTGAGAGTTAGCTCTCTTGCGGGCGTTAGATACAACAAGAGAGTCTAAAGGTAACTGACCTTTTATGTATACAGGGTCTGTAGGAGCGGGCTTGTATTTTTGATCCACCCTAGGTGTTAGTATCCTGGCTCTAACTGGGTCTTTGAATACCTCGTCGGTATGTTTTAACATGCCCTTTAACATGGGTAAAGTGTTAGTAGACCTTTGTGAGTGTGTGAATGTTTCTACAAGGAAATCCTCTTCCAGAGGGTCTGAATGTAGCTCCACCCCCGTGATATTGGGCAGCCCTGTTGATAAGTTGTGCAAAGCCATTGTTGTCATCAGGTGGGGAAGGTCTGGAGGGATACAGGTCAGGGTCATTAGGTTGATCTGGATCCTTATTATAATCATCCCAGGGATCAGTGTCATGTGGTATGTCCGGATCTTGTGGGGTATGATAGTCATCCCCATTCCCATCCCCATCACCATCCCCAAAATCGTCATCCTGTGAGTCAGGTGACATTGGAGGTGGTGAATTTGATGGTGTAATGTGTATAGGAGGAGGAGAGTGAGGTATGTAAGGGGGAGAAGGGTTAGTACCCATATCTCTTTTTTTCTTCAGAGGTATAGGGGCATCTCCGGAGAAGTCTAACTTCCGTTTTTTAGGAAGAGTAGCCGTAAAGTGTCCAGTTTCCGGATCAATACTAAGTCTTTTTTGTTTTGGATCCAGAGGTGTGTCTTCGGATGGAAGTTCTTTGGAAGGAGTATCTTTCCCTCTAGGAGTGGATTTTGGCATTGAAGATTTGGGCTCAATGTCTTTGGGTGCCGAGTGTTTGGAATCTGAATGCTTAGTTTTAGCCGGTTTAAGCCGTGGAGTCTTCGGAGTGGCATATTTCGGCTCCGAACTTTTCGTCGCGGATGGTGTTGACTCCGAGCTTTTAGGTGTGGAGCGTTTCGGCTCCAAGGCTTTAGGCTTTGACGATTTCGGTTCCGAGTCTTTGGTTTTGGAGGGTTTCGGCTCCGAGGTTTTCGGTGTCGGAGGTGTCTTTAGTGACGACGGCGTGGGAAGTGGCACGTGTTTCTCCTTATGTTTCGGTGCCGAAGGTGTTGGTTCGGCACCGGAATGGGGCCGGCTCGAGCCCGAGCCGGTAGGCTTGTGTTTATGTTTCATAGCCGAGCTGGAGGGCGGGCTGTCAAACTTTTTTGCGGAGTCGACCCGAGCCCGAGGGCGAGGGTGATACCAGAGCCTTATCTTTTCTTTGAGTGGGCACATGGGGATCTGTACTCACGGTACGTTGACCCGGAGTGACGTTCAAGACTTCCTCCATGTCGGAGTCGGCTTCTGACACGGAGACCAGCTCTTCTTCTTCGGCTTCTGCGGCAGGACGGTGGTGTTCTAGGTCTTCGCCGAAGATGTCCGGTACGGAGCCGCTGCCGCGTGGCATCTCGTGGCGTCGAGCCCGACGATCCCGGATGGTTTTCTTCGATCGGAATGATCGACACGCTTCGCAGGATTTTTCTTCATGTTCCGGGGATAAGCACAGGTTACAGACCTCGTGCAAGTCGGTGCGTGGAAACTTAGCACGACACCCGGGACATAGCTTGAACGGAGTCCGTTCCATCGACTGCTGGCGTGGTCGGGACGGGTAGGCCCGACGGCCCGCCTCGAAGTTCCCGATCGAAGGTTTTTACAGTGTACACGATACGCGTCGAATGGGAAACCGCGATCGAAAAACAATACCGTCGAGGGTAGAGGATTGCGCGTCAAAGAGGTTCGAAAACGATACTGAACCGGAGCGCAGCAATATACATCCGAACCTGATGGCGGAAAAAAACAATCTGGGGATGGAGTTGATGCCCATGCGCACTATCACCGAAAGGAGGAGTCACCTACCTCGTGACTGCAAAGACTTCTTCGAACAAAAACAAAGTGCAAACATCCGGACCCCACACCAGATGGCGATCTATGCTAAAGCATATGATCTACAGCTCATATGCCTCAAACATATATTTATGAAAAGTGAGTTTTTAAACATGAACTGGGAATTATTACTGCTTCTGCCCAGATGACAATGCTATTAGTGAACTATGAGACAAACCAGGGATCATTTTCACCCTATATACAGGCTTGATTCTTGTTATACATGGAGCAAACATTTAGTCTAGTAAATTAAAAAAAGTTTTTTTGTACAGCAGAAATAGTGAACGTGCATATTTGAAGGTGCTCTCTTATGTGATAATAAAGAAAAAGGCGGCTACATAAGACATTATATTTGCCTAGGATCGCACAATTTGAGACCAGTTCACGGGTCAAGTACATTACAGTTAGGTCATGTAAATTTAAGTTACTAGACCTGCAGGTCTAGTAACATTTTAATAATTTTCCAAGCCCTGAATAGGATCCTTTGACAAAGCGAAGTTTAGTTATTTGCAACAATGTTTGATAGCTAGGGAAAGATTAGATCGTTACAATTCAAGGCCTTACATTGTTGGGGTGAATATGCACATGCCAGAAACGACAAGGTCCCCTGGGAGGGTACAGAAAGGGGAAAAGCCCAAGCCTATGAAAAGAAAAAGAACAAAGAAAAACTGGTAGAGCTAGGACGAGCAACAGAAATGTTGGCTCAAAGCTTTTGTTCATAAACCCATAGATCATACACAAGTTGTCCCCTCAGCTTCCATAGAACATATACTAATAGTCCCCAACCTCCTCCTTATACCCCTGCAGGATCAGTGCAGTTGCAAGAACAACATCCTTCTCATACTGCCCCGCCCCTAGAAGCTGCACCCACTGACCAACGATTATTGGAGTTAGAAGGGGATGACGATGAAACAAGAAGACTTAGATCAGATACTCATATGACCAAAGAACAGGACAGGGAAGAACATGTATCACGCCATGATGAAAAAGTGTTCAAAGGCCTACAGTAACATTTTCCCCACCAATTGTAACTTTAGGATGAAGCACCAAATACTGCGAATGGTCTTTGACCAAATACATTGTGTAAGGATCGGTTTATAACGTACCCACTAAGTCAGGACTATCCTCCGTTATCCCCACTCCAAGATGCTGAAGACACTGAGGAACATTTAAAAGACACTCATTTACCCCTCAGACGACTTATCTATCGACATTTACCAAATTGGCAGACAAGATACTGGACCAAATAGATGAATGCGAGCGCCATGCCTGAGCATTGCAACAACAAAAAGATAAGGAACAATCGTCCTCCCAAGCTTATGTAGAACAGACAGCAACCCTCTTGTGTGCTATGAGCTGTAAAGCCCTGCCACTTAGAGAAGTACCAGGCTTGGAGATGGCAAATCCAACTATGTATGTACATGTCACATGGTCACACACTGAACTCATTCAATTTTGCCACTCAGTAGCCCAATATACAAGAAAACATGGAGGGATGGTATTCCCAGACAGAACGTATATTGAGGGTCACTCTCATGACATTGGATGATCTAAAACAGATGTTTAGTAGAAATTAGAGCAGGAGGAGGATGAGTTGAAGGAGAAGAAACACAGGGAGTTAAAACATAGTACTAATATAACAGACCCAACATTATCAAAATAGAGGAAGACGGGGGGGGGGGGGTTCAGATGAGGACATGTTCAGCCCCTCCCAGACTAGGAAACAAGTTTCCTGCAGTTACATGCCATACCTGTGGCAGCCATGACCACTGGGTTAGAGAAAGTCAACACCCACGCACACAGAGTGGGCAGTAGCAGAAGGGGCAGAGCTAGATTCCAACTGCCGTTTTCCAGTCATTTGCAACAAGGGGAAAATGGCCCTAGGCAAAATAATAAATATTTCGACACCACGCGAATACCACAAGCCCAAATGACCACGACTGATGCATGAAATACCACGCTACAACGATTACTATGGGAAAGATGAGGATTAGGGAGGCCCGAGAGAGTTGGTGAATAGAAGTGTGTTGCCCCTAGATTTACACGCCCCATATGTGATGGGCACAGTTGAGAACACCCCTGTTTAATTTCTAATAGACAGAGGGGCCACCAACTCTTTACTGACTAAACAGACCTTGTCCCATGTCCAACTCTTGGGTAAAGGAAATGAGTCTGTGGGGTTTACCAATGTGCCAGTCACCAGTCCCATCTCCCAGCCCTTACGCTATACGGTCTTATAACAGACAAACAAATTTGTAATCTCAGACAAAGGTGCCTTCAAGCTTTTATGACTAGATTTGCTGATGAAACTGAATGCGGTCATCAGGTGTACAGCAGATGGGATTTATTTTGAATGCAAAGACAATGTGATCATGAGGACTAGATCGGTGTTATGCGTAATACTGCACATCCCTCCTGAGTATCTGAAGGAGATAGAACAAAGAATTTGGGCAATGCACACCAACGACACAGGAAAAATGACTATAGGCCCTGCACACATTACACTCAAAGACAGCGCAAACTTACCCAAGGTACCCCAATACAGAACATCACCAGAGGGTTTGAAGGGATTGCAGAAGACAGTCGAGGATTTAGTAAAAGAGTGTTGTGTACTTCTTGCATTGCCCATTGTCATGTTCCTTATGTTAGCCTAGTTGTACACACTGTAGCCACATTTCTTTTGCACACATTACTACATAAACAGGCTTTCCTTGGTGCCACATTGTATTTTCACACAGAACCTGCATATGTTTTTGTGTTCTCTTCTGTTTCCTGGGATTTAGTCTGAACACCATAGACAAGGACAAACCACGCTGCTCCTGGTTATTCTCTCTAGTACCTAAACATAACATGAGAATGCAGCTGCTGTTTGTGAGCACACGTCTTGCCATATAACTAAGGACAAGAGCTCTAAAAGACAAACACTGTGCAAAGGTTCGGGGCAAGATCACCACGTCAGCTGAGATGTAGAACGTCCATCTATGTATGCTAAGGTATGTGGTCCGCCACTCATCCCAGAGATCTTCAATATATAATCATTTAGCTTCAGTAGGAAAAAGGGGGGATGGTGTTTAGGCTAATCTGTCTTATAACATGACAGGGCTTTTTATGGTATATGGTTTGTTAACCATGCTAGCGATATTTTTGCTATCCATTTGTTTTCGAATTGTGGCACAAACACTGCAACTTAGAGCACAATAGTTTAAATAAATATTCTAGACTTCCTCCGTGTTTCTTGTTGATTTTATTGTGGACAAGTACGAGCGTAAGAATAAAAGAGTGTGTCCTGTTACCACGATCCCTGTGAGGATCGAGAGTGCTGTGTTCTAGGGCGCCAACTCACTTGTCCCCTGGAAAGGTTAGAAGGGCATGTGGATCACTATAGCTAGTCGGACTTGGGCTCATAGATCCTGAGGTAGTATGGTGACTCAGTCCCTACATGCCGATGTTCTATGGTCCCAAGCATAGTTCTATTCCTGAGCAGAAACCCTGCAATAAGAGGACATAGTGAAAGAAATATCAGGGAGCCCTTGACACAGCCCCATACTCATGCTTCTAGTTTCCGGACTCTGAAGGACATATTGTGTAGTGCACCGGCTTTGGGTTTGCCGGACTATGAAAAAGCCTTTCACCTGTTTCTACACAAAAAGAATGGTTGTGTGTGGTCTGTCCTCACCCAGTAGCAGGGTGATCACAAACGCCCATGAGTCTATTATTCTGCAACAGTTGACAAGGTAGCTCAGGCCCTTCCCCCGTGTCTAAGGGAGGTCCCAGCAGCTGCAGTCTCCTTTCAACAAGCCAAGACTTTGGTTTTGGGACATACTGTACACACCTATGTACCTCACTCTGTAGATTTCTTGTTGAATAGAAGAAAGACGTAACTTTTTACCAATGCTAGACTGACTCATTATGAATTGTCTTTTTATCCCACATGTAACTTTACACCGATGTAAGACTCTTAATCCTGCTACCTTGTTGCCTTTAGTGTGCAATGCGGAGTGTGATTGAATGGATGAGGTGCATGAGTGCGTGTTACAAAGTCATAGTATTTTACTAAGCGCACATATCACCTGAGGGTCTCAAAGCGCTAGCCAAAACCAGAGAAGGGATAAGAAGACGACGGCAGGAAAAAAGAATGATCAGAAGAGCCAGGTTTTTAGCCTTCAAACAGAAGAGCACACAAAATATCGGATTGCCTTGTCACATGTACCTTTGGCAGATAGGGATGGAGATCTCTGGGTGGATGGGTCCTATTTTAAACTGTTTTAAATAGAATGGCAGTAATATGGCAGCATATGCTATCACCACACTCAACACAGTAGTAGAGACATGCAAGATACCCGAGAACTGGCATTGGGGAAAAGGGTGAACATTTATACGAATAGTCCATATGCCTTTAGTGTTGCCCACAATTTTGGTAGCTTATGGGCTGAGAAAGGGTTTATTACTTAACAAGACGATGAAATACAACATGGGGTGTTGATAACGAGATTACTGAACGCACTGTTCTTACCTGCCAAAGTGTTGGAGATAAAATGTAGTGTTCATAAGAAAATAAATGATAATGTGGGGAGGGGAAATGATTTTGCAGATAAAACAGCCAAGAGGACTGCCTCCTCCCCCACTGCCCTCACGTTATGTAGCCCGCTCTGGCCCTGACATGGCAAAGGGGCCAAAAGACTTTAGCCCTGAAGGAATAGCTGAAAAGCAAAAACAAGTTACTGAGGACGAATTGGACAACTGGGCCAAGACGGGCACACAGGTTCAGGGTTGTTGAATTACTATGGACAGAAATATATATCTCCTGCCTGATGCCCCGTTATATTCAATGACTTTGATGATGCATGACTTCACACATGTGGGTCGGGTTGGGTTGACCAATAGTATGTTGCAGTTTTGCCACAATACGGAGAATGGCTGAGCAGAAATGCTAATGCCATATGACCTGCGCTCAGTACAATGCAGGCAAGGAAACAAAAGGTTTCACCAGGATATTTCGCCCCTCCACAGATGCCCTTTGAGGATCTCCAAATGGATCACATTGAAATGACCCCTATAAACAAATTTCGGTATATTCTGGTGGAGGTTTGTACTTTTTAACTAGCGTCCCCATCCAGCACCGACAAACCAGACAGAGGTATACCCCCTCCTGAACGTTTGACACCGCACTGACCACTGTACCATCTCCGCCCCAGAAAGACTGTTGGCTGACCAGTTCATTCAACAGCTTTATCCCCTCCATCAGTGTCACTAAATAAAATTCCAAGTCCATCTTTTGAACTCAACCAACAGTCGACTTTTTATTGAGTTCATAGCTGCGAAGTACTGGTGACCTCTCACAGCCTAGTGATGGTGAAAAATAAGGATTAGAGGGGGAGGAGCACTGAAGGCGAACGCCCTGGATGGATAAAGACAGTGTTAAAGAGAAAGTTCTGCATTCCATTTGTTCTCATTCTATTAAAGAATACCATGAGAACGTTGCCTTACAAATGATGTATGCTTATCACAAAGAATTAAATGTATAATAATTTTGTTGAACGCACATTACGGATGACATTTCTTCACTGTTTGGTATATGGGGTTGGACTTTACTGAAGATAATATGGATTGTAATATTGGTTGTCTGCCTGTGAATGAATATTCTCCCTGTTTATTGTCAAGCCTGAGCTCAGCTGTGTACACTCACCCAGAGCAACATTCATGTTTCGAGTGCCATGAATTAGCTAGACCAAGAGGTAATGGAAATAATGCATATAGATATTTATTGATTCTGATATTAATGTTGAACAATGTTTCAAAGAGTGGACTGAGGAAGTCGATATATTTCATGAACGACCATCCATTTTATAAGTCGTACGTCATTTTGCAGTTCATGTTATTACATTGCTCTTTTGCTCCTCGTCTGTGGAGAGAAACACTGTGTACTTGCGGTTGATGGCGTGCAAATACTAGGTGCAGAATGTTTTTAGCTTGTGGGTTTTCTCGGAATGTGCTTGCAGGCAGTTTCAGTGCACCCTGGGTGCGCCTCCTGAATTAGCCTCCCGATTATTGCCTGACCACAATGATTAATTGTTTGCCAACTGTCTTCAGTGTAATGTTCTCCCACGTGGCTCGAAATGTATAAAAGGCTGCTGATTGTAATCTCCTGCATAACAGTGCAGGTGGTTGCTGGCTGTTCTTGCTCCAGCTTAAGCAAATAAATTTTGCTTCCTGACTGCTTAGAACTGTGTTTGTCAAGGCTTTATTTAGAATGAGAAGTTTGCTTTGACACGCTGCAGGGCCAGCCCCTTACCTTTGTCTATGGCCCTAATGTGGACCGCCCCACCTTCTTCGTGGAGGTATAGCACTTGATGAGCGGTGTAGGGCCAGCGATGGTTGTGTGGGGCGGGGATTTCAATGTGGTGTTGGACCCCGCCTTGACCGCTCCAGCAACACTAGACGGGTCATATCCTGGAGTGGCAAACTAGCAGCGACTCATTGCGGGTGACCATGGACTCATCGATATATGGAGGCACCGCCACCCTCATGAGGGAGGGTACCTGTGTGGGTGCTACCCATAACACCTGGTCAAGGATTGATTATTGGCGAGTGACGAGGGATGTGGCTCTATGGACTAAGGAGGTAGTGTATTTTCCCAGAACCCTGTCCAATCCCGCACCGGTCCTGTTTGAAGTTGCTCTCCCTGAGGCATGTAATTGTGCACTCTTGGAGGCTCCCAGAGGGGTTCTCGGCGACCCGGTGTTCCGTGACAAAATTCATACTGACATCCTAGAATACTTCTCCAATGCTGCCGCCTTTGTGGACTCCGCTTCCACCTCGTTGGAGGCCTTTAAGGCTTTTATTCGTGGACCCTATATAGCCAAGCAGGCAGGGGTTTTGCGGGCACTACGCTCACGACTTGCCCGGTTTGAGTCTGAGCTTCGAGCCCTGGAAATGGTGCTTTTTGCCTCGGAGGATGAAAGCATTCGTGCCTCATTTAGGCACAAACTTAGCGAAGAGGCTGCCTGGGAGACACTACCTCAGCAGGGAGATCGTGACCAGACGCTACTGTGAAGGAGACCTGGCCAGCCAGATGCTGGTTAGACTACTTTGTCTCTCATGGGCTAATGATTACATTACTCAACTGCTGGATGACCAACAAGTTGTGCATTCTGATCCGGTGGCCCTTCAGCACACCATAACAACCTTTTATACACATCTTTACAGCTCCACGACTGCCCATGACCTAGATCGGTACCTTGACTCAATTCAATTGTTGTGGCTAGATGACACCCACTGGTAGTACCTTGACGTTCCATTTTCGGTGGAGGACATTGTGCAGGCGATAGGGAGTATGCCTAGCGAAAAAGTGCCGGGCTGGATGGCCTTAAGGTGTCCTTTTATAAGGAGAATGGACAGATCCTTGCCCCTCATCTACTGTCCGTCTACGAGGAGGCCCTGCGGACGGGTAGCCTTCCCCCGACGTTGCGTGAGGCAGTCAATGTGACTATTGTGAAACCTAGTAACCCGCCCAATCAATGTGACTCCTATCACCCGCTCTCAATGATGGACACCAAAATACTCGCCAAATTGCTTGCCACCCGACTGACCCAGTTGATACCAGACATTGTCCGTCCGGACCAGTCAAGGTTTGTGCCTGGTCGTAATACGTCACACAACATACGCACGCTGTTTGCGCTCCTCCATACTATTGGCCCTCACCTCAAGCCAGCGGAAATCCAGCTTAATGCAGCCAAGGCGTTTGACTCCTTGGAGTGGCCCTTTTTAGGTCTTGCGCCTAGCGTTGCAGTGCGCAGCCCTGCTCGCGCAGCGCAAGACCTCTAGAAAGGGCTTTAGAAAGCTAACCACACGCTCGTGCGTGTGGTTTTGCTTTCCGCGGCTGCCATTGGCTTTCGCGTGCTTTTTTTTTACAAAATCCAGCACGCAATTGGGCAAAGGCAGGCGCATGTCCCGCCTTTGCTCCGCCCATTCCCGTCGGTGGCCAGCACGCGCAGCAGCGCGCGTTCGTCTCGCTGCCGCGCTCCCTCCCCCCGCTCCTCTGTGGTGCGCGCGCAGCACTGGTTTCGCGTTCGGCTCCTCTGTGGTGCGCGCGCACCACAGGTTTTTTAAAATGGTTCTGAAGAACAAGGGAAAAATGACTACGCTGGTGCAGCCTTGGAAAAACAAATGTTAGATTTCCTGCTAAATGTAAAGACTATATTGTGTACTGTTACTTTATTCCTATTTTGTTTTAAGTGCTTATCGTCACATTTCTTCCAAATTCAATTTTTCACTGTTTTTGAATTTGTGAAAAACGGGTTGTGTATGTGGTCACACGTTTCTAGCAGTTTTACTTATGCTTTTACCAATACTTGTTGTTTGTGTGTTGGAAGGTGGAATGTTGTCAGGGTTTCCACTGGCCTTCTGTCTCGATCGTCCGTCTCTCGACAGGCATCTGATGGAGCCGAGTGTATTGCTTGCTCATCCGCCTTGTGGGCCCGTAGGACTAAATAAACTGCAGTTCCTGTGTCAACCACAATCTGCGCTTCTCGCTTTTGTGAGTACCTGTCACTACAAACTGACATAGTCAATGCTTGTTTTGTCTATGTTAAAACCTGTCAAACTCGATCACTAATATCTCTTTGAGATAGTCCTTTTGTGTTTCTAGTTGTTGTCTCAATATTATGCCTATGTCGCACTCGCCAGTGCCTTTTTCTGTGTCTATGACTGTGTAGAGCACTCAGCCAATAGCAGCGCTTTGCGCTCTGTTTACCATAGGCTGGCTGGAGGCGCGCAGACTGTTTATGGTTTCGGCCGCCTTTGCTGAGTCTGGAGCAGAGCGTAGACAAAAAGAAAGGACACAACGCGGAGGTATGGTGTTGCGTCTGCGAAGAAGCAGAGCCCATTATGGACTGGCACTGGGGGTTCTGTAAAGTGCGAGTCCGGTACAGAGAGATTGCAGAAACGCACCAGCGGACTAAGTTTGCTCTCCGCTTTGTATTAATCTCCTCATGAATGTGCACAGGAGGTCAAGTTATTGAAAATATTTACAACATGTAGTTATGTGGCTCTGTGTCGCTTACTACTGTATTCTTGGCCTGACTGTACCCAAGGGAAAACACTTTTATCAATCGATTGTATTATCTCCTACCAGTCAGTCTCTTCTGCAACAATGATACGACTGACTGGGCTACGCTGGAGATGGCACTGAAGGTAGCGCGTTGGCAGACACGTCTACAGACGGCTAGTCCGTTCTCGATGTCGACGGTACTCTGGAATACTGTTGCTGTCCCAGTGTAGCTGGACATAGACCATCAGCAGATGGTGGTGCTGTCTCTTACATGCATTGCCATAGTCCCTGTGCCTTTTGCCCCATCTTCACCCTCTGTTTAGATTGTGCCTGTTAACTTCGCTTTTTTCCTAAACTTGCGCGTCGCCTGCTCCCCTTTGCATCCTTGTGTACTGGTCACCTCTCACGCACCCTTTGCTGCTCATGCCACTGTTCACTCCAAGGTGCTCGGTGCCCACTTTCAAATTGTGATCCTTCATCCTCATCAACGATCCACTGTAGCGCATATCGCCATTGTCCACTCCATTCCACAGTGCCTGCCACGTCTCTCTCCATCACCGCCCGCCACCTTTACTGCACTCATCACCCCCTGCAATGCTTGTCCTCCCCACCCATTGCCAGGATGTCACATTTTACCATCACCTTCTACCATGACAGGTACCAACACTCACGACTTACTATGCTCAGTATCTCCCGTCACGCATTAGCTCAGCTTTGCTTGCCTATGACTTTCTAGAACACATTGGTGCCTGTGTATCTCTTGACCCTACGGCGCTTGCCATGCCAGTCAGTCTCTGCGGAATTCATGCATGAAGGCTCACACACACCCACCCCCCACCCCCCATCAGTGCCAGCACTAAGGTTTTCTACATTGTCCCGCCCCGTCCCCAGCCTTAAGCGCCTGTTGTGTCTCGCGCATCAATTTGTAGTGCTCCTTTCAACCACTTATCTGCAGTTGATTTTTTATCTCATCTCCTTCCTCCTACCTACCTCTTCGCAAGAGGTGACAGACCTGCACGGAACTCTAAATATGCAGACACTTTTTGGCTACAGACCAAGCAAAGGTGACTTATTCTGCTAGCCACCTTCCTACGTGTAACTGTACCCTTGACCATCTGGTGCCTACTCTTGTGCTCCATTATTCATGCACCAGCCGGCATTAAGGCGCAGGGTGTGAGCTCATTCATACCAGTGTAATGCCTGCCATGTAAACACATAGGGTGGATATTGGTATTTAATGTTGACTTTGGCAACGTATTCTTCTCACATTAGTCGTGTGCATGTATTTTAATGGCATCGTGAAGCTAAGGAGAGTGGTAGTGAAGATTTAAGAAAAAAAATTGTATCTCTCTTAAACTGAGATGCAGTTATCGATCAGTATTGTTTTTAAAGCCGTTTTAATAATGGAAGCTGACCCGTGCAAACGTGGGAGGCAAAGACAATGAGCAGCGCACAATTTGGTCTGTATTTACAAGGGTCTTCAGAAGTGTGGCATTGCCTCAAACCACTTTGGCATTATTGAGTCCATGTTTAGCATAACGATAATTATTTGCCTGTCATGCTGGTGCCCGCCGAGGACATAATGATGATTATACCTGGACGAATGTGAATATATTTGGCATTGGAAAACTTTCAATAGGGTTCCCTGGCAAAATGCTTATTCTTGAAATATTTTCGGCATCCCTGGTGTAATGCCACCATCCCTTGTGAGTGCCATTGAGTTGGGTAACAATAAACATCTGTTATTCAGCGCCAGGATATATATACCAAAATTAAGACTGTATTTGAGGCGAAAATGTGTGTATTTTCAGAACTCAAAATCTGACGTTTGGAGAAAAATAGCTTAATATTTAAAATATATTTAGAACTGATATTTGAGTGATAAATAAAATGGCATTGGTGAGACTTATAGCTAATATGAGTACATTGGTATCAGGGGCATTGGAGCTATGCCTGTTCATATGTTACCCAGTAGAGAAATTCCAAATTGACAAAGCCTTTTTTACATTACTGTTGACAACCCTGCCTGATGCACTGTGGCGATCACAGCTTGTAATCTTGCATTGGGTGGCCACTACTGGAATCCTATCTGAGGTGGTCACTATTACAACACTAATAGTAGCTCAGGATGATTTTCTTTGAACATAAGAATCTCTTATGGAAGAAAAGGTTGGACACCCCTGTAGACGGTGGTGTTTGCAAGATTGTTTGTGCATTCCTAAAATGGCAAACATTCCATGGTTGTCTTTGCCTCCGAAAAAAAATGGATCCAAAGACATGGACATAAATGCAGAGCTGTATGCTAAAGCTGAAAACCATCATCTTAGGAATGCAGATTGCAAAGTCATGCGGATCGGTCCTCAGGCAAAGATGCATCTACAAAGATGTGACTTTTATAAAACGTAGAGACTCGTTCCCATCAGGCTGTTTGCAGCAAGCTTGTGCGGAGTGTTGTAAAGACATACATTGACTGCTGTATACAAGGACAGAGAAATCATACACATCAAGAAATTGACAGGAGGGTTGTTTGATTAGCCCACAAACAGACGCATAGCTGTAAGAAGGGACAGAGAATCATCCACATGATGGTACAAAGAGTTCTCCTCGCTCTCCTTCCTTGTACCTCCTACTGCTCTTCTCCTCGCTCTCCTGCCTTGTACCTCCTGCTCCTCTTCTTCTCACTCTCCATCCTTGTGCCTCACACGGTTCTTTGCCTCACTCTCCTTCTTTGTATCTTTGGCTCATCTTCTCATCACTCTCCTTCCTTTTGCCTCACGCAGCTTTTTTCATCCTCAATATCCTTCCTGATGCCTCACTGTGCTCTTCTCATCCCTCTCCACCCTTTTGCCTCACGCTGCTCTCCTCCCCACTCTCCTTCCTTGTGCCTCACACTACTTTTCTCCTCGCTCTCCTTACTTGTACCTCCTGCTGCTCTTCTCCTCACTCTCCTTACTTATGGTTCATACTGCTCCACAACTAACTATCCCAATACATCACACATAATTCCACTGCACACCACATACATACAACTCCATAACACACAGGTAAAACACATTCCCATTTACAACGCCAAAAGCTCCAACTCAAAAAAATGCGAGACCTATTGCATTTTCAATGCTTGTTGTTTCAGCTGCTGTGACGGTTGGTGCTTAGCCTTCGCTTCGTAGACTTGATTCAACTTAACACCCTGCCCTGTGCCCACTGCATTTCAATGTTGAAATCACTGCCTTCTTTCCCGTGAGTAGAGGCACCAGACAAGGGTGTCCCCGTCACCTCTACTATTTGCTATAGCCATGGAGTCCCTGGCAGCTCGAATCCGGCAACACCACTCAAAGAGGCCTTGCCTTTCACAATAGACGTATTCTGATTTCTATGTATGCGAATGAGGTCACGCTATACCTACCTCCCCAACTAAATATGCCCCCAGTGCTGTGAGAGGTTGTTAGCTTTGGCGGTCTGACTGGCATCCATATAAATCAATCCAAATTAGTGCGGCTTCCGCTCACTGCAGTGATGGACTGTTTCACTTTGGAATACCCCTTGAATTGGGCAGATGGACCGATCCACTATCTGGGAATATGGTTTAGCAGAGATATGGAAGGAATTTGGAGAGCCAATTATGGCACGCTAATTGTATGGCTCGAGGATCGCGTGTCGATTTGGCTTCGCCTGCCGCTATCCATGTCAGGATGAATTGCTATCGCCAAAATGCTGGAACTCACAAAGTTCCTTTACGTATTTATCAACATCCTTCTTACTCTCCCCGTGCATTTCTTTCACAGGCACTACACACACACCTTTTCACTCTGGTGTGGGCTGGGAGGCAGCTGCGAACCCCCTGGGGACACTAACCCTCCCGTTTGACCAGGGGGGCTTGTGCGCCTGGATATGGAACACTACTATAATAATAGCACAAGCTCACTTTGCTCACTACTGGCCTCACCCGTATCCCTTCCAGCCTCATCTGGCTGTTGAATCAGACAACATCGCTCCCTGCCCAATACGCATCGCCTTATATTTGCTGGTTACGCTGCCTCTGTGCTCGACACCACTGCCTGTATGCGCTGGGCAGGGGCAGATTGCGCATTCGCGCTCGCCTGTCCTGCCTATGTTCGCCTAATATTCCCTTAAACGATCATCCGGGGCTTCCGTCTGCGACAGAAGGCGCTCACAGCTTTCTCGCTTGAAGCTTTACTCGATGGGCGATTTCTCCCAGGAAGAGAATTTCTTTCCACTGCAATACCTGCTTGAGCTCCCTCAACACACCCCACTTGTCTTTCCATATTTCAGGTCTCCTGTTAGGATCTCCATGATACCGTCCCTGCTGCCCCCTGCGCTTCCTGCCTGAGACATGCTATTAACCAACTCGTCCCCAAACAAACTGATTACATGACTCTACGTGAGTATGCAGGGGAATTTTCCTGTTTGCACACCTAAGGCCTGCCTCAGCTGGGAATCTGACCTTTCCCCACCACTCAAAGCAGCTCAGTGGCTACTGCTGCGGGCTCACCCAGGCCCTTTTTCCCAATTATAGACTACACCTACTACATGGTAAGTTCCTTTACAGAATGTACCGCACTCCCACCCAGTTGTATCGAATGGGACTATCTGATAATGTACGCTGCTGCAGATGCGGCCCGGTAATGCCACCTTTATCCACTTGGCTTGGGATTGCTCCAAAGTTGCCCGATTTTGGACGCTTGTTTATGACGCTATTACCTCCATCACTGATTTCTGTCACCAGGACCCTGCTGGTCACCCTCCTGGGCTATGTTAAGGATGTCCCCTGTGGGGCTCGGCGCCTCACTGCTATGCCGTTACTCATGGCTAAGCACGGGGTTGCAATTCACTGGGAGTGTTGCTACTCACCGCCACTGGATAAATGGCTAATCGACGTGACCTACTGCCAGGAACAG
Organism: Calotriton arnoldi; assembly: GCA_963921515.1. NCBI lineage: Eukaryota > Metazoa > Chordata > Amphibia > Caudata > Salamandridae > Calotriton > Calotriton arnoldi. Next base: position 2,055,884 of record CAWUFW010001537.1, read on the forward strand.
TTGACTGGTTATTCGGAGCTACTGCCCCAGGGCTCCCGACCAGTGGATATCTGGCAACCCTTCATCACTTATTTATTTTCACTAAGCGATTTCAGCCCTGTACCAGACCCTCCACTCTCTCTCCCCTGCGTGTGGAGCCTTACCCCCCTGAGCCTGGTCATGTTTACCTTTTGCTGACTGCTCGCCTGCGTTTGGGGTTCATTGGGGCATTATGCACGCTATGTGTCAAGGTACTTCAGGGCTGCTCTGTTTAGTGCAGGCTTCAAAGGGTAGCTCATGAGCTACTAACAGCTCTCCAGCTACCTGTGAACAGCTCTCCTGTGTGCAACCCTGCTTAGTAAATAAGAACTTTGCTTGGTTGAATTAATATATGTACACCAAAAAGGAAAACCATGTATTTGAGATGAAAATGTATTTATTTTCAGAACTCATTAACGAAAATGCTACTTACCCAGTATGCACCTGTTCTTGGCATGTAGAGCTGTAGAGTCGCATGCTATGCATACCCCGCCATCTAGTGTTGGGTCCGGATGTTTACACTGTTTTTTTCGAAGAAGTCTTTTCCATCACGAGGTAGGTGACTCCTCCTTTTGGCGATAGTGCGCATGGGCATCAATTCCATTAGATTGTTTGCCGCAGAGGGTGATAATGGAGTTAGTAAGAGTAGTAAGAGATGTCCATGTATACATGTATCTAAGTAAGATGTAACTGCAACAGGTATAGGTACCTGGGAAGGCGGGTGCGTGCATGTGACTCTACAGTTCTACATGCCAAGAACATATGCATACTGGGTAAGTAGCATTTTCCCTTCGAGGCATGTGCGCTGTAGATCACATGCTATACATAGACTATAAAACAGTTATCTCCCAAAGCGGTGGCTAACCTGTTGCTGTTGCAGTTGTCTGAAATAGTGTACGTAAAACTGCTTGGCCCACACTAGCTTGCGGTCTTGCTAACACATATACACATAGTGTTTTGTGAATGTGTGAGGTGTAGACCACGTTGCAGCTTTGCAGATATCATCTATGGTTATATTTCCTAAGAATGCCATAGAAGCCCCTAGTGTGCGTGTAGAGTGCGCTCTAGGGGGAATTGTTAGTGTTCTTTTTGCTTTTGCATAGCATATTTGAATGCACTTGACTATCCACCTTGCAATGCCCGATTTTGATATAGGATTGCCTTTATGTGGCGGAGCAAAAACGACAAATCATTGTTTTGTGTTGCGGAAAGGTTTCGTCCTTTCTATATAGTAAAGAATTGCTCTTTTCACATCTAAAGTGTGTAGAGCACGTTCTGCCACAGAATCTGGTTGAGGGAAGAACACAGGCAACTCACCAGATTGGTTGATATGAAAGGCAGAAATGACCTTTGGTAGAAATTTTGGGTTGGTCCGAAGAACCACTTTGTTTTGGTGTATTTGTAAGAATGGTTCTTCTATGGCTAGTGCCTGAAGCTCACCTACTCTCCTCAGTGATGTGATAGCTATGAGGAAAGCTACCTTCCAAGTGAGAAATTGTATCTCGCATCTATGCAATGGCTCAAAGGGTGGACCCATTAGCCTGGTGAGAACAATGTTGAGATTCCACACTGGAGCAGGTGGAAGTCTTGGAGGAATGATTCTTTTAAGTCCCTCCATAAATGCTTTAATAACAGGCATTCTAAAAAGAGACAGATGTTGTCTGTTCTGTAGATATGCAGCTATTGCAGCAAGATGTAAGCGTATGGAAGAATACGCTAAATTGGAACGCTGCAGATGTAGTAAATAGCAAATTATGTTTTGAACTGAAGCGTCCAGTGGATCTATTTGATTATTATTGCAGTATATCACAAAACGCTTCCATTTTGCTGCATAGCATGCCCTTGTGGTAGGACGTCTAGCCTCTTTGATAATATTCATGCAGTCTTGCAGAAGATTAAAGTAGCCAAACTCTAAGATTTCAGGTGCCAGATCGCAAAGTTGAGATGGCTAGGATCTGGATGTTTTATCTCTCCATGGCTCTGAGTGAGAAGATTGGGAGTGAGGTGTAGTTTTTGGTGAGAAACTACTGAGAGCTCCAACAGGGTTATGAACCAGGGTTGTCGGGCCCATGTGGGAGCAACTAGGATTAATGTCAGGGACGCCTGTCTGAGCTTCAAAAGCACTAATGGAATGAGTGGGAGAGGCGGAAAAGCGTAGGCAAATATCCCTGACCAATTCATCCATAGTGCATTGCCCTTGGACAATGGGTGTGGATGTCTGGATGCGAAGCTTGGGCATTTTGCGTTTAGGTTTGTGGCGAACAGATCTATGTCTGGAAAACCCCACATTTGGAAGAATGGGAGAAGAACTTGAGGGTGAAGTTACCATTCGTGGATCTGTTGTCTTTGACGACAGAGCAGATCTGCAATCTGATTGTTTACTCCTGGAAGGTGTTCTGCAAGGAGAAACATTTTGCGAAGTATGGCCCATCTCCAGATGGTCTGTGCTAGTTTGACAGCTGAAGAGAGTGTGTCCCCCCTGTTTTTCTATGTAGTACATTGCTGTCATGTTGTCTGTACGGATCAGGACAGCTTTGCCTACTAGATGAACTTGAAACGCTTTGAGCGCTAGAAAAATCGCTAGCAGCTCTAGATGATTTATGTGAAGCTGCTTTTGCTGCAGGCTCCACATGCCCTGAATGCGTCTGGAGATGAGCTCCCCAACCAGTGAGCGATGAGTCTGTTAGCACTATCTGTGGAACCGGGTCTATGAAGGGCCGCCCTTTAGAAAGGTTTTGTGTATTCCATCACTGCAGAGAGCGATGGGTGCGGCCGTCTACCAACACTAGATCTGATAACAGACCTTGAGCCTGGTTCCACTAACGTGCTAAGCAATCCTGAAGGGGAAGCATGTGAAGTCTTGCGTAAGGAACTGTTAGTATGCAAGACTCCATCATACCTAGTAACTGCATGAACACTCGAGCTGGCAATGAGTGTTGAGGCTGAAACTGGCAGAGTAGAGTCTGCATGTTGCGGATTCTGGTCGGATTGGGGTAGGCTAAAGCTTTTTGTGCATCTATTGTGGCTCCCAGATGTGCCTGTGTATTGAATGGCTGTAGATGGGACTTGGGACAGGTTTACTGTGAATCCAAGATCGTGGAGCAACTGCACTGTTTTGTGAGTGTGACGTAGACAGCTTTCTTGCGAGCTGGCTTTTATGAGCCAGTCGTCCAGCTATGGGAAGACGTGAATGTGTTGTCTTCAAAGATGAGCTGCGACCACTGCCAAGCACTTGGGTGCGGTAGTTACTCCGAATGGGATCACCTTGAACTGATAGTGCTGGCCTGCTACTACAAACTTGAGGTATTTGCGGTGAGCAGGATGTATTGGAATATGGAAATAGGCGTCTAAGTCCAGAGTGGACAGAAAGTCGCCTTGTTGAAGGAGCGGGAGCACTTGCTGGAGAGTGACCATGTGAAAGTGGTCCGACTGAATGTATAGATTTAGTCCTCTGAGGTCTAGTATAGGCCTGAGAGAGCCGTCCTTTTTGGGAATTAAGAAGTACAGGGAGTATACCCCGGTCCCTTGATGTTTTAATGGGACTGGTTCTATTGCTCCTTTCTCCAACAGAGAGAGAACTTCTTTTTTTAGAAGGGTAAGATGTTCCTGTGACATTGCGTGTGATCTTGGAAGAATGTTTGGGGGAGTGTCTGTAAGTTCCAGGCAGTAACCATATTGGATAATTTGTAAAACCCATTTGTCTGAGGTGATGGTGTACCATGCAGTGAGAAATTGAGAGAGACGTCCCCCTACAGGGTTGGAATGATCGGGGGTTAGCGCAAGGAAGTCACTGTTTGTTATTTGCGGGGGAAGTACGAATTGCCTCTGCGTCTTCCCTTACCATTGTTTCCTCTAAAACCTCCTCTAAAATAACCTCTTGATGAGGGTGATTGGTTGTTGCACTTGTAAGAGGAGGAGGAATTTTCTGTGGTAATATTTATAGAGCCACCCTGGTAAAAGGAGTGCCGAAAGGAACCCCTACTCACAGGTAACAGTAAAGCCCCCGTGGACTTTGCGACCTCAGTGTCCTTCTTCATTTTTTCCAGTGAGGTGTCAACTGCTGGACCAAAGAGGTGTTCCTTATCAAAAGGCTGATTGAGAATGGAGGCCTGTACCTCAGGTTTGAAACCTGAAATTCTCAACCATGCGTGTCTACGTATCAGTAACGCTGGTGTTTACTGCGCATGCGCTGCTGTGTCTGCTGCATCTAATGCGCACTTGATGGAGGTATTGGTGATAAGTTTGCCCTCCTGGATAAGATCATTTGCCTTAGATTAGTGCTCATCAGGCAGAAATTGCATACGTTTTTCTAGCTCATCGTAATGAGCCCTATCATATCTGGCTAGCAAAGCCTGAGCATTAGCAATGCGCCAGTGATTAGCTGCTTGTGAGGCTACCCTTTTGCCAGAGGCATCAATTACCTTGGACTCCTTGTCAGGAGGAGGGGCCTCACCTGTGGTCTGTGAGTTAGCACTCTTGCAAGCATTAGAAACCACAAGAGAGTCTAAGGGCAGTTGACCCTTTATGTAGGCAGGGTCAGTAGGTGCTGGCTTATATTTCTTCTCAACCCTGGGCGTGATGATTCTTGCCCTTACAGGACCTTTAAAAACCTTGTCTGTATGCTTAAGCATCCCCTTAACCATTGGTAGTGTATGTGTAGTTTTCTGAGTGGGGCTCAAACAAGTCCTCCTCTAAAGTTTCCTTATGTAGTTCCACACCATGGTAATGAGCAGCCCTATTAAGAAGCTCAATGTAGCCTATATTGTCGTCAGGTGGTGATGGCCTGGACGGGTATAAGTCAGGGGCAGTATCTGTGTGTGGATCAGTATCATAATCCTCCTATGGGTCAACATCTTGTGGCCTATCCTCATCTCCATCCCCATCCCCTTTATCCTGGGGGTCAGGTGATAGTGGTGGTGGTGAATTATTGGGTGTGATGAGTAATTGAGGATTAGTAGGTGAAGGAGGTGGCACATAAGGTGGTGAAGGGTTTGTACCCACATTCCTTTTCTTCAGGAGCATGTGGTGCTCATCCTGTTGGTCCAATTTCCTTTTTTCAGGCAATTTGGCATGAATATGTACAGTATCTGGGTTAATAACTAGTTCTTTTTGTTTCGGATCCGAAAGTGGAACATCGGACCGAGGCTCTTTTGTCGGAGTCTTTATCTTTACTTGCCGTTTTTGGCGTCGAAATTTTCGGCTCCGAACTCTTCGGGACCGAAGATTTAGGCTTCGACAAAGATGGAACGTGGACCAGGACGTGCTTTGATTTCGGCGCCGAGGATTTCGGCTCGGCGCTGGCATGGGGCCGACTCTAGCCCGAGCCGGAAGCCTTTTCTTTGTGTTTTGGCGCCGGGTCTGCGGGCGGGGTGCTCAAAACTTTTTCTCGGTGCCGACCTTGGCCCGCAGGCAGAGGAAGGACCGGAGCTTTTTTTCTCTTTGGTTGTTGGGGCAAGGAGGTTCCTGTACTCACGGTGCACTGGCCCGGTGTAACTTGCTCCACTTCTTTCATGTCGGAGTCTGGGTCGGCCTCGGACACGGAGATATGTTCCTCTTCCTCGGCTCCTTGAGCATGTGTTTCTTCTCGGTCGGAATCTTCGCCGAAGATGTCCAGTACGGAGCCACCTTTGTGTTGTATCTCGTGACGCCGAGCCCGACGATCACGAAGCGTCTTCTTTGATCGAAACGATCTGCACGCGTCGCAGTCTTTCTCGTCGTGTTCCGGGGACAAACAGAGATTGCACACTTCGTGTAGGTCGGTGCGCGGAAACTTGGCGCGACACCCGGGACAGAGCTTGAATGGAGTCCGTTCCATCGACTGCTAGCGAGCCTGGCATGGGTAGGCCCAACGGCCCTCTACGAGTTTTCCGATCGAAGAGGTTTGATGGAGAATGGGAAACGCGATCGAGAAACAATACCGTCGAGGGTATTGGATTGCGCGTCGAAGGGAACCAGATGGCGGAAAAAAACAGTCTAACAATGGAGTCGATGCCCATGCGCACTATCACCAAAAGGAGGAGTCACCTACCTCGTGACTGGAAAAGACTTCTTCGAACAAAAACAAAGTGCAAACATCCGGACCCAACACTAGATGGCGGGCTATGCATAGCATGTGATCTACAGCTCACATGCCTCGAACCTGATGTTTTGAGAGAAACAGTTGAATTTCCAAAGCATATTTAAAACTGATATTGACAGATCAATCATGAAGCGTTGTGGATGCTTATACTAATATAATTGCCTTGGTATCAAGGGGCACTGCAACTATGGCTGTTCTGTATTATTCATATAGAAGCATTCCACACTGACAAAGCCTTTTTTTTACATTATTGCTAGCAACCCTGCTAGATGAACTGAGGGGATCACTGCTCATAATCTTGCATACGGTGGTCATGAATATAATCTGATGCGGTCACTATTACATTATTAATATTAGTAGCTTGGGATTAATTTCTTTGAGCATAAACAGCTCTTAGTACAGGAACGGTTGGAGACCCCTGGTTTAGTGGCTTGCTGTACAGGAATATGGGCTGCATTGAGGTAACTATGTGTTACATGACTGACCTGCGGATGGGCTCTCTATACAGCTATTTTGTACTCCTCCTTTATGTATGGGCCTTTTCTGGACATTGTTGGTTTCTCTCTCTGCTCGCCCCTCCCGGGGAGACCAACAGTTCTTGTATGTTCATATGTAATACCAATATCTGCTCCGTTGTTACACTCTGCGTGTACAATGTCATGGGTATGCCCCTGAAATTTCAATATCAAGCAGCTATACAGCTGCTGGCTCAGGCAGCTGAATAGGTAAACAAAACAATCACAACTGCATGAAGCACTTTTGCCCTATCAAAACATGCTCTCCAGGCTACCAACATGTGGTTGGAGCCAAAGCCCTTCTCTCTAGTACGACAGAAAGTCGTATTTTAGGTTGACACATTATGTCTGTACTATCAAGACACACCTAAAAAATAAAAGAAATAAAAACAGCCTTATCATTACAAAGTGCTTTCAACTTCGTCAGACACAGAAGCGACTGCTCTTAATTGTCTTTTGACCTCGCCAAATGATCTTTGCTGCTTCTGCCCCAGTTGTTTATAATATGGCACAGTTAATCTAGGAAAAGAAAAACTTTAATAGCATTATAGTGCAGCTGGAGCATCCTCTAGGCAGCACAGACAGCCACATCTCGATTTCTGTAGTTTAGTAACCTTAAAAATCAGTGCTCAGGAGGGGTCACCGGTGGCATCCTCCGCATCCTCTGTGTTTCCCAAACTGGGGGTCGCGAAAGTCCAAGCAATAAAGATGCCTTTAAATTATTTATCTGGTCACATTTGCTGCATTTCAAAGACAGAGGTCAAATGCCAGGCTTGGTCTTCTGACAAATTGCTGCTTATTTTTATTGTTTTATTATGGGGATTGGTGTTAACTAATTCCTCTCACTTTGCAGTCAAAAGGAAGAAAAGTAAAGCGAATCATGTGGCAATCTTGATGGGGTACATGGAGTGTGAAAGAAAAGGCTGTCGGATGTCATGTGTCTAACACCAAACAAAATGTAAATACCTGTAAATGAACTGTACATATTCAGCAGTTAGGAAAGCAAAAATTAAGCACTTTTTTGATATTCTGACGTGTGATGGAAACTAAGATTTTAACAAGAACACCACAAATCAAGACACTACTTGGTGATGCACAAATTATAACCATTCACTGAGACCCGATTTCCACACATTATCATTTGTGTGCAATATAATTTTATCAGTTAACTGTATGTCTTTGCAAATTTACTGCCCATTTTAATGGAAAATGTGCTGTCTACATATAATAGTGTGCTACCATATGATGCTTCGGTTACATTAAAAAACGAGCCCTCCTCATGTCCATTAAAGCTAGGAGGTTCATGAAAGTTTGTCGTTCTAAAAATTGGGGCACGGTTCTAAAACATTTGGGAAGCACTGCTCTAGTTTCTGGCGTCTTTTAGCATGCTCATAGCTTTGTGACCTCCGTGCTAATTTATTTCACTGCATATTTCAGTTCTGACACTCTCCGCTCTGCCTCAGTTAACCCCTCAACTGTTTTGATCAAACACGGCCTTACGAGGGCCACATCGACCTTAACTTCATCAATCTTTCCTTTGAGAGATGCTTTGAATTAATTGATCGTCTCCAGTATAGCAGCTGTGGAACAAGAGCAGCATCCAATCCACTTGCCCACAGTAAGCACGGACTGTATTCAAACTCCTACCTGCAGATACTGTTAACTGTGCAACTTAATCAGATTTTTCCCTATTGTAGAGCAGCACCCCTCCTCTTGTTGTGCAGACTTATGGAACACAGCTTCACAAACACCTGCTGTTATCCAACACGTTGATACCAGCCCTCAAGCGCACCACACCTCCACTTATAAGCCAAGCTCAAAACACAGGATACAATTCCGGAGTACTCAAGTAGACAGCAGTGTAATCCACCTTAGTCAGGGAAGCAGAAATCCAAGGAAATCAGGATGCTGTTGCCACAAGCCCTGTCATTGCAGAACACAACAATATGGTCACCAGACCCGGCTAGGGCACTCGAGGATCCAACCTGTTATCCCCCTTCCGTTCTAAACTTTGTTTATTTACCTGAGGAGTTCTACAGGGCTCCCAAATCTCCTAGCCCTTTAGTATCTACCTGAAGCTACTGGCAAGTCCGATCAGAATTTTCAGAAGATGCCCAGGTGATCCTATATGTCAATCATCCACCCGAAGAGTTATATCCAACCTTGCGGACGCAGCTAGCCCGGACTGAAGAGTGGATGAGAGCAAACGTTTTAAAACCGGACATCAGCAAGACAAAGATCTCAATCTGTGAAGAAGCAAGGTCCATGGAAAAAAAAAAAATCTTCTGGCCTGCACAGCTGCTTCTTGTAGCCTTTACTGTGGCCAAAGTCAAAAGAGGGAAACCCCCAGAAACAAGGACCTTATTTTGAGCCTTCTGATCAATGTAGTGATCTGCCCCGGTTATATCCAAATAGAGATACTAAAAAAGATCCCCGAGCTACTAAAAAAAGATCCCCTCCTCCCCTGTGGGCACCAGAGGTGGCTGCCAGTATTCCGTCTAGACTGAACTATGCCAGCACCTACTCTCTAGGGCTGACAGATGGCATTATTTGGCAAGATGTTCACAACTGGCTGTCAGGCTAGTGGCTGTACTGCATATGTCCTGTCTCAGAACGTATGCAATATAAAGTTCTACCTGTGGTCGAGCAAGTATTTTATGGCTCTGGGTCTCTGTGCTTTCAGTCAAGAATCCTTCATTCGGTTTATTTTAGATGCCTCTTTTCAGAAGCGCATTTTTTAGGAAAGAGCTCCTCAGCTGTGAAAGTGTGTGTCAATTTTCTTACAGGGAACATAAACCTTTAGAGCATCATTGCAGTGAATGACAGATGTTTACTGTTACCCAAACAAATGGTACTCTTTTAGTTCTCCTTGGAACAAGGTAAGGCTGAGTGAACCTGATGAGATACGAGCCTGGTAACATGACAGCAAATACAAACTACTGAGCCACCAAACCTGGAAAATTGTGAGCCATGCCACCTTTTGCAGAAATCTAACTACACGTTTAATTCTCCATTACTAATGCTTTCCATTTTCTTCCTTCTGCTGTTCTAGCACTGTGAATCTCCCAGGAGACCTTGAACTCTAAAAATATCTCACCCAGTCACTTTCATCCAGTACGGATTATCCGACATTACAAAAATATACTTTTTAAATTTGGTGCCAGAAGGAAGTTTAAGTATGAGTTATGACAAACATGCAATTGATGGCTACATATGATATTTCTGTTTTTGTAGATTCATGTGTTTGTTAAAATTGAGGGCTGACCATGTATAATGAGGTTCATGTTGTGGAATGCCTTAATCTTACTATTGTGAATCACTGGCTCCAGTTTGATATTTTTAGAAAAATATTCTACATTGATTTGATTCATTCTAAATGTTTGAACAATAAACTAAGATTTTTTAAGCCAGTCATTGAAGAAATAACCATAAACTAAGATTTGTTTTTTAATCCAGTCATTGACGAAATAGTCAGTAGTTTGGCAGGGACCTGTGACCACATGGGAAATACAAATATTCCCTCAGATTCAGTAAATATCAAAAATCTACCTTTTCCAGCTCAGCATTTTATTTTCTTGCACTGCTAACACCTGATGCCTGTCACGTCATCAGGTTCATTTGCTCATATTTCTATACTCACCATTTCCATGCTGCTCTTCATTACTGGTGTGAGAATGTGTGTGTCATTTTGAATTAAGCAAATAATGTTAATTTTAGCTCGCTCACCGTTGATCGTTCCCTTGTAATGAAAAATAGTATCACATGCAAATTGTAAAAATATTGCATACTGCTATGACACCTTTAGATCTTTTCTGCGTCAAACAGAATTCCAAAATATAAAAAAATATAACTTGCAACCTTCTCCTGTAACTTTTCACATTCATTCATGTTGACGCTCAGCATGCACAAATATGGAAATAATAACCTCATGTTAAGGACGCTGAGCATCACGTTTGCAATATGTGTCAATTTTCACATATTAACCATTTACACCTCTGTACTAATTTTCCTTTTATTTCTTACACGCAACAAATTAAATTGTCCCCAAGTGTCTTGATCTACTAAGATTTCCATCTTACAAATGACAGTGCATCATTTCTTGGAGGGACATTGTGAACAGAAGACTTAGGAACTGAATAAGGATGTCTCGACCACCTTTTTGAAGTTTAGAATGGGGAGCGTGTGTTTAACATGCACAGTCTCGGTGTTTCAGTTCAAAATGGTATCAGCTTTATGGCTGATACCATGACAATTACTCTTGCAGATAAACTTGTGGGTTTCCTTTTTAACATTTGATCACCATACATGCCGGCCTAAACTTTGCTATTGTCAGACAATGGATAGAAGAAAGATCAGACCGGATGCTTTAAAACTTGCCTCATCTTTAAACTAATCTGCCATATTTTTAATGAATTGACGAGGATGACTTTTATAAAGCATGCTGTTTCGCCAAAGAGTGTCCTTGTGTTAGGAAGAGCCAACTGCAGAACTATGGCAAAAGGAGAGAGGAACTGCAGTTAAAAGGGCCAAACCGTGAGCTTTTTTTTAAAGATAGGTAGGACAAGATGGATCTGCGGTGTGTGTGTGTGTGTGGGGGGGGGGGGGGAGAGGTATGGGGAGTTCCAGTGAATGGTTGCTAAAAGGGGGGGGGATGGGGGGAGTAGCCTCCTATGCGACTCCGAGACATGTGAAGCAGATTGATTTTTGGTGCACGGAGAATTTGTGGAACAGTAGGACTGGCTTTTTCCACAAATGCAGGCTGGGGCAGAGATGAAAAGCCCTTTGTGTAACAAGCATAACCTTTTAAAAACTGGATGAAGTGAAGACTTCAGAATTGAAGATTTCACAGGGACAGTTTTTTGAGGACTAAATAGAGTTCACATAAAAATCTGTCCAAATCCTGCTTATCAGGCACTGATAACCTTTAATGCCTTACCTTATATAAAAACGGATTGAGAACCATAAGCTTTTGCCTAATTCATTTTAGGCACTTACAGGGTAGTTTAGCACTGTGAAGGTCATTAGTGTACCAGGGAGCTTGGGATGAACGCAGATGGGAATGGTGGACTTTCAGCAGAGCCAACGTAGAGGTGATCTCTGTGTTTAAGAGCAGACGCAGTGCAACCTGAACAAGCCCTCGCCTATTTAACTTCAGAACTCCAAAACTTTAGTAGGGTCTCAAGATTCCTCATTAACTATTCAAAATCTATGGGGGGGGGGGGGGAGCTTACCGCCATGCAGTGAGCAGCACAACAAGCAAGCTCCTCCATCGGCTCGTGACTCCCTAGCCCACAACAGGCCCCACATGCCTCTGATTGTGCCAACCCCAGGGCCCCCAGGCCGCTGACACCTTGGTGGTGACTGCGGGAGACGAGGCAGGCGAGGGGAGACGTCAAGAAGCCCGACCACGCAGAGTGCCGGCGGCTCCCTTTGGAGGCAGTAAGATGGCAGCTACATCGGCATGAGAATTAGACCGTAGCGCTCGTTTGCGCATTACCCTGTGGACCTCAAACTAGGTTTGGAGGGTCATCCTGCCGGGGTACCTGCCCTCACCCCCTCCCCTTACCAGATGGCACTGAGGTCTGAACGGCCATATACTGCTCCTCTGCCTGCACAGGACCCTCGCAGCTTCGCCATCCCACACTCCATGAGAGCGGCATCGGATCACCGAGGGCAGGAGAAATTGGCCTCCATTGTGACGCCGCAAAGTGTGCCAGGGGCACCCATCTGGACAGGCTGTGGCCCTGCTGACTGAACTGGTGGGCTCATGAAGCCGTATGAGGGGAAGAAGAGAGCCATGTGGTCCTGCAACTGGCTTATGTTGAAGTGACTGGGAGATCTGCCCCTCCCTCTCCTACCCCAAGGCTACTGCTATCTACCTCCCTACGCTACTGGTGGCCTGGTGACATTGTGAGGGTGTACCAGCTGGGGAAGCCAAGGGTGAGTCATGTCTCCTGGTGGAGAACTGTTGGTGTACTCCCCTGAGGAGGTGGCTGGAGAGCCAGGAGACGGCCCTACTCTGTGGCCTATGGCCCCCCTTTTGCGTTGGGCAATGGGATGACCCCCAGGCTGTGAAAGGCTGGTGGTGTTCAGGGAACCCGCCTGCATGGAGACCACTGGGATTGTTCTTGTGAAACATTCTGTGGGTGACACCCTTGCTCTGGCGTGAGGCTGAAGACCGCATGTGATTTCCGCCCCAGTGGCAACGTTGGACACTGTTGGCCCTTCTATATCGTCCACTCACTCTCTGGGTATGACTGCTTTTGACGTAACTTGGTTGCTGGGCCCTGTTGTGGATCTCTCACTCCTGTCCCGCCACAATATACCAAGCAGGGCGCAGGAGAGGTGAGGCCTCACAGCTCGATAAGTTTGACTAACTGCTGGCGGTGATTGATGCCTCCGGGGAGCGACTGGAGAGCAAGATTGACTCCATAACGGTCGAATTGGGCCTCATTCAGGAGGATTCTAAGAAAATGTCGGCCTTGAAGACCTCAGTCCAAATCCTAATGCCCGAAACATTGAATATGGAGCGCTGCCTTACGGACTTGGAGGCTCATACCAGTTGGCTGGCAGCCAAGCTTGATGATCAAGAGGGGAAGGACCGCTGCAACAACATTAGGATCATTGGATTACCAGAGAGAGTCGAAGGTGGGTCCATGCTTAGTTTTCTGGAGTACTGGCTCCAGGAGGCCATGGCTCCGGAAGGCTTGTCCAGGTTCTATGCACTGGACCGCGTACATAGAGTCCCTGTCCAGCCTCTCCAGCCGGGCTCCCTCCCTCCGCCCAGTGATTGCCCACCTGCTTAGTTTCCGAGCCAGGGACTTGCTTCTTCAGCAGGAACACAGTCAAAATCCCTTCACAGTGGAGAATACTAGGGTATCTATTACTCGAACTTCACCCTTCAAGTTGAGACTCTGAGGGCGTCCTTCACTGCTGTAAAGAAGCTTCAAGAGCTGGGAACACCTCACGTATTATGTTTTCCAGCCCACCTGAGGATACACGATTGGTATAGAAGACAAATGGTCCTAGAGTAATTAATCTTACAGTTGAGTTGTACTCTATTCATGGTTCGAAAAAACACATTAGAGATGCAATTGATTAGCATACAGTCTTGAATGCATATACAGTTTATACAAGAATACATGTATATAAAAGCGCACTCTCAAAAAATGGAATGGCACCCAATAGAATATCAACTGTTTTATTTCTATTTTTCAAATACTCATAACGTAAACAGATCGCTAAGTTCAGTAGCAGAAATGGAAACGGTTGCTCCCAAAAAGGGGGGAAGGGAAAAGAGTGTGCTCATGTGTGAGATAGATAAGATCAAGGAAAGAAAGGATCCAAAAAACATCCAAGGGAGAATCAATTATATTCATTATATAACATGTAAAAACTGGCTGTAGTTCACAATGAGGGCGATACAAAAGGGGATGATGGACGGAACGTTTGAGCCAATCAAACACTCACCCCCAGTCAACTGATCTGGGTTTAATCCATCATCATTCTTTAGCTCACTCCACCACCCCAGTTCAGACATGGCCATATGCAAATCAGTCTGACCCTGTGCCTCATGGGAACAGTCCAGCCCGAACTGCCAAGCCATGTCTTCCCTGGACCGGAAACAAGCATCCTAGGACCGGTTTCTGGCATTTCAGCCGTCATCAGCCAGGCTTGCTTGAATCCAGGGTATGCCCAGGCGTGGGTCCCTTGCTCATTTTGCCACTGGATTCAAGCAAGCCTGGCTGATGACGGCTGGAATGCCAGAAACCGGTCCTAGGATGCTTGTTTCCGGTCCAGGGAAGACATGGCTTGGCAGTTCGGGCTGGACTGTTCCCATGAGGCACAGGGTCAGACTGATTCGCATATGGCCATGTCTGAACTGGGGTGGTGGAGTGAGCTAAAGAATGATGATGGATTAAACCCAGATCAGTTGACTGGGGGTGAGTGTTTGATTGGCTCAAGCGTTCCGTCCATCATCCCTTTTGTATCGCTTTGTTCGCCCTAAGTTGGCGGGGTATGCCCAGGCGTGGGTCCTTGCTCACTTTGCCACTGGATTCAAGCAAGCCTGGCTGATGACGGCTGGAATGCCAGAAACCGGTCCTAGGATGCTTGTTTCCGGTCCAGGGAAGACATGGCTTGGCAGTTCGGGCTGGACTGTTCCCATGAGGCACAGGGTCAGACTGGTTTGCATATGGCCATGTCTGAACTGGGGTGGTGGAGTGAGCTAAAGAATGATGATGGATTAAACCCAGATCAGTTGACTGGGGGTGAGTGTTTGATTGGCTCAAGCGTTCCGTCCATCATCCCCTTTGTATCGCTTTGTTCGCCCTAAGTTGGCGGGGGTATGCCCAGACGTGGGTCCCTTGCTCACTTTGCCACTGGATTCAAGCAAGCCTGGCTGATGACGGCTGGAATGCCAGAAACCGGTCCTAGGATGCTTGTTTCCGGTCCAGGGAAGACATGGCTTGGCAGTTCGGGCTGGACTGTTCCCATGAGGCACAGGGTCAGACTGATTTGCATATGGCCATGTCTGAACTGGGGTGGTGGAGTGAGCTAAAGAATGATGATGGATTAAACCCAGATCAGTTGACTGGGGGTGAGTGTTTGATTGGCTCAAGCGTTCCGTCCATCATCCCCTTTTGTATCGCTTTGTTCGCCCTAAGTTGGCGGGGGTATGCCCAGACGTGGGTCCCTTGCTCACTTTGCCACTGGATTCAAGCAAGCCTGGCTGATGACGGCTGGAATGCCAGAAACCGGTCCTAGGATGCTTGTTTCCGGTCCAGGGAAGACATGGCTTGGCAGTTCGGGCTGGACTGTTCCCATGAGGCACAGGGTCAGACTGATTTGCATATGGCCATGTCTGAACTGGGGTGGTGGAGTGAGCTAAAGAATGATGATGGATTAAACCCAGATCAGTTGACTGGGGGTGAGTGTTTTATTGGCTCAAACGTTCCGTCCATCATTCCCTTTTGTATCGCTTTGTAGTTCACAATGAGACCAGTTTCTCATCTGGGCCTGCCCCTAGTAAGTCGTTCTGATAGCTGTTTTTGACTATTCATAGCAAGATGCACAAAGAAACATCTGTGAATTGGGCAGGGTAGAGGTGGTACCGGTTACAAGCCCACTGGGGGAAGAATGTCAACGTTTCGACCCTGGCGCATGGAGGGTAATTTACTTCCTCAGGACAGGGGGAGGGGGAAAACAACCTAAAAGGTAAATTTTTTTAGAGTGCGCTTTTATATATATGTATTCTTGTATAAACTGTATATGCATTCATGACTGTATGCTAATCAATTGCATCTCTAATGTGTTTTTTCGAATCATGAATAAAGTACAACTCATCTGTAAGATTAATTAGTCTAGGACCATTTGTCTTCTATACCAATCGTTACCCAGGTCCGTGGACATTTTCTTGGGTTACCCCATTATGTCATAATGGTCACCTGAGGATACAGGTGGAGGACAAGTCTCTCTTTTTCTATGATCCTACAGCAACATGGGATTTGCTAGAACTCCATGACAAGGCACTATGGGGTCGATTTCTCTGAATCAGCCTTGACCACGGTGACCATGGCGCCAGACGGTGCGGAACGCCGCATCAGGCAGCTGAGGAACAGACTAGGGCGGTGGAGGCGGTGGCCTCTGAGATCTGGAAGGAGCTCGCCACATCCAGTGTCACAGTCTCCCAGGGGGTCCACCACGAGTTCGGTGAACTTGACAACACCGGGCCTGGAGAAAACTCTCCTGGGGGTGATTGTGGGCACAGCTGATGATGTTATTGGACCTTCTCCTGAGATGCTGAAGGATGCCGGGAGACAAATGCAAAAACAACAGTTGATGGACAGAATGCAGAACAATGTCATACATTCACCCCAGTACAGAGATCTGGGCCTAAATCCATCGTTTTTTTGCTCAGCATGCCATTCCAGTTTGAACCCAGCCATATGCAAATCAGTCTTGACCCTGTGCCTCATGGGAACAGTCCAGCCCGAACTGCCAAGCCAGGTCCTCCCTGGACTGGAAACAAGCATCCTAGGACCGGTTTCGGGGTTTCACCCCTCTTCAGCCAGGATAGCTTGATTCCAGTGGCATGGAGAGCACGGGACCCACGTCTGGGCATACCCGTCCCACTCAGGGTGACAAATGCAAAAACAACAGTTGATGGACAGAATGCAGAACAATGTCATACATTCACCCCAGTACAGAGATCTGGGCCTAAATCCATCGTTTTTTTGCTCAGCATGCCATTCCAGGTGGTACCGGTTACAAGCCCACTGGGGGAAGAATGTCAACGTTTCGACCCTGGCGCATGGAGGGTAATTTACTTCCTCAGGACAGGGGGAGGGGGAAAACAACCTAAAAGGTAAATTTTTTTAGAGTGCGCTTTTATATATATGTATTCTTGTATAAACTGTATATGCATTCATGACTGTATGCTAATCAATTGCATCTCTAATGTGTTTTTTCGAATCATGAATAAAGTACAACTCATCTGTAAGATTAATTAGTCTAGGACCATTTGTCTTCTATACCAATCGTTACCCAGGTCCGTGGACATTTTCTTGGGTTACCCCATTATGTCATAATGGTCACCTGAGGATACAGGTGGAGGACAAGTCTCTCTTTTTCTATGATCCTACAGCAACATGGGATTTGCTAGAACTCCATGACAAGGCACTATGCGGTCGATTTCTCTGAATCAGCCTTGACCACGGTGACCATGGCGCCAGACGGTGCGGAACGCCTCGTCTGACTAAGCATCAGGCAGCTGAGGAACAGACTAGGGCGGTGGAGGCGGTGGCCTCTGAGATCTGGAAGGAGCTCGCCACATCCAGTGTCACAGTCTCCCAGGGGGTCCACCACGAGTTCGGTGAACTTGACAACACCGGGCCTGGAGAAAACTCTCCTGGGGGTGATTGTGGGCACAGCTGATGATGTTATTGGACCTTCTCCTGAGATGCTGAAGGATGCCGGGAGGCAAGGACCTCATCTGTGGTATTGAGTTGTGGGGACTGCCATATATTCTGGTATAGTTTATTCTGTCTTTCTGGCTGGGGAGGCGCTGGGTGGGCGGGAGTCCCGAGTCTGCACTGTGTGGGACTTTCTTGCCGGACACACTACTGGTGCACATTCTCAGACTGGCATGACTCTTTCCCCTACAGAACTTTCCGTTACGGACCCTAGCAGCCTGGTGGAGGGCTTTGGTTAATAGAACACTGCTTACTTGTGTTTGGACAGGATGTTTCTATATCACAGTCCGGAGTGGCAGTTGTGGGCGTTTTGCTGTTCTTGTAGGACGTTTTCTTATTTGTTGATACGTGTGCGGCAGGTGAGACTGCGCGAAGTGGCAAGTTTCTTACGTTACATCCGAGTGTTTGGCATGGTGGATTTGGCGCACTGACGTGCGCATGTGTGTGCCTTTATGGCTGACCGAGTTAGATTACTTGGAATGTGAGGGGGTTGACCACACCTTCCAAACGCTACAATGATCTGGCATACATAAAACACAGAGGGGCGCATGTAGCATTCCTTCAGTAGACACATTTGATGGACACAGAGGGCAGGGCTCTCTATAAGAGGTGGAGGTGGCAGCTTAATTATACGACCAATTCTGCATATGCAAGCGGGGGCCCGGATTTGGATCAGACCTGGAATACCCTTCCAATTGCACAAGGCGATGGTTGACCCTGAGGGTCGTTATGTTATGTTACTTGGGTATTTGTTTAAGCGCACGTACACCAGCAGGTTTCTTGGCGCTGAAGGTCTGAGCAGAGACTAAGCAGACAAGGGAGCCACTAGTTGTAATCCAAGGTAAACAGCAATGTTTTGAGCTGTTTTCTGAACCGCATGTAATCCACCTCAAGCCTCAATGAGGTGGGTAGAGAGTTACAGAACCTCGGACCCAGAAAGGAGAACCGAGTCCCACCAATGCGTTTACGTTTGAATCTGGGAACCACCAAAAGATTCAGGTGCATTGATCTCAAGGTCCGCAGGGGGGAGTACTTACTGATTCGTGAGGATAAAAAAAATTGGGCCCTGTTCCCTGAATAGCTCCAAAGAGGATGCAGCCAGTTTTAAACATAGCTCTCTGTTCCACTGGAAGCCAGTGGAGATCTTTTAGCAGTGGGCTAATATGACATCGTCTATCCTGAAGATGGATAATTCTGACTGCTTGATTTTGAATCATCTGTAGACAATGTTTCTGCTTTTGCAGGAGGTCAAGATAGAGCGCATTACCGTAATCAATTTTAGATAAGATAAGCGCAATCACTATTTGAATGCAGGCCTCTTTGCTGAAAAAACGTCTAATCTTGCGCAACTTACGGAGTTGGGCAAAGCAAGAAGAAGTAACTGACCCAATCTGGGCACCCATGGAGAGACCTGAGTCAATGTGAAATCCCAGACTCTTTATCACAGGTTTAGGGAGTGGGATCGCCCCTAGCTCCAAAGGCCAATGAGAGGGTGTCCAGTAGATGAGTTTATTGCTGGGTATGATTATCTCAGTCTTGTCAGAGTTAAGTTTTAATTGGTTATTATCCATCCAGTTTTTTATGTACAGCATGGAATTCTCAACAAAATATTTGGATTCATCGGAGTTCTCCAGGGAGAAAATTAGCTGCATGTCATCAGCGTAGTTAAAAATCTTTACCCCCATCTGCCGAAGGCTAGAGATCAAAGGCTGTATGTATATATTAAAAAGGATCGGTGAAAGAGAGGAGCCCTGCGGGACACCACAACTCATTTCTACAGTGTTAGATTTAAAAGGGGAGAGCCACACAGACTGTCTGCGATCCTCTAAAAAGGATCTGAATCAATCCAAGGCTGGTCCTCCTAGACCTGCTGCGGCTATACGCTTCAACAGAATTTTGTGGTTCACGGTGTCAAATGCCGCAGATAGGTCGAGGAGGACCAGAGCCTGAGTGCAGTCAATGTCCGCATGTCTTTTGAGGTCATCCATGACGGACAAAATCACAGATTCAGTGGAATGCCCGGGACGAAAGCCCGCCTGGTGGGTATCCAGAAACATGGTTGCTTCTAAGAAAGTGCTGAGACAAGTAGCCACATGGGCCTCCAGCAATTTAGCAGGAAATGGGAGTAGCGATATAGGCCTATAGTTCTCCAACTTTTTGGGATCCATACCCTGCTTTTTTTGGATCGGAATGACCACTGCTTCCTTAAAGACTGACGGTACAGTGCCATGAGACAGGGACAGATTTAGAAACTCCAAAATAGTATCAGGGAAGGCCGGATAGATTGCCTCGAGTATATTAATAGGGCAGTCTTCCTTGGGGGAGCCTGATTTAATCTTCGTAACAAGATCTAGAAAAAGTTTCCTGTCCAACTTAGGAAAAGTATTAAGGGAAGAAGAATTGAAATAGGCCAGGCTGGCTTCTGCACTCAGATTATTGTAAGAAATTGAGTGTTGAATTTTCCTAATTTTTTCAACGAAAAAAGAATTCAAATCGTTGCAGAGATCCTGGGTAGCCGTGATAGATGGAGTCACGCGGCTGGGATTTGATAGCTCTTTCACGATCTTAAAGATTTCTTTGGAGCTGTTCTCCGAAATGAGTACCTTATTCGTGAAAAAGGTTTTCTTAGCCTCCAATATGGCCTTTTTATACATATGCAATTTTAAGGTACATGTCATTTTGTCCTCCACTAGATACGATTTACGCCATTTCCGTTCAGCTTGGCGAACATGAAGTTTATGGACTTTCAGTTCCTTAGTGAACCATTTAGATGCTTCATGTTGCCTTAGGCGGGACGTTTTGGTCAGTGGGGGAGCATGAATATTGAAGGCTTTCATTTGCCAGTTAGTGATCTCTTTTTCACAGCTATCTAACTCTCCTTCTAAGGCAGGTTGCTCACAGGATAAAGTGTCTATGAGCGCCTTCAGGTTGGTACGGTTCCAGTTTCTGAAGGTGCTTTTTTGACAGGAAGGGTGTTTCAGCGGTGACAGATTAATCAGCGTAAAGCTGATAATAGAATGGTCTGACCATACACAAGGGTAAACGGCCAGATTATGCAAAGTAATGTTGATAGACCACACTTGATCAAGAGTATGGCCTTTTAAATGCGTGGGAGAATGAATGTGTTGGGTGAGGTTGAGGCTAGTGAGGGACTCTGTGATGTTATGTCCTAGAACTGGGCCAGTTAAACTGCAAGGATGTCGCTCTACTTAACCTCTATGCCCTGGACCCCGACCAATGCGTCTTTATGACTAGTCTGGCACCCCTCCTAGCGGCAGTGCTACCCTACCTGAAAATAATAGGGGGAGACGTTAACTGTGTGGCTGACCTAAATTTAGACAGGTCTCACCCCCCATTACGATCATCACCTGTGCATAAATTGGTGGGGGTCTTTCTGCACCTGGATTCAGCAGTGGGGTCTTATTGAGTGTTGGAGGAAGCACAATCCTAGGGCGCAGGCTTATCTTTTCACTCTGGCCTGCATGATTTGGATGTTCACCTGGATGCGGTGCTCGGCTGTGACGCAGTGTGTGAGCATATGAATGCGGAGTATTTGGCGAGGACATACTCAGACCATAATCCCTTGATTTAAACTTTTCCGCAGGGCTTGTGTTCCAACCTGATGATTGGATTTCGCCCTACTGAAGGACCGGTGTTTCGGACCTAGCTTGGGGAGGTGATCCACAATTATTGGCTGGAGAATGCAGGAACTGCCCCATCGATGGGGTTTGAATGGGGGTCCTAAAGGTAGTTGTGCGGGGACACTATCTCCAATAAGCTGGGCATCCGCAATCAGCTTCACGCTATTAGGTTGGCAAGAGAAGGTATTGAATGGCATGCCCCAGGATCTGGGGGAGACAGCGGAGGGCAGGGAGCGGCTGCTTGCTGGAAGTAAGAAATTATTTGCTTTGGTGAAGCGCTTGAGGCAATAGGATTATAAACCTTATATTGCACGGGCCAATGCAGATGGAGATAAGTCGGGGAGCATGCTGGCTTGGCTCCTCCAAGAGGAGAACAGGGGGCACACTATACTTCAGATTCAAGACTCAGCTGGACAGGATGAGGTCACGCAAGTAGAAATTAACGCAGTGTTTACTCTGTACTATCGCGAGTTTTACTCTTCCGGCTCAGCAGCTAATGAGGCAGACATATTCCAATGTATTGCAGGCTTCTCTTCTTCTGTGTTGGGCCCGACGTGGATGAACGACTTGGTGAGGACGTCTCTGTTCAGGAGGTGAGGAGACGTATTACCCATTGAGTTCTAAGCAGGGGCTCTGGCCCCTAAAGTGAAGAAAGTCTTCAATGGGGTATTGACACAGGGTCTACTCCCACCTACTTTGCGAGAAGCCACGATTGTATCCTTGCCTAAGAAAGACAAAGACCCTGGGCTAGTAGATTCCTACCGCACCTATCTATGCTCAACAAGAATTATAAAATTTTGAGCAAGATCCTGGCTAACAGGATTCTGCTGCATGTCGGTAAACGGTTACATATCGATCAGAAAGGCAATCGATTCCCTTTGTTATGAGTTGCTCTATGCCACCCTACTCAGGATTCTGCTGCATGTCGGTAAACGGATACATATCGATCAGAAAGGCAATCGATTCCCTTTGTTGGGAGTTGCTCTATGCCACCCTACTCAGGATGGGCTTTGAGCTACGGTTTGTCAAATGGAACAGGCTTTTATACACTCAACCAGTAGTGAGGGTCAGAACAGGGTTGGTGATCTCGAATGTCTGCGTGGTCGAGCGGGGCACCAGACAGGGCTGTCCGTTGCCCCTCCCTATTGTTTGCCTTGGCTATGGAACCTTTCACACTAAATATACGGCAAGGTCGTCAGTATTGGGGGCTGCAGATCATGGTGGATAGTCTCTATATCTCGTTATATATGTAGATGGCATGCTTTTGTATATGCAGGATGAGATGCCTGACTTGGAAGGGGTGATTGAGGCCCTGTCGACGTTCAGGGAGATGTCGGGTCTTGCAGTCAATTGGTATAAATCTTGTGCTTACCCGCTGCGGCCTAGCACTGAGAAGTTGTGGGCCCTTAGGGCTGCTCCGGCTGTGCGGTGGGAACAGACTACTATTCATTACTTGGGGGTGGCCATCTACAGATCAGTGGAACTGCTCTATGAGGGTCATTTCGGCAGGGCCATAGCAGCCCTGAGACTTTCGGTCGCCTTCTGGAACACCTTCCCTCTCTCAGTCAGTGGCCAGATAACAGTCTAAAAGTTGGTGATCTTGCCATGTTTCCTCTACCTGTTTGTGGCTCTACCGATGAACTTCCCAGAGCCTTCTTTGGGGAACTGGATAGTATACCTCTTACCCTATACTGAGATTCTTCATGACGTAGGGTAGCCCTGCAGAATTTGCGTCTCCCCATGGATGGGTAGGGTGGGGGGGGGTGGGGGGGGGCCATGGGGGGTGTTGGTTTGCTTCTCCGGATTTCAAGCTTTAATATCTGGCTGCGCATCTGCAGTGGATAGCTCGGTGGCACTCTTGCATTTGGGATGACGCAGGCTACGGAGAGCGCGGACTGCCTTCTCGGTCTCTTTTGTTCCAGATCCTGTTTAAACCTACCCCAGCATCAATGGCGCACAGACAGAATGTATTGATTAGGACAGCAAGGCAAGTCTGGGCAAGGGCATTACAGAGGACGCATACAAGGGTCCCCTATAGTTGTGAACTGCCTTGTTGACTGCTCAATACTGGCAATCTCAGGGGGGGCTGCTTAACCTGCCTTTTTAGGTCAAGGCAAGACTCCCTATACTGGAGGACTTGTTCACAGGAGATCACCCCCTTCCTGGACATATAATCTCCCGGCTAGACACTATATTCTCCATGGGGCCCTGATGAGTAAGGTGCGAACTTAGTGGGGGTAGGGACCTGCGGAGCCTCCAGCGCACAAATGCCTACGTTATCTCTTCCTTATAAACAGGAAGGACGAAAGCGACTAGTTACACTTCTTTATAGGGCTCTATTGAAAGGAGCACAGGTTGAATTATCCCAGTTGCATTACTGGTGGATGGCACACATCAACCTTTGGTTCAATGATGCCGCTTGGATGAGGACCCTAGTGCATACCCCCAAAAAATCTTGTAATGCTAGGTTTAAATTGATCCAGTTTTATTTTTTACACAGAGTATTCCTCACCCTGCAGCGCATCAACGCCAAGTTTCCTGGGGCCTCATCGGCATGCCCCTGATGCGGTACGGAGGATGCCGATTTCTATCATATGGTTTGGAATTGCCCCACGCTGACCCCCTATTGGAATCTGGAATTACAAGTTATCCGTCAGGCCACAGATAAGCCTTCTGAATGCTCCCAAAACTGTGCCTATTGGGCCTTCATAGCCGTAGCGCTACTCAGCTCATCCTTGCCCATAGGCAACTGATGATGAGCTGGAAATCGGCTGGAGGCCCTGATCCATACAGATGGTGGAAGGAAGTGATAAAGTGGGCGGACTGCGAGAGGGAGGTGATTCGGAGGGAAGAGGCTAGAGGGTGTGCACGGTCCCGATATTGCCAGCACGGGATGTGGTACTCTCGGCCTGCCCTAGAATTGATCCCCAGGGGAAGCTCTTGCCGGAAGAAGGATCAACTGGGGAGCACTCTATGGACCAGGCCACACCTCTGGCGCAGCCTTTAGGCACTCCAGTTGTTCGAACTGGTTTGGGATTGGGCCAGTGACCTGTGCACTTCTGACTGAATCGTGGGCGAGTGCTCTAGTATATTCATGGGGTTAGCTTTTATTATTGTGTCACTGATTCATTGCTGCTGCAAAGAAGTTAATGATGTGCCTCGCCACAGCAGTTTCACTCTGCACATTTGCTACTGTAAATTGATGAACAAGTTACTTACCTTCGGTAACAATATATCTGTAAGAAACATAGGTTAGTTATAGATTACTTACCTTAGAATTACCCCCACGCGTCAGACTGGATCCGGAAAGATTTGTCAGCAGTACCCCTGCGCGTCGGAAGGTGGCGTCGGTCGACTCCGCGTTAGTCGTCGTTGGCGTCACCGGGATGACGTCGCGTTAGCTACATAGACGCCGCCCTCGCGCGCCGACGTCAGTTCTGTACACGACTTTTCACGCCAGAAGCGCAGAGCCATGCAAGACACTGACCACTGGTGCACAAAACTAAAGGATGTCCTTGACCCTAGAAGTCAATTCGCAGAATGGGTAGGATGGGTGGGGCGGTAAGGAATCTATAACTACCCTATGTTTCTTACAGATATATCGTTACCGAAGGTAAGTAACTTGTTCATCTGAAAGAAACAGTTAGTTATAGATTCCTTACCTTAGAATAGATACCCCAGCAATACCAACCGCGGTGGTGGGTCTGCGAACCAAGTTCACCCCAGAAACTACTGGAGAGCAGAACGGCCAAAGAAGCCGTCTCTCCGGACTTGGCTGTCCAGGCAGTAGTGTTTAGCAAACGTGTGCAACGATGCCCACGTAGCTGCCTGACAGATGTCATGTAGGAGGATTCCTCGTCCCAAAGCAGTGGTAGCTGCCGTCGCCCTGGTGGAATGGGCACGCAGCCCCACTGGATGCTCCTTCTTTGCCAAAAAGTAGCCGGTTTTGATGCACAGAACGACCCACCTGGAGATGGTTCGTTTGTGCACAGCCCGACCTTTCTTAGCGCCCACGTAACCAACAAAGAGCTGGTCATCCACCCGGAATTGTTTGGTGTGATCCAAGTAGAAGGAAAGCGCACGTTTTGGATCCAGACGGTGGAGCCCCTCTTCCTCTTTTGAAGGATGCGGAGGCGGAAAGAAGGTGGGCAAAGTGATGGTTTGGCCAATGTGGAAAGAAGTAACCACCTTGGGAAGGAAGGAAGGTCTAGTTCTCAGGACGAACTTGTCCGGATGGATAGCCAGAAAGGGAGGCTTGGAAGAAAGAGCTTGTAACTCACTCACCCTGCGTGCAGAGGTGATGGCTACCAGAAAGGCAGTTTTCAAGGTGAGAAGTCTGAGAGGACAGTCATGTAGCAGCTCAAAGGGAGCGCACATGAGGTATGTAAGAACAAAGTTCAAGTCCCACTGAGGCATTACGAAGGGAACAGGAGGAAAAAGATGAGTAATGCCCTTAAGGAATCTATTTACAACAGGGGACTTGAAAAGAGAAGGCTGATCAGAAAGCCTAAGAAAGGCTGAAATGCCCGAGAGGTAGCCCTTAAGAGTGCCCAGAACAGAGCCCAGCTCGACTAACGAAAGGAGGAACAAGAGAACCTCAGAAAGAGGGGCGGAAAGGGGAACCACAGCCTTTGCTGTGCACCATGCCACAAACTTGTTCCATCTGCAGGCGTATACCGTCTTAGTGTAGGGACGCCTGGCTGCCAAGATAACATCAGACTTCGGGAGGCAGGTCAAACTACGTCAACTGCCGCCGCTCAATCTCCACGCAAGGAGGTGGAGGCTGGACAGGTTCGGGTGGAGGACCGTCCCCTGCTGCTGCGACAGAAGATCCTCCCGAAGAGGCAGTCTGATCGGAGGATCGATGGCCATGTTGAGCAGCTCGGGATACCAGACTCTTCGTGCCCAATCCGGAGCCACAAGAATGACTTGGGCCCGGTCATGCTTGATCTTCTTCAGCACTCTGGGCAGAAGTGGTATAGGCGGAAAGGAGAATAGAAGACCGCAACTCCACTCGCGACGAAAAACATCGCCTAGCGAGTGCTGCCTTAGAAATTCCAACGCGCAGAACTGCTGACATTGCGCGTTCTCTTCGGTGGCGAATAGATCTAACCAAGGCTCTCCCCACTGCTGAAAGAGACCTTGCACCACCGCCGAGTGAAGACGCCATTCGTGATCCATCATGCACCTGCGGCTAAGTTCGTCCGCCCTGGCGTTCAGCGAACCTGCCAGGTGTTGAACCACCAGGGATATGCCCTGATGTTCCAGCCATGTCCAGAGGCGGTGAGCCTCCTGACATAAGGTCCACGACCCCACCCCGCCTTGTTTGTTGTTTGTTGCAGTACCACATGGCGGTGGTGTTGTCCGTGAACACCTGCACTACTCTTCCCCGGACAGAGGATGCCTTGAGTGCAAGACCAATCGCCCGAAGCTCCAGAAGGTTGATGTGGAACCCGGACTCCGCCGGAGACCAGAGGCCTCTGATCTCCGCCTCCCCCATGTGGCCGCCCCATCCCAGAAGTGATGCATCGGTCACCACTGTGAACTCTGGGTGAGGATGGGAGAGGGATCTGCCTTCGACCCAATCCTGGTTCGTAAGCCACCACTGCAATTGGTGTGCAGTGCCCTCCGAGATCTGGACGCAATCGGACAGATTCCCTTGATGTTGGGCCCACTGGAACTTCAGGTCCCACTGCAGAGCCCGCATATGCCATCTGGCATGATCCACCAGCAGGATGCAGGAGGCCATCAGACCCAGCAGCCTGAGGGTCATCCTGACCAAAACCCGGGATAGAGGCTGAAAGATCGGAATCATAGCCCAAATATCCCAGACTCGCTGCTCGGGAGGATAAACCCGAAACTGCGTCGTGTCCAGAACCGCTCCGATGAAGAGGAGCTTCTGAGAGGGGGTCAGGTGTGACTTCGGCACGTTGATGGAGAACCCCAGAGAATGCAGGAGGTCGGCCGTAGTCTGGAGGTGAGAGACGACAGCCTGGGGCGAGCCCGCCTTCAACAGCCAGTCGTCGAGATAGGGGAAGTCTGGAACCCCTGATCTGCGCAGATGAGCAGCGCCATCACTTTTGTGAACACCCGAGGGGCGCTGGTAAGGCCAAAGGGGAGCACTGTAAACTGAAAGTGCTCGTGGCCTACCGTGAACCGCAGGTAAGCCCCGTGGGCGGGCAGGACGGGGATGTGAAAGTAAGCATCCTGCAAGTCCAACGCTACCATCCAGTCTCCCGGGTCGGAGGCAGACAAGACCTAAGCGAGCGTCAACATCTTGAACTTCTCCTTCCGGAGGAAGCGGTTGACGTTCCTGAGATCCAAGATAGGACGCAGGCCTTTGTCCTTCTTGGGCAGCAGAAAGTAGTGGAAATAACAACCACGACCTACTTCTGGGGCAGTAACGCGCTCGATGGCACCCTTGGCCAAGAGTGCCGAAACTTCCTGTTGGAGAAGGGCCAGGTGATCCTCCGACATGCGATGGTACTGAGGTGGCATGGATGGAGGGGTAGTCTCGAAGGGGAGGGAGTAGCACCTTCGGACTATTTGCAAAACCCACCTGTCCGACGTGATGGTGCGCCAGTGCGGGAGTTGATGGCGGATCCTGCCGCCCACTGGCGTTTGGTGGCCCTGAAAGGTCGGACTAGGAGGGTTTGGAGGCTGCTGCAGAGGGGGCTGTGGTGGACTGGCCTGCACGCTGGCCCCCAGAACCACGGCGGTGGTTCCCACGTGCCCGGCCGCGCTGGGGCTGAACAGCTTTCACCGGCCTGTCACTCTGGGCGGGACGTAGCCACGAAAGGGGCGAAAGCCAGACTGCGCAGTGCGGGTGGTGGAGAGGCCCAAGGACCTGGCCGTAGCCCGAGAGTCCTTAAAGCGCTCTAGCGCGTTGTCTGCCTTGTCGCCGAAAAGGCGACGGCCATCAAAGGGTATGTCCATAAGTGTGGATTGGACATCCCCGGAAAAATCAGTCGAACGCAACCAGGCGTAGCGTCGAAGGGCTACTGACGTGGCAATCGTCCTGCCAAGTGCGTCAGCGGTATCCAGGCCACAGCGGATGGTAAACTTCGCTGCGTCTCTCCCTTCAGCAACCGCTCGAGAGAGCACGGCCCGGGCCTCCTCCGGGCACTGAGGCAGCACTTGCGCAACTGTGTCCCACACGAAGTGGGTATAACGGCCCAATAGACATGCAGTGTTTACCGACCACAGTCCCAAGCTGGAGGAAGAAAACATCTTCTTCCCAAGATGATCCAGCTTTTTGGATTCCCTGTCCGGGGGAGCGGTAGGGAATGCGCCCTTGGACGTGGAGGCTTGGACTACCAAGCTCTCAGGGGTGGGGTGTTGGGAGAGGAAAGTGGGGTCGCCCGGGCGGTGGCGTCGGGCAATCATCCTGTCCACAGGAGCCCCTGTGTTGGGCCTGGACCAGGTGCCCAAAACGATGTCTATCAGGGCTTCATTAAACTGCAACAGGGGCTCCGAAGAGCTCGCTGCCGGTTGAAGCACCTCTGTCAGGAGGTTAGTCCTGACTGCCACCGTAGGAAGCTCAATGGTGGAGAGCCTCGGCCGCCCTACGCAACACCACTGCGTATGACGCTCCCTCCTCCGTAGCCACGGTAGGAGATGCCAAGGTCTGGTGAGGTATCCAAACCACTGGCTTCCCCCAGTTCCTCTCTCCAGGCCTGCTCATACACCATCTGGTCTGTTAAAGGGTCTCCACACCCCTCCCAGTCCTCCTCACCCTCCTCTGGCTGCCAATCTGGTCTCAAAGAGCCAGGGTAGAACAGGGGCACAAAAGTACCCTTCCGCGTCGGATCCGTCCGACTCAGTGTCTACCTCAAGGTAGGCGCCGGGGCCGACGTGGTGCCGGTGGAATCAGCACCGGGGGAGGCGCAACGAGGTCGACCGGCGCCGACCCAGATCCAGGCCTGGATCCAAGGGGACCCGGTGGCGCCAAGGCCGAAGCCGCCGAAGGCCCAGGGCCCCCAGCCAAGTCCGCGGGGCCTGAAGGCGCGCCGGCGGAGTCAGGCTGCCCAAAGATGGCATGCATCTCTTCGTAGAAACTCCGAAGCTGGGCAGGGGTTGCACCGGGTCCCGGAAAGGGGGGGGGAACCCGAAGCCGACCCAGCAGGCTCCGCACGCGGAGCCGCGGGAGTGGCACCACCCGCATCCCTCGTCGCGTCGGCCGACGGACGGGGAGAAGTCGAAGAGCGACTATGCTTCTTTGACTTCTTTTTGTGCTTCGACTTACTTGACCCAGAGTGCGAAGACTTCGACGAAGAATGGTGTTGGCTCCGCGACCGGTCCCTCGACCTCCTCCGCGACCGGGACCTTGAGCGGCGCGGAGCCGACTGCCGGGCCTCGAGTAGCTTTCGGGACCGCTCCCGCAAATACTTCGGGCCATGGTCCAGCAGTCGGAGCACGACTTGGGGTCGTGGTCACGCTCCAGGCAGTAGAGGCACACGCGGTGCGGATCCGTCACCGACATGAGTCGGTTACAGGAACCGCAAGCCTTAAAGCCAGGCATCCCTCGTGCACTAGGAGTCGATGGACTCAAACAACAACGAAGTCGACAAAAGTCAAGAAAAAGTTCAGTCAAAAATGGACTGGGGGTACCGCTCTCTCCGGATCTGCGCTTGCTGGCGCGGAAAAAGAAAGAACTGACGTCGGCGCGCGAGGGCGGCGTCTATGTAGCGACCGCTGTTGAACGTTCACTCTTTACCGTTGGGGCAAGTAGGAAATATCATGGTTTGAACGCATTGCGGCCACAGAAATTAATTTCCTCCTGCAGTCATTCTATGGGTGCCATGCGCTCCTACTCATGCTACCACTCTGAAAAATATTCAAGGCAAGTTGATAGAATTTACTTGGGGTAATAAAACCTCTAGGATATATTAAAAAAAAAATACTAATCAAATCTATATATGAAGGTGTTTTGTCTTTTCCAAATTTGGAGACCTATGTCTGGGCCACACAACTACAGCCTCTGTTAGATATTCTACGTATAAATTCTGTGATGGTTTGGCTCCAGAAAAAAAAAAAAAAAGGTCACAAAGTTTCACCTAAAAATTCTCCCTTGGCCACCTACTAAATCACACGGTGGGGAAAATTTACTAACGTCAACTAAGATCACTATAAGACATTGCTTGGTGATAAGACAAATGGGCTTGACGTTTCCCTCGCCCCTCTCTCCAATTCTTGATAACAATGATCTTCCACTGGGTATACAGTATAGGGGCTCTAGGGACTGGTTCACAGCCCCCACAGCAACATTGTGACCTATAAGACGAGGACCAGATTTGATCTCGGGCAGTTTTTGCAACTCCCCAGAATCGACATGTGGAAAATTACCATCTATTTGCGTGAGGTAACCCCAGATTTTTGCCTTAAATATTTTTGCTGGCTGTGCAACTCGGTTCACTTTACCCTTGCTAACCAGTGGGAAAATGCCTGAGCTCCTCCTCTGAACATGACGAAATCTGCATCCTCCTAATTGGCATATTCATCTTACACATAGATCCCTAGAATAGGGTACAAAGTCTACCCGGGGTCTGCAAGTTAAATGCCTCTAGTGTACTGCAGCACCAATTGTGCCATCCACTCCAGTTGAAGTGCAAGCACGGCTTCAGGACTACCATTGTAGCCAGACTACAGCAGTGCAAAAACTGCAATTAGACCATTCAAAAGAAACCCTTTTGACAGGTCAAAATCTCCCTTTTAAATATTAATATGTCACCCCCCCACCCAAGTAACAGTCCAATAAGTTACATTGGTGTTCAGCGGTGGGATCCAGGACTTGTGTTTTGCAGCACCATTCAGTGATTTAAGATGAAATTAAAAATCCTTCTTTAAAATGACAGAGAAAAAGAACTTTTTGGTTTTTGGTCTCAATGGGGTGATTTTTTATTTTTTCTAAATGTATTCCTGTCCTCGATTTTTGCACATGCTTTTTGCAAGCATAGAGGCAGACCTGAGCAACATGGACAGCCTCACCATAGCATATCTATAGATGTGCAAGCACAGAGGGCTAAAACAGAGCAGGGAGTCCAAGAAGAATGCTGCAATTCACCTCACAGGAGCATGAGGAGCAGGAGGAAAATGAAGAGGACATTGAGGAGCCTCCAGTACCAGCGGAGTGTCCCCCCAAAGAACAGCCTCATCAGTAAAGCCCAGAGCAGGGAGCAGTGTCAGCCCACAGTTTGTCCCTATCAGAGCTGCAGGAAAGAGAGGCAGAGTGGGCTTTGAAATTACAGTTGGCTACTCTTACCTTAACATTGGCTATGGAGCAGAATACGCTGGCTATAGAGAAAAAGAAGGCAGCAGCAACATTGGCACACGGGATGAGAAGTTAACCCTGGCCTCGGAGAATAAAAAAGCCCTGCTGGCTCATGAAGGGAGTCAGTGCAAGATCGAATTGAGTTCACACAGGGCCTCCGAGTCCAGTAATGATGTTGGCAGTGACCACAAAGTGCCTACAAGTGGTAAAAGAGCCCACATCCCCAAAGACCTGGTGCCTAGTTATGTGGTGAAGGATGATGTAGATCAGTGGTTTGCAGCATATAAAGTGTTCCTACGTATGCACAGACTCAGTGAGGGGGATTTGGGGGAGGGGTGCGGGGGGGCAGTCTGTGGAAGCACATGCCCATTGCAGGGAAGGATACCTTATTAGCCCTTGAAGTAGAAAAGGAGAAGAAGTACCCCCCCTCCCCCCCCAATGAATGAAGCCCGTATCACAAAGTTTGGTCTGACCCCTGAGAAGTATTGTTTAAGGTTCAGGGATGGTCAGAAGCAGTCACACCAGTCATGGGTAGATTTTACTGATCCTTCCACTGAGGCACTGGATGGTTGGGTTAAGGGCTGCAAAGTAGATGAGTAAGATAGGCTGTACAATTTGATGAAGAAAGAGCCCATTTTAAGTAATTGTTTTACAGAGGTTTTCCAGCACAGGACAGACATCAGGCTCACTGTGCTAAGAAAGCTTGGGAAGGAAGCCGACATCTGGATCAGCACCAGAGTGTCATAGTGGGGTGCATGGGGAGGAGCACAAGAAAGGTGGGCCGGGTTCCCACCAGCAAAAGCAAGAAGGGAACAAAGATCACCAAAAGGAGTTTAGTTTTCTAAAGGTCTTTAAAAGAATTTCAGTAGAAGGTAGTCCCATTCCTCTTCTGACCAAAGGAGGTGGAGTTTTAGTGGGAAGAAAACCATGAGGTCTGACCAGTGCTGAGCTAGGACTGTCCCCAGTGAGGGCACAAGCAGAGAAATGCCTCTTGTCCCTAGAAGAAGCATAACACTGGTGGGCCCAAACCAGGTTTTTCCAATGTAGCGCATGGGGGGGGGGGGGAGTAGGATTGTTCCAGTTAGATTTTGTGAACAGTGCAGAGATTACCCTAGCATCCCTGAGTGATATGGAAATGGTTCTCAAAGCTCACATGCCTAGGAACACACACAGTATAGGCAGTGGCATACCATCAATGGGTAAAGGGTGGAGGCTCTGCGAGCCAAGGAGCCAGTACGACTATAGTCAGGTGACATCTGATGTCTACAGTGCAGCCTGTCCTGATGTAATCCACCAGGCAGTAACTTCTGATCACCAAGTGAGCCACTGCCCCCATGGTTCCACTGGGGTGGGGTGGGGTATCTGGCTTACTGAAAGTAGCTGCAAGTCCACCTTTGTCTGTTGACTGTCTGCTAGGGAGTGGCCAGGAGCAAAATATGTGGACGGGGCAGTGTTCAGGTGGTCACCTCATTTACTGGGAGACTGGACTGGGAGAATGGTCTCCTGTATAGTGAGCCTAAGATCATTGAGCCTGCATCAACCAGAGTGGTGGTGGTCACCCAGTGCTATAGGGCATTCCTCCTGTAGTTGGTTCATGATATTCCCTTGGCAGGACATTTGGGGCAGGCCAAAATCTTTGACCGCCTGGTCACCCACTTTTATTGTCCCCAGTTGAGGATCAAGTAAGATACGCTCTGCCAATCCTGTATGACTTGTCAAGCCAGTGGCAAGTCAGGTCAGAAGTGCAATCCTCCAGAGGTTCCCCATGGTGGAAATTAAGATGGTAGTGTAGACATTGTTGGGCCTCTTAATCCCAAGACAGCTCTAGGGAATAGGGTTATCGTGGTGTTGGTGAACCATGCCACCCGGTACCCTGAGATCATTCCTTTGAGAACAGTGACTGTGCCAGAGGTTGCCAGGGCACTGATGGGGATATTTACTGGAGTGGGGTTCCCGTAAGAAGGTAGTGTCTGACACAGGAACCAAGTTTATGTCAGTGTACATGAAGGTGATGTGGGATGAGTGTGGGGCTGACACAGGAACCAACTTCATGTCAGTGTACATGAAGGCCATGTGTCAGGTTACCTATAATTTCTCCACACCCCACCATCCCCAGACTAATAGGCTTGTTGAGAGGTTTCAACAAGACCCTGAAAGATATGATTATAGGTCAGTCTGATCATCTGAGACATATGTGGAACACATTTTTGCCATGCCTTCGGTTTGAATACAGGTAGGTACCACAGAAGGGAGTGGGCTTCAGCCCCTTTGAGCTTTTGTTTGCGTACCCTGTAAGAGAGTACACAATGCATTAGACCAAACTGGTAAAGCTTCTTATTTTAAATACAGGTAACTGTTCTTCCTGATCATCAATCATGTGCATTTGTTTAGCAACAACAGTATGTCTTAATATTTAAAACCATAAAATATTAAGCGGTGTGCTTTCTTTTTCAAATCAGTGAATGTGTCTAGTCATTCTACTCTGTAAAAAGTGTTTCTTGGTGAAGTACTTTAGATGTTTTAAAGGGGATATGGAAAATAAATACTCAGAGTGGCTTATTTTTTTAAATCCAGAACTTGCAGCTCAATTTAATAACAGCTTCACCACTAACCTTTGCATTATACACAACATATATTTGCAGTCTGGAGTAGAAACAAAACAGACTTACCTCATTTCCATACATCATGAGGTGGTGTGTTGTAATAAGGGCTTTAAACACAACTACCCAGCTGTTATTAGCAGTCCTCTCAAACAGTGTGTCCGCCAGCTGTGGAATATTCACATTCATCTCATTTGTGCACTGCAGAAGATCTAATGAAAAATGAGAAGACAACACTTATGTTACTGAAAGAACAACAGTCAGTGTTGATGCTAATGGGACAGGTACAAACTTAACGCTACTAACTATGCAATTAAACTACACAACATATCGCATACATATATCTTCACTAAAACCACAGTAGCAATACTGCATAGTGTATAGAGCAATGTCTAAAACAGTCTACACTCTAAAGCCGCACCATCTCTCTGGGTAATTTTATAAAGAACGCCTCTTTAAAGCTTTCTGAACACACTATGTCCGCGTGATTTGTGTATTAAGAGAGCATACTTTAAAATGTGGCTTTTGCATTTTAACTGTTAATATTACATTTTTTCAATTTGTATATGCCTACAAACCTTATCAGCTTCATACAAAATGAACAAACGCTGGCAAGCCAATAGGCTTCACTTTTTTTTTTTTTTTTAAACAAACATTACCAAGCCAATAGGTTAACTAAGCTTACCTAAAAGTACAAGCAATACCTATTAGCACTGGCAATGCTTGTTTTTACTGCATGCGCACTCCCACTAATTACTGGGTTTCTACGCTGCACCTGCCAAAGACAAGATTTTTAAATAAACAGAAAACACACAGAAAAGCCGTGAATCAAATGTTCACCAAATGACTGTGGCTCACTTGGGAACATGTAAAGAAATGAAAAAAATCACTTAATAAAGCCTAACCACATATAAATACGCAAAAGAAAAAGTTGCACAAATAAATCATCGAATGTCAATTCAAATCTTTATTCGATCTATGTACAAACAGATCATAAAAGCACAATTTCATCGGTTAGGTCACAATAAATAATTTATATAAAACAAAAGACATTTAAAAGATAAAAAAAAACTTATTTAGCCTTTTGTTAGTTAAAACCAAGGTTGTCTGTACATTTTGATCCGTGAATGCTAAAAATTCATAGCAGTGAGCCCATCGCCCCTCTCTTTCTCCAGCAAGCCCACAAGAAGGATGCTACCATAAAACAGACGTGGGGATTAGGAAGAGCTTTTAAAAATATACAGTGCCACCCTGCATTGCGAAACATTTTGTCGCCTTAAAATTGGGAGGAGAAGCCGCTCTCTTTCAGTGTGATAAAGCCTGCAAAACAATACTAGGTGTAGGTCCGACTGGGGAGAACAATTGTCACACGGGCAGAGGCCCAAGTCTGCATGTTTATACCTCTTCTCTGGGAACCCAAATATCAGGGGAATCAGGTTCAGGCGAAAGCGCCACAGAATAAATCTGTGTTGAGCTACAGTAACATGGGAAAGGTAACAATAGCCTTCCTCCAGTCTTGGCGGAATTAGATCATAGACTGCAAGCGCTTGTAAATGCCTGTTCTTTTCCCTGCGGTCGCGGTTAGCATTCTGTACATAAAGATCAATTATTTTCCGTTTAGAGACCTTGCTGCATAATGAGGGGTCCCTAAAAAGTTCTCCCTGCCCTATTGCATTTAGTTCCACCTCCACATATCTAAGCCATCCAATCCTGCTATGTCTCTCGAGCCCCAAGCAATCACCAATTATGCGTTTGGTTAGTTTGACAGTTGTCCTTCGCCAAATCGAAAGCCACAGCAGGATGGGCGCCATTCTAATAGAGTCAACCAAAAAGGGGAGGTCCAATTCGAGATGCAGGATATAATTAGATAGAGGATGGCAGCGAAACCCTTGACTTAAAAAAAGTATCTTCCACTTTCTGCATTTGATCGATTTTTGCCATTCCCCAAACTCCGGCCCCATAGGTTGCTGCCGCTTTTGTTTTGGCTTGGTAGATCTTTTTAATTGTTTCCAAAGGACTAGCTCCTAATTTCTTAGCGAACCCCTTTATGGCTTGAAGACCTCTCTCCATGCCCAATGCTCTTGCTGCCACCAGTTTGTTCCAGGAGTGCTTACTATCAAACAGGATCCCCAGGTATGGGAAGGAGTCAACCACCTCGATTTTCTTGGAGCCTAGATGGAAATATGGCGGCTTTGCGCCTCTAGGGGCTCCCACTATGATAATGAACAATTTAGATTTGTTCACTCTGAGGTCCAGTGAGGCCATAAATGAAGAGTATGAGGATATAAGGTTCTGGAGAGCTACCCCTGTTCTGGCGATTAAGACCGCATCGTCTGCATATGCCAATATTGGGAGAGATATGTTATAAAATGTTGGCACGTCTAGAGGTTTTAACAGAGCAGACACACAGCAAAGGAATAAAGTAGTTTAGCTAGTGGTAGTCGAGCTCGGTTTTAGATTAGGTAGACTGGGTGTTTCATGCCAGACCCCGGTTTCCTATATAGGGTTCACGTAGTGTGCACGGAACATACATAGTTCCCACATTTTTCTTTTTTCCTCACTCTTTATTTTATTTTAAAAGTTGGCAGTTGCTAATGATGAGAACCTGAGGATACAGGCGAGTACCAGTCTGTAAACTCCCATGGTGTTACTCCCGTGAGGCACTGCCTTCTTTGGTCTCACTTTTCACTTTTGTTTTCCCCCGGTGATATTGGGAGGGGGTTACACTAGTAGAGATAGTACAGAATATGGAGCGTATAAGTAGTGATTTGAGTCACTTAATGGCAGTTGGGAGATACTGATCCATTGCTGCGCCACATAAAATTGTGTGTGTGAGAAAATATATGGTGGACGTCTATAGGAGTCCAGACAAGTAATAGAGCAGGTCTTTGATTGTATTGACGTCTAGAGAGAGGCCAGACAGGGCCGCCTCCACCCCGTTAGTATAGATGGAAAAAAGGAACGGGGCGAGGACACAGCCCTGTCTGACACCCCTCTCTATCTTAAATGACTGCGTGCATTCCCCGCTTCTGCCATACCGCACAGAGGCAGTGGCATTGGCATACAGCTGGCGAATAAAGCGGATTATCAGGGGATCGATCCCCATGCCCTCCATCATGAACCATAATTTAGAGTGAGACACACAATCAAAGGCCGCTGACAGATCCATGAAGGCCATGTATAACCTCCCATCTTTGGCCTTCGTGTATTTGTCTATGCAAAGCGAGAGGTTCAGACATTGATCCACTGCCCCCATGCCTCTGCGAAAGCCGTATTGGGCCTGCATTAAAATATTGCGATCCTGGGCCCATTCCTCCAATCTGGCTAGCAACAGCCGACCCATGAGTTTAGCTGTTGTATCTAAAAGGGAGATGGGCCTGTAATTCTTAGGGCTGGCCCTATCACCCTTTTTGAATATTGGGACTATGACGCTGTGGTTCCAAGATGGTGGAGGGCCCTCTATTGCTATGCAATTAAAAACATTTGTTATTAGAGGCACCCACAGGTCAAGATCGGTCTGGAAGAGGTCTATTGGGACTTCGTCTGGTCCCGGGGCTTTCCCTTGAACACACGCTTCCAATCCTTTTTTCACTTCATGCAGTGAAAATAACAGGAATCCTTGGGCGAGGGGCAATTGATCAGTTTGAGGGAGCTCATGGGGAGTTTGCAGTGCAAAAATACTTTCAAAATGCCCTATCCAAGCAGCTTCCTCTACATGGGTATCCAAAGACGGGTAGTTTGTGTCTTTAAGATAAGGGGCATTTATGACCTTCCAAAACTCCCTACTGTCGCATGAGTTTGCGGATTGTTCCAAATCATCCCAAGCCTTTCCCCTTAATTCCTTCACACGTGTACTTCTCGCCTTCTTATGTCAATCTTATCCCTTTAGTCCCCACCCATAAGTTGCTAGCCCAACATCTTTTCACATAAGATGTCAAAGGTTGGTCAGACGTAGCAAGCTTTAATCAAAGCCAGTGGATATGAAGCAACACAAACAAAGCTGATACACAGTATACAGAGTAAATGACTACCATTAGGTCAACAAAAATTATATAAAGATAGTTAAATCTATGAATGAAACCATACCGAAAAAGCAAATGCAGCATAACTTGATGGTAGTCCATATTAATTAAACAGTAGTCAACGTTTTTACCTGCTTAATCGTGGCCGTATTGGATGCGACTTGACTATAGCTCTGTTTTAAGTGCACGGATACCCATTTGTGCCATTGATGCAGCTGCGATTTGTTCCTGCATGCTCGCTATTTGGCACTACTAGCCGAGTCTGCATTTCCCCTTTGGGGAGCTCCAAGAGTGTACCTGTTTGGATCAACTCTTATCTATTCATGCCTGGATCTATCTAACTTCAGTTACCTTGGTAAAAGTATTTCTTTGAACCCAACAGATGCTCACAGAAGACAAGTCAGTGACAGGTACCAGAGGACTCCTCTGAGGAAGCTGAGGTAACTGTGTGAGGAAGCTCCTTCATTCTTTTGATGCACGTTGTACAAATGTGATGGAGAAAGTGGAAAATGCAATTTTAGGTTGAGCAGAAGCTGGAAAGCCTGCCTGGAGGTATGAAAACTGTTTAAAGAGCAAGAGAAGACCGCATTAAGTGTGCAATAGCTGGAGGAATGACAAAAAAAGACAACTGCCCAGGACTTGATGTGTGCAGGGCTGGTGAGTAGAGGGTGCAATACTGAGAATTCAAAGCTGAGGACGAGGAATTCTGGAGAACAAGCAGACAGTCTCTCTTAAGAGCACGGAGGGAAGGGGGCATCCTTCAAAAAGAAAAATGGTGTGCTATATAAGTTTCAAGTCAAACAAAACAAGTTTTAACAAAGCCCGCAGAAATGATTCTAGGTATGCTTGTTATCGATGTGGCAGCAACTGTCATTGGCAAATTTAAAAGTGTGCTCTGCTAGCAACAAGAATGCAACATTTGCAAGTGCCAAGGAAATTCCCCAAGAGGGTGCCGTGAAGGTAAAAATATCCCAAATCTTAGAGGAAGCATTTTCAGAATCAGAAAGAGACGGACTACAAAGGAATGGTACTGATGGTACAAGACTACAATGACACACCCAGAAAAACTCTTCAAGTCCCCCTCTATGTGCATGCCACCACTCATAGTGATCGAGTTGACTTTAATGGCAAGTTCTGCCTCACCATTCACAATTATGTCAAAGATGACATACAAGTCATTATTCTCTACTAATGTGAACGAGCTACTTGAGCCAGACGTCGGCTATTACCTTACAAAGGAAACAGAATCAACTTCCTTGGGTGATTCGTTTCCACAGCTGTGTTCAAATACAGGTCAGCGAGAATTACGTTTTATGTCATGAGAAAAGGTGTATGCGTATTGGGATAGAGATCTCAAGAGCTGCTGAAAATAACTCTTAATCCATGTGATTTGGATCCAGAGGCGGTCATCAGAGAGGAAGAGTTGGGGACTAAAATCATTGACTCGTTTTCAGAGATAATCAACAGCAAAATTGGCAAGTTGCAGGAATTTTTCCACTGTAGAAAACTCATGGGGAATGCTGTTCCTGAAAAGAAGACATTAAGGAACGTTTCTTTGGGTATTCAAAAAAGCCTACAAGAACTGTTAGAAAGATCGCAAAAAGAAGATATGATCAAAAAGGTAGAATCCTCCGATTGGATTTTACCAATAGTCCTGACAAATAAAGGTAACAATGAATTAAGTTTATGCATACATATCAAGAGCGTTGAATGCTAATAACATGGTGGACAGACACCCATCACCTAAAGTAAATGACTTCCTAAGTTGGATGACGCAACTGTTTTTTCAATGCTGAACCTTTGCAGTGCGTATTATCAAGTTGAACTGGTGGAGGCTTCAAGACTACTCACAGAGTTTGTTAACCCGTTTGGTGTCTTTCAGTATAAATGGAAGCCGTTTGGACTCTCCTCAGAGTCCTCAGTTTTACAATGAATAATGAATCACATTTTCAAAGACCTGGAAAAAAATATGAGGGGCTTCCAAGACGATGTGTTGGTCTTAATAAGGGATAGAGAGGAGCATTGCAAAGTTCTGCAGGATGTCTGCACCAGACATTCAAAGGAAAGTTTAGTTCTTAGTGCAGACAAATGCAAGTTGTTCAGACCTCTAGTAGATCATCTAAATCACACTATCTGAGCCAGTGGTGTGACCCCTAAGGAAAACTGCCCACACAAAATCTTTCGGATTGCAAAATCGCTCCTAACTCCTCCTGCGCCCCCCATCGCTTTTGTTAATATCCCTCTACGCGGCAACCAAATTGCAGAATTTATCTTTGATAAAATACAAAGTATCTATAAGTCCTTTCCTCTAGCTACAGCCTCACAAACTTTATCGTCATCTGACTGGACAGCCCAATATGGAGATTGTCCGCTGGAGGCAATCCCCCCCCTGAATTTGATCTCCCTTCGAGGGATTCTTAGTCAACTTAAATCTGGAGCACCTACAGATGCTGCCCCCCCCCCTAACATTTTAAACTTCATCTCGGAGACTGTATCCCCAGTGATCTTGGATGTGATAAACGCTTCGCTGGCAACGGGTTTAGTGCCCTCCCGCTGGAAACAGGCAATGGTTAGAGCACTCTTAAAAAAGCCCAACCTGGATCCAGACGTGTTGGCAAACTACCGCCCTGTCTCACTATTACCAGGAATTGGTAAAATAGCTGAGAAGCACGTAAACCATACTCTCTCAACCTTTCTTGAAAATAACCGCCTTCATCCCTCACAGACTGGGTTCAGACCACAGCAAGGCACAGAGACTGCACTCCTGACAGTGGTGGAAGAATTAAGAAAAATTCTGTATGGAGGGGGCTGCGCTGCACTTATCTTATTGGATCTCAGCGCAGCCTTCGATACGGTGAACCATCATTTGTTAATTCAAAGACTTAGGAATGCAGGAGTTGCCGGAACAGCGCTAAAGTGGCTACAGTCCTTCTTAGAGGACATATCTTTTGTAGTCTTTGATGATGAAATCACTTCAAAGCGAATGCCCCTTAGATGTGGGGTTCCTCAGGATCTTCCCTGAGCCCCACTCTATTTAATGTCTATATGAGCTCCCTGAGTCTGAACTGGGGTGGTGGAGTGAGCTAAAGAATGATGATGGATTAAACCCAGATCAGTTGACTGGGGGTGAGTGTTTGATTGGCTCAAACGTTCCGTCCATCATCCCCTTTTGTATCGTATATGAGCTCCCTGGCAGAAGTAGTAACACCTTTTGGCATTCAGATCATCACCTACACTGATGATACTCAGTTGGTGGTCTCGCTCAATCAACTGGACAACTCAGGCTCGCGTTTAGCCTTATGCCTTCGAAAAGGTGTCGAGTAGGATGGGCAGCTCATGTTTAAAACTTAATGGAGCTAAGACAGAGCTGATGCTCCTGGGTAATTCCACTACATTGAGCATAGGCTCATTTTGGCCTAGCTGTCTGGGGCCACCACCCTCCCCTAAAGAACAAATCAAGAGCCTGGGTGTATGGCTGGACCACAATCTTGACTTTAAGGAGCAAGCACGCAAAGTTGCAGCTTGTTGTTATGGGATTTTAAGAATGTTAAGAAAGATCCTTCCCTTGCTACCTTTCTCTGCCAGAAGATTACTGGTCCAAGCTTTGATCCTGTCACGTCTTGACTACGCTAACGCCCTATATCTGGGAGCCCCACTCACCACAACCCAAAAATTGCAGATAGTGCAAAACTGCACAGCACGTCTGCTCACGAATATTTCCAAACGCCTCTCAGCTAAGCCTGCGCTTGCCTCGCTTCATTGGCTCCCTATCCAGGAGAGAATCCAGTTTAAGGCTCTGTGTATTACACATAAAGCCCTCTCAGGCAAGGGCCCGCCTATTATCAGATCTATTATTCAACCCTATCGCTCTAATAGGTCTTTAAAGGTCAGATAATAAACAATTGGCGGTAGTCCCAAAAATAAGAAAAACACAAAGCGGAGGGCGTCGCTTCTCGTACAATGCCGCTAAATTGTGGAATCTCTTGCCCCCTCGTATCCGCCTTGAGCCAAACTACCTGACCTTCCGAAAGCAGTTAAAAACTTATCTGTTTCCCTAATACTGTCCGGAGTAGAAGCTGCACCGCTATTAGCGCTGGATGCCCCCGGGTAACCATGCGCTTTAGAAATACCTTTTCATTCATTCATTCTCCTCGGTGCCATCTGTATGGCACTAGCCCCAGATAAGGACAAACTGAGGTATTTTGCAGGACTCTGCGAGTACTACAGCAAGTTTGCTAAGAACTTTGCCTCTCTGATGGAGCGTTTACACAAACCCCTAAGAAAGGATACGGAGTTTGTGAGGTCTGGTGAACATCACGAGGCATTTGAGTCTACCAAGAAACAGGTCATTAAAGCACCTACGCTCCAACCGTTCACATGTTGCAAATATTGCATTATTTCTGTGGATGCCTTTGCATACGGTTTAGTGGCAAGTTCTCTCTCAAAGGCTAGGTAATAGTAAGCAGACTGCTGCATATGTATCGAAAACTCACAGGAGCATGGCACATACAGAGAGAGTACCACTGGCTTAAGTATGGGCTCTGGACCATTTCTGGCACTTTATTCAGGGTATAAACTAGGACAAGCCACTAGTACAAATACTCTCATCAGGAGGAGAAACCACCTCTGTAGCACAGGGAGCACAATTTTGATCCTCGCTTCAAGAATATAATTTCAACGTTGTACATGTACCTGGTCACATTAAACATCCAGCTGACTGTTTATCAAGGTTACCGTACATTAACCCTCTGGGAAAAACACAAGGGGATGGTGAGACAGATGTATCTTTGAGTGTCATTGATTTGTGTGCCATCCACGGTGTGGAAGTGATTGAAGACAAATGGTTTTCAGAAAGTGCTAAAGATGAAGAACTTAATATAGTGAAAATGTTTAGCTGTGATAGTTGAACTCCGTCAAAAAAATCTGAAAGGTTTCCTCTATTCTTCCTCCTAGTTTTCTTCGGAGTTGAGTGTGGTCAACGGTCTAGTTTTTCACAATGACAAACATGTTCACCCATAACGTATGCAAGAGACTCTAATAAACCATGGTCACCAAAGGCACATGGGCATTTCCTCTTTAAAAATAAAAATGCTCAGGCACTATTTCTGGTGCCTCAGGAATGGATGCCGAAGTCGAACATTGTGTGGCAGTGTGGTGCCTGTTCTACCTCAGATAAAAATTAAGATCATGCATGCACCCTTGCAAAGTGTACCATGGCCTCCTTTCACATGGCAAAAGACAGGTATGGCTATTTCAGAACCATTCAAAAGTCTACCAAATAATGTGTATTGTATGCGATTCTTATCGATTACTACACTAAATGGCCTGAGATTATGTTCACTGAAAAGGTCTCCACCAATGTGGTGTTAAAGTTCCTCAAGGAGGTTTTCAGTTTTCCCACCAGAGTTTGTCACCGACAATAGAGTCAATGTAGTTTACTTCTGCAGGAATAGCCAATACATCAAAACAGCATTTTTTGTACAATTCCCAGTGCAATGGCTAGGTGGAACGTTTTAAGAAGTATCTCAGGGAAAGCTTCCATCGATCACTGGTTGAGAGGATTCTCTTGGCCCTGTCAATCAGGGAGAGGCCATGGGCAGTCACCCAGCACTGTCACATTACTTTTATTGAAGGGCAGAGAACCCAACTCTTCTGTATGCCCCTGGTGGTTAAAATCCAGACTTCCCTCCTCCAGAAACAATCACACATCTATCCCTTCAAGCAGGGCATGCAACAAGGTCTTTCAAAACCAAACTATGTCAAAAGTATGTTATGACACACTGTATAACTCTGCGGAGCCAGATATTAAAGTAGGTGATTGGGTCATGGTTTTCATCCCAAAACTGGTACATATTGGGAAAAGTATATTTTTCAAGCCTATGAAAGTCGTTAAACTCAATAAGGGGAGTGTGATCACTTAAGATGGGA
Organism: Calotriton arnoldi; assembly: GCA_963921515.1. NCBI lineage: Eukaryota > Metazoa > Chordata > Amphibia > Caudata > Salamandridae > Calotriton > Calotriton arnoldi. The sequence continues at coordinate 2,099,930 of CAWUFW010001537.1, forward strand.
AGTGTTTGAGCTGGAGAAGAGTGTTTAAATGCACCAAAGAACTTGTACCTGCCAGTTCAAATGTTCCGACTTATGTCGATGATAAATGTAGCTTTATGGTCTTTCCTTCTCCTCTTGGATTTGATGAATCTGTTAACGGGGACTATTCATCACCCACAATAGCTCACCCCCACTTTATGCCATTTTCTGGACTCCTCATCTCGGGTGGAACAGAAGATTCACAAAGGGAGTTGACTTGGTGGCTAAACAGGTGAGAAACCGTCCCAGAGTTAGGGTGCCCTCCTCGAAGGCTATAAAATAATTTTAAACTGTTCCTTTCATAAGAAGGGAGATGTTACACATTCCTAATGTGTTTTATTCACAGTTCATTCTGTTTCCTTGTTTTCTTCCTCCCCTCACTGCATCTGGATTGTGTTTTCGTCCATCATGGAACATTCATGCTTGAGCCTTCCGAGTGGACGGTTGAACGGTTGTTCAGTGTAGACCTTGTTGGTGATTTGAGCACTGAAATAAAGATCCACTCCTTTTCTTACCTGCACACTTGGTCATGCGGTTTATTGCAATACAGGCCCCAACAAAATTCTTAGGAATCCAAGAGTTAACAATGCATTTATAGTCAGACCACACCAATCTAACAGAGAAGTCCTATAAAGAGCACTAAGAAGTTATGAATTAATTTCCACAGAGGTCAAAATCTGAAGATCTGGCTGGGAAGTTGGCAAGTTGGTCAGCCTCTGGTATCTAAGTGGCTGGCAAAGGTGTAAGAAAGTGGAGAGAGATTCTAACATTTCACAATGAAGTGCCACAATCAAGATGTTGTCAAAGCAGTGCAACCACACAGACTATGGCAGTTAAGACCTGTGGAAACCATGATTGTAAGGATTTGGGAGCATGAGAAACAGTTTATTCAGACAGAAAGCATTCAAGTTAAGAGACCCCTAGAAAGCATAAATAGTCCTCATGAACCACAAATTTCTCTTCTAGGATGTATAGGGTGTTCTACTAAGCATTTGAGTTCGCTTTTGAAAACTTTCCAAATGCTTTCTTCTGCTGCAACATATTCAGCATGCAAAGTAAGCAGTGTTTATTTTTAATTGAACGGACATGAAGATAACATTTTATTTCCCGATGTTGTGGAGAAAAAAAAAAAAAAATCAACAGGAGTGCTAAGGATTAATCAGACCATATCGGACGATCACAAAAAAGCAGGATGTTCGCAACGGTCTCTAAAATCTTTCCTGTTTTGACTTCTACACTCTGCAAAAACATGCTCTCTACAAATGCGCCATTTTGCATTACGTTAAACATTAGACAACTTTAATTTGATGGCAAATAAAAAACAATAAAAATACCATTTTAATATTCAGTAAAAACAAAGAAATTCTATGACAATCTAGTTATGCCCCTGGTAGCATTTCACGAAAGGTTGTCTCTCCCCCACCCCCCAAATAAAAGTTTCCCACCAATATGCAGAGATCAAAAAATAATACAGTTAAAAAGGAACTACTTGTATTATTCCGTTGTCTGTAATGGGGGCTACAGGGACTTATTGGAAATGTTTAAAGGACTACTTTATATCGTTTCCACTCTCAGATACTCTGAACACAGCTGAAACTTCAGTAGTTCGCCAAGACACTGCTTTCCCTTTTTCAGTTCTGCCCCTCCCTCGCCCTATTTGATTGCGCTTTGGCATAAGCACCCGCTCAACAAAACTTCATTATGTAAAATAGCTAATAGTTTAGATACAGTAACTTATTTGATGCAGTTGTCTGTTTAACAAGCCATACCCTGTCTGTTGAGCCACAGAAGATCAGGATCCTCCCGCATCTCTTTACTCAGATAGGTGGATTGTTCCTCCATGTCTCTTTCAAGACACTAAAGTTATTAATCATTCACCCCATAACTGCCCTGTCATGTATTTACCACACAGCAAAGAAAGAATTCATTATGCACCTTTAAAATCTGCGTCCCAAATCTTCTGACATTTACTTAGATACAGCCGGTGAAAAAAAATATTGCCCGAGTTATGCTCACCCCAAATGATGTAGTGACATTCCTGATAAATTGAAAGGTGCCTATAGTATTTACACTGTCCCATCTACTCGTAAAAATGAAATCACAAAGGTCAATATCTTTATTATCCCCAGTACTCCCAATATCAACCTTGTGCTGCTACCCAACTATTTTAAATATTAATTATATGGCTTTGCTGCATTAAATTAGAGTGATCCCTCAAACTGAGCGCTTTTAAATTTCCTTAAATATTGCCACACCTTTTGTGGCTATGGCTCATATTTATTAGGTATGGCCCAACAGAAAGCTTTTAGCTGTTTGACTGTGAAAGACATCTTGTGGACCATACGAAAAACTTAAGAGTGGGCTTACATCTCACCTATTGCTTACCATTGGTTGGTTTGGTCACTTTCCTTTGTTTCTAATTTGATGGCTTACCTTCCTTTTCTTGTGCCTGCCCCTCCCGTTGAATATTCTTTTGATTGGCTTAATTGTATCACTCCACTGGTCACATTTAGGGAACTGCTTTTTTGTCTTTCAGCAGTCCATGAAAGTGCACATATTTTCTAGCTCTCTTCCCCCGTGTGCTGGTTTCCCCCTACAAAACACCACCCCCTCTCGAGGTCGTCCATTGACTTCTAACCTTCTGCTAGGTTTTTCTTTTTTAAATTTAATCCTCCCCCAGCTTAAAGCACCGTTATTTTTCCCCCTCATCGATTCCCACTCCTCGTTGCTTCCGCCCTCAACCGATCCCCTGTTGCTCCTCCATTTTTTTCCCCCCAGTGATTGGCAGCTGGTATTTGCTGCAGGGTCTCTCTGCATGTCAAAATGCTCTTTGACGTAAGTAAAATTAAAAATTTTATTTACCCATCTGAGTGGGGTCTACTATCTTGGATCAGTTAAATAAAAAATGTAAAAAGAATGCAAATGGTGCCCATGTCATTCCATAGATGTGTGCATGCATAGCAGTGCATGTGCGTGCCTACGGAATGATGTCACTCAATCAATATATCAGGCCTACTGCCTTTATCATGACCTCATTATAAAACAATTAGGCCTATAACCTTTATCATTGGCATGTCACCATAATGAACTCAGACCTATTGTGCTGGTCATACACCTTCCCACAAGGCATCCATCACATGATGGATGCCTTGTAAAACTACATGATAAAATTACAAATATGTACAAAATACAGTTGTCAAAAGAATATAAAATCCCTGCTAATAGAGCCTAATTAGGATTACTATAGCACAAATTGTCTATTCCAATGGTTTTTTCGGGTGGATCACCAACACCAAAACCCTTGCCTACTACGGTAATGTGCATGAGTCTAGGTAACAAAATACTTGCCTACAGGGTTTAGTGCAGCATCATAACCCTGAAAAGCCTATTGCCTTTAACACATGCTTTTCTCAATAAATAGGTCAAGCCTAACGGTTTTGTCATATTGTTTTATAAAAAAAACGATCAAACATATGAAATCTGGCATGACGTTTCCCAATGAACCCATTTACCCTTTATTATTGGCTTTACACCTTACCAAACACCGGCCTATTCAAGTGCACATAAAAGGGCAACCATCAGCTTTATGCCGGGGAGAAGCACTGCACTTAATTTGCGGCAGAAGCACAGAGTTCTGAGCTGCGCACCAGGGCTCCGAGAGGATGACCTTGTACTATCTCCGGACGCATGTATAGCCTTCAACATTGTGGAATGGCTCTTCATGTAAGCAGTCCTAGAGAAGCTGGGCTTTGGCCCCAGCTTTCTTTCTTGGATTCAGGTCTTATACTCTAAACCCCTTGCTCAAGTAATGGTCAATGGGGCCACATCAGCACTGTTTCAGCTACAGCGCTATACAAGGCAGGGCTGTCCGCTCTCCCCTTTAATTTTCGCTCTGGTCTTGGAACCATTGGCGGCCTGGGTAAGAAGCAACCCTCTGATTAGAGGGTTAAGATGGACTGCAGGGTGGGAAGATAGAATCTCCCTTTAAGTAGATGATAATCTGCTATATGTTGCCGACCCAGCCACCACTCTTGACAGAATTATGCATATATTCACGTTGTTCCATCAGTACTCAGTGTACACTATTCATTGGAACAAGTCTCTGATCTATATCCTTCATGGAGTGGCACCGTGCCTGTTTGCTGACTGTGCAGCTAAAGCGGTCACAGAGGGATCCGCTATTTGTGAATCTTCGTCACCCGAGAGCTACGTGTCTTCAACACAAACAATCTGGAACCGCCACTCACAAGACTGAGGGTGGATGATCAGCATTGGAGAGCCTTGCATTTGTCCCTCTTAGGAAAAGCTGCCCTATTTAAAATGATGGCCCTGCCCTGTTTTTTGTATGCACTTCCGAACACACCTTATCCCGTCCCGGTATCCAACTTCCAAGCAACAGATGGCAAAATCTGTGCACTTTTATGGGATTAACGCTCCCCTCGAATAGCCCTTCAGAAACTTACAAGGGGCTGGTATGATGGTGGAATAGCTCTTCCAGGCTTAATAAAGTATTACTGGGCTGCACAACTCATTACTATTAATCATTGGGCCCATCTCCCGGAGGATGAACCAGCATACAGGATGGACAGGAGAAACATACAATCTGTAGCTATCTTAGAGCAATCTATGGAGGACAACACACTATACACCCCTTCCCAGCCCTACCACGATCACGCTCACCCTTTGGCCCACCGCATTACAGGCTATGGGTTGGAGAGACAAGATTACACAAGCCACTCCCTTATGGAATACCGTGAAACTGAGCACCCTGGCTGGCTATCCAAAGGAGCTTTGACAAATGGAATTTAATGGGTCTGTCCAGGGTGGGCGATCTGTGGAAGCAGGGAGAAATACTTCCTTGCGAAGAGTTACAGCAGGAATATCAAATGGCCCCCACTGAGAACTACAACTATTTGCAAATACCCCATGCCCTACAAAAGGTGCTACCAAAGGGTGAAGACTCCCTTTATTCTCCCCATTGGAAGATAGACTGCTTGCTGAATATATGCCTACAAAGGCGATCTCGCTTACTAACAGAAAAGTCTTACATAACACTTCTGACACGTTTACAAGAGAGCTGGGAGCAAGAGTTTGGCGGCTTGGAGGATGATGAGAGGCCTGAGGCTCTGGGGTCCCCTAGGGAGGTGGCCATACGGTCACGATTTTGACGAGCGCAATTAAAAGTCCTTCACCGATATTATTATGCATGTACAACACAGGTTAAAATGGGTGAACTGGAGACCGCACTGTGTCCCAGGAAATGTGGTCAGGAGGGGACATTTTTTCAAATGATATGGGCTGCCCAGTACTTCAGCGATATTGGGAATTGGTGACTGCCTGTCTTAACAGTGTTTGTGAAAGTGACTTGGGGTGATTAAGAAAATAGTGCCTCCTAAATGTATTGCCTGAGAACAACCTAGTTTGCATGGACTGCCTTTGGCTTACATTAGGGTCTATGGTGTCAAAGAGGAACATTGCACGTATGGGAAGGTCCAAACTAACGCCACACCTGAGGGATTGGAAGAGAGACATGGATTGATGTATGCAGGCTGAAAGGGTGGTCTATGAAAGCAGGGGTTGTCTGAACAAATGGACTAAAATCTGGGGAAAGTGGAATGGATATCGGGGGGAGCTGTGAGCTCCAATTGCGGGTACTAATCACAATGTTTTGTTGTAATGGAGCTCTCTATTTTGCCGTTCTGTGAATTGCTAGCTAGACAACTGGGGGGGGGGCAGGATTCTTAAATAGTTAGGAGTTTCTCACTAAATGTCTGTGTTCTACCATTATGATATATGCTGCCTATTGTCACTGCAATTTTCGTTGCTTTCTTTTTCATTAAACAGAACTTTGAAAAAATAAAAGGGCAACCATCATGCATGCAGTTATAAAATTACAAGTAGGTAGAATAATACAATATGCAAAACAAAATGCAAACCCTCACATCTGGGTCCAACGAGAACTATCATAGTGAAAACACCAAGGGTTTGTCAGAGTTGGTGGTCAACGCCAAAACCCTTTCCGCTAGGTTAATCTGGGAGATTACATGTAGCAAAATACCCGTCTAAAATTAGACAGTCAAATCCCACGCCTTATTGGGAACCACTAACCATTTCTGTATCAACACATCATATTTCTTATGCAAAACGCTGTGAGAGAGTAGAAGCAGGGAAATGGATGTATAAGAAACAATGCCAAACGAACAAATCATTTGAAATATCCCCCTAATTTCATTACAAGACCGGAGGCTACCATTATGCAATATACTTTTATTTCTGCCCAAACATGCAGCCCTTTAAAGAACACATTACATCATGAATAAGAACATTCCAAACAACAATATATAACGCACATGGTAACTAGGCATCATCCTCTTTTTATTCGCTGCTCCTGAACAGTTAAGTATACTTTTCTTTACTCTCCTACTTAATGACCATTGTGAGCCTTTTTTAGACTCCTAACAATTATTTTTTAAATTAGATCGCGAACAAGTAAGTAACCTTACCGTTCATAGTTATGTACAACCATTTTTATGCTTGTTTTATGCTTGTGGTAAATATTATCCCCCTTTTTCAGGTAAGTTACCTCCTAACTTCTTTCGTTTCATTACCCTTCCAATTTATGGTTGGGCTACCCTCCCCCTCCCTCCTTTCACTCTATATTCATATTCAAACAAGTGAAGAACTGCCCAAATGGTCTTAATCTGACCGTTTTTCCTTTGCGCCGCTCGTACGCTCTACCACGCGCTGAGCCGAGCCGCATTGGGAGACAAGCATTCTCCGTGTGCTGCGGGGACCTGAAGGGCTGCACGCTGTCGGGGAGAGCGGTCCTTCCATCCGACTCTCCCCGGGCCGCGACCACTCTTCACGGGCATACAGCAACATCAGACTCCGGAGGCTGGCAAGTGAAGCCTCCGGAAAACAAGTCGACGGAGGTCACGTTACAACGTGACCCCACCGGACATAGTCTCTACCGCAATTTCCCGTTGAATCAAGACGGAAGGGGGTAAATAAACTAACGAGAGGGAGACAAACGCAAACCTACTCGCGCTGTGCGTTGTCATAATGCACACCGCGAGCAATTAACGGTCTTCCTCAACACGCATTTGTAAAGCGGTAAGACCCTCGCCTTGCCTCTGGAGAAACTAATATATTAGAGACAAATATATTACTAACAAAGGGTTCTTAATACAAACTAAGACATAGAACCTATGACTAACAAAGGGTTCTTAATACAAATTAAGGCATAGAACCTATTAAAAAATAAAAAAAAATTAAAAATGGATAATGGCAATGAAACACGAGGAAGATAATATCTTCCCTAATGAAGCCATGTTAATGAATTATTTTGAAAAACATTTTAAGTCCTCTTTAAAAGAGGCAGTTGAAACTATTATGAATAAAAGAAAAAGATTTTGTTACTGAGGAGGATTCTGTGACCCACTCTGAAGAAGATGAACCCACACCTAAAAAAGGGGGCAAGGCTTCAAAGAAAACTAAGCACTTGGAACCACATGGCAGCCTTTGCGCTACAAAAGACCGGGATTTACCCCAAGGTAGCCTACGCGCTACTCACAAGACAGGTGCCCATTGCGACACAATAAGAAAGAGCAGCCTTATTGGCACAAAAAGTTCGGGTGTCCCTCGCGGCACAAGAAGACAGAGTGACCTTTATGGCACAGATGACCTCGTTGTCAGTCTGAAGACTGATGAGTTCCCTTGTACTACAAATTTTGATGGGGACGATGACGAGTATATTTTCGATCCCTTTGAGACCTTGGACAATGATCTCCTCGACGAGGATTTAGTCCAATCAACTGATTCAAATTCTATTAAGGACCATTCGGGAGTGGAGATGTTTAATCCCACCTGCAATCTTCAAATCATACGCAAGACAGGATGTCCTTTCTTTGAGATTTATTGGAGTAGAAACGGCAGGATGCTCTCAGCTAACATATTCTCTTTCAACTGCTCTCCTTAGATTCCACACCCCCCAACCTTCCATTTCCTACATTCTAATTCTACAACATTACATCATTACATTCTCCCCCTCCCCCTTTTTAAAGAAAAGAAAAAATTAGAGGAAAGAATAAGAAGAAAGAAAAGATAAGTAAAAACATTTAGCAATGTTCTATTAGTCGATTCGGTTTCCGAGAAATTCTCTCAGATTTCCTGTTTAATTGCTCCAAATGTTGATCATCTGTTTGTTGCTTCTCAGTGTTTGCATTAAATTTCTTGAAAAAAGTTTTGTTCCTCGTTATCACTCTATTGTCATTTTTATCCGTAATAGCCGTTGCATGAATTTGTGTTACTTCCAAAGGAGATGGATGAAATTTACTTTGTGATTTTTGATTTGTTGTTGTTTCACTAAGACTAGATCTCAAACTTACGAATACTCATTTGGAAAATTTGTTTTACTGTCAGCATAATATTTCATTTTGCTTTTTGCTTCTGCATCCTTTTTCATTATTTCAGCATGGTCTTTTGGAGAGACAGATGGAAGATGTAGTAAATGTGTTTGTCTTGATTGACCAAACATCAATTCAGAAGGACATTTACCTGTAGAACCATGAGGAGTATTTCTGTAATCTCTTAATACTTGACACAAAGTTTGATTTATAGAAATTTGAGATAATTTTGCTCTTTGTATAGCTTTTTTGATAGTGACCATCAATCTTTCCGCCATACTATTTGCTTGTGGCCACATTGGTGTAACTCTTCTATGAGTTATTCCCAGATAACTCATAATTTTTTTAATTCATTTCCATTGAACGGTGGCCCATTATCAGTTTTTAACACATCTGGTATTCCCCAGGTCGAGAAAACATCATCAAGAACAGGAAGCACAGTTGTTGCAGATGTGGATGATATCACTTTCACAATTGGGAATCAAGAGTATTCATCAATTAATACTAGTAGATAATGTCCTGAGTCTAGAGGTCCCTAAAAGTCTGCCGCTAGATTAGACCATACAGCAATAGGCAATTTGGACATGATCAACTCTTCCATTACTCTTTCCTTTGTAGTGCATTGACATAGCTGACATGTTTTTAGCACTTCTTCTACTTGACTATCTGAAAGGAAGACGAGGACACAGCAACTTGAAGGTAGGAGGGTAGTTTATTCCCACCGACAACCTCCAGGTCCCGGTAGCAACTGCCGCTCATGAACCCAACACTCTAGAGTGGAACCATCACAGCAGCACGAGCTGACAACAGGAAATTCCCAACACACCCCCCTTCCTTCACACATTACACAAGAAGTATAAGGAAAACAAAATTAGGAAAACAAGTGCAGAAATAAAGGCTAACAATAAATGAACAGAGGACACATTAACGCATATCATAATCAATTAACCTTTTAGGAATAGATCTAAATCTGGTAGGTGCACCTCTAGAATTGACATAGTTGCGATGAACAGTTTCTTTACCGTGAACACTTGAAGGCATAACATAATTATGAAAGCTTACAGGAACAGATTTCGATCTCGTTGACGCACCCCTAGGAATGACCAGGTCCTGAGGAACAGTTTCCTTGCCTTGATCAACAGAGGCCGTATCAATCAAAGGATGATGAACACCAAACCTCCTGTTGACATAGCTGAGCATTGCCTCAGGCACCTTGGAAATAGCACACTTGTTCCACACTTTTCCGTTCTCCAACACCACTACACGATCCTTCACCACAGACACTCTTTTGGGAGCTGAAAAACGAGACTCCCCCTTGCGAAGGAGACCTGGTTTTTTGACTCTCACCAATCCCCTGTCTTGACAGACAATGAACGATTAACCTCAGACCTGGTACTATACTTAGCCTGAACAGCCACTCTGACATCAGTTACTTTAGATAGTTTTTCAAGATCCACCTCCCTCCTAGACATCCATTCCTTGTTTAACTTGGAACCAGCTATTCTCCCTCTCAACAAAGTAAACGGAGCAATGCCAGTGCTGACATGGGGGGTAGTTCTTACAGCCCACAACATGTCACTCACCGCTTGCCGCCACTGTAATCCATTTATTAATGCCAGCTGCAAATGTTCCTTGACAACGCGATTGAAACGCTCAACAAGGCTATTACTACGGGGGTGATAAAGAGAAGTGAGAGTGTGTTTGACACCAATTTCCTTAAGAAACACCTGCATCTCACCCGAAACCAGCTGGGTGCCATTGTCCGATACTAATTCTTCAGGAAAACCTTCTCTGAGGAAAACATCCTGCAAAAACTTGATGACTGACGAAGAGTTAACATTCTCGACAAACCTTACCTCAGGTCACTTTGACATATAATCAATCAAAACAAGAGCGTATTTAGGAGAACTCCCAATGAGCCCAAAAGGGCCCGCAATATCGAAAGCCAATTTGGTCCACGGAATATTCTTCACAACAATGGGTTCAACAGGTGAAGGATGTGTCACTTGGGATTTATCACTCGTAACACACGTGCAACAATCTCTAACAAAATGTTCTACATCCTTGTCCAGAGCAGGCCACCAGAAATCCTGTCTTATCCTACGCTTCATCGCCCGTATACCAGGATGACCCTCATGAGCCAAAATTAAAATCCTCCTGCGTAAAGACATGGGAACAACTAACAATACACAACGTCTTAATGCGCCATTGACCACAGACAATTCGTCCTTAATCTTCTTATAAGGAGCTAGCTCAGAGGGACAATCCTTGTCACTGGGCCACACACTGGCTATGAGATCAATGACCCTGACCATATCCATATCTTCTGACACGCATTCCAACCATTCTCGCTCCAACAAAGCCCCACCAGTAGTATCCTCCAGCGAACAAACCGCACACACCATTTCTAAATCATCACAATCCTCAGCCTCAACACCATTACCTGAAAGAGGTAGTCTAGATAAGCAATCAGCCACAAGATTCTTGGCCCCTGCCACATACTCAAGACGATACTGAAATTCTTGCAACCTGTATTGCCATTTTGAAATGCGCGGTGTGGCTCTCCCACCACCTTTAGTAGTAAACAAATCGACCAAAGGCTTATGGTCAGTTCGAAGAACGAACACATTTCCCCATAGGAAATTCCTGAAATGCAGAACACCCCACCACAAACCCAAAGCCTCTTTTTCGATAGTCGAGTAAGTGCTCTCAGCGCCTCTCAGAGTCCTAGAGGCAAAGCCTATGGTTTCTTCTCGACCATCACTCCTCCTTTGAAGCAATACTGCACCTAACCCCACATTACTGGCATCAGTAGATACAATGCACAAGTCATTTATGTCGAAGAGTTTGAGGGGACGAGCATACACAATTTCTTGTTTGATGGATTCAAAATTTTCGTTACAAACATCCCATACAAATTTAACATTTTTCTTAAGTAAATTGCGCATGGCAGCAGTTTTTGTGGAAAAATTGCTGACAAACTTGGCATAATATTCTACCAAACCTAAAAAGGAACGAAGTTGGTCTTTATTCGTAGGTATGGGCGCATTCTGGACAGCTTCAATTATTTTTAGCTTGGGTTCAATGCCTTTAACCGAAATATGATGACCAAGGTAATCAACACCCTCCTGCAGAAATTTGCACTTGTCTGCCCGTAATGTTAACCCACTAGATCTAATTATAGTTAATACTTGTCTAACCCTCTCATCATGTTCAGATTCAGATTTTCCATAGAAAAGGATATCGTCTTCGAAAAATGCTACCCCACTTATATCCTTGAACAACTTGGTCATTAGTCTTTGAAAAACAGCTGAAGCTGACGCAAGGCCAAAAGGCATGCGAATATAGCGATATGCACCCTCGGGAGTGACAAAGGATGTCAGATGTCTCGATTCATTACACAGCTCAATCTGATGGTACGCTGAAGAAATATCCAAAGAGGAGAAATATCTGGCACCTTTCAGAGTGGACAACATCTCATTTATGTTGGGTAGTGGTTGACGATCAATCCAGATGTTGGTATTGAGGTCTCTCAGGTCAACACACATGCGAAGAGACTTGTCAGCCTTACGTGCTAAAACAATGGGAGCCAACCACTCAGAACCTTCGATAGGTTCAATGACCCCTGCACTACATAGTCGTTCCAACTCGCATTTAAGTTCGTTGCGTAAACTCAAGGGTACCTTACGAACTTTGTGGGCCACTGCTTTTGCACCGTCTTTTAAAATGATGCGATGCTGAAATCCTTTGAGTTTTCCTAGATTAGCTTGGAAAACCTCTGGAAAAATGTGTGCCCACCTGTTATTAGAAACCTGAGAAACACTACCCGTAGTCAGGATATTAGGCTTGTGGTGACATAACGAACTACGGGACACAACCATATCGGGATGATTGGGGTCTAAGATGATGTTAAGAGCACCTTGCTCATCCCACCCCAGCAAGTTTGTACCCTCTTTAACCACAAATACAGTTCCACTAGCTTGGTCGGTGTCAAAAGCCAAATTCGCTGAGAATTTTCCCATGACATCGACTCTCTTGCCCCCATACGCGAAAATTTTGATATTCGACTGTTCCAAATGGACATCAGCCAACTTACCAAAATCATCTGCATTTCCTTTTCTGCGATCCCCTTAACAAGGATAACTCAACTACACCTTCAGATGTTGGTGAGGAAGATGATAACATCAGTAACTCATAACTTTCCTCGTCCGAATCAACTGCATTTTCTTCAATGGCCTTTACAACACAAGTCTGGTCCTTCTTGGTAATGACAGCTTTGCACATTCTAGAGTAATGACCCTTTTTCCCACATTTGTAACATGTTTGATTAAGAGCAAAACAAAACCTGGCATTGCCTAAATGTAATTTGCTCCCACAACGAAAACACATAGTCTCATTATGTTTACCCCTAGAAACAGCAGTACTGGTGCTTTGTTCAGGTTTGTCTCTGGAAAGAAAAGTGGTCGATGGATTAGGTAACAAGCTTTTTGGTCTGGAGACAGGTTTGGTATTAAGAACCTTAATCTCATTGGAAGAAACACTATTGCTCATTTCTTTCATACAAAGCAAAGAATGCTCAACACTCCTAGCTAGTGTGAGCGCAGTTTCTAAATCAGGATCGTCGGAAGACAAAAGTTTCTCCTGAATTTTCTTGTTGGAAGTTTTCTCGATCAGCTGGTCACGTATGATCTCGTCTCTAAATTCCCTATAGTTGCAATTGACTGCTAACATCCTAAGAGCAGCCACAAAGTCATCGATCGACTCACCCGGAATTTGAGCACGTTGTAAGAATTTATGACGTTCAAGGACTATGTTCCTCTTGGGACTGAACCTTTTGTCGAGAGTCTTAATTACAGTTGCGTAATCATCGACAATGATTGAATCACCACTGTCGCCACTTACCAGCGTACTGACTGTTTCAAGACGTAACGTTTTAAAAATATTTCTACCCTCTGCACCTAAATTGTAAACTAGGAGCGACTTTTTCTTCTTGGAAGTGAAAGTTTCTCCTTCAATGGCTTCAAGATATGCTTCGAAAGTGTCCTTCCACTGCTCCCATTGAACAGGAGGTGAACCAGCAGATTGTAAAAACGGTGGAGGGGCAGATATGTGATCCATGGCCGAACGTGGGTGAGTTGCTGCCTCAACCAATTCAATACCAAAGGTAAAACAATAAAAGAAGTGAACTTGCTGAGTACAAGAGAGAAGAAAAAAAAAATGCCCTGAATACAATGCACCAGAAAGGAATGCACAAACGAATTTGAGCGAGATGTCGCCACAAATCTATTGACACAGTATGCCGACCCAGCTGACATTCATTGCGAAGATTGTGCAGGTGTGCACATCACCAGATGCCCAAAACAGTTCCTTCGTACTTTAATAATAAAGTATAGACAGTACCAGATAAAGGTGTGCGCATCACCGGATGCGCTGTGCAGGAAGTTATCCAGAAGTGCAGGTATGGTAATTACTCGAAGTATGCACTCACCGGCAGAATCCACAATGATGACAGCAAGCAGATGAAAACGAACGGCCTGACTTGAAGATGGCCACTGGACGTCGGTACGCTTGACATCACCGAAGTGACGCGTCAGACCTCAGAGATGCTCTAGTGGTGCGCGCACAGCTCGGGGTCGCTATGCAACGGGACGGTGCGCAACCAATGTAGGCTCGAGCGCACACAGAAATGTCCCAAATTAGACCCCGATTCTTCACCTTCACCGACCTGGCACAGAAACATCAACATTCAGGACGGATGGGCAGCGGAAGCAGCACGAAACGCCAGGCGGACCAATCACAGGGTTTAGGAATCCAACCAAGGCAGCATGGCACGACTTCGGAGGTCCGCAGGAGCGCCCAAAACACGGATCTGGAGGTGTCGGTTCCCGCTCGTCGCCACTGAAAGGAAGACGAGGACACAGCAACTTGAAGGTAGGAGGGTAGTTTATTCCCACCGACAACCTCCAGGTCCCGGCAGCAACTGCCGCTCATGAACCCAACACTCTAGAGTGGAACCATCACAGCGGCACGAGCTGACAACAGGAAATTCCCAACACTATCTAGTCGTGAGAACCACATTTTTTCTCTTATTACGTTTTTTGTTGCCGATATCCCTCTGTGACTTTCATGAGCCAGATCAATTGCACGTCTTTGTAGACTTTCCGGAATTATCAATCTGTTTCCCCTTAAAAGTACTCCAGATGATGCAATTGCTAACACTGAATGTATTTTTTTTTAAATGCTAGGACATCACTTCTTTTTACATTCATTTGAAATCGTGTTGCAGTATTAATTAATCTCCATTTATTTTAAAGTATAATTCTTTTTACTTCTCCAAGAGTTTCATCTTTGTTGGTCATTTCAATCAATTCTTTTTCTGAAATAACTTCTGGTACCGTAGATCTGATGATGAAACATATATGGTCTTCTGCTTCCAAATCTCTTTTTAACTGTGTTTCAGTAGGATGTCGAGATAGATAATCTGCTGGATTAAATTCTTTTTCTGGCTTGTGAACAACCTTAAAATCGCAATCCATTAAACGCTTTCCCCATCTCTCAATACGTGGTGGCATTTTAATTTTTGGATTTCCATATATTGCAATTAATGCTTGATGATCTGTTATTATAACAAATGGTTTGCCAAATATAAAATCATGGAAATACTCACATGTTCATACAACTGCCAGACTTTCTTTTTCTGGTTGTGAATATCTCCGCTCGACATCAGTTAGACTTTTACTAGCATGTGAGATTACATATCGAGAAGTCTCCCTCCCAGGTTTGTGCTGTACCAATATCGCACCAAGTCCCACTGGGCTAGCATCCACCACTAATTCTGTGCACAATTGTGGATCAAAATACTTCAGATTAGCTGCAGCTGATATATCCTGTTTTATTTGTTTAAATGCTTGCTCACAGTTTAAATCCCAATTAAATCATTTACCATTCTTTGTTAGTTCTCTAAGCGGGGCACTTATAGTAGCATAGTCTTATATAGCGTGAACAATAACTGGCCATTCCTAGAAACGAACGCAGTTCTGATATATCTTTGGGGATGACTATTGAGTTTAGAGAGGATACTTTTTTGGGATCAGGTCTCATACCTTTGTGAGAAAATGTGTCCATAGAACATTAATTCAGATTTATTTATGTCACATTTTCCAAGGTTGAGTGTTAAGCCAGCTGCTACAAGTTGTTGACAAACTTCATTTAAAGCTTGATCATGTTCCTCTTGATTTTTTCCAAACATTAAAATATCATCACTCTAATTTATAGCATTTTTTACTGGTCTTATTATATTTTTTATGGTTTCCTGAAAAAGTTCAGCAGCTGAACATTTACCAAAATTCAATCTTTTGTATCTGAAAAGACCTAGATGCGTTGAAAACGTTGTTATATACCGAGACTGATTGTCTATCTCTAATTCGTGGTATCCTTTATATAAATCTAATTTCGTGAACACAGTTGAACCAGAAATACTACTTATCATGTCATTCAAATGTGGGCCCGGATATCTCTCTTTCAATTGCTGCGTTAGCTACTCTCATGTCCACACAGATTCTTATATCCTCCGTATCTTTTTTTGGGACTACTACAATTGGAGATATCCATGGTGTTGGCCCAGACACCGGTTCGATGATGTCTTGTTGAAGAAGTGAATTTATTTCCTTCTCAACTTTTGTCTGTAAATGTATTGGAACCCTCCTGTGAGTTTGTGCAACAGGTTTTATGGCTTCATTAATATGCAATGTTATTGCTTTTTCTTTCAACTTTCCTAAACCTGTGAATAACTGTGTGTACTGTTTTAAAATATGATGATCTGTTGTAACATTACAAGTCATTGCTAACAGACCCATAGCTTGAGCCGTGACATTGCTCAACAAACATGGTCCAGGCACTTCACCTTCTAGCACATGAACTTCTTCTTTGCTGCTTTTCTCTCCATACCATACCATATAGTTTCTTCAAATTTTCCTAAGCATAGGACAGGGTTCTTTGCTCCCCACTGAAAAACACTTACACAGGATGGGGTTCAAAGTGGCCGTTTCTCCATATTTTGATACACAGTTACGCACATTATGTTACATGTTGCACCACTATCCAACACAAAAGGAACATTTTGAGAACCTACTGTGATGTCTACAGTCGTTTTCTTAATTTCTTCTCTTCTAATCATGTTAATTTGCTTAAATTCATTTTCTTCAGATATATACAGTTTTTCCGCCTGTTCAGGTTCTTCATCCTCATAATCCTGTTCGATACTTTGCATTTGTCTTACATGTTTAACATTACTTATTTTCCTTTTATATTCAGGGTGTATTTGTTTACTCCAATTCTCTTTTTTATTCCATGTTTCTCTTTTATCTTTTTTAAACTTGCATACACTTGTAAAGTGATTAAACCGTCCACATTCTCTACATTGTTGGCCTAGTGCTGGACATATTTTTGAATGTGGAAAAGAGAATCCACATCTATAGCACAATCTTTTTTATTTTGTATATCTGTTTTTTCAAAATTCATGTCTTTCTTTATCATTTGTCGGTTTTTATCCTATCTTGTTCCATATCGTCAGCATGTTTTTGTGCTTGTGCTTCTGTTCTAGCCATGCGAAGTATTGTCTGTAGATCATATGTTTTTTCTAACAACTTTTTCCTGAATTTAATAGACTAACACCCTTGAATTATTCTTAGGTCTTATTGCTTCTTCGTTATTAAATTTCTCAAATCCACAAAAAGTAACTAGCTTCCTTAATCTTGTTACATATTCATCCATAGATTCATCTTCATTTTGAAATGCTACACTGAAGTTATATCTTTCAAAGTCAAGATATCTCTGTGGATCAAATTTGTTGTTTAGACATTGAATAGGTCCTTTATATGTTGTCCTTTCTTGTTCTGGGAAAGTGATAATTAGGTCTTCAGCATCATCACCTACTAAGTTGAGTAAAAGATCTTTCGACTGTTTATCCGTGTGTTTTTCACATGTGGCACTTAGAAAATGTTCAAACCTTCTTACCCATTTTTCCCATCTTTGTGCGATATTTTGTTGATCAACCAAAAGAAAAGATAAGGGTCTTCTAAAAATTGAACTTGATACAGTTTCTGTGTTTTCTTCACCATTATGTGTTTCAGTATCAGTATTAATGTTTGTTTCACTGCTTGACTCTCTGTTGGACATTATAATTAAATGAGAGAAGAGAGAAAAATAAATAAATAATGTAAACTTGACTTTGAATTTGTTTCTGTTTTCTTATTTTATTTCTCACTTCAAGCAGGCTTTAAAAGAGAAACTTGCCTGTCTTTAAAATGGCAACCAGAATCAAAACTTCATCAAGCTAACTTTTGCCTGACTTGTGTGAATAGCATTTTTCAAGTCTTTAAGCAGGTATTTGCCTGTTGTCAAAATGGCGGCTGCACTGTGTGAGTAGCGTCCTTCTTGCGTGGAGCGCGTCACGTGCTGCTTACACGGAGACTTCAGCGTGCGTGCACTCAGCAGAATCGGCCTTTTCAATGCGTGGTGCGCGTCACGTGCTGCTTTTTTTTATTTATTTTTTTAAACCAGACGCGGAGACCTCAGCGCACGCATACACAGCAAATTGGCTCTTCCAATAATAAAACTTAAATTGCACAGCTCTCACGCATCGCGATGGACCAGAAAGATTACTCACTGCGTACAATTTGCTTTCAGGAACGCAGCAACGTCGAATAACTTCTTCACCTTTCTTTGAGTCCGTCAGTTCAAGTAAGATTACAAAATCCAGTTTATATCGCATGAATGTCATTCCCGATCGTCGCCATATGTAATCTTCAAATCATACGCAAGACAGGATGTCCTTTCTTTGAGATTTATTGGAGTAGAAACGGCAGGATGCTCTCAGCTAACATTGTCTTTCAACTGCTCTCCTTAGATTCCACACCCCCCAACCTTCCATTTCCTACATTCTAATTCTACAACATTACATCATTACATTGCGCATTTCCCACCCGAGAGGGTCCGATTGGTGGCCAATGGACCACGTATCCAATTTTATTACATTTTGTATCCGAAAACCCCTTGAAAAGGAAACCAGGAATCTGATGAGGGCCGAGTTGCCCCAGACCCTTCTTAGACAATAAATCTGGTTTAACACCGAATCTGGACCCTGAGCTACTGACATTTCTATTCAAGACGGGCAGAGACCCTAGGAAGGGAGTTGAACGCTACCTCAAATAGTGCCAAGATAGAGTACTAGACACTCTAGGCCCATTAGCCAAGATAATGGACTTGGCAGAAGAGGCATCCCTGAAGGGCACCCCAGTAGACGTGGAACTACTGAGGGGATGGAGTCAACGTGCATTATGCCTCCTTGGCAATGCTAACGCTGGTCTAACGTCAGAACGAAGAAGGGCAATACTTATGAGAATTAATCCCAAACTGGGGGACCTCGCCACTAAAGATGTTCAAGGTGACCCGAATGGCCTTCTCTTTGGCGAAAAGTTTGTTACACTACTAGAAAATACGTTTCCACCTTCTCAGCCTTCAGCAAAGCACAATCAAATATGAGACGGATGTTTGGAGGCAATAGAATTTTTGGACGGGCTGACAGGATGGGACTGGCTGTCAGCCGCAGACAATACAGGTCCCCATACTATCAAAACCAACGAGGATATGGAAGACCTTTCTGAGGACACAATTCCTCCTTCTTCCCACAAAGAGGCAGAAACGTCCGTACCCGAGGCGGGTCCCAAAACTATGGACAACAAGGTAAGAACACCTCCTCCTCCTCCTGCTTTTTCCCATACAAAGGTAGGGGGAAGACTACGACTTTTCAGCCAAAATTGGTCACTACTAACGAACGTTGGGTATTAGAAACCATAAAGGGGTTCAAGATAGATTTCAACACAACACCCTACCAGACACGACCACCCAGCGAGTTAATCTTGAATCAAGAACAATCAGCTCTAGTAGACACAGAGGTGAACCAGATGTTATTAAAAAATGCTATTTGCAGGGTGACAGATTCAGAACAGGGCTATGTCAGCACGATATTTTTGGTAAAGAAAAAAGACAAAGGCTGGCGCCCAGTTATAAATCTAAAAGAACTGAATACCTTCCTAGTTTACAGACACTTCAAAATGGAGAGTATTCACCTCTTAAGAGACATCCTACAAAAGGACTGGCTTGTGAAATTGGATCTAAAAGACGCCTACTTCACAATCCCTATGGACAAAGACTCTCAAAAGTTTTTAAGATTCTCATGGAAAGGCGTAACATACCAATTTCGGTGTCTTCCCTTTGGACTCTCCTCAGCCCCTTGGTGCTTCACCAAGGTTCTAAGGCCAGTAGTTGCTTCCTTGAGAAGAAGGGGTGTCCGCTTAATAATCTACCTACACGATATGCTTCTGATGTCGCAAAATCAGGAGGACTTGTTAAAACACATGAAATGGACAGTAGATCTTTTAGAAAAGTTGGGCTTCATCATCAACATAGAAAAATCTATAATGACACCAACTCAGAATTTGGAATTCTTAGGGTTCCAAGTAAATACAATTACAAGCCAATTGCAACTCCCAACCAAGAAATTAACCAAAATAAAGAAAGAAGTTTCTTATGTTATGTCCAAAGACTTAGTCAGTTTACGCGAAATAGCAAGCAGTGGATGCCCTAGCCCAATCCTGGAGCAATCAGAATTGTTTTGCGTTTCCCCCCTTTGCTCTAATCCAGAGAGTTCTTCTAAAAGTCAGAACAGAACAGTGCAAGATAGTTCTAATTACTCCTTTCTGGAATACACAGGTTTGGTTTTCCGGGAACGTTGGAACTAGCAATAGATGTTCCACGTTCTATCCCCGGGAACAGTGGCCTTCTTCAAGGACAAGATGGAGAAGTACATCCTCTTCTCCTAGAAGGCAACATGAACATTCTTGCTTGGAAGGTTTCAGGAGATCCAAGAGATACTTAGGCCTTTCAGGAGAGGCTAAAGACCTACTGGATGAATCATGGGCACCAGGAACAAGGAGAAGATGTATTGGGATTTGGAAAAAATGGTGTAGTTGGTGCCTGGAACGGGACTTGGATCCCGTGGAGGCTCCTGTAGTAGAATTGGCAAATTATCTCGCAGGGCTATTTAACTCAGGCCTATGCTATAGAACAATCAACTGTTCTAGATCTGGTATATTGGCAGGACAATCACTAATTAATGACTATTCTATTGGTTCGGATTGATCCGTAGGGTAATGAAGGGAGTTAGACTTAAACGTCCCAAGACAAGGTATGACTCCTTATGGAATGTTAATCTCATTTTCGAGCTTTTCACTTCATGGCCAGACAACTCTTTCCTGTCAAGAAAACAATTAACAACTAAGCTAGCAACCTTACTCTGACTGATATCCTTTAAAAGAATTTCAGATGTTAAAGCCTTAGAGATCTCTAATAGATTCTATTCTCCAGACGGAGTGCATTTTGAAATATGGAAAAGGACTAAAACTATGACTGAAAGCATCTTTTATCCCTTTTTTCCAGATTATAAAAAATTATGTGTAGTGGACTGCATGAAAACTTATGAAAAAGCAATGTGTAACATTAGACGGAAGGATGAAAACCAGCTCTTAATTTCCTTTGTTAAACCCTATAAAGCAGTATCCACAGCTACCATTGCTAGATGGATTAGACTAATAATGTCAGAAGCGGGAATAGATTTGTCCAAATTTGGGGCTCATTCTTCCCGTGGGGCTTTGGCCAGTAAAGTGTTCTGGGCAGGAGGATCCCTTTCTGATATCTTGAAAGCTGCGGACTGGTCAAATGTATCCACCTTTGCACAGTTTTACCTTAGACCTGTGGATCATGTGAGCAGTACAGCGTTAAAAAGCTTTAAACGTGCATAATGGTAGCCTCCGATCTGAAATGACGATTCTCCAATTAACATACAGAGAGAATCTTGATTTCATTAAAGACAACGGAGGCTAACATTATCCCACCCACCACACCCTGGTGGAAGATTGACTGAATTTGCATGATTCAGGGACAACTTTAGTCAAGCTTAAGTCTATGAATTTTTTTAATATTTCATTTTAAAGTTGTAACTCTATATAGCTTTTTCGTGATCACCTATAAGTCCGAATTAATCGGAATTACCAATTTGACTCTTTTTTCTTTCAGACACTTCATCTTTGTGAGAAAACGCTTCAACATCTATACATTTCAAGTAGAAGTCATTTTAAGAATTTATGAGTGTCCGTCGCAGTTCTAAGAGAATGATGCCTAGTTACCATGGCGTTATATATGGTTGTTAGGAATGTTCTTATTCATGATGTAATGTGTTCATGATGTAATGTGTTCTATAAAGGGCTGAATGTTGGGGCAGCAATAAAAGTATATTGCATAATGTTAGCCTCCGTTGTCTTTAATGAAATCAAGATTCTCTCTGTATGGTAATTGGAGAATCGTCATTCCCGCTCCAAAAATAGGGGAAATAACAAAAGGCGACCAGGCTCAGAACCCACTAGTCTAAACCTAGCAAATATCTATGCCCCATATTCCATTCTTCGAGAGATGTCTCCCCCACCCACCCCCCCGAAGAAAACAAACCACACTGGAAACTGTTTCTTTCACAATTCTTGCCTGCCATGACAATGTCAAGATGGCGCATGAACTTTTGAGAGAAGAAATACCTCATCGGTCACTACCCTCAGGGTCAAGGGGAATCAGTAAATCCTTTCTTATGATTTTTGGCAAAATGTCTCCTCTAAACAGATTGCAGGTTAAGAATCCAGAGTCCCTGAAGAATACCGCTTCAGAGCCGCTAGCCTCAAGGGCGCCTCATGCCAGCTCTCCTATGGAAACCCAGCACTGTGCCCCATTTTTAGGTCCAGCCTAACAGACAGCACAGTAATTTTTTTTTTTTTTTAAATGGGATCTGCGTCAAGCACATGTCAGGACAAATGTCAATGCCTACAAAATGACACGCAGCTGCGTCATCTTTTTATTTTACTTTTGTTCATTCATGCTGTACAGCATAAACAAAAAAGCACTGGCAGAGCCAACAAGTCTCAAAGGCTTTGCCAATGCTTATTTTCCCATCTATCCTATATTTCCAAACTCAGACACCACCTCCAATGTAAGATCCCCTAAATCATGTCCGTAATGTTCCCAGATTGCTCAGTCACTGGTCACCCCAAGATGTACAAGTTGCGTGAACACCTAGCATTATCTCCTCGAGGCGCACAAATAAAGGTGGGGTTCAATGCTGACACTCCACAGTAGTCTCCCACTTGATGGAAAGCCGCTTCTTCTTTTGTTATCCTGCCATCTGCACAACCCATCCCTCACCTAAGGGCGGAAAGTGTTGTATCTGCATTATCTTGAGGTCACAACCCATGTCTAAGCCTATTATTAGTGCTCTGTATTCTTTGTTCTCGACTCAAGACTGCTGAGCTTTGAATTTACCCGGCTGGGCAGTGTTGCTGGGAGTGCAAGTAGCAGCCGTGCCTCTGGGCTCCTGCATTAAGCTCCAATATATGTGTAACAAAGCCTACATTCACTACAAAGAAGATTCGGCTTCTACTTCATTGTTATGTTATTTAAACTTATTAAGCGTGCGAATACCCTGGGGTGTCTTGGCGCTGAAGCTCAAAGCACATCACAACTGAATCAAGGTCTAGGTCTGAAAAAACCCAGCTTTTAAGGCCCTTTCTAAAAGAAGGCAGAGGATCTAATATGCAACAGGAGAGTATTCCAGAGTTTTGCAGTTCCGTAACTCAGGCTACAAACACCCCAATTAGTTGTACGGAATCTGGGAACAATCCTGTATTTGGCCTCGGTGGACCAAAGCAGTCTACTAGAATGATACCACTTAAAGAGGTTTTTTTTAAAAAGATGGGTCCTGTATCATTAAGAGCTTTGTAGGCCAAGCATAAGGCCTTAAACTTGATACGACTTGCCACCGGGAGCCAGTGCAGTTTTCTAATTTCTTTGGAAACTGATTGATATTTGGGCAAATCCAATAGGATTCTTGCAGCTGCATTTTGTATCATCTGCAACTTTTTTAGGTGTTGATTTTGAATATTAAGGAATAAGCCGTTGCAGTAATCCAATTTGGATAGCACACGTGCAGTCACAACCGTCCTTCTAAGATTAGCTGGCAGATGTTATGTTAAATTATTTTTGTAGGGCGCACAGCTACCCAAAAAGGGTTTCCCAGCGCCAGCCTGAAGAGTGAAAAGGATAGTGATGGTATTATTTGGTACGGGAGAATTTTCTTTATTTTCCTAATTAAGGAAAAAGAGGAGGACACAGTGGCGTTTATTTGATTCACATGTCAGCCTGTTGTCTAGTACAATTCCTACATTTTTTGCCTTTTTTACTGGTTTGGGAAATTCCCCTAGTTCTACTGGCCACCATGTGGCATCCCATGTTGATGAAAGAGTGCCAAAGATCAATATCTCGGTATTATCTGAATTGAGCTTTAGACAATGTTTGCTCATCCATGTACTCATTTCTCGCATGCACTGTTGAAACTAAAGTGAAGTAGAGGGTTCATTTTTAAAAGCTGCAACCACAATTTGTATGTCGTCAGCGTAAGATGTCAAACTAAACCCGAATTGTTGAATAAAGGGAGCCAGTTCCGACACATGGATGTTAAATAATGTCGGACTGAGGGAAGAACCTTGTGGAACTCCACAAGGCAGCACCTAAGGCGCTGATTTAAAATGGTCCAGTGCAATCGACTGAGTTCTATCCTCGAAGAACGAAGAAAGCAAAGAGGGTGCAGAAACATTAATGCCCAGTTTTTTTAGACGCAATTTCAACTGGTTATGATTAAGACTCCCGGTTTTCCGTTTTTACGGATTTTTACAGATACAGACAGAAAGCAATGTGTTTTCTGTCTGCATTTATTTTTAAAAGTGGATAAATACAGAAAACTGGGCTCCTTTTAAGTCACTCTCTGTGCTGTCTTTCAAGAATTATAGCCCAACAGCTGAGCAGAAGGGCAGCATGGGAAGTTAAAAAAACAAGATGACATTTCTTTAAATAACGACATATGTCAACATACATTTGTGGTATAATGCTAATATTTACCAGTGGATGTATTGTTATGTAATATTTCGCTGCTTAAATAGCTAAAACACGACAGACATCAAAGTATGACTGCGTGTCTATCAGTTAAAAAAATATGGAAATGTACAGTTTTACAACTTCATTTATCCTCAAAACACTAAATAAATATGGATAAATACAGATAAAATGGTTCAATAATAAATATGGATAAATACAGGCGGAAATGTTATTAAAAAAAATACCATAAAACCGAAAGCCCTAGTTATGATTTACTGTGTCAAAAGCTGCTGATAAATCGAGGAGAATTCGGGCAGCAGCCCCACCTTTATCCATCACTACCCTAATCTCCTCTGTGGCTTTCATTAATGCAGTCTCAGTGCTGTGTTCAGGACGAAACCCAAATTGAGTGGGATCAAGTAAGTCATTGTCATGAATAAATTGGGCCAGCTGTTCGTTCATCAGTTTCTCAACTAGTTTAGCGGGCAAAGGCAGACAGGAGATGGGGCGATAGTTACTAGGATTGGACAGGTCTAAATTAGTTGGGTTTTTTTAATAATGGAAGGATGGAAGCATCTTTCCATAAGGTGGGAAAAATCCCAACCTTAAACATAGAGTTGAAGATGTTCGCAAGAATAGTGCCTGCGTTACTAGCTATAATTTTCAAAACAGAAGGGGGACATGGGTCCAATGGGGATCTTGATTTAGCTGCTAAAATTAGCTTTTCTACCTGTTCACTGGTGACTGAAGCGAAACAGGAGAACACATTATGTCCTAAGCTGATACTGGAACTTTCCTCATTCAGGTCATTACAGGTTGAGGCCTCAAATTGTGCATATATATATTATTCACTTTGTCCCTGAAAGTACTCGCGATGTTATAGCAGAAAGCTTGGCTACTCAATTTAGTAGTTTTGCTGGGCAGGGTGGCAAGTTGGTTAACTACCTGGAATAATTCTTTAGAAGAATTTTTGGCTTTTCTATTTGTTTTGAATAGAAAGCCCCTTTTTCAGTTATTAGCAGGGTTTTGTATTTAGATCGAGCTAATTTGTAATTTTCTTTTCCCAAGTCATCATACTGCGCTCTTTCTAATCTCCTGCAGTTTTGCTTTTCCAATCTCAAAGCCTCCGAGAACCAGGGCGCGGAAGGCGTTTCCTGATCCCTTTGAGGTGGGTACTATCTCATGGAAAGCGGAGTTTAGCCACTCTGTATATTCTTTGACTGCTATCTCTGCATTTAGACTGAGAGTAGGTTGGGAATTATTAAGCTGCATCAGTAGTCTCTCAGGAACAATTTTATTCTATGCTCTAAAGACTGTCGGTGCGACCTAGGAAGTTCGACCCTTCTGGGGGCTTTAGATCAAATAGAATGGCTGAATGGTCCGTCCAGGATAATGGTAGAACCTCTTTGACCGTGATGGTTGGGTCAGATGTAAAAATTCCATCTAAAGAACGTCCTGCCTCATGTGTGGAATTATGAGCCTTTTGTGATAGTCCTATAGTCCCCAGTATATCTGACAAGGCAACTGTGTCATTGTCTGATACATCTTCTAAATAAAAGTTGAAATCGCCCACAATGGTGAAATTGTTCGAACTTAGTTCGGATTCTAGGAACGAATGAATGTTACCAATGAAAGTACTCCTGGACCCCGGAGGGCGGTATAGGAGGAGGCCCTTAAAGGTTTTTTTAGGGTTAATTTCTAAGGAGAAATATAGCGCTTCACATTGTGGATTAGAGGCTGAAGTAAATTTAGCTCCAAGTTTTTCTCTGTAAATAATGGCCAGCCCTCCTCCCCGTTTAAGGGGTCTGTCTAACCTAAAAGACAGAAAACCCATTGGAGCCGCCGTCACAAAGTCAGGGTTGGACGCAGCATCTGCCCAAGTTTCGGTGAGAAAGAATACGTCCAATTGGTGATTAAGAATGAGGTCTGCCACTTCGTATTTGTGTTTGGCCAAAGACCTAACATTAATGAGACCACAGCGAAACTTCGCCGTCACTGTAGCTGCTGACTTACTCTCGGCCCGTCTAATGCTCGAGATCCGGTAAGATATTACCTTCTGCTCTTCCGGCAGCTGAAAGCTGCACATCCAATCAAGCGCTATGAGTGCGAGCATTAAAATAAGGGTGGGGCAAACAATTGGTGCAAAACTGGGGTCCAGCAACCCTGCGGACCCTCACAGGCTCCCCTGTGACGGGACCACTACTGGCAAATCAAAACTAACAGACTTAAAAGTGAAGAAGGAAAACAAAAGCATTAAAATAGGGACTTGCTCCCTTCTAAGATGGCGCCCAAACCTACGGGTGCCAGGCACCTCCCAAAACCGGCAACACAGTTGCCTACAAGGAAAGTAAAGAGCGATCCAAGTGTGCTCACAGAGAGCACGCACAACACTCGCACAGTGAAGGCACCATCAGTGGAGCTTTCACAAACATCCACAGACAAGTTCAGTTAAACATGGGCAAGGCAATGAACGCTTCTCACTCGCGCACAGGCAAGGGAGTTAAGTCCACCTGTTGCGTGGGAGGCCTCCACGGCTGCTGCCTGTGCTGTATATATATTCTGTGAGCCTGTTTGCCTACACAATACCATCACAGAATTGAGAGCACGTATTTTCAGCACTCCAATTTGTTCGAAAGAGGTACAGCAGCTGCTGCTGCACACAGAGGTGGAAGGGGTGATGACATGGTCTTTGGAGCTGCTGGCAGAGAAGGGCAGAACACAGACACACGGAGGCCAAGTGGAGAGTACGGGGTGGGTGCTGAGGTGCAGAGGCCGCCACTCCTCAGAGGGGGCGGGTGGGGTCTCTGGAAGTCCCACTGAGGCCAGCTAGAGGCTGCTCAAAGATGGTTAACAGGGTAAGATGTACCTGCAAGATTTTCCATACAACGCGGACAAAATAAAACCTGCGATGAAGAGCCCCATCCCCCACTCTTTATCCGTGCTACTGCAAACAAACTGGAGGCGCACTTCAAGGATATAAATCCATGAAAGTGCCGGTCTCGTTTTACAAAGAAAAGGTTATCAGTGGTTCAGGAGCACATTTGCTGCTACAGCTTGCAGTGGAAACCCTGATTGTTTCTAAAATATATATATCAATCTAGGACTGGTTTATGAAAAAATCTATATCACAAATATAATGATCTTGGACTGGTGCTTCGGTGCTAAAGGATATCCCTCGTTACCGTTTTAAGTCTTTTCTATGCCCTCTGCCCCAGGCTACCTAGCTGAATAACCCCCCTCATCCCCGCAACCCAAGTAATGGTCATCATTGAGATTGACTGCATTTAACTTCTTTGCCTTTGTGTGCAAAGCTTTCTGCAATGACACTGGAAGCACATATCAGTCTATTTTGCACTTGTCTGGTTTAGGTCGAGCCTGGGCAGTGCATGCGCTGCTCTGAGAGGCATGCTGTATTCAGGTAGAGACTTGAAGCTCCACCCACTCTCCACCCATACTTTTCATTGGCTTGGGTCATTGTCCACTGTAAACTGTGGCTGTTCATTGGTCAATAGGCTTAGTAGTCCCGCCTTCGTACCGTCTTGTCTCATTTTGTAACCTTCCATGGCGACACCCCCTGTTACGTGTGTTGTTACTCGGTAGGCTTTAATTACAGCCTTGGAGCACTTTTTTCTCAAATAGCTTTGTCCTGCATGCTGTTGCAGGCAGGACACACACTTTAACAAGCAATGAATGGCAGTGGTACAGAACACATGCGCCAGCACCTCCCTCCTGTTATTCCAAGTAATGTAAAAACAAATCAAAAAGTTTTACAGTGTGCTCAATGTTAACACCGTGCCACCCACCCGGTGTTGGTTATGTAATAGGAAGAAAACTCCCTAAAACAAAATTTGTTAATTTAAATTACAGAGCACAATCAATTAGTATAACAAAAAAATGACTTGGATGTCAGTTTATTTAATCATGAAAACTAGTCATTCATATCAAAATGCAATACAGATTTTTTATAGGTAAAAGGTGTAGTAGTAGAAAGTTGACAGCCGACACGTGTTTCGTCGCAAGACGACTTCTTCAAGGCTCATCGGTATCTATGTTTTCCTATACTTGAACACCAAGTTTTTTCAATGTATTGGGAGTCGCAAGGTAGACCGAACTGACCGTGCTTGATCAGGCGTAGTGGTCTTAAATAGTTAGTGGGTAAATGCTGAGAGAGATGTAATTATTCGTGTCACAGTATAGGTAGGCGAATACTTCCCCACGGTCCAGCAGCAGGATCCCTGCTGGAAAGCTCCTAATTTTCAGAAGTATGTCTCCACTCAGTCCCGTTCGTTAGCAAACCGCTATGGAGGGACGCAGAAATAAACATCGGCGGTTATTTCCCGCCAGCGTGAGTCTACACACACTCTCCTAATGCTTTAAAAAAAAAAATGTATAGCACGAACGCATTTGCAATGCAATAGGTCTAGAATTTGCAAGAGTTTAAGCTATTGGCATTGTAACGACAATGCCTTTTATTTATCGGTTTTAAAAACAACACAAATAAAAGGCATTGTCATTTACAATGCCAATAGCTCAAACTCTCCTAAATGCGAGACCTATTGCATTACAAATGCTTGTTCTTCTGTGCCTATTGACTGCATGCTGGAAATGTGTTGTCCAATTATACGCTTGTTTATGTCTCCTGACCAGACGCCTTGTCTGAGGCCTATTTTTATTGCCTCACCCTCCCAGCTCTTGGTGTGCTTGCTGACTGGGTCATGTTACCACAACTCTCCAAGACTCACACTCCCAACACATTTATTCTCTCTTTCTGGGGCATACAACCTGGACGTCCAAGTAAACGGCAGAGGGTAAGGGTGTTTTTGTGTGACATCTTCCCTTTTGCCTTTTAAGGCCATTCACAGCCAAGGACGATAACCCATGCTCCTAACATCACTGTTTCCTTTTGTTTGGTACTCTTCTCGTCACTCCCTTTCGTGTTCCTAATCTAACTACATCATTCCTCAGGAAAAGTCACCATCCACAGTCACCTTGGCCTTAGTATCAACTACTCCTGTGGGCCACACCAACCTGCTAATAGGGGACTTTTCATAGCATATACAGACAATGGTAGATTGAATAATGCCCATCCAAATGTACTGCTAAACCGGTGGACTCAACAGGCTTACAATATGCCTAGCTGGACAGTGATTGCTCCTAAGCTACATTCAACAGAAGATGGGCAGGAGAAGCTGGGGGCCGCACACAGACAATGGAGGGTCGGCAGAAGGGGAATCAGGGTGAAGCACGGAGGGGGAGAAATACATTATGGAGACAGCTGGATAACACATGCACTCTCATACATGGTTTAAACAAAAAAGTAGCGCCTGAAAAAGAAAGCAATGGAAAGACCCGGTAATGCATCCATACTCCAGGGGAGAGACAAACAAGTAGAAGAAAGCCTATGGAAGCCGACTAGTAAGAAGCAAGCAAATAAGAGTGACAATTATGGCAACCAATGGGCACCCTGTAAGCCCATTATAAGATAATAAAAGGTCTTCAAGAGACACTGCATGTGCTGTCTTTTACGAGACCTAAAAAATATACCTGATGCAACGCATCAAGAAATGTCTAAATGCAGTCACTTATGTGGTCTAATCTCATTTTTGATACAGTGTTCATTTCAGGAGCTTGTCTCAATTGTTCAGTAAATGATTCCAGGAAATCTGCTGAGATTCTGGGGAAAGTAAAACTTTTAAAAACCATAGTTTCCTTTCAAAGGCCTGTCTTAATTTGTTTAGTAATGAGTCCAGGAAACCTGAGATTCTAGGAAAAGTATGAGGTTTTTTTAAAAGCCATCGTCTCCTTTCTCTAGTCAATCTACAGAAAGCTGGAGCTGTGCTGTATTGTATTAGAATATATAGTAGAGAAGAACAACGGTACTATAGAGGCCACTTAGGTCCTCGGGTAGCCTAGGCTAACATTATTTGAATACGCATAGGTCAAAAGAAAGAAACAGCAAAAATAATAAATAAGTCCTTGCTGCGCAGTATATGAAGGGACACAAGGTTGAAATGATCTCACATTTATTAATGGCATAAATGGAGTATCACTTGTTTACAGGGTGTAATTCAGGTGCTCACACAGATTAGTGCAGGTGCGTGAAGTGAGGGGTTGGTGACATTTAAAAATACATCACATTGACAACAATAAACAAAACTCCAATTAATTCAAAGAAATGAAGGAGTTTTGGTTGTAGGAAGAAGTCGACGGCGTATCGATCTCATTTGTTAGAGATCATCATCAGGACAACAGTGTGAGCAAGATGAATCTACAGGGGGAAAGAACACGATATCAACCATAGGTCCTAGCTAATATTGCACAATTAAATTGAGGAGAGTCAAGGGATAGGACTCCTTGAACCGAAAGATTAAGAACATGATATGCCAATAGTACATAAAAAACGTATACATGTAATTAACGTAAAATTAATCTAGCAATGAGCCACACTAATGTACAGATTCCTCTGCATGCCATGAAGAAGGGTAACAAGGCTAGCCATGCGGTTGGGCTCCCTGAACAACGGGAAAGAATAGAGTGACAATAAATGGAAAACTAAACAGAAGGCGAGTGAAGCCGAAATTGAGGCGAGAAAGACACATGAGGCTGTTTGAGAGGTCAAGCGTAGGAAAAACAACGATGCAATTAGGAGGACAATGACTAATTGAGGTTACTATGGGGGGGAGCGCGAGGTGAGGGCATGTCAGGGGGGGATGCATCAGTGCAGAGTATACTAGTACAACCAGTCCGAGAACCAATGGGTGGGTGGTTCTCCCCCATGATCAGCGGGGGGCCAACGTGCCTGGGAAACCCCGAAGATTGAAGGCCGTAAGGACCAATTGAGCTTGGGGAAGGGAGGGAGGGGGGTACGTGAGTGGGAACTGTCAGGCTGTGCTAGTGAACCTGCGGCGCAGTAGGGGTGGACTTACTGAGGGCACGTCTGGTGCGGCGGGAAAAGCGTCGGAGGAGACTAAGTTCTTCCTCACTGGGGGGACCAATGTATCGGTGTAGCTGAGGAAAGAGATGGGGGTTAACGGATCCGAGCTGGGGGGGTGTGTTAAGCTAGTGAAGCTACGGCGCTTCAAGGCGAACTTACTGGGGGCACGCCCGATTGGTGGGAGGAGCGTAGGAGGAGATGGAGATCTTCCTCAGCATGGGATCCAAAATTCCGGTATAACTGAGGAAGGAGATGTGGGTTAGCCAGTTGGATTTCCGGGGGTGCTAAGGGAGTAGCGGTGCTACGGCAGACAACTTACTTGGCGCCGTAGCACTTACTTCTGGAGGCACGTTGCATAAGTCGGGATACGTCCTCTTCAGGCGTAGGGTAAGTCTGAACACTTCCTGGGGTGGAGGTGCACCGGTAGCGTCTGATATGCTGAGACGCTGGAACGCGCTAGAGATCGCGCATGCATGGGGGACGCGCGGCAAAGGCGGTGGCCATCTTGGAGAGGGAAGAATCCTCTCAGAAGTTAAAGTGCATACTAGTGCCTGCGAAAGGAGCTTAGCGAAACAAGTTGGGGATGAACTCGCTAATATGAGAGAACTTTATGACAAGGAAAGAGGCGAAGGGCAGGAGCCTTCTAGAAAAAGCACAAGATTGGTGCATAAGAGTAATGAAACCAAAGTGAGTGAGATAAAACCACATAATTACAATGTACAGAGATATTTACATATATACAGTTCAGTGAAGGTATACGAGGATACTGAGAGATTACAGAATCATATTCCACTCTTCGAGGGTGTTCAGTCCGTTTGATAGATCTGCATATAAACATCCATTTGCATTCCAATTTGTGGAGGATGGATTGTTGATCCCCGCCTCTGCTGTTGGGACGTACTATGCCAATCAATTGCCATCGCAGGTCTTATTCGGAATGTCCTTTCTCAATAAAGTGCTCCACAATTGGCACAGTGGTGACTCTACAGCGTACTCTGCTCTTATGTTGGCTGATTCGTGTTTTTATTTTTTGAGTGGTTTGTCAAACATAGATTAAATCACAAGGGCAGTGGATGCAGTAAATCACATTCTCTGAATTACAATTTGAAAAGAAATTCAATTTGTGCGACAGTGCCATGCTCAAAGACCTTGGTGTTTTAAGTGAGTGGGCATGCTGCGCAATTTCCGCATTTAAAGTGACCCACCACTGGTGGGAGACCTAAGCTTGATTGTATGGTGTTGGAAATGCGTGAGGGTTTTTGTGCGCGTACCAAATGGTCTTTGATGTTACGTCCCCGTTTGACCGAGAACAGGGGTGCCTCAGTGATATTGATAGAGGCTATAATGGGCCAATGTTTTTTTTAATATCTTATTGCTCGCGGGGCAGAATGTGGCGACGCACGCAATACGTGACATGGTTTTCTTAGGCTTGGGTTCAAGTAAGGTGTCTCTGTGTGAATACCATGCCCATTTCATCGAGCGTTTTATCAGGCGTTTGGGTAGCCTCTACTCCTAAGCTTGTTGCATAGGGCTTCTGCTTCCATAAAGAAGTCTTCCTTGCGTTTACAATTTCTACGTATCCTTAAAAATTGGCCATATGGGAGCCCATCTCTAAGTGCTCGTGGATGGGCACTCTTGTAATGGAGCAGCGTGTTGCGTTCAGTGGGTTTTCTATTAAGTGTGGTGTAGAGACCACCCTCATCAGGTTTGACTGTCACGTCCAGGTAGTGTATCTGATTACTGCTAAAGTCATAGGTGAATTTAAGGTCAGGTTGGCAGTTATTGATCCACGTGCAGAAGTTTTGTAATTCAATCGGGTTGCCTTGCCATATCATGAATACATCGTCAATATAACGATGCCAGCTTCTGATCTTGTGTCAGTAGGGGTTGACTGGGTTGAGGACAAAGGATTTCTCTATGTGATCAACAAAAAGAATGGCAAAGTTTGGGGCAATGACTGCACCCATAGAAGTCCCTTTGCATTGCTTGTAGTATTTGTCATTAAACAAGAAGTAGTTTTTGGTAAGGACTAGTTCCAGGAATGAAATGATAAATTCAGTGGGTACTTGGTGTGGGCTGGGACGGTTGTTCAGATGGTTTCTGATGACTGCAATGCCTTTGTCCTGAGGGATTTTAGTGTATAGTGATTCTATATCGAGAGTAACTAAGAGCCCGCATGTGGGATCAAATAGCTCTTGTTCAACCAGATTGATAAAGTGTGTGGTGTCTTTGACGTAGGCTATGGTGTCTTGTACCAGATCACGGATAAATCCGTCTATGTAGCTACCTAACGGCTCTAGGATCGAGCCACATCCTGAGAGAATAGGTCTACCTGGGGGATTTTCCAGGTCCTTATGAATTTTGGGTAGTGTTTACAATACAGGGGTGCGTGGGTTTTTGTTATTGAGGAAAATGAATTCATTGTGACTGATGAAGCCCAGATCTTCAGCTTCTTTGGTACTGGTTAGGATAAGGTTCTTGATTTCAGGGAGGGGGTTATGTGACAGAAGTTCATAGTGTGTGGTATTGCTTAGTTGGCGTAGGATCTCATTGTCATAGGAGGTTTTATTTTGGATGACAATACCACCTCCTTTGTCACATGGTTTTATGATTATTTGTTCCATGTTCTTAAGTTTGGACAGACTTCTTCTCATCCAGGCTTATGTTATAAGGAATGAAGTCGTGTTCCTTACGTAGTTTATCCAGGTCCTTCAAGACAAGATTTTCAAAAGTGACTACCTCTGGAGGTAGAGACCCGGTGCGAGGGTTGAAAGTTGACTTGGGACGTAATCCTGTGGTGTCAGTATTGGGTACAGTCTCTATTCAGAAAAAATGATTTTAATCTTATTTTCCTAAAAAATTGGAAAATTTCAGTCTGAATGGTGTACCAAACGATACCAAAGGGGATGATGTACGGAGCGTTTGAGCAAATCAAACACTCGCTCTCAGTCAACTGATCTGGGTTTAATCCATCATCATTCTTTAGCTCACTCCACCACCCCAGTTCAGACATGGCCATATGCAAATCAGTCTGACCCTGTGCCTCATGGGAACAGTCCAGCCCGAACTGCCAAGCCATGTCTTCCCTGGACCGGAAACAAGCATCCTGGGACCGGTTTCGGGTTCATAACTGAACCCATGAGGCACAGGGTCAGACTGATTTGACCATGTCTGAACTGGGGTGGCGGAGTGAGCTAAAGAATGATGATGGATTAAACCCAGATCAGTTGACTGGGGGTGAGTGCTTGCAATGTTCAACACTCCGTCCATCATCCCCTTTGGTTTTGAATGGTGAACCAATCGGGCTTTTCTGTCAAAACGTATGAAAGTCTTCTACTTAATAGGGAGATCTCGGTGGAGGCCAATTGATGGTCAGACAGGTTGAAGATGGGTATCTGCTCTAGGGTGGAGGTAGGGTTATCCAAAGGCATGGTATTTAGTACTGGTAACCCCATTGATAGAATTTGCGCCTCGTTTGGCGTTCGCCCGGTGGGAAGTTGTATCTCTGTTTCACCCTGCCTCTCTCCGTTTGAAAGGGCTGGCCTCTGCCTAAAAAAAGGGGGGTGTTCGAGGAGGTGCTTGGGCCTGCACCCAGGTCAGATGAATCGGAGTCAGCAGAGGAATCAGAAAAGGTCACTGGTTGTTTATTTTTGAATCTACCCCAGGTGCCTGCTGGTTGTCTTTGTGCGTTTTGGGGGTTGGTGAAATAGTCGTTTAAGAGATTTGGGTATGTTTTTTCTTTTTTATAGTTTTTTATATCCTTTGTCACTTTAGTAGCTTTTCTGTGATGTTCAAATTTGTGGAAGTCAGAAATAGTTCTGTCTAGTTTTTCAAGGACAGCTTTGGCGTCCGCTATGCTGTCTAATTCTAGGATTGCTTTCTCCAGTTGTAATATTTCTTCCAATTCCTTTTTGCTGTGTTCCAGTGCTGTGTCTATTCCTAAGACCGTCCAGTGGCATGAGCACGTTGTGCCAATATGTGCAAAGCCGTTTTTGAATTTGGGGTCCTGTAAGAAGATCGCTGGGGTGTTGCGAACCTAGAGGCCCAGTGGTATTATATCCGCTTTTAGGTACTCTGTGAGCATTAGAGCATGCAGCTCCGTGCGGACGTGCTTCTTTTTTAGGTGTTCTAGAGTAGTTAGTTTGTCCATTGCAACATTAGTGGTTGTAGCTGAGGGTAGCGGTGTTTGGAACAGAGAGGGTCCGCTTATAATTTTGGCAATATAGTCATCTGTGTAGGTTGGGACAACTGGTATGGACATAATGTGGGAAGGAAAAATACAGGGGTGTAAGCCAAATTGGCTGTGTAGAGATAGATCAAAAGTAGGGAAAAGACAAAAATTGAGTAGTGCACAAATTAATATACATGAAAAAACCACTCTGGGTGGTAACCCTTGCAGTGTAGCCACTGCACGTAGAGTATTTTGTAAAAAAACAAGGGGACCCCAATAGTCAGACCAGGGGTAATCTATATAGTAGAGAAGAACAAAGGTACTATAGAGGCCACTTAGGTCCTCGGGTAGCCTAGGCTAACATTATTTGAATACGCATAGGTCAAAAGAAAGAAACAGCAAAAATAATAAATAAGTCCTTGCTGCGCAGTATGTGAAGGGACACAAGGTCGTCACTTTATGGCCATGAAATTAGTTCCACTGAACCTTGCCACCTGATCAATAGCTTCCTGATACCCAAAGTGGTATATTTAAAACTTTCCCTCGTTTAGGTTGATCAAGTTAGGGTGTACACGTACACTTGTGTGTATTTACATATTTTGCTAATCAAGTAATCCCAATATATAGTCAGGACATAATTTACATAATAGTCACCAAAAACTTTAGGTCGTTTTTCCGATTCAGCATACATTGCAATGATGAGAATTGAAGTTTCTCATCAGATTGAAAAAAATCGGACTTATTGGATCACGTTGAGGGTCAGTCAAATTCGCCACCGTGAGCGTTTCCGTTCTTGCTGCCCGTATGCAAATAACGTTTTTTGTTTCTTTCGATTAGAAGCGGGGAATGATTATGAGATATCGTCATTTTTCAATAAAGTTTTCGATTGACAAAAAATATGCTGAAATTTGACCACGGAAGGTACTTTGAGAAAATCGGACCGGAAATGAAATAGCGGGCTGAAGCGTTGGTTTACTCCGTACTCCGGTGATTCGAAGGAGAACAAAAGTAAGCAAGCTAAACGCGCAAGCGTCCGGATTTATATTTGCATTAAGTCACAGACACCATCCGGAAGCCGAAGAAGATAGAACAGGTATGCCGCGGCACACCTTTGGCTCCAGGGCTTAGGAAGGGTGTTCAGCTATGGCGACAGACTTGGCTGAGAAAATAAGTTACATGGTTGATATGAGCAACCGAACGTGGCTATCTGGCATTTGGGGTTGTGTACTTGAGCATAACTGCACTCAAGTACATTAACATCAATTTACAGCATGATGTGGGCTTTGTTGCACGTGAGAAACGTTTGATTGGCCACAAACATTTACAACGCTACGAACAGTGAGGTTTGATCACTTGATCATATTAAATGACCAAATAGAGGACTTTATTAAGATCAGGCGACATTGGAGGTTAAACACGCGATGGTTTTCTCCAATCTATGGGACACAAAAAGAGCTTTTGATAAACTTGGACTCTATTTAATTGGTGGAAGGCAGCATGGTTATCAATTAAAAATTGACAGTATTTTCATCAACAGATACTCTGGAAAATAAAAACATCTGGCAAACAAGTGAATGTGGGAAGGAGCATTATTTTCAAGATACACAAGTAAGCATTTAAGTTATGAGGTTTTGTTTGACTGAACTCATACTGACTGGACGGCCTTATAATAATATATCTTTGGATATGGTTTTTTCTAAGGTTGCTCATGGCGACTCGTTTCACCGGCTGGTGATTAAGGAGATTGATGCTCGTTTGAGAAAAGATTGAGGTAAAGGGAGCGGAATGACTGAGCTAATGGAGTAAAAGAATTGGAGTGTCTGAATGGTTCTGACAGTATGATTTTTGCTTTTTGTTTTTTACCTTGATGTTCTACGTCCTGAGGAGAACCCGATATTAATGTCTCAAGGGTTCGAAACGCGTCGACTGGTCTCATTTCTCACCAAATAGGTGCCCACTAAGATGGGTAGACCACATGTTGCTCACCATTGATTACGTGTATATAGATTTTGAGAATATTAAGTGAGCCTAGTAGGTCCACCATTTGGATGTGGCCTCTGAAAATGTTATGTTTATAATTAAAAGAATCAGAGGCACTGTATATTTTGAAATGTGAAGGTTAAAACCTGTTTTAGAACAAAAGCTTTATAGATATTTTGTGTATTTTCAAATTGTATATAGATTTGTATTTTATATGTATCACATGTGTGTCTTAGTGTGTTAAATGGTGTGGTGTCTTCAGTGTATGTTTATAATTGCATTTATTTGTAATGTTAAATCCTAAAACTAATTGGTTATCAACACAAAGGTATAAAATAAGAAAAAAAAAATACTTCAAAAGAAAAAAGAAAAATTTAATTTTTTCCAATCAGAGTGTTTAGGTCATCTGGTTGTTGGAATAATTGTTGAGTCTGAATGAGTATCACTATTGGCATTTTCTGTGGTTATTAATGATATATTGGTCCGGCCTTACTGAATGTGGGCCAAACCCTTTCTTGTTTTTACACACAAAATCCACTCTATGCATGCCTATTTATGTATATGAATTGGACTACAAGAGCATGGCAGACAATTACAGAAACGTCTTGAATATATATATATATATATATATATATATATGTGAAATTCCAAATATGTACTAAATTACAGTTGTCAAAACAAAACGCAATCCCCCCAGAAGAGGGATTACTAGGACTATCACAGTGCAAATATTTAGGTCCTGGTTTGCCACAGGGGGTAAATGACACCAAAACCCTTGCCAACTACCAAAATCAATGAGATTTCATTGAATAAAATATCTGGCTTCAGGCTTTCATACCATGTAACAATCGAACCCTTTAAGTCTATTGGCATCAAAATATGTTTTTGCTAGAAAAAAACACCAGGCATACTGCCTTTGTCTTAACTTTTCATAATAAACAGACCAGAGCTAGGACATGGGGCATACTATTTGTCAATAAAGCAAGCCAGCTTATAGATTATCATTAGCTTGTCACACTAACTAACTTGGCCAGCTGTATTGAGTACAAGTTTAGAGACAAATCACAAGTCTGTACAAAAATATATTTTGCAACCCTTTGCTTACCCTCCACCCCCCAGGAGGGCCTAATCAGAGGTACTACTACATATGTTTTACTACTCTTCTCGTATCCCCAGAGTCTCTTAGAGGGTGTGACACCAAATACTTGGTTTAACACAGTGTACTACCTTATAGGCCTATTGGCTTTATCATATGCTTTTCACAATAATTAAGTTAGGCCTCCTATCTTTGTTATTGCTTATAATAACAGATCAGACTTATGGCAT
The DNA here is from genome assembly GCA_963921515.1 of Calotriton arnoldi. Classification (NCBI taxonomy): domain Eukaryota; kingdom Metazoa; phylum Chordata; class Amphibia; order Caudata; family Salamandridae; genus Calotriton; species Calotriton arnoldi. Next base: position 2,138,793 of record CAWUFW010001537.1, read on the forward strand.
CAAACAACTTTTCTAAATTAACCAATGAGGTCTATTGTCCTTTTCACTAACTTGTCACATTATCTCACTCAAGTCTACTGTATTAAGCATAATCTGTGACATGCAAGCACTCTTTTTCAGCATAGGCAAAACCGAATCCCCCGTCAAAAGCTAGAAAAGACCAACAAGTGGGAAGAGCCTAAGCCTCACTTACAGCACTGCATCTTAAGTCCTTGTATGCAGAAGAAGTTACCTCTATGTCCTCCCCACAACCTTTACAGTGCAGGGCTTGAAATCGCTCGTGCTGAACACCACAAGACTCACTTTTCAGGCCACCATCTAGGGCTACTGGGCTAGAGCTCTCCCTGAAAGATGTGAATGTTGCTCAGTATGCAAACCTCACCACAGCTGAAAGTGCAAGTATAAAGAGCATTTAGCTCTTTCTGCTTTACCTCTGTATAGTTCTCAAGAGACAGCTCAGCATAGAGGGTAGCTTTCCCTACGATTTAAGGCCATATCTGTAGTTCTGCCCCACTGGGAGGGGGATTCACGAGGGGTACCCACCAATCTGCTCATTCCGTAGGAGCAGTAACGCCACTAAAGAACAGGGGGAAAAGGAATGAATAGGGGGATTGCTCATCCAGGCATTGGGCTGCACCCTCCCCCTCCCCCCACGGTGTGTTGTGAAGGGGGAAAGGTGGGGCAGGAGGTGCCGCACTGAGTCACAGCGTACAGGGTGCAATCAAGGGCTGGTGGAGCAGACTAACGTGCCCCGGCACAGAGGTAATCCTGCTCTCATAGTACTGGACTGGGGGGGGCCTGAAACTTAAAGGGGTGTCGATGGCTGGCCTTGGTCGGATTTGATCTGAGTTTTACAGGAGGAGGTACCTGGTACCTGGGGGTGGGGGGGACAAATGACCTCCAAGGACAGATCCTGAAGGGCTCTAGATCAGGCTCTACGATACACCGGAGTACCCTGGACGTCTGGTTGCCTGTGACGGGGGGGTCCGTGGCGGAGGCAGAGAGGGACACAATGGTACGCGACAAAGGCCAGAAGGCACCAGCTGCGTACAAACTCAAGAAATATGCGTTTCGTGCCCCGGCAATGGAGGTTGACTAAGCACATGGAGACTGCCCCCACCCGAGGATGGTAGCAGAGGATCCCTCTCCCCCCCCCCCCCCGAGCCCTCCCTGAGAGACTTATTGTGGCCGTGCAGGACACCAAATCAATGTTGGAACAGAAGACAGACACGGAAGTGGTGGACCTCACTCTCCTGCGGGCGGGCCTGCGGAAGATGTTGTGGAGGAGCACGGTGGGGCCGTTCAGCAGCTGCAGGAGGAGGTACAGCAACTCAGAGAGACCACTTGCCACCTGAATACTCTAGCAGAAGATGTAGAGGGGAGATCAAGGAGGAATAATGCCAGTCTGATGGGCATGCTTGAGAAAGTGGAGGGCAGGAACATGGAAGAATTTGTTGAGAACTTGCTACAGTCCTTTCTCTGACTACAACAGTTCTCGACCCAATTTGCAGTACAGAGGCGCACATCGGGTTTCAGGGGTGCTGCCTTAGCCGGGGGGCACAGCCTCGGCCGATCATTGAGAGACTTTTGAACTATAAGGACAGGAAGTGGTACTGTATGCTTCCAGACTGCACGAGTCCCTCAGGGATGAGAAGAACACAGTCATGATCTTTGCAGATTTTTCGCAGGTGGTACAGGAGCAGTGCAGAACATTTGACAAGACTAAAGCAGAGCTGCGGATACGGAGTCTACAATACATGATGCTCTACCCCGTGAAGCTGAAAGTCCTGGCGGTAGGGAAATCCTGGTTGTTCCATACTCCTAGCAAAGTGTGGGATTGGCTGGCGGGCTGGAGATTAGTGGTCAGGGGAGGGAGAGGAACGGAGACACCGAGGCAAGACCAAATCAGCCACATCCAGTCCCCAGCCTTGGACAGTAAGGACCAGCAGATGTACTCGGGGGATGGAGAAACCCAGACCAATGCCCTGGAGGCGGGGACTTTAGACTCCTTCTCAAGGCGGGAGACAGGTAGATGGGTTCACTGCATTGTGACTGTTGCCCCTTTAAATGGGACTTCCTGAGGATGCCTCGCTATACTGGTGTTGATTAATGTAATTTCTTGTATGACGTTATTGGCAAAAAAAAAGTAAAAAGAATGCCTGTGAATGTGAAAACATTACCTCAACACACTCAATTTCCATTGACAGTGGCATATTCAGACCCAGTCAACTGCCACACAGAGAACCCTAACAACCATGGCCATTTCTGAAAACCAGATAATACAGGGGGAATTCACACTGGTGTCGCTTACATGGATACCACACGTTTTCATCAAGAATGCAATGCAAATGTCGAAGTATAGATAAAAAACACACCATTTTATACCACATTTTTGTGCCATATGTCTGAATAACTTTCACTCAATGGCCAAAAGTCTCACCATTCTGCATTTCAAAGTTTCTTCTGCGAAAAGCAGTTCTGAGAATGGTTAATTTGAGCCAGTGGTACCCAGTCTGCATCACCAGGACTTATTTTTAAGGACCAGGACACTCTGTGCTTGTCCGGTCAGCAACAGTGGCAATTTTACAAAAATGAAAAAAATGTCAGTGTGTATACATGCATGCAGGTAGAGGAATCAAGAAAAATGCACAGACACCACAACAGTACTTTTATCTTTTTCGGGCAGGCCCAAGGTACCTGGCTATTATACCAAAGAGCAGGAGAGAAAAGTACTGAAAGGCAGGTGACTTCGCTGAAGTTTTGTTTTTCCCAGGATTTCCATCAGCTACCTGGCACCAAAAATGCCAGTTTTCCCGGGCTAGCAAGCTGTCTGTATGTTGAGCCATAGACTAATCTTGCTGCCAGTGCCTCCAATTCTGCTACCTATCAGTGGGTCGCTGAGCGTCAGAGAGGATTTGTTCTAAGGTAATGGTATGGGGTCTGTCTGCATCCCGAGATGGCACTCCCTCTTCAAAGGTAAGGTTAGGGCCAAAGATGCTGGCTGTTCTCAGCGATCCAGGCATGAGATAGCAACCCGATGTAAAGAACAAGTTACTTACCTTCGGTAACGATATATCTGTAAGAGACATAGATTAGTTATAGATTCCTTACCTTTAGAATTACCCCTAGGCATCAGACTGGATCTGGAGAATTTTTTCGTCAGCAGTACCCCTGCGCGTCGAAAGGTGGCGTCGGTCGGCTCCGCGTTAGTCATTGGCGTCGTGGTCGCCGGGATGATGTCGCGGTAGCTACTTAGACGCCGCCCTTGCGCGCTGACGTCAGTTCTTTTACACGACATTCCATGCCAGAAGCACAGAGCCATGCAAGACACCGACCACTGGTGTACAAAACTAGGGCCCTGAAAGGGATTCCCTGACCCTCGAAGTCAGTTCTCAGAACAGGGAGGATAGGTGGGGCGGTAAGGAATCAATAACTAATCTAGGTCTCTTACAGATATATCGTTACCGAAGGTAAGTAACTTGTTCATCTGAAAGAGACAATTAGTTATAGATTCCTTACCTTTAGACTAGATACCCCAGCAATACCAACCCCGGAGGTGGGTCTGCGAACCAAGTTCACACCAGAAAGTCCTGGAGAACAGAACGGCCAAAGAAGCCGTCTCTCCGGACTAGGCTGTCCAGGCAGTAGTGTTTTGTGAACGTGTGCAGAGATGCCCACATAGCTGCATGACAGATGTCATTGAGGGGGATTCCCCGTCCCAAAGCCGTGGTAGCTGCCGTCGTGGAATGGGCGCGCAGCCCCACTGGAGGCTCCTTCTTCGCCAAAGAGTAGCAAGCTTTAATGCACAAAACGACCCACCTAGAGATGGTCAGTTTGTGCACGGCCCAACCTTTTTTGGCACCCACGTAACCAACAAAGAGCTGGTCATCCACCCGGAATTGCTTGGTGCGATCCAAATAAAATGAAAGCGCACGTTTTGGATCCAGACGGTGGAGTCTCTCTTCCTCCTTAGAAGGATGCGGAGGCGGAAAGAAGGTGGGCAAAGTGATGGTTTGACCAATGTGGAAAGAAGTGACCACTTTAGGAAGAAAAGAGGGTCTTGTTCGAAGGACAACCTTGTCCGGATGAACCACCAGAAAAGGAGGTATCGAAGAAAGAGCCTGGAGCTCACTCACCCTGCAAGCAGAAGTGATGGCAAACACAAAGGCATTCATTAAAGTGAGAAGTCTGAGAGGACAGTTATGTAGCGGCTCAAAGGTGAGCGCACATAAGATAAGTAAGAACCAAGTTCAAGTCCCACTGAAGCATTACGAAGGGAACAGGAGGAAAAAGATGAGGAATGCCCTTAAGAAAGCGATTTACAACAGGGGACTTGAAAAGAGAAGGCTGATCAGGAAGCCTAAGAAAGGCTGAAATGGCTGAGAGATAGCCCTTAAGAGTGCCCAGAACAGAGCCCAGCTCGACTAACGAAAGGAGGAACAAGAGAACCTCAGAAAGGAGGGGCAGAAAGGGGATCCATAGCCTTTGCTGCGCACCATGACACAAATTTGTTCCATCTGCAGGCGTATACCGTCTAAGTGGAGGGACGCCTGGCTGCCAAGATAGCATCACAAACTTCGGGATGAAGGTCGAAGGCTGTTCGGGTGGAGGACCATCCCCTGCTGCTGCGACAGAAGATCCTCCCGAAGAGGCAGTCTGATCGGAGGATCGATGGCGATACTCTTGTAAGGCTGCTGGTCTTTTACTACTGATATTTTATATTTTAAAACTGTCTATACTTTTAAATCTTGCTCACCTGGCACAGTCACGGTTGCTTGCTGCTCCCCGCGCTGATCCCCTGCTGGCTTCCCCGCCCCGGTCCACCACGGCTGTGTGCCGCTCGAGTGGAGGGCGTCACAGGAAGCAGCAGGACCAATCGCTGGGCACCTCCGGTCCGAGGGAGGGCGGGGCTAGACTCCCGCGCTCGGCACGATATTAAACCGATGTGCCTGAGGACGCGCAGCGTTACTCTTGTAAGGCTGCTGGTCTTTTACTCCTGATACATTTTATTTTAAAACTGTCTATACTTTTAAATCTTGCTCACCTGGCACAGTCACGGTTGCTTGCTGCTCGCCGCGCTGATCCCCTGCTGGCTTCCCCGCCCCGGTCCACCACGGCTGTGTGCCGCTCGAGTGGAGGGCGTCACAGGAAGCAGCAGGACCAATCGCTGGGCACCTCCGGTCCGAGGGAGGACGGGGCTAGACTCCCGCGCTCGGCACGATATTAAACTGATGTGCCTGAGGACGCGCAGCGGGCGCGCCAAAGGCGCGCCTAAGGCAAGCCCGTCTGCGCCCGTCCGCGGCCGGGGCCATATCCCCTGCCTGTGACAACCCAGCGCCATGCTCTGCTCTTAGATATTCGAGAGATGCGCTATTAGCCGTCTCATTCAGAGCCAGTAATATTAACACCCGGTGCACAAAGGCTTACCCGGGCTACACGAATGGCCCGTTTACTTGCCTTGGCTGCAGATGGGACAGTTTAAAACTTTGTAAGACAAGCGGGCAGGTAGAACCAGACACCTGCAAACTATCTTGCATTTACTTTAATGCGAGATCTGTCCCAAAACACTCCTTTGATATTTGGGATATTCTTAATGAGAAGAATCCCGACCTTGTTTTCATCACCGAAACTTGGCTGGATGATAAGAATTCCCCTGATGTTGCTAATGCCCTACCAGCTAACTATAAAATAGTCAAACAAGATAGGATTGGCCGAAAGGGAGGGGTGGTAGCGATACTTTTTAAGGATCACCTGACTTGTCAGCCCGTCCAAGTGGCCCCCCCAGGGCGAACTCGAAACACTATCCTTCCAAATTCTTCACGGTGGCCTCACTATATTGGCTGGCGCTGTAATCTATAGCCCTCCAGGTCACCATACTGAACTTGGTACGAGGCTACTTACCCAACTCCTTCAGTATGTCTGAAAAAAAAAATTATTTAGTCATAGGAGATTTTAATGTTCATTTTGAGAAAACCGATAATCCGGTCGCCTTGCAATTGGAGAGCGACATGCAGATCCTACAACTGAAACAATGGATCAAGGGCCCACTCATACAGCAGGGCACACCCTCGATCTACTCTTTTCCAACATTGAATCCACTTGCATTCATGAGATTTAACCATTATTATGGACTGATCATTCGCTCATATTTTTTTCCACTAGGTTTACCGGTTACATTTTTAAAACCCTTGAAATCCCAGCAGACAACTAATAGAGCCTGGAGACTAGTTACCGAAACATCATTCCAAACGCACTTTCTCCCTCATAACACTCAGACTCTGGGTGATCTCCCAGTTAATATGGAAGCAACGACCCTTGAGATGGAAATCAGCACGACACTGGACCAATTTGCACCAAAGCTAAAATCCAAACGAGCACAAAGACCCACCACGGAAAAATGGTACACTCCCCAACTCAAGGCACTGAAAAGAAAGTGCCAAAATGTCGAACATCAATGGAGAATGTCTAAACTGGAAACAGACAAAATACGATACAAATCCAAACTTAAATCCTATAACCAGGCGATTAGAAACACAAAGAGGACATACCTTTTCCAACGAATCAATGAAAATTTTAACTCAGCTAGGGAATTATACAAAATAGTTAAAGAACTTAGTAAACCAACCAGCATGTCTCAATGTCTACCTCCCTCAATAGAAGCTTGTGAAAAAATCAGTAACTTCTTTTGGATAAAATAAACAAAATATACTCCACTTTTAGCCCGATTATGACCACAGAAACAACCAACCTGAAATTTTGGACCCCTCACCCAGAAGCCTCATCATCATTGAGCAACTTCTCCCCCCTATCAGAGACTGAGGTTCTAAAAGCAATGGGCGAAGTGAAGGCTGGATCACCCCTAGACCCCTGTCCCCATTTCATTTTCTCTCAAATCGCCTCAACACTTTGCCCATATGTCACGCAGCTCTTTAACAATTCTCTTAAGTCAGCTGCATTTCCTGACATTTGGAAACAGGCAGTAGTAATTCCCCTACTGAAAAAAGCAGGAACAAACTTCCTCAATCCTGAAAACTATCGGCCTATCTCCCAATTGCCATACCTCTCCAAAGTTCTGGAGAGGCTAATAAATAAACAATTATCAAATTTTTTGGAAACTAACGATCTATTGGACCCCTCTCAGACGGGTTTCAGGGCCACCAACAGCACCGAGGCTACACTACTGGCAGTATTGGACAATATCAGAATGTGCACTAACCAGGGAGGAGCTGTTGCCCTGATATTATTAGACCTGTCTGCAGCGTTCGACACGGTCTCACACAACAGATTGTTGGAAATCCTCTATGAAAAAGGAATCCATTCCAAAGCCTTGGAATGGTTCAGATCATTCTTAAGTAATCGTACTCAAACGATTCAGTTAGGGCACTTCCGATCTCAACCTAGCGCCATCAGCTGTGGTGTCCCACAGGGGGCATCGTTGAGCCCAACCCTATTTAACGCCTATGTCTCATCCTTGGCGAAAATCGGTAGAAAATGGGGAATTGGCATTTGCTCTTACGCGGATGATACCCAACTGATGGTGGCTCTTGAGGAAAAATCTGAACTCACCAAAACTAACCTGCATTACTGCCTCTCAGAGATGGCACAGTGGATGTCTGAGCATTATTTAAAACTAAATGCAGGAAAATCAGAAATCCTGCTCTTTGCGGGCGCCAATCTAATTTGGGACGCCTCTTGGTGGCCACAAACTCTTGGTGCTGCTCCAACCCCCAAACAGAGCGCAAGAAACCTGGGCATCATCATTGACACCTCTCTATCCATGAAGGACCATGTGCGGGCCCTCTGCGGGAAAGGCTTTGCGACTCTGAAATTACTAACCAGACTTTTCCCTTGGATTCCACTAGAATGCAGAAAAACGGTCACACAGGCACTGCTCATAAGTCAGCTTGATTATGGAAATGCCCTGTTCGTGGGCATGACTGAGTTCCTTTTCACGCGGCTCCAGGTGCTCCAAAATGCTGCAGCCAAACTAGTATGCAATAAAAGCAGACCAAGTTCCGCATCAGCGTGCATGAAAAACTTGCATTGGCTTCCAATACGACAAAGAGCAGTATTCAAGCTGCTCTGTCATGCACACAAAGTATTATATCCAAGTGGACCCAGAATTCTCCAGGGGAGAATTGAGTTCTATGTCCCTTCAAGGAGCCTTCGGTCACTCCATCAAGCATTAGCCAGAACTAAACGCATCAAGAAAGTGAGGACCGGGGGACGGTCTTTCTCATACTTAGCAGCTCAGAGATGGAATGAACTCCCCTTGGATCTACGTCTTACAACCGATTACCTGACATTCCGGAAAAAGCTTAAAACTCATCTGTTCCCGAAAAATTAACCATTTACTCTTCTATACCAGCAGCCAAGCATTGTTGCGACCAGCGCCTTGATATCCCTTGGGATGAATGATGCGCTCTACAAATAAATAAATAAATAAATAAATGACACAGCTCGGGATACCAGACTCTTCGTGCCCAATCCGGAGCCACAAGAATGACTTGGGCCGGTCACGCCTGATCTTCTTCAGCACTCTGGGCAGAAGTAGTATAGGAGGAAAGGGGTACAGAAGACCGCAACTCCACTCGCGACAAGAAGCGTCGCCTAGCGAGTGCCACCTTGGAAATTCCAACGCGCAGAATTGCTGACATTGCGCGTTCTCTTCGGTGGCGAATAGATCTAACCAAGGCTCGCCCCACTGCTGAAAGAGACATTGCACCACCTCCGAGTGAAGACGCCATTTGTGATCCAACATGCACCTGCGGCTGAGTTTGTCCGCCCTGGCGTTCAGAGAACCTGCCAGTTGTTGAACCACCAGGGATATGCCCTGATGTTCCAGCCATGTCCAGAGACAGAGAGCCTCTTGACATAGGGTCCACGACCCCACCCCGCCCTGTTTGTTGCAGTACCACATGGCGGTGGTGTTGTCCGTGAACACCTGCACTACTCTTCCCCAGACAGAGGGAAGGAATGCTTTTAGCGCAAGACGGATCGCCCGTAGCTCCAGAAGGTTGATGGGGAGCCCGGACTCTGCCAGAGACCAGAGACCTCTGATCTCCGCCTCTCCCATGTGGCCGCCCCACCCCAGAAGTGATGCATCCATAACCACCGTGAACTCCGGTTGGGGAAGGGAGAAGGATCTGCCATTGACCCAATCCTTGTTCGTTAGCCACCACTGCAATTGTCGTGCAGTGCCCTCCGAGATCTGAACGCAATCGGACAGATTCCCCTGATGTTGTGCCCACTGGAACTTCAGGTCCCACTGCAGAGCCCGCATATGCCACCTGGCATGATCTACCAGCAGGAGGCCATGAGGCCCAGCAGCCTCAGGGTCCTTCTGACCGAAACACGGGATAGAGACTGAAAGATCGGAATCATAGCCCGAATATCCCGGGCTCGCTGCTCGGGAGGATAAGCCCGAAACTGCGTCGTGTCCAGAACCGCTCCGATGAGAGCTTCTGAGAGGGAATCAGGTGTGACTTCGGCACGTTTATAGTGAACCCCAGCGAGTGCAGGAGGTCCGCCGTAGTCTGGAGGTGGGAGACGGCTGCCTGGGGCGAGCCCACCTTCAACAGCCAATCGTCGAGATAGGGGAAGACTGGAACCCCTGATCTGCGCAGATGAGCTGCGACCACAGCCATCACCTTCGTGAACATCCGAGGGGCGCTGGTAAGGCCAAAGGGGAGCATGGTAAACTGAAAGTGCTCGTGGCCTACCGTGAACCATAGGTAACGCCGGTCGGCCGGCAGAACGGGGATGTGGAAGTAAGCGTCCTGCAAGTCCAACGCTACCATCCAGTCTCCAGGGTCGAGGGCAGACAGGACCTGAGCTAGTGTCAACATTTTGAACTTCTCCTTCCGGAGGAAGCGGTTGACGTTCCTGAGATCCAAGATAGGACGCAGGCCTTTGTCCATCTTGAGCACCAGAAAGTAGTGGTAATAGCAACCACGACCTACTTCTGGGGCAGGAACTCGCTCGATAGCTCCCTTGCCCAAGAGAGCCGTAACTTCCTGTTGGAGAAGGGCCAAATGATCCTCTGACATGCGATGGTACTGAGGTGGCATGGATGGAGGGGTAGTCTCGAAGGGGAGGGAGTAGCCCTTTCGGACTATCTGCAAAACCCACCTGTCCGACATGATGGTGCGCCAGTGGGGGAGGTGATGGCGAATCCTGCCGCCCACTGGCGACTGGTGGCCCTGAAAGGTCGGACTAGGAGGGTTTGGAGGCTGCTGCAGAAGGGGCGCTGGTGGACTGGCCTGCTCGCTGGCCCCCAGACCCACAACAGTGGGTCCCACGTCCCCGGCCACGCAGGGGCTGGACAGCTTGCGCCGGCCTGTGGCTCTGGGTGGAACGTGTCGGGGCACCCCTTCCGTAGCCACGAAAGGGGCGAAAAGTAGACTGCGCAGGGCGGGTGGAGAGGTCCAAGGACTTGGCCGTAGCCCGGGAGTCCTTGAAGCGCTCTAGTGCGTTGTCTGCTTTGTCGCCAAACAGGCGACGGCCATCAAAAGGCATGTCCAGCAAAGTAGCCTGGACATCCCCAGAAAAACCAGTCGACCTCAGCCAGGCGTAGCGGTGAAGGGCTACCGACGTTGAAAATGTCCTGCCTAGCGAGTCGGCGGTGTCCAGTCCACATCTTATCGTAAACTTGGCTGCGTCTCTCACCTCAGCTACTGCACGGAAGAGCACGGCCCGGGCCTCCTCCGGACACTGTGGCAGCACCTGCGCTACCGTATCCCACACAGAGTGGGTGTAACGGCCCAACAGACATGTGGTGTTCATCGACCGCAGTCCCAAGCTGGAGGAAGAAAACATCTTCTTCCCAAGATGGTCCAGCTTTTTGGATTCCCTATCAGGTGGTGCGTTAGGGAATGCGCCTTTGGATGTAGAGGCTTGGACCACCAAGCTCTCAGGGGTGGGGTGTTGGGAGAGAAAAGAGGGGTCGCCCGGAGCCGGGCGATGGCGTTGGGCAATCATCTTATCCACAGGAAACCCTGTGTTGGGCCTGGGCTAGGTGCCCAAAAGGATGTCAGTAAGGGCTTCATTGAAAGGCAGCAGGGGGTCCAAAGAGGCCGCTGCCAGTTGAAGCACCTCCGTCAGGAGATTCGTCCTGACCGCCACCGTAGGTAGCTCGAGGTTGAGGGCCTAGGCTGCCCTACACAACACCACTGCGTATGAAGCACCCTCCTCTGTAGCCACGGGAGGAGGAGACAGCATGCCAAGGTCTGGGGAGGTATCCAGACCATTGGCTTCCCCCAACTCCTCTCTCCAGTCCAGTTCATCCAACTGGTCAGTTAAAGGGTCTACAGACCCCTCCCAGTCCTCCTCACCCTACTCTGGTTGCCAATCTGGCCTGGGAACACCAGGGTAGAACAGAGGTACAAAAGTACCACTCGGCGCCGGATCCGGTCAACGTCGGTCCGGCTCCGTGTCCAAGTCAGGGTGGAGGCCGGGGTCGACGCCGGCTGGGGGCACAACCGGCGTCTGGTGCAGACGTGGTGCCGGTGGAATCGGCGTCAGGGAGGTGTTACAAGGTTGACCGGCGCCGACCCAAATCCAGGCCTGGATCCAAGGGGACCCTGTGGTGCCGGGGCCGGAGCCGCCGGCGTCGAAGGCCCAGGACCCCCAGCAGAGTCCGTGGGGCCCGAAGGCGCGCCGGCGGAGTCAGGCTGCCCAAAGATGGCTTGCATCGCTTTGTAGAACTCCGAAGCTGGGCAGGGGTTGCTTCGGCTCCCAGAAAGGGAGGGAAACTGAGTCGACCCTTCAGGTTCCGCACGTGGAACCGCGGGACGGGCACCGTCCGCATCCCTCGTCACGTCGGCCGACGGACGGAAAGAAGTCGGAGAGCGACGATGCTTCTTCGACTTCTTCTTGTGCTTCGACTTACCTGAGGAGTGCGAAGACTTCGATGATGATTGGTGGTGACTCCGCGACCGGTCCCTCGACCTCCCAAGTGACCGGGACCTCGAGCGGAGCGGACTGCCGGGCCTCGAGGAGCTTTCGGCTCCGCTCCCGCAAAGACTTCGGATTCATGGTCCGGCAGTTGGAGCACGACTTGGGATCATGGTCGTGCTCCAGGCACCACAGGCACACACGGTGTGGGTCCGTAACTGACATCAGCTTGCGACAGGTGTTGCAAGCCTTGAAGCCGGGCAGAGGACGACTGGACATCCCTGCATGCACCAGGAGTCGATAGACTCAAAAAACGGTGTCGACAAAAGTCGCAAAAAGTCAGTCAAAAAGTGACTGGAGGTACCGCTGTCTCCGGATCTGCGCTGGCTGGCGCGGAAAAAGAAAGAACTGACGTCAGCGCGCGAGGGCTGCGTCTAAGTAGCTACCGCGACGTCATCCCGGCGACCACGACGAACGCGGAGCCGACCGACACCACCTTTCGACGCGCAGGTGTACTGCGGACGAAAAAAAATTCCGGATCCAGTCGGACGCCTGGGGGTAATTCTAAAGGTAAGGAATCAATAACTAATTGTCTCTTTCAGATAATAGAATTATCTGACAAGGTATGTGGCAAGCAAGGGGATCTAGGATGGATGAGGGGAATGGCAGGAAGGGCTTGAAGAGAAAAGGAAACTGTCTTTGATGATCTCGTTGTTTGGGAACCTGTAGGACAAGTTACTTACCTTCGGTAACGCCTTATCTGGGAGAGACATGATCTAGCTGCAGATTCCATTTCTTTGAACTTCCAGGCATCAGGCTGGATCCGGAAGATTTGATAGCAGTACCCCTGCACGCCTATACGTAGCGTCGGTTGACTCCGCGTGACGTCGTAGGCGTCAGGTTCGTCGTCGTGACGTCCGTGTCATCTATATAGGCGCCACCCCGGCGCGCTGTTGTCAGTACTTTTCATGATTTTCCACGCCAGAAGCGCAGAGCAATGAAGTGACTGACCGTGGTGTGTCAAAAAACAACTAGAGCCCTTAAGAGGAAATAGACTTGGCACTAATCCAATCCACAGTGCGGGAAGGATGGGTGGGTCGGTAAGGAATCTGCAGCTAGATCATGTCTCTACCAGATGAGGCGTTACTGTAGGCAAGTAACTTGTCCATCTGATAGAGACATCTAGCCACAGATTCCTTACCTTTGAACAGATACCCAAGCAATGCCACCCCCGGAGGATAGTCTGCGGAAATGTTTTAAACCAAGAAATCCTGCAAGACAGAGCGGCCAAAGAGGCCCTACCTGCGGACCGGAGAATCCAGGCAATAGTGTCTGGCAAACGTGTGCAGAGATGCCCACGTGGCCGCTTGGCAGATGTCAGTAACTGGAAAACCACGCTAAAGAGCCGTGGCAGCTGCCTTCGCCCTGGTGGAATGGGCACAAAGGCCTTGAGTAGGCGGTTTCTTCGCCAAGGCATAACATATTTTGATGCAGAGGATGACCCAGCGTGAAATGGTCCTTTTCTGAACTGCTCGCCCCTTCTTTGCTCCAGCCTACCCTATGAAGAGTTGGTCGTCCACCCGGAACTCTTTAGTGCGATCAAGGTAGGACAATAACACTTTTTTTGGGCTCAGACGGTGGAGACACTCCCCTTCCTTGGAAGGATGTGGAGGTGCATTAAAAAGGTAGGCAGAGTAACAGATTGAGGAAGATGGAAAGGTGTTATAATCTTAGGCAGAAAAGATGCTCTAGTGCGGAGCACTACTTAGTCCGGAAAGACGGTCAGGTAAGGAGGCTGTGATGACAATGCCTGCAATTCGCTCACTCTTCTGGCAGAAGTTATTGCCACTAAAAAGGCTGTTTTGATAGTGAGCAGCCGAAAGGGGCAATTGTGCAGTGGTTCAAACGGTGCACACATCAAAAAGGTAAGGTCCAAATTAAGGTCCCATTGTGGCATAACAAAAGGCGACCGGGGGAACAGATGGGTAAGCCCCTTCAAAAATCTCTGTACCCGAGGAGATTTAAAAAGTGATGGCTGATCTGGTAGCCGAAGGAAAGCAGACCGGGCCGAAAGGTAGCCCTTCAGAGTGCCCAAAGCAGAGCCCTGATGGGCCAAGGAGAGAATTAAAAAAAGAACATCTGATAGAGAGGAAGACAAAGGATAAAGAGATCGTTCTGTATAGTATTTACAACATTTTTGCCATCGGCAGGCGTATACCGACTTCGTGGAGGGACGCCTGCTGACAGAATAACCTCACAGACTTCGGCAGGAAGGTCAAAAGCTGTCAACTGTCGCAGTTCAATCTCCACGCAAGAAGGCGGAGAGTGGACAGGTTTGGGTGGAGGACCCTACCATGCTGCTGCGACAAAAGATCCTCCCGAAGAGGCAGCCTTACAGGAGGACCGATGCTCATTTGCAGATGTTCGGGATACCAGACTCTCCGTACCCAGTACGGAGCCACAAGGATAACTTGGGCCCAGTCGCTCCTGATCTGCTTGAGCACTCCAGAAGTGGTATGGGCGAAACGGCATACAGGAGGTCTGTGCTCCACTTGCGACGAAAAGCGTCACCGAGTGAGAGCCACCTTGGAAACTCCAACGTGCAATACTGCTGACATTGAGCCTTCGTCTTCGGAGGCGAACAGATCTAACCAAGGCTCTCCCCACTGTTGAAAGAGACCTTGCACCACCTCTGAATGGAGACGCCACTCGTGATCCACAAGGCATGTGCCAGCTGGCATGGTCCACTAGCAGGATGCAGGAGGCATGAGGCCCAACTGCCTCAGAGCAATTCTCACCTAAATCCAGGATAGAGGCTGAAACATCGGTATCATAGCCTGAATATCCTGGACTCGCTGCTCGGGAGGATAAGCCCGAAACTGCACCGTGTCAAGAACTGCTCCCAAGAAAGGGAGCGTCTGAGAGGGAGTCCGGTGTGACTTCGGCACATTTATAGTGAACATAAGCGAATGCACGAGGTTCGCGGTAATCTGGAGGTGGGAGACGACTGCTTGGGATGAGCCCGCCTTCAACAACCAGTCGTCGAGTTAGGGAAAGACTGGGACCCCTGATCTCCGCAGATGGGCTGCGACCACCGCCATTACTTTGGTGAACACAGAGGGGCAATGGTGAGGCCGAAGTGGAGCACAGTAAACTGAAAGTGCTCGTGGCCCACCGTAAACCGCAGATAGCGACGATGGGCTGGCAGACGGGAATGTGGAAATTGGCGTTCTGCAAGTCCAAAGCTACCATCCAGTCTTCCAGGTCTAGGGCAGACAGGAACTAGGCAAGAGTGAGCATCCTGAACTTTTTTTGAGGAAGTAGTTGAGGGCCCTGAGGTCTAGGATAGGACGAAGGCCTCCGTCGTTCTTTGGAACCAAAAAATAGCGGGATTAGCAACCACAGCCTATTTCTGGCCCGGGAACCCTCTCTATAGCTCCCTTGGCCAAGAGAGACTTGACTTCCTCGCGGAGTAAGGCAAGGTAATCTTCCATCAGCCAATCGTAGGTTGGAGGCATGGAGGGAGGGGTAGTCTCTTCGGACTATTTGCAGCACCTATCTGTCCGAGCTGATAATTCGCCAGTGGTGGAGGTGATGGCGTATCCTGCCACCAACTGGATGTCCATGATCCAGGGGGATCGGACTAGGAAGGTTTTGCGGTGGAGGATGGGGCTGTGGCTTGACCCGACTTCTGGCCACCCAACCAGCGAGGTCGGGGTGAACCGCGTCCATGGCCACGCAGAGGTTATTGGACCTGCGGGGTCCTCTGGCTGGAGTAGGGCTGGCACGGTTGGAAGCCCCTTCCATAGCCACGAAAGAAGCGAAATGCAGACGCAGGCTGGGATGAGGTGGAGAGGACCAGGGGCCGAGTCCTTGAAGCGCAAGCGCTGCGTCTGCTTTGTCTCCGATGAGACGGGCGCCATCAAAGGGCTTGTCCAGGAAGTTAGCTTGGACATCCCCCGAAAAACCAGACGTCCTCAGCCAGGCGTGGCGCCCAACGGCAACCGTAGAGGAAATCGCTCTGCCTAGCAAGTCTGTTGTGTCTAAGCCACATCGTATGGCAAACTTCACAGCATCTCTCCCGTCCGTAATAGCTTGGGAGAGGAGAGCCCGGGCCTCCTCAGAGACTCTGGGCAGCACCTGCACAACAGTATCCCACAGCAAATGGGAGTAACGGCCCAAGAGGCATGCGGTATTTACCAACCGCAATACTAGGCTGGTGAAAGAAAACATCTTCTTCCCAAAGCTGTCCAGCCTTTTGGATTCCCCATCCGAAGATGCGGAAGGGAACGCACCATGGGAAGTAGAGGCTTGGCCCACCAAGCGCTGTGGGGTTGGATGGATATAGAGGAAAGCTGGGTCGCCCGGTGCAGGGCGGTGGTCGTAGTCAATGATCTTATTCACAGGGGCCCCTGTGCTGGGCTTGAACTAGGTGCCCAGTAGAACATCAGTCAAGGCCTTGTTAAAAGGCAGCAAGGGTTCAGAGGAGGAGACAGCAGGCTGCAGGATCTCTGCTAAGACGTTAGTCTTGACTGCCATGGTAGGAAGCTGCAGGTCCAAGGCCTCTGCAGCCCTACGCACCACCATCGCAAATGAGGCTCCCTCCTCCGTAGCCAAGTTAGGAGACAGCATGCCAGAATCTTGAGAGGTGTCCAGGCCGCTGGCATCACCCAGGTCCTCATACCAGTCCAGGTCTTGATTTGGTTGCGGGATTTCGAAGGGATACTGCTGCCCCTCCCAATCCTTATCCTCCATACCCAACCCTTCAGAATAGGGCAGGTTGAACGGCCTGGAGCCGTACGGCTCCGTCAACGCTGGTCTCTGCGTCCGGGGATGCCCACTGGCTCCATGTCATCCGGGATGACGATGGGGGAGGCCTCACAGGTTCCAATACAGGGATGGATCCAAGAAGAGGCCATGGTGTCGGGGCTGAAGCCGGAGGCGTGGAACCCACGGGAGCCTGCGGGCCTGAAGGCGCGGCGGCCCGTCCAAATATGGCGCACATGCCGGAAAGGGTGGGAAATGCGGAGCCGACCCAGGCACCCGCTCCGCAGAGTGACGCCTCGAACGCCGAGGCTCCTCTGTCTCGGACGGGGTGAAGTCTTGTGCTTTTTATGGTGCTTCTTACCAGACAATGATGACTTCAGGGAAGAAGACTTCGACCCCCTGAAGCAGTGCTCGGACCTTGCTCCGTGGCGCCGGACACCGGGCCACGATCAGCTTTAAGGACCGCTCCCTCAAAGCCTTGGGCGCCATGGCCTGGCAATCAGAGCATGACTGTGTCATGCTCGCAGTGCAGGCATCAGACACACCAAATGGGGGTCTGTGACCGACATGGCACAGTGACAGGCGCGGTACAGCTTGAACCCAGAGGTCTTTTTAGGTTTAAATCTTTTATTGATTTGAAAGACAGAAAGGAGAAAAACAATGCATCCCAGAGGTCTTTTTACTAGACATCCCTAACACACCAAAAGGAGTCGACAAAAAGTCTGCCGAAAAGTGACAGGGGGTAGCGGTCTTCAACGGATCTGCGCTGGCTAGCATGGAAAGAATAGAACTGACGTCAGCGCGCCGGGGTGGCACTTATATAGACGATGCAGACATCACAACGACGAATCAGATGCCTACGACGCCACGCGGAGCCGACCGACGCCACCTATCAGCGCTCAGGGGTACTGTTGTCAAAAATCTTCAAGATCCAGCATGATGTCTGGACGTTCAAAGGTAAGGAATCTGCGGCTAGATATCTCTATTGGATAAACCTCATAGGTGTTCCCCAGTCCCTAGCATCCTATTATACATGAAGACAGGTTTGCAGTTCATGGGTAAATGTGCCATAACAGGCAAGCATCTTCTGCTTCACAGCATAGGTCCATTCCTGCTCATGGGCGATAGTTACCTCAGAAGCAGTGGTCCAAGACACACCTTCCTATGTCCTCAACATAGTCTTCCCACAAGGGCCTTACTTGAAGAAGGCTGTTGACCAGTAAGGGTAAACAAAGTCGGTTGAAACATGCTGACGAATTAAGACACGGTTCGGTGATTGTAATGCTTTGTCCATCGGTTTATAATTCCTATTTTAATCCAGCCAGGGCATCACGAATAAAGTGACCACAGAGGACAGCCTTAAACTGTTTTAATCTGCATCCTATCCTCTGGCTGCAAAATATCACCACCAACTCAAACAAATCCATTGCTTCCACATCATGTGGTCGAGCCCACCCAGACACAATATGTGCTCTGGATGCGGGAAAGCCCAATAATTAAATATGCCACAAATTGTGGATGAGGGCTATTCTTGTCCCAGAGAAGAGTCTCTGTAAACCCCACAGGAACACCAGAACCAATAAGGATCCACGCTTTTCTTTAGTAATTTGTATATAGGGTGGGAGGACGAAAGAGTGGGCTGAGATTTCATCTCACCTCCTGCTGTGTATGACTAAAAAGAAAGACCTACTACTCACACAGGTACTACACTCTACCCGAGAATGGCAGACAAGTGTGAGATATTTCTCCAGTGCAAAGAGATCCACTGTACACAAGGGCTCAGTTTGCAAGACTTCATCATCATAAAATTCATCTTAATAAAAAGGGCTGCAAAAATTAGGTATTAGTATCATCCTAAACCAGTGGTACTTTTATCGCGCCCATTTTATTGTAAGATGGCGTCTCAAGCGAAGAGCTAGAGCTTAAGTGGCTCACCAAAGATCACATGGTGGGTCAACAAGGAGGAGCCCCGTGACTCGAGCCCCAATTTTAGGCTTCACCTCTAGTGACTTTTTTCTTCCTGGGCCTGGGAATAGTAAGCAGTTGCTATTGTCTATTCCTGTCCTTGCTTTTTTTTTTTTCAATATTGCCTGTTCCTGTCCTTGATTTTTTAGAATATGTACAGAGTTATAAGACATAGGTATGGAGGGCAGGGTGAGGCTATTCAGCTTAGTTGCAGCAACACAGACTCTGATGCCAGGCAACACATCAGAGCACTGCTCCAAAACAACATTCATGTATGTTACACAACAGTCACACAAACACTATCTGTGTGGTAGCTTTTAAAAGAGTGGTGCACTGAACATCCTTGTAATCAGCCCCGTCTGCTTGGCATTGCGAAATTCTAGCTGCATATATGTTATGAGAACATTTAGTGGGAGCACTGAAAGCTTGGGGGTGGAGGTGTCCAATGCTGGCAGCAGGTGGAGCCAGTAGTGGAACTAGCGATACCAAAGGGGATGATGGACGGAGCGCTTGAGCAAATCAAACACTCACCCCCAGTCAACTGATCTGGGTTTAATCCATCATCATTCTTTAGCTCACTCCACCACCCCAGTTCAGACATGGCCATATGCAAAACAGTCTAGTGGAACTAGGTCATATCAGTAGTGGAAGTAGGCCACACCAATGTTAGAAGATAGTGGTTTCCTATAAAAAATAAGGAACACTTTTTTTTGGTTTACAAATTAAGCACAGGGTACACCACATGTACAAGTGGGCCTAACACGTGTCAATAATAGATCAAAACTGCCATCTCAACCAACACGTAAATACCACACTTCACACTAAATATGAGAAAATTGGGTTTTTTCATCCGTACTTTGAAATCTGCAGTGAAGTCTGGGTAAGAGAAAGAGGTGGAATGTATTGTTATGGACTGATAGTTTGAGTGTTTTAGGCATAGCTATGAAGTCTGCAAGAATGATTAGCTTTCCTTCATACTAATTAGTATTTATTATACTTTACTTAATGAAGTGATGCATTGTCTGTACACACTGAAAAACAATTGGAAGCCTCAGGTCTGAGTATTGTGGGTTTTTGGACAATAGACAAAAACTATACATCTGCGATGAGAAGAGTTTGGCATACTACACAAAATACACAACACAAACCCTAACACTTGCTGGACATGCTCCCAGACTGACGCAGATCTCCGTCATATGCTATTTACTTGTCCCCATGTTTTCACATTCTGGAAACAGGTCTGGCACCAAATCAACAATATTTTTCACACCACAGTTCCCCTTTCCTTTACAAACATTTTCCTAGGCAGTCTAGCACCGGAATGGGAAGGAGATCAGCTTCAATCTCAGCTACCACTGATTGACTTGCTAATAGCGGTAGCTTTCCAGCAAATATCAAAGAATTGGAAAGACTCCTCTAAACTGTCTTATTTAGCATGGTGGTATGCTGTATGTCACAACCATCGCCTCGACACAGCACTTGTTCATCCTATATCTCTTGCTACAAAACGATTACACCTATGGGACCCTTTCATACAATTTCTAGGGAACACTGGAGAGAAGACTTCCTTGCCTGACCTCTCACAACAAGAGGTCTCCAAGCCCCCCTGACTTCCTATTACTTATCTACAATTATGCTTAATTTATCATTTCCCATAATGTTTCTTCTTTTTCAGATTATGTGAACTTGATATGTATTGCTATTACATTTCTTATGTACCTGTGATCGCATTCATACCTCCTTCTCTAATATCTTTTCACTACTTTACGGAGTAAAGTATATCATTATTGCTTTTTGTCATAACTTCCTGTTTCTGTATATCAACAAATGATTGTTTAGACGAAGCATGTTCTCTGTATGATCATATTAATATTTTCAATAAACCTTTCTTTGAACTCAAAAAGAGTTTGGCATACTTAGTGGTATATTACGTTTGTATATCAGCCTTCAGCACAAAAGCTTCCAAACGAATATTTGATCACCCATTTCTCCTTTTTCCTTACTTTCACTATTTTTTATTTCAGCAGTCCCTTTTTTACGCAAATAACCTCTTGCAAAATTAAAAAATTGTCTTGTTTTCGTGAAATGAATAGCTTATTGTGTTCACCCATGGGATCCGCGCCTCTTTTCCCCTCATTTGCAAGTAAGCATAAACCAAAAAATAAAAAACGAAAATATTGCCCACCACTTATAAAAATGGAAATACAGTAGTAAAAATGCATTCACTTTTCCTGTTTCAAAAAGGTGAGACGAGAGCAACATTAGCACAGCAAGCCTTATTTATATAGATGTAACTTTTCAGGAAGAGCTGTTTTAGCATGCATAGCCTTTTTTCCAATTTTTTTGTGAATTGCCATATTTTTTGTATTTTCTCAGGACCCTCTATGGTAAATCAAACCATGGGTACCTTTAAAATCCTGGGTACCTTTAAAATCCTCCACACATGGAAAAACAAGCAGAGGCAATGATAGTAGGTCCAGCTTATAACTGAAAGTGCCTCTTTGGTCGCAGGTGAGTTTAGGCACTCAACTTTCACATGCACTTTCGCTCATCCTTGCAGTTGTTTATTTATTCATCCATCTATTGACTCCTTGCATTCACTCACTCATCTACAATATAATTCACACAAAGTCAACATATGCAAGATAAAAAATAAAAAAAGAATAAAAATAGTTAAATACAGAAACCCTCCTGAGGGTGCCTAACAAGGGTTCTGACAGTGTATATCTTTAGTCCTCTCTAACCTCCACAGGTTTATCAGGAGGAGGGAGGAATACCACCAAAACTCTTGCGCACTACAGTATACTATGAGGTTCCATGGAATAAAATGCCTCTTACCTCTTTATGGTAGTGCAATAATATTAATCTTTACAGGCCAGTTGCTTTAACATATGCTATTCCACTATAAACAACAGGTCAGGCCTACTGCCTTTGTCGTAACGTTTCAAAATAAACATATCAGACTGACTCATGGGATCGGACATAATTTTCCCCAAAGAAACAAACAGGCCTACAACCTTAATTACTGGCCTGCCACCATAACTATCTAGCCCTCCTGTGCAGAGAATAAGCTTTCACACAAAGCATAGAGCCATAAAACTGCAATTACCAACCAATATACAATGTTAACAAGGATTATCGCAGTGCAAACCTTATACTCCGGGGAATGTGAAAGGAGGAAACCAACACTAAAACCCTTCTCTAGTACAGTAACCTCACAGATTCTATGTAATCAGACGTGTAAACAGGTTTTAGCATAGTTTAATAATACACCTTTAACACATGCTTATCACAATAAATATATCATCCCTACTGCATTTGTTTCAATATTTAATAACAAATGGTTCAGCCTTGATCATTGGCTTGTCACTATTACGAACGCAGACCATACGGTTTTGAGCATTAGCTTGCCCAAGGAAAAAACTTTAATACACGCTCTCTCTGTAGTTGCACACACGTTCTGCCTCATCGAATCTTGTAGCCAAGAAGATTAACAAGTAGAAGTCACCAAAGCCCCTCTCACAATATTTATTCTCAAAGCATTTTTGGTGATCACATAAAGGTCTGGCAACAGCTGAGATGTCAAAGTAGAAATAAAAAGTACTCAAGTTTGAACAGGATATCATTTGCGGAAAACCGTTAGCAAAGCTTATATACAGACTGTCCCAAGTCTCAAAAAATGGGCTCTGCGCTGGGGAAAACTCTAAGCACTTAAGTGGTTAAAGCGCGTCTTCTGGTGATCATATACATCCAAACAGCTAGGCTGTTAAACCACACATAAAAACCTCAATCTTAGAGCAAACGTCCTCTCAGCATTGCAACATTTCCTTTTCTCTAAACAATGAACCCTGCAGTTACACAATCTAATATACAGCTAGCCCAATTTAATATCATGTGAGCAGTTAAGACAGCATTCCTCTTACTAGGAGGGATTGAGTAACAGACCCTCGAGATCCTGAACTTTTGTCTTTCTGAACAATGCCAATGAGCTTTCTATCAACAAGCCTTAAATGAATGGCAAAATCAATTTAAAACAACTATCTAAACTAAGCAGATTATTATATATTTAGGACATACCCGCAAAAATAAAATTTGATATACTAAGTCTATATTTGGAATATCAGTGCTTACTGCTTAGTAGATTGCACATTTCAGTAACCGGATGAAAACAACCCTGGCAATAGAAGGCTTATGCAATGAGATGTTATTTCAATGCACAGATTCAACTCACTGCGTTTTCAATTATTAAACATCTTTGTTTAGAACAACTTACTACACAAGAAAACTGTATAGCATAAATCATACACACAGTTCCACAATAAATAATATGGGGTTTATTAGTTTAGTTGAACTAGGGGAAATCATTACCAAACAAGGCTCTGCAGCTCCTCAGTCAAGGACACATCCATGAATTAGTTTCCATATTTAGAACAAATTCATTCTGGGAAGTTTAGACTAAGTCCGATTTCCTGTCCAGCTAATTAGTCTCTAAGCATAATAATGATACTAAACATGACAAAGTCAGATGATAAAAGCAGCAAACCATGATTTTAAACTAGATTAACACCATAAGTTCTATCCTCTTTGAGGAAGGTAATCAAAATTTTACGGGTCTAACTGCAATCAGGGCTGAAACTTCGAAACAGCAGCTTCAGTGTAGCTATGCAGCTCAGTAAGTTATTTGTCTCATCTATACTTAATAATAACTTCCCTATAACAAGGTTTTTTTCAGTGAATATGAATACACATAGAAATGTTTCAGAGATCGCTGTACAGTGTACTAGTACATCAGGCTAGATGGTAGATTAAATCGTTGGCAAGAAATGAATAAGAGTAATGAAGAAATGAGTAAGTGCAAAACTGTGAGATTTACAAAACAATGCCTTCCCAATATAACACCATTTATTTTCCTGAATCGTTTCTCAAAAAACGTTTCAATTAACAACTAAAAATTGTATGAAAAATTCTATTGTCCAACATTTTTACTACTATTCTAAGAATGCGTACTATAATATATCTATATATCTATATACATACACACACACACACACACATATACACACACATACACACACACACACACACACACACACACACACACACACACACACACACACACGTCTGTCCAATTTCCTGTATCAACCCCATTCCTGTTTGGAGGAGGTCAGCAGGACTAAATGACTGATGTGCTGGCATCTACAGTCTCACCAGAATTGAGGAGTTTCGTATAAGCCAAAATGTTCCATTTAATAAATAAAAAATGTCCTTGACGACAAAGAAGAGCACACAATGGACACCTCCGCACAAAAACATACGGTGAAGTGAGTTATAAACTCATTCTGTTCAACCAGTCAAAATACTCAGACAGTCCAATCACGTAAGGGGATGGGAGTTATAAACTGTTCGTATTCAACTATTTGAGTTTTTCCTGCTAGCACTGTCATTATTGTTATAATGTTATAATGACAATATATTGTTATTTGATAATATATTATATTGTTAAAATGAAGGTTTTTGCATGCTTATCACGGAGAGCCTACAACTAAATGTATTGCAGTGATAAGGTAGGGATACATGCTAGTCCAACGCTCAGCTAGCTTAACAAGTTTAAATTTCCTACCATACTTATCTAGTTAAGCTACTGAGTTTAAATAGCTAGTGATGTAATGATTTAACAATTGTGTTTAGCAATCTTAGCTAGCTTAACAAGCTAGTCTACAATTGTGTCAGCTCAAAGCACAAGCTTGAATAACAAACGAGGTGAACGATCCTACAATTGTGTTTATTGATCTTGTGTTTATTGATCTTGGTTAGCCGAACGAGTTTACATTTCTTATCTTACAAGCCTTTTGGTTTATCTCAGTAAACCTGTACTTAGTGGGAGTTGTACACTCCATGTTTAACTGCAATCCTGAGACGGAAGCGTCTTCCTGCTTCACCACGTCTAACAATTCTTGGTGGGGGTGGAGGATGGGAGGGCAAGGGGAGAAGGTTTTGTATTATTTTTTTATTTGTATTTGTATTGTTTGCATTATTTGTGCTTATGACTACTTGTTGGTTTTGTTGCCAACACGATTTATCGCATTTATTAAACTTTTGTTTTTGGTTGTCCACCGACTCAAGAAGACCATGGCACATTCAGACTAGAGAGACAAACAGACTTGTACAAAGGCGAGTAGGTAGGACATTTACAATAGGCCTTACAGATACTGAACGACTAATACAGCTATACCGGTTGAAAACGAATTTGAGTATACACCATACACCATACACTCCACTCATGATAAGATGACACCCACAACGCAACAAACGACTAAAATATTATCACTAAATGTTAAAGGCATCAACCACCCGGTAAAGAGGAGAAAGATCTTTGACTACATACAGAAACAAAAAGCAGACATAATCCTACTACAGGAAACTAAACTAGACAACAACACGATCAACTCTTTGAGGGGACACCAATTTATAGATGTAGTGGGCTCTGAGTCGACCGGCAAAAAGAATGGCGTCTTAACACTGATAGCTAAGAAAGCGAGAATAGACATATCCTCAAAGGCAGATGGGTTGTAGCTAAATTGTCTAGAAACAACGAAGACCTTTATATTGCTAACATATATGCCCTGACAAATGATGACCCGGAATTTTGGGAGGAAATTGAAGAACAGATTAGTCAGATACCAGACTCGGCAACAACCATAATAGGAGGTGATTTTAATCTCCCACTGGACCCAGACCTTGGTAGGAACTAGAGTTGCAACTTCAGACCGAACAAGGCGCATAAAACACTCAAGAAGTTGTGTTGCAAATTTAATATGATAGATACCTGGAGACTACAAAATCCAACAGAAAGGGATTATACATTCTATTCCCATCCTCATAATTCATACTCCCGCATTGATTATCTCCGGATTTCAGGGAACTCAACTGGCAGAATTGATCAATCTACTATAGAGCCAAGAGTAATCTCAGACCACTCATGTATAACATTATCCATCACAGATCCAACGCCCCCGCTTAAAGATCCCCTATGGAGATTTAATGAGGACGTCATATCCACACCTCAAAACAAAGCAATTATAGAAGAAGCAATCACACACTACTTAGAAGAAAATAAAGAAAACGAGACATCACACCTTACTAGATGGGAGGCACTGAAAGCCACACTAAGGGGAGTCATAATTAAAATTAAATCAAACATGAATAAAGAGAGCAATGCGAATCTACTCACCTTGGAAAAAGAGATCTCAGAGCTAGAGAAAAACCATATCATTAATAAGGACCCATCAACACTAAACAAAATTCTAAACAAAAAATACGATTACAGCAAGATCGTGAGCACCAGGGCAGGGGTGTGGGTTAATAAGCAGAAAAGCCTGTGTCTCTGCGAGGCTAATGAGGCTGGGAAATCCCTAGCCTCATACCTAAAATTTAAATTACAGAAAAATAGCATCAATGTAATCAAAGACGATAATGGCTCTATCCACACTAACCCACTAGAGATCTCCGGAACTTTTAGGAGGTTTTACCAGAAGCTATATGACGCGAACACGGAATTGAAACCCGCGAAGACTAAAGACTTTCTAGACAGAATCTCACTCAACTCCTTAACCGAAGAGGAAATGAGCTCCATCAATGGCCCCATTACCCTCCAAGAAGTAGACACGGCTGTTAAAAAACTAAAAGTAGGTAAAGCCCCGGGACCGGACGGCTTCAATGCACTTTTCTTTAAAACATTTATCCCCCAATTAAGGCAACGACTCTTGAATCTATTCCAACAATTTGCATACGCAGGCAAAATCACAGGTACCCCTGCAGAAGCAATTATAACAGTTATCCCAAAAGAGGATTAAGACCCGCTACTCACAAAAAACTATAGGCCTATCTCACTAATAAATCTTGACTGCAAGTTATACGCCATGATATGGTCTATTCGCTTACAAAAACATATTAGCAAACTCATACATCCTTCGCAAGTAGGATTCCTCAGACATAGGCTCTCCAGTGATAACACCAGGATGTTTTGCCACGCAAACGAAAAAGCTAAACAGACCGACTCCCCCACTGTAGCTATCACTCTAGACGCGGAAAAAGCGTTTGATAAAGTGGATTGGGCTTTTCTGCGAGCGATACTAGAAAAATTCAACTTGGGGAAGCAAATGTTACAAATGATCATGGCATTAGATCATGAGCCCAAAGCCAAGGTAAGAGCAGGGTGGAGCGATCTCCCACTCTCTACCCCTAAAACAAGGAACTAGACAAGGGTGCCCTCTCTCCCCCTCACTTTTCCTATTGACTATAGAGCCAGTCCTCCAACATTTGAGGGAAAACATAAGGATTCCGGGCTTACAATTTGGCAATACTATCTTTAAAGTGGCCACGGACGATGTGCTGATCATCACTAGAGAAACTGAAACTGCCATACCGGCCATTATGAACATAATCCAGGAATTCTCTGAAATTTCAGGCTACACGCTCAATAAAGACAAAACAGAGGTCAAGCTTCTAAATTCCCTGGGAGGTAAGGGAATTCTGGGGGACACAGGTTTGGCATGGCAATCGGGACCAATTAAATACCTAGGCCTACTATTCGCCAATGACCTAATTACCACACTCCATGAGAACGAAAAGTCCACCTTTAAGAAGATATCAAACCTACTAGAGGGATGGTCACCAAAATTTCTATCATGGTGGGGAAGGATAGAGACAACTGAAATGATGATAGCGCTTTTAGTTAATTATCTTATTAGTATGCTCCCGATTACTCTAACCGAAGACTTCCTGAGAGAGACAGATAAGGCATTCACCAATTTTATATGGCAAGGGAAGAAATCCAAAATAGCACTGGTAAAACTCAAACAGACAAAAAAGAGGAGGTATAGGTCTTCCCAACTTTAGACACTATCAAACAGCCTTCCTGTGTAAACAAGGAGCAGCATGGTTTATTGAGAACCCACATTACCGCCCTGTATGGTTGGAGGTGGAAAAATACCTAGTTAAGAATATCCTCCTCCCCGCCATCATGTCAATGCGTATGTCCTTCCTACAACATTCCAAGTATATCATTCAGAACACGAAACAGGCACTTCTAGGCTTAGAGAAACACTCCCCAATCAAACTTAGTGACTCCAATATGACTGCACTTAGGTTTAACCCTAAATTCAGAATAGATAACCTAATCTTCTGGCAAGACTGGTCTCAAAAAGGTATTAACATGATCCAAGACCTGTATAGGGACTCCTCGCCGAAGGCATTCTCTGTATTACACACCGAGAAGGACCTATCTAACATGGACCTATATTAGTTTCTGAAACTTAAAGTCCAAATATCTAAACATCCGATAAGCCTAGCAGACCCCTCCCTTCCCAGCAAATTGGCACAACTCCTCAAAACTGGCCACGCAGTATCAAATATTTATAAATTACTCCTCTCCAAGCCAGGAAAGAACATTACAGAAAATGAAAAGAAATGGGAAACAGAAGCCAACTCTGCAACTATAGAATTTAACTGGAAACGCATACACATGACTCCCTTCAAAAACAATCTCTCCCATACTCTCTCAAACGAAGTACATGATCATAAACAGAGCTTATTGGACTCCTGCCAAGCTACACAAACTCAACCTAATCCAATCGCCACTTTGCTGGAGCTGTGAATCCCACATAGGAGACCTCCCACACATGCTATTTTATTGCCTGATTCTACAATCATTCTGGGATAAGATCTATGATTACATAACACACACTCCATATCACTGCAATCAGAGAATTTCCATATATCCTACTAGGATTCCTTGACCCACAAGTATACCAAGATAATGAACGAGACCTCCTTGACTTAATGCTTACCCTAGCATGCAAAATACTATTGGGCAACTGGAAGGACTTCACACAAGTCAACTTTAAGAAGTGGCAGGAATGGCAAATTTTCCTGAGAGGTGCAGATAACACCGTCCTGCAGTTCTCCACACTGCGCTCAACACATAGAAAAATGTGGAACGCCATGGATGTTTCCTCTTTCATCTATGACCCTCCATGACACCCCTTGAAATTAGAACTTCGAGACACACAATGTCTAACTCTACAGACCTACCTTGAATATATATTACAGAAGTCTCCCTTAACGTGCCCATGTAACAATGCTGTGAGTCAGTGGCTTATATTTTATTGTATTTTACTTTTACTTTATTTTACTGTACTTATCCATTCATTAATCAATTTGTTACTGATGCACTCTGTGTTAATTATATACCTTGTACTTTGTACTATTTAAGTGCATTGCTTGCGCTCTCTGTTTTACTTTTCAAAATTTTCAATAAAAATTATTTGAAATAAAAATAAATTAAAAATACCATACAAAATATACGAGTAGCCAACGCATTTCGGCAAACGGCAAACACCTTCAACCAGGTAATCGTTGCAAACAAATAACAATGTTCTTTACACAGTCCTTTCTTGATTGCCATGACATTTTGCAGCACAAGCGTGGTAAAATTTTATTATACGCTTACTCTCCTTACTACTCTAACTGTACTGGGCCCATTACGATTAGACAATCTGCAGTATTTCTATTTACCACAGAGGCAATGATCTTCTGATGATTATTCCTCAGCCGATTAAAGGGGTGGAAATTAATATGGCCAAAACACCACGTTAGCTTCTTCTTTTATACAGTCTCTAGCAAATTCAAGCGATGTAGCATCACACCGCCATCGAAAGTGTGTCATGATATGCTCAGATTCACATAACGTCACCAAGGACACTCGCAACAGTGAGATGCTTTCCCATGCTGGTCATGTGAAACAATAGATTTGAAAGTCTGCATAGGTCTAATATCGGTGAAAAAGAAATACAAAGTATCCAGCTGAATCCTGTTCCCACATGAATATTTCGTTATGAACATTGAAGAAACATTTAAAAATGTCAACATTTATACATGTACAGAACAAATAAAGCAACGTTTCACTAGTTGTAAATGGACCACTGTATTAGGTCAGGGGAAAGGTCAGAATTAGAGAAAAAGCATTTTCAAAAAGCCTTTTAATTGGAATTTCACATTTTAAATTAAACAAACAATAAATCAATACCAAATATAGTGGAATAAAATCAATTCAAATAGGGAATATTTAGAACTTTCACCAGAGATTTTTACATGGAAATAGCTAACATTAGAAATACCCTAACACAAGTTCTCAACATTCATATAAGTGTATAATTTTCTAAGTTCATACTACAAAATGTTTATATATATATATATATATATATATATACATACATACATACATACATACATACATACATACATACATACATATATATATATATATATATATATATATATATATATATATATACACAATCCTGTACACTGTATCCAAATGACAGGCGCTGACACCGTGGAAATATGACACTGTAGTTTATTCTTTCACAACGAAAACCTTGACGCATTTCGGCGGCGAGCCGCCTTGTTCACAATAGATATATATATATATTCACTGAAAAAACCACAGGTTTCAGGGACGTTATAGTTAGTTGGACATTTCACCCGTACAAAACCAGAGAAATTCGGCCGTTATAGTTAGTTGAGCTAACCATAACGCGAGGCCCCGCAAAGCACTGCTGACATCACATATTACATCACTCATGACATCTCAAATGACGTCATCCAGTGACTATGTGTTTCTGTAAAGTTTAAATATGTTTTATATATATATATATATATATATATATATATATATATATATATATATATATATATGCCAAGGTGTATTGAAGAATGAGTGGTTGTATAAGTGTCTGAATGGATGATTTAGTAGGTGCGTGACTGTACAAGTGAGTGATCAAACGGGTCTTACTGAATGCATGGGTTAGTGACTAAACTGTGTGAATATCTATCAGTCTGTCAGTTGGTGTGTAAGCGGCTGCATGGGTTGGTGAGTAGCTACATGAGTGACTATATGGGTTATTGATTGGTTGTATGAGTATCTGTATGGGTGTCTGTGTGGGTGGGGGGTGTGTGACTGAGCATAGATGTGTGAGTGGGTGATTCACTGGGTGTATGGGTTCAAGAGTGCATCTGTAAAGGGCTGTATGGGTCGGTGAGTGTGTGTATGGGTGTGTTGGTGAGTGAATGGATGTCTCAGTGGTACATGTGTGAGTAACTACATATGTGAAAGGCAGTATATGTGAGTGTTGGAGTATATAAATGACTGAGTGAGTGATTGCGAGAGTGGCTGTATGGATGAGTGTGTGCTTGTATCAGTGATTGTATAAGAGAGTATGTGTTAGTATCTGTATGAATAAGTGAGATGGTGTGTGTATAACTGTATAGGTGAGAAAATGGGAGTGTGATTGATTCTTTGCATGACTGACTAGGTGTGTGAGTAACTATGGATGAGTGGCGGTGTGTGAGTGTCTGTATAGGTGTAGGAATGCAAATGATAGTGCTGTATTGACGAGTGACTGCATGTAGGAGTGACTGTATGGGTGAATGAGTGGAAGTGTGTGTAGACCTAGGAATCAGTGAGTGGGAATGTAGTAACTGGTATTGGTGTGTCTATGGTTTCAAAAATGGTAGTCTGTATTTTAGAGTGGGTGTATCAAAGGTTATATTAGGGTGTGAGGAGGTGCATCAGATTATCACGTGGATGATGTCTTCAGTGATGTCATCAGTGATGTCACTGACCATGTCATGAATGATATAATATGTGATGTCATCAGCAGTGCATTGCAGGGCCGCGAGTTATGGTTAGCTCAACAAACTATAACGGCCGAATTTCTCTGGTTTTGTACGAGTGAAATGTCCAAATAACTATAACGTCCCTGAAACCTGTGTTTTTTCCAATGAATTTCTAAGGTTTTTTAAATGCTAATTTCTAACTAGAACGTCCCTGAAACCTACGGTTTTTTCAGTGAATTTCAAAGGTTTTTTAAATGCTAATTTCTTACTATAACGTCCCTGAAACCTATCGTTTTTTCACTGAATTTGAAAGGTTTTTTAAATGAAAATTTCTAACTATGCCTACAGAGGTAGGAGATGTGCAAAAAGAGGAAGAAAGGCACAGAAAGAAGAAGAGAAATGCAGAAAGAGGCAATAGAAGTCGAGAAAGACGAAGAAAGGTGCAGAAAAAAGCAAGAGATATGCAGAAAGAACCAACAGAGGTGCAGAAAGAGGCCTTGTTGCAAAGTCATCCTGTGCCCCCAACTTTTTGCTGACTGGTACTGCTGGTAACTGACTGACTAACCAGGCCCTGAGCCAGTGTATGCTGAAAGACACTTAGAATCCAGTGAAAACACCTACATAACACTAGGGTACACTATGGGTTGGGGTACCCCTGTGATTGGCATGACCTCCCCTGTAAGGCCCTAGTACATAATAGGGCAGGGGGATTAAAACTACCTCTAAGTCAGAGGTGCAGAAAAAAGCAAGAGCAGTGCAGAAAGAACCAACGGAGGTGCACAAAGAGGCAAGAGGGGTACAGAAAGAGGGAAGAAAAGTGCAGAAAGAGGGAACAGGGGTGCAGAAAGAGGTAAGAGGGACACAAATTTACAAGAGAAGTGCAGAAAGAAGCAAGAGAAGTGCAGAAAGAAGCAAGAGGTGGATAAATAGGGAAGAGGGATGCAGAAATTTGCAAAAGAGGTGCAGAAAGAAGCAAGAGCAGTGCAGAAAGAACCGTCAGAGGTGCAAAAAGAAGCAAGAGAAGTGCAGAAAGAGGTAGGAGAGGTGCACCAAGAGGCAAGATGAGTACAGAAAGAGGCAGGAGGGGTGCAGAAAGAAGGAATAGAAGTGCAGAAAGAAGCAACAGAGGTGCTGAAAGAGGCGCGAAGGGTGCAGAAAGAGGCAAGAGGGGTGCAGAAAGAACCAAGAGATGTGCAGAATGAGGCAAGAGAGGTGCAGAAACAGGCAAAAGGGGTGCAGAAAGAGTGAACATGTATGCAGACAGAGGCAAGAGAGGTGCAGGAAGAGGGGTACAGAAAGAGGCAAGAGGGGTACAGAAAGAGGCAAGAGGGGTACAGAAAGGGGCAAGAGGGGTACAGAAAGGGGCAAGAGGGGTACAGAAAGGGGCACGAGGGGTGCAGAAAGAAGCAATAGTGCAGGAAGATGCAACAGAGGTGCAGAAAGAAGCAAGAGGGGTGCAAAAAGAGGGATGCAAAAAGAGGGAGGAGGGGTGCAAAAAGAGGGAAGCAGAAAGAGGGAGGAGGGGTGCAGAAAGAAGCAAGAGAGGTGCAGAAAGAAGCAACAGCGGTGCAGGAAGAGGGGTGGAGAAAGACAAGAGAGGTGCAGAAAGAAGCAACAGAGGTGCAGAAAGAGGGAAGAGGGGTGGAGAAAGACAAGAGGGGTGCAGAAAGAGGCAAGAGGTGCAGAAAGTAACAAAAGAAGTGCAGAAAGAAGGAACAGAGGTGTAAAGAGGCAAGGGGAGTGCAGAAAGAAGAGGGGTGCAGAAAGGGGCACAAGGGGTGCAGAAAGAAGAAAGAGGTGCAGAAAGAGGCAGGAGGGGTGCAGAAAGAGGCAAGAGGGGTGCAGAAAGAGGCAAGAGGGGTGCAGAAAGAGGCAAGAGGGGTGCAGAAAGAGGCAAGAGGGGTACAGAAAGAGGCAAGAAGGGTGCAGAAAGAGGCACGAGGGGTCCGGGAAGAGGGATGTGAAAGAGGCACGAGGGGTCCAGAAAGCAGCAAGAGGGGTGCAGAAAGAAGCAAGAGGGGTGCAGAAAGAAGCAAGAGGGGTGCAGAAAGAAGCAAGAGGGGTGCAGAAAGAAGCAAGAGGGGTGCAGAAAGAAGCAAGAGTGGCTTGCACACCATTAGTACCACTTTAACAGCCACATTTAGCAATAAGTAACAGGTGACCATTCTAGGTTTACAAAGGACCTTCCACCATGCTGTAACACTTATCGCTGCATTTTTGGTAACATTAGAGCCGTTTGAGCTAGAAACAAGGCTTTTTTTGTTCAAATCTGCAGATTAGGCAGCAGATGATGGAATATGTGGCGAATGCGGAAAATGTATAATTGTGCGAAAGTTGGTGCAGCCAAACAGTCACATAATTCCAGTGGCCCTGCTCATACCTCTGACTAGGTCCAGAAGTGGTCCTCAGTGATTCCTTCTTTTTTTTGTCTCATTGAGTTCATAGTTAACTTCTATGGATACGAGGAAGACTAAACCAGAGGTTACCACAACACAGACTACCATACTACATAATTACTCTCCGTAACACATAATCCCATTCTACATAATTCCTATACACTAAATACCACATACTTTCTATCCACATAATTTCACTGCACAACATACCACATAATTCCACTACACACAACCTACATCCACTCCAAGAAACATTAATAAAACACTTTTAGATTTACAATGCTAATAGCTCTAACTCTTGCAAATGCGAGACCCATTCCATTACAAATGCTTCTTTAACTGGTATTCGCGTTTGCAGAGTGGTGGAGAAAGGGGGCTGGGCCTCCAACCAGCGCTCAGGAATTCCACTGCATAGGACTTACAGGAGGTAACAGGAGGGCTACTTCGCCGCCAAAGTCCCTCAGGAGTAAAGTGGACTTCATCCCCAACCAGTACTGTGCCAGGAGGCGCATTTGCAGAGTGGTGGAGAAAGCGTGGCCTCTGAAGACCTCTTAGCAATCCCACAGTGTGGGATTTACTGGAGGTAACAGGAGGGGTAGTTAGCCCCTAAGGTCACCCTTGGGGGCCAACTACCCCTCCTATTACCTCCAGTAAGTCCCACACAGCAGGATTGCTAAGTTCTCATAGCAGGCCACGCCCACTTTACTCACCACTCTGCAAACTGGCGCGCTCTTGGATGGGGATTAAAGTCCCCTTCGCTGCTGGGGGTCCTTGGAGGCCAACTACCCTACCCGATACCTCCAATATGCCCCAGATAGTGGGATAGCTGAGAGGTGGACACAGGCCACGCCCCCTTTCTCCACCACTCTGCAAACGCGCCTCCTGACATGTTCTAGGTTGGGGAATTAAGTCGCCTTGTTTCCTGAGGGCCAACTAGCCCACCAGGTACCTCCAGTAAGCCCCATGCAGCTGGATTGCTGAGAGTGGTCCGAGGCCACGCCCCCTTTTTACACCACTCTGCAAACGCGCCTCCTGGCGCACTGTTGCTTGGGGGATACAGTCCACTTAAGTCCTGAGTTCCTCAGGACACAAGAGGATCTCATCGCCCCACCAGCAGTGCGCCAAGAGGTGCGTTTGCAGAGTGGTGTAAAAAGGGGCGTGGCCTCGAAACACCTCTCAGCAATCCCACTGTGTGGGGCTTACTAAAGGTACCTGGTGGGATAGTTGGCCCCCAGGTACCCCCAGGAATGAAGGGGACTTAATCCCCCAACTTAGAGCGCGCCAGGGGGCGCGTTTGCAGAGTGGTGCAGGGAGGGGGCGGGGCCTCCGGCAGAAGCCGGCTTTTCTTTTTTTAAATATATTTTTAGAAGGGGGGCTGTGTGGCCCCCCTTCTTGTAGTATTTTTTGGGCCCTGAAGACCCCATCCCCCAAGGCCTGAGCATTTTTTTCACTTATTTACTTATTTTTAAACGGGAGGGGGCCGCGTGGCCCCCCCCCCCTCCCCTGGACCACTTCTGGCCCCGGGGACCCCATCCCCCGGGGCCTGGCCTAGTTTTTTTAATTTTCACGGGAGGGGGACCGCATGGCCCCCATCCCCTGCGCCACTTCTGGCCTCGGGACCCCATACCCCGGGGCCTGGCCAGCCTGCTTTTATTGAGGCAAATTATGGCCCCGGGGCCTGGCCTCTTTATTTTTTTAATTAGGGGAGGGGGTCGCGTGGCCAGGGCCATCGAGGGCTCCAGGAGGGGGGCCGCGCGGCCCCCCTCGGAACATGCAAATAGCCCCGGGGAGGTGGTGGTCCCCGGGGGTCCGTTACGGACCCCCGTATTTGCATAATTTGTGCCCCGGGGAGGGGCAGGAGCCCCCCCCACACTCCTCTAATTGTATTGGAGCCCCGGGGAGGTGGCAGTCCCCAGGGCAGCGTGGGGTGCAGGAGCCCCCCCCCATGCAAATTATGAGCAAAGCCCCGGGGAGGTGACGGTCCCCGGGGCTGTGGGGGCCACCATGGGCCCCCACACCTTAATTATAAATTGCCCCCGGGACCCCCCGGGGGGGGGCTTAAAACAAACGAAGCGCGGGAACCCGTGCTTCGGTTTTTTTGGGGGGGGGGTTTCGGCCGGATTCGCGAACCTAGCGCGAATTCGGCCGATTTTTTTTTTTTTAATGCTTTTTTGGGCCTTGGAGCAGGCCTAGGGGGTCAGGGTGTTTCTACCCTGCCCCCTTTTCTTGTTTTTTTATGTTTTTTCTACAGTTTTCTTGTGACTGTTACGGAGTCACAACCTTGCTGCCAACACTTCCCGGTTGCAAGTGTTGGCAGCCAATCAGAATAAAGCTCATGCTCAGGAGGGTTCGCGAATCTTCCTCGGTGCTCAGATATCTATATTTTTATTTTTTTAATTTCTCAAAAACTACTGAATGGATTTACACCATTTAAAAAAAAAAAAAAAGGTCGCTTTCTGAAGCGAGAGCTACCTTTTGCCAAATTTGGTGCAATTCCGTTCAGCAGTTCGGGCTGTAGCCTGTTCCAAAATCCCTATGGAAATTAACATGGGGAAAACGCGTTTTGGGACCCCCTTTTTTCTCAGCCCCCGCTTGACGAATCACCCCGAAACTTTCAGGACAGGAGCGGACCCGAGTGAACCATTAGTTTTGAAAATTTTGCGAAGAATATATATATATATATAAAAACTCTGGGTAGTTCTCAAGTTTAGGTGGAAAGCAGCTCCAGTATAGAGCTATCTCAACACCAGTGACACTCTAAATTTGCTCACCTCAAGTGTCTGCTTTTCTATCAAAGTCTTTAAGCATAGAATTAGCACAGTGCCATCCACGCCGATAGAAAGGGACAAAGTTGTTTGCCATTTCTACAGCAAAGTCTTTAAGCATAGGATTAGCACAGTGCTATCCATGCTGAGCTGTAAAATGGCTAAAGCCTTTTACCACTCCAGGCACAGTATTACAGCTTTGGACTGGTAAAATACCATCCAAGCCAACCTGAAATGAATAAAAGCAACCCCTGATACGTGTTTTGCTCTCATTAGAGCTCTTCAGAGAGGTATAGCTTTGTCCAGACAAAAGGGAGCACCCAGTAGAAGTCAAAACAAAGGTAGAAAGCAGCTCTATACTGGAGCTGCTTTCCACCTAAACCTGAGAACTACCCAGAGTTCTCTGCTTTTTTTGCATAATTTATGCGTCACTCAATGCCTGAAAGGGATATAGATATATATAACAGTCTCCATTTTGATGGGAGCCTCCAACTCTACAGGGCAGCTTCGGTTATGGGTAAGGAGCATCCTGTGACATTTAATTCAGCACAGAAAGATGGTTGCCGAAGCCCAACTCTATGAAACACTGCTGTTTATTGAATAATAGAGAGGCAGCATTTCCGGATGCGTTTCGGCTGCAAGATCAGCCTTGATTACAGGTGAGCCAGATAATAAGGAGGTTTTATAGTCTCATCATCACGTGACTTTCAAGTGTTCATACAATTGCCAAATGCACCGTTATTGAGAATTGTATCATTCCAAAACTGCACTCCAATTGTGTTCTGCTTAATAGCGTAAAACTAGGTCTTCGATAAATGATGTATCTAAGTGCACCATGTTCAAAAAATTAAATTGCCACGTTTTAAAAATGTAAATTATTTGTACATATTTCTTCTTCATCTGCCACTCGCAAATCCATGCTTTAAGACAAGGAACAGTGGTTGAGAATCGGCAAGGGGAGACACTTCTCCTCCTGTCTCCCTTTCTCACTGTGTCCAACGTATGCCTAGTGCACTTTCAGCTTTTTGTTCCTCTAATCAGTAAATGGGTTGTGTATTATGATTTTTAAAATATTGCGTCATCAGTGTTAACCTACTAGTGCATTCGGTCATTTATGTGCCCCATTTTGTTAGTCACAATCGTGTTCTCTTGTATCCAATTTTGGCAAAACGTAATGCTAACATTGTTAGCTCAATTACCTACGTTATTTTGTTTGATATATATTCAACAGCAATGTGATAGTTTCGGCATTGCCCCTACAACATAGCATAACTCATTATACTACGAAGTAAAAGATCAGAAACACTGTGTGTCTAAGACCCTGGGCACATAGTCCCTTGCAGTTTATAAACACCATTTTGTTCAACATTAAATGGTATTTAAGTGTGGGAGGACCATCACCTGACCAGTGGCTGCTTGAACAAATACCAGTTTACAGCATTGACCATCTCGGACAATGAGGAGAAGGCTAGTCCTACAGTTCTCGTGAATTTTCAGAGAATTCTACACTGTTACAAGTTGCAGACATTTTGTAAGATATATATACACGTAATGGCGGCATCCGAATAAAATACTAAAGAACACCAAATCTGTGGTCCGTGGTTTTGGATAAACACGAAGTACTGGCGGCAAGTGCAAAATATATATATTCACACACATAGATATGTGATCAAGGACAAGTGGTGTCCGAAACGCATCATTCTAAGGAGCAATAAAGATTAGTGCCAATATTTCCAGTGGTTCTCTGTTCGCCCAACTTGTGTGTGGAGAATTCGTGTGGTCTTTGGAACACACACACACACACACACACACACACACAACACACACACACACCACACACACACACACTGTTGAAAGTTTCGGGATGATCAGTCAAGCCGGGGCCGAGAAAACAGGGGGGCGGTCCCTAAACGTGTTTTCCCCAGTGCAATTTCCCATAGGGATTTGTAACATGACTACAGCCCAAACAGTTGGACGTATTTACACCACATCTGGCAGAAAGCTAGCTCTTGGTCCAGAAAGTGTGCTTTGGTGTAAATCTGTTCAGTAGTTTGAGATATTAACTAAAAACCAAATTTATATATCTAGGGACGCGGATCCACCCACGGGGAATCCACGGCTCCACACGCCAAAGCAAGATCCTGTTTAGCTGGACTCAACTTGACAGAAAAGTTGTGGATGCCATTTTATATCTCAGGAAGCGGTCCCCGATTTTGCGCGAATGAAAAAAAATATATAAATATACTCTCACATCCACTCTGACACTCATACAGACACTCTCATACCCATACACACCCTCTCACACCCAATCTCACACACATTCTCACACCCATACACTCACCCAGTCACACACCCACACAGTCACACCCACACACATACCCATACAGACACTCTGACACCCATTGAGACTCTCTCACACCCACTCACCAACCTATACAGCCACTCACACAGTCACTCTCAAAAGGTTACAATTTGGAAAATCAATTTTAAAAAACCTTAGAAATCCACTAAAAAAAAAAAAAAAGATTTCAGGAACATCATAGTTTGGAAATAACATTAAAAAAACTTTACAAATTCACTGAAAAAAGCCAAGGTTAAATGGGCTTTATAGTTAGGCTCAGATTTCACTCGTACAAAACCTAGAAATTCAGCAGTTATAGTTACCTGAGCCAACTATAACTTACTCCCCCACAATGCACTGCTCATGATCTCACATATTACATCATATATATATCGATATATCAATCAACATCCCGTTCCTCCTCAACAAACAGGACTCGACACGCTCAGGTTTGAGTTCAGCGGTTTCATGCGGCAAATAAATAAATAAATATATATATATATATATATATATATATATATATATATATATATATATATATATATATATATATATATATATATCACAACGAAGACCACTCAGTAAAAGTAATCAGAGGACACAGCGGGGAAATACACAGAATCCCTATAATTGATCACTCTCGGCATAATGCATTTCGGCGTAACAAGCCTTCCTCAGATGCCATTAACTCCGGGGTTACGCCCCCGCCCTGCTATGCAAGTCCTGTAGCACTCCCATTGGTGGGAGATCAGCTGGCTCCACCTCGTTGTTCAAAGTCCCAGCTGTAGTCCAAGTCCATCGACTACAGCTCCCAGCATACAGTTCGGCCGGGTAAGTGCTAGTGGCGGGGCCCAATATTCCCTAACTGGGCGCTGTTTATTCCGGGCAAAGTAGGGCTTCGTGTCGATGGTAAAGCCCGGTTGAAGGAGTGACCCGGAATTCCTTGGGTCCCCAACGTCCTGCCTCAAATATGAGTGTCAGCCGGGCCATGAAACTCCGATACAATGATCTCGTCTCCCCGTGCAGTCACGGGCTGCTCCTGGCAGTGGCCGCTTGCTTTGCCCAAACTCAAGGTGGTCCGTAGCTGTTCCAATGCCTTGGAAAGAGAAAGAAAACCGCAGTTTTAGCCAGCAATGCCACGGTCACTTAAAGGACGGGTCCTCTTAACGCGCTCCTGGCATGAGCGTGAAATGTCACAACGAAGACCACTCAGTAAAAGTAATCAGAGGACACAGCGGGGAAATACACGGAATCCCTTTAATTGATCACTCTCGGCATAATGCATTTCGGCGTAACAAGCCTTCCTCAGATGCCATTAACTCCGGGGTTACACCCCCGCCCTGCTATGCAAGTCCTGTAGCACTCCCATTGGTGGGAGTTCAACTGGCTCCACCTCGTTGTTCAAAGCCCCAGCTGTAGTCCAAGTCCATCGACTACAGCTCCCAGCATACAGTTCGGCCGGGTAAGTGCTAGTGGCGGGGCCCAATATATATATATCTCTAAACCTATATAAATCTATATACATCTCTACACCTATATAAATCTATATACATATCTAAACCTATATAAATCTATATACATCTCTAAACCTATATTAATCTATATACATCTCTAAACCTATATTAATCTATATACATCTCTAAACCTATATAAATCTATATACATCTCTAAATCTATATAAATCTATATACATCTCTCTATCTCTCTCTCTATCTCCATCTCCATCTCCATCTCTCTATATAGGGTGCATGCCCCCCCCTCCCTGAGTCTTATTAGGCCCTGCTGACCCAATCTCTCATGGCAGCTTTTTTTTTTTTTTTATTTTAAATTAAAGGAGAGGGGGCTGTTTGCCTCCAACCCTTATTAGGCTCTTGGGAACCTAGCCCCCAGGGCAGTTTTTATTTTAATTATAGGGGGGGCGAAGGGCCCTCCTCCACGAGCCTTATTAGGCCCTAGGGAACCCATCCCTCAGGGCAGTTTTATTTTTGAATTAAAGGGGAGGGTGCCCCCCTCCCCAAGCCATTATCAGCCCCTGGGACCCCCATCCCGCGGGGACCGCATTACTTAAAGGTGAATGCCCTGGTGCTGACTGATTTGCATTTGGCTGGGTCCAAACAAGGATGGCATGGGGAGCAAAAAAATGATGGATTCAACCCAGATCTGTCACTGGGGGTGAATGTGTGACAATGTTCAGCATTCCGTCCATCATCTTTATGTGTTGCTGTATTGTCGCCCTAAGTGGTAAGGGTATGCCCAGACGTGGGTCCCGTACTCGCTATGCCACTGGATTCAAGCTAACCTGGCTGATGAGGAATGATACCCCGAAACCGGTCCTAGGATGCTTGTTTTCCGGTCCAGGGAGGACCTGGCCTGGCAGTTCTGGCTGGACTGCTCGCATGTGGAGTAGGGTCAAGACTGATTTGCATATGGCTGGATCCAAACTGGGGAGAGCGGGGGAGAGCATGGTGAGCACAACATCGATGGTTTTAACCCAGATCTGTAGGGCATCCATCCTCCCCCCTTTTTCAAATGCATTATGGCCTTGGGGGATGGGGTCCCCGGGGTCTCTTTGAGGCTCGCGGACGACGGACCTCCCTCCCCTTTAACTTACGTTTTGGCCCCAGGGTATGGGGTCCCCGGGCCACATTAGGCTCCGGGAGGGTGGGGCAAGTGCCCCACTCTCGTATTATTTTCTCTGCGCCCTGTTTATAGGACTCAGGACCGAGTTCCAAGTCTTAAGATGGCTGCCACCACTTCCTTGTTGAGGTGGTGGCAGGCAATCAGATCTCAGCACGAGATTTGTCAGATCCGCGGAGGCGCGGCGTCCCTTGATATACAAAGTTTTTTTTAGCATTAGTTGCTTCAAAACTACTGAACGGATTTACACCAAAACACAAAAAGCCCTCTTTCTGGACCAAGATGTAGCTTTCTGCTAAATTTGGTGGAAATCTGTTCAGCGGTTTGGGATGTATCTGTCTAAAGTTCCTATGGAAAAATGAATGGGGAAAACGTATTTTCGGACTCCCCCCTTTTTCTCGGCCTCCACTTGACGGATCACCCCGAAACTTTCCATGCTCAAACGAATCAAAAAGTAGCACTACTTTGGAAAGTTTTGTGGAGATTCGTCAAATGGTTCTAAAGTTATTAGCAACACAAAAAAGCATTGGCATAGCCAATAAGTCTCGCCTTTGGGACGTTATAAGTGTTTAGTGAGAGCTATTGGCAATGTTTTTAAGGTATGTTGTAGAGGGAAGGTTGGGGTAGAGAGTATCGTGCCTAGATGGTGTTTGTAAAAAGGAGACAACGATAGTGAATCATTTGTCAGTCCCAAGGTCGGCTCAACATCTGGTGATTCTGGGCAAATCACTTAATCTGCCCGTGCATAAAACATCAATTTTACCTCTTCCATTACATTTTAATGTTAGGATGTACGGCGTCTATATACGGAGGACTAATAGTACAAAAATGAAACATAATGATCATAAAAATGAAGGAAATTGTTGTCATTGCGTGCACAAATTTAAGCGCATGTATTATTGTGAAAATAAATCTTTAGCCTTTGTCATCAACGCCAAACGTTCGAAGGGCTGTTATTGGCACAGAAAAGTCATTTAGAACTGGCGCCACGTCACTGGTGTCCTGTTTGTGCCTGTGAAGGGGTAGGGAAGAGTCTGTCGCTTGCCCAGCCAATTAAAAGCTTGTTATGTTGTGAAAAGTCAATCGCAGCATATTGTTGTGGCAATAAGAGGCACGTTGGCAGCACTTCGCAGCCAGTCACATGTTAGCGTAGCCTCTGTGGAAGGTATGTAGGTTAAGGGCGGAGTCAGTCAGTCTGAAGTTATGCCGTAAAATTCCGGGACGGTTGGGGTAGAGAGTATCGTGCTGATGGAGCAAAGATTCGAGAAAATGAAACTTGCTTGTATGAATCCTCCATTAACTTTCATTAATCATTAACCTGTAGATGAGACAAAACTAATATACACCAGACACAGACACACAGGGAGAAAAGCTTACGCATGCTTGAATTAATGAGAAATAAAATGCAACGCGATTAAAATCCGCTTTAATTTGCGAAAACGCTTTGCGCATGTGCAAACCTGAATGACGCAGAAATAACGTAACTAACTTGCTTTGAGAGGGAAAACCTCACGCATGCGCAAGAAAGACCAACACGCGGTCTTGAGGTACTGCATGCCCGGCATATGCTTGCTTGATTTAAAAGAAAGCTGCTGTTATTAACGCTTTTGCCCAGAATAATAATAATTACATGGGATAGAGTAGAAGTGGGTGGTGAACAGTGAGAATTACATGTTTAAGAAAATAACATCTGTTTATGATTCGTTTACTAAGTGTGCATTCAGGCCTGCTAAACCACGACTGAAAAAGAAAATGGCGAAAGCTGCGCATGCTCAATGAATCCATGATATGACCCGGTGACCGAAGGAGCTGAATGACTGCCAAGATTCAAGGACAGAAGAGATGGGAAAAGGAGGATATGTATCGCTCATCTATGAAGTGTGTATTAAATAAATGACTACAATTGCAACAAAATATGCATGAGAAAAAGGGAAATATGAATGAGTCAAAGGGGAAGGGCATGCAAACAATAGGTTTTACTAATAAAAATGAATATGTCAGCCTGGTGTGACGAAGACTCCCCTAACCCCGTCCAATCATATTCCGTATTTTAGTAAAATTTGCAACTCTTGAGGGTGGGACATGAAGAAATAAAGACTATAACTAGAGTGACTTGAGTTAAGTAAATTAGATGAGAGAAGCTGATAAATCTGAAGCTGCTGCTGGGAGCTGGGAGCTGAGCACGAGAGAGAAAGAGAGAGAGAGAGACGAGAGCAGACTCAGAAGATTCAGACGACTGCCTGATTAGATTAGAAGATTGCGGAAGAATATCGAGGAGGGAGAGAGTGTAAGAGAGGGAATCGCCCAGGTGCGTCAGGTTTGTAGAGAAGTCTAGTAAGTATCAATCCTGTCCTGATCCTATCCTATAGTCTTTGTCTCCTGATCCTAAGTCAGGGGACCCCCACCAGTCTTTTGGCCAGAGGGGTGGTTTTCCAGTCATCTTTATTATTTAAATGTCATTCTGTCCAAAAATTTGCATATTTCTTTGCAAATGTGTTATGTGCCTTTTGTCTCTACATCTATCCACTCTTATGCATTTGATTTTGTTGAATGAGTTTGTGTAATTGAATGTATTATGCCATATGATTGTTCTCTCTCCCATTTAAGAAAGATGGAATTGGG
Organism: Calotriton arnoldi; assembly: GCA_963921515.1. NCBI lineage: Eukaryota > Metazoa > Chordata > Amphibia > Caudata > Salamandridae > Calotriton > Calotriton arnoldi. Next base: position 2,182,859 of record CAWUFW010001537.1, read on the forward strand.
GGGCGTGGCCAGCAGCATGGCGGACTAGACGCGTAAGGCGGTAGCTCCGATGGCCGAAAGTTGATCCTGCATAAATCCTGCCGTAACCACTTGATCCTGTACCCTCACAAACGCAGACCGAGTGTCGGAATGCAAGCTGCACACACACGGCGACGACTCTGAGTGAACGCAGTCTTGAAACCCGGGAAAATGGTGCTGAAGGTGCGGACCAGGCGGCAGGCAAAATGGCGGCCGCGTGAGAGCTGGAGGAGGCGGCTGCGGCTTTGGAGCGGTCTGAGAGGCGGCGGACCACCAACAAACCCCAACAAGACCTTGAGGGTGAGCGGTGGTCTGTTGTGACTGTGCAGACTGCGGAGGCCGACAGACGTGTACCGCGAGACCGCAGGAAGCCCTGAAACCCCGGACAACGGTGCCGAAGGTGCGGACCAGGCGGCATGCAAAACGGAGGCCGCATGAGAATCGGAAGAGGTGGCTGCGGAGCAGTCTGAGAGGCGGCGAACCACCAATAAACAAACCCCACCGAGATTCCAAAGGTGAGCGGTGGTCTGCTGGGATCGTGGGGACTGCGGAGGCCGACCGACGCATACCGCAAGACCATAGGAGGGATGCGAACTGCCGGAGAGGCCTGACACGGCGATGCAGAGCCCCGGGCTAGATTTTTCCCATTTATGCTGAGGAGCGCACCTGAAGTCAGCTGGGGCAGATGCGGAACGCGCACTGAAGCGGGCGGCGGGAGATATTAAGGACTTGTGTGGACCCCGGGACCCGATCGCCGCTATCGAGGAGATAGGAGGGCTGCGAGGAGCTCCGGGGCGACCCCCGGGAAATAACGAACAGACCAGCGCAGGGGGCCGGCGTAGGGCGCGAGTATCGAAACAAGAGGCGCAGAGGCACAAGTGATGGGAACCCACTTAGGGTCACACTGAGCGCTGCAGACGACTAGTCACGGTCCGCCCAAACCCCCTTCTTCACCCCCGGGGGCATACTCCGAATCTCCCGTGGGACGGGAGGAGCGAGCACTAGGGCCCCGGGACTGACCACGATAAGGCCCTTGGCGACGCAGTGGAGGGGCTTAGGACCCACGGCTGAGCCAGATAGAGGAGCAGCATCAGACACGCATGGGGGGGACCAGAGGAAGACGGCGAGGATTGGGAGTGCTCCAGAGAGACGGTTCGGCCCGGGTGTAGGGGTCCCGGAGCAGCTGGCACCTGTCGGAGGGCCACGACCCGATCTGATCCGGACGACATTAGACGCCGATGAATCAAAGCGGTGAGCGACACTCCCCTGATAGAGAGTGAACCAAGTTGACGCACCAACCATCAACTTCCCAACTGCGGACAAACGCGGTAAGGTGCTGCAAGAGATCAGGGCGAAGACCTACAGGAGCCCACGCAACGCCAGGGGGGTGGCCTCTCCCCATCGCAGCCGGGACCCAGAGAACAACGTAAACAGACCTGAGGCTTTCCCGGGCACCCACGGTGAGAGGAACGAGGAGAGCAGACTTGGTGCTGTGAGGGTGCCTGGTTGTGAGTACCCTGTAGGGTGGAATAACTCGTCGCCCCTGATGGCGCGGGATAAAGACCCCAAAGCACAGAAGCAAGGGAAGCTAGATAAATTTACCAAACCGATGTCGGTACCAGACCCCCAGATGGCAGGACCGGCAGACCCCCCAGATAATACTGTCCTTCAAGCCATACAGTCTTCCAGGGAGGCGCTTGAAGGCAAGATTGACGAGGTCAAAATAGACGTTAACCTGCTACGCCAAGACCTACGAAAGGTTTCAGAGAGGGTCACGCAGGCGGAGCACCGTATCTCGGCGGTGGAGGATGTCACCAATGTGCTAAAAGGCGAAGTCACGGCCCTCACGAAGACCATGGCAGAGACCCTCTGGAGGGTCGATGATGCAGAAAATAGAGCGAGACGAAACAACCTCCGTTTTCTTGGCTTTCCGGAGGCCATCGAAGGGACTGACGCGGGGGCTTACCTGCACAAGTGGCTGTTGGACAAGTTCCCGGAAACCCAATTTTCGCAATGCTTCGTCATCGAGAGGGCGCACAGAATACTGGGGGTTAGACCACCACCAGGGGCTGATCGCAAAGTTCCTTAACTATCAAGACAGAGACCTCATCCTCAGGGCCTTCAGACAGAAAGGGGACGTCCGCACAGACAATACCAGAATCATGGTGTTCCCAGACTACTCCCGTGAGGTCCAGAAACAACGTAAAACATTTGACTCGGTGAAGGACAAACTACGGCAGTTACAGATCACATATATGCTCCTCTTTCCCGCCAAATTGAAGGTGATTTATCGCGATAAGACACTGTTCTTCAGCACTCCAGAGGAAGCATGGCGCTGGCTGGAAGAACGCCCAGTGTTAAGAGGATCCAGGGAGCTGTCACCATGCTCCGGGAAGGTGTCTGCTACGCGAAATAACACAGCCAGATCACAAAAAGGCACGCTGGGACCCGGGGGAATGTTGCGGAACACAATGCCTAGACCAACGCCATACCGAAACACCAGAAGGACGGGTGCGGCAAGACAGGAACAGAAGTCGGAGGGCGCCTCCCGGGGAACCGGCCCTGGGGAGCGCAGCCGATCCACAGAGACTAACCCAAATCACTCAACTAACTGCACCGATCAGGATATCACGACGGACTCAGAAGACGACCACCCGTTGCTGCAGGACATCAACTGTATGGAGAATGCAGTGGAGAAGGAGGTGGACACAGAGAGACACTATCACCAGACGTGGAAGACAAAACTGAAGAGTTACAGGAGGCCAGACGAGCCGCATGAGAACTGAATCAGGGAGAAGCGCCACACCTCACCCCACGTGTTTTGTTTTGGTTCCTAGATCTGTTTCTTTCCCTCATTTCCTTTTGGTTTTCCCCCTTTTCTCTCTCTTCTTCTGCTCACGGGCTTCGCCTCCCCTCCACTTTCCCTTTTGTTTTTTTCGCCTCACTATCTTTTCTGTATTCCACACTGTTTCGCTGTTTTTTTTTGCTTTCCTTCTTGCTGGGGCACTCCCAGGTAAACACTCTCTAGTCCCTTGAGAGAGGCCTGCCCGATCTATCCTCACTTGGAGATAGCACTTACAAGTGGCCAGTCTGTTTTGAACCGATCTGCTTGACAGTCTAAGCTCCAGATGGTTCACTTGGGGCCTACAAACTCCTGAAGGGGGTCAAAAGAGACTGAGGGAAGTTTAAGACAATGGGTTGGGGGGGGGGGCGGGCGATAGACCTCGTCAATCTGAGCACGGCACAGTTGGTCCTGTTGACCCTAGGGGTAGTCGGTCGGATGTTGGGGAGGTGCGGGAGGGAGGGTGGGGAGGGGAGTTGGGGTTCTTTTGCAAAACAATGGCACACCAGTGGGACAATAGAAGTTTTTAGATTGCAGCAGTGGAGCGAGGGAAATGGGCTGACAGCGAGGTTGGGCACCGCACATGACCGGGATGGCAATGGCTGAGCAAGGAACATACTCTATCCTCTCATGGAACGTGAACGGGATGGGAAATAAGATCAAGAGGGGGTTAGTGGCCGCTTACTTTAAGAGACTGAAGCCTGATGTCATTCTCCTACAGGAGACCCACCTACGAGGCACACAATGTGGTTTTCTAGGCCGTGGTGCATACAAAACGTTGGCATACGCTGGCTTCTCCACTGGAGCAAGGGGGGTAGCGATACTAATCCAGAAAAATCCACCCTTCAGACTGGAACATACCTGGACAGACCCCAATGGCACATATGTAGCGGTAAAGGGGGTGTGGAACAGACGGAACGTCACATTTATCAGTGTATATGTGCCACCTCGGCTCCAACGGCAGACATTAGATAAGCTCACAGCAATACTGTTGGAGGCCGGTTCAGACACACACATCATTGGGGGTGACTTCAATGATGTAATGGACCCCACGCTTGACCGCACGACTGTTACGACTAGGGATCCCAAGGCGACCCCCTTACGACGGTTCGCAGACACATTAACACTTACAGACCTATGGCGTAGGCAGCACTCCCAGACCAGAGCCTATTCCTTCTACTCCGGAGCCCATAAAGCCTTCTCAAGGACAGATTACATATTCGCTCTGGGAGGAGACCTGGGGGAGGTCCGTGAAGTAGAATTCTTGGCAAGAGGCCTCTCCGACCACTCGCCCCTATGGCTTACAGTGGGAACCCGCCCGCACCAGCAGACTGGGGGATGGAGACTCAACGCGTGGGTATTAAAGGATGTGCAGGTTGCAAGCAAACTCAGAACCGACACGGAGCTGTATTTCAAAGAGAACGTGGGGTCAGTTGACTCGGCAATCACACTGTGGGAGGCATACAAACCCAAAACATCATAGCTCACAAAAAACGAAAAGAAGAGGAAGAGGTCACTGGGATTGAAGCCCGATTAGTACAGCTCGAAGCACAGGCAAGTTTGGATCAAGACCCCACATTGCTACGCAACCTACAACTTCTCAGGCAGGAATACTTCACGTTAGCCAGACGAGAGGCGCAACATACAATACAAGCCCTACATCGGCGACTATACGACACAGGGGATAAGACGGGCAGACTACTGGCGTGGCTCAGTAAAAAAGAGCAAGATAGTAGATGGGTGGCCCAGATACAGGGGGAGGACTGCATGCTTTACGAGACCCCAAGCACCATAGCAAATGCTTTTGCGGATTATTACGAGGCCTTCTATGCGCCACGGGCGCTAGCTGAAACATCTCAAACTCAAGACTATCTACGGGAGATACAGCTCCCCAAATTAGAGGACAGTGAGTCAACATCCCTAGATAATAAAATCACCAAGGAAGAAGTCATGATAGCCATTGGACAGCTGAAAACAGGGAAAGCCCCTGGGCCCAACGGGCTCCCACCGGAATTCTTCAAACAGCACTCCACACTCTTTAGCCCGCACCTCCTCCAATTATACTTGGAAGCACACGAGACGGGGACTCTCCCCAGAGACCTACGAACTGCCACGATAACGGTTATTCACAAGAAAGATAGACTGCCGAAGCTGTGTAGCTCATATCACCCTATCTGACTTATTAACTTAGAGACCAAAATACTAGCTAGAATATTAGCGAATAGGCTCACAACTGCAATTGCGGGTCTCATACACAGGGACCAATCTGGCTTCATGCCAAAGAGGTCGACGAGACTTAACTTGAGACGGCTACACAACTGGTTGGAGGTGGTCAACAAACGAGAGGAACCACACCTAGTCGTGTCCCTAGACGCCGAAAAGGCATTCAACACCGTGCATTGGCCCTTTCTCATGTCTGCACTGGAGGCATTTGGCTTCCGACCGGTGTTTCGGCAGTGGATCGCCGTGCTCTATGACAGGCCCCTGGCAAGGGTTAGAGTCAACGGTGTAGTATCCCGGGAATTCCCCATAGGAAGGGGCACCCGCCAGGGATGTCCGCTATCCCCGCTGCTCTTCGCGTTAGTGCTGGAGCCGCTTGCCTGTGTGATACGTGCACAAACCGGTATAACGGGATTTCGGGCTGGAGGGGAGGGGGAATCGGATGAGCGTATTTCACTATACGCTGATGACATACTATTATATATCACGAATCCGGACAGAACACTCTCCTGCATCATGGAAAGCTGCGATGCATATAGCGCGCAGGCGGGATACAAGATTAATTGGGGGAAATCCTATTTATACCCAGCAGACAAGAGGGGCGAATATACTATAGGCCCAAGTCAGCTTCAATTGGCCCGAGAAGGCATAAAGTATCTAGGGATCTACGTAACAACGAATGTCCATGCAGCCTTGGACCGCAATTTATACAGGGTACTGGGGGAGTTCCGCGAAGACGTGGAGAGATGGAAGGCTCTACCACTGACCTTACTTGGTAGGGCAGCTCTATACAAAATGATAGTGCTTCCCAAATTCCTCTATGTGTTACAAAACACATATCAGCTGTTGCCAGCGGCGGTGTTTACTAAAATAGAGGCCATATTGCGGACATTTCTATGGGATGGGCGACCACCGAGGATAGCACTGGCGACATTGCAATGTAACCAATATAACGGCGGCGTTTCTCTGCCAGATCTCCGGGCCTACTACTGGGCTGCTCACTTAATAGTTGTGAATGAATGGGAACATGTAGAGGGCGACCATCCCACATATGCCCTGGAGCGCACGCAGTTTACTAACCGCCCGTACACACACTATCTTTATGGGGGGAAGGGCGCTTCACGACTCCTTACTGCGACACGGATCGTCCTGGCGGTATGGAAGCAAGCTGAAAGGCAAATGAAATGGGACAAGCGAATTACCAGGGAAACCCCGCTGTGGGTGGGGAACAGACTATGTGAGATCACCAAACTGCGAGGTTTTAAGAAATGGGATCTATTGGGTATCTCACACCTCAAAGACATACTGTACCGCAAAGAGTTGGTCACTTTCACACATCTCCAGACAGAATACGACATGAACACAACGCAATACTATAAATACCTGCAACTGGCCCATGCGTGGCGGGCACAAGGCTTAGACACTGACGACCTTCCAGAATACGCACCCCTGGAGGGCCGACTCCTGATGGGGGAAATAGCAGACAAGGCGGTCTCCTGGACATATAGGACGATAATAAACAATAAACCGAACACACTACACAAATTAAGGACAAATGGGAAACAGAGGTGGGAGAGATGGATGATTTGGACTGGGAAATGGCACTGATGCATCCTAGAGAGGTGGCCATCAGATCGCGCCTCAGACTAATTCAATACAAATATCTACATAGAGTGTACTATGATAGAGCCAGGTTACACCGCATTGGGAGGGCCGAAACTCCAGACTGCCTGCGCTGTAGGAGGTCAGAGGGCACTTTCTTCCACACGGTGTGGGAGTGCCCAAAGATTCAACGATACTGGGAAACCCTGCGGGAGGAGCTCAGTGATATTCTGGGGGAACCGATCCCGCTCAACCCCGCGTTTGCCATACTAGGAGTAGCCACGGACATTGACCTCCCCAAACCAAAGCTGACTCTGATACAACTAGGGTTAGTGGTTGCAAAGCGTGACATAGCTAAGACATGGGGGGCGGCGGAGGGTCCGTCCCTCACTGAATGGAGAAAGAGTATGGATACGTACATGCTAGGTGAAAAGACGACCTATACAGCACGGGGTTGCCCTAAAAAGTTCTGGAAAATATGGCAACCGTGGCTCACGCACTATGGACTCTCGCTTTCCGCTTCACAATGATCTCCTATGGTTGGGGGTATAGCGGTGAGGGACGGACGGGACCCTTAATACTGTTTCTGTATTTAGTAAGGCTGCACGGCCCGCTGTCACTGCTGTATGACGATGATATTGATGCCAAACTGCACATGATTATATGTTTTGATTGCTATTGTCTTTATGCTGCAAACGAGAAAATGCCAATAAAAACAGTTTAAAAAAAATAAAAGATGGAATTTGCACTGTGAATCTGTAATTGATGAGCGTTTAACTTTATGACTGAAATTTTAGATAAACTTATAAATGCTATTCAGAGTCTGAGGTTATTTCACTAAGAATTTTAGTTAAGGAGTTGTTAATATCACCATCAACTAACTCAACTAACGGTCCATCGACCAGAGGAAGAGTGTTGATTCATGAAGATTAGTTAGACATTGAAATGATACTGTAATCGATTGTGGTTACAAGGGAAATAACTAATCAGAACTTAAGTGAATTATAAAACTTGACCCCCCGCGGATTGGCCAGGGAGTGTGCAGGAAATTTTTGGGGATAAATGTATATGGGCCCATTGAAATATTCAGTTTTTGTGTGGAATATCCAACCCTGGCCTTTTCGCGCTGGATCAGTTTTTCTGGTAGCAGAGTTATGGTTATTATTGATTAGTTTGGTGATTATTGATTATATGTTCTTAACATGGAAAGTTAGTGTCCTGTTCTATGTTGTCTGGAAGTACAGGTACAGAGATACCTGGGAATCCAGGGGAATGGAATTTAGAAGAGTGTGGTAAGGAAATCACACTGCAGAAGGTTACTCGTCTATTGTCATAATACCTAAAAGCTATGAAGGGCTGTAGGTGTTATATTAGGGACTATATCGTATAAGAGTTGAGAGTGAGTGATAGCAAAGGGCCCACCTGTGAAACTTTGGCCTTACCCGAAGGAGTATCCGTAGAGGAGTAATAGCTCCTCCCCGAGCTTGAGTGAAGGGTAAACAGTGGTTTTTACTCTCAGTGTAAGGAAGTATTTTCTCTTTGAAGCAAGTGAATAAACTATCTTTGAATTAGCGGAGCAGACAGAGTAGCGCTGTTTTTACGTTGTTACTAACAGAAAAAGTAAAAAGAAAAATCAGAAAAGACATTGTCGTATTACCTTGTGAAGGGAGGGTCAGTAGCAGGAGTCGTACTGACGTCACAGAGAGCCGCGCTGGTATTGGTTGAGACAGCGGGCGTGTATCAAGTGCCGATTGTAAAGGGAGGGTCAGTAGTAGGAGTAATACGGACGTCATAAAAAGCAGCGCTGGCATTGGTCAGACAAGTGGGTGTGTTGAAAGCTCCGATTGGTCGGCAGACAAGAGCCGCGCAGGTACTGGTTGTGGAAAGAAAATACGTAGTGAGCTCCAATTGGACTGTTGGTGTGAGTTGTGCTGGTATAGGACGAGTGTGGGAAAATAGGATACGGAAGAATACGGAAGAGTTTCTAAGTTTAACTGCTGAAACAATTAGTCACAGGGATCGGAAGAATGAAGCCAATTAATAAAATCAAAAATTTCTTTAAAAAGGATAAACGTGTAGTAACCAGAGAAGGAATTCTTATGCCACCTCCGAATACGCCTGCTTCCTTTATGATGATGGAACGAGGTTACCATACTTGTGTCTGGTTGGAAAATTGGGTGGAGTATACGAAAGGTGATAGTGTTTTAGCTTTCCCTGAACATGGTACGTTTAATGTGAGGATTCTTCAGAATTTGAGAAATCGGATGAATTCATTAGAACCTAGCCCTAGGTTAACGCAGTATGAAGCTTTGGAGGAATGGGAAGTTGAGGCATTTGAACGAGAGAAATACAGAGGAGTTAGAAGAATAAATAGAGGATTTTTTCCAAGATATCCGTTTGATACTCGATGAGATGAAAAGATGGAGAAGAGCTGTAGTAACGGAAGGCTTGCATCCAGTATTGATGGCTGAGGGTCAAGTAGGGAGTAAGTGTAAAGAAAAATTGAAACACAGAGGTATGGCAGGAACAGAATGTGATGAAACTGATGATGAGTTATTAGAGGACATTTTAGTTAAAAGACCTCCACCTTATCAAGAAAATGCTGGAGAGGCAACTCCAAGTGCGCGAATGATGGGAACTCCATTAGTTCCACAGGTTTTATATGATCCAACAGTCACCCGAGTGTTACAGGAAAAGGAAAGGGATGCATTGAATAAGACAAAAGAAAAGATAATTCAGAAAATAAATCAGTTAGGTTTAAATGCTGAAGCCTTGACAGTACCAGTAACAATAGGTCCGGTTATTCCATTATATGGGGATAAACGAGACACCCGGAGATTACAAACAGTGACAGTCCCACAGAATAATGTTAGAAAAGAGGTAGTAATGTTAGAAGATCAAACCAGTGAAAGTGATTCGAATATCTCATTACTAGATCTCCCTAATCTTGAAACAGTGACTGAAACCCCGAAGAGAGGTTCACCAGTAAATAAAAGGAGAAAGGAACTGATTGTCACTCCAGTAGCAGGAAACTGTAAAGGATTTTCGCCAGAAGATCTAGAGGAGTGGGCGAAAAGATTAGACAAGAAAAAAACCCAAACACCAAGTATAGATGTAGCCAAGTTGAAAGTGGATTTGGAAGAAAGGATTATTGGTACTATAAACCCAGATAGATTAGGTACATACAGAGATGATGAATTGTTGTTTTTGTGTAAAAGTATAACCTGGAGAGCAAAGAATCTTCATGAGAAAATAGTAGAAATGGCTTCAGAATTTGGAAAAGATGTAGAAAAATCTAAATTATGCAAAAACCATATAGGTCAGAATTTACTGAAAAGGATTTAGAAAGTTTGAATGCGTCAGGAAGGAGATTACAGATCAAAGAATTAATGTATATTTTGAAGAAATGGGGAGATGCAGACCGATGGAGAGGTAGATGGACAAGAAAAAGTGATGAGGCAGCTACAAAGGAAACATCTGCATTCCCATTAAGAGAGACAGAACAGGCTGAAAGAGTGTGTCCAACCGAGAGAAGTTCCTGGTGGTGGATATGTTCATGTTCCTTGGTCTAGACAGGATATTTTGTCTTTTACGAATTATTTTCCCAGATTAAGAGAGAAACCAGTTGAATGGTACAAGCAAGTAGAGAGGTTTGTGAAAGTTTCAAAGGTATTATTAAAGGATTTGGATGGCCTGTTTGATATAGTTGTACCAACTGATTTGTGGACAGAATGTAAGATTACGGTTGATTGGCCAACTGAAGAGTAACCAAGAGATGCAAAGACAGGTGCACCTTTAGAAGATGTGATGAAAAAGTATCAGCAAGTGATTACTTTCTTGAAAGGGAAAATTCCTCCAAAGGAAACAGATTGGGTTAAAATAGATAGAACTCAAGAACCAAAAGAGTCAGTGCACGCGTATTATGAAAGGCTGTTGCAAGTATTTAAACAGTATAGTGGATTTGAAAATATTGGTGATAAGGATATGGGACATTTTGTGTACAGGTCTGTGTATGGATTGAGATCAGAAATTAGTCAGATGATTCAGCAACATATGCTTTGCTGGCAGAGTAAGCCCATTGATGATATCTTGAAGTATGCGAAGTATTGTAGTGATGATATTGATGCAAAACACAAGAAACTGAAAGAAAAGATGATGTGGGCACAAGAGAAGTTGGCAGAACACCAAGAAGCAAGTACTGGTTCTCAAAATGATAACCAGTCGAATGATCAGAATAGTCAAGGATCGAATGGAAATAAAGGAAAAGGGCGAATGAGTAGAGAAGAAGTGAAAAAGAAGTATCCTTGTCATGTGTGCGGAAAGCATGGACATTGGAAGAATGAGTGTAGAAATGTTCAACAGAATAATGGGGTAAATCAAAATTTAAATCCACAGATGCAGAATGAGGTGGTTGTGAACCAACAGCAACAGGTAGTTACTCCACAGTTACAGGTGCCACAAGCCCCTATGCCCAACTATGTGAACGTTCAAGTTCAGAGATACAGTGTGAACACCGGATTTCGTGGAGAGCGTGGTAAGAATACACAAACGGTTCAACAATATTGGATGCAAAGTAACGAGAGTGATTCAGATATTTCTCAATGATGGTGCCTGAGGGGGGAGGAAGAATGCGTGCTTGGCGCATCCTTGGCGGTAGATCAGTCAGGTCCATTTGTTGATGGAAAAGTGGAAGGTAATGACACCACTTTCCTGGTGGATACTGGTGCTACCCGTTCTACTGCGAGAGCAGCAGAAATTCCAAACCTACCCCTCTCGGGAGAAACTATCCAAGTTGTAGGAGTCTCAAAGCAGCAAATAAAAACCCCAGTTACTAAACCAATAGAAGTGAATATCGGAAATTTCAAAGACATGCATCGGTTTGTGGTGTGGGATTCAAGCCCAGTAAACTTGTTAGGGAGGGATTTGTGTAAAATGAACTGTATCATCTATTGTACACCTGATGGTATTGCTTTCCAAACACCTGATGAAGATATCGCTTTCAAAATGATGCTAGCGAAACAGGGAACAGAAGTGGATGAGATGTTTTCACTTCTGACTGAAAGCAGTCTGCCTGATGAGCTGAGAGACAGTGAGATCAGATGTGTGGGATTTTTCAGGAAAAGAAATTGGTCTGATGGCAAATGTAGACTCAATTAAAACAATGGTGAAAGAAGGTGAGATTTATCCAAACACATGACAGTACAGGATTAGTCCAGAAGTAAAAGCATGAGTTGCTCCAGTAATTGATCAAATGATTGAACAAGGTATTTTGAAAGAAATAATGGGCAGTCCTTGTAATTCGCCAATCATGGGGCTTAGAAAGCCTAGTGGCAAATATAGGATAGTGCAAGATTTAAGGAAAATCAATAAGATAGTAGTACCCGGTTGTCCAGTAGTACCAAATCCAGCAGTGATTCTTTATCAGATACCTTGGGATGCACATTGGTACACAGTGATTGATTTGTGCCAAGCATTCTTTTCGATTCCTTTGCACATAGATAGCCAATATCTTTTTGCATTCCGGTTCGAAGACCGTGTTTTAGCATGGTGTCGGGTTCCTCAAGGGTACACAGAGAGTCCCTCTATTTTCAATCAGATCCTGAAAAAGTATTTGGAAACATTGGTTATGCCAGGAAAATCAGTTTTGGTTCAGTACATTGATGACCTGTTGGTGGCATCAAAGACAAGAGAGGCCTGTGTCACAGACACAATTGCCTTACTGAACCATTTGGCAGAAGGTGGACACAAGGTGTCACCCAAAAAAATTACAGTTTTGCCAACAAGAAGTCCAATATTTGGGACACAAGATAGAAAAGGGAGTTTGAAAAGTGACACCAGAGAGAATAAAAGTGATTCGACAAATGAGTCTGCCTAAAACTAAGAAAGAAGTACGAATGCTTTTGGGAGTGATTGGATACTGTCGTCAGTGGATCAGTGGATTTTCATTGCTTGCAAAGCCTCTAATAAAATTGACACGAAAGGATGTGATAGATCAGATTTAATGGGATGATGAAAGCGAGGATGCATTCATAAAACTGAGGGATTGTTTGTGTCAAGCACCAGCATTAGGAATGCCTGACTATACGAAAGAATTTGCTTTGTTCTGCTGAGAGAGGGAAGGATGTGCGCTTTCAGTGTTAACCCAAAGACATGGATTGATGCGACGTCCAGTGGCATATTTTTCTGCCACTCTGGATTCAGTGGCTGCGGCATTGCCTGGCTGTTTGAAAGCAGTAGCTACTACTTGTGTGAGTCTGGAGCAGAGTGAATCTATTGTAATGGGACATCCCTTAAAGGTATATGTGCCACATTCTGTCGAGATCCTTTTAACAAGGACTCGAACTCAGCACTTGACCCCTAGTCGGCTGACTAAGTATGAAAGAGTGATCCTGGGTGCTGAGAATGCAAGTGTGATAAGATGCACCACAGTGAATCCAGCAACATTACTGCCGGACCCATACTGTGAAGAAATAAAAGAGGAGGTTGATCATGATTGTTTGGATCTAACAGATGTGTACAAAGCCCAGACCGGACATCTTTGATGTCCCATTGGGAGAATCAGATTATGTATTGTTTGTTGATGGGTCATGCTTGCGAAAACAAAATGGAGAACCGAGTGCTGTATGTACTGTATCTGCTATTATAGAAGCATCCTATCTAAGAGAAGTCAAGTCTGCACAAATAGCCGAATTGGTAGCTTTAACAAAAGCCTTCAAAATTGGAAAAAAAATTGAGAATAACCATAATCACGGATAGTCAATATGGTTTTGGGGTTGTGCATGACTTTGGCCAATTATGGATGCAAAGGGGATTTCGGACTTCTTCAGGTTCTCCTATCAAAAACAGTAAAAATGTCAAAGAACTATTGGAAGCATTACAATTGCCAAAAGAAATTGCAGTGGTCAAGTGTGCCGCACCTAAGTCAGGAAATGATTATGTGACACAAGGCAACAAATATGCTGACCAAGTTGCACAATTTTGTGCTCGAAATACAAGGTCTTTGAACAAAGGGTTGGAAAAAGAAACTACCAATTGCCAACTAATGTTTTTCTCTGCTTTTGAAACATGGGATGAAGTTAGGCAGTTACAGGATGAGGCAGATCCAAAAGAAAAGGAACTCTGGATCAAATCAGGATACACAAGAAGAGCAGATGAGGAGGTATGGGTGTGTCCAGATGGCAGACCAATAATGCCAGACAGTTTATTATCACAAATGGCAAGAGTATATCATGGAGCTACACACATTGGGAGGGATGCCATGATTAGGCACTTCAGGCAAACATGGTACAATCCTAAGTTTAGACTCATTGCAGAGAGTCTCTGCCAGCGATGTTCGACATGCCAACAGCAGAATCCAGGTAGAAAGACAGTTGTCAGTTGGGGAAAAATTGGAAAGGCAGAGGGACCATTTACAAGGCTGCAACTCGATTTTATAGAACTGCCGTCGTGTAATGGTTTGAAGTATGTCCTTGTGTGTCTGTTTTCTAGATGGGTAGAGGTCTATCCCACGAGAAGGAATGACAGCCTCACAGTTGCCAAACTACTGTTGAGGGAGCTCATCCCCAGATTCGGGTTTCCAGTCACCTTGGAATCAGATAGAGGACCTCATTTTAATAATGAGATAATTCGATTAATTTGTACAGCTCTCAAAGTTGAGCGGAAACTACATTGTGCCCATCGACCAGAAGCTTCTGGAGTGGTTGAGCAGCTCAATGGCACAATAAAATCAAGGTTAGGAAAGGTGTGTGCATCCACTTCAATGAAATGGCCTGATGCTTTGCCCCTTGTGTTGAGGAGTCTTAGAAGCATCCCTGACAGAAGAACAGGATTGAGTCCTCATGAAATTCTCATGGGAAGAGCAATGAGACAAGCATTTGTACGTGGAAACAAACTGATGAATATAACTGATGATCTAATATTGGACTATTGTAAAGGACTAGCTGATCTGGTACGTTCTGTGTCTCACCAGGTTGGAGAAGATGCAACCACAGCACAGCCGAATCAAGCTCATGATTTGTGTCCAGGAGGCTGGGTTATAATAAAGAAGCACACAAGAAAATTGTGTTTAGAACCCAGGTGGAAAGGACCACATCAAATTATATTGGTCACAACGACAGCGGTGAAGTGTTTTGGCTTGCCAAACTGGATCCATGCCAGTCATACACAAAGAGTCCCAAGTCCACCTGAACGACAAGAGCAGCAACTGGTAGAGCAAAGAGAGGAACCAGAAGCTGAAAGTTGTGAAGTCGAAGAAATCAGAGAAACAGACTCTGAAGAATACATCGATGATAAACAACCATGTACAAGTCAAGTAGGGTGGGCACCAGATACTGGGTCTCAAGAGACTGCTATAAAGACCGAGGAAGAGCAAGAGATTGAAAGACCAGAACGAATTGAAACAGAAAATCCAGATCAAGCCCAATCAGAAGAAGAAAATGAAAGACTGACAGGTTCAGAACAAATTCAGTCAACAGAAGAATCTGCTGCAGGAAATTCAGAACAAGCTCAATTAGAGATAGAAAAAGAAGGACTAAAAGATCAAGAAGAAATTCAATCAACAGAAAGACAAACATTAGAAAGCCCAGAACAAGCTCAGCTAAAAGAAAAAGAAAAAGAACACTAGAAATAGGTGAAGGTGAAAAGGCCGTACAAACAAAGAGCGTCAGAAAAAGTGATCACTGGTCAAGTGGAGTGAAAGGACTAAGAT
Organism: Calotriton arnoldi; assembly: GCA_963921515.1. NCBI lineage: Eukaryota > Metazoa > Chordata > Amphibia > Caudata > Salamandridae > Calotriton > Calotriton arnoldi. The sequence continues at coordinate 2,198,248 of CAWUFW010001537.1, forward strand.
ATATTCTAAGAAAAAGAACCGAGAAAGAACAAGAACAAGTAAATGAATTATCGAGTCAAACTGAGCAAGAACAACCAAGAAGAAAAACTTTACGAAGATCAAAAAGACAAAGTTCCGAGCAGACAATATAAAGCTCCTGAATGGACATATATCATCCTTGAGGACTTTGAGAATCTTTATCTAAACGAAGAACAAGAAAGTGTCATTAATGAAGGAAGTGATGAAAGCAAATTGAGACCACCTTAAAAGAGAAGACTGACACAGAAGGTGGAAATTTACAAACAAGTAAAGAAGAGAATAAAAGAACTCTATGAAGGAAAGAAAATAAAGACAAAAGGGGATCAAAGATGAAAAGCTGTTGAAGTGTGGGATCACACAAAGATTTTTATATATTTTTTAATTTTTGTTTTAGAATAAATTTTAGAATTTAGAAGAAAAATTTAGATATTGATCAATTTTAGAAAATTAAAAATGGCAGAAACGGAAGTGACTGAACATCCGAAATCTAGTTTAAAACGAAGATATATTAAATATTGTTTGTGCAGTGTGTTTATACTAATGCTAATGTGATTATTGCTAACAGTTGTGATACCTGTTCTAATGGTAACTAATAACAGAAATAATACAAATACAAGTGATCGAGTGAGTGCAGTTACTAAAAGAACAACTACCACTAATTTAGAGCAAAAAGATGAGCATGTATCAACATGGCAGATCAAATAGTGATTTGTCATTAAATGTGTTTACTAAACTTCTTTATGAATACGTAGATACAATGGATGTGAGTGATTGTTATGTTTGCATGAAGTTACCTTGGTCTGTCTCGGAGGGGGTGACATATCACCATCTTCCTTGAACATATGGTGTGTCATGTAGTGTTGTGTCCAGTCTGTTCTATGAAACAAGCAAATTGCAGTATTATTATTCTAACATGGATTTAGTATTCTCAGAGATTCCTATTCGAAGAAACCTGAACCCATTGCTTAGTGCTAAGGATGCAGAATTTATGGGCGAGTTCTTCTTAACAACAAACCCAATAGACATAACATATGCTCATAAGAACAATCTAACATGTATATTGCGTGATGAGGAAAAAGATTTTCTAAATTTGGTAGAGGAAAGAAGACAGGATTTTCAAAAGAAGGCCGTTGGACAGAAGTCACATGTACCTCCATGGACTAAAAAGGAGGGGGACTTTAAGAAAGGCGAGACTCATGCTGCAAGGCCTCTAGACTTGTCAAAGTTGGGAAAATCTGTCTACATAGACTAAAAATGGACTATAACAACATTTTCATTGGTTCTAGTGAATGTGAGCACCCCTTCCAAATTATGGGGGGATGGGGACTAAAAGGTGGAACTGATCCCGTTTTTCCGGGGATATATTACGAGTGTGGTAAAAATGCCTATTATAGGTTGCCAACACAATGGTATGGTAGTTATCTTGTAATAGTATTTCCAAAAGTGTACCACATTACTAAGAACAATGAAATGGATGTAGTAAGTCAAGGACTAAAACGAAGTAAAAGAACAAGTTTTTCAGAAATAGTAGGTGATATATTTGGTGCACTGATACCGTCAGTTGGAGTCATACTGAATTCACATAAGATACGTAAATTGTCAACAGTAGTTGATCGTCTATCGACAGATACTGCTGGGGGAGTCTTAATGATTAATACCGAAATGGTTGCAATTAGATCTATGGTTTTGCAAAATCGACTTGCACTTGATATATTATTAGCAAAAGAGGGTGGAGTCTGTGGCATGTTGAAAGTCCAACATTGCTGTACATATATCCCAGACAAAAGTAAAGGTATTGAGGGATATATTGAAAATATTACAAAGATTCATGACGATTTGAACCAACTGGAGGTTGACGGTGTCTGGGAAAGACTTAGTAAAAGTATTTCCACTATAGGTAGTTGGTTTTCAACTTTAGGGAGTAGTCTATTAGGGAAGATCCTAATACCAGTAATTTCAATAACAATAGTAGCTCTGATAATGATGACATATAGATGTTGCAAGAATAAAACAAGAGCAAGAATGGTAGCCGAAATAAAGAATAAAAGAATGGAAAGAAAGAGAAATAGGGAAGAGATTGAATTAGAGGAAATGAAAGGAAGTTTTTATGATAAAATGAAAGAAGTAGGCATGAAAAGGAAAATTAGAAGAAAGAGAGGAAGATACTAAAAAATTAAATGAATAAAGTTGGCACTTGGTAATGATGGGTATTTTATGATGGCTCAAAAATGCCATCAGAGGGGGGGAATTGATGGAGCAAGGATTCTAGAAAATGAAACTTGCTCGTATGAATCCTCCATTAACTTTCATTAATCATTAACCTGTAGATGAGACGAAACTAATATACACCAGACACAGACACACGGGGCGAAAAGCTTACGCATGCTTGAATTAATGAGAAATAAAATGCAACGCGATTAAAACCCGCTTTAATTTGCGAAAACGCTTTGCGCATGTGCAAACCTGAATGGCGCAGAAATAACGTAACTAACTTGCTTTGAGAGGGAAAACCTCACGCATGCGCAAGAAAGACCAACACGCGGTCTTGAGGTACTGCATGCCCGGCATATGCTTGCTTGATTTAAAAGAAAGCTGCTGTTATTAACGCTTTTGCCCAGAATAATAATAATTACATGGGATAGAGTAGAAGTGGGTGGTGAACAGTGAGAATTACATGTTTAAGAAAATTATGATTCTTTTATTAATAGTGTGCATTCGGGCCTGCTAAACCATGACTGAAAAAGAAAATGGCGAAAGCTGCACGTACTCAATGAATCCATGATATGACCCGGTGACCGAAGCAGCTGAATGACTGCCAAGATTCAAGGACAGAAGAGATGGGAAAAGGAGGAGATGTATCGCTCATCTATGAAGCTTGTATTAAATAAATTACTACATTTGCAACAAAATATGCATGAGAAAAAGGGAAATATGAATGAGTCAGAGGGGAAGGGCTAGCAAACAATAGGTTTCACTAATAAAAATGAATAGGTCAGCCTGATGTGACGAAGACTCCCCTAACCCCATCCAATCATATTCCGTATTTTAGTAAAATTTGCAACTCTTGAGGGTGGGACATGAAGAAATAAAGACTATAACTAGAGTGACTTGAGTTAAGTAAATTAGATGAGAGAAGCTGAGAAGCTGATGAATCTGAAGCTGCTGCTGGGAGCTGAGCACGAGAGAGAGAGAGAGAGAGAGAGACGAGAGCAGACTCGGAAGATTCAGACCACTGCCTGATTAGATTCGAAGATTGCGGAAGAATATCGAGGAGGGAGAGAGTGTAAGAGAGCGAATCGCCCAGGTGCGTCAGGATTGTAGAGAAGTCTAGTAAGTATCACTCCTGTCCTGATCCTATCCTATAGTCTTTGTCTCCTGATCCTAAGTCAGGGGACCCCCACCAGTCCTTTGGCCAGAGGGGTGGTTTTCCAGTCATCTTTATTAGGCAAATGTCATTCTGTCCAAAAATGTGCATATTTCTTTGCAAATGTGTTATTAAGTGCCTTTTGTCTCTACATCTATCCACTCTTATGCATTTGATTTTGTTGAATGAGTTTGTGTAGTTGAAAGTATTATGCTATATGATTGTTCTCGCTCCCATTTAAGAAAGATGGAATTTGCACTGTGAATCTGTAATTGATGAGCGTTCAACTTTATGACTGAAATTTTAGATAAACTTATAAATGCTATTCAGAGTCTGTGGTTATTTCACTAAGAATTTTAGTTAAGGAGTTGTTAATATCACCATCAACTAACGGTCCATCGACCAGAGGAAGAGTGTTGATTCATGAAGATTAGTTAGACATTGAAATGATACTGTAATCGATTGTGGTTACAAGGGAAATAACTAATCAGAACTTAAGTGAATTATAAAACTTGACCCCCTTGCGGATTGGCCAGGGAGTGTGCATGAACATTTTTTGGATAAATGTATATGGGCCCATTGAAATATTCAGTTTTTGTGTGAAATATCCAACCCTGGCCTTTTCGCGCTGGATCAGTGCCTTGATGGTGTTTGTAAAAAGGAGACAACGATAGTGAATCATTTGTCAGTCCCAAGGCCGGCTCAACATACGGTGATTCTGGGCAAATCACTTAATCTGCCCGTGCATAAAACATCAATTTTACCTCTTCCATTACATTTTAATGTTAGGATGTACGACGTCTATATACGGAGGACTAATAGTACGAAAATGAAACATAATGATCATAAAAATGAAGGAAATTGTTGTCATTGCGTGCACAAATTTAAGCTCATGTATTATTGTGAAAATAAATCTTTAGCCTTTGTCATCAACGCCAAACGTTCAAAGGGCTGTTATTGGCACACAAAAAAGTCATTTAGCACTGGCGCCACCTCACTGGTGTCCTGTTTGTGCCTGTGAAGGGGTAGGGAAGAGTCCGTTGCTTGCCCAGCCAATTAAAAGCTTGTTATGTTGTGGAAAGTTAATCGCAGCATATTGTTGTGGCAAGAAGAGGCACGTTGGCAACACTGCGCAGCCAGTCACATGTTAGTGTAGCATCTGTGGAAGGTATGTAGGTTAAGGGCAGTCAGTCTGAAGTTGTGCCGTAAAATTCCGGGAGGGTTGGGGTAGAGAGTATCGTGCCTAGATGGTGTTTGTAAAAAGGAGACAACGAGTCGAAGGGAAGACGCTGTCTGTGAAAGGCATACTGCACTGGACATTCAGTCAGATTGCAAGCGAAAGAGAAAGCATGGTAACCTGACCCACGAGGAATGCAGCTGCCGCCCTACGCGCAGCTGCTCGCTCCCGAGAGCAAAACGCCGTGGGAGTGAACATTAAAAAAAAGGTGGGACATGCGCCCGCCTTTAGCCATTTGCATGCTTTCATTTTTGAAAGACACACGCAAAAGCCAACCACATGCGTGGGGGGAGTCAGACCCACAGAGAGTAGTTTAAAGTTACAAGAAGCCTCGCAGAGCAGTGCATGCGCGCTGCGCTCGACCTAAAAAGGCACTTCCTATGGAAACACGATCCTAACTATAACTACCCAGTATATTATATATATCATGATACAGAAAAAAAACTGCTTACTTCATAAAATGCATGAGAAATAATTTTATATGTAATGATTTGGTGTATATTTTTAGATGCAAAATAGTCCCTCAAGCATGGTAATGCAAATGTACCACAGGAGGCAAATTGACAAACCAAACAGCCATTAACATTAGGTGAGAAACCAATGTACCTCATGGCGGAGTCAAAGACAATTCTATGTATATTTTAATGACTTGATAACAAGAGATCATGAAGACAGCTGCACTGTCAAGTTAGACCTAAAACTCTCTCAGTCAACATAAGGAGTCAAGACACGGCCATTCTTGGGGGGGGGGTGGGGAAAATGAAAAAAGACAAGACAACCAGGAATAAAGCTTTCTCCCCAAGCAATTAAAATCTGGAATAACAGTTCTGCCCCTATACATTCAGGGAACACCTGCACAAGCCTAGCTAAGGAAGCCCAAAGTTCTTTTAGCCAATGGTCGAACTAGAGGAAAAACCACCTACCTCCTTCACTTCTATGCACAGTCTTAAAATATCATTGCTCCGGGAATGGATCCTATCTTTTGCGTAATATAATGCACAGCTCCCTCTTGCTCCTCTAGTGTATCAGCACTACAGAAACATAAGATACACATATAAATTCAAGGTTTAAACAAACTAATTAAAACTGAAGATCTACTGCCGTGGACAGAATGGAATGTACACACTCCTGTATTCAGCCCATAAAAACATTGTACAAAAAAATATATCTGTGCAACTTATAATACACATAAGCCAGATATGATAGAAACCGTGTTATCGTCTATACACAGTGCTCTACTGTCCTTCGTGGAAAGAAGTTGTAAAAAAAATTTAAAAACGTAAACATTTTTAAAAAAAATGTTTTAACGCTTAAGCTAAACAGTGGGCTGACAACTACACTGCAATTTGCTCTAATGCATGGTGCCAAGCGTATGCTTCTAAAAATAGCATCACCCATTTTAAACCAAAAAAGTGAACAATCATTAATACGTTTGGCTTTAAGGAAGTACATGCCATGATCACCTTTAATGCACATACTAGCACAGACCATGCATTCATGCACGTAAACAGAAACACCACTACCACCCACACTACAGACAAACATGTACATTGACCATCAGACCTACATGCACGCTGACAGGCAGTCACTGATGCACACAGACACAGCAATCATGCACACAGACCAAAGACACAGGTATCCATATAGACTGACCTACGAGGGAGCAATGCACACAGGTAAGTGCAGAACTACAAACAGAGACCACCACAGATTAGGTCACCCGTGCACAAACCCCAACAGAGATGCAATCATTCATGCAAAGATATGCAGACAACAATGCACACCTATTGCCAGATCTACAAAAACCACCAGAAATAGAGTCACCAGTACGCACAGACCAAAAGAGAAACATGTACCAAGGCATGCAGAACAACTATCGAAGCTACACAGGGCTCCATGCAGTCCTTCACAACATACACACAACCAGGCAGCACAAGGAGGCTGACGCAGAGATGGATAGTGCTTCATTGGCGCGGGGGAGATTCGGGCTTAAGGTTTACGTAATATCTAGCCCCTTCTGCATATTTTTATAGAGTTGGAGAAAGCAGGAGTGTGGACATCATTTTAATCCTCATCTTGTTGGGGGGGGGAAAAACCACTCATTCTACGAAGAGAGACTTTAGTCTCCATGACAATCTGACCCTTGCTCTTTTTCTGTCAGTCGAGACATCAATACAATGCCCTCAGATTGCTCATTTTTTTTGCGATTTCTTTGGTGTAAATCACATATAATCATGCACGTATAGCACTACAATTTAGGACCTGCACCCTTCTAGGACTATAGGTAGCATAGTCATTATATTAGAGTGCTCCACCGGTGCTACCCATATGAGTGCAAATGCTTGATGAAGAACCATTCCTGTTTTCTTTATTGATGCTGTATGGTATTAAATAGAAAATATAAGAAACAGGCTAACAATTTCAGTTACATGTTGGAGGGTAAGTCAATCTGTATCTTTTGACCTCCACAATTTAAGTTTAATAACAATTAACTCTTAACCAGGGCAATCGATTAGTTTTATACTACATAGGGCTTCCACTATACTGGAATAACGAATCAATCTTTAGGATTATTCTGTACAAAATGGTTAAAGACATAATTGCTGATGGTATGAATCACGTTTTGTGTACAAAACGTTGCTTTTTTTACTAATATTTAACAGGCCACTGACCAAGACTATGCTAGCCCCTACTTAAAATCTTTTCTTCAGTCTTCTTTTCTTCCGTAATAGTGAAACAAATACATGTGAACACTATGAGAATACACTCTATTAGAAACCAAAAATATATGGCCTGCGATGGAAACGGATTATTTAGCATAATAATAATGTAATCGTAGAATGACAGTCAACATTGGTTAAGCCAAAACAAAACATTTCTCCGTGGTATTACTTTTCCTTCAACTGCAGTCACTACTTTTTTGTGAATGTGTTCAACATGTGTTTGGCGAAAGGCTCCCTGCTATGCCTACATTGTTTCCTATTCGCTTTTTCTGCAAATAAAAAGACATTCTACGTACTCCGTTATTGGCCCACTCATCCACCATATTTCTAAAACTGTTCCACAAACAGTCCTCTATAACATTCAAACCAACAAGGGAAAGAGTCCATTAGCTCTATGCTGCTAAGCTACGAATTCCTGGAAGCTCGCATGGGCGCTGGTTACTTGAGGATCTGCCTCTCATCCAGCAGCTCTTTTACAGAGTAAAGAATCAGCATTCACAAAAACACATTTGTGGTTTCTCTTTCTCTTCATACAAGCTTTCACAGGGGCTACTTGTACAATGATTTCTATCAAGATCACCTGCATCACCTGTGGCTCCTCGCTTTCACCGCTTCAATGGTCAACTCAGATGCCCGTCTCGTCTTCCTCCAGTTCACAAATGCCCCACACTCTCATTCACCTCAGCACCAGCTACAACATAGCAATGAGGATATCAAAGGAGTTTCAGCTCTGTACAATACTACACAGACATACACCTCTTATGCCGATACATAAGCAGTGAAAGCACCAACGAAAATGACATTTCTAGTCAGTAAACAAAACAATAGTGGCTGTGAATACGTTTTAGTCTAAATAACATTAACTTACTAAGTAGTGTACAAGCATTACGCCTGCAGAGCAGCCATTCCTATGAAAGAGCTAGAACCATCATGCTTATAAGCACTAAATAACATATGTCTTGTTTATAATTGCTAAACTGATTCTACATTCACTGAACTACATGAAGCAGTCCCTGTACTGTTCTTTTACAAATCATTGTCACCTAGTGTTTTAGTCCCATTGGGTTACATACAGCAACAGGCTACAACCGTCAGAATCCCTTGATTTACTAAATAAAAACCCCATGACTAGAAACACCGTAATTAGCATACATAGGGAAATCAGGCGACTCTGCGTGATTATGATAGCATGCATTAAATGTACCTAGTTTAATTCTCTACAGTAACCATACATGTGGCGACTAAAACTTCGACAACTTCATTTAACTTTGCTTTCCTTACATGAAAACACTGTCCTTATTGAGGTTTTATTTTTTTTTAATGTTCTGCCTTTACTAAAGACTGTATGGGTCGCATGCAATATCTCTTTCTAAGGGTTCATGGACAGCTGCTGGATCACATTCAATGGAACGCTGATAGTTCAGTACATTAATATTGAAGCTTACTTAAGTTTTGTAGGACTAGCCTAACAAATAAAATACAAATATGTATTTACATATATAGAGGGGCTTTGGCAACACTCTTCATACATTAGTCTCTTCAGTTGTCATTCACATCTTACATTCATCGATCACAGCATACAGCATGGGGCGACAGATCAGTCAACTGCAGCCAATGTCTCCCTCGCCCTGAGTGGCAGCATTTTGCCTGTTCATATGGCATAAATTCCTAAAGAGACGGTGTACATCAGTGCCAGACCTGCTGGCCAATATTTTCCCAAGACTATTTTCTATCCATTTTTTTTCAAATATTCTTATGTTTAAATTGTATATTCATGATTATATAGTCATGTTATAGCAATTCAAAGCCAATAGCACCTTTTCTTTGCGCTACGAAGAAATAAATTTCCTGCGATAGGTGTTCAAACTAAAACGTTTCTGTATCTGGTCTAAGCACGCCTACCTGCTAAGAAGCAACCTTACTGTTAAAATTAGACAACTTTTTATTTCAAATTATGGCCACCACATCTAAATGGCAGCATGTTTATTTTTTTCTTCTTTTCATTTTTGTGGAATATGCTTGCAATAAAAATGCACCAGCTTGCCTAGGCCGGACCTACTGGCTTCGCCACTGCTTGTTTAACTAATGTAAGCCCTCAATGCTTTATTAGAACGAGGCCCTACTTGAACAGAAGATGCAACATTAGTACTAAGCATACGCAGAACTCTATTCATGAAGCATGCATGTCTCTCTCCTACTCCCTGCTCCCTAGCCACATCTTATTTTATCTCCAAAAGAAACAGCATGAATAAAGATAAACCTAGCAAGGTCTGTGTTCTCACACAAATATGAAAAGTCCTGCCTTTCAGAACCCATGTAGAATACTGCAAAAAAAAAAAACAACTCCAAGGGAGACCAACATGAAAACAGAGTTCTAGCTGCGTAGATCTAAAATACAGATGCATTTTAAGGCGTATGTAAATACTTCTGTAATGCAACCAAGATCCTTCAGAAGTAGCACTAAATCACTTAGTACTTCAGAAACAAGATATAGCTGCACAACGAGTACCCGAATCGAATGAAGCGAGAGGTAGTGGTTACAAGGGACGTGGCAGTGTACATCTGACATTGAGAACAGGAGTTATGAAATATGCCGTCACTTTTCCAGTCTCTATGTTCACATTTGCAGGCTGAAGCACAAAAGCAGCACGCCGCAGCCGGCTAATAAGGGGTTCCAAAAACATCTTCAATATAATTGCGTAAGAAACGCTAGACCACAGCAATAGAACTGTAAGAAAACCAGTATCCAATGTACATTAGAGGTTGACAAAAGGTAAGGCAAATGTGTGCCAAAAGCCGGTTATTTAACGTTATAGCGAAGGAGGTGGTGTCCCCCTCCTCCCCTGCACAGCAGCTGCTCAAGGATTCGACCTGCTCGGCTGTCTGCAGGGAGAGATGCTACAGTCCGGTGTGAGCCTGCAGTCCCGTTCTCTTCTGGGAAGAGTTTCATTTTAGGGGTCACGCTCTCCGAGACCGGTGCAATACTCGTGTCACAAGTGGCTAAATATATATCCGACGCACGTCATCTGGAAGGCATAGTCTGCCTACGACAAAGCATGGCACGAGAGCATGGCCCGCAGTACACCACACAACAGCTGCTGCTCCGGTCACGTGCCTCAGCGCTGAACAAGTGCGCCCCAAGCAGTGGTTGGAAAGAAACTACTGACGTCACACCAAGCGTGAGGAGCTTCTGCATTGAACATTACTCCACCAGAACCGACAAGAGGGCGCCGTGCCTTCATGCTCTGCCTTGTGCTTTCGAATAACGGGGAACATTTTCATCACAATGTTTGTTGCGACTTTTCAAGCACTGAAACACAATACATAAAACCGTTTCAGCCATGTTACAAAATAACCGAACATCGATGAAGCGGTGAAAGTTTGTTTTTTGAGAGAGGAGGCTAGCAGCAAATACTACTTGGGAAAAGGCAAAACGAGAGCAGACACGTTTTTGTATTTTCATGGATAACTTATACCTGGTATGAGCTGATGCAACTTTTTTCCTAGGAGGGAGGCAGCACCCGTGCATGCAAACTACTGCCCATAGTCAGGGGATCGAAGGGGTCAGTTTGCTGCTCCACTGCTGTGTAGCAGGACCCAGAAGGCATACTGGACTAGAGCTGACCAATGTCTGCCCAATGTCCGGGGTACAAGAAGCAGGTAAGAGGAGAAATAGCTCCTCAGTGACACGGGGTGAGGCCCGGACGGAAATCGGGATTAGTGTGAAACCAGGTGTCGGGTAAGCGCGATGTGTGCAGGGGCGATCTGGCTCCTTCACTGTCATGGATACCAAGACCAGTGCAGTACCCTGCTGCCCAGTGTCCGGGATGCAGGAGGCGGGCACCGCCATGGAGCAGGACCAGTGCTTTACATGGGCCGGTACTCACCGGTACTGAGTACCAGCACTTCTTATTTTTATCCCTTCAAGTACCGGCACTTCTCCCCCCGCCCAGGAGAGTACCGGTACTATTGTCTGACATTGTTCATTGCTAATTCTGCGGAGGCAAGGTGGCGCCTGCCTCTATGATACTCTGACAGCCAAAGTGCCCCGGTCTCCGCAGAATTAGAATCCCTGTGCTGAGCCCCGGAACCATTCAACAGCAGCTCAGTTGCATTATGTCTTTGATGTGTAGGTGTCGAGAATTTCACCTTCACGCTGAGCTTGACAGAGCAGTGGCCATATCATTCAGACACTGCTCTGTCAATCACATTTACACTATGGTGTGCATTGTGCACACCCTGGAATCCAGGTGACCCACTGGGAGCGGCAATTAAGGAAGCCACGGGAGGTAAGGAGGTAAGGAGGTAAAAATGTCCTTTATCCTGCGTGAGCCTTTTGTGTGCGTGTTTGACTCCTTGTGAGTGTTTAACGGCTTGTGTGTGTCTTTATGTGTAAGGGAAAGAGGAAGATATAGAATCTGGATAGTCTAAGAAGGTGTTTCAAAGAAAGTGTGTGGACTGCTTTGTATGTGCATGTTTGCTCGGGCCTGTGTGTGTGTCCGCACACGAGAATTTGAGTACTAAGCCCAATGCAAATAAATAATAATAATAATAATAATAATAATAATAATAATAATAATAATCAGAGCCACTGTAATCATGAGTCAGGGTTGATTAAATTATGCAGCAAGAAAAGGCAACTTATGCTGCGTAATGCAGAATAGTTCCTGATTGTGTTACTTCATTATTTTGCAATTTGTATACTTGTTAACACTGTCTGGGCATAGGTTGCACTTCAGTTTAAACATAGCAATAAGCAAAAGGAAGGTGAGAAGTCAACCTTTGGAAAGGGCCTTGCACTGCGCAGCAGCGCGTGTTGGTACGATTTTACTAACTCTTGACCTGTTTGAGGTAAAAACAATTTTTTTTGTTAAAAGCTGAAGATTATGCATCAGATGATGTGGCAAATGCGGCAGATCCATAATTTTATGGGAAAAGGATTTGCATAATTCCACTTTCCTGACAATAACAGTGTGGCATCAAGAAGCTGCACTAGATAAACAAGTATTGGCAAAGCCATTAGGTGTGGCCTTGGTAAAGCTGGTGCAATTGTTAATTCAAAAAAGATTATTGCACTAATATGCCACAAAAAAAAGAAAACATGCCTCCTATATGTGGTGAGCTTAAGCATCCAAAAATTAATTTAAATAAAAAACGATTTACCATTGCATATAATTTAACAGTATCAGTGCGCCCTATCAGGCATGTGACTTAGAATTGTTTTTTAGTTGGGGGGGGGGGAGTTTTATACAGCACAAACTAGACTCCAAGGTATTAGAGCACTTTACATGAGCACCAGTTGCGTTACAGATGGACACATACATTTTTTTGCGAGGCAAAGTGAGATTCATTGATTTGCCCAGAATCGCAGGATGTTGAGCATTCCTGTCGCGACTCGAACCCGATTCTCCAGCTTAAAGGTCAACTGCTCTAGTTGTTCGGCAACATCCTCTCCTCAACTGGTTTAGAACCCCTTTTTAGTTTTAATACACATCACATGGAAGTATGATTCTTATTGGTGCAAGAAAAAGCTACATTGGCCCTTAATTACTGTAACCTGGAGACCTATTTTAACCAAACACAATGACTAAAAAATGGATAAAAACTGGAAAGAAAAAAGTAATTGCCAAAGTAAAGTACTGGTCCACCAGCCTGGCAGTGAAGTGCACTTTTTAAGGCAAATTTGCCCATGTGATTAGGAAAAATGTCATCACTCACAGTGCAAGGTGGTTAGTTGCCTTCATGGGCTGCCGCTTTACCCCATGCAATTTGTTGTGGTGAGTGGAAGCAGAATGTGAATGATAGCTGAACAGACCCAGGGATGAAGACGGTTGAGTAAAATTCCCCTCTACATGTGTATTTTTTATTTATGGAAATTAATTTCATAAGGCTGATGAGAAAGCGGTCTCTGACCAAACCTTAAAATGAAAAGGGGTTTAGCTGGGCTTCATTTTCCTGCAGGATCTGAAGAAGGACAGATCTGTGATGTTCTTTTGCTGCATTTATTGTTTTCTATTGTCCTGTGTTAAGATGAGAGAGGACTAGGGGCGTGTGTGTGTGTGTGCGCGTGTGTGCAGGATGGTGGGGAGGGGACGGCAATTAATAGAATCTGGCATGGCTGCATAAAATGCATTAAAATGGTTCAGTAGGTTGTAAGACAAGGATCCTCTGCTCTATATTATCATTGTACAAATCTTTAAAATGGGGAATGGATGAATTGGGTATAATTCCAAGGCATGTCCAGCAAGCAGAGAGACTTGCAGAATCCATCTGTTGTACTTAGTGAGTTCTTTTAGGCTGTCCTTTCACCGTAGGCAACACACCCCTGTTAAATCACAAATCTGAAAAGGAAATGTGGGTTGTGAGCTGAGATTCCTTCTGTGCCAGAAGACACCACAAGCCAGTCAGTCTTGATTATTTGAGGCCTCAAACATATTGCCATGTGTTACGTAGGATAGGTAGAACCAGGACCCTAGAAGTTCCTAGATGGTCGGTGGCTTCAAGCAGAGGGTGGCAGATGCTAAGTATTCTAAAGTATGGTGGCAGTAATGCATGAATAGTAATACTGTTCAAAGAATGTAATGTCATCTTTAGGGATAACTGAGCTAAAATAATGAGATGTGCATAGTGTTACAAAGAATCTACCCTAGAATATTTATCTACTCACCTTCTGACACCAACTAACGACAATGTAAGAAGACCAGGTGTGAGAGAGACACGAGTACACATCTGCCGTCATGCTTGGCAGTGCCACGCCTGGGCTGGTGGATTCATGGCTCATAAAGAGGCATAGTTGAGATGTTTGACATCCCCTTCCAGACGCTAAAAATGTTTGTCATTGATTTGTTTCCATAGCGCTTAAAAACCATGAACTAGCACAGGTCCCACCCATCACTGCCTCTACTCTGCTCCGCACACCCGCTGCAGACCCAGTATGACATTGCCCAAATTTAACATACTAAACTACCAACACCCAGTACCCCACAGTGCTGAGATCTCATTGCATATAAGAGGAAATGAGGATGAGCCCTTTAAATGAGGATCTCTTGGAAACTATGGTGCTAAAGGAGGGACGATGCCCAGGACTGTACAAATACGGTTTGGTGTTACCTGGTTTAAAAGTGAAAATGGTAAAGCAGTAGTCTAGGAGTGTGCATGTTGAAGCTGCTGTGCCAGGGTTTTCCCCTGCAATCTCCTTTCATGTAGTAAAGATAGGTGGAAGGACCATGGCCACTTACATTACAGACCCCCAATGTATACATGTCAACATATTGGGAATACCTAAGAGTTATTAGAGAGATACATTTCAATTTTTTTTATTTTAGCTTTCTTGAGAATGAAGGAAAAAAGGATGAGAAAGTTAAAATATAATTTAAAGCTAAAAGTCTCCCCTCTGTTTCACAAGTTTTCGCATGCATGCCATTATGAACTAAGTGCTACTCTTCGTGAGCTCATCCTGATCTTTTCGTGGTCTGTGTTCTCTGTGAGAAACAAGGTACAGAGCAAAGATCTGAAATCCAGAGGCAAGGTCTGATAGGGCTGAACCAGGCCCCACATCACTGGTACAAGATAGTACATTGGTGGCCCAACACCACTCAGTGCTGGCCTAAATCACAGCAACGTCTCATGATCAGACAAGGAAGGTTTAAAAATCACACAGTGTTGAGCAGTGTGAAAATATTTCTGGCCAAAGACCACACAGAATATGTCAAGATCACTTTAAGTGCAATGAGCTGCATATATATTTTAGTGGGTCATAACATCAAAATGGCTATTAATTACTAAGCATGTGTTATGTCACATGTGCAGAGGGAATCTGCACATATGGGGAATTTGAGATTACTAACAAGGATGATGCGAGTACAAAATGAATACACATCAAATGGAAGAAGTGCCATTGTATCATATCCCACCCCTAGCCCCGCCCCTAGCCCCGCCCACTAGCCACACCCCTAACTCAATTTGAGGAGTACCTGCACTTATTTTTTTCCATTTAAAGCACTGAGCAGGACCGCAGAGGGCAAACAACACTGCAACTCTAAATCTGATGACGTTAGATGCCACCTCATTACTGCAGCGTGCAAAGGCTCACAAAACAACCTTGAGGAGGGACACTGACAAAAGAAGAGGCTGCAGAGGCTTAGCAGAAGGGACGAACCTTAGAAGTGGTGGCACCCAGGCTTTAGAAAGGCACTCGCGCCACTATTGTGAGATGCATACAGGGGCGTAGGAGACACAAAATTTCAGGGGGAGGGGGACGGACAGAGGCAACCTCGTGGACCTTCCAGTTACCCTATACAAATCGCCCGTTGCGTGAGACCGTACGCCTGTTGAACAAATACAATCGCATAGTTTTTAAGTGAAATATTGGGAAAGGCAGGCATGTAGTCACAGTTTGCAATTATGCTTCTTGTTATTTACATTCACAAAGTAATTAGACCAAATATGGAAAAATCATGTATTTTTTTTTTATAGTGCTACTCAAAGTTCACTCACACTCGGTTCTGTAATCTGCATGGTACACGTTCTTTGCAGTAGGCACATTAACCCTTCATGCTACTTTACGATGAGCCAAAACTTCTACTAGACAAAATTCTGAACTCTGACTAGTAGGAATATTAATCACCAGAGTTATCTTGACATTTTTTTTGTTGCCCGATAGGAAGTTTATGTGCTTTTAACCCCAAAATTATTTTTTAAACAAAGCACCCCCCACTAAAGTCACACAAGGTGCGCCTACACCGATGGCACGGCCACCAGCAATGGGGCAGGACAAGCATTTTTCAGAAATGGGGTCAGAGCTAACCTCATAGCCATTATATGAGGAAAAATATCTATGTAAGAGGTGGGGTGTAATACTCCACCCCCCCCACCCCCAAATTCCAGCAAGCAAAACAATTTATCAGATTTCTTATTGATGATTTAAGGGAGAGTAGACTTCTCCCATGAGAAGGTCTTGAAATTTTTGGGATCAAATTTCTAAAACACCGCAGACCCTTTAGGGCAGTCATAAAATATTCCAGTACTGTCATGGTGCACCATGGAAGCCTGGCTTTTCCTAGGAGTAGATCTGATTTTTTTCAAATGTCTTAAGTCAGAAATAACTCCCACTATACCAAGGCCCTTATTTTTTAATGTGCGAGCCCCTTATGCCTAGGAGTACATTGAATATGACAGTGGCATACATTTACCAAGGGTACTTCAGCCACGGTCATGGGTACCTCTAAAAATTCCCTCTGGTATACAAGGGTCAGCATTTTGCCATTGACACCCCATATAAAATGAGTACAGGAAATATGACAAGAGTTACCTCAAATATCAGTTCCAACATTTTGCTATGGAACTACCCCATATGCTAAGAATTATGTGCATCATGCCAGGGCCTTTGGCCAGGTGTAGCGATGCTTGCTCTGTATCCCTGCCTCTGAGTATGACTGGGTTAGCGGCTTTCTCAGTTAGACAGCTTGAGTCCCCAGAGCCAATGATGGTGTCTTCATCGAAGCATGTCAGGGACTGCAGTTTGCCATTGGTAACACCCCCCCGCCCCATCCATATGCTGTTATTGCCCTTGTACATAAGACAAGAATAACCTCCAGTATGCCAGACCAGCACCACACTTGAACGCATAACAAACATACACTCACACATTCTCTCACACACACATGCTCTCACTATATCTCTTGCACTCTTTCGTACCTTTGCACTCTGTCACACTCACACACAGACATATTGCCACTCACACTTCCAGTAGCCAATTTGCTTTTATTGTGTTAGAAAAGCTTGCCCTGCTGCTTCTGCTATACCTGCCTTGCAGTGAAACTTAATAAAAACATTCTCTATACGCTATTCAGAAATAATAATATATTGCCTTGTCAATGTTTTTTTACAAGTATGATGTGAATGAAAAGTGCACTTCCTTAAAATAGCTTTGCAGGGCTTATATTTTGTTTCACGTGTGGATCACACAGTTACAGTATTGGAAATTAACTAATCCACGTTCTAACATGTAATATCACAGCATGCAACTGACCTTATGAAATGCCTGACTTCTTCGGCAACCATGGATTTCATCCAGTAACAATTTACATTTTGGGGTTTTTGAGACCCCCAACTTGCAATGTAAAAGAAAACTAAGTGCCCCGGTATAAAGCATTGTGGTGAATGGAAAGCCAGGAATAGCTGAAGGTGTCACATGATCCTCAATCCAGCACCATACCCCAAAGCCTTAGCGCTAGTTTCCCGCCTTGTGCTATCCCACATTCTCACTCCACTCTCCCCTCTTGCACCAGCCCCGTTGTTGAAGATGGAAGTAAGTAGGCATCTAGTACCATGGAAAGAGCAGGTGGGTGCTTTTGTAGAAATATGTTTAGATTCATGAGTTGTGTAATTTTTATATGTGCAGAGTAAGAGGTGTGCTCATGTAAGTGCTGGGTGATGGTGAAATGTGTGAGTGAATGCAGCATGAGGTGCGAGTGTAGGGTGAAAAATGTGCAGATGTGAGTGTCAGGTGAGCTGCATTGCAACGTGAGAGGAGGGCCCATGTGAGTGTTGGGTAAGAGGAGTGTGTGCAGGGTGGTGTGAGCGGTGTAAATGCAGGGTGAGTGGGGTGTCTGTGTGTGGTTCAGGGTGAGCGACAAGGGTGATCTGTGTGAGTGACAGTTGAGTGACTGGTGAGTGACTGGTGAGTGACTGGTGAGAGGAGTTAGTGCAGAGCGAGTGGTGTGTCCCTATGAGTTCCAGCAGACTATTGTCCTTGTGTGCAGGCAGGATGAACAAAATGCTTGTATACATGAAGGCTGAATGGTTTGTCCGTGCGAGTGCAGGGTTAGAGGAGAAGTGTAGGGTGAGTGGTGTGACTCCATGGTGAGTGCTGTGCTTGTTTGTGTGGTGCGAGTGCAGGGTGAGTGCTGTGCCCATGTGCGTGAAGAGTGAGCGTGAAGAGTGAGCGGTGTGAGTGACAGGAATGCCTATGTGAGTGCACAGTGATGCGACAGTGTGAGAGTAGGGTGAGAGGAGTGAATGCAGGGTGAGTGATGTGACATACGTGCTTGAGTGCAGGTGAAAGTGCAGAGTGGGAGGTATGAATGCATGGTGAGAAATGTGCTTGTTTGAGTGAGGTTGCAAAGTGAGCAGTTAGAGACAGGTGAGTGAAGTGTTGCATGAGTGCAGGGTGAGTGGTGTGAGTGCAGTGTGATCACTGCGAGTGCAGGGTGAGCGGTGTGCTGATATGACCGCAGGGTAAGTGGAGGGAGAACGGCGTGAGTTCATGGCAAGGGACATAAGTGCAGTGTGGTTGCTGTGAGTGTAAGGTGAGTGTTGTGCTTGTGTGAGCGCAGGGTAAGGGGAGTATGAACGGTGTAAGTGCAGGGTAACAGCGTGAGTGCAATGTGATCGCTGTGAGTGTAGGGTGAGCGGTGAAAGTGACAAGTGAGTGGAGCGTCCTGTGCGTGCAGGGTGAGCGGTGTGCTCATGTGAGTGCAGGGTAGGAGGAGGGTGAATGGCGTGAGTGCATGGCGAGCAGTGTGATCGCTGTGAGTTCAGGGTGAGCGTGAAAGTGCAGGGTGAGCGTGAAAGTGAAGGGTGAACGTGAAAATGAAGGGTGAGTGATGAGAATGAGGGGGGAGTTGTCTGAATGCAGGGTATACCCAGACACCCGCAGTAACTCGCCATTGTATTGACGGCTGGCGTAGGGTTTCAGATATGTTAAACTATTGCTATTATGGCATCAATGAGGGATGGAGGAAATAAATAATGTGCTGATCCTGCAACAAACTTTCAGTCTCCTGATTAGGCTTGCCAGGTGATCGGATTTCCACCAGTACCACCTTTTATTTTGATGTGCCAGCCAGTACAAAAATAAGCAAAATCACTCAAAGTCGTTATTTTTAGCACTTCTGTGCATACTTCAAACAGCAAATACAAATATAAAGCACTTTTAAATGTGTTCTAGGGCTGCATTAATGATCCATGACTAATAATTACAATTTAAGTTTAATTAAAAAGGTACCAAAGACAGAAAAGTCATGTTACAAATGAATACATAACATTTTATTCACAGCCCGATTTAGTTTCAAGGCGAGGTCTTTGCAGACTCTTTAAACAACAACAAATGGCCGGTATTTTTCTTTTGGAAAGGTGGCACTAAATGCATTCTCCCACTGTGGCAGTAAAAATAAAATACAAATGTAAGGAATAGGGAATAGGCAGAGTGGGACCCAGGGGGTACTGGAACCAGTGAACAAAACAAAGTCTCCTTAACCAGTTCCAAAGGAATGTAAATGGTCCTTTAAAGACCTGTGAAAAACTCTGATGTGGCGGAGATAAGACTCCAGACACTGCCCAGCCGAGCCCACAGCAGCTCAAGCTGCAGCAGCAGCCCGGGCTGAGACAAACGACGGAAGGGGGGGGAAGGGGGAAGCTAAAGCCCTTTTAGCCCAAAGGGCGTTGCACCCCTGATCACAGGTAAATGGAGGCAGGTCACAGGTCAAGCGAGGGCCATTATAGGTATCGCTTTTGAGCGCTAATGGCCCTGCGAATCACAGAAGGGATAGGGGAAATTCTTTTGCCCCCTCTCCTCCCCCCACTCTTGTCCCCGTGTCCCCCTCCATCCAAAATCAGGGGGGGGGGATATATTCCCCACATCCCCCACACTTCCTACGCACATGGATGCATAGATGCTCGGACTTGGGATGTGGGAGTCCTGGACAGACTGCACGCAACCTGTAAAGAAGGTGATGCTACAGAGAAAAGAGAAAGCCAGGTGGCCTGATGCTCTGCAGGCTATGTGCTTTATTTAAAAAGAGGCTGCCATCATCTGCACTAATGCAACAAATTATGTTAACTGTGAGAAATGTGCTTCTAAAGCTTCTGAAAAAGCACAAACAAAATTGTACGCCTGTTTGGCCACCAGACGCGTCCGTCGTCTTTGGGGAAAGAGTTACCAGGGACTTTAACATCCAGAATGTGCACTTACTGGGACATTGAGCACACTTTAAATGTTCTAAATGTGTAGAACTTTAGAGCTAGTGGTTTTACTAGTTCACTATGTTCAAGGGAATTTTACATTTCTGCTTCCCGCGCTGTCCACATTCTGTGTAGGAAGGAAACCTGCATTTGTACTGCAGCCAACATAGTTGCTGGGTTAGACACAGCCTTATAATAAACAGGGAGAGCGAGAACACGATTTGCGAAACTCGTGCCTATTGCCACATTCTGTGGCAACCATCAACACAGGTCCATGATGCACTGTGTGACACAACCACTAGATCTCCCCAGTACTCCTTGCTTTTGACCACATATTGTTGAACCGCCACCAGGAGGGTGCAATCCTACAATTTCATGACTGTTCCATTGCCAGGCAGCCTGATAAAGAGGAATATGTTCAGAGATGCCAAAAGTCTCACTTCTGAGTAGCCACCTCTTACCACTGTCGATACATGCCCCTAAAACCCAAAATATTCCTTCTGCTGACTGTGGTGAAGATGCAACTTTTGAAGGCCAACTGTGAAGCCCAAAAGGTATGAGAGCTGTTTGTAGTGCTCAGGCTACTTCGGGTAGCTGTTCGCGCTTTACAAATACTGGATTTACATTTACATTTACTCTGAGATTGCTGAAGTGATTTTCCTTGCCAAAATGTCATCTAGGTATGTGTACACACATGCATCATGGACCTGTTGCCACGCCTGTCAAGCATTTGGTAAAAATTAATGGCACCGTCTCAATCCCTAAACAGCAGTACTAACAATTGATAATGTTTGGAAAGCAAAGATATTTCTTGTGCTTTGGATACAATAAAGCAGTATTGTTCTTTGAGCAGGAAAACGGCAACTTGCAATATCATCTTGAATCTGCAGTGTAGAATCTTGACTATGTAGTGTAGAGGTACAAATTCAGGTGTTGCAAATGCAGATATTGGGCAGGGCATAACATCTTTCTTTGGAATCAAAGCACAGAATCCACTCACTGGCCCCTCTCATGAATGGGTGCCTCTTCAAAGGCCACCTTTATTACACACACCTCTACCTCTGCCAGCGGAATGTAGATAAAGTTTACAAAAGTATGTTCTCTTTTTTCATGTTTTTAGGTTTTGCCACAAACTATGAACCGTACCCATAATGAACCATCTTTAGCACACATTTTTCTGAAGTTATCTTGTGCAACAGCTGATGAACGGGCCACAGCTTTCCACAGGCAGGACTGATGTGGTCCCAGGAGGGGGGCAGTGGGAATGTAAACTGCACCATTGTTTTGTGGGTTCTAAAACCTTTGGGCTCCAGCCTCGTCATTGCCCTTTATAGTAAAAGGACTGACAATAGGAGCAGTTTACTGCTGGAGAAAAATGGAGGATTGCTGGTCGTATGAGGGGCGTGGCTGTTGTTGGCAGCCATTAGCGCCATAACTGGATCTGCAGGACACCAGCGCAGCCTTTGACACAGTCTCCCATAAGATCTTACTTCAACGGCTGGGGGAGATTGGGGTCAAAGGCAAGGCTCTAGCCTGGTTTGCATCTTTTCTGACCGAGAGCACCTTTCAGGTCCACGCCCCTCCCCATCGATCCAGGGTCTGTCCCCTCAGCTGTGGTGTCCCGCAGGGCTCTGCCCTGAGCCCCACGTTGTTTAACGTATATGTCCGCCCATTGGCCCGCTTGGCGAAAGCACGGAACATCAAGATGGTATCATACGCTGACGATACCCAGATGGTGTTTACCTTTTCTAACAACGTTAAACAGGATCAAGTGAAATTCCAAGAGGATCTTCTGGTCATCTCAAACTGGATGGCAGACAACTGTCTACAACTGAACTCCACCAAGTCTGAGGTGCTCCTGGTAGGTCGGGATATCCATCAATGGGACAACCAATGGTGGCCGAGGGCTCTGGGTACTCCTCCCCAACCAAAAATGGCAGTTAAGAACCTAGGGGTCCTGATGGACAATGCCCTCTCATTTGAGAACCACGCGAAAAAAGTGGTGGGGACTTGTTTCGGCCTCTTAAGCGGCCTGAAACCCATCCTGGGATTCTTTGATGCATCTATCCGCCAAACAATTGTCCAATCAGTAGTGTTGTCTCGATTGGACTATTGTAATGGGCTCCTACTTGGAGCTAATAAAGCTGTCATCAAAAGACTGCAACGGGCACAGAATGCGGCAGCACGTAACCTTTTTGCCCTACCGAAGCACTGCCATGCTTCCAATCTCCTTCGCCGTCTCCATTGGCTGCCAATTGAACAGAGAGTCCAGTTTAAGACTCTCTGCACCACGCATAAGATCTTACATGGCCAAGCCCCTCAAATCCGGCAAGGGCTCTGTTCTTCATACGTTCCGGCGCAGACTCTGTGCTCTGCCAATTTGCACCTGGCCAGTACTCCAAGAGTGCGCAGGCAGAGAGCGGGAGGACGTTCCTTTAAGGCTCTGGCCCCCGCCCTATGGAATGCCGCCCCTCTTGCTGCTCGGAGCACCCAAGATCATTGGGCGTTTAGGAAATTGATTAAAACATGGCTTTTCTCTCCACTTAGCTCATCCTCCCTGGCCCCCTTGTCTGCTAGCGCTGGGACGCCCCAATGTTGGGGCAGCCATGCACTTTATAAATCCGCAAAAAAAAAAAAAAAAAAAAAAAAAGTGCACCCTTATGAAAAGAGGGATGCTGATTCGCTGCCTCGTGGCCTTTGTGTCTGGGTCCTTTTCAGGTTTGGTTTGACAGTGCAGTGGTTGCTAGACCTTATGTGATAAGCAGAAAAAGAGTTTTCATAAGCACTACTAAGAGACGGGCTTAGACTTTGCCCACATGATGATTCCCTTGCGTATAGCATGCAATTGGGCAGAAGTTGGGTTCACTTTATTGGTTTGTGAGAAAGCTTATGCGTGCTCAAAACAGCAGTACTGAATTGATTATGGGGAGAAGTTAATGATCAAGACTATAAGCCTATAGGCTGTAGGAATGACATTTACAGTAAAAATCATATGATCAAGTCAATAGGCATTTAAGGGTACATTGTTATTACTCTGTATTAAATCGTGCACAGAGGTATTTTGTTAGATGGAATCTCACAGATCATTGTAGTAAGTAAGGGTTTTGGTTAGTCCCACTGACGAACCAGGGGGATAGAAGATTTGCAACATGACACTACTTGTTAGGCCCTCCTAGGAGGAATAGTACTTTGCTATGCCAACTGTAAATTTGTATACATTTGTAACTTTATGACTAAGTCTAATGGTTGTCTTCTGGGAAAGCTTATGCTTAATACAATAGGCCTGAATTGGTCATGGTGACCAGCCAATTACAAATACCAGAGCCTCTTTGGTTCACTGAGAAAAGTGAAGTCTGATGCCACAGGTCTAATCTGTTTACTATGAAAAGTTATGACAAACGCAGTAGGCCTTGCTTATTTATTGTGACAACCATTACGCCTTTTATTATCACACTGTGTTACCGGTTGTAGACCGGTATTATGCTTCATGGAATCACACAGATTACCGTAGTAAACAAGGTTTTGGATACAAGTTACCAATTCTGACAAGCCCTGGAGGTGAGGGGGCAGATGATTTTCACTGTGATGATGTTAGGCCCCTTTCAGTAAGGTTGAATATTGTTTTGCCAAATGTAATTATTTACAAATTTGCAATTTTATAACTGTAAACACAATGGTAGCAAGTTTATGCTAACTTCAGTATGATATGTTGGTTATGGGCAGGGCCAGTGGAATTATGACATTTTGTGGCCATGGCGCTTTCACATAATTATGAATTTGCCACATAATCCATCATCTGTTATGCAATCAACATATTACCCCAAAATGTTTTTTTTAGCTCAAACGGATCAAAAGTTAGTAAAAACTTGGCGACACATTCCTGTGCAGTGAAAAAATCTCCATCACAAAGTTTGACTGGTTATCTTTCATTTGCTTATTGCTGTATTTGGGTGTTAAATTGGTACCAAGAAGGTGAAATCTTTGTCCAGACAGTGCTTCAATGTGTAAATATGGCAACATAGTAAGGAATAATAAGATAAAATGTGCCACATAATTTGCCGTTTCTTGCCTCGTATTTAAATCAACCCTGCCGCATAATTCCTGTGGCCCTGGTTATGGGGCAATGAAATGGCAAAATGTGTAGGTCTGATCTGCTCACAGGAAACACTAGGCTTTGATTTATTATAAAATGCTATGACAACACTAGTAGTTCTGACTTACTTTTTGTGAAAATCTTGCGTTAAAGGCAACTGTACAAAAGCCCACAGGCCGGTATCTAATAGACAGTAGGCAAGAGTCTTTTGTGTTGGTGACCAACTAGACTAAACTGTGTGGATAGAAGATCTGAACTATCAACACCAGCCACACTGAATTTGCTCACCTAAAATGTCTGGGTTTCTATCAAAGATCTTAAGCATAGTAATAATAATAATGTTTTTTTTTTTTTTTAAACCAATCAATAAAGAGTGTTATTATTATTAGATCTTAAGCATAGGATTAGTACAGTGCCATCCACGGCAAGATAGTCAATGATAACGAAACATGTGTCAGGGGTTGCTTTTATTCATTCCAGGCTGGCATTTTAATAATCCAGAGCTGTAATTCTGTGCCTGGAGTGGTGAAAGGCTTTTGTCATTTTACAGCTCGGCATGGATAGCACTGTGCTAATCCTATGCTTAAAGACTTTGCTGTAGAAATGGCAAAAGACTGTCTCTTTCTATCTCGGTGTGGATGCCACTGTGCTAATCGTCCCATGCTTAAAAACTTTGATAGAAATGAAGACATTTGAGGTGAGCAAATTCAGACTGTACTGGTGTTGTAGGGTGCTCTATACAGGAGCTGCTCTCCACCGATACTTGGGAACTATCCAGGGGGGCGGGGGAGGTGTATAAAACAAAGGTTACAGGGACGTTATACTTTGGTTCAGATTTTACACGCACAAAACCATAGAAATTCAGCAGTTAGTTACCTGAGCTAAGTATAACTCCCGCCTCCCGCAATGCACTGCTTATTACCTCACATATTACATCACTAATGACAAGGTCAGTGACATGTCTGATGACATCATTGATGACATCTCAAATGGCAGCACTAATGACATCATCCAGTGACTGTTTCGTAAAAGTTTCTGACACTGAAGGATATATACTGAGCTACCGCATGAGTTAAATTACTATTCTTTCTGCACTACTGAGTGTTAATATTTCTAACATCTGAACTATAATCCTGTTTTTAATACGGGTGTACTATTTATGAGTGAACTATCCTCTACACCGAAACGTGCCTTGCTGGTGTCTGTGTATGGTGTGCTTTGCGACAATCTAAGCTATTCATTGAGACTTAACTCCACAGTGATGGGTGAGTATAATTTTGTTTTACGACATACTGACCACTTTGTTTAGACCTCTCTCCTTTGTGATGAATGAGTGTTGTAGTAGCTTGCAATAAATTAATCTGTTAACTAGGACCTCTCTCTAGGGTGATAACTCAGTGTAGTAGTGGTTTGCAACAGACTCTCCTCTCTGCTGACACCGTTCTCCAGGATGAAGAATAATTTTACTAGTGGGTTGTGACACAGTGGCCTGTCTGCGAAGACCCCTCTAATGGGTTTGTGTTGTAGTGGTCTGTGAAAACTTAACATCCGCAATAAAACCTCTTGCCAGGTTGACGAATGCTGTTGTTGTGGTTTGTGATAAACTAGCCTGTACGGTTAGATGCCTTACTTTGGTCATTAGTGTTTAGAGTAGTGGTTTAGAAGAGACAGGACGAGGGGCATGGCCAAGATGGTGAACGCTTAACACATGTTTTTTGTTCTCTCTGCCGCTGGGCCCAACCACCCACAGCCGTACAGCACGGGTTTGAGCCCGCATTTGAACACTACTGCCCAGCACCTTTTGAGGGCACAGTAGCCCGGAGCAGACTTCAGACCTGCCCGCATCTTGCCAGCTCGATCCCGAAGGCTGGGCAGGGCCTGAAAGGACCTGAGGCTTAGAGATCCGGGGACTGACGTGGGTGCAGAGTCCCCAGACCGCCTCGCTGCACCTAGTTTTCCAGTGCATAGCTTCTCTCCCGACAAGGATGGTGCCACAAGCAGGCATCCCGGTGCTGGCGACAGCCGTACCCTGGGCCGTCCAGCGCTGTGAAAAGCAGCGAGTCTCCTGGGATCCCCAATGCTGCCCGGCGCAAAGTCACCTTTAATCCACTTTGGATTCACTATCTAAAATAACGAGGCAGGCGCTGGAAGCTGGAAGGCAAGAAAAAGGTTTATTACTCTTAGAGGAGACCACGTCAACTGCTGACACCAGGATGTCTTCAGGGAGGTGTTCTACTGGCAATGCTTCTGACTCTTCCTTTTATACAGTTTTACACAATGTATTTGTTTCTTTTATCATGGTTACAAGCTTGGAGTCTCCGCCCCGGGCAGGTTGTCACACAAGCCTGACATTGTTTTATCAACATGGTTGCACAAGCCCAACATTAACTCTCCTCCCACCCAGGTCAAAAACAGACAATTTAATTGCAGCTGGACCTTGCTTCAGGGTCTAAAAACGAGTGAGACCGGCCAGATCTAAGAGTCCGTTCTGTTGATAAGAACAGGTCCCATTGTTGGCAAAAAACCAGTCTTGCTGTGTGTAGTGCAATAAACCATGTTTGCAAGAGTCTGTTTGGTATTTGTAACCCGTTTGTGCAGGGATGAGAGGAAAGACGAGTTTGAGGCAGCAGGTGATGTTGATGTTTGTCGTGGAAATAGTTTATAGCCCCCAGCACACATATCAGGTTTGGTCAGAGAGTCAGAAGGCTGCTAGAGGACAGGGTGAAATGAAGGTGACCAACAGAGTACAAAATGGCTGTGGTAAATCAGAATGACTGTAGTTTATGTGCACGTAGGAACTTTCATCAGACAAGATGGCGCAGAATGTTCATGATTGTGTTTTGTTCTTAACAGTCGCCCCTTTGAACATAACTAGCCATCTTGTCAGTCTATTTCGATCTCCATAATGTCCAGTATTTCTTGTTCATACATTACTCTCATTTTTGTTAACTGAGTGTCCATAGTCTTAGGGCGCAAGGCACTTATGCAAAGAGAACACAAAGGTGGTATACAGTGTACACCCAAACAGCAACCACATATTGCCAATACTGGGACCAAGAGAAACATTGATATTTTCCAACCCCAGTCCTTTAAGATGCCCCAAAGCCAACTTCCAATTGTCCAAGTCTCTGATCCTTGATGAATTTCTGAAGACAGTCTGTGGAGATGTTCGATTGCTTCATAGACAGAGGGTGAATTATCAGGGATGTATATGCAGCAACTGGCACCAATGATGCGACATGCTCCTCCACGATCCGCTAGTACCACGTCCAGGACCATGCGGTTTTGTAGGGCCACCAGACGGACCGCTTGAAGCTCGGCAGTGTTGTTGGTGAGGATGCCAGCTGTGACGTTCAGGGCGGTTTCTACCGCTTGAGACAGATGTCTGATGGCTCGGCTGTTTGCCATCGGACCCCATAGCGGGACGAGCCCTTTTGCTGCGTCAACGAACTGTGATGCGGCAGAGTCTGCTTGATCAGTGTCTTTAGAACGCTTTTCTCGATGATGCTCTGCAGGGGCTGTGTAGGTCGGTGGCAAAACAAAGGCGATGTAGCACGTGCCCCCCAGTTTCTTGGGAGCCAGGTGTAGGCTTTGGTTCCACAGACAAAGTACATATTGGGTGATGCAACAAATGCTGGAGGATTGGCAGTGTTCAAAGTCCTTACAATGTTACAAGTGCTGTGACCCACATTCTTAGTCCCACGGCCTTCAATGCATACAAGGCCAGAGACGTTCACCACAGATAGGGCCACAGTCAGTGTTGCAGCAGTTCTTTTCTTCAGGTAGGAAAATGTGGCTCTGAGAGGATTATTGAACACTTGTATTTCCACTCATTCTTTGGAGGGGACATTCATTGGGAATGTCGTATTGGAGGTGTGAGGGCAAAAGGGAGCTGCTGTTCTTCCTGTTTGGTTTAGCCAGAACTCGTTGTAGAACTGAGCGATTGTCCCATCGGAAGTGGCATTGTCTTTGTAACTTTCTTGTAGGAGCATCATCCAGGCAAGGCAAGATCCATGAACAGAAAAGGGTGAAGGGATGAAAGGGATGGAATGTTCAGTGGCATGTGGTAGCAGCCCACAGACCCAACAGTTAGTGGCATTGGTGGCAAGATTGTGCTGGTGCAGCATCTGTACGAAAGAATTATTCCAGAATTCTTTGCGTCGTTCTCGGAGATGTGGCGGTAGTGATACCAGGTAGTGTTCTTTCTTTGTGATTGGTTGCATGGTTGGTGACAATGTTCTGTATGCAGGTGCATTCTCTTCAATGATCCAGAGTGTGACCATTAGCAGGAGGCAGGTGAGAAATGCAGCTACAAGTGCAATTGTCTTTGTGCTGTGCAGTTCAAAAGTCTTGGTGTCTTTGCGGTGGCTTTGCAGGTGTTCCGTTTCTTCCATCATCTTCGAGGAGCTCACCAACTGTTAGGACCACAGACTTTTGTCTGGTGTTTTTCCTGGTAGCGTCGTTTGGCTGTGCTACCGATCTGAGACTCTGACTCAGTTAGTGGCCTGGTTGTTGGAGCTCCCCCTTTTCGTCGATCTTAGGTTGTACCCTTCCTTGGATGGCACCGTGGGGTCGGGAAATTCAGACAGTTGGAGGGTGTCTTCTTGTGGGTAGCAACTCAGAGCTGGTCGGTCTTTTGCGAGTACTTCCTCTTGCACCTCCACCTCTTCACAGGTTGCCAGCGTTGGAGGGACTTTCTTGCAGTGGTGGGCGTGCAGCCAATTTTTTTTTCCTTCCACTCGGAGGGCAGTTCGAGTGGTGATCAAGACTTGCCAGGGGCCCGTCCACCTGGGCTCCAGATTCTTCGTTCTTTGGAAGTTGCGAACTAGGATGAAGTCCCCAGGCTTTATCACATGTCCTGGGCCCCTGGATATGTCAGGCAAGGCTTGCTGCACCTGTTGGTGGATAATTGTTAGCTCGTTTGTCAATTTATGCAGATAGTCTGACATTAATATGTTCGGGACATCGTTAATGGAGGTGGGTCTTGGTGCCGCCCAAATGTTCATAGGCCTGCCGAAGACCACTTCATACGGGGTCAGTCTGTGTTTGGTCGGGGTGGAGCGCATTGATAGCAATGCCAATGGAAGGGCGTCGGGCCATTTCAACCCGGTTGTGGCAACTATTTTGGCTAGCTTTAGTTTCAATGTTGCATTGTGTCTCTCTACCAGGCCCGCTGATTGGGGGTGGAAGACGGCATGGAATTTTTGTTTTACCCCCAACACTTTCAGTATGTTCTGTATCACTTCGGCTACGAAGTGTGGGCCGTTGTCGCTCCATAAAATTCTGCAAAGGCCGTACCGGGGGAAGAATTCTTTCAACAATACTTTTGCAGTGGCTATGGCAGTATTGTCGCGGGTGGGATATGCCTCCACCCATTTGCTAAAAGCGCACACAACCACCAGGACATATTTTAGACCATGGCATCTCTCTAGTTGGATGTAATCCATTTGAAGGACTTCAAAAGGGGTGATCAGGGACTCCAAACCCTCCCCGTGGTACTACTGTCCCTTTCCCTGGGTTGTGTTGTAGGCATACTATACATTGTTGTACTAGGCGCTTTGCAGATTCTGTTATCTTGACATTATGCCATACTCTTGTGATTAGTTCAATCATGGCGGTGGAGCCTATGTGTGCTGGTAAATGTGCCATGCTCAATATGGGGATGAGGTAGGCATTGGGTAACAGCCATTTATTTCCGTCTTTACTTCTCCAGCAATTTTCCTCGTCTTTTAGTCCCACCTTTTCCCACTCGGTCAATTCGTCTTGTGTGCCTGTAGTCTGTATGTCCCTTACAGTGGTCCTAGCATCAGTCCATTGTTCAGCTTGTGACCTGGTTACATACATTCGTGTCATGGTTCTGTCTTCTGCTGTGGCTCGGGCAGTAACGTCTGCTAGCGCATTTCCCTGTCCAATGAGATCTGTCACTTTCCTATGTGCTTGGCATTTTATCACTGCTAGCTTTTTGGGGAGGAGGACTGCTTCCGTCAAGGCGGAGACTAAATCTCCATGCAGGATGGGTGTACCGTGTGAAGTCAGGAACCCTCTTTCTTTCCATAGAATCCCGAAATGGTGAACCACCCCGAAGGCGTATTGGCTGTCGGTGTATATGTTAACTGTCGTGCCAGCTGCTAAAATACATGCTCGTGTGAGGGCAATGAGTTCTGCTGCCTGGGCGGAACGTTGGGCAATACGGGCTGTTTCTAGAATGGTTCGGGCTGTGGTGACAGCGTATGCAGCTGAGGTGGTGCCGTCGGGGAGTTTGATGCACGAACCATCCACCCATAGTTCTCCATCTGGCTCTAGAAAGGCGGTGTCTCTGAGGTCTACTCTACTTTTTGTTTGTTCATCGGTTAGTGTCACACAGTCGTGTAGTGGAGCCACGTTAGAATCGTTCTCGGGTAGGGGTAACAGTGTGGCTGGATTGAGGGTGGTGCATCGCTTTAGGGTAATGTGCGGTGCTAGCAGGGTCAACTCATATCCTGTCAGTCGGGCGCTAGTCAAGTGTTGGGTTTTGGTCTGGTTCAGTAGTGTGTCGACTGCATGGGGTACTAAAACAGTGACTGGATTGGAGAGCACTATTCCTTCGCTCTGGCGTATTGATACCGCTGCAGCTGCCACAGCGCGCAGGCACGCTGGCAGTGCTCTGGCTACTGGATCGAGGGTGGCAGAAAAATATGCACAAGGGCGTTGTTTGTGACCAATTGATTGTGTTAGGACAGACAATGCACATCCCTCCCTTTCGTGTGTGTAGAGGAAGAATGGTTTGGAGTAATCTGGGGTTCCTAGGACTGGTGCTGAGCAAAGGGTATTGCGTAGTTCTTTAAAGGCTGTCTGGCATTCGGGGGTCCAGGGGAGAGGTGAGGGGATGTCCTTAGCTAGGAGGGAGAGAAGGGGTTTGACAATGAGGCTAAAGTTCGGTAACCACTGTCTGCAAAACGAGGTGAGGCCTATCAAAGAGCGGACTTGCTTCTGATTTTTGGGGACAGGGGTGTCTAGAATTGTCTGGATCCTGTCAGGCGTGAGTTTTCTCCCTTCTTTTGATAAAAGGTGACCCAAATAGGTCACTTGTGATTTACAGAACTGCAGTTTCTTTCGGGAGACCTTGTGACCATTCTCAGCAAGGAAATGGAGTAGTTTGATGGTGGCTGTGACGGCTATTGGTATGGTGTCTGCTGCTAGAAGGATGTCGTCTACATATTGTATTAGTGCCACTCCATCTGGCAATTGTATGGCGTCCAACTGTCTTTTAAGCGCCTGGCTATAGATACTTGGGCTCTCAGTGTACCCCTGAGGTGCTCTACAAAATCTATACGAACGGGAATTTAGGGTAAATCCAAAAAGATAGCGGCTGTCCTCGTGTATAGGTATGGAAAAGAAGGCGTTCTTGAGGTCGATCACAGTGAAGGTGGTGGCAGTGGAGGGGATTAAAGTCAAAATTGTCGTGATGTCGGAAACTACTGGGTATTGTGGTACTACGATTTTGTTTACCTCCCGCAGGTCAATGATGAAGCGGTAGGCTTTCCCATCTCCCTCTCCCTGTCTCTTTACAATCGGTAGTATGGGACTGTTACAAATGTTGCTCACTACTTCCTCTACCACCCCTGCCTCTACCAAAGAGTGTATGATCTCTGTTAGTGCTTTCTCACCCTCTGGCGATATTTTGTACTGCGGTACCTTCGGTAGGGTTGCGTCCTGTCGTATTGTTACGTGTACTGGGTCAATCATCATTCGTCCTACGTCTGAATCAGCCCTAGCCCATAAGTGTGATGGCAAAGTGTCCAGTAGGGATGTGTCAGTCTCAGAGATGGAAAACATGTGCTGAAAAGGGTTCTCTCTATGGCGTTGGGGGTTGTCATACAGGATGACACGCACTCCGTCTGGTGAGCATCTGATAGTCGCATGGAAGTGTTTCAAAAGGTCGAGGCCCATAATGGCGTCTGGGGTGTTAGATGAGAGGAGGAATGTCGTTTCGACGCCATTGCTGTCAAGATTAAAAGGGATGGGTCGGGACAAAGGGTTGGTGGAGGGCGTACCGTCAAATCCTATTGAGGTCACATGTGAGCCTGACAAGGGTGCCCTTGGAATCAGTCGTTTGGATAGTGCACTACGTGTTGCTCCTGTGTCCACCAAAAATGGCGACCTTGTGCCCAGGACCTCAGCGGTAACATAAGGGCCTTGCTGATCAACGCAGAGCTCGACTGGATCCCTCCCTTGCCCCTGGCTGTCCTATGCAAAGTCGTACGTATTGTCATAATCTGTCTGTTGGTACTGATTCTGTCTGGGATGGTCAAATGCGTTCACTCTTCCTGGCCTTTCCTCGCTTGCTTCACTCGCGTACCCTCTCCCACGTCCTCTTCCTCTCTGTCCACTTGCTATTTCCCTCGCCCCTCTGCCCCTAGCAGCTCCTAACAAAGCCGGGCATTGGGATTTCCAGTGTCCATATTTTTTGCAAAATGCACATTGATCCTGTCCTAGGTCTTGGCGTCCTACATATGATGTAGATGGATTGTTCCTAGGTGGCTGTACTCTAGGGGTATTCTGCTGGTTTCCTCCCCTATATTGCTCCCCTCCTGTATTCGCCCCCTGGAGTTGTGCTATCATTACCCTTTCCTTCAAGTCCTTCTTTTTCCTTTCTGTAGCCCTGTCATTTTCGTTTCTCTGATGCTCGTAATACTGGGCCATTTGGAGAATGGCCGTCGGTTTAGATGCTGCCCAACTACTTTCGCTGGCTTGTAGTTTCTGGGATACATCTGGCAGTAATCCTTTGACGTAGTTCTGCACAAATAAGTGGTGTCCGGTTGCGGTGGACATGTCTTGTCCACTGTAATCAGAGAACACAGTTTCAAATCTGGAGAAGTACTCTGAGACGTCCTCTTGTGGTTTCTGGCGGCATGCGGTTACTATGGACCAGTCTATCTTTTTCTCTGGGATCAGCGTTTTCACTTTCTGCACTATTTTGTCAGGGAGGTCTAATATTGCTTTAACTGGTTTTTGACCAGGGTTCCGCTGTTTATCTAGTGTGTCGAGTTGTTCCCAGGTATGACCAAACAGTTCGGTATGGTTTACTTTCTTAACCTGTTTCCACACATCTGCTGGCAAACATAACCCGAAGAACAAGTCTATGTCGGCAAGTGTCATTATTGTTGATCCCAGAGCGGTACCTAGCTCGGCGTAAAAGGCGGTGGGGTTCTTTCGTAAATCCGGCAAAGATTTACGGAAGGTCAGGATGTCCTGTCTGTCCCATGGCTGATACACCCAATTGTAGACCACCCTTCCTCTAGCGTCTTGATGGTTTATATCGTCATTAGTCCCTTGTCCTCTAGGAGGTACCCAGTAAGGGGCAGCTTCTTTTATTGGCATCATGCTATCTGTTTTTTCCACTGGGGGTCCTGCTACCTTAGTTGTCCTGTCCCTATCTATCTGTCCTTGTTCTATGAGGTGACGCAATACTTCTAGTGTGGATGAAAATAGTTCTGCAACATCGTTGTCGCCTTCATCTCCGATGTCTACCTTCCTGTAGAGAGCCACTAATCGCTCGGGCCCTACGTTTTGGTACTTCTCCTCATATGCAGTAAGGGTGTGGTAACAGAGACGTACAATAAAGTATCGTTTGCGGTTTTCAACATAGGAGTCGCATATGTCTGTTACGTGTTCTTCTGTTTCTTTCCTATCTATGAGGGTTTTAACTATTTTATCAATGCCTGCTCGCTCATTTTTACTTAATCGCGGGACCCTGGGCGCTCCTATTTCCTTGGTTCCTACCTCTACTACTGCCTCCTTTGATGAGGCATTTGGTGTGGGTGGCTCGGTGGGAGCAGAGGTGGTGGAGACTGAGGCGATCGTGCCATCTCCAGCTATACTTTGGGGGTCCTGGCGTTGTACTACGGGATGAGTAGGGGCATAAGGGGGTGGCATGTATATCATTGGGGGACCTAACAATAAATCATCATCTACCCCCTGTTTTGCTGGTAACTCGGGGTAAAGAGTTAAGGGCGTTCTAACAGGGCATTGACCTGATATTTTTGATTCCTGTTCCTTTTTATCGATTTCCTTTTCTTTTAGTTCTTCTTCTAACTTTTTACAGGCTTGGTAAGCTGATTTTCACGTTTCTTTATCTTGTCTAGCTTTGTCTCTTTTCTTTCGTTGAGCTGCTTCTTTTCGCCATAAACCAAAACTATCAAACATGGCTGGTCTAGCTTTCTTTTTGTGGAGAGCTAATTCTAACGTTTCTATTTTAGCGGGATCGAAAGATCCCGTCAGTGGCCACTGATTTACCCGGTCCTTCCTAGTGTACTTATGCCATAGTTTGCTATAAGCTACGGTGGCTAATCCATATTTTACGTACATGTCCTTGTTAGGGGTGCCTTCCGGCGGTGCCGGATGACTGACCTCTAACAAACGGTCCGGTCCAAAACAATCAAACAATCTAGAGAAAACAGGCATGACGTATTTAGCGGTCAAAATGAATATCTCAATTAATGTTAGACAAAAGTCTGCACTACCTGTCCTTCGCTGTCTGCAAAGAGAGAATATTCCTATTCTACGTTGTTTGCAAGCAGGGAATGTCTCAAATAACTCAAAAAGGAATACTAGTATTTCTATCAATCAATCAATTTAAGTCATGTTTTCTCACGACCTTACCCGGACCGTATGGACAGTTCTTCGTATTCCCCT
Organism: Calotriton arnoldi; assembly: GCA_963921515.1. Classification (NCBI taxonomy): domain Eukaryota; kingdom Metazoa; phylum Chordata; class Amphibia; order Caudata; family Salamandridae; genus Calotriton; species Calotriton arnoldi. The sequence continues at coordinate 2,233,320 of CAWUFW010001537.1, forward strand.
TCCAGCGCCTGGTTGTCCTCTTACTCCAACAATCAATGCGGCGTTCCTGTAAGGCCCCAGTCAGGACCGCAGGTCACTCGAGAGAGGTCCGTTCGGAACCGGTGAAGTTCAGTCAATTGGCAGCCAGACGAGGGTCTCTTTCAGGCAGGTGCACTCCAATCATTTAGTCGTTCACTCCGTCGTTAGGACCTCTCTACTGGACCCACGTGTCTCTGATGGGCCCCCCGTTGGGTCGCCAATTTGTGAAAAGCAGCGAGTCTCCTGGGATCCCCAATGCTGCCCGGCGCAAAGTCACCTTTAATCCACTTTGGATTCACTATCTAAAATAACGAGGCAGGCGCTGGAAGCTGGAAGGCAAGAAAAAGGTTTATTACTCTTAGAGGAGACCACGTCAACTGCTGACACCAGGATGTCTTCAGGGAGGTGTTCTACTGGCAATGCTTCTGACTCTTCCTTTTATACAGTTTTACACAATGTATTTGTTTCTTTTATCATGGTTACAAGCTTGGAGTCTCCGCCCCGGGCAGGTTGTCACACAAGCCTGACATTGTTTTATCAACATGGTTACACAAGCCCAACATTAACTCTCCTCCCACCCAGGTCAAAAACAGACAATTTAATTGCAGCTGGACCTTGCTTCAGGGTCTAAAAACGAGTGAGACCGGCCAGATCTAAGAGTCCGTTCTGTTGATAAGAACAGGTCCCATTGTTGGCAAAAAACCAGTCTTGCTGTGTGTAGTGCAATAAACCATGTTTGCAAGAGTCTGTTTGGTATTTGTAACCCGTTTGTGCAGGGATGAGAGGAAAGACGAGTTTGAGGCAGCAGGTGATGTTGATGTTTGTCGTGGAAATAGTTTATAGCCCCCAGCACACATATCAGGTTTGGTCAGAGAGTCAGAAGGCTGCTAGAGGACAGGGTGAAATGAAGGTGACCAACAGAGTACAAAATGGCTGTGGTAAATCAGAATGACTGTAGTTTATGTGCACGTAGGAACTTTCATCAGACAAGATGGCGCAGAATGTTCATGATTGTGTTTTGTTCTTAACAGTGCGCTGCAGACGGAATTGCCGAGAGGACCGAGCTGCATGAACAAGACGAAGACTGGGCCTCCCTGGAGGGAGCCTGGATTGCGGTCAGGGCCGAGTGCAGTGCCCCGGCCACCCCTGGTCTGGTTTCCTTCTGGGGTGGATGGCAGCCCCTGACAGCAGATGTAGTGTGGAGCAGCGGAGGAGAGGCGGGTCGGGCGTGGAGGTGAGCCCGGAAGCCGCTAGTTTGTCCCGGCGGGCCTGCGTCCCCGAGGGCATGTCCCCATTTCCCGCCCTACGTGGCGGAGGCTTGTGGAGCAGTGCAGCGGCCTGGCCCCCCACTGGACCAGCGCCCGCGGAGCGAACGACGGCAAGGAGAGAGGAGCCCGTGGAAGGCTGACCCAGGCCCTTTGCAGAAGCCTGCAGAAGGGGCCAGTGCAAGACCTTTATACTTCTGTGCCCCACCCTCCCAGGAAGAACCGGACCCTGAGGCCGTCTGGGCATGACTGAGGAGTGCTCTCTCGACAAGATTATTGGGCCATGGGACTGAACACCCTGGACTTTAACAAAGTTTACAATGTTTTTTTCTTATTGTTTGCTGTTGCCCATGGGGCAGTTAACTGTTTTCTATTGTTGGACCCGGGGGCTGACTCCACAAGCCTTTACCACTGGCACTTTAGCCCAGGACTCCCTCTTACCCCCCCTGCTTGTTTTACATCACAGGGCGACAGCGCAGCTTAGAGGGATCCCTATAGCTGCCCATTTTCCTGTACTGCTATGATCGACCAACTAGTGGTCCTCACCCTCAATGTTAAGGGCCTGAACTATCCTCTTAAGAAGAGCTCTATTCTCTCTTATTTAGAACAGTCTGGGGCACACATCTGTTTCCTACAAGAGACACATCTCTTCACTAAAGACGAGCACAGACACTGCTCCAAAGCCTTTCCCTACCAGTATTTTATCATCCCTCCCTTCTTAATCGGTAGGAGTGGCGATTTTAGTTTTCAATACCTTTCAGGGGAAAATAGGTCCCAAACAAGCCGAAATTAGGGGCAGGTTGTTGGCACATTCGTTGACGGTGGGTTCCTGTAACATCACTGTGGGTACCATATATTCCCCCAACGAAGGGCAAGAGCCCTTTCTTCGACGAGCGGTCATGAAGGTGTTAAGCTCCCAGGATCGCCTGGTCCTGATGGGTGGGGATCTGAACTTAGTATTTAATAATGAGATGGTCAGATCAGCATAGCGTCATGACCAGCCAGGAGCCCTTTCCCCAGAGGGAGCGAGGTGGTTAAAGGATGTAGGCCTAGTTGATATTTGGAGGTCCGCACACCCACGGTCTTACGTTATACTAGACTATGTCCTAGGCTCACCTGAGGTGACCTCTACAGTCCAGACTGTAGGCATCGAACCTCTATTTCTGTCCGATCACTCTGCCGTAACTGTCGCCCTGAAAGTTCCGCCACCTAGCTGATCCTCTACAACCCGTCGTCTTCATGAAGCCTTATTACAACGCCCCGAGAATATTGAACAAATTACTAAGGCGATAACGGAATACCTACCTGTTAATGACGGTCCTAACGTTGCAATCACTACCTCGTGGGAAGCCTTGAAGGCTGTCGTTAGAGGGGAGCTCATTGCTGTCTCGGCCACAGACAACAAGGTCCGCCGAGAGAAGAGGGAACGCCTCTCCCATCAAGCTCTGGAACTTGAACATATTCATAATAGGACGGGCACTCCCAGGATTTGGAGGCAGTTATAGGCTGCTCGGGCCCAACTAGTGGGTATTGAGATAGATAGGGCGGAGTACGCAGCACTTCGCCTCCGTCACGGGCCTCTCCTAGCCAACAGACTGAGTATCCAGCGTCAAGAGGCGGGGGTCCAAGTGGTGATCGACTAACGGATAGGAGTGGAGGGATGACCCACACATAGTAGAGACCTTCCGAGACTTCAATTGAAATCTTTACTCAGCACAGGATCTTCCAATAAATGCCTCAACTGCATACATCCAAGAAGCTCGCACTTCTGTCCTGACGACGGAACAGGCAGCTCAAATGGACCACCCTATCCGGATCGAAGAAGTCATATTTAGAACAGCCTTTTAAATCCATCTAAATCCCCTAGACCAGATGGTTTTTGCGCCACCTTTTATAAGACTTTGTCAGATCCTGGCGCCTCTTCTCACCAGACTGTTTAATGCGATAGGGGACTCTTCATCACTCCCCTCCTCCATGTTGATGGCGTCTATTGTAGTGATCCCCAGAACAAACCCCACTGCTCCTCGTTTAGGTCCATCTCCCTCTTGAATGTTGACCTTAAGCTCTTTAAGGCATTTTAGCTGCCCGCCTCGATTCCCTCCTGCCAGGTCTTATAGACCCGGACCAAGCAGGATTCGTGCCCCAACAGCAATGTAGTGATAACACGAGACGGATTCTCCACCTCATTGATAAAGCCCAACAATATGATCAAGAGCGGATACTACTGGCCACAGACACTGAGAAAGCGTTCAACAGAGTTCACTGGCCATATCTAGCAGCCACTCTTAAACACTTTGGTCATGGGGACCGTCTAAGTAGGTGGATCCTTTGCAGCTAGAATCAACGTCCTGCAGTGGTTCGGGTCAAAAGATAATTCTCCACTCCATTCCCCATTATCAGAGGTACACAGCAGGGGTGCCCTTTGTCGCCCCTGCTTTTCACTTTCTTTATGAAGCCTATGGCTCTTAGAGTAATCCTACGATACAAGGGATTCTATTTGGGGGTGAGCAACACACCATTAGCCTATATGCAGATGGCGTCCTAGCAACCCTGGAGGAACCTTCCACCTCCTTGCCTGCCTTTCTTGATGAGCTAGATGCGTGCGGCCAGGCAGCAGGTTTTAAATTGATAATTCATAAATCACAGGACCTTAATTTGACCATCCGGCCACACACACTTTACAACTGGCCTTTCCCCTTCAAAGGGCGACATCTATTCCCTTTCTCGGGCTACATATTACACTTACGATCCCAGCAACGGAGGCTTTTAACTATCAGAACCTAGCCCGCCAGATCAAGTCTGACCTGCACCGATGGCGGCCCTACGCTCTCTCCTGGCCAAGACGCATCGCTGCTGTTAAGAATGCAATTCTTCCCAGGGTTTTGTTCCTTTTTCAGGTTCTTCCGGTCGAGCCACCCCCTGAGATACTACGATCCCTCTAGCATGAGCTCAACAAATGTGTGAGCTGACAAAAACCCTGCTTGCGCAGGGATCTCAGTTACAGACCCCCAATTGAAAGAGGTCTGGGGCTCCCAAATCTTTATCGCTACTAAAAGGCTACCCAACTCAGGGTCTTCGCGTAGTGTCCTGCGATAAGTCTGAGAAGCACTGGCTTTTCATGGATAAGGCCTTAGCAAGACAGGCCCTGTGGAGTATTCCTTTTCTCCGCAAACACGCTCAACCCAAAAGCCTCTACCTTTCTCCCATTACGAATTCTTCGCTGGCTGCCTGGAATAGATTGGCGATACAAGAGGATCTCACTTCCTTCCCTTCACCCTCGAAGCCTATAGTTGGGAACCCAGACTTCACTCCAGGCTTGAATGATCCCACATTCCACCTCTGGAACCAAGTGCGCTGCAGGTCTATCGGCCACCTGTTCGATCTGGGTGGCCTGCCATCTTTGAGTCCCTACGCGCAGAACATGCCATGTGCAGACTGTGCGCTGGCATTACATCCAGATCCACCATTGGGTTACACACCCATCCGTCAGCCCTGGAGCACAGCGCCACCTCACCCCCTTCGAGAGTTGTTTGTTCTCTAGGACTTCCAATACCCAACTCATTTCTGACTTATATCGCTTAACAAGCCCCGCTGCTATGATATCCAAATCCACTAGCCAGAAACACTGGGAGTTAGAGATAGGACGAGAGCTAACGTTGAAAGAGTGGGGGGACATCTATTATCTTGCGAGGCATACCGCTCACGTGGCCAGTATCGAACCGGCGACAAAGATTGCCACATACTGGTATCTTACACCCATCCAACTACACAAGTGTAACCCATCCAGATCCTCTGGAAATGCCCGAAGCTCGCGTCTTACTGGGTCAAGTTCTTAGTGAAATTGACACCCACTTTGACACAGAACTTCCACAATTCCCCTTCTACATTATCCTGGGCCTATCAAACGCACTTACCTTTCCATTTAAGTCCCGCCGGGACAGACAGATCGGACTGGTGTTGGGGGCAGCCCTGCAGAACATCCTGACATATTGGGGCACGGGGCATACTCCAACATACCAAGGATGGCTGCATCGAATGTGCTATATACTAGGTATGGAACACATAACCCTCACCTTATCAAATCAGGGTACTTCCTTTCTGAAGCTCTGGAGCCCCTTTTTGAAATTACTAATGTCAGAGTTCCACGAATGTACTTGTCCCAAATATTTACGACTTAGTCTGCCTGAGGCCCTTCCCGCTACCACGAGAGAGTCCTACTCATGGTTTGGTTATGCATGAGACATTGCTGTGTTCGTTTTTACATGCTACCGGGTCCCAGGGTTGAGGGTGGGGCAGTTATGGGGATGTGAAGCACCCTAATGCTATCTGGCCTAATGGACTTCAGGCCTTGAATCGCTAATGTTTTATGTTTCAAAATTAATAAAGAAATTTAAACCATAGTAAAGACAGGACTATCCGCTGAGAACTCTCTCCTGGATAACAAGCGAGTGTAGTAGTTGATAAGGTTACAGTGAGCTCTCTGCTGTACGTCTCTCTCCCGTCTCCTTTTCTTATAAAAAAAAACATTTTAATGGTATCTTATGAAGTGTATTGAAGTTTACTTTGCTGGATGATGTCACTGATGTCATAATTTTGTATAATGACTTGAGAGTCTAAACCAAACAATGACAGAAAAGGCACTTTCATTTATAAGCCATACCAATTGGCATTGCCAATGCGTGTTACTCCATCATTATTTTTTATTCACCACTTGGCAGAAGACATACCTGCCAGCAAATGGCATACATTGAACTGAAAGGACTGCTAGAGCAGAACTGGCACAGTGGTCAGCTATCTCTTACATGGATGGGTGCAATTCACGAAGGCCCTAATGCAGCAATTGAAAATGGCCTTTATGTGATTTTTTTGTTGAAAATTTGTGATAAGGTTTGATAAAAAGTTTGGTTGAAAGTTTAGTTGAAAAGAAGCTAAAAATGTTGCACATCTTCCTTCCATTGTGTAAAGTATTTGCAGTTCTATACTAGAGTTAAATTTCATCTTTCTAGCTCTTTGAGAGAAGGCTATCCCAGTACTTTTCCTTGAAGACAGATTTTATGCAGCTGGAATCAGGGACACAATCCCACTGTAAAACAGCTAAAGTTCCACCTTTTGCTTGCTTCACCTAAACAACCTGCTGGGTCGCTTTAAACCTTGCTTTCTGACTAACTTGTCTAAGGCTTTCCTTGGCAGTAATCATAGATATGGCAGGTTTCACTTGCGATGGATACTTAACTGTGTTGGTAACCGGGGTTTCAACGGAAAAAAATGACAAGTTCCTTTAAATTTTCAAGGTAAGTTTGTTACACTTTCTGGGGGGTGGGTGACTATCATCGAATTTTACTGTCTAGAGCACCCACTTTACTCAAACAATCATTTTACAATTGTAATGCCATCTCCATTTCATGCTCGTATCGTGCTTCACTCCTCGAGGACTCACTACTCACCCTTCAAAAGGTAATGTTTAACACCACATGCATGGACAGCACTCCTAGTTCAGAGTATAGCTATTTTGTGAGTTCCATATATCACACAAGCCAAATATCTTCAACACTGACCGTTTCCGCTCCAGCTTTTCTGTTCACTAATATTACTAGGTACTTTTAGACTCTTAACTCCTTCAAATAAAGTGGGAAGTTTTAAAGACATGCATAGAAACGTTTGCACTGTGTATGTCTACTGTCTGAGGTGACATGTTTTGAAGTTTAAATTTTCGCATTATGTCTGCCTAAAAATACGTTTTTATTATTTATAAAAATCATTATAATTGAGATGACATTTGTTGCTGTGATTGTTTAGTGTTATTGTGATGCTTTACTGTCTGCAAATGCTATATTTGTTTTCATAATATAAGAAAAAAAATCGGCAATCATACTATAAAAACTCAGATATCTAACCACAGCCAGGGAGGGACTTCGTGCTAGGACTATCACACCAGCAACCAGCCTCAGTCAGAAGCAACATCGGGGACAGCGAGCATAGGTAGCCTTCAGCCTGTCTCTGTTTATTTTCCATCCCCAAACTGGCTTTGATGGAGAATAAATGATTTGCTATCACATAACAAAAACACAGGTATGCTGTGTGATCCATCTTCAGAAACTCAGACAAAGGCTTTCTATATACTGCATTAGCTGGAATTGACCTCACGCTTAAAAATAGCTAGAGAGTGCTATGATGCTAAAAGTTCAATAATCATGTTAGAAATGTTTCTAGCATTTCTTGCTGACCATAACATACTTCGTTGCATTATATTTTGCTTTCTGTGTGAATACCATTCATATTTTAAGCACTATATTTCTGTTTCCCATGACTGGGGTTCCATCAGATATAGGAATGTAAGCAGTCTCCATTCAAGAATATCACACTATCACTGCAGCAGAGCTACAAATCATCCTCAGATAGCACACTATAAATAGAACCCTTACGGAGACAACTCTGCACCAAAACTATGTAGTTGGCAAATCCCCGCCACGTCAACAGCAGACATGACAATAACCAAACTTTCGAACCACTCCAACAAAATCAGCTTTATTATACTAGCTACTTAAGAGTGCAATATTGCGCCATACTTAGATCCCTGGCTTTTGGTGTACATATAGAAATTTATTTACTTCAGTCAAGCAAAACATAACTGAGCAACCAAATCAAGGAAAAAGGGAAAAGTCCTTCAGCCCACACAATCATACACTGCATTGATCTTCAGCGATCTACTTTATTTAATCTTCAAATTAACCTACACATACTGCTCTTAAACTAAACATTGTATGAACTCTCCGATAACCCAGCACAAAGACCAGCAAACCAGATAAGCCGTTTGATAGCATGTCAAGGTCCTCACAAAATGTCACCCAAAAACAGTCTGTACCACAATGCTATTGCAATTGCGAATAGCACTATGCAAATGCCAATAATATTACAGGCAACAGTTTGGCCCCTCTGGTGATAATAAAGGTTGGACTTTGTTTCCCTTTTCTTTTTAGTTTGACGAGTGACAGGCTCAGAAAATACAGCCATGACAACTTTAAAGAGATTTGCCACCCGTTTCATGCTTCTTGGACCCTGCAACTCTGGTTATTGGAGCTACATCTGGCCTGTTCAAGAGTAAGGGAAACTGAAAATAGATGCAGCGTCGATGAGAAGTACTGGAACTGATCCTTTAGAAGTATAGTATCCCTCTTCGCAGGTTAAATACATGAAACCACACGGCTGAGAATTCACATTCTGTTTGAGTACAGCCAATCCCACTGCCGAACATTATGTTCTCACTGAAAGCACTATAGCCCATCTATTAATCAGTCGTACTGTTCTCAAGATCCTGAAAAGAGAAAATATGCACTTCTATGGTGATATTGGAGCACACCACCTCCATTCTAAATAATCAGGATTGCATCTACTGTATGCAGTAATAACAGTCAACATCAAAATGTAATGCTCAGTAATTGAGGACCCATTACCCAGTGAGTTGCCAAACAGGAACCGAACATAACTGTCAAGGTGCACAGATGTTTGTACACCATAAAATATCTCTCATTTCTTATGAAAAGTAATCCATTAACATTTGTTCCCAATATCTCAATCAGCCCACACGGACCCACATCTCCCCACACCTGAGGAACCTCCACTGGCTCCCCCTCCAGAAGAGATACCAGTTCAAACTACTGAGGCACGCCTACAAAGCCCTCCACAATCAAGGACCAGCATACATGAACCAACGCATGAACGTCCGTCTCCCTCGCCCTTGCACAGACACCACGCACCCGTCATAGCCACAGCTGAGGCCACTCCTTCTCCCACCTCACCGCCAAGTCCTGGGACACTATCCCTCTCCGAACATCACCATCACTGACAGTCTTCAGGAAGAGACTCAAGACCTGACTCTTCGACTAAGACCAGTGACCCAGCGCCTAGGTACCCTCACGGGTGATACGCGGTGCTCTGCAAGTACTGATCGATTGATTGACAGTATCCAAGGTTTTCACATAGTATATGGTCAAATATATTTCATTTTTTCCTGGATGAAGGCATATTTAGGTATATACATTATGTGAAAACCTTGGATGCTGAATTTGGAAGATTTTAATGGGCTACTTAGACATTTTATGGTGGGCCTATTAAACAGCATGCAACTTTACTAGCCACTGTCTAATACACTACAAGCAGAGCAGAGTTAGCTTTACGAGTGTCTAGGTTGGATGGAGCACATTTGTTTTGGCAAAGCAAGCTGTGTGATAGGTTGCTTGCTGGAAAATGCAATTGTTTCTTAGTACAAATACCAAAACCTGACAAATTAGGTAACAACTATTGATAGCTTGTGTGCAGAATCACAACGAAACAGTTTCAAATACTGAAAGATCCTTTGGGAGGACAGAGGTCAAACGGCGGATTCTGGGCCGCAGCCACGGGAATTGAGGTAATTTGCCATTGGTGTTCTGGGGTCTGCTTTCCTAGGGCTCTGAAAACTCAGCGCAGTACAACCCTTTGCACACTTGACTCTCAGGGTAGCAGGAGCAAGCAGTCAAATGTTTCTAAGGGAGATGGTGAGGCTGAGGAAGGAAAGAGATCATAGGCCAACAGTCAGCCAACACATACCATAACATGTTGTCCAGCCCAGTTTTTTTCACAGCTAAAAGAAAATATTTGAATCCCACAGCTAAAAGAAATACTACACAGAGAAATTGCAGTTACAGGGCTGTAGTCTCCATTACGCTCTTCAGTAAAACTTTATACTCCCCTTCCAGTATTCTTTCCTAACTCTTGGAGATTTCTAATAGCTCTAATCCCCATTATACCGTAGGCATAGATGCAAATTACTTCAGGTGACCCTACTGATCAGTTGTGCAACTCAGCTTAAATGCCCTTTGCATTCAATGAAGCGGAAAAGGCTCAAATACACATGGCCAGCTTTTCTCCATGTTGTAGTCTCTCATTCTGGCCACAAGCTAAGCCCAGTGGCATAGCAAGGGGTGCAGTCTGCCATGGGCGGCACGAGATTTGGGGGCGGCGGCCTCCTCCTCCCCCCGCTCTTACCTCCAGCCGTCGTGGGGTGGAAAAACAAACACAGGAATCGCCAGCACGCCCCTCCCCCCCCCCAATTGCATTTGGCCGCCGCAGGCGGAAAACGTAGGGACCGCCACAGGTGGCAAAAGGGCTAGCTACGCCACTGGCTAAAGCCCAATTTTACCTGCTCGTTGGCATTGCAGTTATAACGGTGCGGCATGCGCAGTTTCTATAGTAGCTCTAACACCAGCTTTCATTATGCTGGGGCTGCAGTTGCAACCTAGTGTTTGGAACAGGGACTGCTGGATGGATTCAGCGCAGGAGACCGGCAAAGCGGAAACTGTCTTTAGCAGTGGCAGCCTCCCTAGTCAGGTGAAGACAGTTGCTCAGTTTCTGCAAATGCAGCCGCCAGGCCATGTTCTCTGTAACACTGTGCCTTCTGAAGTTGCGGCCTCCATGCCAGTCAGAGCAATTACTTCAGTGCCAGCGGGGCTACTTTTCCTGACGTCAGCAGCACCACTCTCTCAGGCTTATGGTGGATTGCCAATGGACAACACAGTGATGCTTGTTATTGCAAAGTCTTGACACAGCTCACACTGAAACCCCTCACAGAGACTAGGACCTTAAAGCATGGATCACTCCTGGCTTCGTTCTCTGCTGTAGTTCACATTCTCTGGGTGCTTTTAACCCAGTGACCACACTGGGCTTCTCTTCCTGGACAGCCTCTCTTCTCGCAGGGCCAAGAAGTCCCCTTCCCTTCCTCAGCAGGCAGAATAGCTTCTAGGCAGTAAGTAGGCAGAACCGCCGCTCATCTAGCAAAAACTATACATTTCAAGTGATGTCCCCTTGCCTTTGGGAAGTTCTTGCATGGTCAAGAAGTAGAAGGATATGGAACAAAGTAGGTGATTTGGATCCCACTTTTAAACATATTTTCTAGACTGGTGATGTGGATCCATGGTATATGACTTCAGTACCAATTTGGGTTGGTTCTCTTGCAAATGTAGTTTTCTGCTCCTCAGACATCTTTATGCAAAGCAATAGTTCCCTCAGGGGCAGCAACAGGGTTGGCTCCAACCAGGAGTATCCAAAACAAGGTCACAATCAAGTGTGAGATCGCTGCACTTTGCTGTCATCAGCCTTCCTGAAGCAACAATGAGGGACAAAAAGCGCAGGTGCTGCATAGATCTTACTCACTCTGGTCAATCCTACCATCTACCAAATGGCAATGCTAAGGAAGAACTACTCAGCAGACCTTCGCTAATAAGTTCCTCACTGAATTTCTATAAGCAGCTTTGCTTCCATCCTCCCTTACTTCAGTGTCTCAGCTGCAAGCTACAGCCAAAGAAAGACAGGCAATACACTTCCACAAGGAAGCGGTCATCATACTCCATCTTGTGCCATGATAAACCATAGGCTATCAAAATGGATCCCACTGGCCACTGTACTCAGGCCCATACCACACAGACAGCCGTTAACATACTCACTCGTACACTGACTGCATATAACATGCAATTGGCACACATACGGAATATTAGTGAAAGGTTCTCAGGTTCAGATTACAGCATAGCTTTACATAAACGGGATAAGTAGACGGCACTCTTTCTGACAGACAGAAAGGTCGGGTCACACTAAAAATTCACAAAACACAGTTCAGTGCCACCACCTATTTATGTGATGCACCCATAGCATAGACAGTAGTCCTATGCGTGTTATGAGGGCATGCTTGGTGCACCACACGTTCTGGATCTAGCATTTCCTTGGACAGATCCACAGCCTCCGAGCAGCTAGATTAGCGTTACACCAGTGCCAAAATAAAGAGTCAGTATACCAGTAAGACATGCAGTCAGGACTAAGCAGAGGGCTACACGCCCGCTTAACACTCTGTGAACACTGCCGAATCAACACCTAATCAGCAGTCAAGAAAGAGCGCTGATTTCTACAATTGTTTTCTCAACAGCAGTGGCTGCAAGAAGCTGAATATGAAATTAAAGCTACATGGACTCCGACTTTCAGCTAAAGAATATAATTTGAATATCCATCAATTTATTACATTCCCTCAATCACCTACTTTAGTTCCACTGAATACGCCCCATTCAATGAGGGCACATGTGCAGTAAACACGGTGGCTACAAAACAAGCATTGGCAAATCAAGTATGTATGGTCATGGCAAGCTGGTGAGATCCTTAAATTAATTTCTATTATTTGTTTTACAAGTATATCCCACAAGAATAAAAAACAAAAACAAAATGCCACTGCTGTCTCAATGTAGCAGCTATATGCCTGTAATAAAATTAAACCATTTTCCATAATATCAATAGAACATTATGGGCACTTGCAAGAATATACTTACAACAGTACAGAAACCCTTACTATTTGAATACACATCACAGGAAAACAATCTTATTGGGCAAAGGAAAGGTATTATTGGTTTGGAATTAAGGCAACATGAATACATGACTAACACGATTGACTAAAAAAAGAAATAATAAAAATGAAAACAAAAAGGCATTGGCAAAATAAAATATTGTCCCATCAGCCCTGGCACTGAAGTGTACTTTTATTGTTTTAAGTACATGTGCTATAGGTAAATATAAAAATTCTGTCACTAGATATGCACATATGTTACTGGGCAATCCAGCTGACTATGGTAAACTAATGGTATTGGTGGACAGAGAAGATCCAGCATATCAGGTCGAACAAGATCTGTTAGGCGAAATAAGTTAATGAAACTGTTAAATCAGATCCTGATTACCTATCCGCCCACCTAAGAACCAAAATTGCAGTACAGTGTTGGTAAAAGGCACTGCATTGGGTGGGACGTGGATGTAGGTTGTCATCAGAAACACCACTGTGGCATGGAACATATTTACTACATACTCCATGGTTTGAGTAATTTAGGAAGTGGGACCTTATCTGTATTTCTCACTAAAGGGACATATGGGAAGGAAATAATACGAGTTCCTCAGGCTAACTCTAAAAAAAATATGAACTACATATAACACAGTATTTCAGATGCCTCCAGATGGGGCACTCCCTCAAGGAACATATGTCCTCACTGGTAGAACTCCAAGAATTTAGCTCTCTTGAAGGTCACTGAATAACTGCAACTCTGGGCTGATGCAGTATATCTGCGCTCTTACAGCAAATTCCTAATATAACTTATCAGAACTAATGACGCAATAAGAGTGAGAATTGGGTCCATTGGAGGAGACACAGACTTGAGCAATGCATTTTTGGCACCTCGAGAGTCTGCAATATCTACCAGGCTGTAGTTGGTGCAATCTAAATACCCAGAATCTACCTCACTCTACAGCTGGCATAGAAAATTGGTCGACTGCAATCACCTGACTATAACAGATGTGGAGAAAATACTGGGAATTTTATTAACTTGATCTGGTTCTGCGCCCCCGAAAAATACTTGTAGGAAATTATTCACACTGTTTTAGGCCGATCAACACCATTTTTACTTAATTGATGCTGCTTAGAGGGATGTAGGAGACGGGGGGGGCACAAGAGGTGAATGAGCTTTGATAGGTATGAGTGCACACTTAGCTAACAGATATAGCCAGGTGCTGGAAGCCGGCAGGAGCTCCAGCACACACTGCATGAATGACAGCAAAGGACGGATGGTCAAGTATGGAAGAGCTGATCTACCAATCTAGGGGATGACCTAATAAACATAATAAAATATGGGAGGCAGTGGGATCACTTTGGATTAATTATAATGCTGTAGTTACAACTGTCACGGAGACACCGTCACTTAAACCAATGCAACCGTTAGAATATTGATAGTCTTATTGTAATATAACAACGTATTTGCGATCCAATTGGTTTCATATTGATAAGAGTCAGTGGCTGAAGTGGGCTGACCGACTTCCAATGTGCTATGGTGAGAAAAGCAAAATGGGAACAACAGGTGAACAGACCACTAGATGAAGAGGGCTGACCCAAAGCCCCTCTATTTATGCATTTTTATTTATTATTTTTTATTATCTGTGGCTGGCGAAAAGCTAAAGGTTACTAAAGACAAGAGCTAACAATGAAGCTCCAGTAGGGCACAGCATATCAACTCAGAAAAAGATACTGCTTATGGCTGACAGAGAAGTTAAACAAGATGTGTTTCTCAACATAAGATAGGATTACAGAAACTTCTGAATTAGGCAGACAGTGCAATAGAACGTGGGGTGGTTGGATAACTGTTTGCTTTCAAATCAGTGGCTTCACTGCCTCAATACATGATGTATACAAGAAGGTCGAAACCAGGAACATGGAAAGGGGGTGTGGATCAGGCTAAGTCATCTCCAGCTACTAGACATCAGCCTAAGCAGACCACATAAGTTTCTTGGAGGGCAGACCTCCAGAGTTCTAGAAAACATCGAAAGTAGCATATGCCACATTTCAGTCTAAGGAATGGAATGTGAATGGTAATAAAGCAGGAGCTGTCTAATTGTGGAGAGATGATAACTTGATATTACACGGTAAACAAACAGGTATACTGAACTTTATACATTATGCCGAACATAAATATCTTTAACACTATGTATTCATCATAAAAGAAAGTCTAAATCATTTTAGAAAATCAAGAAAAAGAGCAGCGGTTCAAAACAAGGAAATCTGGTTTACTTGTTGAATGTGAACTCTATGCGACTGAAATTAATCAGAAAAGACTACCTGCCAACAAGCAAGAGCTAAATAAAAGCTGGGTATATATATAATACATAGTAGTACATAAGCTAGCTACAACCCAGAACAAGGGCCATAAAATACATAGTACAAATACATCTGACCAACATACGTACAAAAAGGCAATACAAATTGGATTCTATTCCTGTAGAACTGAGAATAAAATAAAAAGGAAAGTATTCACAGTAACCTAAATTGAACAATAATTGACAAATCTGACAACAGCTGTGGCCCTGAATTTACGTACTTCGTATATTTTCTTTTAGCGAGCTTGGAAACTTCATTGTATTCGCAGTGTCAGAAAGCTGCATTTCTATCACCAAGATAATTCCCTGCGGCCATTTTTAACAACATAAAAGGGAATTTGTCACAGTTCTCCGAAATATGCCTAAGAACATGTCCAAAAATTGACCTACGGACCAAGAGCGCCCTTTGCCTCTAGTTCTGTCACCACTGTATTGATGCGGAGCATAACTTCTGCCTCAAACATCAACAAAGTGCAGCTGCTCACCCTTTCCCTGGCACCATAAATGCTGCACTTGTGTCCAACATTACGAAGTGATATGGGGCAACCATGAATCTGGGCAAACAGTGCAGTATAAGAAACAATGGTTCCTTTGGAGTCATTCACACCCATGCACTCGCGCTGGCCTATATTTCGTGTTTTACAGATTCCAAGCACACAGACTCGTAAGACTGCTCTTCTGCCACTTTCTGGTTCTTCTTGCACATTTTGTTTTAATGAAGGTAGAGTTTATCAATTTTTTATTACACTGGGATTCTTTTTCAACTTAGAACCTGATGATTTATTTGCGCTCAACTTAATGCTTACATGCCATGTCCTGGCACTAGTTATCCGTTCTTGCATCTATTCATCCTTTCCTTGCAAGATATTACTCCAGGATTAGTCAAACATATACCTTTCAGCAAAAACGATTTTTTGTTCATTAATTGCACCCTTGTATTGCTTATTCAAAGTCTACTGGTTTGGTTACCAGGTCTATCATTTTTTTTTTTAGAAAAGAAAGTATATGACATATGCTTACACCTTCTTGTAAGACAACTCGCACGTTATGCAATTATGTAAAATGTGTAGCACCAGTCAGGTACCCTCGTTTTAAGGTTGGGTTTTCTCCTTTTTCAGGCACATTGTTATGAATTCCACATGATGAGAGGTAAAGTACCGCATTCTTAGTAGACCGTCAATGTGTTACTAACTTTGAGGGGGGACTAACCTTTAGGGTTTATTTGCTTGATGGACACTAAGCCCAACAACAAATGGGTCCATGATTAGCTTTGATTGCCCCATCATATGTCCAACACAAGTTGTTGTCAATGTATTTTGCCATTACCTTCACAACTCGCAAGCACTGCACTGTATCATGTATTTGGAGTACCTTTTCATACCTTGATGTTAACTGTTGAAGCACTAATATAATTTATATATATTGCTTTATGACTGCAAGTTTGTTCTGTTTTGTCTATGGGTGATTCATTTCACAAAATATACATTCATGTATATAGGGAATGGCTCAGAGGGAACTACTGTTACCTATACTTTGTCTGCCAAAGCTTGAGATTTAATACAACTTGTGGACCAAAGAAGATGAAAGAAAACCAATCCGAGAAAGTCTGCTCATCAGTCAAACACCAGCAGAAATATACATGTTGCTCTGCTGTTACGGACAAGCTGTGAGTAGAAGGGAGCAGTATGGAAAGCACAGGGTGGGGGATGTGAGAAAAGAAGGAGCACATGGGAGCGAGAGCAAGAAAACATACACACCTACAGAGTGCTCCAAGAAAAAAAAAATCCCTAATGTCAGCGGCGGAAAAAAACAAGTCTTCCAAACAAACATTGTAAAAAAGCTATGCTCCGGATAGGGACAAACACAAGCAGAGAGACGAAAGCCACATAATAAAAATCAAGAAAGCGAGATTGACAAAGTCAATCCATGCTAAACAATTGAGCTGACCCAAAGCACACTCTGGGTACTGATATTGTACAAAATAAGTCTTCGACAACAGACAGCTGCAAACTACACCTAAAAATCTTGCAGCAGATTTCTGCCACTGCTCATTAAAAGAGAACACTGACACTAATTAAATGCCGTCTGTCATGGACACTCCAAAATAGTGTCCTGAATCTCACACCGACAACCACCAGCGCTTAAAGCCCATACTACTAACATACAATGCAGAACACCAATGCCAATTACATAGCTCTATACAATGAAAGAGGGATATGGATGTCAGAAAGGTAAATTCCTCAGAATAATACACTTCATGGCACGTGGGAAGAGCTTGTATGCACAACAGAACCAGGAGTAGAGTGGTCAGGCAGCGGAGAAGCAGGCCAGGCAGGTGTATCCAGGAATAAGCAAATATGGAGCTGAAGAAAAAGCGGATATCGGTGCACCAGAGGGATGCAAATAATCAGGGAAACAAAAGTGGGGTATGGGGGCACATCAGAAGAGAAGCATTTTTGGGAGCACGACAGAAGGGAGGCATTGGGAAACAAATGGGAGGCAGGTATGAGGGCAACAGGGGAAAGGCAGGTATGAGGGCAACAGAGGAAAGGCAGGTATGAGGGCAACAGAGGAAAGGCAGGTATGAGGGCAACAGAGGAAAGGCAGGTATGAGGGCAACAGAGGAAAGGCAGGTATGAGGGCAACAGAGGAAAGGCAGGTATGAGGGCAACAGAGGAAAGGCAGGTATGAGGGCAACAGAGGAAAAGCAGGTATGAGGGCAACAGAGGAAAAGCAGGTATGAGGGCAACAGAGGAAAAGCAGGTATGAGGGCAACAGAGGAAAAGCAGGTATGAGGGCAACAGAGGAAAGGCCGATATGGGGGCAACGGAGGAAAGGCCGATAAGGGGGCAACGGAGGAAAGGCCGATAAGGGGGCAACGGAGGAAAGGCCGATAAGGGGGCAACGGCGGACAGGCACAAGAGAAGTAGGAATTAGAGCAGTAGAGGAAGAGCAGAACTAGAGGCAAAGGGCGCTCTTGGGGCACTCACGGTAAAGGCGTTATTTCGTGCCAAACTATTAGCTGGAATATCTGTCAGTGTATATCACAGACAACAAGTAAGGGATTGGTAAAATACACAAGCCTAGGGTGAATGCAGCGGGCGAGGAGGACTACACATGTTCTTGTTGCCGGTAAGTGAGGGTGGGGGTTCGTGGTCAGGAGGGCTACAACTGGTATGGGCTGTCAGACACTGCTTGGTATGTAGAGAATGTGCAACTGGAGGAGGCAGGTAGACCGGAGAGGGGATTCTGGCAGAAAGAATAGCGAGGCCTGCTGGCTACTCACAATCAAGGTGCTTCTTCTTCGGGCCCATTACTTCATGCGTGGTGGATTTGCACACAGCTTTTGAGATGGCGGAGCCGGTGACGCTGTGTTGGGCAGCTGTGATCCGATCTGTGATGGACTGTCCCGACATTGTGGCACAGACACCCCAGGGGGACTGCTCAGCTTGGTCCTAGTAGCCTGGCGCGCCGGCTGCAGGGGACTCAGGGAGAAATGGAAACAAGGGGACGGAGCGCTAGGAAGGTGGGCACCGGGAGGGGTAGGGGTTCCGGGGGGAGGGTCTGCAGCACGGCGGCGACGGCTAGTCCCCAGCACAGGAAACGACCTAGCGACGACGCCTGCGTCACATGACCGGCACGTACCCACTGGACATCGCGCATGCGCTTTGCTCTTACTCTCATCTTTGGTCGGTGCTGTGACAGGCGCGTATGTGATTGGACCGGGAGCTCGGCTTTCCGTGGATTGCCATTGGTTTAGTTGGCACTTGGCTGCTCCAGAGAGCCGAAGGAAAGAAACAATAGAGAGGAACGGAGAAGCTAGAACATCGCTGGCGCGCGAGGAACTGAGTTGCCCTGTTGAGCGCTGCCAGCGCCCGCGAGCGGACTAGGTAGAGCACGCGCTCCCCGCACAGCATTCACGGCGGATTCCGTGGGGGCAAGGTGTGCGGTTGGCTCGCAGCAGCTTGAAGAAATCCTTTTACCGGTCTGTGGCTGGACAATTACTGGTGGGCTGACCGCAGAAGAGTGTTTTCTTCGAGGAAAGCTCTAGGGTGGCCAGTCTTGCTTGCCACGTGCAGAGAAAAACTCATAGCGTGCTGGAGTGTGAAGAGGATCGTGCACTTATAACATTTGAGAACAACTAACGGAGTTTATGAGACCGAACCAAGGAGACCTCTTTGGATTCCATTGGAGCTAATTATATTTTAGGCAGGTGACAGTAGAAAACAGGAGACCTATTTTACTGGGGTTGTGTCCATTTGATTTATGTATGTACTAGAAGATCTGAGATTTTGAGGTTTGTAGATCAGACTTCGACAGGAGAGTGAATTGATTTTCCACGCATGTGTTGACGCAGTCCCTATCAGAAAAGATGCGATAAATAACACCCAATTGGTGGGATTGCAGCAGGTATGGCCCGCCGAAATGTAATGAAGAAGTATAATTATCAGATGTGTTAAATACCTACCAACTCATAATTCAGACCAACTCGTAATTGGGGCCAAAGTGCCTACGCAGGATGGGACTTGTTTATCCTGAAGTATTCATGAGGCAATGTGTTCCTGATTGGCACCCAAACACAAATGAAAAACAAGTGTTTCAAGAAACTAAAACCTCTGGAGTAAGAAGTAGAACGTAAACGATGAAGGTTTATTAAATATTTCACAGTACAATAAAGAAAGTAAAAAATAACAGTCAAAATGCATAATAACAGAATTTGCATTTAGCTCAGTCGAATTCAACAAGAAAATGGGATGGAGGCAAGGCACAATATTCCAAGTCCAAAGTATGAGATAAACCAACAAGTGTTTAGTTTGTAGATTTGCGGCAAACCCAACTGGCATTCCTCTAAAATGTACTATCTTTTATAGCAAAATTCACAATGGAAGTCAATGGAAATTGCATAGTCAGCGTAAGGTGAGCAAAGTTAAACAAACCACAATACAGAATTTATACAATGTCCCCTATTGCCAGCATCCTAGCACTATCTCCTAAATTAATATTTAGTATTCAATATCTATCCCCTAAATGAATATTCATTTGTCCTAAACTGTCCTAGGAAGATCTTCCAGTATATACCCTTTGAATTACAAAAAGAAGTAGAAAAAGCACTTGTGTTAACTAGACTTGATTATTGCAATGCACTATATGTTGCTATTCATCAGCGTTCCCTGCAAAAACTGCAATGTCTCCAGAACGCTGCAGCACGACTACTGAAGAAAATTCTCAAGTTCCAGTCAGTGTTTTGAACGCTACGAGAACTTCACTGGTTAGCGGTGAAGAAGAGGGTTAGATTTAAGGCCCTCTGTCTCACCCACAAGGCCCTTCATGGAGCTGCCCTGATTATTTAAGGCAAAATCTTACATGGTATAAGCCCAGTAGATCATTAAGATCGGTTAATTCCAGAACAAATCAGTGTCTGGAGAATCAGGAGATCTAAATGGGGGAGCAGAAGCTTCATTCATACCACAGCCTATCTCTGGAACAACTTACCGGAACATCTTCGAAGTCAATCCAATTTTCTGACTTTCAGAAAATGTCTCAAAACCTGACTATTTTACGATCCTTAAACCGAGAGGCAATGCTTATTGGCAAAGATTACAATAGTCGGTAGGTCACACTAGCGCCAGGATGCCATTGCCTTTTGCAAGCTTTAGAAAACATATCAATGTTAACGGATGTGGCAGTACAAATCTCGTTACAAAATCAATGTCTCATAAATGAATGGATTCACAGTGTTATTGACAGGAAGAGCCTTGAGTGTTGTGAAAGGCTTCTTTCGTAGGTCTTTCGAGACCAACATTTCTGTACAGTGTACATTTTGCTATGTCCGGAATCAGTATGAGAAATGAAAATTCACATCATGGCTGCCTTAAAAAATCCATGATGGAACTAAGGCCTAATTCGGGCCTAGTTTACTCAAGCAAAGGAAAATACAGTTCTGTCAAGTGCAGTATTTTGGTTTTAGTGCTGACACGTTCAAAATGTTAAGTAAATGTTTTTATTAAACCAAATCAACTTTTACACATGTAAGGACTTTCGACCAACATGTTCTCAAACTTGTTGGCGGAGCTCAGATCCCACAAGTAGTTCCATGGCTTAAGTTGTCTGTGCTTAAAGCTAACCCTAGTTTATTTTCGTCCTTACTCTATTCCAGTGCTTTAAGTGGGGAAAAAGTGTTTGGGGGATGTTTTTTAAAAGGGCCTGGCCAAAGAAGTTTAACTAGGAACCATTTCCCAGAGGCTTGGCCTATAATAGAGTTGTGGCTTAAAACATGCAAATTAAGCATGCCATCTTACCGGTATTTAGGTGTCATTATGAGTTTTGTGTTATTGCATCCAAACATATTACCCAACAGACCTACACCTGCAACAAGCCTGACCTATTGGCTTTGCCAGTGCTTGTTCACAGATTGAAATAACCGAGTAGCAACAATGAATTTGTTGTGAAATTAGAATTGATAATGTTTTAATTCTGAAAATTAGATTGTGAAATTAATATTACTAAGATCAGTGGAAGGGATAGTTACTTTTGAAGTGTCTCAGTCACTTCCATTCTGTCCATCACACCATGGCCCTCTGCATCCCTCTCACTCCTTAAGACATTTACTCCCTTTTGTCTCCCCACATCTTACTGAAATCCTTCATCTGCATCTCTCATACCTCATCTGTTTCTTCATCAGCATAGTCTTTTCACTCTCTCCTGCACATACTTCTTTAACCCCTACACAAAACCAATTAATTCACCTGTAAACACTGCATTTTCTTTTCCTTTGCCACTGTCTATATTTCAAAAGCTGTGTCCCTTTTCACACTTTCGCATAAAGTGTTAATGAAAAATGGCACGTGTGGCCAATACCCTGTGCTCTGCTGCGAGGTCAAGGATGGCATGAGCATGTTATCTGAACTCCTTTGTGACTCACCAGCATCCTGGACCCATCCCAATCGGGGTTCCGCAGCAACCACAGCACTGAGACTGCCCTCATCGCCGCCACCGACAACATCAGGATCCTGCTGGACAACAGTGAGACCGCAGCCCTCATCCTGCTGGACCTCTCCGCCGCCTATGACACTGTCTGCCACCGCACTCTACGCGCACGCCTCCACGACGCAGGGATCCGAGACAAGGCCCTGGAATGTGCCACCTCCTTCCTCACCGGCAGAACCCAGAGAGTCTGCCTCCCACCATTCCGATCCGAAGCCTCCGAGATCATCTGCGGCGTACCCCAGGGATCGTCCCTCAGCCCAACACTGTTCAACATCTACATGGCCCCGCTCGCACGCATCGCCAGACAGCACGACCTCAACATAATCTCCTACGCCGACGACACTCAACTGATCCTCTCCCTCACCAAGGACCCCCTCGCCGCCAAATCCAACCTCCATGAAGGAATGAAGGCCGTCGCCGATTGGATGAAGATCAGCCGACTAAAACTGAACACGGAGAAGACAGAGGTCCTCATCCTCGGCTCCAACCCCTCAGCCTGGGACGAATCCTGGTGGCCAACGACGCTGGGAGCAGCCCCGACACCCACCGACCACGCACGCAACCTGGGAGTCATCCTCGACTCAACGCTCTCCATGGCCAAGCAAGTCAACGCAGTCTCATCCTCCTGCTTCAACACCCTCCGCATGCTTCGCAAGATCTACAGGTGGATCCCGACAGACACAAGAAGAACAGTCACCCAGGCCCTCGACAGTAGCAGACTTGACTATGGGAACGCCCTCTACGCGGGAGCCCCGGCCAAGCTCATCAAGCGACTGCAACGCATACAAAACGCCTCCGCACGCCTGATCCTCGATGTACCACGCCACAGCCACATCACCCCCCACCTGAGGAACCTGCACTGGCTCCCCGTCGACAGGAGAATCTCCTTCAAACTCCTCATCCACGCACACAAGGCACTCCACAAGACTGGCCCAGCCTACCTCAACAGACGACTCCTCTTCTACGTCCCCAACCGCCAACTCCGCTCCGCCGACCTCTCCCTCGCCACCGTCCCTCGCATTCGAAGAACTACCACCGGCGGCAGATCCTTCTCCCACCTCGCCGCCAAGACCTGGAACACCCTTCCACTAAGCCTTCGACAGACCCAAGACCTGCTGACCTTCAGGAGGCTACTCAAGACCTGGTTGTTCGACCAGTAGCAGCACCCCCCCCCTTTTTTCCCTAGCGCCTTGAGACCCTCGCGGGTAAGTAGTGCGCTTTACAAATTCTGTGATTGATTGATTGACCAGCTGGCGCTGTGAGAAACTCACTGCCTTCATCCTCCGCTCCAGAGCTTTGTCGTGCACCACTATAAACACTCTCCAACAGCCTGAACTTGCCCAGAGTCAACTCAGTTCGCAGTATGCGCTATGCAAGAGTAATATTTTGCATGAAAAAATACAGAAACCCAACATGTAGAGCAAACAAATACTCTAAGGGAACACAAGATGAACTAAAACACTTGAAATGTAAACAGGGTACGTTGCTGACATGGATTACCTTATAGGGTTTTACAGTAATTGTTGAGAAATTGATCTGTGTTTTTGGCTGTGAAGTTAAGGACCTAAATATAGGGACCACTTCCAAAGTCAGTTTTTAATAACTGCCAGGTCTGAGACATTCTCCACTTAAAGTCCTGCTTGTCCCTTTTATGTCTGATATGATCGATCTCTCTGTTGCCCTCTCCCTCTCTTTCTATAACAGCACCTTCACCTCTTGTCTTATTCAGCCTTTTACTCTGTATTTCCATTTGACTCTTTCCCTCAATTATACCTCTTATTCTCCCTCTTGTTTGGTCTTTCTCACTTTTCTCTCCTTCCCGTCCTTCCTTGTTCCTTTTATCTCTCATGCTCTTCATTCATCCTCGTTCCCTCTTTTATATGTTTCCTGTGAAGAAAATGACTTTTGAAACTACTTGTCTTATGCCAAAACTTGGATTATTAATATAGGGAAGGGGGTCCTATAAAATTAGTAATCAAGTATTTAGCTTGACCTAAACAATTGTTCATTGACAAAACCTGGGTTTAGTTCCTGGTATTAATGGAACAAAGCAGCATGTTTTTTTCTCCAGAGAAATGCTTAAGTATTTAAGTAGAGTAAGTACAATGGGACTACCCAATAATCCCCCTGGGGACTGGGTAAAGACTATACTAAACAAAGAAGGAGTACCTGAAGTAGAAACTTGCATATCGTTTTGAATCAATACACATGGTTGGTATCAAATGAATCCAACCACTAACAATCATGAAATAAATCAAGAGACTAAATCAGTGTAATATGGCAGACTCGCAGTAGTTCTCAAAAATCCATTTATTCAATATGAAAGAAAACTCAATACAATACATAAAATGGATACATATCAAGATCACTGAATGTTTGCAGAGGGTCAGATGTTAACAGTACAACTGTCACCCAATAATCACCAAGTATAAATATCAGTTTATTGTCTAGTGATCAATGGTAACAGGTAAATCCATCAAACCAGTAAAAGTCTCTTAAACCATAATTCCATGAAAGGTGAATGTCCATTCGGTTATGGTTGTAGTTAAATAATGCACAGAATGGATTTGTTGTCGATGTGTCGTCCGCGAGACCATCTTCAGGACTAAGTGTCAAAAATTGTCAACAGGACCAACCTTAAAGGAACCTACTAGAGCAAACATTTGTCAATAGATATAAGAAGTAAGAGAACTAGGAGTACGCCAAAGTAAAAAGTAAAATGGGCATCAATCACCAAACACATGCAAAAATCCGGCACCAATATGTTAAACAATCAACCCAAGCACCGGTGTCATGAAAGCCAAACCAAACAGGTGAAACAAAACCAAAAAGAAAATGTACAAATCACGACTCACTAGTCCTAGTAATAATGGGGATAAATAAACTAATTAGTACGAAACAATCAATCCAGAAAGTAAACTAGAAGGAAGTGGCTATAAGAGCTTGAGAAATTTGGAGCCAAAAGCAAAATCATTCAAGCCTATAAGGAGGTGCTAACCCAAAAGTCACAACCTCACTCAGTCAAACACTTAGCATATGGAACCAATCTGTATAAAAAACAACTCAGCAGTTCTGTGAGTACTGCATGAATATGGACAAAATAAACTAGCTATAATACAAGAGCAGTAGCAAAAGGATACCAACACAGCTAATTCTTAATGAATCAGACCAGCGGAAGTCCTCAGGTACAGGAATTAATCACAACTACCTATGGGACCAGGGTCCTAAAAACGCAAGTGCCGGTTGCAGACAGACATTGAAAACTGAGCCTCCATATTAAAATAGATACAAATGTAATGCATACAACTGAAAATCAAGGAAAAATTAAGAAAAAGTTCTTGTGCATGTGAGGATCATACCTTAGGTTGAATTTGGGGATAGCAGTACATCAGAGTGTCTTTAAGGAATTATTTACAGGGCGGGGACGCTCCGAACCGGACATCCTGTACAAGGTCCGGAAGCGAATAACCAGCGCCGCCATATTAGAGTGGCTTCAAAAATGCACAAGAAAAGATCAAATCATCAACCAGCCAAAAGATAAGCCAACAAATTGACACGTCAACACATCAGTAAAGGGGAACTGTATTAGAACACTAGAATAAATCATGGACAATTAGACATAGCAGGAATAAGACAGAGGTGGTATCTATTAATAGAAATATCGGTTTATACAAGAGACCAAATAGACATCAACACCACAACTTGAAGTACAAACCATTAAGTTTAATTTGCAGATGTCAAAAGCTTACAGCATAGGGATACAAGAGCAGCTACAGCCGTAAAAAACAGTTAAAGGGTAGCTAATGCATACCATTAAATCTGCTGGTTACTGCCCTTTTTGTCCGTGTCTCCTTTCCAAATCCAACTTTTTTCCTTCATTGCCAATAACAGATTCACATGTTTTCTTGAAAAATTGGTGACAACTTCAAATACAAACCATTTAATTTCCTTTACAGAATGATTAAGAGTCTTATAATGATCAACTAGGGGCGCTAGAGAGCACACGGCAAGATGACCACACCTTAGTGCAGCCCTGCCGAGCAGGAGCAACAATCCTCGAATTATCCTTGTCATCCGGCAAAAAACTATCCTGTCAACAGGAGCGCTTGTGCAGGAGAGTGCTGAGAGCCGAAGGGATAAGAAATTGAGCCGAAAACGACCGTGCCGCGCCTCGAGTATGGTACCTGAGAGGAGAGGTGGCGGCTGCGCAGAGAGAAGAGATTGAAAAGTCCGAGCGACCGTTTGGTTGGGCACCTGTGGTGAGGTCGGATCCACCCCCTGTGGCTGCTTGAAGTGCTGTGAGGACCTGGGACGCCACCTGTGCAGGGGTACTGCAGCGGTGCAGGTCTCAACTCGACGCCTCGGGTCACTCTGCTTAGTGAAGCGTGGTGGTGAGTGCCGTGAAAATATGCCAGATCCCCCGCCGTGCGACGGCCACTGAGACGGGTCATAACTGGTGTGCCTTGTGGGTGCAGGTCAAATGCGGGAGCGCCTGACCCTCGACATCCCGAAGAAATAAAGCTGAGTGCCTACGCTAATTCGGAAGCAGCCTATCTGCCCAAAGAAGCTGATGGCTATCAAGTGCAAATGGCACCGGCGGGCGTCACTGCGGCCTAGGAGTTGCTGAGGCACTCAGAGGAGCGCTGCCAATCTCCTGGGCGCGAGCGGTGAGACGTAGCCAGGAGCGTGTGGCTTCATAAGAAATGCAGTGACCCGCGGGGGGAGCAAATACGAAAACCCGCTGACAGGCGATGAGGGGTGGATGCTGGCCACAGAAGCGTATCAGCGTGAGAGGCAGTGGTGGCAGCAGTAGTGGCACTGGAGCATCGTGAGAGAGTGATTTTGGCACATTGGTATTACTGGAGGCATACAGCAGTGACAGCTATAGTGGCAAACACCAGTTTAATTAAACATGAGTGCGAGACTCTAACATTGAAATTGTCTGCCCTGCTTTCACAGACTACAAATTGAGCACTCTTTCAGTGCATGGGTGGCTGTAGAGACTGCACAACTGAACACACACAAATAGGAGGCGGTGCAGACTCATCGGGGTCGAACCACTGGGCCTTCCCGTTAACTGTGTGCCTTGGGGCTTGAGAGACCATCACACTTACTGGACTGGCTGTATTGGCGGTGGGGCTCTGGAGACTCACAGCATATACAGGCCACATCATATGTCTCACTGCTGTGTTGTGATTGCCGACCAAAATGGGGAAGGCAAACAGAAGCGAACCTCGGCTGATGTTTGAGGCGAAGCGGGTTGCCTATTCCCTGCTGGATTAGTCCACATACCAGGAGCGGAACACAAACTCAGGGCGCACCGAACTTGGAGACCACGCTTCTAGCCTTGCAACAGGGCCTGCAGACTATAGATGGGAAGATAGACACCCTGAACCAGTGCATGGATCATTTAACTGCTAAGGTAGATAAGCAGGCAACATTTCTCACTACGGCAGAGCAGCATATCTCTACAACAGAGGATGACATACAAACCATGGGCACCAAATGTTTAAATATGGAGAAAGTTCTGACGGTCATACAGGCCAAGAATGAGGATCTAGAGGCCCACTCACACCATAATAATATACGCATAATGGGTGTTCCTGAGTGTTGGGACGGAAGCCTTCTTCATGTCTCTGGAGAGAGTGCTTTCCCTGCCTTATGCTGATCTCCAGGGAAGTCACTTAAAAGTTACTGTATGGTTTCTAGATCCCTACTTCAGTGAGCATGACAATCATACTTGTCCACTGAGGGTCTCCCTGTTTACATGGATTGAGACCCGAGAGCTTGGCTCTGAGATCGAGGGAATATTTGCATAATGCACCCCTATTTTACAGAGAGTAGCTACTGCCCTCTCTCTACACAGGCTGTGATAGACTGACAGTGATGGCAGCAATAAATCTATAGTCCGGGATATCTGTATCCCTGTATTCTAACAAGGGTGGACGTCTTGCCACCCTTCTGATAAGTCTGTGCGGTCTCTCATGCCTGTGGTCCAGGTTTGTCTACCTGACGTGTGTTTGAGAGCCTGTGGGTGAACTGGTGAAGGATGGTGAGTTGAGCAATTGTGTGAAATGTGAACTGTTCTGCAGGACATTCTAGCTCCCCCGAGCCCACCCCCAGTTCCTTGGACACGTCTAGTGGACTGGAGTAGACACTCACTCTAATCTTTGTTTAGCTGCCCTAACCCTGCTAGGAGGCACCCTTTCTGTTGTGAAATGGTCAGGGCTCCCTGGTCTGGAGTTAATAAAAATTCCTCTCTGGGGAGTAGCCCGAGCTGGTACAAGGGAAGACAGTAGATCATCCTTTGCAAGCTTTGGACACCCAGTGGACATGCGATAAATGTGCCTTGTGATTGAAGGGTCACCCAGGATTCAAAAGTATAGCAGACCCTCTGATTGGATCAGTCGATCAATCAGAGGTGATAAAAGTCTGGCTTAGCGGTCTACGATTCTGAAGAGGTGACCCTACACAGGGTCTGTCTGAGGAAGCCATTTGCGGCCCGCGGTGTAAAGGCAAGATAAGAGGGTTGCTCACCGCATCTCTGCACACCTCTGGATGGGGGTTAACTTGAGAAAGTGTTCTCTGTGATGGATGGATTATGCTGCAAAGTAGTTTGCCAGTTTGACAAGAAACAGCAGCAGCGGGCAGAGTACCAGCTGTGAGGCTTGTGGAGCTGGTGTTCTGAACAAGGAAATTGCAGACAGCTGCTCAAGATAAGGAATATTGCAGCACATCAACAGAGGAAGATGGGGAAGCTTGATCCCAGTCCTTGAAGGTGAGATTGCTTTGCCCAGACCCCTCCCCTGTGCTGTGGGAGCCTGCGTGGAGCTTCCAGTTACAATCTATAGCTGGTGAAGGGTGTTTGATGGAACAGGCTTGCCACCTTTCTTTTTGTGATATCTGGAGGCATCAGGGTGTTCTGGCACTCTGGCCAGCCATTACCCTCCTACAGCTAGCCAGTGGCTACTGGACTAGTGGGACTCCAGTGAACTGTGCCAAGACATCAGGAACCTGTGATCAGATCCCTGTCGTCACTAGAGCTGTGCCCTCGCTCAGGACGGGAGGGCACTTCTGTTTCTTTGGTTGTATGATGGAACCACGCACGCCATTACCAAGCATGTAGTTACCCCACAGTCATTGCAACGACCGCAACACTACCACGCATTCGATTACAACAACAAAAATTACCACAAATGTGCCTTTACCACGCATGTCAACGAAAATTTCATTCTAGAAGCATATTTGGTAAAGGCATATGTGTGGTAAAACTTTGAGTGGTAGGTATAGTATATATGTATGTGTATATATATATACGTATATATATACACACACTCATACATATATATATATATATATAATATATATTTATACACAGATGCATAAATGTATGTATATATTTTTAAATATACATATATATCACCCTAACCCCAAACAACACCACCCAAAAACCCACCCTAAAAACTCCTTACGACCCTAAAAACTTCTTACAACCAAAAAAACCAAACCCATCCTAAACCCTAAAAACCCCTTACCACCCAAAAACCCATACCCACCGTAAACCCTAAATAAACACCTTACCACCCAAAAACCCATAGACACCCTAAAAATACACCTGCCACCCAAAAATCCATACCCACCCTAAATCCCCCCAAAAAGTACCACCCAAAAATGCATGCCCACCCTAAAAACCCTTTACCACCCAAAAACCCATACCCACTGTAAACCCTAAAAACACTACCCAAAAACCCATGCCCACCCTAAACCCTAAAAACTCCTTAGTACCCAAAAACTCATACCCACTCTAAACCCTAAAAATACACCTACCACCCAAAAACCCATACCCAACATAAATCCTTAAAAACAACTTACCACTCAAAAGCCCATACCCACCCTAAAAAAACACCACGTAAAAACCCATATCAACCCTAAACCCTAAAAATGACCTTTCCCTCACCCCAAAAAAATATATAATATATAATTATATACAAATATATATATAATACATACCTGTAAAACATTTACAACGAATATACCTTGACCATTCATGTCTTTACTACGAAATGTCTTGTAATGGCATGCGTGGTAAAGGCATATTCGTTGTAAAGGCATGCTTGGTAATGGCATACGTGGTAGTGTTGCATGCATGGTTAAGGCTTCGTTGTAAAGGTGTGCGGGGTTCCGGCTTCGTGGTAAAAGCTGTTTCCCGTTCCCTTGGGTGGCACGTTTTATATATATACATATGTACATATATATACACATACATATATATAATATATATTTATACACAGATGTATACATTTATGTATATATTTTTAAATATACATATATAGAAATATACTATTTATATATCACCCTAACCCCCAAAAACATCACCCAAAAACCCATACCCACCTAAACCCTAAAAATTCCTTACGACCCAAAAAAACATACCCATCCTAAGCCCTAAAAACCCCTTACCACCCAAAAACCCATACCCACCCTAAAGCCTTAATAAAGTTTATCACCCAAAAACAAATACCCACCCTAAACCCTAAAATACTTTATCACTCAAAAACCCATACCCACCCTAAAATACCCTTACCACCCAAAAACCCATTCCACCCTAAATCCTAAAACCCCTTACCACCCAAAAACCCATACCCACCCTAAACCCAAAATAAACACCTTACCACCCAAAAATCCATACCCACCCTAAACCCAAAAAATACAGATGCCACCCAAAAATCCATACCCACCCTAAATCCTAAAAAAAGTACCACCCCAAAACATATACCCACCCTAAAAACCCTTTACCATCCAAAAACCCATACCCACCTAAACCCTAAAAAACACTACCCAAAAACCCATGCCCACCCTAAAGCCTAAAAACCCCTTACCAACCAAAAACCCATATCCACCCGAAACCCTGAATAAACACCTTACCACCCAAAAACCCATACCTACTCTAAAACCTCCTTAGTACCCAAAAACTCATACACACCCTAAAAATACACCTACCACCCAAAAACCCATACCCAACCTAAACCCTAACAAAACAACTTACCACTCAAAAACCCATACCCACCCTAAACCCTAAAAATGGCCTTTCCCTCCCCCTCCAAAAAATATATAATATATAATTATATACAAATATATATAATACATACCTGTAAAACATTTACAACGAATATGACCTTGACCATTCATGCCTTTACAACGAAATTTCTTGTAATGGCATGCGTGGTAAAGGCATATTCTTTGTAAAGGCATGCGTGGTAGTGTCGTATGCATGGTTAAGCCTTTGTTGTAAAGGCATGCAGGGGTTCCGGCTTCGTGGTAAAGGCTGTTTCCCGTTTCTTTGGGTGGCGCGTTATGGGGCGGATCAAGAACCTTTGACTTCACATCATATGCTGAAACAATATCATTTCAATACAAGCATTGGTATCATGGCTCTAGCGAATAAGAGCAACCCTGTGCAATATGGTCTGTAAGATGCAATACTAATTGTGTGTCTACATGTTAACTGTGTTTTATAGTGCTTCGCTTCTAGGCGCTATAGTACTGTTTGGGGTCAGAACTCTGGCCCATAGGGTTGTAGAGACATCTGTTTCTCACTGTTTATCCTAGTTTTATGTGTAGTAGAATTCTCTTGTGTGTATTAAAGTACTTTTCTTTAATAATAAGTAAAGCACTGACTGGACATTGGTTTTATCAGCCAGTAGTATGGTGGGCACTGTATTCTGAATGTCTAAACCCACCTCACCTCCTTGAGTAAGCCTTGGACTGCTCTGTCTCGCTACCCTGAGAAAGTCAAGTGCTGGAGAAGAGTACTTGGTTATCCAGTTTTGGGTCAACTAGTACTGAGGCCCCAGGACACCAGTGGGATACTGAGGCCCCAGGACACTCCAGTTGATGTGATTGTAGCGCAGTAACCCCTGAGTGCCGAATCTGGGTCTAACACTGAGTCAACAAATACAAGGAAAATGGAAACATACTTGGAGACTATGCTGATGGACATCTTTGGCACTGACAACTACTCCCATTTGCTGGTGGTCAAAAGAGCACACAGGCCGCTAATGACGAGGCCTTCACTGGGGACCCCCCCACAACCAATCGTAGCAAAGCTTCTAACCTACAGGGGTCGCGACACAGTGCTGCTGCTGGCAAGAGAGAAGATTGAGCTCAACTAACAGGGGAACAATGTGGTATT
The DNA here is from genome assembly GCA_963921515.1 of Calotriton arnoldi. Lineage (NCBI taxonomy): Eukaryota > Metazoa > Chordata > Amphibia > Caudata > Salamandridae > Calotriton > Calotriton arnoldi. The sequence continues at coordinate 2,265,486 of CAWUFW010001537.1, forward strand.
CCTTCCAGACTTTACAGTGACAATGCAGGCTGCTCGTAAAGAATTTCTTCAGGTAAAAAAGAAACTCCAGCAAGCAGAGATACCCTATGCGATGCTTTATCCAGCACGGCTACGGTCAACTACCAGGGGAACAATGTGGCGTTCTTTCCAGACTTTACAGTGACAGTGCAGGCTGCTCGTAAAGAATTTCTTCCTGTAAAAAAGAATCTCCAGCAAGCAGAGATACCCTATGCGATGCTTTATCCAGCACGTCTACGTATAGATCACCAAGGGACATCAAAAATATTTATAACACCCAAATAATCTAAAACAGTATGCCAAAGGGCAATATCTAGAATAATGTAGTCAATTCTGCTCATACTGTCACCTCTTGAAAAGTTGGAGCAAGTTGGTAATCTGACCTGAACCTGCTGCTGCAGGCCCGTAAGCCAAAAATCAAAGTAAGGGACAATGGCTGGAGCACTGTAGCCGAGCCATTTTTTGAGAAGTTTGCCCTCCACCCTCGGTATGCCCCTTACCTGGTCTTCTCCTTTGGTTATAGAGGTCAACCCTTCCAGGGGCTCGTATGTAGTATTAAAGTCATCTACTAGTATAATTGGTGAAGTATCTGAGCACTCAGAGAGATGGTGGGCCTATAATCTTATTGTTGGTGAGTCAGTGTTCCTAGGTGTGATACGATTGTAAATATTGTACATTTTCACCTAACGCCCATTTTCCCCGCTGAATGCTTAAACCTAATACATTGTGGGGGCAAAGCTCAAGGCTTTTTATTACCACACTGGGCATGTTTTTGACCCTGATCAATAACGCCCGTGATGGTTGTCCCACACTTGATAGTATGCCTCTAGGCTACAGTTAGTGAACCCTAACAAAAAAAGATTTCTAGAGCCCATGTCTCTTGTAGTATAACCATATCAAATTTACTAAGAAAGAGTCCCCAGTTTGGGTCTGCAAGTTCCCCCATAGACCAGCTACGTTCAGGAGAAAACAGTAAATGGTACCATACTTCTTTCATCTGAAGAGAGTTTGTTTTAGTTTTTTATATAGCGCGAGCTCGACCAAAGGTATCAGAGCGCTTTACATGAGCACCAATTTCATTACAAATGGGCCCATTCATTTTGTGAGGCACGGGGAGATTAGTGATTTGCCCAGATCACAGGATGTTGAGCGTCCTTGCGGAGACTCGAACCTGGTTTCTCAGCTTCCAGGTCAACCGCTCTAGCTGTTATGCCACATCCTCTCCCTTTGTTAGTCACAGCATGGTCCCAGCTTGGCTCGAGATTATCTTCTGGGTACAAGTCTTCATAAGTTTGATGAACAGATGACCCCAGCGTTATAGTTGATCTCTGGGGTGAGGTGGGCACTTCTAAGTAAGTAAAAGGGGAAGCGTAACACTCCGAGATACTAGTGCATTAACACCAACAACTAGAATAGGGTGGGTGCTCAGTTTATTAAGATTAATGAGTAGCGAAGGACTTTTCAGTCAGTCAACCATTCTCAATGGAGAGGTCTCGAGATGTTTTGAGGCAAATATCTTCCCTTGAGCAGATTCAGTTATACTTTTCTTTCCCATTCCACCCTGGTCCCAAGTTTGTGGGGTTTGGGGAACATGCAAGGAAGGGTGTTGAGGGATTACAGGATGTTGTTGACCCACATAGCTTCTGAATTGGATCATACATCCTGCTAGACGGTAGGTACGTGCTTCCAGGGCTAGTAGACCGTCCACTAATGATGTGCCCCTCATTTGCAGCTTAATAGTGTCCCATGAGTCGTCCGGATTGGGTATACGTTGGGCATATTTAATGCCCAAGTGCACTATTGAAAGACACTTCCTTTGTGTTCTAATCTAATGTGTCACTTTGTTCACTAATGAGTCCGTAGACTCCATTTGGTTCAGTTTAAGTCTCGGAACATTGGTCATGAAAACCATGCGTTGACTATCACTCCCCCACAGGTTTGGAGCCTGCTGATTGACAGTCATGGGGGTGCGGTCCCAATTCCTGTCATGCGGTCTGTGGCTGGCGCTACCATAGATGTTGTTAGTGGCAATCATAGAGTAAGGCTCAGAAGGGCCAAGCGACAGGAAAGGAAATGTTTGATCACATATTTGGCCGTGTTGTATGTTAAAGGAATTATGGAGCCCCTGGTCCTTTCTAGGAGCACAATGCACTAGGTTCGGTACATAGGCTGACACGCTAATATGTGGGAGGACTTCAGGTAAGTTACTATAGGCCTGATTCCTAACAATGTCTTCCCCCGTCTTGTTCATAGAAGGCCTGTGGCCCAGACAGCGCTGACAAACCTCAGGATTTCCCGTTCGAAGTTTAGCCAGAGTTTCCAAGAAGTCTGAATTTGACTTGTGAAGTTCAAACACTTTCTGATTGGTTTTCTGCACAGTAGGTTTTAGATCATTGATGTCTTTCCTTAAATTGTTAATATGTTTATTTATATTCTGCACGCAGTTTAAAGATGATTGGAGAACTGATGTGGACAGTGGTTGGTGATCGCGTGTTAGATCAGCTAAGGGAGTGAAACGATTACTGCACATGATGTTAGAGGGTTGGGTAATTTGACTTACTTGATTGTCTTGTACTTCAGGTGAGAGTGGCGAGTCATGACTTGTGGGCATCAGAGTTAATGTTGGACTTGTAGAGCAGTCAGGCTCCGCTGTTTCTATAGCAACTGGGTCCAAAATGGGACCAGTCATACCAATCGATGCACCCATTTTGGGCTCATGACTTTTTAAAAAGTGTATTATTTTAGATTTTCCTTCCTTTCCTCTATTGCTCCCTACATGCTCTTTCCCCTTTTTTAATAGGTCCTCCACTTCTTCAATCGAATTGTGAGTGTCAGCTAATGTGCAGTTTTCCACAGAATGTTTTTGGCAGACTTAGATTTGGGTCCTGGCCATTTTATGGGCCCGTAGCCTTTCACTTCCCAATACTTTATGCTTGAGGTACTCACGGTTAGATGAGGTCCAGGGTGCTTCAAGAAGAAGGTAGTTATCCAGATCATGGGGCCAAAGAGCCAGGGCTCCTGCCTCTGGGGCTGCTGGATTATGAAGTCCACAGTGGTCCTTGGGGTTTCTAGAGTCCAAAGACCCCCGTGGTAGCAGCTCTGATGTCTGTTCTTTTTGTTTATGGTTTATGGGGATGCCTTTAGCATGATTGGGATGCTGAAGTGGGTGGGGGAAGGGAAGGTTGCTGCTAATATTTGTTGCCACTGTGAAGATATCTACTGTTGTATCTTGCAATGCCATCTGCTACCTGTCATGTCGCATAGATCATTTGATAGACATTTTATGTTGTCATGGCCCACATCCCAGGGCATATATCCTTTATAACCTGGAATATATGGGGGCATAACAACCCCTGTAAAACACAGCAAGTACTTGCTTACCTTGTTATGTTTCATATAGGTACCCTAATATAGGCCCGGGTAACATCATACCCCTTCACCTACATTACCTCCCCTACACTACACTGTAACGAGCCTTTTAGGATTTAACCTTTACCTAGTTCTAGTCCTGGGTGCAGAAGGAGGGTTTCTCCTAAACCATAGAGTCCTATAACTCCATCAATAGACTCACACAGTATGAATGAATATTCATAAGGGTTCTTAGAAACAAGGCTGGGGCTACACCACCTTCCTCCCCATATCTACGTACACGGTTCATCCCATACGTCATCCTCAAATCCAACAATGGCTAATACAAGCAACAAGGGACAAAGGAGCCCTTGATACTTTCTGTATAAATATAGCACCTCTTGCTAGTGTTAGTTAGAGGGAACCGAGACTTCCAGGTCGACACACTGACCAGAGACGCTGAGGCTCGTGCATGCAGACGCTCCAGCTGACAGTGGTCTGAACATCCCTTGCGGGGTGTCCAACTTGAGACCAAGAAGGGCTCCTACATTCTCACACTTCAGGTAATGGGGTTCGACTAAGTCCTTGAGGGATTCTTGGCTTTACACCTACTCACATGCTAGGTACACTTAGGTACATCTAGGTAGGCATCGTAGGAGAACGCACTTTCTTTTATCAATGCATTTTATATTCATGTATTCATTCATGCTTATTGCAAGATGGTAGAACTGTACTATCCATTTATATTCATTGTACTGCTAATCATATATCTCTGCTACTGTCTAATGGTTGTTGCAGCTCATATATTCTACACGAGAATAACAACTGTTCAATAAACCCTTATTGAAACGCCCAGGCTGTTTATTCTGTGTATCTCTGAGACAAGATAAATAAGCATGAGTGACTAAGCGAAAAGTAGTACATTGTTTCCACGATCCTGAGGGATCAGGGTTGTCATGTTGTGAGGTTGCCAGAAACTAATCTCTCCCCAATATGAGGAGACACTAGTGGCACTGTGAGCTAGCTTATGCAAACAGGCTAACATTTCTCAGTGGGGGTGCTCAGAACCAGTCTGCCACCAAACCCACAGTTTATGTTATCCGAACGCGCAGGTCCTATATGGGCAATATAGGAACTACACGACATGGCGCCGCCAACGTTTGTTAGGTTCTTATTTAACAGTAGAATCTGAGTAGTTCAGTCGTGCTATTTCTCAGAGACCCCTACTCACAAACACCAGAGACGTCTGGAGTGGGTGGGCACAAACTCCGACACAGCTGAGTAGGCGAAATATCCTATTTATTGGCTGCTGGTTAATCAAGCTTGAAGGACATTTTTGTTCCTAAAATTGTGCATAACACCTTATCTTAGTTCCCTTAATCAAACTTCTTTCAAAAATGACTGAGGACACAACCAACCAAGATAACCCGGTGGTGGCTAGATGCATCTCAGTAGAAGATGAAGAGGTGGATGGAGTACTCATTGCACCTAAATTCAGATGTACTATCACCCTGAAACTACTAGAATATGGTTTATCAGCTAGGGGTGGCTTAGTAGCTTTTGTGATTGAGGCACACAAATCAAACAAAACAGAGGTATTCTATTCATGGGTTACATTCCCAGAAGCAGATGCAAGAACACAGACATTTCACTACTATGAAGAAGGAGATGCACCACAGGAATATGGTCCTTGCGAGGACATAGAAGTTCCAATCACGTACCAGGAACACCGATACTGGTTTAAAGGCGCCCTACCCCATATAAGACACAGAGTAAGATTAGGCCCGCTCGGAGGAGACGGGGCAACATGGCCAATATTAGCGGCCTACACACCACATCCTGATATTGATATAATGCCACAACCAGACTTACTCATACAACACAAAGATTTAATTAGAATCTACAGAAACCTGACGCAATACGTCATGAGGACTTTCACAGTCCAACCAACAACAGTTGCAACAAATGGAACTCAATCTCAGGGTACAGCAACTAAAATAACTCCAGAAACATTACATGCAGTAATGGGCAAAATGCCCACGAAACGTGAACAAATACCATTCTGGGTAGCTCAGAAAAAAACTCAGCTCGAGGCAGTATTTCCAAATACTACCACGATTGAAAAACACAGAATGCTAACAATCTGCTTGCCCATGGGGATAACACCACAGTTAGAGGATTGTACCACTTGGGGTACAGTCTTTGCTGCCATATATACCAGAACTCATGGTATTCCTTCATTAGTGGTAGTACCAGATGTATTAAGACAAATACAAAACGAGTACGGAGCAGAGCCTGCCCTGAACTTAGGGATGAAGTTATTAAATAACTATGACCAGGTATCAGCCATAATACTAGCTAATATTAAAGGGGAAGCAGCTTCAGTGGCAATCCGCCTACGCCTAAGGTAGTTCAGTCCATTAGACCAACCACACGAACTACCCAAAATAATCGAAACTGCATATGCAGAATTAGGCAGAGACAGTTTGGGTGGGAAAGCTTTAAAACCACAACTGATGGGCAGTCCTGAAAAGGACACTTCCAAGCAGACACCCGCTTCTTCTAAAAAGAAGTGGGATAATAAAAAACAACAAAACTTTTCAGAAAAGAGATCTCAATTTCGAGGTAGATCTCCTCCACAGGAGCCCTCTGAAAAGAGGTATAATCTCAGGAATAGGGATAATATTAGGAAACCTGACAGGTATCAGGATACTGATACACGTTCCTCTCGTTCCTTTCAGGGCTCGACGAAAACTTCCGAGAGAGAAGGACGGTCAGAACACAAAGAAGAGCGTACAAAGTCCAGAGACAAGCAGCACGCTCAAGACTATACTTCCAAAAAAAAGACAAGCCAAAATCAAAACCTCAATTTAAGAAAAAGAAAGTTGCAGGCATAAAGATCAGACATGCCCAGAATTCTGAGGACGCAACTTCTGAACGGGGAATGGGCTCAGACGATGCTAGACAGTGCGGCAGAGGTAACAATAGCTCGCCAGAACCTGAAGGAATTTCTGGTGACAGCGGACTTGAATGATTACATCATGGTGAAAACACCAGACACAAGGGTGAGCGTCCCACATAAGTTACACGAGATAACACTCCAAATTGAGGGGGACAAGCCCAGGAAAGTTAAGGGTCTCTTTTGGAAAAATCTGTCATCTGGGTATGACATCCTATTAGCAGAACAAGATTGGCCGCCAGCATTCGTTATGGAGTGCCCTAGGGGGGAAAACATAATTTTTCCAGCATTCTCCGACCTCGTTCCCATACACCTTAAACATGCATATGCACGGGAGTGGGCAGTAGCCCTAGCTACAGCATTGTATAAAAATCATGCAGGGTGGGATGAGGAGTCAACCCACCACATGATCCCGTTAAAAGTTTCACCAAATGCTCAGAGGCAATACACAATAAAGCAAGAAGCTAAAAAACAGGTCAGGGACATCTTAGATCAACTTCAATACCAAGGGATGATTGAAACATGCACCTCACCAATGAACAATCCTTTCTTTTCAGTATCAAAAACGGGCAACTCATATCGTCTAGTTTTAGATTACAGACATTTAAACACATGCACAAAGACATTCGCTGTCCAAAACGCACACAGTGCCGCATTAAAGAATAACATTGTGCGGAAAAAGTACAAAACTACACTAGATATCTCAAATGGATTCTTCTACCAAAATATAGCACCTGAAAGAAGGTATTTGACTGCATTCTCAGCGTTGGGGTCACAACGACAATTTTGTCGTCTCCCCCAGGGGTATAAGAACAGCCCGGGGGTATTCTCAGCAAGAGTAACTGAGTTACTCCAAAATTTTGATGAAGAAGCATTGTCCTATGTGGATGATATTTATCTGACGGACGATGACTTAAAAAGGCACTTGACCAGGGTGAGCACCATTATTATGGGATTCACCTCTGAGGGCTACAAATTTAATTTTAAGAAATCTAAAATAGCCCACCTCAACATACATTTTGGATTACACAGAAAGAGTAAAACCTTTCTACGACTTAATAAAACCTGACTTTTCAGTTAGACATTGGACACAGGAACATTCAAATATCCTACGTTCATTACAAGAAGACATGATTGCTTCCAAACACTTACAGACACGTGTAAACGCACACAACTTGGTGATCCGTGTAATAGCGGGTCAATGCGGGTACACTTACTTAACCTTCAATGAAGGAGAAACCGTACCAATCGCTTACAAATTACACCTGTACACAAGCGCAGAAATGCGTTTCACTTCAACAGAAAAAATCCTGACAGCAGTTCAGACCGCTGTAGCAAGAGAAAGAGCACTGGCTCAGGGGAAACGCATAATTGTCGTAACCCCAGTACCAGCTTTAGAAGCTGTTACAAAGGCAAGCATTCCAAATGCAAAAGCCTTACATCCGAGATGGATACAATGGGCTAATTCTCTTACTGCAACGGACGTTGAATACAAATTTGATCCAAGTCTGAAAACACAAGCATTCCTGCAATACAAACAAGAATATCCTCTACCAAATTAGATTTTGCCTCTAGATCAGTATGAATATATTATTTACACTGACGGATCTGCTCAACCGGCCATAGGGAGTAAGCAACAATACAGCGCAGCGTGTGCTATCGTTAAAGGTCGCATGCGGGATGGAAAGTTGCATCCGAGTTGCACAAAAAATGCAATCTCTAGGAGACTGAATGGCTCAGTTGGCAGAGTTAAAAGCACTGATACTGGCACTTGTAAATACGGATCACGAATTCCCCACACTAATTGTGTGTGATTCCTTTTACTGTGTACAGTCATACAATGAGTACTTACAACATTGGGAACTAAACGGGTTTAAAGATGCAAAAAGTGGCACAATTAAGCATAAAATGCTATGGGAACAGGTAGTAGAGTTAAAAAACGAACTACCAAGGGCTCACGTGATATACACGCTGAGTCATCAGCGTGATGGCGTTCATGTTGAAGGGAATTCATTGGCTGATGAAGCCGCAAAGGGGGCTGTGCGAACGGCTTCCGTAGCTGCAATCACTCGTTCAAAAACGAGAATAGACGGCGAGATAATGGTGGCTGTCATTGCTTCACGCAAGGGCAGCTCAGCAGTACCGAAAAAATTTCCACTCAAGTACTCCTACAAATTAGATGCACAAAACATTCCATATGCTCAGATTCCTGGAGTGGGGGATAGAGTAATACCAAATATGGATCGTAGGCAAGGTTTGATTGTTGCAGCACACGAGGGTTTGGGTTCTGCACATACAGGCGTTACAGCGACTATTTCACTAATGAAACAGCGCTATAGGTGGCCAGGTCTAGCAAAACAAACTAAAGATTACGTCTTGAAATGTGACATCTGCCAGCAGATGAAGGGCTCCACCATAAAATGCTCGGCGCAGACACCACTACTGATATCTGACAAACCTCTTGCATGTGTGTATCTGGATCACGGCGGTCCTTTACAATCTGATGGGGCTTACAAGTATATCTTGGTGGCAGTGAATTCTTGTTCCAGATTCCTATGGGTTTGGCCTCAGCGCTCGGCTGATGCCCGAACTGTTATAAAAGATTTGCGAGTCTTTATAGGGACATACGCAGTTGGCACGTTACATTCTGACTGTGGCCCGGCTTTTAGCTCTCGGGCTTACAAAGAGGCCATGGAAAGTATGGGTGTAGCATTGCGGTACTCCTCTCCGTACCATCCTGAGGGAAATTCGGTCATGGAAAGGAAAAACTGGGACTTAAAGCAATCTTTAACAGCTAGGGTATTAGGCAAGGGCGGTAGTTGGGTCAATCACTTATATGGGGTTCAGAGAGCACTCAACAATCAGCCAAGAAGTTCTCTAGGGGGTGTCACTCCATATGAGGTCCTATTTGGGACGAGAATTTTGGTACCTGATCTTGATTGTGAAGGCACAGTGGCGGATGAGAAACCATTTGATATCCATGATCGTTTGGCTGTTTTACAGGATCTAAATGAATCCAGGACAAGACAAAGTAACGTCAACATCAAACAAACCGCCACTGGGGAAGTCAAGGCAGTCACGGCAAGATCTGTCTGGATCCCAAATGTCGGGGATCTGGTCAGAGAGAAAATAGCGGACAAAAAAGAATTCGGGCCATCCTACAGAAAGCCTGTACAGGTCCTAGCAGTACAAGGAACAAGAACTGTACTTCTGCCGCCTCTTGCCGGGAAAAAGGAGAAAAGATTTGTCTCAATTGACTTAATCAAACCACACTATGTGGCCGATACTGAACAGTAGGCCTCGTGGACTCCACAGTAGCAGACACCCTCCTCTCGCTACAATACAAGAAGTTCAAACAGAAAGACTCATCACGTTTGAAGAGCCTCCTGTACGGAATGAAGGACTAAGCAACAATGCTATGGAACTTGTTCCCCTTGAACCCGAAGTTCCTCTACAAAATGAAACTCAGAACAACACTCAAGTTGCAATCAGACCAAATACAGACGTCTACGTTAACATGCCTCGACGAGAGCAAAATGCGATTTCAACAAATCCCGATGCAATTCCTACAATTGATCGTACTGCTTCTGGCTACTTCATGAACTTTGATACGTTTTCTTTGGATCCAAGTGAACCGGAAACGACCCCAGCCCAAACATCACGCAAACAGCAAGCTAAAGACTTTCTGAACTTTCTTAAAAAGACTTACCTGGTATCACCTTGGTTAGAACTCTGGGTAATTACTGGGATTCTATTTTTTCTTTTCTGGCTAGGCTTAGTTATAACTTTTAGCATGCTTATTAATGGACGATAGCTTCAGCAAAGCTCTACAGCCCCGAAAGTTAATTTGATTTTAAAACCACATCAATCGTCTCATCGTGAACAGAGAGACTTGTTATCAGTGAACATCACAGCGGTTCCTATACCGGATGGTATAGTTTGGGACAAGGTTGATTTCGAAATATTCGGTCCGACTGAATTTTAAAAAATTTCTCATGTGTTTAAAATTTCATTAAGTGATATCATTACCTCCAGTACATTTTCTGATGATTGGGACTCTGAAACTGTTAATAACATGTTGTCTGATTTAGAAAAAACTGCTGCATTTCCGAGCACTGAAATGTTAGAAAGTAATTCAGACTATGACACTTTTACCAGCATTATGGTCACCATTTCCTGCACAAATCTATTTCACCTAGAAATGGTTTTGAGTACCATCAGTGGGAACATTGCCCTACACCACCAAAAAGTAGTTCGCACACATTTGCACAGAAATTTTCATATTTTTCAGGTTTTAACACCACTGACACGAACTCATATTATTATAAAGTTACACCAACATCAGCACTGAAAATTATGTTGACAAACACCAAACAGATTTACTCTGCTTCCTTTATTGCCCAACTGTCTGAACAGGGTTTTGACCTATGGAAGGACACAATAGACTTTATATATTTTTTTTTTATTGGCTTTTTCAACAGAAAATACAAAAACACATACAAAACAACAAGCCAGTATACTAGCGATACATGTCCAGGGATACAATCTGCACAGTCGGTTCATTGGAAATGTTGTACAATATGCGCCCTTCCCATTGGTGCTAGACAGAAAAATGCGAACAACAACCACAGTGCAATGTTAATCAAGAAATAATCATTTGAGGGATGTGGTTACAACTTCAGAAACTCGTCTAATCTCGCATGTACTGCAGGCAGGTGAACGGTGAAAAATAGATAGCTTTAACATTTCACAACAGCCCCTCGGCTGACCCTGTACCCGTCGGGGCGTCTCCATCCGTCCCCTGATTCTCCCGGGCCCAGGCAATAAATGGTTCCCAGATGTCACGAGGTCTCGAAGTAGGGGGCATAAGTTCCCAGAATGTGTTTAATTGGGAGTGACCGTGGGTGAAGTACCTGATCCACTCCTTAACAGAAGGCACCCTCCTCCTTCCCCAGTGCACGGCAACCTGGCGTTTGGCAAACAAGAGAAGTAATGCGTGTAATTTGCGTATCTTAACTGGCGTGTCTTTGACGTAGCTCAGCAAGCCCAGCAGGGGGGATAGGGACAGAGACGTACCAATGATCTGGTTGATCGATGTAAAAATTGTGGACCAAAATGTCGTTAGCTTTGGACAATCCCATGCCATGTGTAAGAAAGATGCAGGAGTGAACCCACAGCGCCAGCAGCTCTCATCGTCCCTCAGCCCCATACGGTGCAAGCTTATAGGTGTCCTGTAGAACCTGTGAAGAAACTTGAAATGTAGCAGGCGAAGCCTATAATTGGGGGACAGCTCGATGAGTTGGCGGCAGCAATATACCCACTGATCCTCAGTTAGCGGAGCAGGGAGCTCGGCATTCCACCCCTGTAATGCTCTGGGCTGCACTAATGGGGCAGTGTTTTGCATGTGCGTGTAGAGGCGTGTGACAAGTTTGCGGGGTGATGGTGAAACTAACAGGTTTTCTAGAGCTGACAAGGGTGGTGGGGCCACCGGAAAGCTATCATGCAGGGCGCGACAGGCGGCACGTAGCTTATGGTATAGAAAACCTACAGCAAATGGCACCCTCTGACCCTCAGCTGCAACTGGAGGGGACCTGAACGTGTTCTCAGGGTAAAGGTCTGCGAATGTATGGAGGCTCAATTTTTGTGCCATTGTTTGGCTAAGTCCTTCCTTTATGTTTGGCAACATGGGGTTGTGCGCTAATGGTATAGAGGGGGCATAAAGTACGGGGGCGCCCGCCCGCTTCCGCAGCTCGTCCCATGCCCAACGTAAGGTCTCCGAGGTGTCTACGCCGTCTCGGGGGCGGCGGTATGGCTGGTACAGCGCCACCCGAATAGGAACAGGTGCCACCGCTTCAGTCTCCACTGCTACATGAGGCTGGAAGGGTGTCGGGTGAACCCAGTGGTGCAGGAACTGAGCTTGAGCGCACAGGGCATATAATTGCATATCTGGAGCGCCCATCCCACCCTGTTTCAACGGGAGTGTCAGCAAATCCCTTGATACTCTAGCTTACCCACCTGCCCACACCAGAGAAACTAGCAGTGATCGTAAGGTCTTGAAAAAGTTATGTGTGAGGGGGATCGGGATGTTGACAAATAAATAAAGAAATTTCGGTAACACGACCATTTTCGCTACGGCGATTTTCCCTGCCAGGGATAACGGGAGCTTAGACCATAGTGTGACCTTCTCTTCCAGCCAAGTGATGGCACGGCCATAATTTAAGTTCCACACCTCCTGTATGTCGCGGCTAATCCAAACGCCCAGATATTTAACCTCCTCGGCCTCCCATTTCAAAGGGAACTCAGAGACCACCGGTATTGTGTTATCCGTCAAGGGAAACACGACGGACTTAGCCCAATTGATGGAGACACCAGCCAGCCCTCCGAATCGAATGAATTCTCTCAAAATGGGGTCTAGATTAGTCGTGGGGTCAGTGATATATAGAGTGACATCATCTGCATAAAGCGAGATGAGAAGGCTCCTGGTGCTGAACCCGATCCCCCTGGCCGTGTGATGTTGCCTGATGCGCGCAGCAAGGGGTTCCATCGCAATCGCGAAAAGCAGGGGGGAAAGGGGACACCCCTGCCGAGTACCCCGCGAGATAGGGAAGGGTTCTGATAGGAGGCCATTCACCCTGATCCGAGCAGTGGGCTTAGTATATAACAATCGGATCAGATTAATGAAGAGCGGGCTAAATCCCATGCGACCTAGGATAGCAAATAAATATGGCCATTCGAGCGTATCGAACGCTTTTGTAGCGTCGACAAAAACTGCGGCGGCCTGCACGTCAGGGTGGAGATAATGTAGCACCGAAAAAACAGTCCGAAGGTTATGGGAAGTAGACCGGCCAGGGATGAATTCCGACTGGTCAGGGTGAGCGATGAGGGGAAGTAGGGGCCGCAACCTGTTGGCTATCAGCTTGGCCAGAATCTTTACATCCACACTTATTAATGACAATGGCCGATATGAATCTAGTTCAGTCTCAGGTTTCCCGGGTTTTAACAGAGTGATGATTATTGCCTCACGCATAGTTGGAGGCAATATGCCAGTAGTTTGGGCTTACTCATATAATGCCATCAGATGCGGCGCCAGTTCCTCCACATACGTTTTGTAGAAGGCGGTGGTTAGGCCGTCAGACCCAGGTGCCTTATCCAGAGGTAAACTTTTTATGAACTGAGTAACATCCTCTACATTAAACGGGACATCCATGTATTCCCTGTATCTTTGACTAAACAAGATTAACTCCAAAGAATCAAGGAAGGACTGCATGCCCTCTGGGCACGACTCCTGGGTGGCCGTGTAGAGTCTGGAGTAGAACGAGGAGAATTCATCAAGAATACCTGCCTGCCCCCTAATAACAACTCCCTGCGTGTCAGTCAGCTCGGGGATATAAGCAGTGGAACGCGGGGTTCGAATCATGCTAGCAAGCATTCTTCCCGGCCTATCGCCCTCCCCATACCTTCGCGCCTCTGCGTATTTCCAGAGAAACCTGACCTCACGCTGCGCCTCCTCAGCGTAGTCCAGCAGTTTGGTCTTCAAGAGAGCCATAGTGTCAGGTTCATTGGTGGAATAAAATTGTGTTTCAAGTCCTCTTATTTGAGATTCAAGTGAGGCAAGCGTGCCCCGAATGGCTTTTAACACTCCCGCTTGGCGGGCAATACACTGACCTCTAATAACCACCTTAAATGCCTCCCAGAGGGAGGCCTCCGTGTCTACCGAACCGGCATTTAGGGTGAAGTAATCGGTTATATCTGCCCTTATTCCTTCCTTAAAAGCCTCATCTAACAGGGCATGTGGTGGGAGCCGCCAAGAGAACGCGCGTGGAGGCGACTCGGGAAGCGCCAATCTCAAAAGGCAAGGGGCATGGTCCAACAGGGATCGCGGCAGATGCGACACCTCAACGGTCCAGGTGGCTACATCGCGAGAAACCAGCCAAAAATCCAAGCGGGACCAGGCGCTGTGATGTTCAGAGATACAAGGGCCTTCTTTAATCGAAGGGTGCCTACAGCGCGAGATATCAACTAGGTCTCCATCTCCGCGTTTAAAGCTTCACTTGCAGCGGGGTGCAGGGCCCGGGCCGCCCCCCGTCTGTCCAGGTTGTCATCCAATATGGTATTAAAGTCTCCCCCCAGAGAATGGTACTGCAACCAGTCGCTCTGACTCTAGCCCAGATGTCTTGGAAGAAACTAGGTGAGTCCACGTTGGGGCCGTATATCGCTACTATTGCAACGGAAACCCCACCCAATGTGCCCAGTATGATAATAAATCTGCCCTCAGGGTCTTTATGTAGTGCCCCCTCTCTCCAGTCCAAGCCCCGCTTAATCAATACCGCCACTCCATGGGAGTAATTAGAATATATTGAGGAGTAGACGTGGCTCCACCTGTTGTGCTTCAGCCTCGGGGATGGCACGACATTAAGGTGGATCTCCTGCAGTAGACATACGTCTATATTGTACCTCACTAGGTAAGCATGCGCGAGCCTGGACTTCCTGCCGTCATTCAATCCCCTAATGTTCCATGTGAGGAAATTCAGGTTGTTAGCGTGGTGTCGACCAGTGCAAAGTGCAATAGAGCAAAGGGACATGGGCAGCACAACTCATTCTTAAATCTAACGGTTCGAACAGACATAGAGCATACGGTTATACTGGCCAAAAACACAACAACATTCCCAACCCTCCACCCACTCCAACCCCCCAATCAGGTTGTAGATAACCCTCCCATAAACATATAGAAAAACATTGAGTACCCGGGAAACATCCCATGGGGATGCGGGAATGCCGGCACACTTCCCTGCCATGGCAGGGTGGCCAAGATACTGCAGAGAGCCAAGTCAAAAGCAAAACAAGGTTCTAGGATAACATATACCTAGCATTAAACTCCGTCCGGAGCCCCGACAGGTTCCACACCCCAGCCCAGTCTAGTGTGTCAATTCTTTGGCCGACATATTGCACTAGCTCCCCAGTTCATAGCATAGATATCTACAGTCCCCCGCAGAGGCAGGTCCACCCACCCACCTTAGGGGAAGCCAGCTAAAAAGAAAACAAATTTGAACCCAAAAGTACAGGTTATAGCAGGTAGGAGCCATCAGGAAATAGAATGCCAAATAGGGCTCCAATCAGCACGAATCATATGAAACATTCAAAACAAAGAACGTGGCAGGGCTAGAGAGCCCTCAGTCATTGTCACTTAGCTGGGTGTCTGCTGAGTCCGCCGATCTGGAGCCATGCTTCGACTGCTTACCGCCTATGTGTTTAGCAAATTTAAGTGCGGACTTGGCATCAGTAAAAAGTGGGTAGAACCATCATGTGTAACCTTAAGTTTGGCGGGATACAATAACGAGTAGGGGACTTGAGCCTGCATAAGGATTCGCTTCGCAGGCAGGAACTCACGTCTCGCTGATTGCACCGCAGGTGTAAAGTCAGGGTAAAAAGAAATCTGATTGCCCTTGTGCGTAACTATCCCCATCTCGCGCGCCTGGCGCAAAATCAAGTCTCGGTCCTGGTAGTTGAGGAGCCGTGCTAGGATAGGCCGGGGTGGGGCCCCGACCGGTGGTTTGGGACCCAAGGCGCGATGAGCTCGTTCTACCGCAAAGTCAGGGGAGAGGTGAGTATCAAACAGTTCCCGGAGTAAGTCAGCCACGTACGTCTCCATCTTGGCAATGGTTGTGGTCTCCGGTATGCCTGTGATACGTAAGTTGTTGCGACGAGACCTCGCCTCCAAATCTTCGTTCTTGGCGCGGATTAGTCCCAATACTCTATCCATCTGTAGAAGTTGTTCTTTCGTTTCCACTTGGAAGTCGTGGAAGTCAGATTGTTTGTTCTCAAGCAGGTCAAGTCTATGTTCGTGAGTTCCCACCTGGGACTTGACCGATTCCAGTTGAGTAGTGAGTGCGTCAAGTTTGGTGTCAATGTTGCGTAGGCTTGACCTCATTTCAAGCATGAGTGTCCGGAGGTCTTCCACTTGATCTTCTGCCTGCAGCTCAGCGGATCTCCCTGTGCCGGTCTCCTGGTCAGATTCCGTGAGCCGAGTCACCCTCCGTTGATCAAAGGTTAACTTCGGTTGTTTGGCATCTTGTTTTCCCATGTTGCGTATCGGTGTCCTCCGTCCCAGCAGCAGAGCCCCGTCGTCCAGCGAAGCGCAGGGCACACTCTCACCTCCTTTCCCCACGTGTCTGACAGCCGGTATCAAAATGTCGTGGGTTGAAGCACGGTCTCAGTTTCCAGGTGAGCGAAGGGGTTCACCTCCCACCAACACCAGCAAATGGAGACACCCGTGGGGAGCGTCTCCACCCTGCAAGTATAGATTGCACCTCACCAAAGTGCCAGGACGGTAGTGCGAAGTGGCGCCCAGCGTGGTCACCGCAATTGTCCTCCGAGCTCTACCTATGCACCCCAGACGAGCCTTCACCGCACTCCTTCACCCATGTGCTGCGCACAAAATGGCCACCGCGCGGTGTTCAGGGACTCGGGGCCAAGCCAGCATGCGCCTCAAAGCCCACGGTATGACACACACTGAG
Source organism: Calotriton arnoldi (assembly GCA_963921515.1). Taxonomy (NCBI): domain Eukaryota; kingdom Metazoa; phylum Chordata; class Amphibia; order Caudata; family Salamandridae; genus Calotriton; species Calotriton arnoldi. The sequence goes on from CAWUFW010001537.1 coordinate 2,282,325, forward strand.
TAGGGTTTTCAAAAGTGCAGACCTGTGTTGTTCGTCCACTAGTATTGGGGAGATCAGTCCCAAAGTCCGCATATCACACCAGAGAGAGATAAACCAGGCTCGCATGTGGCACGGCCTCAAAATGGCGCCTACAATCCACGGGGCACTGTACTGTCACCTCCGCGCCGCGTCTCACCTGCAGAAATCAGGGCGTGTGTGTGGAGACGTACAGCGGGATCACGTAGCACCGCGGCCGTATCTAGTGCCACACTCAGGGTCACCGGGGTTGTGGGATCACGTCTTCTTTTCCGCGGCTGAGGCCCGCACCTCACCCGAAGCCACGGGCTCGATTTCCAGCGGCCGACCGCCCGCCCACACAGCGTCTGGGCTTGTCTCCAAGACCGGTCTCCTCGCGACAGGTCGCACAGCACCACGCCAGAGCGGGGCACGCAGATGCAAGTTACGGCGTTCGGCTCCGGAAGGATTCCGCCGCTATTAAGCTAACTTTAGCTCGACATTAGCTCTCTTCCTGCACGGATAAGCGAAGGATTATTTCTCGGCCGGCGGAGCTCACTCACAGAGCGGCCATTCCGCAGCCCGGCACACCACGCCCCCAGGACACAATAGACTTAAAATCAGGTTGGGGTTCTAGGGACTGGCAAGTCCAGGGAACCGAAGCGCTATTTAGAGCATGCCTCATTCCACAGCAGATGATATTTCTAAACGAAACTGTGCAACAGACATCCTGTCTTGGATTAGCCAAGATCAAGGACCTGAACACACCTCGATCTCCAACACCATCACAGATGGGAGGGTGGCAAAATTCGACTTCACAGGAAGGGGCAACAGTAGATGACATTTTACAGTACAATAGATCAGACCCTAATTGGGAAAAATGGGTCGTTTGGCCCTTAGACACAAACATATGTCATAAACGATTCTTGGTTATCACCGAAGGGTTCAATATCCATAGGCCAGACCCGCGTTATGTACAAAGAGAACACCCATGGGTAGTGACATCCTACAGTGTTGGGAAGTTGTGCCTTGATTGGCTAGAAACCTCAACACTAACATAAGTGAAACAACACTTAGCCTTACTCTCACAAGACATGGATCTTAGGGATTTCTTTACAAGGTCCCAAGAAACAACGTCAGAAACGTTTCATATATGCCGGTATTTATGCTGCCTATAATGAAAATTGGAAAATATCCCAACAAGAGGCCGCAGAGAGAATACGGGAAATAGACCGTCTTAACTTAGAAAAATCGTTGGCTGTGGTAGACAATGGGTTAACAACTTTGTCCTCCAGAATATATTCTTTGGGCAACATTGTATCTTCTGCGATAGATATCCTAGAACAAGATTTGGCCATACTACAACACGGGCAATCTCAATTACGTTCTATCATGTTATTGAGCTGGACGCTACAATCTTTGCGTGCAGGCTTTGTGCCTTGGCATTTTATAAACAGTACTTCTCTGTTTTCTGAATATAATCTAACAGATAAACAGGTTGAAATGGCACAAAGGGGAGCTAAATATACAATGCTGCGTATTGAAAAACTGGACCGACTACCATTTACAGTAGCAGAAGCTCCATCTACTGAATGGCTAATCCATGGCCACATAACTCTACCGGTCACTACTTTTCAGTTTCAATATTGCCTTGAACAAAGGCAGGCGGGCAAATATGAAAAAATGGGTAAGGAAACATTAAGGAATCCTGGGATTTACCATATAGATTTCGATGCCGGAGTGGGGATCGAGAAGTGTTTCTAAGTGGTACAAACTGCAAGAGCGCTTTGAGCGGTTCTCTCATGTGCCAGGACATTTCATTGCACGGAGTGTGTAATGGGTCGATAGCAAACTTATCCTGCCACATGAAAGGGACTCCAGCTGCCGTTATTAAACCGGTATTCGAGCTGCTCTCAAATGGGAGTTACTTGATGCTGAACGATCAAGGTTGCTGTGGTATGCTTCCGGGCATTGCCTATCTGGTCACTGTGAACTCCAGGGTTACTTGCTGTATGCAAGTATTGTTTCCCCCAACAAGTACAGTCAGGGAGGCGCCGTTATGGCCTTTATTGAATGTTTCCTTTATACAATTTGATACTCTGAGCAGACTGAAAGCCATGCTTTTACAGCAAACCGTACCCTTAACGTCCGCTCGAGAGACCTTTGATCTTCAAATCGCAAGGACCTCGACTGAGATACAGGCACTTATACGTACAAACTGCCCCATTCATTTTGCAGAATTGGTGGGTCGTATCTTTAATATGTCTGATACGAGTGGTATTGTACACCTATTTGAGACCATAGGGTCAGGACTTCTTAGCACATTTCAGACAATCCTCAGAGTTATCCCGAACTTTATACACTCCGTATTTGGAAGCATTTTTGGAGGTCTACCTCTGATCCTGCTATCAATAACAGGAATCCTGATTGTCATTTACCTGCTACGCAATGGACGGCCCAATTACCAACGAGATGGCAAAAGCGCTCCTGGAGCGGAAATACCATGAACGCATGGTACAACATCTGGGCACACCTCGCCTAAGGGAACAAAGCGCCTCTTGGTTCCTATCGTTTAGACAAGTCTGGACGGACTGCATCTTACCTGTTCTTCGCTGCCTGTTTTGCGGTGAAGAATGCGTGTTGGACCTCTGTCTGACACTTGCGACGGACACGCCTGCGGACTTAAATACCAGGCTGGAACCCCTGAGGGCCCATGTTCGGCAATGTCCCCAGCGTATTCCCATCTTGATGGCTGTATTCCTCGAGAATCCGCAGGTGCCTTTCACAAACTGGGGTGAGCTTTAGCTCCACAACTAGCACCCAGGTATCGACTACAGCACCGGCTGCCTCTACACCAGCTATTGGCAGTACTGAATATCATCTGTGCTCCATTGACGTACTCTGCGAGGTGTTACAAGGACCGTCCCCTGCAGCAGCAAGCAGCGATGATGTTGCGTCTCCCAGCCAGGACATTTAATCTGTAATTGGCTCATTGTGTGCTGGGAAAGAATTCGGATTTTTATTTTTGCTAAACTTAACTAAATTTGGAACATTTCCTACAAAATTGACACTTTCTCGCTAAAAAGCATGGCCTTTTGACGCTTGTAGAACTTCAACTTATATAAACGAACTGAATTAGGACTGTGACTTAAGTGACCATTCCAAAAAATGATTTCCGTAGTAATTTTTTTTTACCCTTTTAAACCTTTTTAAACTGTTTTTAAAATGATTTTAGAACAAGGTTTTACAGGACTCACTGAAAAATGTTTTATGCACTACTATCTAGTAAAGAGTAGAGTTCACTAGCATTTTTATCATTGTTGACTGTTCGGAAGAGGAGTGGGTGTTATGTTTTATATAGGTACCCTAATATAGGCCAGGGTAACATCATACCCCTTCACCTACATTACCTCCCCTACACTACACTGTAACGAGCCTTTTAGGATTGAACCTTTACCTAGTTCTAGTCCTGGGTGCAGAAGGAGAGTTTCTCCTAAACAATAGAGTCCTATAACTCCATCAATAGACTCACACAGTATGAATGAATATTCATAAGGGTTCTTAGAAACCAGGCTGGGGCTACACCACCTTCCTCCCCATATCTACGTACACGGTTCATCCCATACATCATCCTCAAATCCAACAATGGCTAATACAAGCAACAAGGGACAAAGGAGCCCTAGATACTTTCTTTATAAATATAGCACCTCTTGCTAGTGTTAGTTAGAGGGAACCGAGACTAGGGGGTCTCTCCCTACACCCTCAAAAAAGGTGAAAAATTTGGGTATAATCCTGGATGAGAAACTCTCCTTTGGGGCCCAAGTAAATGCAGTAACCTCAACAACAGTGCATGTTCTTAGAACTGTCAAGAAGGTATTGAGGTTTTTACCTTCGGAGACCCGGCAAACGGTAGTCACAGCATTGGTTATGTCAAGACTAGACTACTGTAATAGCCTATACTTAAACATACAACAAAGACTTCTGTATAGGCTTCAGCTGCTACAAAATGCCGCGGCCAGATTACTTACGGGCACTTCCAAGTTTTCTCCTATCTCCAAGGAGATTAAAAAACTACACTGGCTCCCGGTGAGGAACCGGGTGCATTTTAAATCTCTGTGTATGGTCTTTAAAGCACTTCAAGGCTCAGGACCAGATCATTTGAGGCGCCAGTTCCAATGGTACATACCAGCAAGAACTCTTAGATCTTTAGGAGCTAAGTTGGTTGTAGTCCCATCAACAAAAAAAGCTCAATGGGGAGGCAGAAGTTTCTCTTTGTGCGCAGCAAAGGCCTGGAATGACTTGCCATTCTATTTGAGAAATGCCACCAATCTTCTAGCATTCAGGAAAGGGTTAAAGACCTGGCTTTTTGATAAATAATCCTCCTTTTTCAGCTCAGCTCTAAGGAGTAGTAACTAGCGCCAGGACACCTCCGGGTAATCGTGCGCTTTAAAAGTTCCCATAACATAACATAACATAACTTCCAGGCCGACACACTGACCAGAGACGCTGAGGCTCCTGCATGCATACGCTCCAGCTGACAGTGGTCTGAACATCCCTTGCGGGGTGTCCAACTCAAGACCAAGAAGGGCTCCTACGTTCTCACACTTCAGGTAATGGGGTTCGACTAAGTCCTAGAGGGATTCTTGGCTTTATACCTACTCACATGCTAGGTACACTTAGGTACATCTAGGTAGGCATCGTAGGAGTACGCACTTTCTTTTATCAATGCTTTTTATATTCATGTATTTATTCATGCTTATTGCAAGATGGTAGAACTGTACTATCCATTTATATTCATTGTACTGCTAATCATATATCTCTGCTACTGTCTAATGGTTGTTGCAGCTCATATATTCTACACGAGAATAACAACTGTTCAATAAACCCTTATTGAAACGCCCAGGCTGTTTATTCTGTGTATCTCTGAGACAAGATAAATAAGCACGAGTGACTGAGCAAAAAGTAGTACATTGTTTCCACGATCTTGAGGGATCTGGGTTGTCATGTTCTGAGGTTGCCAGAAGCTAATCTCTCCCCGATAAGAGGAGACACTAGTTGCACTGTGAGCTAACTTATGCAAACAGGCTAACATTTCTCGGTGGGGGTGCTCAGAACCAGTCTGCCACCAAACCCACAGTTTATGTTATCCGAACGCGCAGGTCCTGTATGGGCAATATAGGATCTACACGACAACCTAGACTGACATCATATACAAATAGCACTATTGCAGTAGATGCACGTGACACGCCACATGGAGAATAGTGTGGCACCAGGTGAGCAGTCTGACTGGCTTCTTCCTACTCATTGTACTCTAGGGAAGTCTTGATATTGGTTAAAAAGGGCATACCCTTCATGGTCCCTCACTCAGAAACAGAGGATCAAGGACAATACATAATAGTGCAGGTCAGTTTGTGCGGCACCATGGTGACCCTAGTAAACACTTATGTATCTAATATTGATGATCCTTAATTCTATACACAGATCTGGAACAAATTGCACTCCATGCTCCTGACTGCCATTGTGTGGGGCGGGGATTTTAATACATGTCTGGATCCGGAGCTTGGCAGATGGGCAGAGGCGGAAAGGCATAGTAGACAGGCCCCAGAGTTCTCCACAAAGGCATGGAGGAGGGTGGAATTGTGGAGACTGCGGAATCTCACGGTAAGGGAGGGTACATTTACCTCCTCAGTGCATAGCTCATGGTGCTGGTTGGACTTCTGGATGGCAACCCGGGAGGTTAGCATGTGGACTGGAGAGGTGCAACACTTGCCTAGAACGCTGTCAGATTACACCCCAATGAAACTGGTGATGTTGAAACCTACACATAGACCCACACAGTTTACCTGGATATTTCCGGCTACTGCATTGTTAGACCATGTGTTTCGGGTGTGGGGGGGGCAGGGGTGCTCTCAGCTATTACTGATTAGTTCAAAAAAAATATTGTGGGAGACATTTAAAGTTACCATAGGGGGGGGTCTTCAGTAGCACGCAAGCTGGTGTTCTAAAGGACTTACGCCAACAATTGCACATAATAGAGAACACGTTGTGGAAATTGAAATGGGATTATAAAGCAGCGCCTTGCCCGAGGATTCTTGCTGCAATAAGAGATCAAATGGCAACCTACAATGACATGACAGAGCGGGAAATCAGTTATCTTTCGCGCTGCCACTTGGCGCAAGCATATGGAGAGGGAGGTCACCCAGGGCCCAATCTCGCCAAATAAACTGAAGTCTTAATGGGTGCACACACACATTGTCAAAATTGTAGACACTGAAGGAGGATTGTTATGACACACCGGCCATCTCAAAGGCGTTCTCAGACTTCCACACGCAGCTCTATGTCACCAGAGGCACGGTTTCAGAAGTGGAGATCGCTGAATACTTAGAAGATGTAGCTCTGGCATGGCTGTTTTCAGGACTGTGTGAATATTTAGCACAGACCGTAACAGTAGAGGAAGTAAAGGAAGCAATATGCTTACTCCCAACGGGAAAGCACCAGGCTTGGACAGATTAACGGGTGAATTCTATAAAGAATTTGTGGACCTCCTGGCACCCTGCCTGCATGCGGTGTATAAAGAGGCATATAATAAACAGGTATTACCCCTTCCCTCCGCGAAGCTCTAATCATTTCATTACTTAAACCTGACAAACAGCCTGAGTATTGCGAGTCTTGCAGACCGCTTTCATTGATTAATATTGATGCCAAAATTCTGGAGAAAATCCTAGCCTCTAGAATTCAGCCATTGCTGAGGAATATGGCTCTGCCAGATTAATCGGGCTTTATACCCACCCATCCCACAACACACAACTTGTGACCCATTTTCAACCTATTGAACGCCGCTAAAGTTTTCGATTCCTTTGAGTGGACGTTCATGTTCACAATACTACAACGTATGGGGATGCCCAAGTCCTTTTTAGGTCTCGTCTGAGCCAGCGCATGCGCTGGTCTGGCGAGACATTTAGTGAGTGGGCTTTAGAAATGCCACCACAAGCTTTTGCTGGCCTAGAGCGTGCGGTTACGTGCACAGTAACGCGCATTCCTCGCATCGCTCAGGCGCCATCTGGCTTTCCTCTCACTTGCTCTCCCGCTCCTCCCCCTCCCTCACCACAGAGCGCGTCTTTTTGGCTTTTTTTTTTTTACTTTTAGCGCGAGGCGCGCGCGCTTTTTTTCATCTCTTACCTCTCTCTCTTTCTGCTTTCTGGCCATCACCCCGTTCCCTCTTCTCACACGGTTTACTCTCCCTGCTACCGTCCTCTCCCTTTGTCCCCCATTTCCTCTCTGTTGTTCATTTTTTTCTACTATCATCTCTTCCCTTGTTCTTCTTTCACTTCCCATCATCTCCATACCTCCACTTCTTTTTCCCCTGTTTACTTTTGCCCTCCATTTTCTCTGTACACTCTGTCTCCTATCTCACTTTCTCTTCCTGCTCCAGAGCTCCTTCCTTCAACTATCGCTTTATTTCTCTTTTTCGAAAAAATCTTTCTGCCTTTCCTCTCTTCCCGTTCCAACGCTTCTCTTTTTTTTCAGTCCCTAGCCTTCCAATCACCTTTCCCATTTCCTCTGTTCTGCACTTCTTCTTGCACTACAGAGCCCCATGTGTCTACTTGACTCCGGAGCAAGTGTAAACAGACAGAGATCTATCTAGGCTCTCAGGCAGACATTCCAAAAAAAGAAAACATAGAGCGAGCCTTTAAAACAAAAAATCATATAATGCTAGTTTGGCAATGTCATCATTTATGTACACTTAACTGCCCATTCTTTAATTGTATCCAAACCATTACTGAAATTAATGCACAGTTCAAATAATTGATGGCTCTTCTTTTATGTGGCTCAGTCTACTCCTTTTTTAGTTTCTGTAAAGCGCTTTGTTATCCCCTGAGCCATGAACACACTAGAAAAAACTGCTAATGAATGTGTTGATAAATAAAAATAGTGGTCTCGCATTTGGGACATTATAAGTGTTTAGCCATGCAACAGTTGTGCTGCATAACTAAATACTTATAAGGTCCCAAAGGCGAGACCTATTGGCTATGCCAATGCTTGTTAAGGTGGATATGCCTGCTATATAAACATCCGGTCACGAGGGTGCGTATTAATGGTAACACATCCGCAGTGATACCATTGTACCCGTTATTATTTGCACTCACCCTCAAACCTCTGGCATGTGTAATATGATACAGACATGCGGATTCAGCATTGCTCTTCAGAATGTGGCCTGTTAGTATATCACTTTATACAGATGACATGGAGTTATATGTCTGCAACCCTGATTTCAATTTAGAACAGATAATTTGAGAATATATTCGCTCCGAAAGGCATTCTGGCTTAAGCATTAACTGGTCGAAGTCGGTCATAATCCCCGTGACACCGAATACACAGCCGCACCCACTTGATTTTCCTCTGGTGTGGTGTGTTGACTCTGTTAAATATCCAGGGATCTGGGAACAGAGAGACCTGGAGCTGGTTATTTCGGAAAATTATGGGAGAGCAGTATAAAAACTCGAGCAGTTTTAAAAAAAAAACAATTCTTTATTGGCATTTCAAATATTAGTACAGGATACAGTGCAGCACGAGCAGGTTGCCAGATGGTCCAGACTGATGATTGTGCTCCCCCAAATTGCTTTATCTTTTTATTAATATACCCTTTATGCTGCCACAACAGTTTTTCAAAACGGTTTTCCCCACATGTTTACACTAGCGTGGGCAGTAAAGCAGCTTCGGATGTCTGGGATGTGTTGACGCTCCCATAGGCACAAGGGGGATTTAGCGCACCAGATTTATATCTATATTACTTGTGTGCCCAAGCACAATTTGCGCATTACTGGTACCACCCTCATGATTGCACCCTACATTAGGCAGTGGAGACGGATGATGCCCACCCCCTTCAGCTCTATGCCCTTTTACCACATAAGTGCACAGATGTCTCTCGGTCAGAGATTAATTCTATTAGCTGCACCACTTGGCAGGCACTGGGAACATGGGCCAAAAAAACCTTCTGTATGCTCCTGCACTTCCTCCGCAGCTCCATCCAGCCATTTCAGTAGCGCATGAGGCTGGAGCACTTGCATTGTTAGATAGAGCTGGGTTGAAGACTATGGGAGATGTATACCCGGGGGTGGGTTTTTTTTGTTGCTTTAGTGTATATGCCACCCTGTCAGCGACAGACCACGCTGCTGATGTTCATACACTATCGCCTATGGGCAGCTATGAGAGAGCTCTATCCCTCGTTCACCGCAGAACCCACTACCCTTAGTGCACTTCAATTTTTACTTACTATATTATGCGGCCCAGAGCGATAGACTCACAGACACAAATCAGGCGCTCATCAAATGGACATGCCACTGACAGAGGAGGAATGGGGTGTCTGCTTCACTCATGGGTATGCTTACACCAAACTGTAACATGCAAATTATTAATTCTAAGTATTTACAGCAAATGTATTACACCCTTGTGAGGCTGTTCAGATATGGGCTGCGTGGTAGCACAAACTGCACAAGGTGTGGGGCAATAAATGCAGGTTTCATGCACCTAGCCTGGATGTGTCCCCCCATCAATCATTTCTGGGCAACAGCGGTGCACGTCCTATCGACTATGGTAATGGAACTGGTTGCCTGCACTCTTCGGATGTGTATTACTTGGTTGGTAATAACGTGGCAACCACCCCATCGTAAATTTGTGGCGGTGACATTACTGTTAGCAAAAAGACGAGTGGCCATGAACTGGGGCAAAAGATCTGCACCCAAGCTCAAACAATATATTGCAGTTCAGGGTCAACCTGTCCAGTAAATATGTGAATGAGGTAAGGGACAATGGCATTGTTGTGATTCTAATGACATGGTGGTGTGTTTTGCTGTATGTGGCAACTAATTGCACTCTATCTGTGTTATGTTCTTGTATGCTAAAAAGTTCATTAAAAAAAACTAGGGGAGCATTTTGTACATTACAACGAATTCTAGACAAGTGTAGGATACGATGGATTACTTCTTGGTTTTGTTTTTCCAATATATTTGAAGTTGCATGGACATTCAATGCACTATATGAAATTCTTGAAAGCACAATTTGAAAAATCTTTAGGTTGCCATTCTTTTCCTTTCAAGTTACATATTTTGACAGTACTGGTGGTATTACATGCCCTACAATTCCCACAAAGGTAGTGTCCATTTACAGGACTGAGTCCCCATAGTTCAGTCAGCGTAGATTTCCGAGATTCTGTACATGCTTTTACCAATCTATCTCTAAGACTCTTGGCGCTTTTAAAGGAAAACATAGGTTTTTCTAGGATAAGGTTCACTGACTGCAAAAGATGCCAGTTTTCAGAAATGATCTTTCTGATTCTGTTGGATTTTATGCCAAATGTGGTTACACAAGATAGACAGGTTTCCTTAGCGTTTGCCTCACTGCCAGAAGAGCATCACAGTTTTTCTCCATGTTCATTTGTGGGATCTTTTAACAAGACAACAGGGATATCCCCTGGCAGTCAATTTTGAGGAAAGAATATTGGCTTCTTTAAAACAATCGTCTTTTTTTGTACAATTGCGCCTGATGCATGGAAATGGGCAAATTATCCCTGAGAGTTTTGGGATAATGGCTATTGTACTTTAATGAAGTGTTCCTTGCACTCAGCTTATTGTAAAGATGTATATAAAACATGTGAGTCATTTTTATGAAAAGATAAAGAAAATTGATCTGTTTTGTGTTGAAATCAAGAGTGAACTGTAGGGTGCTGGACAGCGTGCAACTCCACTACCCACTCCACCGTCCCCCAGTTGGGCACCTTCCGGTGGATTCAAAGACAGCATACAAACTGTAAAACAAAAAACTGTATTTATCTGATTACCTGCCCATGCACCATGTACTACGTAGGCATGACTACAAGACCAGTGAAGATCAGAATGGGAGAACACAGAAGCACCATCAGATGTGGCAGGAGTGCAACCAAAATGAGCAACCACTACAAGGAGGCAAACCACTCCACCACAGACCTGAAATGGACTGTTCTGGAAGCAGATCCATCCTTGAACGCTAGCACTCTCTTCAGACGGGCACAAAGGTGAGGGTTTTGCCTCCAGACCAACAAAAGCGGGCTCAATGATGAAATCCCGTGGACGAAGGTTTAAACACCCTTATCCACCTGTAAAGTATCTCCTTCCCACCGTGACCTGACTGACACACAACCTGGTCTGGGACATTTTAGAACCTACACTCTTTATCAGAGCCCCTGGCTATAGCAATACCACACTCCTTGGGGAGGGTCTACATGGGGTTTCTTGTTGCTCCCACGGCCACGATCAGGAACAACACCTTATTGGGCTGCACATATACCCGAAAAGCTAGCCTTGCATGACCCCCCCACTAATGGCTCCTCAGCCAAGAGTGGCCTCTATGTCCACCAAGAGCATCATCACCACTCTATCCCTCTCCACGTCATGACCCTTTTACTAAAAAGGGCCACCTGCATTACTGGACGTGAGATGATGCCCCCCCTTATTGGCATCATACCACCATGTGTTACCTTACGTCCCCATGACCATCTCTGTGAAACACCCTTTCCTGGAAATATACCTTTAGGGACCCTCTCTAGGCTCCTCTGGGAGACCCGCACTACACATTCCCAATTTGAACAGATCTGCCTCCCAAACCTTTTTAATCCATCCTGTGAGACTCGCATTACACATCCCACCTGTGTACAACTCGGCCTCTCAGTTCCCTTAGAATGTATCTTTTAAACCCATTTTGTGATTCGTGGCCACTCCAAGATGGCAGCTGGTCATGCCCGGTACTGCCACAATGACGGTTTAGCGCTCTAGTGTTCCAACACTGGAACCAGTCATACAAGCGCCGGCCCCCACCGGGATCATTCTCCCGGGGACGCGGAGATGGGAAGGTGCTGACACACAGTTCGCACACCAAAGCTGTAAGTACTGTGACCGATCCCCGATCGGCCGACGTCTTTTCTATTCCCGCTTCGCCCTGTAACTTTTCCAGCAGTAATACCTGCTACATTTTACAGATAGCACGCTTCAACGCAGCTCCTCCACGCCACCTGATGTTTCTATAATTTTGCCTAACTTAGGTAAGCGCCACAACCCAGGTCTCTCTGACCCATTTTTTGATTTATAATCGCAGCACTACAATGAATGACACCACACAGGTGTGATACGAGCACAGTTCCAAGGGACATAATTCTTATATATCTTTGCTTCAAAAAATTGTTCACCAACTGTCTGTCCGTCAACTACCATGAGCACTTTGAGGCACGAGTATTCGGGGGCAATTTTACATGTTATACATGTGTTTTTATATCGTATGTGTTTACGAAGTCAGTCGCCAGAGTCATGATGAAGATGGTCATTTCCGCCATACAGCGCTCTAATGGGGCATGATGTTCTATTACAGGGGTCTGCTTGTGTGCCATATAATCCTACAGATACCTGAAACTTTTTAAACATGCTTGTATGTATTGTATGTGTCTACGATCTTGCCTTAGGTACATATCCGTGATACTAAGGAGTGAGTTATTTGTTGACCGTGGATACCAGGGTCACAGTGACAACGTCTCCTGCGGACATCACTGTGTCAGCTCAGCTTTGGGGCACCCCACAGCGGTACTCACCTGGGTCTTGTATGTTTTTGATCCAAGTATGCATTTTTTATATGCATTTTTACATGCTTACTTTATGCCCCTTTTTTCATTCTACATGGTTGGGGTACCACTTTATGGGTCCATGACTTAGGGACATCACTGGTAGATCACTGTCTTCTCTACCAGGATTTTTAATCTTCTCTTTCACTTTGTTTTATCCTTCCTACAGGTCGGATCCGGAACAACACACTCACAGTAGGTAGCACCTAGGTGCACCAACTCAGTGTGGGGTAGTGTGTCTACTATATATGATTTTTTGTCCTGACGAAGGGTCATGGAGTCCTATGACCAGTGGGGGCGTGAAACATGTCAACACATTTGTGAATGAGTGACCGTAGTTAGGTCCCTCCCCTGAGACAGTAGGAGTCTCCCCTATCTAGTCTGAACACCCAGACTACCAGGGTTCCTTTCAAACCCTGAGGTAGCACTCACCTGCCATAGGTTTTTATCCCTGGAAGGGCAATCCCCTCATTACAGTACAGTGCAGGATCTCCCTTACCAGTTTTAATCCTTTATTTCACACCACACCACTTCACGTCACGAATCACCTCACCTGCACTCATCATACGGCAGCCTCTAAAAAGATCTCCGCCAAAGTGACCCTGCGGGGGACCTGTAGGGCATTGCAGCGCCGGCCTGACGAGGAGCACTTCCCTATGATGAAGCATGGCATCCTCTAGGGGATGTGTGAGGGCACCATAATTAGTCCTGCTGACTGTCCCTATCCAGTACTCTGACCTAGGCACTCTCCACCTTTTGAGTGGCCGTGCCTTCCTCTCTCTCCTTCTCAGGAACATTAGCCCTTTGTTGAATTTTTGAATCTGTATAGGAGCACAGGCTTTTGGACCTTCAAATCAGGCTCCCTGTACCCCTTTCTCTCTAGCAAGGGGACCTTCTTGATACATCGTTTGCATGGCAGCCTAGCAGAGGGACACTATTTTCTATTCTCCTCTCCTTTCCTTGGATCCCAAGAAGACACAGACATGGACCCCAATCTTGGCCTGAGCTATGGCGAAGATGTAGTCGCTGAAATACTAAGAACCCCATCTTTATTGAACGAGGATGGCAGCACTCCCTCCAGTAACAATCAGGGTGATTGGAATTCCATTGCCGCCCTAAAGAAACAGCATATGAAGATAGCACTCCACGGGGCTATCATGACGGAGTATCTAAGTGCAAATGCAGCACCTAATGGCCTAATCGTGAACACAGCACCACACCTTTTTCTGGAGGATTTGATCTTCAGACGAGAATGGCACCAGATAGCATGGAAGTGCACGTGGGACTGGCTCATCCTGAAAAATCGGCACCGCGAAGTGCCTTTCAGATGCCCTCATAATCAAGATAAACATTGCTGAAAATGCACTGAAAACCAGTATTAGTATCTCAGCCTATAAGACCCGCTTGGCAGAGATCAATACTGAGCTCAACGAGCACAAAGACTATCTCATGCAGCAGAAGATGCAAAAACTGCAGAAGGACATCTGCATGTTTGACAGGGAATGTATTTATCCCTACACAAAAGAGGATTACCAACCCTCTGGGAGAGACCAATCCATAGATGACGGTTCTTCCTCTTCCAACAGTTCCTACCAATCCTCACACAGCAATTCTAGCAGCGATAGCCCCCACAACAACAGAGGTCGCCAGGGGTTACTTCCGGCCCCTCAGATGTACAGCTTCCACGGACCCCCCTTTCCAGCTGGCAACCCGATGTGGTACCCAGGCTTCGCAGGGCAACAACCCTATCCACCATTCTTCAGTAACCCTATCCCTCAACCTTTTTGGGGCAGAAGAGGGGCAGAGGCCGAGGAAGAAGAGAGGAAACGACAAGCAGGTTCAATGGCAGGAAGCGGACAACCAGCGGAAAACACGGAGCCAAACATCCAGACCAACCTGATCTTTAACCTATCAGACAGGACACTGGACTAAGACGAGACGGAAGCACTACAACTGTGCTTGGGCTTCGTTCCTACTCCACGAGAGGACTCCTTTCGCCTCTCGAGTGAGTTACACCAGTTCTTCTGGAAAATCAGACTCCACTCTTTTTTCCAACATGAGCCCATTACCACACCAACTGATACAGGCCTGAGACCCAAATCCACATTTACTCCACCAACAGCCATGACTCCCAGTGAAATACTCACCTTTGAAAAAGCTGCCCTGAAGGATATGGGTAAATTGAAAAGGAACAAGAACTACAATAACCTCCCCACCATGTTGAAGGCAGCCATCAATAACCACACCCAGGACGACAACATCATCATAAAACTTGCTGACTAGGGCGGAGCTACAGTCATCAAGAACGTGGAAGATTACGACCGTGAATGCCAGCGACAGTTGGCGAACACCGCTTACTATACCAAGATGGACACAGATCCCACAAACAATCTCCAAAAAAGGATCCACAATCTAGCCCACTCAGCTGAGCTTCAATGTTGGATAGGCAGCCTTCTTGGTTAATGAAACACCAGCCACCACGTACTTCTACATACTACCCAAGATTCACAAAGCGACACGCCCGCCCCCGGGGAGACCTATCGTCTCAGGGATAGGATCTGTTTTAGAACCACTCAGCCAGTTTTGCGACTATTTCCTTCGACCCCTGGTCCAGACCATCCCCTCTTACCTGAAGGCTACCAAGGATGTACTGAACCTCATTGCCAACATTGAGAACCCAGGAGAGATGACCTTCATCATGATGTTGGACGTGGAGGCATTTTATACCAACATCCCCCAAGACGCCACCCTGGAAGTGGTGGAGAGCCTCTTGAGAACGACCAATCTTCAGACCCCCACTCCAGCAGAATTCATCATCGACTGTGTTACCATTACGCTCAAAAACAATTTCTTCCTGTACAAGACACAGCTCTATCATCAGGTACAAGGGGCACCAACTCAGTGTGTGGTAGTGTGTCTATTATATGTTTTTTTGTCCTGACGAAGTGCCACGGATTCCAATGACCAGTGGAGGCGCGAAACATGTTGACACATTTGTGAAGGAATGACCGTAGTTAGGTCGCTCCCCTGAGACAGCAGGAGTCTTCCCTATCTAGTCTCAACACCCAGACTACCAAGGTTCCTTTCAAACCCTGAGGTAGCACTCACCTGCCATAGGTTTTTATCCCTGGAAGGGCAATCCCCTCATTAAAGTACAGTTCAGGAGCTCCCTTACCAGTTTTAATCCTCTATTTCACCCACCGCCACTTCACGTCACGAATCACCTCACCTGCACTCATCATACGGCAGTCTCTAAAAAGATCTCCGCCAAAGTGACCCTTCAGAGGACCTGTAGGGCATTGCAGTGCCGGCCCGATGAGGAGCACTGCCCTATGATGAAGCATGACATCCTCTAGGGGATGTGTGAGGGCACCATAAACAGTCCTGCTGACTGTCCCTATCCAGTACTCTGACCTAGGCACTCTCTACCTTTTGAGTGACCGTGCCTTCCTCTCTCTCCTTCTCAGGAACATTAACCCTTTGTTGTATTTTTGAATCTGTATAGGAGCACCGGCTTTTGGACCTTCAAATCAGGCTCCCTGGCCCCCTTTCTCTGTAGCAAGGGGTCCTTCTTGATACGTCTGATGATTTATCTACTTGTAGAACTCCAACAAATCATTTGTTGAACCCCTCCAGGCAAGGAGTACATCATCAATATAACACAACCATTTTTGATGTGTATTTTCTAAGGACTGGACTCAGTATGGATGGTTCTATTCTTGAAAGCTGCAACATAACCATTAGTGATATCCGGGGCAAAAATTGCTCCCATAGCAACACTTTGGATCTGAACATATACCTCACCATAAAAAATAAAGAAATTATGTTCCAATGCAATTGCAGCGCAATCAACAATAAAAGATGTAGGTATTCTATGAGGTCGAGTCCGAGTCTCTGAAACTGTGTGGATAACTTCCAAAGCTTCCAGTTGAGGGATACTTGTGTGCAGACTCTCTATGTTCATAGTGACCAAAATATCTTGGTGACATCAAAAGATTCTCCTTCAATTTGTGTGATTACCAACAAACTATCTCTAGCGTGTGACTTAGGGCCTGATTTAAATCTTGGCGGATCTGGTCCCACCGTCACTCTTTCTCTGCCCGCCTACTATGCAGTCCGCCCGCTCAATTTAGATGCTGGCGGTCTATGAATGATAGTCTGTCCGAGTGCCGCAGTCTCTGCCAGAATTTTCGTCCTGCATCAACACTGCCATAGGCAAAAGCGTCTGTTGGAGCGAGTCAAGACAATATTTCCGCCAGGCCAATCACGATGTGCCTTCCCGTCGACATAACTGTGGCGGGTAAACCTCCACACCTGATTTGGCAGTTCCAAAGGGATACAAGTTAGAAACGTACCTTTTTTTCTTTTTGCCCTTCCGTTTCCATCAGGAATCCGATCGGCCAAGTCCTTCCTTTGCTGCTGCTCCTTGGCTACGAAGCAAATCAACCCCTGTCATCGCCAGAATCGAAGGTAAGCTTCTTTTTTACTTGTGTCCTTTTGAATTGTCAGTTTACATTAGCTCTGGACTCATGCATTTTCAAATCTCTTTAATAAGCAATATTTTTGTAATGTGTAATGTGTATGTGTATAATGTTGTCCTTTATGAAATTTAAAGAAACACACCAGTATTTTTTTGTTTTTTTTTATTTTCAAATTTGGTGGAAGCTGCCTTCTTGATAATTGACACACAAAAATTTACATTAGTCAAAATTCATAATGTGTTCATACAGGTGTGTTTAATAATTTTTTCGTAAACTATCAAATTATAAACATATGCATTACCCAATTTTTGAATAAAATTAAATTTAATATAATTTAGTAATTGCACTAAACAAGCTAAAACGTTTTTTACAAATAAATGTAAAATCAATGTTAGCTCTAAACTGTAATAATTATATATATTTATTTATGTAACATTTCCCCTTTCTAGTGCATTTTCTGCACTTTATTACATTTTAATCAGTTTTTTTTTAAGGTGTAATACATATGTGTTTATGTTTTTTACTTATTAAGTCAAAATAAATACGCCTGTATTAACACTAAAAAAAACCTTCAATTTGTTTTGGTGTAAGTGTCCATTATCATAATGAATCCTTGCACGAAAATGCTAATTAAAAAATGTTTCATCACTAATGTTTTGACTGTACAAATATGTCATTTAAAAAAACTTTTGTATTTCCTGTAATAAATGTAGGTAAGAATATGTATTTCACATTTTCATCATTAACCTTTTTAATAATCAATGAAAAGTAAATGAACGTTAATGTTAGGGCAAACTTTGTAAAATGAAAATATTTGTATTTATAAATGAGATACTTCGCTCATAAAGTTTTATTCAAATAAAAAGACAAAAGGAGAACAAAAGGGTTTCACAGTAGAACAGGCTTTGACTTTGTTGCCCAAAACTTGCCTCCTAAACAGACTCCAAAGGGTAACCTCCTCAGGAAGGTGCATCTATTGGGCACAGAGCAGGCACCTCAAGGATGTTTCTTCGGAGGGGTAGGTTTAGGATAATTTTTTTTTATTTGCAGTTTTATATAGCGCGAACTTGACCCAAAGGTATTGGAGCGCTTTACATGAGCACCAGTTATGTTACACAAAAACACATTAATTTTTAGGTCGAGCCTAGCGCAGCGCGCATGCGCTGCTCTAGGAGATGACCTTTTGGAATTGGTCTGCACTTTTCAAGTACTTGTGCTTGTGGCGGCATCCACCTTGCGGGAGCGAGCGGCAGTGCACAGGGGCCATCTGTTTCCAATTAGCGTGGCCGCGTGCGGCATGATATTAAGCTCCTAATCGCACACGATTGAGGCCCAGATCTCCACACTCATTACCAGCTCTCCTCTGCTATCAGTCATGAGACTAGAGCCCCCACATTAAACACTGATCGTTTATAATCCATTAAAGGGCCTAGAATGTCGGTGCCGTGTACACTGAAAGAAGGACTCTAGTAGCAGCCTGATTGCAGAACATCTTGCCGCTGTTTAAATCTGCTGCTTTTAGTGCACTGCGTGTATGAGGGGCACGTCTGCAGGAGATTCATGGAATGCAACGTACTGAAGGATACGAGCCACCGCTCAAAGACCCCTTTTAATATATGCAGTTTTTTCTATTAAGAGTATAAGAAAAGTGGCACCTAGATTGCACGAAATAAAACTTGTCAAAATCTATTCGACGACTAAGAATACAGAACGGTATTGTACAGCATGCTCACTGTGCAACATCGACCCGTGTGCCTGTTGGTAATTGAGCATTTGTGCACCTGCCACGCTTCTCTAGCCACTTAAGTCCTGTGCCAGTTCGAAAGGGAGTGTGCTGGCTCAATGCCGCAGTAAAAATAAATGCATTGAGACAGTCACTCGCCTGTGTAGTTCTGTTTACCAGCTGCTGTTGAAGTAATCGCCATTTCTACTCGTTTGCAGTTTGAACTAAATGGTAGTTTTTTTCAAAAACATTAGTCTTTTAGCGCAATAAACAATCAATGTTACATTTACCCAATTTATTGATAATTATTTATCGACCTCAGAAGGATGAGGGACTGCACTGATATTTCCGGGTTTTGAGCTCGTGACAAACGGGCTCCCTAAAGTGTCTGCAGCCAGGGTTTAACTTGCTGCTGCAATGTGCATGCTGTTGGTTATAAATTCTTGTTTCAATATTCCTGCGATTTAGCCTCTGCCTTCAGCGTCATCAATTTATGGTTGGTCCTCCCCACGCCTCTGCTTACGCAGATTGTGGGGCTTATTTGGCTGACAATTTTCGTTTTCTTATTTTTCCTCGCTTTTTGCAAACGAGGATACCTCGTGCATCTTGACTGGTGAAGAGAATGGGTTAAGGCCTTGTTCATCAGCTTTGGGTTTGTCTTGAGCCACCAGCATACACTGCTTTGTAAAACCAGGGACTGCAAATGTAATACTTGAATGTAGTTTGCTTTTATACATCAATATAAAGCAGGCCGTAAGTGCTGTGTCACGTTCTGTCCTTGCATTCTTGAGTTGTTCTATTGCCTTGCCGAGAAGCTGAGGGTCAGTTGCCCATTTTGTGGGAAAGAAACCCTGGGTTGGCTTAGCAGTGCATGAACATTCTTAGGTGTAAGGGTAATAACAACAGCCGAATAATTATGATGGCCATTTAACTGGATGTCATGTGGTCCCATGGTTGTACATGCGAGGCAATAGTCCGAATCTAGTCCAAGTGGATATACGCCAGAAACAGTGGTGCAAAATGTAAAGTGTTTCTAATCGGATTTGGTGTGCTGCTTTTGTTTTCTTAAAACGTAACCGGCTTCAAGCCACAAATGCAGATGAACTCAGGAAGACGACATTATCTTTGTTTGTGACACGTCTGGAGAAGGGCTTGTTTGAACATATGCATGTCCTTTGCCAAGTTCCTTTTTTCCTCCAAACAGTGTTGCATGGAACTTGCTTTTGTCATGCTGAGTGACTTTACTACAAGGGTCCCAGTCCCCTGTGTGTCTTTTACATATTTATTTTCTGACAGGTAGCTTATGCTGCAACTCTTCAGTTTCAACCTTGAGCGTCATGGCAATGGATGTAATCGGCATCTGCACTGCAATAATTCTGCTTGTGTGCTTGGGGAGCGGTCATTCACTCTAGGCCTTGGAGAGCTGCCCCACTGCGATAGGTGCGAAGCGACAGCTGGTGACTTCATACACTTAGCGTGGCTGTGCCCACAGGTGCAATTCTACTGGTAATAGGTGGGACAAATCATATCTGACATTATTGGGGAACCACTTGAGCTCACCCCAGTGATGGTGCTGTTGGATTATGTTAAAGACCTACCTGTGGTGAAAAGAAAACTGATCTCCCTACTACTTGCACTGGCCAAACACAGAGTAGCCATGGCATGGAGCTGCAGCCTAGTGCTGCGGTGTCAGCAATTGTTGCGAGATGTTGCATTTTGCATTGAACAACTGATGCACTGTTGGGACCTCATGCCCCCCCAGATCGCACCCGAGGGATAATTGGGCCCCTCTGGTGCAGTACCTGTTGCAGACCCAAGCGGATGAAGAGAGCCCGGCACCGCACACTCCCATGCGTCGAGCAGAACAGCGATTGCAAGAGAAACCTGAAAGTGATACATAAAGCTGAAACATTCCTGGGCATAAATGTATATGGGATGTTCATGTACAGACCTATGCGCTTTCTGTACCTTGAGAATGCACAATGTAAATATTTAAAGAATGGTGTGCAGGATTGTATGTTGCAGTCCTGCTGTGCGGTTGTTGTAGAACCTAATAAACAATAATAAAATAATGAAAACAGATTTAGGTATTAAACCAATGCCTGACTCCCTGGCTTGTTTTAAATAGTTTTTGCGTGAGAACAGGTCAACCCTGGCTGCCTGGAAAAAACACGCTCTCTCTTGGGTGAGAAGAATAGATGCACTGAAAATTACTTCACAGCTGCGGATTCTATGTTTTCCAGGCAGGATCTGCTACTCCCTCTGAGGACGAAAAATGTTGTACGGCTACGGGCAGCTTGCCTAGTCTACATCAGGGAGGGTGAAGTCTCTGCAAGGCTTGTGTGCAACACTTGAAGGATGGAGGATTGGGAGGGCCTCGCTTGCTGCGCTACTACCAAGCCTCCCACCTGTGAACCATTTAAAAACTACACAGCCCGCACCAGTTCTGGCAGAGACACTCCTCTCCGAGACAATTGCATGGAAGAGCAGGCCCTGGAACATGCAGGCAATGAATCCATGGCAGGCCTCACTGGGAGTCACGTTCAACCAGAACCGGATGTGCAACGCAGCCCAAAAGCAATACTACTCACAGCTTCATCAAGCAAAGGGGCAAATAGTAAGGGCACGCAAAGTGACTTTACTGAGAAAAAACAGAATGCACCACCAGCCCCTCCTAGTCAACTGGGCATCCGCAACATAAACGCTGAGGGCAGCAAGAATGCGCAAACAGAAGTGCGTGTACTGGAACAGAGCACAGTAACTTCTCCCATAAGTTCAGCAGATATGTTATAATACAATGGAGAGGTTACTAGAGGCCACGAATGCTAATCGAACTCCAGTGGCGGAAACCACCCAAAGACCCCTATCACGACGAGAGAAGGAACAAGCATTGGCATAGCAAATAGGTCTCGCCTTTGGGACCTTATAAGTGTTTAGCCATGCAACAGTTGATGTTGTTGCACCAATGATATTGTACTGTATAACTAAACACTTATAAGGTCCGAAAGGCGAGACCTATTGGCTATGCCAATGCTTGTTTTTTTTGTGGTAGGCACGGGGAGATTAGGTGATTTGCCCAGAATCGCAGGATGTGGAGTCGACCCCGAGGCTCGAACCTTGGTTTCCCAGCTCCAAAGTCGGCAGTCTAGCCGTGAGACCACAAGTTGGAGTTTAGGACAGGTAAGAGGTGAATTCGGAAGGAGGAGTAAGGGTAGGAGGGGTGATAGAGCATTGGGATTTGGAGGTAGAGGGAGCTGCAGAGGGTGATGTGGTTGTGTCTGTTTGTTTGGCAGTTGCCCGTAGGTCTGGTGTGTGTTGTGTGTGTTTGGATGTGTGTTTTGTGGCTGGTGTTTGATATTCTGGCGAGTGTGTGCATTTGCTTTTGGTTGGTGTTGTTTTGTGTGTTGGTGTGCTTTTGTGTGAGTGTTGGTTTTGATGAGTGTGTTGTTGTGGTGGTTGGTGTGGTTATGGTGCTTGTGTCTGTATGTTTGGCAGTTGCATGTGGATCTGGTGATTGTTGTGTATGTTTGGATGTGTGTTGTGGTGCTTGCGGATGTGGTGGTGGTTGTGGGTATGGTAGTGGTTGTGGTGCTTGTGGGTGTGCTGGTGGTTGTGGGTGTGGTGGTTGTGGCGCTTGTGGGTGTGCTGGTGGTTGTGATGCTTGTGGTAGTTGAGGTGTGTGTGGTGGTGGTTGTGGGTGTGATAGTGGTTGTGGGTGTTGTGCTTGTGGTGCCTGTGGGTATTGTTTCAATAGCGTGTTTATGTTGTTTGTGTGCTTCTTTGTGTTTCTTTGTATGTGTGTGATTGTGCTGCTTGTGTCTGTAGTAATGGGGGCCTGCAAAGAAGTGAGTGTGCTTGGGATCGAGGTGGGAGTTTAGATTGGGGTTGAGGAAGGGACCTGAGTTGGGGCAGAAGGTTGGGCTGGTTGGGAGATTGGAGTGAGCGAGGAGGCTGCTATTTTAGCAAGCAATCTCTGCATGCCAGACATTGAACTGTGAATGGCATCCAGAAATGCAGCCATTTGTTGCATTTGGTGGGTAAGGCCCTGGATGCCAGTCTCGCAGTCTTGGCCTACAGAGATGCGGCGTAAGAGTCAATAGCCTCCTCACTCAGTGTAAAAGGGGCAGGAGGTGAGGTGCCTGTGGCAAAGGACACCCTAGCCCTTTGAGGGGGTCATGTTTGGCCAACTGCGGGGGGGGGCAAGAGGGAGGGTGGAGGACAAGAATGATGTTGGTACAGTTCCGGTAGGGTCCACAACCACTAGAGACTGGTCACTTGTGCAGGCCTCCGAAGAAGATGACTAAGTGGTGGCCTCCGTTCCAGTACCCTCACCCTCCATGCCACTGTGTCCATCAGTGTCAGATGTTTCAAAATCCGAAACACAGTAGCCAGCTGCTTCCACGCCTTCTTTGCCAATGTCTCTTCCACCTGCTCTTGAAGATGCTGTAAAGATATATACAATAGTTTTATTGTATCTGTCTAAATATAACTGATCACAAAGTTTTTTTCCAAAACATTTTATACATTTTCATATTGCATCTACTTCAAGGCTTTTAAACTTTGGTTTATTTTTATCTTTATCTCCTGCATGTAGGGAACATCTTCAGAAACCATTTGGTCACGGTTTTGTAAAACTCTCTATTATTGCTCCTGTCTTATTTTTGATCATTGTTCTTAACCATTTTCTATTCTCTCCAGGAACTGTTTTACACCTCTTAATGGTTCTGATTTGTTGTTCTGAATAGTGAACTTAGGTCACAAAAATTTATATAAAACAAAAATCCTTTTGTACATTGTGTGTACAAGGCAAAAAAGATGATTTATTTTTATTTGTAAACATAAAAATATTAATCAATGTGTGTAAATATTTTCTGTAATGTTGTACCAATATTTGTATAAACTGAAAGCCTGTTTCTTTTGTTTGGGCATTTCACAATGGTAAAACTTACTTCAAGTAACTTAAGTTTTTTCTAAGTGCTAAAATTAATTTTATGGATTCAACACTTAAGTTGCTTATTAATGTATCACGCCAATGAATTTACTTATACTGTTAAAGGAAATCCCACCCAAAGTTTTTTTGGTAGTTTCAAATTATTTCTACAGTATAAGTAAATACATAGGGCTTGATACATTTTGAATCCACTTTAGTACAGATATAAAAAAAATATATTATTACTCCAAAATATCTTACATTATTTTTTGTTTGTTTTACCATTGTGATAAAAAAATAAAAAAGAATTCTGGCTTTCAGTTTAGTCAAAAATTGATACAACATTACAGTACATTTTAAATACATTGATTCATATATATTTTTAAAAATCAAAATGCAATTTACAACATAAAAGAAATTACTTTGATGCATTTAAAATATTTCCTAATGAGTATTTTGAAGGAGAATCTGGGCGAAGGACCTCTCCTGACAAGTGGTCAAGTAGCAGTCCTTATATTCTAAATCTTATCAGAAATTGGAATTTCTGACTTAAGTTTAGGAATGTCTGACATAGATTATGTGCATCAAGGTATGCGCCTCAGATGTTTCCTTATGAACATATAAGCCGAAAGGACGTCAATTTGGACTACATTTTTTTGTAATATGTGTGTATGTTTGACCTTGACATGGTGAAGAGTGGACATTTGACCCATACGAAGGTTGCATTAGATATTGTATCTATGTAATTAATCTAAAAACTTGAAGCTATCACAGCTTCTAGAAAGATAAGGTCTGACAACAGCTACTCTAGACATGACAATGATTCTGCATAAATCTGAGAATATGGCGGCTTCCGCTGTCTAAGTTAAGGAAGATGAAGGCCTCCGTGGACTAAGATGGAGTCGGGGTTACATAAGATGGAGTGGGACCTTATTGACTTTACGTCATCCCCGGTTTCTACATCTGAATGTGACGTCATAGGGGCGTGTCTAATGTGTAGAGAAACTGTTGCTCTCAAGTTACCATCTATATTTATCTAGGATAAGATACATGTCTAAAACATTTATACATAATATACTTGTAGTGATATGTGATAATATATAGTTTACATAGTGAAGCATGAATATTTGTAATCCTTGCGTTAACAATTAATAATAACAAATCACATTTCATAGTCTATCTAGAGCATGTTAGATAGGCAAGATTAAAAATAAGCGGTATAAAAAGAAAAATTAAAAAGATTTTCTTTTTCAGGTTTTAGTTTTACAGGCTTTGTGGTACATATGGTGGATATAGGTTATGATTCGTTGGTCGACTTACTTGTTGAGTTCACTCCTCATAGGACATGTCGACATCATCAGGTGCACATGCAGCATACATGTGGTCTTTGCTAGATCCAAAAAGAGCATGCTCATAGTTAGCAGTTGGTGTGCTAATGGACCAGCAATTGATTGCTCGTATGAGGCACGCGATGTTGGCTGTGGCTCCTCTCTAAGGGCTCGAAGAATAACAATGAGTCAAGCCATTCGTCAAGAGCTGTGTCGAAAAATGCCACTGGTGATACTGCTCTTTCATAGGTGGCATTCTGCAAAGGGCCAGGTGCAATGCTCGGCATTGTTTCTGGTGCTCATGTAGAGGTTGCAAGATCAGTTCCATATCAAGATAAGCCCCTGGGGGCTGCTCCAGATGTAAGTCCAAGATGATGTCAGTCGGACAGTTTATGCACCAGAACACAAGTTTTACTTGTGTAGCATTCACTTTGCGAAATGTGAGTATCCAGTGCTCGCTGAATTCAGATAGCTAAGCATGTCCAATGTAGCATGCAAGAGTCTCTCTGCAACTTTGTTCAGTTGGATATGTGTACTCCATGTTGCTGATTTCCTTGGCAGAACAGGAGAAAATTATGATACCACAGCCAATTAGCAGTATTATGATCGGAAATCTTCCCAAAAGGCTGGAGAACAGAGAATGAAAAAATGACAGAATCATTCCAAATACTGCCTTAAATTCAGTCACTAGACCACAGCCAATGATCTTCAAAACATGCACAACACTGTTGTTACAGATTAATTTAATACCGTCTGCATGATATCTGCAGAATGTGTTGGTTATCTATATGTAACAGTCGCTGATTCTCTGAAGCAGGCCTGGCTGTGTGCTGATTATAAACTTCAACAGCTAAAGTAGAGGTACTTAATTTTGTAAGAGAACAGACAATATTTTGCTTAAGTCGCCAAAACAATAGATTTCATACTTATTCTAGGCCAAGGGATGTTTCTGATAACATTTCTATGTCCTTCCACAACACTGTATTGTTTCTGAAACCCTTATCAGGTACGGCTGGCCAGGTTCCAACCCACAGCAAGTAACATTTGTTAAAAACAAATAATAGCCGTTATTTAAACGTTCATGATGTATGGGTATAAATGCAAGGGGGGAAACAGGTAAGATACAAATTAACCCTGGCATCAATTTGCTACGCATTCCGTGCAAAGATATGGTGTCTCACAGAAAGGAGTGTACAAGAGGATTTCTGAAATTTGTGGTACTGATATTCACAGGGTCATTCTCTTCTCTTTTAAACTGATGTGGGTGAAGGGACATTTCTATGAATGGAGCAGTTGTGAATTGTGCATGGTTTCATACCAACCAATAGATTTATATTTTTGACAATTATGAAAATGAAAAGTTGTTTTGGGTAAAGAATTAATGTCATGTATTAACCATGTAATAGGTGGAGTGCCATCGACTGTAAATGGTGCTTCTTCAACTTGTTCTATACTTAATAGAGTGTTTGTGGATTCTTTCTTCACCATTGTTTTTTTGAGTGAGTGATTGTCAATTTGAATGGTTCAAATAAGGCTGTTTCAGTAAGAAGTTGCCAAGGCACGAAACCCGGTCAAAGTGTTTGTAATACACAATTTTGTTATGTAATTTCTCTTAACTGAGCCTACCTGTGTTGTAACCATTTCAGATCTCCTTTCATGAGGTCTGGCAAAGTGTGATTTAGTGAGTACACTCTTTTAGAAAGCGTGTGCATTCCATTGTCGATAGCTTTAAAGACTGTTTGCTTGTTTTCTTGATCTATTTACCTACTTCTTTCTGCAGCTTCTTTTTCAGAGTATTTATTTAATTCATTATAGATGGCATATATTCCTGTAGTAATGTTTATTTTTGTGGGAATCTTTTATTTCTCTGACGACGTGGTCCCAGAAGAAAGTCAGAAAAATCCATATTTTCATTAATGGAAGAAAAGTGCTCTTTCACAGTTAAGAGACTTGCTTACAATGTATGTGGTAACCACTACAGGTGTTTGTGTACTGTAACGTGGATCAGAACAATTAAGTTTAGGTCCAAGAGTGCTGGAAAGGAAACACTGCATGCATGTTTTAGAATTGTAAGGCCATAAGGCCAAACCTTCAACAGAGAATTGCGTTGAATTATAGGTTCCATTCTGTATCATCATATTATTTATATCTGATTCAGACAGCTTTATTTGAAACTGCCAATTATTTAACATAGTCAGATTGACCTTTGGCATTGAAGGTTTCTTTAAATTCTTCATTGATCCAAATCCCAGACAAGTAGTCTGCTGAGTAGTTTTGTTTTGAAAGATCATTTCTCTTGGTATTATACAGGCTCAAAATAAGGCTTCTTTACCTTGAATCTGCCAGAATTTGGTTCCAAAAATACTTTTCTCATCAACATTTGCTTACCAATACTCATATCCCTGAATAGCCAGGTTTTGACTAAACGTAGTCGAGTAAATCAGCTTGTTGGTAGTAATTAGATTTTTTTTCAGAAGCTGCTGTGGCCTCTGTGTAAAATAGAAAGCTGAAGGGTGTGACCTGTCAGCACTCTGAAAGTAAGGGTATTTCTTTAAGAATTTGAATGGCTCTTGGGAGGCGGAGCCTCACAATGTTCCCACTGTGCGTAGTTGTGAATTTCTCTAGGATAGCTAGTCCTATGCATGAAATAATGTACATAGTGATGATAGTAATAAAGTTCTTTGTAGTTTGCTGAATTCAAATAAGGATCTTCATTATTCAAATTAGTATATGCCTGCAAATCAGACATCATTCTTTTAACAGTCTCAATGTCCCAATCCTCTGAAAGAGAACATGGTATTATAACATCATTCACTGATACGTTTAGCACATAAGGTAACTGAAATGTCTCAGCGAGTCCCATAATCTCATATGGAACCTTCTCCCAGGCAGTGCCCTTGGGCCGAAGATAGGCTGTAATGTATGCAGCAAAGAAACCTCTTCAGGTTCTGTGGGATGAATAGTGGGGCTGTAGTTCACAAACAGGGAGAAAATGTCAGTTGAGTAGCAGTATAATGACATATATCGTTGACAACCACATGATGAGAAAAGAAATGGCTAAAGAGATCCAGGCATAGGACCATGGAGGAATCATATACTTGTCACAAAACCACTGACAAGCGCAGAGCTGTCTCTGGCAATGAGTGACTGTGAAAGGGGTTGAAAAATCTTCTGAGAAGTAACCCAAGGTCATTTTCAGTATTGTTGGTCTCTCAGGAATCTCGAAAGGGTACCAGTTCAAACAGCATAGCATCAGGTGGAATTTCATAGTAGACCATGTAATTACGTTGGACAGTAGCCTCTGTCATATCGCCAGCATCAGCTGTGTTTGTTGCACTCAGTGTTCAGCATAGAGTGTTAAGCTGAATATGGCACATTACAACGCGATGTAATACATCGCGTTCCATTACAACGCGATGTATTACATCGCAAGTCTTTACAACGACTTCCACTAGGGGGCGCGCTGGACTTAGGAATAGTATTATTTACTATTCCTACTCCAGTTTGCGCAACAGTAGGGAAGGTGTTGGAATTCATTTCCAATACCTCAGCGCCCCCTAGTGGAATCCGTTGTAAGGACTTGCGATTTAATACATCACGTACTAACAACGCAGTCGTTGTAACGACCGCGTTGTAATGGTATCGCGGTATAATGACCGCGTTGTAAAGGTTGCTTCCCATTAAGCTCAAACATCCCCAGCTGGGACCTCGAGCTAGGAATGTTACTGCTTTGTTCAGGGGGTAGGGTATTCAGAGTAGGGAGAGGCTGGGATGCACTACTCTGAATCCTTCTTGGTGTCTGCGGTGGCCGATTGTGAAGGATTGCCACATAGTGTTTTTTAATGTGGTTGATAAACACCGGTCTGTTTCTTCTTGATGCAGGCAGAGGAGGCAGGATGACAGTTCTGTTGTCTTGTACATCAAGAACAGTGATGGGTGGTATGTAGGATGGTTCAAAAGCTTGCTTGTCGTGGATTTTTTCCTAAACTAGTACCCCAACTTTGGGAACCAACCCGTCAGCAGCAGTAATAACCTTCTCTTCACAGGTGGCAGCGTTAGAGTGGTTTGTGTTAGACAGCTTGTCTCTGACTTCTTTGATACTCTATAAAACATTCAAACGTTTCTCCAAGTCAAATTTATTTTCATCCGCCACCTTCCTAGAGTTATCTAAGCCAGGCACATACATAGATACTCCGAAGAGAACCTCATATGGAGTGGGTTCTCCCAATACTCGTTTAGCAAGTTATTCAGTGTTCTCTGAACTACAGACAGATTATAGTACCAACTAAGACCTGAACTTAACACCAGAGCAGTGAAAGCTCATTTAATCATGCCATTGGCCCTCTCTACAACACCATTTGATTCAGCTTTGAACGGGTTGCTGAATTGCAGACAAACTCCCAGAGCAGACATTAAATTCTTGTAAGCCATGGAGGCAAATGCACAACCGTTATCTGAATGAAATGAATGAACTACACTAGGCACTGCAAATCTTTTATGACTGCTGAACCGTTTGTATTCTCTATGGCCAAACCCATAGGAATCAAGAACATGAATAAATAGCTACCAATATGTCCTTTGTGGTGTAGACCAGGGTTCCAGCAGGGCAGTCCTTCTCCTTGTAGTTCCAGGCAGCAGATCTGAGTTGCTATGCAGCTCTCACATACTTATTCAATGTTCTGAGGCGACAAGCAGGGGGGCACCCCTTACCAATGGGGTACAGGGTGCCACCCAAAAGACTGACAGCTTCCTCCAAAGTGTGGCATATTCTTGTCCCACAAAGCTCTGCACTTTCAAATTCTTGTGGAGAATATCTATCCTTGGGAGTAAGACCTGGCTAAGCCAACCCACTGTTGTCTCATTTCTCTTAACACTCCCTTTCCAGACCTCCTGAAAATTCCACTCTTGGCGGTGCCACCTAGCTGGGGGGTACAGGATGAGGGGGTAGGCCTGGCTGGCATTCCTTACTGTCCCAGACCTGCCAACTTGTGAATTTTTCTTACCGTGTGAGGAAGAGGTGTGGCCATGAAGGGGGCAGGGCTTAGTGCTGAGCACAGCCCGAGACACATCTAAGTCTAC
Organism: Calotriton arnoldi; assembly: GCA_963921515.1. NCBI lineage: Eukaryota > Metazoa > Chordata > Amphibia > Caudata > Salamandridae > Calotriton > Calotriton arnoldi. Next base: position 2,312,503 of record CAWUFW010001537.1, read on the forward strand.
AGCTCATCCTCCCACAAGGCTTCCCCTTTCCCTCCACCCCTTACCAAAAACCAAAATGAAACTTTTGATGTAGCCACGGATGTCCTGGGGAGGTGTCACACCTCGTAATGGACATCGGCTGAGCTAAACCTTCAATCAATTAGCTGGAAACCTGCTCCTTGCACGGGTTTCCAGCTAATTGTGTGCCCACTGTGTGATATCGGCTCCTCACTGGGTGACCATGTGAAAGAAGCCAATATCGTGTGACAAACGGTGGCACCGTGTGAGTTAGCAGGTCTGCTGTCCTGCTCTCTTTGAAGCCCAGTTTGGCTTGCCCAGCCCCTGTCTGGCCTGTTTTCTGCAGCTGCAGAGCTCCCCCGATCAGATAACCTCTGCCTCTATGCAGGCCACTTATCACCTCATCAAAGCAGTTTGGCTAAGCCTGTTAAGGCTGGTCAACCAGAGAGGCCTGCTAGAAGACTGGCTTTTGGCTCACAAAAAAGAAAGTTCTATAACTTCTCTTCTGTATTAGTTATGATAAATTCAACAGTGGCAAGTTGTCGGATTTATCATTACCAATCTTTTAAGTCCTTGAAATAGCAGCTCACTCCAATCAATAGATACACTGTATTACAGTATTCCAATGTTAGCCTATGGAGCTAAAAGTGCTGCAATGGGGAAAAACGAAATTGGTAGTTGTTCCATCCCCAGGGCATATAAAACATCTTTTAACTGTCCCTGCTTATTTTTACATGCACCCTACCCTGGGGGCACCTAGGGTAGACGTTAGTGGTGACTTATATGTAAAAATAAGGTTGTAATACTTTGGAAGTACCTTTAAATCCAAAGTCGAATTTGCATACAATTTCAATTTAAAAGCAGCTTGCAAAGCAGGGCTGATTATTAAAATGACAGCAGGCAACACAGCAGAGAACACGTAAGTGCCTCAAAGCTGCTGTGCCTCTAAACCTACATGTCTTACCATATACTAGGGACTTACAGGTAGGTTGTCAGTGCCAATTGTAATTACACCTAATTACTATATAAAAATTTTGTTTTTCACAACGTAATTTTATTGTTGACAGCCGGTGCATATTTGGTGTCCCAGGGAGCACCAATAGTATATAGTAATTGACAGCATTAATGATCTTAACATTTTCTCTGTTATCATAACATTGTTCATGCAATAAACGTATTTGAATACAACTCTTAAACACAAACAATAGTGCCATACTAGAATTACAGAGAATAGCAGTGGGTCTTGGGTACATATGTCTGAGCCATCCATTTTTAGAACTAATATAATTAACAGCCAAGTCACAACACGATACAATCATCCCGGCAATTCCTCGACATTAGATGCAGGAGGATCCAAACACAACCCTCTGTATTCCGCCCACCTCTTCCATATTTTATAATGTTTCTGGGGACACCCCCTCGCCTTGAAGACGGGCATCTCTAGACCCATACAAAAGTCCAGGCCCTTCTTTCATATCGCAACTGACGGCGGGGACTCATCCTTCCATGCCCTGGCAATATCGCGTTTAGCCAGCGTGAGGCCGAGAAATAACAGGTAGCGCTTATATCTGTTACCACCCAGTCCCACGGTAATATGGAGCATGAACAATCGTGGCGAGAGCGGGATATCCCATCCCAAGACCTCCGTCAGACATGTGGTCACCCCCCCTCCAGAACCCCGATAGAGTTGTGTACTGCCATACCGTGTGTAGGAAAGTACCCTCAGCGACCCCACATCGCAAGCAGTGAGGGGAGGCTATCAACCCAGCACGCCATAACCTGTGTCTGGTAAAGTAAACCCGATGCAAATATTTGAATTGGATAAGCCGTAAGCGGGCCGCGATCGCCACACTGCGCGGGGATTCCAGCGCCTCTATTCAATCGTCCTCGTCTAGGGGACCTAAGTCCAGCTGCCAGGCATCCCAAGTTTTATCTAGTGTAGTAGGGGTGTTGTTTAGGAGGGTGCGATATATTTTGGTTATTTTATGATCCCCCAGATCACCCATAAAGACTTTAGCTTCTATTGCAGTGATTCCAAAACTTTTTCGACCCGCGGCTCCCTTGACCCATTGGCCATTGCCCATGGCTCCCCACTGTTACTTTTTTTTGGAGGGTGGGGGGGATGTAAGACCGGCCTTGGGAGTACTTGCATTTTTCTCCCTGAAAATAATTGGGAAGAAGCTGATGAAGGTATTATAATCATATACGCAGGGTGTTTCGTATTACTTAGGTGGCGCCTCTAATAAAATATTCCTAGTTACACTTCTTTGCCCATGCCTTTTTTAGAGTACTGTCTCAAACTTTTTCATCCCACTTACAGTGCTAGATAGCACCCCTATGCATCATCCAACTCGATAGGCGGTGAGAGCTAGGAGGTGTGCGCACTGGTGTGTAATACCGGTTAGTCGATTAGGTAGTTCATCCACGCTCAACTTTCAATGGTCCTACTGCCACTGGGCCACTAATCAACAAGAATTCATAACCTATCCTGAAAGGAGCGCCTCGATTCACAATGTTCACAAATCTATTATTCAAGTAATGGTTTCGTGCAAAAAAAAGGTTTATAGGCAGTCTTTGATGAATTTCAAACTCTGTGGTTTATTTCAAAAACCTTTCAAATTGTTAGATCCACACAATATAGTAACAAATCAATCAGCCAACGCGTTTCGTCCACATTTGGACATCATCTGGGCTCCAAATTATGTATTGATAATCTGCTCCGAATTTCCTGTTCCATCCATCCCATTAATGAGGAAGTTTTCTGACTAGTAGCGCGTTCAAATCCAGTGCGCCTTCTCTCCCGGCTGGTTCGATAAATCCCGCCATGTAGGCCCCATTGCCAAAGTGTTTCTGCGTTTGAAGAATATTTGCATGCACTTCCATTTCTACCCATGTCATATGTGCCAACACACCTGTCTCAGCAGGGTGACTCACGATTTTTTAAACAACATACAGCTTTATTTTTGCTGTCTCCTCCCTAAAATTGCCTCCAAATCAATGCAATTAAAATAAACTCATCAGATTTTTTTTTTTAAACATCCCTCTTCATTGCTTCCAAATGTTGGCATTATGCCGTATATGGTGTTTTACTTCCCTGTGCTCAAGGACAGAACAGGCCTGTCTGGAAATGTGTGTGTACTGAAAGAAATGTGTACTGAAGTACCTATGATTCAAGTACAAATGTCAATACTTGATAGTACATAGGGGTCGATTCCGATCTCGGCCGGAAGCGCACTTAACAGTATTCGTCCGGAAAAAATACAAGCCGAATGCGTGTTTCCCGACCGAATCGTACACTCGTCCGGACGAACAAGTACGATGCGTATAACAACCCAGTTTCCGAACGAGCCGTACTCACCCAATCCAGCTCCTGTTCCCCGCCCGAGCCGGATCCGTAAACGCCAATTCGAGCCGCACGGAAGCAAATACACAGCACCTTCCGGCCGGACTAGTACGATGCGCATTCCGTACGCGCCGAACCCGTCGCTACGTCCGGCACGTTTGAGCATCCGGGCGAGCCGTACATAAGCTCCGTTGTGCACCACAAGACGATCCACGGCTACGAGACGAACAAGCCAGCGACGAGTACGAGTCGAAGACACGAGAAACCCGAACGAGACGATCCAAGCATGAATCCCATTGCGCAGGTCCTACCTATACTCTACATCTATTACCGGGACCGGCACGGACGCGTACGGCACAGACGGTAAGTCAAACACCAACAATACAAACAAACTACACGTACCCGAAATATGTCACACACACATAGGGATGCACAAATGATGTACACAAGCAACAGCAGAACCATAGGGGTGGGATGGCCAACACCAATGCCATACACACCCATAGGGGGATGGATGCCTACCACTACCACCACCCCTACTCAGGGGGGCCTGGATGCCTGTCACTACTACCATACCCACCCTTAGGGGGCTGGATGCCTGCCACTACTACCACCCCTACTCAGGGGGGCCTGGATGCCTGTCACTACCACCACCCCTACTCAGGGGGGCATGGATGCCTGTCACTACTACCACCCCCACCCTTAGGGGGATGGATGCCTGCCACTACCACCACCCCTATCCAGGGGGGGCTGGATGCCTGTCACTACTACCATCCCCATCCTTAGGGGGATGGATGCCTGCCACTACCACCACCCCTACTCAGGGGGCCTGGATGCCTGCCACCACCACCACCCCTACTCAGGGGGGCTGGATGCCTGTCACTACCACCACCCCTACTCAGGGGGGCTGGATGCCTGTCACTACCACCACCCCTACTCAGGGGGCATGGATGCCTGTCACTACTACCATCCCCACCCTTAGGGGATGGATGCCTGCCACTACCACCACCCCTATCCAGGGGGGCTGGATGCCTGTCACTACTACCATACCCACCCTTAGGGGCTGGATGCCTGCCACTACTACCACCCCTACCCAGGGGGCCTGGATGCCTGTCACTACCACCACCCCTACTCAGGGGGGGCTGGATGCCTGTCACTACTACCGTCCCCACCCTTAGGGGGATGGATGCCTGCCACTACCACCACCCCTACCCAGGGGGGGCTGGATGCCTGTCACTACTACCATCCCCATCCTTAGGGGGATGGATGCCTGCCACTACCACCACCCCTACCCAGGGGGGCCTGGATGCCTGTCACTACCACCACCCCTACTCAGGGGGGGCTGGATGCCTGTCACTACTACCGTCCCCACCCTTAGGGGGATGGATGCCTGCCACTACCACCACCACTATCCAGGGGGGGCTGGATGCCTGTCACTACTACCATCCCCACTCATGGGGGGCTGGATGCCTGTCACTACTACCATCCCCACTCATGGGGGGATGGATGCCTACCACTACCACCACCCCTAATCATGGGTGCGTGGATGCCTGTCACTACTACCATCCCCACCCTTAGGGGGATGGATGCCTGCCACCACCACCACCCCTACTCGGGGGGCCTGGATGCCTGCCACTACCACCACCCCTACTCAGGGGGGCCTGGATGCCTGCCACCACCACCACCCCTACTCAGGGGGGGCTGGATGCCTGTCACTACTACCATCCCCACTCATGGGGGGCTGGATGCCTGTCACTACTACCATCCCCACCCATGGGGGGATGGATGCCTACCACTACCACCACCCCTAATCATGGGTGCCTGGATGTCTGTCACTACTACCATCCCCACCCTTAGGGGTATGGATGCCTACCACTACCACCACCCCCACTCAGGGGGGCTGGATGCCTGTCACTACTACCATCCCCACTCATGGGGGATGGATGCCTACCACTAACACCACCCCTACTCATAGGACGGGTAATGCATGACACAACCAGCATACTCCCACATAAGGAATGACAGAAAATTACATCCCCCCCAACACCCTGACAAGCGTGTGTAGTCTGTGTCAAATGCCTACAAGACTGAACATGACATTGAACATACAATGTGACCCCCTATCACATGTGTCACACATAAATGTGTGTGGCCTCCACAATGCAAGCCGACCATGGCCACTGTGGCAATGGGCTCGAACACCTCATCACCATAGTGACCAAAAGGTAAGTGTGGTGTCCATAGCTGATGCACTTTTTGAACAGTGTGGCAATGGGGCCTAAAGCCCCATCACCACAGTGACCAAAAGGGAAGTGTAGTCATGATAAAAGCTGCCAAAGCCAAACTGCATGGATGAATCCTGGTCACACAACAACAAACACATCAGTGGCATAGTAGTGCTTGTGTCCCATAGCAACATAGATTGGTCGAGGCAAACAGTGCAGTGTCACTGAAACATTGTTTTGGCCATGTGCATACAAACATCACCCATGGGGTCCCACATTGTCAACATTCACAAATAACACAATGACAGAAGTGACCATCACAATGCTGACCCACATATCTGCACCAATGGACACATAAATGTAGATATCCTGTGGAGACTGTAGATGTGAGGTGAACAAATACCATACCATGGCAGCAATGGGACATACAAACCATGATTATTGTGCTGACTGATGACCTAGGAGTCCCAGGGACAGCAGGGGAAAGCCACCAAACAACATACAGCCAATGGCACACTCAAGATATGCCAATGCAGTGGTGCTAAGGCACAAACACAAACAGGCAGACTCACACTGCATATCAAACACAACGGGTGATGGGGGTGTGTGCCAGTGTCCCCAGGCAACCACACAACACATGAGGAGGCCTGAATTCCAACCACACAGATGTGTATACAGTGCCATACAAAAGTTACTCATGGATCGGATACCCCTATGTGGGCAATCAGGCATTGTTAGATGAGAGGGAGCCCAAATTACACATGTCATACAAGCTTGTAGGAACAGCAACTAACACAGCAAGAGACAGACCCACCACAGCACTACCCCCAGGGACCCCACATTGTGCTGACACTAGCCTGCATGATAATCCCACTGTGATGACAAAGGTAGATGTCGTTCACACTGTGAACCACAGCCATGTGTCCTGAGCAACAAACTACCATCACACCTACACAAGCTCTAATCAATCAGCACGGCCTGCCAGCCAAGGCCAATATGGAGGTAGGGGTCTAGCCGTGCAACAACTCACATTTGCACACACAACACCACACACCCTGATCTCCACCAATGTGCAGCAGTGAAGCTCACATGGACTGGTGACATTGCACATGCACCCATGACAATACCAGGGGTGGTGGTGGGAACTAAGGTGCAGAAAGCCTTCACACATGGCCAGTCAACAAGACTCGTCAATGTCTGAAACACAGCACAGTACGCCGTACATGGGCATGATGTGAAATCCACCACAATCAATGGGATCCTGGCCATAGTCACACACCAACGAAGAAGCCAAGGTGACACACTAAGAACACACGTACACAACTTCCAACATTGCAGCTCTGACCCGGAGGAGTGGCAGCAGTCACACACACAACGTGTCACAATCACTGAAAGCTACCACAAACTGTAAATCACATGACTTGTGTAAACAACAAGTGCCAAGGGGAATCCTGAATGTGTCCCATCTGCGTTTGACAACATCCCCAGCCCTGACAACAAAGACAACCTGGGATGACAACCTCATGAACATTAGTTTGCCATGCACCCACATCACGGAGAAACCAGGTCCAAGATGCTGGATGAACACAGAACAACTCAGCAAGCATCACAAACAGGAACATCCCTAGGGACACAGCCTGTGTAGGAAAAGGGACGGGAACACGCACAGACATGCTTACACAACACACAACACAGGCCCACGCAATGTCACCAGATTACACACTGCCATGAGGGCACTCCACTCCTGTGGAAGGTCCGCTGTGCCAAACCTTGTCTGTGCACGACCCACACATGTCAGCAGAACACTCCGTCAGTGAGTCAACAACTACAACACACAGAAGGCTCTGCTCACATCAGCCTGGGTACGGGAGTGTCACGTCAGTCATCTGCATACACCCAAAACACGTGTCAAGCAAGTTGCACTGTATACACAGATGAGTCCTTCGACATTGATGTGCAAAACTGCATGTCCAGTGGAGCTGGGCACACAGTCAGGGAAATCGGAACATTGAACAGTGGTAAGCCCACCAGATGTGCATTAGTGTAAGACAAAGATGTTCATTTACAAATGCTAAACGTACATCCCTGTGTCAAATGCTGAACATTACACCCTCAGACTGCAGCAAAGGATGCCATAGATCCAGACTACAACAGGACACATATCCCATGGACCACATGGAGTCCATCACAGCAACACTTCATTTTCCTGATATGAACACTATTACAACTGCAAATGCAGGATGCTACTCATCCACATCATGTACATCAAAAGAAAAGCCACAATTAAACAAAAAGAGGCTTTATTCAGCAAATGGCAAGGAAAACTCTGAAGTCCCAAAGGAAACTAAGGCCAATGGCCAGTCCAAAATCACAGTCCCAACAGGGTGATAAGTGACAACTGGTCACCCATTGCTTGCCTGCACTGGTACGGACAGGGGACATCCCCCTTGGAGGGGCATACAAGGGGCAGGCCAGGCACCGCAGGGACAGGATCAGGGGATGGCAGAGTGAGGCAGTGAAGGGGTGGTGGGTGCAGGAGTATCACCGGCAACTGCAGTGGAGGTGTCTGACTCAGGGGGGGCCGGCACCACTGTGGTACACGAGTCAGTTGGTGTGGGTGCTGCAACCACTGCAGTGGGCTGGTCTGATGTAGTGGACTGGGTCCCCACTGCAGTGCCCGAGTCAGACGGGGTGGGTGTGGACTCCACTGCAGTGCATGACTCCAAGGGAGTGGAAGGGTGGGCAGATGAGGTGGGCAGGACAGAGGGGGGACCCGGTCTCCACACCAGTGGCACTAACAGGCAGAGCGTCTGGGTTGGGGGTGGAAGAGCAAGTGGCAGGGGGGAGGGCCTAAGCAGTCTGGGGATGCGGTATCGGTGTGTGGGGGAACCTGGGGCAGGGTGTGGTGGGGGAACCTGTGGAGTGGTGGCCTGGGGGATGGAGGAGAGAGACTGGGTGGTGGAGCTGCGAAGTGGTGGTGGGGTCTTGCTCTTCCTGGTCCGGGGGAACTTCCGAATGGGGTCCTGTGTCTGCCTGCGCCTGGGGGAGGGTGTCCGGGGGAGAGGGGCACTCCCCTCTGTGTGGGTGGACTTCCTCTTCCCCCGGTATGCTGGATCAGCAGGATCGGAGGGGAAGAGGCCGAGGTCACACAGGAAGATCTGCTGTGTAGGTGGGGTAGCAGGTGAGGGAAAGGGTCTTGGAGGGAGAGGATTTGGAGGACTGCGGATGCCTGTGTATGTGTCTGTTCCCCATCCCCTGTGTGTGTGGTATCAGTCCCCCGAGGATGCTTGTGTGCACGTCTTGCCTTTCTCTTGGGTGTGTCTGTGCTGCTCGTGTCTGTGTGCTTGGGTGATTGTGCAGGTGTGCATGTGCTTTGAACAGGTAGGGTGGCAGGAAGTGTGGATGGGGCAGAGGTGGGAGGGGTGAGGGACTGTTGGAGGAGGGACACGGCTGCCGTCAGGGAGGAGTCCATGGACTTATTGCTCCTCTGTAGGGCAGACATACCCGTCGAGATGCCCTCCATGAACAACACCAGCTGTGTCAACAGAGTGGTGTGTGCATGGAGGACACTCAGCATTGCTGTCTGCCCTACATGGAGCTGCCGAAGGAGGTACACAGACTCCTCACTCAGGGCAGCAGGGGACACAGGGGCAGGGGGTGCGGTGCCTGGCACAAAGGAGACACGCTCCCGAGCACGGGAGCCTCCACGGACCTCAGGAATGGGAGCCAATGGGAGGGCGGTGGTGGTGGTGGCGGGGCCAGACAGACTAGCTGGCCTTTGGTGGCTGCTGAGACCCGCCTCCACAAGGGAGTCATCCTCCGAGCTGCTGTGGTCCTCAGCTGAGGTGGATGGTGCTGAGGACTCCTCGGTGTGGCTCCCCTCGCCCTCTGTGCCACTGGGTCCCTCTGACCACTCGTCGGATGCTGACCCAGTCTGGCTCCGCTGCTCCTCCTGGTCCGTGGAGCTGTCCCCTCCTGTGGCCGTGGATGTATCTGCAAACAATTAGGGAAACAGACAAACATCAGTCACCTGCACTGACCGCACACACCACAGTAAGTACAGCACATCACAGAGCAAGCCCTGGCATCCTTAGTTGAACATTGCCTAAAGTCCTCACACAGATTCGGGGAAGCCAATTGTCAGTCTGATGGTCAACCATGGGACTCACACCCCTCCTGCCCTTGCACCCATCTGTCTGGTGCCTGTCTGATGGTAAGACCCCAGTGTGGACACATGCACCACCTACACAGTTGTTGGACATTGCATGGAACACGGTGAAGTATGTGAACATGCACACATCACATCTCTTGCCACTGAGTCAGTGCAGGTGTCCGGAGTAAGGGATGGCCAGAGACTAAATAGAAATGCATGTGATGCATACCAGCACCAGACACCATGATCCACCCATGTCCGGATAGTCAATGCCACAATGGGGTGCATGTTGCACATGTCACTCCCCTGCAGGATCAGTCTTAGGAAGTTTAATGCCATGACACAGGCATGCGTGCAAAGTATTACATCACTGTCTCCAGTCACATGGCCATGGCAGCCAGCCAACAACAGTCTGCACTGTGTCACAATCCTAGGACATGGGGAATGCAAGTTATGTGACTGACAAGTGCACATGTCCATCCCCCAAAAACCACATCATCTGTACTACTATTTGTCCACGTCATACCAACTGGACATATGGGGGACATGAAACACAACTCTCTGAACATGAGCACCTCACAGTGTGCTGTGAATGAAAAACAGCTGCCTGAAAGTCACAGTCGCATACACCTGTGTGCACAGTCAAGTGATAAGACACCTATAAGCCACAGAAGTATCGTCTATCATGGTCACATCTCCGATGGCATGCTGAGCCCTAACCGATAAACATACCAGTAGTCCTGACAACGAAGACACAGCACAATGAGACAGAGGCAGACACCTGAGGATACATTTCACTGATCACAACTTGCCAGATGATACACGGGAGTGGGAGTACAGAGTGTATTGTATGCCCTGGAGTAGGCATGACTGTCCAGCTCCACCTGTAAGAGGGATGAGTCCTGGACAGTAGGCAGGTGGCTAAGCATGTGTGACACACTTGATACACATACTCCTGAGGCCCAAACATTGTTCCCACCGGCAGCATGGGTGTGTGCCAAATTCCCCAGGGACATGTGGTGATTCAGATCAGCAAGTGGATCACATATCAAAGTTACACCCAGATTACATGTCAGAACTTAGGCATTGTGTAAGCAATTGACCCACCCATGAATCGCACAACATAGTCACGGGAACAAATGCTGTCCCCCACCTTGAGCGAAGCTAAATGCAATGACACAGTCCCCAAGTGACACAATTTCCTGACTGTAAGGGCCACACATATGCGTATCAGAGGAGAAGTGGGCATGTCACAAATGAGGGACATGGGTCCTGGACCACATGACTGATGTACTGTGGAAGTTTAACCAGGCCAGAGGAGGGCACATAGCATGTCAGACAAAGTGCACTGTGCAGTCATGGACTCACCCCCTCCTTGCTGCTGTCTGCCCTTCAGCTGCCCATCCAGGTCAGGGAAGACCACCGCCAGGATCCGGAGCATGTGGGGGTCAGGGTCCGGTGTCCGCCCCTCCTGCGAGGAGGCGACAGCTTCAGCTGGACCCTTGCGATCCTCCGGGTCCAGCCCCGAAGGTCCTGCCACCTCTTCTGGCAGTTGCGGATCCTGCGCCTGTAGACCCCCACGGATCTTACTGCCCGGGCGATGGTCAGCCAGATTTCCTGCTTCTAGTGGGCATCAACCTGTGAGGATGACAAAGTGAAAAGGCCATTACCACACATGCAACATATACGTGCATCACACAGTTGGGGATACATGTCTCAATCACAGGGGCATACGATGTACATAGGCAGTGCAACAATGGCTATGAACAGTTTGCCAGCAGTCACTACATGGTATCATTGCATGGGAAGTAAACCTTGTTGGAATGCACTGTTACTTCACTGTACCTGTTCAGTGCATGTAACTAACTACACACTTTGGGGTGTGACAACTACTCAGTGAGCATGCTAGCCAGTGGTGTGCACACTGTAAGTCCTGCTAGTCAGACAACATGCACAATTAGTAAGGCAGTGGACAGCACACTCACCTGCTCCCCTGGTTTCCCATACAGCTTGCTGTACTGTGGAAGGAGGTTGTCCAGCAGGGCCTGGTTCTCCTCAAGGCTGAAGGCTGGGGCTCTCTCCACAGTACGTGCCATTGCAGTAGCCAGAGGATGCAGAGACAGCAGCAGTGTTGGTGGCAGATGTCGTCCTGGAGCATGTAGTGCAGGCAAGTGAGCTCTCAGGGGAACAGCCAGCATTATATGTGTGCTGCAGAGGCAGATACTGTCCCATGTGTCCAAAGTGATAGGTCCAAGTCGTTTGCATCTTCTGAATCTGACCAATCCATGGAATAGCAGCACTAATACACGCCCACAGCATCCTTCAAATCTTCAACTTCATGACACCCATGATTTTGCAACATTGTTGTGGCTGGCCAACTGAATTCACTGCATCAGACTCGTTGGAGCTTCGAAAACGCGTCCGTTGCCATGCCAGGCCCCAGCCAATGCGTGCGCACCGATCTGTCCATTGCTATACAACGCGTATTTCGGGATACAACGCGTACCCGCTCACAACGGATGCAATGGGCCGGCCGGGCACACCGATCGGTCCATTGCTGTACAACGCGTACCCGCTCACAACAGATGCAATGGGCCGGCCGGGCACACCGATCGGTCCATTGCTTTACAACGCGTACCTGTACAGGTCAGTCGCATATGTCACCATGCTTGTCACTGGTGAACGTATGCCAGCCACATATACCTGCCAGAGACCCAGGGGCACACCTACAACACCACACCCAGTCCACACTGTTTCCTAAGGCATGTAAGGCTGCATTACCTTTTCTGTGTATGGGGGTTAACATGTGGTTTCTGTGGTGGCACTTGTGGGCAGCCACACCCAGGCTGTGCATGTGTTCATGGGGACAGGGTCCTTTGTGTGTTGTGCACATGACCACTGTGATGTGCAACAGTTCATTTCGGAGCATGTGGCATGGTCACATTTCCAAGTTGTGTTTGTGTGTGACATGTCACATACCCCCAGGGTCCCATGGAGGAAGGCATGTACGTCACAGGATGACCCATTGCCACAATAGTGATGTCCCTCCACAGTCTGTGTGCATGTTGTGTTTCCGATCTCTCTGATTCCATGTGCACGATGGGAGACAGTCTCCACATCAACGTTGTTTGTGCATGGACTTTGATGTTGTGCGTCACTGGCGTCCATGTCTGTCCTGTGGAGGCGACAGGGGCCACTACCTGTGGAGTCATGTTTGTTTTTCTGACGTGTACATGATACGCCATGTCATGCCAGTGTCCATGTGGCAAGACAGGGTCACTGGGAGTCTACCTGTCAATGAGCTGTGATGCCTGTGGCGCATCTGTCCAGACAAGTCACTGTGGTGTGTGTGTGGAACGTGACAGCAGTAAATGGGTACTGTGACACAGCCTAATAGTTTTCCATAGCACAACCTGGTACCTGTTGTGCACACATGTTGTACTGAGAAGTTAGATGATGGGCATGTAGGTGCGAGTTATGTCCGAACAGAACGGCACACACATCAAGTACTTGCGTCTCGTAATGATGTATCATGTGAAATTGAGTATGGTGAATGGCACATATGTGGGGTGACTGACAATCTTTCCTTCTTCAACCTATGCACTGCAGGGCTCCAGCTGTCCATAGACCATTCCCTGACCTGGCAACGATGGTGGAACGTGACAGCATCCGACGGTACCGCTTCACCAGGCAGCTGATTGATGATTTGGCAGTGCGCTTGGCACCACATTTGCAACCTGGCCGGACGTACCCTACGGCGCTGACACCCAAGGTGAAGGTAATGGCAGCCCTACACTTCTTTGCCACCGGTACCTTTCAACACACTGTGGCGACTGCCGGTGGGATGTCACAGACTATGTTCAGCCGTGTGCTCCGCGATGTTTTGGAGGCAATGTTGAGATGCCTGAACCAGTACATCTATTTCCCTACACGTCAACAACTCACTGACGTCAAGAGTGACTTCTATGCCCTGGGGAGGATGCCACATGTCATTGGCTCCATTGATGGGACACATGTGGCTTTGATACCACCACAGGCACATGAGCAGGCATACCGGAACCGCAAACATTACCATTCGATCAATGCTCTGGTGGTATGTCTTGCAGATATGAGCATCACACATGTGTGTGTGCCCGTTTCCCTGGTTCAGCACACGATGCCTACGTGATGAGGAGTAGTCGCATCCCGAGGATGTTGGCACAGATGCAGAACCAGCGTGCCTGGCTTGTCGGTGTGTACTGACTTTGTACCATTGTGTGTGTTCTGATCTGTAGTATTCCACCCACTTTTCCAAATCAGCTAATGTGCACTTGTCTGTCCGTAGGTGACTCCGGATACCCCAACATGCCGTGGTTGCTGACACCCCTCAGGAACCCTGTGACACCAGCCCAGATGCGCTACAATGAGGCACATGGTCGGACCAGGAGAGTGATTGAGCGGACATTTGGTCTCCTGAAGAGCCGCTTCCGCTGCCTGGACAAGACAGGAGGGGCCCTCCCATATGCCCCAGCAAAGGTGTGCAAGATTGTCATCGTCTGCTGCATGCTACACAACCTGGCAGTGCGGAAGGAGTTGCCTCTCATCCTGGATGACGATGACCAACATCCGCCACCTGTGGAGGATCCTGGCCTGGACCACGATGCCAGTGATGATGATGATGGTGATGTCCGCACACAGCTCATCACCAACTTCTTCAGCTGAATGTGAGTATCCAGGGAGATGTAATGTGAATGATGTGAGTTTGCATGATATGTGTGGGTGGTGCTCTGGTGCTGTTTGAGTGTGGCCATGTGCTACTTGACTGGATGCATGCAGCAATGTGTCCTTACAGGTAGTCTGTACTCCCCAACAGTTTTGACATGCTAACTTGGTTTTGTGTAGTTGTCTTGTGACATGTATTGGGCATGAGTATTGCAGTTCTGTCCTGTTCTTCAGTGGTTTTAACTGTGTCATGTCTGTCCTTCACAGGGTGCTTACTGAGTACTTTGGTCAACTTGGATCCCCGACACCATGATTCAGCTTTCAGGGTGGCAGCAGTAGTTTGCCTACAAGTGATGTGCCACACACCCCTGGACTTCATATCTTCTGCACTTGTTGACTGTGTGGCCACTGCCATGTGGGTAAACCTTGCATTTGTAGTGGAAACAACATGTTGCAAATGTGTAATGAACCTGTGCTTCACTTTGGGATGTGCGTTGTCTGTGGTCACACATCTGACTGACATTTGCTTACTGCACCTGTGGGCTAGTTGACACAGACTCTGAATAGGTGTGGTGTCTGTGCATTCCACTGTATTTCCTGGCAACATCACTGTGGGCGATGAGTCCGATGGCCCTGGTGTCTCTGTGTTGTGTAGCCCTAGTGGTGTGTCTCCCTCATATGTGTCATGTCACCATGACTCACACAACGGTGTTGTACTTGCTGTAGCAGTTAGCATACACAGTGTAATTTAGCAGATCATCATCACCATAACAGTATCCACATTTGAATAACAACAGAGGCAAGTATGGTGTACTAGTGATTTTATTTACAGAAATGTGTGTGTGTATAGTGCACAGGATGGTGGGTGCTGTACATTGGCATTGTGATCCAAAGTTCCCAGATGAGTTGGAAGTCTTGGTAGCAGAAATGTCCTGAGTGAAGTCCACAGTCATATGATACATTAGTCCAACTTGAACTCCCCATGTCATGTGGGAGAGTAGTGTTGCATTCGACAGGGTGAAACGTTTGCACACAAAGGAGAATTTCCGGAACAGGTGTTGGCTTCCTGGGGGATGTACGTGGCCATCAACCTCTCAGTTTTCCTTCCTCGGACGACCCCTCTTCTTTGGGGGGGGGACCCTCACGTGCAGGCTGCGGCGGTGCAGGGAAGTCTCCGCCAGAGTCCTCCTCCCTCCCTGTGGCAGTGTCAGTTGTTGCAGCACCAGATGTTGTGGGCACACAGGGAGGTGTGGCCATGTTGGTGCTAATCTGGCGGAGGCATGTCAGTATGTCCCTATGCACCGCTGTGAGTTCTTGCAATGTGTCTGTACTCCCCAACAGTTTTGACATGCTAACTTGGTTTCTGTGTAGTTGTCTTGTGACATGTATTGGGCATGAGTATTGCAGTTCTGTCCTGTTCTTCAGTGGTTTTAACTGTGTGTCATGTCTGTCCTTCACAGGGTGCTTACTGAGTACTTTGGTCAACTTGGATCCCCCGACACCATGATTCAGCTTTCAGGGTGGCAGCAGTAGTTTGCCTACAAGTGATGTGCCACACACCCCTGGACTTCATATCTTCTGCACTTGTTGACTGTGTGGCCACTGCCATGTGGGTAAACCTTGCATTTGTAGTGGAAACAACATGTTGCAAATGTGTAATGAACCTGTGCTTCACTTTGGGATGTGCGTTGTCTGTGGTCACACATCTGACTGACATTTGCTTACTGCACCTGTGGGCTAGTTGACACAGACTCTGAATAGGTGTGGTGTCTGTGCATTCCACTGTATTTCCTGGCAACATCACTGTGGGCGATGAGTCCGATGGCCCTGGTGCCTATGTGTTGTGTAGCCCTAGTGGTGTGTCTCCCTCATATGTGTCATGTCACCATGACTCACACAACGGTGTTGTACTTGCTGTAGCAGTTAGCATACAGTGTAATTTAGCAGATCATCATCACCATAACAGTATCCACATTTGAATAACAACAGAGGCAAGTATGGTGTACTAGTGATTTTATTTACAGAAATGTGTGTGTGTATAGTGCACAGGATGGTGGGTGCTGTACATTGGGATTGTGATCCAAAGTTCCCAGATGAGTTGGAAGTCTTGGTAGCAGAAATGTCCTGAGTGAAGTCCACAGTCATATGATACATTAGTCCAACTTGAACTCCCCATGTCATGTGGGAGAGTAGTGTTGCATTCGACAGGGTGAAACGTTTGCACACAAAGGAGAATTTCCAGAACAGGTGATGGCTTCCTGGGGGATGTACGTGGCCATCAACCTCTCAGTTTTCCTTCCTCGGACGACCCCTCTTCTTTGGGGGGGGGACCCTCACGTGCAGGCTGCGGCGGTGCAGGGAAGTCTCCGCCAGAGTCCTCCTCCCTCCCTGTGGCAGTGTCAGTTGTTGCAGCACCAGATGTTGTGGGCACACAGGGAGGTGTGGCCATGTTGGTGCTAATCTGGCAGAGGCATGTCAATATGTCCCTATGCACCGCTGTGAGTTCTTGCAATGTGTCCCACTTGGACTCCATGCGAGACATGTGTGTCTCCACACGGGACATGTGGGAGTCCAAGCGGGCATGATGGGCAGCCTGCTGCTGTTGTATGTCCTTGAGGATCCCCACTACCTGTCTGACCTCTCCGGTGCTATCCTGGTACGCATCAGCGATGCGTGCCAGTTGTGGGTCATCATGCAGTCCAGACCCCTCTGCAAGCAGCGACCTATGTCTACCACCCCTCCCACCACCCCTGGCGACACGTGCAGGACCTGCGGTGGCACGCACAGGTGACCCAAGGCCCCCTTGGGGGTTGTTAGTGGTGTTGTCGTCCATTGCTCCACGCTGGGCCTGGGGCCCTGTGCTGTTGTCATCGGTGGTCCTTGGTCTGTCCGTGTCGGCGGGGGTGGTCTGTGTGTTGGCAGTTGTTGGAGGGGTGGGTGCAGGGGGTGCAGATGTTGGTCCAGCTGGTGCTGCATGATGACTCACACCGGAGGTGCCAGGTAGGTCTTCGCCATCCGAGGAGGGCAGAGGCTGTTCCACACCAGTGAGCTCTGTGTCCCCCGGAGCCTGGGACAGTGACTCCTCCTCGCCTGCTGCTGTGTCCCCATCATCGTCACCTGTATTTGGAAGAGACACACATTGTATGTTATGTTTCTACAGGCATCAATGGTTCACACACCTGACAGTTGTGACTGTACCTCTGGATGCGGGCATGTACATTGCATTGTCCTAAGTTGTCACAGTAAGAGGTTGATATTGGTGTAGCACATTGTCATGCATACCTGGGGCATTTCAATGTGAATGTTGAGGTGTGTGCATGGCAAGCATTTGTTGTATTTGGTGGACATCCACCTAGCCCAGTTATCCCACCATGAAGCATGCCACCCTTGCAGTGGGTTCAGGTTGACTCTCAGGATGTCATTCAGTGGTGTTGTGCTGTTTCTTGGTGCACAGTTCCCAGCAGGGCCTTGTGCTACCCACAGCAGTACCCAGTGTCAGCCATCTTGTCAGTCCTTATCCACTCCCTGTGATGTGAGCATGGTTCAGAGTGGTGTTGATGGGCCAATTGTGAGGGTGAGCAGTATCTGTGACTACAACTCCCATCATGCTATTGCCTACACCCCCCTTCCCAGCATGCCCGTACTTCCTTCCTTTGGACTCGGCTTCCCTGTGGGGTAGTGTGCCTGTGCTGACAGGAAGGCTGACAGTGTTGTCCTTGCGTTTGTTTGGCTACAAGTCCCAAGAGTGTCCCTGTGCTTCACACAGCATTACCCAGGGTGGTGGTTCTTTGTGGGATCTTCATTTGGTATGTGAGGCATAGCATTCTCCCAGGTGGGTTATGTGGATTTTGTGTTGAGGGGGTGTGTGAGGTGAGCTGCTTGTAACTATGGTCAGTGCTGTGAGTCCTCCTTCCCACCCAGCCAGATATCCCACCATGCAACGTGCTTGCATTGCAGGGAGTGCAAGTTGGCTTTCAGGATGTCAGGCAGTGGGGTTGTGCTGTTTGTTGGTGCACAGTTCCCAGCAGGGCCTTGTGCTCCCCACAGCAGTACCCAGTGTCAGCCATCTTGTCAGTCCTTATCCACTCCCTGTGTTGTGAGCATGGTTCTGAGTGGTGTTGATGGTCCAAATGTGAGGCTGCCCATTATCTGTTACTACGAGTCCCATCATGCTCTTGGCTACACTGACTTCACCAGCATACACAGGATTCCTTCCTTTCTGTGAGCTTCCCTGTGAGGTGGTGTTCTAGCGGTGGCTAAATATCTGACAGTGTTTGTTGGTTAGATTTGTGCCACTGCCTAGCTCAATTTGGTATTGGATTTGTACATGTCATGACACAGTTACATATCACTATGACATGGCATGTATTGTGTTTATCTGACATACACTTTTTGGGATGATTATCTTTTGGTTGCTGTTGATTTGCTAGGGGTGCATGGTTTGACTGTCCCCTTGACAGTGATGTGTGTGTATTGGCACACAATATTGTGTATATTAGTTGTGTACTCACCAGGCTCTGGGATGTTTGTTAGTCCATATACGCTCACTGGTGGTAGGATGGCCCGCACCTTCTCCTTCCAGGGCCTGAGGTATACTGGTTTGGCAGGAGGGCCACTGCCGGTGTGCTGGCTCAGGAGGTAATCCTTCTTCAGTAGGTTCCTGACCCTCCTGCGCACATCATACCACCTGTTCTGGATGTCTTCCTTTGTGCGCAAACATGGTGATTGTGCGTTCACCCTGTCGACGATCCTCGCCCACATCTTGGTTTTCTGCGACATGGGGGTCTGTTGGACCAATGTGCCAAACAACTGTGGCTCTACCCTCAGGATCTCGTCTACCATGACTTCCAATTCACTATCTAGGAACTTTGGATTCTTCTTTAGGGGCATGGTGATGGGTGGTGGTGGTGATTGATGTGTGTGTGTGCAAGTGAGGGTGTGTGAGTGTAGGTTTTGCTGGGTGTGTGTGAGGGTGCTATTTGTTGAGGTGCTAATGGTGTGTGGCTTTTGTGTTGGATGAGCTGTGTGTGTGTCTGTGTATGCTGTGTGATGGTGTTCTCTGCTGGCAGGTCAGTGGAATTTGCAAAGGATCATGGTAGGGATTTGTGGCCTTTATGTAGGTGGAGTTGGGGGTGTGTCCTTGTTCCATTTTTTTCACCCCCTGTATTTATTGGCTTTGTCATTGCTTGTTTGGCCCTTTTTTTTTGGTATTTTTTCATTTGTGATTATTGTGCATGTAGGAGTCGTTCTTCTGACCGAGTAGGACGTTGCAGTTGTCTCGTGCGCGCCCCTCCGAGTCGTTCCCGCTGTGTTTCAGCTCAGTTTCATATGCGGCGTACGCGTCGGTTGCGGAGTATTGTGTTTGTTCGGCTGGCTTTTGTATGCGTGTCGGTCGTACGGCTTGGGCTCCGTGCGAATCGGTCTGAATTTGCACCCATTGCATCGTACTGCGCGGGTCGGAGTTCGCGGGTACGTTTCGTTCGGGTTATTTCCTGGTGTGTGTCGGTCGGTTCGATTCGCGTGGTTTCCCGGCCGGATAACTTGTTTCCGCCGGGTCGGTCGTTCGCCTTGAGTTCCGTACGAGTCGGTCGTGATTCCCATGCATTTCATCGTACTACCCGGGTCGGAAGGCGCCGGTACGTGTCGGTCGGACTAAATTCCCGTACCGAGTCGGTCGGTACGTTTTCCGGCCCGAATCGGAATCGGCCCCTTAGTGTGTTTAATAGACAGGACAACTGTACTTTCCTAATTACTTGCATTGGTGTAAAATGCATGTGGAAAAAAGCAAACTATTAATGAGTCTAACAAAATAAATCAGGCATCTTCTGCTTACTTGAGAGTGTTGGAATGTGGGGATCCAGTGAAATATGGAGGTAATCTCCTTCGACATGCAATCAATTAAGCACTACGTTTACAGCTTTAGGCATGTCACTTACAAATCATCGACATCATGCGTTTAAGTCTAATTAGTTTACCTGAACCAACAACCCCATCAACATTAAATGCATTAAAGTGCTTGGTGCGCGGCTCCCCTGGCTAGGTTTGACGGCTCCCCAGGGAGCCACGGTGCACAGTTTGGGAACCACTGTTCTATTGGGTTGAAATCGGGTATATCTACTTGTTGTGCCAGATATAGGGAAAGGGCAAGTCGAAATTGGAGGTATCTATAAAATTGTGAGTGGGGCATAGTATGTTCAGCCTGGAGTTCCTAAAAGGACTTCATGATCTCGCCGTGCATGACAGATCCCACTGTATCAATCCCGATGGCCTCCCAACCCCGAAATCCAGACAGCTGCGCCAGCTGTGGCAGCTGGCCGTTATGCCATAGGGGGGATTCCTTCGTCAGTTTACCCCACCATCCCATTGTGAGAAGAGCACGTTTTACAGGTCATGAAGACCGTTTTGGTCGCCGGTGGCAATTCCCTAAGCGTCGGGCCAGAATATAGGACCATGTGTACTGACATGGCTCCCATCAGCCAGCGCTCAACTGCATAGGCTGGGTCTCTTCTATCGCCATACCACCAGTCGTTAAGAATAAGTAGGTGTGAGGCAGCATGGTAGGCCTGAACATCTGGGGTGGGAATGCCACCACAATAGGTGGACTGGAAGCAGGTCCGCAAGCCCACACGCGCCGTGCCACCATCCCAGAGGAACCGGGCGAGGATTGCGTTTAGTTGCCGGAACCATGTTGGCTGTATCGGGTATGGGTGGTTTTGAAGCTGATATAAGAGGCGGGGCAGTAAGACCATTTTAAATATGGCAGATCTACCAAACAAGGATAGTGGTAAGTAAGACCACGTACGGACCTGATCCCCTGTCTGCGCCCACAGCGGAGCCAAATTTCTATCCCATGAAATAGATTGAGAAGCTGAGAGAAACACCCCCAGATATTTGAAACCGTTAGGGACCACTGTCACCTCCCGGGACCATTCGCCCAGCTGATCTCCCCCACGCAGAGGCCACAGATATGATTTGCCCCGATTCATATGTAGGCCTGAGCTTTCACCAAAGATCTGCATGATTCTGAGCAGCCACGGGCCAGTTCGGTCAGGCCAGGTCAGGAAGAACAATACGTCATCTGCATAAAGCGCTATGCGGTCCGATACCTCCCGCGACCACCCGAAGCCGCGAACCTGAGCATCCTCACCCATGCAGCCAGCGGCTCCATAGCCAGTGCGAACAGGTATGGGGAGAGGGGACATCCTTGACGAGTTCCCCGCCCAATAGTAAAGCTTCTTGACGTAGAGTCAGCAACCTGGACTGATGCTGTTCTATCAGTATATAAGAGGCTTATTAGCGTTAGCAGGCGGGGGCCAATATTGAGGCGGCTGAGCAAGGCAAAGAGGTACACCCAGCTGAGAGAATCAAAAGCCTTATCAATATCTGTGAGGAGGAGTGCAGCCGGCTTCTCAAGTAGTTTGTCCACGGCAGCAATGGCGTTGTGTGCACGGCGAATGTTATGTCGTGTAGCCCGATTGGGCATAAAGCTGGCCTGATCAGGATGTATCAAGTCCGTAATGTATGGGACCAAGCGATTGGCAAACCTTAGCCAAAAGCTTAGCCTCGACGTTGAGGAGGGAGATCGGACGATATGACGAGTAATGTTCCGGCGGTCGACACGGCTTTAGGAAAACAACTATCTGCGTGTGTCTCCAGTCTGGCGGAAGGCGGCCGCCCTCCACCGCGGCATTAAGAGCCGCAAGGTACGGCTCCATCAGTCGGGACTGGTTGTGTTTAAGGAACTCGCATAGGAACCCATTTGGGCCGGGTGCTTTGCCTGAGCGCATATCTATTAGTGCGCTTTGCAATTCCTCGACCGACAGTGGGGCGTCGAGGGCCTCTCGTGTTGTATCCGAGAGAGTCCGCGGGGGGAGGTCATCAATGAACTTACGAATGATATCTGCAGGTAGGGTCTCCTGGGGGGCATATAAATCCGTAAAGTATGTGGCGAAGCTGGTGGCGATTTGCGATGGGTCCATGAGAACCCCCCCATCCGGGCCTCGTATACCCGGGAGAACCTGTAGACATAGCGACTGCTGACACAGGCAGTGTAATAGGGCGCTAGATTTGTCACCCCACTGATAGATCCGGCTACGAGTAGCGAGCCAGTAGACTTTAGCTTCGTCCAGCAGCTCACTGGCATATGTTTGCTGAGCACTAAGCAGCTGCCTGCATGCCGCGCCCCCACCCTCACCCCTACTTCTGCGCTCTAGTTCAACCAATCGGGCCTCGGTCTGTATCAGTTTCTCCCGGCGCTGTCTACGTTTTGCAGCGCAGAAGGCCTTATCTGCCCCCTATCCGCCCCCCTAAGCGTGGGTTTCATAGCTTCCCATAATGTTATAGGACATGTAACCGTGCCTGTGTTGTGTGAAAAGTATTCAGTGATGGATGTATGGATATGTAGCCTATATTGCTCATCATGTAGCAGCCAGGGCGGGAGCCACCATCGAAATGGGGAGCACCTAGGATCCAGACGCAGTTGCAATGATACTGGTGAATGGTCGGAGAGGCCTCGGGGCAGAATCTCGGAGGACCCAAATCTATGGGTGTGCATTGCGGATATAAAAAGGTAGTCTATGCGAGAGAAGGACTCATGTACCCCAGAGAAATACTTGTACTCATGTTCCGTGGTGTGCAGCGCCCTCCAGGAGTCTACCCACCCCATCCCTTGAATCAAGGGCTTCAGTTTGGATTCTCGGGCCACTGTCGATTGCCCTGTGCTACGCCATCTGCCTCTCATCGGGCATATGACATCGTTCCAATCTCCTCCCACCACAGTCAGGCCAGGCGGGATCGCGGCCCATAGCGTTGTCAAGAGCTCCACTAAATTCCACGCCAGTGGGGGGGGCGTATACGCTACCGATGGCGAGAGCCTCTCCATATAGAATTCCAGAAATTACTATAAATCTACCCTGTGGGTCATGCCACGACCTGCAATGGGCAATGGGAATACTGCGGTGGATGAGGATTGCCACCCCTCGGGAGCCCCTAGTGAACCCAGAGTGAAAGGTCTGCGCAAAGCCAAATCTTGCCAGACACGATGTCTTAGTGCCCAGCAAATGCGTCTCCTGTAGGAGTAGGATTTCGGCTCAATAACGTTTGGCCTGTCTTAACACTGCACCTCGCTTAATCTTTATTTTTATTTATTTTTTTATACTTTATTTTTCAGTTATAGAATAATAGTCACATTGCATTGCAAACAGTCATCTTACATATCGATCAAATCGTGCCTGACAGGTACATATACTGTGATGAACGTTATAGTGTTCTACATCATGGTCCAGTCCAATACCGGGGTAATCCAGCCCAACCCTCCTCCCCCCCACCCTCAGTCACCCGTCTCAGAGATAAGGATCCCAACCAGCAGTATCTCCCATATGTAGCAATGGAACACGGCAGAAGCCAACCTTCCAAATTTGAAAGGAAAGTCATGGCACAATTAAGAAAAACATCCCCTCAGCCCACCCCCTCAGGCACCAACCCAGCATTCACCTGTGTGGCAGAGGCTCGCTTGGCAGTCTCGAAATAGGACCTCAGCGGCCCCCAAATGTCCCGTGGCCGCGACTTCGCTGGCATAAGACCTGCGTATATTTCAGCGTTGGTGTTGCAGTGCGCCAGACTCCCCAGCCAATCCTGCAGTTTAGGAGCAGACTTCTTGCCCCAGTGAATGGCCACCTCTCTCTTAGCTAATAACAGCCCCAATGATGCTAGTTTCCTGACTGTCTTAGGAATCTGTGTAGTGTACCCCAACAGGGCTATCTCGGGAATGGGGACCACTGGAAGTCCGATTATCTTCCCCAGGGTCACGTGCACCTCCGACCAATAGGATTGCAAACGGGGACATGTCCATGCCAGATGTATAAAATCAGCGTGTGGTGCGTTACATTTCAAGCAGGTGTGTGGCCGTTCGGCGTCTATCCTATGTGCCAAGGCTGGGGTAAAGTAAGCGCGGCGGAGAAATTTAAAATGTAACAGCTTGTGGCGACTGTTAAGTGAGAGGTCCTTGGTGGCCTCACAGCATTTGGCCCACTGCTCATCCGTGATGGTGCACCCCGTGTCCGCCTCCCAAGCCTGTCTAAGGCTGGAGTCGTCCGCCGGCAGCATCCCGGCGCAGGCTTTATACATTTTAGAGATAAGGTGTGTTCCGCCGGGGTCTCCAACACCAGTGTGAGTGGGGGAAAGAGTCAGGCTCAGTCGGGTATGTGGGGAAGGTAGCGCGCAGCGAAGACTTCATGCGGCTCAGCAGGAATCTCGTCATGAAGTTGCAATCGGTAAACCGGGCGTCCTCGTCTATTGAAAACACATGGCCCCCTGGGAAAAAATCACCCACTTTTGTAATATCCAGCGTAGTCAACGTGTTCTGCACTAGCCTCTCACCCGTGATTGGGAACCATCTGGCATTGGGTAGGGGCAGGGCGGAGGAGTATAAGTGTGTGGCGCCCGCACGCTTTTTCAATTTACCCCACGCCCAGGCAGTTGTGGACACCGTCTGTATGTCGTGTTTGTCACGTGGAAAGCCTCGGGAAGCACCTCGCATAATTTGTCAGGGAGCACCAGGTCTGCCTCTGGTCGCAGGAAGGGTATGCGTGCATCCGGGTGGAACCAAGCGAACGCATAGTGACATTGCGCTACCAAATAATAGAGATGGAAGTCCGGCACATTGAACCCGCCCCTATCGTATGGGAGCGTCATGGTAGTCCAGCGAACTCGCGGTCTCCTCCCACCCCATACCAGTCTAGTCATGAGCGTCTACAAAGTACGGAAAAATCCATCCGTGAGGGGCATCGGGATATTATTAAAAAGGTATAAGAACTTGGGAAGCACCACCATTTTCAATATGGCCACCCGGCCAGCCAGAGACAGTGGCAAACGTAGCCATCTTTCGACCTGTTCCTCCAGCGTTCGAAAAGTCTGCCCGTAATTCAAGCGAATGATTTGAGTGGTGTCTAGATGAATATGTATACCAAGATATTTTACCGAAATTCGCATTCCCATTGGGCAGTGCCAGTTGTAAGCGGGAATATGGTTGATTTGTGCCAATTTATACCTAGCCCTGAAAACCGACCAAACCGGATGACTTCTCGGATAAGAGGGGACAGGTTGATGTGTGGCTCCCGGACATAAAGGATGGTATCGTCGGCATATAGAGAGGCAAGTAATGGACCAGTGTGGAACTGAAGTCCCCTGTGCAAATGGCGTTCCTGGAGATGTCTGACTAAAGGGTCCATGGCTAAGATGAACAAAAGCGGGGACAGGGGGCAGCCCTGTCTGGTCCCGCGATATAGCCGAAATAGCTCGGACAGGGTGCCGTTCAGACGGAGCCGCGCCGATGGCTGACTATATAACAAGGAGACCGTGGAGATAAAGCCACAAGGCAGTCCCATGCGTTGCATCACTTCTACAAGGAAAGGCCATTCTAAAGAATCGAACGCCTTTTCGGCATCCAATAACACCGCAGCCGCGGCGACCTCGGGCTGTATTCTGTGCAGCACAGCGAACAACGTGCGGAGATTCAGGGATGTGGACCGCCGGGGAACGAAACCAGACTGCATCGGGGAAATGATATATTCCATTAGTTGTGAAAGTTTATTGGCGAGCACTTTGGCTAGAATTTTGTAGTCTAAGTTCAAGAGGGACAGCAGTCGATATGAACCGCATTGTTTGTGGTCTTTGCCGGGTTTCGGAAGGAGTATGATTACGGCCTCCCGTAGCGTGGGGGGGAGAATCTGCCTCTCCAATGCCTCCGCGTAAACCTCAATTAATTGAGGGGCCAATATGTCCTTAAACTCTTTATAAAAATCACCGGTGAAGCCATCCAGCCCCGGGGCAGAGGAGCTTCGCAGGGTGTCTATGGCCAACGCAACATCTGTGACTGATATGGGCTCTGCCATGAAGTCGAGCATGTGCTTCTCCAGGAACACCAGCGCGATCTCGTCTAGATAAGCAGTCTGGGCAGTGCCATCCAAGTCAGCCCTTGAGGAGTATAGTGTGGTGTAATAGGCTAGGGACACATCCCTGATGGCCGATGTGGTAGACAATATGGCACCGGAATCCGAGTGTAGTTCAGTTATGTAGGATTTGCTGTAGGGTGGTCTCAGCATTTGTGCCAGTACTCTGCCAGGGCGTTCGCCCTCGCCGTACCTACGCGCTGTCTGATACTTCCCCATATATAGTATCTCTCTTTCTGCCGCGTCTCTATATTCTGTCAATAGGGCGAGTCTTTCCGCCTGGCCGTTTGGATTCGGGAGGGAAGAGAGTCGCGAGTCCAGCCGGGTAATATCTTGTTCAATGCGGGCCAACGTGTTACGGAGATCCCGGAGCACTCCGGCTTGTTTGGAGATGCATACCCCCCTTATTACTGCCTTAAAGCCCTCCCACAGTACCGCCGCTGTGTCCACAGAGCCAGTGTTGATCTCGAAATAGTCCTCTATTGCCTCGCGCACCTCCGCCTTAAACACTTCATCCAGGAGGGCCCTACTGGGGAACCGCCATTGTCTTTCATACCCCTCCGGGCGTGGGAACAATAAATGCAGGGTCACTGGGGAGTGGGCTGAATATGTGCTGGGGAGTGTGGAGAGGGAACTAAACCAACCCACAACGCAGGGAGAGAGAAGCCAGTAATCTATCCTCGACCAGGTACCGTGTGGGCCAGAGTAATGAGTGTAGTTGGTGAGATTGGGATTGCGCTGTCGCCAAATGTCAATCAGTGAGTACTGAGCGCAGAGAGCCTTCAAGGATCGCCTCGCCCGCGGTTTAGCGTCTGGTGCGTTGGACGAGCTATCTAGTGTGGGGTCTATTAATAAATTTAGGTCCCCCCCTAGGAGTAGCGCTTGAGGATCATGTTTCGCAATCCGGGCATTCAGGTCGTGAAAGAACTCGGTACCTCGCTTAATCTTATCGAGGAGGCCGCGGATGTTCCAGCTAACGATCCGAAGTTCTCAACCTCCGGGTCTTATCGAGCTAAATATCGTGTCAGGCATTGAAGCATATGAAGATAGGTATGGAGTAGGATGACCTAAACAGCCCGGGACCATGTATGTACTGTCTGGCTATGGCACTAATAAAAAACAAAAACTTCATAAACTTCCCATTGTTCCCCCAACCAACCCCCCCACCCCAATACCTCAGGAACATTGAAGTATCTATCGCTGCATGATGTGCCCCGGACCCCCAACGGGGGTAAAGGCGACATGCAGCCAATGGATCCCTATTAACAGTCCTCTGCACATATGAAAGTTCAGTGGCAGAGGAGCATATGTACATCAGTAGCCAAATCATCATTGTCATCCGAATTGTTCTATCTTTGCATAGGTCTCGGCGGGGTATCAATTAGGATACAGCAGGCTCTGGTCGGTCATCCGCTAACCTCCGGCGGGATTTGCTGCAGGTTTTGGATTGTTTCTTGGAGCGCGATTGGCGGTGCTGTTTGCCAGCCGTCTCGGGGGAGCCTAGCCCAAGTCCCCCCGAAGAGAAGTCCGAGTCGAATCTGGTTGGAGTGTGAGGCTTGAGTTTGACGGCTTTGTCTGTCCATCGAAACACTTCCTCCGGTGTCTCGAAGAAATGTGTCCGAGACTGATAGACCACTCTCAGGTGGGCCGGGAGTAACAGGGAGTATTGGATCTTAAGGCCGCTAAAACACGCCTTGGCCTCTACAAATGACTGTCTGCGCTGCTGTAGCAACTTAGTGTAGTCCGGGA
Source organism: Calotriton arnoldi (assembly GCA_963921515.1). Classification (NCBI taxonomy): domain Eukaryota; kingdom Metazoa; phylum Chordata; class Amphibia; order Caudata; family Salamandridae; genus Calotriton; species Calotriton arnoldi. Next base: position 2,340,619 of record CAWUFW010001537.1, read on the forward strand.
AAATCATGATGTGTTGTGAAGCAAACGTGAGAGTCCCTTTCAGTCTGGCCTGTTGCAATATTGCAGCTCTATCTTTATAATTAAGGAGTCTTGCAATTATTGGTCGAGGGCGGGCGCCCGGCGGTGACTTCTGCAACAGCGCCCGGTGAGCTCGCTCAATTATAAAGCATGGGGAAACTGTGTCCGGCGGGAGCCATTCGATGAGCCACTTGATGAGGAAATCCTCCACGCGACCGCCCTTGCAGCCCTCGGGAAATCCAACAAAGCGGAGGTTATTCCTGCGGACCCGCCCCTCCGCATCCTCCACTCGCGTCGCCAGGCCCCTAATAAGTGTTTCCAGGGTGGATACTTTTTTCTGGAGTATGTTCACTGTGTCCTCCACCGTTGAGATCCGGGATTCTGATTCTGTGATGCACTGTACAGCATTTCTAAGGTCGTGTCTGAGCAACATAACGTCGGATCCAACGGCCACGATCTTGGCCTCGAGCGTTTCCCGGGACTGCGTGATCGCCGCCAACAGCGCTGCGTTGTTCGGCATGACCGCCTCCTGGTCCCCCAAACTCGGCGCCTGAGCCGCAGCTCCAGTGTATTTATCGATTGTACTTTGCTTGGAAGCCGATGCAGGTGGCTTGTCTTTGGCCATATTGCGTAGATGTAATATGAAATGCGGGTTGGCCTGGCTGCAATTCCAAGTATGCCTCAAAGTTCCTTTCTTAATACAGGCCAATATTGCCAGGCTCGCTCTCTATTAGGTCTTCAAGGAGGGGACGGCCAGGGGGAGGAACCGTGCCCACATGCCGCATTTGAACCTGGTCCAACCGCTTCCATGAGCTAAACGCCCCCACCTCCCCTAGCGGGAGCCAATTCCCACCCTTGGCCCTGTGTAGTACCGATGAGCAACTGCCGGGTATCTGTGGAAGCCTCCAGGAAGGGCTAGGCAGCCAGGCTCCACAACACCCCAGCAAAAGTAGGGCAAACAGCACAGAATCTCCTTCTGACCGGCGATCCCACGGTGCATCGAGAAAGAGAGGAGGAAGATATAGGCCTCCTCTACAGCTGCCACCGGCTTTCAATCATGGGGCGTGTTAAGTAGCGGCGCAATGTCACCATCATGATAAGCATCAGACATTACAACGATGGGACCCTTAATCCAGCAGCCTCCATAGCCCCAACAATCAAATCAGGAGAGAGGAAGAGGGGGGAGGGGGCCCGCGGCCCGATCTGGCCGCCAGGGCCCCAGCGGATCATGCAGCGCAGCGTTTCAAGGTTGGTCGGAGCCTCCAGGCCATATTCCCGGGTCTGCCCCACGTTCCCAGCCAGCCGGGCCTCTACTGCGTCCCGGCCCAATCCGGCCGCCGGAGCCCCATCAAGGGCCTGGGGTAGGCCGCGGTCTGCCAATAAGCATGTCGTGCAGCGTCACCTACACCCAACCGGGCATAAAATGTTGTGGCGGTCCCGGCCTCGTCTTCAGGGCCCGCCGGCACCCCCCTCATCCACAGCCCCCACAAGAAGAAGGGGGGGGAGAAGGCTCCTCCAGGAAAGCGCTGACAGCGTGCTACAAGCCCCAGGGAATATCAGCGGTCCCCTTCCGCCCATGCGCCGCGGCCCTGTCCAGCAAGGTGTCGTCAGCCTCCCGCCCCTAGCCGTCGCCCCAGTCAGCCTTACCGCTTCAGGCGCAGCCGCCCCTGCAGCTCAGCGTCGGGTAGGCATCTCAGTGTGTCGGCAGCGTGTCCTGCATCACGGCACGTCCGGGCCGCCGTACCAGGGCCGCACACTGCACAGCTGCACCACAGCTGCCAGGCGCCGAAACCACAGCCACCAGAGCCCCTAATCAGCAACTGCAGGGCGTCTCGGAGCTCCGCTGAAGCACTGAAGTGGGCAGGATAGTCAGATGGACAGGATTAATGGAGGATTACGGTAGGGCTGCGGAAGCCTCGCTAAGGCGCGTCTGCCATGTTAGACCGCCAGGCCATGCCCTCTACTATATACATTTTTAATCTGAGCAGTGGCCCTGGGCCTGGTTAGCAGAGCCCAGGGCGCAGTCAGAGTCAGTTACCACCAGTATCAGTCAAAAAAATGGGAGGGATCAGGGCAAAAAGGATGACTTTCTCACATATGTCTGCTTGTAGAGCATGCAAGATATAAGTATGTGCGTTCAGCTACTGTTGAGATAAAAACGTGGGAGAAATCAGCTCATACAGAAGCTTCACTATGCGTAGTGAGGCAAATAAGTATGTCTAAAGTTAAGGAGCCCCAATAGGGATTGCAACTTTTTCAGTGTGTCAGGAGGCTGCAAGATAACGCACTTCTGGAGGAATTCTGGAGCGCAATCCTTGCCCTCACAGGATAATTTATAACCCAGGAAAGTCACCGTCAGGTAGGCGATCTTCGATTTTTAAAAATTAATCTTCTAACCATGTGAGGTTAACATAGTCACTGCTCTGTCTACCCTTCTATGGTGTAGATTCAAGTTCTTGCCATTCAAGTAGATATCACCAATGTATGACAATACCTCAGGATCTGTTTGTAAGATATCCATGATTCGCACTGAAAACAAGCCAGGACTATTCTTATAGCCCATGGGCAAACATCGGAATAAAATCTGCACTCCGTCGAAACTTAAAGCGGTTAGATACTCACTTTCAGGCACCATATTTTGACTGAAAACCCATTGGAAATATCCAGGATCGTTTGGTATCTTTTCCCACCAGGTTCTTCATTAAACCTCTGCTGTGCGCATTTTGTACTGCATATGTTCTGGTGTGCGAACTAGATTTCTAAAGTATAAGACTATTCTATAAGCACAATCTGGCTTGGAAACAGAAAAAGGGGTGTGTTCATGGGTGAGAGGCAAGGCACTATTCTGCCTTGATACTGCAATTGGTCTAATATTGCTTTAATACCACATTTTGCTTCTGGTTTCAAAGGGTTTGGGCATGTGGTTCGATACGTAGGGGAATAACATTTGGACTATAGGGTTTAACCCATTTTCCTAATATCTTTAGGTACTATGAAAGAGAAGGGTACCTGTGGGAGCGCGGGCCGGATAAACAGACGAGGAGGCCGTATATATTGAGATGCTCGAGGTGTTTTATTTAAGGTCTCAGTATTTAGGGTGGCTAAGCTTCTGGGAGTGCTGTCGGTGTTCTCCTTGGTTTCGTCCCCGTGTCGTTCTTCCTCTCCGTCTGTGATACCCCCTTCCGATTCTTCTCTCTCACTGGTGAGGGGTTTCCCACGGAGGCTCAAAAAGAAAGAAAATAAGGAGCCGTCAGTCGCCGTTTCAATCAAGAGCCCTATGGCTCATGTAACCGCCACCACACCAGGGGGTTGCTGTGTGAAGACCTACTTCTAGTCAAGTGGTGACAGGGGGGTGTATAGGGCAATGGGGCAAGTGCTAGGAAAAGGAGTGAGGTACATGGAAACGGTGCAAACGTTAAACGATAGGGTAACGGGGGCCGACAAAAGAAAACCCCGTGTCTAGTGTCTCTCCCCTCTCTACACTCTTAATCATTCACCTCCCGCCTCCCTATTCCCTCTTTCCCATGTTTGTGGTTACTCACCGGCTCCGCCGCAACTCTCCGGAGTTGCGGCCGCTCTCCAGCCTCCTCCGGTGGGGACCACCACTCCTCGTACCACGTCTCGTCTTCTTCTTGGATGTCTCCGCCTTCCTGCTTCGTTCCACCTTCTGCTCTTCCGATGTCCTCTTCTCCGCTTCCCGACTCCTTCCTCTCTCCGGCTAGTTCGCGCTCTCCTTGGGATGTTCCGCCCCTTTTCACTTCCTGGGCTGCAGTACTTCCGGGGTCAGTCCCGCCTCCTTCCGGGATCCCGGCTCCGACGTCACTTTCCTGTAAGGGCAGAGTACAGGGAGGGGGAGTTACCCTAGCAGAGGACGCCGTTTTAACAATCCAGGGTCGCGAGGGGGTCTCCGCAGGTTCCTTCCTCCCGTATGCCTGGCGGGTCATTCCGGGTAAGTCTTCAGTCCGGACCGGCACCCTCTCACAGTACCCTTATGACTTCCTCTCCCTGCAAGGTTTCCCTAAGGAAGGCTAGCGACTAGTCTTCTTTTGGTAGGATGATGTCATAATCATCAGACAATTGGGTCCAGAAGACTGCTTTGATAACACATGGTATGTCCCCTTCAAAATTTATTTTTAGGTTGTAAACCCTATCAGGAGGATTTAAATGTTGATCTAGAGTCTTGATCTGTATGAAGTCATCAACTGGATTCGCAACCAGAAACCTCTGAAGCGTCTGATGTACTATTGTGACTTGTACAGTGCTGTATAGAAGCGTTCTCACCCAAATCCTGTTTCTCAAAAGAACTCGTAGCTGGATTGGCATGATTTTTAGAAAGTCTGGCCACTTTCTTCTTTTTTACTGGGGTTTTAGAGTTCAATCCTTTCTCTTCTCGCTTTATGCTAACATTAGTCTCACTTCCTCCTTCACTTTTCATACTGTACTCCTTTCTTCAGTACTCTGATCAGCTCCCCCTTTCGGTTCTTTTACCTTCAGTGTCCTGAAATGAACGTAAATAGCAGCTATCAGAATACTGATACCGTACAGGCTTTTTAATTTTTTTGCTGTCTCTTAGGTTAAACCCACCCCTGCTGGATTCCCAAGAAGCGGTTGATCGAGTCAGTAGTTTATCATTGTGTTTTTGTTTTTTCTTGCCTTCTATTGCAGATTTTTCATTAACGGAACCCTCTGTGTCATTTGTAGGTTTTAAATATGGCTTAACAGGACGAGTACCTAAGGTATCTCTAACTACAGAGGTATAAACTTCTGTGATTATTTTTGGTACTTCCCATTCACGGTTCTGAACTGAAACTGCTTCTAGTCTCTGACGTAAAGCCAGAACTGAAGCCTCTTCCTTTATGTTGCTTAGAATGATAGAGGAAATGGTAGAGAAGTTTCCCATTAACTTAATTCCTAAATCCAGAGCTGGTGCTGCTACGTGTTCATTTTGTACTTGTCTAAGTACATCATGGAGGACTGCCAGTGAAGGCGTACCAAGCGTACTGGATTAAATGCATGTAAAGATGTTGTCTCAGAAGTTTCATTCCTCTACTGGAGGCACCATCCCAAGAGGAAGACACACAGTTGTTTTTCTTGGGGGATAGTGTACGGATACACTGCTTCTAATTGGTTGGTCTTGCGAGCAATCCAGAAAGCCATTTCATCACGCTTCGGGGGCGCTTTTCCCATGGTAGTGTTAATAGTCTGTGGGCTAATGGTTTGTATTTGTGTGGGAGTGGCAGGTCCTATTGCAATAGCAGGTCTGGAGCTCAAAGTACGTTGCACAAACTGCACAAGTCTCCTGTATAAGGCGACTGTGTAATTTAATACCCCTACTACATCCGCATGAGATAGAGTTTCAGGGAGATGAACAGGAGTGTAACAAGCAAAGACTGTTCATGTAGCCCCATCATTGTTCGGAGACCCCAAAAGAACATGTCTGTGCTTGTGTGGCAATTGACAACCAAACCAGTTTTAGTGTTCATTATAAGTTAGACAGATTTTGAAATCTTGATAAGCCATATAATACTCAGGTGGATCTATCACTATATATTCATGAAACTGCCCTGGGGCATCATCAATGGACTCAAACTCCATCCAGGAGGAAAAAGTCTCAAAGCGATACGCTGGATGCACAGCTATCACGAAAGTAACTGCCCCCCTCACCGGAGACACCTTTAGCTTTGAGGTGTTGAGTAATTGCTTCCCTGCAATTGGCCCCTATGACGATAGGTGCTGTCATGATGAATGGATTCAATTTGTAATTGGAATCAAAGAATTAGAAAACCACAGTATGGGGAATTACCTTTTATGAGTCAAGCTTAACGAACCTACAGAAATAGGGTGTTCCCTTATTCCCAATAGGGGGTAACCATGATTACTACAGACGTCTCCTTAATGACATAATGATGGTTCAGATGTGTGTGATAAGTGTAAACTACTCAAGACATAGCCGTAAGATACAAGTCCCACTTTGGGTGCCAACTGTTGCATAAGTTACGATCTTGGCGTAACTCTGCAAGGTGTATTTTCCCACCCACATGTGTCACGGGTGAACTCGGTTCAATGCACCAGGGATGAATGTGAAAGACAAGTTATTGTAGCCCCACAAGACACTATTCAATTTGTAATTGACATAGAAGTATTGCTTTTGGCTAAGTAACAATCCCATAAAGGGATCAGGGCCACCGTGGACATAACAACAAACCTTAATTCGTTATTCACACTATCACACACACTGTACTAAGAAGAATGAACACTTTTAAGTTAAAAGTATTTATTACTGCAGGAATAATCTGTTTCTTAGCACTTCTAAAACAACTACACAGAATATTATAAAAACGGCAACAAGTCATGGTATAAATAACAAGAACAAAATGAACATTTTCAGCATTGCTAAAATGTCATATAAAATGTTATTTAGAATCTAACACTCTAATGCCTACTTCTATGTGCTATACTATGAAAGCATGAAAGGCAGATCAACTTGCAGTCTAGAGTTTCTTAGGGAGGAGAGACGCACTGCATACCTTGTTGACAGCAAAGGCTGCCATTATCAGCAGAGGCGTGAAGACAGTGTTTCCCGTGAAGAGCAAACACCCACTGTGGTAGCAGTCAGTCGGTCTTCCTCCAGGACTTGGCTTTGTCAGCTTCAGGCGAGATGCATCATCTGCAAAGTGTGAAATGCGCTGGCAGCAGGTGAGGTTGTCTCTGGCAGAATCTCGGGTGATAATCTGGGCGAAGGACCTCTCTGACAAGGGGTTAAGATGCCGTCCTTATATTCTAAATCTAGTCAGAAATGAGAATTTCTGACATAAGTTTAGGAATGTCTGACATAGATTATGTGCATCAAGGTATGCGTCCCAGACGTTTCCTTATGAATATATAAGGTTAAAAGGACGTCAATTCAAACTTAATTATTTTGGTTATCTGTCTGTATGTGTTCTTGTTTGACCTTGACAAGGTGAGGAGTAGACATTTTACTCAAACGAATGTCGCATTTGATATTCTATCTATGTCATTAATCAAAGAACTTGACGCTATCACAGTTCCTAGAAAGATACGGTCTGGTGACATCTGCATTAAGCGGCAGACATGACAATGATTCTGCATAAATCAGGGAATATGGCGGCTTCCATTGTCTAAATTAAGGGAGATAGCAGCCTTTACGTCAATATGTGCTGTTGCAGTTTTTAAGCAACAGATATTCAGTTTGCATTGACATGCCTGAAACCATATTTCTTAAAGTTACTCTTATGGGGTAGTGTAAATCTATATATGACATCTAACATGTAGGCATTTGGTGCTTTTTCTACACTACTGTACTGGCTTTACCTAAAAGTTAGACAAGCCATTTGGGTTTACCCAACGTTTCATCATACTTAGGGGTCACAGCACATGCACTGGGAAACTGTATACAGTCTCACAGAGCCTAGTCTAAAATGTGTGCAGAACCTAGTGGATCACCGACATAATATCGATTACCAAAATATCCCCATACACAAATATCGACACATAAATATCGGTCAAAAATATCGACATCCTATCTTTATAATGTAAAGTATAAAAATATCGAAAAAATTATATCGATGTAAAAAATATCGATGTAGAAAATATCGGTTTTTTTTATATATAAAAAATAATGTTAAATAAATTAGATAAAAAATTAACTTAAAAAAAATTATTTAGATGTAATGTACATTTAAAAAAATATAATAAATAAATGTAATTTGAAACATTTAAACATACATATATAAAATGTAATATATTAATGTATATTTACTTTAAAACAATTAATAAACTAATAATTTTAATTTATTTTAAAATGTTATAAATATATAAAAAATTACAAATAAATATATATATATATATATATATATCACATACATACACCTATAACATAAAATCTAATAAAAAAACATTATGATATAAACTAAAACATTTAAATATTTAATAATTTTTAAACTTACATTTTGCACTCCATTGAGTGCAACAGTAGGGAAAGTGTTGGATAGCGGAGTGGTAAAAATTACTATTCCCACTCCAGTGAGTGCAACAGTAGGGAAAATGTTGGATAGCGGAGGGGTAAAAATTACTATTCCCACTCCAGTGAGTGCAACAGTAGGAAAGTGTTGGATAGCGGAGAGGTAAAAATTACTATTCCCACTCCAGTGAGTGCAACAGTAGGGAAAGTGTTGGATAGCGGAGGGGTAAAAATTACTATTCCTACTCCAGTGAGTGCAACAGTAGGAAAAGTGTTGGATAACGGAGGGGTAAAAATTACTATTCCCACTCCAGTGAGTGCAACAGTAGGGAAAGTGTTGGATAGCGGAGGGGAAAAATTACTATTCCCACTCCAGTAAGTGCAACAGTAGGGAAAGTGTTGGATAGCGGAGGGGAAAAATTACTATTCCCACTGAAGTCAATTCAAAATTAAAAACAAACAAAATATCAACTACAATACAAAAAATGTTAAAAACAAAAAAAGAAAACCTATATAAAAATAATAAAAATTACAAAAGATAGAAACATATTATAATGTTAAAAAATCTAAAAATTACCTACAAACATTTTTTTTAAAAATGTAAAAAATAATTTGCAAACAAATAACTATATTTAATAGAAATTAATTATATTCAAAAACATTATTTGTTACATAAAATTGATATTTTTTATTTTCTACCCTATAACACCACACAATTCACAACACACATCTAAATTTCTAAAAAGTGTACCTCCATAATTAACATAATTAATTATCAAATAAACCAACATTATTAATTAAAAAACAAATTAAAACAGATAAAAATGAATTTACTCACCAAACATTACCTCTATAAAACAAAAATCCACACACAAAATAAAAGTAAACAATTACCATAAATATTTATCAATTAATGAATGAATAATAATGAGCAACTAGTTATTAATTAATAAAAGCTAAAATACTTTCCACCCTCTACCCCAATAAACACCACAACCCACACCTAAAAATCATTACACACTTCCCATAACTAATTTTATATTATTAAATTATCAATTAACAACAACTTATTAATTAATTTAAAAGAATTTACTTCCTCCCTTTACCACTATAAACCCCACAACTACCATCTCAAATTAATTACACAATTGCCATATTTAATTTTTTAATTAATTAATTACCATTAATGAACAATTAATTATTAATTATTATGAAGTGTTTATCCAGACATGCTTACGCAGTAGCAGTGGAGGTGTGGTACATGATCAACAATCAAGCATGCTAGTGTAGGGAAAGATCGGGTAAATTAGGGTAGCAATAGTATAATATCTGCTGACCTTGTGATGTCTCTCTCAGGAATAGGAGAGGTCAGCATGACTGTGAGGATTGAGTACCTTATGAACAAAAATGAAAATATGAGCCTGAGAAGTTCAAAATGTCATGAGGAAAAAAGGTAAAAGCGTGAAGTAGAATGTACCTGTACCAACTGCGGTAGGTTGGTCTCTCTTTAAGCGAAGAGAAACTGATAGCGGGTCCAGTCATGGTCCATTAAGGTAAAACCCACAATGTGGGGTCTCAATTCATCCAATCAAGGACATGATGTGTGTCCAGTGTAGTTCCAGTGAGGATTCACCAGTCACCTCCTGGGAAAATGAAGTGAATCATAGTGTCTATCAACATGTATGAAGACAGGGGAATGTCAGTCCCAGATCTATCTGGGGATGCAAATTCCTACCGCACTGCAAGAGCAGTGTGAAGGCAGCCACAGAGTAATGAATGCGAGCCGTAGTGTTGTTCGCTGAATATCGCATTAAAATGTCTTGTTTATTGTCATTGGAACAAATATTGGGAAATAACATGTTTCTTTAAACATTTTATGCACATTTATTGACTAGGGACCGTTGTTCGCCGCATCGCAAAGTACCCTTGGTTCCTAGTAATTCTTGCGTTACCCTTGTGGTTCTGAAAACTGTTATTAGTATGTCATTATTATACAGTAGTATGAATGAGAAGTAAGGTACTGCTTGTTTATTAGGTTGGCAGAATAGTTCACCAAAATCTGCCATTTTTAGTATGTCTGTATATAGGAATTCTATTTGAAAAAACAGTCACATAATCCTCATAGAGAGACCTATAGGGTGTGTTTGAAAGAGTCTCTTCTCAGTGGGATTGCTTTTAATTTAGCAATCTGATTGGCATCCTTATTAAGCAGTCAGAATAGGATCCTCTGTTAGGCTGTTACAAATTGTCCGTTTGCAGACAATCAGTCAATAGTGGTTCTTTAAATCAGCTAGTGATCCCAAATGTATTTCCTCTGCCAACATACCTAGTAATAATTGTGGTGATATTACTAGATCAGTGGTTAATTTTGTTAAAAACTTACTTTGAAATGTTTTGTATTCTATAGGTGACAGTGCATATCCAATAAAGGCATGATTGATTAACCCAATTTTATATGCACCCAATGCAGCAGAATCCAGGTATTATGCCTCCCACATATGAACCAGAACCACAGTAGAGAGAACCTTTGGCATGTTAAAGAGTAGATTGTGCTGTCTTCATGGGACAAGAAGTGATCTTCTCTATTCACCAGAGAAAGTGTGCATTATGATTGTATTGTGCTGAATGCACACATCAATCAATCAAACAAAGCTTTATTCGATTTCTGTTTAGAAAATCATAAAAGCACATAAAATCACACGTGTTATACACAGTAGCAGTGCAAAAACATAAATCCAATAGACATCATATCATTACATCACACACTGTCTCGACAAATAAGGTCAATTGTTTACGCCCCTTTACATGATTAAATTGTTGGTCAATTTGACACTCAAATTGCAATTGATTTCCTACATTTTACTACACTATGTAAAAACATTAATAAAATCCATATTATATATTCATTTTCTAAAAACTATAATTCTAAGAAGGCAGGATAAGACTGTCTAAAACCAAACTTTTCTAAAAGTGATGAAATCTATTTCTTTCTTTGTACATTGTAAAATTTGTTAATGTTGTTATTTAAAGCTTTATTCGATTCAATTCATAAATCATAAAAGCACAGCAATAGAAAGAGAGAAAAAGAGACACACTCCGGGAATGGATGTTTTACACAGTAAAAACAATACATACATTTATCATAATCATAAAAATTTCCTATAATTCATAACACATTTTAAAAAGGAGGATACACAAAAAACAATTAGTTCACCATCTAAAAGCTGTAATACAAGTAAAGCAGGTCGGCATTGTCTAAGTCCCAGTTTTTTTAAGATCTGTTTTAAAAATCTATTTCTAGGATACTGATAAAATTTACAGAAAAAAAGTACATGTATGGTAGACTGATTAGAGATGCCATCACATGGGCATACATCTAGAGTTCTTGACCAGTCATTTGTGTTTGGAAAGCTTATCAACCTATGGAAGATTCCCAATCGGAATCGAGTTAATAACATCCTTTCATAGGACCCAGATACATGTACTAAGTACGGTTGAATAGCATAACAAGAAAGCATCATTTGGTTATCCATGACAGACTTTTTTATGATCTCTAGTGCTAACCTGTTTGCTTGCATATGGGCGAGACATGTTACTTTAAGGGACTTTCTACTCAATTTAAACAGTGTATCTGGTTGCTCAAAATATTCTAGGTGGCCAATATCAGTCATAAAATTTTTGATATAATTTAACCAGGGTATACTCGCTGTCCTGGTCAGACCCAAGCAGTCCTTGATAACCTCACGATTAAGGCTCATCTCCTCTGTTATCCATATTTTATGCCATAATAAAATAGGCTCTATTCTGATTAAGTCAATAATATATTGCAGACCAAGTTCAGAATGACAAATAAAATTTGCTATACTGTTTGGGATAGCCAGTAGATATTTTAAAAACGAGTTTTCTGTTATTTGGATAGAATTCACATCTTTATAACCCCATATACCCGCTCCGTACATGGCTGAAGTCACACATTTGGCCTTGTATATAACAATCAATTCTGGGATTGGTCTTCTACCCAGCCTCCTTGCAAAATTAGTGAGAGCTCCAATTGTCTTTATAAATAGTAAATTTCTTCCCTTTACCGCCGGGGCCCAAGTACCTCGATAATCAAATTGTATACCAAGGTAAGAGAAACTATTAATACATTCTATCTTTGAGTTTTCAATAAATATATCACGGCATCTAATATTAGTTTTCCCACATTTCATAATAAAAGTCTTGGAAATGTTGACTTTTAGGCCCCTCTCATTCATGAATAAAACAAAATTATTTAAAATCTTCTGCAAACTTAGTTGAGTACGTGCCATCAAAACTGCGTCATCAGCGTACATCAAAGCTGGCACAGCTTGTTTGTTAATTTGAGGAAGATCCTGACACTGTCCTTCTAAAAATTGTCCTAAATCATTTATATACAAATTAAAAAGTAGGGGGCGAGCACACAGCCCTGCCTTACGCCTTTTCTAATAGGAAATTTAGCTGTGCATTCGCCCTGTTTTCCATAACGAACCCTGGCTCCAGCCTCACTATACAATTGCATTATAAAAATTAAAAGCGGGGGAGCCATCCCTAGTTCTTTCAGTATGCCCCATAATTTGTTATGATTCACGCAGTCAAACGCGGAACTTAGGTCAACAAATGCTAGGAACAACTTTCCTTGCTTTGCACGTGTGTATTTGTCGATTACTAGGTTTAAGTTCAATCCTTGTTCCACCGTTCCTAAGCCCGTACGGAAGCCGTACTGTAATCTAGAAAGGACCCCATTTTCTTCCACCCATGATTGTAAACGATTTAAAATTATTCGGCCTGTAATTTTAAGGGTCGAGTCCAGCAAAGAGATGGGGCGATAACACACCGGATTATTTCGATCACCCTTTTTAAAAATGGGGACCACGATGGAATCTGACCAAGATGATATTAAGCATTGCTGACTACAGGCATTTAATACCTGAGTTAACAGAGGACCCCAGAAAACCAGATTGGATTTAAATACGTCTACAGGGACACCATCTGGACCTGGGGCTTTTCCGGCTATACTATCATTGATAGCACGTATCACCTCCTGCAAAGAAAAATACAAGTCTATGGGAAAAACATCCGTCTGCTCACCAGAAACTAACAAGTTTCTCTCCATTAAAACTCCAAAGTCCTGATCCTGTGTGTCACTATATAAGTTTGTGTAATGGTCTACCCAAGTGTTTTCGGTAATGGCAACCTCAACTGTGGGCCGATCTATAGGGTTTAAAAGAGGAGCATTAACCGCTTTCCAGAACGCAGTGTTGTCTTTCAAGGCACTAGCTTTGATCAGAGATGTCCATGCCTCATCCTTTAGTGCTTTTTTCCGTTCTTTTATTGCATACTTATATGTTGACCTAGCCATGTTTTTTTCACATTGTGTACTATCCTTCTTATGTAAAACCTTCTTCAAGTTAGAATGGGCCTTAGTACAGTCTGCATTAAACCAACCCTTTTCTTGTTGCTTTCTCTGTGTGATTTTCACTGTTAATAATTCCTTAATTGTTTTACTAATAATACTAAACGATTTTAGGATATCTATCTTTTCAGCCCTCTCATCCAAACAGATAGTTACTTCACGTGAACATTCAAGAATTAATTTATTGAATATCACTTGAGGATCTATTCTGGCCCAACTCAGCGAGTAACCATTCAATGTTTTAATTTTTGGTTCCAAGGGGAATAAATTCAACTCGCTGTTACTAGCGGTGTGACTCGAAATAGGACAAGGAGTACTGATAGAAATACTTATAGGAAAGTGATCACTAATAGAATTAGTATGGGTCATAAAGGCTTTCAGCCTACTTGAGTGTATTCTTGTTATCACAATGTAGTCAATAGTAGAGCCCAAACCTCTACCATTGAAAGTATTCATAAACTGTACAGGTGGTGAACAGAGCTCATTTGCAAAGGCTAAGTCAAATTGGTGGGCTAGCATGTTAAGTTGTTCCCCCAGTACGGTATGTGAAAAATGGGCATACTCCAAATCTTGTTCCGTATATAAGCCACAAATTCCCTTCCCTGCGTTAGGGCAAATTTTTTCATTAAAGTCACCACCCATAATTATACATAAATCCTCCATTGAACTTTCTGACACTTTACATAAATCTTTTCGCAGATCACCCAAAATATGACATCTTTGTTCGTTGGGAATATTATTGTAAAAATTAACAAGCACCACTGTATGCAGTCTATCCATATGCAACAATAAAATCTGATAATTTTTTTAGAAACTTTAAAAACTATTTCTTTTAAAATTACAGTACTAGAAATATATATACATAATCCCCCTTGTTTCTACCAGAGATTGAACGCTCCGCGGGAGTATGGTAGGTCTTATATCCGTTTATGTGAACCTCATTCAATACCCACGTCTCTTGTATACAAAAAATGGCAAAATTTTCAACAAATAACAACCATTGCAGGTCTTCAACCTTCGACCTCACCCCTGCCACATTCCAGAACAAGACATTCATTGCTGATGGATCACCTGTTACACCTTTATCTTGCCTTTTAGAAGAGCTAGAGTGTTTAGTTCTGCCATCAATCTGGGAGGGTCTCTTTATGGGGCCCTCAACTGGTGTTGTTCTCGCTTCTTGGTCAGTGATTACTTCTACATATGAACTAGGTATCACTAGGTCGTTTATAGTCTCGGCCTTCCTGATAGGGATTAAAGTCCCCTTTCCCTTACTTATAGTATGCAATTTATGAGTTCTTAGTCAATCAATGTCCTCCAACGTATGGAGCGCATCAAAGCGATTAGTTGTCAGTACATTATAGGAATAGGTAGAACCTCTCTGTGCTGATATGCAATGGCCTCGAGGGTGCGAGGCCATGTGAGGTTGATAAAAAAACCCTAATGGCAGAATATTAATGCCCATATCTAATACACTAGTATTTCCAGCTCTTGTTAAAATCTCTTGAGTCAAAACGGGATCACCAAATGTGAGTACAACACAGTCCCCTGCTAACTTTTTGCTCTCCCGGCCTACCCAAGAGACCCTCCTCACCATTTTAAATTTGGCAAATAAATTCTTTGTGAGACCAGTCCGCTCACCCAGCCAAAACAGTGATTTATTTCTTAGAGCCTCCCACGTTTCCTTCTGATTAGGATTTAACACGGGGACGTTGGCCAGAATGATAGTGTATGGAGTTGCTGCTGGGGGTAACTCAAGAGGGAAGCTTGGGACTAATGGCAGATTTGATGTCACAACATTTGTCTGTGTAGGGGTTTTTCTACTATAAGCAGTGGCAGGGGCTCTTGAGTGCTTATAAAGTTTAATTGTTTCAGGCTCTTTTGATGTCAAGATATGCCGTGACCTATAAAGGGGGTAAACAGGTTCAGGGGTATTGCTTGTAGGGGTTAACCTGCTAATACTATCTATTGGACCCTCAAGTAGTTGCTTATGCACTTCATCAGTAGGATTAGTAGTTTTAACATAGGCAGTAGAATGCTCCAAGCTTATGTTTTGTATAATATAATCTTCAAGAGATTTCACTCTATCAGTTAACTTTATGATAACCTCCATTAAACTATTTTGCATGGAGTCAATTTTCTTTATTATAATTCTAGCATTGTCCGACTGAGTATTTATCATGACACTAGGTAAAGCCTTCTTTCCTGGACCAAGTTTTCCCTTTCTGCCCTGTTTACTCGAATTGCTGATTTTCGTTCGTTTTTCATTACTAGATTTCCTATTTAATACAATACAGGGGGACGGGACACTGCTTAATTCAGTATTGGTGACATCCGGATTCCTAGGTCTCTTGGACGGTGGCTGCGGCTCTATCTCCAAATCGCTTATATAGATGTTATCAGAAGTGTTTTGGGCACAGTTATTCTTAGCCTGCATGGTAATCTCTGGGGCGTTAGTTGGTGATAGTCTAACTTGCTCTTGTGACGTTAGACTTTTGTCTACCGTGCCCGTTATTTTACCTTGAATCAAGGTTTCCTCAACTGAACTGATCTGATCTTCTATCATTCCCATAGCCCCTGTAAGATAAGTCAGTAGGGATTTTTGTCCCCCCCCCCGTTGTGTTGGTCAATGCACACATCAACCAGGCACAACATACCTCTCCCAGAAGCTTGACACACCCATGGAAGATGTAGGTGTGAACAACCACAATATGTTTGACGAAGGGGGACGCTAGAGGGCCGGCGGACAAGATGGCCGCACCCTAGGGAGGCACTGTCAGCCTGGAAGCCACATCCGATATAATCCGGCAAATATAAGGCACTAAAACATGCTGTAAGTGCGGCAACTGCAGTGGGACACTGCTGCCATCCCAATCTCTCGCATGCAGGGCACGAGAACGCCAAGACGGCCGAAAAAGACAGATGTCGTGCGGAGGCCCGTGTTGCGATGTAAGATGGTGGCCTGCGCAGCTCTAACCAGCTGTGGCCCGCGACCGCTGCAGTGAGTGTCCCACCGGCGGCATTACTCCTCCCGTCTCCAGGGTTGATGTGATTTACCTGGCAGAAGAGGTGAGAAGCGATGGCGAACTATCGGCGGTGCTGAGGGCGGTGACTGGAGGTACTGGTGAGCGAGCCTCTTGCACTGGCACCCTGACCGAGAGCGGGTGTCGAGCTGTGGGATTTGCGGCCTGACTGGAGGGCTGTGCACTTGCTTGTTGCTGCTGGGGATCAAGTGACAGCGTCGCCGCACTGCCGCTGACTGGAGAGGTCGTCTGCCCGAGGCTGGAGCACGGCCCCCGCTGACCGCAGGTGGGGGGCGCCGCGTGAGCCGGTCGGATTACGTTGCCAGCGCCTGAGCTCCTTCGTGGCCGCGGGTCCCTTGCTGAGGCCCTGCCGGGCTCCAGATGCGGAATCAATCAGGCCCGCTGACGTAGCTCAGTGATAAGGAGTGAGCTGAAGGAGCTGACAGGGAGAGATCTTACGGCTGTAGAGGTGCCCTGCAAACAATGCCAAAAAAAACAACAATCTCCATGGGAACTGCCTCATAGTAAATAGTGCAGCAGAGCCGCAACTGGCCGTCTGTCACCATTAATGTATTGTTAAAGTCTTCGCTGGAGCCACGCACGTTCTAGGACTGACACCTGGGAGCTGGACAGCGAGTCCTGTATGCGAGTTTTGACCCCACCGGGGTGCATATTCTGTCGGGGGTGCTGCTGTCGCGGCTGCGGCCGGCTCATTTGCTGCTTTAAGGACGCAGGCAATTTCTGAGGGTGTCTTCAGGAGAGGCAGCCTGAGACGGGCTTTGCTGTGTCATTGCGAGGGGTGGAGACGTGAACAGACACAGCGCAGCTGGGAAGCCCACGGACTGCAAGTTGAGAGTCAGACACAGGTGAGACCTGTTAAATATACCCTGCTGCTGTGCATCCATTATTAGACACTGAACCCTTGCTGTAGGAAGCCTGCTGAACCCCCCCTCGCAAGGCACATACGCTGCATTTGAGGACCCCACTACTGACCATTAAGAGCCTCCTGCGTCGCACGGCTGGGGGCATCATGGGACGTACGTAGGGCAAACAGTCCAAGTTGCAATTCTCTACTCGGAAAGGCTTCCCGGAAGACCCAGAAAACATAGCAACGCAAAGGGAGGAGGGTGCCCCGGCCTCTACATCCTCACAAGACTCAGATATCAAGTCATTGCTCCTGACCATGCGACAAAGTCTTACGTCCATTGAGTCTAAAATGGACGCAATGAATATGCATATGGACTTCATTACGCAACAATTAGAAAAGCACGACGGGCGCATATCCGAAGCTGAACAGCGCATCTCTGCAATGGAGGACTGCTCCACGATCATTAATGAGAAAGTCCTGGGTATGGAGAAGTTACTAAAGGTCATCACCGCTAAAAATGAGGTCCTTGAAGCGCGTTCGCGCAGGAATAACTTGCGCTTTGTGGGGATACCGGAATCCACAGCCACTGGACGTATGGAGGACTACATTGAGAAACTCCTGCTAGATCTGTTTGGTGCTGAGGCCTTCTCCAATGTCCTGGTGGTTGAGAGAGCACATCGCTCCCTGGTGCAGAGGCCGCCGCCGAGGGCTCCCCCTGACCGATTCTGGCATGCTTACTTAATTATAAAGACTGGGACACTACATTGCGATTGGCCAGAGAAAGACAAGATCTGTCCTATGAAGGAAATAACATTTTGATATACCCGGACTTCACTTTAGCGGTGCAGGAAGCGCGGAAAAAGTTCCTCCCAGTTAAGAAAAAGATACAACTGGCCAAAATACAATATTCCATGTTATATCCTGCTAGGCTGCGGGTCCTTCATCGTGGTAAGCCGCATGTGTTCCACAACCCACAGCAAGCTCAGGTCTTTTTGAAAGCTGCCCTGCGGCGCTCGCCTACGCCTCGAGACGGGAGCAGATGTTCTGGAGGGTCCTCTCCAGTCCCAGATGAGGAGTAAAGGTGATTTGCAACCAAGACCTAACTGTTTTGTATAACTGATTGGTTAGTATGGGTTACCGAAATGTACGATGCAACGCATGACATAAGGGACATTTATGACTCCATGCACGTACTTGTAGCTATGCCAGGTATAATTATATACCGATATGTCATGTTTTCCTTATAATAATGATTTCCCGGGTTCCCTCGCCGTTGCGAGGTGCGCTCATGGTCCCTCTGGCGTACATCCCAAGTGGGAATGCCCCCCTAAGTTTGAGAATGAGCTACTTTAAAATGTCACCTGTAGCGACAATTTGTATCTTGTTGGGTGTATTTTGCAGACTCTACAATGTTGGGAAGGGTGGGTATTTGTTCACCTGTGGGGTTGGGTTGCAGGTGTGGGTGGGGGGTGGGGTAAGGTTTCTTGTTTTTCACGGATATTGCACTGCACAGCATTGAATGTATATAACAGTATATGCTTGATTTCACTGTCTAGTTATGATATAATATGGTTAGAAAATGCATTCTCTACCCCACTGTTCTTCCCAAGGGGTGAAAGCTGCTGATACTCCAGATAGGGTCCCCATGGTTCACTGCCTGACGTGGAATGTGCGCGGACTCGGGGACCCACGCGAGCATAGGCTGGTGCTGGGATACTTAGAAAGACACAGGATCCAAATAGCTATGATACAAGAAACGCACCTCAACCCGCGGGTTCTGGTTACATTTGGCAAGAAATGGGCAAGACACAGCTGCTTCTCCTCCTTCTCCACATACGCAAGGGGCACGGCTATACTTGTCAGATCGGGGGTGCACTATTATCCAATTGGCCAATTGGAGGATGCTCAAGGCAGGTACTGCATTATGTGGGGCAGGCTGGCCGGTCACACAGTTACTTTGGCCTGCTGTTATGCACCCAATATTGACGATCTGGAGTTTATTGTGAACCTCTGGGGGCGCATCTTAGAAATAGGTTCCACGTTCATTATATGGGGTGGGGATTTTAACTTGACGCTGGATCCCAGGCTGGATCGCTCCCCTGCACATACACTTTCACATCCCCAGGTGACCAAACACCTCTCAGACATTATGGTAGATCACCACCTGTTTGACGCATGAAGGGTCCTTCATCCTGCCCCAAAGGAGGGCACCTACGTATCCAGTGTGCACTCCAGCTGGTCGAGGCTCGCTTTTTGGCTACTCTCAGCGGGGCTAAACACGTGGCTAAGGGAGGCAGCGCATCTCGCACGGACCCTCTCCGACCACTCCACTGTCCTTTTGAAACTCTCCCCACCAGGGGTGACCTCCCCTTATCGGTCGAGGAGGCTCCAGCCCACGGCCTTATTGGACACAGCTTTTTGTGAAGAGATCCGTCAAGAGATTACTGAATTTTTTTCATGCAATATTGGCAGTGTTACGGCATTGTCCTCTGTATGGGAGAGCTTTAAAGTCACGATGAGGGGTCTGTGCATAGCCAAAAGTGGGGGGATTCTTAAATCTATACGGGGAACGCTACGCAAAATAGAGGTCGAAATTAAAAAGACAGAAGAAGCACTTGCATCCACCTCTGATCAATCACTTAGCGCTAGGCTCCGGGAGCTCCTAACAGAATATGCAGAAGAAGCAGAACGCTAGTCTAAATTCCGTTCGAAATACCACATGGCCTGGGCTTATGGAGAGGGGGAGCATCCTGGCAAGGCTCTTGCGGAAGCTACCAGAGTCCCTAGATTCGTCAACCAAGTATTGGAAATAACAGATGATAGCGGGAACAGAAATACTGACTCTAAAATTATCCTTGAGATATTCTCCAACTACTATGCGACGCTATACTGCACTAGAGAGACTGGCACACCAGATGTAGCATCTTATTTTGAGGACACTGCGCTGGGGTGGATAAGTGACTCTCGCAGAGAATTTTTATCTACGGAGTTCGAAGACGACGAGATACGTGCGGCTATAACGGGTCTGTGATCAGGCAGGGCCCCTGGACCTGACGGGCTGCCGGCAGACTTTTATAAATGCTACATCGAGCAGTTGGTCCCGATACTCAAACAAGTTTTTGAAGAGGCGAGGGAGTTAGACGTCCTTCCGCCGTCGATGCGCCAGGCTATGATAATATCGTTACTCAAACCGGGTAAAACAGCCTCCAACTGTGATGTCTATAGGCCAATATCTTTAATTAACTGTGACACCAAAATACTGGCCACGATTATTGTTAATAGGCTATCATTATTAATGGGAGGTCTGGTCCTTCCGGACCAATTGGGGTTTGTGCCAGGGAGGGCTACCTCCCATAATTTAAGAACTGCTTTTGCACTGTTACATGACATAGACCCCGATATCTCAGCAGCAGGAATATTCTTGGATGCTACAAAAGCGTTCGATTCCCTTGAATGGGGGTACATGTTTGCCATATTGGGCAGGATGCGGCTGCCCTTGCCCTTTCTGAAATGGATAAAGCGACTATACACTAAGCCTGAAGCAAAAGTACAGGTCAATGGGTTATACTCCGAACCGATCAACATCACAAGAGACACACGGCAGGGATGCCCGTTGTCGCCGCTACTTTTTGCTGTAGCTTTTGAACCCCTAGCGGCTAAAATCAGACAGCACCATAGGGACTATGCCATTCTATACCCCTCACGACAAATCTTGATATCGCTATACGCTGACGATATTACTTTATATCTGCGGGATCCCAGCGTCAGCCTCGATCCGATCCTTCAGGAATTTATAAAGTTTGGCAATATTTTGGGAATCCGACTGAACTGGAATAAATCTCAAATATTTCCACTCACTCCTTTGACTGTACAATTCACTCCTGACTTCCCGCTGAGCTGGTGTGCTCAGGAAATAAAATACTTAGGAGTAGTTCTCACCAGAGACAGAGAAGCAACCATCCAAGCTAATAATGGCACAGCGATCGAGACTATTAGCTCATGGGTCGACAGATGGATCTCGTTACCATTGTCTTTGGCTGGAAGGGTTGCGCTAATGAAAATGAACATTGTACCCAAACTTTTATACCCATTCGTCAACATTACTTACAATCCTGGCCGTCCCTTTTTTAATACTCTCCGTTCACTGCTCATTAAGCTTGCATGGGGCAGAAAACAACCCAGGGTGGGATGGAAAACTCTGACACAGCCTTTTTCTAGAGGGGGTTTTGAGGCTCCGGACATGGAGCTGTATTACCTCAGCACGCAGGCACATTACGCTACCTATTGGTTTCACACCCCCCCCCTTTATGCCGCATTTGGCTATTGAGCAGGGATACATGTCGCCCACACCTATACATTCCTTTCTGGGAAACGAAGTTCCAGGTGAAGGGGTGGCCCATCATATCGTTAGTGCACCAATTCTGCTTGGAAGAGACTGACCACAATAATGGGGAAACTGGTACTATACTCTCCACTGATGCCACTCCCGTATTTATATGCTGCGCCGGTCACTCAGGAAGCTATATGCAGTGAAATGTTTTGAAAGCGGTACCTTACTGTGTGGGGGGACCTATACCACGAGGGGGGGTAATTTAAATCACAGCAGGAACGGTTGGGCGGGGAAAGGACCACTCCCTTGGAAATATTTCTATATATAAGGCTTAAATACGAGATTAGAGCCAACGTCCCTAGTTTCCCAACAGAACCGACAACGCTTGGGGTCCTTCACTCGGCGCTGAAAATGCCGGGGCCGACACATGCTGTATCACACATCTATCGAACAGCGCTGACTGAGAGGCCACAAACATCCCATGGGGTAAGGGAGGAATGGGACCTTGACTTAGAGGAGCCACTACTGATGAGCAGTGGGCTTACTGTTGCTCGCAAACAGAGGTCATCACAGCGAGCAGTAGATTACGCATAATTCATTTCAAGTTTTTACATAGAACCTACTATACCCCTACTAAACTGCATAAATTCAAACTAAGTGAAGATGATCGCTGTTGGAGGTGCCGTCGGGAAGGTGCAGATTTTCTGCACCTTTCATGGCAGTGCCCGGCAATAAGTAAATACTGGAGGGAGGTGATTGAGGCGCTATCTACAATGGTCGGGGCAGCTATCCCATCCACCCCATTACTGGCACTCCTGGGATACACAGCTAATTTACAACAATCGTGTAGGAAATTCGTTGCACTGGGCTTACTCTTAGCCAAGCGCAGGTTGGCGTGCAGATGGGGCAGAGGGCGAGCTCCTAAGTTTAAGGAATGGCTATCCGATTTTATATACTGCAGAGACCAACTCACGACATACGCTGATCTCCTGCCGGATACCTCTAGGCCTAGAGACATATGGGAGCCATTGATGGAGTACTTAAAGAACACTACTGAATGATGTAATATATAGTCGTATATGCCTGGCATAAATACGGAGCAGTGAGCAGACATATAAGGCAGTGTGGGCGCGAGACTGATAAAATCTTCTGCATTGTTCTACACTTCCTGTAATATTAGGTATAATAGTCAAAGCTTGTTGCAATGTGTATGGACCAGTAGAAATCAAAGCTAACATGCGATTATGATTTATAATATGAGTTATATGCTAAAGCTTGGGTCACTGTACAACAAACACATGATTGTATCTTCGTATCGTATGCTTGGACCCGTGTATATTTTATTCACTATGCACTCTGCAATATCTTTCTGATGGTTGTTTATTATGTTCTTTTGCATATCTGTATGCCTGAAAATGCAATAAATAAAGTTTAAAAAATATATATATATATGTTTGACGAAGGAGGCAAAGTTAGTGAAGTCCAACGTGAAATTGTTCAGAATTTCGTTAACTAAGTGGTTCCAAAATCACATGTACCAAAGTGTTGCTTGGCCAGTAGGTAATATTGTATATTTTGGGCTTCACCAATTTTTTACTGGTATATGCACAAAAAAATAGTGTATCTACTTTTCTATTTGGGATGTGTACCATAAATAATCCCATTAATGTGTTGTTCAATGGAAGGTGGTGATTTCATGTTTCTTCTTAGTTCTTATGTCAACTAATAAGGTCTGTTCATTCTTTAGACACTTTCACTGTTTGTGCAAGATTGCCTTTTTTGGCTTCCATACATTACGCGTTAATGTCAATTTAGTCTTTCAAATTGGCCGGTATTGAAATTAACTGTTTCTGGATGTTTATGGAGAGGGGGAGCACATTTTGGAACTGCTTATGTCAAATTATCAATACTTTTACCTATTTGTATTTACTCATGCAATGTAGGCAAGTTCGCCACATGAACAGGTCATGTGGTCTGCATCTGTATGGTGGTGTACTAAAGAATTCATTGACTCCATTAAGAGACACTTCTTGTCAGTATTTTGCGCTAATTTGTCTTGACCATGTCAAAAATTAACCACATTAAGTTCATTGCCCATTTGACAGTCTATACACTTTTCAATCCTTTGATTCATTCCAAACAGTTGACTCTTCTTACCTCTTCTGCCCATTTCCCAGTGTCACCCCTTACACTAGTCAGATTTTTCTGACCTTTTCCACTATATGCACCACTTGGGCCTCTTACATACCCCTTTCGTCTTTCTGAATTATTTCTCTAATTTTACCCACTTTGCCTTTTAGATTGTCTTTAGTTTGAACAATGTTTTTATTTTCACAAATATCAACATTACTCATGTGATATGTGTCTTGCACTATATCCAATTCTGCAGTGTCACCACACTCTGGCTGGATTATTTCCTTCCTAACATCTACAACATCCTGTACATCCCCTGTGGTACTTGACAAAATAATTCCCTATCTGTCTCTGATTTCCAATGTCATAACTTCATTTTTGCTGAACACAAAGTCAGATTCCCTGCTTTGTTCAGGAACAGCTTCCAAACATGCTTGTGTAAGCATGACTTCTGCCCGGTGCCTATCTGGTCTATGGGTGGAGCACATGCTGCAAAAAATAAGTAAAATGCAGTTAACAAGAAAGTTTATGAAGTGAAAGATTTTGAAGATTGTTTAAAGTTATGTAGGGGCCTGTGAAATGTGTGTAATATGCTTTTATGTAATTATGTGAATTTTTTTTAAAATGAAGTGAAAGTATGCCAAATTACTCAAAATGCAGATTAATATGTGGTCCTATATTATAGGACTAAATGTGTCCTTGCACTCTTTTTGGAGGAGAGAAAAAAATAGCACAAAAAACAGAAGCACGCAAACAGTGGCCACTCACGTTCTGGTGGTTCGTGATGTTCAATGCGATCATGCTAAATTTTTGTCACGAATGGTGCTTCATTACACCATGAGGCATAATAGAGTGTTTTCGGAAATTTAGCTTAAGTGTAACATGATGCTTTTTCTTCAGGCATGAGCAATACCATTCAAGCAACCTCAATTACATTGTCCTTCCTAGACATCAGTGACAGCACGGTGTGAATTCCTATATATACTACTGATTTCACATCTAAGGTATGTCCTAGAGTGATAGGTAACTTTACAACTTAACTTCTCTGCTGTCAGCCCCATTTTGCCTCCACATTCTCTACACCTTCCTCCAAACCTACCGCAATAATCAGGATATTGTCCTGAAAATACAGTAGTGGTCTCCATACCCCTTGAAACTTTTGAATGCGAAGGTATCTATCTGTGCCCAAGTCTGTGTGCAAATATTGAAGTGGCACTTCCCTTGCCGTTTGTGGCTCATGCCAATATATATAATGTCATAAGGGGGTCTTGGTTGTATGTCATTATGGCAGCCAGGGGATTACCCTAGTATGCAAAAATCACAGTGTCAAAAATGGGGTTATTTATTTGGGAGGGGGTTATCCCTACAATTTCAATAAACCCACTGTGGTTATGTCAAAACAGTTCTGAGAGAATCTCTGCTCAATCCTGATAGTCGGTGCACAAGCAGCAGGCAAACCGCAGAGAAGTGCTTGGTAGGTTTAAGCAGTACCAATGCTTTTAAAGTAAAGAACAGCAGTACCAAGAATTTTAAAGTAAAGAACACAACACAATAAAATGCCCAAACCACGTTAGAAAAACCAAGAACATTTTAAAGAGCAGAAAGACACCAAGATCATCAAAATAGGTTAAGAGGAACCGGAAATATGACAATTTTGAAGCTTTCAGGCAAAATGCACCTACAAAAGGTCAAGCACTACTTAAAAAAATCAACAATTTGTGGTGGACCAGGACCTAGGTGCAATTTCAGGCCAACTGCTATGGAGCAGAGGTTGGATACATCAAGAAGCTTTTCGGTCCAAGGTTTTACCTTCAAACTTAGTTTCCAGCTGCTGGGAAACCTTAATCTAGTCAGTCCTGCAGCCACTGGCCCCTAATTGCAGGCTTCTGTACACCAGGTATGTCTCCAGCCAGGTCTCATAAGGGTCTAGTTCTCTTTAGTCAGCTGGACTCTCTTGGAGTCAGGAATCCTTCTGCTTTCTGTGTACCTCAAGCAGATAAACAGAAGGCCAATCACTTGACCCTTAGAGAGACGTTCCAGTCACTGGGTGCCAGCAGGATTTGGGACTCTTTGAGACCTTGTGTGAATTCCCTTCTTCAAGTAGAAGACAGTTGTCATGATTATTCATCAGATGAAGTATTCCTAGGTCCAGGAATGTTGTGAAGAGGAGGTGGTGGAGGTTCCGGATTAATCCTGTGCATTAGTCAGAAAATGGAGAAATTCTAGCACCCAATCCTAACTATTTTCTTGCCGTTCTCCTTGCCTTACTGTACAAATATAGAAAAGTCCCCATTTCCGGATGGCAGGACCCCAGCAGCCACTAGGCAGGCCTGTCTTCAGCTACTTGGCCTGTCCCATGCCTGACAGGGTCAAAACAATTTTTTCTTCCTACTGTGGCTGGAGACGAAATGTCTAGGAGTGTCCTGCGAATGAATAGAAGAAGGCTTCCTTGGTACCTTCAAGTCAAACAAAAAGGGGCTAAAGTTGCTCTTTGTTCTTCCAACTTCCTCTGTGGGTAGCAGTTAACAACAATTGGCCTTTTCTGGGCACTGAAGAAAACTATTATGCTCTGAGCAAGGATTGTTGGCTCTCCCAGCCAAATATGTGTATTCCAGCTCTGAAAGTGTGAAAGGACGCAGAATTAATATTCTCCCCCGCACACTTATCATGGATGCCTGTGAAAAGGATAGCGCTGTATGGGCCCCTGATAGACACACCTGCTATCACAGCAGAGCAGGGCGAACACATTGGTTGGATGGTGGAAGGTACGCCTTTTCTCTCCTTGGGCTCTCCCTGCTGATTCTCTAACCCCGGAACCCACCACTTAATAATAATAATAATAATATTATTGGTAACCTCTAGTATCTTCCATTGAGATTTGCCTATTGTTATCCATATGGAGACCCCCCAACCCCACTGAACAACACGTTTTGGTGCTGTACACTGCACGTGGGTATGCCATCATTACTCATCACCCTGGTCTCCCCCAGACCCAACTTACAGGGTAATATGGCAGGTGTTAGAATGGATGAGATCAAGTGATATTTTACCTAGGTACTACTGATGGTGTTGACTATGTTTCGCATAGAGTGAGAGGCAACCCTGCCCCGTTGTTCCCCTCCCTGCCCCACCACAACTGTTCGAAACTAATAGAGGTGACCATGGGTCTTCTTGTGGCCCTCTTGTTGTTGTCTTTGTTACGGAAAGGTTTCTGACCGCACTATACTGTGGTTGCGATGGGGTAGTGCTGTTGCTTGTTTGGCCTCTGGAATGCCCATTCCCCCTACTTGTCCGGGTATTATAATATTGTGATGTTAATAGAAAACTCACCTTTATTCCTTTGACTGGTTTTGATATTGACTGTACCCTGTTCTTCTCTGTCTTCCTTCATTTTCTGGAGGCATTTTTACAGATTTGGTATATCTCAATAAACAATTACAACAAAAAAGAAAACATTTTCTTTCCTAATGTGACTAGGGACTGGCTGTTTAGGAGGGTCCTAGCAATAGACAGGAGAAGCCCTCCCTGGCATTTCCGTGTCATAAGGGGCAGAACTAATGTTGCCCTTTGTTCTGCAAACTGTTCCTGTTTACTTTGAGGTAGCTTATCGACAGTGCTTAATTTGTAAAAAAAAAAAAAAAAAAGTGCCAGGGCCCTTGTCAGAAGACCACTGCAGATTGCTCCACCCATAGCCCCTGCCAGCGCTGCCAATGACAATTCAGACTATTCCAGGCCCCCAAATCTATAAGAATGGCTTGGGATGCAGCTATTGGTTATTTTTAATATATATTATATCAATATTAAACTGTTGTTTTGCTCTTCTCTAAATTAGACAGACAGCGCTATCATATGGCAGCTGTCATAAGTGACGGTGTTGACAATTAAGTGCTGGTGCCGAGCACCGGAATCCATCGGCTCAAATTAAGCACTGCTTATCTATGCTGAGTGGTCAGCAGTTAACACCCATAGTCTATTCTTGGGCCCTAAGGCAAGCCTTTGTCCTCTGACCCAGGGTTATTAAGTCTCCCAGCCAAGCATGTTGATTGCAGCCCTGGAGGTGTGATCAATGGCAGAAATGGGTTTAATCCAGTTCTGGCTCAGGCAGTCTGAAGCACATTTTTACAAAGTTACTTTTCTGCTTAATTTATCAAAAATCTGATTTCATCATTGTCAGATTTTTAAAACTAAGCAGGGAATAACTTTGAGGCATTTTTCTAACCCTTTGCTAAGCAGAGGTGGAAAATAAAGATTTGAATCCTTCATAGGCTTATTAGGGAAATGCCAGACCAGGCTTACAAAGTGAAATAGCTTTTAGGTTTTATTTCTCTGTGAGGGCAGACTAACCAGCACCCTGTTTTTATTATATATTAGCTCCCAGTCTGGTGCGCTTGCAAGGCACACTTTTCGGAGAGACTTTTGAATATATACAAATAGGATTTTTCTTCATAGCAAAGGCATTTTTCCTTTCCATGTGTCGCTGCTGTGCATTTATTTTAAACTGTAGCCCAGCCAGAGCACAGTGGTGCTCCTGGCAGACATAGATTTATGTAATGTATGTAGGTGGTGTAAATACACACTACTGCCCACATATGACATTTAATGTTTTATTAAATAGCAGATTTGTATCCATCTCTCTTTTATTTGCATGAATAAAGTTCCTATTTCTGATTCTGCTGATTGCTAAAATGAAGTGCCAGCTAGGCTAGTGTTAATCTGTTGAAAAGCTGATGAGATTTAAATATGAAACCATCCAAAGCACAAAATCATCTGGTATAAAGACAGTATTTGCCTTCTCAATAGCGAGGAATACTGGCACAGCTGTACCGAAGTTTGCCCGCTCAAACATTTTCATTCCGTGTTTCGGTTTTCAGATGCTAGCTGTTTTTTCTGTTTCAGCTGTGTGCTTGGTTCTTACATACTGTTTTAAGGAAGTTTTTAAATTATAGCCGGCAGCTGCTGTTAACTCATTTCCTTTTCTCATCCTGTGAAGTAAGTGCTGAGTCACTTGCAGCAACCCTTTATGCTCTACTTTCCTTGGTATTTCTGAGCTCAGTGGCACATACTGTATCATCCAAAGCTGAGGCTGAGTTGCCGTACTATTTTGTTGAATGC
The DNA here is from genome assembly GCA_963921515.1 of Calotriton arnoldi. Classification (NCBI taxonomy): domain Eukaryota; kingdom Metazoa; phylum Chordata; class Amphibia; order Caudata; family Salamandridae; genus Calotriton; species Calotriton arnoldi. The sequence continues at coordinate 2,369,515 of CAWUFW010001537.1, forward strand.
AAGTCATATTCTGTATGCTATTGTGTGTTTAACATTCATTGTAAAAAGAATGACCCACATGTATAATTTTCTCCCACTGCACCCTAAGAAAAAGAAGGCCCAGCAATTAGCACACAGAAATATTGATTTACCTTTAGGTATTCCCCGGCTTCAACTGGCTTGAAACTCTCTCACTTAAAAATAGTCCTGGGCGAAATTTTAATTAGGCCAGCGTAATCAGAGTAATTTGGTTAATTTTGCGTTAATTGTGAGGGTTCATTTTGCGCTAAGAAAATAACGCTAAACTCACTTAATTTTGCTGTATTTTTGCTTTGTTACCCTACAGCAAATTACACGAGTTACGCCCATCCCTACTTAGGAACTGATTTAAAAAAAACTTTTAGGTTGCTCTTTATTTTTCAGAATTAGGATCTCTGGATATTTATGCTTAGAGATTACATTTACGACTAAGGAAAATACGCTGCCATTGTGGATTTCTGCATTTGTAAGTTTAGGACTCAGGTGAAAACATGCATGTTTCCAAGCAGGGGCAAGTGTGCAGCTATAGAGAAGGTAATGACCATTCAGAAAGTCATACGTTTGTGGGCACTCATAAACAACACCGATTGTTTTTAACGCTCAATTTGCACACATATAGTTTGCGGAAAAAAGGCTGCTGGAAGTGTGCACATTGGTGTGAAAAACACCCAGGCAATAATGTATTCTGATTCTTCTAAGCAAAAAAAAATTGTCAGGTGTGACCCATACAGCCTTGTCATTCATTTTCTCACGCAGGAGGGGGGTGAAACAACTGGGAGTGAGAATTAGGAAAGTAGCACACAGGGGGCAGGGAAATAAGTATGGCAGAGGAAAAGCACACAAGTGTGAACTGAATACAAGGGAGAGAGCAACCAAGAGCGTAAGGGGATATTTGCCAGGGATGAAGCACACAAGGGAGAGAGCTGAAAAACAAATGCACTCTCCTGGAGTGTTTCAACACAAAGAAAAAAGGAAAACAGATGCACTCTGTTAGAAATGGGGGTCTCTAGTTGGCAGAGGTAGGTACCTTTGTCCAAATAGGGACCCTTGCTTCTAGTCAGGGTAAGGGGGATACACTTCTAAAATAACCCCTGCTCACCCCCTTGGTAGCTTGGCATGAGCAGACAGGCTTGTCTCAGAGGCAGTGTGTAAAGCATTTGTGAACACATACAGTAATACAGTGATAACACTACAAATGGACACCACACCAGTTTAGAAAAATAAGTAATCTTTATCTAAACCAAAACAAGACCAAATGACAAAAATCCACAATACAGTAATAAAAATATGACTTTCAGATGGTAGAAATAGTTCAGTTCAATGCAAGTTGTAAAGGCAACACTTTTCTCAAAAGTACCTTAGATGCGTCACGCTAAACAAACAAAATGGCCGCAGGGAAGGTGATGCGTCGGTTCCTTGCTCCAGGGGAGGTGATGCGTTGGTTCCTTACTGCAGTGCAGGGGAGTTGATGCATCGGTTCCTTACCGGAGAGGAGGTGATGCGTAGTTTTCTTACTGCGTAGGGAGTTGAAGCATCTGTTTCTTACTGCGGCCCCCAACGATGCGACAGTTTTGGCGCCTCGATGCGATGCGTCGATCCGGTACGATGCGTGGCTTCGTGCAGCCGCACAGCAGGCTTGCGTCGGGATCGGTGCAGTGATCTCAGACTTTGGAGATCGTTGCAACCGATGCGCCGTGGGGCGATTTCTCGAGCCGTGGCAGGCGCTGCGATGGTTTCTTCCGCGATGCGTCGGAAACAGGTGCGGATGCGTCACGCTTCTTCGAATTTGCATCGATTTTCCAGCTCCCAGCGACAAACAGTCTCTAGAGGTCCTAAACAGCAGCAGGCACCTCTTTGCAGGTTGGAATTCCCAGCAAGGGAATTCAGGGGAGCTGGTGGTGAAGTCTTTGTGTCCCTGAGACTTCAGGACAGGAGGCAAGCTCAGTTTCAAGCCCTTGGAGATCTTTTCTTCAAGCAGGTGACAAAGCAAACAGCAAAGTCCTTTTTCTCCTTTCCTTGGCAGCAAGCAGCCACTGCAGGCCAACCCTAGACAGCAAACAGCACAGGGGCAGTATTCCTCCTCAGCTTATCCGACTCTTCTCCTTGGCAAAGGTTCCTCTTGATTTCCCAGAAGTGATCTAAAAGTCTGGGCCCCTCTTTTTATACCTAAAAATCCTATGTTCTCTGAACGGAGAGAGTGTCTGTACCCAGCCAAAACCAGTTCTTTGGGGCACTTTGCAAGTGCACAACAACCTCCATTGTCAGTGTGAGCCCTGGCTCCAGACACACCACAGGGATGCGGAACCGTCATTGTGGAAGGCAGGCAGAGCCCTATTCAGGTGCAGGTGCTACTCCTCCCACCACTCCAAATGCAGCCCAGGCCTATTCAGCCCAGCCCTGACTCATCAGACTTCTGGAGCCGCTGCCCCTCTCCAGCCAATCATCCAAAAGCCAGACATGCAATACACAAACCTAGCAGAGGCACACTGGATGGTTAGGCAAGAAAATACCTACTTTTTAAAAGTGGTATTTTCAAACACAGAATGTAAAAATCACCCTCACTAAAAGATGCACTTTAACATTCTGAGTTCAGGCATACTAAACTTTACTTTTCTATCTTGTTCCTAGGGTCAGTTATGTTTATAAGATGTTATAAACAAACTCCCAATTCTGTCCTATAGGAACAGATAGCCTTGCAATAGTGAAAAACGAAATTGGCAGTATTTCACTATCAGGACATGCCACACACATCAGGGCATGTCCTACCTTTCACATACAATGCACCCTGCCCACAGGGGTACCTTGGGCCTACCTTAGGAGTGACTAATATGTAGAAAAGGGAAGGTTTAGGGACTGGCAAGTGTGTGCACTTGCCAAGTCGACATGGCAGTCCCAGACTGCTCACAGGCTCTGCAATGGCAGACCTGAGTCACATTTTACAAGCTGCTTCTGTGGGTGGCACAATCAGTGCTGCAAGCCCACCAGCAGCATTTAATTTACAGGCCCTGGGCACACATAGTGCACTGTACTAGGGTCTGACAAGTAAATCAAATAAGCCAATCATGGATTCACTAATCCATAACAATAATTTACAAAGGGAGCACTTGCACTTTGGCACTGAACAGCAGTGGCAAAGTGCCCAAAGCATCTAGACCAGAAAAAATGGAATCCAACACACAGCAAAACACAGGAGGTAAAGGCAAAAAATGGAAGGGAGACCCATGCCAATGGTGCCAGGTCTAACACGGGTCCCCTCCAGCTGAAATGTGGGGAGAACTACCCACCCTCTTGGGAGTTCTCTTCACTAAGGCGGAAAAATCTGGACAGACCATCAGCATTGGCGTGTTCTGTAGCAGGGCGGTGTTCCACCGTAAAGTCCATCCCCTGTAGGGAAATGGACCCCCTCAACAGCTTTGGATTCTCCCCCCTCATTTGCATCAACCATCTGAGGGGCCTGTGGTCTGTCTGAACCCGGAAGTGAGTCCCAAACAAGTATGGTCTCAGCTTCTTCAGCGCCCAGACCACAGGAAATGCCTCACGCTCAATCGCACTCCACCTCTGTTCCAGTGGACGTAACCTCCTACTAATGAAGGCTACAGGTTGGTCCAGGCCCTCCTCATTTAGCTGTGAGAGCACAGCCCCCACACTATGCTCTGAAGCATCTGTCTGCAAAATGAACTCTTCTGAGAAGTTGGGTGCCTTAAGCACGGGCGCTGTGCACATGGCAGATTTCAGGGCATCAAAAGCCTTCTGGCAGGCGTCAGTCCATTTCACTTTCCTGGGCTGCTTCCTGGAAGTCAGCTCTGTCTAGGGGGCAACAATGGTGCCATACCCCTTGAAAATCTCCTGTAATACCCTGTGAGTCCTAAAAAGGCCCTCACCTCTGTCTGGGTCTTGGGGGGTTCCCAAGCCAGAATGGTATCAATCTCTGGCACTTGCTTGCCTTGATGGTGAGGCATGCCCTCCGCAGCACCTTCAACACTTCCCAGAGGTGGTGCAGATGTTCCTCCCAAGTGGCACTGAACACTGCAATGTCATCCAGGTAGGCGGCACTGAAATCTTCCAGCCCAACCAAAACCTGGTTGACCAACCTCTGAAAGGTGGCAGGGGCATTCTTCATCCCAAAGGGCATCACCCGGAATTGGTAGTGCCCATCTGGTACACAGACGTTAGGTAAAACGTACTGAGGTACCGGGCAGCCCCCAACTGATCGATGGGCTCATCAGCTCTGGGGATGGGGTGCGCGTCAGTCTTGGTGACTGAATTGAGCCCTCGGTAGTCCACACAGAACCGCAGTTCTGGTGTGGCACCGGGTGCGGCAGCCTTCAGGACCAAGACCACTGGGCTGGCCCAAGGGCTGTTTGAGGGCTCAATCACCCCTAGCGCTAACATCTTGGAGACCTCCTCCTTGATGCAAGCTCTGACCCTGTCGGTCACTCTGTAAATCTTATGTTTTACTGGAGGACTGTCCCCAGTGTCCACATCATGGACGCACCACTGAGTGACACCGGCGGTCAGGGAGAACAGGTCAGAAAACTGCCCCAACAGTTGGTGGCAGTCACTCTGCTGTTCAGGGGTCAGGGTGGGAGAGAGGTTCACACCGTCCACTGACCCATCTTGCTCCTTTGCAGACAGGAGGTCAGGAAGAGGCTCAGTCTCCTCTTCCATCCCAGCATCTGTTGCTAGGAGCATGCCCACTTCAGACCTCTCCAAGTGGGGCTTCAGGCGGTTCACATGTAGGACCCGCAAAGGGTTCCTAGGAGACTGCAAGTCCACCAAGTAGGTGACGTCACTCTTGCGCTCCACCACCTCATGTGGTCCGGTCCACTTATCCTGGAGCGCACAAGGCTCCACTGGGGCCATGGCCCAAACCTTCTGTCCAGGTTGAAACTCGATCAGAGTGGCATTCTGATCATACCAGCGTTTAATTTCCTCCTGGCTGGCTTCCAGGTTCGCCTGAGCGAGTTGCCTGAAGCGCTTAGTCTTGTTTCTAAAGGCCAGCATGTAGCTATATACATCCTGGGGAGGTTTATTGGGAGCTTTCTCCCAGCCTTCTTTCACCAGACTCAGAGGTCCTCTTACAGGATGGCCGTATAGCAGGTCAAAGGGACTGAACCCTAAGGACTTCTGGGGCACCTCTCTGTAAGCAAACAGAAGGCATGGTAAGAGGACGTCCCACTTACGCCTCATGGGCTCACCAAGACCCATAATCATGCCTTTCCAGGTCCGGTTGAATCTCTCAACCAGCCCATTACCTTGGGGGTGGTAAGGAGTGGTGAACTTATAGGTTACACCGCACTCCTGCCACAGGGACTTCATATACTTAGATATGAAGTTGGTACCCCGGTCGGATACCACCTCTCTGGGGAACCCCACACGGGAGAAAATCCCCATCAACGCACGACCCACCACGGGGGCCGTCACAGTCCGGAGAGGGATGGCTTCCAGGTACCGGATGGCATGGTCCACCAAGACCAGGATAAACCTGTTGCCCATGGCTGTCTTGGGATCCAGAGGCGTATGTCAATACCCACCCGCTCAAAGGGGGTGCTGACTACAGGGAAAGGTTGGAGAGGAGCCTTACACCTCCTCCCACTCTTACCACTTGCCTGGCAAGTCTGGCAGATCCTACAGTGAGCATCAGAATGCTTGCGCATTTGGGGCCAGTAAAAGTGGGTGACAAGCCTCTCAAAGGTCTTGTCTTGCCCCAAATGCCCTGCCAAAGGCACATCATGAGCCAGACCCAGTAGGAAGGCTCTGAAGCACTGGGGTACCACCAGCACATGGGCTGACCCAGGCTCATCAACCTTAGGCCTCGCTATACAGGAGACCATTCTCCCAGTATATCCAATGTGATCCGGACTGATCACCTGCTGCCAGGTTTGCAACCTGCTGCCGCAAAACAATGAGAGAAGGGCACATCTGCTGCTCCTGACAGAACTCCTCCCTGGTGGGCCCTCCTTCTTGCTGCCAATGGGTCAGCTCAGACAGATCCCCCAGTTCAGCTACTTGTTCCCCTGTAGGCTCCAGGGCATCCCCCTCAGGGTCTACCTCCTCCTGGACTGTGGGAACTTCGGGGGCCGGTTTCCCGTGCCCCCTGCCTCTTCTCTTCCCAGCAGGCACCTGGGCCACTCTTTCAGGCTCCAGGTCCTCTTGAATGCCCTTACCGGCTGCCATTGACCAAGTGGTCACACACGCCCACTCAGGCAGACCCAACATCTCCAAATGAGACCTCCGCTTCACCTTCGCCCAAGGGGAGCTCTCCAAATCATTGCCTAGCAGACAGTCAACAGGCATGGCTGGCCTCACAGCTACTTTCAAGGTACCTGAGACCCCTCCCCACTCAAAGGGAACCTGTGCCACTTTGCAGAGGCACTCTGAATTGTCAGCGGCAACTACTGGGTAGAATGTGTTGGGGACCACGTGCTCTTCAGACACCAGCCGACAACTGACAGCTGTCACATTGGCTCTGGTGTCTCTCAGAGCCTCCACACTATGGCCATTGATGGTCACCCACTGCCAGTACTTTTTAGTGTTATCAGGCAGGTGAGTCCTTGGGACCATCTCACTGTCTTCTAAAGAGACCAGGGACATCTCTGCGGGACCCCACCCACCTTGGGCTCCCGACTCCTCCCCCAAGGCTACACTAGCCAGTTCCCGGGGCGGTGCACCAGTGGGTGCCGTGGTAACCGGTTTGGGACACTTAGGATCCCCCTGGAAGTGGCCCACCTGACCACATCTAGAACAGGTCTTGGGACTCCTCCGAACAGGCTTACCAGTCGGGACCCATGGTTTCTTTTCAGTGGGAGCCTGGGAACCCTTACCTTGGTTCCCTTGGGGATTACTTTGGGGCCCTTTTTGGAACTCCTTCTGTTTACCCTTGTCCCCACCACTCTTCTGCTGGGGACCCTGCCCACACTTGGCGGAGTCTCCCACAAGACCTTTGTGGACCCTGGTACTGACTCAGTGGTCCGCCTCAACAGCAAGCTTCCTGGGGTGAGTCAGCTTACTATCAATCAGGTACTGGCGTAGCTCTGGAAAACAACTACTGGACAAGTGCTCCCATGCAACCAAATCATAGAGCCCCTGTAAATCAGTTACCTTGCTACCCTTCACCCATCCATCCAGTGCTCTGCAAAAATAAGATACATACTCCACCCAAGTACTTGACTCCAGCTTCTTGCAGTTCCTACATTTCTGCCTATAAAGCTCTGGGTTCAATCCATACCTGGCTATCAAGGCTTCCTTCATGGGGGCATAGGACATCTGATCCTTAGTGGGCAAAGCGAGTAGGGTCTCTCTCCCTTCACCTATGAAGCGGCCCCACAACCCCGCTCCCCAATCTCTCTCAGGGCCCCGGTCGGACTTCATTGTTATTTCACAGGCCTTGAACCACTGCCCAATGTCCTCATGCTTCATGAAATCTTTGATAACATCTTTGGGAATGTATACTTTTCCTTCCCCAGGCACTGATTGTAAGGAAGTGGGTTTCTGTTGCAGTAATCCCCCCACTTTTTGCCAGACCACTGATGCACTTTGACTTGATGTGCCCTGGGTCCCTGCCAACCAGGTTCCCAGTGCCTGTGTTCTTTCCCCAAAACTGTACCCAATTGGCATCTCTGGCCACAGGTCAGCCCCTGGTAAATGGTACCACAGGTACCCAGGGCACTGTGACCAAGGAAGACCTCTAAGGGCTGCAGCACTTATTGTGCCACCCTTAGAGGCCCTGTACCTTTACACACACACACTGCCTTTGCAGGCTGCGTGTTTTGGTGCAGAACAAAGTGAAGAGTCGACATGGCACACACCTCTGTGGGCCATGCCTACAACCCACTGCCCTGGCATCGGTCAGTCACCCCTCTAGCTGGGTGCACTATACCAGTGGTGAGGGTACAGATGCATGAGCCCTGTACCCCTACAGTGTCTAAGTCCATTCTTAGACATTGTAAGTGCAGTGCTGCCATTAAGAGTATATGGTGCTGGGAGTTTGTCATTACGAACTCCACAGCACCATAATGGCTGCACTGAAAACTGGGAAGTTTGGTATCAAACTTCTCAGCACATTAAACCCACACTGATGCCAGTGTGGGATTTTTTTTTTTGTTGAAAACTTTTTATTAATCATCATCAGCATATCAAATACATTACAGAGGTAGCAGTAAAGCAGGCCACATGGGGACAGTAGGTAGAATCAATCATTGCAACATAACACCTGGAGGGTTTAGGGCGAAGGGGGGTCTTCACTATCTATGGAGAGGGGCGGTTGACATATGTCACCGCGGTAGGAGTTCCACAGGCCCCAGACACGGGTCCATTTTTTTGGGCAGCCCCGGGCCACATACACAGTCTTTTCTCTGAACATTGCCCAATCCAGATCTTTTTTCCAGTCACCCACAGTTGGATGTTGAGACGCCTCCCACCGCTGAGCAATATTTCTCTTAGCGAGCATAAGCCCCAAAGTGACCCATTGCGTTGAACAATCATTCAAATCCGTTGGTTCCCAGATGTTCAACAGACATCTACGAGCATCTAGGCTAAGTTGTGTGGTTAACACTGTATTAATGATGTCCTGTACGTCATGCCAGTAGGGTTGAATATTATCACAATCCCAAATTATATGCATAAAAGTACCCACCTGGCCACATCCCCGCCTACAGTCCCCCCCATCTATTCTCCCCATCCGTACCAGCTGGGGTCCGGTCACGTAAATCCTATGGAGTACTTTAAGTTGGACTAGTCGGAGGCGCGCTGGTATTGCCAGGACTCTAGGCGAGGAAGCGGCCGCTCGCCAGTCTTCGTCGTCCATCTCGATTCCGTCCATGGACCATTTCGCCCGAAGCGATTGAAGAGGGTCTGGCATGTTATTAATCAGTTTTTTGTATATCAATGAAATAGTGCTATCAGGGATATGGCCATCTAAGACCCGGTCCTCCAATGGGGAGGACTCGGGAAGTGTGGTACCACGCTGTAAATGGGAGCATAGAGCGTGTCGGACCTGCGTATATCGGAAAATTTCCGAGTCAGCTAGATCGAATTGCTGTTGCAGGGTGGCGAATGGCTTAATATCTGATTTGTCCCACAGATCCCCTATACGCGAGAGACCTATGAGATCCCATTTGTCAAACCCTTTGCTTTTCCACAGGCTGCCCAGCTGTTCTGCGTCCCACAGTGGGGTGGCAAGTGTAAGCCTGCGATTCCAACCAAGACATTTAGTGGCAGTGTGCCAAACATGGACTGAGTGCTTGGTGGGGCCTGTGAGTTTAAAACGTTGTGGTTTGGAGTAAAGGGCTCTATTATAGTTCCCACCCGACAGAAGCCATCTATCCATGTTATGGCCCGGGTCTCCGGGACGCAGGTAGGTGCCATGATTGATGGCAGCTAGATGGGCTGCCCAATAATACTTTTTGATATCCGGGAGGCTGATGCCCCCGTCATACCAATTCAAGGTGAGCTTGCTAAGAGCAATACGTGGCTTTCCACTCCACAACAAGTCCCGCTGAAGGCCTTCCACCTCCCTGAAGTAGGACGCCGGGACCGGGTCCAAGGAATTCTGCAGGGCATATAAAAACCTGGGCAAAGCCATCATTTTAAAGAGTGCCGCTTTTCCCAGTAGGGAAAGCGGGAGTGACTTCCAGCTGAGTATGTCCCTACGCAGCCTAGTCAAGGGGGGAAGTAGATTCTGGGAGTAGCGGAGCGCCGGGTCTAGGGTGAGAAAAATCCCCAGGTACTTGAAACCGTCTGCACGAATTTGAATGGAGCATCCCTTCGGTGGGATAGGCGGTTCGCCAGCCAAAATGAACCACAGGGATTTGCTCCAGTTAATAGAGTACCCGGAGAACCTACCGAAGATAGCCAGGATTTCCAAGACAACAATCAGGGACCGCCTCGGAGAAGTCAGATAGAGCAGAATATCACCTGCATAGAGCGAGATGCGGTCCTCCCACTCCGGGGACCAGCGCATGCCCTGAATCCTCGGGTCTCTACGTATCCAGCCCGCCAGTGGCTCCAAGGCAAGGGCAAACAGGAGGGGAGACAACGGACATCCTTGCCGGGTCCCCCGACCCAGCTCAAAGGTAGCAGATTTTTTGTTGTTAACTACTACCTGCGCTAACGGTTTAGCATACAGAAGCTGCACCCATTGAATATATTTTGGACCAAATCCCATCTTCTCCAGAACTGCCCAAAGATACGGCCATTCAATGGTGTCAAATGCCATGGTGGCATCGAGGGAGACTATTACAGCCGGTTCTAAAATTGAGGCCGCTCGGCCTAGCACCCCATGTACCCTACGCAAGTTGAGGGCAGTGTTACGACGCGGAATGAAACCAGATTGATCTGGATGGACTAGGGTTTCAATCACTGTGATCAGGCGATTGGCCAGACGTTTGGCCAGAATCTTGTGCTCCGCATTCAGGAGGGAGATTGGTCTATATGACCCACAGTCAGTTCTTGGTTTCCCCTCCTTATGGGTGGTGATGATGGTGGCCGTCCTCTGATCTATCGGCAGGAGCCCCCTTTCCCTGGAGTCTTCGTACATAGCCCTGAGATATGGGGCCAGCCTGTCCGGTTTAAGTTTGTATAGTTCGACTGGAAGCCCATTAGGGCCCGAGGCCTTTCCCGATCTAATGGACCTTATTGCCTTCGTTATTTCGTCATTGGATATGTCACTATCTAAAAAGTCACGTTCATCAGCTGAGACCTTGGGCAGCGTTATGTCAGCAATCATCTGGCGGGAGTCCTCTACGGAATAGGGGGTAGCTGACGAGTAGACCGCACAGAAGTGGGCAGCAAACTTGTCAACAATATCTTGGGGATCTGTGAGGGGGCTACCTCCCTCCCCTTGAAGTTCTGGTACTAGGCGGTTTGCCCATTCTCTCTTGTCCAGCCATGCTAGTAGTTTCCCTGCTTCATCTCCCGCCTCATATAACCGTCCCTGCGCAGCTCTTCCCAAGGCCTTCGCCTGTTCGGTCGCCAGCGCTCTGTATTCCTGCTGTCGGAGCCTTAGATGGTGGAGTTTGTCAGGAGTGACCTCCGAGTCCAGGTCAGCTTCTAATTGGCCAATCTCCGCCTCAATGGCCACCATCTCTTGGCGGTGTTCCTTTTTCTTGCCCGAGATTAGGGATAGGGCCTGTCCCCGAATCACCGTCTTGAAGGCTTCCCATAGCATCTGCGGGGAGTCCACTGATCCCTCATTGTCAATAAAGTAATTATCTATTGCTGTGAGGAGTGCTTTGCGAATTTTGGGATCTCTGAAATACCATGGGTTGATGGGGGCCACCCTTCCCACTTGTTTGTAATCTAGGACCACATGAAGCCAAACTGGAGAGTGGTCGGAGATACCCCTGGCCAGGTGTCTAGTCTCGCGAATATGAGCAATCTGAGATGCGGGGACCAGGAAATAGTCTATACGTGAGAGGCTCCCGTGCGCCCCAGAATGAAAGGTGTTTTGCCTTGTATTTGGATGATAGGTCCGCCAGCTGTCCACCAACCCCATGGTCTCAAGAAATTCAGGAAGCCAACCTGAGGTGGGGCTCGGTGTACGGGGGGATATCGATCTAGCTCGCCCGAGACTACTGAGTTTAAGTCCCCTCCCAGTATTAACAAACTTTCTGGAATAGCTAGCAATATAGTTCCTAAATCTCGAAAGGTGGTGGCCTGGAGGCCAGGCGGAACATAAACCGACAGGAGTGTGATGGGGTGTCCCTCCCATGTACCCGAAACCCCAATGTATCGTCCCCGATCGTCTGTCCAGGTTGCACTTACTACAAGAGGAAAGGATTTCTTCATCATAATACCCACCCCTCTTGAGCTAGAGGTGAAACCCGCATGAGCCAACATTATGTAGCCCCCTCTATGTAAGGCCTTGCATGCGTTTCCAATGAGATGGGTTTCTTGGAGCAATACAATGTCGGGGGCCTGACGTTTGATGTACTGGAGAACAACGCCACGTTTGATCTTGTCCCCTAACCCATTGACATTCCAGCTTAACAATTTGATTCCTACGTCCCTCCGCGTAGCCATGACTGATTGAAAGATATCTCTACTCTTTTAGCAGGAGTAGCTGTGTGGGTTTCGACTTCCTCTACAGGAGGTATTACAAATGTTGCTGATGAAATAAACACAACCAAACTCAAACAAAACACCCCCACCCAACAACCCTCCACCCCGCTGCCCTGCACTCTGGGCCTAGAACTGCCCATCAAAAACTTGCAGAGTGCCTGTCGCCCTTTGAAAGAACTAAGAGTAGAAGAAAAGGGGGAGCTAGAGCGCTCCGCCTCCCTATCCCCAACAAGTCAAGTGTACATCCTCCTTGAGCGAGCGTGTCAAGTCCAAGAGGGTCCACAATCCTGAAGAATCAGTTATAAAGAATTCCCACTCAAAACCCACCCCGCCCCAGGCCCAACGTACTCAGCACAAAGATGAATGTCGCTACAGCCCTCTTCTCAGACAGGGCGAGTGTCCTCACTCTCACTTCTGATGTGGCTGCCTGGGCTCCGCAATCCTCGGCGCTCGATCCAGTCAGCCGCAGCCTCGGGTTGTTCGAAAAACCAGGCCCTTCCATTCGCCTCGACCCGGAGACGCGCTGGAAAGAGCATCGAATATTTCAATCCTCTGTCTCTAAGCACTCGTTTCACAGAGAGGAACGACCTCCGCAGCGTCTGCACCCTCTGCCTGAAATCCGGGAAAAAGGTTATGTCTGCATTTTCGTAGCGGAGGGGGGCCCCCGCTCTGGCGTTCTGGAGGATAACATCCCTGTCTCGAAAGTTTAGAACTCGGGCCAACATCGGCCGCGGGGGCGCGCCCGGCCTGGGACGTCCGCCCGGGACCCTATGCGCCCGCTCGATGACAAAGAACTTGCTGAGGCCTTTGGGCTGAAGATGCTTCAGGATGAGATCTTCAACAAATAGGTCAGGGGCCTGCCCTTCCGATTTCTCTGGAACACCCAGGATGCGGAGGTTGTTGCGCCGCAGGCGGCCTTCGTAGTCGTCCAGTTTTAGGTCCGTGAGGTTGCGGGAGTTTTGTAATTCGCGAACTTCTCCTTGGAGTTGTGCGACATCTCCGACGAGGCTCGTGGCGGTAATCTCCACCTGTTTAACCTTCTCGTTCAGTTTCCCCAGATCCGCCCTGATAAGGTTTACATCGATCGCCATGGTGTCCATTTTGTGTTCTAGGGAGGTTTTGACTCCAGTGATCGCGTCCATGACGTCTTTCAGTGATAATTCCTGCTCCTCTTCCCCCTGGCCACCCTGGGAGGCTCCTCCGGATAGTCGGCTCTGATGCGTGTCTTTGGGAACCGTGTAGCGGTCCAATTTGTTGGTTTGCGTCCCCTTGAGCCCCCGGGCCCCAGAGCCTTTACTCCGATCCATCACGCGGCTGAATAGTTAATCAGGCCCCACCAGATCACACCGGAGAGTCGTCTGTGAGGGCCTCAGGCTGTCCCCCACCAGTCGGCGAATCAATGATCCTGCAGGCCCCAATAGGTCAGGTGAGGAGAGGACCTACCCAGGCTCTGAGATCCCTGTGCGGTATGGCTGCAGGCGTAGGTCCTGGCTTCAGGAGTGGGACTCAAGCCTCCCCAGACCCGGAGAGCCCTCTCCCCTGGGTCGGTACCGGTTCTCCGCCCTGCGCACCTTCTGTTTGCCAGGGGGGGGCCCTGTTTTTCCTTTTCCCCCCCCTTCGCAGGTCTCGGCTCGGGCTGCTGCCCACACAACTGTGGCACTCACTGGGTCTCAGTGGTGTGTTCGTGTCGTCAACACAGTAGGCCCCCCCACTTAGGGTTCTGTGTCCAAACGGGGAGTAAGTTGATGTGCCTCCAGCCCTCGCGGAGCAGCCTCGCCACTCGTTGATTAGACCCCCCACGCTCAGGGCGGCACTGTACCTGGGCCTGTTCAGCTGGATGGAGCTTCTACACCGGGCACCACTTGCCTTCAGGTTCCGGCGGGGTCCCGATTTGCATGAGGCGAGTCGCAGTCTCTCTGTGGCGGAGATATAGTCCAGGCCTCACGCCGGCGCGAAAAGTCCCCGACCCAGATGGGTCACGCCCCGGCCTCTCGTTGCACTGTGCGTCCCGGCTTCAGGCCGGCAGGTAGGCCTCACCGTTCCAGCACCGGTAACTTCGGTGCCAAGCGTCGGAAACCAGCCGGAGCGGGCGGGATGGTGACTGCGGATGTTCCAATGCGCGGATCCACTCCTGGATGACACGGATCTATGAGCCGGATAGACGTTTGGGAAGGGTCGGGCGGCGGAGCTCTACTCTACGCGGCCATCCTGGATCGCTGCTTGGCCACGCCACGCCAGTGTGGGATTTAATGAAAAATGCACACAGAGGGCATCTTTGAGATGCCCCCTGAAAAACGACCAGCCTCTGGTGGGTTCCCTGACTGGTACACCCCAGCCTGCCACCACGAGACATGTTTCTGGACCCCTAGGGTGGGAGCCTACGCTCCCTCCGCCCAGAAACAAAGCCTTTCCTGGGCGGAGGTGTACACACCTCCCCCAGACCAGGAAGAGCCATCTGTGGCAGGGGAGCTTCAAAGGCCTGGCAGCCTTTGTAATGCGACCCCCAAGCCTCTCCTGCTATCAGGAGCAGGCCCCCTTCCTGTCTCCCCTCCCTTTCGGTGGGAAGACAGGCGGGAAAAACTAGCCAGCCCAGGAGGTGTGCCCTCCTCTGCCAACTCCACCCCTCAGGTGGGGGAGGCGAGGTGAAGCCCACTCTCCAGTGCTCGCCATCTTGCAGATGGCAGGCACTCCACAATCAGGACTAGGGATTGTGCTCACTCTCCCACGTGGGGTGAGCACACCAAGGGTGTAGTCACCCTAAGGTCAGTAGCCCATTGGCTACTGACCTCAAGACCCCTAAAACGCCCCCTACATACAGTATTTAGGGGGCAGCCCTGAACCAGGAAGGCAGATCCAGCCTACCTACAAGAAGAAAGGAAGGAGAAGGACGAAGAGCCGTGCAGAGCTAACAAGAGGACGATGCCCACTGACTTGGCCCCAGCCCTACAGGCCTGTCTCCCCTCGAACCTGCTCCTGCAAAACCCCGGCGTGTCCAGCAGCCAGCAACCTCAAAATCCCCGGAGGACCTGCCTGCCTTCACTTTCCAAGCTGTTTCTCCCGTGAACACCGGACGTGTTTGAACTGCAGCTTCTGGTGCCAGCCAGGAACCGCGAATCCAGCCCACTCTGCACCCGCCGAACCCGGCCCGAGCTAGAGTGGGAAAATACCACGAGGAGGTCCCCCCGGCGATCCTGACCCGAGATCCGGTGACCCCTGACCTGCCTCAAGCCTCCTGACGACACCTGCAGCCTTAATCCAGAGGACCCCCCCACCGCGACCAGAGCGGGTAAGAAAATCCGACGTCCCAAGGCACCCCTGCACCCGACGCCCCACGGCCTTGTGTGCCCAACACAGCGGTGCCTAACCAACCCTCAACATCCCAACTTACCCCTCGAAGTGGTGGTCACTCCTGGAAGATCCTCGTCCCTGAGCCTGCAGTGTTTCTTTGTCCCGGAGAATCTCCATTGAAATCAACAGGGCACCCGACCTCAAAACAGCACCCTGCACCCGGCCGCCCTAGTGCCGCTGAGGGTGCCCCTTTTGTGCTAACTTGGTCCCCAACTTGCCCTGAGCTTAACCCTAGGAGCTTTGCTCCTACAACCCCGAGGACTGCTTGCCATCAGCCACCAACCGGAGACCCCCTATCCTCCATAGGATAACATTGGGCCTCAACACTCTGCACCTGGCCTCCCTAGTGCCGCTGAGGGTGCAACAACAGTGCATCACTGACCCTGGGAGACCCCTGAGTCTGACCCCAGAACCCTAACTCCAAAGACCGAATACTTACCTCGAAACCGATAACCTGTTTTTCCTCATAGGATAACATTGTTGACTTTTGAAAACTAAGAATATTCCTTAAAAACCGCACAAATAACCTAAACGAATTTTCTCAACTATTTGCAGGAAAGGTCCCAGTGCTGAATCTAGGTATCCAGCACTGAGTAGGAAAAGTAACGTAAAAGTAACTTACCTGTGAATTGAATTTCCTTCCATAGGATAACATTGGTGGTTCTATGTGAAAAAGTTTCCAAGTGTCAACTTTTGAAATACAAGAATATTCTTTAAAAATCGTACATCTAACTAAAACGCATTTTCTCAACTGTTTTCAGGAA
This sequence comes from Calotriton arnoldi, assembly GCA_963921515.1. Classification (NCBI taxonomy): domain Eukaryota; kingdom Metazoa; phylum Chordata; class Amphibia; order Caudata; family Salamandridae; genus Calotriton; species Calotriton arnoldi. Next base: position 2,385,705 of record CAWUFW010001537.1, read on the forward strand.
ATGTCCCAGTGCTGAATCTAGGATCCAGCACTGTGTTAGAAAAAGTAATCCGAAAAGTAACTTACCTGCAATTTACAGGAAAAGCCTATGTATTTCAATGTACTGGTCCAAAAAGTTTCTAAGTGTGGACTTTTGAAATCTGAAAATATTCTCTAAAAATCGTACAAACTACAAAAACATAATTACTTACCTGTTTTAAGTAAATGTCCCAGTGCTGAATCTAGGAGTCCAGCACTGGATTACAAAAGTAACGCAAAAGTAATTTTAACTGCATTTACCTTTAAAAACCCATTCATTTCAATGTACTGCATTTACTAAGTATTGCAACCCACTGCATCCCCTGTAAATCAAATCAAGTACAATCTTCATTGCTTTTTAAAACTGTGTACAACAAGTAACTTATTACTGAAAAGAATTGAATGCTTACCTGTATCAGGCTTGCTTGGTTCTAAAATAAAATAACAGTATATTTTGTATACAAAAACAATTGGCCTAGAGTTCAGTTCTTGAGTGTGTGAATTCATTTGCTGACTGAGTGTGTACATCAAATGCTTAACACTGTCCTCTTATACTGCCTTACTGCTCGACCAAGCTACCACTTTGGAGAGTAAGGTTCTATCTAACTTTAACCTCTGCCTACCTCTGGAGACCCTTGGACTCTATACACACTGAACCTCACTTTGGTGCAGTATAAATAGAGCCAGTTTCTTACACTGATGGTGTGCTGCCACCAGAGGGAGTCATTTCTACACTCTTTGCTTTCAGCTCCAACTCCCTCAACACTCTCTCATGCTCTAAAAGCATCTTCTTTTCCTCCATGGCCAATTTCTTGCTCTCCCTCCAACCTCTTATTCTCTAAGTCACCCTGGCTCGCCAGCCTGAGCTTAGCAAACTCCATTTCATGCACTTTGCTTCTCTCCCTGTCCTCCAACTCTTCTGGAGACAGACCACTTGAAGACACACAGCTGCCTTCTCTGGGAGACACCCCCCTCCAGTTAGGCCCACTAGCCCATCTAGCTGCCCTTCTAAATTCTCCCCTTCCACCATAGGCTCCTTGGTCTGCCCAGTGGCATACCTTGCTTCCAACCAGGCCCTCAGCGCCTTTTGGAATTCCTCCTTTCTGGTGAGGCCTTTCATGGAGATTTTAAATTTTTTGCAGATGGCTTTAAGTTGTGGCACAGTGTAGGTATCAACCCTCTCCTCTTCAAATTGAATATCCACAGATGCAAGTGATGCTGCTTTGCTCATGGTGAAAATTGGCAGTTCTCAAGATGCAAAAAATTCCCAGAAAAAAAACTCTACCAAATGTATCTGGTTGCGTAATGGTCTGCACTATACTAGTAGTGTACACCAATCACTGTATGTAAGTCACAAATGCAAGTCCAGATCCTCACCGCTGACCACCAATGATAGAAATGGGGGTCTCTAGTTGGCAGAGGTAGGTACCTTTGTCCAAATAGGGACCCTTGCTTCTAGTCAGGGTAAGGGGGATACACTTCTAAAATAACCCCTGCTCACCCTCTTGGTAGCTTGGCACAAGCAGACAGGCTTATCTCAGAGGCAGTGTGTAAAGCATTTGTGAACACATACAGTAATACAGTGAAAACACTACAAATGGACACCACACCAGTTTAGAAAAATAAGTAATGTTTATCTAAACCAAAACAAGAACAAACGACAAAAATCCACAATACAGTAATAAAAATATGACTTTCAGATGGTAGAAATAGTTCAGTTCAATGCAAGTTGTAAATGCGACACATTTTTCAAATGTAGCTTAGATGCGTCACGCAAAACAAACAAAATGGCAGCTGGGAAGTTGATGCGTCGGTTCCTTACACTCAGGGAAGGTGATGTGTCGATTCCTTGCTCCGGGGGAGGTGATGCTTCGGTTCATTACTGCAGCGCAGGGGAGTTTATGCACCGGTTCCTTACCGGAGAGGAGGTGATGCATCGTTTTCTTACTGCGTGGGGAGTTGATGCGTCTGTTTCTTACTGCGGCCCCCAACGATGCGACAGTCTTGGCGCCTCGGTGCGATGCGTGGATCCGGTACGATGCGTGGCTTCGTGCAGCCGCACAGCAGGCTTGCGCCGGGATCGGTGCGGTGATCTCGGACTTCGGAGATCGTTGCACCCGATGCGTCATGCGGCAATTTCTCGAGCCGCGGCAGGCGCAGCGACGGTTTCTTCCGCGATGCGTCGGAAACAGGTGCGGATGCGTCACGCTTCTTCGATATTGCGTCGATTTTCCAGCTCCCAGCGACAAACAGTCTCTAGAGGTCCTAAACAGCAGCAGGCACCTCTTTGCAGGTTGGAATTCCCAGCAAGGGAATTCAGGGGAGCTGGTGGTGAAGTCTTTGTGTCCCTGAGACTTCAGAACAGGAGGCAAGCTCAGTTTCAAGCCCTTGGAGATCTTTTCTTCAAGCAGGTGACAAAGCAAACAGCATAGTCCTATTTCTCCTTTCCTTGGCAGCAAGCAGCCACTGCAGGCCAACCCCAGACAGCAAACAGCACAGGGGCAGTATTCCTCCTCAGCTTATCCGGCTCTTCTCCTTGGCAAAGGTTCCTCTTGATTTCGCAGAAGTGATCTAAGAGTCTGGGGTCTGGGCCCCTCTTTTTATACCCAAAATTCCTTTGTTCTCTGAAGGCAGAGAGTGTATGTACCCAGCCAAAACCAGTTCTGTGGGGCACTTTGCAAGTAAACAACAACCTCCATTGTCAGTGTGAGCCCTCGCTCCAGACACACCACAGGGGGGCGGAGCCGTCATTGTGGAAGGCAGGCATAGCCCTATTCAGGTGCAGGTGCTACTCCTCCCACCACTCCAACTGCAGACCAGGCCTATTCAGCTCAGCCCTGACTCATCAGACTTCTGGAGCCGCTGCCCCTCTCCAGCCCCTGTCATCCAAAAGCCAGACATGCAATACACAAACCAAGCAGAGGCACACTGGATGGTTAGGCAAGAAAATACCTACTTTCTAAAAGTGGTATTTTCAAACACAGAATGTAAAAATCACCCTCACTAAAAGATGCACTTTTCTATCTTGTTCCTAGGGTCAGTTATGTTTATAAGAGGTTATAAACAAACTCCCCATTCTGTCCTATGGGAACAGATAGCCTTGCAATAGTGAAAAACGAAATTGGCAGTATTTCACTATCAGGACATGCCACACACATCAGGGCATGTCCTACCTTTCACATACAATGCACCCTGCCCACAGGGGTACCTTGGGCCTACCTTAGGGGTGACAAATATGTAGAATAGGGAAGGTTTAGGGACTGGCAAGTGTGTGCACTTGCCAAGTCGACATGGCAGTCCCAGACTGCACACAGGCTCTGCAATGGCAGGCCTGAGTCACATTTTACAAGCTACTTCTGTGGGTGGCACAATCAGTGCTGCAAGCCCACCAGCAGCATTTGATTTACAGGCCCTGGGCACACATAGTGCACTGTACTAGGGTCTGACAAGTAAATCAAATAAGCCAATCATGGAATCACTAATCCATAACAATAATTTACAAATGGAGCACTTGCACTTTGGCACTGAACAGCAGTGGCAAAGTGTCCAAAGCATCTATACCAGAAAAAATGGAGTCCAACACAAGGCAAAAAACAGAAGGTAAAGGCAAAAAATGGAAGGGAGACCCACGCCAATGGTGCCAGGTCTAACACACTCCCATGGAGTACTTAAAAGAAAAAAAAGTAAAGGTGATCGGCGGAAGGATACAAGGCTATGCTCCACAGAAGGGACAAACATAAGAAGAGGAAGGCAAGTCGTCAAATAAGAAGCAAGCAAGTGAGAGTGACACTAAAGCCAAATAATGGTGAGCAACGGCCGGGCTGTAAACCCACTCTAAGTTATTGGTAAGTGCACACTAGTCTTTCGCAGCCAGACAGCTTGTGCTGTCTGGTAGGCGAGACCTAAAATGTATGTGAAGCAGTTCACTAGTTGTTGCAAGTGGAAGCCATTTCCACCTCAGCTTGTAGAGTCTGACCAAGTTGATTATGTTAAAAAAACACAGAGAAACCTTTCGCAGCTTGTGGAAAAAGGCCCAGGTAAAGGAAAATATGAAAAGGAGGAATGGCCCAGCAATCCTGATTATATTTCATGGCAAACGGACTTTGATCAGGCAAGCAAGACATGTGGGAAAATGCCTTATGACTTTGAGAAACCTTAGTAAAATGAATAATGACCAGCTGTATGACTTCTAATTGCAAGGCTATTAATGAATTTTGATTTCGATAAGACCTACTTCAAAAAAGGATGTCCATTATCCTAACTTGGTTTTTTGTTGCGTATGGACCACTTGACAACAACTATAGGGGTAATCAGAGTTTTCAGGGAATACATTTTGGTTTTATCTCTGCAAAGCTTTGATAACCGTGGAGACCTCTATGTCCCTATGACGTATTCCACAGTTACCTAAGAAGCTGGCAGAGTTTGAATCTAGTTAGAGATTCAAAGTTAAAATGGGAAATATAGAATCTCACTTTGGATAAACGGAGGAGAACAGCCATGGTCAGTCTTCCCAGAAAGGTTAAAAAAATCATGGCTGATCTAGTAAACGTGGCTGCTGGTATACATTTATTGTTTTTGGAAATTAGAGGCCAAAAAAAACAATTTTTTTCTCAGGATTGCTTTGCCTGCTTCAAGCCACACCAAACTAAATTACTAGGCTCCAAAACAATTGACCTAATTTGTCTAATCCAGTAAACACTGGGCCTACTTTGGCCAGGCCTTTGCAAGAGAACTCTGCAATATGATATTTTGCTATAAAACTGTCTTCGAATACTCAGAAACTTAATCCCTTTTGGATATTTGTGAATCCATTGCTGTTGCACATATCTTCACACCCTTTCCCTCTCCCTTGAGGCTAGTTCATCAAAATGAGGACTTATTTCCAGGTCAGAACACAATATGCTGTCAAAGTATCGATATAGGGAAAATCAACAATAAGTTGAGAAGTGTTTTAGAAAGGGGATTCAGTAGGTGATCTCATCTTGCTCTGGACCCACAGGATCTTTGACCTCTGCTGTGGCCTGTAGGAATGGTGTTCCTATTGCTCCTACTACTGCCTCTGTTTGCATGGGACTCACCTCATACTTGGATACAAATGCACTTTCACACTAGGTTAATAATGACGTGTAAATTATTAATAACCATTACTTTAACTTAGAGGTAGGGATCAAACCCACTGTGGTCTGGTCACATATGTTACTATGTTTTTCTGCTGGGTAGTGTCTACTACGTTTCGTTATAGCCAAGCATGTCTCATGGCATTTTTGTCACACAGGTATTTAACAGGTCTGTTGCCTGCTGGTAATAAAGTTGGTGTCCAGTAAATGAAAGTCTGTGAGCAGAACATGGGCAGGGGCGGAGCTTGGTCAGTAAGATTAGGGAAGTGTGAGCTTCAGGTTTTCCAACAACCATACTGGCACATTATGTTAAAATAGATCATAAGAGAAGCAGTGCAGAAGGGGAGTTTAAGGGGCTGTGGGAAGGAAGTGGTGTGTGTATTGTAAAGGGTACTTAAAACACAATATTTTGTAAACTAACCAACATTTTTAAAACCTTTAAAACATAGACGAGAGACAGTGTGTGAGTGTGTATATGTAAAAATCCCAGGTGAAAGCCAACAGACTCCTCACCATACTCGACTGAAAACACCTGTACCCAACTATTTACTAGAGAATAGATTTTTGGGAGGGAAAACGGGGGGGGGGGGTTAGTACCCCAAACACCCCCCCCCAAAAGCTACGTCCCAGAACGTGGTTTTATATATTTTTGGTCGAGACATATATCTGAAATTTGATTACAGTTATTTAATTCCAATCAAAAGTTATCAGTTTATCATTTTATGTATAAAGAAGAGTTTGCAGTCTAATTGCGCACTTGTATGTATGTGGTATTTCTATAGCGCAATCCTAACCAAAAGGCAGCAGAACATTGTATAAGGTCAAAGACAAGCATAAAGTCAACAAGTGATTAAAAATGTACCTGGTTTGTGGACTGTTAACGCATTGTTATGTAGTGTTCTTTAAAGAGGTGCGTCTTCAACTGTTTCCTAAACTGGAGCTGTTTTGGGACAGTCCTGATGGATATGGGGATGTTGTTCCTGAAACTGCATTCATAGATCGAAAAAGCCTGCTGCCGTCTGTTTTTTTATTTACACTTCTTAGTCAGCAGTCCTGGCTGTGAGTGTCAACAGATCCACCACTGCTGCCTTGTTTTTCTTTTTTACACTTTTTTTTTTAACATTCTGTTTATTCAAGATTTAGTGTATACAATTACAATGACTCTCATATTCATCCATACATGTATTGCGATCTAGCAGTTGCAGTGCACTAGATATTGTACATCCTTCTGACATGTCGTAATTCACAAAGTCCACTTGTGGCATATCACATTTGGTAATTTTCATTAAGTGCTCAGTGCAACTTGAGGGGTCTAACGTGATCCTGTTGACTTTCTAGTGAGTCACAATTGTGCTATACCAAGTAACAGTGTTGACCTTAGAACAAAGGGAGGGAGGGGGGAGATTTGAGGGAAAGATGAGAGGGAGGGGGGGGTCCTAGGGCGCGCAGTTGGCTCTATCGGTCCTGTGAAGAGTAACGTTGTCCCTGCGTGGCTAGGAAAGCAGAGGGCGGAGCAGTACTTCTGTCACTATTAGGGCGCGGAGGGGGAAGTCATGTCTGTCTAGTGTGCACTTATGTATTGTTGCAAGGGGCCCCAGAAGTCCCTAGGTCTGGATTGAGTGGGCATCAGGTCCCAGAAAGCTGCTAGCTGCTCCTGGCAGAACGCTGCGTCTCTTAACCACATCGCTTTTTTGGGGGCCTGCTTCCTGCCCCATGTCATGGCGATGCGTCTTTTGGCAAGCAGCAGGAGCATCGCGCAAAGCCTTCTGTCCCCTGTTGGGATATCCTTCACGTACCCCAATAGCGCCGTCATGGGAGACCTGCCTATTGGTGTGTCCGTCATCTCATCTATAGCGTCAAACATAGCACCCCAATATGTGTGGATCGTGGGGCAGTCCCACGCTAAGTGCAGAATGGTTGCATCAGGGGCCCTACATCTTAGACAACACGCATCCGCTGCCAGTCCAAGTCTCATGAGCCATTCGGGAGTTCTGTACGTGCAGTGCAAAAAGTTAAAATGTATGAGTCGCAGCCGATAGTTCGGGGAGAGGGCGCGCACTTGTGCACAACAATACGTCCATTGTTCCTGTGTGATGGGTGTACCCAGCGCGGTTCCCACCCTTGGCGAGCCGGGGTCTCACATACCAGGGCGGTACTCTGCATGTCTGTATAGAGGCGCGTGATCAGCTTGTGTGGGGACGTTTTTTTTTTAAAAGCGCTCCAAAGTCTGGAATGTGTCCGGCGCCTCAGGGAAGGTGGGGTGATAGGCGCACAGCGCAGCACGTAGCTGAAGATATGTCATTTTCTCTAGTATTGTAAGCTCCTGTCCCTCCCGGATCTGGTGTAAGGCAATGAAGGTGTCACCCGGATACACGTCTCCCATTTTTGTGAGTTCATCGCTCTGAGTCGGGCACAGGGGCCAGCCTCCGCCAGGGGGGCCAGGCTCGGGTGCTTTATCAGAGGTACCAGAGGGGCGTGCATGATGTCGATTTTAGCCCTCCCCTTCAAGTTCTGCCAGGCCCTTACCGTGCATCCCACAGTGTCTATTTCTTTCCTGGGTCTGGGTCGTGGTTGGTATAAGGTCATCGGGAATGTGGGACCGGGTCCACTTGGTCATATTCCGGCACTGTATGCGCCATGAACTGTGTTGGGTAGATCCAATAATATGAAAATTGCGCCTGAGCACACCAATAGTACAGCTCTCCCATGCCAAGGTCACCATGTTGGATCACAGCCGCCGTCTAAAGCAAGCTGTGAGGGGAAGCGGAGTGTTAGTAAAAAGATACAGGAGTTTGGGCAGAACCACCATCTTTGCGATGGCGACTCTACCAGCTAGGGAAAGAGGGAGCGTAGCCCATCTCTTAATGTGCTGTTCCAATCAGTCTATAAACTTCCCATAGCTGGAGCACCAGAGTTCATCAGGATCTCAACTAAGCTATATTCCCATATATTTAACCGTGTCTCGCGTCCACTGCAAGGGGTACTCCGTCTGTGTCTGCATTGTGGCCTCCGTGAGTGGGAAGATCACTGATTTGGACCAGTTAATTACTATTCCAGCCAGGCCTCCAAAACGCAGGAATTCCCGAATCAGCAGATCCAAGTTGTAGTTGGGGTTCTTGACATATAGTGTCACATCGTCCACGTAGAGGGACACCAGCACCACACGTGGGGTAAATGCCAGTCCCCTTCGGGCATGGTGCTGCCGCAGCCTGGCCGCCAGGGGCTCCATGGCTACGGCAAATAGCAGGGGTGACAGAGGGCACCCCTGACGGGTGCCTCAGGAGATCAGGAAGGGGGCGGTGATCACCCCATTTACCCTGATGCGCGCCGCAGTGAGAGAGTAAAGCAGTGATATTAGATGAAGGAACTTCGGACTGAGGCCAATGCGTTTAAGTGGAGCAAAAAGATAGGGCCATTCGAGGGAATCGAACGCCTTAGTGGCGTCCAGGAGTATCGCAGCTGCTTGTATCTGCGGGTCTATCTCCTGCATTGTGGCAAAGAGAGTGCGTAAGTTGTGGGCAGTAGACCTGCCTGGGACGAACCTGCACTGGTCAGGGCGGAGTATCATGGGCATCAGGGGTAGAAGGCGTGCTGCGATCAATTTTGCCAAAATCTTATTGTCCACGTTTATCATGGAAAGTGGGCAATACGAATCGCATAGTGTAGGGTCCTTGTTAGGCTTGAGTATTGTAATAATGAGAGCCTCCCGGAGCGATGGGGGGAGAGACCCACACTCCACCGAGTCTTGATACATGTCTATCAACCGGGGAGCAAGTAGGTCGGCGTACTCCTTATAGAAGGAGGCTGATAAGCCGTCCAGGTCTGGCGTTTTCCCAGCCGGGAGGGAACGGATAGCACCGATCACCTTCTCTACCGTGAATTGCTCGTCCAGGTATGCTCTGTGACCCGCCTCTAGCCATATCAGCTGCAGAGTGTCGAGATATTCCTCCACCTCTGAGGCATCAGTCTGTAGCTGTGCCTGATAGAGGGAGGTGTAGAAAGAGACCATTTCTTCTTGTACCGCTTTTTGACCCGTCATCACCTCACCGTCCGCAGAATGCAGTTCAGAAATATAATCACTGGCCCATGGTTTCCTGATCAGTCCCGCCAGGGTTTTGCCTGCCCTGTCCCCTTCCCCGTATCGCCGCGCCTTGGTCTCCCTTCCCAGGAATAGGACCTCTCTCTGGGCAGCCTCCTGAAACTCAGTCATTTTGGTACGTATGTCAATGAGTGTGTTTGCGCTTTTGCTGGAAAAGAACTCTCTTTCAAGGGCTCCTATGTCTTGCTCCAGCCGTCGCAGATCACCTCTAAGAGACCTGAGAACACCCGCCTGCCTCGCTATGCACTCCCCTCTTATAACAGTCTTGAAGGCCTCCCACAGGGTCGAAGGGGACTCCACTGAGCCCTCGTTCCTGCAGAAGTAGTCAGTGATCGCCTGCCTGATGGATTCACGAAATACTTGATCTCTCAGTGCTCCCGCCGGGAGCTTCCAAGAGAAGGCTCTGGTGGGGTAGTCTGGTATGTCCAGAGTGAGCAAAATTAGAGCATGATCAGAGAGGGTACGGGGCAGGTGCTGGGCTTCCGTCGCCCAGCCAGCTGCATCCCGGGATATCAGCCAGTAGTCTCTGCGCGACCACGCAGGGCCCACTGCGGTCATGCATGTGACGCTTGCCTCGTCCGGGTGTCTCTGACGCCAGATATCAGTCAGCTGCCCATCCTGCATTATCAACTGGAGCTGCGCAGCAGCGCGGGGGTGAGGGCGCCGGGAGTCTCCAGACCTATCTATGGGGTCCTTTAGTACTACGTTGAAGCCCCCGGGCCCAAAGAGTCCACCACTCTCCAAACTTCCGCAAAGATACCCGGATCGTCAAGATTCGGCCCATACAATGAGATAAGCCTGACTGGATGTCCCCCTAGTGTGCCAGCTAGCATAGCATATCTGCCCTGTTTATCAAGGAGTGAGGTACGAGTGTGCCAATGAAGCCCCCTTCTAATGATGATGGCGACCCCCCGGGCGTAATTTGAATAGTGTGCCACATGTTTCTCACCGAACCACCCCGCTCGCAAGCGCCCGTGTGTGTGCTGGGTCAAGTGAAGCTCCTGTAAGAACCCAATGTCCACTTTATACCTGTCAAGTTGCGCTGCCACAATCCTAGCTTTGCTCGCATCATTCAAGCCATGTATGTTCCAGGAAATACATTTGAATCTGGTCATGAGACTTCAGGAGGACAATTGGTCGGTATTACCGTTGGCAACGCGCCTCAAAACAATCCCACCCCCCACCCACTCCAGCCCCCCAATTAGGCGGAGCATATTCCCCGGTGAACCTTGCCCCCCAACAAAAGAGAACCATAACAGTACAATGACAGGGAATCATCCCTCGGGGGTAGAGATAGGAGCCCAAGCCGACCGCCCGCAGTGGTGAGACAGCAGGGCTTCATGCAACTTATATCACAGTCACATTCAACAGTGTAGAAACGGAGTTAAACATTTTGCATCACTACAGTGTGCACAGAAAGGATACGGGTGAAGAGCCAAGATGCAGTCCTTCAAGCAAATTGCCTTAAGACAGAGTTCAACCAGCGCGGTCCCTCTAGTTAGTAGGTGCAGCACGCCGTCTTGCTAGTCATTGTCGCTGGTCCGGTCTCCTTCCTCCGGGTTTGCACTGCGTCGATCAGGTTTTAGCGCGAGGCGCAGTTATTTCACATGTCGTGCAGCCTTTTTGGGGTCAGTGAAGAAGGTTGTCTTTCCCGCGTGGAAGATCCGGAGCTTGGTGGGGTAGAGGAGTGAGTACTTGACCTCCAGTTGTTGAAGGGATTGTGTGATCGGGATGAAGTCCCTGCAGGCTGACTGGACCGCCATAGTGAAGTCGGGATAGAAGGAGATCGAGTTCCCCTGGTACGACACACTTTGCATTTCCCTGGCAAGTCGAAGCACCGTGTCTCTGTCCTGATAATTGAGTAGGCGCGCAATGATGGGTCTGGCGGCCGCTCCCGGAGGCGGACGTGGGCCAAGGGACCGGTCAGCGCGCTCTACAATGCACACAGAGGATAGGGACTCACCAAACAAGGCGCATAGCATCTCCTCTACGTAGTCCTCCATGCGCACCATGGCTGTAGATTCGGGCACCTGCACGATTCTGAGATTATTGCGGCGTGATCATGCCTCCAAATCCTCATTCTTTTGTCGAATCACCTCCAGTACCTTCTCCATCTTAAAGGAGCTTTTCACGCGTGTCAGCACCTTTGTCCTTGAGCGTGGAGGTGCGCTGCTTCACTTGACCCAGCCGCTCTTCATGGTTCGCTACTTTTTCTTTGAGCCGGTCAAAGCGGTCCGAAAGCGAATCAATTTTGCAGTCTATGGCGGTGGGGGTTTGCTGTAGGTCTCTGAACATTTCCCGTATATCGTCCTCGGGAAGGGGAGTCTCAGATGTTTCAGGTGCTCGGTGGGAGTCATCTGAGGCCAGGGGGCCACGCGGGGTCCTGCGCGGCTCGAATACGAGCTTTGGCTGCTTAGCGCCCGACTTCCCCATGCTTACACTCTCGCCGTAGCAGGAAACCTCCGGTCTATTGCAACGTCCAAGTTCTGTAGCGTCAGCTTTTTCCCACACAATGCTTGTCTTGTGTTGGCCCTGATCTTGATTACCTCGCCACCCAGGTGGCCCAAACTATATCTTCTCCAAACCCTCTGGTGAACGCAGGACTAGGGCACCTGTGTTAGCGCTGGCTGCCCCCGCTCCAGGTATCCACGGGGCTCCTGTCTCCTAGCGTCTGTTTTTTTAGGGAACAGCCATGAGGGCACACACGCTCCTGCGTGCCTCTCCAGGCCCACGCCGCTGCCCAACTGCGGCCGGTGATTGTGCGGCGCGCCCAGGCCCAAGATCCAGGCACCGCAGAGAAGGCTCACTCCGACCTGTGCCCTCACCAAGGGGTTGCTGCTGCACTCTTTCCCCTATTAGTTGTGGTGTTTTTCTTTTTTCCCCAGAGTTCTCCTCCTGGGCGCGCACCCGGTTTAGGTGTGCGGCCCTATCGCGCTACATTCGGGCCGTGGGCCGGCCGGCCTCCGCGCGCATGCCCGGGCTTCCCAAGAGTCAGGCCCAAGGCAATGTCAATAGGCAGCGCCCGCGCCGGTAGGAACGCGGCCGCGGGGCGCGGCTGGGGTGAGTGATCGATGCTTCACCGGGGGAGGGCCGGGGCCAAGGAGGATGAGAGTGCCCCACCTCCCCACACCTCTTACCGGACTTTTTGTGGGCTGCCGCGGGAGTCCTCCAGGGCCCAGCGTCTCAGTCCCTGCAGCCCGTCAGGCCCGCCACGCAGGGGCCGGAGGGCACAGCCGCACCACGGTGATCCCTCACTGGGCGTAAGCCTCCACTCGCCTAACGTTATCCTCCTGCCGAGGGAGGCTCTGCAGCACTCCTCCGGAATCCCCCTCGAGCCGCTCTCCGGTGCAGTGTCCCCTCTCGTCCTGTATCCGGTGCGGCCCTGAGCCTCGCGGCCTCGCACCGCCTCACAACTCGGCGTTGTGGCGGCCCCCACCCGAGATTTCAGGCAGTTTCCGCGCAATCAGCCCTCTGGTGCTCCGCGGTAATGTTTTCCCGGCCCCAAGGCGACTGTGGGCAAGGATATATAAGGGATTGCTGAACACGCTGTCTGAGCCGATCTACGGAGCGGCCATCTTGGATTGGGCTCTCTAGTGCCCCCCTTTTTTACACTTCTTAGTTGCAGTGTGATAGAGTTCAGGCTGTGAGTGTGCCGAGAACCACTAGGCATGGGGAGCTTGTCTGCAAGATAACTAGAGGTGCTGATTGTAATGGTTTTGTAAATGATGCAGCTGGTTTAGAAAATGGTGCGGGCTGGCTTGAGGAACCAATGGAGTTCCATCTGGAGGGGTGTGATGTGATCATATTTCTTCAGGCTCTTAATGAGACATGCTACAGCATGTAGAATGCCTTTAAAGGGGGTGCCACTGTGGGGTGTGCGGGGTCATGGAGCAGGGCATTACTGCCATCCAGAAGTGAGTTATGAGCTCTCTTTCTCAGTAAGTAGAATGCAGAAACCTTTTCATGTAGCCCATCTGCTTTCCCATTTCCAAAAAGTTCTTACACAGTACAGCAAATAAGTGGGGGGGAGATTTCATGGTCCTTATCTAGAAAGGTGAATGAGTTGAGAACAATACAAATCCTTACTTCTTTGTCTACTGCACTGTGTATGGATGCTGCATCACAATGAACCACCAAAAGTGCTCTGCCTGATATTTAGCAGAGAGGGGTGGAATCCTTTTGTATAGCAGAGAGCTGGCACCCCTGTCCAAGAGAGGTTTTGTTTAGGAGGAAGGTCATCTACTATCTTGATGCAGACAGGATGTGGCTGCTCATAGCTCCACATACATAAGGCACGTTTTAAAGAACTTTGTTTCCAGTACCTTGCTGGGGCACCTAATAGTCAAGTTGGGATTGGTTTAGTGATATCTTCCCCAGAACATTATAGTGTGTGCTCATTTCGATAAAGAGAAAAGTCAGAACAATACCTTTTGACTTGCTGGAGGAAAACCCAGGAAAGGAATCCCAGTGTCTATTTAAGTCTTTGACTGGAAGTACTTGGTCCAGGGCTGCTAACCATAGCTGCCTGGATTGACTCTCAGGAAAGTAAAAACTCTGGTCTTCTGCATCCATCTTTCATGTAGGAGGAGCACAGAGATGCACTGGGTGCTTTACAGGTAATATGGGTAACAGCACCATTTCCAGGTTTTTGCTGTATATCACAATATCGAATAACAGAATATTATCCTGAGACCAAATTTAGTGCATCATATTGAATACCACTATATTTTCAAGATATGTGTACATAAGTGAGTGTAGAGTTTCTATTCTTAACTCTATGTCTATGTACCATGACTAAACATATAGATAAAGTTTCAAGGTACATAGATATGGAGTTAAGAATATTAAATCTGCACTTACCTACTACCTATACATACCTGAACGATATGGTGGTGGTTGATATCCTGCGCTCAGTATTGTTGCAAATCCATACTAAATACTCCATATTGCGGTAAACTACCCAGACTTTCTCCAACCTGCACGAGCCCCATTTGCAGACGAGCTAAAGGGCAATGAGTGGCAGAGGTAGAAATGACATAGTGACATGATCACATGGCCAGCAGGTTCAGGACAACCCAGCCTTTGGCTGCTGTCCTCATTGTCCTTTGCACAAGCACAAGACAAAGAGGAGATCGTGGCAGACTGAAGTAAATCAATAGATCGACAAACATTTTCCAAAAGGTGATGTTATTCAAACATTTTATTAGCCCTCCCAATGATATTCTGGACATCAAGTCTGCTTGCAAAGGATCTCAGGGGTTGGATAATTCTTGCCTGCAGTGGCCAGAACGCATGGGTTTGTCAGTCTGAAAGATCATATACAAGGCTTGTTCTGCTTCCACCGAGGCTGGACCGCATGTTACCCTTCCAGGCAGACACAGCCCAGCGCAGACGTGGAGCAAGGATACCTGAGGAACAATATGGTCACATTTGGGTCCAGACCACCTGGCACTCACAATATTCAATGACAGATATGAGGAGTATTAATGTAGTGGAAATGTCTTGTTTCATATGCATCACCATGCTCTGAACATCCCCCACCCTCACCATGAGAGCATAATATAGAGAAAAAGTATGGCACCATCCCTTTGACAGACTCTATTCATCTTTCTTGAGCAGTTGACATCTAAGGAAGCCTGCCGTCAATATGAAAAGCAACAGGATTGCCTGTTAACGTTGGTGAAACATCTTGGGAAGATGCTTATATCATGAAGGACGCTCAAATGGAATACAATACTGATTCCACGTGGAATCCATCTAGTCACCCTAGAAAGACTAATATTCAATCACATTATACTCTATCATACCCTAGATTTGTCTAGCAGATGAATGGGAATTTGATGACTCAGTTGGTTATTTAGAGTTTGGAAAAAGAGGAAATCCTGTGATGATTTAGGGTGACATAGCATTTCTGCCAAAAGTGTTCCAACTGTTTTGGCAGGAGTACTTTCATTAGAAATACTCCACCAGAGAGGCAGAAAGCTGAAAGTGTGGTAGGTGCGGGATGCAGTTTAGGGGCACAAGTAAGAAACTCTAAATGATGGATGCCTTCATGCCAGAAGATATGATTCACCTCATATCCACAGTTGCCACCCAAAGTAGCTGAATACTTATAAGAGACTGAGTGAGGAATATACTCGTGGATACATGTCCACGTGCAAGGTGGATCGCAAGTTGACTACTACACCTGAATTTGACTCCTATACGCAGTATTGCTAAGTGTCCCCGTGATGATACCTCTTAACAGACGTTACTACATTTTACCTTTATTCTGTGGATTTTATGGCTTGTATACCAAAAGGTTTCTATTTCCTCTTTTAATGTTACAAAGTTTTAGATGCAGTTTACCTGCATTACACTTTTTACAATTACTAGGTGAGGATGATGCATGTCTGGCAGTAGGTTTGTTTTTAAAATGTATTGTGCAATGCCGGAATTCTATGTGTGATTAATTGTCATTTGTTGCTGAATTGTATGTATTTTTTATGTATCACTGTTTGAATGTTATGAATATATGAGCTATAATCGAATAAACTTTTATGAATGAGTGAGTGAGACTCCCATATGTTTACTTATCTGTCAAAGTACACTAAAGTTTCCAAAACACATGCCAGGACAATTCCTGCAGAACCTTCCAGAACAAGCTGCTTTTTGTGGCTGAAGGAGGCCAGGCTCTCAGGTGATCCAGTGGATCCTATTTTCCTGATTTTATGGGTACAGTTGGCAAAGCTAACTGTGCTCTGTCAATGGAGAGACATAAGGGTTTTATCCTGAAGATTGCTTCCAAACTGCCCTCATCTAAGGCAAAGCCAATAGCAATGGGGCTTCTCTTTTGTGGTACTCTTTGGGAAGGAAACACCTAAGTTTATGGGCACTTGAGGTACCCTGGACAAAGAGCAAGCATTTGTACAAAGGGAATTCACTTAATAGTTTTTCACACGGGCTGGAGTAGGCAGGAACCATTCATTCTGTCATTTCATCTAGTACAAGGCGTTGCAAGGAGTTGAGCCTCATATAACCAGTTGTAGGCCAAGCGAAAATGCAGTCCTTTTCTCCTGGCAAGATCAGAAGATTACAGGTCCAGTGGCTGGAAAGGAGCACAGGGAGCATCTTCATTGAATACTTACTTGTAAGTCTCATTCCCTTTATGTACTTCCACTTGCATATTTGGGTAGCACTCTCCTAAAAATGTGGGAGAAAATAGGGGAAGCATTTGTGCGGCAGACATTTCAATGCTTCAGTAGTAACAGTCCAGTCTGAACTGCCAAGCCAGGTCCCCTCTGAACGGGAACACAGGCAACCCGACAGCTGTCAGGCTGCTTAAGCCACATGAGTGAAATATAGCTTGAGTCCTATGGTACAGTGAGTGCACGACAAACATGTGGGCAAATGCAATTACAATACAATACAATTACAATACCTGTTGCACTGAGGAAAATGATGATGGGTGGATTGCTTGTAAAAAGTCGCAGCCACTGGCAATTGCTTGGGTCGCATTCTAGTCCATAATTTTTCACATTATAAGCCATTCCAGACAGAGACCAGCTATTTGCAAATCACCCTTGGCCCTGTTGCAATAGGAACAGTTTAATCAATATGTATGTGTGCATGCAGGATGTGAATCGTGCAACTGTAGTTGTGGCAATATTTTTAGGTCTAACTGGAGACAGCTTTAACTGTTTGCCAGCAATTATGTGATGAACCAAAAAATATACATACAGAGAGAGGCTTTGCTCAGCCCCTTATGCCCTCCCCTTCCCCACAGCCACAACAACAGTTGCAAGCACAGCAGGGATGAATGCATGGGCCACATTAGCGAACGCAGCTCTTACCACAGCATTGACAGCAACTGAAAACTCAGCAGGAACAACAGCATCAACCACAGCTGTCACCAAGGCAGCAACAACAGCAGTAAAAATAGCTAGCTTTTATGGCCATGGTAAGGACCACAGCAGCAGAAGCCATGACAGTTGCCAGAACACCACAGCTACCACCACAGCATTAACAACAGTTGTAACAATAGTTGCAGGCAGAGCAGGGGACCACAGTAGTCACAACAGCTTTTCAAAGAGCTGTAATAATAGCAAGGATGGCCGCAGTAGCAACCACAGCTTCCAAAATGGCAGGGGCAACAGCTGAGACAACTACTCTCAACACACCAGGGACCACAGCAAAAACACTAGCGACCATATCAGCGACAACTGCCGCAGGGACCATAGCAGCAACCACCACTTTACTGATCATAGCGGTAACTTCGATTGCCACCACCAAGCACGGGAGGGACCATACCTGCTCCCACCACAGCTGTCACCACAGTAGCTGCATATCTCCCACCACAAGCATCTCAACAACTGTGACTGCCGACTTAACGACAGCAAAGACCACATTTGCTGCCAAGGCAGATACAACCACATATATATATATATATATATATATAATTGCAACCAGCTATGATTATGATAGGGAAAACAGCAGTGACCACAGCTGCCTACACAGCAAGGACAGCAGCATCCACATCATGGACCAACAGCTGCAACAACAGCAGGAGCAACAGCAGTGGCCATAACTACCACCATTGCAAAGACGACAACAGAGGCCAGCAAGGTAGGGATAACAGTAGTAACCGCATCAGTAGCTAAAGCAGGCACAGAAGCAGCAATAGTAAATGCTACATTAACAGCAATCATAGCTGTCACAAGAGCCACCACAAAGCCATCAAAAAATCCGCCTCAACAGCAGCAACAATAGCTGCAATAATAGCAATGCCCACAGTTACGACAATGGCAGGGACAGAGCAGTGACCACAGCAGAGACCAGAGCTGCCTCCACAGCAAGGACAAGAGCAGTTATGACAGCTTTTACCATAGCAGGGACAGCAGCAATGACCACATCTGCCACAAGACCGTGGACAACAGCTTTGGCCCTAAGTTTCCGCAAAGGCTGTCATCACAATGGGCACAGTAACAGCAACAACTGTAACCACAGCAAAGACCACAATTGTCACTCCTACATGTACAACACCAGTCACAACAGCAGGAATCATAGCAATATCCACAGTCGTGACAACAGCAGAGACCACAGGAGCAATTACATCTGTCAACACAGCAGGAACCACAGTAACAACAGCTGTTATGAAAGCAGCAACCACAGGTACTGCAACAGCAAGGACACCAGCAGCAACCACAGCTGCTATCATGTCAGGGACATCAGCAATAACAGCTGCAAGCAAGGTAGTGACAACAGCAGCAACCTCACTTGTAACTTCATACAAAAACCCCCCAAAAGAATCGATGTGTTCAATGCTTGGATTATTCTCAGCTACTGTGTTTGAGGCCTTTATTTTTGCGTATAGTGCCTATACACACAGACCAACCAAATGCAAGTCAGCCTTCATAATTTTCTAATAGGAACGCTAAATCAAATCTCCTGTGAGCAGAAACACAAGCAACTCCAAACCAGTTTTTTTTGCGCCTTATCATTGAGGTACAGATTGAGTCATGTGGCATAGTGACCATAGGACCCACATCTGGGCACATGCTTAATACTTAGTGCATCTGAACGAAAAAAACTAATAGGCATTGGCAGAGCTAATGGTTTTGCATGTATGCACTAAACCATATAAAAACAAGCATGCTAAAATACACACAAAACATGTATGCCTCATCCCTGAGCTACCAGCCTCTTCCCATGCCTTCTATGTCTGTGCCCAGTTATGAGAAACCTATAGGTTACACAGTGACATAGCTCAAATAGAAGGCGAAAAAAATCTAATTCTCTGTATGCTGAAACCACATGTTCATGAAAAGCATCAAATGTGGCTCCACTATCAGAGAGTGCGCGGATAAAGCATACTTTACCTAATGCAGCGAAATTCTGGCACTGGTCCTGCCTCCACATTCCCAGTAACTGGTATATACAGATCTCATATGCCCAGTAGCAGTCACATGCCCAGTAATCCGTATGGCATGTCACCACATGCCTAGCAGCATGCATTTAGGATTTAACTTGATGTGGGGACTATTTCATATCTTTGTACACTGCCCCCTATGTTACTGCTTAAGGAAGGCCTTGGTCAAATATAAAACATCTAATTAGAGTGTTTTTTAGAAATATGACTGACTTTTGTTAATGTTACATTTTTAGCCCAGTGCTATTGTTTATTCTCTACATTCTCTTTTAAAAAGATATTAACAAAAAAGTCATCCAAATTGTTTTGCAAGTAGATGTTTGGCATGTCCAGCATAACAGTGTGAATAATGTAAATGAATTTAGAAATGGGCATTTTAAAGAAAACTGTATTTTGCATTCCACATTGATACAGTGCATATAACCATGTCTAGCAATCAATATAAGGCATATTGTTACAGGTCAGATAATGTATGTATACCACAGAGGCATAACTGAAGAGTGCACAGTTCCAGCCACATCCGCAATTCTATTAAAACCACATGGGTCGTTATATGAAAAAAAAGAAACAAAAAGGAGGGGTGCATCCTATTAATGAAGGCAGATGAATGTTACATTTAAACCACCAGTCGATCTGAAATTTCCTATTTCCAATTTACGTTTGACCATCTTAAGATATTTCTTGGACCTCAGTGTGCAGTGTTTCAGCACTAGAAAAACTTAATTCATTCTCTTTGCATACATTTATTTCGCCTACAGGAAACCAAAACCACCTTTATGCCTCCTCAATATCATTAACATTTGCTGTTGATATTAACCATATGGCTTCAGATAGCGAAGGACCTTAAGAGAGTTGAGGTGATTCATGCATGCCATTCACTACTGAAGTCATATTGCCTTATAATGTTTTAAAGACAAACTCCGAAATGTGTTAACAGGCGGATATCTCCATGCTAAGCATTTGAAATCCACAGAAAGTGCCTAATATCTGGAGCAGTCTTCGGACATGCTAGTGCTGAAAGTGTTTCTGCCCTCTAGGTTCCCAGAAGCCAGAAGCTAGGAACCTCAAAAAACTCCCTATCGATCTCGAAAATGGAAACACCATCTTGAATCCTATAAGGCCCATGCTGCTTTTGGGAGTGTGTGCTGGCCAACAATGGGTGGAACTAGGCCACAGTCTGGTATGAAGACCCAAATATGTAGAAACTAGAAGGTTCCTATTGGGGAACTGAAAAAATAAATAAACCCAGTTTCATTTTTACACCACAGTATCGATCCAAATGTCATCATGATATCTTGAATGGAAAAAACATACTGGAACTAATTCATTACCTGAGTGTGCATGTGTTGGGGAAAGCAAGATGGCGATGGCGTAGAGCTCCGCGGCGGAGCCTCTTCCCCCGATTCCCACACGGATTGTAGTTGGGGAGGATTGGAAGGTCTCAGATGGCCCGACTTACCGGACTGAATACGGATGAATCCTGATGATCTCGGCGGGAGTCGATTTGGGCTCTGTGCTGCACCGGTGTCCTTCCCGGCGATTAGTGCTCCGAGAGACGCCTGCGGCCATCATGCGCCGCTTGCTGGTTCAGGAGTCGCGGATCTGCGCAGCAGCGGTAGGGAGACGCAGCGGCTCTCAGGAGGCAGGGGCAGCACAATACAAGACGGTCGCTAGGGCTTTATCGCCCACAAGATGGATTGAATCTTTGCGCTGCTCCCTACGTTTGTGGGCTGGTTTAGTCTCTGCTGCCAGTGGAGGAGTTGCTCAGAAAGTACGGAGTGTGCTCAGCAGCTGGTCATTCATCGTTAGGAAAATGCCACCTAAATCTACGAGACAGCAGAGGGAGCAGGAAGAGCAGAAAGAGACAGCAGGGACTAATGCTGCTCAATGTAGACAAGAGCTATCACCTGCAAATATGGAGACTGGTTTAGGTAAACCCCAAGAGAGCCGCACCCTGAAAAAACTACAGGATACAGGGACAGTTAAACTGAGGTTTCTGCAGGAAAAAAATCAAGCAGCTGGTAAAAAGGGTAGCATCTCAAAAGTTCTGGAAGAAACCGGGGCAGCTCTAGAAAATAATTCAGTTACCACGTCTACACCACCTCAGCTGGCTATTACTGCATTTTTTAAAACCAGAGATGGACCCGCGAATGTGGAGGGTGAGGTGGAAATGGACAGGGATGAGGATATTGTTGCTAATGCTGGTTTAGAGTGCATTCCTCAAACTAGCAAGGTGGCTCAGGGTATACAAGAAATGCATGTGGTTAATGAAGTTAATACGGTCACATCCTGCCACGTCAGGGCTGTAGTGCAATTACCATTACAGGCGGCGAAACCAACTGCCCAGCCCCTAACTAATGAATCGACTTTCCTTTCACTGGAGGTTCCATGCTCAGCTCCAGACCGGGGCAGAGATATGGATGTTGATAAGTTAACATCTACAGAGATTATGTCAGAGGCTATCTTGGACGGTCCAGATAAATTCTATTCTCTGGCAGAAGACTCTCTCTCAGGGACTTCGGACTCCGATCTTGAATATAGCGAATCCGACCACATCGATACTACTTCAGGGTCTAGTACATTGGAAGCCCCCGAAACGGCTCGAAAGCAACATAAAAAATTGCGGAGGACTTTAAAAGGCTCCAAGGGGCTTAAAAAGACACGGAGGAAGAAAAATAGTGGGGCTTCTGGCCTGAAGTGGGATTATTCGGATACCAGAATTATTGCCCCTCTGGAATCAGCTGCAGTTTTTATTGATCCTTCCTTGCCGGAACATCTCGGTGATTCCGCCACAAATGAAAAATCACTGGCGAGTCTTATCCTGGAGACTATTAAGGAACATCGTGCAGAAACTAGAGCTAATGGGAAAAAGACAAGACAGGGCACAAAAAAACTGGAAGGAGCTATTCAGAAAGTAGGTCGCACCTGCGGGGAAATCTGCGAAAGACTGGATGCTATGGAAGTAAGAACTGTGGCAGTGGAGAAGGATTTGGAGGTGGTGAGGGAGCGAACAAAGACTCATGAGGCCCAACTATCTGACGTAATGTGGAAATTGGAGGACATAGAAAATTGCCAACGAAGAAATAATCTCCGAGTCCTTGGAATTAAGGAAGGCATAGAAGGAGATGACATTCGGGGTTTTATGCTTGGTCTTTTTAAGGAGTCCTTCCCTGAGCTTAATGGGTGGGACTGGGAGCGAGAAATTCAGAGGGTCCACAGATTCCCCTTTGTTCGTCAGAAGGCGTCAAACAGGGACACTAGTCAGCCGAGGGCAATTCTGTTTTTTTTTGGCAACTTTGCACTTAGGCAGTCTATCTTTGAAAAAGCTCGCCCTGAGGCTAGAAGGCAGTTTAAGGATGTTTTTTTTTTTGTGCGCCCTGACTTTTGTCATATAACTGTAGAGCGTAGATGGCGCTTGCGGCAATTAATCAAACCGTTTCAGGATGCAGGGTTTGAGGCGTTTTTACTGGCTCCGGCAAGGCTTAAAACGATTGTTAAAGGGGCTGTTAGATTTTTTACATCGGAAATTCAGGCTAGAGAGTACCTTGATCAAATTCATGGGGAGAAAAGAAAAGAATAAGAATTTTATGAATAGGGCTGGCTGCATGGTATGTGCCTCTTTTCTTTTTCTCTTCTGGTTTTTTTTTTACCCGTGTGGTGGGGTGGTGGCGCCGTGGTGCTATGTGCTTTCTCTATCACTCAGACCTGGGAGGTCTGGTAGCTTTCGTAGGGTGGGGGTGGTGGGTGGGGGGGGAAAGGGGGTGGGAGGGGTAGGGAGGGAAAGTTTTTGGTGTTAAAGTTGAGAGCAAACTACAGTTAAAGAGTGTTATGTTTTTTTTTTCTTTTTTGATTCTTTGTGTGTGCTTGAAGATGGGAAAAAATACTAAAATCGCTAAAACAAGTACCCAATGCTTTCCTAGAAATCTGATAGGCATTTTATGCTGTGATGCTCGGAGTCTTATGCTTAATTTGGCTGAGTTTCTGCGAAGAGAAGTGATTAAATGAATAATGGCTAATATTCGCATCGCAACTCTAAATATTTGTGGCCTCAATGATAGGATTAAAAGAAGAAGGATACAAGAAGATTTAAAAGTTCTTCAAGCAGATTTGGTTTGTCTACAAGAGACTCATATCTTGTAAGGATTTTAAAGTGCTTGTCACGTTAGGGTTTAAGTTAATTGCACACACGACTCAGGATGTCAGGACTAAGGGAGTGGCAGTTTTGTCTAAAAGTAAAAATATCACATATGAGAGAAAGAGTGTGGATAAGCATGGTAGGTGGATAATTATGGAAATTAAGGGAGGGGCCGGGATATTCACTCTGTGCTCAGTATACGCTCCCGTTTTAGATGACCCTTCAGTATTGAACCACCTATCCATTGAGCTTCCTTCGTGGCCCGCCCCCTATCTAGTGTGTGGGGATCTAAATGTTAATGGATCTAGGGGTAGGGTAGATAAAGTCGGGGTAGTAGGCACGAACCGTAAACCTCAAGTCTGCAGGGCGATGAAAAATCTACTTAGAGATATAGGCTTGATTGACGCATGGTCCAGCTTGAGGGGCACAGAGCCCGGATTTACCTATTATTCGGCCCCCCATCGGAAATTTGCCAGGTTGGATTATTTTTTGGTCTCACCATCTCTTTTGAAGGATGCAAGGATAGAGGTATTCCCTAGGGTAATGTCGGATCACAATCCGGTAGTGTATGAATTTCCATTGGTAGGTTTAATTAGGACACAGAATAAATGGACTTTTGAAAGAGCACTTCTTTCTGATCAGGATTATGTAAATTATATGAGAGGCTGGATCAGCGAATTCTTTAGGTTTAATAAAAATAGCGCACCCCTAGGAATGGTATGGGATACCTTTAAAGCGTCAGTGAGAGGGGAGACTTTGAGATATAGTTTGAATAAGCAAAGGAAAAGCACCGAACAAATTAAACACTACTATCAGAAATTAGCTCTTTTGGAGACTGAATTAATTTATGAGGTAAATAATGGCGGTGATCTTTCTATCATTTTGATTCAATTATGGTGACTAAAGCTGCTTTAAGTGATTTTTACATAGATAAAATGGCCGGCAAGTACCTCGCTAAAAAACAACAATGTTATGAATATAGTGAGACAGTAGGGCGACTATTGGCAGTTAGGTCTAGGCAACAGACAGCGATAGGGCATATAAAACAAATTAGGAATCTGCAGGGGGATATAGTGTCCGATGCCACAGAGATTAGAGAAGCCTTTAAAGAATACTATGAGGTATTGTATACTGCGGTAGTCCCTCCTGCAGAAGATGATATAACTTATGAGCACGACTTTCCACCTAAAGTGAGGTTATCACAAGAGGAGGCTTTTTTTCTGGGCACTGAAATTTCTCAGGAGGAGCTTTACGGGGCTTTGCAAGCTCTTCCATCTGGTAAGGCCACTGGTACGGACTCTATACCATTAGAATTTTATAAAAATTTTGTTAAGGAGGTCGGCCAGGAGATCTTGGGGTTGTTTAAAGAAGTTAGAAAGGGGGCCAGATCTCCGGCATCATGGGAGACCGCAAATATTATTATTTTTTTAAAGAAAGGGAAGGATTCTAGGAATATGGGTTCTTATAGACCAATAACATTGTTAAACAGTGATGTGAAATTATATTCAAAGATATTTGCATCACGATTGAATAAGGTTATGCAGCAGTTAGTCTCAGTATGGCAGCATGGTTTTATTCAGGGCAGGGGGACGGATGATCACATTAGGCGGCTTATTTCACTATTTGATGCTGCAGATGTCCTAGAGAAACCCTTAGCTGCGGCCTTTTTAGATGCTGAAAAAGCGTTCGACCGTGTGTCATGGAGATATCTATGGAGGTGTCTGGAAGCTAATGGCCTCGGCTCAGGGTTCATTAAGGCTATTCAGGCTTTGTATAAAAACCCACAGCTCGTCTACAAATTATGGGAGGAGAGTCAGAGCCTTTTATGATAGCCAGGGGTACTAGACAGGGGTGTCTATCTTCCCCCCTGCTGTTCGCAATATATATAGACCCCTTTCTCCGATGTCTTGAGGCCTCTGTGAATATTTCCCCTTTTAGTTTACACGGCCGTGACACAAAATTATTGGCTTATGCCGATGATGTGGCTATTATTACCTCTGAGCCGGACAGGGCAATGGCTGAAGTTGAGACACTGGCGGAGCATTTTGGCTCATTTTCTGGCTATCGGTTGATTAGGGCAAAAACCCAGATTTTAGCAAATAGGTTTACCTCTGCTGCAGATAGTAGGATCGTGGAAGAGGCTATATATTTAGGCATACGAGTAAGAGCTAAGGTTGAAGATATTATAGATATAAATCTTACTCCCATAATCGGCAAAATTAAGAACGATATGTGCCGCTGGGACAATCTAAAGCTTTCTATAATCGGTAGATGCAACCTGATTAAGATGTTGATTTTGCCTAAACTGCTTTATATTTTTCGTACAATTCCCCTAGAAGAACATAATGTATGGTTTATACAGATTGAAAGGGAAGTTGCCAGATTTATATGGTCCTACAAGCGGACACGTAGATCGAATACATTTTTATCTCTTCCTAGGGAGAGGGGCGGTCTTGGTTTACCTTAAATTTTAAACTTTATTATTTAGCAGCTTCTTTAAAATATTATTGCCCTTTATTTGGTGATATGAAAAAGGGAGATATTGATCCTAATTATGTGCCTTCAATATTTGAAAACTTGATTGGTTCACGGGCTAATGGCTGTTTGTTAAAAATATATGAGCCTAATTACTTTAAAAAGACTTGCTATAAGATTCTTATAGCAGCATATCGAAATTGGGCATGGATTAGGAAAAGAATAGGGCTTGGCAGATTTAGTAGATACACTCCATTGATGGAAAATAATCTGATACCGGTGACAGTGGCAGACGGGCATCTACAAAGGTGGGAGAAAGCAGGGGTCTTTAGGATAGGCGATCTTTTGACAGGGGAACATATTTCTTCTTTTGACATAGTTAGAACTAGATTTAATATTAATCGTCAGGATTTTTTAAAGTTTTTACAAATAAGAGATTTTCTTTTCAAAAAAGCTGGGGGGGCAGTGGGGTTTTCCGTGATTCCATTGTTGGAAGTTCTTATTGGAACATCTGGTCTGTCAATTTCATCTCTGTATAGCATATTGCTGGAGGGTGTAACAGACGATCTTGATAAGCACTCTTTGAAATGGCAGGTCAGGGTGGATGTGGCAGATCCATGTCTTCTTAAATCAATAGAAATGGCGAATCTGGTACTATGCACTGCAAGCTTACGGGCTCAACATTTCAAGACTCTCTTTGATCTGTACATCACCCCGGCAAAAATTATTAAATGGGGTGGTATGGATGGGACCCATTGCTTTAGGTGTAATGGACATGGGGCGGATATGACCCACATTTTTTCTACATGCTCTAGTTTAGATACTTTAAGAGGTGAAGTCTCAGGCTTTCTACAATACGTTTTAAAAAAGTAGAGATGTCTCCTCAGCTTATGTTACTAGGGGTAACTGCCCAAGATGACTCTAGTAGTGAGTTTTTATTCATAGCTATGTCTGTGCTTAGATTATGTATTGCCTCAGCATGGCTAGATCCTCTTCCTCCAACTTTTTTGCAATGGAAAGCCCGGCTTTTACATATATTTAACTTGGAAAGAGCACTTTATGAACAAAAAGGTAGGAAAGGAAGAAATAAAGGGCTAAAGATATGGATCCCACTTACCGATTGGGTTGAAGGATTAAGGTAGAAGAGTTAGTTTTTTGTCTTATGATGAATTGCATAAGGCTAACGATTTCTGCCATGAAGTCACCCCTGTATACATGGTATGTGTTTGACGTTGTTTGTCTTGGCCCTGTGTAAATCTTTATTTTTTTGTGAATTTATTGGTGTTCTGATAAGGAATAGCTTGTTAATTTTGTTGTAAACAGTCTTTTTGCTTTTTTCTGTATGTTTGCTCATATATGTTAAAATAAAAAGAGAATGGGCTTTAAAAAAAAAAAAAGGAACTAATTCATTACCTGTGATGGAGGGTGTGACTTTGGATGACATATTTTCTGTTCGTTTCTGAGATAAAACTACAGGAGAAGTAGAAGAACCCTTGGAGATCTACTGGGCATCTCAACTGCTAGAAAGCACCATATTAACTTACAAAGACATCTTACTGACTGGGAATAAAAGTTGTCACTCCTAATAAAGAACCTCATCCAGGAATCTTAGACAGTTCATTTGATGAACCAAAAAATAGAACAGCCAAAAACATAGTCACTTATAGGTAGCTAGAGAGTCCTACACAATATTATAACATTTTGAATGGCTGCATAATCTGAAAGTGTCAGCTTCCACCATCATTAGCAAAAGGAAAGTTGCTCGCTCAAGACAACCATATAACAACCTAAATGGGTTGAATTGAAATAATGAATAAAATTGGATGCTCTGTACCTTAAGCACGTGAAATTTCTAGACATAGGAATTATCTTCAGCCAGATCATCCACAGACAGTTTAACAAGAGAACAGAAGTATTACGAATTACCATCTCAAGAGAAAACATTAAGCCAACTGAGCAGGAATATTGCTTGATCAAAACAAATGTTGGAAGATACAGAGAGGCTAGTCTACATAAGAACCCTCAATATATGCTGCTTTCAATAGACATGGGCAACAGACATAATTCCAATGGAAGACCTCACCATCCTTACAACATATTACATTGAGAAACAAATTCTTAATAGTTAGAATGCTTATAATCTTTCAACTGGAAGCAAAGAGAATTTGTTAACTTTTAAGGCTCTGTATTGATTTAGGGGAAAATGATAGAAAATTAACCTAGAACTAGTCTGTGGAGATTGAACAAGTCTCTGGCGGCTGATATTCCAAGTCAGATACAAGCTTCACTAAAAGGGAATTAGTGGATAAGTACGGATATGTATGGAATTTATCCGAGCTCCAAATGAAGTGGTCCAGAAGCTCCAAAACAGGGAATCCTGATGGTGGCAGGTGGCATACACACCTTGAATGTGTGTACTAAGTCCGATACTGGACTAAAAAGTCATTAAGGGGAAAGTAATAGATCAAGTCCTACTATCTACATCCTAATTATTATTGAATGCTGTCAAATGATACTTGACATGAGCTTGCAGCTGAGACTAGAAAGTGATCATGACACTCTTATTATACAACCAGCCCTGGAAGGACTTATGTATCAGACAACCCAATAAGTGAACTTAACCCCTGATCAAGGTCTTGCCCTTAAGATAATCAGCAGGCAATAAGATGGTGACTGGAGCCTTGTGGATTACCTCAAACAATATCTTGATTAATTCTCAAACACAAAGTTTGAGTAAATCATAAGACAAGGAGAAGCTGTGAGACAGTCTGCGATAATTACCTTTGAAAATCTGCTGGAGGTAATCTCCTTCATAATCTCCCCAGCTACAATGAAAGCTTCAACAGACAAAAGCATTGCGAAATTGGGAAACCAAAAATGGTTTGACAAAGATTGTTCCAAGAAAAATATAGAATTAACTGACACGTTGAACCATGAGTATACTACTAATATCAGGGCGTAGGGATTTAAATTGGTGAGGAAGGAGTACAACATTCTAATAAAAGGGAAGAGAAAACAGTCCAAAGTAAAGCCTGGGAGCAAGTAAACAAAGCTATGAATGAAAAAGACCAAAGAAGGTTCTAAGAACTAGCAAGATGGGGCTGTATCCTCCTCAACTATAAAATTAGAGTTGGGAGTAGGACCGGTAGAAGGGTCACAACACTTCTCCATGTTATATAAAGGGAATGATCAAATGGACCTACAGGAAACCACACTAGGAAATGTTGGTAGCAATGAAGTGTTATAGAAAAGGAACCCTGACAGCCTAAGTTTTTCCCTTTATAAAGCAAGGACGTTTTTGGTCTATCTTAGCCCGGAACTCCCTAAGGAAGCTCTGCGGCTTGAGCTGGGCCTAAAATAAGTATAAAGCACATTATTCAATTAAACTCGGTGCTCTTCTTGCTCAGACTGTGGTCGAACCCCGCTTCTAACACTTCAAAATCGAATGGCTAAATCACAGTGGGCCTGATTACGAGTTTAGGTGTTATTTATCACACTTGATAAATAATGATGCCACGGGGTACGTTATTTATCATGTCCGACAAAATAACACCTATTATGAGTTTGTTTTTTCACACTTATGACTGATTCATTCTGGGTACCTATGGCCTCCATGTCAGCAGCTTGTTGATCAGCATGTTTTTCAGCTCTAGCAGCCATTAACACTTGTTCCTGACTCAGAGTTTAACTCAGCATTCGCCGTCTGAATCGGACAAGCATCCATCAATGAGCCTGAGACGTATGGCTTTTTCATCATTAAATTCATTGAACTTACAGTGCTTGATGAGCGTTTCAAGTCTTTCTACAAATTCACGGATGGTTTTGCCAACTTTCTGTCATTCTTGACTGAAAATATATCTTTCACAGTCAACATTTGGCATTGGATTGAACTTGAGATTCAAGGTTTCTTTAAACTGACAGTATGTGATTTCTTCATCAGTTCATGGCATTTTCTTTATGACTTCCTTTGCGCCATCACCAGTAAGATTGAGGTATTTGATAATCTGTTTGTTATAAGCCTCTTCAAGTGCATCAGTGAAATCTTCAAATGTCTCAATCCACGTAGTCCATTAGTCGCAAATATTTTGCTTTTTGGCTGTATCAAATGATGAAAGTGGTTTCAAGAAAGCGGCAGCATTGTAGACCAGTGTGGAATTTAATGAGGTGGGACGTGGAGGTCTTTCAGCCACAGTTTCTAGCTCATTCTCTCTGAGACCTTGCAACATCCTGGCCCCTGAATCATCCTTGATGCTAACTGGAAACGTAATTTTCTTCTTGGTCTCATCGGAACAACAACCTGCCACTATTCCGAACCTCTTGCTCACGCAGTGGCGCAACGAAACTTGAGGGGGGCCCCCTGCAAGGTACATGGAGGGGCCCCCTCCAGACTTAATCAGGAGCTCCCCGGCCGGAGTACTGTGCTGAGGGGGCCCCCCGCACCGCGGGGGCCTGTGTTACGCCACTGCGCTCACTTTAACTCTTCAAAGAACTGTGGATTTCTTCTGAGCCCCACTCAGCGGCTTTGGTGGCTTGACTCTTCTGGTATGGACGGCTCCATAAGCACAACCCTAGGCATTTCTCTTTGGGCTGCTGTGCCCAGTGCTGCAGTATCAAGACTCTCTTAAACTACTTCTGGTAAGCAGACAACCTTTTCTTGCATCTGGGTCACTTCGATTCTGGTGTCTTCGTACACTTGCTTAGACCTGGTTGATCTCTGCCTCACAGCACTTATAATCACAGCGCTGTCTTGTGCTTGGCTGTTGCTATGTACTTGTGTATACCAGGTTGATCTCTGCTTGGCAGCACTTGTAACCGCAGCATTATCAATCCGTGCTAGGTATGGCTCAATGTTGCGTAGTAGCACTGTATCTTTATGTGTGGCCTGACCAACAGATTCTCTGTAAATGCTTTCGTTCTCAACTGCTTCACAGCGGTTGGAACTGCACTTTGACTCCACATGCACTCAGTGTTGATTCTGTACTTCGACGACGGCGCACATGGAAAACACGAGTAGTTTCCTTGGACCACAGCAAACTCTCTGAGAGAGCACTGTCAATCTTCGGGTTGCTTATACCCTACTTCGTCACCATTTGTAGTGTCTTCTCAGCCGGGGTACCCGCTAATGACTATGCCAGACACGGAGCTTGGTATCACACATCTTTATTCATCTGCGTTTAGCTGCGAACTCAATAATCTTAAGGAGCCTTCCCTGCAATGCACTCTATTCATTATGTCATAGCTCTACAGAGTTCATCAGGATCCGAAAGGGTCCCATCATTGTTAACTCACAAGACACTACAAGTAATAGGGCTAGGGAGCTGATACGTTACTTTGCCAGCTCTTTTTTCTTTTCATTCCATCAATTCTTTATCCCTTTTATTTTTACTCGTCTTAATTTGTTTAAACTATGGGGTCGATTCCGATCTCGGCCGGTAGGGCTCCGAATCGGACTCGGCATTACCGGATCCGATTCGGAGCCCTGATTCCCGACCGAGTCGGACGTGCGTCCGGGCGAGCGAGTACGATGCGAACGTACGCGAAATCGCCGACCGACTCGTTCGCGGGACCCAACCGCTCCGACCGACTCGCACGGACACGACTCGCACCGCGCAATAGAGACGTTCCCCGGCCGGGTAAGTACGATGCGCGCCGCGAGCAGTCCGACCGACTCGCGCCATCCAGCTCGAAAGAGCAGTCGGAGCCGCACTTTGGGGGTCCGTGTCGGACCCCCTTGTACGCCTAGCCGCGCGAGTCGCACACAGGGGGGACCCATGGGTCCCCCCTACCTGTGCGTGTACGGCGCGACCCGCTTCAATGCATACCCGCTATAGAGGGCGCCCTTGTTTGCCTCGCACCCATTGAGTCAATGGGAGCCCGCGTACGCGTTGTACGACCGGCTCCCATTGACTTCAATAGGAGTCCGACCGAATCGAGTCCGATAGCATGCGAACGCATCGTACTCGTTCGGTCGGACTGCTAGGGTCCGATTCGGTCGGAAATCTCTCCGGGTCCGGCTCGGTCGGAGAGATTTCCTGCCCGAATCGGAATCGGCCCCTATGTGTTCAGATCATACTAATTCAAAACTAATAGTACCTTTTCCTTGCACATATCAAATAATTATTTCCTATAATGTGCTTTAAAAACACAAACGGTTTTGTACCTGTATAAGTACACTTGCTTGCTGGCAAGCACATATACTGTTCTACTAAAGGTATATGGTATGAGTATTTTTTTATTTTAAAATTGTTATTGCAAGCGTATGGCATTATTGCTTTCTTTTATTGTGGCATAAACTTGCAACAAAAAAAATAAAAAATAGCCATCACTCTAGGTTCTCAGGGCCAGACTTTAACATTATTGACAAACTTATGGTTATGGTTATCGTTTCTATTCCATCTACCACGTAACTCTGGGAAGAGCTTGCACCTATTTTTCTAAAAAAAAAAAAAACAATCTACCATTTATTCCTTAATCACCACGGAAAAGTTTCTTAGCAAAGGTAGCAAGCTTAATGGAAACCAACCTGCTTGGGGGATGGGATCCCCAAGGCCGAAATAGGGCCAGGTAGGGAGGCTGTGCCCCCACGACTTTAATGAAAGTATTTGGCCCTGGGGAGGGACCATGCTGCCTGAGAAAATATAGGTGGCTGAAACAACTGCAGATTTGCTGCGTAGAGGGCCTGTTCTGCCCTCGGAATAGGGCGATTTCTGGGACTTCAAACTGGCGATTTGTTGTAAGAAATGCGAGCAAGGTGAACCCACTCGGGTTTGAAAATATACATATAAAAGTTTTTAGAGTGGCGTGATCAATGGAAAATGCGTTTGAACTTTGAGGAGTACTATGACTCTGTGGCTTAACATCATAACCATAATGCATCAGAAAAGATTGTGTTGCTTTAAGGTTGATTTTAATTGGTTGGTCCATCAGCAGGTACAAGATGATATCAGCCGCTCAACAAATTTTGAATTGCCGCTTTGACCCCATGAGGAAGGTTAAAGAACCGAAATGCGTCGGAGGAGGCACGCCATGTTCATGTTTCGAATGGAATAAACGTAACTAGAAGCCTGCAGTGAGTGCATCTCATTTCTCTCCATGGGCACTGGAGAGACTTTGTGTGATTAATTGGTGGCATAGCCCGACGCCGCCAGGGACCTCACCACCTCGCTAATAAGTTGGGACAGTGCCACCTGAGGAAATATAGGTGGCTGAAACAACCGGAGATTTGCCCCCACGACTTTAATGAAAGTATTTGGCCCTGGGGAGGGACCATGCTGCCTGAGAAAATATAGGTGGCTGAAACAACCGGAGATTTGCTGCGTAAAGGGCCTGTTCTGCCCTCGGAATAGGGCGATTTCTGGGACTTCAAACTGGCGATTTGTTGGAAGAAATGTGAGCAAGGTGAACCCACTCGGTAAAAGTTTTTAGAGTGGCGTGAATAATAGAATATGCATTTGAACTTTCAGGGCACAATGACTCTGTGACTTACTATCATAACCATAATGCATCAGAAAAGATCATGCTGCTTTAAGGATAATTTTAATTGGTTGGCCCTTCGACACTTAAAGGTAGTTCTCAAGTTTAGGTGGAGAGCAGCTCCTGTATAGAGGCCCCTACAACACCAGCAACACTCAATTTGCTCACCTCAAATGTCTTGCATATACATATATATATTTATTGAAGAAAACAAAGGGTAAAGTGAAGTTATAGTTAGGTTACTTGCTAACACCTTAACTTATGTTAGAAAAAAATTGAAATTCACTGTAAAAAAAAACATCATTTAAAGTGACCCTATAGTTAGGTGTTAAATGAGACACAAGCTACTAATAAAAAAATCCTAAAAACACTGACATATGTCAGTTATAGCTTAGTGAACTAACTATAACTTGCACCCCCATCATGCACTGCTTATGACCTTTCATATTACTTCACACATGACACATTAAATGACATCATTGAGGATATCACTTATGATATCTCAGTCGTAGCCTCTGGCCAGACCCAGCATCCAATCTGCATCAGGACTTGGACTCAGTGCCTATGCTCCAGCAAGGCCCTGCACCCAACCCTCCGCAAGCGTCAAACCTCCACTGCATGTGATCTTCAACCACACGTACAAGTTTGACACAAGGCTTAGCCTGTGGCCAGGGTCTGCACCGACCCCTCCATAAGCAGCCAACTCTTTCTAAGCATAGACTTTAGATATGTACAGTGGTGGTTGTCCGCAAGCCCTGCTGTCACATCAGACTCTGCATCCGACATGCAGTAGGGTTTGGGTGGTGGGC
The DNA here is from genome assembly GCA_963921515.1 of Calotriton arnoldi. Lineage (NCBI taxonomy): Eukaryota > Metazoa > Chordata > Amphibia > Caudata > Salamandridae > Calotriton > Calotriton arnoldi. Next base: position 2,419,737 of record CAWUFW010001537.1, read on the forward strand.
TTGCCCTATGGCCAGGCCCTGTGTCCTTCCCTCTTTATGTTGCCAACCACTGCTGCACCTGGCAGGGGTGGGCCAGAGGACCTCGCCGGTGGCCAAGGCCTGTGCCCACCCCTCCATGACCACGTAACACTTTACTTTCTCAGCCTTCAGCCCTTCACAGCAATGGTTGACCAAAGGGTCTATTGTTCAATGTTATTCAGCAGTCAGCTATCCATAAATGACCTAACCCCTCTTTACCCTACCTTAGGGTGAATACAAGTAAAAAGACAATGACATCCATCAAAAGTGCTTCACTTCTGAAATATCTATTTTCTTCAACATCTTTTGAAAGCATATTTACAAGCTTACATGTGTCCAACCATTGAGTGGCTGCTGTATTACTACTCGTTCAAAAAGCATGTAATCATCGGTTGATCTAATTTGAAATTTCAAAAATGTTTTATTTAAATATAATCAGAGATGTCATCAATGATGTCATTTAACATGTCATGAGTGATGTAATATGAGAAGTTATAAGCAGGGCATGTTGGGGGTGCAAGTTATAGTTAGTTCACAAAACAATAACTGGGGCATTTCAGTGTTTTTTTTAACATTGGCGCGTTTTGCTCTAACACCTAACTATAACGTTACTTTATCTATTGTTTTTTTCAGTGAATGTAGATCGATAGATATATGGATAGATAGATAGATAGATAGATAACAAAATCCTCAACAAACTGCCAATAGCAAACATAGGGAAAGCATACAGAATGAAGAAACTAAGCATTATTGTGAAATATATGTATTGCCTAACTACAACACCACTAATTGCTAGTAGCTAGAGATACTGCCACTTGGAGAGATGAATTAAAACAAAACAGCTTGTTACTAAGACATGTGTTATGTATTTGTTCTCAAAAGGGTGCTTGAGAACACACTTTTGTGACCATGATATGCGGAGAGGACAGTAATGTGAGAAACTCTGGTGGAAATATAGTCATGTTTAGGGCTCATTGGCTTCTGATATTGGTCATATGTCACGTGAGTTGTGAATATTATACATTGGTATGAATAATTACAATTTACACATAGAACACAAAGTACACTATCATATTTGACTTATGCAGTGCCATGAGTAGTGAATTACCAGTAAAACGAAGTACAAGCTTGCTACGTCCTGCTCTGTCCTCAGGATGGGCCTCAATCAGATCTATATGGCGGCTCCTCAGCATGCATCGTGTGATGATGAAGCGGCTGTCACGCACTACCAGATGGGCTACAATCAACATCCCAAAATGGTGGCATGTCAGAATCAGGGCACAAGCCCTAAAAAAAGAAGTGGGGGGACTAACCTAGTTAGGCAGTATGCAAGTGACATCACGCCGCGTGACATCACAACACGTGACATCACAGCGCATGACATTACATGTGGCATTACAGGAATTGACATCAGAGGAAGTGGCATCACAAGCCACGACTTTAATATGTACGTGTGATGTAAAGCGCACTGACACTCTGTTTTTGGATTAGTAGCGCTATACAAGAAAAAATAATTGTACTTAAATTATTTCAACGCCTCCTCAGGGGTAGTAAGCGCTATATAAATGACATTATTTTGTGTAAATACTGGGAGAGACCAACACATCTGACATTCTTACAGTGCATGCATATCTCGTAAACAGAGCCTGAACAAAGTGAAAATTAGCCTCTCCTAAGTATGTGTGAAGTGCTAACCTTTGTTTCCCCTCCGCTTCATTTGCATCAGGCGTGAGGCTCCTGACTGCTCTCAGCCAAGAGACTCAAACAAAAGGAGGCCTGGTGACCCCTCAAATTCGGCCTTTGTTATGGGCCCAGCAGGAGTCCTAAATAAGAAAGCCCCGTCCCCTCCTGCACGTTGTTGCTTGTTGCAGATGGAAAGCAGACAACGTGCAGGCGCTGCTGAAAGTGTCCCGGTGTTTGGAAATTACACCAGGACGAGTTCGGCACATTATTTAGTGGGGCCCAACTTCTTGGGAGGATGGACGGCGTTCACCCTGTGAAAATAGTGGGTGGACGCCGTCCACTCGCGTGTACCCGACTCGTGCCCTGGTCAGAATTGGCTACGTGATGAAGCCACCGCTGATGAGCACTTCCTCCAAACGCAACAGCAAAGTGCTTAGGGAGACAGCCTAGTTTGCACATTGGAGGACCTCGGCTCTGAGACAGATATCAGAGCCGATTGTAACGGGGAAAGGGACTCGGTTACCGCACTCTCGGGGTAGCCGTGTCATTACACAATATTCCCTTAACACAATTTTTCAGCTTTGGACAACCACTGAAATGCCGATTGATGAAAGCAACATAGATATGGTTTGAAAGCGATGGTCTCTGCGCTGTGGACCAGCATGTGCTGCCCGCCACTGTTATATTAAAATCTAGATGAAGGTTAGCAGGAAAAGCACCTTATTTACTGGAGTCACCTTCAAGAGATCTGGCAGACTCAACACACCCTCAACAACTAAGATAAGAACCTTACTAACCCACAACTATTGACATTGCTGTCATTATGTAAACACATTAAAGCGTTCCATTCTAAGGCAGACTCAACCCAACAGAAAGCATTAGTTAAAACTAATTGTTTGAAAAAACTAATGTTTTGGTTGGTGGCACAGCAGGGACCACAGCAATACAAATTATGGTCATTAGAGCTTGACCCGTATTCAGGTCCATTTACCAAGGATAAAAGCTTGGGTTTGATTGATCCAATGTACACTTTTCTGCCCAAATAGCTGTAGTTGTGTGATCTTGCACTACCAAAGCAGAAAGTTGTTTAGGACCCTTGCCTATCTGATTCTGGCAGGTCAGAAAAATGCTATCATGACTCTCATTGGGTCAAGAGTAGACTACTGCAACACATTTTAAGTTGGCATTAAAAATCCATGCTGTACTGTTTCAGGTTCTGCAGGATCCGGCAGCCAGTATGGTGAATCTGGCACCCAGGTTCAGCAAAGAAACCCTCCTTCTATATTTTCGCCATTGGCTGCCCGTTCATGCTGGGGTGTCATTCAAGGTCCTCTTCCAAGGTCATTGCTTGACCTTCCACAGTTCTCCATACTTCCCACATTCCCGCCTCATCAGATGCACTCAGTGCTTTAAATGGAAACATAGAAGTGCTGGTACTCACTATCTACAGTATGTGTTTGCTCCTGAGAAGTGCCGGTAGTACTCTCCCATTAAATATATTGCAGCAGTGCTGAGACGTGCAGGTACTCTGCCTTTCAAATTAAGTATGTACAGGTACTCAGTACCGGACAGTACCTGCCCATTTAAAGCACCGGATGCATTCCCTCCAGATCTCTTCGCAACAGGCGTTCTATCTCGCTTACAGCCCGGCCATTAAATAAATCCCACCTTGGAGTTAACTCTTTTTCAGTTCCAGCTCCTCCATTCTGGAACGCCTTCAGTTCCCAGACGAGCTTCATAAAACGTCGTCTTTACTTTTGTTCACATTGAGACACAAAACGCTTCTCTTCCGTCAGCAGGTATTCCATTCTAAGTGCAGCAGCCTGCATTTAACCTTTTTCCTAGCGCCAAGAGACCGGTGAGATCATAGAGCACTTTAAAAAAAAGTCAAGGAAAGAAATTAAGCAGGGCGCTGTGCCCTGGTTAATGGCAGCCCTTTCTGCTACCTTTATAAGGTGGTCGCAAAACCTGGGAATAGCCGGTGCTAATGTGTGCATTTACAAACCGTTTATAATAACCGCGTATCCTGTCAGTGTGGTACCTGTTTGCATCGTTAAGAGTTATCATACGCTCGGGCAATTTTCAAGAAGTGGTGCTACATAAAAATAAATGCAGTGTTTTTAAAAAATTTTTTAACAGAAATATGTTTGTGTCCGGGGCTTTTTTCCAAATGCAAAGGTTTGTAGCCAGTTCTTGAGATGGACATGGGAGCATAGAAATGCTAAATACAACTCCAGCCTTAAATAAACACCTGTGTGTAGTTGTGTTTCTGAGAAGTGCCGGTACTCTCCCATTTAAAGTATTGCACCCAGGCCAAGGAGTGCTGACACGCTCCATTACAAACATTTAAGAAGCGCGGGGACACGTTCAGTACCTACTCGTTTACAGTACCGTGTATGTCAAGTTTGTGACCTCACAAAGTAGCAGTTATATCCCCTTGGTGACGGCGCGTGGCAGCCAGCCTCTTCCAGTCAAACATGAACGAGCGCTGCGCGCCTCCGCGGCACATCCGTCCAGCCACGGGCAGGCTTCTGGACGGACGTTCATGACACGACCGCGCAAAAATGTCGCTCCCAGGAAATGGAAAAGAAAAGGTAAAAGTGGAGGGACATTCCACGGTGAGTAAGTCAACTTACTCAAAAAAGTGCGTCTGAAAAACCCGCATGGGACGAGGTTAATTCCGTTAATAATACCAATAGAGTAGAGTTTTAAAGCATGACATCATCTGTAGCAACAAGGACCACAGGAAAACCACTGAAAGCAAAAGTGGGCTTTTTGCCAGGGAGGTGCAAGAAAGAACACGTTCTAATGGAGAGGAAACACTCGTTGTAAGTCGGTACACCTAGTACAGGCACAGCATACGGGTTGTGCGCAAGCACTGAGGGAGACAAGAAGTCTGGGGTGTGTCGTCCAATTAAAAAGTTGTGTTGATGCAGAATATAACATTACCTAATTTAGAAAAACGCAAAGGAGCACCAGTTGGGCCTGAATCACAAAACGGCTGGAGTTTGTTAGAACTGAATTACGTGCGCAAAAAGTGAATAACCACTCAGGAAATCTCAGATCCTGCTTAAAACAAGCACTGGCAAGGCCAATAGTTCCAAGGTTGGCTGCTATCTTTTGCAAATTATTGTTTTGTCATGTTTTTTTTTTTCTAAACGTAATTTTTGGGGGAGCAGCCGAGCACTCACCAACGCGCGCCCACACAAACACACACACACAATAAACATTTTTTTATTAAAGTGTACGTATTGTTATTTGGTCTCCAAAAGTACACATTTCAACACTAGTCTCTGACACCGAAGGGAACTACTTTGTGTGCAGATGTGTTCCTTGTACAGTAACTGAATGCCGTCACTCACAGTGAAGTTAGCCAATGGCTGAAGTGTGCTGACCCACTGACGAATGCTGTATGTTGTAGTGGGTAGAAGAAAAATTTCAATGGCACAACAGACCACGAGTGTTAGCTGAAGGCCCCTAAAAGAAAGTATATAATATGCATAATGTTTGGAAAATCAAAAGGTCTTAGCTAAAGCCTGAGCTAAAAAAATAGGATCCCTGGACATTTCTCAGTGGGGGTTTCACTTACAACTGCAGAAAATAGTCAATAATAACTAATTGCCACAGCACGTACCACCAGCATGCCAGTAAGCTGCAGTGGCTGACTGCATGGAAGTACCATTGTTATGTCAGTAATCCACAATTATTCTCTATTTGCTTAGCTAATGAGTGAAAACAAAGCTTAAATGGAATGGACTGCAGGTTCACTGCAAACACTGAAGAACCCTGATTGAAAGTTCAAGTGTGGGTACACTGACCTTCGGGCAAGACATCAAACCCCAAGAAATGCACCTCAACAGTGTCTGTGGAAAAGACTGCTTTAATGAGGCAGGTGTGCATCACAATAGCATCACAATACCCTGGCCATTGCCTTACAGACTATCATTGTACCTCACTAACATATATCTTAAACCATGCTCCCCCCTTCCCCTAAGGACCACCCTCAAACATTTCAAACAACTCTCTAACAATTCTCCTCAATCTTCCCTCAAAACTCATCCTCCTCACTCCACAGACTCCATTTGTTGCATACCTGAACTCATAACAAACACCCAACCCCTTACCCCTACCCACTCGAGTCGATCCACCCTTCCAGTAGCGTAACCAACCCTATTGTGGCTGGTTAACCATCACCATACCTGCCAACCAACACCTTGCCTGCTAAACAACTGCACCTGTTCATCAGAAACAGAAATTAAAAAAAACTGCAACCTGACCCACCTCAGTAAGTCTCAAAAAACAAACCCCAATTAACCTTGTTCTCGGGGGAGGCAGGGCCTGCTTAACAAACCTGCTCTTGCCCAGGTGACCCATGTGTCACCTTCGCTAAAATGGTGACCAACCACTCTCCCAAGTGACAGTTAGCTCCCTAGCCCAACCAGCCCTGACCCCTCAGCCAATTATCTTAGGGTAGTTCGAGGACTACCCCTGAAAAGTCCAGGAGGCAATGCACCCTTGTCATATGCTCCCCAAACTGTCATCGGGCTTCTCTGACTACCCCAATCTGTCATGTAACAGAGTTCTGCCACTCATTTGGTCGGACCATAAGGCAATAATGTTTGAAATCACTCTGCCATCTAAAAGGCCCTATAAGGTATTAAAAAAAGCACTTAGCTTTCGTCCATGGCACAAGGTTGAGGGAGAAGAACTAAGTAAGACACTTAAACATTCCAGTCAGCCCATCCCTACGGACTTGGATGAGGCAGTGAGGAGCTATCATTCCTGGATCGACCTCGCTGGACAGCAGCTGGCCCCCCAGACCGTGCGGCACTCTGTCAGGCAATCTCCCTCTGAACATAGGTCAATGAGTCCTTGAAGGCACAAAAACTAATCTGTAGAAGATTTGAAAGGAAATGGAGGCTAGCACAGGATGTCCAAACCAAATCAAATTACAAAGAGGCTATTCAAACCTATGAAAAACTCATCCTGAAGGCCAAATCAGAATTCATAAAAGAAAAATAGAAGCAGCTAACGGCTGCGCTAAAATACTTTTTACCATGGTTAAAAAACTCTCTAAGCTTCCAGAAACTCAAGTCCAAGAAAGTAGCCAGCAATTCTGTAATAAGTTAGCTGATGCCTTTCAACTAAAAGTTAAACAAGTCTTCAATGCCTTTGTGCCCCAAAACAACCCTAGTGCCAGCCATACTTCTCACACCAAAGCAGATGGCTGCTCGACCACCACACTTCCTATCTTTCCTTCAATCTCGCTTGACCGGACCATCAAATTAGTTTCTTTAATCAAGTCCGGATCTCCCCTTGACCCTTGCCCACCTAAAATGCTGCATATGGTCCCCGAAACCATTGCATCCGTCCTCTGGCTATTTTCAACCGTATTATTACCACGGAGTATTTTCCCACGATTGGAAAAAAGCTTCCATCTTGCCTCTCTTGAAGAAATCGAATCTTGATCCAGAGGACACTTCCAATTATAGACCTATCTCTAGGCTACCATTCCCTGCTAAGGTCATCGAAAGATTCCTAAATGAGGAATTGTCCTCCTTTCTCACGAAGGAGACACTCTGGACCACTCGCAGTATGGCTTCTGGGCCCACCATAGTACCGAATTGGCGCTTATTACGGCCACAGAGGAACTTAGGCAAACCCTTGACAGAGGGGGTAGTGCTGCCCTTATCCTTTTAGATCTCTCGGCGGCATTCAACACGGTCAATCATGACGTGTTGGTTGAACGCCTTGCCTCGCTAGGAATCAGGGATAAAGCACTCCTCCTACTTAGAGCTTTTCTGTCCAACAGGATGCAGTCAGTGGCTCATGATGTATTTATCTCCCCGGATTTATCTCTTCCGTGTGGAGTCCCTCAGGGCTCGTCACTGAGCCCCACCCTTTTTAACCTGTACGTCACCCCCTTGGCCAAACTGATAAGCTTCGGTTTCTCGCTGGTGTCCTACGCTGACGACACACAGATTATTGTGTCCATCAACAGCCCGGCTACGGATACAGCTTCCCGGTTTCAAGACTGCATGGGTCATATAGGGAACTGGATGCAGGCTAACTGTCTGAAACGAAATACGTCAAAAACAGAAGTCATGCTGTTTGGCATCACGCCAAGCATCTGGTCAGACTGCTGGTGGCCAAGCGACATGGGTTCTCCTCCAATACCAGCCAGCAAGGTAAAAAACCTTGGTGTTCTCTTCGACTCCAAGCTCTCCTTTGAATCTCAGATTAATCAGACTACAGCTGCATGTTTTTTTATTCTTAAAATCCTAAAAAAAAATTCCCGTTCATCCCATTTGAACTAAGGAAAACAGTGGTCATGGCCTTAGTTGGCTCTAGGCTGGACTACTGCAACGCCCTTCTCACTAGCGCAAGCAAGCGCAGTATACATAAACTTCAGGTGACGCAGAGTGCCGCTGCCAGAGTCTTGCCTGGGCTTACCCGCTTTGACTCGGCTTCTAAAGCTCTTGCCGAGCTCCATTGGCTACCTATCACCAAACGCATTCAGTTCAAAGCTCTATGTATTACGTTCAAGGCTACACACGGCAAAGGCCCCAGGCAATTGTCGCAACTCTTCAAGCCCTACATCCCGGCCAGATCATTGAGATCCTCAGGCAGTGGCAACCTGATTGTCCCCAAGATGCGTAAAGTAAAGTGGGGAGGCAAAAGCTTTGCATATACCACCACCAAACTCTGGAACTCCCTGCCTACTTCTCTTAAAAATGAACCTAACCTGTTACAGTTCAGGAAGCGCTTAAAGACCTGGCTTTACTAACGTACTTTACTAATCGACCACACTGTCTGCCTGTCTACCCAGCGCCTAGATACCCTCGGGTCTGAGTAGCGCTTTATAATTTCTTCATTTCATTTCATTTCACCACAAAACCGCCAGGCTGCTGGGTCTCTGTCCCCTCTATATTCTCTACGTTGGCACATAGAGCCACTAAGGACGTTAAAAGTAATGTTGGACCACACCACAAACTCTTAAGCTTCTTCAAGTCTTTCTTCATGCTTCTTAATAGAGCCAAGCCCTTTAAGCAAATCTTGAAAGTGTGGAAACCAAGCTGCCTGCCAAAGGGTCTCTGCTCCGCCTGATTGGCAGCTCACTTTAAACAAGCATTTGCAATCCAATAAGTCTAGCATTTGGAAGTGTTACACTATTGGCGTTGTAAATGACAATGTCTTTTACCTATGTGTTTTGGTTTGGAGTATAACGGATGTATGGGGTGTGGAGTGGAATTATGTGGGTTGCATTGGAATTCTTAGTTGTGGAATTGTGTGGAGTGGAATTTTGTGGTGTAGAGTATATTTGTGTAGTGGAAATATGTGACATGGTGAATAGATAGGGGCGAGAGCTGCACAGAATAGACAGAAAGAAAGATAGAGAGGAATAGGTAGTTTGTGCAGGAAGTGGTGAATGAACTCGAGACAGAAGCAGAACGAGTGTGTGAGAAAGAGAGAAAGAGAGAAAGAAGGGGAGAGCAGGCCAGAGATGCATAAAGAGGGAGGACCTGTGTACACAGAAGACACCTTAAGAAGAGGAGGAGAGCGTGGGTTTGAGGGACGGAAACCTTGAAAAGGCACAGGAAAGAAACTGTGCTTAGCATGTGTGAGCAGGCAGTAAAGAGAGGAGATAGGAAGTGTGAGGGAGGGATGAGGTGGGGCATAAAAGACAAATACAGCTTATGGTAAGTTAACAGGAAGAGCAATCTTTCGCTCTTGTTTCCCATGCACTTTGGAGCAGAGTGGCCTGCTTTGCATAATGCGAAAACAACTCACCTAGAAAATCTTTTCTCACCAGGCACCTTCCATAAACCAAACAGGTCCAATAAAATAAATACCACTATGGGTATCTTTAAAAGATTACATCTCCTTATTAAATTTCACCTCAGACCCTCTCACAAATAATCAGGAGAAGGCTGCACTTATACAATGCTCAGACATGAATTCCCTTTTGATGCAGTAAAGTAACTTCACTGTCCAGCATGAATAGTAAACAATAGGTTCAAAACAAGCTGATAATGTGGTTAAATTTATCAAGTAGTGTCTGTGTGTTATTGAAGTGGGAAAAATAATCTCTAAAAACATATTCTTCAACTACTATATTGCTGTAATTTAATTTGAATCTCCATGGGAGGTTTGGTAGAAAGCAGGAGATGATGTGACTCTACCGAGTCTGAGCAGAGGGCTCATGTTACAGTCACAGCCGGTGCGGGCAGACTGGTTTGGCAGGGGGAGAGTACCACAAGTACCAGAATGCATGGGAGTTGCTCACGCGGGCACGTGACAGCTCGCGCCGAAGCAGAGCATGGAGAGTGCAAGAAAAACGAGCACGCTGTTGGCAGCAGGATCATCGCCAGGCAACGCGGTTATTGTTGTCACCTACAGCTGTAAATGGTGATGTAAGGCTGGAGGACAAGCTGAGTTGTCACTCCTAAGGCATTCGAGCAGCCCCTGCTTTATACCACTGGGAAGCGACGCAATGCACTAAGACACATGAGTCGCTAGGTGGGGGTAGAATGGGGTGTTGTGGGAGGCCTCTGAGACAGTGCAGGCATGGAGGTTTGCGGGGGAACAAGTAGTTGACGGAGAGACCAAGGAAACATACAGTTCCTTGGAGTGCTGAAACCTAAATGAAAAAAAAATCTATAGTGTCAGTAGTAGAAGGATACAACTCATCCAATTAAAAACATGTTAAGAAAAACAAAAAAAGAAGAAGAAATGCTGCAGTGGCAGAAAAAACAAGAATGAGGGGAAAAGGCATCAAATAGGGCTTGGTAAACTAAAAACAAGAAAGCCATCCAATCATGAGCAAGAGGCTGTCCCAAAGACAAATGTATGTATGTACTGCAGACAATAGGTCTTCAAAAAAGCCAGTTAAAGCTGTCTATATTTGAAATTAATAAAAGGCAAAGCATTCAATAACTTATGAAAATCAAGCCTTTTTTCTCTTCTACAAACTTCTGGACCATCCTGTTTGTGGACGGAAAAGGTCACCTACATGGCTCTGAAGAGTGTGCACCTCTGCTCTGCATTTCCTGCAACAAGTCTAATTTGAGCTATGAGAACGAAGTCATCCACAGTCTTGTGATGGTTTAGACTCCATACCTGTTCAACCCTGGCTCTGGTGGAGAAGTCAGTTTGAAGCATGACTCACTAAGGGGACTTCCCAGTAAGCTGTAGTCTATGTGTAACAGGACTACAAGCAAACAATGCCTTTTATCCCTCCAGCCTTGCCACAGAATATGGACCGAACGACAGACTCTTCAAGTCCTGAGCTAACTCAAGACTTTACAACGGCATGTCCTAGGAGGCTAGCCGAGGTGAGGCTAAAACGTAAAAAAAAGGCAGCAAGGATGGCGATGTGCCTTCTCTACTGCTAGTGCTGTGCAGCGGCTGCTCTGAAACACTACAACAGAAAACAAGGAGATCATGGCCCGGCATACAGTGCAGGAAAGCAGTGGGGACTGGAAAAGCAACACGGTAGGAGTGTGAGGGGATGGGGCAACAACAACGCGTAAGGATTGCAGGCAGGACCCCGAACTGCATGTCAGGCTTGGTGGCGTTCAGAAACACATGGGCTCTTAGCCAGCTGATGCACTCTACTTGTATTTGGGACACAACAGGGGACTGCACTATGTTCCAGTGTTTTCAGTCCTGTTAAGTGCATCGCACAAACAATTCACAACGCTGGCTTCCATTTGCCCATTCAACTAGCCAAAAACCTGCCAGATCACCTCTATCAGGAATGAAGGGCTGGTCAGCAATCCATGGTACTCACTTAAAGCACTGCAGTGAAAGTTTACTTAAGGTGTTTTAGAAAAACAAAAGAGAGCTTCATTTAGTTCTCTAAAAGTAAGGATTTTATAATAAATTAAAAAAAGAAAGGTGTTGGATTTTTGTGTATTTTTAATGGCCCCGCTCTTTCTTGAAAAACATACATCTGGCTGAACAGAGGTTTAGCACTCGGACTCTACAGTTCAAATAGCAATCATGTTGTATTCATAGCACCTCATCTCATTCTATAATCTACAAATGTTATACCACTGTAGTGTTGCACCAGGTGTATGCAAACAACAAAACACAGGCAGTATATCCATACCAGCCGAGAACAGTGTGCCAACAGAAGTACTGCCAGAGTATTTTGCACAGAAACAGAGCGACATGACCATAACCACCAGCATCAGACACAGAACAACGGGTGAAAGGTACAGCATTACCTGCAGAAACAGTGTGACAGTGCCAGTATTAACTTTATCCAGCATGCAGAGCACTGCTGCAATGGCAGTGTTACCTGTACCCGGTGTGCAGAACAGAGCAGCAATGGCAATACTCCCAGCACAGAGCAGCATGATTAATGTAATACAAACCAAAAGAAATAACAAAATCTAACCTATGGATTCAGAGACACTACCAAGCTACTTAACAGCTGTATTTCCAGACACAGTTGAATATCAATGACTGTCAGCGAACTAAAAGGATCTCAGAACTCTCAGATGTAGTGGGCTACAAGTGACAAATGACTATTGTGAACACAAACTTTTGACCAGAGTGAAGCTGGGTCATTTCAAATGAAACACATCATGTGCCACATTGCGTGATCACACTCCAAACACTCAGTAAATATACAATACATTTTTCACATTGCGAAAAACGTAAGCTAAGGACACGCCTCACTAAAGTTTCTAAAATAATAATTACAAAGCCCTAATCCTGTATTGGTCTGCCTCAGTTTGCTGCGATCATGCATCTACTTCTCAAACCCCTCATTTTAGGATTATATTATTTATAGTTCTTTTTACCAGGAATTGCCATTTTACGGTAAGATTCTTATTTGAAGATTCACACAAATGGTATGAGAGAGAACCACTAGGATGAGGGTTAGACTAGATGTTAGAAACATGGCAAAGACTAAACCAGCTGACGGTAATCACCACAACCCAGGGAAGACCCAACGATTATTATCGGTGATTATATATATATATATATATATATATATATATATATATATATATATATATATATACATATATATGTGTATATATATATATATATATACATTGTATAGTATTGGCTCTGTTTTATCGTGTTTTATGGCTTCTTAAGTTTTTTATAATAATTGGTAAAGATGTCACTATTTATTTACTCAAATAATGGTGTAGTTCTGAACTATCATACAGGTGACAATTTAATTGTGATGTCAAAAATGAGTTAGCCCACTGGGGCCGGACTCCATCAACACCTTTGTGTTTTGTGTTTTGGTCTTTGTCTAGTAACTATGACCATAAAATTGTAACCATTTGGGGTTTCAAATTGCATCTGTGACACCTTAAGATTATATTTTATCTTTATCGCCGCAAAACATTATTAACATGATTACCCGTTGATTATTGTTTAGTTTGCAAATATATGATTCAATTTGTTTTCGCATCAATGATAAAACTACAAGTCTGTCTTCACGTTTTCTGAGTTTGTAGTTCACATGTGACACGATCGCATTCACTGTTAAAAATGGCGGAAAAACTTTATTGATTTGTTAGTGAGCAAGCCTGCTGGGCAGGCGAAACGCGTCTGACATTAACAGCTGGCATTAAAGATTTTTGCGTAAAGACACGGCGTCGACTTTCCTGCTTGGAAGTGTGGTGAATTTAATCGGACCGTGTTTGGGTGGTCCGTAACGCCGACGCGCCCTCTGTTCTGGAGGTGGTGGGTGTTCTCAAGTAAGCGTGGACCGCATATGTATATTTATATATATTAATTACAGAAGCACAAATAAAAGCAGGCACTGAGGATCTCTACTAGTCTTTCAGTGCGGTGATGCAGGAACATGCATTGGAATCTGTTTTTTTAACCCCTTATGCCGTGGCAATTCGCCTGTAGAAAACGGACCGAATGTTCCCCCTTTTCAAAATAACAACACGAATGGTTATATCGCTGCAGTTGTTTTTAGTAAACATAGAAGTGAAGAGTCCAACTCAATTATTTGAATTTATTGAATCATGTGGCCAAGTGGTGCAGTGGAGTAACTACTACTATAACTCAATTGTTTTGTTGTGAGGGAAGTGTCGGTTAAAAGGAAGCCCGGCCTCCGTGAGCCGGGTTGAGTGGAAAAAAGTTCCTGAGTAGAGGCAGCCAATTATAAAAAAAAACAAAAGAAAGGATTGCGAAGCACAGCCACAGATTCTGCGCTAATTAAGCCGAAAAAACACACACAAGTAAGGGAAATGCACGCTGAGCCAGGATCGTAATAATTAAAAACACACATGTTGCAATGTCTTCGATCAGGGAGATCTGGGGTGAAGGGCAGCATAGGAAAAAGAGTTCTCCCAAAAGAATAGATAAAGAATGCCATTGTAAGGAAACTGTACTTGGCCGGTGCTCCTCAGCCTTGACTAGTATCGGCTGAGTGAATGAGTAAGGAGGCAGCAAAGAAGAGCGACGCTAGAGTGAACCTATGGTAAGCAGCAGGCGGGAATAAAGTCGCTTTAGTGAATACAGCAGGTCTTGCAGACAGCGCATGTGTGCTGCCTAGGCTCGACCTAAAAAGAATGCCTGCATATCCAAACCAAGCTATACTGATGGGCTGGACCAGGAACGCAACCTGCAACAAAACAAAAACAAAACAATTTTTAACAGCTGCGCTACAGTAAGGCCAACTTTGAGCACACATACTGCTTGTATGAGTCTGACCACCACCTCCCTAGTGCTCTAACCCTCTAATCCAACCCCTGCCACCCTGCTAGCCTCAATGGACGCTCCTATTCTGAAGGAGTACTGTAGAGATGTACTCCCTTTGAAATGGAATGTAGAACCATCTGCTGGCTGGAATGTTGGGCTTTAAAAGTTAAGGGTGGTTGGAGCTGTGAAGCTGAAGTGCAAGCTGGAGGTGTTTTCCTTATCTCTCTGAATAAAGACTTACATGAACTTAATCTTCCTGGATATCATCTTTACATTGGCGACGAGTTGGCGAACCCATACTGCGCAGGGGGCAGTCTACTATTCACCTCCACCCCTGGATTTTATTTCTACAACAACAGTAAGTGTTCCGTGAAGCCTTGACCATGTGTGGAACCTTACTGAAATGGTTTCTGTACTGTTTCACTAGCGCTGAATGTGTGATGGAGCGCTGTGACTTACTGCCATACAAATTGGAGGAGGACCGACTGAATTTGTGACATTCTTTAGGGCATTAACTAATGCTAATGGAATGAAGGCTGTCGCGCTGAACTAGTGCTGAAAGAATAAAGAGGATCGAGTGAAGTACTGCTGCGCTGCGCTAGTGATGAGCGCTGAAATTTCTGCCGTACGGAACGGAGGAAGTATAATTTATCCTTCATTTCTATTAATTATTTTTACTTTGCTACGGGAGCGGAGCCGCTGAAATTGACTAGCGGATGAAAGTGCTACATGTTGTTGAGTGACAGCAACCTCTAGAGGCTGACTCTGTAAAAGCGGCGTAATTGACAAGAAAAGGAAAAAACAGAGGAAACTGACCGTTACTCTCGTGCTGTCCCCGTGCTGTCCTGGTGCTTGTCATCGTCCTTCATTTTCACGAGCGCTTACTCGCGCGCACTGCCTCATTGCCTCGTCAAGATTTGTCTCCCACTTCCTACTGAAAACGGACGTAAGCGACGCATTGTGGCGGCCATCTTAACTCTTTGGGCTTGAATTTCCTTCATTACATGACTGTATACTATAGCGGCCATCTTGGAATGGATTTGGTTGCATTGGTTTATGAAGGCTTTCCACGTCTGCACGAAGATACACGACGAACTTGGACACAAGGAAATAAATAATTACCACTTTATTATTTTCATTATTATTTTAATTTTTTATATTAATTAATTGTTTTACTTAACAATAATTTATATTACAGGTACCGTAGTCATACAGTTAAGAAAAGGTGTATTGGTGTAAGTGGATTGGTGTTACACTTTGTTTTACTGCACTGTTTACGTAATTTATCTGTAGATATGACTGATCAGGGTTTGTCTGCACCGCCTACCTTTCTAGCTACACTTGGTGAACCTCCTATTCCGTGGAAGGAGTGGAAGAAATTATTTATTACTTATGTGTTAGCAACGGGGGCTGACAAATACGGCCCGGTGCGCAGACAAGCTATATTACTCCATCATTTAGGTGTGAAGGGAGACGATTGTATGAGGATCTTCCGGAAATATCTTTGGGAATGGGTGATGGTCAGCCAAATAATGTTTATGAAATGACATTGCAACTGCTTGAGGTTCGTTTCAAGACAAAGATTAATACTGTTTTAGAGAGACACAAATTTTTCTGTCGTACTCAGAAGGTGGATGAAGATATTGCAACATATGTTGCTGCACTTAGAGGTCTTTCACTAACATGTAAATTTGGAGAATTAGCTGATTCACTTATCCGCGACCAAATCGTAAGGTGTACTAATAACAGAAGAGTTAGAGAAAAACTTTTAATTAAAGATCCCTCGCTTGAAGAAGCTATTCAGATTGCTAAGGGGTTGGAGCATACAGATTTGTGTATTAAAGAAATGGATAAATGCAATACTTCTGTGTCAAGCAAGGAACATATTCCAAGGGGGTCTGAAGTGCATGATGTTATTGATGAAACTAAGAAAGTGAAGCCTGTCCCGAATTTCCAATCTCCTAACAAACTTAATGAGTCTGGGAGAACTTTTTTCCCAACACCTAAATTTGATACCAGAGTAGTCAAATGTTACCGTTGTGGCGCTCCTGGCCATATTGCTTCTAGTACTATGTGCATGGGCAGGAATGCCATCTGTCGATCTTGTGGAAGGAAAGGTCATCTTGCTAAGGTTTGCAGAACTAAAACCCAATTCACTCGAGTGCAAGAAGTAGATGATACTTGTGAAAGTGTACGTGAACTGATGTTGAGTGTAGAAGTTTGTGAAGAGTCAAGGCATGTCAATCTTGAATCACATTTGTCTTTAGATGGTGTTCCTAGAGAAAGCACAAATAAGTTAGAGAAACCTCATTGTGTCATAAACTTAGACAAATGTGGGATTGAAATGTTAGTAGATTCAGGAAGTCTGTATACTTTACTCTCTAGAGAAACGCTTCACAAGAAATGGACCGGAGAACAGTTGGTGTGGGACAATCCTGACATTAAAGCAGCTGGGTATG
This sequence comes from Calotriton arnoldi, assembly GCA_963921515.1. NCBI lineage: Eukaryota > Metazoa > Chordata > Amphibia > Caudata > Salamandridae > Calotriton > Calotriton arnoldi. Next base: position 2,436,587 of record CAWUFW010001537.1, read on the forward strand.
GTGGAAAAATAATTGATATTGTGGGGATGAGGTGGATGGTTATTTCATTTAATGGTAACAAAGTTTTTGGACGTGTGTACTTGACTAAACAGGGGTCTGACCTTTTAGGTTGGCGTCATCAAAAAGATCTCAATATCATTTTGAATCCGAATTCCACTGAACCTGTTACTACTTCAGTTGTGCACAACATTGATATGTATGTAATGAATATGATGGAGAAATATCCCAAAGTGTTTTCTGATCAATTGGGAAAACTTAGAAATTTTTCTCACAAAATTATTTAAAAAAATAATTCAAAGCCAGTGGTTCACAAAGTGAGGAGTGTACCCCACCTCATGAGAGAACCTCTTCATGAGGAACTTAAAAAACTCTTAGCGCAAAAAATAATAGAACCAATTGAAGCATCTGAGTGGTTGGCACCCATTGTGGTAGCACCCAAGGAAGGAGGAAAAATGTGCTTATGTGTAGACTTACGCGACCTGAATAAAAATATTTGGGTCGATAGACAGCTGTTACCTAACATATCGGAGATGCTAACTGCAATGGGTGGTGGAGATGTTTTTAGCGTAATCGATATGTCGGCTGCTTATCACCAAGTAGATTTACACGAAGAGTCTAGACATCTCACGTCTTTTGTAACACCCCTGGGGGCATTTCGTTACTGTAGAATGCCTTTTGGGTTGGCGTCTGCCTCAGCGGTGTTCCAGAGAGTAATGCAAGGAATTTTTGAGGGGCTAAGTAATGTTCTTTGTTTTCAAGATGATGTGTTGATCGTAGGGAAAGATGGTACGCATCATGATGAGGTTTTGGGTGAGGTATTGAGAAGAATGGAAGAGAATGGGCTGACAAGAAAGAAAAATGTCAAATAAAAAAAAATTGTGTGACCTATTTGGGACATGAGATATCTAAGGATGGAATTAAACCGAAAAAAAGTATTGTCTCTGCAGTAAGGAATGCTCCTGTTCCTATGACTAAGGATCAGTTGAAATCCTTCCTCGGCTTAGCGGAATATTGTTCAAAGTTTGTGGAAGGCTTCACAGAGATTGTAGAACCCTTAAGGGAATTGATGAAGAAGGGTGTTCTCTTTGAATGGAATGAGGCTTGTAGTGAAGCGTTTGATAAGGTGAAAAACTGTATTGCTGGAGCTCCTACACTTGGTCATTTTCAAGTCAATGCTAAAACGCTTATTACAACTGATCCAAGTGCTGTTGGAGTTGGAGCCGTGTTGACTCAGATTTATGATGGCCAAGAAAGAGTCATTGGGTTTGCATCTCGGAGACTTCGTAATGCTGAATTATCTTATTCGGTTATCGAGAAAGAGGCGCTAGCGTGTTGTTGGGGCATAAATCATTTTAGGTACTTTGTTTGGGGACTACCTTTCAAGGTCCGTACCGATCACAAACCCCTTATCCATTTGTTTAAGGGTGGAAGGGGTCTAGAAGGCAGTGTAACCCCTAGAATTTCAAGATGGATGTTGTCGGTGCTGGAGTATAATTTTGAAGTAGAATTTGTGAGGGGTTTGAAAAACGTAGTTGCTGATTGTTTGTCCAGATTGCCTCTTGATACGGTGGAATTGGTGCTGGACGAGGATATAGTAGATGAGGAGATTGATGTGGTAGGAAGAGAGAAAGTGGGACTGGCTCTCGACAAAGAAGAGTGGGCATTGGCCACATCTGAGGATAGTGTTCTACAACAAGTTGTGAAATTTGTGTATGAAGGTTGGAGTGGTCATGAGGATGATGTCCGTTTTAAAGGTTACTATCATGTTCATGATGAATTGAGTGTGTATCATGGAAGGTTGTTAAGGAGGAATCAATTTGTGCCACCAGTTGGGGTAAGAAGGAGGATTATCGATATTGCTCATGAGGGTCATCTGGGAAGGAATATGACGAAGAGGAGGATTCGGCAGTCTTTCTGGTGGCCAGGAATGGACAGTGACATTGAGGGAGTAGTGAAAGAGTGTTATGCGTGTGCAAATAGTGATAAGTCTAAGACGGTAAGACAACCTCCTTTGAGTTGTAGCGTTATTCCCAGACGTCCATGGGAGAGAGTAGCTATTGATTTCTTAGGTCCAATTTCCAAACTTGGAACTCGCAATAGGTTTGTAATGGTTTTGGTGGATTATCATTCGAAGTGGTTCGTTATTGAAACTACAGATTGCATAGACACGGATAAAGTTGTGGGATTTTTGGAGAGAGTATTTATGAACGAAGGTATTCCGAAGACCTTGGTGTCTGACAATGGTGTGCAGTTGGTGTCGAAAAAAATGGTGGATTTCTTGAGTAAATTTGGAATAAAACATGAAAGAGTTGCACTGTTCAGACCCCAAGCCAATGGATTGGTAGAAAGGATAAATCGTTTGTTGATGGATAACATACAATTATCTCTGTCCAATGGATTGTCTTGGTTGGAAGAATTGAAGAAATTAGTGTGGTCATATAGAGTGACGCCACATTCTGTGACTGGTGTGTCACCGTTTGTCTCTCTTAAAGGTCGGGAACCAGGTTTGAAGGAAGTACCTGGTTGGCTGAAGGATAAAGAATGTGTGTGGGTTGATCGTACGCTTGTTGAGAATGATGTATGCCAAAAGCAATTAGCTGCTACCAGTCATTATAATGACAGGAAAGCTGTTAAAGTCCCTGATATAAAAGAAGGAAATTGGGTCGTTACCAGGAAAGGGGGGGTAGTGACCAAGGGTGCGAGCAAATTTTCTAAACCTGTTCAAGTAAAAGCTATCAAGAAGAATATTCTTATTCTAACTGATGGATCTGCGTGGAGCACAGGAAATGTTAGTAAATGTAATGCTCCTCAACCGGTTCTCTCTGATTGATGCATAATTGGATGTGATCCTATTTGAATTGTTGATGCAGTTATATTTTATCTTATGTTGAAATGTCATTTGATTGTATTTATTGTTTTCCTTTGTATATAAGGGGGAAGATGTGTAGAGATGTACTCCCTTTGAAATGGAATGTAGAACCATCTGCTGGCTGGAATGTTGGGCTTTAAATGTTAAGGGTGGTTGGAGCTGTGAAGCTGAAGTGCAAGCTGGAGGTGTTTTTCTTATCTCTCTGAATAAAGACTTACATGAACTTAATCTTCCTGGATATCATCTTTACAAGTACGTCCCAAAATCTTTATGTGGCAAGCCCAAGCCCTACAGCATCTTACGTAAAAGAAATAGCAACTGTCTGCCCCAACCCCTTGCTCAAATACCCACTCCTCTCCTCCAAACATCCTCTGTCAAATTTTCTCCACCACCCAGCAGGAGACACATTGCCGAAAACAGTTTTCTCCAACACTACAACTTTTCCCATCCCTCTTTGGACCATCTTTGACTTTTGTAAAAAAATCTCAATCCTTGCACTAATCACCTTCACACCCCTTCCCACAAACCTCCCAAACTGCCTACTCCGAAAAGCTCAGAAATCGTTAATGCTCCAAAAAACAATCCTACCATCAAAAGTGTAAACAAGCACACTTTGTTAATGCCATGGTACATCCTTCTTAGGCTAGGCACTAACCTTCTCAGCAGCCGCAACATAATTGACCTCCATACTCTTGCCCTCTTCTCCCTTTCTCTAGCCTAAACTTCTGAAATCCTACTACGCAGCTCGCCTGCCATAGACTCGTAGCTGCACCAAAATTTACTAAGTAAAAATCATTATCCACGCTAAGTTACCTGCTAGCATGACCGAAAATAAGTTCTTTTCTATATGTGCCATGATGACGTTCAATAAGCCTCTTGTTGCCTTGCCTCACCCCCCTCAGTAACTGACCTCTTTGTTGCTGCTGTAGCTAGAAACTCTTCCCACGCCTCTGTGTAAGCCTTCCAACTGGGTGGTGCTAATAAGCCTTTCAATAAATGAAGCTCACTTTCCTAGCTGCCACAACCCCCTCAGCATCACGTCGTCTTCTGTTGTGCCTCCAGTGCAAGGACTTAGGACCTCTGCCACTGCAAACAAGACAATGCACCCGCAATGTCATTGGCTATACCAAGGACATGCGTGGCCCGAAAAACTGTGTTGAACTTCAAGCATCTCAGTATAAACACTCTCAACAAGTGCAGAAAATGCACATCCTTAGTGGATTGCCTATTGGCAATATTCACCACCTCCAAATTGTCAACACTGAATGCCACCTTCTTGTTTCTGAAACAAGCCATGCCACAACACCAAAGCCACAACAAAAGAAAAAACCGAAATAAATGTAATGCTCCAACCCCCAACCTGCCAACTTGCTGGCCACTGTTTCACACAACACCTCCCCTGCCAATATAGTCCAAAACCTCAGCTACCTACCGCATCAGAAAAAATGGATTTACTATATAGCCTCATCCACTAGTCCCACCAGAGAAATACCATTACATTTCTCCAAGAAAACTGTTCACATCCTTAGATCAGCCCTCACCCCGGCCAATAAGCGGACTCTATGGTGCAGTAGTGACAGACCCGCCAACAGAATATCCTCCCTGCACTCACCAGCATGCAGTTGAAATGCAAATGCCTCAGCAACATCTGTACATCCTTTAGCCTCAGCTTCCTATTCAGCCATATTATACCAAGTAAGTCTAGCATTTTCTTCTTTTTGTCCTCCAGCAACTGTACCTCCATCCTCACAGAAACAATGTAAATACCTTGGAAGGTCAACACCCACGCTGGGCCACTTGTTTTGTCACAAAAAACTTCCAAATATTGGTGACAACTGTCCGAACGTGGTAGCCCAACAAATAAGAAATCATCTAAGTAATGCAATACTGAGTCCACATCTTCAACAAATGTTAATAGCCACTGCAGAAAACAGCTAAACTTCTCAAAGAACACAACATTAAGCAGCCCAAAGGTAATACTTTGTCCACAAACACTTGACCTTCAAATTGAATTCCTAACAAAGAGAAATCCTGTGGGTGAACGGGAAACAACCGAAAGGCCAACTCAATGTCACTTTTAGCCATCAAGGCTCCAGGCCTCATCTATCGCACCAGTTGTACCGCATCATACACTGTTGAGTATTTAACTGATGTCACCTCCTTCGCAATGTAGTCATTCTCTGAATGCTGTATCAGTAAAAACTCGCCCTGTTCCTTTTTTAGGAGAGCCCCAGTCGGGGAGGTAATTAAAGGCTCTAGAGGCATTTTAAAAAAAGGGGCCTACAATCATCCCTTCCTGGAACTCCTGGTGCAGGGATTCTGCACATACACAGAACTATGCGCAGGATTATGGGACCTCGGTGTATAGGGGCTAAGCCTTCCCACCACCTTAGAGCCCACAAGCCCAGGACCGACTAGCTATAGTGTCTCACTCGCTCTCCTACACACTCACAGAGAAGCAAATGATTAGACACCACAGAACACAACACTCCCGACTCTCTCAGGAATCTCGGTAACGAGGCAAAACCCTTTTGCTCGCACTCTTGTTTTTTGTCCACGATAAGGTCTGACAAAGACACGAAATAGTTTAGAATATTTATTTGAACTATTGTGTTCTATAATGCAGTATACGTGCCACAACAAGCAGAAAAATGCATAATACTAATATTGTCAGCATAGCAACAAGGCCATATATCATGAAGGGAGATGTCAAAATGAATAGACAATAGAGAGAAGACAGTTCAGCCTAACCTCCCTCCCCCTGCTAGGAATTGGTATTAAAATGTAACAGAAGATCGCTGGGTTTTGTCAGCAGACCCCATACCTTAGTGCCTAGATGGTAGATCTACATCACAGGAACCGCATTGCTCTTCTCCCTGGAAAGGTCTCTCTCCAAGTGTGTTTTTTTTAATGCGTGCATCCCCGTAATATCAAAATGCTAGTCTCCCACCAGCTGCATTGGTATGTTGTGTCTAAGTGCTAGGGCCTGACCAGAACAGAACAACATGGGGCATTGTTTATCGACCTTGCTCACAATGTTCAGACTAAACTCCAGGGACAGGCAGAGAACGAACACAGCGAACAGTTCCCATGTGAAAAGTACGGACAGAGACGTTGCAAAAATAAAAGCAGCTAGTAACATGTGCAAAGCTGAATCAAGGCTGAAGGGCTCATGCTAACTTAGTGATGTCGACAATGTCCCCACCGGCCACGTGACACCCTCCCCTTGGCCAGGTCAGTAGCACTGATGCTAAGAGAACATGTAGGTAAGCAGAGCCAAAGCTATTTGCCATAAACCAAATCAATTTTTTTTTTAATCCGACTAAAAAGTCAAAATGTATGGAAAAGCTTTCAGAAGTTGCGGCTAAAAGTGTCAAAAGACCACATTGTAGGTGGTTCCCCCAAGTCAGACTATGACTGCTCAGCAAAAGCGAAAAGATCACGTGTACTGTAGAAGGCGATCAGTTCCAAAACGGCATCCACACCATTTCCTCCAAAGAGGGTTGCCATCCAGTCAAGCAACGTGAATGAACAGACGTGCTCCTCATAATCATGTGCGTCGAGGAGACTTGGAGGACAACCTGCGTGAAATTCGATAACACTCAGCTGAAAGAGGTGCTGCGCAGAAGCATAGGTATTCAAACCAGCCAAAACTCCAAGAGTAGCAGCATACATCAAGCGGTCGTCCCCGGAACAATCCTGGTCATGGGCCAACAACGGACCCATCAACAGTTCATAATCCAGGTCAACGAGAGATGTATTGGAGAGGCACATATCCTTGGCCCAATTGAAGGGACACCGGCGACAGTAGAACACAGGTTGCACACAGGCGAAGTAGGCATAGCAGAAGTTGAGCCGATAACTGATGCCTAAAGTGGCTAACAGTAAGTATCTAAAAAGCTGCTGCATTTGTTCACAGTACAGCCGTAACTGTAGTTAGCTAGGCCGAACCACGGGACGGGCAGCCATTACATAGCAGGCAGAAAAGCAGCACTGCACCGCCAACCAGCAAGAGCACCAAGGGGAAACCTACTGAAGGCACTGGAAAAAATAGAATGAATAAAAGCAGGTATAACACCAAATATAGTCTGAAATGATAACACCAGGCCGGATCCCACAAGTTAAAAAAAAATGAGCCAGTCCTTCGGTGTCAGACGCATTAAATATTTGGTGTATTAACTCCCCAACATGGAGTGGGAGATTTGTATTCTGCAGTGACTGAATCTCACTTGAAGTTCTAGCCACCTGCAATTCGAAGGTCTCTCTAGCCGATGCGAGCGCGACTTCTTGTTGAAACAATAGCGCTTTGAGTCTGCTTAACTTGTTGAAGTCTGTCTTCAAAGTTGGAATTGAAGGCCACAGCAAGGTATCAACAACTCCCTGTGGGGGTGGAAAGAGAACATTGCTGCAACATGTAACACATTGTGAAACAGTTTCTATATACGGGATGCCTGGCCGTAAGCCGCAGCAATTGTGGTTATTCAGGATAAGATAACTACCGTTAGAAAGTAAAGTTGGCGTGGGAATTATCGCAGGTATTGGAGTCCCTTTTAAAAAACAGGTCAAATTAGGGGCCGACACGTTGCAAGCGCCATGCAAATTAACTTGTTTACATACTAATGAATGTCCCACGGTAGAATCACAGTCCTCCCCTGAAGGAATACTTCCTTCTCCTCTTGTTGACAGCGGAATTGAAAAGGTAACGACCATAATTCATGGAGAAAAGTACTAAGCGGTTCGTACCTTCCAATCGGATAATGCTTCATGCAGGCTGTGAATTGGAAGAGGGAAATAGGTAATGATATAACCCCATGTATTAACTAGACCGAAGATTCGGTCTCAGCTATAGTAAAAGGTAACTGATCTAACTTTTCAATGTGTAACATAGTATTTGTTGCGTCCTTTATAGACATAAGGTTAAGTTTATCTGTCAGATTGAACAGCAAAAATAAGGCAGAGTCATTCAAATAATCCCATGGAACTTTTCCACTTTTCAACGTTTGCGATGTCCAACTAAACTGCATTACAGACCGTAACTGATTTTGACCATGGAATGGCACAGATACATCATTTTGTCCGACATCAATCACAGATGAGACAATATTATCCAGTGTGTAAATACGAGAAGACAAAGTGGTAATGCTATTATCAACCACATCAAGAACTTTGCGTAAATTATCCTGATCGAGTTGTCATAGGCGGAAAGCAGCTTCCATTTGTGACAATTTCCAAAATCCATTATATGTAGCATAAATAAATTGTTTATTACGAGCCGATTTAGGCCATAAAAGGAAGTCGGGCAAATCTATGTCCCCATTTAAAAGAGACAAATGTTGTGTGACGGATGACAATGTGGAGTGTCCCAACTATTGCTGGCATCATTTACCTACTGAGTACGTAGTAACTGTATGTGATTGAGGGAAGCGAGGGTCAGGTCTATTGAGCGTAAACCCGGTGGAAGCATTAGAAAAGCGCAATTGACACGCATTGGTACTCATTGGCCATATCAACCAGCCGAATTGGTTACTATTGGAGGAGTTAAGCGTACCATTTAGAATCATGTCATATAGGTTGGCCACAGAATAATTATTGTATTGTGGCCATGCGCCAAAGGCAGACAATTGCGGAAGTGAGGGAGCATTCAAATTTTTAGTAATAGCTAAACCAAAACATGTAGTCTGTTGTACCGTGTTATTAAAAAATATCAACTGTGATGGAATTAAACATGCACGATGTAATGAATTGGAACCCTGGACCTGCCAAATTTTGGTACTCCATATGGACTTCAAATCAATGGTGTCCCTCCAGTAATCATACCCCTTCAGGGACAGGTCGGTTATGAAAGAAGATGAATATATAAATTTAGTTAGCATCAACATAAATTTTGAATGTGTTTAAAATTCAGTTTGTAGTAAAACAACGTCTGGTCTGAAAGATTATATCCAGAAAAGTATATAAACGTATTTTTCTGTGTCGATGAACTCCCTTTAAACAGTGTTGGATAATGTTGCCACTATGTATAATTCGCTGCAGGTCTGAGAGTATTTGTTTTGTGTAAATAATGATGACCATAATGCTGGAAACAGAACAAGTCAGCATAGTTTGCAGAATTCAAATACAAATCTTCAGTCTCAAAAGCTGTGCAACAAAGAATGGACTGTGTTGACATCCCAGTCGTCTGAATGTATTCCTGGTGTGATGACATCACCTAAAAACACGAAACACGTATGGAATTTGAATTATCTCAGTCAGACCATATATTTCGAATGGAATTTTGTCCCAAACGATACCATCACTTATTGGAAATGCTGAAATATTGACAAATGTTTGATCTTGTTTCATTTTATGAGACAAATGTATGTGGGGCCAAAACTCCATCTGCCAGATGGGCTGCAGAGCGTTCAGGTAAGTAATGGCCATTTATCAGAAGAAAAAAGACTGTCACAAAACCAATCCACAAAAAGAGAAACACCATCGTTAGCACTATCCAGATGTACGTCCAAGGAGGAACCAGATAAGTTCTACGAAACCAGGAAATTAAAATGCAGATCCGAGTTGGGGGCTCTTTATCAGTGGAAGCTGAAGATGAAGTAGAAGTTGAGGAAAAGCTATGTCTGTCCATATAATAACCACTGGCACCTAGGTGAAATAACAGAGGCTGTTCTGTATTAGAAGAGGAACTGATTTCAGTACTAGGCATTTCAACTGTAAGCTCAACAGGTGGAGAGGCATATTCATGCGTAAATGAAGCTGATGGAGGTACTGACACCTAATCGACGGGAGTCCTCACATCACTTTCCAATTGCATAGTTGGCGTTGAAGCAAGCGAAGGCATCAGACTCAAAGAAACATCCCGACGAGGAATGCTTGTAGACTCACTATTCAGAATCGGCCATATGGTGTAGCTTGACATTCTCAATGGAAATAAATCAGTTTTCCTTGCCGCCAGGCAAAGGAGGCAAAATTACTGTACGAGTACCCTTTAATCCAAGAACTGGGACCAGTACACAATAAGAGGGACCAAATTCTTTTGAGTTCTCCAGCTTTTCACGGACCAGATCACCAACTTTAGGAAGCCAGCCAGTAACAGGAATTAGCACCGCTGCTTCAGTGGACGAGGGCGTATGATCTTTAGCCAATGTCTTACGGGTCTTTTGTAGTTCCTGTAACATATTAGAATGGTAATCTACGTCAAATGTTGCGGCCGCCGCCACAACGTCTAGACCATCAAGGTCTGGGACAAACATTTCAATGCCAAAGAGCATTTTGTATGGGGTCCGCCCACCCAGAGATCTTCTAGGGAGATTATTAAGTGCACGTTGGACTCCGTACAAATGAGTTAGCCAACTCCTGCCAGTACCTAAGACTCTAGCTGTCAAAGATTGCTTTAAGTCACGGTTCATTCGTTCCACTACTGAATTGCCCTCAGGCCTGTATGGAGACGAAAACTGCACCAGCACACCCAGAGACTTCATTGTGTCCTTGTAAGCCCTAGAGGCAAATGCCAGATCTTGGTCAGAATGGAAGGTGCCTGTGAGAAGTTGGCCTGGTATATGCTGTTCACTAATTAAAGTGGACACCTTGCACCAGAACAATTCGACTCTTATGGTAGATATGTTTAAGACAACCTTTATAGAAAGCTATCCTAGTGGTAGCTGTGGAGAGCAGCCTTCAGGCTAAGTCTTGAAGGAATGTAAAGCAGCTTGTTTTACCACACAATCTCTTGAATCACCAAATGAAAAGACACCACACAGGTATCTATATCAAATATATATGTATTTATTAATAAACACTCTCTACTAATCTCTTTATGAGATTAGAGGTCAGGAACATATGTACAAGTCAAATGTTATCACAATAAGTTTAGCACAATCGAATATCACAATCTTAGTTTGCTAGACCTAGGTCTAGGGCATCTAGAATCGAGGGACCCCCAAGAACCACCCCAGGTAGTTGTAGGAGACCCACAGGGGACGGACGCGGTGACCTGGCACCGGTGCGAGTCCTGTGCGAGTCTATGCACTCAGACGCGATTGAGATTTCAATGTTAAAGGTCCCTTGCGTGTTCGAGGCGAACACACCGATCGGTCCTTGTACGAGTCGAAGGACGCGGTCACAGATAGAGATGCAAGGGAGATGGACGCGCTGTGTCTAACACAGACGCGAACCTTGTGCGAGTCAGTGCAATGGAGATCTCAGAGTTACAGGCCCTTTGTGTGTTCGAGGCGAACACCGATCGGACTCAGTACGAGTCGAAGGATACAGTTTTAGATAGTGTTACAAAGGAGATGGACGCGGTGTGTCTAACACAGACGCGAACCCTGTACGAGTCAGCGCAATTGTCGCACTTAGAAAGTTAGAGTTTTAGGACACTTCTAGGGAAGCTACAAGCAAGTCACTTACAGGGTAAGTAGTTCTAGGGCCCACACCCACAGGAGCACCGTAGTGCTGAAGTTACCTCACCCAGGGGAGCCGGGTGCATAGGTGTTCTTTGGTGTCGGGTCGCGGCGTCGTTTTCAATGGGAGCCAGTGAAGACTTGCTGCTTGCGGCGACAGGAGAAGTGTCCGGAGGAATCCAAGCCTGGATTCGGAAGATGGAAGACCTGAAAGCAGAGGGGACAGTGTTCAAAGTCACTTGGCAGTGACTCGGGGCAAGGAAGATGGATGCCCACCGTCGTCGCAAGATTCAGGTTGTTCGCGGTTGCCTTGACTCTTCAGCCACGAGGTCCAGGAGGCGTCGACGACGACCAGGAGCTGGATTCGGCGTGTCCCACAATGTCTGCAGCTTACTGCGGTGTCGGCGACTCGATCGGAGCCAACAAGCCTTGGTAACAGCAAGTCTCGGGGAAAGTGTGAAGAGACAATGGCGCAGACCAGCAAGGTCTGGGGGACTCACCCAGCGAGGGTAAGTCAGGGCAGGCCTGGAGCAACCAGGGGAGCCCTTTGGTGTCTTTAGAAAGTCTTCTGGGGACCCACAAGCCGGCTGGCATGGGATCGCGAAGACGCCTCGGGAGGATTCACTCACAGGGGCCCACGGTCACTCGGGACGTGGTAGGCCTCTGATCTTAGGAGGGATTCCTGCTGGAGGCTGGGACCACACGTGGTCCAGAGCACAAGTTCGTGGAACGTTGTGAACGGGTTGCACTCGACAATAGTGCACGGTACCCAGGGGTCGCGGTTCCTCGGTACTCTTGGGGTCCACTGGCCTAAGCTTCGCTGGGGACTCACGATGGCCTTTGAGAAGTCAGGAAATCCACTTCTTGGGCTGCAGGGACTTCGGACTCCGGCGGGAGCGGCGTAGTTTGGGACCGTCGTTTGTAGTTTTTGGTGCCTGCCAAGCAGGGGAGTCACTCCTTGACTCCAAGGGAGATTCTTCAGTCTTCCAAAGGTAGTGGAACGTCGAAGGTCCGGGATTCTTCTTGTAGAGCGTCGTCCAGGGAAATCTAGGGTGCAATGCACAGGTTCCCCCTCTTATACTAAAAGAAGGGGAGGGACTAGCTCTATGACCCTACCTATGGGAGGGGAGTGGGTGGCTACTCCCACTTCCCTTTGTCCAGTTTCACGCCAGAGCAGGGACAGGTAGCCCCTGAGCCGGTTTGAACTGGCATATGCACAGAGGAGCCTTCTGCTCCCCCAGTGCAGGACTTCAAAGCACTCTAAGAGTGCACCCACCCAGCCCCAATACACTAAACCCTGTCTGGGAGGTGGTCACACCCCCTTGAGACAGGATATCTATTGTTGGGCTTCCTCCACCGCGAGTGTTGGTCATCAGCAGGAGGGCAGCCCAGTGTCTGTGACTGGTGGCATCCATTTTGTGATGCCAGGGCTCTGCAGGATTCTACCGCGTTTCCACAGTAGGTACATGTCTATCCCTCTAGAAGGGTGGAATGCTACCCCCGCCGCCAGGACTGGCGGGGGGGTAGTATTCCAAGGTGTTTGACACCAAACACGACATGTTTCGATGCAGCCATTCCAAAGTTAGCATTTTACCGCGAGGATATAATGCACTTAAAAGTATATGGTTTAACCGCATCCACAAACAGCACCAGAGAATGGACTCTGAGAGCTGCAGAGGGGCCCTGCTCAGGCAGAGGCACCCACTCACATAGAAGCCAAGCACCCTGCCCTCAGGATTGATAGGGCCTGCCTTAGGGGTGACTGATAGGGTTATATGTGTGTGTAGGAGAGATATAGGGAACCTATATCTCAGTGAGGGGTGCTAGCACTTCCTCACTCAGGCTGCAGTAGCAGGCCTGTGGTGTCAGATTTAGTCTGCTTCCCAGGGGTGGCATAATACATGCTGCAGCCCCTGGTAGGCCTGTGAAGTACCTATGCCCTTGATACCTAAGGTACCATATACTAGGGACTCATAAGGTGCCACAGTATCCAATCACTAGTGCACCTAGAGTGCAATCCAAATCGTTTAGAGAGAACAGAGAGGCTGGGGCCCTGATTAGCAGGGTCCCAGCCTGACTATAGCCAGAAACCAGTGTAAACATCAGAAAAAAGTGGGGGCAACATAAGAGGCAGATCCTACTCTCCTACACAACTCCCCCCAAACGCAGGGACACTAAACTAACCTTGACCAGTTGAGTCTTCGTGTTCAAAGTGGAAATACCTTGAGAGTCCATCTGCATTGGCATGTTGGGTCCCAGGTCTATGTTCCACTGTATAGTCCATCCCCTGTAGGGAAATGGACCACCTCAAAAGTTTTGGGTTTTCTCCTTTCATTTGTTTAAGCCATAGGAGGGGCTTGTGGTCGGTCTGAACTATGAAGTCAATCAATCAATCAATCACGGCATTTATAGAGCGCGCTACTCACCCGGGAGGGTCTCAAGGCGCTGGGGGAGGGGGTAAGTTATTGCTCGAACAGCCAGGTCTTGAGCTGCTTCCTGAAGGAGAGATGGTCCTGGGTTCGCCGAAGGTGAGTGGGGAGGGAGTTCCAGGTCTTGGCTGCCAGGTAGGAGAAGGATCTTCCTCCGGCGGTGGTTCTGCGGATGCGTGGTACGGTGGCGAGGCGTGGCTGGTTGATCGTAGCTGGCGGGTGGGCGTGTAGAAGGTCATGCGGTCGTTGAGGTACTTTGGGCCCAGGTCGTGGAGGGCCTTGTGTGCGTGGGTGAGGAGTCTGAACGTGATTCTCTTGCTGACGGGGAGCCAGTGCAGGTCTTTCAGGTGTCCGGTGATGTGGCTGTGTCGGGGGATGTCCAGGATGAGTCGTGCGGAGGCGTTCTGGATGCGCTGGAGTCTTTTTGAAGTTTGGCTGTGGTTCCGGCGTAGAGGGTGTTCCCATAGTCCAGTCGGCTGGTGACGAGTGCCTGGGTGACGGTCTTCCTGGTTTCAGTGGGGATCCATCTGAAGATCTTGCGGAGCATGCGCAGGGTGTTGAAGCACGAAGATGAGACGGCGTTGACTTGTCTGGTCATTGACAGGGAGGAGTCCAGGATGAAGCCCAGGTTGCGTGCGTGGTCCGTTGGCTTGGGCGCGGTGCCCAGGGCCGGGGGCCACCAGGAGTCGTCCCAGGCGGAGGGTGATGAGCCCAGGATGAGGACTTCCGTCTTGTCTGAGTTCAGTTTAAGGCGGCTGTTCCTCATCCAGTCGGCGACGTCTCTCATCCCGTCGTGTAGGTTGGCTCTGGCGGTGGTGGGGTCGTTGGTGAGGGAGAGGATCAGCTGGGTGTCGTCGGCGTAGGAGATGATGTTGAGGTTGTGTTGGCGTGCGATGGCTGCGAGGGGGCTCATGTAGACGTTGAAGAGGGTTGGACTGAGTGAAGATCCTTGTGGAATGCCGCAGATGACTTCGGTGGCCTCGGATCTGAACGGGGGAGGCGGACTCTCTGGGTTCTTCCGGCGAGGAACGAGATGATCCATTCCAGTGCTTTCTCTCGGATTCCGATGTTGCTGAGGCGCTTCACTAGGGTGCGGTGGCAGACGGTGTCGAACGCCGCGGAGAGGTCCAAGAGGATGAGGGCTGCTGTTTCCCCGTTGTCGGTTAGGGTTCTGATGTCGTCGGTGGCTGCGATAAGGGCGGTCTCGGTGCTGTGGTTGGCCCGAAACCCGGACTGCGAGGGGTCGAGGGATCCGTTCGTCTCGAGGAAGGCGGCAAGCTGTCTGTTGACGGTCTTCTCGATGACTTTGGCCGGAAACGGAAGGAGCGAGATGGGACGGTAGTTCTTGAGGTCGGTGGGGTCCGCCGTTGGTTTCTTCAGGAGGGCGGTAAGCTCGGCGTGCTTCCAGCTCTCCGGGAAGGTGGCGGTGTGGAAGGAGGAGTTGATGATGTCCCGGAGATGGGGTGCGATGGTGGCGTCGGCTTTGTTGAAGACGTGGTGTGGGCAGGGGTCGGTTGGTGATCCGGAGTGGATGGAGTTCATCGTGCGGGTGGTGTCTTCGGTGCTGATCGGGGTCCAGTTGCAGAGGGTGGTGGTGGCGGGCGTTGGTTCGGCGGTAGGGTGCGTGGTTTGTGCGTCGAAGCTGTTATGTATGTCGGTGATCTTGCAGTGGAAGAACGCGGCGAGTGAGTTGCAGAGGTCTTGCGAGGGGGTGATGTCGTTGTTTCCGGCGCCGGGGTTGGAGAAGTGAGTACCAAACAAGTATGGCCTCAGCTTCTTCAGGGCCCATACCACAGCAAAGGCCTCCCTCTCTATAGCTGACCAACGTTTCTCTCTAGGGGTCAGCCTTCTGCTAATAAAAGCTACTGGCTGGTCTTGACCTTCATCATTCAGTTGAGACAGTACAGCTCCCACACCCAGCTCAGAAGCATCTGTTTGGACAATGAACTTTTTGGTGTAGTCTGGACTCTGTAAGATGGGGGCAGTGCACATGGCCTGCTTTAGGTCTTCAAATGCCTTCTGACAGCTAGCTGTCCACTGAACCTTTTTTGGCATTTTCTTTGAGGTCATATCATTCAAGGGGGGTCACTATAGATCCATATCCCCTGACAAACCTCCTATAGTACCCAGACAGGCCTAAGAAGGCTCTCACCTGTGTATGGGTGGTTGGAGCAACCCATTCCATTATGGTTTGGATTTTGCTCTGTAAAGGCTGAACCTGGCTCCACCTACAAGGTGGCCCAGGTACACAACCTGACTCTGCCCTATCTGGCACTTAGTGGCCTTGATAGTGAGGCCTGCTTTCTGCAGGGCCTCCAAAACATTCCTGAGGTGGACCAGGTGATCCTGCCAGGAGGAACTAAAGACAGCAATATCATCTAGATAAGCTGAGCAATAAGTTTCCATCCCTGTCAGAACTTTATTCACCAACCTCTGGAAAGTGGCAGGTGCATTTTTCAATCCAAAGGGCATTACCACAAAGTGGTAGTGCCCACCAGGGGTCGAAAATGCTGTCTTGGCTTTTGCATCATCAGCTAATTTGATCTGCCAGTAGCCAGCTGTTAGGTCAAACGTGCTTAGATACTTGGCTGAGGCCAAAGTATCAATCAGCTCATCTGCCCTTGGTATGGGATAGGCATCAGTCCTAGTGACTGCATTGAGGCCTCTGTAGTCTACACTAAACCTCATTTCTTTCTTACCACCCTGGGTATGAGGCTTGGGTACCAGGACTACTGGACTAGCCCAAGGGCTATCTGAAGGCTCAATTACACCTAGCTCCAACATTTTCTGGACTTCAGTCCTGATACAGTCCCTGACATGGTCAGGTTGCCTGTAGATTTTATTCTTGACAGGCAGACTGTCTCCAGTGTCCACCTCGTGGGTGCACCAGGAAGTCTGACTAGGGGTCAGGCTAAACATATGTCTAAACTGTTGCAGAACTTGTCTGCACTCAGTTTGCTGATGGTCGGTGAGGCTGCTTGCCAAAGCAACACCATCTACTGACCCATCATCAGGGTTCTGAGAGAGCAGGTCAGGGAGAGGGTCACTCTCCTCCTCCTGGTCCTCATCAGTTGCCATGAGCAAGCCCATGTCAGCCCTGTCAACATATGGCTTTAATCTGTTGACATGGAGCACCCTCAGGGGGCTCCTGGGAGTTCCAAGATTCACCAGGTAGGTGACTTCTCCCTTCTGTTCAACTATTGTATGGGGGCCACTCCACTTGTCCTGGAGGGCTGCTGGGGCCACAGGCTCCAACACCCACACTTTCTGTCCTGGCTGGTATACAGTCAGTACAGCCTTTGGTCATGCCAAGCTTTTTGTAATTCTTGGCTGGCCTCCAGGTTTTTGGTTGCCTTTTTCATGTACTCTGCCATCCGGGAGCGGAGACCAAGTACATAGTCCATCACATCTTGTTTGGGGGGCTTGAGAGGTAATTCCCAGCCCTCTTTTACCAAACACAGTGAACCTCTCACAGGATGCCCAAACAGAAGCTCAAATGGGCTGTAACCAACCCCCTTCTGTGGAACCTCCCTGTATGCAAATAACAGGCAAGGAAGAAGAAGGTCCCATTTCCGCCTAAGCTTTTCTGGGAGTCCTTTAATCATTCCTTTCAAGGTTTTGTTGAAGCGTTCAACTAAACCATTGCATTGTGGGTGATAGGGGTGGTGAACTTGTAAGTTACACCACACTCCTTCCACATTGCTTTTAGATATCCTGACATGAAGTTGGTACCTCTGTCAGAAATGACCTCCTTTGGGAAACCCACTCTGGAGAAGACTCCAATGAGGGCTCTTGCCACCACAGGGGCTGTGGTGGTCCTCAGAGGAATTGCTTCTGGGTACCTGGTGGCATGATCCACTACCACCAGGATAAACCTGTGCCCAGATGCAGTTTGAGGGTCAAGGGGACCAACAATGTCAATCCCTACCCTTTCAAAGGGTACCCCCACCACCGGTAGTGGTATCAGGGGGGCCTTTGTTGTGCCACCTGCCTTACCACTGGCTTGGCACGTGACACAGGAGCGACAAAACTCCTTTGTGTCCTCTGACATATGTGGCCAATGAAAATGTGGAACAAGCTTGTCCCAGGTCTTTTTTTGGCCCAAGTGTCCTGCTAAAGGGATGTCGTGTGCTAGGGTCAAGAGGAACCCCCTAAACTTCTGAGGTATTACCATCCTCCTGGTGGCTCCAGGGGCTGGGTCTCTACTCTCAGAATATAGGAGTCCCTCATCCCAATAAACTTTATGGGACCCACTAGCACTCCCAGCAGCCTCAGCAGCAGCCTGCTGTCTGAGGGGTTCAAGAGAGGGGCAGCACTGTTGCTCCTTACTCAGATACTCCCGAGAAGGGCCCCCTGCCCCCAAGAACTCAACCTGATCAGGCTCAAGTTCCTCTGGGGCAGTTCCTTCTTCAGGATCTGCTTCACCTCCCTCTGGGGGTGAATCTGTGATCTGAGACAGAGGGAAGGCACTGCCTTTACCCTACTGCTCCTCCTCTTGGGAAGCATCTGGTCCATTGTTCCAGGATCCAGAGCTGGTTTAGTGTTATGCATTCTTGCTTGTGACCTGGTCACAGCAAATACCTCTGCAGGGATGCCCAACATCTCAGCATGAGTCCATAACTCTACTTCAGACCAGGCTGAAGTCTCTAGATCATTGCCCAATAGACATTCGACAGGGAGGTCTGCACTGACTACAACCTTCTTGAGGCCAGTTACCCCTCCCCAGGAGAAATTCACAACTGCCAGACTATGGTTGGTCTTGACGTTGCTTGCATTGGTCACCTGGTACATTTCGCCCAGGATGATCTGTCCAGGGTCCACAAGATCCTCTGCCACCATGGTGACACTAGCACCTGTGTCCCTAAATGCCAAAGCCTGTTTGCCATTTATTACAGGCTGCTGTTTGTATTTGCCCAGATTACTGGGACTCACTAGGAAGGACATATTAAGGTCTCCCTCACAAATCAGCATTGCCTGAGTGGGCACTCTGACTAGGTCAGAGTCCACTTCAGAACCCAGGGTCAACCCTACTACACCCTTATTCTGAGTACCACCTCCACCAGTAGCTGCACTAGGGGGAACAGTTGCCCTAGGGGCAGGAGTGGTGGTGGTTTGGTCTTTGGACTTGTTACAGTCAGAAGTCCAGTGCCCTTTCTGTTTACAGAATTTGCACCAGGGCTTCTTTTGGCCTTTTCCCTTGTTGGATTGTGACTCCCCACCAGATGCAGATTTTTGGGGCCCTTGTGAAGACTTGTGGTCTTTTGACTTATCCCCACCTTTCTCAGAGCCCTTAGGATCTTGCTTCTTGGTGTCACCCCCTTGGTTCTGGGGTTTCTGCCTCACCCTGGTTCTGACCCATTTGTCTGCCTTCTTTCCCAATTCTTGGGGAGAGGTCAGATCCGAGTCCACCAGGTACTGATGCAACAACTGGTTCTGGCAATTATTAAGGATCTGTTCTCTCATCATCAGATTATACAATCCCTTGAAATCAGTAACCCTACTGCCAACCAGCCAACCCTCCAGAGCCTTGGTTGCACAATCAACAAAGTCAGTCCAGTCCTGAGTCTGTGCCTTCTGGGTGTCTCTGAACTTCAACCTGTACTGTTCAGTGGTTAAGCCAAACCCATCTATCAGTGCACTCTTCAGGACTTCATAATCGTCAGCATCCTCTTCTCTAACAGTGAGGAGCTTGTCTCTACCTTTATCTGAAAAGGAGAGCCACAAGATTGCTGCCCACTGCTTTTGGGGGACCTGCTGTACTCTACAGGCCCTCTCTATAGCAGTTATCCACTTGTGGATATCATCCCCACTCTGGTAGGGAGGAACAACCTTGCTCAGGTTCCTATGGTCTGGAATAGATTCTCTGTCTATAGGGACACTGTTGCTGCCACCAAGGGGTTCTAACCCCTCTCTTCTAGAAGCTCTCTGGATCTCCAGGGCTTCTCTATCCAGTGCCAACTGCTTGGTTCTGAGGGCAACTCTTGCTTCCTCATACTGCAGCAGTTTGCACATTCTTTCAGAGGAGGTCTCTCTTATGGGAAAGTATGAGTTCCTCTGTTGGACAAATTCTCTGCCAGAGTGATAAGAGTGCTCAGATTCCCTTGAAGGGGACCTATGCCTCTCCTCCACTCTGTCAGTTCTCTTAGGGAGAATTCCTCTGTCCTTTTCAGGCCCCTTGAGGCCTGGCCCTTCAATCACAGAGTCCTGGTCATTCTGATTTTCATCATCTGACCCAGATACTGTAATTGACCCACCCACTGATTCAGATCCATTAGCTCCTAGAGCCAATCTAAGATCATCTGCTGTCAGCAGATCTATCAGGTGTAGGGTTGAGGGACTCTGTCCTAGCCTCAGGTGGTAAAACAATAGCAAGCTGGAATCCCACACGCTGCCCACCAATGTGAGAAGTTGGCCTGGTATATGCTGTTCACTAATTAAAGTGGACACCTTGCACCAGAACAATTCGACTCTTATGGTAGATAGGTTTAAGACAACCTTCATAGAAAGCTATCCTAGTGGTAGCTGTGGAGAGCAGCCTTCAGGCTAAGTCTTGAAGGAATGTAAAGCAGCTTGTTTTACCACACAATCTCTTGAATCACCAAATGAAAAGACACCACACAGGTATCTATATCAAATATATATGTATTTATTAATAAACACTCTCTACTAATCTCTTTATGAGATTAGAGGTCAGGAACATATGTACAAGTCAAATGTTATCACAATAAGTTTAGCACAATCGAATATCACAATCTTAGTTTGGCTAGACCTAGGTCTAGGGCATCTAGAATCGAGGGACCCCCAAGAACCACCCCAGGTAGTTGTAGGAGACCCACAGGGGACGGACGCGGTGACCTGGCACCGGTGCGAGTCCTGGGCGAGTCTATGCACTCAGACGCGATTGAGATTTCAATGTTAAAGGTCCCTTGCGTGTTCGAGGCGAACACACCGATCGGTCCTTGTACGAGTCGAAGGACGCGGTCACAGATAGAGATGCAAGGGAGATGGACGCGCTGTGTCTAACACAGACGCGAACCTTGTGCGAGTCAGTGCAATGGAGATCTCAGAGTTACAGGCCCTTTGTGTGTTCGAGGCGAACACCGATCGGACTCAGTACGAGTCGAAGGATACAGTTTTAGATAGTGTTACAAAGGAGATGGACGCGGTGTGTCTAACACAGACGCGAACCCTGTACGAGTCAGCGCAATTGTCGCACTTAGAAAGTTAGAGTTTTAGGACACTTCTAGGAAGCTACAAGCAAGTCACTTACAGGGTAAGTAGTTCTAGGGCCCACACCCACAGGAGCACAGTAGTGCTGAAGTTACCTCACCCAGGGGAGCCGGGTGCATAGGTGTTCTTTGGTGTCGGGTCGTGGCGTCGTTTTCAATGGGAGCCAGTGAAGACTTGCTGCTTGCGGCGACAGGAGAAGTGTCCGGAGGAATCCAAGCCTGGATTCGGAAGATGGAAGACCTGAAAGCAGAGGGGACAGTGTTCAAAGTCACTTGGCAGTGACTCGGGGCAAGGAAGATGGATGCCCACCGTCGTCGCAAGATTCAGGTTGTTCGCGGTTGCCTTGACTCTTCAGCCACGAGGTCCAGGAGGCGTCGACGATGACCAGGAGCTGGATTCGGCGTGTCCCACGATGTCTGCAGCTTACTGCGGTGTCGGCGACTCGATTGGAGCCAACAAGCCTTGGTAACAGCAAGTCTTGGGGAAAGTGTGAAGAGCAATGGCGCAGACCAGCAAGGTCTGGGGGACTCACCCAGCGAGGGTAAGTCAGGGCAGGCCTGGAGCAACCAGGGGAGCCCTTTGGTTTCTTTAGAAAGTCTTCTGGGGACCCAGAAGCCGGCTGGCAAGGGATCGCGAAGCCGCCTCGGGAGGATTCACTCACAGGGGCCCACGGTCACTCGGGACGTGGTAGGCCTCTGATCTTAGGAGGGATTCCTGCTGGAGGCTGGGACCACACGTGGTCCAGAGCACAAGTTCGTGGAAGGTTGTGAAGGGGTTGCACTCGACAATAGTGCACGGTACCCAGGGGTCGCGGTTCCTCGTTACTCTTGGGGTCCACTGGCCTCAGCTTCGCTGGGGACTCACGATGGCCTTTGAGAAGTCAGGAAATCCACTTCTTGGGCTGCAGGGACTTCGGACTCCGGCGGGAGCGGTGTAGTTTGCGACCGTCGTTTGTAGTTTTTGGTGCCTGCCAAGCAGGGGAGTCACTCCTTGACTCCAAGGGAGATTCTTCAGTCTTCCAAAGGTAGTGGAACGTCGAAGGTCTGGGATTCTTCTTGTAGAGCGTCGTCCAGGGAAATCTAGGGTGCAATGCACAGGTTCCCTCTCTTATACTAAAAGAAGGGAGGGACTAGCTCTATGACCCTACCTATGGGAGGGTCAGGGGAGTGGGTGGCTACACCCACTTCCCTTTGTCCAGTTTCGCGCCAGAGCAGGGACAGGTAGCCCCTGAGCCGGTTTGAACTGGCATATGCACAGAGGAGCCTTCTGCTCCCCAGTGCAGGACTTCAAAGCACTCTAAGAGTGCACCTACCCAGCCCCAATACACTAAACCCTGTCTGGGAGGTGGTCACACCCCTTGGGACAGGATATCTATTGTTGGGCTTCCTCCACTGCGAGTGTTGGTCATCAGCAGGAGGGCAGCCCAGTGTCTGTGACTGGTGGCATCCATTTTGTGATGCCAGGGCTCTGCAAGATTCTACCGCGTTTCCACAGTAGGTACATGTCTATCCCTCTAGAAGGGTGGAATGCTACCCCGCCACCAGGACTGGCGGGGGTAGTATTCCAAGGTGCTTGACACCAAACACGACATGTTTCGATGCAGCCATTCCAAAGTTAGCATTTTACCGCGAGGATATAATGCACTTAAAAGTATATGGTTTAACCGCATCCACAAACAGCACCAGAGAATGGACTCTGAGAGCTGCAGAGGGGCCCTGCTCAGGCAGAGGCACCCCCTCACATAGAAGCCAAGCACCCTGCCCTCAGGATTGATAGGGCCTGCCTTAGGGGTGACTGATAGGGTTATATGTGTGTGTAGGAGAGATATAGGGAACCTATATCTCAGTGAGGGGTGCTAGCACTTCCTCATTCAGGCTGCAGTAGCAGGCCTGTGGTGTCAGATTTAGTCTGCTTCCCAGGGGTGGCATAATACATGCTGCAGCCCCTGGTAGGCCTGTGAAGTACCTATGCCCTTGATACCTAAGGTACCATATACTAGGGACTCATAAGGTGCCACATTATCCAATCACTAGTGCACCTAGAGTGCACTCCAAATCGTTTAGAGAGAACAGAGAGGCTGGGGCCCTGATTAGCAGGGTCCCAGCCTGACTATAGCCAGAAACAAGTGTAAACATCAGAAAAAAAGTGGGGGCAACATAAGAGGCAGATCCTACTCTCCTACAGTGCCACAGGCAAATGTCCCTACAAAGACACGCAAATCTCTAATGACTTTTCGAGCGTCAGCACTACGTTGTGGCCAAACCCAAAGGAATCTAGTGCACGAATCCACTGCAACCAAAATATGTTTATATGCAGTGTCAGACGTCAAAGGACTGCAGGGATCAAGATATATACAACCAAACGGTTGATTTGAAATGTATAGTTGTGTATAAGGTGGACGTGTAACCGTAGAGGGCTTAATTATGTTGACAAATGTAACAACAAAGTACATAATTACGAGTCTGTCTGTATAAGCCACGTCACCAAAAACGCTGCTGTAAAAGAGAAACTGTCGCAGAGACTCCGGCATGTGCAGAAGCCATGCCTTCATGTGCGGCAACGATTAAAGGAAGTCTGCGGTCCTCGTTGGGAATCAGCCGATCCCCAACGGATGGAATGGTTGCAAATGGAATTTGATCAGGAAATAAGAGATATGAATATCGTGGAGGAAAACCTTGTGCGAACTCCGTTCCGTCCTTCGTTGCAGCAATAGCCGCAAGAATATCCCTATCAATTTTAGTCATGGACCTAGTAACTGCTGCTACTGAACATGTGGCATCTGCAGATTTGGCTGCTTCATCAGCCAAAGAATTACCAACAGCATGTGCTCCCACACGCTGATGGCCAGGAGTATGAATAACATGTGTAAGTGGCAAACGTTCCTTAAATTTGGCCACTCGAACCCAAAGCGTTTTATGCTTTATTGCGCTACCTTTAGAGTCTCGATAGTCATTCTGAGACCAAAAAAATAAATTGTCATTGAAAGCCTGCACACAGTAGAAGGAATTGCACACAACAAGAGTGGGTACATCAGGATCAGTGAATTCTAGAGCTAAAATCAAAGCACGCAGCTCTGCCAATTGAGCCGTACAGTCACCAAGTGACTGTGTGTGCACTATGGAAGATTTAAACTCACCATCAACAATTGAGTTAGCCACTACAGCGCAGGCCGCTGAATAAGCATGCTTAGACCCAACGGCTGGCTGAGCAGAACCGTCGGTATATATGATACTTTTGTACTGATCAAGAGGAAGCAAAGACAATGGAGGAGGATGAACGTGTTTATATTGTAAAAACTCCTTTGTCTGGAAAGAGGGATCAAAGATAAAAGTGACTTCAGCCGATGTCAAGGAACTTGTCCATTGTATCCTACGGGGATGTAAAGCTTTAGAATTCGGTACATTCGCCTTTGTCACTGCTTCCAAAGCAGGTACAGGTGAGACCATAAGAATCCGTTTTCCCTGCGCTAGAGAGCACCCTTTCAGAATTGCCATCTGCACAGCTGTCAAAACTTTTTCAACCGTGGAAAAACACATTTCTGCTGATGTGTACAAATGCAATTTATAAGCTATTGGTACTGTGTCACCTTCATTCAACGTCAAATAAGTGAAACAATTCTTATGACCAAGTTCGTAGAGTTGTCACGTGTTAACAAGAAGTTGGTCACAAGCAGATCAGACTGCAAAGACCGAAGAATTTCAGTGTGTTCGGGTTGCCAGCTGGAAGACGAGAAAATATATAAAATATTCACTGGCCATGCAGGGAACCAGATGAGTGAAGTTAAAAATACCTACAGGTATACCCAAACAGTAAGTTTATTCATAGGGTACCTGGGGTACTGAATAAAAACGTGATACAAAAGAAAGTTTTTTTTTTTAACGTTATTGATTCAGGTTTACCCACACCCAAAGATAGTCAGAGGCTTAACAATTGACCTCAGTGGGACCTTTCTGCACTCCTCCTGTCTTCTTCATATGTCTTCGCTCTTTTATCGGTCTGAATATCCTTAACGGATATACAGACACCAGCAGTTGCCTTTTGTGATGCGATTGTACTTGGGAGATTGCAACTGATCTGCTTCTCTCACTCTCTTTTGTGAATAAGACATCAGGAGTTATACCTTTCGGTAAACTTATCGTCAGGATCCTGTGTTTCTCAACAGGGGTTGTGTGTGGAAAAACAGCCTCAAGTTGCTCAAATTTGTCCGCTAACCAGAACGGTAAATCATCCCTATTCTGCGGACACTTGCCCATCACAGAATTAACCATGACGGGGCTATTGACTATATCACCACCATGTCCTGGCGGTTGTGGAGCGGCTCCAGCCGGGGCCACATGTAAATTACGAGACATATATTGTATAACACTTCTGTGTATATGAATCAGAGATGTATGTAACTGTCGAAGCTCTGCGAGTGTAACACCAAGATAATTAGGATGTGGTGTAAATCCCGCCAAAATGGGTCATGTGGCCGTGTCGACCGATAAAGGGCCTAAACGGTCCACTGTAACAGGGTGAGGAAAGGCGCCATTAAACCATATGGTATGCTCCCAAGCTGACAACGGAACTTCAAGTAAGCGATATGTTGCGGAATTGGGGCTCGAGTATATATTCATGAAGTAAATCATTCCCATCTACTGCCGGAAATGTAACCCATGAGTAAAAAACCTCGAAGCGGTATGATGGATCCGCCTCGACAACAAATATAAAATCAACCCCCGCATTAGGGACTCCATGCTGAGTCAAATGTGCTGTGACCGGCAATCTATTATGTGCCGCAATAGCTACTGCCATTATTAAAACACTATAGAAGAAACCAGAAAAATGGTAGCGCAAAATTGGGTTCAGATGAGAACAACAAAACCTTTTAATCTTCAAGCTTGAAAAACCTATAAAACTCTAATATAAGAGGCTAAACCTGCACACCATGGATGTCTCCATAAACGGCGAGAGGGTATTATGGACAAGCGCTACTCAGGTGCCTCGCGAATAAGAACCAGACCAAACGTTGGTGGCGCCATGTTACAGGGATTCTGCACATACACGGAACTATGCGCAGGACTGTGGGACCTCGGTGTATAGGGGCTAAGCCTTCCCACCACCTTAGTGCCCGCGAGCCCAGGACCGACTAGCTATAGTGTCTCACTCGCTCTCCTACACACTCACAGAGAAGCAAATGATTAGACACCCCAGAACACAACACTCCCGACTCTCTCAGGAATTGCGGTAATGAGGCAAAACCCTTTCACTCGCACTCTTGTTTTTTGTCCAGGATAAGGTCTGACAGAGACACAAAATTGTTTAGAATATTTATTTGAACTAACGTGTTCTATAATGCAGTATATGTGCCACAACAAGCAGAAAAATGCATAATACTAATATTGTCAGCATAGAAACAAGGCCATGTATCATGAAGGGAGATGTCATAATGAAAAGACAATAGAGAGAAGACAGTTCAGCCTAACCTCCCTCCCCTTACTAGGAATTAGTATTATTATATAACAGAAGATCTCTGGGTTTTGTCAGCAGACCCCATAGCTTAGTGCTTAGATGGTAGATCTACATCACAGGAACCGCATTGCTCTTCTCCCTGGAAAGGTCGCTCTCCAAGTGTGTTTTTTATGCGTTCATCCCCGTAATATCAAAATGCTAGTCTCCCACCAGCTTCATTGGTATGTTGTGTCTAAGTGCTAGGGCCTGACCAGAACAGAACAACACAGGGCATTGTTTATCAACCTTGCTCACAATGTTCAGACTACACTCCGGGAACAGGCAGAGAACGAACACAGCGAACAGTTCCCATGTGAAAAGTACAGACAGAGACGTTGCAAAAATAAAAGCAGCTAGTAATGTGTGCAAAGCTGAATCATGGCTGAAGGGCTCATGCTAACTTAGTGATATCGACAATGTCTCCATCGGCCACGTGACACGTGACAAAGGTAATACTTTGTCCACAAACACTTGACTTGCGGGGACAGGCGTGCAAGACCACTGACTCATTGTCAGTGAAATTGCTCTCCCACCCTCGCAGCTCCACCATTAAGTGAGGTGCCCCTGCCCCTGCACTCTTGAGTGTTGGTGATCGAGGCCCTCCTCCACCCGCAGGTTTCCCTGCGCCTCATCCCTGGTGGTCCAGTGGACCTCTGTCTCCTTTCTCTCACTCTGCTCCTTCACTCGTTTTTCTACCCTTTCTATCTTTCACCTTTCTGCACCTTTCTGCATCTCTGCTCTCTTGTGCCCTATTTCTGCTCATTTTCCCTTTCTCTCCCTCTGCTCCTTCACTCGTTTTTCTACCCTTTCTATCTTTCACCTTTCTGCACTTTTCTGCATCTCTGCTCTTTTGTGCCTTATTTCTGTTCATTTTCCCTTTCTCTCCCTCTGCTCCTTCACTCGTTTTTCTACCCTTTCTATCTTTCACCTTTCTGCACTTTTCTGCATCTATGCTCTTTTGTGCCTTATTTCTGTTCATTTTCCCTTTTCTCTCCCTCTGCTCCTTCACTCATTTTCACTCGTTTTTCTACCCTTTCTATCTTTCACCTTTCTGCACTTTTCTGCATCTCTGCTCTTTTGTGCCTTATTTCTGCTTATTTTCCCTTTTTTCTTTATCCCTTCTTTCCTCCCTTTACCTTTCCCCGCCGCTGCTGCCCCCGTGGCCCCTCCCCCCCCAGCGCGACCGGCCCAATCCAGCTCCCCTCCCCGCTCCCGCCTCCCAGCTGTCCAGCCCTCCCCGACCCCTACTTAATGGCGGCCACTGCGCGGCCGCGCCGCTGGTTCACCGAAGGCGCGTCAAAGGCAAGCACGTCTGCGCCCGTCTGCGACCCGTCCGCGACCAGCACCAGGAACCCTGGACCTCCGCCCCGCCAACGCTACGACCCAGCAGCACTCCACGCACTCAACCCAGGCTGCAACAACAACTGCAAGCTAGCATCACCAGCCGACACCCACGGACCCTTCAGCTGTCACCGCTGCCGGCACACCTGCAGCACCGCCAAGAACACGGATCCAGCACAACCCGCCCACAAGAACACAACCGAACCGAAGACCCTGCAATGCATCCTCCTCAACGTCCGATCCCTCCACAAACACGCCACAGAAATCTGGGACCTCTTCGACAGCACCACCCCGGACGTAGCGTTCTTCACCGAAACCTGGACCAACACCACCTCGGGACCGGACATCGCCATCCCCCAAGGATACAAGATCTCCAGGAAGGACCGCCCACCCGCCCAGGAGGAGGAATCGCCATCGTCCACAAATCCAGCCTCCGCCTGAGCACACTCCCTGACGAGTCCACAGAACTGATGGAACACCTTCACTTCAAGATACTGGCCAGCCCCACCGCCACCCTCCGAGGAACCCTCATCTACCGACCCCCTGGACCCCGCGGACCCTTCGCCAACTCCATCATGGACATTATCTCCCCGCAGGCAATCGCATCCACCAACTACACCCTGCTGGGAGACCTCAACTTCCACCTCGACAATCAACTGGACCCCAACACCACATGCCTCCTGGACAACCTCCACAACATTGGACTCCGCCAGATCGTGACCGAGCCCACGCACTCAGCAGGACACACCCTCGACCCCCTCTTCACTACAGGAAACTCCATCACCTTCAGCCACACCACCCAACTCCCATGGACCGACCATCGTTGCGTCCACTTCACCTTCACAACACCCACCATCCACAGACACCAGCACCTGCTTCCACAAAGAAACTGGACCAAAATCACCGACGACCAGCTCACCTCCTCACTCAACAACTCCACCCCTACCATCGCGGAAAACGACGACCCCAACACCGCAGCCCGAACCCTGCATAGATGGATCTTGGACAGCACCAACACCATAGCCCCCCTCAAGAAAAACAACAATACCCGTGCCAAGAAAGCCAGATGGTTTACCACCGAACTTCGAGAGTCCAGGCGCACATGCCGCCGCCTCGAAAAGGCCTGGAGGAACACCAAATCCACAGAAGCCCACAACAACTTCAGAGCCGCCACCAACGCCCACCATCAACTCATCAGAGAAACGAGGAAAAAGCGATTGAAGACAGAATCTCCACCCACGCGCACAACAGCAAGGAACTCTTCAGCATCATCAAGGAGTTCGCCCAACCCACCAGCGAGTCTACCAACATCCCTCCCTCACAAGACCTCTGCGACAAACTCAGCACCTTTTTCCACCACAAAATCAAGAGCATCTACGACAACTTCGACGAAGACAACCAACACACTGAACCCTCACCAACCACCTCCGACACCCGGAAACCAGCGATTGATGACTGGACAGCCCTCACCACCGAAGACACACTGAAGACAATGAAGTCAATCCACTCAGGGGCCCCCACGGACCCCTGCCCCCACCACATCTTCAACAGAGCCGCCGACACCATCGCACCCATGCTCCGCCACACCATCAACCGCTCCCTGGCGACCGCCTCATTCCCCGACGACTGGAAACACGCCGAGGTCAACCCCCTCCTAAAGAAACCCTCAGCGGACCCCACCGACCTCAAAAACTACAGACCCATCTCCCTGCTCCCGTTCCCAGCAAAAGTCATCGAGAAAGCCATCAACAGCCAACTCGCCACATTCATTGAAGAACACAACATCCTCGACTCCTCCCAATCCGGCTTCAGAAAAAACTACAGTACGGAAACCGCCCTCTTCGCCGCAACAGACGACATCCGCACCCTACTGGACAAAGGAGAAACAGTAGCCCTCATCCTCCTCGACCTATCAGCGGCGTTTGACACAGTCTCCCACCGCACCCTAATACGCAGACTCTACGACGCAGGAATCCAGGACAAGGCCCTCGACTGGATCTGCTCCTTTCTCTCCGGCAGGACGCAGCGGGTCAGACTCCCCCTTTCCTCTCGGACCCCACACCTACCACCTGCGGAGTCCCCCAAGGCTCCTCCCTCAGCCCGACGCTCTTCAACGTCTACATGGCTCCACTTGCCCCCATCGTCAGAACCTACGGACTCAACATCGTGTCATACGCAGACGACACCCAGCTCATCCTCTCCCTATCCAACAAGCCCAACACCGCCAGACGCAACTTTCGAGAAGGCATGGAAGCCGTCGCCAAATGGATGAAAAACAGCTGCCTACAACTAAACACCAACAAAACAGAAGTACTCATCATGGGCCCAAACCCCGACGCCTGGAGCGACACCTGGTGGCCCCCCGCCCTCGGAAACCCGCCAACCCCCACAGACCACGCACGCAACCTGGGAATCATCCTGGACTCCGAGGTCAAAATGGACCGCCAGATCAACTCTGTCTCGTCTTCCTGCTTCCACACCCTCCGCCTCCTTCGTAAGACCTTCAAATGGATCCCCCTCGAACACCGAAAGACAGTCACTCACGCCCTGGTCACCAGCAGACTCGACTACGGCAACGCACTCTACGCCGGAATAAACAAAAACCTCATCCGCAAGCTACAGAACATCCAGAACGCCGCCGCAAGACTGGTCCTCAACCTGCCAAAACGCTGCCACATCTCCCAGCACCTGCGCACCCTCCACTGGCTCCCCGTCGAGGCGAGAATCACCTTTAAGATGCTCACCCACGCACACAAGGCCCTCCACGGCACCGGACCAGCATACCTGAACAGACGACTCAAATTCCACGCACCCCAAAGGACCCTACGATCAGCCCAGCTCTCCTACGCCGTGGTCCCCCGCACCAGAAAGACCAGATCAGGAGGCCGCTCCTTCTCCTTCCTCGCGGCCAAAGCATGGAACGCCCTTCCGCTCCACCTCAGACAGACAACATCGCTCCCCATCTTCGCAAGAAACCTCAAAACCTGGCTCTTCGACAGACCCCTCCTTGATGGAATGGAACCTGCACCACCCCACCCCTAGCGCCTTGAGACCCTTACGGGTGAGTAGTCGCGCTTTAACAAACTCCTGATTGATTGATTGAACAAAGAGAAATTGAACAGTAAGTAACTGAAAGGCCAACTCAATGTCACTTTTAGCCATCCAGGCTCCAGGCCTCATCTATCTCACCAGTTGTACAGCATCATACACTGTTGAGTATTTAACTGATGCCACCTCCTTCGCAATGTAGTCATTCTGTGAATGCTGTATCAGGAGAAACTCGCCCTGTTCCTTTTTAGGAGAGCCCCAGTCGGGGAGATAATTAAAGGCTCTAGGGGCATTTTTAAAAAAGGGGCCCACAATCCTCCCTTCCTGGAACTCCTTCATCATCTTGCCTTGAACCACGTCTTCATGTTCCTTAACTGACCGCAAATTGTCTACCCACTTGTTTTTCTGAGGGCCCTTGTACTGCAATCTGAAACCAAGCCCAAAACCATTTGCCAATAACTCAGTATCATCTTCATTATTATAAAACTGTAACAAGTAATCCAGGTGCTCTTGATTAATTGGCACAAGAGCCATTGCCTAAATGTCCCAGGCGTCCCCTTCACCTGCTCCTCTGGCACCTGTAACATGGCAATTCATATTCTGTCCTTTCTGTCCACCTTTGCTCTGGTTCCCCTGTGCACCTCCAAAGTGATGCGCACTTTGGGTAAAAGGATGCTTTGCCCCGGACTTGGAGCAGTCATGCCAAGAATGGCAATACTCTCTATGGCAGAAGCCTTTATTAAAGGATCAACCCACAACTGTGTGCACTGTCTGCCCTCTCCCCACAGTGCCCACCTGTCCTTGGGTGGGCTTTCCTGGAAATGGCTTATAAAAAAGGGGAGGCCACTAGCACTGGTAAATGTAGAATGGGCAGGCTGTAAAGGAGCCATCAAATTGAGCCACAAGTCGTTGTCCGGTCCCCCCACTTACCTTCTTCATCCTCAGCCAGACGTGCCCTAAACTCCTTATCATATCCAACCCATGTTTTACCCCAAAACATCACATCCATGTACTTAAATAAAATCAAAGAATGCTCCGGGTACTTTTCACAATACACACTGGCGTAAAATAGGAACATCACTGTCCACTTTTCTAAAATGACTGGCACTCTAGGCCTTATGGACTGCTCGTACTACTCCTCCTCCTTTGATCTCCCTTTTGCCCTCACCTCTCTATGCAGCAGTTTGAACACCTCAATATACTCACCCTTTCAAATTCTCTCCTTAGTTGTACTCATCAAGTGTGCGCCACAAAGGCTTTGTAATTCCCATGTATGACAGTTTCTAGCATTTAATCTCCCTACTCTCTTTCCCTTCAGTGTACGTGTCTGTGCCTTTGCCCCATCACCCTTCGCTGTCACCTTGTCCCGGTGATCCAGCGGGTTACTAGCAACAAGCATTCATACACCAAATACTCTCTTGGGCCCATACATTCATACTACGCTAGCAATTTCCGCCGGTGGGTCAGTTGTACTCTTTATCAAAATCCCTGCTACCAATTACTTCTCTGATTGAAGAGTAATGACTTACCAATGGATCCTTTGCTAATTGGGAAGTTTAAAATGAGTGACATTCAATAGAATTCATAATCCTGAAATAATCACGGAGTCAGGAAGTTTTAAAATGTTTATCTAAAGATTTAGCAGAGTAAAATACAGAACCACATGATACTTAATCGTATATCAAGGATGAAGCATAAATCAATTTATCGATCAATGACGGTTCCTCAGAAAGAAGAAGATAGAGACAGCAGCGCAACTAAGGTTTGCATTTATATTTACCTAAAAGTGCGAGAACCAAACCCCTTGGCCAAGGAGTTGGAAAGATAGGACCCAGGAAGGATGAAGAGCAAAGACCACCTCCAGGTTCAGGACCGGTGACCTCTCTATCAACGACGCCTGCGTCGTTCCCCTCTCTGATACTCCGCTTCTCCTCGATTCTCCCGTGTCTTCCTTCTAATGGACTCCGCTGCCCCCACCTCAGGACCTCCCTGGACAGTGATTCAGTCTGCAATCGATCAGCTCGTCATGGATCTCGGACCTCTAACTCCACTCCGCTTGAGCGTCCTCATGCTAACTAATTTGCTAATACTATATCTATTATACCCTTCTACGCCCATGTACCTCCCATTAATGTTGCAAAAATATGGGCCCACTACTTCTGATTGGACGGGGACAGGGGGTTGATCCTCACACCCATATTGATTTCATTCAATTTCTTTAAGCCCATGGTTTTAAAATACCGCCCATCACAATTAATACATTTGCTTTATTTCCCACCCATCTCACGACAAGTTTAATACATTGTTCATATAAATTGTTTCTTTTCGGTAGGGACATTGTGGGTACAATAGTGTTGGCCATCAGGTCATGGCCTTGGCCTTGGACGACGTCCAGGTTGACTTCATCGTCTCTTCTGGGCAGCCACTCAGGGCGCATGCGCAGAACCATTGTCTCTCGAGTTTTCAGTTCACCAACCCCAGGCCCAATTTACAAACTAATAAAAGTCAAAGAAGAAAATATTAAAATCACAAATAAATTGTTTCACTGTATACCCACTCTTTCTACTCTATTCCCATTTACTTATAAATTCTATTCCGCGTTAATAGCGTTAGGATACCACAGTTTAATTGCAACATATGAGCAAGCGGTAGCACATGAAGACATTAAGCAGCCATTTTAATACACACTGCGCAGAAGCAAGGGTTTCCCTCCAAGCAAAGAAAGACGTCACACCACGTGATATGGTTGACACATGCGCAATAGGTTTCCCGCGCTTTAGCGGCCATTTTAGAATAGACAAGCGTTATTTATTAGTTATAACACATAGGCAAGCTTCCTTTCTACTTGTATTCGTGTATGCAATTGTTAGTATGAACAATACAAAGTTTAATAAATTAATACTGTGAGAAGATTGCCTCTGAGCAAGTCTCATTTGTGAGTCCTTGCTCCATCAATCCCCTCTCTGATGGCGTTTCTGAGCCATCAAATACTACCCACAACCAGATGCCAACTTTTAGCATAAAACTGTTTCAGTTTCATTTTTACACTTTCTATTTTTCACATCCCCTTTCAGTTTCTTGTATAATTCACTTCTCAAATCTTCTAGTTCAATTTCGTCAAACTTTCGCTTCTTTCCTTTTCCTGTTACATTATATGATTCATTCTTTCTACAACATTTGCACCATATTATTATTGACAGTACTATTATTGCTATCCCTGCTAAGGGTACTAATATTTGACCTATAAGTCCTTTCCCTACATTAGCAAACCAGGTACCAATTGACGTAATACTATTTGTCAATCTTTCCCATACACTATCAACTTCCAGTGGTTTTAGTTCCTTCTCAAGTTTAGTTATATTCTGTATATATGTTCCAATTTCTGCACTTTTATCAGGTATATAAGTGCAACAGTGTTTCGATTTCAATAATTTACAGACTCCGCCCTCTTTTGCTAATATTATATCAAGAGCAAGTCGATTTTGCATAACCATAGATCTAATCGCAACCATCTCCGCATTAATCATTAGAAATCCTCCCTCAGTGTCTGTTGATAAACGATCAACCACTGTAGATAATTTACATATTTTCCTTGAGTTCAGAATTATTCCCACTGAAGGTATCAATGCACCAAATATATCACCTACAATTTCTGAAAAACTAGCTCTTTTACTACGTGTTAATTCACTACTATTTTCATCGCCCCAGAGTTTCTTTTTACGTGGTATATCTTTGGAAATACTATTCCAAAATAACAACTTCCATACCACCGTGCAGGAAGCCTAAAGTAAGCCTTATTCCCACACATAATAGATTCCAGGAAAAACTGAATCTGTTCCTCCTTTGACTCCATTCACTGGTACCGATGAAAACATTGTTATAATCAGTCTTTAACCTATGTAGACAAATTTTCCCTGTCTTTACAAAATCCAGAGCCATAGCAGCTTGAGCCTTGCCAGGTGTGTAACTACCCTCTTTCTCAGCCCAAGGTGGCAAATGAGCCTTATGCTCAGAAGCTTTCTTTTGGAAATCTTGTCTTCTATCTTCTACTAAATTCAAAAATATCTTTTCTTCTTCATGTAATGAACATGTTAGATTGCTTCTATGTGCATATGTTATATCTATCGACTTCATTGTTAAGAAAAATTCTCCCATAAATTGTGCATCTTTACTACTAAGCACTGGATTCATATTCTTTCGAATTGGAACCTCAGAAAATATCACATCTATATTTGAATAATAATACTGAAGTCTTCCTGTTCTATAAAATAAACTAGCCAATACACTACATGATATGCCATAAGTTAATGGCAAGTGATGATATGTTAACCCTTCTGCTACTGATTCAGGTAACTTCATACAGACATAACAATTACTACCTTCCATGGTATCTACATATTGAAACAATAATTTTGTGAAAATATTTAAACTAGTGTCGTTATCAGTTAATTCATGATGCAATTCTGGTTCATCCTCTGCTTTTAGTTCTACTTTATTACTTTTCAAGTTCTCTGTCTTTCCTTTCGTTTCATTGTTAATCTTTTTATCCATTATCATAAGGTAAGGAATTGCTACGATCACAACTAACCATTCTATAAGCACCATTACCAGACTACATATGCATATTGCACAGCATCTTTTACAACATTTCTGTTTTGATCTCCCAGTAACTCTATCGTCAGGCATTTTTTTTATTTTTTTTATAATAATATATTTTATTGGCATTTTGGATATAAGCAAACAAACAATCAGTACATTGGTGGAGCGTATCATGGCATACACAATACATGATCAAAAATCATATCAACAACGGTAAGTCTTGTGTATCAACATTTGAGTGTCGCATCTCCCTTGGTGTTTATCGCGTGTTCTGTGTCATGAAGCTTGTCCTGGTTAGCTAGGTGTCCCTCATCAGCTGCTATCTTCTGAGTCCTGCCTTTCTAGGGGAGGTTAACAAATATCACCCCGAAAATGATTCCATTTCCCCCATATTCGTGTCCATTTTGCGGGGCAGCCCCGGTGCACGTATACCGATTTCTCTGTCACCATCGTGTGGTCCATATCCCGGCACCACTGCTGATGTGACAGGGACAGCTCCGCACCCCAGTGTTGTGCTATATTACGTTTGGCTAATGTCATTCCAAGAGTCACCCAGTCCTGGTCTGCGTGACTTAGGTCTGTGGGCTCCCAGATATTGAGCAAGCTTTTTTTTGGTTCTAGCAGGAGCGCTACCCTAGTGACTTGTGTCATTGTGCGCAGGATGGCCTCCCAAAACGGAGTGATGATTGGGCAGTCCCATATTGTGTGCCAGAAGGTGCCGTCGGCACCACATTGTCGCAGGCAGGAGGGAGTGTTCGTCCTACCTATCTTATGTAGCAGGGTTCTTGTGTAATAGATGCAGTGTAAGTTTTTTAGTTGTACTAATTTTAGTGTGCAGGGTATTGCAACGTCCTTCGGGGACGCCAGGGCTGCCAACCAGTCGCCCTCATCCAGGTCCCCCCGGTCCGCCTCCCATCTCCCCTTCAGGGCCGCCGTGGGATCCTGCTGATTGTTTATTATCTTGCGATATGTTAAGGAAATGGCTTTTTTAGATAGGTGCTCTGTAAGGAGTCTGTCCTCCAGTGGGGAGGCCTCCGGTAGTTGTGTGGCTGTCGGGATTGCTGCTATTACTGCATGTCGGATCTGCGCGTATCTGAAGGCTTCAGTCTGTGCCAGTTTGTAGGTGGTTTGTAATTGAGCAAATGGAACGACCTCCCCTTTTTTCCACAGGTCTCCCACCCTGGAGATACCTATTAGATCCCATTGCCGGAAGCCCTTAGTATTTCTCAGCTTCCCCAGCTTCCAGGTGTCCCACAGTGGTGTCGCTTGCGTGAGAGTCCCCTCCCAGCCCAGAGCTCGCTGCGCCGCGTGCCAAATTTGTATTGTGTGAGCCGTGGGGCCTGTGTAGTTCGACTTCTTAACTTTATAATATAGTGCCCCCATTATCCCTTCGGGCTCTAGGAGATACCGGTCCATACGGAATGCCGGGTCGTCCTGCGAGGCATGGAGCCATTGGTTTATTACTGTGAGTTGAGCTGCCCAGTAGTACGTTTTTATATGCGGGAGAGCAATACCACCATCGTACCATCCTTTCACCAGCTTTGCCATGGCAATACGGGCTGATCCTCCGTCCCATAGGAGTTTAGTTACTTCCGCGTTTATCAATGTGAAATAGGAGGGGGGGACCTGGAAGGGGGTATTCTGTAGTATATATAAAAATCTGGGCAGCGCCATCATTTTAAAGAGGGCCGCCCTTCCCAGTAGTCGTCAGGCATTTTTGACAAGGAAGATTTCTCTTCTTATCGTATTTTCAAGTCTCTTTACGTTATCAAGGTGGTCTTGTTTCTTTTTCATAAGTCAGTTCCGCACTTGTTCCTTCGTCGCCACTTTCACTTGACTCTGAGCTCTCGTAGTCTTCAAGGATAAGTCCAGTCAGGACCTTTAAATTTATTGTTCACAAGTTTCAGTCTTTTGCTTCTTCGTTTTTCAGTTCTACTTTCTTGTCCCGTTTGGCTTGTCACTTCGTTTACTTGTTCTGGATCTTCACTTCTGGTTGTTATGTGGTATTTTACTCTTTTAATGACACTAGGCCAATGATCACCTTTTCTGGTTTTCTTTGTTTGCACTGTCTCTTTACTTTTTATTTCTTCTTGAGAAATTCTTTTATTTCCAGGTTGTGGCACAGTTTGGTTTTCTTCAATTTCAGTTTCTTTTATTTGTTCTTTTTCAGGTCTTATTGGTTTCTCTTCAGCAGCTCCACTGTGAGTTTCTAATAACTGACCTTGTTCAGGATTTACATCTTCATGCTCGAGATTCTCGAGATCTTCTGTTTGAATGTATTTTCCTAGATCTAACTGGTTCTGATCAGGGCTTATTGCACTTTGTACTTCTGCAGCCTGACCGCGTTCTTCTAGACCTGTCTGTCCCTGCTCAAAATTTGTTTGTTCGTTGTTATTTTGAGCCCAGTTTCCTCTCCCTATCTGGTCCTGCTCAGGTTCTCTTATTGTGTCTTCTTCCTCTTCCTGAGCTGCTTCTTCTTCACCTATCTGATCTTCTTCAATTTCTTCTAAATCTGCTTGACTTCTTGTTCTGTTGTAGACTTCAGGTATTTCCACCACCGGTATCCAGTCCTGACTTGTGCTCGGTTGTTCTTCTTCAGCTTCCCTTGAATCTCGGACCTGAGATTCTTCAGCTGGGCAACCTTCAGCTTCCTCAGTTATCGATGCTGACTGAGGATTTTCTTCTTCCGGGTCTGGTACCCTTTTGGTGTGACTTACATGAATCCAATTAGGAAATCCTGCACATTTCACTGCTGTGTTTGTAACCAGTATGACCTGACAAGGATCGCACCACATAGGTGATAGACACGTTTCTCTGGTGTGATTCTTCACTACCACCCAGTCACCAGGATTCACATCATGCTCTTGTTCAGGCTGCCTGGAAACTGCGTCTTCCCCAACCTGGTGAGAGACAGAATGCACTAGGTCAGCCAATCCTTTGCAATAATCCAGAACCATATCATCAGTTATATTCAGCAGTTTATTTGTAGGAACATGTGCTTGTCTCATTGCTCTTCCCATCATTATTTTGTGTGGACTCAATCCGGTATTTCTATCAGGAATGCTTCTGAGTCCCATTAAAACAAGTGGCAATGCATCCGGCCAATCTAACGATGTTGATGCACACATTTTTCCCAGTCTGGATTTTATTGTGCCATTCATTTGTTCAACCACTCCAGAAGCCTCTGGACGATATGTACAGTGCAATTTTTGCTCAATTTGGAATGCTTCACAGATTATTCTAATCACATCACTGTTGAAGTGCCTTCCTCTATCTGATTCCAAAGTTACTGGGAAACCAAATCTAGGAATGAGTTCTCGTAGCAACAACTTTGCGACTGTAATACTGTCATTCCTTCTGGTAGGGTAAGCCTCCACCCACTTTGAAAACAGACACACTATGACAAGTACATATTTCAGTCATCTACATGGTGGTAACTGAATGAAATCAAGTTGCAATCTCACAAATGGACCCTCTGCCTTTCCAATTTTCCCAAAACCAATTATTGTTTTTCTTCCTGGGTTATGCATTTGGCAAGTTAAACATCTCTGGCAAAGACTCTCTGCTACGGCCCTAAACCTTGGATTGTACCAATTTTGTCTGAAGAGCCTAATCATTGCATCTCTCCCTACATGTGTGTCTCCATGATACATCCTGGCCATTTGTGAAAGCAGACAGTCGGGCATGACTGGTCTGCCATCAGCATAAATCCATACATCGTCGTCTGCCCTTTGGGAACATCCCATTTTAATCCATGCATTTCTTTCACTCTCATCAGCATCATCTTGTAGTCTTTTCACATCATTCCATGTTTCAGGAGGTGCATACAGCATAAGTTGGCAGCTGATTCCCATTCTTTCAACCCTTTTATTAACTGACAACCTGTTTTTGGCACAGTGTTGAGCCACCAAATCTGCATATCTGTTACCGACTACCACCCAGTCATCTCCTGACTGGTGTGCGGCACATTTCACCACAGCCAATTCTTTTGGTGATTGTATTGCTTCCAACAGTTCTTTTACGAACTGTCCATTTTTAATGGGGGATCCTGAAGAAGTCATGAAATCCCTCTGCATCCATAGTTGGCCAAAATCATGCACAACCCCGTAACCATATTGGCTATCTGTAAATATAGTTACTTTTTGATTCTTCCCAATTTTGCAGGCTTTTATTAACGAAATTAATTCAGCTACTTGTGCAGATTTTACTCCTGGTAAATAGGATGCTTCGACTATTCCAGTTAATTCACATACTGCATATGCTGCAGTTAGTTTACCATCTTCATGCCTTTGGCACGAACCATCAACAAACAGCTCCCTGTCTGGCTCCCTGAGGGGTAGTTCCTGGATGTCAGGACGTGGTTTCGTGCACAATTCTGTGAATTGTAAACAATCATGTTCCTCTTCGTCATCTTTAACTTCCTCATGATATGGGTCTGGTAGTAAGGTAGCAGGATTTACTATTGTGCACCTTACAATAGTCACATTTTCAGCACCTAGTATTATTCTTTCATATTTAGTCAGCCGACTAGGAGTAAGATGCTGAGTTCGGGTTCTTGTCAACAGAATCACAACTGAATGTGGAACAAA
Organism: Calotriton arnoldi; assembly: GCA_963921515.1. NCBI lineage: Eukaryota > Metazoa > Chordata > Amphibia > Caudata > Salamandridae > Calotriton > Calotriton arnoldi. The sequence goes on from CAWUFW010001537.1 coordinate 2,476,578, forward strand.
CACTTTAACAGGGTGTCCCATCACAATTGATTCACTTTGTTCAATGCTCAAACAGGTAGCAGCCACTGCTTTTAAGCAGCCTGGCAACGCGGCTGCCACTGGGTCCAATGTAGCAGAAAAATATGCTATAGGACGTCTGTCCAAACCATGTCTCTGGGTTAGGACTGAAAGTGCACAATTTTCTCTCTCATGACAGAATAATGCGAATTTTCTTTTATAATCAGCCATGCCTAGGGCGGGTGCTGCACACAAAGCGTTTCTCAATTTTACCAAAGCTCCTACGCTCTCATCATCCCACTCGACTGGATCCTTTGCCTTCTTTTTCGTCATTTGAATTAATGGCTTTGCTAGCAGAGAAAACCCTAGTATCCATTGTCGACAATAACCCACTATGCCAAGGAACATTCTCACTTCTCGTTGGGAGACAGGCATTTGCATTTTCTTGATTAATTTTACTCTTTCAGAGGTTATCCTTCTTTTTCCCCTCTCAATTTGGTGTCCTAGATACTTAACTGCTGTTGTACAAAACTGCAACTTTTCAGGTGAAACTTTATGCCCTTCTTCAGCTAAATGATTTAGTAATGCAATGGAGTCAACAACACAGTCCTCTCTGGTGTTAGATGCCACCAGTAAATCATCTATATATTGTACTAAGACTGAGCTTCCAGGCATCACTAGTTTCTCTAGGCACTTTTTCAATATCTGATTAAAGATAGAAGGACTTTCCGTGTACCCCTGAGGAACACGATTCCATACATAGACTTTGTTTTCAAATTTGAATGAAAAAAGATACTGGCTATCCGGGTGCAATGGTATTGAAAAGAATGCTTGACATAAGTCAATCACAGTAAACCATCCAGCACTCCAAGGAATCTGGTATAGGATTACTGCAGGATTTGGCACTATAGGACAACAAGGTTCAACAATCTTATTTATTTTGCGTAAATCTTGAACAATCCTATACTTTCCACTAGGTTTCTTTAAACCCATGATTGGTGAATTACAAGGGCTACTCATTACTTCTGTTAGTATGCCTTGTTTTACCATTCTGTTAATTTCTTCAATGACTCCTGCCTTCACTTCTGCATTCATTTTGTACTGTCTGGTATTTGGGAAAATTGCACATTCCTTTACAGTAATTTTAACTGGGTCTATTTTGGCCATAAGTCCTACTTCTTTTCCCGAGAAATCCCATACTATGGAATTTACTGTAGTTTTTAATTCTTCTGGCAACTCGTCTTTTGTTATCAAAGAGAACATCTCATCTACTTCTGTACCTTGTTTTGCAATCATAAATTTATATACATGGTCTTCATCTGGGGTCTGAACTGCCACACCATCCGGCGTGCAGAAAATTGTGCAGTTCATTTTAGACAACAAATCTCGGCCCAATAAATTTACTGGACTGGAATCACACACTACAAATTGATGCATTTCTCTAAAATTTCCAATTTTTACTTCCATTGGTTCGGTAAGTGGTGTTCTAATCTTTCGATTAGCTACCCCCACAACTTGGATAGCTTCTCCAGAGAGAGGAAGGTCTGGGATGTCTGCTGTTCTCACAGTAGACCTGGTAGCACCAGTGTCCAAAAGGAAAGTAATATCATTACCTTTCACATTCCCTTCAACATATGGACCTGACTGATCTACCGGTAAGGATGCGCCAAGTACGCACTCCTTCTCCCCCTCTCCTAGGCACCGTCATTGTCTATATGAACAAAAGTCGTCCTGTAAAAGAAATTGTGTGGTTACATAATCATACTTACCACTTCCTCCTTGATATCCGACGTCTGTACCGTGCTTTGCTCTGCTTACATTACCCTGTATAGGTGCGGGTGGCAACTGACTCTGAGGATTTACACCCTGCTGTGAGTCATTCTGCGTCTGTGGATTTAAATTTTGATTTGGGCCATTATTATTCAGAATCTTTTTACATTCATCCTTCCAATGCCCCAATTTTCCGCATCCATGACAAGGAAATTTCTTTTTAGCCTCTTCTCTGCTGATTCGTCCTCTCATTTTTCCACCATTCCCAGTGTCAGCATTCGTTCCAGAATCTTTTCCCTGATTATCACTTGGATTGTCCAAATTAATTCCCTGTCGCTCAGCCATTTTTACCTGAGCCCACATCACTTTCTCTTGCAATTTCTTGTGTCTATCCTCAATGTCATCTCCACAACATTTCGCATATTTCAAGATCTCATCTATGGGTTTCCCTTGCCAGCACAACATGTGCTGCTTAATCATCTGACAAATTTCTGGTTTTAATCCATAAACAAATCGGTAGACAAACTGACTCATGTTCTTATCTCCAATGTCCTCAAATCCACTATACTGTTTGAATACCTGCAATAAACGTTCGTAATAGGCATGTACCGATTCGCTGGCTTCTTGGGTAGTTCTGTCTATTTTCACCCAATCTGTTTCTTTTGGTGGTATTTTCCCTTTCAGGTAAGTTATTACCTGCTGATACATTTTCATTACATCACTTGATGGGGCACCTGTCTTTGGATCTCTAGGATACTCTTCACTTGGCCAATCAACTGTGACTTTACAATCTGTCCACAAATCGGCAGGTACCACTATGTCGAACAAACCATCCAAGTCCTTCAACAATACCTTTGACACCTTCACAAACCTCTCAACCTGCTTGTACCATTCAATTGGCTTTTCTCTCAACTTTGGAAAATCATTCGTAAATGACAAAATATCCTGTCTGCTCCAAGGGACATGTACATATCCTCCTCCAAGTACTTCTCTCATCGGATACATTTGATCTGTTTTCCCTGTTTCCTTCATTAAATATTCAGAAGTGGTTCTACTGTACCGTGCCTCTTCCTTTTTCTTTGTCCATCTAACTCTCCATTTATCTAGGTCTCCCCATTTCTGTAAAACTGTCATCAATTCCTTTACCTGTAATTTTCGACCAGAGGCATTCATGTTTTCTAAATCTTTGTCAGAAAAATCTGCTCTATAGGGTTTCTGTAATACCTTTGACTTCCCTATTTCAATTCCCATCTGCAAAGCCAAATCTGATAATTTTTCATGAAATATTTTTACATTTCTTGTGATGCTTCTGCATACAAATAATAGCTCCTCTTCATCGTAAGTATTCAGACGATCTACTCCTACATTTCCTGCTATCATTTCTTCTAACTCGACCTTTAATTTGTAAATGTCCATAATCTTTGGAGGTGAACTCTGTTTGTCTGATCCTTGTGCCCATCTTTCTAAGTCTTCTGGTGTAACTACTGTGGCACTTTTGGTTCCTGATGAAGTTACTATGTTTACATCTTTGGAGCAACCAGGTGTTACTCTTCTAGGAGTACTATTTATGGATCCACGAATAGGTAAATCCATTAAGGATATCATAGATTCACAATCACTAAATTGATCAAAAATTATTACAGGATCTGGTTTTGGGATTTCTACAGGTGTGGGCATTGCTAATGGTTTCGGATAACGTACTTTGTCACCATATAAGGGAACCACTGGACCAATTGTTACAGGCATGGTCAGTGAATCAGGATGAATACTCAATTGTGTTACTTTCTGAATTAATTCTGCTCTGTTTTTATCTATTGCTTCCTTTTCCTTATCATGAAGTACCCTACTAACTGGGGGATTATGCAACACTTGCGGTACTAATGGTGTCTTTAACAGTGGTGCACTTGGGGTGCATCCACTTGTCTCTTCCTGATATGGTGGCGGGTTCTTTAATATTTCTTCCATAAATTCATCTTCAGAATCTCCAAATCTAGTCAAATGTTTTGTCTTTTCGGTGCATTTACTCCCTAACGATTCTTCTGCCATTAATATTGGATACAGACCCTCTGTAAGCATCGCTCTTCTCCATTGTTTCATCTGACCGTCCCTTGACTCATTTTGATATCTAGGGAAAAATCCCCGATAACCCTTATTACTTCTGGATCGGTCACGTTCAAATGCCTCGGTTTCCCATTCCTCTAAGGCTTCGTATTGAGTTAATCTTGGTCTGGGTTCTAAGTCATTCATCCTCAATCTCAAATTTTGAAGTATTCTCCCATTAAAAGTACCATTCTCAGGGAATGCTAATATTCCATCATTTTTGGTATATTCCATCCAATTTTCTATCCATACGCAAGTATGATAACCTCTCTCCATCATCATGAATGAAGCGGGCGTTTTAGCTGGTGGAATGATAATTCCTTCTCTAGTTTTGATTGGTTTATCCTTTTTAAAATAATTCTTAATCTTTTGTAGGAATGACATTTTCCACTTTTCTCCGTATATTTTTGGCAAATCTCGGTGTATAAAATTATATTCTGCAAAACCTAGGAATCTACTATCCGGACGAATTCCTATTAAAGTTGGATCACGTTTTAACATACAATCTCCACTATCCACTAGGATTTCGACTTCTATGGTAACAACCAATCAGATTTCAGCTAACTTTTGTCTCTGAACCAATCCTAGCGCGGCCTTTTTGTGACGTTTATCTGCCAACCCCTCCTTTACAATCTGCGCTTCTCTGTCCCTCGCTGTTTCGACCAATCCCAGCGCGGCACCTGTGACGTCAGTACTACTCCTCACTACTGACCCCTCCTTTACAAGAGTCGTTCCACACCCGCTGTTTCAACCAATCCTAGCGCGGCGTTTTGTGACGTCAGCTTCCTCTCCGGCAGCTGACCCTCCCTTTACAAAATCGAACGCAAAACTTTTATTTCTCCACAATTCTTATTAAAATTCAATAACAACATAAAACATTCGCTATCGTGTCAGTTTCGCTAAATTGAAAAAGATAGTTTCTCTCACACTTAGTAAAACCTTTCCGTTTACTAAACATACACTACGAGTAAAACCCTTCCGTTTACTCTTCACGTAAGATTCAGAAATACCTGCTACTTCTTCAATGTTACCCTTTCTAGGTGATATAACATCAAATTTTCACCAGAATATTCCTTTTGCTATTACTCACACTTATAGAGTCCCTAACAAGTACTGATAGCCCTGCTTAACTTTTCAGTACTATTTCTGCCTGACAGATAACCTCACTGCAGTATGGCTTCCACTTACCATCCGCTATTCAATTTACCCCGGGGAATTCTGGACAGCATAAAACAAACTTTGAACAAACGGATGTTAGTTTATAAAAGTAAAACTCTCATTACCCAATTAACAAAGTACAACAAAAACCATCCTCTGATAGCCAGAAAACTGATCCAGCGGGTTACTAGCAACAAGCATTCATACACCAAATACTCACTTGGGCCCATACATTCATACTACGCTAGCAATTTCCGCTGGTGGGTCAGTTGTACTCTTTATCAAAATCCCTGCTACCAATTACTTCTCTGATTGAAGAGTAATGACTTACCAATGGATCCATTGCTAATTGGGAAGTTTAAAATGAGTGACATTCAATACAATTCATAATCCTGAAATAATCACTGAGTCAGGAAGTTTTAAAATGTTTATCTAAAGATTTAGCAGAGTAAAATACAGAACCACATGATACTTAATCGTATATCAAGGATGAAGCATAAATCAATTTATCGATCAATGACGGTTCCTCAGAAAGAAGAAGATAGAGACAGCAGCGCAACTAAGGTTTGCATTTATATTTACCTAAAAGTGCGAGAACCAAACCCCTTGGCCAAGAAGTTGGAAAGATAGGACCCAGGAAGGATGAAGAGCAAAGACCACCTCCAGGTTCAGGACAGGACCGGTGACCTCTCTATCAACGACGCCTGCGTCGTTCCCCTCTCTGATACTCCGCTTCTCCTCGATTCTCCCGTGTCTTCCTTCTAATGGACTCCGCTGCCCCCGCCTCAGGACCTCCCTGGACAGTGATTCAGTCTGCAATCGATCAGCTCGTCATGGATCTCGGACCTCTAACTCCACTCCGCTTGAGCGTCCTCATGCTAACTAATTTGCTAATACTATATCTATTATACCCTTCTACGCCCATGTACCTCCCATTAATGTTGCAAAAATATGGGCCCACTACTTCTGATTGGACGGGGACAGGGGGTTGATCCTCACACAATATTGATTTCATTCAATTTCTTTAAGCCCATTGTTTTAAAATACCGCCCATCACAATTAATACATTTGCTTTATTTCCCACCCGTCTCACGACAAGTTTAATACATTGTTCATATAAATTGTTTCTTTTCGGTAGGGACGTCGTGGGTACAATAGTGTTGGCCATCAAGTCATGGCCATGGACGACGTCCAGGTTGACTTCATCCTCTCTTCTGGGCAGCCACTCAGGGCGCATGCGCAGAACCATTGTCTCTCGAGTTTTCAGTTCACCAACCCCAGGCCCATTTTACGAACTAATAAAAAGTCAAAGAAGAAAATATTAAAATCACAAATAAATTGTTTCACTGTATACCCACTCTTTCTACTCTATTCCCATTTACATATAAATTCTATTCCGCGTTAATAGCGTTAGGATACCACAGTTTAATTGCAACATATGAGCAAGCGGTAGCACATGAAGACATTAAGCAGCCATTTTAATACACACTGCGCAGAAGCAAGGGTTTCCCTCCAAGCAAAGAAAGACGTCACACCACGTGATATGGTTGACACATGCGCAATAGGTTTCCCGCGCTTTAGCGGCCATTTTAGAATAGACAAGCATTATTTATTAGTTATAACACATAGGCAAGCTTCCTTTCTACTTGTATTCGTATATGCAATTGTTAGTATGAACAATACAAAGTTTAATAAATTAATACTGTGAGAAGATTGCCTCCGAGCAAGTCTCATTTGTGAGTCCTTGCTCCATCACCGGGATTTACCCTCCTCACCCGAAGGCAATACCTTCACCGTCTCTGTCACCTGGTCTAACACATACTTTCCTTTGACAGACTTGCCCCTTTCATGTCCAGAACACACTCACCATCAACACTTATGGACCTATACACTTTAGACATAGACTTACGAGCAGGGATACATGGGGCCCGCACTGACGCCTGTGGACAAGCTGGCGAGACCTTCCTTGTCACTGCTTCCATCCTTTTCTTTGACACGATAGCATATGCTGCACTGTCGTGTAACACAGCAACCCTTCCTCCATTAACCTGCAGGCCGCATTGGGCTCTCCAGTCCTCTTACCCCAATGTACACTGTCATTCGCTCCCACCTCTGAGGCACTCTCTTCCAACTCTACCTCACACTCATCGTAGTCAAATTCCTCTACGCTACCACCTGTGTCCACCAGAACCAGCCACAACACTTTTACTTGGATTTCCCTATCTCCAATACCTTCATCACCAATTTGAGTGTCCCAAAGATCCTGCATATTTGTTGGGGAGGCTGCACAAAGCCTTCCCTCAGCCTCCTCTGACTGGTTCAACTCTGCCTTTGAGTCGGCTACACGGAACCATTTCCCTCCTTTCCTGCCAGTACACTGGAGTGGCAATGACCTCGCTTGGTCCCGTATTAGTGTTCCATTGCTGCAGTAATCCTTCCTCTTGCAGCTCACCCATCTGACCACGAGTAACTACTCCTTGATCTGGCAGCTCATCTGAAATTCACACCCACCTACCTTTCTCCTCTTCCCTTAATCCCAGCCCCTTCCTCACTTCAGAAGTCCAATAATCAGTAAGGTCTTTGTTGCCTCCCTGCTCTTCTCCCTCCCCTGCTTCCATCTGATTCCATCTGAGAAGGCCAATACCATGTGTCCTATTCTTTACTCCTTACCACCGCCTTCCCCTGTGAGCCACTTGCTCCCCCAGGCACCCGGCTGCTACCGCCCTCTTTGCTAGTTCACTAGGCCCCGGGCTGACTGGTCTTCTTTATATGTTCATGGGCCGACCCCTCCCTCCAGATGGCGTCACATTTTGCCTTGTACGCATTGGCAGGGAATGCTCAGGCAAAGGCCTGGCAAATGTGCTTAAGCACAGTTCTCCCTGTCGGTCTCTAGGTGCCACCACAGGCTTGCCGACCTCCGCACAGCTTTTTTACTGTGCTGCAACCTGCTTCAGCCTTTGCCACAGGGTGCATCGGATTGGGCCCACAACCACCACCTCCCTCAATTGCCTACTCCATCCCCTATACGCCCAGAAATAAAGGTGAGGGCTTTGCTGCACACTACCCTTTGCAAGCACCCTGCGCTCCGGCTCCCTCGCACTCCCCCTGAGCCCCGCTTGCTTAACAACCATGCTCCTGCCCTTGTGAGTGATCTGTTCCCTTAGCTACAACAGTGACCAACCCCTCTTCTAACAGTCAGTTAGCTCCCTAGCCCCACCATCCCCTGACCTCTCAGCCAGTTAGCTTAGGGCAGTTTGTGGACTATGCCCAAAAAGCCTGGGGGCAAGGCTCCCTTGTCACGTGCCCACCAAGCCCCATTGTAGGAGCCATTTTGTACCTAAGGTAGGAGCTACAGTGGATTCTCAAGAAATAAAATGCCTTCATGGTTCCCTGCAGCGAAAATGCTAAAAAGAGAGCGCGCAATGCAGAAGCTGACTTAAGAGCATGGAGGCGTGTGTGTGTGTGTGTGTGTGTGCGTGTGTGTGTGAGTGTGTACTCCAAAAGTGTCATTACCGTCCCGCAATATTGGATTGGTTACAGTGACAGGGAGCTCCTACCAGCAATTGCATAGTCGACATAATGGATCTTTTTGAAGGACAAAAGAATGTTATGCCTGCCTGCACTCATTGCGCCATCACATATAGCTCCCCAATCACAATTTCCTGAGTGCTGTGAATCACAGTGTGAGATCACACTTGACTACATGCTAGTTTTGAATTCAGAGTTTGCTAATTTTATCTCTGTATTTTTATGTGTTGTTCTACTCCTGTGTCAACCTTCTGTCCGCTATCCGCTTTTCATTTACAGTCTTGAAAAAGCCTAAGGCCTGTGCGCCGCACAAGGTGAAACACGTGTCAGCTGATCTGCTGGATTCTCTCAATTGAAGATTTTTGTGTATTACCTGTTAACTGCTCTAACATCACCTCAGGAGGACGTAGCTATTCACATGCATTAAGAGAACCTTGTCTTAAGAATTCATAAAAAACAAATATGAGCAGAGAGTGTGCACTCTACTACAAAAACTATAAGGTTCAAGACGTTGGACTCCACCCATATCTGCTGAAGATCTGTGTTGACTGCGCAGCCAATGCTGAGGTGGGGCACTAACTCTCTTAAAATCTTACCAAGCCATAGTTTTGTACCACTGCCCTTCACACTGGCCATTCAGGATGACTCATCATCAAGATAGCTCTATCAACCCACTAAAAAAAAAAAAAAATTACTTAATGCAGGGTGGTTACCACCTTGTACCTATTATGTTACATAGACGTTTTGGGACTAATGTTCATAATAACGAAAACAAATATTTTTTAATGCTGTCTTTTCTTTAATGAAGTTATTCAACTCAGACAATTCTTGTATCTTTCTCCAGTCTTATTTTGAAATGAATTTTCCAAATCTATTTATTTATTAGTTGATTATTATCCAATGATTTTAAATTTCACAACATGTTTCAGGATTCATACTCATCTCATCCCTTCACCAGGAGTATGACTTTGCTATCACACACTTTAAACACATGAACTAAAGGAGTTTTGTGAGCATTCTTTCTAAAATGATACGTTTTATAATCAAGTCTTTCTTTGAAATCGTCCAAACAAAAGTGAAATACCTCTGAATGCTGGTCTTCTCTGATAGTGTTTTATCACTCTCCATTAAAAGCTACAAAGTTCAATTAGCCTTACCTACATGGTCAAAGAGTTTCTTGCATGTTTGCTTCCATTTGGCCTATTTCTTGTGGATCCATATATTTCAATGTAAAAATCCTTCATTCAACCATAGATTAAACTCTTCGTCAGTAAAATAGCACACTATGTGGACTTGGTTCCAGTGGTAATCACTGTCATTCCATTCTATGGCAAATGTTTAGAGCACACGTATCCAAAAGCTTTCTCTAATTCACTTATTGCATTCCTCGTTATTTTTTAATAGTATTTAGACCCAGCAACTTGTGCATCCACGCCATTCAGCAGCGTCTTGTGTTTTATTCTCATTAACAGTCAACTGTATTTTTAACCTCCATTTTCACATTCCCCCACAGTTGTTTTTAGATGTATTTATTCATTTATGATTTATGTTTTGATGAAAAGCACGCACGGTGTGCACCCTTCCTCATCGGTGCTAATCTCAATTGTTTAAAAATCAGTACTTGGACCCCCAAGCCTTTTTAGCATGTCTCTCAAATTATCTTTGTGCAGAAAACATGAATATTCCCCATAATTTCTGGTCATTTTTAGGTCTCGCCTGAGCCAGCGCGCATGCGCTGCACTGGCGAGACTTTTAGTAAGCGGGTTTTGGAAGTGCAAACAGTGGCTTTTGCTGCGGACTAGCCTGCGTTCACGCGAGCGTGCACGTGCGATCAGGCGCCATATGGCTTCCCTCGCCATCTGGACGCTCGCATGAACGCAAGCTGGTCGCCAGCAAAAGCCACTGTCTGCACTTCCAAAACCCGCTTACTTTCACTTTCACGTGTCAGTTTCACGGCCGCGCGGCCATTGCTTGTTTTTTTTTTTTTTGCTGCTGCTTGCTTGTGCTCAAACTGGTCCTTGAGTGATACAGCTGAGTGCTGTTCAAGGCAGTTTCAAAAGAACAAACGGAACTTTGGCAGAATGACGACAGTTTCGAAGAAATTAAAGTATCTTCTGTTATCGAGAAGCCGCCACTCGGGAGACTTTCACTTTCTGGTGCTGAGCCACCCCTCCGCTCTGTCTTCGCTTCTTCCGGAATGGCCGCAGATCATGATTTTACTGACTTAATTCCTGTCAAAAAAGAATTCTTATGATGGCGACCGCAGTAGAGGCACTGGGCAGAGCGAATATTCTAAAAATAAAAGCACTCTGTCACTTTCGATTAAACGCTATTTCCGCTCTTCAATCAAACTAAATGCAGTAGGGAAAGGGAATGTCAACTTAATAACCAAAGGGACGTTATGTGCTTTGTGAAAGCGAGTCCTAATTTTTTGGGGGGCGGGGCTCTAAAGCTGACTGGAACCACATATTCCGTGTGTCAGACCTGGGCACCAAGCTCACCAGGCGCCATGTTTCATCAGTATTGAATTCGAATACTGAATGTATGCAGGGCTTTAAGTGGGCCAGGTCTCACCGGTGAGCACCAGCAGTTATTAGGTCTCGGCCTGCACCAGCGCTTGCGCTGGTCTGGCCGAGAGTTTTAGTAAGCGGGTTTTGGAAGTGCAAACACTGGCTTTCGGCTGGCGACCAGCTTGCGTTCACGAAGGCGTGCACGCGCAGCTGCCATCTGTTGTTTCCTATCTCTTCCTCATTTCCTCGTCATGGCTCATTAACTCTCTGGACTCTGATGTTTCAATCGCAGCAGCAGCTCACATTACCAACTGAGGGCCCTGGACTACAGTCACATGAAAAACAACAGCGATTAGCATTGAAATTCAAGCTTTTTTTGTCTAGTTAGAAATATTGCTTCGGTGGGTTGATTTCACCTTATATCGCTATTTGTTTTATATTGGGAGTCACAGCCTAATTACCAGTATTTTTGTCTCTCACTGTTTTTGTTAAAAATATTTATTCGCGCAAAGCACAAAGCTATATTTAAGGTTACTTTTCCGCGTCACTTCTTCACTCTATTTAAACTCCACACCCCCACTCTTATTGTCTCTCTCCTTCTCTCTCTCTCCCCTCTCTAATTCTCTCTCTACTTAATTAACTCTCCCCTCTCTATCTTTTTAGCCTTTCATTCTCTCTCACCCCTTTATCTGTTTCTCTTTCAAACTCCTTCATTCACTCTCTCTCCCCTTTTTTCTCTCTCTCTATCCCGCTCCACTCTTTATTCTATGTACACCCTTTCTCTCTCTCTCTTTCTCTCTCACCACCCTCTCTAATTGGGCATTATATCTTCACTCCATCTCTCACTCGGCAACACCACAGCATCACTCAGCGCAACCACAGCATCAATCAGAGCCAGCACAGCATCACTCAGCACCAACACAACACCACTCAGCACCACCACAGCATCACTCAGCACCACCACAGCATCTCTCAGCACTACCACAGCACCACTCAGCACCACCACACCACCACTCAACACCACCACAGCATCACTCAGCATCACCACAGCATCACTCAGCACCACCACAGCATCACTCAGCACCACCACAGCATCACTCAGCACCACCACAGCATCACTCAGCACCACAACAGCACCACTCAGCACCACCACAGCATCACTCAGCACCACCACAGCACCACCACAGCACCACTCAGCACCACCACAGCACCACCACAGCACCACTCAGCACCACCACAGCACCACTCAGCACCACCACAGCATCACTCAGCACCACAACAGCATCACTCAGCCTCACCACAGCATCACTCAGCACCACCACACCACCACTCAGCACCACCACAGCATCACTCAGCACAGCACCACCACAGCATCACTCAGCACCACCACAGCACCACTCAGCATCACTCAGCATCACCACAGCCCCACTCAGCACCACCACAGCACAACCACAGCACCACCACAGCATCACTAAGCACCACCACAGCATCACTCTGCACCACCACAGCATCACTCTGCACCACCACAGCATCACTCAGCACCACCACAGCATCACTCAGCACCACCACAGCATCACTCAGCACCACCACAGCATCACTCAGCACCACCACAGCATCACTCAGCACCACCACAGCACCACCACAGCACCACTCAGCACCACTCAGCACCACCACAGCATCACTCAGCATCACCACAGCATCACTCCGCACCACCACCGCACCACTCAGCACCACCACAGCATCACTCAGCACCACCACAGCATCACTAAGTACCACAACAGCATCACTAAGCACCACCACAGCATCACTCAGCACCACCACAGCATCACTCAGCACCACCACAGCATCACTCAGCACTACCACAGCATCACTCAGCATGACCACAGCATCACTCAGCACCACCACACCACTAATCAGCACCACCACAGCACCACCCCAGCATCACTCAGCACCAGCACAGCACCACCACAGCATCACTCAGCACCACCACAGCACCACCACAGCATCACTCAGCACCACCACAGCATCACTCAGCATCACCACAGCCCCACTCAGCACCACCACACCACCACTCAGCACCACTAAGCACCACAACATCACCACTAAGCACCACAACAGCATCACTAAGCACCACCACAACACCACTCAGCACCACCACAGCATCACTCAGCACCACCACAGCATCACAGCACCACCACAGCATCACAGCACCACCACAGCACCACTCAGCACCACCACAGCATCACTCAGCACCACCACAGCATCACTCAGCATCACCACAGCACCACCACACCACTAATCAGCACCACCACAGCACCACCCCAGCATCACTCAGCACCACCACAGCATCACTCAGCACCACCACAGCATCACTCAGCACCACCACAGCACCACCTCAGCACCACCACAGCACCACCTCAGCATCACTAAGCACCACCTCAACACCACTCAGCACCACCACAGCATCACTAAGCACCACCTCAACATCACTCAACACCACCTCAGCATCACTAAGCACCACCTCAGCATCACTAAGCACCACCTCAACATTAGAATAGGCAGGAAGAAGTTGCCAACATTGCAACGACAAAATAAACGACAAGACCTTTCTTATGTTTATTCTTTTTAATTGGGTCATTCAGTTGTACATAATGTCGTCTTAGTTATATATAAAGTAACAAAAATGCTTATAAGTCTTTTTTATTATAACTTTTCAACATGCTGCACAGCAGCCACAATGCTCTTAAAAACATTGGCAAAACCAATAGCTCTGCCTAAACACTTATAAGGTCCCAAAGGCGAGACCTATTGGCTATGCCAATGCTTGTTTTAACTGTTCCCTTGCTTGCTTGCAGTTTTCATTATTGCGATTTCTTAGTTACTGTTATTGCAATATCACTTTAGTTTGAACGCTAACTTGTTTTTCTCATTTTTAGGTCTCGCCTAGCGTTGCAGCACGCATGCGCTGCTCGCTCTGCGAGAACTATAGTAATTGATAATTTTAGAAGGGGACTTGAAGCCCCGCCCCTCTTTCCCATTGGCTTGCGTCATCCTTTATGGTAAACGGTGGCACGTGATTGGATATCGGGCTTTTTTGTTACCGCCCTGTTGCCTTTTGGGATGGCCCATCTGGACTGGCCCACGCCATCTTTGTTTGGCGTGACGTAGGAGGGTGTGCTGCTAGCTCTGTTTACAGGAAACGCTGGCTCCTCATTGGAAATCCTACCAGCTCCTCCCTCCCCTTCCCCCCATCCAAAAGCAAACTCCCCAGAGTTGTGCTGTTCATTGTTCATGGGCTTCCTGAGGTGGAGGGCAAAGTTAGCCGCGCCGTAAGTTTCAATGGAGCTCATGTCGCTTTACTTGTCTCACTTGCTGTGCCTTTCTTAGCAACATTTCAGGACGCTGTCACACACCTCCCAGCTGTCCCTATTGAGGGTAATTTTAGAGGTTATATTTACACGAATAGGAGTCACATTCCTAGAAAAATCTCTACTAAGCTCTGCGGAGGGGGTCGGGGGGGGCGTGTATGAAGACACGGGATGCTGGTTTCTGAAGCTCGGTGGCGGCCCCCACCCATACCATTCTCTCCAGCTGCCCAGGGCTGTTCGAGCATTTTATCAGCACTGCTTTCGTTTCTGAGAAACCTGGTTTTAAGCACACACCGGAAAGAGCTGTCGTCCTTGAAAAAAGAATTATCCCGTGGGTCGGATGTTACTATCACGTGACCAGAGTACAACCGCTGGAACTGCCTAAGCAATTGTCTATAGCAGTAGCTGTATTCCTAGATGTATGTATATTGTGGCTGCTAGCCTCAGCCTCCACATTTGGGCTATGCTATGGGGAGTCGCCCGCATCCCTTCGGGTGAAGCGGTCGCACTTCGCAGCACTGGAAATGTGTTAGGGCTCCACATTTGTAGATCTCCGGGTTGGGGGGAAGGGGGGTTAATGGGGCGATCGGCGCACCTGTTAAGTTGGGGGGGGGGGCAGTAATGGGTTTTGGCTTGTCACCCCTGCTCCACTTTTGCCGCTTAAATAACCGAGGGCGCGTCTCCTTCTGTTCGTCTATCATCATCTCGTAACATCTACTTAATCAGCTCAAGGTCTGGAGTCGAGCGGGGGTTGTTAACTTCTTATACAGCTGAGCAAACCTATAGATGCCAATCATTGACGACTTTGGCCACTCTTTACATCTTTCGCCAGTGGTGCTGTGCATTCTGGGACTTGAAGTTTCACTAGAACCATACACGTTTGCGGGGGGCGAGGGGGGAGTTGGGTAACCCTTCAAGGGTGTATCTGGGAGATATGGGGTCGCTCCCCTTCCTCACTTTCTGGGGGGGTGGGGGGCATCATTTTTGCCGTACGCCACTGGTTTGTGCTTAAACATCCCAACTTGCAAAATGACGTGTACAGAGCACCAATACAAAGAGAAATATACTACTACTGCCAAGTCCAGGAACACATTGCGTGAAGGAGAAAGTTCTGGCCGGCTGCGTCCGGGTGATGCACTCTGCCAGGCCAAGAAAAGCACCGACTTATCGGGGACAGAGCAGCACTACGTAAAAGAAAGATATAAACTAGTGTGCCACTAGTGTTGAGCGCGTGCATTAACTCGAAATATCTCTGTCTGCAAAACATGCATTAACTTTGTGATGCTTCTAGTGAATGTTTACGTTCAAAGCGCCAAAGAAGCGCAAGGGCCCTTTGCGCAGAAAACGCCATCTTTCATCACTTAGTCCATAAAGAACGGTGGTGGGGGTTACATTTTTCAGCATTTGGAGAAGACGATCTCCTAGTTGGTTTTCCTGTTCCCTCCTGTCAGCGCCTGAAGCTGAAAGCTGCATTTTGTACTCCCAGTTCGCAGAGTTTGCGGGAGCAGGTCAAAAAGCCGCACCTCCCTTTCAGAGAGAGTCGGCCCTGGCTGGGGCAATGCACCCCGGGCAAGATAAAGCCTCGGATGTGTGGCCGAGCATTAATAGTGTTTGTCGTGTCACTGGTGCTACCGTACGCAGAGTTTTAGGGACTGCAGGGCACAGAGTGGTGAGATGCCTAGCTGTGTGTGAGTGAGGGGGAGGGTTGTGGGGTGTCTGCATGACTTTCTCTTTCAGGAAGATTTACACGGCCGCGACCTTTCACCCCAAGCAGACAGAGAGCCCCGGGTGTGTACACGGGTATTAATATTGTGAGCTCTTCCCCTGGTCTTACTGTACTGAGAGTCTGAGGCACCAGCCCTGGTGGGAGGGAGGCTGCCCCCCCACACACACACGTTTCAGGGAGAGACAGCCCTGGCTGCTCCCGTCCCCCCGCGGCAAAGAGCCCCGGGTGAGTGAATTTGTGTGAATATTATTATTGTGTGCTCTGTCCATGAGATTACTGGAGTGAGGGCACAGTGTGGTTCAACACCGGCCGGTGCTGTGTGTGTGTGTGGGGGGGGCTGTCGGGGACCCTCGTCCCTGCCCTGCAGCACACGGGATGCCTTATGGAAATGATAAGATTAGCCCCGGATAAAGTGCGGAGAGCCCCTGGCAGGGCGGCATTGGCACTGCCGAGCTGGGTGCAGCACTCAAGGCGCTCTCCAGTGAGTCACCACAGGGCTCTGTCCCCCAACACACTCTTTTTTTTTTTTACTTTAATAAGCGCAGCGCCGTCTTCACGGACACCGCGCTATGCAATTCAATAGGTGTTGCTTTTGGTATTGTAAATAACAATGCCTTTTAATGTTTTTAAAGGCATTGCCATTTACAATGTCAATAGCTCAAAATAATGTCATTGCGAGACCTATTGCATTGTAAATGCTTGTTCTTTTAAGGCTTTTATTTTCTCTATTCTGCCTCTCGTATTTGGTGACCACGTTCATTGTACCTACATTGTTTGAATTTATTAAACATTTGCTCTTCTTTTGCTAATATCTCTTCTCTTTTGACACTATCCTCTTAACACGCAGAAGTTGACTAAGTGCAAGATTTTAAATTATTGTTGTTGGATTAAAGCTTCTTGCAAACAACATGCCGTTTCTCTGTATTTTTGTAACGTATAGGTCTGTATATAGTGTGCCTTGAAGAGTGATCCTGCTGTCCAGAAAGTTGAGTCCAGCATCTCCTTTCTCAAAAGTTAGTTTATGGATAATGTATCAACTGTAGGTACTATTTCAATGCCTCCAATTTCCTTCCAGCTCTAATCCATAGACCAAAAACATCGTTAATATTATACCATTTATCATTCTGCAAACTGCATGTATCCTCAAAGTTCTGGATAAATTTTGGCGTATATCAAGACTTTATCATAACTCACCCAAGTAGTCTCACAAAAGAATGGAAAGGTTATCTTCCCAACCCCACTTTGATTCACCGGTGTACCTTTCTGATTGCAGTTACCACCTTCCCGCCCCCTACATTCTGAAGCTGTTATCAGCAGCAGGCAGCCCTTTACAAAATACATGTAAATAACCAAATAAATCTCATAATAAGGTACCACTGCCTTGGTCTTGCCCTATATGTTCCCAAGGACATAAAAGAGAGTGGTTGCTTCCATCACCAACACCGAGAGGAGCTGTTTCTAGCAAACAAGGAGGGACTTAACGGGGGCCATTGCCCTATCATCTTACTACTACCATCTACGACGTCGCAAACTTCTTAAGAATTTGGTCTTACTACTACCATCTACGACGTCACAAACTTCTAAAGACGTTGGTCTTACTACTACCATCTAAAATGTCCTTCTTAAGGTGTTGGTTTTTTCTCTTGCTGTAAGCAAGGTAACCTTCTTGCCTGCCTTGTTCCTCTGAAATTATTAATGTAGGCTTGTCAATACTCTTAACACTCCTTTAGATTCTGCCAGCACTCTCTAAAAGACACTACTAAACAAAGAGATTCAAAAATGAAAACACTCTAGGTAATGATCCAGCGCGGCTAATATAAATTCTTCTCCTTCGGACATGAAATCCAGGTGAAATCATTCACATCCACTATACCATATGACGGTGGGGCCCATAACACCGCAAATCATACACTCAGTCGTTCCCTGGATCACACCCACATTCGCTAAGGAGAAAAACGAGTTGCTGGAGGAACGGAATACCTTATTAAATTTGACAGATTATTACCTTAAACATCATATACATTCAGTTTTAATCCTGTCGGCTCTAAACATCAAGGTACTCCGCTCTTTGGTCGATGGACCAACTAGTAGAATAAGTTGATGGTGATCAAGACCAGCTCAATCATTTAAAACCCTAATAAATATCAAATTTATTAATGAACTAAAGAACCACAGACTCAAAATTAATTAGGAATAATTTTTATCTAAATTCAAATTTGCACGAGTGAGATTCTTAGTTTATTAATCACCTTGATACATTCTTTAACATTTATATATGAAATTCTGTAAAGAAATCGAAATTATGCATTACCTATTTTTAGATGCAGATAGGAATGGTTCACCAAAGAAGATAAACCATAAATCACAGAATGGACTCCCGAACTGACTGACTGTCCCTCTAGATGGCCTCCTCGACGGGACCTCCCATACAAATTTCCCGCAACGGTCTTGTTCCTTCCCCAGTCAGGTTCGAAGTCAATGGCAGCATCCGCATTAACATCAGCATTGGCATTTGCAATAATAGCAGCATCGCCTCCTCCCATATAAGAGCAGTCCTTCTTATACCCTACTTCTGGCTTACTACACAAAAAGTTGCAATGTTTGGGGGCAGGAATCACGCTAATTGGTCCATTGGAGGGGTGGCGAAGATTGTCTCATCGCCTTCCTTGTTCAAACTGGTTTCGGGGATGGTTAAGAGTTCATGGTTTCCCAAATTCTTTGGGTAAAAGCAGTCCAAATCGATTATATAAAATGTTGCAACAATGTTGGTCACAATTTGGTCAGTCCTTTGTCTCTCAACACTTTCCTCTCCTCTTTCTCACGGATACGAGCTGAGTCTTTCTTGGCACTCTCTTCATAATAGGTCAAAGTAACCTTGACATTTCTCACTCCGTGTACAGGCCGTACCCACGTGGTTCAGCTCCATTACTTCTTTCGCTTAGAGGCCATCTTGGATTTCTGATATGACCTCATCTATGCCGGCAGCCATTTTCGCAGCCTGGCCTACTAGGCCTGAGCAAACTATCATAAAAACAAACACAATCATAATTAAAACAAAGAAAATAAGCCTTTCTGTTTACCACCCGTCATTCTAAGAACCTGTGTTAGGTGTTACCTAGCAGAAGCGACGTTTAAAGCCATTTTACTTACCATCCGCATTTCTTTGCCACAATACAATTTTACGACACAGCATAAATCATGCGATTTTACTCTGATTAGTACGCAAATCACTATATTATTATTATTATAATACTTCACAATGGTAAATAAATTAGATTTTGCACAAAAATGGCAATTACCATTTATGTAAATGTTTATTAAAGATGCGTTTTGTTGGTTATTTCATCAAACAATTAGTACTGTTACTTTATTATTCTTATTTAAGGGGGTTTCAATATTATTTAATTTACCTTGCTCCATCAACTCCCCCCTTTGGTGATTTTTAATATCACCACAAAAAACCATGTAACACAATTTTCAAATAAATGTTTCTTGTCCATTTACTTTTGTTAGTTCACACAACACTGTCTTTCTCATCTTGTCTTTTTGATCTTTTGTATATGTTCTCCTTTAGTTCTTCTTATTCTATTTCTCCCATTTCTCGTTCTCTTTCTTTATTTTTCTCATTTTCTCTTTTTATTCTATTTTGTGTTTTTCTCCTTTTAATACACATATATGCTAATTTTACTGACAGCATTACCATTATTACCACTATTACTGATATTAGTATTTTCCCAATAAGAGAACCACCTATTTCTGTAAACCATTTCTGTATTGAGGAAAAACTCTTACCAAGTTTCTCCCAGGCACCTTCAACCTCCAGTGGAGCAATTTCTTTGTGCAAATCAGTAATATTCTTTATATACTTCTGTATATTTTCACTTTTATCTGGAATGTAAGTGCAACAATGTTGGACTTTCAACATTCCACAGACTCCACCCTCTTTTGCCAAAAGAATGTCAAGGGCAAGCCGATTTTGCATCACCATAGCTCTCATGGCAACCATTTCGGTATTTACCATCAAGAACCCTCCAGCAGTATTCGTTGCTAAACGATCTACCACTGTGGACAATTTTCGAATCTTAAATGCATTCAAAGATATACCCACTGCTGGTATCAATGCTCCAAAAATGTCACCTACTATCTCTGAAAAACTTTCCTTTTTTCTACGTGTTAATGTTTTATCTATATCATGTATTCCTTTTTCTCCTCTCTCCACATGAAAAATCTTTGGAAAGACCAGACCTAAATAACATGATCCATACCAGTGGTCCGGCAACCTATAATAAGCTCTACTTCCACATATATAATAGATCCCAGGAAATATTGGATCTTTTCCTCCTTTAAATCCCCATCCTCCTAAAATTTTATATGTATCTCGGCATTCACTGGAACCCACGAAATAGTTATCATACATAGTTTTATTTCTACTAATACACAACTTTCCCTGTTGAGGCCAATCCAAAGTCATAGCTGCATTTGTCTCTCCTTTGTCATGATTTTTCTCTCCAAATGCCCAAAGTGGTGTTTTTGTCTTTTCTTCTATCACCTTTCTTTGAAACTTAACTCTTCTGTTTTCTACCATCTCCAAGAAGACCTTTTCCTCTTTCTTTAATTCACAGGTAAGATTGTGTCTAACTCAGTGGCGTAGCTAGGGTGGGGCGATGGGGGCGGACCGCCCCAGGCGGCACGAGTTTTGGGGCGGCAGGCGGCCCCCCTTCACCCGCTCTTACCTGCGGCCGTTGCGGCCGCAAGAATCGGCCGCTACCACCCCCACCCGCTCTTCTATCATTTTGCCGAGGGCGGCAAAAGCAGGGGCCGCCACGGGCAGCCTAAGGCCTAGCTACGCCCCTGGTCTAACTACATACTATAATGTTAAATCTTTATTTTCTAGGAAAAATTCACCAAACATTTTTGCTTCTTTCACCTTGTTTAGTTCAGGAATTATAGGAACCTTCGCAAATACAGTGTTCATGTCAGTGTAATAATATTCTAGTCTACCTGTTTTATAAAATAAACTAGCCAACACGCTACATGTTATCCCATACGTCAAAGGAAGGTGATGATAGGTCACACCTTCTGTGACAGACGCAGGTAATTGCATACAAACATAACAATCCCTCACATCCATTGTCTCCACGTATTCATACAATAATTTCGTGAAGACATTCTTGGAGAAGTCAGTTATAGACTTATCCTTGTGTAAATCAGTATTATCTACTAATGCTGCAGTGTTTTGTGTGTTAGCTTCTTTATCCTTTTTCGTGTTATTCCCTATTACAGATGTCTCTTCTACAATTAACCTTAATGGAATTATTATCGCTAAAATAAGCCAAATAAACATTAGCAAACCTGTACAAAGGAAACACATCCTACAACATCTACGTAAAAATTCACATCTAGATCTTCTATTATCACTGTCTACCATATTGTACTATTATCTAGCTTTATATATATATTTGTACAGAAAATGTGTCACCACACCTCTGAATGACGTCTTAGCCACTCTACCCTTTTACTTTGTCTTGTTTAGTGCTTTCTTCAGCTCTTTTCAAAACTCTTTCTTGTCTCATTCAGGTTTTTGTGTCCAGTCCGAGTTTCCTTCTTTTCTCGTTCTCAGGTTTGTTGTACTTCACTCTCACCCATTTGTTTACAGCTTTCGTCTGGGCTCTCGTGAGTATTATCCTCTTCTTTGATGTCAGTCAATGCGATGTATAGCCACTCAGGTGACTTATATTTCAAATTATGTCTCTTCACTCTTTTTGCTTTCTGCAATTGTTTTCCTTGTCCTTTTTGACTTGTTATCTCATTTACTTGTTCCGCATCATCTCTGTTTAATTTATTATCTTGTATCTCAGTCTTTTGACTTCGTGGGGCCAATTGTCTCCTTTTCTTGGCCTTTTGGTTCGCTTTCCTTTTCCTCTCGTTCAGTTCTCCAAGTCCTCTTTCTTGGTCCTAGTCTCTGCTTTCTTTCTTCTTCACTTTCTTCTGATTCCGTTTCAGATCTTACTTCACTTCCTCTAACTTTGAACTTTATGATCTCTGTTTCATTCTCGGAATGTGAACCTTCTTGTATCTCTCCTGTTGGGACGTTTGATTCTATCCCTCCTCGATTGTCTTCCGAATTTTTATGAATCTTTCTGTCTAAATCTAAATTTCCCTGTTTTTCTTCTATTTGTTGGTCTGTCCCTATTACTCCTCGGGTTTCTTCCGCTTCTTCCTCTATCTCTCTATCTGTATCTAAGTCTCCCTCACTTAGTTCGACTATTTCTGGAGGAATTTTTCCATAACTTGTACTTGGTTGTTCACTATCACTGTCTCTTGGTTCAGTTTCTTCGTTTATAATGTCAGTGTGTAATTTTCTCTTTTGTCTTTCATTAAATTCAGGTTGGTCTGTTTCAGATGCTGAACTGGTATCTGATATTTCCAGATGTCGACTTACAGGTCGATTTTCAAAATCTGGATCTTCAATTGGTTCAGGTTTTTCTTCAGTTGTAAAACTTGTACCTTGTTCTTCCAGATGTCGACTTTCAGGTCGAGCTTCAAGATCTGGAACTCTGCTTATCTCAGGTTCTGCTTCAGATGCTGACCTGGTATCAGATATCTCCAGATGTTGACTTACAGGTCGAGCTTCAGGATCTGGAACTCTGATAGTGTGACTGGCATGCACCCAGTTTTTCACTCCTGCACATTTGACAGCAGTTGTTGTAACCAGGATCACTTGACATGGCTTATCCCAGCGAGGAACTAAACAGTTTCTTCTTCTGTGGACTTTTATGCGGACCCAGTCTCCTGGATTCAAATCATGAGCTGGTTTTCTTTCGAGAGTGGTCGCATCCGGTCCAACCTGATGAAACACAGAATGTACCACATCAGCCAATGCTTTGCAATAGTCCAATACGAGATCATCAGTTATAGTCAGCAGTTTGTTGACAGGTACATGTGCTTGTCTCATTGCTCGTCCCATGATTATTTCATGAGGACTCAGACCTGTTTTTCTGTCAGGTATGCTTCTGATAGTCATCAGCACCAATGGTAGGGCATCAGGCCATTTGAGTCCTGTGGCTTGACACATTTTCCCTAACCTATTCTTTATTGTTCCATTTACTTGTTCTACCACTCCAGAAGCCTCTGGTCTGTAAGCACAGTGCAATTTCTGTTGTATGTCAAGAGCTTCACATATCAATTGGATCAGTTCATTTTGGAAATGTGTTCCTCTATCTGTTTCAATCGTTACTGGAAAACCATACCTTGGAATAAATTCTCTCAGCAGGAGCTTAGCTACAGTAACTCCATCATTCCTTCTTGTCGGATAGGCTTCCACCCAACGAGAAAACAAACAAACGACCCCAAGAACATACTTCAATCTATTGCTTGGGGGCATTTCAATAAAATCTAGTTGCATTCTAGTAAAAGGACCTCCTTCCCGTCCTATTGTTCCTAGACTCACTACTGTTTTTCTTCCTGGATTTATCTGTTGGCATGTAAGACATCTTTGACAAAGACTCTCAGCTATAGCTCTGAATTTTGGGTTGTACCAAGTCTGTCTGAAAAGTCTAATCATGGCATCCCTACCAATACGAGCTTGTCCATGGTACATCCGTGCCATGTTAGAAATCATGCTATCAGGCATAACTGGTCTTTCATCTCTATAAACCCAAACGTCATCTTCCTCTCTTTTTCTGCAACCTGCTTTTATCCAACCATCTTTCTCCTCTTCGTTTGCTTCTTCCTGTAATTGTCTTACCTCATCCCATGTTTCGACAATGTTAGTAAATAATAATGGACATGAAACATTTTCTTTTTCTCTCCTCCTGTTTAACAAGACCATATTTCTGGCACAGTATTGGGCTATTTCGTCCGCATACTTGTTCCCCACAGCAATATAGTCTGTCCCATTTTTGTGTGCAGTACACTTCACCACTGCAATCTGTTTAGGCAGCTGTATCGCCTCAAGCAATTTTTTCACAAACTCACCGTTCCTAATTGGAGTTCCTGCAGACGTCACGAAACCTCTCTGAGACCAGATCTGTCCAAAATCGTGGACCACTCCAAAGCCATATTGGCTATCCGTGATCACTGTAATTCGGACATTCTTTCCCAGTTTGCATGCCTGAATTAGAGCAATCACCTCAGCTACTTGGGCTGAACGTATCCCTCTCAAACAAGATGCTTCCTTTATGGCAGCTACTGTACACACAGCATATGCCGCACTCAAAACTCCTTCATTCGTCCTCAGACATGATCCGTCCACAAACATCACATAATCTGATTCTTTCAAAGGCTCATCCTTAATATCTGGTCGAGGCTTTGTGCAGAATTCAAGCACATCCAGACATTTATGATCAACTTCATCCTTAACTCCTACATTTTCTTCGTCTGGCAGTGAAGTTGAAGGATTCACACTTGTGCATCTATCAATGGTTACATTGTCTGCACTCAAAATCACTTTTTCATACCTAGTCAGCCGACTATGTGTCATGAATTGGGTTTTGGTTCTGGTCAGAAGAATTTCAACAGAATGTGGAACATATACTCTTAACGGATATCCCATCACAATGCCTTCACTCTGTTCCAAACTCACACAAGTAGCAGCTACTGCTTTCAGACAACCAGGCAACGCCTTTGCTACCGGGTCTAAAACAACTGAAAAATAAGCAATGGGTCTTTTCATTTTTCCATGCCTTTGCACTAAAACTGAAAGTGCACATCCATCTCTCTCACTACAATACAGCTCAAATTCTTTCTCATAATCAGGCATTCCCAATGCCGGTGCTTCACACAACTTTGTTTTTAGTTCTTTGAAAGCTTTCATTTCTTCCTCATTCAACTCAAACGGATCTTTAACATCTCTTTTTGTCAATCGCTGTAAAGGTTTTGCAATTAATGAAAATACACTTATCCACTGTCAGCAATATCCAACCATTCCAAGGAACATTCTCACCTCTCTCTGTGTCATTGGAGCTCTCATTCCTTGGATCATTTTTATTCTTTCTGTTGTTACCTTTCACATCCCTTTTTCAATCTTATGACCTAGGTATTGTACTTCCTGTTGACAAAATTGCAGTTTTGACGGAGACACTTTGTGCCCTCCTTCTGCCAAGTGATTCAATAAAGCAATTGTGTCGGTAACACATGCTTCTTTGGTCTTTGATGCCACTAACAGGTCATCAATATATTGGACCATCACAGATTTTTCAGGCATTTTTAAATCTTCTAATGATTTCTTTAGGATCTGATTAAAGATTGAGGGGCTTTCTGTATACCCTTGAGGAATTCGGCACCATGCCAAAATACGCTCTCCGAACCGGAACGCAAATAATGGCTGGCTATCTGGATGTAACGGAATAGAGAAAAATGCATGGCACAAATCAATAACTGTGTACCATTCTGCATCATGTCGAATCTGATACAGTATTACGGCAAGGTTTGGCACAATTGGACAACAAGGAATAACGATTTTATTTATTTTCCTCAAGTCCTGTACTATCCTATATGTCCCATTTGGCTTTTTCAAACCCATTATAGGTGAATTACATGGGCTACTCATTATTTCTTTCAAAATACCCTGTTCAATCATTTTATTAACTACGGGTGTTATTCCTTCAATAATTTCTGGCGTTAATTTGTACTGTGGAGTATTTGGGTAATTTGTTCCTTCTCTTACAGTGATTTTCACAGGGTCTACTCCTCTCATTAACCCAATGTCTTCGCCTGTGAAATCCCATACATCAGATCTGACTGTTTCTTTTAATTCAATTGGGATTTTCTCTACGTCAAACACAGGAAACATGTCATTTACCCCTGGTTCTAGTTCTGCCATTGTCATTTTATACAGAACATCTTCATCTGGTGTCTGAAATGCAATACCATCCGGGGTACAATAGATGGTGCAATTCATTTTACAAAGCAGATCGCGTCCTAGAAGTTTACAGGACTGCAATCACACACCACAAACCGATGCATTTCTCTGAATGGTCCAACTTTCACCTCTACTGGTTTGGTAAGAGGCGCTTTAATCTGCTGGTTTGAAACGCCCACAATTGGATATATTCACCTGAGAGAGGAAGGGTTGGAATTTCCACTGTTCTAACAGTAGAACGGGTAGCTCCAGTGTCCACAAGGAATGTAACATTTACACCATTCACTTCTCCATCCACAAATGGGCCTGACTGATCTACCTCTAGAGTTGCGCCAAGCACGCACTCTTCCTCCTCTCCTAGGCACCGTCATAAACTTTCATCCGATTCATTTCCATCCTGCCGTAACCAATACTGCGATATCACAGCTGCGCGCGGCAATTTTGTTACCTGCTCTCCTCCGTAGAATCCTGTCTCTGCACTGTATCTCTGGGGGTTTACACTCTTGGGAAGAGGTGGTTGTGGCACCTGACTCTGTTGAGTAACTACCTGCGGTTGTTGCAGCTGTTGGTAACTCATCTCATTCTGCACCTGCGGATTTAATGGTTGATTTTCCATATTAGCCTTTGGAGGAAATTTACACTCGTTTCTCCAATGCCCTAACTTTCCGCAATTATGGCATGGCCATTTCTTTTTAGCCTCTTCTATACTCATTTGTCCTTTTCCCTTACCTATATTTGGTTTAGATTTAATCTGTCCTGCATCACTAGTCTGATTATTCATTTGAGCTTCTTGTTTTTCTGCAACCTTTACTTGTGCCCACATTGCTTTTTCTTTTAGTTTACGTTGTCTACACTCGATGTCATCACTACAATATTTAGCATACCTTAGTACTTCATCTACAGTGCTATTTTGCCAGCACAACATGTGCTGCTTAATCATTTCACTTATCTCGGGCTTCAATCCATATACAAATCTATATACATAATGACTCATGTCCTTTTCACTCAAAGTCTCATAACCGCTATATTGTTTGAAAACCAAAAGTAGCCTTTCATAGTAGGCATGTACAGATTCCTTACTCTCCTGTGTTGTTCTATCAATCTTTACCCAATCTGTTTCTTTTGGTGGAATTTTATTTTTCAGGAACGTGATAACCTGGTCATATTTTCTCATCACTTCTGGACCTGGCGCTCCAGTTTTTGCATCTCTAGGATATTCTTCTGTTGGCCAATCAATGGTAATCTTACATTCTGTCCATAAATCTGCTGGTACTACAATGTCAAACAATCCATCCAGATCTACCCACAACACCTTCGAAACCTTTACAAATCTTTCCACTTGTCTATACCATTCTACAGGTTTTTCTCTCAATTTCGGAAAATCATTTGTGAATGACAATATATCTTGTCTAGACCATGGGACATGTACATAACTTCCTCCTGGAGTTTCTCTCATTGGACATTCCATCATTATTGGTTCCTTTTGTTTCACCGTAAAAGCCAAAGATGCTTATCGGTCATTCCCTCTTTTCTTTTCATCCACCTGCTCCTCCATCTGTCCACATCTCCCCATTTTCTCAATAACACAATCAGTTCTTTTATCTGTGTTAATCGTCCTGATGTGTTCAGATTTTCTATATCCTTTTCACAAAAATCTACCCTATACGGTTTCTGCAAACTTCTGATTTTTCCAAATTCTACTCCTAGTTCATTCGCTGTCTCTTCCAACTTTCATGCAAATTTCTAGCTCTCCAAGTAACCAAGTAATACTCTTACACAAAAACATAATCTCTTCGTCCTGATATGATTTTAATTTTTCTGTACCAATAGTCCCTAAAATCAACTCCTCCATGTCTATCTTTAGTCTGATTACATCCAACGGTTGTGGTTCTGCATCTTTCTTCTGCAAATTCCTCATCCACTCATTTAATTCTTCTGGAGTCGGACCTACAGGGGTACTATTTATTTCTATCCAATTTTTGCTTCTCTCTGGGGTCTCAGTTGCTGACTCAGTTCCCATAGGAATCCTTCTTATCTCACTCTCATTTACTGTCAAGTTAGTAGGTGGACTCGATCTATATAAGCTAACCAAATCTCTTGTCTCTCTAGTTTCTGTAATTATCCCTTCTCTCATTCTTTGCATATTCGAGTTCATTGGGATGGTCAAGGAATGCTCATCTATTCTTTGGTTTTCAAATACCGGTATTACTGGTCCTATTGTCACTGGCACAGTCACGGCTTCCATATTCATAGTTAATTCCCTTATTTTCTCAGTCAATTCTCTTGTGGTTCTTGCTAACTCAGCTGTATTACCACTGTCAGACTTCTCATTCTGTGGAGTCTCTGACTTTTCATTTAACCTATTTATTTCATAACTTTGTTCAGGGCTTTGATTCCTCCCAGTTTCCATTGGTGGTGCATTTGGTGTCACCACCGCAGAATTCTGTTGATATGGAGGTGGTTTTCTGTTTAAAATATCTTCCAGCAATTCATCCTCTGTTTCGCTACCTCCATACCCATACCTTTCCGCTACTACATGTTTCTTTTTCTCTGTACACTTTTTCCCTGTAACTTCTTCAACTGTTATAGCTGGAAACAAACCAGCCGTCATATTAGCATATCTCCATCGTCTCATTCTGTCTTCATGAGTCACTCCCCATACTCTTCCATGAACTAAACTATAATTCTTTGCACCTCTGTCTTTCTCTTTCATACATCTCATCTTCCCATTCACCTAACGCTTCAAACTGTGTCGGTCTAGGTCTTGGCTCAAGTTTCATCATTTTCTCTCTCAAATTCCGCAGTACAACTGTGCTAAATGAACCGTTTTCTGGAAAAGCCAATACTCCATCGTTCTGAGTATATTTTGTCCAATTCTCTAACCAAATGCAAGTATAATAACCATATTTCAACATCATATGAGAAGCTGGCGTTTTCGGTGGAGGAATTACTTTCCTTCCCTAGTCACTACCTTCTTGTCCTTCTTGAAAAAGTTTTTAATTTTCGCCATCCATGACGGTTTCTCTCTACAATACTCATAATAAGCCATATTTCACGATTCTTTCTTTTCGACAAACTCACAACTCTGTTCTGTTTACTGTGTGCTATCCGGACCAATACCAGCGCGTTTCACACCAACGCACCAATCGGAAAGCTATACGTCACTCTGAACTGGCCAATACCAGCGCGTCTTCACACCAACACACCAATCGGAAAGCTCTTCGTTTTCCCACCACTGGCCAATACCAGCGCGGTCTTAGTCAACGTCAGTTCTACTCCTGACCCCTCCTTTACAAAATTTATCGGCAGCTTTTTCTTGACTGAATTTTATTAGTTACAACGTAAAACACATTTCCATTGTCTGTTTTCGCTAAACAAAAGAGATCTATCTTGCAAGAATACTGTTTCGTTCGATAAGTGTATCACTTCCCTCTACCTTACCCTTCTTTCAAGCAAGGGGTAAACCCGTTTCTCTGGGGATAAACACATGTGGAGACTACACTGCTCCTGAGAATTAAGGCCAGAGTTTCACAAGAAAACCGGTTGCTATTTCACTCATACACGTTTTATACATGAAATGTCCCTATCATAACACAATCCTGTGTTATCACCAATTTGAAAAATCAGACAAAGCACAATTCCATGTGACTTCTCTTGCCACACGTGTCCACTTCCTACTTCCCGGAAGCTTCAAAATTTCGACTTACATATAACATGATACAATTCAATACGAAGTGTTAAACATGAATAATCAATAATCAATAACCAATAATCACCAAACTAATCTATAGTAACCATAACTCTGCTACCAAGAAATCTGATCCAGCGCGTCTAATATAAATTCTTCTCCTTCGGACATGAAATCCAGGTGAAATCATTCACATCCACTATACCATATGACGGTGGGGCCCATAACACCGCAAATCATACACTCAGTCGTTCCCTGGATCACACCCACATTCGCTAAGGAGAAAAACGAGTTGCTGGAGGAACGGAATACCTTATTAAATTTGACAGATTATTACCTTAAACATCATATACATTCAGTTTTAATCCTGTCGGCTCTAAACATCAAGGTACTCCGCTCTTTGGTCGATGGACCAACTAGTAGAATAAGTTGATGGTGATCGAGACCAGCTCAATCATTTAAAACCCTAATAAATATCAAATTTATTAATGAACTAAAGAACCACAGACTCAAAATTAATTAGGAATAATTTTTATCTAAATTCAAATTTGCACGAGTGAGATTCTTAGTTTATTAATCACCTTAATACATTCTTTAACATTTATATATGAAATTCTGTAAAGAAATCGAAATTATGCATTACCTATTTTTAGATGCAGATAGGAATGGTTCACCAAAGAAGATAAACCATAAATCAAAGAATGGACTCCCGAACTGACTGACTGTCCCTCTAGATGGCCTCCTCGACGGGACCTCCCATACAAATTTCCCGCAACGGTCTCGTTCCTTCCCCAGTCAGGTTCGAAGTCAATGGCAGCATCCGCATTAACATCAGCATTGGCATTTGCAATAATAGCAGCATCGCCTCCTCCCATATAAGAGCAGTCCTTCTTATACCCTACTTCTGGCTTACTACACAAAAAGTTGCAATGTTTGGGGGCAGGAATCACGCTAATTGGTCCATTGGAGGGGTGGCGAAGATTGTCTCATCGCCTTCCTTGTTCAAACTGGTTTCGGGGATGGTTAAGAGTTCATGGTTTCCCAAATTCTTTGGGTAAAAACAGTCCAAATCGATTATATAAAATGTTGCAACAATGATGGTCACAATTTGGTCAGTCCTTTGTCTCTCAAAACTTTCCTCTCCTCTTTCTCACGGATACGAGCTGAGTCTTTCTTGGCACTCTCTTCATAATAGGTAAAAGTAACCTTGACATTTCTCACTCCGTGTACAGGCCGTACCCACGTGGTTCAGCTCCATTACTTCTTTCGCTTAGAGGCCATCTTGGATTTCTGATATGACCTCATCTATGCCGGCAGCCATTTTC
Source organism: Calotriton arnoldi (assembly GCA_963921515.1). Classification (NCBI taxonomy): domain Eukaryota; kingdom Metazoa; phylum Chordata; class Amphibia; order Caudata; family Salamandridae; genus Calotriton; species Calotriton arnoldi. The sequence goes on from CAWUFW010001537.1 coordinate 2,507,610, forward strand.
GCAGCCTGGCCTACTAGGCCTGAGCGAACTATCATAAAAACAAACACAATCATAATTAAAACAAAGAAAATAAGCCTTTCTGTTTACCACCCGTCATTCTAAGAACCCGTGTTAGGTGTTACCTAGCAGAAGCGACATTTAAAGCCATTTTACTTACCATCCGCATTTCTTTGCCACAATACAATTTTACTACACAGCATAAATCATGCGATTTTACTCTGATTAGTACGCAAATCACTATATTATTATTATAATACTTCACAATGGTAAATAAATTAGATTTTGCACAAAAATGGCAATTACCATTTATGTAAATGTTTATTAAAGATGCGTTTTGTTGGTTATTTCATCAAACAATTAGTACTGTTACTTTATTATTCTTATTTAAGGGGGTTTCAAAATTATTTCATTTACCTTGCTCCATCAGTAATTATATGGCTCATAGACTCACAACCCTTTGCTCTTAGTATAGGTGTCAATGTGATAAACAATCCCAGGCATCCTAGCTTAATAGCCCTTAAGTATTACCAGGTCCATTGGAATCATGTGTCAAAGAAGGACCAAATTATGCAGTAGGTTTGCGTGGGAAGGACAGTCAAAATAAAGAAAGGCAAATATATAGCATATGATAGCCTTAGAGCCCGACCTAGCGGGTTCTACCTGCCATTAAAGGGCCGCTATAGCATTAAAGGCCCGAGCCGAAGGCCTTTAACAAGGTAGCGACTCTTTAATGGCTGGTTGAGCCTGCTAGGAGGGCTCTAAGGCTATTAGAACATTCCGCCCCAGAGGGCAGAATGTTCTAATTGGAAAAACAAAGACCTCTCAGACCCGAGTGGATTTAAATCCCCTCCGGCCCCGAAAAGCCTTTGTTCACAGCAGCAGCTGTGAATGAAAAACAACATATGAATGTTGTTCTGTGGGCTTCTACCGGCCCGTAGAAGCCCAGCGCACTCCATTGTCTGCAATGGAGTGCTCAACATTCTAATGTTCTAATATATGCTAAAGGCTAAATCTTTAGCACATTTTATGGTTATAGTATATAGCTGTTTTGATATTTTAACATATTAACATCATAGGGAACCCAATGTTATAAAAACATATAGGTTTAGTAAGAACGGAAGATATACACATTCAGCAGATACTATTTGGAAGAAGCATGGGAATACCATTCCATTAACACTGACCTTTCTACCTGCTACAGTAAAATAGTTTGTACAAAACATATGCAATACTGTGCTGAGCAGAAAGCAAGCATACATGCAGGCACTTATTGTAAACAAAGATGAGCCTTTTTTACTCTGCACATCGTGGTTATATGTTTTCCCCCAATATTATATTATTTTGTTTTTACACAACTTAAAACAAACACCACTGTTCTGATGACAAACCATTTGTTTAAGGCAGCCTTACAGTTTCTGAGTTCCATTTGGCAATATGATCTGATTCCATCTCCCATGTAGGGCCATGTTTTCTCTGTCCCTATTACCAACAGTACAGCATAGGTACTGGAAATCAGGCCTTTCTCAGTACAGCATAGGTAATGAAAATCAGGCCTTTGGTATTTGTATATGTGATGATGAGTTTTTCAAATGGTATGTGGTCCCTAGTGGTCACTAATATATTGTCAGGAGAGAAAGCCCACAGCTGCAGCTGAAAATAGTATACTATTTCCATCTAATTGGAATTCTCTTGTAAAGGTTTCACAAGATTTTATCTCACTTTTATGAAAGAGGTTACTTAACAGTCTATATTCCCTCTGTCTTCATTTATGGAATCAATCCCAGTTAAGTCCAGGAGTAAAGTCTGGGTTCAGAAAAAGGTCAATGAAGGGATATGGGAAAGTTGTAATCCTCTGACCCCTTGAAAGATTATCCCATGCATCTAAAGTTGAGCTCAACACCTCTAAAACATACCCCACTGAAGACCTGATCTCTTAAGGAGTCACATTACATGCCATGGAGCCTGCCTCAAAACAGCTGCTTCTTTGTATCCCATTGTACATTAGGATTGGTTTGGTGATTCTTGTTTTCCTTCCAGCCTAAATAAAGGTATTGATCACTGTTTGTAGCCCCATCAGATAAGTTGTCTGTATTATGACTGGGATCAATTGGAACAAATATTATAATCAAGGCAAGACGTTCATTTTCACTGTAGCAACCCTATCCGGCGATGATATGGATAGATGGGAGATATGGTTTAAGCACATGCCGAAGATGAAGGTATCAGAAAATATTGGGTACGATGCATTTGATATTCCTCTTGCAGCTCTGTAAAGGACTTAATGGAATCATTTTTCAGCATATCGCCCAGTGTGGCTATACCTTTAGTATCCCATTTTTCTAAGCGCAGACACTTGTCCTCCTCCAAAGCAGGGTCTCCAGCGTAAGCCGTTTTGCCCATCCATCGGCTTTCGTAGCTTCCCTCCAGGTAGTTAGCACCACCCAATTACGGTGGGTAAAGCCTGCGGTAAGTCATCACCAAATAGCAAATGAGAGAGACGATCTTGCCCCATTATCCATCCCTCTGTCGTATAAGCTGAGTCTTCAAACCCCTCGAATCACCAGTCATTGAGCACCAAGAAGTGTGCTGCTCTGTAAATAACGTCTGATCTGGGGTGGCAATGCCACCCTCAAAGGTAGGTCTGCAACATTTTTCAAGGGGGATTCGAGGTACTCCTCCGTTCTATAAGAGATCTCTTAAGATTGTGTTAGACTTGGCAAAGAAGCTTCTACCCACTGGGACGGGGAGATTTTGGAGTTGATATACAAGTCTTGGGAGGGACACCATTTAAAAAATGGCCAAGTGGCCAAGAAGGGACAGCGGGAGGGAAGACCAAAGCTTAACATCCCTGGCCAATCTCTCCAATTGAGCATGGAGGTTGGTCTTTAGTGCCAAGGCTCTGTTTTCAGTTATATGCACTGCCAGATATTTGAATCCGGTCGAGAGAACCTGTAATTCTGGGCCCATGCCATGACCATGGGGCATTGGGCAATAGGGTAGATAGTGGACTTAGCCTTATTCATATGAAGGCCCGAGTAGATCCCAAAGGTTTTATCAATTTTTTTAACTTGTACGAGGCATTCATGCAATTTAGATGTGCGTTTTGATTTTTTGAAGATTCTTATGTGTATTTGAGTGTCATTGGAATGCATATGATAGCTGGCCTTGTGCAAATATGGGTCGTTGTAAGGGAAGCCACATAAATATTAAAAAGAGCTGGTAAGAGTGATGATCCCTAAGGCACTCTGTGGGTAACTTGAGTAGATTCTGATAGGTAGGGGTCAGGTTCTACCCTAATAGATGGGGTTTGAAATTACCTAAACCATTTAAGGACAGCACCACTGAAGCCAAGTGTGGTTTCCAGTTGGCTAGGACAATGCTGTGGTAAACTGAATCAAAGGCAGCTTTAGGGCTAGGAGAATCAGGGTACAGCTATGCCCTTTGTCGATTGTGCTACTGAATTCAGGATATTGTGGTACAAGAATAAAGAGAACAGAATATTGATAGACGAAATATTGAAAGGTAAGTGCATGTAAGGAAGTATAGACTTACTATTTGTAATTCCACATTTATGTACCTTGATGATATATGTTCCACTTAGGTACATATATGTGGAGTTAGGTATAGAAGATCTAGACTTCCTTACCTGTCTATATTGTATAAAAAAAACATGTTGTCCTCGATATTGTGTCCCATCGATATTCTGGGATCAATATTCAGAGTGCACACCTCCTTTGTCCCTGCTGACAGGAGCTCTTCCCTAATGTTCATTAAGGAAAGTTCAGTGCATCTTGATGGTCTGAAGCCGACTGTGAGGATTGCGATGTATTATATGGTATGGATGTGCGACCTTACCATGTAATGCACTTGAAAAACTGTCTTGGTTCCAGCCAGGCTGGTTTGTAAAAACCTTTAGCTCAACAGTGGGTAGGTGTGGTTTCTAGCAGCAAGGTTTAAAGAAACTAGTGTAAAACATTTCGAAGCACCAAACAACAAAATAAGAAATCTGACACCAATTTATAAAAATAGATTATGTTTTTCTGAATATTTAGACACCAAGATGAGCAAAATCCACTGGAGGGTTCCGGAGATATAAAATTTTCAAGTAAAACATAAATCTCAGTTTTTTAGTCCAGAGTGCAGACAAACATTGGTAACCGTAAAGTTTAGAAACTTTTGAAAAGTTTGAAAGAGTTGTGTCCGACTACTCCGGCATGAGTGGGCTGACCAAATCCGGCAGGGAGAAGGTCAGGGGGGCCACTAAGGAGTATTTGGACAGTTACTGGGTCACCAAAGCAGTCTCAAATCCAGTTCCACACTTTACATCCAGACCTCCATAGACTTTAATGGAGCTGTCTTGATGATGGAGGTGGAGGATGCTGATCATGCTGAAAGATGCTCTGGGTGCTGTGCGGTCAATGGGGATTTCCTTGCTGTTATTCCTTGATCTACGGGTAAGGTGGGGCAACTTGGGCTCAGGGTGTCCCTCAAAGTCCTCTTTGAGCCAGTAGAAGGCCAGCTGTGGCTGGACTACAAGTCTCCATATACAGCGGGTCAGCAATATCCTTTGGTGAATGTTGGAGTCCATCTTAGTTAACCAATTTGGACTCAGATGACACTCCTGGGTCAAGCAGACTCAGGTGCAACTTTTAGGCATCGAGGATCGGTGGCCTAGTGGCGGTCAGAAGTGACTCGCAGGAGATGGCGACTGACTTCCCGGAATAGGCTTCTTAAGGTTTGATGGCCCTCGTGCCGGTTCCAGGGGTCAGCCAACAGATCCTTGGAGTCACTGGGGCTCGGGAGCGACTACTTCTCCAAGAGCCACAGGCACAGCCCTCTTTTTGCAGGCCCAAGGTGGGATAGGTGCAGTCTAGCAGTCGGCGCAGCCTCTCTTACCAGGTCCAGGGGTCAGCAGGGCAGCCCTTCTTCTGTCCTTTCTCCAGTTCCGGTGTGATCTGGGGTTCAGGGTGCCAGGGGTGCCATATTTATACCCAGAGAGTTCCCGAGGGAAATGATGTGGTCACATGCCTATAGGCTACCAGGATCCCTCTTGTCCTGTGATGATTTCCAGCTCTGTGTGGCATCTAGCAATCCCAGGGTACACTATTCTGCCCACTGCCAAGATGGCTGAACCCTTCCTCAGATGTTAGGAACTTGGTAGCCCACCCTAGAGGTGTGGCTACCTGTGGACTACATGCCAACAGGAAAACCAGTTCCAGCACAGGCTTCCCCTCTCTGTTCCCGTCGCCAGCCCGTCTACCTGAACAAGGGAGCAACCCTACCAGAGTGTGATCGCCATTTTCCCACCTATGGCAGCTCCACCTTTGAAGCTCGCCTTTTGGTGCCATCACCCTCAGTGGCTGCCGGTGAGGGGGAGGAAACACCTCTCCCTGTAGCAGGCTCCTATTGTTCCATGAGCCTGGAAGTCGGTCACACTACTCCCCAGGAGGGCAGAAGGCTGTCTGCTGGCCAGCAGCTATGTGAAGCCCCAGGAGAAGCTGGGCTACAAAGTGGCAACTTCCTAAAAAATGTGCCTTTCCTTAAAAGTGACATCAAATTCGACTTGGGCATCAAGTTGGGTTTAATGCCACAATAAATTTAATACCTTGAAGTACCCATATTAGTAGTCCCATTCAAAAGTTAGCCAGACTCAGAGATCAGCCGGTAACTCTGTATTAGTCAATCAGGCTACTGTCGCACCTGCCGCGATCTATATATCGGATGTGGCGGGGCAGAGCACGGCCAGCTTAAAGCCGGCAACAATCAGCAGGAAGCTGCTTGGCGTTCCAGTGTTTTTCACGCTGCAGTTTCCTGCTGTTGGTTCACTCACCTGTTTCCTCCCGGGTCACTGCACGCCGTGTTGGCATCTTCAGCGGCCTCTCGTCGGGTCTTCCAGTAACGCGGTATTCTTCGGTGTCCTGAAATCCACGTTGTGTGCGCTCCAGTACTGCTCCTGAAATCCCTGTTAAAAAGGAAAACAAGGCCAACACAAAACTGTTTTAAAATCGAATATTCTTCAGTGCCAAGTTGGGGGGTAACTTGCGTTGCGCACTTAAGTTTACTTATGAAATACTCCGCTAATACTTATCTGATGTGGTATTTCTGCCAAAATGAAGTCTGCAATTAATTACTTATGGCAAATCTATGGACAAAAGAGAGACAATAGATTAATACTTATTTCTGAGAGTAAGAATTAATTTGAACCTGCATTTATATATTTTTATCTAAAGGCTCTATATTTTTTTTTGTTTTTTGACACTTGCTTTAGTACTAGAAAAGAGATACATGTGGGACTGTATACATATGATTTTTTCTTGTATTTATGTTTCTTGTTGACGTTTTCTAGTGAGTGTTTCTTTAGCCTTCTTGATGCTTATAACAGTAAGCCATAAGGTATGCTACATTTTTAGAATGCAAATAGTGGACAGTAGGCTTCTATTTTTCCTGTACCGCATAAACCTTTGTTTTCTCCTTTCCTGTTTCTATAGATACATATAATCAGTGTCTGTGGACCTTGCTTACATACGGAAGGGGGAAAGTGTTCAGGTACCCTTGCATACGATACACAAGACATACATATATATATATATATATATATATATATATATATATATATATATATATATATATATCCATATATATATATATATATATATATCTATATCCAAAAACGCCCAGAAGCTTGAGGCCGCACACAGCTGCAGGTGAGTTACAAACTCCATTTGAACCAAGCAGGCAGCTTAACATCCCTTTGAAGTCCATGGCCTGACGCGTTTCGATGCCGCTGTTTGCATCTCCTCAGAGGCCGTGTCATTAATTAGCTGCAGCGGAGGTAACCCACCAGAGGGCGTGATTTGGCAAAATGAGACCTCATATCCCAGCGTGCATTTGAAAATGAACTTCCACCAAGGGAGGAGCACTGATAGCTCACTAACCACAAACACGCAGGGGAAATGCGGCAGCCATAAATCACCTCCGCTGACACAGCCTCTGAGGAGATGCAAACAGCGGCATCGAAACGCGTCAGGCCATGGACTTCAAAGGGATGTTAAGCTGCCTGCTTGGTTCAAATGGAGTTTGTAACTCACCTGCAGCTGTGTGCGGCCTCAAGCTTCTGGGCGTTTTTGGTTACATATATATATATATATATACATATATATATATATATATATATATATATATATATATATATATATATATATAATTACCTACTGGCGGTCGCCAGTAGGTAGTTATAGTTAGGACCTTGTTTCTATTCAAAAAGCGTTTTTTCTTTTGCCAATTATCTTTGGTGCCGTTTGACGAATCTTCTCAAAATTTTCAAAACTAATGGGGTGCTCCGGTCAGCTCCTGTCTTGAATGTTTCGGGGTGATTCGTCAAGCGGGGCCCGAGAAAAAGTGGGGTCCCAAAACGCATTTTCCACATGTTAATTTCCATAGGAAACTTTAGACAAGGCTACAGCCCGAACTGCTGAACGGAATTACACCAAATTTGGCAAAAAGGTAGCTCTTGGTTCAGAAAGCGCCCTTTTTTTTAAATGGTGTAAATCCGTTCAGTAGTTTTTTAAATATTGAAAAAGAAATATATGTATCTGGGCGGAGCCTAACCACACATCTCATCGTGAGATCTGATTGGCTGTCAGCACTTCATCCAAGAAGTGTTGGCAGCCATCTTGGGACCAATATACATGATAGCACCCCATTAAAATGCATTGTAGTGAAAGGAAGGTTTTGAGGGTCACCAAAAGGAGAACGTATAAAGGGTGATGAGACTTTAGTTACATTATAAATCATTTGTTGATGGTACCATACTAATTTTAGGAATTGTGGTGTGTTCTAAGGTGATTTTACCCTGTGAAAAAGCCTTCTGCTGGGATATCATGAATCATCTTTGAGAGAAAACTATTTCCTCATACTTTTCCCATAGAGGTTTGGAAGGTGATCTAGAAGCTAAAATGAGAACATATATTCTGTAAATTCACATTATCTTTCTCAGTCATGTGAGAATGAAGTCTGACATTCTCAGTAAAACATGTACATCCAACAAGGGCAGAGACTGTCAGTTGATTCCTTTGTGTTCTACTGCAGCTTCCCAGAGTGTTCTAAAGAACAACTAGAGCGCTAACAGTCTTACTTATGACAAATGTATGGCACACCTGAAGCCATCTTGATTGGAATAAAGTGGTAACACTTAAAACATTTAATTTAAAAAGGAACAAAATGAGGGGGTTCATTTTGCCATAGAAATTATGATTAGTGCTGCAGAAAGAAAAATTAGGGCACATTTTGAGTGACTTCTCAAATCCTCTTCTATTTCATTAAAACATTCTGACATGCAGATTGAAACATGCACTTTCAATACCAGCAGCAGACTTCCCTGGTGAGCAGTAGCTTTACTACAGTGATCTAATGAGCAACTAGAGTGCTAAAATTCTGAATTTATGCCAAATGTGTGACACATCTGAATGCCTTCTTGATGGAATCAAAGTAAAAAACTGAAAGTATTTCCTACTGAGGAGACTGTAGTAAATGAGGAAATTAGGAAACTTCATAACAAATAAGTCTCCCAAGATGGCCACCAGAGACAAAAGAGCCCAAATGAAGCACAAATATCACCCAGATGTAGCCCACGTATAGCCCAATGACAGAATGTCCCAGAGTGTTCTAAAGAACAACTAGAGCGCTAACAGTCTTACTTATGACAAAAGTATGGCACACCTGAAGCCATCTTGATTGGAATAAAGTGGTAACACTTAACACATTTAATTTAAAAAGAAACAAAATGAGGGGTTCATTTTGCCATAGAAATTATGATTAGTGCTGCAGAAAGAAAAATTAGGGCACATTTTGAGTGACTTCTCAAATCCTCTTCTATTTCATTAAAAAATTCTGACATGCAGACTGAAACATGCACTTTCAATACTAGCAGCAGACTTCCCTGGTGAGCAGTAGCTTTACTACAGTGATCTAATGAGCAACTAGAGTGCTAACATTCTGAATTTATGGCAAATGTGTGACACATATGAATGCCTTCTTGATGGAATCAAAGTAAAAAACTGAAAGTATTGACTACTGAGGAGACTGCAGTAAATGAGGAAATTAGGAAACTTCATAACAAATAAGTCTCCCAAGATGGCCACCAGAGACAAAAGAGCCCAAATGTAGCACAAATATCACCCAGATGTAGCCCACGTATAGCCCAATGACAGAATGTCCCAGAGTGTTCTAAAGAACAACTAGAGCGCTAACAGTCTTACTTATGACAAAAGTATGGCACACCTGAAGCCATCTTGATTGGAATAAAGTGGTAATACTTAAAACATTTAATTGAAAAGGAACAAACTGAGGGGGTTAATTTTGCCATAGAAATTATGATTAGTGCTGACGAAAGAAAAATTAGGGCACATTTTGAGTGACTTCTCAAATCCTCTTCTATTTCATTAAAAAATTCTGACATGCAGACTGAAACATGCACTTTCAATACCAGCAGCAGACTTCCCTAGTGAGCAGTAGCTTTACTACAGTGATCTAATGAGCAACTAGAGTGCTAACATTCAGAATTTATGGCGAATGTGTGACACATCTGGATGCCTTCTTGATAGAATCAAAGTAAAAAACTGAAAGCATTTCCTACTGAGGAGACTGCAGTAAATGAGGAAATTAGGAAACTTCATAACAAATAAATCTCCCAAGATGGCTACCAGAGACAAAAGAGCCCAAATGTAGCACAAATATCACCCAGATGTAGCCCACGTATAGCCCAATGACAGAAGTGTGCAAAGCACTTTTTATTTTTAGTTTTTTTGCAGTTTTATATAGTGCAGACTGGTCAGGTATTGGAGTGCTCTACATGAGCATTGGTTACATCACACAAGGACAAATTCATGTTGGTTGTAGACATGGGGAGATTAAGTGATTTGACCAGAATCACATAATGTCGAGCTGAAGCAGAAACTCCAACCTGGTTCCCCCAGTTGCAAAGTCTGCAGCTCTGGAAGTAATACCACAACCTCTCATTTAAGTGCAACATTTAATCAAGTGGTCAACTGGATAAAAAAACATAAAAATAACAAATAATTTAAAAGCGCTTTGTCGCTATATGAAAACTCAGAAAATATGTCCTCATTTTAGTTTTTTAGAGCACTAACCATAATTTCGATGCAAATAAGACCCTCTCATTTCTGTAATTTCTAAAGGAAATGCTCTAGGTATTACAGTTTTGATTACATCAAGATGACGTCAGGCGTGCCACACTTTTGTAATAAATATAGAATGTTAGCAATCTAGTTGTTCATTAGGATACTGTTGAGAGGCAGAGACCAGGGGCACGGACTCAGAAAGTTGAAGGCAGGTAGGAGGGTGCAGAGGCAACAATTTGACCACACTGGGCAGGCAGGAAGGGCAGTGGCAGCACAACAGACTATGGAGGGCAGTGGAAAGGGGGGCAGGGGCAACAAACCAACAATGCAGGACAGGCAAGAGAGGCTGTGGCAATATAATAGACCATTGTGGGCAGAAGGAAGAGGCAGTGGTAGTACAACCATACATGCCAACAGACCCGATTCAGCCAGGAAACACCCAATGTTTTTAAGCCCAAATGGGCTTTATTTAATCTGTCTCCTGTCTACAATCTCCTCTTTTTCAATGTAAGTCAATGGGGAAAATCAATACCCCAGTTTTTTTTCAAAATCTCCCTCTTACCAAGTTCAAAATGTTAGCAAGTATGGTACATTGGATCATGGAAGGCAGGAGGAATTGGGGTAGGGACATGATCTCAGATAACAGAGGACAGGAGGGACATGGACAGGTGCACCAAACTGACCTTACAGGGCAGGCACCAGGGTTTGCAGCAGCACAATACACCACACAGGGCATGCGGGACAGGACTGCAGCACAACAATTCATGGAAAGCAATAGGGAGGGGACAGGACCATGCACATGGACAACAGAGAACAGAGGGGAAAGAGGTAATGGGAGCTAGCTGACCATAATGGACAGACAGGAGAGAAAGCTGCAGCATAACGGACCATAAAGGGCAGGAGGTAGGGATCAGGGGCATTACAATGGAACAGACAAGCCAGGAGGGAGGGAATAGGGGTCTGCACATGGAAAACTTAGGGAAGGGGGCAGGGCAGGAGCAGCAAGCTGACAATGGTGGTCATGCAGGATGGGCACTAGAAGCAAGACACACCATGGAAAGCAACAGTGAGACTATAATGGCATACAGACCATGGAGGGAAGGTGGGAGGGGGTCAGGGGCAGCTAGCTGACCACACAGGGAAGGTGGGAGGGGCTGTGGCAGCACAGAAGACCATGCATGGCAAGCGGGAGGGTTAGTGGCAGCACAATGGCCATGATGGGCGAGAAGGAGGGGGCAGGTGCATGCAGAAAGGACCATGGAGGATAGAAGGGAGGGGTAGGAGCTGGGCACAGACAAGAGAGTTCAGGGGAAGGGGCCTCACAACAGACCACTCGGGGCAGGCAGGAGGAGCAGTTGCAGCACAACAGACCAGGGAGGGCAGAAGGGTGTGGCAGTAAAATGGACCATGGAGGACAGGAGGAAGGGGATAGGGGCATGGAACTTGGACAGGCAGGGTGGAGGTGGCAGGGACAGGTTACAGTCATCTGACAATGCTAGGCAGGTGGGAGGGGAGTGGCAGCTCAACAGAACACTCAGAGTAGATAGGAGGGGCAGGTCCATGGAACATGGTAGGCAAAAAGGATGGAGCAGGGGCATGCACACAGACATCGGAGGGCAGGGGGAAGGAGAGTAGGGGCAGCAAGCTAAGCACAGAGGCTAAGCAGGAGGTCAATGATGGGGCATAGAATTGGGCAATGGAGAGCAGGAGGAGTGGACTGGGACATCATGCTAAATGGAGGGCAGTGGCAGCATATCAGACCATGCATGGCAGGAGGGAGAAGGCTAGTGCATGGATTCAGACAACAGAGGATAGGGAGGAGGTGGATGGGGCAGCAAGCTAACTGTACAGAGAAGGCGGGAAGGCCAGTGGCAGAACAACGGCCACACAGGGCTGTAATGAGGGAGCAGGGGCATGGACTTGGACAATGGATGGCAAGGAGGAGGGGAGGCAGGAGCAGCAAGCTTGGGTGGGAGCAGCACAATGTCAGGCCAGGCCCTGCTTCCAACCCCCCACCATCCATTGTGATAGTCATCTTACTTAACGTTAAAAAAAAACTAGAAATTCGCTGAAAAAACAAAGATTACAGGGACGTTATAGTTAGATTCAGATTTCACTCGTACAAAACCAGTGAAATTCAGCAGTTATAGTTGCCTGAGCTAACTATAACTTACACCCCCGCAATGCACTGCTTATGACCTCAGACATTACATCATTCATGACATGGTCAGTGACATCACTCATGACATCTCAAATGAGCTGTGAATGGAATGGAACTATAATCGCTAGAACTTTATTTACGGATAGTGTGTGTATATTATCACCCCCTTTTTTTTTTCTTTTCTTTTGTGTAAGAACCATTATAATACGCAATGTGCCCAGATCAATATGGCCGATAGCCTTTCACTTTAAAGTAATGTGTAGTCCGTTGTTTATGTTGATGTTTGCAATCCTAAGTATGTTTATTATGAACAAGTCACGTTGACGAACATACAGGTACGGCAGTCACGGGGCAAGATATGCTGAAATGACATTGTGTGCATATTAACACTTGTTTTCTTTTCTTTATTGTATCAATTCCTAAATTTTCACATCGTGACCAGGCCAATATGGCCGCTAGCTTTTTGGATTAAAGTAATATGTAGTCCTTTGTTAATGTTGGCACTGGAGGCATTTGTACATTTAAATAAGGAAGCTACAATGACGTCTTGTATCGTTATCAAGGTTCGGATGAGCCGAAACGCGTGGATCGCATTTCGCATTTGAGATGTCATCAGTGTTGTCATCAATGATGTCACTGATCATGTCATGAGTGATGTAATATGTGACGTCATCAGCAGTGCATTGCGGGGGCGTGAGTTATATATATATATATATATATAGATATATATATATTTTCACAAAGTTTCCTTTTAACTTGAAAGCGCACTCGACTGCAGGCATAATAAAACCAAACCGGCAGATGGTCTTCAGATTGCATTTATTGTTCCTTACGCGTTTCGAGGCCACAAGCCTTTCTGGGACACGTAGTTACTCACAGTTCAATTTTTCCCCTCTGGTGGGGACTGCGCAAACTAAGTTGATTCTTTATTTTGCAGCCCTCCAGTGGGCCTCCAAATAAACCACTGTCTGTACCTTTAGATTCACTTCTGCAGTCCCGTATTAGGGTTCAGGAACATTTCTGAACCTTCGGCCTCATTCCATGTAAATCCGAGTGGTTCAACCTTCTCCGACAAAGGAGGCTGGAATTAAATGTTTTCACAAAGTTTCCTTTTAACTTGAAAGCGCACTCGACTGCAGGCATAATAAAACCAAACCGGCAGATGGTCTTCAGATTGCATTTATTGTTCCTTACGCGTTTCGAGGCCACAAGCCTCTTGTTCACAGGATTTCCTCAGTCTGAGCAGAGACACTGCAAGTAACACGTCTAACTCTTCCTCATTAACAATTTATAGCCCCCTGGTTCGGAAATGTTCTTTATTTCTAAGAGTGTTTTTTGTTATTCGCTTCCCGCCAGTCTTTCTGTTATCATCTCAGTCTGGTTTCACTCCATTTCCCTTTTATGCTAGTATCTGTCCTTCTGCCATCCACTAGCTGCAAACGTTTTTCAATCTATGTATTTTTCTATTTGCCCTCCCCTCTATCTAGAAGCCTGTCTTCTGCTTTTTAAGTCTTTCAACCGACCTATCTTTCCCCCTTTTATCATCCGCTGCACATCAGTAGCGATTATCTTTTCGACATTTTCTATCTGCTTTTCTTGTTTTCTCTCTAGCTGCCCGACTCTCCTATGTTCAAGCTGTGAATGGCTGCCCGAATGTGTGGTTGCCATTTTCTGTCTGAGTTCCCATCCGCTTGTCATTCCATTTTTCTTTTGCCGAATTTCTTTTTTACCCTTTTGTGTCTGTGTGCTGTTTGCTCATTCTCTGTCCTACTGCTTAATGGTTGTTCTACTTTTCAGTCTGTCTTTCGTCATTTTTTTATTCGTCTGTCTGCCTGGTTAAACCTATTTTTTGTCTTTTTTTAACTGCCACGTGCCAGGTGCCATGCCTTAAGAGACACAGGAAGGCAGATAAAGGTGGAGAAAAGAAGGGATACACAGAAGTAAACCTTATCCTGCCTTTCTTCATTTTCCCCTCTTGGTTTACTTCTGTGTATCCCTTCTTTAACCGTCTGCCTGCCTTGTTGTCATTCTCTGTTTGCTTTTACTTTTTCCATAGCTAGCTTTTCTCCGCCTTTTATCTGCCTTCCTGTGTCTCTTTGCTGCGTGGCACCTGTCCGTCTGAATATTCATTCATCCTTTTGCCTTTCTTTCTATCTGCCTGCCTCCGCTTTAGCCATAGCTCACTGTAACTGACTCTTTGTTGTGATTTTAATTTTTTTTATCTGCGTGTTTCCCTTGTTACCTTTGTTTCTGTCTGTCTTGTCTCATTTTCTATCTAACTTAATCTTTTCTGCCTGCCTTTTGTGACAGTTGACCACTCTGTCTCTCTTCCCCTCCTGCCCCTCTGCCCATCTTTTCCCATTTTCTATGTGTGCATCTTCTCTGTTTTCTACTTTACTTGCCTTTTTTCAAACACTCCAACTGTCAGCCACCTCACGCCCCCTTGCCTTTTCTCTATGTTCCTGTTTTATTCTCATTATATATATATTTTTTTTCTAATTCTCCCGCTTGTTTTGTATCTAACTCTAAACATTTGTGAAGTCATGCCATCTTGTCCCCGAGCTCTTTGGTACAATGCATGTAGATGCTTAGCAAGTGACAGTACCGCAGGACAGCCTTCTGCAATGGTTTGCAAGGCTCATGTCATGGGTCAGAGGGACCTGAAGACAGACCGGCATTTCACAGCACATATGTGCCCACACAGGGTACCTCTCCACTCCCTGCAGCAAGCACGCCAGTGGTGGACCCTAAGATTCTAGAGAAGCAAATGGTACTGCGTGGATCAATATGTCAATAGCCCCTTTTGCACCTCTGTTGGTTCTTTCTGCACTTCACCTCTTTTGCAAATTTCTGCATCCCTCTTGCCTATTTCTGCACCCCTCTTCCCTTTTTGTCCACCTCTCTTGCTTCTTTCTGCACTTCTCTTGCTTCTTTCTGCACTGCTCTTGCTTCTTTCTGTACCTCTCTTGCAAATTTCTGTGTCCCTCTTGCCTCTTTCTGTACCCCTGCACCCCTGTTCCCTCTTTCTGCACCTTTCTTGCCTGCTTCTGCACCTTTCTTGACTCTTTCTGCACCTCTGTTACTTCTTTCTGCACTTCTCTTGCCTCTTTCTGCACACCTCTTGCCTCTTTCAGCACATCTGTTGCTTCTTTCTGCACCCCTCTTGCCTCTTTCTGTACCCCTCTTGCCTCTTTGTGCACCTCTCCTGCCTCATTCTGCACCTCTCTTGCCTTTTCATGCAGTTCTCTTGCCTCTTTCTGCACCTCTTTTACTTCATTCTGCACTTCAATTGCCTCTTTCTGTCCCCCTCTTGCCTCTTTCTGCACCTCTGTTGGTTCTTTCTGCACTGCTCTTGCTTCTTTCTGCACCTCTGTCCCAAATTTCTGCATCCCTCTTGCCTCTTTCTGCACCCCTCTTCCCTCTTTCTGCACCTCTCTTGCCTCAGTCTGCCCACCTGTTCCCTCTTTCTGCACCCCTTTTGCCTATTTCTGCAACTCTCTTGCCTCTTCCTGCAATTCTCTTGCCCCCTTCTGCACCTCACTTGACTCTTTCTGCACCTCTGTTGGTTCTTTTGCACTGCTCTTGCTTCTTTCTGCACCTCTCTTCCAAATTTCTGCACCCGTCTTGCCTCTTTCTGCACCCCTCTTACCTCTTTCTGCACCTCTCTTGCCTCTATCTGCACCCCTGTTCCCTCTTTCTGTACCTCTTTTGCCTGTTTCTGCAAGTCTCTTGCCTCTTTCTGCAGTTCTCTTGCCTCCTCCTGCACCTCTGTTGCTTCTTTCTTTCTGCACTTCTCTTGCCTCTTTCTGCACCCACATTGCTTCATTCTGCACTTCTCATGCTTCTTTCTGCACCTGACTTGCTTCTTTCTGCACCCCTGTTGTCTCTTTCTGCACCCGTCTTCCCTCTTTCTGTACCTCACTTGCCTCTTTCTGCACTTCTCTTGCTTCTTTTTACACCTCTGTTGTTCTTTCAGCAATTCTCTTGCCTCTTTCTGCACTTCTCTTGCCTGTTTTTGCACCTCTCTTGCCTCTTTCTGTACCTTTCCTACCTCTTTCTGCACCTCACTTGCTTCTTTCTGCACCCCTCTTGCCTTTTTCTGCACCCCTCTTTGTGCAACTCTCTTGCTTCTTTCTACACCTCTCTTCCCTCTTTCTGCACCACTCTTGCCTCTTTCTCTACCTCAGTTGCTTCTTTCTGCACTTCTCTTGCCTCTTTCTGCACCCTTCGTGCCTCTTTCAGCACCTGTTTCTTCTTTCTGCACTTCTCTTCCTTCATTCTACACCCCTCCTGCCTCTTTCTGTATCCCCTTTGCCTCTTTGTGCACCTCTCCTACCCCTTTCTGCACCCCTCTTGCCTCTTTTTGCACCTCTGTTGGTTCTTTCTGCACTGCTCTTGCTTCTTTCTGCACCTCTGTACCAAATTTCTGGATCCCTCTTGTCGCTTTCTGCACCCTTCTTCCCTCTTTCTGCACCTCTCTTGCCTCAGTCTGCCCACCTGTTCCCTGTTTCTGTACCCCTTTTGCCTATTTCTGCAACTCTCTTCCCTCTTTCTGCAGTTCTCTTGTCTCCTTCCGCACCTCTGTTGCTTCTTTCTGCACCTCTCTTGCAAATTTCGGCACCCCTCTTGCCTCTTTCTGCACCCCTCTTGCCTCCTTCTGCACCTCTGTTGGTTCTTTCTGCACTGCTCTTGCTTCTTTCTGCACCTCTTTTGCCTGTTTCTGTACTTCTCTTGCCTCCTTCTGTACTCAAATGGGAAGTGCAAGCTGTCAAGTTTAAAGGTCTGCGTGCTCTCGTGACTGAGGTATATGTCTACTTGTATATGTATTCTTACATGTGTTATGCATCTGAAGATGGTAGCTTAAAAAGCGGGTAACTTCTCCAATAGGTGGTCAAATCTTCTCAGTTCAGCTCTGTCATTCGGTTGCACAGGCAGACATTAGATTAGATTAGAATATTTGTAAAGCGCATGGCTGCCTCGGCAATGAGGCGTCCCAGCGCTGAAGCAAGACGGAGTGGGAAGCAACGTGGAGTTACAGTTGAGAGAAAAGCCAAGTCTTCACAAGCCGTCTGAAGGCCTGGTGATCAGAATTGCTACGAATGTGTAGAGGGAGAGAATTCCATAAGGCGGGGGCCAGACGCCTGAAAGAGCGCCCACCAGATCTGGTCCTTCGTATACGTGGGATTCGTGCGAGCATCTGGTTTGCCGAGCGCAGCACTCGCGATGGAGAATAGAGGGCGCACAGGTCGCTCAGAATATCTGGGCCGATGCCCGTCAGAATCTTGTGCATGGTACAGAGCGCCTTAAAACGCACTCGATGTTCAAGGGGCAGCCAGTGCAGACGATGGAGGAGATTGGAAGCATGGCTGTACTTGGGGAGGGCAAAAATGGCACGTGCTGCAGCATTCTGGACCCGCTGTAGTCGGTTCAGTACGGACTTATTAGAGCCCAGGAGGAGCACGTTACAATAATCCAATCGGGCCAGTATAGAGGCCTGAATGATCAGCTGACGCGTTTGGGCGTCAAATAGACCAAGTATCGGTTTAAGGCCACGCAGTAGCCCAAAACATTTTCCGGCCACTGATTTAGCATGCGTCTCAAAGCTGAGATCCTTATCAAGCATAAAACACAGATTTTTCACTGCAGGTTTAGGAGCTGGGGGGGCTCCAAGGGCCGAAGGCCACCAGTCATTGTTCCAGAGATGGGAGTCTTTGCCAATCAGAAGAATCTCAGATTTAGCAGAGTTCAGCTGCAAGAAGTTAGCTGTCATCCACTCTGCGATGGCCACTATATTTTCTTTAAATTTCGCTCTGTCCTGGCTGGAATTGTTAGACAGGGTGATCACCAGTTGGGTGTCATCTGCGTACGACACTAGGGAGATTCCTCGCTTATGTATACATGTGTTATAGAGCCCCTCAAATATACTATTGAATACCCATGTGCCCTGTATTGTGAGCAGAAAGAAATGCATACACCTTCTTTTACACAAATTTACAGAGTATGCTGTTTGAAACACAGGTATTTAAGTGTTTACATGTTTATTTTAATTTAACATGTCACTAGGTAGAAGCATAGACACGCATGCATACCTTCACAAACTTGGTAAGACTTACAACAGTGATATGCCTAGTATTGCTGTTTTATATTTGGTAGGCCTAACATTCTGAGCAGTCGATTAATAGTGAACCTTCAAGAGAAAAGTAAGGTTTAAGACATCTTCGGAGAAGGATTAGTGATTAGGGTACTTTGTATGAGTGTGTTGTAAGGTACAGTCAAAGTAGGCCTCTTTCTGCACCTCTGTTGGTTCTTTCTGCACATCTCTTGGTTCTTTCTGTACCCTTCTTCCTCTTTCTGGACTTCTGTTGCCTCTTTCTGCACTTTGCTTGCTTCTTTCTGCGCCTTTCTTCATCTTTCTGCACATGTCCTACCTATGTAGGCATATTTAGAAATTAGCATTTAAAAAACCTTAGAAATTCACTGAAAAAACCAGAGGTTTCAGGGACATTATAGTTAGAAATTAGCATTTAAAAAACCTCAGAAATTCACTGAAAAAACCACAGGTTTCAGGGACGTTATAGTTAGTTGGACATTTCACTCGTACAAAACCAGACAAATTCGGCTGTTATAGTTAGTTGAGCTAACTATAACTCGCACCCCCGCAATGCACTGCTGATGACATCACATATTACATCACTCATGACATGGTCAGTGACATCACTGATGACATCTCAAATGACATCACTGATGACATCATCCACGTGTTCATTTGATGTACCTCCTCACACCCTAATATAACCTTTGATACCCCCCTAAAATACAGACTACCATTCTCGAAACCATAGACACACCAATACCAGTTAGAACATACCCACTCACTGATTCATAGGTCTACACACATATCCAATCACCCATACAGTCACTCATACACGCAATCACTCATCAATATAGCCACTGAAATATGCACTCATACACCTATACAGATACTCACCCAACACCACTAACCATAGAGTTACTCACACACCTAGACAGTCATGCAAAGAATCAGTCACACTCCCATTTACTCACCTATACAGTTATACACACACCACCTCACTTATTCATACAGGTACTAACACATACTTATTCTCTTATACCATCACTGACACAAGCACACACTCATCCATCAAGCCACTATCACAATCACTCACTCTCACATATAGTCATTTATATAGTCCAACACTCATATATACTGCCTTTCACATCTGTAGTTACTCACACATGTACCACTGAGACATCCATTCACTCACCAACACACCCATACACACACTCACCCACCCATACAGCCCTTCACAGATGCACTCTTGAACCCGTACACCCAGTGAATTACCCACTCACACATCTATGCACAGTCACACACCCCCACTCACCCACACAGACACTCAGGCACCCATTCAGATACTCAGACAACCAATCAATAACCCATGTAGACACTCATGTAGCTACTCACCAACCCATGCAGCCACTTACACACCAACTGACAGACTGATACAGACATTCACATGGTTTAGTCACTAACCCATGCATTCAGTAAGACACATTTAATTACTCACTTATACAGTCAGTCACGCACCTACTAAATCATCCATTCAGACACTCATACACCCACTCATTCTTCAATCACCTTGGCATATATAGATATATAAAAAACATATTTAAACTTTACAGAAACACACAGTCACTGGATGATGTCATCAGTGATGTCATTTGAGATGTCATCAGTGATGTCATCCGTGATGTCACTGACCATGTCATGAGTGATGTAATATGTGACCTCATCAGCAGTGCATTGCGGGGGTGCGAGTTATAGTTAGCTCAACTAACTATAACGGCCGAATTTATCTGGTTTTGTACGAGTGAAATGTCCAACCAACTATAACGTCCCTGAAACCTGTGGTTTAGTTTTTTCTGTGAATTTCTGAGGTTTTTTAAATGCTAATTTCTAACGATAATGTCCCTGAAACCTCTGTTTTTTTCAGTGAATTTCAAAGGTTTTTTAACTGCTAATTCCTAACTATAACGTCCATGAAACCTCTGGTTTTTTCAGTGAATATATATACTGCTCTTCATCTGAAACTTGGGAACTAGCCCGGGTTGCCTCCTCTTTTCTTTAAAAAAAAATAATTTATGTCACACACTAAGCCTTAAAGAGCATTTATTATATATAGAATGCCCTTTTATGGCTCAATACATTAAAAATTTAAATATTAAATGAAGACTGCCCATGGTTTAGCTAAATGTTATATGCGATGATTAAGTCGACTCTACCCCATGTTTTGTGCAATAATTTATTGACATGTTAGGCACAAACTCCCTCTTTAACTTACAGAGCAGCTATCCAATTTGTATTTCCCCCTGTATTTCTGACCCCTTGTACTACTCTGTGGATACTGCTTTGACTATTCTGTGGATGTTGTTTTTTTTCCCCCCCAAACGTGCGGTAGTTTCGACCGCACCTAAACTCACTGATTTTCCGCGAGCTGCCCCCTTCGTTGGCACGCACCGTGTGATACGTGTCACAAGGCAATACACCTGCATTATCAGCGCATCGCCTCACGCCGCACACTAGCAGCTGCTCAGAGGGACATTACATCTACTAGTATACCATAGAGTTCCATAGAACCCCTTCGTATGCTAAGATTGTTAATCATTTCGAAGAAACCATGGCCTACATATATGTGTAACTATATAGATATTACGCACATTAAGAACTGCTGCATTCTTTTTGTGGCTGAAGCAAAAAAATATCCCGTGGTCAGCATGTGTAGGGGAACAGAAGGCACACCATGCCTGCATCAAAGAAGCAGAAGGCGAAAAAAACACCCACACTTTTTGCCGTAGAACATTATTTTCAACAGGGGCTTTTAATTATTTTCGATAAAGTTTTGTATTCTAAATTTCTGCCTCCATTGTGAATTGGGAGTAGGGTGTGCATTTGGTGTTTTACACACAACTCATTCATTCTTTGTAAAATGTACTTGTGTTTCTTCTAGCTTTTGGTTGTTTGTCTTTCTGCCTGTATTTTTCTTTATTTCTAAGAGTGTTTTTTGTTATTCGCTTCCCACCGGTCTTTCTGTTATCATCTCAGTCTGGTTTCACTCCATTTCCCTTTTATGCTAGTATCTGTCCTTCTGCCATCCACTAGCTGCAAACGTTTTTCAAGCTATGTATTTTTCTATTTGCCCTCCCCTCTATCTAGAAGCCTGCCTTCTGCTTTTTAAGTCTTTCAACCGACCTATCTTTCCCCCTTTTATCATCCGCTGCACATCAGTAGCGCTTGTCTTTTCGACATTTTCTATCTGCTTATCTTGTTTTCTCTCTAGCTGCCCGACTCTCCTATGTTCAAGCTGTGCATGGCTGCCCGAATGTGTGGTTGCCATTTTCTGTCTGAGTTCCCATCCGCTTGTCATTCCATTTGTCTTTTGCCGAATTTCTTTTTTATCCTTTTACCCTTTTGTGTCTGTGTGCCATTTGCTCATTCTCTGTCCTACTGCTTAATGGTTGTTCTACTTTTCAGTCTGTCTTTCGTCATTTTTTTATTCGTCTGTCTGCCTGGTTAAACCTATTTTTTGTCTTTTTTTAACTGCATGTTTTTTTTATATTATTGTAGCTGTCCCTTATCCTGCCTTTCTTCATTTTCCCCTCTTGGTTTACTTCTGTGTATCCCTTCTTTAACCGTCTGCCTGCCTTGTTGTCATTCTCTGTTTGCTTTTACTTTTTCCATAGCTAGCTTTTCTCCACCTTTTATCTGCCTTCCTGTGTCTCTTTGCTGCGTGGCACGTGTCCATCTGAATATTCATTCATCCTTTTGCCTTTTTTTCTATCTGCCTGCCTCCGCATTAGCCATAGCTCACTGTATCTGTCTCTTTGTTGTGATTTTTTTTTTTTTTATCTGCGTGTTTCCCTTGTTACCTTTGTTTCTGTCTGTCTTGTCTCATTTTCTATCTATCTTAATCTTTTCTGCCTGCCTTTTGTGACAGTTGACCACTCTGTCTCTCTTCCCCTCCTGCCCATCTTTTCCCATTTTCTATGTGTGCATCTTCTCTGTTTTCTACTTTACTTGCCTTTTTTCGAACACTCCAACTGTCAGCCTCCTCACGCCCCCTTGCCTTTTCTATATGTTCCTGTTTTATTCTCATTATATATATATTTTTTCCAATTCTCCCGCTTGTTTTGTACCTAACTCTAAACATTTGTGAAGTCCTGCCATCTTGTCCCCGAGCTCTTTGGTACAATGGGTGTAGATACTTAGCAAGTGACAGTACCACAGGACAGCCTTCTGCAATGGTTTACAAGGCTCACGTCATGGGTCAGAGGAACCTGAAGACAGACCGGCATTTCACAGCACATATGTGCCCACACAGGGTACCTCTCCGCTCCCTGCAGCAAGCACGCCAGTGGTGGACCCTAAGATTCTAGAGAAGCAAATGGTATTGCGTGGATCAATATGTCATAAGCCTCTTTTTGCACCTCTGTTGGTTCTTTCTGCACTTCACCTCTTTTGCAAATTTCTGCATCCCTCTTGCCTATTTCTGCACCTCTCTTCCCTTTTTGTCCACCTCTCTTGCTTCTTTCTGCACTTCTCTTGCTTCTTTCTGCACTGCTCTTGCTTCTTTCTGCACCTCTCTTGCAAATTTCTGTGTCCCTCTTGCCTCTTTCTGCACCCCTGCACCCCTGTTCCCTCTTTCTGCACCTTTCTTGCCTGCTTCTGTACTTTTCTTGACTCTTTCTGCACCTCTGTTGCTTCTTTCTGCACTTCTCTTGCCTCTTTCTGCACATCTCTTGCCTCTTTCAGCACCTCTGTTGCTTCTTTCTGCACCCCTCTTGCCTCTTTCTGTACCCCTCTTGCCTCTTTGTGCACCTCTCCTGCCTCATTCTGCACCTCTCTTGCCTTTTCATGCAGTTCTCTTGCCTCTTTCTGCACCTCTTTTACTTCGTTCTGCACTTCACTTGCCTCTTTCCGTCCCCCTCTTGCCTCTTTCTGCACCTCTGTTGGTTCTTTCTGCACTGCTCTTGCTTCTTTCTGCACCTCTGTCCCAAATTTCTGCATCCCTCTTGCCTCTTTCTGCACCCCTCTTCCCTCTTTCTGCACCTCTCTTGCTTCAGTCTGCCCACCTGTTCCCTCTTTCTGCACCCCTTTTGCCTATTTCTGCAACTCTCTTGCCTCTTCCTGCAGTTCTCTTGCCCCCTTATGCACCTCACTTGACTCTTTCTGCACCTCTGTTGGTTCTTTTGCACTGCTCTTGCTTCTTTCTGCACCTCTCTTCCAAATTTCTGCACCCGTCTTGCCTCTTTCTGCACCCCTCTTACCTCTTTCTGCACCTCTCTTGCCTCTATCTGCACCCCTGTTCCCTCTTTCTGTACCTCTTTTGCCTGTTTCTGCAAGTCTCTTGCCTCTTTCTGCAGTTCCCTTGCCTCCTTCTGCACCTCTGTTGCTTCTTTCTGCACTTCTCTTGCCTCTTTCTGCACCCCCATTGCTTCATTCTGCACTTCTCATGCTTCTTTCTGCACGTCTTGCTTCTTTCTGCACCCCTGTTGTCTCTTTCTGCACTCGTCTTCCCTCTTTCTGCACCTCTCTTGCCTCTTTCTGCACCTCACTTGCCTCTTTCTGCACTTATCTTGCTTCTTTCTACACCTCTGTTGTTCTTTCAGCAATTCTCTTGCCTCTTTCTGCACTTCTCTTGCCTGTTTTTGCACCTCTCTTGCCTCTTTCTGTACCTTTCCTACCTCTTTCTGCACCTCACTTGCTTCTTTCTGCACTCTTGCCTTTTTCTGCACCCCTCTTCCCTCTTTGTGCAACTCTCTTGCTTCTTTCTACACCTCTCTTCCCTCTTTCTACACCACTCTTGCCTCTTTCTGTACCTCAGTTGCTTCTTTCTGCACTTCTCTTGCCTCTTTCTGCACCCTTTGTGCCTCTTTCAGCACCTCTGTTTCTTCTTTCTGCACTTCTCTTCCTTCATTCTGCACCCCTCCTGCCTCTTTCTGTATCCCTCTTACCTCTTTGTGCACCTCTCCTACCCCTTTCTGCACCCCTCTTGCCTCTTTTTGCACCTCTGTTGGTTCTTTCTGCACTGCTCTTGCTTCTTTCTGCACCTCTGTACCAAATTTCTGGATCCCTCTTGTCGCTTTCTGCACCCCTCTTCCCTCTTTCTGCACCTCTCTTGTCTCAGTCTGCCCACCTGTTCCCTGTTTCTGTACCCCTTTTGCCTATTTCTGCAACTCTCTTCCCTCTTTCTGCCGTTCTCTTGTCTCCTTCCGCACCTCTGTTGCTTCTTTCTGCACCTCTCTTGCAAATTTCGGCACCCCTCTTGCCTCTTTCTGCACCCCTCTTGCCTCTTTCTGCACCTCTCTTGCCTCCTTCTGCACCTCTGTTGGTTCTTTCTGCACTGCTCCTGCTTCTTTCTGCACCTCTTTTGCCTGTTTCTGTACTTCTCTTGCCTCCTTCTGTACTCAAATGGGAAGTGCAAGCTGTCAAGTTTAAAGGTCTGCGTGCTCTCGTGACTGAGGTATATGTCTACTTGTATATGTATTCTTACATTTGTTATGCATCTGAAGATGGTAGCTTAAAAAGCGGGTAACTTCTCCAATAGGTGGTCAAATCTTCTCAGTTCAGCTCTGTCATTCGGTTGCACAGGCAGACATGTCTTATGTATACATGTGTTATAGAGCCCCTCAAACATACTATTGAATACCCATGTGCCCTGTATTGTGAGCAGAAAGAAATGCATACACCTTCTTTTGCACAAATTTACAGAGTATGCTGTTTGAAACACAGGTATTTAAGTGTTTGCATGTTTATTTTAATTTAACATGTCACTAGGTAAAAGCATAGTTACGCATGCATACCTTCACAAACTTGGTCAGACTTACAACAGTGATATGCTTAGTATTTCTGTTTTATATTTGGTAGGCCTAACATTCTGAGCAGTCGATTAATAGTGAACCTTCAAGAGAAAAGTGAGGTTTAAGACATCTTCGGAGAAGGATTAGTGATTAGGGTACTTTGTATGAGTGTGTTGTAAGGTACAGTCAAAGTAGGCCTCTTTATGCACCTCTGTTGGTTCTTTCTGCACATCTCTTGGTTCTTTCTGCACCTTTCTTCCTCTTTCTGGACTTCTGTTGACTCCTTCTGCACTTCGCTTGCTTCTTTCGGCGCCTTTCTTCATCTTTCTGCACATGTCTTACCTATGTAGGCATATTTAGAAATTAGCATTTAAAAAACCTTACAAATTCACTGAAAAACTAGAGGTTTCATGGACGTTATAGTTAGGAATTAGCAGTTAAAAAACCTTTGAAATTCACTAAAAAAAACAGAGGTTTCAGGGACGTTATAGTTAGAAATTAGCATTTAAAAAAACTCAGAAATTCACTGAAAAAACCACAGGTTTCAGGGACGTTATAGTTAGTTGGACATTTCACTCGTACAAAACCAGAGAAATTCGGCCGTTATAGTTAGTTGAGCTAACTATAACTCGCACCCCCGCAATGCACTGCTGATGACGTCACATATTACATCACTCATGACATGGTCAGTGACATCTCAAATGACATCACTGATGACATCATCCACGTGATCATCTGATGCACCTCCTCACACCCTAATATAACCTTAGATACCCCCTAAAATACAGACTACCATTCTCGAAACCATAGACACACCAATACCAGTTAGTACATACCCTCTCACTGATTCATAGGTCTACACACATATCCAATCACCCATACAGTCACGCATACACGCAGTCACTCATCAATATAGCCACTGAAATATGCACTCATACACCTATACAGATACTCACACACCACTAACCATAGAGTTACTCACACACCTAGTCAGTCATGCAAAGAATCAGTCACACTCCCATTTACTCACCTATACAGTTATACACACACCACCTCACTTATTCATAAAGATACTAACACATACCTACTCTCTTATACAATCACTGACACAAGCACACACTCATCCATCAAGCCACTCTCACAATCACTCACTCTCACATATAGTCATTTATATAGTCCAACACTCACATATACTGCCTTTCACATATGTAGTTACTCACACATGTATCACTGAGACATCCATTCACTCACTAACACACCCATACACACACTCACCCACCCATACAGCCCTTCACAGATGCACTCTTCAACCCGTACACCCAGTGAATTACCCACTCGCACATCTATGCACAGTCACACCCCCCACTCACCCACACAGACACTCAGGCACCCATACAGATACTCAGACAACCAATCAATAACCTATGTAGACACTCATGTAGCTACTCACCAACCCATGCAGCCGCATACACACCAACTGACAGACTGATACAGACATTCACACAGTTTAGTCCCTAACACATGCATTCAGTAAGACACGTTTAATTACTCACTTATACAGTCAGTCACGCACCTACTAAATCATCCATTCAGACACTCATACACCCACTCATTCTTCAATCACCTTGGCATATATAGATATATATAAAACATATTTAAACTTTACAGAAACACACAGTCACTGGATGATGTCATCAGTGATGTCATTTGAGATGTCATCAGTGATGTAATCCGTGATGTCACTGACCATGTCATGAGTGATGTAATATGTGACGTCATCAGCAGTGCATTGCGGGGGTGCGAGTTATAGTTAGCTCAACTAACTATAACGGCCTAATTTCTCTGGTTTTGTACGAGTGAAATGTCCAACTAACTATAACGTCCCTGAAACC
The DNA here is from genome assembly GCA_963921515.1 of Calotriton arnoldi. Lineage (NCBI taxonomy): Eukaryota > Metazoa > Chordata > Amphibia > Caudata > Salamandridae > Calotriton > Calotriton arnoldi. The sequence goes on from CAWUFW010001537.1 coordinate 2,534,681, forward strand.
TGTGGATTTTTCAGTGAATATATATATATATATATATATATATATACATATATTTCAAACAAAGAGCTCCTTCTGGGAGCCAGAGACCCAAGGAGGGCGGCGCGCTGACCGGCGGAGCAAGCCGGTAAGTAAATGTAAGTCTAATGCGATATAGCGCGCACAAAGGCAACAACGAGATGGAGGAGCACAAAGGGGATTTATTCCATCATAAACCCCGCGTTATGCGTTTCGGCCGTAAGACGGCCTTGATCACACACAGAGTGAATAACAATGTCAGTTACATATACATGTTATCATGGCAATAAACATAGGACTCATCATAGAGTGAAAAAGTTTGGCGGCCATCTTGGAACATGTTAACAGAGTACATTCACAAAATACTAACTGTGGCGGCCATCTCTGAACTGTACCAAATATCGTTTAAAGTAAATGCCTACCAGTGTGTGCTGACGGTGGTTCAGGTGGCTCAAAGTGGCATGAGGCCTGCGTGTGCCCGTGTACGGCATGTCTCACCTCGAAAAGCTCGTAGCGGCAAAGTGCCTGAAAGGTGCATTGCTTTGAGCAAAGGTAGAACTAGGCTGTAGCAAGTGCAAATGTCCTCTAGTGGTGTAATTGAAAATGTCATCGAGGTAACTTAGGTCAAACAGTATAAGGCGGCCTAGTGCCCGAGTAGCCCCAAAGTGGTGAACCAGACACGCGAGCGTCACAGTAATAAAGTGATACAGTAACAACAGGACTCGAGTACGGGATGTCTGGGCAGTCCAAGAGTGGAAAACCTATGTAATGTAACATGACCTAAAAAGTATAGCTACTAAAAAGTGAAGTGAACCTAGATACCCCAGGGAGACCAAGCTAGTAGTCCTATCCACAGACATAGTGCAAAAGAAAACTAATTAAGTGTTATCATCAAAAATTTTAAAAGTGGAGTTGCTTATCTGGACAACGTGAAAATTCTGGTGGATGCAATCACGAAGAAAAGGGTAGGGAGCCCACCAGGGTAGGCAGGATCGATCCAACGGGTCTCTTCCTTTCCTCCTGCAAGAAGAAAAAATAGACAGGTGAGAGATCGGGAATGGACTACTAAGATCAAAATGCACAGCAGTATAAGTGGATCACAATATTAAAAATTATAAGCTAAGATATTCAAAAATATATATACAAGGGTGGTTCAAGAAATCCCATGTGTGAATCAACATGGTTAGACAGAGTGAAAGATACGGAAGCTCTACTAGGTCGGAGGGAGCATATGCAAGCATCATTCATCATGTAAATGTATGGACATTTCTTCGTCCTTATTGAGTCCTCCCGGGTATCTGGTCCCCAGGTTGATAATGTGTCTGGATTCTCTTTTCCTCAATTGCAGTACTCTGTTACCACCTCTTCTATTCGGAGTGATTTGTTTGATGGCACAATATCTCAGTTTTGAACTATCCGAGAAATGGTGTGTCTCGAAATGTCTCGCTATGGGATAGTGTATGTCATTGTTGGTAATGGCCCTAATGTGTTCTAATACTCGCTTTTTGGCCATGTGTGTTGTACTGCTTACATACCTGAGGTTGGAGGGACACTCTAATATGTACGTTACAAAGGTGGAACTGCATGTGTGGAACTGATTGATGGGAACAGTGGTGCCAGTTGTGGGGTTGTGGTATTCTTTTTTCATCTGGCTATTGCGAAAGGCCTTGCAGTGGCTGCACGGAAAGAAGCCCTGTAAGTTAATACCTCTGCTACGGTTGGTGGCAGTGATGTCGCTGTGGACCAGAGTGTCCCGGAGACTGCGTCCTCTCCTGTATGTAATGTTGGGTCTATCTGGAATGGAGGTACCTATGATGGGATCTTTGGTGAGTATTCCCCAGTTTTTGGAGAGGATTTTCTGTATCTCTCTGGAATTGCCGTTATAGGTGAGTATGACACTAGTTGGGTTGTCATCCTCCTTCGTGGTAGATTCCTTGGGAGTGTTCTCTAAAGTCTTTGTTCTGTCAATGTCTTTGATTTTGTTAATGGCCCTGCGCAGAACCCATTTGTGGTATCCCCTTTCCGTAAACCTAGCTATCATGGTGGTTTGTTCTGCCATATAGGCGGTGGTGGAGCTACAGTTACGCTTGGCCCTCAGGAGTTCCCCATCCCCCTATGCTCCACTTAAGGTTGTCGGGGTGACTGATCATGGCATGGAGTAATGTGTTACCAGCAGTGGCTTTCCTGAACAACTTTGTATGGATCTCGTTGTTACGTATTTCTACCTTGGTGTCAAGAAATTCTACTCCTTGTCTGCTGATGTTGCTGGTGAGTGTAAGGTTGTAAGTATTTGAGTTAAGTTTGTTGATGAAATCGCTGGCTTCTTTCTCAGTCCCCTTCCATATCACAACAAAAGATCATCTATGTACCTGAGCCATAGCTTCACTTATCTGAAATCATCTTCAAAGGCGGGATCCCTCCTGATGGTTTCCTCCCATGCCCCTAGGAACAGATTCGCAAAACTCGGAGCGAAACATGACCCCATGGCGGTCCCGAGAGTTTGTATGCATTTATCAACAACAATGTTCAATCTCCTCCTGAATAGGGAAGTCTTTAATAGGCAATATCTGTTGGCAGTACTGATATATAACTTGGTTTATACATATAGCAAGCAAGCCAAATTTACGTTTAACTTTAATGCCCTTTTAGCTGTATTTATTTCAGATCTTTTGAGGAAAGAACAGGAAGACCTTTAGGTCTGGTATGCCAAATTAAGCGTGTTTTAAAGACAGAATATCGAGGAGAAAAATATTGTGTGACAAAAATATTGTTGCAAAAATGTCAAGGATAGAAATATAGAAAAAGTAAGTGCAAATAGGTAAGTATAGATTTGCTATTCCTAACTCCACATCTACATACCTTGATGATATAGATCGTAATGATAAATATATGTGGAGATAACTATAAACTTTGCTTACCCACGTACAAACATACCTTCACAATATTTTTGTCCTTGATATTTCTGCAACAATATTTCTATTACACAATATTATTCCTTCAAATGATCAAATACTCTATGGGCTTTGGGATTAGTGCTTGGTGAGCAAGAATTGGAGTTTGCCTTTTGCAATAATATTATGTGATATACTTTTATCGCTATAAAACATTCTTGTCCTTAGAATCACCATGATGGGGACAGCCATTTGCTGAAATTACTTAAGTGAAACATTGTCTCATAATGAAATCATCAATTTTTCATACTGGGTTCGATACATAAAAATGATTTGTCTTGACACACAAAAATGATTTGTTGAATGTTTTTGCTGCGAGCTGTGTGCCCAGCATTAAAATATAGGCCATGGAACATGCATAGAACAGATATCTATAATTCATAGGCACTATTCCTATACAAACTGCAACCAAATGTTAACAAAGGCAGTCCATCTAATCAATTGACTGCAAAGCAAGGCTTTTTACAGACAATGTATTGTGGCAGAATCATCTCAAACATGAAGGAAGGTACATAGAACAGGGTGGAGCTAGGAATCCAACTAAGATCAGCTAAGACAGAAAGCAGCTCCTAGTGGGGAGAAATGTAGGATCATATACTTGGGGCATATAGGTGCTTTTTGTATGTTACATTCAACACATCTATTACCTTAGGCATGGCGAATTAAAGTAACTTGCTCAGAAATGCTTACATTTTTGGTCCAGCCCTGAAACCAAGATTAAAATGGCTGAGTGGGTCTTAAGGGTGGTCAACAGTGCTTAATTTGAGCCGGTGGTTTCTGGTGTCGGGCACCGGCACTTAATTGTCAGCACTGGTGCTTGTGACAGTCTGCCACAAGGTGGGGATGTCTAGCTAATTTAGAGATGACAACAACAACAGTTAATTATTAATGCTATATTCATTAAAAATTACTATTACCATTTTCATATCTTTGGGGGCCTGAAATAGACCGAATTGTTGCACTTGTAGGAGTGTGATGGTTAGTAGTTGTGTTGTTACTATCATTGGCAGCATGGCAGGGGCAATGTGTGGTGGAAGCTGCAGTAGCCTCCTGACGAGAACCCTGGCACTTTTTTTTTTTTTTTTGCAAATTAAGCACTCGTGGGCAGCAATTTAGCCAGTAAAAACCAACTGTTCCTTACAAGACTTATGTCCACAGCCCTTGCCGTGTCCTCAAAAGTAGACTCGCCCTTTGCTTCTATAGGCGCACCGTGGCCATCCGTCTCGTGACAAACATTGCTATTAAAAGTGGAAACCGTGTGAGCAGCTTTTGCATCATCAGAAATCTTGGAAGCGCACCTAAACATAACCAGAATTTCATACTGGTTCGAAAACACCTGCAGCCGCTGCGGATTGCCGTCACGTCTCCGGAGTGTACGTAACTGCATCATTACACCTTCGCAGGCGCGCGGGGCTTTCCGCCAGGGGCAGCTGCAGCTGCGCGAGAATATTAATTTGTTATTGTATCTTATCCATGGCTCGCTTTACCGGAGCACTGATCTACTGCGTTTCTTCGGAGAGATGACTGCACCTGGTGCAGCGGAGGCCGGCTGCTCGTCAGTGCTCCAAGGAGTTTGCAGGCCGTCAATAATGATTTGAGAGAGATATTTATGGAAGCCGTCCTCCTGACACAGTGAAATATATCTGTTATATATACTTTCTACAGTTCTATGTGAAAGGTAATATTAAACTGAATAATATCTCCTAAAAACCCATTACCCGGCCAGAATTTAACTTCACAACCATTGGAAGACTTTACATGTAGCGTGTGAAGTAAATGAATAACCGACAAAACAAAGCTTTTAAATTAATTCACGTTAATACTATTGATGGTCCGTGTCCTTTTAAGGATTTGGGGGGCCCCCAGCAAGGCATATTTTGTGGGCCCTGTAAGGAACAAGTTTTGACTTTTAAACCCATTTCCTGCTAACTCAAGCTGCACGAAGCCAAACAATACGAAATTATATTTTAAGCTTTAACAGGGTCACACATGAATTATGTCCCCCAAAATCCTTAAAATGAGAGGCGGAGGTAGATTTAGGGAGAGAAGGAGAGAGGTTTGGATAGAGAAATAGAATAGACAGAGATCAAAGAGCATAGTTCACTTTCCCAGGGGGGCCCTTGGAAGCTCGGCGCCCTCTCTCCATGCCTTAAAACGTTTCTGTTAATGATAATTGTTTGCCACCAATACAAATGGTTTGGAATTTATCTCAATTCTTTGACACTTTTTCTTTGCAGCACTTTGACAGCCAACAGAGCCAGATTGTGACCTATAAAATAAAGCTATGAAATGACTCCATGTCACAAAGTATTCAGTCTTCCGGGCCAGGGTTTTAAGCCTTGTTTTCAGGTGTACTACTTCTGGAACATTTGATCCAGGACAACAACTCCCAGAATGCATAAGGCTGTTGAACAAAAACCCAGGATGCGGCCTTGCTGTCACAGAGTAATCTCACTATAAAGCAACATAAAAATGTGAATACTTAGTAGAAAGTGCCACATGCAGTGCGTTTCTATGGCCTGACAATGTATTGCATAGATAAACATTATGGTAATGCACTCAGAGCTCTCAAGTTTCCGACTTCAATGGGTAAGTAGCTCATCCAGTCCAAGTTGTTTTGCTTTGCATTCTGGGAAGTGGAGTCTTGTTTATCCCATTAGTAAATCCAGACTACGGGGCTTATTTACAAGCCCCTTACGCCACCAGTACGTCACTTTTCCCATGTTAAAAATGACGCAAAAGTGGCGTGAGGGGCTTGTAAATAAGCCCCTACGTGTCTGAGAATGCAAAAATGTCCTTGACTGTCAGAGCTACTTAAGCATAGACTTAATAAACTCCAGGGCTCTGTGCACTGGAACATTTGAATAAAAGACTAGTGGGTTAGTTGTTCTTGGCTGAGCATGAGCCCACCCAGTCTTTGAATGGAGAGCACTACACTATCTTGAAGCCTTAGTCATTGTCCTTCTTTACATTCATGTTATGGGCCAGACCTTGAGTCATCATTAAAATTTACACATCACCATAAGGTTATAGCAGGTATTATTACAATGTTTTGAAGTGGTGATAGCGTTATCCTTTGATGGCCTACTTCAATACTTGCAACTGAAGGTCTAATTCAGTTGCTCGAGCTATAAGTTCTTACAAATTTGCTTTTGTCTTGATGTAGTGTATGAGATGAGAGCTGTTCTTGCAGTTGTCAAGCTCATGCATGGTGTAAAAATAAAATCAAACACCATTTTCTTTCATGACTACCAATCCGGATTCAGACCACTTTTAAGCACCAAGACAAGCACCATTCCAGTGTTCGAAAATCACCCCAGATGACTGATATTTGTCTCCTCATCATGCTCTATCTCTCTGGGTCCTTAGATCCCTTTGACCTTCAAATCATACTCAACGCAATCTCTTCAAGAAAGGCTTCAATGGTACCAGCCTTCCTTGGATCATATCCTAACTAAATAGTAGAATCCAGCTCAATTAGCTGATCAGTTTCAGATCTGACCTTATCCAGCTGACCTCCATGGGTACCCAAGTGTCCATCCTCTTTCTGGAAATCTGGTCCACCCCCACCCATCTAGCAAGCACCCTCACTTCTGTGTTTTACAAAGGAATGGAAGATGTTCCTTTTCAATCAACATCTCATTAACCGCATGTAACACGTCTAGGTGAGTATATTCAGTAGGGACAGCTTCCACACCCTACTCCTTCAGTCTATTTCTGGTATCCCCCTTCTCCCACCCAATACTTCTCTATTATACCCTTATCTTCTATATACAGTGCTCAACTGCTTTAAAGCTTTGTTCACACTTTATAAATCTTCATACTTACTAATGGGCACACAGCACCTTCCCACATTCCACATTCTAGTTTGTTCATCCACTCAATGGATAAGCACTAGGATATAAACTTTTATCAAGAGTGATGGACTTACACTGTCATTTAGAGGCAAGCAGTAACAGGGCATTTCCCAAAAATCAGCAGATGCATGATCTGCCCAGCTCTCGGTGTAGGGGTTGTTAGATTTGAAATGTTACTCCCTTAATGCACGAACTTGAAATGTTCCCCTTGCAATACTCATACTCTATTCCGTGTTAAGTTAGCATTCACTGCGCCATCTTTATTGGTGCCATCTTGTTCTGTAACTGAGATCGAGCTTCTGTCCCATAATACTTGCCTCAGCAGAAAGGCTGCCTCTGCGCCTCCTGCTTGTATTTCTCAAGGTTGAAGCTTCGCTGCACTAATGAATGTATTATCTACTGTTGCATACCTTTGCTGTTAGATAGACCCGTTCCCACATCTTAGAATGGTAGGCACCGGCCGAATGGACTTGGGGTCGAGATAGCATGTGCCCAGCCCTGTGCCATGGCTCATCCTTCTTTGCTTCCTTTGTTCACTGTAGCCTGAGCTGGAATTTTCCAGTCTGGGCGTGTTCTTTGAGAATTGGGAATGTATAATATCTGATTTTATGTTGAGGCAGGCAGTCCCTCGGCAGTCATCTCAGGAGACTGGTCAGACTGGGCTCTGCTGCAGCGCATTACTAATAAACTTTTTAGCTTGTATTCTCTACTGTCTGACCGACTCTTCATTTATTGGGAAGGCGGAGAGGTGGTCGTGAGTGACCCGGGTGACCCTAATCGGGCAACTTCCTTCATTTGGCGCCCGAACAGGGACTCCATCGGGTGTCCCATCCTCGCCGGGTGTGGGGGATGGGGTCGCGTCAGGTCGGACGGGCGGATCGGGGATCCCCACAATCGAGCTTAGTTCTCGCAGCTGCCCCGCCTGTCAGATCGGGCTGCACCCAGTGCTTAATTTGAGCCGATGCTTTCCGGTGCTAAGCACCAGCACTTAATTGGTTTCAGGTGCTCGGCACCTAATTGTCAACACCATACGTAGAACAGTCTACCACATGGTGGCGCTGCTCATCTAATTTAGAGATGAGCAGAACAACGGTTGTTTAGGAATACAATATACATTAAAATAGTTCCAATACCTGTCTCTCCAACCATTCCTTTAGCTTTGGGGACCTGGAATAACCTGAACTGGTACAAAAAATTAGAGAGTTACCCAGGTAAGACCAAAAGGGACCGGGTCAGTTCACACTAGTGAAAAACAAAATTCCCTTCTGTGTCGTAATATATTTCTAATACAGAAATCTATATTAGTTTGAACTGAACCAACAATAATAGAATTTTAATTCATATTTAATATCACACAACGTAATTCATTTTGCCCACTATTGACTTTATTTATCACTTTATCAATCAGAGCATAACATTTAAAAACCATTCAGTTAAAACCACATTATAAAAACATTCAATAAAAATCATTTAAACACATAGACCTGTAGTTGCAAAAACAACTGATGTCAAAGCAAATATTAACTTGATATTATCTTGTATTACATCCAGGCTTATCTATTTCAACAAATTCCTGCCTATATCCATTCTATATCAAGAGTATTATCATACTTTACAATTTCAGAAACCTATCAGGTTCTATACTCAACTCCAATATACACTCCTATACAGGGTGTGCAGTACTATCCTGTGTAAATTACAAATATTCTATAAAAACAAAGCTTTATTGTTGTCCAAATGTCGACGCGTTTCGGTGTATCTGAAAGTTCTTAAACACCTTCCTCAGGACTCAGATTAAAAACATTTTTCAAAACCAGATCAAGTATCTACAAAAATAAATAATAAATACAATTAAATTCAAAATATACATGTGTGAAACTATTACACTTATTATATTGGTTCAGTGCCTCCTCAATGTATTACACATCCGACCTGCTTTTTAAACAGGTTACAAACTATAGGAACAAAAAGTTGATGATTTCTACATCCATTTTTAACCAAAGTTTACTATAGTTTCTAATTATACCTATGGTTAGTAAGATCTCTCACCCTCAGAATTCTTTATAAGGCGATCTCGATAAAACGGATGAGCTTGTATCAGTACTCCATCTTCTCTCCTCAAATTGTCTTTAATTAATGAGGAACACCCACCTAAAAAATATTTTATTTTATTATTTACACTTGGTGTCCTCTATGGAACATATCAAGTAGGTGGCAATTATATCCTTATACTTACTCAATGAGCACTTTAATGATTGCACGTGCCCTGAAAGATCAGCAAATTCTGTGGAATTTCTTATTCCTGTGTATAAAATTATTGCGTCTCATTAATATTATAGTCCTTGTAGTTAAAAATTTAGGGTAATTTAATATTACAAAACACTTACCACAACTAAAATTTCTTATCACCACACCCTTGTATCAATTTCCAAGCTTACTATTTGGCGGATCAGGACGATGTTATCCAAAGAGCTCCTTTAAATGGTACGAACGCCTTTCATCAATTGGGTTGGTTTCGTATTCCTGATTGAAACCAAAAAAATATGTGTATAGGGAATGCTAAATGTTACCCTATAACGTTTCTTAATAAATTCATTTAGTATCCCTTAAACTACTTTGTAATTAGGGGCCCAAAGAATTAATACTTCTAGCTATTTCCTCCTGATTATTAAAGCTCGACTTCTTTCGTAAAACCGCTCATGGTTTAATAAAGCGGACTAGTCTACTGTTTCAGTGCTAATGTCTAACAGACATAATTCCCAGGTTATATACCTTTACTCAACCTCAGCCCTTCATTTGAAAGACCGGGAGGTGTGCATACGCTATTCACTACCTCGCAAGTTTTCAACGCCTTATTACGTCCTGTAATATCTATCTAACGGTTTAACCATTTCATCAGTATAGTAATTTCCCTCAGTCTTACTAGATAAAAAAGACGGAAAGGGAAACGCGATGTATTGCATTCTCTAAGCAATACAAACGCCCATAGATATATTTGTTAACACAAATTATGGCATATACTGTTTCACATAAATCATATCTCGAGCTCCTTAGCCGTCTATATATAACGAGTTACAAAGCCTGTACAACGAGCACCTCAATTTAACTCAGTTGTAAACCGCGATACACCTGCAGTTTTACATATAGAGTGACAAGCTATTTTTAAAGGACGTTAACCGTTCAGTCAATCTCTCACCTTAATTTTTGGAGCAGCATTCCGTCTCGTCGGGGTTACTGGTATAATTGTTTATAGACCAAACACAGTTTTTCCTCTATTTATACGTAACTGCGACGTCGCCCCTTATGATTACGTAAGCGGCAGCCATTTTAGTAGTCTTACTCTTTAACTTTAACTACAAGGACTATAATATTAATGAGACGCAATTTTATACACAGGAATAAGAAATTCCACAGAATTTGCTGATCTTTCAGGGCACGTGCAATCATTAAAGTGCTCATTGAGTAAGTATAAGGATATAATTGCCACCTACTTGATATGTTCCATAGAGGACACCAAGTGTAAATAATAAAATGAAATATTTTTTAGGTGGGTGTTCCTCATTAATTAAAGACAATTTGAGGAGAGAAGATGGAGTACTGATACAAGCTCATCCGTTTTATCGAGATCGCCTTATAAAGAATTCTGAGGGTTTGAGATCTTACTAACCATAGGTATAATTAGAAACTATAGTAAACTTTGGTTAAAAATGGATGTAGAAATCATCAACTTTTTGTTCCTATAGTTTGTAACCTGTTTAAAAAGCAGGTCGGATGTGTAATACATTGAGGAGGCACTGAACCAATATAATAAGTGTAATAGTTTCACACATGTATATTTTGAATTTAATTGTATTTATTATTTATTTTTGTAGATACTTGATCTGGTTTTGAAAAATGTTTTTAATCTGAGTCCTGAGGAAGGTGTTTAAGAACTTTCAGATACACCGAAACGCGTCGACATTTGGACAACAATAAAGCTTTGTTTTTATAGAATATTTGTAATTTACACAGGATAGTACTGCACACCTTGTATAGGAATGTATATTGGAGTTGAGTATAGAACCTGATAGGTTTCTGAAATTGTAAAGTATGATAATACTCTTGATATAGAATGGATATAGGCAGGAATTTGTTGAAATAGATAAGCCTGGATGTAATACAAGATAATATCAAGTTAATATTTGCTTTGACATCAGTTGTTTTTGCAACTACAGGTCTATGTGTTTAAATGATTTTTATTGAATGTTTTTATAATGTGGTTTTAACTGAATGGTTTTTAAATGTTAAGCTCTGATTGATAAAGTGATAAATAAAGTCAATAGTGGGCAAAATGAATTACGTTGTGTGATATTAAATAAGAATTAAAATTCTATTATTGTTGGTTCAGTGCAAACTAATATAGATTTCTGTATTAGAAATATATTACGACACAGAAGGGAATTTTGTTTTTCACTAGTAATAACCTGAACTGGCGCATTTACATGCGAGAGAGATGGTTAGTAGTTGTTTTTGCAGCGATGACAAGGGCGATGGGTGATGCAAGCTGCTGTGGCCTCCTGGTCAGAGCCCTGGCACTTGATATTTTACAAATTAAGCACTGGCTGCGCCTCGTCTAGTGGTCATCCTGGCTGGGGTCCTAAAAGGCAAGACCCTTGGAATTGGCCGTTTGGTGCGAAGAGTCGGCAGTGGAGAATAACTTTGTTCGACCTGTGTGCACCAGGTGAGTTTGTCTTGATTCTTGGTAAATATGGCGCCGTCTTGAGAAATTTTGGATATGGTCTGGAGACCATTTCTCGGTTTGTTTGTGAACTTGATAGGTCTGCGGACCGCTTTGGAGATACAGGGTGTCTGAGGACCCTCTGCCAGGCGACTTGGTGAATTTGGCTTTTTCTTGAAAACGCCTGCGGTTTGACTAGTGTTTAGGACTTGTGATGTGGAGTCCAATTTGGAAGGTTGGTGCAGTCTGCGGACTGGCTTCTGGTCTTTGAGTGTTCGGTACGGTCCGAGGACGGACCTGTGGGAAGAAATTGGTAAGTCACTTGTCGGGTATAAGTAGCGACTTTGTTTCTCTTTATTCTTGAAGATGCCTTGTTTTAGCAAGCTTTGCTGTTTGAGGTGCAGATGTTGTTCTTCTGATGCTCGATTGGAGGAGAGGCAGCCTGCGCCTCCAGAAGGCACCCCAAATTTTGACATGTACGTGAAACACGGCCTTGGCCCTATTGTGTTTAGTACATTATGGCACAAATATACGAGGGACAACGCCGAGTTACAGTGGCCTTTGACAGGTAGCTTTGATGAACAGAAATTGAATTTCTTGCAAGATAAGTTGTTTGCAAAAAGAAGTAGGCAGTCAATGTGTGACTATCTTCAGGTATGGCAAAAAGAAGCAAAGCAAAGACGAATAAGAGCGGAGAAGGATGCCCGGAGAGGGAAGACGCAGACAGTAACACAAAAGGCTATAGCGTGCCCCCTTGCTGCCCCTGATTGTGCTCGTTTTTCCTTTCTGTGCCCCCTTGCTGCCCCTGATTGTGCTCGTTTTTCCTTTCTGTGCCCCCTTGCTGCCCCGATTGTGCTCGTTTTCCTTTCTGTGCCCCCTTGCTGCCCCTGATTGTGCTCGTTTTTCCTTTCTGTGCCCCCTTGCTGCCCCTGATTGTGCTCGTTTTTCCTTTCTGTGCCCCCTTGCTGCCCCTCATTGTGCTAGTTTTTTCCTTTCTGTGCCCCCTTGCTGCCCCTGATTGTGCTTGTTTTATTCCCTTTCTGTGCCCCCTTGCTGCCCCTGATTGTGCTCGTTTTTCCTTTCTGTGCCCCCTTGCTGCCCCTCATTGTGCTAGCTTTTTCCTTTCTGTGCCCCCTTACTGCCCCTCATTGTGCTCGTTTTTTTTCCTTTCTGTGCCCCCTTGATGCCCTGATTGTGCTCGTTTTCCCTTCTGTGCCTGTTTCCCGCCGCTGCGCCCTGCGGCCCCGCCCCTCACTGCCCATTCGCTGCCCCATTCCCTGCTCCTCCCTCCCACCTCCCCATTTATGGCGGCCGCTGCGTGGTGAAGAGAGCGACCCCTGACCTTGACTGGTAGGTCGCTCCCCACCACACAGCTCCGTCTGTGTGCCCTGCTGCTGCCCCTGATTGTGCTCGCTTTTCCTTTCTGTGCCCCCTTGCTGCCCCTGATTGTGCTCGTTTTTCCTTTCTGTGCCCCCCTTGCTGCCCCTGATTGTGCTCGCTTTTTCCTTTCTGTGCCCCCTTGCTGCCCCTGATTGTGCTCGTTTTTTCCTTTCTGTGCCCCCCTTGCTACCCCTGATTGTGCTCGTTTTTCCTTTCTGTGCCCCCTTGCTGCCCCTGATTGTGCTCGTTTTTCCTTTCTGTGCCCCCTTGCTGCCCCTGATTGTGCTCGTTTTTCCTTTCTGTGCCCCCTTGCTGCCCCTGATTGTGCTAGTTTTTTCCTTTCTGTGCCCCCTTGCTGCCCCTGATTGTGCTCGGTTTTTTCCCTTTCTGTGCCCCCTTGCTGCCCCTGATTGTGCTAGTTTTTCCTTTCTGTGCCCCCTTGCTGCCCCTCATTGTGCTAGCTTTTTCCTTTCTGTGCCCCCTTGCTGCCCCTCATTGTGCTCGCTTTTTTTCCTTTCTGTGCCCCCTTGATGCCCTGATTGTGCTCGTTTTCCCTTCTGTGCCTGTTTCCCGCCGCTGCGCCCTGCGGCCCCGCCCCTCACTGCCCATTCGCTGCCCCATTCCCTGCTCCTCCCTCCCACCTCCCCATTTATGGCAGCCGCTGCGTGGTGAAGAGAGCGACCCCTGACCTTGACTGGTAGGTCGCTCCCCACCACACAGCTCCGTCTGTGTGCCCTGCTGCTGCCCCTGATTGTGCTCGTTTTTCCTTTCTGTGCCCCCTTGCTGCCCCTGATTGTGCTCGTTTTTCCTTTCTGTGCCCCCTTGCTGCCCCTGATTGTGCTCGTTTTTCCTTTCTGTGCCCCCTTGCTGCCCCTGATTGTGCTCGTTTTTTCCTTTCTGTGCCCCCTTGCTGCCCCTGATTGTGCTCGTTTTTCCTTTCTGTGCCCCCTTGCTGCCCCTGATTGTGCTCGTTTTTCCTTTCTGTGCCCCCTTGCTGCCCCTGATTGTGCTTGTCTTTCCTTTCTGTGCCCCCTTGCTGCCCCTCATTGTGCTAGTTTTTTCCTTTCTGTGCCCCCTTGCTGCCCCTTATTGTGCTCGTTTTTTCCCCTTTCTGTGCCCCCTTGCTGCCCCTGATTGTGCTCGCTTTTTCCTTTCTGTGCCCCCTTGCTGCCCCTCATTGTGCTCGTTTTTTCCTTTCTGTGCCCCCTTGATGCCCTGATTGTGCTCGTTTTCCCTTCTGTGCCTGTTTCCCGCCGCTGCGCCTGCGGCCCCGCCCCTCACTGCCCATTCGCTGCCCCATTCGCTGCTCCTCCCTCCCACCTCCCCATTTATGGCGGCCGCTGCGTGGTGAAGAGAGCGACCCCTGACCTTGACTGGTAGGTCGCTCCCCACCACACAGCTCCGTCTGTGTGCCCTGCTGCTGCCCCTGATTGTGCTCGTTTTTCCTTTCTGTGCCCCCTTGCTGCCCCTGATTGTGCTCGCTTTTTCCTTTCTGTGCCCCCCTTGCTGCCCCTGATTGTGCTCGTTTTTCCTTTCTGTGCCCCCTTGCTGCCCCTGATTGTGCTCGTTTTTTCCTTTCTGTGCCCCCTTGCTGCCCCTGATTGTGCTCGTTTTTCCTTTCTGTGCCCCCTTGCTGCCCCTGATTGTGCTCGCTTTTTCCTTTCTGTGCCCCCCTTGCTGCCCCTGATTGTGCTCGTTTTTCCTTTCTGTGCCCCCTTGCTGCCCCTCATTGTGCTAGTTTTTCCTTTCTGTGCCCCCTTGCTGCCCCTCATTGTGCTCGTTTTTTTTCCCTTTCTGTGCCCCCTTGCTGCCCCTCATTGTGCTCGTTTTTTCCTTTCTGTGCCCCCTTGCTGCCCCTCATTGTGCTAGCTTTTTCCTTTCTGTGCCCCCTTGATGCCCTGATTGTGCTCGTTTTCCCTTCTGTGCCTGTTTCCCGCCGCTGCGCCCCTGCGGCCCCACCCCCTCACTGCCCATTCGCTGCCCCATTCCCTGCTCCTCCCTCCCACCTCCCCATTTATGGCGGCCGCTGTGCGGGCGCGCCGCTGGCGCGCCGAAGGCGCGCCTAAGGCAAGCCCGTCTGTGCCCGTCCTCGCCGTGACCGCGCCCAGCACCAGACCCCCTGGTCCGGGCATCCCCCACGCCCGCCACATCAACAGACGCCGATACGACGCCAGCACCCTCCACGCACTCAACCCCGGAAAAGATCACGCCTGCTACCAGGCCACCCCGAAGCGCACCCAAGGGCCCTTCACCTGCCGGAACTGCAGCTTCGCCAGCACCCGCCCCGCCAAACCACCGCCCAGGAAAGAACCCAACTACCTCAGATGCATCCTCCTCAACACCCGCTCCGCCCGCAAACACGCCATCGAACTCTGGGACCTTCTCGACTCAACCTCCCCAGACGTCGCATTCCTGACGGAGACCTGGCTGAATCCCGCTTCAGCCCCCGACATCGCCATTGCCATCCCGGACGGATACAAGATCACCCACAGGGACCGCACCAACGGAGTCGGAGGAGGCATCGCCATCGTCCACAGGAACACCCTCAGAGTCTCAACCAACACCGACGACACCCTCAGCACCGCCGAACACATGCACTTCCAGATCCACACCGATCCCAACACCACCCTCAGAGGAACCCTCATCTACAGACCCCGGACCCCGACCACAGTTCAGCGATTCCATCGCTGACTTCGTCAGCACACACGCCATCGCCTCCACGGACTACATCCTCCTCGGGGACCTGAACTTCCACCTCGAGAACAACAAGGACACCAACTCCACCACCCTGATCGACAACCTCGCCACCCTCGGACTCAGACAGCTCGTGACTACACCCACCCACGCCGCCGGCCACACGCTCGACTCCATCTTTTCCGCAAGCCCACACGTCTCCTTCAACCACACCTCCGAACCCCACTGGACTGACCACCACTGCATCCACTTCACCTACAGGAAGCCCACCACGCACCACCGCACCGAACAAATGCCTCGCCGCTGCTGGAGCAGAGTCACGGAAGACCAGCTAACCACAACCTCGCCCTGAGCCCACCCGCCGAACCCTCCGACCCCGACACCACCGCCCGCAACCTCAGACAGTGGATCGACGACTGCGCCAACACCCTCGCCCCGCTCAAGAATCCGCCCAACAGCCACACCAGCAAGAAAGCCACCTGGTTCACCGAAGACCTCCAGGCCTCCAAACGAACATGCCGAAAACTGGAGAAGATCTGGCTCCACGAACGGACAGCGGACAGCTACGCCGCCCACAAGAGCGCCACCCGCAGTCACCATCACCTCATCAGATCCGCCAAAAGGGCCTCACTCAAAGACCGCCTAGACAACAACGCACACAACAGCAAAGAGCTCTTCAACATCGTGAAGGAACTCTCCAACCCCAGCTCCAACACCAACGACATCCAGCCGTCGCGAGACCTGTGCGACTCACAGGCCACCTTCTTCCACCGCAAAATCGCCGACATCCACGACAGCTTCAACACCACGACCGCCCCGGCAACCACCGAGACCACTGCCCCCACAACCACCAACCGCCTGCTCTCCTGGACCAACATCAACGACGAGGACACCAGCGAGATCATGAACACCATCCACTCCGGTTCACCGCTAGACCCGTGCCCTCACCACATCTTCAACAAAGCCAGTACAGCCATCGCGCCCCATCTCCGGAAAATAATCAACATCTCCTTCGAGACAGCAACCTTCCCGGAAAGCTGGAAGCACGCCGAGATCACCGCCTTACTCAAGAAACCCAAGGCAGACCCCAAGGACCTCAAGAACTTCCGACCCATCTCTCTGCTCCCGTTCCCCGCGAAGGTCACCGAGAAAATCGTCAACAAACAACTGACCCGCTACCTCGAGGAGAACAACATCCTGGACCCTTCCCAGTCCGGCTTCCGCAGCAACCACAGCACCGAAACCGCCCTCATCGCCGCCACCGATGACATCAGGACCCTGCTAGACAACGGAGAAACAGCAGCCCTCATCCTCCTGGACCTATCTGCCGCCTTCGACACAGTCTGCCACCACACACTACGAACACGCCTTCACGACGCCGGGATCCAAGAGAAGGCCCTGGACTGGACCACATCCTTCCTTTCCAGCAGAACACAAAGCGTCCGCCTCGCCCCTTCCGATCCAAGGCCACCAAGATCATCTGCGGCGTACCCCAAGGCTCCTCCCTCAGCCCAACGCTGTTCAACATCTACATGGCACCCCTCGCCCACGTCGCCCGACAGCACAACCTCAACATCATCTCCTACGCCGACGACACCCAGCTGATCCTCTCCCTCACCAAAGACCCTCACACCGCCAAAGCCCACCTCCACGAAGGCATGAAGGCCATCGCCGAATGGATGAGGACCAGCCGCCTGAAGCTGAACTCGGACAAGACGGAGGTCCTCATCCTTGGTTCCAACCCTTCAGCCTGGGACGACTCCTGGTGGCCAACATCACTGGGAACAGCCCCGCCACCCACCGACCACGTACGCAACCTAGGGGTCATCCTCGACCCCACCCTCTCCATGACTAAGCAGGTCAACGCCGTTTCCTCATCCTGCTTCAACATCCTCCGAATGCTCCGCAGGATCTTCAAGTGGATCCCCACCGAAACAAGAAAAACAGTCACCCAGGCCCTCGTCACCAGCAGGCTGGACTACGGAAACGCCCTCTACGCAGGAACGACGGCTAAGCTCCTGAGACGGCTGCAACGCATCCAGAACGCCTCTGCACGTCTTATCCTCGACATCCCCCGACGCAGCCACATCACACCCCACCTGAGAGACCTGCACTGGCTCCCTGTCAACAAGAGGATAACCTTCAAGCTCCTCACCCACGCACACAAAGCACTCCACAACTCCGGACCAGACTACCTCAACAGACGACTCAGCTTCTACACCCCCACCCGCCAGCTCCGCTCGACCAGCCTCGCCCTCGCCACAGTCCCCCGCATCCGGAAAACGACCGGCGGCGGCAGATCCTTCTCCCACCTCGCCGCCAAGACCTGGAACACCCTCCCCACCAACCTCCGACAGACCCAAGACCTACTGGCCTTCAGAAGACTCCTCAAGACCTGGCTCTTCGATCAGTAGCAGCACCACCCCCCTCTTCCCCCAGCGCCTTGAGACCCTCGCGGGTATGTAGTGCGCTTTATAAGTGACATGATTGATTGATTGATAGCGTACGAGAGAGAGAAGATAGAGAAGGGTATAGAGTGTGCTGACCGGAAGTTTAGATTGCAATGTGATAAGTCTTATGTTGCACGAGAAGAAGGTGACCCCTTTGTGGAGGATCTGTTAGATGTACCCCGTGTTCCAGTCACAGCATTCACCCATATAAAAAAAGTCCCCACCCAATATGGTGACCTGACAGGAAGTACCTGTCACCTGACCTATAAGGGTGGGGCAAACACAGGAAACATCCTAAGATACACAAGCAGAGAAAAAACCAAAAGGAAACAAAACATTTTGTTCGTCCCCCCACAACCAAGGGCGGGCTGGAGGGAATATGACTGTGACGAGGAAGACTATGACTCGGAGTAATGAAGATTACGGGTAAGTAACCGAGTCATTACCGTCCTCCTCCGTCTTCCTCGTCACAGTCACCCAGGAGCGTATACCCAAGCGCCAGACGAACAAAAGAAACAGACACCAAAGATACCAAGGAACCTTTATTGCAGACAAGCACACACAATCAGTGAACAGCCGCAAGGACAGCGGAACCAAAATCCCCAGAGAAAACCTCCCCCATCCGTAACTTATAATGGGAGATGAAGGTATGGGGGGAGGACCAAGTCGTCGCAGCACAAAGATCCTTCAAGGAGGCCCCCTTAAAAGAGGCCCAGGAGGAAGCCACACCCCGGGTGGAACGACCCTGAATGACCGGGGGAAGAGAGACTCCCGAATGCAGGTAGGCCAAGGAGATAGCAGACCGAACCCAACGCGAAAGAGTTGCCGTAGTAGGCTGATGACCCTGCCGGGCAACCCCAAAGGTGACAAACAAAAAATCCACCTTGCGAAGGGAGGCGGTACACTCAAGGTAGATCACCAGAGCTCTAGTCAAATCCAGGGAATGGAGCCGGATCCCCTCCCCCGTAGAGGGGGCAGGAAAAAAGGCCGGAAGGACAATATCCTGGGACAAATGGAAAGCGGAGGACACTTTGGGAAGAAAGGCCGGGTCAGGACGAAGGACCACTTTGTCAGAAAAGAAACGCAAGAAGGGAGGATGGCAAAGCAAAGCGCCAAGCTCCCCCAAACGTCGTCCAGAGGCAATGGGCACCAGAAAACAAACCTTCAAAGTGAGAAACTCCAGAGACACAGAAGGCAAAGGCTCAAACGGGGAAAGCTGCAAGGCATGAAGGACCAAAGGAAGATCCCAGGGGGGAACAGGAGAAGCAACGAAAGGCCGTCGAAGAAAAAAACTGCGCAGAGGGCGAGAAGCCAAGGACTCAAAGGAGACGAGAGAGGCCCTCCGGATAGCCTTAATGGCGGACCACTGGCTGCGGAGAGTAGAGACTGACAGCCCAAGCAAAAACCCATCCCAGAGGAACTCAAGCACAGAACCCCCCTCACAGGTATCAGGGAGAAACCCCCGTGAAGAACTCCAAGCAGAGAAATTCCGCCAGTGACGTTCGTAGACCTTAAGGGTACTGCTCTTCCGAGAATTCTGTATAGACAGGGCCACCGCAAAGGAACAACCCAAAGACACTAACCAATGCCTTTCAACTTCCAAACCCCCAACACCAACTGGCTGAGAGCCTGGCGAGACAGGAGAGGAAAGCGGAGCGGAGAAGGAGACAGCGGGAACTTCCACGGGGGAGCAACCGCCAAACGAAGAAGGAGGGGATACCAAGGCTGGCGAGGCCAAAAGGGGACCACCAACAGCACCACCACCCTTTCCGCCCTGATCTTGGCCAAAACCCTGCTGAGAAGGGGAAAGGGAGGAAAGGCATAGAGAAGACCCTGAGGCCAAGGGAAACTCAGGGCATCCACCCCCCACGCCTCCCCGCAAGGAAGAAGGGTGTAAAAGCTCAGCAGAAGAGCATCCTGAGGTGACGCAAAGAGATCCAACCAGGGCCTCCCGAACATCCCCGACAGCTCCCGAAAGACCAGAGGAGACAGGGACAGAGAAACCGAAGAAGGAAGAAGGCGACTCAGCTGATCCGCACGCCCATTCTCCCTCCCCGACAGATAGATAGCCGTCAGACCCAGCAGATTGGCTTCCGCCCATGACCCAATCTGATCCGCCAGGAGAGCCAAAAGAGGAGAGCGAGTGCCCCCCAAATGATTCAAGTAGGCACGGGCCACCTGATTGTCTGTCCGGACCTGAACCCACACGTCCTTCAGATGACGGGCAAAGTGCAGGAGAGCCTTGAACACAGCAGCCAGCTCCTTCCAATTTGAGGACATCCAGCTCTCCGCGGGGGACCAAGGGCCCTGAGCAGAAAGAACCCCGAGGGTGGCACCCCAACCCCAAGGGCTGGCATCTGTAGTCAGGGTACAGGGAAGGGGAGGGTCCAGGGGCACCCCTCTCGCCAGGTTGTCCGGAACCAGCCACCACTGTAGCTGGAGAGAAATGGCGGGTGTCACTGGAACAGAGGCAGCGTAGTCCTGGGACCCCGGATCCCAGTGAGACAGAAGGTGATACACCAGATGGAAGAGGTGTCTGCGAGCCTAAGGAACCAGAAAAAGAGAAGCAGACATGTCCCCCTGAACCCACAACCAGTCCCTTGCGGAGGCCGATGAGGCAGACTAGAGGGACTCCAGACGAGACCGGAGCCGGAGCTGGCGAGCCAGAGGAAGAAACACCATCCCCAACCGGGTATTGAAGAGAGCGCCGATGAACTGGAGTTCTTGAGACGGGAGGAGGTGGGACTTGCTGAGATTCACAAGGAACCCATGGGACTCCAGGCAAAGCCGTACCAACGCCACATCCTCCAGGGCCTTAAGGAAAGACGAGGAAGAAAGTAACCAGTCCTCAAGGTAGGGAAACAAAAGCACCCCCTGATCATGCAACAGACCCACCAGGGGGGCCAGGACCTTAGTAAACACCCAAGGGGCAGAGGCCAACCCAGAGAGGAGGACACAAAACTGGAAGTGCTGACCCAGGGCAAAGAACCGCAAATACCTTTGGAAGAGAGGATGCACAGGAATATGGAAATAAGCATCCAAAAGGTCCAAGGATGACAGAAAGGCCCCAGAGGAAACAAGGGGCAGGATCCTCTGCAAACTTACCATCTTGAACCTCTGGTAAGGCACATAGGAGTTCACGGTCTTGAGATCCAGGATAGGGCGGAAATCCCCCGACGGCTTCCACACCAGGAACATCAGAGAGTTGCAACCCTGACCCAACTCGGCCCCTGTAACAGGAACAATGGCACCCTTCCGGAGAAGTTCCAGGATCCCACGCCGCAACCCCAGCAGCCTCAGAGGATTCCGAGGAGTGGGAACAAAAAGATCTGGTGGGCGAGAAGAGAAGTCGATAGAATAACCTTCGACCACCAGACGAAGAACCCAAGAATCGGTGACGTCGTGAGCCTAAGCGGAAGAAAACTGGCCAAGCCGGCCGCCCACCTTGAGATAGTTAGGACTTGGGAGAGGCATCGGTAAGGGCAGCACCTGCTGGCTGTTGCTGGGATTTTGCAGAGAAGGGGGTGCCACAGCCACGACCCCTCCCCCTATGCCCCGCAGAGGATATATACAGCAGCCCTGCCAACCCAGCACCTCGCCTCCCACGCTCCCGCCTCTGGCCCCCCTGCCCATGCCTCGGCCGCCTCAGATGGAGCACCCTTTTTTTCCTCTTCGGCTCCAACGGCCGAGACTGCTGCAGCGATTACAGGCCGATCTACCGTGCCCGCTGCCCCAAGTTCTTCTCTACCTCTCTCGCTTACACCCACTACACAGACATTGGTGTCTCTAGTTCCCGCAACCCCCATGAGTGTGTCCTCCCCTCACTCCCTTTCTTCGCCCTTGTTGTGCGCTGGGACACCGGTGCGGGGACTGGATGATGGGGATTGGGCGGCTGCTAAGGAAAGAATGGGGCGAGTGTTGATTCGGTCTGACGCGGGTGATACAGAGAAGATGGTGGCTGACCAGGCCTCCCTGTGGGCCCGGAGTCTGATTTACAGTGTGGAGGATGTGTGGAGTGTACTGAAAGATTATGAGCCGTTTGTACAACAGCATGCCCTCAATCATATGTCGGCTACTTTGATTGGGCTGTGGGAGCAGTGTTTTAATGGTGTTGCCCCCCCCCAAATTATTTATGATATTCAGGATAGTGTGTGCAGCTGGCATGGTCCCTAATGACGTTTTTAGTAATGTTACCACGTTGGTTGGATACCGAGGCAGGTTGATCCAAAAGAGCCCGACTGTAGTGTCTCAGTTCCCGATGAGGGAAGTACACCCCAACTACCACCCCGAAATACCAGAGCTTCGAGTTGGGCAGGGCCATATTGTCAGGCAGCGAGTAGAGGCCCGTTTCCAGGAACAGTGGGTTTATACTCCTTGGAAAAGGAGTGAGGTTTTGTCCCTTAAGACTCAGTTGCCCGACCCTAGGAAAAATCCGACTGCTTATTACAAAGAGTTGACAGAGGCTGCGTCATTGACAGTGATGACGTTGGCAGACATTGAGATGTTTTTCGGCTTGCTGGTGCCGGTTGATATTTGGCAGCAGGTGCACACCCAGGACCACGTAGTGGAGGAGGGTGGCACTTGGGGTGAGATCAGGGCATGGGATAAAGAGAGGAAGCCTGGCGAGAAGCCTAAGGCTGAGATACTAGCCCTGCCGGGCCGAATTATTACGTATATGCACTCCTTGATCCCACCTAGACGAGTAGATTGGGATAAGTTAACAGCATGTCGCCAGAAGAAAGATGAAAGTGTATCCGACTTCTTCACCAGGTTTGAAGGGGTGTTTTTGGACTTCAGTGGACAGGATTTGTCGATGGAGGGAGGTGTCCGGCTGTTTGTCAACAGGTTTGTTATGAATCTGCTACCTGAGATCACGACTCGGTTGCAGGCTTCGGAGAGCACTTGGACTACCTCCTTCCCATCAGTAATATTAAGTATGGCGCAGTACTATGAGCACAGAGAGAACGAAGAGGAGAAGGCAGAGAAGAAAAATAAGGAGCTGAAAACGAAGGTGTTGATGCACCAGGCGTCCTGGGGGAATGGTAGCGGACGGGGCATTGGTCTGGCCCGGCAGCTGCCCCGCACCGGCAGGAATACTACGCCAGTGGGGCCAAACCAGTGTGCATATTGTAAAGAGGAGGGGCATTGGCGAAGTGAGTGTCCGACACTGTTGAAAAGGGTTGAGGCTCCAAAGGGAGGAGGGTCCAGAGGAAGGGGACGGGGAGCAGGTGGCTATGGCGGAGGCCAGGGAGGTAAGGAACAGGCAGGTCGGTCTGATCAGAACTATTTTGATGATCCGAGGGGGCGATAGTATTACCATGACGATTATGATTTGAACGAAGTGACGGGACTTACCCACGGCTAGGACAGCCAAGGGCAGGGTGAGGGATCAGTTCAGATCCCTGTGGATTAGTGGGGACCTTACGTTACTGCTGATCTGCAGGGCTCAGCAAAGAAATTCTTGGTGGACACAGGCGCAGTGAATAGCTCTGTTTCTCGTTCACTGGTCTGTCTGGCCAAAATAATGTTTCGGTAGGTTTTTCAGGTATACCAGTTGTGAGCCCCAGCCCCATCTCTGAGCCACTGGCCCGGACTATTGGCCCTTTTTACTGTAGATTCGCCATTCTTATTGACATCTAACTGTGGAGAGAATTTAATGGGTTTGGACTTGTTGAAAAAGTTACATGCGACTATTTTGTGCTCCCCGGATGGCATCTATATGACAATAGGACCTAATGTAGTGAATTCCAAGCAATGTTTGTCAAAGGATGAGCCCCTTCCCACTGAGTTTAAGGAGCTGCCGACGACCTTACGGGCCACAGGTGATACGGATGTAGGGTTGTTGCAGATACCTCCGGTCTCCATCAGAGTTAAGGACAATGCTGTTCTGCCTCGTCTTCCCCAGTACAAGATACCAAAGGCAGGTGATCGGGCGTTATTGCACATTATACAGGATTTGATTGCGTCTGGGGTTGTTGAAGAGATGACTGCGAATGTGTGCAATAGCCCCATTCTTCCAATTCTAGAAAGGGCATCATCGGGTTCCCCAGATGATCACCCCAATGTCTACCGCTTTGTGATTGATCTGCATGAAGTGAATAAGGTTGTGGTCCCTCAGTTCCCTGTTGACCCCGACATCACTGCTCTCCTGACCATGATTCCTCCCTCTGCCACATACTTTTCTGTCATTGATTTGAAGAATGCGTTCTTTAGCATCCCCATACATCCAGACAGTAGGTATCTGTTTGGCTTCTCTCTGGCCGGCAGAAGTTTTAGATTCTGTCGGGCTCCTCAGGGCTATACTGAAAGCCCCAGTATCTATAGCCAAGCCTTAAAAGGTCAATTGGACTCCCTCGTCCTTCCCTCAGGTAATGTCCTATTGCAGTACGTGGACGACCTCTTAATAGCTTCGGATACTGAAAATGGTTGCAAGGATGCAACGGTTAAGCTATTGTTACATTTGGCCCATCATGGACATAAAGTGTCCCTTTCTAAATTTCAATATTGTCGACAGGAGGTCACCTACTTAGGTCCCCTACTGTCGAAGGAGGGAAGGAGACTAACACCTGAGCACATCGCTGCTATAACTAACATGCCCATCCATAATACGCAACGGGATGTGCGAACCTTTATAGGTATTACTTCGCATTGCCACCACTGGATCCCTAGCTTTGCTTTACTAACAAAGCCCTTGCTGCGTCTAACCACTAAAGATGTGCATGAACCCCTGCCTTGGACGCATAACTGTCAGCATGCTTTTGAGCAACTAAAAATAGCGCTTTGCTCTGCACCTGTGCTTGGCACTCCTGACTATCAGAAGCCGTTCGTGTTGTACGTACACGAAACGGCTGGCTGTGCTCTCTCTGTGTTAACACAGGCCTTTGGAGGTAAGCAAAGGCTGTGTGCCTATTTCTCCGCTTTGCTGGACAACGTCGCCAGCCCTCCCGAGCTGTCTAAGAGCGGTCGCAGCCGTGGCCATTTCTATCCGACAATCGGCAGGGCTCGTCCTTGATACTAATCTCACAGTCATGGTCCCACATGCTGTGGACACACTTTTGAACAGTCAAAGACGCAGCACCTTACCAATGCACGTCTGACTGGCTATGAGCTGACCTTGTTTGCATCACATGTCACCATAAAAAGATGTGCCACCCTGAAGCCAGCCACGTTACTACCCCTCCCTTCTGAGAATGAGGAGACGGATGTGCATGATTGCATCTTCCGTACCGAAGAAGAGACGAAAGGACAGGTAGACCTGACTGATGTTCCCCTATCTGAGCACCAAGGAGAGCTATATGTCGATGGCTTTTGTTTTAAATTACTAGATGGCACAACGACCGCGGCCTATGCTATCACCACCTTACGCACTGTAGTTGAGACGTCACAAGGTCCTTATCAATCAGCACAAGCTGCAGAGTTAGTGGGCCTTCTTCGTGCTTGCGAGTTGAGTGAGGGACTGGCTGTCAACATATAGATACTGACAGCCAGTATGCGTTTGGCGTGGCTCATAATTTTGGGCGGCTCTGGGTGGAGAGGGGGTTCCTAACGTCCCACAGAATGAGAATACAGAACGGATCACTGATACACAGACTTTTGTCAGCTCTGGCACTCCCTAAGAAATTAGCAATAGTGAAGTGCAGTGCTCACAAGGCAATCACTGATGATGTTGGGAGGGGGAACGCGTTTGCAGATCAGTTAGCAAAGGAGACAGCATGGACCAAAATGAAAAGGATGTTTGTGGCAGGTCCTGCTAGATGGGTGCCCGAGGGTGCGATGTTTGAGGATACGCTGGAAAACGTCAAGGAGATTCAGAGTGGGGCAACAATTGAGGAGTTAGCAATATGGCAAGAGAGCACGGCCAATTTGGATGAGGATGGGTACTGGATTGACAAGAGCAGAAAGCAGAGGTGGATGCTACCGGATGCATATGTCCTCCCTGTGGTTACCATGGCGCACAACCAGCCCACATTAGTGCAAAAGGGATTTGCAAGTTGTTAGACCCCGTATGGCAGAATGACAATATCCCCAAAGTGGCTGCCCACCTGGTGAGGTACTGCATGGTTTGCCTGATGCACAATCCTGGGAAAGGTACCCCTACCCCTGTTGGCAGTTTTGCACCACCCTCCTTCCCTTTCGAGGTTCTCCAGATGGATTTCATCGAAATGGAATGAGTCAATAACTTGAAATATGTGTTAGTGGTTGTCTGTGCATTCAGTAAATGGATTGAGGCCTACCCCACTAAAGAGAACACAGTCATGGCGACGGCGAAGGTACTCTTGAAAGAGTTCTTCCCGCGTTTTGGTTTGCCCCATTTGATTTGGAGTGACAATGGCAGCCACTTCAATGCCAAGGTCATCCAATTGGTGTGCGACGGGTTGCACATTTGGCAAAAGTTTCATGCGGCGAACCACCCCCAATCAGTAGGCTTGGTCGAGAAGCACAACGGTACTCTCAAGCTGAAAATGGCCAAGATCAAAGAGAGCACAGGATTGCAGTGGCCAGATGCTTTACCCCTAGCACTTATGTCTATGAGAGTCACAGCCCACTCTAGAATAGGATTGTCCCCGTACGAGGTCGTGTTTGGCCGCTCGGCAAACGTTTGGGCAGTCCCGCGACCTCGCAGGTTTTCTGACATAGAATACCACTTGCTTATATATTACCTCTATGAATTGACTAAAAATCTGCGTTCTATTCACCAACAGATCGCTGAAACATTGCAGCAAACACCAGAGGGTCCGGTTCACGAGATACGGCCAGGAGACTGGATACTGATCCGGAATTCTCAGCGGAGGAGCGGCTTGGAACCACGCTGGAAGGGACCCCTGCAGGTCCTTATTGCCACCAGGACAGGGGTGAAGGTCGACGGTCAGAAGAATTGGATACATAGTACCCATTGTAAGAGGGTACCCCTCCCGCTGCCCTACGACCAGTGGGTCGAAAACGGGATTGGGGATTGTGAGACGGAGCAAGTGCCGCGGTTCATTCCCTTCTCAGACACCCGCCTCACGTGGGCACCAACGGAGGAAGAGAGTTATGCAGTGCTAAATGCGGCGGTGCCGCCTGAAATTAAGGCCATCCAGGAGCCCCAGCCTGTTGGCCCACCTGCGATTGAGTCACACCTAGTTGAGCCCCAATCCACCGACCTGTCTGAGTACGACCTTTGCCACTTGATCCCCTTGAGCCTGACCCTTTGTTCTCTGACCCCGCTGTGCCTGGAGTGTTGAGGTACAATTTGCGGCCCTGTAAGAGGAGCAGTGCACCAAAGGGAAGTGCAGATTAGTAGGGATGGACTGCATTGCTAAGAATAGGGCGAACGTATTCTGCCTGTGGTACCAACGATAGCTTCGGGAAAGGGAGATTGGTGCGTTATTCGAACAGTCACCGAACAGGGCAAAAAAAGAACTGTGTTTCTGAAGAGACAATACTTTGCCCTGCAACGTGGGATCTGGATCCGAGCTAGACAAACAGCTCCGCTTCCGGTGCTCAACAGCGCCTACGCCTAACGAACAATATTTTGTCTTATTCCCTTGCTTTTATTCCAGTTTGGCTCCAAGTGTCAGTCTTTTCCGCTGCTTTAAGAGAATGTATCCCTTTGGTCGCCCCATTCAGCAGGAAGAACAGCCTTTCATAGCCCCGCGCTCTGGGCGGGATGGGCCTGTCTGGTCCTCCTGGTCTGTGAAAAGTAAAGCTGTGTTTGTAGCAATTATTCTGATTTTTTTGATAATAATACTTGGGGTAACGTATTTCCTCGAAGAGAAATATCCTGTGCATACTTTGGTACTACTCCTGTTCCCCCTGAGCATATATTTGTCACTTTGGCCCCTCACAAGGAGAGACATAGACAAACGTATGTCGACAATGTGTTTTTGCAGATGCTCCATCAGGGGCACCATGCCTCTAATGTTACTGATTGCTGGGTTTGTGGCTTGCTCCCTTCTGTGATGCATAAGACTGATTTATTGATGTCCCTGCCCTTCTCTTATTTAGCGAGCTGTGAGGCGTGGTTTCATCTGTTTACTATGGTGTATATCCATTATCATACTGATGCCATGAACATGACTTATGCTGATTACGAGACTGTGTTGAAATATATTAGTGTACACCAGGGGTTTACTCCAGGGGAACAAGGAGCCCCTGATACTTTGCACCCTAATGCCTGCATGAATGTCTATGAGATCAAAAAGAAATATAACGTGGCTCCGTAATGAGATGATGGATTTTCAGGGTTTTAATGCCACTGAATATTTCAGAACATTTCAGATGCGCAATATTACTCAGGACGAAGCAATGCCAGTGCCAATAGTTAACACAACAGCTAGTTTTTGTGTCCAAGGTTTTGGGAGAGTTAAGGTGGGAAAGAGTACTTGCAATTACACCTATGACTTGAACACGACCAATAGTCCACCTTTACTGCCGCCTCATAATGTGTATTTTGTTTGTGGGTCCCGGGCTTATGTATGGTTCCCCAGGGGATGGTCAGGTATATGATATGCGATACCAAAGGGGATGATGGACGGAGCGTTAGAGCAAATCAAACACTCACCCCCAGTCAACTGATCTGGGTTTAATCCATCATCATTCTTTAGCTCACTCCACCACCCCAGTTCAGACATGGCCATATGCAAATCAGTCTGACCCTCTGCCTCATGGGAACAGTCCAGCCCGAACTGCCAAGCCATGTCTTCCCTGGACCGGAAACAAGCATCCTGGGACCGGTTTCGGGTTCAAAACCCTCATCAGCCAGGCTATCTTGAATCCAGTGGCAAAGTGAGCAAGGGACCCACGTCTGGGCATACCCTGCCAACTTAGGGCGAACAAAGCGATACCAAAGGGGATGATGGACGGAGCGTTAGAGCAAATCAAACACTCACCCCCAGTCAACTGATCTGGGTTTAATCCATCATCATTCTTTAGCTCACTCCAGCACCCCAGTTCAGACATGGCCATATGCAAATCAGTCTGACCCTGTGCCTCATGGGAACAGTCCAGCCCGAACTGCCAAGCCATGTCTTCCCTGGACCGGAAACAAGCATCCTGGGACCGGTTTCGGGTTCAAAACCCTCATCAGCCCGGTTATCTTGAATCCAGTGGCAAAGTGAGCAAGGGACCCACGTCTGGGCATACCCTGCCAACTTAGGGCGAACAAAGCGATACCAAAGGGGATGATGGACGGAGCGTTAGAGCAAATCAAACACTCACCCCCAGTCAACTGATCTGGGTTTAATCCATCATCATTCTTTAGCTCACTCCACCACCCCAGTTCAGACATGGCCATATGCAAATCAGTCTGACCCTGTGCCTCATGGGTATATGATATGTCTCCTTCCTCCTAACCCCAGTATATATCGCACCATCCAATTATCACAGAGACCATCAATTGCAGCGCAGGGGGGTATACTTGTCCCGGGTTAGAAGGGTTATGAATTAAATACCTGCCTAGGGAGGTCAGTAATTAAACATGATTTATTGCAGGCAAGAGATTTCCTCAACTTTGACTCATATTATTTGAGATTCAGGCAAAGTTCTGAAAAGAGTTAGAGAGGTTTACCCAAAGGAAAGTCTCTGGTTGTGTTATTGACACTAGTACTCTCATTATGGATTTGCGAATTAATTGTGAATCATAATAAACACATTATTCAGTATCTCACAATCATAGGACTGTTTATTGGATACACATCCGTCGTACAAAAACATTTCAGATAATAAGTACATTAGTATATTCATAGAGTATTTGCAACAATACAACACCGAAAATGTAAAACTAGGAACACATCAGAAGAAATTTATTTTTTATATGAAAAGCCAATTACTTCGACTTTTAAAATTAATATGTTTAAATTAAAGGTTGAATACATGACCATTTTAAAGCAAGATGTCTGCCTTCGGTGAGAATCCAAAATAGATATTAAAGCACAGAAAGTATGTTGTAGGTGTCAAAACTCAAATTAAAGAATTAGAGGGTTGATGCACCAGATCAGGGCTATTTGACTCATCGTACAACCTAGTGAGTCTATGCAAGACTAAGTCATAGTACCAATTAATAAAACCTTCATGAGACAAGATTTCAAAGTGAAAAAGGTTTATTCAAAATTTAGATCATTACAGAAGGCAAAAAAGTTTGTTAGACAAATCATTGGGAATCAGCATAATAAGTCAAAATCACAGAATCAACATAAGGATACCTCCAAAGTAAGCAAACAGCCAGAACCAAGATATAGTTTAGCAAGAAGACTGTCATAGAGTCTGCCTCCAAAGAGTGCGCATAAAGCTTTGGCACATTGTCAAAATATAGCATGCTTTATAGGGTTTTAGGCAGAAAAGCCACGCTCTCAACGTGGCGTGAAAGGACATTAAAGGGCTGGATTTAACAAAAGTACCAATCGTTGTTTGAATTCACATGATACGTGAAATAAGAAACATTTAGGAACACCTACATTGCTGCATATTAATAAACAAAGACAACAGTACATTTCATTAAAAAAAAATTTAATAACATGTTCATGCAACGAACAACCCATGCAAGAGGTTTGAGCAAAAGACCTTGAAATTGAAACAGAGACAAGAACATCCTGGGTACGGCTTCCTCGTGAGGAAGGCACATTAATACATTTGTATTTTATCAACACACAGGCAACGTGAAAAAAGCTTTTATTTCACTTATTTTTCTAAAATGGAAAATCACATAGAATGTGGAATTAGGAGGATGAACAATTACCTCACCATTTCAAGTTTTGGGCCATGTATGGGTGGAGAATGTAAAAATTCTGTACATTCCTTTGACCTGTGGCGTAATTTTTAGGTCGAGCCTAGCGGCAGCGCACATGCGCTGCTCGCTCTGCGAGGCATGCAGTAGTCGAGTATGCTGTGGTAGCCTCGCCTTCTCTCCGCCCATATTTTTGATTGGCTGGTGTCATTGTCCTTGATAAATGCTGGCTTCCGATTGATAATGAGGCTTGTTAGTCCCTCCTTGTTACCGCCCTGTCGCCATTTGTTACCTCCCATGAGGACTGGATCTTTTACTTGTGGCGTTACACGGTCTCCTTCATAAGTCGGTAAGCACAATTTTTTTTTTATTTGCAGCACAGTCCGCTTTCACTTTAGCGGCCCCGCTTGTTTATTTAATTAATTTGCCGCACGGGCCGAAAGGGAGCGTTTCTACTCACTAATCTAACAAGCATTTGCAATGCAATAGGTCTTGCATTTACGCGAGTTTGAGCTATTGACATTCCAAATGACAATGCCTTTTATTTTTGTTTTCGTTTTTAAAACATAAATAAAACGCATTGTCATTTACAATGCCAATAGCTTAAACTCGCGTAAATGCGAGACCTATTGCATTGCAAATGCTTGTTTGTTTCAGTGGTTTTGTTAATAAGAAAAATGCTTACAAAGGATAAACATAAAATAACTGGAAATATTTTTTGTTTGGCAAATAGCGTCTCTTATTGGGTTAAAAGTATATTTCGTTATTGTAAATAGTCATTTTAAGACCCTCATTCCACTTCATGCCTCATAACAAAAGTTGGATGTGCGGTTAAAGACTTTATTGCATCAGCAGTCAATTTTGTAACCTAACTTGATGAACTGTTGATAGCATGCTTTCTGTTACTCCTGCTATCCCTCTTACGCATGCTTCCTACGTCACGGCGCCTAACTATGTGCGAGGGCGGAAGTTCATTCCCAGAACTGGATTGTAAACACGACAGGTGCAGATGCTTTAGCCGTGGTGTGAAAGGTCCTACAGTAAACGTAAAAAGCCCAGTTCCGAACAAGGCTGCTTTTTAGGCCCAGTTACAGTTGAAAGCTGTTTTAGTGAAAAATAATGAAAGTAAATGTGATCAGAAATCCACCAAGAGCGTCTTTTAGACTAATCATTTACACATAGCATACTGAACACATTAGATGCTGCTGGAATCATGCTTTTAACAATGCCGTTTTGACTGTATTCATGTTTCTTGAATGGCCGCACATGTTCACTTGAAGACCACAGATTCTGGCACTAAAGTGCAATGAACAAAATAAAGGTTTTTTTATGCCTAGTTTTCGGAGATTATGAATTTGTTTTCTTACAGTTATTTTCATGGGGCGTGGTATTTTAATATTTAACATGTCAATGGCTCTTCCATTTGCAAGCACACGAGAGAAGTAAACATTTTTTATCTTGCACTGGTCCACATATGAGAACTACATTGGGCAGCAGTGGAATATACTAAAGAAACCCATTTGCCCTTAATGCCTTTTCTGCAGAATGATGTTTCCTAATGTCGGAACTGTAGTGTCGTAAGACTATGAGCTCTGGGACACTGCGGTTCTGGGTAGACTCAATGAAAGAATTACGTAACCATTTAGGAAGTGTTAAGGTGTGGTTATTAACGGGTATGATATACTGAGACGTTCAGTTGAATGTTGTACGCTGGTGGATAAAGACATCATTCACGAGCGCTATGAGTGGTGTGTTCATTTGCATGCTCCCGGGCTGGGGAGGACGCTACAACTGACAACGAGCAATAAACGAGACTGCTCTCCTTGGAAGTTTGCAAAGCTACAGCAAACTCCTTGTGTGTGCCACGTGCGCCTTTTAGATGAAAAGCAGCTCGAAGTTGGCATGTGTGGAATCGAAGCCCCGCTCGAGCCCACATACAGCTCTCAAAGAAGTGGAAGGCCCTGCAGAGGAGCACCGTTGGAAAAGCCCACCAAGACTTGCCGGCCAGGCTGAAGAAGAAAAACTGTGCTGCGCCATAACACGAAGCCATCATTCATACAAAACTAATTCTAAAGGCAGCGACAATCAGGTGCGATGCCACAGACAGCGACAACCAGGTACGAGAAACAGAAATTTACTTACTAGCTAATTAAAACACTGTATGATTGCAACACAAGACGTGACGACCTAGACCTGGAAAAGAGGCTGATCCGTGCAAAGTAGCATCCACCGTGGTCCGAGTGTCAATTGAAGCGAGGCAACTCAAACGGACGGCCCGCCGTTCTTGCTGTTGCAGGTTGGACCGAGAGTAGTGAAAGCTGTCGGGACAACACAAAGAAATGACATTGACGAAAAAAAAAGAAAAAGACAATGACTACAGCATGCAAGAAATGGAAAACGCACTTACCGCCAAGAACGTAGAAGGCCCCGCACAACATGCAAGTGGGCCAGGAGACTCAAGCTCAAGCACAAAGCCGGTACTTTCAGAAGGCGCATATCTAGGTGCACAACAAGTGCTGTCTGAACAGCATATACTTTTAACGGCAGTAGAAAGAAGTGCAAAGTACACAGCAGCTGCTTTCCTAAAGCCACCGCTGCTGTTCAATACCGCCAAGAAACAGATTGGCGGCAGATGGACCACATGGATCAAGACCTTTGATAACTTCATAGATGCTCTGGAAAAAGTAAATGACAAGAAAATCATTAAATATTTAAAGAATGTTAGTGGTGATGGAGTCAATCAAGTGATAAAGAAAATCTCACAGACAGAGATGCTCTCGTACTGTCAAATTAAAGAAGCATTAGGAGCCAAGTTCAATCCGATGCCAAACATCAACTATGAAAGGTACATTTTCAATCAATGGAGACAACAAGTTGGTGAAATGATGGATGAGTTTGTTGAGAGACTTGACATGCTTATCAAACGTTGTAAATTTAGTGAATTTAATGCTGAAGAATCCATGTGCCCCAGAGTCATTGATGGCTGTCTCTGAGACTTATTCAGAAGACGCATGTTGAGAGAGAGTTTAGAAAAAGTACTAATGGCTGTAAGAGCCAAGGACATAGCAGATCGGCAAACTGCCACCATGAAAGCTGGAACGCTCTAATGATGAAGAGCAAGCACAAGTACAAAGTAGATGCACGTAAGTTGACATCCTCAAAGAAAGGGAAACTGTATTTCTGATGTGGATATTCATTTCCACATCCACATCAGACAGACGTGCAAAGATTGCGGAAAGGAAAACCATTTCATAATGGTTTGTAAGGCAAAAGAGAAACCAATTACGTCATGGCGAGATGAGAAAATGGATTCCAGAAAGTTCAAGAAGCATTCTTGCCACGCCTACAATGACAAAAAGCAGCCTCAATTATGACAGGTGGAAACTAAACTAAGTAGATCGTCATCAAGTGTATCCTACAAAAGCTCCTCGACGTCACCATCAAGCAACAGTAAAGAGGATGAATGTGCGATGATCATATCCACAAAAAAGCAACATACACACATGGGTCTTGCTGCTTGCAAAGAAGACGAATGAATAACAAAAACAAGTGAGTCAGCAAGACATTTTCAGATGGACGCTGCCCCAAGATTACACTAAAGGTCAACGGTTGCCCCATAACCTTTATAAACTGCAGTGGTGCATCAATCAACATCATGCCAGTTGAACAGTTTAACAGTTTGCCACCCGTACTGCGACTAGGGGCAGGCAGAGCTCGCAGAGTTCTACTCTGCGGAATTACACAAAGTTATCTAAAAACACAGTTAAATTCCTTGGAGATCCGAGTGCGGCGGGATGTTAACCATAATGCACCCATGGCCAGCCATAGCACAACGACCCATACATTTTGAGTGCATGTTCTGAGGTTTTTAATGCATAGATCCTGGTATAATGTTCTTAGATGTGTGGGCATGTGATTTTCTAGCTTATGAATGTCAACATGTTACAAATCTTTTGACAATACTGCAGAAAGAAAACGAAAGACAGCAAACACATCCTGCAGCTCTCAACATGCTAGTAATGTTGTCTGATCAAACTACCAACGATTTACGAACGGAGACAATAATGGTCACCCCTAAAAACCTCTAACCTCGTTTTTGTGTGAAACAGTTGCCACACTTGGGGAGAGACGATGTTGTGGGATCACAGAACTGTGTAAGAATTGACACTCTTCTTGCATGTTGGCAAAAGCTGGCTTATGTAAAACAGGAGGCAAATTAAGGCACAGCCCATTTTCACACATTTCTCGGTCTGGCAAAATATTTCCATGCTCCCGGGTTAGGGAGGACGTTACAGGAACAAAGCAAAAATACAGTAGAATTGGGAAATCGCCATATCTATCTGCAGGGGGGTAGCTTGGTCAATAAGATTGGGACTGTGTGACCTTCAGATTTCCCAACAATCAACCAGGGATATTTTGTTAATACACATTAAATGAGAACCACGACATATAGGGAGCTTAAGGGTCAGTGGAAAGAGAGAGGAGGACGGATTGTTAGGGGCACTTAAAACACAAAATTTTTGCACGTAGGGCAGTGCAGCCTTCCTGCTGCACTGCCCTACGTCATAAAAGGACAGGAATGTGCCGTATCTATGAGACCTGGTGCATTCCTGTCCTCTTCAACAGCGCTGGCACACAAATAGCTGCCATGCGGCAATGCAGGCACCATTGCACCATAGTGCAAGGGTGTCTGCGTTGAAATCAGGTATGTTTTTGTAGGGGAGGGACACCTTCCCTCACAAAAATAACCCTCACGCCACCCCTGGGGAGGTGTAGGCTTTCAACGAATTCCCAGGTTTACAGCTTGTTGTAAATCTGGGAATGTGTCTAATGCCATGTGTGTTACTTGGGAAAACCCACCGTAACACCCATGACATGCCTCCCCATCGCAGTGTGAGGCACGAAGCGACTTGTGCTGCATTGCCTCACACCATATCTAAGAGGTCATGAAAAGCCCAGCAGAGTGGCTTTACGTGGCCTCGTAGATATGGGTAAGCCCAGTGCCCTGCCAGAACGTCTTTAAAATTGACATTCCAGTTGCGCACAGGGCTTGTAAATAGTCTCCTATTTATTGTGCTGTGCTGCTGAGTTGTAGTCAAGCCTAAATAATTGTATGTGGCTACCACTGCAACTTAGCAATGGGTTATGGGCTCAGCATGTGCTACCATAAACATGTTCTACCTTTTCAGTTTACTAATGTTGTAGAGAAGAGATGTGGTGGGTGGAGGGTGGTAATAATTCACTGCAAGTTGAGGTCAGAATAATATTGCCGAACTAATGGGACCATGATGCTGCACTTAGAGAAGAGATGTGGTGGGTGGTAATAATTCACTGCAAGTTGAGGCCAGAATAATATTGCTGAACTACTGAGACCATGATGCCACTCTTAGAATGGCACAAGACGAGTGAGACCTGCAGGACATAGGAACCTCTATCGCACTGTTTCACAACTTCATGGTGTCTGTGCAGGAGGCAAGGAGATTGTTTCTGACTATTAAGAAAGAACTCCAATCTATGAATATTGAGCATAGCATGTTGTATCCGGCCCAACTCCAGTTTGCCTTGGGTCACAGTACGCACATATTTACAGATCCGGAAGGTACTGAAAAAACAAGCAACAAGTCATGAGTCGAGCAAGAACAATTCTGAGGCAATTGACCAAATGCTACACATGATGCTAATGACTGAACTCTTATAGCTAATGATACCCTTCTCTTTGGCTCATGCCGTAAGTTGCTAGTGTGAACTACTGATCTTATCTTCCCATCACAGCCGAAGAACGAACCCTGACATTGCAGCCCACCATCACCACTGTCAAAACCGCTGCTACCATGATGACTATCTACTCAGGAACCCCATCTGACCCTTGATCCCACCAAGCCTCCACCAGAGGCCTCCTACCAATTAGAGAATCATTAACACCCATCCTCAATGCCTCTATCAACTCAGCCACATTCCTGGACACCTGGAAATATGCCACCATCAGGCCCCTGCTCAAGAAACCATCTCTTTACCCAACCATGCTCTCCAACTACAGACCCATCCCCCTCCTACCATTTCAGGCAAAGGTCTTAGAGAAACTAATCAACGAAAGCCTCACGGACAACTCAGCAACCCCCAACTCTTCAATGCCACACAGTCCAGATTTAGGCCCAACCACTGTACAGAAACACTCACCACTGCCACAGATGTAATCCGCATGATCCTTGACAAAGGAAACAGTACAGCCTGGATCTTCTCCTTCTCAACGGATAGAACACAGCTGTCAGCCTGATACCTTACTCCTCAGAAGGCCGCAAACTCATCTGTAGAGTGCCTAAAGGTTCATACCTAAGCCCCACCCTCTTCAACACACATATGATGTCATCCTCACACAACATATCAACATCCTCCCCTAGTATGATGAAATGCAACTCATACTCTCCCTCTCAGACAAGATCCCTAACACAAGAAACAATCTCACTGCTTACATGACCAAGGTCGCTAACTGCCGTAGGGGTGGGCGGAATTTGCGTAGTCGCGCTACGCAAAGCTCCGCGAAACGGTAAAAAATCTCCGCGAGCATGCAAAAGTTCCGCGAACATGCTAAATTGCTTGTTCCGCCCGTTCGCGATACTTTTTTCCTGTTCGCGAACGCTGTTTGCGTGCTCAGGGAGAAATATGTCGCAAACACGCATTTTGAAAGCGCGAACAAGCAAAAAATTCCGCGAAGCGGCGTATTGCGGAATTTTGGGCAATTTCGCGTTCTCCGCAGAACGTGAAATTACCCAAATTCCGCGAGCGGAACGGAATTTACCGCACAGGCCTACTAACTGGATATAAGCCAACTGTCTCAAGCTCAGCACTGACATGACAGTAGTAGCGATGTTCAGCAAGAACACCTCACCATGGGACTCCAACTGGTGATCTTTAAATGGCTCCCAAGCAACACTAGAAAAGCTGTCACTCATGCCTTAGTCACCAGCAAGTTGGACTACAGGAACACCCTCTATACCATGATCACTAAGCAACCCACTAGAAGACTACAAACTATCCAGAACTCGGCAGCCAGACTCATTCCTAATCTCCCACACAGAACTCACATCACACCGCACCTCAGGGAGCTCCACTGGCTTTGATACACAAGGACTCCTACTTGCACACATCTCACGCATATACAGAACCAAATCAGGAGGACAGTCATTCTCTTACATTGCTTTTAAAGTCTGGAATGGCCTCTAACTCCTCCCTCCTCCTCTCTTCTTGAATTCTGCAAGAAGCTGAAGACCTGACTTTTTAATTAACTAACCTACCAAAGGTAGAACTAGCCTCACACACCTGCTCAGCTCCCGGATACCCTTGTGGGTGATAGTGCGCTTTACAAATACACATAACATAATTCTTCAACTACTCCTAGACCAAAACAACTATGTATTGTGCTATGCTGCTGAGTAGTAGTCAAGCCTAAATAATAGTATGCAACTACCACTGCAACTTAGCAGTGGGTTATGGGCCCAACATGCTCCACCATAAACATGTTCTACCTTTTCAGTTTACTAATGTTGGGAAGAAGAGATATGGTGGTTGGAGGGTGGTAATAAGTCACTGCAAGTAGAGGCCTGCAGTGCAGGAAGATCTGTGAGGAGAACAAAATGTATATGCAGGCAGGGTCATGACATTGCTATTGTTAAGGATCCTGAGATACAGATGTAATCTATAGCCATGTACAGCATTCGGTATACTGGAAATTGCCTGTTAGACCATGTCAGCAACTAGAAATAAGCCGACACTGCGGTTGCTCACTTGGAATGTCAGAAGATTGAATGATCATCCAAATGTGTTTAATATAGCTGCTTAATTAAAGTGACAATGAATAGATGCTGTTGTCATTCAAGAGACAAATTTTACTCCACAATCTGTGCACGGCCTACTTAAGAGAATCATGAGCTCATATTACATGGTGTCCTTCAGGGCGTGTGCTACTCTGGGTCAGACGGGGCTACAGCATGTGCATCACTGAAATGATCTCAGAACCAAATGGCAGATATGTGGTGGTGGTGGGTTCTTTAGAGAGTAAACAGAGGGTGCTAGTTAATATGTGTGGCCCTAACAGCAATAACTCACAATTGTACTTGGATCTACAACAGGGGATGAATAAATGTCATTGTTGCATGTTAAAATGGGGTGGGAATTCTAATTGCATCTTGAATCCTGAACTAGATAAATCGAAGGGAGCCGCCGGAAGACCATCGTCTGCTGCCTGGGAAATAAATGATATCAAGAAACGGGAGCAGTTGCTAGATATCAGGAGACACATGAAGCTGAGGACTGCTGAATTTACATTTTACTCTGCAGCCCATGGAATGTACTCCTGTATCTATTATATACTTATGCTCAGGAATATTGCCTCCTGGGTCCAAACTTGCATGCATCTCGTGCATACCTGCTCTGACCGTTCACCGATGCTGGGTCGTGGTAGAACTTGCATAACTGACAGATAAACTCCCTGCTTTCCATGGAGATTTCCCTTTAGGGCACTGTTGGACACTGTATTTAGATCTGAGATTTCTGCTTAATTCCACTTCTTTGTCCTGGGTAGAAGAGGGACCAATTCCAACCCTTCTAAGGTCACAGAGAGCAGGTCCCGTCTTCTTCTGATATTCGTGAGGTTGAGGGGTGTTCTGAAGTGGGTCCCTTGAGGTGCCATATTTATACCCTTGACCTTGCCAAGTAGGTCGCTCCCCCGCCCCACAGCTCCGCCTGTGTGGTCCTGCCCGCTGCTGCTGCTGGTAAGCTCGCCCCTCTGATTGTTGCCTCGGTGCCGTTCACCTTCTGTTCCCCCTCGCTGCCCCCTTCTCTGTGTCCAGTTTTGCCTTCTGTTCCCCCTCGCTGCCCCATTTCTCTGTGTCCAGTTTTGCCTTCTGTTCCCCTCGTTGCCCCCATTTTCTGTGTCCAGTTTTGCTTTTTGTACCCCTCGCTGCCCCCTTTCTCTGTGTCCAGTTTTGCCTTCTGTTCCCCCTCGTTGCCCCCATTTTCTGTGTCCAGTTTTGCTTTTTGTACCCCTCGCTGCCCCCTTTCTCTGTGTCCAGTTTTGCCTTCTGTTCCCCTCGTTGCCCCCATTTTCTGTGTCCAGTTTTGCTTTTTGTACCCCTCGTTGCCCCCATTTTCTGTGTCCAGCTTTGCTTTTTGTACCCCTCGTTGCCCCCATTTTCTGTGTCCAGCTTTGCTTTTTGTACCCCTTGTTGCCCCCATTTTCTGTGTCCAGTTTTGCTTTTTGTACCCTTGTTGCCCCCATTTTCTGTGTCCAGTTTTGCTTTCTGTACCCCTCGTTGCCTCTCGACTCCCGCCGCTGCGTCCCCTGCGGCCCGCACCCCTGACTGCCCATTCGCTGCCCCTGCCTCCCGCCTCCCAGCTGCTCCTCCCTCCCACCTCCCCATATATGGCGGCCGCTGCGCGGTGAGGAGAGCGACCCTTGACCTTGCCAGGTAGGTCGCTCCCCCGCCACACAGCTCCGCCTGTGTGGTCCTGCCCGCTGCTGCTGCTGGTAAGCTCGCCCCTCTGATTGTTGCCTCGGTGCCCGTTCACCTTCTGTTCCCCTCGCTGCCCCCTTCTCTGTGTCCAGTTTTGCCTTCTGTTCCCCCTCGCTTCCCCCTTTCTCTGTGTCCAGTTTTGCCTTCTGTTCCCCCTCGTTGCCCCCATTTTCTGTGTCCAGTTTTGCTTTTTGTACCCTTCGCTACCCCCTTTCTCTGTGTCCAGTTTTGCCTTCTGTTCCCCCTCGTTGCCCCCATTTTCTGTGTCCAGTTTTGCTTTTTGTACCCCTCGCTGCCCCCTTTCTCTGTGTCCAGTTTTGCCTTCTGTTCCCCCTCGTTGCCCCCATTTTCTGTGTCCAGTTTTGCTTTTTGTACCCCTCGTTGCCCCCATTTTCTGTGTCCAGCTTTGCTTTTTGTACCCCTCGTTGCCCCCATTTTCTGTGTCCAGCTTTGCTTTTTGTACCGCTCGTTGCCCCCATTTTCTGTGTCCAGTTTTGCTTTTTGTACCCTCGTTGCCCCCATTTTCTGTGTCCAGTTTTGCTTTCTGTACCCCTCGTTGCCTCTCGACTCCCGCCGCTGCGGCCCCGCCCCCCTGACTGCCCATTCGCTGCCCCTGCCTCCCGCCTCCCAGCTGCTCCTCCCTCCCACCTGCCCATATATGGCGGCCGCTGCGCGGTGAGGAGAGTGACCCTTGACCTTGCCAGGTAGGTCGCTCCCCCGCCACACAGCTCCGCCTGTGTGGTCCTACCCGCTGCTGCTGCTGGTAAGCTCGCCCCTCTGATTGTTGCCTCGGTGCCCGTTCACCTTCTGTTCCGCCTCGCTGCCCCCTTCTCTGTGTCCAGTTTTGCCTTCTGTTCCCCATCGCTGCCCCCTTTCTCTGTGTCCAGTTTTGCCTTCTGTTCCCCCTCGTTGCCCCCATTTTCTGTGTCCAGTTTTGCTTTTTGTACCCCTCGCTGCCCCCTTTCTCTGTGTCCAGTTTTGCCTTCTGTTCCCCCTCGTTGCCCCCATTTTCTGTGTCCAGTTTTGCTTTTTGTACCCCTCGCTGCCCCCTTTCTCTGTGTCCAGTTTTGCCTTCTGTTCCCCCTCGTTGCCCCCATTTTCTGTGTCCAGTTTTGCTTTTTGTACCCCTCGTTGCCCCCATTTTCTGTGTCCAGTTTTGCTTTTTGTACCCTCGTTGGCCCCATTTTCTGTGTCCAGTTTTGCTTTCTGTACCCCTCGTTGCCTCTCGACTCCCGCCGCTGCGTCCCCTGCGGCCCCGCAC
This sequence comes from Calotriton arnoldi, assembly GCA_963921515.1. NCBI lineage: Eukaryota > Metazoa > Chordata > Amphibia > Caudata > Salamandridae > Calotriton > Calotriton arnoldi. The sequence continues at coordinate 2,576,218 of CAWUFW010001537.1, forward strand.
CCCTGACTGCCCATTCGCTGCCCCTGCCTCCCGCCTCCCAGCTGCTCCTCCCTCCCACCTCTCCATATATGGCGGCCGCTGCGCGGTGAGGAGAGCGACCCTTGACCTTGCCAGGTAGGTCGCTCCCCCGCCACACAGCTCCGCCTGTGTGGTCCTGCCCGCTCCTGCTGCTGGTAAGCTCGCCCCTCTGATTGTTGCCTCGGTGCCCGTTCACCTTCTGTTCCCCCTCGCTGCCCCCTTCTCTGTGTCCAGTTTTGCCTTCTGTTCCCCCTCGCTTCCCCCTTTCTCTGTGTCCAGTTTTGCCTTCTGTTCCCCCTCGTTGCCCCCATTTTCTGTGTCCAGTTTTGCTTTTTGTACCCTTCGCTACCCCCTTTCTCTGTGTCCAGTTTTGCCTTCTGTTCCCCCTCGTTGCCCCCATTTTCTGTGTCCAGTTTTGCTTTTTGTACCCCTCGCTGCCCCCTTTCTCTGTGTCCAGTTTTGCCTTCTGTTCCCCCTCGTTGCCCCCATTTTCTGTGTCCAGTTTTGCTTTTTGTACCCCTCGTTGCCCCCATTTTCTGTGTCCAGCTTTGCTTTTTGTACCCCTCGTTGCCCCCATTTTCTGTGTCCAGCTTTGCTTTTTGTACCCCTTGTTGCCCCCATTTTCTGTGTCCAGTTTTGCTTTTTGTACCCTCGTTGCCCCCATTTTCTGTGTCCAGTTTTGCTTTCTGTACCCCTCGTTGCCTCTCGACTCCCGCCGCTGCGGCCCCGCCCCCCTGACTGCCCATTCGCTGCCCCTGCCTCCCGCCTCCCAGCTGCTCCTCCCTCCCACCTGCCCATATATGGCGGCCGCTGCGCGGTGAGGAGAGTGACCCTTGACCTTGCCAGGTAGGTCGCTCCCCCGCCACACAGCTCCGCCTGTGTGGTCCTACCCGCTGCTGCTGCTGGTAAGCTCGCCCCTCTGATTGTTGCCTCGGTGCCCGTTCACCTTCTGTTCCGCCTCGCTGCCCCCTTCTCTGTGTCCAGTTTTGCCTTCTGTTCCCCATCGCTGCCCCCTTTCTCTGTGTCCAGTTTTGCCTTCTGTTCCCCCTCGTTGCCCCCATTTTCTGTGTCCAGTTTTGCTTTTTGTACCCTCGCTGCCCCCTTTCTCTGTGTCCAGTTTTGCCTTCTGTTCCCCTCGTTGCCCCCATTTTCTGTGTCCAGTTTTGCTTTTTGTACCCTCGCTGCCCCCTTTCTCTGTGTCCAGTTTTGCCTTCTGTTCCCCCTCGTTGCCCCCATTTTCTGTGTCCAGTTTTGCTTTTTGTACCCCTCGTTGCCCCCATTTTCTGTGTCCAGTTTTGCTTTTTGTACCCTCGTTGCCCCCATTTTCTGTGTCCAGTTTTGCTTTCTGTACCCCTCGTTGCCTCTCGACTCCCGCCGCTGCGTCCCCTGCGGCCCCGCCACCCTGACTGCCCATTCGCTGCCCCTGCCTCCCGCCTCCCAGCTGCTCCTCCCTCCCACCTCCCCATATATGGCGGCCTCGCCGCTGGCGCGCCGAAGGCGCGCCTAAGGCAAGCCCGTCTGCGCCCGTCCGCGCCTGGACCGCGCCCAGCGCCAGAACCCCTGGGCCGTGCGCCCCCGCTCCAGCCTCGAGGACCGACGCCGATACGATGCCACCACACTCCACGCTCTCAACCCCGGACGGACGCACAACTGCTTCAAGGCCGCCCGAAACGCACCCATGGTCCCTTCACCTGCCGGAACTGCAGCTACACCAGCCTCAGAGCCACCGAGGCGCCCGCCAAGAAGTACCTCAACCACCTCCGATGCATCCTACTGAACACCCGCTCCGCACGCAAACACGCCGTCGAGCTCTGGGACCTGCTCGACACATCATCACCAGACGTCGCCTTCCTGACAGAGACCTGGATGAACGACTCCTCCGCCCCCGACATCGCCATAGCCATCCCAGACGGCTATAAGATCACCCGTAGAGACCGCATCAACACAGTAGGAGGAGGAGGAATCGCCATCGTCCACAAGAACACCATCAGGGTCTTGACCAGCACCGACGACACTCTCAGCACCGCCGAACACATGCACTTCCAGATCCACACGGACCCCAACACCACCCTTAGAGGCACCCTTGTCTACAGACCCCCTGGGCCCCGACCCCAGTTCAGCGACTCCATCGCCGACTTCATCAGCACGCACGCCCTGACCTCTACCGACTACATCCTCCTCGGAGACCTGAACTTTCACCTGGAGAACAACAACGACAGCAACTCCACCACCCTGATCGACAACCTCGCCAACCTCTGTCTGAGCCAGCTCGTCACAACACCGACCCATTCCGCCGGCCACACTCTTGACCCCATCTTCTCCTCAAGCTCCCACGTCTCCTTCAGCCACACCACGGAACTCATCTGGACCGACCACCGCTGCATCCATTTCACCTTCCAGAAACCCACCACACACCACCGCACCCAACAGATCCCACGCCGCTGCTGGAGCAAAGTCACCGAAGACCAACTACGGGCAAACCTCGCTCTCAGCCCTCCCTCCGACCCATCCAACACCGACGACGCTGCCTGCAACCTCAGACGATGGATGGACGACTGTGCCAACACCCTCGCCCCGCTGAAAAAACTCACCTACAGTGACACCACCAAAAGAGCCAGCTGGTTCACCTCGGAACTCCTAGCTTCCAAACGTACCTGCCGGAAACTAGAGAAGAAATGGCACAGTGATAAGACACCGGACAGCCACGCAGCCCACAAAGACGCCATCCGTAACCACCACCACCTCATCAAGTCCGCCAAGAGAATCTCCTTCAAAGACCGCCTGGACAACAACGCACACAACAGCAAGGAGCTCTTCAACATCGTGAAGGAACTCTCCAACCCCAGCTCCAACACCAACGACATCCCGCCGTCGCAAGCCCTGTGCGATTCCCTCGCCACCTTCTTCCACCGCAAGATCGCCGACATCCACGACAGCTTCAACACCCAGACAGCCCCAACTAAGATCGATGCACCAGACCCGCCGCACACCATCGACCACGACCCCCTGCCAGCCTGGGCCAGCGTGAACATCGATGACACCATCAAGACCATGAGCACAATACACTCCGGCTCCCCGTCAGACCCTTTCCCGCACCACATCTTCAACAAAGCCAGCAGCTCCATCGCACCCCACCTGTGCAACGTCATCAATCTCTCCTTCGAGACCGCAACCTTCCCAGAGAGCTGGAAACACGCAGAGATCAACGCCCTACTCAAAAACCCAAGGCGGACCCGAGAGACCTCAAGAACTTCCGGCCCATCTCCCTGCTTCCGTTCCCAGCCAAGGTCATCGAGAAGATCGTCAACAAACAGCTAACCCGATACCTCGAAGAAAACAGCATCCTGGACCCATCCCAATCGGGGTTCCGCAGCAACTACAGCACTGAGACTGCCCTCATCGCCGCCACCGACGACATCAGGATCCTGCTTGACAACGGTGAGACCGCAGCCCTCATCCTGCTGGACCTCTCCTCCGCCTTCGACACTGTCTGCCACCGCACTCTACGCGCACGCCTCCACGACGCAGGGATCCGAGACAAGGCCCTGGAACGGGCCACCTCCTTCCTCGCCGGCAGAACCCAGAGAGTCCGCCTCCCACCATTCCGATCCGAAGCCTCCGAGATCATCTGCGGCGTACCCCAGGGATCATCCCTCAGCCCAACACTGTTCAACATCTACATGGCCCCGCTCGCACGCATCGCCAGACAGCACGACCTCAACATAATCTCCTACGCCGACGACACTCAACTGATCCTCTCCTCACCAAGGACCCCCTCGCCGCCAAATCCAACCTCCATGAAGGAATGAAGGCCGTCGCCGAGTGGATGAAGATCAGCTGACTAAAACTGAACACGGACAAGACAGAGGTCCTCATCCTGGGCTCCAACCCCTCAGCCTGGGACGACTCCTGGTGGCCAACGACACTAGGAGCAGCCCCGACACCCACCGACCACGCACGCAACCTGGGAGTCATCCTCGACTCAACGCTCTCCATGGCCAAGCAAGTCAACGCAGTCTCCTCCTCCTGCTTCAACACCCTCCGCATGCTTCGCAAGATCTACAGGTGGATCCCGACAGATACAAGAAGAACAGTCACCCAGGCCCTCGTCAGTAGCAGACTTGACTATGGGAACGCCCTCACGTGGGAGCCCCGGCCAAGCTCATCAAGCGACTGCAACGCATACAAAACGCCTCCGCACGCCCGATCCTCGATGTACCACGCCACAGCCACATCACCCCCACCTGAGGAACCTGCACTGGCTCCCCGTCGACAGGAGAATCTCCTTCAAACTCCTCATCCACGCACACAAGGCACTCCACAAGACTGGCCCAGCCTACCTCAACAGATGACTCCTCTTCTACGTCCCCAACCGCCAGCTCCGCTCCGCCGACCTCTCCCTCGCCACCGTCCCTCGCATTCGAAGAACTACCACCGGCGGCAGATCCTTCTCCCACCTCGCCGCCAAGACCTGGAACACCCTTCCACTAAGCCTACGACAGACCCAAGACCTGCTGACCTTCAGGAGGGTACTCAAGACCTGGTTGTTCGACCAGTAGCAGCACCCCTCCCCCTTTTTTCTCCCCAGCACCTTGAGACCCTCGCGGGTAAGTAGTGCGCTCTACAAATTCTGTGATTGATTGATTGATACCTGTCACAAGCTTGTGGGTGAGAATGACTGCTGGTCATGCCCTAACCAATGGGGTAAACGTTCCTAGGGCCAACCCTACCCATTTTGGGCATTTTCAAGATGGCAAAAGACCTCTGTTACACCAAACCTGGGCTCTGAGGGCTGGGTGTGTATGTGGGGAGTATAGTATGGTAATCCGAGTGTCCTCCCACATCTAACACTAAAATCCAGTTTTAAGCAGCCAGAGTACGCCCACTAAACCCAGAGACAGAAGTGTGGTAGAGCAAAGCAGGGTGTTTCAACAACCAGACAGGGGATACTGAAGAATTGTTTGGCATCCTATTTTTGCCATTTGAAGTGAGATCAAGTGTTATATGTAAAACTCCAGCAGGCTTGTCAAGCACGATTTGACATTCAAGCAGGATTTGACGTTGTGATGGCAAAATGAGGCCTACTGTGATTGGGTTCTACCTGGCTGTGGGGTGGGGGGCAAAAGAGTGGCACTGGCCAGGTGTCAGCTATCATTTACCTTGTGACAAGGGAGGCCTCTTTGATGTGAACCCCAAGTGTTATATGTAAAACCCCAGCAAACCTGTCAAGCAGGATTTGATATTCAATAACAATTTGACGCTGTAATGTCAAAAAGGATGCTCACAGCCCCATCTTGCATATTCTGTCAGGCTCAGAGGGGTCATCTCTGCCCATTCACGTCAGCTTGTTGTCTGCTCTTGGGGGCATTTCACACCCATTCACACCTATTCAAATGCTAAATGCTGGCTTACAGAAGTGGGAGAACAAATTGTCCCCCAGGGGCTTTAGGCAGGGAAAAGGTAACTTTCTCAAAGTACCTTTTACTTAATATTTATCAAAAATCCTACTTCACCATTACATTGGATTTTTAATAACTATTAAAAATAGTTGGTTAATTATTTTTGCAGCCTTTCCATAACTGAGATTAGCATTTTTAAATATAATAATATAAACCAGTGGTTTTCTATGGAACAACCAGCCTTGCTACAGTGAAAATCGCTTTTTGGGCTTTTTGATTGTAAGGACATGTTTAAAATAAAATTCCTACTTGTCCTCCTTTTACATACGATACATCTTGCCTTATGGGCAATATGTCCTATATAGCGGTGAATTATAATTATCTAAAAGGATGGTTTTGATCTGTCAAAAGAGGTTATTTTGACAGATTTAATGTGCAGTTTGAAACTGCAACAATAGGCTACAAATGGTAGGCTTTAAGTCATGTTTTCGCTGTCACTCTAGTGGGAGGCACAATTGTTCTGCAGTCCACTAGTGGCATTTAACTTACAGATCCTGGGTACGCTTTGTACCTTCTACTAGGGACTTATCAGTAAGTTAAGTCTGCCAACTAGAGCAATGCATATTTCATCACTTTATCACTGGTTAGCAGGGCTAAAGTGCAGAGAGTTCTACAGCCAGCAAAATATAGGGTACTGCAAAAGGCAAAAAATCTGGGGTGACCCTGCAGAAAGGGCAAATTTCCTACACAAATTAAATAGATTATATACACCTCACCTTTGATTCTCTTATCTTTCTCAAGTAGAAGGGGAAGCTTTAAATTGACAGTTATTTGTATTATCATTACTCTATCAGTGTTTAATCTGCTCTTATCACAATAAATGACCGTTGGTTGGAAAGAACAGACATGACGCACAGTATGTCAAAATTGGGCTTATTCTTTGTGGAATCATGGACACTATGGATGTTATTTAGAGGTTGCCATTGGTCGTAGTTGTGACCCCTGGCTTGCCCATTGTGACCCCTGGCACTACCTTTGCATCCTCTGGTCTCAGAGGTGGCAAAATCAGTGTCAGGAAGACAGGTGCAACTCATCCTTATGGGCGTTGTTTGGGGCTCCAGTTTCCTTTTTTTCTGGCAATTCTTTATTACACTAATAGTGAATTATATTACATTTTATTATTTACTATGGTGTAATAAAGAATGGAGTACGATTAGTTGGAATATGGCTCTCCCTGGCAGCTGAGGTAAGTAAAAATGCTTTTAAATGTATGTGGTGTGCATTCTTGTGGGTGAGCGTGTGTTTATGTGAGAGAGAGTGTGTATGTGTGAATGTGTGTGTATGTGTAAGCATGTTTTGGGAGTGAAAATAAAGGCTGAATGCTGTGTGATGTCACTTCCACTACCCCTGGCATTTTGGTGAATTGACGTTCACGACGGACACCATGAGTTCTTAGTTAAAGGCAGAGACGACCACATAAAATACCCAATCCAAGATGTTGGTCTCTCCACTGAGAGTAATTGAGACTTCCCAATACAAAATATGGCAGTCTCTTCGTATGAGGTCAGTTCCAGTTTAGGCATATGCAAGGTGGCATTTGATAATTCAAGATGCGCCACAACAAATATGTTCCCTCACTTTTATATGTCCTCTATGTCCCCATGCCATTCATTTGTTGTCCCCTTACTTTTCGCAGCAGATTGGATTCTTCCTTTGGAATTATTCACTTTCATCTGTTGTCTTGCTTAACATCTTTTGTGAGTCTTGTTATTTTTCCTCGAACAGTTTGGATTGTTTTCCTTGTAGATCTTCTGACTCTAGACCTGTGTCTTGCTCAGCCCTGTGTTATGATGTCAGAGGGAGTTAAGTGCTTTGCTGGTTTTATGAACTGACCTAACAGCTAACCTTGAACATGGAGCTCACCTACAAAAGGACAGTAGTGGACACTGGCTCGCATGGGCCGCATTTGCTGTTATGCATTCAAGATTTCCCTCTAAAGGTATGCTGATATTCCCTACCTGCTTAGGCAAGCACAGAGGTAACAATTCTAGAATTAATAATCTGTTTCTGAAGCCTGATTCAAAACGTGCACCAATATTCGAAAATGCGCCTCGAAACTGCCCTTTAGACAATAGCGTGATGTTAACATGGCTCAACAGATTCCCCCAAAAAGATTTCACACTTTTTCACACTTGTTAAGACGGGTCAGTTCAGGGCACGGTTCTGGGATGCTGGACTCCACTGATGGAGGTGCAGATGCAAAACTACATTGTCAACATTGGCAGTCCCTACATCACGACCACTACATTGGAAATCACTCCATCGGAAGGGGCATTTAATCTCAGGTAAATTTTTCAATTGTGTTGCTAAAACCACACATCTAAGAGTTGACAAAGCACGTGATAGCTGCGGGTTGTGGAAAAACTAGTGTCTTCAGCTTTTTCTAAAACTACGGCGATTCTTCTCTTTCTTCAGGTGCAAAGGACGGCTGTTCTTGGCACTTGTTCCTAGGACTGTCAAGCTGCAACCATTATATTTTTTCTTTTTCTCCTGCCAAGTCAATATTTTATCCCCAATGGGTGAAAACACTTTTTTGGTGCCCCTTTGTTCAGAGCTGGTAATCCAAAATGGTTATCCACTAGGACCCATTGTTACTCTAACTAAAGTATTCATGGCATGATCACGGTTTTATTACACTTGTATGAGTTATCACCACATCATTTCTTGCGAAACTATGTATCCTTGTATTTTGACAGGTCCCTGAGCCAGCTCCCCCTCAGTGCCTCGTCAGCAGGTCTCCCGCTTCTCGCACCGCTTGCTTCCTTTCGCCGCCTTGCGGTCCGCTTTATTTTCCTCCCTTCTATCTGCCTTGTTGCCTGTTCTCTCTTGCCGTATTGCCATAACTCTTTATCCTGACTGCCTTGGCTCCGTACTGTCTTGCCGTGTGTTTTTTCATTTGCTCTACTGCCTACCAGGCCTGGCTCCAGGAATTTTTATTTGGGTGGGCCAAGGGTGCATTTGGGTGGGCCACTGCGGGCCCGATTTGTCACTTATATATCTAGCCAGGCCTGCTTCAGGGCCCTCCTTTATCTCTCCTTAGTCTTAAAAGGGCCAGTAAAACGCACTCTTTTCCAAATCTCTTTCTAAATGTTATCACTCTCAAAAAGTGTTTTTTTCCATGTAATGTCCCTTTGATGGGAAGAGGAGGTTTCTGAAGTGGGAGTATCAGGCAAGTGACACTTTACGGGCTCGCCCCCATGACCTTCTCCTTGGATTCCCTCACTGCCACCCTCCCAACAGTGCCCCTCATTTTTCCATAGCCCCTCCCCCTCATGACCTCCTCCTCGGATTCCCTCACTTCCACCCTCCAACAGTGCTCCTCATCTCTCCATAGCCCCTCCCCCTCATGACCTCCTCCTCAGATTCCCTCGCTACTACCCTCCACCAGTGCCCCTCATCTCTCCATAGCTCCCTCCTCTATTGACCTCCTTCTCGGATTCCCTAACTGCCACCCTCCACCAGCGCCCCTCATCTCTCTGTAGCTCCCCCCTCCTATTGACCTCCTTCTTGGATTCCCTCACTGCCACCCTCTACCAGCACCCCTCATCTCTCCATAGCTCCCCCCCCCATTGACCTCCTTCTCGGATTCCCTCACTGCCACCCTCCACCAGCGCCCCTCATCTCTCCGTAGCCACTCTCTCATAAGCATTTCATTTGTTGTATAACGCTACTCATATCAGTGTTGGGTGTCACAGTACTTTACATCACGCACACATTATACAGAGACAATGAATCATTCAAGTATGTAAATCAGTCTACACGGAATGTCACATAAGTCAATGAGGATTACAAGGTGTAGGAATCACGTCATCCATACTGGTGGGCAGTATATTTTAAGATGGTTTTGTCTGGAGAAGCACAAACTCAGGATTTAGAGAGAACTCCAGTGGTTGAGGGTTGGCTTTACTGATAAAAATGTTTATCTGTCAAAACACACTCTTTTTAGCAACATTAGAATAATGAAAGACTGGGGAAGTTCTAACTATATCACAACACCAAAAAAAGCAAAGTTCTAACTAGACCATTCAGCTTTGTATGCAGCTCTTTGATGGAAGTTCATATTTCACTTGCCTATGTTAGGATTGTAACTTCTGAACTGCAAGTAACACAAGGATCTCTGTGACAAAGGCAGTAACCACGAGCTATCCACATAAAATACAGTTTATCTGCATTTCAAAACTACCAACACACAAATGATTGCTCTCCCGCGGGATCATAAATCACCAGAGTTATCTGGACATTTTTAATTGTAAATGAAGCATTCATGAAGTATGTGTCTTGCTGGGACTTCCCTAATTTTAAAAAGAAGAACAAATAGCCACACATTCTCTTACCTGCTCGGTTCCTCTAACTCTGCGTCACTGCCCGATCTGATGAGCAGCTGCAGGGGCCAGGAAAGGTAAAACAGAATAAACAACGTTTTTTTCTCCAGCGTGGAATAGAACAGTCGCGGTCCGTGTAGGAGTGCCGGCCGGGCGGTGACGTGGGGCGGGGGAGGGGCAGGGTGAGGGGTACCAAAGTACGGATTACGGACCAATACAGGTAAGTAAACATTTAAATCAATGAAACGAATTTCGTTGTGAGCGCTGCATCGCCAAATGCGATGCAGTGCGCGCAACGAAATTCGTTTCATTGATTTAAATGTTTACTTACCTGTATTGGTCCGTAATCCGTACTTTGCTACCCCCTACCCTGCCCCTCCCCCGCCCCACGTCACCGCCCGGCCGGCACTCCTACACGGACCGCGACTGGAATAGAAAAGGAAATATCCACGCAACAGGACGGTACGCAAAGCTTACCCGGTGCCAAAGAAAGGATTTGTCCCCTTCGCCATGCCCCTATTTGACCTGCACGAGTGAGCGGGGACACAGCCCACCTTTCTAAAAGGAGATGAGTGATTGGGGGTGCCTGTGGGAAAGAGCCCAGGCCCAATCACACAACTCCTAGAACAGGAAGAAAAACACCGTTCGGAGGAACGTTTTAAATTAAAGTGGCCATTTTCTATTGGCCTTCGTGCCGTCACTGCGAGTGTCAAGGCTCATGTTTGGGTGGGCCAGGCTCATGTTTGGGTGGGCCTGGCCCACCCGGCACACCCGCTAGAACCGGGCCTGCTGCCTACTGCCCTACTGCCATTTTTTTGCTGCATGTTTTCGTTTGCCTTAAAGGCATTATTGTTGTCCGACCGTCGTGCCTGTTTTTCCTGCCCCGCTTGTGTATTTTTCCGTGCCTCATTGCTGTATTCTGTGCCTCATTGTTGTCCTGATTGTTCTCACACTGGTGTCTCATTGCAGTGTTACCCTGTTGTAGCTGTATTTGCTTTATATATAATAAACTTACTTTTTCCTCTGTTCTAGACTCCTTTTCTTCTGCCGCTTCTTCCACCCAATTTTTCGCTGCACACTTGCCCTGCTGACCACCTCCCAGCGTCCCACCCTCCTCACAGGCAGCCACAGCGTGGCTGCGCCAAAGGCAAGCCCAACTGCACCCGTCTGCGCCTGGACCGTGCCCAGCACTAGGGACCCTGGCTCTCCCGCTACCCACAGATACACTGCCGCTGAACTCTGAGCCTGGACCCCAGACGTCGCAAAAACAACTGCTGCCATACCTCTCCACGTTCAACGGCAGGACCTTTTTCTTGAGTTCAAAAAGAAGTTTATTGAGAGAATTCAAAATAACAATACAAAGGACAATAGAACAACAAATAATCACATAAGTTAGACTAAAACTTAAGAAACAAAGTAATTGGATGCATGAGTCAGTTTAGCATAACTTGAAAGAGAAAATGACAGGGGTATACCAATTGATCGGTGCAAATAAAAGAAGGTTACAATTCATGTAAAAATCTTAATACAAAATGCAAAATAACCAGTTAATATAATATCAAAATAAGGAAAGTCAAGGAGGTTTAGAAACTTCTTATTGCATTGGATTCAGGGAGAAGGATCGTCTGGCACTAGCATCAATGAACTGTGTGATAGTTGACCACAAATTCGAGCATTTCGTTGCCATGTGAATAGGGTATACAAAAGTTGTATCTAATCTATGGTTATAACAGACAGCGTACCACCATGCGTGATAAGATAATTTGGTAAAATCTTTCCAATTTTTAGTTATTTGTTGAAAAGCAACGGCTAGTAATAAATCTATTATCTTTGTGTTAGAATCACAATCTGTCCAGATAGGGGATAAGCTTCCCAAAAACACATGAGAAGTAGAAAAAGGTCAGCTGGGATCAAAAATTGAATTAATTTGAGACCATACATTTTTCCAAAAATTATGAACAGGCGGGCATGCAAAAAGTAAGTGATATAGATCTGCATGTGGAGAGGAACATGTCCTGCAGGCATCTGAGAGCTCGGTGTGTCTTGCATTTAAAGTAACCGGGGATAACAGAAGTCTATTTTATATAAAGAAAAGTGTCTGTGTGGTGTTCGCTGCTCTAGAGGATTTCATAATTTTAGTCCATATTTTGTTCCATATCGCCGTGGACCAGCAAACCTCGAAATCTTTTTCCCAAGAAAGCTCCACCTTATTTTTTGCTCGTGTAATACATGAAATATGTAAATAATTATAAATAACACAGGCTTTGGGGTCACCACGTAGAAGAATATGTAATTTGTTAACCGAAGAAGATGCAGGATCAGTGGGAGGGTTTGGGAGTATGTATTGGGCATGAGCATTTAAAATGGCTTGTTTCAGAAGGAGATATTTAGGTTGGAAAGATGAAGGTAGGCCAAAGAGTCTGCTAGCTTGCGAGAAAGACATAATCTCATCTTGTACATATAGTTGATGTATCCAAATTAAACCTCTTTGCCTCCAGGATTTCCAATATAATGGCCTGCCACGTATCAATATCATGTTATTATGCCATATTGTGGATCCGGAAAAAGAAGTCCAATCCATAGGATCTGACGGAGAATTAGGCTTCAAAATTTTTGATGTGTGTTTAAGTACGGGAGTAGATAAAGATGGTGGTTTGCGAGAGAAAGATAAATATTCTTGAAATGAGAAAGGAGAGATAAAAGATCGTTCAAGTTTAGCCCAAGGAGGACAATCCATGAGGGTCTCGGAGAGCCATCTCGACGCTTGACGAAGTAAAAAAGATTTGTGATACGTAGGGAAATCAGGGAAATTAACACCACCCTCTGATTTTGGACGAGTCAATTTTGATAAAGACAATGGCAGGACCTTTTTCATGCCAGCACTGCCTCATCTCATGCAATGCCAGAACACCAGCACGCACCAACTCCACTGCTCTTGCTCAACGCCGATCACTATGCAAGCATGCCACCAAGTTTTGGTACACCACTTCCCCCCTCAGCCCTGACGTCATCTTCCTCACCGAGAGCTGGGTCACCCCAACTCCAAACCGACGGCAGAACCACCATCAGAGGAACCCTTTCCTACAGACCTCTGGGCCCACGTCCCAGCTTCTGCGATGCCAGTCCCGAATTCATCGCCCCACTCACCATTGACTCCAAGCACTACATCTTCCTAGGTGACCTCAACTTTCCCCTCGACAATTGCAACAACACCAGCACCGCCAACCTCCTGGAAAGCATGAACAATATCGGCTTCACCCAACTTGTCACCAACCCCACACACATTGCAGGACACACACTCAACCCCATCTTCACTGCCAGCAACAGAGTCAAGTACAGCTACATCACTGAGCTCACCTGGAAAGACCACACTATAGTCCACTTCTCCATCAAAGGATCTCCTGACACCGGCACCAAGCAGCCCAACCTCATTATCTGTGGGACTTCGACCAGAAGTTTGCTACTTTGTGCGAATTTTGACCTCTGGGCTTTAATCTATCTTTTTCAGTTTTTATTTTTTTCTCCAGAGGCATTATAGGAATTTTAAATTGTAGGGTTACTTTATAGCCAAGTGGACTATCTACCTCAGTTAATCACCCGCTCCTCCTCCTTTCTCTGCACCTTGTTCCCTTGCTCTGGTTATCAAAGTCACTGGTGGAACCGCAGGGAGGCTAGTGCGGGACACCAATTCCATATTTCAGGTACCTTTAAAAGAAGACAAATTTTGGCTGGCACAAGCTGTAAATATTGGCTCTGTGTAGGTGAGTAATTTTAAGGCAAGTCTAAAAATGCCGGATTCCTGCCAGCTCATCAGGCTATCCACACTGGATACATATGCAATCAGTCAAATTAATTTCAGGGATTAACCTACAAACCTCTTATGGACCTGGCCCTCTTGGACCTATGCCAGAACCACCTGTTCTAAGGATTTCTAAAGACTCATGCAAACTACAGAACTTCAAGTAAAGGAACTTTGCAAGACATACTGCATTTGTTCGTCCACATAGAATGAATGGGAGACCTAGAGCCACCCAGCAGCATCTTTAGGAGATGATGAGCCATACAGCATCTATCTGCTGAATTTCAGGATCGATGTCATAGATTCCCAGGGCCTGGAAAGGAAGTTGTATGCCGGGTGCCCAAACAAATACAGAAGCCATGTCAAGTGAAAAATATTTTATAAAGTTAGGCGGGTGATATTTTGTACCTAGCCACAGTTTTCAGAGGTGAGCAGACTTTATCTTCCATGTCTGTTTTATGTCAACAGCAAAGGCTTATCATCTTTTCTTAGTGTGATCAGTTCCAAAGTCTTTGTCTTGGCGAGAGAATCTATATAGAGTCACATGTCTTTCACACCCCTTTCTACAACATCAGTCTAGCTGTATTGGAAGAATCAGGGAATGCAAGGGATATATTTTCATGTGAAGTCAGATCATCTCAGGATTTTTCAGCCTCTGGGACACGTTGACTGCATTAACTGCACATCTCCGGTGAAGAATTCACCTTTTAATTGAAGCAGAAACTCCCAAGTCTCCTCTCTGAGGTCTGTGTTCCAGAACTATTGGCCTGATTACGATGCCGGTCGGACCAACCATCTGACCGCGGCGGCCGTGATCTAATTCTGACCACCGAGGCCGGAAAAATTCCCCCCGCCGTATTACAATGCGGAGGTCTCATCTACGATGGTGCACATACCCCAGAATATGTCGCTGCAAGTGCGTGCAAACTCACAGGAAACATGTGATATGTACACACATGCATGACATATGTGGGGATATACCTGTGCACCATGTAACCCATTGCTTGAGTGTGACGATCTGTGTACAGTCCAATCAATGGGGATATATACCACCTACGGACTTAACTGCATTCCGGTGCCCACGGGGTCGTAGTCTTTGGGGTTTAGCAGCCACGATGTAGGGGGGACCTGGAGGAAAGGATCCACGCCAGAGACTGTCAGGGAGAAGCTGATTTTGGTGTGTATGCACCCCAAATCTATCGTTTCCGACGACTCGAGGCAGTGGGTCAGACCGCCATGGTCGGGTCATCAGAAACCCAAATCATAATCCGGATGGCGGTCGGAGATCCCTTAAGTGCCCTATGGATGCTGTACTTCTCCGACCGACATCACGGCGGTAGGAGAAAGGCTGTCAGAGTCACGGTCTTTCAAGCGGTCGGTCGGAGTACAGGAGGCATGCATCGTAATCCGGTGGTTGGACAACTGCTTCCGATGAGACCATGGCGGTCAGACTGCCTCCGACAGGACCGCGGAAGCCAGTCCAACTGGCATCGTAATTAGGCCCTAAATTCTTAGAGATGTTGAAAGTAGCACTCACCCCCTCCACTCCCGCAAGCAAGAATTCAGCAAAGCATCAGTTTTAATATTTAGCTACACAACCAATCAAGGGTGTTTAGACATGTTTAAAATGCTGCATCCTTTCCATCCACGGGAGAGAGAACATTAAGGGGACAGTTCAGGACAGCCTTCACATCTCACTTTACTGTTATCATTTGTAAAAAATAATTGGTGCATTTGGGTCGGTTGCATGTGTCTCCCATGGTCTTTCGACAGTATTATTTTATTTAGTAAAATATGGCTTCAACAGAATCCTATCATCCTAAAATGTATACATAATATCAAAAGTATAAAACGTAGACACTCTAAAACATTGATTGACTGTTTCTGGATTAGGTGATATTTGCATAGCAGCCATTATAGACCTACAAATTCTCTTTAAAAACATAAGATACAATTATCTTCTTCTCTTGGTGCCCAGGGCCATGTCACAAATAGTGCATGATTCACGTCTTGAGGAACACTTTTGCAAAATCTCCTTCATGAGTTCACAGGTACAAACTCTGTTATTTCCTAATACTGTAGGGGTTGGATTCATACCTATGAGAATAAGGACTTGGTTCAATGTACTACGTTGAGGAAATGTCTCTTTTGTATGATCAACCCCCATTTGTTTTTTTGGACTGATGGTGTCAGGTTTTAGACTCTGCACTCTGGGGCCCTGCTAACCAAGCCCTAGTGTATGTGTTCTGATCCCAAACATGTCAAATCGGTTAAAATCCTTAATTGGCACATTTAAGTTAACTATAAGTCCCTAGTATATGGTACCCTTTGTGCCTAGGGTCGGTAAGTTAAATGGCACTAGTGGACTGCAGCACTTAATGTGCCACTACTAAAGTGACCATGTAAGCAGTACTCTATGCATGCGACAACAGCCTAGCAGAGTAGTTTTAAAACTCCAACTTCAACCTTTCAAAATCATTATTTTGCCAGGCCTAAACTTTCCTTTTAAATAGTAGTAAGTCACCCCTAAAGTAGGTCTTACCAGCCCTCAGGCAGAGTGCATAGTACTTGAAAGTATGACATATGCATTTCCTTATTATTTCACAAATTAAGGACTGAGGCCCGGTGTGCATGTATTACAATATACTAGGAGCTTAAAAGTAAATAAATGCACCAATCAGGTGTAAGCCAATTGTACCATGTTTTAGGGAGAGAGACGTGATCAGAGTCGAAAAGCCAACAAAAACGAATTCAGCAAACAGGAGGAAGTGAAGGAAAAAATCTGGAGGAGACTGCAAAAAGGACCAGGGCCAACAAATCTCTAATAAAATTATATTAAACTTCAATCGATCTATCTATCGATCTATCTATCGATCTATGTTAGTACTCCAGTTATTAGTCTCATGAAACCATAAAGGACTTCTAAACATTTTAGATGCTTCAAGTCTTCTAATAGAAAGTAAACGCTCTATTGGAACATTGTACTCTGCATTAGATTTTTCTAAATAATTCTGCTGCATTGCAAGGGAATGGTATATAGAACAGGACAGACTGTAGCTTAAAGGTAATTACATATAACTTCATCTCTCAGAAACTGGAGTGGGTAATTGAGTACAAATATGTCAATCAGACATTCATTATATCTCTATAATTATTCAACAAATCTTTATAAGATTTTCAAGTTGATGTCTCTTTCATTAATTTGATCTTCGTCAGATACGCTCATTCAGGAGCTATGCACATCTAGTTTGGCACTCTCTCTCTTGTTGCTCTTCTTGGCGCACAATCTTTTACAAGCTTCCCATATGATGAGTTTCCACTACTCAGCTCAAATTCTTTGTCAGCTCTTTCTTTACTGATTTAGCTGATTTTGCATCACTTTGTTAAGTCTGCTTTGCACCGCTCTGCTTCTCTCTCACACACTTCCAGGAAGATCAGCTTCCATATTTTTTGCTTCTTTGATCTGCGCAAGTTTCATAAGATTCAGTTGTGTGGTTTGCTCGTGTTTCATTTGCTTGATTTTCATTCACTTGAGTCTGATTTTTGTTTTTTCTCCCCACTGAATCCACGTATCAAACTTGATTTTGACTTTGTGAATCAACAGTTTGTTTCACTGTTTCCTCATCAGCAGCACATGCTTTCTAAGTATGAGATGCATGGGTCCAATATGATACACCTCCACACTTCACAGCCATATGTTTCACCAAAATCACTTGGTACAGACCCCTCCACCTTGACTCAAGGCAGAATGTCCTCACGTTTTTGACGAGGACCCATTTGCTTGGCTGCATATTAGGACACAACTCTGTACTTGCAGAAGACGTAGTAAGTTGCACCTGGTGAGAGATAGAGCGTACTGTATCAGCTAGACAATTGCGGTAATCCAAGAACAAATCAGTTCAGACAGTATTCCAGCAATCCTCATGACCCTTCCCATTAACACGTCTTGGACATGCAACCCTATCTTCTTATTAGGTATATTTCTCATACTTAGTGACACCAAGAAAAGTGTATCTGCCCATTTCAGAGAAGTCGGAGCACACACTTTCGCCAGCTTGCCTTTCAGAACACTGCTGTACCTCTCTACCTCGCCCAATGCTTCAGGATCATAACTACACTAGAATCTCGGATCAATAATTGATGCAGCACACAAAATCGTCATTATGTCATTCTTAAAATGTGTTCCATTTTGTTTCTCAATTGAAGTTGGCATTCCAAATCTAGGGTTCAACTCCTCAATAATAGTTTGACAACTGTTAGTGTTAGTGCATCACACCTTCTTGCTGGATATGCCTCAATCCACTTTGAAAACTGACAAATAATCATAAAATATATCTTAGGTCATTACATGGGGCCATTTCTACAAAATCAATCCGTAATCTTGTGCTGTTTTTCCTACATTGCTCATCGCTGTTCAAGTTTTCTTTCCCACATTGTTTTGTTGACTTACTATGCACCTCTGACACACATCTTCAGCTATAGTTCTGAAACGTGGATTAAGCCAGTACTTTTAAAAACATTTTAACGTACCATCACGCCCCACATCAGAAGGTGATCTCACCATCTGCAGTAGCAGTGAATCTGGCAAGACAAACCTTCCATCAGTGTATCTCCACCTTCTGCGTTGTCCGTCTTTTTCATCTTTTCTTCTGACACCTCATTTTGTACATCTCTCAATTCATCAAATGTTTGTACTGAAACGCTAGCAAAGGCATTTACATTTTCTACAGAATCAACATTTTCATTCGTTTCTATTGTAGTACTCGTGGTAGCATGGTATTTCGCAACTGAGGCTGCAAAGTTGTTGACAATTGTAACCATATCTTCACATTGCACAACAGATATTTTCTTTGGCAATTTCAAAGCATAGAGCAAATCTAGAATTTGTGGTCCAGTTCGAATTGGTATCCCAGCAGAATTCATAAAACCCTGCTGTGACCACAACTCACCAAAAGCATGTACCACTTCAAAAAAATATTATAAGTGTAGATTTTAACATTCAGTGTTTTGGCTACGGCATTCAATTCAGCATGGTGTGCCAAAATTACTTTGCACAAGTATGATGCCTCCATAATACACGGTAATGTGCAAACTGCATATGCTGCTCGTAAACTTCCTTGGGAATCTCTCAAATATGAATCATTGTCAATAAAACCAAATCAGACAAATCGAGTGGTACATCTTGAATATCAGTTCTCGGCTTCGTGCTTAATTCTGTTCCATCAATGCATTTATGTACACTTTCTTTTACATCCTCATCATTTTCATCTGTTGGAAGTGGCAAAAAGGTAGCTGAGTTTAAAATACTACACCTTTCAAATCGATATATTTAGTGCTGCAAGTACTGTCATTTCATATTTAGTAAACCTTGAGTTAGGTAGGTGCTGTGTTCTAGTTCAGGTTAAAAGTGCATCCACTGAATGAGACCTTAACAAGTTTACGTGTGACCCATGACAACTAGCTTACTCTGACAATAGCAATGGTTGTCGCTGCTACAGTTTTCATAAATCCAGGTAGATCAGCTTGGATTTACACTGCTATCATGTTGATATCTTGCCACTACTACAACAATTCCAAGTAAGATTGCTCCATTAACTTAGGGACTCATTACGATGACGGACGGAAGCCCATCCGCACTGGTGGCGGTGGTGGAAAAGGTTCATTTCCCCGCTCCGGATGCGGTCATTGCGACCACCGAATTACAATGGTCCAACAGAGGCCGTTTTCCGTCTGCCGCGGTCTGTCAGGCTCCGCACGTTTTTTGCATTTGCAAGGGTGGTGGATGGAGCCAACAGAGCAAGACCGGCGTGCGGAAACACGTTCCGTCCGCCAACCAGATTACGATGTGGCAAACAGCCCTTCCCACCGCCCTGTAAAAACCACCACGTTGCAGATGGCGGAAACACAACGGAGAGGAAGAGCCGATACAGAACCCATCCAAACCACCAGATCCGCCATGGATCCTGTGCCACAGGCCTCCCCGCTGCTCTACCTGCTGCACCTCCGGCAGACAAGACGCTGCCGCGCCCAACAGCAGAGGCACGTACCAAACATCTCCACACATGCAACCCCTGAACAACTACAACTCCCAGCAAGCATTGCGGCACCACGATGAATGTGGCAACATGCCAAATGTAAAGTGTGAGGCCCACCCAATCCTCATGAGTGACCCTCGGTGCCCCTGAAGGTAATTGGGGCCAATGACGAGCCCCGCAGTTGCAGAGCGCGCACACCGCAATGGCCAAAAATGTACGCCGAAGGCCCCCATTGGCTGATGGCTCATTCGCATAGTGGTTGCCACAGCGCTGCGGCCTGGAAGCTGTGACCGCAACCCTGCATCATTCAATTGGGGCCAATGCGTGTCATCGCCGCGGATGCCAGCTACCGCGCATGCGAACACATCATGCATTTGCATTGGCGCCATGCGAATTACATCACACATCACAATTCATTGTCCTAAAGTGATTGGTGCACCCTATGTGTAATGTTGTGGGGCACGAGGCCCCCATGCATATAGAGTAACCACACAGACACCGTACATGTATAGGAGAACTGGCCCAGGGCACGTGCGTCCGGCCCCTTTTGTTAACAGGGTCACATGTCCAGTGACGCCTGTGCTGGGTGGCTGTGGGGTGGGGGGTAAGCCAGCCCTCTGGGAGTGGCTGGTGCATCAGGAGAGTGAAATTACATTAATTGTCAGGCCTCGGGGCCAGCATGGACTGAAATGAGGGAAAGAGTAAAAAAGGACAAAGGTCCCTCGTACTGTACCAATGTTGTGTAATGAAACATCCAACCTGTGAACATCGCTTGTACATCCCTTGACATCTGACTGGCGTCCCCTGGCCAGGGGTCGTCCTGTGAAGGGCCAGTGATGTAGGCAGACAATCAGAGGTGTCCATTGTCTGCAAATCAGACAGACTTGTAATCCCTAGCACCCCCAACACACGTACTGGGGTGGCGTGCAGTGTGCCTAGCTGCCATTGCCTGCAAATGTCCTCACACACGTCATAGGAGTGCACATGTGGAACAAACAAACATAGCCCTGACCGACATCATCGGTCATTGTCAGCCATGTATACACAACCCATTGTCTTGTGGATTGTTGCCTGCCTTGTTATGTTGGCCTAGGCCTGGCTGCCATGCTGCTTTTCTTTGCGCACGTTACACTGAGCCGGGACTCCCTCGCCCTTTGCTCGTGCCAAGTTCTTTTGCACTGTCTGCATTTTCTGTTGTTCACTTTTTGGGCTCGGTCTGCACAAACATGTACAAGGTCACATAACAATGTATTTTGGTTCTTCCTGATATGGCCAGTCTCGCGCACCCAGACATAACATTAGGTGCAATTGCCATGAAGAATTTTGTGTGCTTTTAATACTGCGGTTTTCTAGCGCTTAACACACTTGGAGAAATCCCTTTCAGTGAGAAGAGCTATGATGTCCTGCTGATGTAATTCTGCATCTAGAGACTGAGGTATGGGGGCTCGCTAGTCAAAGCCCAGAGGTCTTCTATTATTATAATAAACTATCTTACTGCAAGGGGAGGGTGGTAATGTTATTTATACGTTTATCCACTGAGCTCTGAGATGCTTTCCCGTTTGTATTCTATGGAATTGTAACCATGCTGCTTATATTAGTCATATGCATTATGCTATTAGTACTGACACGTGTACTGTACATTAGAGCACGTAAGGTGGAATAAACATTTTAACCTATCCAGTGTCTCTTCCTACGCACCTTGTGGACAAGTACGAGTGAGTGACGAAAGAGTGTTCTTGCTTCTGCGAGTCCTGAGATAAAGATACCGTGTTCTGGGTTGTCCAAACATTAGTACTTGGGTGCTAATGGGATGCTAAGCTAGTTGGGTTGGGGTTTTTGGGTGCTACGGTATATGGTGGCAAACCACTGTATTCCGGGGTCCCATTTTCCTGTGCATAGCTCTGTGTATGTGCAGAAACCCTATGACACCATGTGCATTTGTGCCTCATTCAGGTGGACTTTGCAATGTCTGTTACGCAAATTCCTCACACACTCACGCAGGACTGACCCCATAATGTCCACATGTGTCTGTCCACCGTGCTGTACATCCATGTTGCGTTGTCCAGATGACACTCACTACCCTCATCACGTAATGTTGTTGTGCATTGTGGGACTAAAGATTGCGGGCGTTCAGTGACAGCAGCTACATGCAACTCAGCACTGATGCTGGGAAACACAAGTGCTGTGCCATCTAACCACAGGGCAGCTCATCCTTGATGTAGCAGAGTACTATATGCCATACACATCGACTTCTTTGGATGTCGTAGTGTTAGTATGTCGAGTGAGTGAAGGAAAACAACGTCTGAATGCAGGTCACTTGTGCATTTCACGTGACCATGAGTCCTGTCAATGTTGTGGTTGTGTGAGTCTCTGGGTAAGCTGTTCACCACATCTCATCCATAACTCAGCCCATGCTTGTGTACCCTGACATACGTAGGAGGAGACCACCCTTCTTCTGACCTGTCCCCGACCTGGTGACGATGGAGGACAACGAAATCATCAGGAAATCCCGTTTGGATCGCCGCACACTACGAAACCTATGTGCCCAGTTGGAGGCCCATTTGAAGCCCAAAAGAATATATCCAGCTGCATTGTCTGCTACAGTGGAGGTCATGGCTGCACTGCATTTATTCGCTACTGGGTCTTTCCAGTACACTGTGGCCAGCGCCGGTGGGATGTCACAGCCCATGTTCAGCATGGAGTTGCATGACGTCCTGTCAGCATCGATGCTTTACAAGGACAGACATGTCCACTTCCCGAGGAGGGATGAATTGGCAGCTGTGAAGGGGGAGTACTATGACCTGGGAGGCATTCCAAATGTTGTGGGAGCCATTGATGGTACCCACATTGCCCTCGTTCCACCACAGGCAAGTGAACACATCTATAGGAACCGCAAACACTACTACTCCATCAACGTGCAAGTGGTATGCCAGGCGGATCAGATCATCCCACATGTGTGTGCAAAGTATCCTGGCTCGGCACATGACTCCCACATCTTGCGGAACAGCACCATACCCCAATTTAAGGCCAATCTGCACCCCGAGCGGGCCTGGCTAGTTGGTGAGTGGGCTGTGTCAATGACTGTGATGTATGTGTGACATTCGGATCAAATCACATATTCAGATCACACTGTTTGCCTGTATGCCTCACAACTAGGTGACCCTGGGTATCCCAATCGTCCATGGTTGCTGTCCCCACTGCGGAATCCAACAACTCCGTCGTGTGGTGGAGCGCACTTTTGGACAGATGAACTCAAGATTAATGTGCCGGGACAAGACTGGTGGTGCACTTATGTACTCACCCCTGAAGGTATGCCAGATGGTAGTCGCCTGCTGCATGCTACACAACCTGGCCTTGCGCAGAAGGATCCCCCTGATTCTGGACGCGATGAACAGCAGCAGCACCCCGCTCCCAACCCACACATGCCCACTGACGATGCCAGTGGTGAGGAAGAAGGCCTTGACCAGCGTCCACAGCTCATCGTCAACAACTTCCGTTGAGTGTAAGTTAACAATGAGCGACTATGACTGTGTCTGTGTGCCTTGCTGTTGTCTCACAAATTTTGAGAATTGTTGCTGGCATTTTGGTACACATACAGGACTATGCGCAGGATTAGAGGACTTGGGCAGGCAGGGACTGAGCACCCAGAAGCACCCATGAGCACAGGACCGAATCGCTACAGTGCCTCACTAGCTCTCCTACTCACTCAGAGAATTTCAAGCACGTGTACACAAGTAGATAAGTTGAAGCCAAGAAACGCTTTGAAATGTGCATTTTTACTACAGTGTCAAAACATGGTACATACGTGCCACTACAAGTTGAGAATGCATGAGTACAAAAACTGTTAGCATAGTGACACATCCATATCACAAGAAGCAAGATGTCATATCAAGAACCCCTCTGTACGGAGCCCCACGAGCATATCCCCCCACCTCTTGCTGGGAGTAGTTGTATGAGATGTCCCAGGTCTATGGGCTTTGTCAGCAGACCCCATTCCTCAGCCAATACATGGTGAACTGTACATCCCATGTGCTGTGTCGCTCTCATCACTGGATGGATCACTCTCCAAGTGTGGGGCAACTAGCCCGCCTCCCCATGACATCTAAAAGGCACCCGTGTCCTCTAGCAGATGTGACAATTTGTTGAGTCGGGGTGCTAGGGCCTGACCAGTACAGAATGACATCAGACAATGTCCTCCGACCACGGACAGAATGGGCTGGCAGTACTCGTGGACCGCGCAGAGAACAAGCTCCGTGGACACCTCTCATGTGACAGACAAATACTAAGGTACTTGCAAAACGACTACGCCATGTAAACTTCGTGCGCTACAGCTGCATGATGGAAGCCGGGCTCATGCCAGTCGACAATGTCCATTACGGTCAGATGATAGCCTCCCCTTGCTCAGGTCTGTGGTACCAAGCGAAACAGACTGCAGAGGTCAGCAGAGTCAAAGCTAATGCAGACAGGGCCAAAGTCAGAGAGCAGAATAACAATTCCTGTCAGTAGGCATGAAAAAGATAAAAGGATATTGAATTAGTCACCAACAGTTCCTGTTGCTGTTAAGTAGTTACGAATCCAAGAAGGCACAGGCAGCTTCGAAGGCAATCAGTTCCAAAAGACGATCCAAATCATCTCCAGCAAAAAGGACCACCATCCAATCCAGCAGTATGAAGGAACAGATGTGCTCCTCGCACCACGAGGATGAAAGGAGCATCCCATGGCAACCTGGGAGAGGTTCGATGTAGGCCTGGCACAGGAGCCTTTTCGCAAATTCACAGGCGCAGCTGGCAGCCTGCCTGACACATTGAAAGGCATCCCACAAACGTGTATCACCGGAGCAGTCCTGGTCGTGGACCAACAGAGGACTCACCCACAGCTCATGATCCAGGGCAGCAAGGGGTGTGTTGGAAAGGCAGACATCCATGGACCACTGAAAGGGGCATCGTCGGCAGTAGAACACAGGTTGCACGCAGGTGAAATAGGCATAGCGGAAGGTTAGCCTATAACTGATGCATAGCACAGCTAATGGGACACATCCAAAGAGAAGCTGCATGCGGTCACTGTACAATTGCAACTGACCGGGGTTCGCCGGGACCACAGGATGGGCAGACATGGCGTGAGAGCACTCTTAGAACCAGCGCTCAGCTGCACAGCCACAAGTAGTGATATCAAACCGCTAAATGCAGTCTGAAAATTGGAGGAATGACACCCGGTAGTACTCCAAAAATAGCATGAAACGAAGGGACAAGGCCAGAGCCCACAAGTTTGCAAAAAGTGTGCAACTGCCTTCAGTATCAGAGGCTTTCAATGACTTCTGTGTCAGTACCCCGGAAAGAAGTGGGAGTGCCGTGTTCAGCAGTGACTGAATCGCGCGGGACGGTCAAGGCACCTGGAATTCGAAGGTCTCAGGGCTGGTGTGTGAGCGACTACTTGTTGAAACAGAAGCCCATTGTGCCTGCACACTTTTTGAAGTATGCTTTCGCTGTGGGAATGTGAGGCCACAAATGACTATCCACAATCACATATGGGGGAGTAAGGAGGACATTGCTACAGCAGGGAACACGGCGTGCAACAGTTCCCATATATGCGATGCCTGCCCTGTGACCGCAGCAGTTGTGCTCATTCAGGAGAAGAGAACTTTGGTTGTAAAACAGATTTAGCGTGGGTATGTTGTCAGGGACTGGTGTTCATGTGGGTAACATGCATAGATCGTACATGTCACATGTAAATCCCTGGGCAACAATACTTGAGTGTGAGAATGCGACAATGTCACCATCGTCCACATGACAGGATGTGTTGTGATGCTGGCTCTTGTGGGCACACTGCTAAGGATGCCATTGTTCTGCGCTGTGTGATCTGTGATAACTTCCGTCAGGTCCATGATGATGTCATTAGGGGAATGGGAGCACACTGCTTCACCTCCCAGCACAGTTCACCCCTCGGCATTCTGGTAAATGCAGTTCAGTCATGATGCTTACTTGTCATGGGACTGAGGTGTTTCACCTGAGTTGGGCAAGGAGAGGTACAGAGACCCGAGTAGATTGTGGCAGCTTCCTCAGCAGACACCGATCACAATGTATCTTATCCCTACTGATGTGGGAGGATAACGCGACACACATGTGTCTAGAGATTCATAGCACTGACCTGCACCAACCTTGGTGACACACGACAACGGTAACACAAGTAAGCTCTTCAACTGAACTGCATCTACCAGGATGCTAAGGGCTAAACTGTGTTGGGAGGTGCAGTTGTGTGCTCCAGTCCCCCTGCTGTCCATGTTGCTGGTGTTTGCCGGTGTTATCTGTAATGCATATTTCACAGTGTTGCCTCGTGGTGTGCTTCTGCGCTTGTTCCATAATATGGCAACGGACTGTAATTTCCTTGTGTTTTTCCAGGTTCCTCCGCTCTCTCAATGGATTTTCTTTTACATATTCGGATACATTGCAATGTGAGTCAACATGCTACTTGCTGTGCTGGAAATGCTCTTGACACAAAGGCATACTGTTGTGAGTAGTGTTTCTTTTGAAATGAGTGACAGGTGAGGGGTGAAGTGGAAAGTGACGGACTCGGATAGTTAGGGTGGAACACACAATGGTAGAGTTCCAAAGTCCAACAGAACACTGCCATCCTTGTGGCAATGTGGATTCGTATTCACAACAAAGTCGATACTCGGTGTTACAGTGGTGACATCAGCGGTTGCTCCGAGAACTGGTACGGCACGGTGCTGTGCCACGTGATCCTCCTGGGGTCTTTTCCGGACGCCCCCTCTGCCGTTTGGCCTGGGGGGAACCTGCTGCATGCTCAGAGGTGTCTGAGGATTCGCCGTGGTGTGACTCACCCCTCCCTGTGGCCGCTGCTGAGGTGGTGTGACTATCATCCGGCTGGCCAAGGGGGGGGGAGGGTTGGCAGCGATTTGAGCCGCATGCATGTCCCTCAGGACAACCACAAACTGGCCCATGTATTCCACATGTTGTCCCAAGCGAGTGTCCAAGTAGCTCTGCAGCCGGAAGAGTTCCCGCAGTTCTTCAGGGCCCTGGCCCATCTGTCCCTGGTTCTGCTGGTATGCACCAAGGACAGTTAGCACGGTGTCCAGGGCCTCAGTCTCATTGTCCTCCTGTGGCTGTCCCCCAGTTGGCCTCCCACCTGCTCTGCTGCCACGGACCTGTGGCGGTGCCAGGTGCTGCCGCCGCACACCGTCCCCAGCATCCCCGGTCTGCCTGGTGGTATTCGCAACTGCTGGCAAAGGGACAGTGTTGGAGGCAGCGGTGGTGATGGTGGCGGTGGCTGCCACACAGGTCATTGCTGCAGGGGTCTGCGTTGGCGGTGCATCTGTTGTGGGAGTCGTGGTGGTGGTGGTGGGGACAGTGAGGGCCAGAGACTGATCTGTCCTGGGCACGCCGGAGGGGCCAGGTCGGTCCTCCTCATCCAAAATGAGCAGGGAGTCTGCATTCGAGGGTTCACCTTCCTGGGGGGGAGGGGGGCAGACTGGCTGGGCTCGTCCATGGCACGGACGCCTGCTATTGCTGGCGAGTCACCTGTTGAAGAGAGGTTATGTTGTCAGCATGTTCAGTACACAGCACAACTTTGATGTTCCTGTTTAGCCCATTTCATTTGAGATGGCCTTACTATTTAGCTTAAGAAACAATTGATGGACGGAATGCTGGACAATGCAAACATTCACCCCCAGTCACAAGGATCTGAGTTAAATCCATCATTCTTTTGCTCACCACACCACCCCAGTTTGGACCCAGCTATATGCAAATCAGTCTTCACCCTGTTCCTTGTGGGAACAGTCCAGCCCGAACTGCCAAGCCGGGTCCTTCCTGGACCGGAAACAAGCATCCTGGGACCGGTTTCAGGGCATCACCCTTCATCAGCCAGGCTAGCTTGAATCCAGTGGTGTAGTGAGCACGGGACCCACGTCTGGGCATACCCTTCCCACTTAGGGCGACAAATGCAAAAGAAACAATTGATGGATGGAATGATGGACAATGCAAACATTCACCCCCAGTCACAAGGATCTGGGTTAAATCCATCATTCTTTTGCTTACCACACCATCCCAGTTTGGACCCAGCCATATGCAAATCAGTCTTGACCCTGTTCCTTGTGGGAACAGTCCAGCCCGAACTGCCAAGCCGGGTCCTTCCTGGACCTGAAACAAGCATCCTGGGACCGGTTTCAGGGCATCACCCTTCATCAGCCAGGCTAGCTTGAATCCAGTGGTGTAGTGAGCACGGGACCCACGTCTGGGCATACCCTTCCCACTTAGGGCGACAAATGCGAAAGAAACAATTGATGGACGGAATGCTGGACAATGCAAACATTCACCCCCAGTCACAAGGATCTGGTTTAAATCCATCATTCTTTTGCTCACCACACCACCCCAGTTTGGACCCAGCCATATGCAAATCAGTCTTGACCCTGTTCCTTGTGGGAACAGTCTAGCCCGAACTGCCAAGCTGGGTCCTTCCTGGACCGGAAACAAGCATCCTGGGACCGGTTTCAGGGCATCACCCTTCATCAGCCAGGCTAGCTTGAATCCAGTGGTGTAGTGAGCACGGGACCCACGTCTGGGCATACCCTTCCCACTTAGGGTGACAAATGCAAAAGAAACAATTGATGGATGGAATGCTGGACAATGCAAACATTCACCCCCAGTCACAAGGATCTGGGTTAAATCCATCATTCTTTTGCTCACCACACCATCCCAGTTTGGACCCAACCATATGCAAATCAGTCTTGACCCTGTTCCTTGTGGGAACAGCCCAGCCCGAACTGCCAAGCCGGGTCCTTCCTGGACCGGAAACAAGCATCCTGGGACCGGTTTCAGGGCATCACCCTTCATCAGCCAGGCTTGCTTGAATCCAGTAGTGTAGTGAGCACGGGACCCATGTCTGGGCATGCCCTTGCTTTGCAGTTACATGTGACTTCATCACCGACACTGTGAATCATGTGGCCTCTCGATGGTATTGGTAGTATGTGCACTGCCTACTACTTATGGGGGGTTCCAGGGTTGGCTACCAAGTGCGGGATGTGGGGGTCATTTGGCTCCACGCTGTCTGTGGGGGAAGACAGAGGGCCTTGTGGGAGTTGTGGCCTTGCTGTCAGGGCTCAACAACCCCCTCCCCAGTGAGATGGCTACCTACCAGTTAGGAGGCACTGTCGACGGAGTTAGCTGACACATGGCTGTGGGCTGGGGAGGGTGGGCCATGCTGTTTGAGGGGAGGCCAGGGTGCATGAGCTGACTACCTACCTGTGAGGCGCGGCTGAGTGAGGAAATGCTCGCCTGGTGATCCATTCATGTTAAAGGCATGCATTCCACATGAGTTTGATTTGGGCTTGCGATTGAGGCTCACTTGTTGTGCACAACAGTACATTGCAGTGTGATGGGAGACATATGTTAGTACTTACCGGCCTCCACTCCACCCTCAATTCCTGTGAGACTCTCTGGATGCAATATGGCAGGCACCTTATCCTGCCATTCTGTGAAGGTTAGTGGTGGAATGGGAGGTCCGCCACCAGTTCTCTGGGCCGCCGCGTGGTTCCTCTGGGCCCAATGCTTGACCCGGCCCTTGAGGTCGCCCCACCGCTTCCTGATGTCACGCACAGTGCGTAGGGTGGTCCCTACGGCATTGACTTTGCTGTGGATCCTTGCCCAC
Organism: Calotriton arnoldi; assembly: GCA_963921515.1. NCBI lineage: Eukaryota > Metazoa > Chordata > Amphibia > Caudata > Salamandridae > Calotriton > Calotriton arnoldi. The sequence goes on from CAWUFW010001537.1 coordinate 2,605,511, forward strand.
ATCTGATTCTTGCGCGCAAGTGGGGTGTGTTGGACCAGGTGCCCACACAAATGTGGCTCTACCCTGATTATCTCGTCTACCATCACTTTCAACTCTGAGTCTGTGGATTTGGGCATTGTCTTGGGGGGCATGGTGCAGATGGATGAGGGGTGCAGGGTGCAAGGTAGTGGTGGAGATATGTGAAGTGTGTGAGGTGTGTGGGTGAAAGTGGTGTTGTGTGGGGATAGGTGTGTGTGATGTTGTGCAGTGTGAGTCAATGGTGTCCTGTGTCTCTGTCTCGGCTTGTGGTGTGCAAAGGATGCTGGTCCAGGAAGGGGTTGGTTTTATACTGTGGTATGTGGGTGTGTCCACATGAGTGATGACCTCCAGATGTCTCTTCCATGCTGCGCATGGCTTTCCTTACCAGGAGCAAGTTGGGGTGTATCATTGTGGCGTGTGTGTTGTGATTGCGGGCGGCAGTGAGTACAGGCACACTTCGAGCATAGTTGTGAAGTTGGTTCCGTCCGCCATTCATTTGGCCTGTGTGCGACGCAGTGCTCGGTCCGCCAGCTCCGCATTCTCATCGTAATTCGCCGTGCGGTCATGGCGCGGCGGGCGCGGCCTTTTCAGACAGTTGCCCAGCTTTCCCCGTCCGCCGCAGTCGGATTTGCAGCTTTTCCGACCGTGGTGGACGGTCTTTTGTGACACCCGTCCGCGAAGGTATGATTTAGCGGACATTGCATTGTAATTTGACTGACGGAAATGCCGCAGGCCATGCGGGGGGATTTTTCCCGAAACCATGGCGATCGGAGGGCTTTTCCGTACGCCATCGTAATTGGGCCCTTAGTGTTGCATGGAGGGCCCAGAGGCAGTTGTACACCAAGAGGCCTGTTTTACCAATTCTACATCTGCTTGACAATGTGGGCCCAGTCTGTTTAGTGCTTGTCCTTGTTACCACTTACTTATTCCAATTATCATTTGATCTACAGACTTGCTTCCTTATCCAATATACATGAGGCCACCTGATCCCAGTTTTGGACTCTCATCCTAGTGAAACACTTTGCACTTCACCGAGTGCTTCAACCTTGTGTACACCAACAAGCCCTAACATCAAGAGGAGCATCACCAATGGCAAGGAGTGCTCTTTGTATGTAACTGCATCTTTGCTTATGGTACATACCTAACTGACTCTTTCCTACTCTCAAGCAAATATATCTTGGTTACATGTTTGTGTCTAATGTTCGGCCATTTTGTACCGGTGAGTGTATACTGTGCCCAGTATTAGCTATCTACAGTTCATAGCTGCCACATGTCACCTATTGACTAAACTATCTACAGGTCCCCTTTTATTTATTGGTAGGGAGGTGGATGCATTTCACATATTCCACACCATGGTGGAGAACCCTGCCCGAAACCCCTTGGAGACAATATCATTCTTCTGGTTTCTTTCCAAATGTCCTCAGGAAAATGGTTTTATTTAATGACTGACAAACTACAGCACCCATCGTGGGCTTTACAACACATTTAGCAGTCCCTCAGCTGAATTAGAGAAGCAGGAGCAGGGTCGCCCATACATTTGGATGGTCGGTCACAAATTATTTCACACCCACAATGCAGAAGACCATTAATGTTACAAATGCAAGAAACATGTCAGTTTCAAAGACAACACTAGACACACCTCTGTTTTATTGTAACTTGTTATTTAATCTTGTGAATAGGAGAGATAATTACAGCTCAAGGGTCCACCCAAACACAATTTTAGTGAATACCAGACTGGCGTGTGGAAGAGGCGAGGAGTTGACATATTCTGCTTCAGAATGTGGTTTATCCGGTTGTTCTAGCTCATGTGAGTGGCAGGATTTAGATAATTGTTTCCCTCTATGCTCCTAGTACTACCAATCAACCCTGAATGGCCCACCCTTCCTTATTGTCTTGTTTTCTTCCCTTTTCATCTATTGCCACAACTTCTGTTATGTGAGGACTCTCCTTACACATAAAAATATCTCAGTATTGCAGAGATTATGATTCTAAAAGAGCATTTACTGCATGATACAGGGACCTTTTATTTGTTCGGAAGAGCTAAGCACCTGCAACAACCCCCTTGTGAAGTCTCAAGGATCATGGAGCTTCACATTATCTTTTGAGGTAGGAGCAACTTTGGGGCATATTCACAAGGAGCCATTGCCGAATTAACGGCACTTTATCGCAGCCAAAGTCGTGATAAATTTACCCCCCCATTCACAAGCCGGTGTTAACAGCCCACAGCACCAGTTTACCCGCGATAGCAGCCGCAAAAAACATCGCCACAGAGGACCCTCGCAAATATCGCTAATGAGATGCAGAGTAGGCGTTCCCGTGTGAAAAGTCGAGACAACATCACACCTCAACATTCACAACGATCAGCCACATCGGCGATAAAAACACAAAACAGGCGATGAGGTGCGGTAGCCGCAGGTATTTAACACCTGCCTCAAGCAGGTGTAAAGAAGGGCGTCCACCTGCAGTAGGCAACGGAGTCCCGCACACAGCCATACCCGAAGAACAAACGACGCCATAGAGCTACTCTACATGCAGCTCGGAGCCCCAACAGGGCCACAACACCCCCCGCCACCACCCCCTGGACCGCCACCCCCCCAGGACCCAGACCTGCTCCCCCCCCCCGGACCACCACAGAGGCAGCGTAGAGCAAGTCAGTCGAGCTACCGTAAACGCACCACTCTCACAGACCTAACGCCCGCGGAAGTCATTGCCCACTACAGGCTCAAAAGGACAACCATCCTCCGCATCCTGACCCACATTGCCCACAGGCTGACGGTGCCAACACAGCGGAGAACAAACATCCCTCCGCAGACAAAGCTGCTGGAAGTGCTGCACCTGTTGGCCTCTGGGACCTTCCATCCAAAAACTGCCAGAGTCAGAGGGGTCTCACAGCCAGCCCTATCAAAGTTCATCACACTCGTCCTGGATGCCATCCTCGGCTTCATACCCCAGTACCTTCACTTCCCCAACACTGCGCAGGAACAGCTGGAGACTAAGCAAGGCTTCTACGCCATAGCCGGATCCCTGGCCGTGTTGGGGGCAATCGACTGCACACATGTCCCACTTGTGCCCCCTGCGGATACTGCACACCACTACCGCAACAGGAAGCACACGCATTCCATCAATGTGAAGGCAATAGTGGACCACCGGGGAATGTTCACCAATGTCGTCGCCAACTACCCAGGCAGTGTGCATGATTCCTTCATCTTCCGACAGTCCATCATCAACCAGCGCTTCCAGGATGGCACATATGGAACGGGACTGCTCGTTGGTAAGTACCAACTCAACACACCACACATCCCACAGCCACCAACGCACAAGGCCCAACTGTGGGGATGCACAGGTGACCTAACCACATCCGACATGTTAAACTATACGACCCCCTACCAGACACGACTACACCACTCCATGGTCATCCTGGGCTACCCATGCACCCAATACAGACTCCACATGGCACCACAGCCACACGACAGCTGAACGTGTGGAGATGCGGAATGCGGCCATGACACATGTGAGGCACTGCTCTTCCCCCATGACCTTACCCCGGTCTCCCGCAGGTCAGCGTCCCGTGGTGGTGGGCCCGTGTCGGCCGCTGTGCATCCGGGGCGACTAGCCCTGTGCGACTCGAGCCATCCCCCCTTGTAGTTGTGACATTGCATGTCTGTGTGCCTGATGACTGTTGTTGTAGTTGCCAGCACATGCTACTCCCTGAGGGCTGGCTTACACTCACCCCCACACAGCCAGCACAGGCGTCACTGGATTGGTGGGCCTGCCATCACGTCCTGCCGAACCAAGTATTGACTCTTTTCTCCCTGCACTGTCCCAGGTGATCAAGGATATGCACTCTGCCCTTGGATGATGACACCCCTCCGAGACCCGACGCACCAGGGGCATCGTTGAACGCACATGTGGCGTGTTGAAGTCACGTTTCAGGTGCCTGGACGGCACTGGTGGGAAGCTCCTGTACAGCCCGGACGTTGTGTGCAAGATGATCGTTGCATGTTGTGTGTTGCACAACATCTGTGTTCGCACCAGAGCCCCATGGATCCCAGTTCCAGAGGTTCCGGACGATGATGGTGGTGATGGGGCAGGTGGCCCACATCCCACTGCAGCTGCGGCAGAAATGGCCCGTAGGGACTCCATCATTGACACTTACTTCTCATGAGCACGTCACATTGTGACCATCCTTGGCATTCATGGGACAGTAGTAGATGTCCAATTGCACTGCATGTGTGAATAAAACATGTTTGCAGGTTACAGGTTGGAATTGTACATTGTCATGTTACATGTCCCTGGGGTTTCAGGTGTGATTTGCCAGGTTGTGCGCATTTTCCGATTCAGTTGTGTCCTGCGTTCAGTTGTGGAGGTGTTGCTGTTTGTACCGGGATGTTGTCACTGTCCGGGTGGACTTCTGCTTATGTGCGTATGCTGCACGGTGGGTGTGTCGCTCCTGCGGCTCTTATTTGTCTGCCACTGGTCTCTTTCAAGTGGTGTGCCTGTGGGTTCTGTTCTTCCACGGTGTGTGGATGTTGTGGTGTGCATGTTGTCCTCTGCAGTTGGCCAGGGTGCATCCGTGGTACTCCGCTGTTGATGTATTTTGTTCTGTGGCATTTTCCGTATACTGTTCTTGTGCTTTTTCCCGCATTGCGCGTGCGTATTGCTGCCCTCGCGCTGGTTGTCACTGTTTTCTTATCGCTATTTGGCCCATCGCGTGTTTTTGGGTGTTGTGGTTTGAGTTTTTATCTCCATCGTGGTGGTTGTATCACGGACTTTGTCCGCGGTTTCGGCAGGCTATCGCATGCTACCGCCTTGTGAATTCCACGTTGACACGGGGTTATTTTCCCGTGATAGGCTGCGTTATTGAAAGTTGTGTTACGCTACTCTTGCGGTAGTTATCACGCGTTCTTGTGAATATACCCCTTTGTTTATTCACTGGATATTCCCAGGAAGGCAATACCCTCCCCTCTTAAAATTCTAGGAATCTCCTTGGATTGCAGTATGGCTATGGCTTCTTGTATCACACACTCCACACATATCCTAACACATATATATTAGAATACACATGTCCCACATGGATGGGTGGAGGACCCATTTCCAGGGGGCAGGCAGACCAATTGAAAAAGTTGGGAGAGGCCAGAAGGCCTCTGACTGCCTAGTGCGGTAATGCCCCCCCGTGGGTGGTCGTGCTTTCGCCTACCTTACTCTATGAGTTGTTTTCCTTGCAGCTCACTAGGCGCGGGGAGGTGCCTGGCTCCCGTACTGGTTGGCGGCCATCTTAGGTTGGCAACTCCGGCTACTTTCCTTAATTGATTTTATGTGTTCACTTTATCCCGCTTTTGTGTTTTTTATTTTAGTTCTTTTTCATTTTCCCAGTACTCCAATCTGAGAGGGGAGCCTTCCTGACTAGAGAGGAGCGCTGGGACTCCAGTTCCTGTTTTTGGTTGCCCATCGAGTTCACAGAGTAATAGCCACGCCTTATTGGTGGTGGGCTATATAATCATGACAGCTGCGAGGACGCGCTGCTCGTGTGCCAAAGGCAAGCCCGTCTGCGCCCATCCACGCCCGGACGGCGCCAGGGGCCAGAACCCCTGCTCCTTTTACTTTAGGGCCAAAAAGCTACTTTAAATGGGAACTTCTGGCATTAAACCTTCCAACGGAGGAAGCTTGGCACCATTCGCTTGATGTAACATCTAGTCCACAGCGGTGCAGCAGGTGCAATTTCTCCTTCGTAGTACCTTCTATGAATGCCCTTCAAGGTAAGGATGCCCTGACTAGTTTAAACCCTAATCAGTGTCTGCTGTTAAATTGCCGCACGCTGCCTAAACATGAGATAGCGGACTTGATTATGTCGCACCAACCTGCCGCGTTTTCTTAGTTGAATCTTGGCTTACCGCTTCCTCCACCCCAGATATCCTCGATGCGTTTCCTCCAGATTATGCTATTTTAAGACTTGATCGTCCTTTGAAAATGGGTGGGGGCCTTGCAGTAATTTTCAAACCTCATTTGCGGTGCAATCTGATGGAGCTAGAGTTAGACATTCCTAACTTGGCGGCATCTCTCTTTAGCCTATCCCTTCAGAACCACTGCACCCTAACAGGTTTTTTTAATATATCAACCACCCGGCCAGCTACCAGGTTTGTCAACTCACTATTGGACATTACCTCTGACTATGCTGCGCGCTATCCTAATTTTTTAATAATCGGGGACCTCAAAATCCATATTGGCAAAATCAGTTGCCCCGTAGCTAGGCGCCTGGCTGATGACCTCAGGTTGTTCCAGCTCAAGCAGCTGGTGCTGACGCCTTCACATGCGCATGGTCAAATCTTGGATCCACTTTTTACCAATTCCACTTTGATAGCGGCGGGTCTTCCTATCCCCATGGCATGGTCAGATCACTTTTTGGTTCCTTTCCAAATCACTGAACTCCCTCTGCCAATAGCACAATTCCATAAAAGAAGAGCACGTAAATGGTCCCTCACTACCCCCCCAAGCATTTACGGCGGCTCTGAATCAGGAAACCATAAAACTTAATTTATGTCCTCATACTGCTATTAGACAAGCAATAGGGTGAATTAATCAGGCCCTCGATGCATTAGCCCCCATGAAATCTATAACCAGCATGTGCTCCAAACCTTCGGCAGAATGCTTTGCGGAGGCACTGCTAGCTAAGAAGAAAACTTGCAATATCACAAAGATCTGAGGCACCCACATGCTAATTTTTATGCCCAGAAAGTTGAGCAGTCAAAAAGCTCCTCTAGGGAACTTTTTCAGATAGTCAAATCCCTGACATCCTCAGAACGTACGGCTATGTCAGCTCCACCCATCACTGCCCTCTGTGATCAGATCGCTCTCTTTTTTTTGAGAAGATAAACACCATCTATACTTCCTTTCCCCGCATCTGATCCATCATCAGTCACTGCTCTTGGAGGCTTTTCAAACCTGAAAACTATTTCGGAGGCTGAGACCTACTGCCTAATGTCCAAAGTAAAATCTGGATCTCCATTGGATCCCGCCTCCCCTGCCATATTAGAGCGAGGCAGGGAAGCAATCGCCCCTGTGCTCCCTTACTTGCCCAGTTTATCTTTCATGTCAAATCAGGTTTCCTCTGATTGGAAACACGCTATGGTGATCCCACTCTTGAAGAAACCAACATTAGATCCTTCAGTACCTGAGAATCTGAGACCCATATTCCTGCTGCCTTTCTTTGCGAAAGTTGCAGAAAAATTCATCAACCAACAGCTGATGAACTTTGTGGAAGAGAAAGTACTTCTACATGAGTCTCAATCTGGGTTCAGGACACTTCAGCACAGAATCGGCTCTCTCATTGGCATCAGAGTCATTGCGTCTTGTAGCGGATGAAGGCAAGACAGCTGCACTAGTCATGCTTGACCTAAGTGCAGCTTTCGATACAGTCTCTCATAGACTGCTATTAGAAAGGCTACAGAATTCTGGGGTGGGGGGCACCGTGTTGGGTTGGTTTGCGGACTTCTTGCAGGGTCGCACTTTTCAGGTCATCCAACAGCCCTACACCTCAAAGATGATGTCGCTGTAGCAGGGAGTGCCTCAGGGCTCGGCCCTGAGCCCGACCCTATTTAACTTATACATGCGACCTTTAGCCAAACTTATTGAGGGCCATGGTGTCAAAACAGTATCTTATGCTGATGACACCCAGCTGATTATAACGTTGGCTCAGGATAACAACAAAGCAGCGGATGATTTCAAACTATGTCTGGTAGACCTGGCCAACTGCATGAAGAACAGCTGTCTCAGATTGAATGCAAATGAAAGAGACATTCTGGTGGTAGGGAACAGGGGGCGGCTACTCCACTAGGGCCGAGGAGCGTCGCCCCACTGCTTTCTCGCAGTGCGAGAAAGCCAAAACATAAAATGGTAATAACTTTTAGTTATTACCATTTTATGTTTGCTTTGCACATTGCGGGCGGGCGGGCTGTTCTGCTCTTTGAGCAGGGCAGGGGAGGAGTGGTTTTCCCACTTTTGAGTGCGCAAAGACTGTTTGGTCGGAACCAGTCATGCGCACTCTGCCCTTCTCCATGGAGAACATGCCCACCCCACCAGCCCCTGGCTGAGCGCCGTCCCGACTAATCACAACGCTGCCATTGCAGCGTTGTGATTTGCTTAGGGGAGGGAGCCTGGCTGCCTGCTTCCAGTTCCTGTCGGGGGCAGGAGAGCAGGAGCAGAGAAGACGCGGGACCCGGCGGAACGGTCTGTTTAATTTTATTAGTTTTATATTTTTATTTCCCCGCGACACCCCCGCGAATCCCACCCCCCACGACCCCTCGCGCCCGCCCACCCACCCGCGAGCAATGCCGGCTGCTACTGGTAGGGAAACAACCATCTATCTGATTCACATTGTGATGGCTAAACGAGCTAGGCCCTATGCCGGTTCCTAAACCTAAGGTGAAAAACCTTGGAATCTGGTTCAATTTCACCCTATCATTTGAAGATCAAATTTTAACTCTTGTCGGTACCTGTTTTGAAACCCTAAAAATTATCAGGAAGATTCTGGGGCTTCTACCAGATCCTGCAAAAAGAACGGTAGTTCAAGCCATTGCAGTATCACAGATGGACTACTGTAATGTACACTATTTGGGGGCCTGTAAGGGCAGGCTTAAAATGCTCCAAAGGGACAAAATTCAGCAGCATGACTGCTCCTGAATATTCCCAGACGCGCTTCGATTGGACCAGCCCTGGTAAAACTTCATTGGTTCCTTATTGAGGAGAGGATCTCCTTCAAAGCCATGTGCTTTGTACTAGAATCATCGACAAAAAAAGCCCCTGTTATCTCTCTTCTCTGATTAAACCTTACCTTCTGAGTCGGTGTTTGGGATCATCTGGAACTCGTTTGACCAGAATCCCTAAATTTCACAGAACACATCTTGGTGGTAGTTCCTTTAGGTTTTTGGCAGCCAAACAGTGGAACTGGCTCGCACTTAATCTTGGATTAGAAACCTGTGAGGTCCTTTTTCGGAAACATCAAAAAACCTGGCTTTTTAGAAATGGCCTTGCCCATTAACAATGCAGGGCCGCCCGTTATCTGACTGACAGCTGGAATCCAGCATGGGGACACTTCGGATTGGAGTAACCAGGCGCTTTACAAATTGCTGATATAAAATAACAAGGCGACTCTCCCTAGCAAGGAGATGTAAAAAAAAAAAGGCCTGCATTGTCACTATATAAACTGTGTTGTATTGCTGCTGTCAGTCCTATACAAAGTTAAGTTATGCAGGTGGTAAAAAACACCTCCTAACAGCAGAAAGCAATGTAGACCCTATGATGTCAAGTCTGAAAGACACTCTAAGGTCTGGACAGGCTGGATCTAAAGCAATTAATTTAAAGGTAGCTGCCTAGAGGGGCACTCAGAAGGTGGGGACAGATAGAACCATTGCCAGCAAGGGGTATCAGAATGTCACTTTGCTTAGGGCACAAAAAATCCTTATGTCATTGTTCACTCAAGTGGTTGATATTGGTGATTCATTTTATTTCTATTTAACCCTTGTTTGCCTCAAACAATACATGGCTCAAAGGCAGCACAATTCCAAAATCTACATTGCTGAAAACAAGCTGAGAAAAGCTCTTCTGAGTAAAAACTGTATGTGGTTCAAGAATCAGGTGAAAACACTTTTCGAAGTATAACTGTTATTTTTGCCCTTTGTCACAAATACAGGTGGGAGCTGTTGAGGAATTACATATTTAATGTACCTGTTACGTCTTGCACATCAACGAAGCAACAATTAGAAAACAGAAGAAATAAACAAGTTGATATTGAAGTGAAAAATGCTTAGTTCCCATTATTTAAAAAAATTCATTCTTAACTTCCGCATTCCCTTTCAGATGTGTTTCAGAGCAAAGTAAGTTACCCAACCAACTGCAATTTTGTGATAGTAAACTACAACCTTCCAGCAAAACTGCCAGTTGCAACACACTGCCGCACAGCCCTAAATAGCCTTTGTGCAATTCCACCTCTGTGTTGCCTAACTATCCAAAGGAGGCCAATTGCTTCATTTCCATGCAGAAACTAGAATGTTTTCTCCACCGAGAGTCATTGCTCAACCCTGCCCTTCTCTCTCTCTCTTCTCTCTGCTGTTAAAGAGCAGGGACATGGTTTTCTACTAGGGTCTGTGGCTCACTAATCCACTACAAACAGCATCCCAGCTGAATCACCTCCTCCTGTGGACTTGCTGTGTATCCTGGCAGGCTAGACTTTCCCAATATATGCTTGTAGACATCACAGTAGCACCATACTCCTCTTAGGACCTCAAATCACTAACTTAGCAGGCTGGACACGGTTATTCCATTAATGTCTGGCTCTTCCATGCTTCCTCTTCTGTAGAAGAAATAGATGAGTGACGTATGCAAATAACTCAGTGAAGTGTCTTGACTTGTGCTTCACTTTCACGTAAAATTCCACTGATAGATTTCTGTTTTGCTGCTTGTCAGTCTTGTGTTTGTCCCTCCTCTGGAGAATAACCTCTTCACCATCTCTCTGATAGGGTGGCTTTTAAACTTTCCACTGCTGACTTAGCTAACTATTTTTTTTAGCTTAAGCACTCCACGTTCGAGCATGTGTTTTTCAGCTGTCTCCCTTGTGTGTTTCTCTCCCACTCGCTCTGCATAGCTCTCTCTTGCCCATGTGCTCCTCTCTGCCACCAAGGCTCCCGGTTGCTCTATCACCGGTGTGTTCTTCTCTCCCTTCACCCGCGCTCGTGTTCTTCTCCCTCGCCCAGGTGCTTTTCTGCCCGCACTCTGTGTTGCTCTCTCTCGCCAAGGTGCTTCTCTTCTGCAACCTGTGCTTGTGTTGCTCTCTCTCTCTCCCATGTCTCACCCATGCACCACATTCTTTCCTTCGCTCATGTGCTTCTCTCACCCCCCAACCACGCATGCGTTGCTCTTTTTCTTCCATGTGATTCTATGCCTCCCTGCTCTGCTTGTCGCTCACTCTCACCCGCATGCTTCTCTTTTTGACTCCATGTTCTTCTCCCTCGGGTGATGCGCCATACGCCCACTCTACCAACCCGCTCCTCAATTAAAAGATTTCCCCCCCCAAAAAAACAATTTTGTGATACCTTTTTTAAATTTACTAATGCATCTCATATTGGTGACAAAAAAGGAAAAAAAGGCGCCTGCTTCATTTTGTACCATTATAAACTAATGGGGTTATCCCAGAAAGCGTCAGAGGACCTGGGAACAAATTCATTAAAGGCAACAGGTGGACCCGACGTATCTTATTTATCTAGCAATACCTGAGAGGAAGAAATCGATTCAATCCAAATGATTATTTGACAAGTTATACTCGTGCAGGGAATAATGACATATAGAGAAGACACAACGCAGTTTTTATATGATAGAAGAATCTTTGTTTTATAGAATCTATATACATATGTCATATTCAATACATCATTTTGACAGTAACAGGTTGTCAGAAGAAGCGTGAAACAGAGAGTGCTCATGTGCAAAGTGAACGTGGAAAGAAAAGAATTCAAGGAAAAAATGAGAAACTAAAATTAATATGGTTTACATGTGGAACATTGGTTGGAATTAGTCATTAAATTAACCTAACCAATGTTAGGCCTGTATACAGTCTAAATGCTATATCTCTTTACTTAAATAGCCTATTTATAAAGAATGATGTCCCTTAATCTGAGATGCATCACTCTTAGCGTTAAATGAAAGCCACTGAGTTGTATTCCAGGCGATACAAAAGGGTAGTGTGTCGACGTTTCGACCCGTCTTGTGCGTAGAGGGTAACTTCTACCTCTGCATGTGGGTCTTAATCAGGACAAACAAGACAACCGTAGTGTTAGTTTGGATAATCCATAGCGATTATGTTGTCCACAAAATCAGTCAATCCAATTGGCAACAAGGTGCTCGTAAGTAAACTTCACAAGTGATTCCAAAGTTCAAGGAAATTGGTGATGACCCGACTGAATCAAAATGAAGGGCATTGTCAGTGTCACCTTATTCTGAGTCCAAATGAACATAGGGGGCCTGTATTAACACTGTCCTCATGCTGAGCGTCTATTCCTCAATGCGGGAGTAAGGGGAACATCTCCTTATTGTTCTCGATGTGGCCGTGAGTGCCAAAGAAAAATAACCCGACACCGCGGGAGAGTGCAATGTATATAGATTCTATAAAACAAAGATTTTTCTACCATATAAAAACTGCCTTGTGTCCTTCTCTCTATGTGATTTCTCCCTGCACGAGTATAACTTGTCGAATAATCATTTGGATTGAATCCATTTCTTCATCTCAGGTATTGCTAGATAAATAAGATACGTCGGGACCACCTGTTGCCTTTACTGCGTCATTTTGTAGGCACATGCTCACCTACAAAATGACCCAGTAAAATCCCTAATGTCGTTGCCAGGCTCATCTATGATTCAGGCAATCAGATTAGAGCTAGGAATGACTTCATGGAATATACAGGCTCAAGTGGCTCTGTTAAGGTTTTGGAAAAGTCTGGAACCCGGAGTGGTCCAGAAGGTCTCGCAATGGTGTAGAAATGAGATACAGCTTAGCGATTTAAAATGGGCCAAGGAGACCAGAAAGAAACTGTATTCTGTTTGCGAGAATTTGAAGGTGAGAATTTGTCAACACTCATTGCAAGCAGAAATCACCAAGAGTGCACTTAGATTCCAAGGGAAGGAACTGTCTAGGAGGGAGAACGGGGAATACCTGAGCAAGAAAAAATCGGTACAATATATGAGGTCTAGCTGGTTGAATGAAGCCTGGTACCCTTACCTGGATGCATTACCTAATCACTGGCTCCGATGTGAAGTTTTAAGATTGAGAATTGGTATCAACCCCTGGATGATAAATGAGAGAATAAAAACAGAAATGATGCAGCCTGATGGCAATTGTACATGTATGGTAGGTACAAAATGTGACATCCTGCATATATTAATAGACTGCTCAAAAGTATTAGCTCTGCGGAAACTATTTTTACGTCCCATCTTTTTAAAATATGGTACTGTATCACGGGCTCACGCAGTAGAACTCCTCACTGATATGTCTAATCTTGATATCGCAATTGCAATTGGAAGATATATGAATGCTGTAAAAAGGTCCTTTATGGAAAAATGAATTTGGGATTGTAGGTTCTGATGGAATTGGGTTTTTAGATGGTTTTAAAGGTTGGAAATTTTTAAGAGAACAATTTTGCAGTTATTTCATAATAAGAATTCTTATATTAATTTTTAACAAGTTTTTAATTATCCCTCATGTGGGTGTGCTTATAAATAAAATAATAACAAACTTATAAAGCGCATGGTTACACTAACCAGTGTGTCCCCGCGCTGCGGCACAAAATTCAGAAACGCTGGCAGAGAGGAAAAGACACGGAATTTAAACCAGAGAGCTCAGAGAAGGGAAAAGCCAAGTCTTGAGTCTTTTCCGAAAAAGTGTCTCCACAGACATGTTTACATTGAGAAATTGTGCCACTATGTAACCTAATGTATGGAAATCTGTGCTGATTTTTACTCTTTTTCATAGGTTATTTATTTTAATGGAATTATTGATGATATTGTGATGATTTTAGTTTTTTTTAAAAGTTGCGTGTTTTTATGTTGTTTACAGACCAGTGGTCTAAATAAACGTTGCTTTGACTGACTGACAGTAGCCGTGTCAATTCAACTTTTTCTTTTTTTTTTGAGCCATGCTGCACTGCAGGTCCCAAAGGCAAGACCTATTGACTTTGGCAGTGCTTATTATAAGTACACTATATCCCAGCTCAGTATCTTATGATGTAAGTCTTTACATATGAGAGTGTGTTATGGTTATGCTGGTTGTAAGAATTTGGGGTTATTAGTTGCGAAGGATGCGAGTCCTCAATAAGTAATAAGTCTGCAACATTCTCTTTACTGGGAACCCAGTACCCCACTGTAGCATTTGACTTTCTCAGGGTAGCGAAGCAGAGTAGTCCACGGCCCACTCAGGGGAGATGGTGTGGGCTAGAACACCCAGCTCGCTGGTATGCAATAACAACACTCAATAAATACAGTCAGTGATTTTTCTTATAAAAATGGAAAAGTATTTTAATATGCACTCATTACTAAATACTACCACTTAATTTACAAATTTGGACATTTAGATAGATGGAAATACCTTTGCTGACACCCTCAAAACAGCAAGCCCTGAACCCTACAGTCACAATACCCCCACCTATAATAGACCCAATATAAGGGGGTATCATTATCAAAAAGGCAGGCCTATTAGCCTTATCAAGGTGTCATGTCATCCTGTAATCACACACTGTCGCCTTCCATCACACTCAGCTGAGGGGCCACCCCACCTGCTCAGCCCGTGTCTGGCACACCAGGACATCCTAGGAGACCTGAGGGCCTCACACCCCAAGGCTGGTACACCTAAAGTGCACCCAGTAGGAGTCTGCTAAGGTGGAATTACCTGAGACTGTCCTTCTGATAGCTCAAAGTGACAATCCCTAACAGATGGAGTTTCCACCCCTACATGGCCTTCCAACCAAATCTAGGACACATAAAGAGTACATGGCAGGAAGCTGCAAAGGCAGAGTCCCCACAGCCTGCCCTTCTGTCAGCTCCGAGCGACATTCTGGACTGAAGTGTCTAGCAGCAACAAAGGCTGATGCCCAGGATCACCTCACTCTGGAGCAGGCCTCATCCCGCCATCTGATAGTGCCACTACAGGGTCACACACCTCCCTCAACACCCAGCTGAGGGTGGCACCCATCTGCTAAACCAATTCCTGACAAACTAGGGCTTCTCCTGGTGCCTCAGGGCCTTGCACCCCAAGGTTGGTACATCTACAGTGCACAGAAACCTGTTAAGACAGAGTGCTCTGAAGCCTGTCTTCCAACAGCTCAGAACAACAACCCCTAACAACAGAGTGCTCTGAAGCCTGTCTTCCAACAGCTCAGAACAACAACCCCTAACAGAAATGTTTTCCTCCCCCAGACTAATGCTCAGGGACCTTTTCATCTGGAGTTGGTACCACATAGCCACCTGGTTGAGTCACTGTGGGCTCACCTGCCTCCTGCACCACCTCTGCCTCCTTGTCCATTGGGTCTGATCCCACAGGACCTACTTGAGTGGAAACAGGAAGGGCATCACCACAGCTTTACCTCAGTATATGAAACAACAGTCTCTTTGATGACATCCTCCACTGTACTGGGGCAGTCACCTACCCTACCCTGACATCAGGGACTAACACTAAACCATTCTGGAATTTTAGGGAGTCCACAACCCCCTCAGATCTCTTCAGGGCCAGTCTCTAGCCCACCTGGGCAAACAACGGCACTCCTCAGGTGCTACCACCACATCTACTACTTCAGGAACCTTTCCCTTATTCGGCTACTCTCCACCATAGGCCACCTTCAGACAGATAGTCTCTCCCCAGCAGATAACCTATTGGGACCTCGGAAACCACAACTTTTTCTTACACTCACCCCATGGGACAATGTCTTGGGGACTAACCCACCCTGCTGACGGGAACTCCCAAGGGTACCACCAACTTCCTGGTTCGCTGAAGCCCCAGTGCACTGGTGGAATTTGGCCTGCAAAAGGAATGACTTAATGTAGGCTTCTTCACATGAAATTTACATTGCCTATTACAAGCGTGAGAATTACTAGGAGCCCCCCAGTCATCAACATCCCAAGAAGCAGGAGCCACCCCCCTCTTCCTAATCTATAGCGTGGGTACTTGTTGCAGTCCCTAAATCTATAAAAAGTGCTCTCCTCCTACAGACCCAGTGAGTGTAGTGTTTAAGTTCACAGGATGTTATGGCCTGGGATTGCTCTAATGGAAACTCTTCATGAAAGTTCAATCCACTGTTAAATCATTTAAACTTGTGACATTAAACACAGTTAATACATCAACCAACCATGTCTTCACATGAATATATGTGTGGGGGCTTTACTTTTCCCACATCTTGAGATCGCTCAATCAAATCTGGGATCCCCCCTCAGAGCCTTGTGCTCTGGTATTTGCACATTAATGCGAAGGTAATATGTGCCAAATTAAACTTTTCAAATGTTATGTGTGCATCCTGGAAATGAATACTATTATTCCCAGTGCTGGTAACCAAAGTAAGAAATTGTGGTTGTTAGTTGCGAAGGATGTGAGTCCTTCACAAGTAATAATCCCACAACATTCTCTTTACTGGGAACCAAGTACCCCTTTGTAGCATTTGAGTCTATCAGGGTAGCGATGCAGAGCAGTCCAAAGCCATCTCAGGGGAGGTGGTGTGGCCGAGTAGCTCCAGCTCGCTGGTACGCAACAACAGCACTCAATAAATCATTGTCCAGTCAGTGTTTTTTCTCATAAAAAGGAAAAGTTCTTTATTGCATACATACACTACTAAATACCACGCACTAACTTAGAAATATGTATAGTAAGTTAGATGGGAATATTACTTGGTGATACCTTCAAAACAGTTCACATTCCCATCAACCCCATAGTCATAATACCCCCACCTATACTAGACACAAAATAAGGGGCGTTATTATCAACAAGGCAAGCCTGCTGGGGGAATTAAATGGGTGGAATCCATTTCCTACACTGGTTTTATCTGGTTGTCTCTAGGGTGTATATTGGTGTGGTGCTCAACTGTGCTGTTAATTTAGAAGCACTATGCAGACTAGATGGCGCTGATGTTGTGTGTGGGTATGATAATTAGGGGGTTCTGTTGAGTAAGTGGTATCTGAGCATGAACATTTGTAGATTAAACTGTAATGTTCGTGTGTAGAGCACTGTTGGACGTTTGATCAGAAGTCAAGAATGGCTGCGCAGCGATGTCTTTGCTGCCTACGTCAAGGGCTATCTGTAATGCAATGGTCATAGGGTATTGTATCAATTTTGTTTTTTGAGGGTCAGAGAAGACAGAACAAAAGTATTCTCCAAAACTAGTTGCTTTTATACATTCGTGCTGTTATCAAGTGGTGCTTTCCAAGGGTGAATGGTTAGCCCTGGTTGTCCTGTGGGAGAGCAGCACAAGATACAATGCAATCTTCACAGTCAGAGATATACAGAACCTGCGGCCGTCAAGATATTAACAAATATTGAGTACATTTACACCACAGCATTGGTTGCTCTCCTTCTTTAAACATTGGGAGTTCAAGGAAGGAAAACCCAGCAAGGGGCACAAATCTACAGATATATGTTATGTTAGCTACATTTGTATAGCTTCTTCGACCATAAGTAGTGTGCTAATGTGTCATGGTTGGGGTGCTGGCATTTACAAAGAGAAAAGAAGAGAGAAAGAGAGAACGCAAGTGAAACAGATAAAGAGAGTGAGAAAAAGAAGGAATGAAGAAGAGAGGGGGAAGGGAAAGAGAAAGAAAGATAGATATAGAAATTAAGAGTGGAAGAGAAAAGGTGGAAGGGAAAAAAGAGGGAGAGAGAGAGGGGCAGAGAGAAAGAGAGAGTGGTGAGAGTGTAAGAAAGAGACAGAGAGTGAGAGGGAACGGAGAGAGGGAAGGAGAGACACACATGCACATTTCCAAGTTCTTTCAACCATAGCTCTCCGTCTCCAGCGACACTGATTACCCAGAATACAGCTGGAAGTTGAAGTTATAAAGATATTTTAACTGTTCTTTGAAAAGCATCCCGCTACCCTTGTGGCTAGGGATATGCTCTATAAATAGTGTAAAAAAAGAAATACATAAATAAATTCAAGCTGTGCAATTCCTGTTCTAATAGGGTCCTCAGATCCCTGTGATGTCCCTTCTCTATTATGAAATTGCCTCAGAGGTGCTGAAACAGAGTGCAAAACTCCTACAGGCACCCAGAGAAATTCCATAAAACAGCCCCTGGACTCTTCTGACAGACAGTGAAGGTTTCCCAGGAATCTCATATGAATAGAAGAACATAGTAGAATTTCCACCTGATATGGACTACGTGAGGTGTAATTGTTATGGCGCAAAATGAGACAGTGGAGTGGAGGGTTCCCCTAGTGGAAGCATTGTGCTAGATACACCTCAATGAGGGCACAACCTTCTCCACTGGAGGCAAATTGTCAGGAAGAAGCTCATTAGACCGGAAACGGGTGACCTCAAAGCAGCATGTTGCTGAAAGTACTGGGTACCATCCGAGTGAAACTCCAGCCTTTATCTCTATTCTTCGTGATAGAAACTCTACCAAGTCGATGGACCTCGCGAGTATCTCCTGAGCCTTCTTTCTAGACTATAGTTTTCCACCAAGGGTTTAGGGTAGAAGCATTTGTGTTAGATGTTGTGCATATCTACATTAGATACAACTACCTATAATGGAACTCATTTACATACACAGAGGGTATCCTGGAAATAAGGCATCAATCTAGCCCTCCTGGACCTGATGTACCATGCCTCTCTATTGTAGTTCTCTGTCTTCCTCTACATTCTCTCTCTGAAGCGTGTGTGGTCCCACCTCCGCCTCTTTGTACCTTCCCTTGCTCCTGATCACCCGAGCTGTGGAACTTGTTGCCTACTGTCCTCCGCTCCGCCCACAAACTTTATACCTTTCACATTTCTTCAAAAAACATCTTCTCTCTGAAACTCTCCATAAAGTTTTCCATCAATATAAATAGGCCTCCCCTTACCACGATCTCGATTTTCCTACCAATCGTGCTGCATTTTGGTAATTGTTTACTAGTTCTTTGATTAACTCTTCCTATTTAGATCGCTTAGCACTTAATTAATTAAATAAATCAATAAAGAAACAGGCTGGACACTCATACTTTAGACCCAACCCCAAAAGTCTTGTTTCCGGATTTTTGTTCATTTAAATGCTTTACATTCACGCACAACCGTACTCATCTCTTGATCAAAAGACATCTAAATAAAATTGATTCTCATTGGCCTATCAGTGGCAGCCTAGACCCAACACACGAAAGAACTCTCATTGGTTCGATACAATTACAAACATCTAACTTCTAGCAACAACTTACTTCTGTAGAAAGGATTTTATGTTGAAAACAATTAATTAATCTATAACTCTAATCCTGCAACTATTGTAACTTTTTTTTTTGCTGAGCTGCTGAATATTGAGGTAATCACACCGCTGCTCCAATCCTTGAGGGCCATATTCACAGCAGGTTGTCATGACTACCACTGACTACGGAAATGACCTCTATTTAGATGGAATGTATACAGAACTCCTGTAAATCTTGTGTGATTGTTTCACAAAGAATAGAGAAAGACATCCCTGTTATCGTGGTTAAGTTGGCGCAGTTTCTTGCATTTTATTAAAGGCCTTAATATTTTATAAATGTTTCTTGTACTTCCATAAACACTATCCATTACGAATTTATATATGGACATAATCATTGTATTGCACAACCTGTGCAATCTTATATACGCTTTGTTGCGCATGCGCAGTTGTTTTGGTTGTCAGTATATGTTTACAGTGGAGAGGGAGCACACTGTTGGAATATCAGTTTCAGCTCTCCCAAATGCATTCTGGTTATTGCAGTTCATAGCTGGTTCAAGTACTCTCAAGTAGAAAGTATTCGCCATCTGTTTTAGTGCAGTCAACGTTTGCATCTCTAGACAAGATTCTTTGTGATTGCCGTTCATCAGCAGAGGGTAATACGTCGTTTTTTTTTTGGGGGGGGGGGCTGGAATGCTGCTTATAGTCTCTGAGGCATAGTACCACTCCAAAGCATGCAGATGCATCCTACAGCTCGCTTGCCAAATAGCCCCAGGAGAAGCTCAACCATTGCAGGGGGAAAGCACGCTCCCAGAGTATCAGCACCAATTCTCCAAAAATGCATTCTGGTTCTTGTAGATCATAGAAGTTTCAAGTGCTCACAAGTAGAAAGTTTTTAACATCTGTGCTAGCAGAGGCAGTGGTTGTAGAGTAGAATATGGTGCAGATTGCATGTGAGAAAAGTGACCATGTACACATAGGAACCACACAGACCAGGCTACAAAGCAGACTCAATTGTACCAGAGATACATGCAAAAGACACACTTGTACATGTGGAACAACCCATGATCTAGGTGCACAGCAGTAATAAACTCTGGGAGAGAACCACCCTGTGCGCCTATTCTGCTGATGGAACTGCCTGAACTAGATAGATCTGAAAAGACATCATGGACAAGACTGAAGCACTTAATATATTGTTGGATCAGCAGGCGACGTCTTGTGTGGGCCCTTTGGATCCATTAAGTAAATGAGGCTCAATTTAGCCGGTACAGTGGGTGAGTTATGAATGAATCAAATTTTATAGATTGAATCAAATTTTATAGATTGCGGCAGCTGACCTGCCGCTAGTTGAGTCAAAAGTAAGCAGAAAGACTAGTTAAGACTGACAAAGAGAGGGCCAGGGGGAGCAATCACAGTTCTTTTAAAAGGTGGGTTTTGTGCTTGACTCTAAACATGGTTTCTGTTGATATATTTCTAAGATGGTCTGGAAGTGACTTTCACCTTGTTCTGAATGGAGCTCGGGTCAGTCTGATGCACAGCTCTGAAGGTGAATAAGAGCGCTTTAAATTTGATTCTTTGGTTTATGGGGATCCAGTGAAGTGTTTTCAGTCTCTTTCGTATTAAGTTGAATTTTGAGATGTTCAGAACCAGGTGGGCCGCGGCGTTCTGGACCCGTTGAAGTCTTTTTACAAGCCCTTGAGGTGCTCCAAGGAGCAGGACGTCTGCATAGTGCAGTCCGGATGTTATTAGGGCATGAATGATGCGTTTGCGAGTATTTGCTGGTAGGTATTTAAACATTTTGTCGCAGAGATTTCAGTATAGCAAAGCAAGTTCCAATCGTGGCATTGACTTGAGGTTTAAAGGATAGTGAGGTGCCAATTTTGACTGCCAAATATTTGGCCACGGTGATGGATGCAGGGAGGACAGCAAGTTCAGGTGGCCAAATTCTTGCTGTGTCCAGTGGAGAGGAGGTGCCGAAAGCTAGGATCTCTGACTTATCCGAGTTTAACAAAGGCAGGTCCTAAACATCCAGTCTGCTAGGAGGCAGCCTTGGAAATTATCTATTGTGGAGTTGTCTACATCATTGAAGGCAAACATCAGTTTGGTGTCGTCAGCGTATGACAGCACATTAAAGCCCCAGGCTTGTGCCACTGCTGCAAGGGGGCCATATAGACGTTATATAACATGGGGCTCAGGGCTGAGTCCTGGGGTACCTCACATTCCACTTCTTTAAATTCTGAAGCATAGGGGGGCAGGTAGACTGCTTGCTGCCTACCCGTAAATAAGGACTACAGCCACTTCCACACTGTGCCTGCTATCCCTAGTTCTTCCAGCCGCCGCAACAGGA
Organism: Calotriton arnoldi; assembly: GCA_963921515.1. NCBI lineage: Eukaryota > Metazoa > Chordata > Amphibia > Caudata > Salamandridae > Calotriton > Calotriton arnoldi. Next base: position 2,626,774 of record CAWUFW010001537.1, read on the forward strand.
TCCCATGAGAGACCATATCAAATGCGTTCCACAAGTCAAGAAAGACTAATACAGATTTTTTTCCTAAATCAAGCTGAGCTTTATTAAAATCCGTTACCTTCATGAGTTATGATTCTATGCTGAATCCGGCTTGAAATCCGGATTGAGAGGGATGTAGACAAATTTTTTCGACTATGAATTTGGTGATATATCTGTTAACCCAGGTTTCTAGCATTTTGCCTATCACCGGAAGTAGGGAGATTGGCCTATAATTGCTAGGGTTGAGAGGATCAGAGTTTGCTTTTTTCAGTAGAGGGAGCACCATTGCTTTTTTCTATTTAGTGGGAACAGTTCCAGATTCTAGCGAAAGATTAAATAAATCATTGAAGTGGGGATTAAGCACATTTACTGCTCACTTAATTATGTGTGGGGGGCAGACATCTGGGGGAACCAGATCTAGATTGAAGGATGGACCTTTCTGAAAACCTCCAATGACATCATGTCAAACGTGGTGACCTGTGGCCTGCTGTCTTGAAGTATTTATGAGGGTTTAGATGGGACATTGATCTCACTGTCTTTAAAACGAGAGTATATTTTGAGCACTTTTTCATGAAAAATACATGAATACATAGCTAACTGGTCGAAGCTGAAAAGGGACATTTCAACTGATTGGATTTTATGGACGGTATTATTTGTCTCTTGGCTGAGCAGAATAAATATTGTAAAAAAATGTTCTTCCACGACTTCCTTGCCTATCCAAAGACCCAATTAAAGAACGGCTAGAGATGCAAAAAGAGATAAAGGATTATATTTTTGCTGTAGGTCGAGTGAGAGAATTAATGAAGGTGATGATGATTCCTAAAAATAAGGGCGGGATGGCATATCTGGACATATTAAAATGCTATCAAGGAACTCAAATGTGGATTCTTCAAGACTGGACAGCATAAGAAACGACGAAGTGGGCAGATGTGGATCAGATGGAGTCAAAAGGGTGCCAAGGGAGCTGCTGGGGCTTCCCAAACATCTCTACATATGCTTTGTAAAAAAAGACCCCGCTTCAGATATAGGATCTACTAGCAGGGAGCATGTGACTTACTACAATCAAAAAAGGAGGCGGTCTCTTTTCTTTTTCTTCTTTCTTCCCTTTTCCTCCTTTTCTTAATTATAAAATATAAAAACACAATTTGTGAGTACAGAATTAAGATATTATTTCAATAAGTTTATTGTACAATATATCTCTTCCTTTATCTTAATACTATCTCTTGTAAGTACTCTCTTTGTAAATGTTCTACTTCATAACTCAGATTTTTATTTTAAACAAAAGATAATTCTGTACATCTGTATTACATTTTAATAAAACTTTTATTAAACTTTAAAAAAGGAGGCAGTCAAATATTGGACAAAGGGGGCCTCAGGGCAAACTCAGATATGTTTAACAATAGCTCAGTTAAATCTGTTGACCATTACAAAGGAGAATATAACCTGAAGAGAACGGAAGGCTGATGTAATTGCCAGTTAGACACTGGGTGATGTACCTGGTTAATCAACTTGATGTGACCAGGCATTTAATAGTCTTTTTAAGGAAGGTAAGGGTCTTAATCACTAATCACTGTTCTTTGTCGAAAGTTGACTGGCAGCCCAGCCAGCCATATTAGTGACATTGGGGAAAGGTGTACTACTGTTCAGTGTTTGTACTGTTTCTGAGTTACAGGTTCCCCAGTTTGAAAGAAGCTATGTCCCTAAAGTCGACATTTATGTCCTCTCTTTGTTAAACTCAAAAGCTAAAACAGTTTTTTGCTGGTGTCTTCTACAAAATTCAAAACAAGAGGGTCGAGCAATGGACGGCGCTTCTCTTTGAGTCACCATATTTCGATGTTTTTACTATTGCCCATACAGGGCTAGGCACCATCCTCTGGGCCACAGGTCTTGGTATCGTCCAACAAATATTGTGTAACAGTCCCTGATTCATAGGGCATGTTATGTAAGTGTATTCAATATATCCTTTGTTTTTTTTCAAAAGATAGAATTGACGTCTCTAAAAGATAAACAGAGCTGGGTCCCCATCTAGCACCCCTCTAAAGACGCTAGTTCACATGGGGGAACAGCAGAGGAAACAAACCTTCTTCATATAATAGGCACAGCTTAGCCAGAACCAGTGTAGGGCAGACAAGCACAAGCTTTCAACGCCGACAGGACATGCACAGTTAAGGCAAGAGTGACATGAAGATTACATGACCTTGCCAGGTAGGTCGCTCCCCCGCCACACAGCTCCGCCTGTGGTGTCCTGCCCGCTGCTGCTGCTGGTAAGCTCGCCCCTCTGCTTGTGGCCTCGGTGCCCGTTTTGCCTTCTGTTTCCCCTTGTTGCCCACATTTCTCTGTGTCCTTTTTTACATTCTGTTCCCCTCGCTGCCCCCATTTCACTGTGTCCATTTTGCCTTCTGTTCCCCTCGTTGCCCCATTTCACTGTGTCCATTTTGCCTTCTGTTCCCCTCGTTGCCCCATTTCACTGTGTCCATTTTGCCTTCTGTTCCCCTCGTTGCCCCATTTCACTGTGTCCATTTTGCCTTCTGTTCCCCTCGTTACCCCATTTCACTGTGTCCATTTTGCCTTCTGTTCCCCTCGTTGCCCCATTTCACTGTGTCCATTTTGCCTTCTGTTCCCCTCGTTGCCCCATTTCACTGTGTCCATTTTGCCTTCTGTTTCCCCTCGTTGCCCCATTTCACTGTGTCCATTTTGCCTTGTGTTCCCCTCGTTGCCCCATTTCACTGTGTCCATTTTGCCTTCTGTTCCCCTCGTTGCCCCATTTCACTGTGTCCATTTTGCCTTCTGTTTCCCCTCGTTGCCCCCATTTATCTGTGTCCATTTTGCCTTCTGTTCCCCTCGCAGCCCCCATTTCTCTGTGTCCATTCTGCATTCTGTTCCCCTCGTTGCCTCTCTCCACTCCCGCCTCTGCGTCCCCTGCGGCCCCGCCCCCCTGACTGCCCATTTGCTGCCCCTGCCTCCCGCCTCCCAGCTGCTCCTCCCTCCCACCTCCCCATATATGGCGGCAGCTGCGCGGTGAGGAGAGCGACCCTTGACCTTGCCAGGTAGGTCGCTCCCCCGCCACACAGCTCCGCCTGTGGTGTCCTGCCCGCTGCTGCTGCTGGTAAGCTCGCCCCACTGCTTGTGGCCTCGGTGCCCGTTTTGCCTTCTGTTTCCCCTCGTTGCCCACATTTCTCTGTGTCCTTTTTTACATTCTGTTCCCCTCGCTGCCCCCATTTCACTGTGTCCATTTTGCCTTCTGTTCCCCTCGTTGCCCCATTTCACTGTGTCCATTTTGCCTTCTGTCCCGTTCGTTGCCCCATTTCACTGTGTCCATTTTGCCTTCTGTTCCCCTCGTTGCCCCATTTCACTGTGTCCATTTTGCCTTCTGTTCCCCTCGTTGCCCCATTTGACTGTGTCCATTTTGCCTTCTGTTCCCCTCGTTGCCCCATTTGACTGTGTCCATTTTGCCTTCTGTTTCCCCTCGTTGCCCCATTTCACTGTGTCCATTTTGCCTTCTGTTTCCCCTCGTTGCCCCATTTCACTGTGTCCATTTTGCCTTCTGTTCCCCTCGTTGCCCCATTTCACTGTGTCCATTTTGCCTTCTGTTCCCCTCGTTGCCCCATTTCACTGTGTCCATTTTGCCTTCTGTTCCCCTCGTTGCCCCATTTCACTGTGTCCATTATGCCTTCTGTTTCCCCTCGTTGCCCCATTTCACTGTGTCCATTTTGCCTTCTGTTCCCCTCGTTGCCCCATTTCACTGTGTCCATTTTGCCTTCTGTTCCCCTTGTTGCCCCATTTCACTGTGTCCATTTTGCCTTCTGTTTCCCCTCGTTGCCCCCATTAATCTGTGTCCATTTTGCCTTCTGTTCCCCTCGCAGCCCCCATTTCTCTGTGTCCATTCTGCATTCTGTTCCCCTCGTTGCCTCTCTCCACTCCCGCCGCTGCGTCCCCTGCGGCCCCGCCCCCCTGACTGCCCATTCGCTGCCCCTGCCTCCCGCCTCCCAGCTGCTCCTCCCTCCCACCTCCCCATATATGGCGGCCGCTGCGCGGTGAGGAGAGCGACCCTTGACCTTGCCAGGTAGGTCGCTCCCCCGCCACACAGCTCCGCCTGTGGTGTCCTGCCCGCTGCTGCTGCTGGTAAGCTCGCCCCTCTGCTTATGGCCTCGGTGCCCGTTTTGCCTTCTGTTTCCCCTCGTTGCCCACATTTCTCTGTGGCCTTTTTTACATTCTGTTCCCCTCGCTGCCCCCATTTCACTGTGTCCATTTTGCCTTCTGTTCCCCTCGTTGCCCCATTTCACTGTGTCCATTTTGCCTTCTGTTCCCCTCGTTGCCCCATTTCACTGTGTCCATTTTGCCTTCAGTTCCCCTCGTTGCCCCATTTCACTGTGTCCATTTTGCATTCTGTTCCCCTCGTTGCCCCATTTCACTGTGTCCATTTTGCCTTCTGTTCCCCTCGTTGCCCCATTTGACTGTGTCCATTTTGCCTTCTGTTTCCCCTCGTTGCCCCATTTCACTGTGTCCATTTTGCCTTCTGTTTCCCCTCGTTGCCCCATTTCACTGTGTCCATTTTGCCTTCTGTTCCCCTCGTTGCCCCATTTCACTGTGTCCATTTTGCCTTCTGTTCCCCTCGTTGCCCCATTTCACTGTGTCCATTTTGCCTTCTGTTTCCCCTCGTTGCCCCATTTATCTGTGTCCATTTTGCCTTCTGTTCCCCTCGCAGCCCCCATTTCTCTGTGTCCATTCTGCATTCTGTTCCCCTCGTTGCCTCTCTCCACTCCCGCCGCTGCGTCCCCTGCGGCCACGCCTCCCTGACTGCCCATTCGCTGCCCCTGCCTCCCGCCTCCCAGCTGCTCCTCCCTCCCACCTCCCCATATATGGCGGCCGCCGTGCGGCCGCGACGCTGGCGCGCCAAGGCGCGCCTAAGGCAAGCCCGTCTGCGCCCGTCCGCGCCTGGACCGCGCCCAGCGCCAGAACCCCTGGGCCGTGCGCCCCCGCTCCAGCCTCGAGGACCGACGCCGATCACGATGCCACCACACTCCACGCTCTCAACCCCGGACGGACGCACAACTGCTTCAAGGCTGCCCCGAAACGCACCCATGGTCCCTTCACCTGCCGGAACTGCAGCTACACCAGCCTCAGAGCCACCGAGGCGCCCGCCAAGAAGTACCTCAACCACCTCCGATGCATCCTACTGAACACCCGATCCGCACGCAAACACGCCGTCGAGCTCTGGGACCTGCTCGACCCATCATCACCAGACGTCGCCTTCCTGACAGAGACCTGGATGAACGACTCCTCCGCCCCGACATCGCCATAGCCATCCCAGACGGCTATAAGATCACCCGTAGAGACCGCATCAACGCAGTAGGAGGAGGAATCGCCATCGTCCACAAGAACACCATCAGGGTCTCGACCAGCACCGACGACACTCTCAGCACCGCCGAACACATGCACTTCCAGATCCACACGGACCCCAACACCACCCTTAGAGGCACCTTTGTCTACAGACCCCTGGGCCCGACCCCAGTTCAGCGACTCCATCGCCGACTTCATCAGCACGCACGCCCTGACCTCTACCGACTACATCCTCCTCGGAGACCTGAACTTTCACCTGGAGAACAACAACGACAGCAACTCCACCACCCTGATCGACAACCTCGCCAACCTCGGTCTGAGCCAGCTCGTCACAACACCGACCCATTCCGCCGGCCACACGCTTGACCCCATCTTCTCCTCAAGCTCCCACGTCTCCTTCAGCCACACCACGGAACTCCTCTGGACCGACCACCGCTGCATCCATTTCACCTTCCAGAAACCCACCACACACCACCGCACCCAACAGATCCCACCCCGCTGCTGGAGCAAAGTCACCGAAGACCAACTACGGGCAAACCTCGCTCTCAGCCCTCCCTCCGACCCATCCAACACCGACGACGCTGCCTGCAACCTCAGACGATGGATGGACGACTGTGCCAACACCCTCGCCCCGCTGAAAAACTCACCCACAGTGACACCACCAAAAGAGCCAGCTGGTTCACCTCGGAACTCCTAGCTTCCAAGCGTACCTGCCGGAAACTAGAGAAGAAATGGCACAGTGATAAGACACCGGACAGCCACGCAGCCCACAAAGACGCCATCCGTAACCACCACCACCTCATCAAGTCCGCCAAGAGAATCTCCTTCAAAGACCGCCTCGACAACAACGCACACAACAGCAAGGAGCTGTCGCAGCCTTGAATCCTCAGGGTCGTATGTTGCTCTTTATGGTCCACCTCTCGATACCACCACGGTCTGATTTAATACACAGACTCCATGGAGTGATCAAGCGGGGGAAGGGAAGGATGGGGACAGCGGGGAGGGAGACCTGCAAGACAAGTACATTCAGATTATGCCCCGTAATTCACACAACCTGGTTTATGCTACATATCCACCCAATCCATTGCATATAACCTATATATACCTGTAAAGAAAAATCCTTTGTTTTCTAGTCAGCATATATTGTCTACCATGTTGCAGCGCATATCCAATGATATGCTGTGTGTTGCTTTACAGGGGTGCCGGGCTGACTTTTGTGATTTCAGATTCCCCTGTAGTGAAGAAATATAAGAGGGCCCCCAGACATAGACAGGTACACATATAGTGCTAGACAGTGATAATCCTTAATGTCAGGATATGTGCAATTCCAAATCCAAAGGTAAACGATCGGTTTAAGTGATAATAATAAACTCCAATTTCTGATAAATCTCAGAACAAATAATGTTTGAACAGATTGTCTTGCATCTGCCTCACTGACCTCGTGAGTAAAGGACAAATGCCATTAATTTTAAGTACCAGAGATATCTCCTCCTTATGAGCCTTAGACTCCCTTTGAAGATAAGATATAGAGCAATTCACCAGGATATATTAGGAACGTATCCGTGGATAATCACAGCTAGGACAAGCACTCCAAGATACAAAACCAATCCTTAATGAGAAAACGCCTTCAACAAATAAGAAAGGCAATCCAGAACCATCAGCTGGCTCTCAATGACACATAGGCACTTTCCGCTTTCCCGCACGAACCCGGAATGAGGTTCAGCCAACGGGAGAGCGGTAATCCCAGGTAAGAAACAGAAGTATGCCGCAACCGCTGAGCGGCTAAGAGATAAGAAGAAAAGGAAAGCGGTGCAATGCTGCACCCTTACCAGACCTCGAGGACTCGACGACTCAGCGGGTAGATTAACCGGCACCCGCAGCTCCCTCTGATGAGTCTAAATAACGCCCATCCGGCCGCGTGATGACGTCAGCAACGTAACCACCGCATGGTATTATGGGATTTGTGGTTCCTGTCACGGGCGTGACCTCTGTCAGTGTCTTCCCTGATGGAACCTGACAGTACATCCCTCTCCCGAAGAACACTGACAGAGGCAAGGTTTATGCGGGAAGCGTTTGTGGAACAGGCGAACGTAGCGAGGTGCATGGACCCCTGTAGCCGGTTCCCATGAGTTCTCTTCGTTACCATAACCTTTCCAAGCAACCAGGTACCACAACTTGGTGCGGTGAATTTTTTAATCCAGGATACCCCTCACTTCATGTTCTACCTCCCCATCCACCAGCACGGGAGTCGGTGTCTTTTGTACTCCGGAATGTGAGGGTTTCAATAGGGAAACATGAAATGCAGGATGAATACGCAAGGAGGAGGGCAAAGCCAATTTCACCACCACTGGATTAATCAACTTAACTATTTTATAGGAGCCGATGTATCGAGGGTTAAAAATGCTGTATTTCTTGAATCGTATGTTTTTGGTGGATAACCACACATACTCTCCCTGTTTATAGGTAGGCCCTTCTCGCCTATGTTTATCCGCAAATGCTTTATACAGGGTTTTTGATTTCTGTAGCTCCTTACGAGCTTGCTGTAGTGTCTTTTGGATACGTGTTATCCGTTCCTGTACCTCTGGCACAGATCCCTGGCCCACAGGATGCTGGAAGGGGGTGAAACAAGGGTGATACCCATACGTGCAGTGAAAAGGTGTGTGTTTCGTGGAGCTGTGTAGCGCGCTATTGTATGCTACTTCCGCCAACCACAGGCTGTCTACCCACGCCTCTGTAGTGACATCCACGAAACATCTAAGATACTGCTTCATGGTCTGATTGACTCGTTCTGTCTGGCCATCGGTCTGGGGATGGAAACTCGTGAGACAGGTTAGAGGTGATCTGCAGCGACGAACACCACTTCTTCCAGAAGTTAGCAGTAAATTGAGTCCCCCTGTCTGATACCACCACTTGAGGAAGTCCATGTAATCTCACTATGTTACTTAAAAGGGTTTGTGCCAATTCGCCCGCCGTAGGTATTTTCTTGCAGGCAATAAAGTGGGCTAGTTTCGTCAAATAATCCACAACTACGAGAATGACTGTATGTCCTTTATCTGGTGGCATCCCTACCACAAAATCACGCGAAATCCTTTCCCACGGTTGGGCCGGGGTAGGGAGAGGCTGCAATAGCCCTACTGGTTTGGTGTGTGATGTCTTCATCTGGCAACAGACCGTACATTCACCAACCCAAGTCTTTATGTCTCTTCTGATGGTGGGCCACCAGAACTGACGGAGTATTCGTTCCGTGGTTTTCTCGACGCCAGTGTGACCCGCACTGGGTAAGGTATGACACCAATAGAACACTTGTTTTCTTAAGTAAGGGATAGGCAACATTAACTGGTTCCCACGTACCGGAAGACCATCCTTCACTGTCCAGTCCTTGTTCCTCTCCAACCAAACCTTCCATTTGTCAAGAGCCATGTTAACTTTAATGCTCCTAAGAAACCTTTCTGTGACTGTGGCACATATCACATTCCGAGGACTCACAATGGCATTCAGGGGAAGGGCGTCAGGGAGAGTCGGGGTGGTTTGGCGACTCAATGCGTCGGCTTTCTTGTTTTCGCTCCCGGGTCTAAATGTCACCAAAAAGTTGTATTCCGCAAAGAACAGCATCCAGCGTAGCTGACGAGGTGTCAGATGTCTAGCAGCTGTCATGAACTGGAGGTTGCGGTGGTCTGTGAAAACAGTGACTATATGTTTGGATCCCATTAGATACTGTCTCCACTCTTGGAAAGCATTCTTTATTGCCAACAGCTCCTTCTCCGCAATGGTATAGTTGTGTTCAGCGGAATTGAGCATCCTGGACATAAAGGCCACTGGGTGAAGCTGGCCTGTATCTAGGTGGCGTTGTGAAAGCACAGCCCCTACCGCATATTCGGATGCGTCTGCCTCCACTATGTATGGCTGCTCAGGATCAGCGTGTCGCAACACCGGGGCGGATACAAATGCCTTCTTCAGTGCCTCGAAGCCTTGTTGAGCCTCCTCCGTCCAACAAAACACCACTTTTTTCTGCAAAAGGCGTGTGAGCGGAGCAGCCAGCTTGGAAAAACAATCGATGAATCTGCGGTAAAAGTTTGCGAACCCTAGGAAACACTGGATATCGCGAACCGTCGTGGGAGTAGGCCATTCCTTTACTGCCTGTAATTTACGCTCTGACATTTCCTGACCCCAAGGTGTCAGCATTACCCCTAGAAATTCCACAGTGGTGACGCTGAATTCGCATTTACTGATTTTACAGTATAACTGGTGTTGTCTCAAGGTATGTAGAATGGTGCGTACATGCGTGTCATGGATCTCTGTGTTGGACGAGTAGATCAAAATATCGTCTATGTAGATCACCACAAAATGGTCAAGAAACTCTCGTAGCACATCATTGAGGAAATATTGGAAGGCGGCTGGCGCATTGCATAAGCCGAAAGGTATTACCAGATATTCATAGAGGCCAAAGCGTGTTTTAAATGCCGTCTTCCATTCGTCGCCCTGTCTCATCCGTACTAGATGGTATGCCCCCTTTAAGTCTAGACGTGTGTAAATGACTGCTCTTTTTACCTGTTCCAGCAGAACATTGATGAGAGGCAACGGATACCGTTTTTTTACCGTAATGGCATTGAGCGCACGAAAGTCCACACATGCACGCAGCTCTCCGTTGGCTTTAGGTATGAAGAATAATGGAGAGGCGGCAGGCGATTTGGAAACCCTGATGAAGCCCAAAGCCAGGTACTTGTTCAAATATTCACGGAGATGGATATTTTCCGGTTCGGTTAATGCATACACCCTCCCCGATGGTATGACAGCGCCGGGTAGTAGATCAATTTGGCAATCGTATTGCCTGTGTGGAGGTAATGTTTCAGCCATCGTTTCGTTGAAGACGTCTGTGTATTCTTTGTATTCGTTAGGTAATATGACTGGATGTTCAGCCGCTGTGGCGATATGGTGTCTTCCTGCCAAGGTTGTAGCTGGATTGTTCCTCTCCTGAAGGCAGTGTTGTATGCAATACTCCGATAAGAAGGAAACGGTTCTTTCCACCCAATCCACCTGGGGATTATGTTTCCTCAGCCATGGTAATCCCAAAATGACACCGTACTGTGGTGCTTGTATTACATTGAATACCAACTTCTCCTGATGGTTAGGGCCGTGTAGTACATCCAGGTCTTCCGTGCAAAACTGAATAGGACCAGCCTCCAAACGTCTTCCGTCTACCGCATATACTGCTTCAGGGTGTTCTTTCTCTCGTAGATTAAGTCCCAGGGCAATGGCTTGTTCCTGATCTATGAAGCAGCCTGTTGCTCCAGAATCCAACATCGCTTGAACCGGACACCATGTGTCATGGATAAAGAAACTAATGTTCAAGAATACATGGTCGGTTTTACATGGGGGGTTTTTGTTCAAAGAAGGGATGTATGAATAGCTTGAAGAAGTCCCTTCGGTGTTCCTCAAGCCCTGTCGTTTCCCGCAGAGGACATAGAGGCTACTGGCAACATCTGTCTATTGTTTGTGCGAGGGTACTTAGATCTCAAGGTACACTCTCTGATGAAATGTCCTTTCTTGCCACAATAAATACATAAACCCTTCTTCCTTCTGTAATCTCTCTCTTCCAAAGTAAGTGCAGAACGCACTGCTCCTATTTCCATGGGCTCGGCTTTGGTGGTTGTTTGAACTTCGGATTGACGGGGGGCCTCAAACCGCGCAGGCATACACTCTCTTCTCTTGTGTTCTCCTTTACGTTCATTGAGCCTATGATCCAGTCGTAACACCAAGCTTATCAAATCTTCACAAGACACTGGTTGAGGGTCTATTTGTGCCAGGATGTCTTTCATCTCTTCTATCAGCCCTTGATGAAATATAGCAGCCTGTTTAGTATCGGGCCACTCCGTCTCCGTAATAAGTCTACGAAAGTCGTTAAGATACGCAATAAGTTCCCGGTTTCCTTGTCTCAATTCTAACAGATCTCTGTCAGCTGAGTGTGTGGCAGATCTGCGGTTGAAAGTCTTCTCAAATTCCTTGATAAAGGAGTCCCAGTCGTACAATAATGGGTCGTCTCTTCGCACTAAGGGCACGGCCCATTGTGCAGCATCCCCTGCCAAGTAAGAGATGAGAAAAGCGACCCTGGCGTGGTTGGTTGTAAAGGCCTTGACCTTACAAGAGAAATGCAACATCACCTGCGTCATAAAGACCTGTACTTTACTACTCTCCCCGTGGAATCTCTCTGGGGTGGCCAAAGTTATGGGAGTAGGAACCTCCACTATCACATGTGTTGTGTGTGTCGACTGCACTGCGCCTGCATTAAATGGGTTCCTTTGCATTCTGTCAACTACGGCCTGTAAATTGGCTGTTTCAGCCCTAGAGGCCGTGAGTTCTGTCTGCATCAAGGCCAGTGCAGCTATAACGTCATCCAGTGTGGCCATATTCAACCTGCGACCGGGAGGATTTAAATATATAGGCCGGTTAATCTGTCGCAGCCTTGAATCCTCAGGGTCGTATGTTGCTCTTTATGGTCCACCTCTCGATACCACCACGGTCTGATTTAATACACAGACTCCATGGAGTGATCAAGCGGGGAAGGGAAGGATGGGGACAGCGGGGAGGGAGACCTGCAAGACAAGTACATTCAGATTATGCCCCGTAATTACACACAACCTGGTTTATGCTACATATCCACCCAATCCATTGCATATAACCTATATAGACCTGTAAAGAAAAATCCTTTGTTTTCTAGTCAGCATATATTGTCTACCATGTTGCAGCGCATATCCAATGATATGCTGTGTGTTGCTTTACAGGGGTGCCGGGCTGACTTTTGTGATTTCAGATTCCCCTGTAGTGAAGAAATATAAGAGGGCCCCCAGACATAGACAGGTACACATATAGTGCTAGACAGTGATAATCCTTAATGTCAGGATATGTGCAATTCCAAATCCAAAGGTAAACGATCGGTTTAAGTGATAATAATGAACTCCAATTTCTGATAAATCTCAGAACAAATAATGTTTGAACAGATTGTCTTGCATCTGCCTCACTGACCTCGTGAGTAAAGGACAAATGCCATTAATTTTAAGTACCAGAGATATCTCCTCCTTATGAGCCTTAGACTCCCTTTGAAGATAAGATATAGAGCAATTCACCAGGATATATTAGGAACGTATCCGTGGATAATCACAGCTAGGACAAGCACTCCAAGATACGAAACCAACCCTTAATGAGAAAACGCCTTCAACAAATAAGAAAGGCAATCCAGAACCATCAGCTGGCTCTCAATGACACATAGGCACTTTCCGCTTTCCCGCACGAACCCGGAATGAGGTTCAGCCAACGGGAGAGCGGTAATCCCAGGTAAGAAACAGAAGTATGCCGCAACCGCTGAGCGGCTAAGAGATAAGAAGAAAGGAAAGCGGTGCAATGCTGCACCCTTACCAGACCTCGAGGACTCGACGACTCAGCGGGTAGATTAACCGGCACCCGCAGCTCCCTCTGATGAGTCTAAATAACGCCCATCCGGCCGCGTGATGACGTCAGCAACGTAACCACTGCATGGTATTATGGGATTTGTGGTTCCTGTCACGGGCGTGACCTCTGTCAGTGTCTTCCCTGATGGAACCTGACAGGAGCTCTTCAACATCGTGAAGGAACTCTCCAACCCCAGCTCCAACACCAACGACATCCCGCCGTCGCAAGCCCTGTGCGATTCCCTCGCCACCTTATTCCACCGCAAGATCGCCGACATCCACGACAGCTTCAACACCCAGACAGCCCCAACTAAGATCGATGCACCAGACCCGCCGCACACCATCGACCACGACCCCCTGCCAGCCTGGGCCAACGTGAACATCGATGACACCATCAAGACCATGAGCACAATACACTCTGGCTCGCCGTCAGACCCTTTCCCGCACCACATCTTCAACAAAGCCAGCAGCTCCATCGCACCCCACCTGTGCAACGTCATCAATCTCTCCTTCGAGACCGCGACCTTCCGAGAGAGCTGGAAACACGCAGAGATCAACGCCCTACTCAAAAAACCCAAGGCGGACCCGAGAGACCTCAAGAACTTCCGGCCCATCTCCCTGCTTCCGTTCCCAGCCAAGGTCATCGAGAAGATCGTCAACAAACAGCTAACCCGATACCTAGAAGAAAACAGCATCCTGGACCCATCCCAATCGGGGTTCCGCAGCAACCACAGCACTGAGACTGCCCTCATCGCCGCCACCGACGACATCAGGATCCTGCTGGACAACGGTGAGACCGCAGCCCTCATCCTGCTGGACCTCTCCGCCGCCTTCGACACTGTCTGCCACCGCACTCTACGCGCACGCCTCCACGACGCAGGGATCCGAGACAAGGCCCTGGAATGGGCCACCTCCTTCCTCGCCGGCAGAACCCAGAGAGTCCGCCTCCCACCATTCCGATCCGAAGCCTCCGAGATCATCTGCGGCGTACCCCAGGGATCATCCCTCAGCCCAACACTGTTCAACATCTACATGGCCCCGCTCGCACGCATCGCCAGACAGCACGACCTCAACATAATCTCCTACACCGACGACACTCAACTGATCCTCTCCCTCACCAAGGACCCCCTCGCCACCAAATCCAACCTCCATGAAGGAATGAAGGCCGTCGCCGATTGGATGAAGATCAGCCGACTAAAACTGAACACGGACAAGACAGAGGTCCTCATCCTCGGCTCCAACCCCTCAGCCTGGGACGACTCCTGGTGGCCAACGACACTAGGAGCAGCCCCGACACCCACCGACCACGCACGCAACCTGGGAGTCATCCTCGACTCAACGCTCTCCATGGCCAAGCAAGTCAACGCAGTCTCCTCCTCCTGCTTCAACACCCTCCGCATGCTTCGCAAGATCTACAGGTGGATCCCGACAGTTACAAGAAGAACAGTCACCCAGGCCCTCGTCAGTAGCAGACTTGACTATGGGAACGCCCTCTACGCGGGAGCCCCGGCCAAGCTCATCAAGCGACTGCAACGCATACAAAACGCCTCCGCACGCCTGATCCTCGATGTACCACGCCACAGCCACATTACCCCCACCTGAGGAACCTGCACTGGCTCCCCGTCGACAGGAGAATCTCCTTCAAACTCCTCATCCACGCACACAAGGCACTCCACAAGACTGGCCCAGCCTACCTCAACAGACGACTCCTCTTCTACGTCCCCAACCGCCAACTCCGCTCCGCCGACCTCTCCCTCGCCACCGTCCCTCGCATTCGAAGAACTACCACCGGCGGCAGATCCTTCTCCCACCTCGCCGTCAAGACCTGGAACACCCTTCCACTAAGCCTACGACAATCTCTCCTTCGAGACCGCGACCTTCCCAGAGAGCTGGAAACACGCAGAGATCAACGCCCTACTCAAAAAACCCAAGGCGGACCCGAGAGACCTCAAGAACTTCCGGCCCATCTCCCTGCTTCCGTTCCCAGCCAAGGTCATCGAGAAGATCGTCAACAAACAGCTAACCCGATACCTAGAAGAAAACACCATCCTGGACCCATCCCAATCGGGGTTCCGCAGCAACCACAGCACTGAGACTGCCCTCATCGCCGCCACCGATGACATCAGGATCCTGCTGGACAACGGTGAGACCGCAGCCCTCATCCTGCTGGACCTCTCCGCCGCCTTCGACACTGTCTGCCACCGCACTCTACGCGCACGCCTCCACGACGCAGGGATCCGAGACAAGGCCCTGGAATGGGCCACCTCCTTCCTCGCCGGCAGAACCCAGAGAGTCCGCCTCCCACCATTCCGATCCGAAGCCTCCGAGATCATCTGCGGCGTACCCCAGGGATCATCCCTCAGCCCAACACTGTTCAACATCTACATGGCCCCGCTCGCACGCATCGCCAGACAGCACGACCTCAACATAATCTCCTACGCCGACGACACTCAACTGATCCTCTCCCTCACCAAGGACCCCCTCGCACGCAACCTGGGAGTCATCCTCGACTCAACGCTCTCCATGGCCAAGCAAGTCAACGCAGTCTCCTCCTCCTGCTTCAACACCCTCCGCATGCTTCGCAAGATCTACAGGTGGATCCCGACAGATACAAGAAGAACAGTCACCCAGGCCCTCGTCAGTAGCAGACTTGACTATGGAAACGCCCTCTATGCGGGAGCCCCGGCCAAGCTCATCAAGCGACTGCAACGCATACAAAACGCCTCCGCACGCCTGATCCTCGATGTACCACGCCACAGCCACATTACCCCCCACCTGAGGAACCTGCACTGGCTCCCCGTCGACAGGAGAATCTCCTTCAAACTCCTCATCCATGCACACAAGGCACTCCACAAGACTGGCCCAGCCTACCTCAACAGACGACTCCTCTTCTACGTCCCCAACCGCCAGCTCCGCTCCGCCGACCTCTCCTCGCCACCGTCCCTCGCATTCGAAGAACTACCACCGGCGGCAGATCCTTCTCCCACCTCGCCGCCAAGACCTGGAACACCCTTCCACTAAGCCTACGACAGACCCAAGACCTGCTGCCCTTCAGGAGGCTACTCAAGACCTGGTTGTTCGACCAGTAGCAGCACCCCCCTTTTTTCTCCCCAGCGCCTTGAGACCCTCGTGGGTAAGTAGTGCGCTCTACAAATTCTGTGATTGATTGATTGATTGAGAGAGATCTATGGAGCAGCTACTTACCTGACTGAAAGAAATATATAAGTGCATGAGTGAGTGAATATGCAAGGTCTGACACAATTCTCACTCATGATTATCCACTTCAGCATACTGAAAGCTCTGCTACTGTCACTCAAAGGCCTGCTGTAACTCCTGGTGCCTTATCCTCCAGTCTTTCTGCTGTCACTTCCTTCAGCATCAACTACTGCCAGTCACATGCATATTTGTGAAAGGCTGGGCTCTTGCTGTACTGGTACAGAGATTTTCCCTACTCCTAGGGCCTGATTTAGATTTCGGCAATGGGGTTACTCCGTCACAACGGTGACAGATATCCTGTCTGCTGGAATATAAATCCCATTACGTCCGATGGAATTTGTATTTCGGCAGACGGGACATCCGTCACCGTTGTGACGGGTAACCCGTTCGCTGGCACATAAACCAGGCCCACAGAATGAAAGGGTACAGAGGGAGCGACATGTGCCCAGTATGGCCTGTTTAAAGAAAAAGAAGCAAAAATAAAAAACAAATGCACCTTTCTGTTGCTCCTTTGTTCTCCTTTCACCATTGCCCCTTCTGTCCCTATATTATCCCTTATCAATTATATATTTCTTACTCTCGCTCACTTTCTCTGTATCCAGTCGCTACCTTTATCCATACTCTCCTTTACTCCCTTATCCCTCTTTCTCATTCTCTTTCCCTCCCTTTCATGTGTACCTCATTGACTTACATTTCTATCTCTTCTCAGTCTCTTTTCATTTTCTTTTGTTTCATCAGTTTTCTTTTTTCGTTTCACCCTTTTCTCTTACCCTTAATGCCTTCACGCCCTTCATTCACACCTACCCTCTCACCCTTTTCTATTACAATGTAATCTATTCTACATACCTCTGTCAGACTCTTTTCATTTTCCCACTGTCTCACTTTCTCTGTCTCTCACCCCCTCTGTCTGTCACTTATTCCCTCTCTTTTGTACTTGTCTCTAATACTTCTATCTCCATCTGCACCAACCTAGGGCCAGCACAAGGGTTTTTGCCATCTCTAGTTCAAGGTACATTTGTATATACAATCCAGTCTAGCAATTGTGCTGCACTTGCTGCTTGTACTAGAATTATGAGTAGGTGGCAGCCTAGGTATGCACTTAGTATTCTGTTCCCCCAAAATTGCCCCTGCTCTCATGTGTCTCAAACTGTCTTCTATTCTCACAGCTACTCTCTGGAACGTTTTTAAAAAAAATTATTCATCTCCTTCCTTTTCTTAAATGAATGAGCATCGCACTTTCTCTTTTCAACCATCCACATCCTTTTCTCTGTCTTACATACCCTCTTCTCTCACACTTTTTATTTGCATACTCATTTTTGTTCATCATCTGATACCCTGCTTTCTCTATCCTTCTCACTTCTCACATCTTCCTTTCACATATCTTTTAGTTTCACTTTCTCATCACCCCCTTCTCTCAAAGACCCTCTTTTCTGTCCACACTCTGCTCTTACCATCCCATTTTCACTCACACACAACTCACATCTCACCTCTCACTTAAATTTCTCCTTTCACAAACACATGCACACATTCAATTCCCTCCTTCAAATCCTCCTTTCCCTTGCAACCCCCACTTACTTGCCCTTCTCACACACTTAACTTCCCTACACTGAGTCTTCCCTTGCTCACTTTTACTTCTTCATTCTCTGTCTTACACGGATAAACACACTCAAGGATTACTGTGGTTTTTATGGTCTCTATCACAAGTTCGAATGTTGAATGATCATTTTTGAGCTGGAGAAAACAAATCTGTATTCCACAGTTTGTCATTATCAACTTAGAGGCCCTGCTGATAAGGTCTGAAGAGAAACTCCTATGCAGAATAGTAGACATAAATCAGCGCAGTGTTGATTTCAAGATGAAACATGGATATTTAATTGTGCAAATGGAGCAAAATGAAAGTTATGGGCTATTTACAAATTACTGACATTTGTGTTGATTCTTGGGATTTCAACGTATTGAGAAGTAGCCATTGCCTAATAGGTCATTGTTAATTGCAGCAGCTCAGCCACTAAAAAGGATTTTGAATACACGCACACCAGGTGCTGTGAGACCCTCAGTGTTGAATCTGTTCAAAATGTTGAGGCCCGCCAGTTTCCATAGATATGCCCCAAGTGTGGAATTGGAGTTTTTATCCTATTAGAGGGATATTCTGTCTTGTTCTGCATTATGTCAACATTTAATAAAAAGATTATATCAAAAAAAGTAATGAACATCACATATGAATCAAATCTGATTAGGAAGACTATGGACACAAGATAATCTTCAGAGCACAATGTCCATATTGTGAGGTACAAAAGGAAACAAATAGATTAAAGCTGGGCATCATGTATCACAATTGAAAACTTGACCCTTCTTTTGGCCATATCTTGAGAAATGTGGGAGCCTAGGGTGTCTAGGTACAAAGTATACTGCCAAGTCAAAATACAACCATACTCAACTGCACATATTTGCCGGATGCAGAGAAATTCAAGTAGATTGGTCTGCTACATATTTTGTGCATTGATCAACAATGTAGAAAGGACAAATTATAAAGGGAATCTTTGCCGACTGTTTTAACGGATTAGTTGTTAAAATATTTTATTTTGTTTTCTGTTGCAAATCCACGGTATGTAGCTTGCATATTTGGCACCGATTGTAAGCAGTCGCGGCCGGCATGACTCGCGGGTGGGGAGGCGGGGGATTGCGCAGGGAGGAGGGTCATGCAGGGGGGTGGGGTTAATTTAGTAATAAAAAAATATATTAGACTTACCTTCCCGCCGGACGGGTCCGGCGTTGTCTCTGCTTCTGCTCTCCTGCCTCTGGCAGGAACAGGAAGCAGGCAGCCAGGCTCCCACCCCAAAGCCAATCACAACGCTGCAGGCAGCGTTGTGATTGGTTGGGACACCGCCCAGCCAGGGGCTAAGGGCCCAGCCATGTTCTCCATGTAGGCTGCATTGCAGCCTGCATTGGAGAAGGGCAAAGTGTGCATGACTGGTTTGGTTGGCCCCAGAGGGCCGAGCAAACCAGTCATGCGCACTCAGGAGTGGGCACACCGCTCCTCCCCTGCCCAGCACTGCTTGCAGAGCAGCCCCGCCCGCCCGCCCGCAACCAAACCCTTTTGCTTTCTCGCAGTGCAAGAAGCAGAAACATAAAATGGTAGTTATTACCATTTTATGTTTCTCCTTCTCGCACTGAGAGAAAGCAATGAGGCGATGCTCCTCCGCCCAAGTGGAGGAGCCGCCCCTGATTGTGAGTACTAAAATACTTTGAGAGTGTGAAAGGCTGCCAAGATGTTGAAGAGCTTGTGAAGGACAGGACAGTTTTTGTTGATTTTGCAAAGGAAGTTGCATCTGAGATATCAACATGCAGACTCAGTTCTGACACTAGGATAATAACTGATTGAAGAGGATCAAACATAGCCTGGATATATCTGTGTCACTAGAATAGCACTGAATCCAGCCCTGGGATTTCATTATACAAATTATGAGGTATCTTAGTTAAATCCGTTCAATTAAGGTAAATCAAGAATAAAACTCCCAGGGGCCGATTCAGAAAGGGACTTACGACTCGTAAAGTTACAAGCGCGGAGTTCTCTGCACCCGTGGCGGAATCTCCACACTGATCACTACAGTGTGGAGATTCCTCCCCGAGTGTGGAGAGTCAGCCATGAGTACGGACTCCGCACTAGTAACTTTACGAGTCATAAGTCCCTGTGTGAATCGGGCCCCGCAGTGTGCACTGACTTTGTCAATGAAATGCAAGTCCACGACTGAAAACATTGGATGCTTGTGGTATGGAGTCCTGCAATCACCCACTGGAAGTGTTAAGGGCCTGATTTAATGAAGGGCGTCAATGTATAATAATCCAAAAAAAGCACTACCAGTGCAAATTCCTCCATAGGTTTAGTTGCCACAAGAGCATTCTCTGCAGAAGCAGGAACTGTTGCCAGGCGTTAGCATTGGATCATCATACATGCCAACATTTCACAACTGGGAAGTTAAAGATTTTGAAGAAAAAAAAATCGGGGCATGTGTTTTCCCCATTGACTTAAATTGAAGCAGAGGCAATTTTAGGCGAGAGACAGATAAAAAAAAGCAAATTCTGGCTTAGTAAATCAGGAGTCTCTCACCCGGATCAGAGTCTGTTGGCATGTATGGAGCAGTAATGTCTCCAGCAGGGAATTCTCGATTAGAGAGATCACATTTCAGCACTAATGACATTTTGCATCCAAATTGCAACTTTCAAAAGTTTTTTACCAAACCACATTTCCAATCAGGCTTTGGGAAAAGAACTGTGGTGGACCAAGGTGAGCTATTTGAGGAGGTAGAGTGACCAGCCGCAATGGCAGAGAGGTGCATCCCATAATTTCGCATTTGGTTAATACACTGATTTTCAGCATCTGAAAGCGAAGTTATGGGAGCCATCCTACAACTTGGAAATGGGCACTGGAGTCTTAGGAGTAAGTCCTCAAGAGTAGAGGATTACTCTGCAAAGCAGCAGTGCTACCAGAACTTGTAGACAATGTCTTACAACAGTGTGACGTAGCTCTCATTCCACAGATGTGCTTTCTTACAGCATATATTGCAGAGTCCTTTGTGCTACAGCAAACAAACATGGCAGCACCTTAATTGTCTTGTCTGGTCCGTCCCAAAGAGCGCAAAAGGTAGGTACATTCCTGCCTCAAAAGGATTAAAATAAACCCAGCCCTTAAAGCTCTCAGCTGCCTCCCAACATATACTGTGAATAGCTCCACTATGGTTTGGAGGTCCCTTCTGTACAAGAAAAGCAAGTATTATAGCAGGGAGAAGAGACCTGGGTGTAGGGAAAACCCTTCCTTAAGCCCATTCTAATGCAGTCCTTTGAAGCAAAGTAGTTGGCCTCTGAAGCTCAAGCGAAGAGAGTAGGTGTGAAGCAGGATAATTAAGTGATAGCCAAGGCAAAGTGCACAGCCCTTTGCTAGCACATGTGCTAAAGGTTTAGCAATAAATATGACAACATATGCAAGGAGTGCAAATAATCAAAATTCAATACTTCAATAGATTGTGTCACACTTATTTATCTAAACACTGCAAATTTAAAGTTTGTATGATGTTCCTAACAAACATTAGAAAAATGGGGTAAGGCAACATCTTCCACTTAAAAACTGAGACAGTAGCAACCTGGGTAAAAACATGGGCTATGGGAAAATCATTTAAACCTGTATCTCAGATATGAACTTTGTATCCCTGAATTAAACATTAGTGCACTTTGAGGCTGACTTATCTAAACTTCAAATATTTCAGTTTAAATGCAAAATACATTTCAGTTTTAATTTTGAACACAGGCAAGTGGGAGCTGATTAGCAGACCCCAGCTGCTGCAAATATCAAAATATATATGCCCATGTTCCGAAAAGCAAAAATAAGTTGGGATGAACAGAGGAAAATTATGGATACCGTTTAGCAACATTGAAACTTCTACTTATTAGGTGAAATAAAAATTTGCAGACAGATGTCAGGATTTTACATTTACAAATACTGCCAGTGAGAATGAATACTCCTGTCTGTATTTCACACCAAATAATAAAAAATCCTGGATTAATTTTTCAAAACTTTGACTAGAATTCTTCGAACATCATAACGTCTGCTTGTATGATGCAACGACCGCTATAAACACTTTTTTATCGAACTGTCGGTTTGCGTTCACACACTAAAGTGTTTTAAGAATTCTTGAGCCAATGAGTGCAGTTTGAATACTAGTTGATGTTACAATTAAACATACAGAATGCACCAACATTAAGCGCTAAAGTGCTCAATGTAAACTACACATTTTTTTATAGGTCTGATACTTTATGCACAAAAGATAAAGTAGGTACAAGTGATGAGGGTATAGTTTGAATAGGGAAGCCCCAAAGCTTAGGGTGATAAGTCAATGTTCATAATCTAATTGCTTCTTAGTTATTTTTACTTCACTTTTTGACCAGTCTACTCACTTTTCACACACACACACCACACCTCACTCTTAACGTCAGCTAAAACAAAAGAACTGCGGAAAAGAGCCCCCTTGTGGGCCTGTTGGGCATTGCTGCGTCGGCCCAACGAGGAGCTGCCCGATGATGAAGCATGACACCCCTTGGGGTGTGTGAGGGCCCTTGCTCCTCAGGGAGCAGATCTCCTGATCTGCATCCTTGGCAGCCTTCGAACTGTCCTTTCTGATAGGTACTGCATACCTTCTCCATACATGGCCAGAAAAATATACCAGCACAGGTAGAGTTTATTAGACAAAATTCACTGACCCGACTCTATACATGGACTCTTACCAAATGGAACTGAGTCTTTAGAATTTCAGAAATTCTATGAAAACATATTATGCCCATTCTTTAAAGGCTTAACATCTCAGCACAAAGGCTGGATCTCAAATGATAGGAATATATGCTTAAGGATGTGCCCAAATGATCTGATACCGACAATACAATCAGCAACACAAGCATCTCTAACTGCCTTGTAGTACAAAGAAGCAAAATAGGAGAATTGCAATTTGATTTGAAAGCGAACCTGAAGCAAGAAGTAAGGACATGTATGTTAAGTTTTCTCACAAGGGGACTCCAAATTTAGGGGAACGTAGCGCTGTGAACACCGTGACATACTCCATGTTAGTTAGAATAAATTTGCATGTTTTTTTATGTCTCGCCTACATATCATCAGCTGAACATGAGAAGGTCATGCTCACGGCTGCTCTCTTCTTGTTTGTTATCTTTGATGATGGGCTCCATAATTCTAATATGGTCCCTCACTGTATACAGCTCAAGGTTTTAGTAATGGCCTCTTCTAAATCAACATGTGACAGAGCTGTTGCATTTTGTGTCCTGATAGCGATCTGTTATAAATTTTAGGTACAATAAGATCAGAAGTTAAATCCTATACATAGTCCAGGATTTGACCTTTGATTAGGAGAGGTCTTAGCGCTAACATTATTGCCAAAGGTGATGCCAGATTGCCAGATCTGCCCAGGGCCGAACTGTCCGTAGCGGGCACCGGGCGTTTCCCCGGTGGGCCGCCAGGGTGGGGGCCGGGTTTGGGCCCCTGGGGGCCTTTTTTGTTACCAGGGGCCGGCAATATCGGCCCCCTGTAACAAAATCGGCCAAAACCGGCCCTAGAAAACAGCTCGGCCGCACCCCTCTCCCCCCAGGGGGGGCCGGCCGAGCAGTTTGTCAGGGCCGGTTTCGGTTCCCAGTCCGGCCCTGGATCTGCCACTCTCGTTCGGAGGAATGTATGCTGTTACATCACATTGCATTGTAACGCATGCCTTTACCACACATGCACAACGCGAATGCCATACCAACGCAAACCTTTACCACACGTTATTTCAAAAAATATGCCTTTACCACGCCTGCGTTTACAACTAAATTTCATTGTAAAAGCATCTATGTTAAAGGAATATGCATGGCAAAGGTTTCCCTGACCCCTACACTAAACCCTAATCCCAGTCTCTGGCGTCCTCCACGCCCCCGGCCCCCAACCCTTCTAAAAAAATACCCTTCCCCTGCCCTAATCCCTAAAAACTTCCCTCTGCGTGACCCCCCCCTTACCCCTGGACTGCCCTAAACCCTACCCCGGCTCAACCCCCCCGGCCCCTAGCCCTTCTCCTACCCTAAACCCTAAGGCACTACCCCTGCACTGCCCTCCTACTCGGCCCCCAGCCCTTCCCCTACCATAAAACACTACCCTACGATCCCCCGTCCCCTAACACTTCTTTAACTCAAAGCCCTAAAATAGTAGCCCCCGCCCCAGGCCCAATTCTCCTTACTTCTCTCCTAGATGAGGCAGCTCATCTGAGGGGCGGTGCACGTCGTTGTGAGGAAGCAGGAGAGTCTCTCCGTTTCCTCTAACGATGTGGATTGCCTACCAACGCGGCTGTTTCCACACATATGCCCCTACTACTACACATATGCCTTTACCATTCATACCTTTACAGTGAATTTCGTTATAAAGGCATGCGTGGTAAAAGCATATGCATAGTAAAGAAATGCATAGTAAAGGCCATGCGCAGTAATGCATAGTTACTATGCACATTTTAAGTACTAGATTAAGACTTTTAAAATTAACATTTTAAACAAATCCCTGTTGCTCCTAGTACTATGCTTGATTGTGTTGTTCAAATGAGTGAAACATTGTTTGGATTATCACCACGTCCCTGAAATTTGAACAGGGCTGGTAAGTAAGCTGACCACACGGCCCACACAGGATTGCTTGGTGGGTTAGTTTGAGAAAGTGGATTATTAGTTGGAGGGGATTTGACTCCTCATCAACAATAATACTGTCACAATTCCATGATAGGTCCAGTTAGGTCTCAATAATTTAAACCTGAACTCAACACTTGCTGTAGCACAGAGCAGACAGGCTTTACTTAGCAGAAATGTGTAAGGCATTTATCAGTACCAAAAGAGTTAAAAAGTAAAAAACACAACACAATAAAAATCCAACTCCAATTTTTAAAAATAGAGTAAACTTTATTGAACTAATGGACACCCAAATGACAAACAGACCTGGAGATATATGCTTTTTAGAGGTTTTAAGTCAAAATAGCCCAGAACCCAAAGCCCCAATCACAGTCATCTGGTTGCCCTAGACTGGGCCAAAGTCAAAAGTTAAGGCCGACTGTGAGCTACTGCCAGTCGGGTACAGGGACTAGGTGTGTCCTGGTGGAAAGTGTACCTTCGGACTTAGAAGATTTTCTAGAGAAAAATCCTTGTTACCTTGTCGTTGGTGGGTCCAGCGTCAGGCTTGGACCGAAGGAGGCCTCGACAATGGCAGCCTGGCGAACCCTATATCCCTGGTGTGAGCCTCGGCTCTTGCGGAAACTTGGTGTGGTCGTCATTCATGGAGGGAAGAGATAAGCAGATGAAGTCTAAATCCATATCCAGGAAGGTCTCTGGGGCAGATGCTGTTCAACTTTGGCCTTAGTGCCTCTAAGTTTGGAGTGCTGAAAGTTAAAATCCTTTCAGCAAGGGAAGCCAGCGAGTTGAATCTGACCAGCGATTCGACATTGGCAGCTGCGGCATCAGTCCTGGTCTCCACTGGTTCTCTGGAGGAAAAGTTCTGAAAAACGTTCTAAGTGTCCGGTTTCGGTTTTGCAGAATGTAGGGTCAGAGGAGCACACTCCAACACCAGCCAAGAATCAGGACTTGTTGGAACCGTGGAGGTTAGAGTTCACTCTCCCAGAAGCCACTAGAAGGAACACGGGCAATTCCAGTTGGAACTGGCCAGCTGGGCTCTTGGATAAAGTAGGCCTCTTGCAGCTTTTGTGGCCATGTAGCTTTACAGGAGGTCAGGCAAATAACCCTTGGAGCCCACTTCTTTGTCCTGGGTAAAAGTGGGTCCAGCCCTTGGGATCTCTTTCCAAGGGTTCAACAGCAGGTACAGTCCTTCATCTGTCTTACATACATCCAGAGGTGTTCTGAAGAAGGTACCCAAGTGTGCCACACTTATGCCTGGAACTAGCTTGTGGGTGGGGGAGACTACTTGATCAATATGGAAAAAGTTCCCAGGGACAATCCTACCTACTTTAACATAATTTCCTAGGGATTTGCCTCTACACAATCCCACAGTGCAATGTTCTGCCAAAATCCAACATGACTGAAGCCTTCTTCACATGGGCAGAGCTCTGGGCACACTCCTGAGAAGTGTCTAGGAAAATGAGAAACTCCCTTTTCAAACCAGTTCTCAAACAGGCTTCCCACCACTTGGATTGGTGCCATCCGGACTACCTGGACAATGGAAAGAGCAAGTCTAGGTATGAGTTACATCTGCCTGAGACAGGGGATGCCCTTTTGAAGCTTGTGCAGTTGGTGTGGACATCCCCCAGGTCATCCTGTCAGGAAGAGGTCACACCTCCTCCCACCCAAGGCCCTTTTATTCCCTATCCTGGGAGCCATTCACACCTTCTTGCACAGGGCCAACCGGCTGCCAGGTGACAGTTGGGCATAAACTCTGAAAATGCTACTAGAGGCTTTAGGCAGAAAAAGAAAGTCTAATGTCAATATTTCTGAAATAAGTACAATTCAACTTTAGCATTAAGTTGGATTTTGTTTCACTATGAAAATAGGTGCTTGGAGTATTTCTCTAGCTAGTGCCAATCTGAAGTTAGCTTTATTAAGTTTAAGTTTAGTAAAGTAATCCAGTGTTTTCTATGACGCTGTCAGCTTTGCTACAGTTAAAAAACAGGTCTGGGGCCTTTTCACTATAAGGACATGAATAAACATTAGGGCCCTGGCCAGCAGGCCTCTGCAGCATTCACCACCGATTGCCTCTGACATCGCTGCCAATGACGGTACCAAAACAACTACTACCCATCACACTCTTTTTTTAATTGTTTTATTTAAACATTTTACAGTGATACATTAATTACTCACAGTGTACAGTAATGTTAGCAAAATAAAGCCAAGACTCAGAGCAAGTTACATAGAAGATAAACATCGCTATGTGGGACGTTATTGCAGTATCAACACTTAACCTCGTACATCCAATCAATTACATTCTCCGTACCTTATATGGTCATCCTCAATATACAATACCACCCATCAAACTCAATTATAACATTAATTCCGGTACAATGCAAGGCCACATAAGTATGATCAATCTGGATTGTCCCCCTCCAGTTCCTCTTTCCCAATAAGGTATTGCTTGTACAAGCCCCAGAAACATTTGGGACGATTTTGTGGGGGTAACAGTTCATTGTGCAGCTCGGACTGCATATTACAATATAACATATCCTTAGACCAGTCTGCAATTGATGGAGCCGGCCCTCGTGCCCAACGCATTGCAATTCTACGCTTGGCAAGGAGTAAACCCATTGCTATCAACCGTCTGACTCCCTTCTGCAGTTTCCTAGTGTAGCCTAACAAAGCCAGCAGTGGGTTTGGTGAAAGTGAAAGCCCTGTGATTTCGTTCAAGGCATGGAAGATCTGACCCCAAAAATCCACAACCTGCGGGCAGAACCAGGCAACATGCATGAATCCAGCCATGCCCGCCCCGCATCGTTCACAGTCCGCTTTGTCTCTCAGACCGAATTGGAGCAGTCTCTCCGGAGTATAACAGACTCTATTGAGGAACTTAAAGTGGATGAGTCTATGCCTCCCATTTAGCGAAACCTGTTGAGTAACCTCAGAACAGTACCGCCACAAGCTGTCGTCTAATGCTACCCCCAAGTCGCTTTGCCATTCCAGCCTAGCTTTGGTGTACTGTGTCCTCCTGAATTCTTGCGACATGTCGTAAATGGTAGATACCAGTTTATTGGGAAATGCAGAGTGCAAAAGAAAAGAGAGGGAAATTAGCTCAAGGGGCTCCTGTAAGTCATCGCCGAGCAGCGCACGCAGTGCATGCCTGACCCTATAAAAATGGAACTGTGTGAGTGGCGTGAAGTCGTGCCTCTCGCCCTCTATCTCGGCCCACGCGCGGGCCTTACCCTCGGAAAATAGTTCATCCATGGTAGTGATGTTGAGTGACCTTAGAGCTTGTATCACCTCTTTTTCTACGCTAACTGGTAGCCAATGGCACTATTCCACCGGCAACAGGGGGAGTACAGAAGTGCACCAGCTTGTCTTTTTAATAAGTTATGGCATGCATGTACTGTCGAATTGATAGAGTTCAGAATGCCAGTACGTCTAATAGGGGACTGAAACAGTCTCTAGGGAAGAGGGCAAGGACTAGCCGCCACCTTTTCAAACTGCAAATGAGGAAGATTCTGCGGGCAGTGGATCCAGTAATGTGCATGTGAGTACTGTGCAATTCTGTAATATAATTCTAAGTCAGGGGCACCAAGGCGACCCATAGAATAGGGCAATGTGAGATTGTCCTATTTAACCCGCAGGTGCTTCCCAGCCCAGGCCAATTTCACCATCAGTGAGCGAATAATCTGGAATAAGTGTTTCGGAAGCACTATCGGAATGTTTAGGAATAAAAATAAAAATCTAGGAAGGACTACCATTTTCATCAGAGAGATGCGACCCATTAATGACAATGGCAGACGTATCCACCGGTCTATATCTTCCTCAAGCCTAGTAATAGCTTTGCCATAGTTCTAGCTTATCACCAACTCTGAGTCCGTATGGACTTGTACACCTAAATAGTGCACCAGCTCAGAGGACCACTGCAGTTGGAAATCTAAAGCTATTGGTGTCGCGGCTGGGGTCAAAGGAAATGTAATGGATTTAGCCCAATTAATTCTAAGACCAGATATTCCGCCGAACCTCATCACCTCATTAATTATGGGGGTTAGATTAGACCCTGGCTCTCGAACATATAGCAGCATATCGTCTGCATATGCCGACACAATAAGATTGTAATTAGGAAAGCGGATTCCTCTGTGCCCGTGGTACTCTCTTAAGGCACATGGCATATAACAGTGGGGACAGTGGGCAGCCCTGCCGTGTGCCCCTCGAGATCCTGATAGGTGATGTGACCACGCCCCCAGCTTGAACCCTGGTGACTGGTTGATTGTAGAGGACTGACACCAATTTAAGAAAAACCTCTCCCACCCCGATCCGACACAAGACTGCTTTCATGAAGGCCCATTCAACGGAATCAAACAATTTCTCTGCGCCTAGAAAGACCGCAGCGGCTTCAATCTCAGGCTTTACATGCTGAATAGTCCAAAAACTGTCCTCAGATTGTATGATAAAGTGCGCCCTGGAACAAAACCCGCCTGCTCCGGCCTGCCAAAATCAGGACTAAAGGAGCCAGCCTGTTCGCTAAGACTTTAGCAAATATTTTGGTATCTACATTCAAAAGCGACAGAGGCCTATAAGACCCGCATTAATTTGGGGGCTTCCCTGGCTTCAGCAATATTACTATTAAGGCCTCCCTCATCGAAGGGGGCATATAACCCCGTTCTCCGCATCTCTTCAAACAGAGTGATCAGATGCGGAATAAGCAGCTCTTTATGTGCTTTATAGAAGGACACTGTAAGCTCATCCTGTCCTGGGGCACTACCATCACGCATGGCATTAAGTGCAATACGTATTTCTTTGGGGTCCAGTGGACCCATGAGATGCTCCCTATGCTCGTTAGTAATCCATGGCAGTTGTATATGTTCCAAGTATTCCAGAATGGCAGTGTCATCTACCACTACCCTGGAGCTATACAGATCCGAATAGTATCGGCTAAACCTATTGGCTATCTCTGTTGGATCCCTCAGCAGGTTGTCGCCTGAGTCCCGCAATTCGGTCACCGTGCCGGACTCTCTTTGACAACGCAACAACGCTGCAAGCACTGAGCCAGGCCTCTCACCCTCCCCGTAGGTTTTAGCGACTGCATATTTCCCCATATGTTCCAGCTCACTATCCGCTACCTTATGGTATTCCTCAAGTGTTTTTTTCAGAACTTCTGAGGCCCAGGCATCACCCCTACTAAGAACGTCCTGTTCCATTTTGCCCAATTGTCTCTCGAGAGCCGACAACCGGTTTCTGATTGAGTGAAGGACCCCTGCATGCTTGGACATGGCCACCCCTCTAATGTACACTTTAAATGTTTCCATTACCGTGGAGAAATGCTCAACCGAGGCAATATTGGTCTAAAAAAACTCTTCTATGGCTACAGCCAGCTCTGTCTTGAAAACTGTGTCTAGGAGATAGTATGGAGGGAATCTCCACGTAAAGGGAGCGGCCCTTCTCGGAGGAGCCTCCACATCAAGTAGTATAGGAGAATGGTCAGAGAATGAGCGCGGCAATAGCGTGCAGGCGAGCACCCGAGGGAGCAGTGATCTGGAGACCAGCCAGTAGTCAATTCTGGTGTTGATGTCGTGCAGGGCTGAATAATGCGTGAAACCTCCTGCTCCGGGAGATCTAGCGTGCCAGACGTCACTAAGATCTAATTGAGTGGCGATATAACATATAACTCTATCTGCTGCTGAGGGACGACGGGGAGGACCCCTAGAACGATCCAACGACGGATCCAGAACACAGTTGAGATCACCCCCCCCCATATTTGTGGCAGTTTGGTGTCTTTCCGCATTTGTGCGAGTAATGTATTATAAAACTGTGGGTCATCATAGTTGGGGCCATAAATGTTGACTACGTGTACATCCAAGCCTTTCCCGTAACACCTAGAAAGTGCGTATCTACCATTGGGGTCAATGTCCCATGCTTCCAGCATAATCCCTGATTTCGGGTTAACCCGTGTCAGCACTCCCCTAGCATGAGAAGTGAACCCTGCGGCATGGAATAGACCGAGGAGCCGCTTACGCGTGAGCATATTACTATTAGGGGACAGGTGCGTCTCCTGGAGCAGCGCAACATTGACCTCATGCCGTTTAAGATAAGCAACTATTTTACGCAACTTCCTGAAGTCATTTAGGCCCCTAACGTTCCAGGTTAAAAATCGGATTCTGCTATTATGGCCCTGTGCCACCCCATGTTGTGTCATTAATGCCTTACTCCTGCAATATGTGCCCATCTCTCCAATCGCAGCAATCTTAATGCTTGAGTCTTATATACATTTGGTATGCACACTGTGTCTAAACCTAAAACATTACCCCCCCATCCACGCTATGCAAACCCCAGCTAAGCATAAGCAAAACATTGCATTCCCTCCCACTACTAAACATTGCATTAGATAGTGCTATGGCAACAAAAAAGCAAGCCTGGCATTTCGCCAGACAGTGAGTAACACACAGGGGCGGATGTTTGCGCGCATGCACTTAGTTCTCCTGTGCAACCTCGCCGCCCGCCCACAATTTATTCCATTCAGGGGAGAGCAACACAAAAAAAGGGGAACCTGATACATGGAAATAGTAAATAATTCACCTCTGGGGAACTCCTATGTAATAGAGAAGTCAGCAAGTAAATAATGTTATTTTGGTTATTTACGCTTTTTAGCCCCAGATCTGTCAGTAACCCGATTATCCACCATATAACTGTATCCTGACAACTCTAAAGTGCCAGAAGTATCTTGTATTCCACATGAACTTCAATGTCCGTGTACCTTATACGACATACCTAAAACAAGAGATAATAGATACCCCATCCAGATAAATGCCAATCGTTCTCGACCAGACCTCTGCGGGGCATGCTGGCTTGCTCGTCTGCTTCTGGCGCTTTTTCCTGCGTACCCGACTTGCCGTGTTCTTTGAGGGCCTTCTGTAGCGTCTTGGGGTCCGTATAGATTCTGGACTTGCCATTCATCATGACTCTCAACCTTGCTGGGTAGAGCATAAATTATGCTCCCGCAGTTTGCGCTTCATGGGTGCAAATTGCCGTCTCATCTCCTGCACCCTCAGGGTGAAATCTGGGAATAGCGAAAGCGAAGAGCCCTCAAACTTGAGGTCCCCCATTTCCCTAGCACGCTTCAGGGCAGAGTCCCTATCCCTATAATTGAGCAGCTTGGCTATCACAGGTCAGGGAGGTGCCCCGGGAGGTGGTCTGGGGCCT
Organism: Calotriton arnoldi; assembly: GCA_963921515.1. Lineage (NCBI taxonomy): Eukaryota > Metazoa > Chordata > Amphibia > Caudata > Salamandridae > Calotriton > Calotriton arnoldi. The sequence goes on from CAWUFW010001537.1 coordinate 2,658,171, forward strand.
AAGGAGCGGTGAGCGTGTTCCACGATAAACATTGTGGAGAAAGTGTCTCGCCCAAGCAGAGTTACCAGCAATTGTTCCACAAATACCTCCATATTGCCCGTTGCTGTGGATTCAGGGAGGCCAACTATGCGTATGTTACTACGCCTCGATCTGGCATCCAAATCCTCCGCTTTGTCTTGTAGTGTAGTAAGGAGCTGCCCCATTTGCCTCTGGGTGTTGTCAGTTTCCGTTTGGGCATCTCTCACCTCAGACACCCGCCGTTCTGCCATGTCTAGGCGCTCAGAGTGCTTATCAAGTCATTCCGACATGCGGTCCATTCGGTAGGACAGTGAGTCAATCTTCCCATCGATTGTAGTGAGGCTTTTTTGCACGTATATCACCCCCTAGCTCTTCGGTTGCATCAATTTGTCCTGGTGCAGCTGATCCTGCACCCTCATCTCTGTGCCTTGATTTGCGCTGTTCAAACTGCAGCTTAGGTTGCGTTTTGTCGACTTTCCACATTGCATCTCGACCTCCGGCTCACGCGCTTACAGGGACTAGGCCTAGGAGCCCAGAATATACCACTTGTAGAATGGTTATGTGCTCCCACTCTGTTCTCCTGCAGCCAAGGATCTGCAGCTGTTAAATCCACGGTGATCACGCCACTCACAGCTGTGCCCTCCCTTACTGTGAGCGGCGGCAGGCGTATGCGGTAAGGAGGCAGGAACGAGCCACAATGTGCCCCCCCCCCCAGTGGAGCACCGCTATTAAATATGCCGCTATGCAAAAGTAGGGCTCGCCGCCCCTCCGGATCGTTTGAAACAACAGTCCCTTATGTGCTGCGCAAGAGAGCCCAGCCGCTCACACCCGCACACCTCTCACAGGGCCGCCGCAGTCGAGTGTTCAAAGAGTCCAGCAGAGTCCCAGGAGGACTGCCAGCTCTAGTGACCCAGCTCGCAGAACGCCCCGATGCAACCACGCAACCACGAATGAAGCAGATTCCTGATGGATTATTTGGGCGGCTAACGGAGCTTGTTTAAGCTGCGGCCATCTTTAGGCCAGGCAAGACCCACCCCCCCTACCCATCACACTCTTACAAGTGTGACAGTTCAGACTATTCCATGTCTCTAAAGCTATAGGAATGGTTTGGGAGGCAGGTATTAGTGATTTTTAATGTATATTGTATTTATAAACAACTATAATCTCTAAATTAGATAAGCAGCACCACCATGTGGCAGACTGTCATGTGCCGGTGTTGACAATTAAGTGCTGGTGCTAAGCACCGGAAACCACCGGCTCAAATTAAACCCTGCAAGGCCTGTAAATTAAATGCTACAAGTGGACCTGCAGCACTCATTGTGCCACCTACTGAAGTAGCCTTTGAAAACATGTCTCGGACTTGCCACTGCAGCATATAGAGCGATTTTAAACTGCCATTTTTATAAACCTTTTGCCAGGCCTAAACCTTCCTTTTTAACACCTGTAATTCCTCCCTGGGGCATGCCCTAATAGCCCATAGGACAGCAGCGGCCTGTGCAGGTAAGAGCGGTGGGGAGGGTGGAGGGGGGGATTTTGACAGACGACGAGGGAAAATTAATTATTTATTTAATTTTCCCTCGTGGTCGTCTGTTGAATCCCAACCCGGCCCCATTGCTCTTACCTGCATGGGCCGCTGCTGCCATAGGGCAGAGTGCATTGTATATAAAAAGCAGGACAGGTGGGTTTAAGTTTTACATGTCCTGGCAGTGAAAAAAGCATAAGATGAGACGACTGATGAAGGCAGACATTGCTCTTGATGAACTGAAAGAGAAAATCTATGACAATTTGAGGGGATTGCAGATGGAAAATATTTTAAGCTCAAGAATAATGACAGAGTTATACTAGTGTGATAACTTAAAAACTATCAGAGGGGAGAATTGTGGAACTGAAATTTTTATTAGAAAGTAGTGCCTAATATAGGTTTGGTTTAATTAGCATAACTAAGCCTCATTAACAAGAGTGCTAGTCACCTTGCAGAAAAGTGCATTTTTATTTGTTGTGAACGAGCTACACTCATTCATATGTTTATTTTTCTTTCATCATCAAAAATACTTCATTTCCAAGAAATAAATTCTTACAGAAATATTGCACATTACCCATTTCGTAAGTAGACAATCCCGAATGTTATGTTTCTTTCATACATTGTTCAAAATTCAACTACAAGCTATGGTCTCTGTCCTTGTGTGCAAAAGTAACTTTCCCAAATTTTCCTTAGGAAGGGATGTACTTGTATGGCAACATTGCAAGTCTATGAGCTAACTTTGTCATTTTGAATGTGCCGACGTTTTGTTCTCACGTGGTTGTTCATTAATAAATGTACAATTTCTTCTGTGCTCCAAATAATGTATTTAACAGCCAATCAAAATAATGTGCAGGTACGTGTTATTTTGAAATTAATAATGTGATTGGTGCTGTCCTAGTATCATTTTTAGTGCTGCCCATTTACATACAATAATGCTATGAATTTGTGTGTTTTTTTTGCAGAATGTTATTAAACAACGTACTTTATGGGGGAGAGCCATTCTCTATTACTGATTCTATGTGGAGTTGCTATTCTGCTTGTTGCTTATAGCTGGTTAGATGCTTATGGTTCTTTCGGGATTTTAGGCTTATTTTCTATTTATTTTTATGATTGATTGACAGATGTGATGTGCTTGTTTAGTTCCTGAAAGGCACATTGCATTATTTCATTTATTATGATTATAGTTTTATGCTAATTTTCTTGACTCTAATGACTCTTCCTTTCTATATTTTGAATAAATTGACAAATACTGAGAACTTGAAAAGCATTGTTGTGAAGGTTTTCCTAATGGTCTCAACTAGGTGTTGATCTTCAGGATTTTCCCTTTCCTGCAATTGAAACTCCTTAATTAGGGGGGAGCTTTGACAGGTGCATTGTGCCAAGTGATGGGCACACTGACACATGCCATCCGAGAGGCCCCTCCTCCCCCAGAACGGGTGACTCATTGGGCACAGTGCTTGTGAAGGGTCTTTCCAGATCATGTAATCTGCAAAGTAACCTGCAAACTAAATATCCACCCTGCACTAGCTTGCACATTATGTATTCCAAAATATGACTATTAAATACATTTATAACTATATATTATAAATGCATATTATTAAATACGTATATATTATTGATCTCCCTGTGCCACAGTGCCAACCACAAATAAAATTTTAGATATGATCACACAAGTCGCCATTACCTACAAGCAAGTTATAACACTGGGAGACGTTATCCTGCATATTGACTCCCCGAAAGATCACCTGGTGTCAGACATTTTATTTGCCATGACATCGCTAGGCTTCACAGAGCTGGTACACAGGTCCACCATATTATAAACCATACTCATGACCTGGTATTCGCCTAAGCTCAGTATTGTTCATAGGTCCTTGCATCAAAAGGCTTAAGAAGACTTGGTCTTCCTGATATCTAGACAGCGGAGGTCCTACTTCAGCATATTAAGCCTGTTTCCTCGTTGGACTAATGCCCAGCACACATCTGGGAGCATTTGGCTCCAGCTTTGTCAAAGACTGTGTTGGAATGCCTTAACCATTCCATGACTACAGGGCCGGTACCCTTTCCAGGGAAGAAGGCCATTGTTTTCCCTCGAATTAAAAAAAACAATCTTGACCCCATGGTTGTTGCCAGTTATTGTCCCAATTCCCCCATCTCTGTCTTGGAAAAATTATGGAAAAGCTAGAGCCCGATTCCCAAAGGTAAACTTAGATGCTCGGTCTAAACTTAGACCAAACGTCTAAGTTTACGACTTAGGGAATTCACAGATGGCATTAACGAGTACTATCTTTATGTCCGCCTTCGGGGCAGAGATCTGCACCGAGTGCGGACATAAAGATAGTACTCATAAATGCCCTTTGTGAACTCCCAAAGTTGTAAACGTAGACGTTTGGTCTAAGTTTAGACCGAACGGCTAAGTTTACATTTATAAATCGGGCCCCTAGTGTCTAGCCATCCTTTGGCCTACGGGTAAGAAATTAATATGCTGCATAACAGGGATTCGATTTTCATCAGAGAACAGACACAGAAATTGATATGTGTCATGAAGCTGTACTGGAAGTATTGTTTGTCTCCTGGTACTGGACAAGTGAGGTGGAGGTTGCCGGCCATTGCAGAGTATTGGTGTTTGTCTGGATTGAACCTGCTCATGTGCGAAGAATGTGCTCCATGGCAGTAGCCCAACAATGAAATAGAATTCTGAGCAGGCCTTGAACTCTTGCATCATCTGGTGAGCCGGCGGCCATCTTGAGTATCTGGCAGTCATGATAAAATGTTGCTGCAGAAAGAAACTTGTTACACGGATCTCAGATTTTCTTTGCCAAGACCCATTTGTTTTCCTATGGATTTGTACTTAAGGACACAGGGAATACAGAGAAGTACTTAAAAAAATTGGGTGGGTGGAAATGTACGTTAAACTGCTTTTTGAACATTTATAAGAACTCTTCTAAGGCTGAGGCTTGTTACATTTATTAAGGGTTGCCCTGTGACAGAACAGGAAGGATTCTTAGCCTGTTAGGTGTTGTTCATTCTATGAGTGCATGTCAAAGTATAAGTGTTGGAAATTGGGTTATTAGTAGGAGCAAATGTATATCTGCCCCTGGCAATAAGACCCCTACCACAATATAGGGCTCAGTACAGGTCTTAGAAAATTATTACCATGCTCAACCCTTGGTAGCTCGGCTGTGAGCAGGCAGGCTTAACTTCAAAGACAGGTATGTAAAGCATTTAAAACACCAATTCAATAAATAATTTAGACACAACACACAATAAAAATCCAACACCAATTTATGAAAACAGGACATATTTTTATCTTTAAAATGACACCAAAACATACAAGATCCAATGTAGGGAACAGAAGATATTAATTTTTAAAGATTTAGCACTATATAGCACATAGAAACCTCTAGTGCCTATTGGGACATCTAGTCGCGCTAGACCGGGTCAAAGTCAAATTTTCAGGCCGACTGCGATGGAGCCCTGCGCGGCTACCCCTCACAGTAGGTCTCGGTCAAAGTTTTTACCTTCTGACTTAGAAACTTTTCTGGAGCTTTTCTTCATGGGGTCCCTCAAAGCTCTCAGCCAGTCCGGATTCGGTGGGGGTTCGCCGGCTTGCCTTGCGACGAGCTCCAGGTCAAACTTATTGAAGTATGACCTCCAGAGCTTTCCAGCAGGACGAACCAGGGATCCAGGCCGGCTCGCGGTTGAAAGTGGGCGGCTTTGCTCTCGTGGTTGGTCCTGGTCACCTTTTCTACGTTCGGACTTAGAAACTTTTACGGAGATTTTTTTTAGGGGTCCCTCGCTGCTCTTCACCAGGCCGGCTTTGGTGAGGGTTCACCGGCTTGGGTTCCCGCCTACTCCAGGTCACACTCTGGAAGTCTGACCTTTGGAGCTTTTCAGCAGGACGAACCTGGACGGCAGGCTTGCGGTTCAGGGTTGCTGGCTTGACTGGCCAGGTCGAGTCGATCCACTTATGGAGCTTTTTTCCAAAGTTGCTCCAAACTTCTCCAAACTGCTGGAACTTCTTCCTGGAGTTCCCCAAAGGGTCCCAAAGTTTCCAAAACGTATTCAAAGGGTCTGGAATCTCCAAGATGGTCCTTGAAAGCTTGTGACTTCAGTTCCCACAATCCACTTGTACAAAACCCTTACAAATCCACTGGTAGTTCTCCAGGCTGGGGATTCTTGGTGGTGATGGTCCAGGTGAGCTCTGTTAACCTATAGATTGCAGGGAGTCCACTCATTAGTCCTTTTGAAGCAAGGTAGTCCATGGGGATGTAGTTCCAGATTGTGCAACAGGCACAGTCTTCAGAGTGCAGGGCCTGGTTGGTGCAAATCAAACTCCTCAGCAGGGACCTTTCTTTTCTCAAGTTTCAAGCAGCAAATCTGAGAGGCTCTGTCCCTCTCAGCTACTTATTCCAAGTTCTCTGGGTCAAGCAGGAGGGCACTCCTGTCCAATGAGGTGCAGGGCAACACCCCAGGGTATGACCACATCCTCTAAAGTGTGGCATTATTTTCTCCCAGAGAGCAACATTTCTCCAAAATTCATCATGGCAGATTTTCCAGCAGAAGGAGCAGAACTAACTAAACCAGCCTACAGGATGGCTTCATCTGCATAGGTCCACTTCCCTTATTTCTGGGAATTCCTCCTTAATCCCCCCAACTAGCTGTGGGGCAGAGGAGAGAGGTGTAAATGAAACTGGTTTCTCCAGCTTGTCTCCCCTTCCCTTGAAGAGCATTATTCAGTACCCCTTCCTCTGGCTCTAGCATTTCTATGCCCAGCAACCTCTCCTCCCAGAAAGGCTTCCTAACCCCAGGGGTCATTTATCACCTCTTCAAAGCAGCCATGCTAACCCACTTATCTCTGACCAATCAAGGCTGCATTTAGGCTTACAGATAAAAAAAAAGTCTTATAACTTCTTATCTGTACATTTTAGAATAAATTCAACAATACCATAGTGTTGGATTTATCATTACCATTCTACTGAGGCCTTTAATCCTAGTTTTATGGCATTACTTTCCCTAGTTATTAATTCATAACCTCTTGCAATGTTAACCTATGGGTTGGGGATCTGCAATGGAAAAATGAACTGGGCAATTTCTCCAATACCAAAGCCTATAAAACATGTTTTATAAGGACCCTGCTTATACCTACAGGACGCCCCCCACCTCACCCCTGGAACACCTAAGAAAGACTTTAGGGGTTCTGAATATATCAAAATATTTCCAATCCTTACTTCACAGTGCTCCCAGCACAAAAGCTGATTTTGGGAAGCACTTTACTACAATGTGGGGAGTGAAATGTGCAATTTCACTAACCCCAGGGCATATAAAAACCTTTTTATAAGGACTCTCCTTATAAGTCCCTGACCCACACCCCTGGGACACCTAGGGGAGACCCTGGGGGTACCTAATATGCCCAAACATTGTAGTTTATCAGTTTTTAAGTGCCCCAAACACAAAAGTCGATTTTAGGCACAATGTGCATTTAAAAAGCAGTCCTGCAACACAGGGCTGCTTTTTAACTGACCTCAGGCTTCAGCAGTACAAACATGCAAGTGCAGAAAAGCTGCTGGCCTTTAAACTGCCATGCCTTATTATATACTAGGGACTTAAAGGTAGTTCCAATCCCCCTGCCCTATTATGTACTAGGGCCCTATAGGGTAGATCATGCCAATCATCGGGGTACCCTAGCCCAGAGTGTACCCTGTGTATGTAGGTGTTTTCACTGTATTCTAAGTGTGTCTTCAGCATTGCATTGGCCCTGGGCCTGGATAAGCAGAGCCCAGGGTCAGTCGGAGTCAGTTACCACCAGTACCAGTCAGAAAACATGTTGGGGGTGCCCAGGGCACAGGATGACTTTGCACCAATAAAGTATTAGAATTCTAGCATTTACACATAAATTGATAAGACCGGAGAACAGAAGAGTATTAACACTCTTTGTTATAATCAGTTCTACAATCTGCCGAGATCTGGGACTCCTCTAATATTCGAATAAGAGAGTGGTACCGGGTAGTTTTTGGATGTTTGTCCACCTGCTGCCTATGTACTCAGTCTAGGGAGTTGGCCTGATATTGTTGCTCTAGATATTCATGAAATCTTCAATACAGTTCCCGACACTCATAGCCATCTTCGTTTACAGAACCATATTACCTACACAGCATCCTTTGAATTTGAATGTGATTTTGTTTATTTTACACACATATGAGAGCTTTGGCTTTTAAAAACTTTAGAAGCACAGCCGCGAAAAACAAACATACAATCTGGAGTGCGATAAGCGCAATGTTTCTTTTCTAGATGAGAAATGAAAGCCTAAAAGCACATTGCAGCTGCAGCCCAATCACACTCCTGCCAAGCACCTTCATAACACAGATAACCAGACTGTGGCTTTATACTTTAGACTAGTGGTTCCCAACCTGTGGTCAGGTGACCACTGGGGGTCCTCAAAGCCTCCTCAGGGGGTCCGTGACTACTTAGAAAATTTTAAATATTAACAGATTACAAAAGTGTATATAAATAAAGACGCTGAATGTACAATTGAAAGTTTAAAACGTACTGTAAATGTGAAGGCGCTTGAAACTGGAGGCTAAAAATGAAATTAGTATCTCAGATTGATTCGTGGGAGCCGTGCAGGCGCATCAAACAGAATGTAGTATGGACGATGGGTGGTGTTAATTGAATTTAGAAAAGCTCCAACCTTTCTATTAAAATTAAAGTTTTTTTTTAATTAAAAACTTGGTTATTCTGACATTAGAAGTTGTGGTGGTTGCCTGATCCTTGCCATAAATAGCGCCAAGACGCCTCTGGGTATTCGCTGTGCTCTACAAATTTTATCATTCATACATTCATTCATTTATATGTTTTTTGCGAATTAAATAAAATGTGTATTTGTTTGATGAATGCTTTTTTCTGTATTTTTTGTGTATTGTTTTGCGGTTCAAATCGTCGACAATGCTTAGACCGGGGTCCCCTGCTTCCAGTAATGACTCGTAGGGGGTCCCCGGATTCCAATAACGCTTCAGTGAGGTTCCCCGGGTTCCAGTAATAAATAAGTGGGGGTCCCCAGAAGTCAAAAGGTTGGGAACCACTGCTTTCGACTCGTTTTTAGCAGCCATAGAATGTGAAGCTCTGTACAAGAGACTGTGATGGGAATGTGTTATATGAGTTGACGCTTTGAAGTCCTTGATGTTGCCCCTGGCTCTAAAGTCAAACATTTTGCCTATGCCTTGTTTGTACTATGGTAGAAAGCTGTCCTAATATTGGATGTTTGTCCACCCAGTATCTATCTGTACAGTCTAGGGAGCTGGTCTGTTTTTGCACAGACTATTTTTTCCAGATCTTCAAGATAATGTGGTTTTATTCTCTGCTTTGTCCCTCTTGCTGTTTCTCCTATATGTACAACCTGATTGCTACTTGTACAGCGCTCTGACACCTTGAACCATGTTGGCGCTATATAAAACTCTGCAAATAAATGTATCTATCCGGAGACTCATACTCATCTTCATCTACAGAACTCCATCTCCTGCACAACATTCTAAGAGGGCTACATACACAGGGTCACTGATGTATGCCCCGCACACTACACATTTGCATATGTAATTGTCCATACTTTGAATCTGAATGCTATTTTGTTTATTCTGCATACATAAGAGAACTTTGGTTTTTGAAAACTGTCAAAGCAGGTCCATGAAAAAGAAACATACACTTAGGAGGGAGCTGGACGCAGTGCTTCTTTAACAGATGAGAATTAAACCCTAAAAGCACATTCCGTTCGCTTTCTGTGAACTCCAGTGGTTGCCTGCTAAACGATAAAATTGGTACACAGTGTTCTGAATATAAATCACAACACAGCTTGAGGGACCTTTCTTTCAGAAAACACTGTCATTAGCCTGTGTAGCAAAAATGCTAGAAACAGCCAGGTGTCTACGACTGTAGGGACGGGGGCGGCGAGAAGCAGCAACCTCATGTATGTTGCCACAGGTCACACGTCTTCCTAGACAACAGAACTCCCCCACATTCTGAGTCACCAGGCAGAGGAACACCCAGACCTCACCATTACATGGAAAGGTCACAAAAATGCATTTGAAGCCTAATAACTGTTTGCTGTGCTACTTTCCAAAGATGTCTGAAGGCTTCAGGTCTGTCTTGAAGGACTGCACCTGGTTGTCTGATAGTGGAAGGATCCCTGGCCGAGGAATGGCAGCCACTTGATAGATTGAAATGACCTCCCTGTGATATTAATGACTGTCTGCCTATCTTCTTTCTATCACAACTGTGGAGGTAAACTCTGGAAACAAAGTGGACCACCCAAGAATTTCACTGTTGCAAAGGTCCTGCCTGAGAACCAATGTGGCAGCACAGCAAGTCAAGCTGGAGACATGTGTAAGCACCCAACCTCCGTGAACATAAAGGCAAATGAAACAAGCATTTGCAATGCAATCGGTCTCGCTTTTGGGACCTTATAAGTATTTAGCCATGCACCATATTATCCTTCCTTCTTCTGCGTCACTTTGGATCGTTTAAGCAACAGAAAAGCAGTAAAAGTGTTGCACAAGCTCCAACACGATGCACACAAAGGAGGACCAATCAAGCATATAAGCAGATAACCATAATGCTTGGTAATCAAACGAGGTGGGAGGAAGTAGGGGGCGGGAGTGCGGAAGTGGAGGGTAGAACAAGGATGGGGGAGTGACCGGGGTAATAGCAGGGAAGGAAGGCTTGGGGCGAGTGAGGGCAAGAGCTGTGAGAGGGGATGTTTGGAGGAAGAGGGAGGGGCGGGAGCTGTGCCTGGGGTCCCGAGAGCACCGCACGCATGGGACCCCAGACACACACGGGACCCTAGACACACACTGACAGACAAACACGGACATGAGCAGATAAAAAAGAGGCACAATAACTTCCTCCAAAGGTGGTGTGAAATGCTGCCAGTCAGAGGGTGAGCGCCCACCCGTCAGCTCAGCGCCAGGGGGCGAGCAGACACCCATCTGCGCCGCTCAGAGGACGCCTCAATTAGTTGCTAGTTAATGCTGATTGAGGTGCCTGGGATCGGATGGTCACCATAAAACATTATAAACATTTTCAAACTCCCCTTTCTGTTCCCCTCCTCACGCCCCTCCACTCACTTTTTGAAAGTCCACAAACTATGATTGGAACATTTACCCCCCTTCCAGGGTCACCCCCAGATTGGGTGAGGGTATAGGTGAACAGTTTTCTACACCGGGGAAAATGTTTTACCCGCCGAGAAACAAAAAAGGAAAAACATGCCTTTGCAGAGCTGACTCCATGTTCCCTGTGCGACAGCGCACTCTCTGGAGACCTCTGCAGGGAGGGACAGGAGCCCGGGGAGGCCTCACGTGACCTCCCCAGTGAGACTTTTGGAAACCTGCGCCCCGTGCAGTTACTTCTCACCGCCGCGGTTCCACTTCCGGGTGACAGAGCCGTGTGAGTCATGACAGAAACGAGAGACAGGACAGGTCAGGCAAAATAGAGTGCGAATGCACTCAGCCAATCAGAGGAGAAAACAAGCATTTACAAATGCAATAGGACTCGTATTTACGCGAGACCTATTGCATTTTAAACGCAAGTGCGGGCATGAAAGAAGGCATGAATCGAAGGGGGTGGGGGGCGGTTGTGGTCCAAGAAGTTATGGACTGCTGGAGGGAACGGGGAGAGGCAGGGAAACAAAACTGTTTTTCAAGTAAAGGGGTGATAGCCTCGGAAGAACAAAAATGACGACATGGCCGTCAGGAGACGGGACTAACAAGCCAAAAACCAATCAAAATGCTGAATTTATCATTGAAACCAATCGAAAATATGGCCGGAAGTGCGCGGAGCTTCCCCCCACTCTAGTGTATACTGCATGTCTCGCAAAGCGAACAGCGCGTTGCGCTGCAACGCTATGTGAGACCTAAAAAAAGCTGGAATGCAAATGAGCTTTAAGAAATTTGAGTTAGCTCTTTCCATGCAAAGCTAAGATTGAAGAAGTTCGAATGAATCGCTCTAACTCTGGCTTCTCCAAGGAGCTGCTGATAAGCTGCAGGTAGCTGTCCACCTCTTTGTAAGTAGGTCTCCTCTGTGCAACCCAGCCCGCTAGATTAGGAGCTTTTGCCTAATTGAGTTAATACACCCATACCAAAATTGAGAGTGTGTATTTCAATCAATCAATAAAGGATTTATAAAGCGCGGCAAATCACCCGTGAGGGTTTCAAGGCGCTGGAGACCCGTTTATCTAAGACGTAAATTTGTGTATTTTCAGAATTCGTACGATGATGTTTAGAGAAAAACAGCTGAATTTCCAAAATGTATTTAAAACTGACATTTGAGTGATAAATCGTGTGGAGTTGGAAAGTCTTTTTACTAATATTACTTTGGTGCAAGGGGCATTGAAGCTATGGCTGTTATGCATTCCCCATACAGACCCTTTTGTACATTACTGCAGGCAATCCTGAAGGACGACACACTGAGGTGATCAATGCTAGTAATCCTGTAGTGTGGCCACTAATATAATCTTATCTGATGTGGTCACTATTAAAATACTAATAATATTAGTAGCTTGACAAGATTTTCATTGAACATAAGTAGCTTCTGTTACAGAAAAGGTTGGAGACACCTACTTTAACACCACAATAATAGCAAATAGGAGAGTAGGTAATTATTTACCTTCAAGATTACCCCCCAGCGCCTTGAGACCCTTACGGGTGAGTAGTCGCGCTTTAACAAACCCCTGATTGATTGATTGATTGATTGATTGATTTCCTGATTTGAGGCACAATAAAACAAAATTGAGACTGTGGAGTGGAAATAGGTGAGTGGAGTGAAGTGACACTTAAAAAACTAGGTGAGAAAAAGAAAAAGAAACCCATCCATCATGACAGACAAAGGAAAAAAAAACTGTTTAGGTCGAAGTGTGTTTGCTAAAGACATCTTGGGGACATTCAGAAAGCTTCCCTGGGAATGCATTTCGTTCATTGCTTAACATTGGCTTCGTGGTTTGTAACTCACGTTTTCTGGCTTTCTATTTGCTGGCTTTATTTGTTGCAGGCTGTCCAGAGTGAGATGGTCACTCCTAAGGAGCAAAGCCTTTTCACATTTTCACACTACTTCCCTTTGTATTCTTCCACAAGTGCTCCTTACTGTAAACAGACCCCTAAATCTTGTTCTTATAATGTCACATTTGCTGTGCATTCAAAGACAGAGGTCAAATGTCAGACTCTGTTTTCGGAGGGAGCTTAGCGTTTACTTTTCTCTTTCTGACTTCAAAGTGAGAGGATTTATGTGACAATCTCGCTGGATACTGGGAGTAAGAAAGGTTTTTTTTCTAGCACACAACATGTAAATGAGCTGTGCAAGTATCTGTAAACTATATCGTTTTATTAGTAAAACTGTATGTCTGTGTAAATGTAATGGTCATTACAATTGAAAATGTCTTGTCCGTAATGGCAGAGTGATACCACACCATGCATACTCCACTGTACGCCCCTTCACTCTACTCTGCACCACTCCACGCCACTGCATTCTACTCTGCACCACTGCACTCCTCTCCACTGTGCTTTACAGCACTCTAGTCTAGTCGACTCTACTCTGCACAACTCCACTCTACGCCACTCCACGCTACTCTGCAAGACTGCACTCTACTCTACTGCACTCTATGCCAACACACTCTACGTCACTGCACTATGCTCTGTACCACTCAACTCTACACCCCTGCACTCTATGCCAATCCACTGTACACCACTCTAATCTACTCTGCACCACTGTACTCAACACCACTTTACTCTATACCATTACATTCTAAGCCACTTTACTCTATGCTACTGCACTCTACCCTGCACCACTCCACTCTAGCTCTGAAACAATCTACTCTATGCCACTGCACTCTATGCCACATTACTCTACTCTGCCCCATCCACTCTACGTTACTGTACTTTAAACCACTGCACTCTATGCCACTCCACTCTACTCTGCGCCACTGAACTCTGTGCCACTGTTCTCTGTGCCACTTTACACCACTGCACTCTACAACATTCTACTCTACAACTCTGTTCTCTACGCCACTGAACTCTATGCCACTCTACTGTGCACTACTGCATTCTATGCCAATGCACCCTACGCCACTGCACTCTATGGCACTCTACTCTACATCACTTCACTCTAAGCCACTGGGCTCTGCAGTGCTCCATGCCACTGCATTCTACACCAATCTATGCCAATGCACTCTACACCAGTGTACTCTACTCCACTACACACTACTATGCACCACTCAAATCTACAGCACTGCATTCTACAACGCTACATTGTACGCTGCTGAATTCTATGCTGCTGCACTCTATGCCAGTTTACTCTGCAACACTCTACGCCAATGCGCTCTACACCAGTCCACTCTACTCTACGCCACATCACTGTACTCACCCAACTGCACTCTACTTCACACCACTCTGTACCACTGCACTCTATGCCACTCTACTCAACACCACTCTACTATATGCCACTACACTCTATGCCAATGCACTTTATGCCACTCTACAACACTGCACTCTGCAACACTGCGCTCTACACCACTGCACTCTACACCACTCTACTCTGCATCACTCCACTCTATGCCATTGCAATCTGCAGCACTTTATTCTATGCCACTCCATTCTGTGGCTCTATACTCCACTGTGCACCACTCTACGCCACTACACTCTATGCCACTGTACTCTGCAACACTCTACGTCAATGCACTCTACACCGGTCCACTTTACTCTACACAACTCCACTATACGCCACTCTACGCAACTCCATTCTATGTTACTTCAATACACAACACTTTAAGCCACTCCACTCTACTACATTGTACTCCACCCTTCGCCATTCCCCTCCATGACACTCCATGCCACTCTCCTCTGCACCTCTAACGTTTAGTCATGCCAAACAGCAGGTACGCTTATGTACAACATGGCTAAAACACATTCGCAAAGTCAATAGCTCTTGCATAGACAAGACCTATTGGCTTTGCCAATGTTTGTTTGTAATATTGTTTTCCTTCTTTGGGAAAGCCTTTTAATATTATCACCCTCAACCAAATAACAGCATTTACTTTTGCAGGTGTGGCGTTCTATCTGTTGTAACCTTCAACATCCTGGATCATGCAGAGCAAGGTATGAACTCTCACAAAATGAATAAACCAGTGCTCTGTTAAATAAAAATGATGGGCCTGATTATGAATACAGCGGTCCTGGGACCGCAGTACCTGTGTTGGTGGTCCGACCTCCGCCACTGCAGCGGTCTGACCTCCCAATCACAAGTTTTGCGGTGAGACCACCACAATTCCGCCTCCAGACTGCCGCCTCCGCCAAGAGCTGAGCTCCCGCGGTGGTGTGGATAGCGGTAGGCAATGTCGCCATGCCCATTAAGACCTGCGTTTCTGCTGAGCTTTTCATGGCGGGGACACCGCCATGAAACAGTTGGCAGAAAGGAAGGTTTTGGGGTGAATTCATGTCTCCAGGGTGAGTGTGCCCTGGAGACATGTTCATGGTGACACCTATGTGTGCCCCCATGCCACCTTCATGGTTGCACACACTGTTTTCCTGCAGACGTGCTGCAGGGAAACAGTGCGCCCGACTGCCCAGATGCCTTGAAGCATAGCCGGCATTGACTGTGGCTCTTTCCTAGAGCTGCAGTATACTGCAGCCGCAACACCGCCTACCCGGCAGTAAAATCGTAATACGACAGTTGGTATACCGCCCACTCCGCCACCCCAGTTCAGACATGGCCAGACATGGCCCTTGCTCACTTTGCCACTGGATTCAGGATAGCCTGGCTGATGACGGCTGTAAGCCAGAAACCGGTCCCAGGATGCTTGTTTCCGGTCCAGGGAAGACATGGCTTGGCAGTTCGGGCTGGACTGTTCCCATGAGGCACAGGGTCAGACTGATTTGCATATGGCCATGTCTGAACTGGGGTGGCGGAGTGAGCTAAAGAATGATGATGGATTAAACCCAGATCAGTTGACTGGGGGTGAGTGCTTGCAATGTTCAACACTCCGTCCATCATCCCCTTTGGTTTTGCTTTTTCTTTCTAGGCACCCTTTTAAGGAGATACTTGACACCGTTCACATATGTATTAAAGTGCACATTTGCACCATGACTACTGGGAGGAGGCGCTCTTTCCTCTGGCAATCAAAAAGGAAAGATAGAGAGATCTTCTTTGAGTCAAGTCCTTGACAAATGTCCACACCAAAGGCTCTCTTGGCCAGTCCGTATGAGGGATCATGTTCAGTATTTGGAATAAGAGTTACAACAGTCCATTTGGAGTGTCAGCTTAAAAACAGACCTTATTTTTAAGGTCTCCTGAAATCCCAATAATTCCTACTGGGGGCTCTGTTTTTTTTTATGGGATCCTGTTTGATTAAGGAAACTTTTACATTTCCCAATGGTGCATTTTGCCTTTTGCCAATGACAACTTCCACAAGATCGAGTGAAGGTAGGGTTCCTAATAAGTTATCTTACTGGACATGACTTGGTTTGAACTACTCCTTTGGTTACGACCAAAGATCCTTGCTTGGATAGTTATGATGTCTTTTAATTGGTTTTTAAGAAGATGCTTAAACGTCCCAATTTGGCATATTTTGCTGTGATATTAAGCAAGATGGGATGGATATGTTGACAAATGTCAATCATTTTCGCCAAATAACAGCAGAAAAATTTTGATCTGAGAGGACCAAAATGACACTGTTTGATTGCGTATTGAGAGAGGAGGTTGAGTGAGTTAGTCCATACTCATTTTTCAGCTTGTCTGAAATTATTGATACTATACTGTTAATTGAATTGTGTTAGAAGGTGGTTCTGACCATCTGAGTCACCCGGATTTTTCGCTTTTTGAACACCTAATTGTTGAGCTTTTACTGTGGGAGAGCCTCATAAGTTGGGACTCACCCACAGTGAACTCATGAGGAAAGAGACTGCATTTGGATTTTACCGGTGTCCCCCTGGTGAGAGTAGGCCGCTGCGCTGCAGCCGGAGTAAGGAGCACCGGGCTGGTTACATGCAGACACGTGTGTACATGCATGTGCACACGTGTAGGGGCTGCGCGGGGGAGATTCCTAGCTTGCGCAGCCCAGGAGCAGCTACAGATAGAATGGTGTGGCAGGAATTATGCAGAGTTGGGTAGTGACATGGAATAGGCTTTATACTATGGGAAGACATATGTAAGGTAAAGTCAGTGTGCTTTACTGTTTTCACTGAAGGAACACTCCATTATTCTCCTATGAAGATGGGGACCACATGGGTTGTTTCACTTCCCTAGGGCCTACAAATTCCAGACACGCACCAAAGTACACTGTAAGTTGTGTGAGAGGAAGTATTCTGCTGAGTCCAAAGCCATATCTGTACTGCTTACGGGTCATCCAGAAATGTCATATTCCTCTGACTCAGCTCATAACCAGAGCCTGGCTGGGTGTGACCCTGCCAGGCTGGATTAATGACCTTCCTCCCCATGCTGTAGCATCAAAGGCCTAGCCCTTCACTGCAAGCATTCCAAGGGCAAGGTCTCCTCTCCAAGAGGGAGAGAAGGTGGGTGGAGCTGCAGGTTATCCATCAGCAGCTGTCACCTGGTGCCAGGCACCAAGCTGCTCTGGAGAGAAGGCAGCAAGGGGGAAGGGGGCTTTTCGGAGACCATGTGGCATGAGACCCCTGGACGACGCCATTTTGAACTATCCTAGAGGCCTGGGCAGGAAGGAGGGAGCAGGGGCAGAGAGGTGATATGTTGCTGCAGGACAGGGCATCAGAGCCTTCCTGCCAGCCCCCTCCAAATTCTTTTAAAAGGTCTTGCACAGGAAGAGGAGCTCTCTCTGGGGTGCGGTCTACTGAGGAAGACTGGTACTGGAGCCTGGCGCCATGGGCAGTTGGAAGGAAGAACCCCCTGACTGTCCCAGGACCATGAATTGCGCCAAAAGGGGAGTCCAGGACCAGTGCGCAGAAGCCTGGGCCTCTGCGCAAGGAGAAGAGAGGCCCCGGAGGAGAGCCAGGTGAAAGGCTGGCGCAGGGAGCCAGTGAAGACAGTCCCTGCTGAGTTCACCCTCTTGGAGGCCAGAAGGTGCAAAGAAAGTGCTCCAGAAGGGTTAGAGCTGGTCATCCGGAGCAAGAAGAGGCCAAAATGGTGAAAATTGGCCGCCTGGGGGCCGAGATACCCCCCTCAGAAGGTAGGCGACCTTTGACCTCTGAAGAGGACTGATGACGAAGCGTGTGGGCTCCACCGCCGGTCTTAGATGTGCCCCCGGGGTGTGTCAGGCCCCGGGGGCTGCCCCCAGAAGAAGAGGAAGTCGGGGAGAGCCGTCGCGCTCCCTGTGAAACTTTACCCCGGGGGAGTGCCAGGAGCCCACCCTGGCCCCCCGAAGACACCGGAGGAGGGGGAGCGCCATCACGCCCCTCAAAGAGGTCTCTGGGGCCCGGGACCCCAACTCCGGGGCCCGCCGAAAGGAAGCCGGGGACCGCCGTTACGCTCCCCGTGAAGATCTCGGGGCCCGGGATCCCCAACTCCGGGCCCCCGTGTGGTGGAGGAGGAAGGGGGAGTGTCGCCGCACTCCCCTGCAGCAGCGGGAAGGCAGAGGGAGTGCCGTCGCACTCCCCAAAGG
The DNA here is from genome assembly GCA_963921515.1 of Calotriton arnoldi. Classification (NCBI taxonomy): domain Eukaryota; kingdom Metazoa; phylum Chordata; class Amphibia; order Caudata; family Salamandridae; genus Calotriton; species Calotriton arnoldi. The sequence goes on from CAWUFW010001537.1 coordinate 2,676,314, forward strand.
ACCCACCGGGCCGGAAACAGCCTCCGTGTCTGCCTGCAGGAGCGGGCAGACCAGAATGACAGGCCGGCTCCGGTGGCAGCACGCGAGGGTGCTGGCCAGTCAGGGTGCCGGCGAGGGCAGCCTGGGGGTGGGCTCCCCGAGCTGCCCTCCAAAGTACCTGACAAGCGGGGTGCCCGGGTTGGACCGGGCCCCCGAGAAGAGGCAGGAGCAGCGGGGAGTGGGCTCCCCGAGCTGCAATCAACTCACCTGGGCACAGAAGGGGTCAGGGTGGGACCGGGCCCCCAACAAGGGGCTAATGCGGCGCAGGGCCGCCATCGCTGGCAGCGCTGCTCTCCCCGCAGCAGCGGGAGAGCCGCTCATCTAAAATGCAAGAGATGGGGGCAGGGCGCCCCATAATGCTTTGCAGAGCCTGGACAGGCCTGCATGGAAACATGACCGTGTTTCACATGTGGTGGCCCCAGGAGGACGGGGTCACCGCCAAGTGTGTGAAAAGGTGCAGGGGGAGCGGCAGGAGCAACGCAGCCTCCCCCAGTATGAAGATGCGAAGTCCCCCCTAAGTCTCTGGGGACTCAATGGAAATAACCCCTCAAGGGCTCAGCCATCCACCAATAGTAACCAGTGGCTGGAACTTTTGTTCTTCAGCTGGGGGTGTGTTTGGGGACTATACCAGGGTGTGAAGGGATGAACTGGGGTTGTCTGGAGAAGGGCATCTCCTGGAGGCGACGAGAGGTGCATTTATTTAAGGTTATTTCTTGTAATGGAATGAAAGTCACATGTGTAATGTGAAGTCATAAGCAAAGTGGGGTTATGTTGCTGGACATTCCTGCTAGGGTGTCTGGCTGTATATGCTTAATCCTGTGATTATAAATGTGATGCATTTTAGGGGCTTTATTTGCAATGCATCATAATTGTTATCAGCTATGATAAGTACTGTCATTTTAAGTGATGCCTAAACATGTATTCTTGCTGCTGCGTAAGGTGAAGAACAACCCAGACTGTTAGCCACTAAGATGAAAAGGTGTATACTGTATGGTCAGCATGAGATGCTCAGTCAGGGTTATGTGTCACCATGGCAGGTGTGGCCTTTTTAAATGCTTGTAGAGATAATGGGGTAGGTCGCCACTGGGATGGTGCCAGTGGGCAAGGCCCTCACTACAGGTTATGGTCAACCTACTGCAATAGGGGGCAAGATGATGTGCATACATGGGAGTGGTGGTACTGGGACCCCCCACCCCCGCGGGAGGGGTGGAAATGTTGTGCAATGTCACAAAGTAATTCCAACAGCTTATGTATATTTGTAAATTGTTGCATAGTATTGAGTAGTGTGTGTGTTTAATAAATGTACTCTTCCTTTTATAAAGCAAAGTACAGACTGGACAATCAATTATTGAGTGTTATTTCTGCGTACTGGTAAATGGCGATTACTAGCCCACACCATCTCCCTTGAGTAAGCCTTAGACTGCTCTGCAACTCTACCCTCTGAGAGTCAAGCGCTACAATGGGGTGTTTGGTTCCCAGTAAAGGACAAATGTAGTCATGTTATTTGTGCAGGTCTCACAGATACTGCCTCGTTTTCCAACAAATGTAGATTACTGGAACGACATAAGGAAAGAAAGTAGTCTTGAGATGAGCCTGGTGGATCCCTCAGAATGGAAAACCTTTGCAGACCCGAAAGCCATGTGGATTTTTCTTCTCAAGAAAAAACTATGCAGGTAATCTAACAGTGGATGAGACAGAACTTTCAGTGTAAAGTGATATGTTTATATTTTGGTATTCTGCACACATTAGTGTGCATGTCCAATTCATCCTCAGAAGAATTTGAAAAAGAAGCTTGTGTATAATTTTTTCCTTATATTGGATCTTTAATGAATGAATGCCAGGATTTTTAAAGTGCGCAGCTACTCCTGGGAGTGTCCTGGTGCTAGCTTGGAAAGTAAGAGGGTGTGAAGGGATCCGTTGAAGAGTAAAAAAGCCAGGTCTTAAGTTGCTTTCTGAAAGACCGTTCACTGTCCATTTTGCGTAACTCAGCAGGCATGCTGTTCCAAGCTTGAGGGCCGAACCGTTAGTAGGATCTGCCTCCAGTTTTTGCTCGCTTAACCTTGGAACTTTGGCAAAGGGATGACTGCAGAGTTCTAAAGGGGGAGTAGAATTGAATCCTGGAGACAGATATTCAGGTGCAGACTGGTGCAAAGCCCTGTGCATAAGGGTCAAGGTCTTAAAGAGGATCCTTTTTTGTAACAGGAAGCCAGTGTAGGTTCTTCAAATAAGACGAGATCGCGACTCGCCTAGGTAAATGGAGAGCCAGGCGGGCTGCTGCGTTCTGAACAGTTTAAAATTTCTGCAGCAGGTAGTGTGGGAGTCCTGCGTAAAGGACATTGGCATAGTCCAATCTGAACACCACCAGGACCAGGAGAACAGTAATCCTTGCGGGTAGGGAGACAGTTTGCAGAAATATTTTGCAGTTCGCATAAAGAGTGGTTCTGACAGTCAATTGTTCCTTTTATGAATTGTCATGAAAGTGGATGATGCCATGAGTGTTCCAGTGTTGCTGGGTAGTGGAGCATGTGGAATGTTTATTGACCAAGATTGGGTCCTCAAAAATCTCTGTTGATATTATAGCCTCTCCTAATTAGGCTGTGATTTTTGGAATTCCTTGGCTAACAAGGCATATCTATATTTGAACTGTTCTACTAAAACAATGTCATTATCAACACAATTCTGCTGTGATCATTGTTATGCGTCTGGAGGTCACTCACTAAAGAGAAGAATGTTTATACCACAACTTCAAATCTAATTGTGGCTTACAGTACATTCTGTTATTTACAAATATGCCATTTTGTGCCCCACTTGTGCTCAAAATAAATTCTTACTTTCTAAACCTTGTAGACATTTGCAGCCGATACCAGTGGCTCCTGAACCATGTTCGATTGCATGGAGCTTGTTCCTGCTTGACGGGAATTATCACATTTTGGAAAGAAATTGCTAAAACTGATAGATGCCATGTTCAGGGTGTTCTACTGGACAGCCAGTCAAACATCCTTAGGTCATACAGAATTTTAAAAAAAGTAGTTTGTATACTTTCCATATAGTTCTGAGTTTAATACGTCATCAAATCAACAGTGCACCTTAAACTGATTCTGTCACAAATCCATAATTGATTATTATCTCTTTGAAAATCCATGCCTACTTGGTATTGTTGGAGTCCAGACATTCACTTCAACCTTTCCTTGGTTATCGTACTGGGATTTATGTTTGTCCATGAAAAATGGAACATAATATTAACCAGCCTTGTTAAGAACATGAAAATATCTTCACATTTCTGATTATGTAGTTAGGTTGCAAAGAAATATTGATAGAGGTTTGAACTAATACACGACCTTTAAAGTGCAAAAAAAACATATTGAATGCGTGGTTGCATGAAGAGACCAAAGCAGTATGTGCTTGAACAATGTGGTGCCAATTTGTTAACAAAAGCTCAAGCACAGAGGTGTGTACCCCTAAAGTGAAAGGGTTAAGAAGAGACTTGTCACTTTTCATGTGTCTCTTAAATTACAGGGTGGCACTAAAGCTAATGTGAAAACTATAGTCTGTTGGAAAATCCACATCTTCTTTGTCCTGATATTCAGGGCAACATGTCTTTGGTTACCACTCTTTGATTTATGATTGTCCATGAGAAATGCAACAAAATATTGAGCAACTTTGTTAATATTTTTTTATTATATATTCATATTGCAATGAGATACTGATGCAGGGTTTGCACCAACACATAGCCCTGAATGTAACAAACAATATAGGGCCTCATTTACAAAACAATGGTGCAGTGCGTCGCTGAGCTGCGTCATTTTAAAAGCATAGGGATGTGTAGTATTAACAACAATACAATGCATCTTTGTGCTTTACCCTGCGCTGCCGCACAATTAGCTGCCATGCGCCAGCGCAAGCACCCTTGCATAATGCTGCAAGGGTGCCTGCGTTGCGGGGATGATTGTTTTTGTGCAGGAAGGGGCACCTTCCTGCACAAAAACAATCATTGGTGGCATTTTCCTCTTTCTATGAATGCTGCACAATGTGGCACGCATAGAAAGAGGAAAAAATGATGAGAAATAAAAGTATTTGTCCTCGCAGTGCCGCTCCTACGCTGAGGTGGCATAGGATTCTGACGCATTCCCAGCTATACAAAACTTTGTAAATCTGGGAATGTGTTGGGTTCCATGGATGTTGCGTGGTAACACCCACAGCAACACCCATGGAACACCCCTTTCACGCAGAGTAATGCGTGAAAGGGGCCCATATTTACAAGGCTATGAAAAGTCATGCTGAGGTACGTAAGTGGCCTTATAAATATGGGCAGGCACACTGCGCAGCCGATGTGCCAAAAAAAGTGACGTACCGGCGGCGCAACACCCTTGCAAATGAGGCCCATAGTTTGTATGGGTGCACAAAGATACCAAAAGGCTATGGAGACACTTCACAGTTTTCATGTCTATTAATTTGCAGGGTGGCACTGTGGCCACTGGGAGCAGTCATCCTTTCCTCTGGCAATCAAGAAGGAAACTATAGAGGCCTTCTTTGCTTCTAGTTCTTGACTGGCACCTTGTCGTGGTCCAGTCCTAACTTTTATTTGATAATGAAGTTTCTTCTCCTGGTCACTCCCCAGGTTCCCAGACCTCAATGACAGTCTCCATAGTACAAGGGCACAGACAGCAGTGGGAGGTTGGCTCAACCATTTACTTCAGCTAGGGCTCCAACACAGTTACCGGTGTCAACTGGCCTACTGGTTCTTTAGAAGTAAGTTGGCTACTTTACCCTTAATTTCCTTTGGTCCACAGGAAGCCATTGATCTGACCACTGAGAAGCACTTCCAGTTCTTGCATACAAAGGCGAACGGGTCCAGGATTATGGCCTTTTCCAGACAGACAAAGCAGCAGATATTTCCATTTTTATTTTTTTCCAACTCCAGATTTGTTCTGAGATGCTGTTGGTAGGAATCCATTCTTATAGGTGTCAACAGCCAATGACTGGTGAGAGGTTCTAATCCCATGCTCAGAACGTTTCCACAGTCAAGCCAGCCTTCTGTTTCAGTACACCCTATTCCCTCTCTCTGAATACATCCCAGACAACCCTTCTATGGTGGTCCTTCAAGATGGTAGACCCAAAGGGCCTCTGAGTGGCTGTTTCCACCTAGGGGATTTCCTAGTATAATGAGGAAACTCCCCTGGAAAATCAATTCAGTCTAGTTCTTAGCAAAGGCCAACATTTGTAGGAATAGAATAGAATTTGCTGGGAGCAGGCTACCATCAAAGGTGAACCTCCAGGCAAAACCCTGTTTAGCAGAGACATGTTATTCTGAGAGTTCCTGCCTGCCCCATTTCTGTTGTCCAGGTGATGCCTCTGTCACTCCACTCCCTCACATTCCAAAATAACTAGAGGTGGGTGTAGTTAACCTCTCCTTCTCTTCCTGCTACAGATAAGCTGGAAGGCCAAGGCCTGTTGTTCTTCCCTGACATATATTTACATATAACAGCAGAGTGGGGGAGTTAATTACTGTCACTGAATGATAGGAAGCCTTGCTGATAACTGTACTAGCTTCAGCCAGAGATGGATAAAATTAAAATCATCTCTGGGACATACTCATCAAACATTCAGTGTCACCAGTGAGCTAGACTTTTAACAATTATTACAATGGTGCACAAATTACCTCTATAGGCCTAACCAAAATCACCTTATGAAAAGGTTGACTTTATTTCTAGGCAAGCCCTAAAGTCATGCTTTTAAATTACGTATGTGAGTGGTGTAAGTTCACAGTGTGACATCTGACTTTTATACCAGTGTTGCAACTTAGGTGCAATATTAATGTGGCCTTCTGAAAAAAGTTGGATATACCAATTGCAAATAACCATACATTACTATTCTTATGGATCACAGTACACACACACTAGGGGATGTTTTGCAGTGCCCATAGTCTAATATGCCAGTGCATCTAGTGAGAAATAAATTGAGTTCCTGTGCAAACTGATGCACTTTCTTACATACACCTTGCATGTTTTTGAGGACAGCCTACTCCTCTGACGTTTCTTTACTCCATTGTAAATCATGATCCTCTGTAGATATGTAATTGATCTCAGAGAAGGCACAAGGAGGACAAAGTATCTGGGCTATGCATCTAAAGAAACTGCATCTGGGCTATGCATCTAAACAAAAGAGGTAGTGATGGAGTTTGAAGGGGATCTTATCAACTTCCAAAAGATATCCAAAGCAAATCAATATATAAGGTTCCCTACGTTTTGAAGGGACGGGGAAACAGTGACCCTATGGAGTCCAGGTACTCTGCAAAGTAAAACCCTTTAGGTTATTTATAGGGACTCTCACCTATAGTTCACTTGTTGCTTGCTTCGTCATTCAGTCCCTCAACCAGACTGAAGGTACATCTGGATGGGAGCTCTTGATATTTCTAAGGACCTGGTTAACCCCTTGACCGCGATCGGAATTCCGCTCGTATGCGGGACATTCCGATCGCGGGTGTGGTCGTGACGAGCTCAGCTCGTCATGCGCACAGCGCAACCGCGCAGCATGACGAGCTGAGCTCGTCATGAGCACGGAAGGGGTTAAGTAGATAAATTACCTAGGGTATGCCTATAAGATACTATTTTCAGGGGTTAGCCTGGTAAGAATAAAAGCAAAAGGTATCTTACTGTACCAAGGAGGCGTTAGGAGCTGATTAGTACTCTGTTGTCGCTAATCTCGTTTACATGTTCCAGCCACCAAGTTGCCCAAAAAGTCAAAAGGAAAGGTTTTCCTTTGTCAAGACCCAAGAGATCTCTATGCTCGCAGTCAGAATCAAGTTGGGATTCACTATTTGTGGTTACAAATGAGAAGGTTATGCCAGGAGACAGTTGGATGGGATCTTCTTCCTACCAATAAGAGCCTCATTTGCTGTTAAATTGAAGCTGGTTATACGAGTGATTCTTCAATTACCACAGCACTTAATTATGTGTGTTTTGAATGTATAATAGGATCACTCGTATAACCAGATCTATAGGCCTCCTCCCTGCTAAGGCACAAATAATGCAGTTATCCTGAAAACATGCTCTGATTCTAAGCAAGATCCTCTTAGAGGCAGGAATTTAATACACTGCTAAACAAAGCAAAAACATGTTGTCCTCTTCAAAAGGATCCAAAATCTAGCTGATCACTGCACTCTGGCAAAGGTGAACTGCCTACAAGACGCCTTTAAAAGTGGATAAATTAAAGCAACAATGATACATTTCTTCACTGTCTATTTACCGAATTCACAGCACCCCCAAGTAACTTGGAACCATCTTGATGAGCTTTCCCGAAAAAAACAAAAGGCACCAATCAAACATGCTTTTATAACATCTCCTTCAAAGAGCAAGCACTTTTGCCTCAACTATTGATTTTTTATCAATTTCTAGTGAGCTTGAAAATGAGTCTTTATTGGCTTGACAAGAAAATGGCAGAAATGAGCTCCTATGTGGAAACAACTTAGATATTGCCACTGAACCGCTATGCTTCCTGGCGATTCACTGTCAAGATGTTCTAACCTTGCAATCCAGATACAAGAGGAGCAATGTGAGCTTTCACATTTCTCTGAAGCCACAGACATCATTACAGCAGCAACAGGTAGGTTTGAAGCAGACCCAGAAAAAAACTGAACGGGACAAAAGAGAGAAACAGAGACACTGGGGGGCATATTATCAAGCCCTTTATCGCCGTGTTAGCGGCACTTTTCTGCCGCTAATGCAGCGATATTTTTATCACACTATTAACAAGCTGCAGCTAACGGGCCTTAGCGTGAGTTTATTAGCGATAGCGTCCGTTTTTTTTTAACCTCTAAGCATGTCAGCGATATATATCGCTAATGACATGCAAAGTAGGCGTTCCTGACTAAAACTCCATTGAAACAGTCGAAAAGACAACTTCCCCCTATTATCAATGCCCGCGAAGCGATAGGAAAATTCACGCTAACCGCGCATATCACTGGAATTTAACGCCTGAAAAAAACTTGCCTTAACCATCTTGTCAATGGGGGGTGGATTGTTGGGTTAAGTATGCACTTGCCTATTAGCAAGCTTTTCATTAGCGCTGTCAATTTAGCGCTGGAATTCTCACGCTATTGCTGGTTTTTCACGCTATTGCTGGATTTCCTATCGCCTTTGCGATACGCGTTGATAATACCGTGCTATCACGGCGAGGAAATCCAGCGATAGCCAGCGATAAAAAAAACAGCGCTAAGCGCGCTTTGCGATAAATATCGCAGATCCTTGATAATATGCCCCTCAATATTTATCCTGAGTTGTAACACTGCTATGGAACCTGTGAACAACAGTTAACTATTATATGTTCTTTGCTGCGAAACTATCTTCAATATTGGTTAATAGTCTTCTATAAATTTGATTACATTCAATGTGATGATTGACAGCTATAAGACGGAAAGCATTTCTTAAAATGACGTGATTTGCCTAAACACTTCAACAATCTTATGCCTCCAAGATCCATCTCCCCGTCGCTGCATGCCTACATCCATTGGCTTCTCTACTTACCTTATGCCCAAACGATGTACTCCAATTATGTCTTCAAATCCCTAAGATTCTTAGGGGCAGATTTCCCAACATTTTGTTTTGGGTTTGCTTCACAAAAGTGATGAAAACGTGAGAAAAATGTTTATTTGTGATTTATTTTTTAGAGCCAAAATATTTGTGCTGGAAAGTAGCCCTAAAGTAACGAAAAGTAGGGCTAGCACCACTTTATGTTGCTTTGTGTCAAGGTGGCATACCACGCAAAGTCCTAACTACTAGCATTTGAAGAGAGGACGAGACTGGTGTTAAAAAGGAGAAATGTTTTTATTATTTCATACTTTTCTGACTTTGCATGTGCGCTGCACTTTACAGCACACATGCAACCCCATATTTTCTAATCCAAAGTGTCACTAATAGTGTGTGGGTAACAGTCCTCTGCAAACCCCTAAATGAATAAATAAATATCGTACTTGCAAATCTAATCCCAAATCAGGTTGTTGTCCATTTATGCGCTTCGGCTTTTGCCAGGTTTGCCTGATGCTGTTCTTAGATTTTGGGCATGTCTTTTATTATCTAATCTTCCCCATCCTTGTCTTAGGCCACACCCATACTTTAGTGTGTCTCACATTTCACTGTGAAACACCATGGATATTGTCCTACAGGATTGCAGTACATGGACATGTGCTGGGGTAATGCAGTTTGCAGGTAGCGGTGTTTACTTTCCATGTTCTGAGTCTGGCATTTATGCAGTTTCACTGTTTTGTAACTTCTTTAGACAGTATCTGAGTGTGTTTCTGGCTGAGTGTGTATGTTTGGAGCAACTGCTGTGTTGGTAACATCAGTATGAGGGACCACTGCATGTGATGTTGCATCAGAATGTTCCACCAGGCTGGGTTGACTGGAGAGAGATACGGAAAGCATCAGGGGATTCACGGCTCCTGAGACCTCAGGTATTCCAACCAAGAAACACCTCGAAGGCCTGAAAGGATCCCAGGGCTGTGCTCACTATGTATGACCAGCTACATTTTACTCCTGGATGGCCCCCAAGGCTCCCCATTGTTGGTCTGTAGTGGAGGAATCCAACCTTGTGTACAGCAAAAAAAACTGGTTTAGAATATTAACTCATCCAGTACTTATGGTACTTTTGAATATCTGGTACAGTTTGGTCTGAGTAATTGTCACACAGGTAGAACTGTCATAATATGCCATGAATGACAGGGATGTGTAGGGTAGTGGATGTGCGAGACCCTATTCAGGTCTCAGTGTCAGACAAAAGAAAGTCTAAGGTATCTTTAATGTGCATAGTAGATCACTGTTCTAAGAGGGTTTTGCAAGATTCATACAAACACCTTCAAGGCTAACAGAGAGAGCAGTGTTCACAGATGGAGGATTCAGGAATTCAGAAATGGGTGCAAATCAGTCATCTCTAAGATGTGAAGAAATTATTTCTGATGTCTTGTAAAATACTATGTGGTATCTGATATAGTCCACATAGCTACACGACAAATATAATCTTTAAAATACTAACTAAGCCAAACTGGCAAAAGAATTGGGCTTTGTATTTCTAAAGCACTAGAAAAACTCCAAACAGTAAGGCCAAAACAATGACATTGGTGCTTTAATATATACTTTCCCGGCAGTGAATTCCACCAATCATTTTCGACATCTGTGCATGTAATGAAATGCAGCCACATCCAAGAGTCATTGTTATGAACCCCCAATGTACCCCAATCTAAGCCTAGGTAGCTACACGACCTTTTACCTACATTTGCCCTACCTTGTTTTGCATAACGGTTCTAGCACTGACCTTTTACCCAGTTATGTGCTGTATAAATGTCGATCAGTTTCTTGGAAACTAGCCTCAATTATTATGCATGAGGATTCTTAGAAAAGTCCCCTGCACATGACGTACATCACAGCATGAACATACCCCGCGTAAAAGTCATGGTCATATTCAATCTAGGGCAAAAGAACTGCTTTGCATAATTGCAGGTATTGTTCTAGGCTCATTTGCATAATCGTACAAACAACATATTGATTGTGTAAGGAACCCCGAGGCTATATCTAGGGTATAAAACATCCATACCTAACACCACATAGAGGAGAAGCTTCCATGCTGACATCAGACGCTGAGATTCCTGCACGCAGAAACTCCAGCATGCAGTGGTCTGACATCCCTTGCGGGGTGTCCAACTCGAGACCAAGACAGGGTTCTTCGTTCTCTCTCATCAGGTAATGGGGTTAGCTCTTTCCTAGCCGATAAAAAAGCGAACCTGAACGTGAAAAAAGTGGCGATGGGCCCAACAGTGATAAAAAAATCAGCGATAATCAGCGCCAGGCTTGCTAGTCCCACGTCAGGCGGGAAAAAGCACCATAAAAGCCGCAAAAAAAATAAAAATATTAAAAACAAAACCGAAACAACTGAGAAGCACCATGGAGGAAGCTGGAGCTACTACAGAGGCCAACCAGAACCCCACAAACCCCCCGGAGGACCAGCCAGGGACCTCGGGGAAGGAGAAGTGCAAGGAGAAGAAGAAGAGGAACCCGCGATTCAGTCCGCAGGAAAACAAGATCCTGATTACGGAGGTGATAGAACACCACCAACAACTGTTCATCACCTCCACTGTGTCATTGGCAACTAAAAATGCAATATGGCAGTCCGTCTTGGCCAAGGTGAATGCAGTCGGAGTGAAGAGAAGGGAAGTGGATGACTGCAAGAAGCGCTGGAATGATGTGAAGCGCAAAACCAAGCTGAAACTCGCCAACAACCGGAAAGCAGCAATGCAGACTGGAGGTGGGAGTCCAGCGCCACAGCAGGAGCTGGATGAGATGGAGGAAATGGTGTCCACAGTCATCAGTGGGGAGACGGTGGCAGGAGTTGGGGGACAAGACACTGCTCAACATGACCTGACCCAACAGCAACAGGGTGAGTAACGACCAGGGACTGGGGGGACGGGGGGAGAACACAATGGCACACATGCACAATTAAGTATAGCACAGTGCACACTCACAATGACTCTGGATCATGCCCCTGATCTCCTTGGCATACTGCAGCACACATAGAAACAGCAAGTAGGCCCCCGTCGACAATGTGCACAGAGGGGGCCCTCCCCACACATCACTAATCTCACAACAAACCCATTCACATGTGCTGAACCCAGCAAAGCTGCGGGTCCGTGAGCCACACTGACAATGCAAGTGACACTGCATGAAGATTAGCATGGCTGCAGTACAATTATCATGACATGGTGCACGCCACGACACTGAGGTGGCTGAGTGTGGACCACATCCGTAAAGGAGCAGGTCACACTCTGACACATCCACGTGCACAAACAACCCCTGATGTCAACAAGACATCTGCGGACAAACCATGCCCAAGAGTCCCAACTCCCACCAAGAGCCCAATTTACCCAAGTCTGCAACATCACAGCACTGTATAAGCACAGAAGTGAAAGGCACACCGCCTGAAAGGGATAAAGGCCAGCAAAATCAGAGCTGCAGGGGCGACTCTCCCACAATGCAGCACACACACATAAGAATCAGAGCACATCAACATAGACAACAATGTGGTACAAACTGCAACACTTCCACAACAGAACAGAGGACACAACTGCTGCCGCTTGTGTGTAGAAACTGGCCAATCACATTTGGCATAGCAGGAAACTGTGAGATGAAAATGTACAAGTACAACCCCACATCCCTGATGGTGTAGAAATGTCCACTGTCCCGCATCAAATAGGCATCTCCTCCCAAACAGTCACAATGTACATTGCCATGCAGTCTGTTTGTAAACCTGTCCAATGCGTGAACACACATGGAACACACTGTTAAACTGCATCTCCCCTTCACATTGCAGAGGGAGAATCAACACCTCCTGCAGAGCAGACAGTACATCTCTTCACTGATGATGAAGAGGACCTCCACACCATCGACACCGACGCCCTCCAACAGCTCATGGACACCCTCAGCACCCCACCCCCAGGAGCACGGCAGCCCAGCTGCATCGAGGAGACCCCACCCCCTGCACAGACCACACAGCAGGAAGCACCCACCCCCACGGCTGTCTCCCAGGACCCCCACGACCAACACATGGCATTCCAATGCCGTGTGTTAGAGGACCAGAAGGAGATGGCTGATCAGGTGCGGGTGGGGTTCGACCTCATGGCAGCCAAACTAGTTGCCATACGTGGGTGTCTAAGTCCCATCAGGGACCACTTACAGTCCCTAACGGACACCCACTGTCCGCTCCATGCCCTCCAACAAGCCATGGCTGACATCGCTGGAGTCATGATTCTGAGACAAGAACAACTGTCTAGTCAGAGTGGCTCCAGCGATGTTAGCCGGGAGTTGGGACACATGCGGAGGCTCATGGAGAACATGGAGCGGATGCAGGCGGAAAGAATGGCTGCCACGGCTGCACACCAGCGAGATGTAGCTGGGATCTTCCATGCCCTGCAGATCCTCATCATGGCATTGCTGCCACAAGGCCTGGCGCAGATGAATGCTCCTGCTACTACTCCATCCACATCTCCGCCCCCTGATGTGTCAGGGCCTCACAGTGCGGCAGACAATCCACCTCCGGCCCCTGATGTGTCACTGCCACACAGTGCGGCAGACATTCCACCTCCAGACCCTGATGTGTCAGTGCCACACAGTGCTGCAGACAAAACACCACCACCCACATGTGAGGCACATCACACATCAGAGGACGATGATGTGGATGATTCTGCCTTTGTGGTAAGAATGAAGTGGTAGCATTCATCTCCGCCGTATGGCCTGTTTCAGCTTGGTTCTGCTCTCTGCATCATGCCCTGGAATAACACCTTCCACTGTCCCCCGATACACTGTGCGACTCTCACCTTGGCCCTCGACATGGACTGCCATATTTGGTTTGGTTACCAATGACACAGCAATCAGACTGCGGACTGAACTCTTTCTCTTCCGATGAACTTGTCGATCCCTAAAGGACTCTGGCTGGCCCTCCACGGGGCAACAATGCAAAGTGGGGTTTGCATGGCCATGTACTGGTCCAGCTTCAACACTCCACTGAATGTGATTAAAACATTCTAATTCACACAGATGTGTCATGTCTATGATCAAGCAAGTATGAAAGTATGGATGAATGTAGGGGCAGTGATTCCAAAAATAAGGTACTCACTGGGAACTGATATCAATGCGCATGTCTGACTGTGAGCCAGATAGGCAGTGAGATGACTGGGAATGTGTGAACTAGCTGTGGCCTCATTGCTCCTAAACAACAATTTCGCAATTTTACCAACTTAGCCCCACGTCAATGTAGGAAATAGGGCTGTGTGTAAAAAAGTCAAAGTCAAAGTTATGTGGATGCCACAGCTCGGAGCAATGATTTGATGAGTGTGCAGCGGTTGGACTCCTGGGATGGTCTGTGCGTAAGTGTGAAGGTCATTCCATACAAGAGAACTGCGAGCAAGGACTTCTGTGTGTGGGGTGTGTATACTTTGTTCTTTGGTTAGCGCGGTGCGTAGTGTGTGAGTCGTCATCAGCTGCTATGGTATCTCTCAGGGTGTGCCGTGCGCATGCAATTCCAAGGTTGGAGGTGCAGATGTGCTACCGCCTTCTAGTTCAAACAAAGGAGCTTTCATCCCTAATGTGAGTTTGTCATCGGCTTGCATTCTGGAAATGTGATGTTGATTTGGGGGGGGGGGAGTTGTCACTGCTTCGCCTTCCATCACGGTTGGACCCTTACCAGCCATGTACATGCCCTCATGGTCAATTTTGCATGTTCTGATGTAGCAGTGGTGTTTTGCTGCAGTCTGACAGTGATGGGTACAGGTAGCTGTGAGGAGGCGCGTGACTTCTCACCTTGCACCTATTAGCTGACACTGTTCACTACTATTGATGGATGACGTCCGTGTACACATGTGATCTGCACATGGCACATATGTCCAGGGGACACCTTGGTGTGTCCCACGCAAGGTATTCCTGCTGGCTTTTTGGCTGGTGTGCATCTCCCATGTTGCTGAGGTGTTCACTGTGCCCCCATCCCCCTTATGTCCATGTTGCTCATGTTGTGGGACTTGAGTCACACAGTGCATCTCTGCATCAGGGTGGTTCATATTTGACCCCAATTGACACCCGGAATTTCATATCTGACCCCAAATGACACCCGCATTTTCATATTTGACCCCAAATGACACCCTGTTGTCTTTTTTTGAACACCAATGACAGCCTTCGTGTCATGTTTTTGTACACATGTGATACGCTGATGAGTGGGATTACGTACTACATTTGACACCCTGAAATAGCATTCCGAATACGTGACACCCTGAACAGCCTCTCTGTACAGAGGTGACATACCCACCATCTATTTGCTATTTGTGATATTGTTAGCATTTAATGTTGCACTTACACTTGTCAGGGTGATGTGCTATTGCAGAGCACTGACATGCACACAGGGGATGTGTGTTGCAATGAATTTATTTGCACATTCTGTTCATGTGGTCATTTTGTACTGTTCCGTGATTGCTAAGGACAATCACAATGTGACATGCTCATGCGAAGAAATTGTTAATGATTGTGTTCTTTCGGGCTATTCCTGCTGCAGCTGCAGTGGGGTGTGGTCCACCTGCCTCATCTTCCTCATCATCGTCCGGTGCATCTGGCACTTGTATCCATGGGGCATTGGTGCGTACACATATGTTGTGCAATACACAACATGCAATGATCATCTTGCACACTATTTCTGGGCTGTACAGGAGTCTTCCACCTGTGATGTCCAGGCACCTGAAACGTGACTTTAACACGCCAAATGTGCGCTCAACAATGCCCCTGGTGCGTTTGTGGCCCACATTGTACTGCCTCTGGGCCGGGGTGTTCGGGGCTCGGAGGGGTGTCATCATCCACGGGCAGAGTGCATATTCTTGATCACCTGTGAGAGGTAAGTGAGATTAGTGTAAATTGGTGGTTCTGCATGCTGTGTTGGCAGATTTACAAGTTTTGTGGTGTGTGATTTGTGTGACTTTGGGGTTCATGTTTGCCATGTATTGCTTCTGGCAAATGTGCGGGATCAATGTGTATTACGTAGCCTCACAGCTGCTCCTCCCTCCCCCGACCTATTTACTTGTGTGCGCTGCGCGGTTGCATCACTTGCACTCCTACGGCACACCATTGTCATGCCTGTCTGCGCATGTCTGCAAGCCTGACAACAACACTGTAATGTTGGCCGTTGAAGGTGGGCGGCCACATGTGTGTAGGCCTATGGTAAGGATAGGGCGGACACAGATGTGGAGTTCAGGCCTGGATGAACTTGCACTGCGATTGAGGCTAGGCCTTTGGCTTATGATGCGGCAATGAAGATACACACACAACAGTTGGCATGTATGAGCCAAGACCCCGAGCGGTCTTGCGCTCCTTTATTTATCCATTCGGGCGAGCCCGCCCTCCGGGTGCATGCTACATTGCAAGCTTGTCGATTAAGGGCCGGGTGGCGCCGACACTACAACAGCGACACACGCCATAGTTACTTTTGTGGCCAGCCCGGAACTGAACCACGCCCAGAGCCCGGAGATGAACCACGCCCAGAGCCCAGAACTGAACCACGTGCAGAGCCCCGGGCCATTTCTTCACACTCCTCACATGCCTACGTGTGAGCCGCCGCCGCGGCGCTGGGATGTCGTGCGCTCCGGAGTACATCTCCAGACGTTCCGCCCAGGCTTTCCAGCGACCTGCCTGGGACTGTGAAGGGCTCCAGTGGCGTAACCGAGGACATGCTGTTGGCTGTTGGAGGCGGACTTGTGGGGTAGCCCCACGGGACGATGACTTGCGGTGCACTGAGGTAGGCCCACCTGAAGAGCTGAGCGGGTGTGCAGCCTGCGATGATGCAGTAGGCCTGGAGGCTGGACGGTGACTTGGGGTGCACAGCGGTTGGCCCACCTGAAGAGCTGAGCGGGTGTGCAGCCTGTGATGATGCCGTAGGCCTGCAGGTCAGGACTGGATTTGATTTATGTGAGACCTGCTGAACCGCAGTGTATGCCGGGGGGAGCAGTCAGCACACACAAAACTCCGCGGTGCAGTGCCGCAGGGTGCGCTGGGGGCCTGTTGCTCGGAAGCCAGTGATCGGCTGAGGAGGCTGCCAAGCTCGCGGGCCTTTGCCTTGAAGATTGCACCGGCACGTGGTGGGCCCTCTTGGAGACACGCCGGTGGCGGCAGGTGAGCAGTGTGGCCTGGATGCGCAGGGGCGGGCAATCACCGCTAGGCGCCGGACAGGTCTGGGGGCCAGCGGGCTAGGGTGCAGCAGGCGCACAGGATCGCACAGGCACCACCGGTCATGGCGGCGGCCTCGTGGCAGGGTGAGGGGCGCCGCCCTGGCAGACACGCCCCTGCAGGCGATGACAAGATGTGCGCCGGGTGGCATGTGACGTAGTCACCTCGTCGCCGGTGTATATTTGGCTGTTGGAGGTGGTTGGCCACGTGTGTGTAGGCCTATTGTCAGGATATGGCGGACACAGAGACACACACAGTAGTTACTTTGGTGGCCATCCCGGGAGTGAACCACGCCCAGAGCCCCGGGCTATTCATTCACACTCCTACGCTGGACTGGCGTACGCCGGGCCAGCCCACTACGCTTACGCTTACAGGGGGGCGACACAGCTACATGTCCAAGGTCTTCCCCACTGAGGTAACATGGTTGCGTCCACTATCCACAACACCACAAACACCAGCAGTATATGCCCACATGGACATGTCTGTGCTCTGCATACTCAGGACTGTCCAGCACATCACCGCCACACTTGGCATTGTGTACATTCTTATTCATGGGTCACTTGCCTCCTTCGCACATTCTTGGTTCCCACCTCTCCCCACATTCTGCAATTGTGTGGCAGAGGGGCTATGCCTTTGTGGATCATTTGTCTACATGTCTGGCCCCTGTTACCACAATTACTTGTGTTGTCGTGTCTGGTAGGTGGGCATGTTGGTTGGCATGTTGTATGTGATTTTGTTACGTGTGCATTCCCACCGTTGTGAGTTGTATGATTGTGGAGTTGAGGTGTGTGGTGTGTTCCGTTGGTACTTACCGACGAGCAGTGCATTTCCATAGGTGCCATCCTGAAAGCGCTGGTTGATGATGGACTGTTGGAAGATGTAGGACTCATGCACACTTCCTGGGAAGTTGGCGACGACATTGGTGAACAGTCCCCGGTGGTCCACTATTGCCTGCACATTGATGGAATGCGTGTGCTTTCTGTAGCGGTAATTGTGTGCAGAGTCAGCAGGGGCACAAGTAGGACATGTGTGCAATCAATTGCCCCCAACATGTGCGGGAAGCCAGCTATGGCGTAGAAGCCTTGCTTGGTCTCCAGCTGTTCCTGCGCAGTGTGGGGGAAGTGGAGGTGCTGGGGTATGAAGCTGATGATGGCATCCAAGACAGGTGTGAGGAACTTTGATAGGGCTGGCTGTGAGACTTCTCCGACTTTGGCAGTTGTTGGTTGGAAGGTACCAGAGGCCAACAGGTGCAGCACAGCCAGCAGCTTTGTCTGCGGAGGGATGTTGGTTGTCCGCTGTGTTGGTACCGTCAGCCTGTGGGCAATGTGGGTCAGGATGCGGAGGATGGTTGTCCTTTTGAGCCTGTAGTGGGCAATGACATCCTCTGGCGTTGAGTCTCTGAGGCTGGTGCGTTTTCGGAAGGTCCGCTGTCTTGTTCTGCGCTGCCTCGGTGGTAGTCCGGGGGGGTGGTCCTGGGGTGGTGGCAGTGGGTGTTGTGGCCCTCTTGGGTCTCCAAGCTGCATGATTAGTAGCTCCATGGCATCTGTTGGGCTTCAGATGTGGCTCTGGGCTGGGCTCCTTTATACTGCAGGTTTTCGTCCTACTTAAGACCAGAAAAAGCAGGTCTTAAGTCCCTGCTGCTAACGCGCCTTATCGCCTGTTTTTGGACCGCATCGCCGATCTGGCTGGTCGTTGAGAATATCGCGAAGTGGTGTTATCGTGGATTTTTGCACGGGAACGCCTACTCTGCATATGATTAGCGTTAGTTGTCGCTGTCAGCCTTGGCAATGTTTTTAACGGCAGCTATCGCAGGTAAACAGGCAATGTGGGCTGTTTGCGCAGGCTTGTGAATAGGGCCATAAATCTATCGCCACTTTCGTGGCGCTAAATCGGCGATGAGTCCTTGAGAATATGCCCCTCACTGTTTTAGCACCATGGTAGAATCCTACCTTTTAGTTACTCTGTTGGTGCTTGTAATCATATACATCTGTTTCTGTCTGATGATAGTCGCAGAAAACATGTTTTATACTAGAATGACGCTGGTTCAATAAATGTTTATTGAAAACGTCCCCAATGTTTGTTCTGTGTATCTCTCTGGGACCAAGTGAGCACCAGTGACTGAGCGAAAAGTACTGTACTGTTTCCATGATCCCTGAAGGATCAAGGGTTGTCATGTTCGATAGTTGCCAGAAACTGTTCTCTCCTTGGTAGGTTTAAGGGGCTTATGGTGGCACTGTGAGCTAGCTAGTCTACAGGGTAACATATCCTGTGGGAGTGACTAGAATCAATCTGGACACCAATCCCTTAGTTTATGTTCTTAAATACCCAAATCCTATGTAGATTTGTAGGAACTACACGAAATCATGGGGTCCTCTTCTTCCAACTGGGGTGATGCCAAAACCAGCTTCTGCAATTTCAGCATCTCTGCCAGACATCACAGGAGCCTTAGGCCTATCTTTGTTACCACTCCCACTTCCAGCAGCCACTTACCTTGGGACCATGTCATAGTACACAGCATATAGAGATAAACACAATGCCTCCACAGTGCACTTGAACCAGCTCAGTGCTAGGACACCCCAGCAATGATTTCTACAAAGAAAGTTCCAAATGTTCATTACACTAGGTACCATTGAGCTAAAGTGGCGACGCTTTAATTCCCCACATATGCAGGTTCTTAGGCAAAAACACATTTTAAATACCATACATATTGCTCTTTAAAAACACTCCGCCACCAAAGGATTAAATCAGCTTTCTGTAAGTTTACTAGAAATATAACACTGAATCAAATAATATTGCATTTTCGTAGCAGCAGAAAAGCAAGATAAAAGAAGATTTACTTTCACTTTAGTAACGATAATATTGGAACGAAATACATTCAAGATATTCACAAAACATACTTAAAAAGCGATCGTGGACGGATATGTAACACAATAGCTGCAAAATAATAAAACAAATGACAGTTTTATGTTCAATTAAGTAAAGACTAGTTTGGTTACAGTTTAAGAAAAAGCAAACATTTTCCCAAAATGCTGATTTGTAAAACACATTTCACACCGGTTTCTGAACTGTGTTACAGTTCCCAAAACAGACAGCACCATGACAACAGGAGATGCCAAGAACCAATCGCCTTTTAAATTTACATTTGTAAAGAAAATCATTTATATTTGTATACATTTTTAGTTACTTACTCATTGCTTGACAGCAAATCACCAGTTACAAGTTCTTGTGGGAATTGTGAAGTCAGTGTTCATTAAATTTAAATCTGACATTGAACGATTGGAAATGCTTGTATCCAGGACAAGAAACTGAAAGATGGATAACATTGAAGAATTTACACCATTCGTATCTGATCCACAGAACAAGGAAGTACCCATGAAAGTAGGACCACATTAGTCTTGGGTATGGGAGATTTTTTAACCACTGGATAATGCAGATAATAACATGCAGAAGAGGTATACAATAAGCACAGAATAGGGAGCACTCTACAAATAATTACTGAGGCACTGGAATATTATCCATATTAAAAAGAGAATTAATGATATTAAAGTCCATCCAGATGGGTACAGAGATTCAGGTTCAGAGTCAAGACTCACCTCTACAGCTGATCCTGTGTTTATGAACTAAATGGAAGAACCTCTGTACCCACCTGGAGCACTTTAATATGATTAAATTCTCTTTCTGTCCTTAATATGGATACTATTCCAATGCCTCAGTGATTATTTGGAGAGCGCTCCCTATCCTGTTCTTTTGTATATTGCGATGTCAGTGAGTGGTGGGGCCTTTTTCTGAGGTGTAGATCTACATAGCACTTGTGCAATTACAAACGGCCTACTACTGCTCTGTTTGGTTTGTATGCAGAAGAGGTAACCTGCTGATGTCCCTAAACGTCATAAACTTTGTTGCCAGTTCAGTCTAGACACAGTGACGATTATAAGGCATCTATAAACATTCCACTATGACAGCATTCCTCAATGTATACATCTGCAGGTAACTTCAGGAGGTAAATAACAATATACTGGCACACTAAAGCAAATTTGTCAACTGAGTACAGAATGTTGTGCTGGAAGAAAACCAGAGGATTCAACATTTGGACCTCACAGACAACATTAGCAGTGCAATCCTCAAATGCATTGGCTTCTACTACAATGCTAATAGAAAATAGGTGCAAGAAGTATTGTTCTCTCCATGGTATTCGCTGTGACAGGTACATATATTCTGAGGGATAAAATAGTGAAGAAGGGCATTTTGTAATCCGTAAACATTGCCGATGAGCAGTAGTAAGGTTGCATTTTCTTTAGTACTTTATCGTCTTCTGTATTGTAATATAGTGTGAAACTTTCTTTATTCCTCCCTTTTCTAAGGTACTCCCTTGACCAAATGGTTTAAAAGTAGATGAGGCAAATTTAAATGTAATTTCTTTGTTTTGTATGACTGAATTTCACAAATATCTAAATGATGTTCGCCAACTATACATCTTTTTAAAAAACAAGATACATTAAAAATACATAAAAACATTTAAAGAAAAGGGTATTTCTTTAATGAACCATATGGTTTGTTGGACGGATTTTAGTGAAGGAAATTAAATGTTGTCATTACAGCACTTTGCATATCATGGAAAAAGACAAAATTGGTAAGATCAGTGAGGAGGACACCATCTCTGTGTGCCAGAACTTAGAACACTAACCTGATACTCTTGCCTCTGGCGGTAGTGACAATAAATCCCCCAAAACCTCCATTTAACAACAACTTTCCCAATAAGTTATCTGGGAACCGCGGCTGCCAAACAGGATAGGGCAGTGCTTCTTCACCTGTGGTCCAGAGAACCCCTGGGTCCGTGAAGCTTACTCAGGGGGCTCGCGACAGCTTAGAATATTAAATAATATTAACAGATTAAAGTGTATATAAATGAAGCAGCAAAATTTAAAGTTGAACATTTCAAATGTTCTGTAAATGAGAAGAAATTTGAAATTGAAGCCTAAAAATGAAGTTAGTATCTTCAGATAGATTCCTGGGAGCGGTGCAATGCATCAAACAGTTTATAGTATAGATGATGACTGGCCGAAAGTGAATTTAGAAAAGCTCCAAACTTTCCATTGAAATTAAAATTCAGATTTTTAAATATTTGTTTGTGAATCATATAAAATATTTAAATAATTTATATATTTGTTTGATGAATGCTTATTTCAGTAAATATTTGTGTATTTTGTTGGGTTTCAAAGAATCAAAAATGTTTATGCCATGGTCCCCGGATTCCAGTAATGACTCAGTGGGGGTCCTTATATTCCAATAATGATTCAGTGGGGGTCCATGGGCTCCAGGAATGAGTAAGTGAAGGTCCACACTAAAGTACCACTGGGGTATGGGTTGGGATGAGAGAGAGAAGACACGATGGTCGATGTGATCTAGGTGGTCGTCTGAGGGATCAGCTTAATTGGCTTAGGTAGGGTCTTCTGAGGCTTTTGGCTTGAACGTGGCTTGTTCACTCTCGATCCTCAAAGACACCTGGGTTAAAAACATAGACACTGTTATCAGTACCAATTATGACTTTTCTCAAACATTTCATTTCTTCACCATTACATTAGCACCTTATATGTTGAAACCTAGTATAGAGTTGGTGTTTCCTCTCTCCCTTGGAGTTTATGCTTTGCGTATCTCAAGAAATCTTAGGGACGATTTAATTGCCAGAGGACTTTACATCCACTGTGCCGAGACTACTCCGACCGCCCGATTTATATATGACCACTTAGCTGGTGATCCAGCGCTTACAATAAAAATAATTTCTCCTATTATGCTTTTGGTCATCCAGGTGCAATTATTTCTCTAACACACACACTATATCCATATGACGGTGGGGCCCATAACACCGCAGATACATTCACTTACTCATTTGTTCCCTGGATTTCCTCCGTTATGAAACCTAGGAGAAAAACGATTCGCTGGAAGGAGACGGGATACCTCTTTTATAATGACACAATAATTCTCATTGGCTTTTAAGGTATTCCGCTCATTGGTCGATGGACCAACTAGTAGGAATCAGTTGATGGTGATTAAGACCAGCTCAATCACAATGAACTCTTTACCATTTCATTTTTAGTCATTATACTAAAGAAAAATCACTGAGTCATTTGTTTAAAGAATAATAAAGTTTATATAAAGTTTTGAATGCAGGAAATTTGAGATTAATCTTATTATTCAGATCATTTCATTTATCATCAATATAAGAATAGTTGAAATTGCATGGCACTTTTATTAGACGTAAATGAGGTTATCATACTAAGAACTCTATAAATCAACCTATCTATCTCTCTGGAAAATCCTAATAATTCTAATAAAAATCTATCAAATAAGAGTTCTCCTAAAGCAGCATTTTATACTCAACTGGAAAAGGAAAATAACAGCAGCAGCATCAGCTCGTCAGCATCAGCAACCGCAAACTCTCCCATCTACAGCATCTAACTTCTTCAGCATCTCCCGCAGCATCCCGCAGCATTCTACTCCAGCATTCCTACCCCTCCCACCAAGAGTAGGTCTTCTTATACCCTAATTCTAGCTTACAGCATAAAATGTTTCTTCTTACATGGCGCGATTCATTCTCATTGGTCAAAAACTCAGGTCCCTATACATTTTAATCAAACTTCCTGGTCTTAACCAGTTCCGTGTGGAATGTCCATGCAAGCATCGTTTCCCACAGTTCATGCACTTGCTCATCCGTTTCGATCAGTCCAAATTGTATCTTTTTCTGCTACAATTTGTATAACACAGTTCCTTCTATTGATTCAACCAGGCTTCTCACGCTTCTTGCTGATCATCTTGGCACACATCTGCTCAGAAGGGTCACCGCAGCCTTGACCATACTTTCATCTTAGCCTCTCGGCATCAGCACGTGATCATCCTTTTCCACAGCCTCTCTCCTCTATCACATGGTCGCATCCGCTCATGCGCACTCTAGTAACTCGCGCCATTTTATATTGCTGCTCGGCAGGCCTAAGCGCACTATTTTTAAAGAAAACAAAATGTTATTAAAACAAAGAAATATAAACCCTTTCGTTTCCCTCCCGTCTTTCTACGTACCCCAATTAGGTATTACCTAGCAGAAGCAACATATAAAGTTATCCCTTACTTACCATCACTTTATTTTGCAACCACACGTTTTATTTAAAAGCACAAATCATGCATTTTATTATTATTTTAGTACGCAAATATTATGTTATGTTAGAAACGTAAACAATTATTAGTCCATTACTTTGCACACTGAATTGCGTGTTACCATTAACCCTTTACATACATTGTTGGTTATTTACTTGAACGAACATGTTTATTAATATTGTACGAAAATATTAGGAGGTTAAAATTTTTATATTTACCCTGCTCCATCACTGGCGGTCATTCATAAAGGCACTGGCAGGAACTGCATTCACAGCGGTTCCTCTCAATGCATTTTACTGTTTGCTGCAGGGCTTCGTCAGAAGAGGACTGATGAGATTATGACTGTTCTCAGGTAAGTGCGATACGCTGAAACAAAACGCTATGGGACCTTCGGTTTTAGGAGCTTGGAGTCCAATGTTGGTGGTATGAACATGTGGTAGAACTGGCCGTTGAATGTTACATGGGCATGGCTTTTATACAACTCCATGCCCAAAATGGCAGCTGAGACTTGCAAGTTTGTGCAGGATTTCCTGCAAGTTCTTACAAATAATTATCTTGATGTGCATTCAGAGCACTTATGTTAATTATGTTTGCCCTCTGTGTACTCCTCCCTTGAGGATAGAGGCACAGGCGGCTCACTTCCCCAATGGTAGGGATAGCAGGGACAGAGCTGATAGGAGCAGGGGCCAGGGCCTGACACTGTGAAACAGATCTGTATTTGTCATACATTGTAATGCCATGTGTTACATCGCAGAACAAGACTCATCGAGACTCATCAGTGGCAGTGGATTCCCCTGAACAATGAGAAGACAGCTTATCTCATGCACAGCGTTTGATGGGTGGTTTCCTTTCATTCTGCCTGGCAGATGTCGGCGTCTTCACAGTCTTGGCCATTTGGTGGGGCACTGGTGGTGCAGAGTGATGGATGCAGAAGTTGGTTAGCAGAGTGTGAAAGTACAAGGTATGTCAAACATGGGGTTCTTCTTCCTTTGTCCGCCATTTTGGTGAAACGCCATTTTCTTGGAATTCTTTTTGATTCACCCTGGACATCAACCCCAACCTCAAGGAACACATTGCCAAAATACAAAGGCAGCCTGGTACTGGCTCGTTCTACTAAAGAAAGTCAAACCGTTTCTTACAGAAATCGACTTCAGACCTGCTGTTCATCCCTCATCCTCTCGCATCTGGGTGGTGGTAATGCCCTACTTCATGGTCTCCCAGACTTCAGAATAGCACCCCTTATGAGCGTTCAACATGCCGCAGCATTTCTCATCTAGGTCCTGAAGAAATATGATCACATCATCCTGATGGAACTCCATTGGCCCCAAAACCAGCTGCATCATTTACAAAGCCATCACCACCAGGAGCCCCCTTATCTTGTAGACAAGATCACCATAGCTAGGACACTATCGGATTACAGACTAAGAAGTGTAAAAAACAGAAGCACAAGACAACAGGCCTTTTCCATCTATGCACCCAGGATCTGGAACAACATCTCTGTATCTATCAGGACCACCCCAAAGCGGCTCCGATTTAAGAAAGAGTTGACAACTCACCTGTTTAAAGAACACTACATCACAATACATTAACTGTCCACAACCCAGCTTCTTCTTCTATTACCAGCTGACTTTAGGCTCGTGTTTGACCATGTACAGTGTGCCTTTGGTCTTGTGGCTAGGCTTGCGCTATAGAAATACTATAGGCGTGACTAGCCTTATATCTATGCTGATCTAAGACCTGACGTTTTCAATCCAATGTCAGCTCCCTGTGATATAATTTCCTATCTGATCACATATAAGGTACTTAGGGTTAAGAAGAATGTGTGACAACATATGCATGCCTTGATTTTCCATTACGTTCATCACCTACTCAGTTAACTTTTTCTCCATGATTTTTGACTCACTGTTTCTGTAACAGGATTACTCTTTGATTCCTTCCTGTGGCAAGTCTCATGATGGGCTCTTTCTCAAGTTTTTCTTTCGTTGCTTTTGGTGCCTTGTTTTTCAGCCTCAAATATAAGAAGGAACAAGGGATACCAAAATTACTGAAGAGGTAATGTGGGTTAATCTATGTATGAGAGAAAACAATGGTTTCTGTGAAATATACTAAGGCCCAGATTTATGAAGCCTTTGCATTGTCCCTGCATGATACAAGGCAATGTAAGGACAACCCAAAGGTTTCAGTAACATTAACTAAGCCACGCCAGAGACGATTTGCTCAGCCTTGCATAGCTTTGTAAAGAAATGTAATGAAAGGCAGATGCTTGCACTGTGTTATGTTGCTTTGCAAGCTGGGAGGCATTCCACGGGTGGAGCATGGACATTCCCGTGCATCCATCCATGGATTTTGCCACATTTCCTAGTTTACTAAAGGTAGTGAACCTGGTAATGTGTCAAAATGCCGCACCATCCCCAGTGAGGTGTAACAAGGAGAAATATTGTTATTTCTCCTGATTATTTCGTCTTTCCACGTGTGCTGCAGTCTGCAGCACACATAGAAAGAGGAAAACACCTCTAAAGATTGTTTTTGTGCATGAAAATTTCTCTTCCTGCACAAAAACAATCTTGTCTGTAACGCAGTCACCCTTGTACTATGGTGCCTGCATTGGTGCTAGGCTGCACAGAGTGTGCCAGCACTATCGGCAGCAGAAATGCTCATTATCTTTGCAAATATGGATCATTTTTGCTCTCTCCCTTGCATGCAACACAGAGAAGCAACTTGGGGGTATATTCACAAGAACTTGTGATAACTACCGCAAGAGTAGCGTAACGCAACTTTCAATATCGCAGCCTATCTCGGGAAAATAACCCTGTGTCAACGTGGAATTCACAACAAGGCGGTAGCAAGCGATAGTTTGCCGAAACCGCGGACAATGTCCGCGAAACAACCACCAAGAGGGAGATAAAAACACAAACCACAACACCAAAAAACACGCGATGGGCCAAAGCGCGATGAGGAAACCAGCGACAAGCAGCGCCAGGCCTGCAACACACACCTGGCAGGCGTCAAAAATCACCATAAAAGTAGAAAAAACACCCACACACAAACTGACCAAAACCCAAGCACCATGGAGGCAGCCGGAGCAGGCGCAGAGGACGAGCGCAACCCCACAAGCACCCCGGACGACTAGCCTGGGACCTCGGGGGACAGGGAAGGGCAAGGCCAAGAAGACGAGGAAGACCAAGTTCAGTCCGCAGGCGAACAAGATCATAGTCACGGAGGTGATGGAACACCATCAACAACTCTTCGTCACCTCCAACGTGTCACTGGGCACCAAAAATGGAATATGTCGGGACATCGTCGACAAGGTGAATGCCGTCGGAGAGCACAAGCGGACAATGGACGAGGTCAAGAGGCGATGGAATGACATCAAGCGGAAGACCAAGGAGAAACTCAGCGTCAACCAGAAGGCAGCAACGCAGACCAGAGGTGGGGGCCCAGCGCCACAGCTGGAGCTGGATGACATGGAGGAGCTGGTGTCGACAGTCATCAGTATGGATACTGTGGCCGGAGTCGGGGGACCGGACACTGCTCGACAGGACACAACACAACCGCAACAGGGTGAGTGACCACCAGGTACTGGGGGACGGGGGAGATGGCCACAATGGCACACATGCACAAGCAAGCAGGGCACAGTGCACACCCACAATGACCCTGGGTCCTCGCCCAGACCCACAGACTGTCACAATGTACAATGCCATGGTGTCTGAATGTCAACCTGTACCATGCGGCTACATACATGTGCACACATTGTAATACACCATCTCCCCTTCACATTGCAGGGGCATCGTCAACACCTCCTGCAGAGCAATCCCAGCCACTCTTCACTGATGACGACAAGGAGGACAACACCAGCATCGACACCCAAACCATCCAAGACATCATTGACCTCATCCGCCAGCCACCTCCAGGATCAGGGCAGCCCAGCTACATCGATGAGACCCCACCCACCACCCAAACCACCCAGCAGGAGGCACCCACAGCCCCGGCACTCTCGCAAGACCCCCAGGAACAACAAATGGCCTTCCAACGCTGTGTGCTGGAGGGCCAGAGGGAGACGGCCGAGCAGGTGCGGGTGGGGTTCGACCTCATGCCTACCAAACTGGACGCCATCCTTGGGTGTCTATGTTCACCCCATGGTCTCCAACGAGCCCTGACTGACATCGCTGGAGTCATGACGCGGAGGGAGGAATACCTGTCTGCTCAGAGTGGCCCCAGCGATGCCAGCCGTGAGCTGGCACACATGCGGAGGCTCATGGAGGACATGGTGGGGATGGAGGCGGAAAGGATGGCAGCCACCGCTGCACATCAGCGAAATGTAGCTGGGATCTACCAGGCCCTGCATGTCTTCATCATGGCATTGCTTCCACAAGGCGTGGCGATGTTGAATGCTGCTGCCCCACACCATCCACATCATCGCCCCCTGGTGTGTCAGTGCCTCCCAGTGCGGCAGGCGTATCCACTCCGGCACCTGATGTGTCACTGCCACACAGTGTAGCCGACAATCCTCCTCCGGCCCCTGATGTGTCAGTGGCACACAGTGCGGCAGCCGGTACTGCAACACCCACAGGTGGGGCAGAGCACACATCCGGGGACGAGGACGTGGATGGGATTGAGTTCAGAAGGAGGTACTAGCATTCATTTCCGCCACCTTGCCTGTTTCTGCTTGGTGCCGCACATGGCCTCAAGACCTACCACTGACCCCCGATACACTCCGATGCACCCACCTTGGACAGCGACATGGACTGCCACATCCTGTTTGATGACCATTGACACGGCGGACAGACTGCGGACTGTACCCGTCCCCTTCCGCAGTACAGGTCATCCCCGGATGTACACTGGCTAGCCCTCCACGGGCCCATATTGTGTAGTGTGCTCGGCATTGCCCTGTACCGCTCCAGCTGCATGACTGCACTGGATGTGCAAATAAACATCCAGTGACGCACTGCTGTGTAATGTCTTACGTCATTCATGTATGGATGTGTGGATGAATGTGGGGACAGTGCCTTCCCTTGCGTCAATGATGTTCATCCTGTGGGATGCCAGTCAGAGGGTGCGACATTGCATTTTGTGTACCGGGTCCCGTAAATACTACAACAGGGACACACGCATCAGTCACTTCCTTGTCCGGACATGGACTGGACCACGCCCAGATCCCACGAGTCATTGTTGCAAGCCCTGCGCTGGTCCGGCGTATGGCAGGCCAGACCACTCCGCTTATGCCCCGAGGGGGGCCCTCATTGCTACCCGTCGCAGCCGTACTCGCTGGTGGTGTGCAGGTCACTGGTCTAGTTGTCAGCATGTCACAGCCACTCCCTCAGGGCAGGTTTTCACACACACCACACCCATCCGGCACAGGCGTCATAGGCCATGTGACTCCGCCAACATAAGGGGCCGACGACGTCACATTCCCCTCTTCCGGTGGTGACTGGATAACGGACGCTCCACGGTTCGCACTCATATAGGGCCCATGAGTTGTTGCGCACAGGGTTAGTGGCATCCGGGGCCTTGTAAGGCACAGGCCTACCACCACGTGGCACAGACTGGGGTTGCACAGGGTTAGTGGCACCCGGGGCCTTGCGGATGGCACAGGCCTACCACCACGTGGCGCAGACTGGGGTTGCACAGGGTTAGTGGCACCGGGGGCCTTGCGGATGGCACAGGCCTACCACCACGTGGCACAGACTGGGGTTGCACAGGGTTAGTGGCACCCGGGGCCTTGTGGACGGCACAGGCACCCCGCCACAGGACGGTGACTTTGGGTGCACTGTGTCAGTGGCACCTTGAGCTGCTGAGCGGGTGTGCAGCCTGCAATGATGCCCCGTCCGGCGGTCCGGACAGCTCAGGTTTTGTGTGCCCTGCTGGACCGCAGTGTAGGCCAGAGCCAGCGGGCAGCGCGGGCCTACCGCCACGTGGCATCGCTTCCGGGATCCCAGAGTTGGTGGTACCCATTGGGCTGAGCGGGTGTGCAGCCTGCGATGGTGCCGGGTGCACTGGTATGTCCTCTGCCATGGAGTAATCAAGACCCAGCACCAAACGTGAGACCTGGTGGCCTGCGGAGCGGGCTGCATGATGTGGAGGGTGCCATGTCTGCGGGCCCCGGGCTTGTGGCTTGCAGCGGCACGTGGTGGGACCTCCTGTCTATGCACCAGTGGCAGAAGGTGAGCAGAAGGTGAGCATTGAGGCCTGGGTGTGCATGGGCGGGCATGCTCCGATGGGCGGCGGGAGGGTTTGGGGTGCCTCTGCCTGGGTGTGCATGGGCGGGCAGGCGATGTTGTCTTGTGCAAGTGTGTGTACTGTGCCAGTCATGTATCTGGGCTCTGTTTCAGCTGACGGCTCTGACTCAGATGTGTGACCTGGTGTCCTGCTATACATACCAGCACGTGGTTGGAGACACACCAGTGGCAGCAAGTGAGCAGTGTGGCCTGGGTGCGCAGGGGCGGCACTCTCTCTCTCTCTCCCTCTCTCTCCCTCCCTCTCTTCCTCTCTCTCTCCTCTTCTCTCCCTCTCTCTCTCTCTCTCTCCCTCTCTTCCTCTCTCTCTCTCTCCCTCTCTTCCTCTCTCTCTCCTCTTCTCTCTCTCTCTCTCCCTCTCTTCCTCTCTCTCTCCCTCCCTCTCTTCCTCTCTCTCTCCTTCGCTCTCTCTCTGTCCTCTGATGTGCGCAGGACACACCTTCTCATCATGTTTTTTGTCTTACAGGCTGTGACCTACGTATTGTCCCGAGGGGAGCGGCCATGTGTCTTCATTTTATTTCGTTGTTCATTTGAATAAAGTTTCATTTGTTGCTTCGAAAGTGAATGTGTGCTGGTCATTTCTGTGACGACACATGCATGTCACCAGTTGTGATTGTGCGGCATCAAGCGGAATATTTTGTACATGTTTAGGTGTGGCTGATGTGGCATGTCTTTGGTCGGGGGTGCCAGGGAGGGGTGGTCCTGGGGGTGGGTGTTGTGGCCCTCTTGGGTGTCCGGGCCGCATGATGGGTGGCTCCATGGCATCTGTTGCCCTTCCGATGTAGCCCTGGGCTGTGCTCCCTTTTGGTTTGCAGGCTGCCATCCAACTTTACACCAGGTCAGAGCAGGTGTAGATTTCCTGGTGCTAGCGCGCCTTATTGCCTGTTTTGTGTTTTTATCGCCGATGTGGCTGGTTGTTGTGAATGTTGAGGTGTGCTGTTGTCTCGGCTTTTGGCACGGGAACGCCTACTCTGCATCTCATTAGCGATATTTGCGGGGGTCCTCTGTGGCGATGTTGTTTGCGGCTGCTATCGCGGGTAGACTGGTGCTGTGGGCTGTTAACACCGGCTTGTGAATGGGGAGGTAAATTTATCACGACTTTGGCTGCGATAAAGTGCCGTTAAAATTCGGCGATAGCTCCTTGTGAATATGCCCCTAGGTGTGCTGAACAGCTTGTGAATGAATAGTAAATATGCTCCTAAGTGGATTGAATATAAAATATATACAAATCAACAGTAAAGCAGTGTTTATTATTAATTGCAAACAATATATTACATGAAAGTGAAATGTAAAAAAGCGCTAGAGATGCTCAGTGCTCAGAAAAAGGGAGATTCACATGTGATATTAAAAATCCATCAACAATAGTGTGGATTCAATCATTCTTTCATGTACTGCTTTCTTTTCAACTTCATCATCAACTATCAACTGCAATCAAGAATTACCCAAATTGCGAAGGTTTTTTTTTCTGCCCTTTGTGGCATTTTCTTGCTAATTGGGATGCCCTTAAAGAGACACTTGACACCTTTCATGTGTATATTACTGTGTGGGGTAACATTGTGGGTAGTTCGAGGAGCCACCCTTTCCTTGGATAATCAAGAAGGAAAGTAGAGAGACATTCACTGCATCCAAACCCTGAGACTATGGTAAATGTAGTCAAATTGGCAGTCTCCAAAATGTGTAGTCATGACATGATTGATGCTGCATTGTGCACACTCCATCTTTAGCTTTGGGTAAGTAGTGAAGAGCCACTTTTGAAGTTGAGCAGTGTGTGAAAAAATTAAGTGTGTATTGAGATACATGGTAGATAAAGAGGCAATATCATCCTTCATTACGACACGAAATTGTGAACTTGGAATAGGTTCTGGATTGGTCACTACAATAGGATTATGCAGAATTGACAAATTCTGCAACGCTGGAAGAACTGCATTGCATCTCATACCACAAAATCTAACCCACCTAATCATCACTTCTTCATGACCTAAATCTGTTGCTAAGTTTTGCCGAACAGCATATTGCTCTTCCCAGTAGACCCAGGAATCTCTTAGGATGAAGACATCAAGAGAACAGTGCTAAGCCACCTTCACAGTTCCACCGAGAAATGGAAATGATTTTGTAAACATGCTCACCTACCAGAAAAATCACCCACATGCAAAACATTGATAACTGATTGGTTACAAAGTATTATGCCTCCAGCAAAATATAGCAAATTACTACCTTATCTACCTAGGCTTATTTAGCAAGTAATGTAATTTCTATTGAATAATTATATAAACATGTGTTGAGTGTCATCACTGAAATGTTTGAGAAAACTATTCGAACCATAATCAAAGAGGGAAGTATGAAGAGTGAGGGCTCACTCCACTTCCAAGCTATAGGAAATGACCCTTAGGGACACCTTAAGGTAATTTTAACAGTTCTGATCCCTGATAAAGAAAGAACAGCTCTGCTGTAAAGCAGGCATCGCAGCACACCCAGATGCACTAGGTGTCTTGGGTGGGAACCCTATGATGAAGCATGCCACTAAAGAACGTTAGTGCGTGAGGGTTCTTCTATAACTAAATAGGAGCACCCTTTTGACAGATCAAAGGTTCTTCTATCAGGACATAGGGAATAGACTTTCTCTTGTTGGTCATTTAATATAGTGTGAAAACTATTAGACATATGTTACTGTTTGTAAAGAAAATGCATCTGTTTGATTAGATAATGTTCATGAGCATTAAAAATTGCTAAACAAAATTTCATTCCAAGAAATGAAATAATAAAGATTAAAAAAACAATAATTCAGTATAATGAATGTTCTATAGAGTAATATTTTGTAAATGTTTGCAAAAAGTACTAAAAACAAAAAATGAACATAAATTGTTTTTTAAAAACATGCACATTAATAATTATGTACAGATATTTTTCACATAATCATAAACAAAATATCTTATTATAGGTGCTATAAAATGTAGACATCAGTGTGTACAGCTTTATAAAATGATGAACGTATGCTTCATTCATCTTCCTGTTTTTTCATCTGTGTGACAAACTATTTCTAAAAGATAAACCATGCATAATGTATACATAAAACACATATTTAGTTTACCATTATTTAAAAACAAAAGCTTCCTAAAAAAACTAAAGGTGAAAAAAGTTAACTAATATGTTTATAGTGGCAATGCCTTGCACTAAGGCCTCTACCCACATCCCTCTTTTACTACAGGGCTTTTTTCCTGTATTTATTTTTCTCTTTAAGGATTGTCTCCAAGCAGACTACAAAGTCCAGCATGCTTTGCAAGAACGTGCACCTGTATGGCCCACTGGGGGCAATAACTAATAGAATTCAGCATGCGGCTTTAAATGCTTGGAGTTACCTGCGGAGACCAGCTATGCCACGCCTATGATTAAGGAGCAGGGGGCTCCGAAACCGGTCAGGCGCATTGAGTCATGACTGAAAAGCCGGTTCCACACAAATAAAGATTCTTCTTCTGAGTGCGTTCTCAAGCTTTTGGGCAACTTTTGGAAATACTTATCGCGGCAGTCCAAGCCGTGGAGAACTGCACCGCCGATCATACTGATGTTCTGATGTTAAGGACCGCGGGGCTTGAACTGTGCAAGCCTATGAGCCGAACAGCAGCTCTTGTGAAATTGAACCGTGCCTTTGTTGTTCTGATGCCCACCAGAGGAATATAAATATGCTAAAAAACTGTTTTTCTTGCAGGACCCACCGAGGGGTAATGATTGTCTCCAAGCAGACTACAAAGTCCAGCATGCTTTGCAAGAACGTGCACCTGAACGGCCCACTGGGGGAAATAACTAATAGAATTCAGCATGCGGCTTTAAATGCTTGGAGTTACCTGCGGAGACCAGCTATGCCATGCCTATGATTAAGGAGCAGGGGGCTCCGAAACCGGTCAGGCGCATTGAGTCAGGACTGAAAAGCCGGTTCCCCTCAAATAAAGATTCTTCTGAATAGCTGCTGTTGAGTGCATTCTCAAGCTTTTGGGCAACTTTTGGAAATAACATTAATAATTATGTACAGATATTTTTCACATAATCATAAACAAAATATCTTATTATAGGTGCTATAAAATGTAGACATTAGTGTGTACAGCTTTATAAAATGATGAACGTATGCTTCATTCATCTTCCTGTTTTTTTGTCTGTGTGGCAAACTATTTCTAAAAGATAAATCCATAAACCATGCATAATGTATACATAAAACACATATTTAGATTATCATTATTTAAAAAACAAAGCTTCCTAAAAAAACTAAAGGTGAAAAAAGTTAACTAATATGTTTATAGTGGCAATGCCTTGCACTAAGGCCTCTACCCACATCCCTCTTTCACTACAGGGCTTTTTCCTGTATTTATTTTTCATTTTTGAGTGGTTCACTGACCCTTATTTGTGTTCATAAACCCTGCAAGACTCAACGGCCTAACAAGGGCCCACCAGGGGAGATATCAACATAGGTCCACAAATCCTATATTTGCTTTGCAAACATGGTTTCTAGGGGCACTGACTGGAAAGAATGACCAAAAAGGCCCCAAGCTTGGGGTCCTTGGACCCAGGATCCCAGAACTGAGAAAATCACACTTGAAAACCCCACAGCAAAATTCACTTTTTTTATTTTCTAAAGATTGGGGGTCACTTTTGGAACCCTGACATGGACCTGAGGGTCATAGTGTACCCACCCTGCCCCATGTATGCCCTTTATTTTTCTTACAGGATGCAGGCCCTTAGTCCTGTAATGGAAGCCTCAAAAGAAATTTCTCAGTTGCGGCCACCCATTTTTGCACTCCCTCAGCCAATTAAATGATTTTATGTTTTTTAAGTTTTGGTCTACTCAGATTTGAGACAGTTTGCAATTTTGTAATTTGAGATGTTCTCAGTGATATCATTAATGATGTCATTTAACATGTCATGAGTGATGTAATATGTGAGGTCATTAGCAGTGCATGGCGGAGCGCAAGTTATAGTTTGCTCAGTAAACCATAACTGGTGACTTTCAGTGGTTTGTGTTTTTTAAATGTTAGTTTTTATCTTATTTCTAAACACCTCACTTAATTCTTTGTTTTTTCAGTGAATTTCTACGGTTTAATGTAAGCTAAGATCTCATTACTGTACCTAACGAAAACGTCACTTTAACATTCGTTTTTTCTTAGTCAATTTCTTGTGTTTTTTAATGTAAGCTAAGATCCTAATACCATACCTAACTATAACATCAATTTAACCTTTGTTTTTTGTCAGTGCATTTCTGTTTTTTTTAACATATTCCACCAACTTCCTGTAGACGGACCAAAATAGATAGGGATATGAGAGATGGCACACAAGAGATGCCGTCAGTTTGCAGTCACACAGCTTCTCTTGTCAGATGGTGGATCTCTTGGGTCGTCTGCCGTGTCTCACGAGTGACTGCATTTTTATACTAAACAGAACACAATACTACTGTTACTCTCTGCTCTTACATCAACTTAAAATACACACACTTAATTATTTACTTGGATTTCTCAT
Organism: Calotriton arnoldi; assembly: GCA_963921515.1. Taxonomy (NCBI): domain Eukaryota; kingdom Metazoa; phylum Chordata; class Amphibia; order Caudata; family Salamandridae; genus Calotriton; species Calotriton arnoldi. The sequence goes on from CAWUFW010001537.1 coordinate 2,711,970, forward strand.
GTGCATGTAGAGCTAGCTGTGGAAGCTACTCTTGCAACTCCATTGCTGTGTACATCAAGATCGCCGCAGTAGTTTAGTTCACGTAGCTTAGCCCAGCCAACTTGGATTAGAGTACAGTTTTTGTCTCCAGTTACTTGTGCCTTTGGCATCCTTTCATTTCATAGTTGCCAACAAAACCCAGAGCCATGGACCCTCCAATTGGCCTTGTGGTTGATCCCAGAAGATTCTTTGTTGGATATTTAAACTCTGATAGGTAGTTTACCAGAAACACAGTAAAGGTCTGTGAAATGAGGTGGGAGGTCTAGGCCAGCGTAAGTGGTAAACTAAGCCCCGTGCCATCTCTCTCCTTAGCTGTATTACACCTCTTTCCCACTTTCCCTTTGTCCATATTGCATTTTCATATTTGAGTATTTTAATGATTATAGTCCCCAAGTGATGGTACCAGCCTTCTCAGCTTCACCTTTTTTCCTTCTTCACTGAAATTGCACTTTTTAATTTTGTGGCAAGGTTTTTCCCCTGCAGGAATGTTACCTCCCTGGAAAGTAACACACAGGTAAGTACCATGCAGGCCACCGCAGGCAAGTGTTTTTTTTAAATTTATGGTTTACATTTCTTTATTGGGTTTTCCAACATAACAGATACTAACGAGGCCTATTTGCATCCGCGTTTCAGGGCCCTGTAAATACAGGACTCTATGCAGTGTGACATAACAACCCACAACACCCCCCCACCCCTGGACATGGTGACCGAAAGAAAAAGAAAGAGGAATAAGAATGGTAGCTAGGTTGCTCCTTTAGAGTGTGGCACTTGTGGTAGCCCTTAGGTGGAAGCAGAATGGGCCTCAGGTAGGCGCAACAGTCGAAGGTATTTAGGGCAAGTGAGTTCCCGGAATTCTGTTTTTTTTTAAAATTTAAATGACATAATTACTATGTCATTTAAAAAAGGAGTATTTTAGGGTCAAAGCATGGATAAGGCTTAAGAAATGGGTAAGGGTAAGGGAGGGTATAGGTAAAGAAAGGTAAGGGGTTTTAGGGTTATGGAGTGGATAGTGTTAAAGGGAGGTAAGAAGTTTTTAGAATTCAGATGAGGGTAGAGGAAAACAGAGGTTAGGGGAATTTTTTTAAAGGAGGCTTTGAGGGGGCTACAACCTACAAAACGGAAAACAGCAGAAAAAGGTGATGTTTGGGGAGTTACCCCCAAAACAGAATATATATATATATATATATATATATATATATATATATTTATATCATTAAATATATATATAAAACAAATATATGTATATATATCACTGAAAAAACCATAGGTTTCAGGGACGTTATAGTTAGAAATTAGCATTTAAAAAACCTTAGAAATTCACTGAAAAAACCACAGGTTTCATGGACGTTATAGTTAGTTGGAGATTTCACTCATACAAAACCAGAGAAATTCGGCCGTTATAGTTAGTTGAGCTAACTATAACTCGCGCCCCCGCAATGCACTGCTGATGACATCACATATTACATCATTCATGACATGGTCAGTGACATCACTGATGACATCTCAAATGACATCACTGATGACATCACTGATGACATCATCCAGTGACTGTGTGTTTCTGTAAAGTTTAAATATGTTATATATATATATATATATATATATATATATATATATATATATATGCCAAGGTGTATTGAAGAATGAGTGGGTGTATAAGTGTCTGAATGGATGATTTAGAAGGTGCGTGACTGACTAAGTGTGTGATTAAACGTGTCTTACTGATGCATGGGTTAGTGAGTAAACTGTGTAAATGTCTGTATCAGTCTATCAGTTGGTGTGTATGCAGCTGCATGGGTTGGTAAGTAGCTACATGAGTGTCTATATGGGTTATTGATTGGTTGTCTGAGTATCTGTATGGGTGCCTGAGTGTTTGTGTGGGTGGGTGGGGGGTATGTTACTCTGTGCATAGATGTGTGAGTGGGTGATTCACTGTGTATATGGGTTCAAGAGTGTATCTGTGAAGGGCTGTATGGGTGGGTGAATGTGTGTATGGGTGTGTTGGTGAGTGAATGGATGTCTCAGTGGTACATGTGTGAGTAACTACATATGTGAAAGGCAGTATATGTGAGTGTTGGAGTATTTAAATGACTATATGTGAGAGTGAGTGATTGTGAGAGTGGCTGTATGGATGAGTATGTGCTTCTGTCAGTGATTGTATAAGAGAGTAAGTATGTGTTAGTATCTGTATGAATAAGTGAGGTGGTGTGTGTATGACTGTATAGGTGAGTAAATGGGAGTGTGATTGATTCATTGCATGACTGACTAGGTGTGTGAGTAACTCTATGGATGAGTGGTGGTGTGTGAGTGTCTGTATAGGTGTATGAATGCATATGATAGTTTTGTATTGATGAGTGACTGCATGCATGAGTGACTGTAGGGGTGAATGAGTGGATGTGTGTGTAGACATATGAATCAGTGAGTGGGTATGTAGTAACTGGTATTGGTGTGTCTATGGTTTTAGAGTGGGCGTATCAAAGGTTATATTAGGGTGTGAGGAGGTGTATCAGATTATCACGTGGATGATGTCATCAGTGATGTCATCAGTGATGTCATCAGTGATGTCATTTGAGATGTCATCAGTGATGTCACTGACCATGTCATGAATGATGTAATTGGGTCAGGGTACCCCTGTGATTGGCATGACCTCCCCTGTAAGGCCCTAGTACATAATAGGGCAGGGGGATTAAAACTACCTCTAACTCAGAGGTGCAGAAAGAGGCAAAAGAAGTGCAGAAAGAAGCAACAGAGGTGCCGAAAGAGGCAAGAGAGGTGCAGAAAGAGAAAAGAGGGGTGCAGAAAGAGGCAAGAGGTCTGCAGAAAAAAGCAACAGAGGTGCTGAAAGAGGCAAGTGAGGTGCAGAAAGAGGCAAGAGATCTGCAGAAAAAAGCAACAGAGTTGCTGAAAGAGGCAAGTGAGGTGCAGAAAGAAGCAAGAGAGGTGCAGAAAGAGGCAATAGAAATGCAGAAAGAAGCAACAGAGGTGCAGAAAGAGGCAAGAGGGGTGCAGAAAGAGGAGAGAGAAGTGCAGAAAGAAGCAAAAGAGGTACTCAAAGAGGCAAGAGGGATACACAAAGAGGCAAGAGCAGTGCAGAAAGAACCAACAGAAGTGCAGAAAGAAGCAACAGAGGTGCAGAAGGTGGTACGAGGGGTGTAGAAAGAAGGAAGAGAAGTGAAGAAAGAAGCAACAGAGGTGCTGAAAGATGCACGAGGGGTGCAGAAAGAGCAAGAGAAGTGCAGAAAGAGGCAACGGAGGTACAGAAAGATGCAAGAGAGGTGCAGAAACAGGCAAGAGAACTGCAGAAAGAGGCAAGAGAGTTGCAGAAACAGGCAAGTGAGGTGCAGAAGGACGTAAGAGAACTGCAGAAAGAGGCAAAAGAATTGCAGAAACAGGCAAAAGCGGGGCAGAAAGAGGGAACAGGTGAGCAAACTGAGGCAAGAGAGGTGCAGAAAGAGAGAAGAGGGTTGCAGAAAGAGGCAAGAGGGGTGCAGAAAGAAGCAACAGAGGTGAAGAAAGAACCAACAGAGGTGCACAAAGAGGCAAGAGAGGTACAGAAAGAGGCAGGAAAAGTGCATAAAGAAGCAAAAGAGGTGCAGAAAGAGGCAAGAGAACTGCAGAAAAAGGCAAGAGAGGTACAGAGAGTCAGGAGAGGTGCACAAAAAGGCAAAAGGGGTACAGAAAGAGGCAAGAGGGGTGTAGAAAGAAGCAAGAGAAGTGCAGAAAGAAGCAACAGAGGTGCTTAAAGAGGCAAGAGGGGTACAGAAAGAGGCTAGAGAAGTGCAGAAAGAAGCAACAGAGGTGTTGAAAGAGGCAAGGGAGGTGCACAAACAGGCAAGAAAGGTACAGAAAGAGGGAAAAGGAGTGCAGAAAGAGGTAAGAGGGATACAGAAATTTGCACGAGAGGTGCAGAAAGAAGCAAGAGCAGTGCAGAAAGAAGCAAGAGAAGTGCAGAAAGAAGCAAGAGAAGTGCAGAAAGAAGCAAGAGAGATGGAGAAATAGGGAAGAGGGGTGCAGAAAGTGGCATGAGGGATGCAGAAATTTGCAAAAGAGGTGCAGAAAGAAGCAAGAGCAGTGCAGAAAGAACAAACAGAGGTGCAAAAAGAGGCAAGAGGGGTGCAGAAACAGGCAAGAGAACTGCAGAAAGAGGCAAGAGAGTTGCAGAAACAGGCAAGTGAGGTGCAGAAGGATGCAAGAGAATTGCAGAAACAGGCAAAAGCGGTGCAGAAAGAGGGAACAGGTGGGCAAACTGAGGCAAGAGAAGTGTAGAAAGAAGCAACAGAGGTGCAGAAAGAGGCAAGATGGGTGCAGAAAGAGGCAAGAGCGGTGCAGAAAGAACCAACAGAGGTGCACAAAGAGGCAAGAGAGGTACAGAAAGAGGCAGGAAAAGTGCATAAAGAAGCAAAAGAGGTGCAGAAAGAGGCAAGAGAACTGCAGAAAAAGGCAAGCGAGGTACAGAAAGAGTCAGGAGAGGTGCACAAAAAGGCAAAAGGGATACAGAAAGAGGCAAGAGGGGTGTAGAAAGAAGCAAGAGAAGTGTAGAAAGAAGCAAGAGAAGTGCAGAAAGAAGCAACAGAGGTGCTTAAAGAGGCAAGAGGGGTACAGAAAGAGGCAAGAGAAGTGCAGAAAGAAGCAACAGAGGTGCCGAAAGAGGCAAGAGAGGTGCGCAAACAGGCGAGAAAGGTACAGAAAGAGGGAAAATGGGTGCAGAAAGAGGTAAGAGGGATATAGAAATTTGCACGAGAGGTGCAGAAAGAAGCAAGAGCAGTGCAGAAAGAAGCAAGAGAAGTGCAGAAAGAACCAAGTAAGATGGAGAAATAGGGAAGAGGGGTGCAGAAAGTGGCATGAGGGATGCAGAAATTTGCAAAAGAGGTGTAGAAAGAAGCAAGAGCAGTGCAGAAAGAACAAACAGAGGTGCAAAAAGAGGCAAGAGGGGTACAGAAACAGGTAAGAGAACTGCAGAAAGAGGCAAGTGAGGTGCAGAAGGACGCAAGAGAACTGCAGAAACAGGCAAAAGAATTGCAGAAACAGGCAAAAGAATTGCAGAAACAGGCAAAAGCGGTGCAGCAAGAGAGAAGAGGGTTGCAGAAAGAGGCAAGAGGGGTGCAGAAAGAAGCAACAGAGGTGCAGAAAGAAGCAAGAGTAGTGCAGAAAGAAGCAACAGAGGTGCAGAAAGAGGCAAGAGGGGTGCAGAAAGAGGCAAGAGCAGTGCAGAAAGAACCAACAGAGGTGCACAAAGAGGCAAGAGAGGTACAGAAAGAGGCAGGAAAAGTGCATAAATAAGCAAAAGAGGTGCAGAAAGAGGCAAGAGAACTGCAGAAAAAGGCAAGAGAGGTACAGAAAGAGTCAGGAGAGGTGCACAAAAAGGCAAAAGGGGTACAGAAAGAGGCAAGAGGGGTGTAGAAAGAAGCAAGAGAAGTGCAGAAAGAAGCAACAGAGGTGCTTAAAGAGGCAAGAGGGGTACAGAAAGAGGCAAGAGAAGTGCATAAAGAAGCAACAGAGGTGCCGAAACAGGCAAGAGAGGTGCACAAACAGGCAAGAAAGGTACAGGAAGAGGGAAAAGGGGTGCAGAAAGAGGTAAGAGGGATACAGAAATTTGCACGAGAGGTGCAGAAAGAAGCAAGAGCAGTGCAGAAAGAAGCAAGAGAAGTGCAGAAAGAAGCAAGAGAGGTGGAGAAATGGGGAAGAGGGGTGCAGAAAGTGGCATGAGGGATGCAGAAATTTGCAAAAGAGGTGCAGAAAGAAGCAAGAGCAGTGCAGAAAGAACAAAGAGAGGTGCAAAAAGAGGCAAGAGGGGTGCAGAAATAGGTAGGAGAGGTGCACAAAGAGGCAAGAAGGGTACAGAAAGAGGCAGGAAGGGTGCAGAAAGAAGGAAGAGAAGTGCAGAAAGAAGCAACAGAGGTGCTGAAAGAGGCACGAAGGGTGGAGAAAGAGTCAAGAGAAGTGCAGAAAGAAGCAACAAAGGTACGGAAAGAGGCAAGAGAGGTGCAGAAACAGGCAGGGAAGGTGCAGAAAGAGGGAACGGGTGCAAAAAGAGGCAAGAGAGGTGCAGAAAGAGGGGAGAGGGGTGAATAAAGAGGCAAGAGGGGTACAGAATCAAGCAAGTGAGGTGCAGAAAGAGGCAACAGAGGTGCAGAAACAGGCAGGAAAGGTGCAGAAAGAGGGGACAGGGGTGCAGAAAGAGGCAAGAGGGATACAGAAATTTGCAAAAGAGGTGCAGAAAGAGCCCAGAGAAGTGCAGAAAGATCCATCAGAGGTGCAGAAAGAGGCAAGAGAAGGGCAGAAAGAAGCAACATAGGTGCAGAACGCAGCAAGAGAACTGCAGAAAAAGGCAGGAGAGGTGCAGAAAGAGGGAACAGGGGTGCAGAAAGAGGCAAGAGGGATACAGAAACTTGCAAAAGAGGTGCAGAAAGAAGCAAGAGCAGTGCAGAAAGAACAGTCAGAGGTGCAGAAAGAGGCAAGAGAAATGCAGAAAGAAGCAAAAGAGGTGCAGAAAGAGGCAAGAAAACTGCAGAAAAAGGCAAGAGGGGTGCAGAAAGAGAAAAGAGGGGTACAGAAAGTGGCATGAGGGATGCAGAAATTTGCAAAAGAGGTGCAGAAAGAAGCAAGAGCAGTGCAGAAAGAACAAACAGAGGTGCAAAAAGAGGCAAGAGGGGTGCAGAAACAGGCAAGAGAACTGCAGAAAGAGGCAAGAGAGTTGCAGAAACAGGCAAGTGAGGTGCAGAAGGATGCAAGAGAATTGCAGAAACAGGCAAAAGCGGTGCAGAAAGAGGGAACAGGTGGGCAAACTGAGGCAAGAGAAGTGTAGAAAGAAGCAACAGAGGTGCAGAAAGAGGCAAGAGGGGTGCAGAAAGAGGCAAGAGCGGTGCAGAAAGAACCAACAGAGGTGCACAAAGAGGCAAGAGAGGTACAGAAAGAGGCAGGAAAAGTGCATAAAGAAGCAAAAGAGGTGCAGAAAGAGGCAAGAGAACTGCAGAAAAAGGCAAGCGAGGTACAGAAAGAGTCAGGAGAGGTACACAAAAAGGCAAAAGGGATACAGAAAGAGGCAAGAGGGGTGTAGAAAGAAGCAAGAGAAGTGTAGAAAGAAGCAATAGAAGTGCAGAAAGAAGCAACAGAGGTGCTTAAAGAGGCAAGAGGGGTACAGAAAGAGGCAAGAGAAGTGCAGAAAGAAGCAACAGAGGTGCCGAAAGAGGCAAGAGAGGTGCACAAACAGGCGAGAAAGGTACAGAAAGAGGGAAAATGGGTGCAGAAAGAGGTAAGAGGGATATAGAAATTTGCACGAGAGGTGCAGAAAGAAGCAAGAGCAGTGCAGAAAGAAGCAAGAGAAGTGCAGAAAGAACCAAGTAAGATGGAGAAATAGGGAAGAGGGGTGCAGAAAGTGGCATGAGGGATGCAGAAATTTGCAAAAGAGGTGTAGAAAGAAGCAAGAGCAGTGCAGAAAGAACAAACAGAGGTGCAAAAAGAGGCAAGAGGGGTGCAGAAACAGGTAAGAGAACTGCAGAAAGAGGCAAGTGAGGTGCAGAAGGACGCAAGAGAACTGCAGAAACAGGCAAAAGAATTGCAGAAACAGGCAAAAGCGGTGCAGCAAGAGAGAAGAGGGTTGCAGAAAGAGGCAAGAGGGGTGCAGAAAGAAGCAACAGAGGTGCAGAAAGAAGCAAGAGTAGTGCAGAAAGAAGCAACAGAGGTGCAGAAAGAGGCAAGAGGGGTGCAGAAAGAGGCAAGAGCAGTGCAGAAAGAACCAACAGAGGTGCACAAAGAGGCAAGAGAGGTACAGAAAGAGGCAGGAAAAGTGCATAAATAAGCAAAAGAGGTGCAGAAAGAGGCAAGAGAACTGCAGAAAAAGGCAAGAGAGGTACAGAAAGAGTCAGGAGAGGTGCACAAAGAGGCAAAGAGGCAAAAGGGGTGTAGAAAGAAGCAAGAGAAGTGCAGAAAGAAGCAACAGAGGTGCTTAAAGAGGCAAGAGGGGTACAGAAAGAGGCAAGAGAAGTGCATAAAGAAGCAACAGAGGTGCCGAAACAGGCAAGAGAGGTGCACAAACAGGCAAGAAAGGTACAGAAAGAGGGAAAAGGGGTGCAGAAAGAGGTAAGAGGGATACAGAAATTTGCACGAGAGGTGCAGAAAGAAGCAAGAGCAGTGCAGAAAGAAGCAAGAGAAGTGCAGAAAGAAGCAAGAGAGGTGGAGAAATGGGGAAGAGGGGTGCAGAAAGTGGCATGAGGGATGCAGAAATTTGCAAAAGAGGTGCAGAAAGAAGCAAGAGCAGTGCAGAAAGAACAAAGAGAGGTGCAAAAAGAGGCAAGAGGGGTGCAGAAATAGGTAGGAGAGGTGCACAAAGAGGCAAGAAGGGTACAGAAAGAGGCAGGAAGGGTGCAGAAAGAAGGAAGAGAAGTGCAGAAAGAAGCAACAGAGGTGCTGAAAGAGGCACAAAGGGTGGAGAAAGAGTCAAGAGAAGTGCAGAAAGAAGCAACAAAGGTACGGAAAGAGGCAAGAGAGGTGCAGAAACAGGCAGGGAAGGTGCAGAAAGAGGGAACGGGTGCAAAAAGAGGCAAGAGAGGTGCAGAAAGAGGGGAGAGGGGTGAATAAAGAGGCAAGAGGGGTACAGAATCAAGCAAGTGAGGTGCAGAAAGAGGCAACAGAGGTGCAGAAACAGGCAGGAAAGGTGCAGAAAGAGGGGACAGGGGTGCAGAAAGAGGCAAGAGGGATACAGAAATTTGCAAAAGAGGTGCAGAAAGAAGCAAGAGCAGTGCAGAAAGAACCGTCAGAGGTGCAGAAAGAGGCAAGAGAAGTGCAGAAAGAAGCAAAAGAGGTGCAGAAAGATGCAAGAGAACTGCAGAAAAAGGCAAGAGAGGTGCAGAAAGAGGGAACAGGGGTGCAGAAAGAGGCAAGAGGGATACAGAAACTTGCAAAAGAGGTGCAGAAAGAAGCAAGAGCAGTGCAGAAAGAACAGTCAGAGGTGCAGAAAGAGGCAAGAGAAATGCAGAAAGAAGCAAAAGAGGTGCAGAAAGAGGCAAGAAAACTGCAGAAAAAGGCAAGAGGGGTGCAGAAAGAGAAAAGAGGGGTACAGAAGGAGGCAAGAGGGGTGCAGAAACAAGCAAGCGAGTGGCAGAAAGAGGCAACAGAGATGCAGAAAGACACAAGAGAGGTGCAGAAACAAGCAAGAGAAGTGCATAAAGAGGCAAGAGAATTGCTGAAAGAAGCAACAGAGGTGCAGAACGAGGCAAGAGAGGTGCAGAAACAGGCAGAAAAGGTGCAGAAAGAGGGAACAGGGGTGCAGAAAGAGGCAAGAGGGATACAGAAATTTGTAAAAAAGGTGCAGAAAGAAGCAAGAGCAGTGCAGAAAGAACCGTCAGAGGTGCAGAAAGAGGCAAGAGGGGTGCAGAAAGAGGTAGGAGAGGTGATATCATCCAGTGACTGAGTGTTTCTAAAAAGTTTAAGAATGTTATATATATAAACGCCAAGGTGTATTTGAAGAATGAGTGGGTGTATGAGTGTCTGTATGGATGATTTAGTGGGTGCGTGACCGACTGTATAAATGAGTGATTAAACGTTTCTTAGTGAATGTATGGGTAAGTGACTAATCTGTGTGAATGTGTGTATCAGTCTGTCAGTTGGTGTGTAAGTGGCTGCATGGGTTGGTGAGTATGTACATGAGTGTCTATATGGGTTATTGATTAGTTGTCTGAGTACCTGTATGGGTGCCCGAGTGTCTGTGTGGGTGGGTGAGGGGGTATGTGAATACCTGCATGGATGTATGAGTGGGTGAATCCCGGGGTATATGGGTTCATGAGTGCATCTGTGAGGGACTGTATAGGCGAGTGAGTGTGCGTATGGCTGTGTCAGTGAGTGAATGGATATCTCAGTGGTATATGGGTGAGTAACTGCATATGTGACTGTATGTGTGAGTGAGTGGTTGTGAGAGTGGCTGTATGGGTGAGTGCGTGCTTGTGTCAGCGATTGTACGGAGAGTAAGTATTTGTTAGTATCTGTATGAGTAGTGAGTGTGTGTGTGTTTCTGTATGTGTGAGTAAGTGGCTGTGTGATTGAGTGTTTGGGTGAGTGAGTAGGTGCGAGTAGCTCTATGGGTGACTGACGGTGTATGAGTGGCTGTATTAGTGTATGAGTGGATATCTCAGAGGCTGTATTGGTGAGTGACTGGCTGAATGTGTGCCTGTATGGGTGAGTGAGTGGATGTGTATGTAGACCTATGAATCTGTGAGTGGGTATGTATGTACTGGTATTGGTGTGTCAATGGTTTCAAGAATGGTAGTCTGAAATTTGGAGAGGGTGTATGATAGGTTCTATTGGGGTTTGAGTAGGTGCATCAGATATTATGTGAATTATGTCATCAGTGATGTCATCAGTGATGCCATTTGAGATGACATCAGTGATGTCATCAGTGATGTCACTGACCATATCATGAGTGATGTAATATGTGACGTCATCAGCAGTGCATTGCGGGGGCGCGAGTTATAGTTAGCTCAGTTAACTATAACAGCTAAATTTCTCTGGTTTTGTACAAGTGAAATGGTAGCCTAACTATAACGTCCCTGAAACTTGTGGTTTTCTCAGTGAATTTCCAAGGTTTTTGAAATGCTAATTCCAAACTATACCGTCCCTGTAAAGAGGCAAGAGAAGTGCAGAAAGAGGAAGAAAGGTACAGAAAGAAGCAAGAGAAGTGATAAAAGCAGCAAGATAGGTGCAAAAAGAAGCAAGAGAGGTACAGAAAGATGCAAGAGTAGTGCAGAAAGAGGCAAGAGAGGTGCAGAAAGAGGCAAGAGAGGCGCAGAAAGAAGGAAGATAGGTGCAAAAAGAGGCAAGAGAGGTGCAGAAAGAGGCAAGAGTAGTTCAGAAAGAAGCAAGAGAGGTGCAGAAAGATGCAAGAGAAGTGCAGAAAGAAGCAAGAGAACTGCAGAAAGAGAAAGAAAGATGCAGAAAGTGAAAGAAAGGCACATAAAGAAGCAAGAGAACTGCAGAAAGAGGAAGAAAGGTGCAGAAAGAGCAAGAAAGGCACAGAAAGAAGCAAGAGAAGTGCAGAAAGAAGCAACAGAAGTGCAGAAAGAGGCAAAAGAGGTGCAGAAAGAGGCAAGGGAGGTGCAGAAAGAGGCAAGAGAGGTGCAGAAACAGAAAAAAAGGTGCAGAAACAGGAAGAAAGGGGCAGAAAGAGGCAAGAGAGGTGCAGAAAGTGGCAAGAGAGGTGCAGAAAGAAGCAAGAGATGTACAGAAAGAAGCAAGAGAGGTGCTAAAAGAAGCAAGTGAGATGCAGAAAGAAGCAAGAGAGGTGCAGAAAGAGGAAAGAGAGGTGCAGAAAGAAGCAAGAGAGGTGCAGAAAGAGGCAAAAGAGGTACAGAAACATGGTGAGACTTACAACAGTGACATGGGAAGGGTTGCTGTTTTATATTTGGCTAGGCCCAACATTTTGAGCAGTCGGGAAATAGTGAACGGCCACATTTGGGCATGGGGACCCATCCCCTGAGGCTTGGCCTCTTTGTTTGGGACAGCGGCGGGAGCCCCAAGGCCCCAGTGGTCCCTGCCGGCTCCCCGCCTCCTGCAGGAGCCGGCATTGCTTTTGGACAAAGGGAGCTGCAAACATGCAGCTCCCTTTGCCCAAAAGCAATTCTGCTTCGGCTTCATGGAAGCGAGAACAGTTTTCCTGTTCTCGCTTCCATGAAGTGCTCCTGTCATGCTATAGCAAACTACAATGTCCCGGGGGGCGCACCCCGGGACATTGCTGGAGCCGGCCCTGGGGGGTGGTGGTGGTCCCAAGGGCCATGGAGGGCACCTAAAAGGGGGGCGCTTGGCCCCCCTCCCATCTTCTCTACAGCTCCGGGGAGGTGGTGGTCCCCGGCACCGGGGATCCACAATGGACCCCCACCTTTTCTTAATTAGTGCCCCGGGGAGGTGGTGGTCCCCGGGGCAGTGTTGGGGGGCTCGAGCACCCGACACTTTAATTTTTAAATATAGCACCGGGGAGGTGGCGGTCCCTTGGGCTGTGGGGGGGCCATGTAGCCCCCCCTGCATTTAATCTATATAGCCCCGGGGAGGTGGTGGTCCCCGGGGCTGAGTGGGGGGCAGGAGCCCCCCCATGCATTTTATTAAAAAATAAACCCCCAGGGAGGTGGCTGTCCCCGGGGCTTGGGGTTGCCCGCGTGGCCCCCTCGCCCATCAATAATTAAAGCCCCGGGGGGGTGGCGGTCCTCGGGGCAGCGGGGGTCCCCATGGGTCCCCGCACCATAATTCATCATTGCCCCCAGGACCTGGCCCACCTGGGAGCTTAAAACAAATGAAGCGTGGGAGTTTTTATAAAATGCTTTTTTTGGCCCTCTGGGTCCCTGTGGAACCCCTTGAGCAGGCCTAGGGGGTCAGGGTGTTTCTATCTTGCCGCCTTTTCACATTTTTTCACCTTTTTTCTTGTGACTCGGTTCAACCGAGTCACAAGATGGCTGCCAACACTTCTTGGTTGAAATTGTTGGCAGCCAATCAGATCTAAGGCACGAGATCTGGAGGGTTCGCGGATCCTTCGCGGTGAAATATGGATATCTGTAAATATTTAAATTTCTCAAAAACTACTGAACGGATTTATACCATTTAACAAAAAGAGTACACTCTGTACCAAGTGCTACCTTTCTGCCAAAGTTGGTGTAATTCCGTTCAGCAGTTCGGGCTGTAGCTGCGTCAACAGTTTCCTATGAAAATTAACATGGAGAAAAAGCGTTTTGGGACCCCACTTTTTTCTCGGCCCCCGCTTGATGGATCACCCTGAAACTTTGAAGACAGGAGCTGACCTGAGCGCCCTATTAGTTTTGAAAATTTTGTGACGATTCGTCAAATGGCGCCAAAGATATTGGCAAAAGAAAAAACTTTTTTCCTATGGAAACTAGGTCCTAACTATAACTACCTACTGGCGACCCCCAGTAGATAATATTGACAATTTCAATAAATGATTTATTGATCACCCTGTGGAGTGTCGGTGTTTGTAAGGGGAGTTTCGGGACGAACCTGTGTTGTTCATATATATATATATATATATATATATATATATATATATATATATATATATATATATATATATATATATATATATATATATATGTATATATATATGAATAATCAGAGTCCCAACCTCCGAATTGGTGGAGAAACACAGGTACAGACCACAACGTGCTGCTGGTTCTAATTTCAGTGCAAATTTATTCCGTGCAAATTGGCATGACGCGTTTCGGCCGTGTTACCACGACCTTGATCACATGTATATATATATATATATATATATATATTTATATATATTCCAAAGCCCCATTATCCGAGGGATTAGAAGAAAGCTGCACAGCCAGCCACCAGCGGATAGTAAGTAGTCCTTTTTATTTAAGTTTCATAGTCACCAACAGTGCAACGAAGAGACATACGCGTTTTGGCCAGAGTCTCTGACAGGGTGTATATATATATATAGTCAAAGGAACTTATTGAGCGCACAAATCACCAAAAAGGTCTCATGGCGCTTGCGAAGACTCCGTATGAGCTGACGATCTGATATGACGACGTTATTGATGGTCGAATAACCAGGTTTTTAATTCCCTGCGAAAGAGCTTGTGATCAGAGATAGAGAGAAGCTGGGACGGGAGCTTGTTCCAAAGGGCGGGTGCGAGAAAAGAGAAGGATCGACTACCATTTCTTGCAGTGCGAATTCGTCGCGGGGTAAGGAGATATTTGGTGCTAGATCTTAGTGGTCTGCTTGGATGATACCAACTTAGTTTTTTAGCTAAATAGCTTGGTCCGGTTCCATGTACGCTCTTGTGGGCGAGACACACTACTAAAACAACAAGGGTTTGTCCTCAAAAAAAGACTCACTCGCAAGTAGGTTCTAATGTAATTTATTTCAAAAGCCAGCAAACTCGGGAAATCGTCTTGGGCCTGACGTGTTTCGGGCTCCTCAGCCCCTGTTCACTGGCCAGCGTGACAGAACAATAATAAAGGGCATAATCACCAATTAAAATATAGTACCGCCCTCAAGTGGGCCTCAGGTGAGTCAAAGTGCATGCTGGTAATGAAAGTCCCGCAAAATAAAGTTTACCCCTTCAGTGGGTTTGTTCTATCACAACAAATATCAAATGTCAATCACCTCAGTGGGCTTTCTGTTTCCCCCTTACCGAGCTTGCTGGCACAATTTCCATGACCTGTTGCCCCATATGTGACTTGAACTCATAGTCAAATGGACCGGATTCCTCATAATGCAGTGGTGCGACTTCGCGTCTGGACTGGCCGTTTTATTTGCAACAAGGCTTTGTCCTCAAACACAGATGCACTCGCCAGTAGGTTCTAATGTAGTTTACTTCAAAAGCCAGCAAACTCGGCAAAGCTCCTTGGGCATGACGCCTGTCGTTATTAACTTATTTCCCATGTAATCATGTTATGCTGTTAAAGATTGAAGCAGCGCCAAAATATCAAACTGTGAAGTCTAGAAGGCACTTTGACAAGCCAGGTTATGTGTTCAGTGGGGATTCTGTAATCCTTGTATGAATGCCAGTCTCTAATTTCTTTATAATCGGTGGCTTGTGACACACCTAGTCACCGATTATAAAGAAAAGACGTCAGAACTTGACTATTATAAGCATTACAGACGAGTTCTGACGTCTCAATGCATGCTGCTAGAGCCAGCAGCCAAAACGATTGTTGCTTTCTTTCTTCTGCTCCATTTTTTAGCTTACAATCACAAGCATAGAGAACATGTTTCTTTTTTGCACTCCTTAGCTAGAGAAAAGCTAGAAACTTTTTGCATGTTGGTACACTTTCAAGCTAATGCAGATTTTTATTTTTTGAAACTTACTTGTATTGAACTGTTTCTAATATCTGTTTGCAACAGATAACTAACATGTTTTTGATGTGTTTAATTTTGCACAGGTTTTATTGTTATTCTTCATGTTTGCAAACCTGCTTGCTCTTTCATTTGAATGAGCTACACACCAAGGTTTTAAGTGGTTTGTGGGAAAGGTGATGGTGTGACTATGTACTATATGGGATAAAGTACCCCCTGGCGTACATGATAAGTATATTGCAAGTCACCTCGGAGTTTCATAATCTTATAAAGGACTCGGCCTTGTTCCTCTATATG
Source organism: Calotriton arnoldi (assembly GCA_963921515.1). Lineage (NCBI taxonomy): Eukaryota > Metazoa > Chordata > Amphibia > Caudata > Salamandridae > Calotriton > Calotriton arnoldi. The sequence goes on from CAWUFW010001537.1 coordinate 2,727,106, forward strand.
ATTATGGAACTATTCTGTGACTTGCAATATCCTTATAATGTACGACTGAGGGTACTTTATCTGTTCCTCACAGCAACCAAGAATTTAGTGCAATAATATGAATTGTGCTTCTGTCTCATTTGCTTGTTGCAGCATCTGTATGAATTGTGGTTCTGTCTCATTTGCTTGTTGCAGCATCTGCAAATATTTAAATGCAAATGTGCTGTGTATCCAACACCCTGGGAAGATCGTTGACCTTAGAAACTTAGGTAGGCGTGAATTGTAGTAGTACCGGATCAGGGCATTTTACATTCACTGCTGGTGCATTCATGACCTGAAGAAACACCACTGCCTTCACAGATATGTTTGCTAAATAAAGAACTGTTAGTGATGTTAAGGCTGGCCACAGTGTTCAATGGGCAGGGTCACTCATCTAGAAGCTACATGGTCATGTTTTTGCTTTTGTGTCCTATGTGGTGTGATTTTCAATGATGTCATCATTGGTTCAAAGGATGTGTGGTGTCATTTCAAGTGATGGCATTATAATGCTTCCAATGGTTTTGAAACCTGGATTATCTTACCTCTTATTAGTCGTTTAGGCAAGCATGCATTCTCAGTCCTTCCACAAGTACTCTGTGCGATCGCTGGCTAACTGGTTATGGATTGCAGTATGCTGTTGTGGTGACTTTCTGCTTTTCCGATGCAGCCTGTGTCCTGGGCATGCTAGGAGCCTATCAGAGAAGGTTGGCTGTTGTTCGCAACTTGCGCAGCACAAGTTTAGCGACCAGTCACTGCTTCAGACATCAAACACTGCCTGCAAATCAACCAGACCTGATGCTCAATGTAGCCAAGACAATAAGAAACAGAATCAGTAAAAACCTGACTCAATGACATGAACCTTGACGCTTTTAAACCCCAATTTTCTTTGAATGCAAAGTCACTTTGATTCATCCTCAACACCAACCTCACCCTCAACCACACATTGTTAAAAAAAAGTAAAGACAGCATGGTGCCAACTCTATCTTCTAAAGAAAGTGAAACTGCGTCTTCCAGAAAGCAAGTTTAGAACTGCTGTTCAAGCTCTCATTCTTGTCTAGTTGGATGGTGGTAAAACCCTGCTCCATGGCCTCCCAGAATCCACACTGGTACCCCTTACGGGCATCCTATATGGCACAGTACGTCTCATTCAGGGCCTGAAGAAAAATAATACATCATCCGATTCTGAGCTCCATTGACTCCCCTTGCCGGCCTGCACTATCTTCAAAACCAGCTGCATAATTTACAAAGCTATCACAACCAGCACACTCACCCTCACTTATCTTGCAGACAAGCTCACTGGTGGTTCTTGGTACATCAGCAGCCTGGTCACCATCAGACTGCAGACTAAGAAGTGTAAAAATTAAAAATAAACAAGGCAGCAGGCCTTTTTCATCCATGTGCCCAGGATCTGGAGCGACATCCATTTATACATCAGGCCCCCCCAATACTACTCCAGTTTAGGAAAGAGTTAAAGATACACCTCCATAAAGAACGCTAAATCTCAATGCACTAACAGTCTACAAACCAGCCCCCTCTTCTATCTCTCATTGACTTTATGCTTGTCTTTGAACCTGTACAGCCTTCCACTACTTCTTGGATAGACTTGCAGCATAGAAATACCACATACATACATAGAGACTACATGCAAACTGAAGTATCAAGTGGTCTGGTCACGTAAACAAAATACTGGTGCTCAGCATCGGCAAACACCTGCCTAAAATTTACACTGCCAGAGAGGACACGACCAGGCTATTAAATATTGTGGTTTCCACAGAATTTAACATAATAAAGCTATGACCTAGACTATGTATTTTTGTAAATAGAAAAAAATGTGTAAATTGTTTAACTGGTTTCTCATTGAAAAAATAATATATTATCATTATCTGGATTGCTGTTTGAAGTCTGTTTACAATGGTGCTACAACAGGATTCAAAAAGGAAATAGTAAAAACGAATTTGAATGTTCCTATGTTGAGACTGTGACTCTTTTTATCATGACTCACTCTGCCAAGCTTAATAGCTCCCCTATGATTAGTACAACTGTGTAGTTGTAGAGACATAGGGAAAAAACTGGAGTTGGTTGAGGCTATACTCTGGAGATCCATTCATAACTTATGAAGATCTGTACCAGTGGCGTAGCAAGGGGGGGTGGGCAGCACGAATTTTCGGGGCAGTGACCTCCCCACTCTTACCTGCTGCCACGCGGGCAGCAAAATCAGGAGTTGATCGTCAACAACCTCCCCCCTCTCTTACTGCCGCCGCGGGGCAGCAAAGGCTGGGACCGCAACGGGCTGCAAAAGGCCTAGCTACGCCACTGATCTGTACTATTAAATGCACAGGGGCTTATTTACAAGCCTCTTGCGCCACTTTTGCGTCATTTTTAACATGGGAAAAGTGACGTACGGGTGACGCAAGGGGCGTGTAAATAAGCCCCACAATGCCTAGAGCTAAGTCTTATGTCTATGATTGTTAAACCCTCCCAGATCATCGGATCATTTGGGGCCAGTTGGTAAAAGAGGGTGCAAAAACAATCCAGCACATTTAACATGTGCACATGGTATTGGGTGTATTTCTGCACCTGATCGTTACCGCTGCACAATATGGGAAATAATGTTCACAAGCGATATTTGCATTATTATTCAAATAGACCTAGTTTTACCGAAGAATTACCACCAGGCAAAACCAGTGGAAACCTTGCCCTCCACTCGTTATTGGCGCTAAAGCTAAATGGGTGCACATTGCATTTGCGTGCCTTTTACCACCTGTGCTCTGGTTTAAATGACCGCAGCACTGCTTATGCACGTCTCTCCTGAGAGTATGTGGGCTGTGGTTCAATATTAAAGAGATGTAGGCAAATACAAACATTTTACAAGCTTTTAAATAAAGTGCATTTATCTAGCAATGACTCAGGTAGTGCTTAAGCGCCTGTTTATGAGTTGGGCGGTTAATTCCGAACTATGCATAGACCTCTGTTAACGCAGGGGTTGGAATTATGAGTTGTTAGGTATATGATGCATCTGATAATGTACTGGATGCATTGAATAACTCAACTGTTAAATTTCGGCAGGTCATACCTGCTGAAATTCAATGGGGGAAAACCACACGTATTTACTGTATCATGCGGATTTTGATGTGTTAAACACCGACATCCACATATTATCTGATGCATCATCACCCTGAGGTCTCGTCTGAAAATAAATGAATATCTTCCTTAGATTTAGACTAGGCACAATGCACAGGTGGGAGGCTGAAGGAGCATAGATAGCTATCGCATTGGGGTTCACATAGTCCGACTATGGCCTCCTGAAACAGAATGCACAGAGCACTTTCTTTTTAGATGTAAACATCTAGATATGGAGAGGAGTCTCTTAGTTACACCTCTAGGTTGGAATGGTGCTAAGATTGCAGCACTGAAGGCAAAAGGCAAATAGCATTTTGTCTCCTTTGCGTCGGCTGGGCTTGGACTATACACCGATAAAAGTGCCTGTCACTGCTGTGTGCCAGTGTGTTGTTATCAATGACTGTATGTATGCTGCTTGTGTGCCGGTTTGCTTTGTCGGTACAAAGGTGCCTGCATGTATAATGTCTGTATGAGACTATGCTTTGCTATGCTATGGGATTTATAGAGCGAATGGTGACCTGAAGGCATCCCAGTGCTAGAAGGAGAGGTATGCACAGCAAAAACACTGATCGGATAGGATCAAAATACCAAATTCCTGTAAGGCACGGGTCTCTATTTCTTAAACCGCCAAGTTTTCAAGGCCTTCCTAAACGCAGATAAAGTTGGAAGTGTTCTAATGGAGAAAGGGAGTGCATTCCAGAGCTTGGGGGCAGCCGCCCTAAAGCTTCTGCCCCCCCCCCCAGCTAGCTTTGAAAACTCTCGGAATTGCTAGCAGTTTAGCTCCTTCAGAGCGCAGATGCCTTTTTTGGGACATACCTATAAAGCAGGCGTCTCAGGAACTTCAATCAATCAATCAATCAATCAATCAGGATTTGTAAAGCACGCTACTCACCCGTGAGGGTCTCAAGGCGCTGAGGGGGGGGGGGGAGAGGGGCAGCAGATCCGTTTAGCCGAAAAGCCAGGTCTTGAGAGTCTTTCTGAAGGTGTTTAGGGAGGGGGCGTGCCTGATGTCTGCCAGGAGTTCGTTCCATGTTTTGGCCGCGATGTGGGAGAAAGATCTTCCGCCTGCTCTGGCTCTGTGGATGCGCGGGGTGTCGGCCAGTGCGAGGTTGGAGGATCGGATGTTCCTTTTGGGTACGTGGAAGTTGATTCTGTCGTTGAGGTATTCGGGTCCGGTGTTGTGCAGGCATTTGTAGGCGTGGGTAAGGATTTTGAAGGTGACTCTTTTCTTCATGTGGAGCCTGTGGAGCCTACATAGGTGTGGGCTGATGTGTTTGTGCCGGGGAATGTCGAGGACGAGTCTGGCGGCGGTGTTCTGTATCATCTGGAGTTTGCGGAGTAGTGACTTGTTGATGCCGGCGTAGAGTGAGTTTCCATAGTCCAGTCTGCTGGTGATGAGTGCGTGGGTGACAGTCTTTCTTGACTCAGGAGGGATCCACTTGAAAGTCTTGCAGAGGATTCGGAGGGTGTTGAAGCAGCTGGAGGTGACAGCGCTGACCTGTCAGTTCATGGTGAGGGATGAGTCGAGTACGATGCCGAGGTTTTTGGCGTGGTCTGAGGGGGTCGGTGGGCTTCCGAGGGCGGACGGCCACCAGGTGTTGTCCCATGCCGATGGGGTGGTTCCAAGGACGAGGACTTCTGTCTTCTCTTGGGGCCGGAATCCTGAAGTTTTAGCCCCATTAAGCCTAAGCCGAGAGAGATTTATCTAACTGGCTATTTGTAGACGGGGCGCCTAAGTGTGACTCTGTAACAGCATGTCTGTTGACTTGTGTCCATGTGTGTCAGGGTTAGATTAGGATCAAAAATAGGCCTGAGCACCCCAAAAAAAGATGCCTACATTTGCGGATTGTGCCTTTTCGCAAATACATTGCTTGAGTGTTTTAAGTACTAAAAGAAGAAGGAGGGGTGGGGGTTCACTAAAAGAGGTATGTTTCTTATCTTCACTGAGATTTAAAAAAAATGCAAATGTGGCCAGGACTTTGTGCACGGGCTAGTAGTCCAAACTGGTGAGCCATACCTGAATATAAGTGAGACCACTTCTGCTCAGGCCTCCTGCCCCTGCTCAATCTGTACACATTAATGTGTCCATAGCCAGCCCACATTTTTTTTTCTTTTGCGGTTTTATGTAGCGCGAACTCGACCCCAAGGTATTGGAGCCCTTTACAGGAGCACCAGTTGCATTACAGACGGACACATTCATTTTTGGTAGGCACGAGGAGGTTAAGTGATTTGCCCAGAATCACAGGATGTTGAGCCGACGTCAAGGCTCGAACCTGGCTCCCCAGCTCCAAAGTCGGCAGCTCTGGCCGTTAGGTCACATCCTCTCCACATCAGCTTTTAATATCAATTGGGTGGCCCAGTGGGAGACTGGCAATGACATCTCAGGCCCTTCGGTGAAACAGTGGCCCATCTGCCTCTAGAAAGGCCCTCAGGCCCCCGCTGGGTCGCTGGCGGGATGTGAACAGCACAGACAGATCTCAAATCGGCCACCAGGCTGCCCAGAAAAATGGACCCACAGCTGCAACTCGGACACCAGCCCATCGCCCATTGCCCGAGTGCCCGCTTTACCAATCCGACCCTGTGTACCAATGTGTGTGGTGGTTTGTGCGCATGGGTATCTGTATGTCTGTTGTCATTTTTGCGAAATAAAGGGCAGTGGTATAGAGTATAGGAATAATGGCGCCACTCAGGAGAATACCATCCAAATCAGTATAGGGTTGTCTATATTGGTGACGGTGCTGAAAGGTGAGGAGCCCCACTAGTCTCCCCAAGCTATCGGCCTGTGCCAATTGGGTAAACAGAAGAAATGTCCCCAGCACACGTAAGCAGTAATGCAATAGTTAAAATGCACGTTGTGAGCATAAAATATACACAAGTGAGTGGATTCTTGTAATTTTCTTTCTTATATTCTCTGGTTCCTCAGACAGCCGACACGTGTTTCGTCGCAAACAGGGTAATACTCCCGCGACTTTATCAAGGCTATGATCTCCTTGTAGTCAACTTTATTTTGTGGTGATAATTCCAACCCACAAAAAGGGGGTTCCGTAGCTTGCGACGTCTCACTCTGTAGTTCATCTGTCGAAGGGATCCAATTACGTCCCAAGCTCCCAAAGTCTCAAATTCGGTATATCGTGTATCAAATTTCAAGACGTCGCTCAGCAATTCCGAGTTGTTACGGTTCCCTTGGGTGCTGCGGGGGGTGCCGAGCGCAACGCTGCCATATGCGTGGCGCGGGCTACCCTCCGCTCTTACCTGCAACATGGGGAGCGGCTTCATACAGTGTGGCGCTGTGTTCAAACAGCGAACGGCTCCTGCGCTCTTCCCGCACTCCGATGGACGGAACGTGCGTGATGACGTCAACCCGGAAGAGCTTAAAAGAGGCTTCCGGGTTGAAAACGATGCAGATTATTTTGCTTCAGCATCGTCGCTACACGCTGTGAAGGAACAGCGTCTTCTTGTGCGGTAAGGTGGCGGAAAAGTGTTTGTGTGGATTACCGTGGTTACTCTGCAAAGTTACCTTGAACTATATTCTTTGTGTAAGGTATCAGAACTATTGTTGGGCACTTATCTCACCGGAGAAGCTTGCTGCCTTGAAGTACAAAACATTATTATTTTGGAATTGCATCCTACTATGACACTCATTGTTTCACTGTTGGCAGTTAACCCTCAAAGAGGAAACAAGTTATGTTGATGGTCTATTGCCTCGATTGACCGGATAAGACTTATTATTGGTTATCTGCAAATACAAGATCACAGTCTAGGATTCCTTGTTACTTCCAGCACTTGGTGTATAATTGTTCTTTACTGTTTCCTAACAGGGGGTCATGAGATCTTTCTAGGGTTCAACCCCTGTGACGCTTGGTCTCATTTATTGTTGGTGGGTATTGTGTGTGTGTGTGTGCTTGATGGAACTACAAATACTGATGCAGGTCTCACACAGATATGCGCTGGCAGTTACTGGTTAGTTCTTTCTTTCAGCTACCCTTACCATCAACCCTTGGCAAAACAAACACAAAATAAAGGGGAATAGGACATTCCTTGTGTACTCTTGTACAGAACTGTTAAATTATTATCTTTACAGGTAATAAGAGAAAAGAGATTCTGTTTATCATTGTGGTGATTAATATCCTATGTTCAAAGTGTTGGTTCTTGTTTCAGGTCTCCTTCCCTGCTGTCCCCATCCTTTCCTTCCCCCACTTGATCACCTTAATCTTCTGGGCTGTTATAGCATTCAGAATTGAGGCTATCAAGGGGTGGACCCACTTGAGCCACGAATCGATCCCGAGGATTCGACAGGAGAAATCCGATAGATGACAAAATAATCTGCCCAAGTATCTATCATTCTCTTGGTCGATTCGGGGAAAAAGATGGCCACCTTGGAAGACGTATTAGCAACCTTAGCTATTGTTCAACAGGAAGTAACGGCTTCTAGAGCTGAAACAGCAGCCTTACAGGAGCAGTTTAATAGGTTTCAAAGAAATCCTTTTGACGCCTCCTCTACCCAACCTAACGTGGGAGGGTTATGGCCTAACAGAGGAGGGTTTCAGACGATTCCCCCTATATCTGTGGAGGTTCCGACGCCCATTCCATTAGCTCCCCGAACGCTATTATGGGGACGTTAATAAAGTGCAGGTCTTTTTGACACAAGTTTTGCTACACTTCTCTTGCCGACCCAAGGCCTTCCCTTCTAACCAGGCCAGGGTTGCCTTCATGATATCTTACTTGGCAGGTGACGCAGCCTTATGGGCAGTGCCATTGGTAAAAATGGACGATCCGCTGCTATACGATTGGGATGAGTTCAAAATTGAATTCGAAAAGGTGTTTGACCGAAGAGCCACCACCCTATCTGCTGATAGGGAATTATTGGAATTAAAACAAGGGTCACGAGAATTGGTGGTGTACATTAACTCCTTTCAAAGGCTTATCGCTGAAACCCAGTGGCCGGAACAGAAGAGAGCAGCCCTTTTCTATCAAGGACTGAAGGACGACTTGAAGGACGTCCTGGCCCAAATCGATCCCCAACCTTCTTGTTGCACGGATTTAATTAATCTCACGTTGCGACTGGATCACCGTTTAACTGAACGGAGAGGGGATAAACGTAGAACAGAAAAACCGTACCTTAGAACAGACAAAGGCCGGGTATCGGGAGGTAGTAATGCTACTCTACCTGAACCCATGGAAATAGGTACAGTGCGAGCCTCTTTATCCACTGAAGAGAGAGAACAGAGAAGAAAGAATGGCCTATGTTTATATTGTGGGCGTAAAGGCCATTTTTTGAAGGATTGCATGGTAAAACCTAAGTTTAGAGCATGACTTAATAGACCTATGTTAGAAGCAACTGAGAAAAAGGCGGGAAACTGACGTGCTCAAGAGTAGAAAAGGGGAATTCTTGGGCAAGACTACTATCCCTTCTATGAGTGACCTAACACCCACTATATACGAACACTTCCTTCTATCAATTTCCATCCTTACTAACACAGGGTGGAAGGATACAAAGGCCATGATTGATTCTGGGGCTACAGGCCTTTTTATGGATGAGAGTACCTCAAAAAGGTTACAAATTACGTTAGAAAGAAAAGAGCAACCTGAGGAAGTATGTACAGTTGACGGTAGGGTCTTAGTGTCCGGTCCCATTTTGTTTTGTACACAAAAGTTAGAAATGGTGTGTGATGGTCTACATAAGGAAGAGATTAGATTCAATATTATCAAGGCCCCCAGTACGGGATCATATTGGGATTGCCTTGGTTAGTCAAACACAACCCTAGTGTGGACTGGGTTTTAGAACCCTGACCTTCGATTCCTCCTGGTGTAGAAAGAATTGCGGAATGGCCTTGCCTTTATCGGTTACTGCCCTAGCCAATAAGCATACCATAGCCACAGCTGCTGAACAAGACATCACACTTCCTTCTTGTTATCACGAGTTTCAGGACGTTTTTGTGAGAGCCAGGCAGAAGTGCTACCCCCTCACAGACCATATGACTGCCAAATCGATCTGGTCCCAGGGGCGAAAATACCATGTGGGCGGATCTATGCCCTCACTGAGCCTGAAAGCCAACATCTCAGGCAATATCTGGATAGATATTTATTGAATGGGTTTATCCAACCTTCCAAGTCCCCTGCAGCTTCGCCTTTATTTTTTACATCCAAGGCAAACGGCGACCTTAGAACACTCATCGATTACCGTGCTCTCAACTCTATAACGATAAAAAATCGATACCCCCTACCTTTGATCCCTGTTCTTCTTGACCAAGTGAAAGAAGCCAAGATTTTTACCCGATTGGACCTCAAGGGGGCATACCACTTAGTGCGCATGAGAAAAGGCGATGAGTGGAAGACGGCCTTCCGTACTAGGTATGGTCTCTTTGAATATAATGTGATGCCCTTTGGGCTCTGTAATGCCCCTGCGGCGTTTCAATTCTTCATAACAGACGTCCTCAGGGAATTCCTGGATGTTTTTGCTGTGGTGTATATAGATGACATTTTAATTTTCTCTGCTGATGAAGACATTCATCGCCAACATGTCAAGTCTGTGTTTCAAGCCCTACGCAACAATGGATTGTACTGTAAAATCAGCAAATGCGTATTCCATGTACAGGAAGTGGAATTCTTGGGAGTTATGTTAACACCAAATGGACAAGAAATGGCGAAGCACAAAGTCCAGGCCGTTAAAGAGTGGGGGTCCCCTTCCTCGGTGCGAGAAGTACAGTGTTTTCTTGGCTTCGCCAACTTTTATAGGCGGTTTATACATCAGTTCTCCAAGATAGTGTCTCCCATCACCAAACTCCTGAGAAAAAACGCAGCCTTCCACTGGTCGGTTGAAGCCGAACAGGCTTTTGAACGTTTCAAAGAAGCTTTTACATCCGCTCCCATATTGGCTCACCCTGACCCAAAAAGCCTTTCATTGTAGAGGCTGACGCCTCTGACATTGCCTTAGGGGCTATCCTATCTCAAAGGGATCAAACCACAGGTCAAATGCACCCGGTAGCATACATGTCCCACAAACTGAATGAAGCAGAATGCAACTACTCAGTTGCTGAAAAGGAGTTGTTGGCAATAAAAGGGCATTTGAAGTATGGAGGCACTATTTGCTAGGTGCTCAACACATGGTTACGGTGTACTCTGATCACCGCAACCTTCAGTTTATGAGGTCCGCTCGTACGTTATCCCCACGACAACTGAGGTGGATGCTGTTCTTCGAGGAATATAACTTTGTGGTTACCTACCGACCAGGCTCAGAGAACAAAAAAGGCAGATGCTCTCTCTCGACAGGATTCCGCACAATGCAAAAAGGACAAAGAAGTACACTCCATTCTGAAACCTGTTCAAGTCATCGGAGTTGTCCAAACAGAAGCATTCCTCCAAAAAATAAAAGACGCTATTCAACAACCCTATTGGAAGGAATGGTTAAGGGAACACCACCAATGGAAGGTGATACAAGGATTGCCTATGTGTCACAACCAGTTACTGGTCCCCACAAAGGCCAGACAGCAGGAGGTAATCCAATGGTGTCACCATATACCCAGTGCAGGACACAATGGAGTGGAAAAACCTTACACCGAGTGTTAAGGAATTTCTGGTGGCCTTCAGTCCACAAAGACGTCCAACAAGTCGTTCGCAACTGCACAACTTGTATTCAAGCCAAGACAGATCATGGAAAACCAGCAGGGTTGTTACGACCTCTGCCCACCCCTGAAGAACCATGGGAAACCATTTCAGTGGATTTTATCGTTGGTCTACCTAGAGATAAAGGATTCTCCGCTATTCTAGTGGTAGTTGACAGCTTAACAAAAATGGGACATTTCATAGCCTGTACAAACGTTCCTAGTGCAGGACAATTGGCCCAATTGCTCCTGGTCCATATTGTGCGCATACATGGATTACCGAGAACCATAGTCTCCGACAGGGGGTCTCAATTCACCGCTCAGTTCTGGACGACCTGGTGCAAGGCACTACATATGACCTCTGCAAAATCCACTAGCTTCCACCCCCAGACAGACGGTCAAACTGAGCGCCTCAACCAAAAACTAAAACAATACCTGAGGTGTTATGTGGAAGAAGGCACCGACTCATGGGTGGACTTACTATGGATAGCTGAGATGGCGTATAATAGTGCTCAACACCAATCCACTTCTATGGCTCCCTTCTACAGTAATTACGGTTTTCACCCTAGGATAGTTCCCTTTCTTCATCCCAGGGTAAACACTAAGATTCCAGATATTAATCAGAGAGTATTACACATACAGAAAACCATCAATGACACTAAAAAACATCTTAAGGCAGCCAAGACACGATATAAGACACAAGCTGACAAACACCGTAAACCGTGTCCTGATTACAGACCAGGTTCTTTTGTTTGGTTATCCACCAAAAACCTCCGGTTCCGAAAGTATAGTATTTTTAATCCTAAATACATAGGTACGTACAGAATCAAAAAATGTATCAATCCAGTTTCTATGATGTTAGACCTGCCTAAAACACTACGCATACACCCAGTGTTCCATGTCTCCTTGCTTAAACCTTCATACACCTCCCTCGGAAAAGGCCCCTCCTGTGTGGGTGAATGACGAACCAGAATATGAGGTGAAAGGAATCCTAGATTCAAGAAAAAGGGGTACAAAGATGTGGTATTTAGTTTCCTGGAAAGGTTATGGGGCTGAAGAGAACTCATGGGAACCAGCCTCAGGCATTCATGCTCCTCAGTGTATTCGTAAGTTTCATAGACTACATCCGTCCAAACCACGCCCATGTCAGCGTTCCTCGGAGGAGGGATGTGCTGTTACGGTTCCCTTGGGTGCTGCGGGGGGTGCCGAGCGCAACGCTGCCATATGCATGGCGCGGGCTACCCTCCGCTCTTACCTGCAACATGGGGAGCGGCTTCATACAGTGTGGCGCTGTGTTCAAACAGCGAACGGCTCCTGCGCTCTTCCCGCACTCCGATGGACGGAACGTGCGTGATGACGTCAACCCGGAAGAGCTCAAAAGAGGCTTCCGGGTTGAAAACGATGCAGATTATTTTGCTTCAGCATCGCCGCTACACGCTGTGAAGGAACAGCGTCTTCTGGTGCGGTAAGGTGGCGGAAAAGTGTTTGTGTGGATTACCGTGGTTACTCTGCAAAGTTACCTTGAACTATATTCTTTGTGTAAGGTATCAGAACTATTGTTGGGCACTTATCTCACCGGAGAAGCTTGCTGCCTTGAAGTACAAAACATTATTATTTTGGAATTGCATCCCACTATGACACTCATTGTTTCACTGTTGGCAGTTAACCCTCAAAGAGGAAACAAGTTATGTTGATGGTCTATTGCCTCGATTGACCGGATAAGACTTATTATTGGTTATCTGCAAATACAAGATCACAGTCTAGGATTCCTTGTTACTTCCAGCAATTGGTGTATAATTGTTCTTTACTGTTTCCTAACAGGGGGTCATGAGATCTTTCTAGGGTTCAACCCCTGTGACGCTTGGTCTCATTTATTGTTGGTGGGTATTGTGTGTGTGTGTGTGCTTGATGGAACTACAAATACTGATGCAGGTCTCACACAGATATGCGCTGGCAGTTACTGGTTAGTTCTTTCTTTCAGCTACCCTTACCATCAACCCCTGTCAAAACAAACACAAAATAAAGGGGAATAGGACATTCCTTGTGTACTCTTGTACAGAACTGTTAAATTATTTTCTTTACAGGTAATAAGAGAAAAGAGATTCTGTTTATCATTGTGGTGATTAATATCCTATGTTCAAAGTGTTGGTTCTTGTTTCAGGTCTGCTTCCCTGCTGTCCCCATCCTTTCCTTCCCCCACTTGATCACCTTAATCTTCTGGGCTGTTATAGCATTCAGAATTGAGGCTATCAAGGGGTGGACCCACTTGAGCCACGAATCGATCCCGAGGATTCGACAGGAGAAATCCGATAGATGACACGAGTACAGGACACGTGTCTTTGAGACTTTGGGAGCTTGGGACGTAATTAGATCCCTTCGACGAAACACGTGTCGGCTGTCTGAGGAACCAGAGAATAAAAGAAAGAAAATTACAAGAATCCACTCACTTGTGTATATTTTATGCTCACAACGTGCATTTTAACTATCGCATTACTGCTTACGTGTGCTGGGGACATTTCTTCTGTTGTCATTTTTGGTAGGGTGTTTATATGTCTATGTGCATTAATATGGATATCTGTGCATAGGTATTTGTAGTCAGTATGTACAGGGACCTATAGCTATATTTATCTGCGTGCATGGACGCCTCAAGATAAGTTACTGTCTGCATGTGTATGTATGTGTGCTGGGTTCTCTAGTTGTTTGTGTGGTGTGTGCGTCCTGATGCATCAAGTATTCAAAACCAACCCTACTGGCTTTGCCAAGCCTTGATAAAGCTTACGATTAGAGTTGTCCCCGTCGCTTTTGTAGAGCGCTTTGAAAAGCTGTCGCTTTCGTACAGCGCCTTGAAAAGCTACAGTTAGACATTTACACGACACAGCTCGGCCATTGCCGTTCCTCTCCAGCTGAGGAGCGTGAGATATGGCTCAGCGTGTTATCTGTGCCCCGCGGGCCCCCCTGCGTCACCCGATGAGCTCCGGTGAGGGCAGTGTGCCTGCGCTGATAGCTCACGCCTAGGGCCTGCCTCTCAGCATTATTTCACACTGCTCGCTTATCCTCACTTGACCTCGAGTTCGAGATGCAGGTCACGCGCAAGGGCTTCGTGCACGGTCTGTCCTCGTTCAGGGATGTGAGGTTATCACATATTCTTGACCCCGTGCCACCTTTTTACCCATTTTAAAGGCTCTAAACACACACCTGCCTCCCTTTGGTCTGAATGAGCACAGCACGTTCTCATCTTGTGCTTGGTTTCGGTTTTAATGTTTCACTGCAGTACTTTAGCTTCTGTTATTTCAGAAGGTACCACACCTCTCCAAGATCTCTTCACATTAACCGGTCGTGTTACCTGTTCTTCAGTGCATAGATTTATTACAAGTCTTAGCGCCCTATACTCTTCCAATCTAATCAAACAAGATGCCTTTCTTGAAAAATAAATATTCCCTCGTGTTCTTCTCCGCTTGAATTTGACGCAGCTCCAAAGAGCCCCAGCAGATGCCTACTCCACCGTCCATAACCTCCTGGGACAAACCCCAGGCCTGCTGGGACTCCCAGCAGTGACCCCCAACCTTCCCCTGAGACCAGCGGATATCTGGAGCCTGAGCCCACAAGTAGAGTCCTCTGTCTGCACTTGAGAAGCTGGACGTCCCTTTCCTTTGCTTGGCCCCTTGACTGACAGCACTATTCCCTCGACCCTGTGGCTCATGTCTTCGTCCTGTGTACATGTCTATTATGACTGTGCACGCCTGCTATTTCGTTAATTGTTGCTCGCACTGAGTACCCTGTCGCACTTTTCTGCTTTTCTCCAGCCTTTATATTGCTATGTTATACTTGTCCAAGCTATTTTAACCGTCCGCATCCTCCAAGGGTGATAAATAATCCTGTGTTACTCTGCACTTCATGTCGAGGCCATGTTTACACACAGCCTCCTCTCCGCTCAGGAGACATCTACGTTTCCACTGTCTGCAGCACCCCCGCCCTGGCGGTATCATGCCAGTGTCGGCCAGGCCTGGTCTTACTCCGGCATGTGACGCGGTCACAGGGTGTACAATACTGTCTCAGCATCGGCCGTCGCCTCCACCTGGCTACTGGTTACACTCATGTAACATCCACAGAACCTGGAATGACTCCTGCTTAGCAGGCCAGTGTCACTCTGAGATGTGTGCTTAAGACTAATCATTAACGCTGCTTTACATAGGCAGTGGCACCTTCACCCTCTCTGACACACACTGACCCGGAAGTGCTCTTGACCAACGCGTGCACTAGGTTGACAGGCAGTCAGCAGAGAGGCAGCACGTGATCTCTGACCTCACGTTAGGTCCAGACCATCTAAGCCCTGTAAGATGCAGCAGAACGGTGGGCTGTGCTTCGAGCCCATCAGAGGAAACTAATGTGTGTGCCTCTCTGAGGGACAAGTGTGGAGGGCTGAACTTCTGGAGTTTTGAGGCCGATCACTGGCGACCCAGTGTGGGTTGCCCAAGTACTGTCCACACAGACGGTATTGGACCAAGGTTGCTTCCATGGCTCTCTAACTTCTGCCCCTCACATCTCATTATGGACTTGTATCAGGATGGCTACCCTTCTGACCACCATCTCTTGAACCAACTTGTACGCCAACATGCCTTTGGGTCGCTGAGGGACAGGTCCGTCATCCTCTCATCTCGTATACCAGGGGACATGGCCAGGACGCTTGCAGTGCTGCCCCTTGCCATCTTGTCTGTGTACTCATTGCTCTGTACAGACTGCCCCTCGTTTCACTTCTGGAATCTTCCATAGCATCCATACATGCACGCTGCAGCGGAAGCACATCCGGCCACCTCTCTGCAGTCACAGCCATGACGTAGCTCAGCCAAACCCTGTTACCTCATCCTTCCTTCCGTATAGAGACACGGGCAGATTTACCAAGAATTTGCACTGGCGCAATGACGTGCAGACTAATGCAGAGCAACACAAAGCCTTGGAAGGATATTCACTTTCCAGTGCAAAAGGTATTTTATGCACTGGAAAGGAGGCCTTTCCTCAGCACAAATACAGCTTTTAGCTGCTTTTCGCCAATTTGAGTCTAAGGGCGTTGCATGGGTGTAACTTTGGCAGATCAGCAGAACCACCTACAGTTTTTGACACAAAGCCCAATCTACTAAAGTTAGTAGACGAGGCCCTGCTTCAGGGGCTAACTTGGAGAAATGTTTTAATTTCTTCAAACTTTTCACATCTCGCATGTTTGCTGCACTGTACAGCAAACATCCAATGTGTGGAATGGTTCAGAATTTGCCTAGGCATAGGATTTTGTACTGGAAGGGAAGGCTTTCAGTACACATTCTGTGCTAGCAGTCACACACACACACCTCTGCACCATGGTGTAAAGGCTGCATTTGGCACTAGGCGGCCTGCTTATGTTCCACAGGGAATGAGCGCAGCAACAGGCCAGCTTTGGTTGCTGCACTGCATTGTACAAAAAAATAACAAATTTGCCCCACAAACTTTAGACTTCCGCCCACACTCACTGATAGCAGCTCCTATAGGTTTGCAGAAACTTGGGCCCATATTCACTGATACTTTGTGCCGGGTTTGCATCAGAAAAGTCAATCAATCAATCATGTCACTTATAAAGCGCACTACATACCTGCGAGGGTCTCAAGGCGCTGGGGGAAGAGGGGGTGGTGCTGCTACTGATCGAAGAACCAGGTCTTGAGGAGTCTTCTGAAGGCCAGTAGGTCTTGGGTCTGTCGGAGGTTGGTGGGGAGGGTGTTCCAGGTCTTGGCGGCGAGGTGGGAGAAGGATCTGCCGCCGGCGGTCGTTTCCCGGATGCGGGGGACTGTGGCGAGGGCGAGGCTGGTCGAGCGGAGCTGGCGGGTGGGGGTGTAGAAGCTGAGTCGTCTGTTGAGGTAGGCTGGTCCGGAGTTGTGGAGTGCTTTGTGTGCGTGGGTGAGGAGCTTGAAGGTTATCCTCTTGTTGACAGGGAGCCAGTGCAGGTCTCTCAGGTGGGGTGTGATGTGGCTGCGTCGGGGGATGTCGAGGATAAGACGTGCAGAGGCGTTCTGGATGCGTTGCAGCCGTCTCAGGAGCTTAGCCGTCGTTCCTGCGTAGAGGGCGTTTCCGTAGTCCAGCCTGCTGGTGACGAGGGCCTGGGTGACTGTTTTTCTTGTTTCGGTGGGGATCCACTTGAAGATCCTGCGGAGCATTCGGAGGATGTTGAAGCAGGATGAGGAAACGGCGTTGACCTGCTTAGTCATGGAGAGGGTGGGGTCGAGGATGACCCCTAGGTTGCGTACGTGGTCGGTGGGTGGCGGGGCTGTTCCCAGTGATGTTGGCCACCAGGAGTCGTCCCAGGCTGAAGGGTTGGAACCAAGGATGAGGACCTCCGTCTTGTCCGAGTTCAGCTTCAGGCGGCTGGTCCTCATCCATTCGGCGACGGCCTTCATTCCTTCGTGGAGGTGGGCTTTGGCGGTGTGAGGGTCTTTGGTGAGGGAGAGGATCAGCTGGGTGTCGTCGGCGTAGGAGATGATGTTGAGGTTGTGCTGTCGGGCGACGTGGGCGAGGGGTGCCATGTAGATGTTGAACAGCATTGGGCTGAGGGAGGAGCCTTGGGGTACGCCGCAGATGATCTTGGTGGCCTTGGATCGGAAGGGGGCGAGGCGGACGCTTTGTGTTCTGCCGGAAAGGAAGGATGTGGTCCAGTCCAGGGCCTTCTCTTGGATCCCGGCGTCGTGAAGCCGTGTTCGTAGTGTGTGGTGGCAGACCGTGTCGAAGGCGGCTGATAGGTCCAGGAGGATGAGGGCTGCTGTTTCTCCGTTGTCTAGCAGGGTCCTGATGTCATCGGTGGCGGCGATGAGGGCGGTTTAGGTGCTGTGGTTGCTGCGGAAGCCGGACTGGGAAGGGTCCAGGATGTTGTTCTCCTCGAGGTAGCGGGTCAGTTGTTTGTTGTCGATTTTCTCGGTGACCTTCGCGGGGAACGGGAGCAGAGAGATGGGTCGGAAGTTCTTGAGGTCCTTGGGGTCTGCCTTGGGTTTCTTGAGTAAGGCGGTGATCTCGGCATGCTTCCAGCTTTCCGGGAAGGTTGCTGTCTCGAAGGAGATGTTGATTATTTTCCGGAGATGGGGCGCGATGGCTGTACTGGCTTTGTTGAAGATGTGGTGAGGGCACGGGTCTAGCGGTGAACTGGAGTGGATGGTGTTCATGATCTCGCTGGTGTCCTCGTCGTTGATGTTGGTCCAGGAGAGCAGGCGGTTGGTGGTTGTGGGGGCAGTGGTCTCGGTGGTTGCCGGGGCGGTCGTGGTGTTGAAGCTGTCGTGGATGTCGGCGATTTTGCGGTGGAAGAAGGTGGCCAGTGAGTCGCACAGGTCTCGCGACGGCTGGATGTCGTTGGTGTTGGAGCTGGGGTTGGAGAGTTCCTTCACGATGTTGAAGAGCTCTTTGCTGTTGTGTGCGTTGTTGTCTAGGCGGTCTTTGAGTGAGGCCCTTTTGGCGGATCTGATGAGGTGATGGTGACTGCGGGTGGCGCTCTTGTGGGCGGCGTAGCTGTCCGCTGTCCGTTCGTGGAGCCAGATCTTCTCCAGTTTTCGGCATGTTTGTTTGGAGGCCTGGAGGTCTTCGGTGAACCAGGTGGCTTTCTTGCTGGTGTGGCTGTTGGGCGGATTCTTGAGCGGGGCGAGGGTGTTGGCGCAGTCGTTGATCCACTGTCTGAGGTTGCGGGCGGTGGTGTCGGGGTCGGAGGGTTCGGCGGGTGGGCTCAGGGCGAGGGTTTTGGTTAGCTGGTCTTCCGTGACTCTGCTCCAGCAGCGGCGAGGCATTTGTTCGGTGCGGTGGTGCGTGGTGGGCTTCCTGTAGGTGAAGTGGATGCAGTGGTGGTCAGTCCAGTGGGGTTCGGAGGTGTGGTTGAAGGAGACGTGTGGGCTTGCGGAAAAGATGGAGTCTAGCGTGTGGCCGGCGGCGTGGGTGGGTGTAGTCACGAGCTGTCTGAGTCCGAGGGTGGCGAGGTTGTCGATCAGGGTGGTGGAGTTGGTGTCCTTGTTGTTCTCGAGGTGGAAGTTCAGGTCCCCGAGGAGGATGTAGTCCGTGGAGGCGATGGCGTGTGTGCTGACGAAGTCAGCGATGGAATCACTGAACTGTGGTCGGGGTCCGGGGGTCTGTAGATGAGGGTTCCTCTGAGGGTGGTGTTGGGATCGGTGTGGATCTGGAAGTGCATGTGTTCGGGCGGTGCTGAGGGTGTCGTCCGTGTTGGTTGAGACTCTGAGGGTGTTCCTGTGGACGATGGCGATGCCTTCTCCGACTCCGTTGGTGCGGTCCCTGCGGGTGATCTTGTATCCGTCCGGGATGGCAATGGCGATGTCGGGGGCTGAAGCGGGATTCAGCCAGGTCTCCGTCAGGAATGCGACGTCTGGGGAGGTTGAGTCGAGAAGGTCCCAGAGTTCGATGGCGTGTTTGCGGGCGGAGCGGGTGTTGAGGAGGATGCATCTGAGGTAGTTGGGTTCTTTCCTGGGCGGTGGTTTGGCGGGGCGGGTGCTGGCGAAGCTGCAGTTCCGGCAGGTGAAGGGCCCTTGGGTGCGCTTCGGGGTGGCCTGGTAGCAGGCGTGATCTTTTCCGGGGTTGAGTGCGTGGAGGGTGCTGGCGTCGTATCAGTGTCTGTTGATGTGGCGGGCGCGGGGGATGCCCGGACCAGGGGGTCTGGCGCTGGGCGCGGTCACGGCGCGGACGGGCGCAGACGGGCTTGCCTTAGGCGCGCCTTCGGCGCGCCAGCGGCGCGGCCGCACAGCGGCCGCCATAAATGGGGAGGTGGGAGGGAGGAGCAGGGAATGGGGCAGCGAATGGGCAGTGAAGGGGCGGGGCCGCAGGCGCAGCGGCGGGAAACAGGCACAGAAGGGAAAACGAGCACAATAAGGGCATCAAGGGGGCACAGAAAGGAAAAAAACGAGCACAATCAGGGGCAGCAAGGGGGCACAGAAAGGAAAAAAAACGAGCACAATCAGGGGCAGCAAGGGGGTACAGAAAGGAAAACGAGCACAATCAGGGGCAGCAAGGGGGCACAGAAAGGAAAAACGAGCACAATCAGGGGCAGCAAGGGGGCACAGAAAGGAAAAAAACGAGCACAATCAGGGGCAGCAAGGGGGCACAGAAAGGAAAAAAACGAGCACAATCAGGGGCAGCAAGGGGGCACAGAAAGGAAAAAAAAACGAGCACAATCAGGGGCAGCAAGGGGGTACAGAAAGGAAAAACGAGCACAATCAGGGGCAGCAAGGGGGCACAGAAAGGAAAAACGAGCACAATCAGGGGCAGCAAGGGGGCACAGAAAGGAAAAAGGAAAAAAAAAAAAACGAGCACAATCAGGGGCAGCAGGGGGCACAGAAAGGAAAAAAAAAAACGAGCACAATCAGGGGCAGCAAGGGGGTACAGAAAGGAAAAACGAGCACAATCAGGGGCAGCAAGGGGGCACAGAAAGGAAAAAAACGAGCACAATCAGGGGCAGCAGCAGGGCACACAGACGGAGCTGTGTGGTGGGGGAGCGACCTACCAGTCAAGGTCAGTGACGCAAGCCAGTGCAAAATGTTGTATTGGGATTTACTTTCCCATGTAAAACAAGTAGAAACAAGTAAAGTAGCCCTAAAGTAACTCTAAAAGTAGTGCTCTACTTTGTGTCAAGGGGGCATTCCTTGGGTGGTGCATTGGTGTTCCAATACAACCACGCATGGATTTTGACGCAAATCTACTAACATTGTTTGACAGGGATTTCCACAAAAAAGTGACGCCTCCTCGAAGCATTCGTAACGTTAGAGAAAAATGTTCATGTATCCAAACTTTTCCATCTTTGCATGTGTGCTGTACTCTACAGCACACATGCAAACTTGGAAAAGTTTTCAACTATGGCTAAGCATAGTATTATATACCAGAATGATAGCCATCCACTACAAAACCTATGCTAGACATTGCACACACACCCTTGCTCTATGGTGGTATACACACCCTTGCACTGTGGTGGAGGCACAAGGCAGCCTGAAGTGCACCAGCACAGGGGGAGGGAGATACAGTGACATATCTTAGTAGATATGACGCTGTTCTGCTCTCTCCCTTTCACTCATCTCAGCATATTAACTTTAGTTCTGTGCTGCACTGGGTGAAAAATTAGTACATTTGACTCATGGTGTCTACTTGTAAAGACATCACACAGATTTCTCACATACAAAAAATCTATACCTTGCACAGCCATGCCTTCTTTTACTCTTCTTTTTTATTTTATTACACAATGGATCAGCCAGTGTTCTGCTTTTTTTAATATATATTCCTCTTAACAATGTGCCCAGGGGCACAGCTATCAGTGGTGCAGCGGGTTTACACTTCAGAACAAGTGTGTGGGCTTTCTTTATTTTATTCAGATGTAAATTCAAAAACATGTACCATCAAAAAATAAACAACATTACTAAATACCATTAATTAATTCGAAAAAAGGGTTAATCGATCAACTATATGAATTATACCTCAATGCATTCGTTATAAGGATATTGTGTTTAAACAGGAGATCAGCAGTTCCCAGATAGGTTTCAGATACTGTAGTCCCCATCACTTTGTATTCTAGCCAACTCCATACCACAAAGGTCAATAGATTGATTAAATTCCATTTGACAAAAATATGTAGGGTATAAGCCTCTTCATGTGAACAACAAAAGCATTTGGAATCAGAGGGGCAGCTATAAGAGAACAATGTTGTGGGGGTGTTGGAGGCTGGCTTAGTATATGGGGTGAGCAGACAAAATATCGAAAATAATATATCGATATACAAAAATATCGAAGTTAAAATATCGAAGGGACAGAATATCGAAGGGACAGAATATCGATGGACAGAATATCGACCCTAAGGTAAGTAATATCGAATTTTTTAATATCGATGTTACTAATATCGATATTTGTATTATTGTTATGTATTTTGTTATGTTTTTAATATGTATGTGTTATATGTGTTTTTGTTAAGTGTTCTACTTGTTTAAAAATATATGTATACAATTTTTATATGTTAATAAAAAAAAATGTAAGTTAATTTTTTTCTTTTGTACTGTAGCGGGTTGTGGGTTTATAGGGGAATAGGGTGGGAAGTCATTTAATTATACTAAATTAATTATTAATTTTTAGGAATTATAAATTAATTTTAATTATTTTTTGCGTTTAAGTTCTGTAGCGGGTTGTGGGTTTATAGGGGAATAGGGTGGGAAGTAATTTAATTGTAATTAAGTTATAATTTATTTTAATTAATTGTTATTGATAATTATATAATTGTTAATTAATTAATAATTGGTAATTAATTTTTATTAATTGGTGATTAATTTTTATTAATTCATTAATTGATCATCATGTAATTTAAATGTAATTAACTTATAATTTATTTTAATTAATTGGTATTGATAATTATATTATAGTTAATTAATTGATAATTGGTAAACAATTATTATTAATTGGTAATTAATTATTATTAATTAGTTATTAATTTTTATTAATTGATTAATTGATCATTATGTTAAGTGTATTATTTTATCATTGGAGTGTGTTGTGCGTTTATAGGGGAATACTTTTGGAAGTAATTGAAATCTAATTAAGTAATTATTAAATTTATTTTTGGGTATTGATAATTAATTTATTGGATATTAATTATTAATAGGTAATTTTTTTAAATTACAATTTTTGGGTTCTAAAAATTAATTTATTGTTTTATTATTAATTGGTAATTAAATATTATTAAATATTATTTATTGATACATTTAATTAATATATTAAGAATTATTTATTAATTGATAATTAATGTTTAATTATTATTATTATTGGTATAAAAAGCATTTAATTGTTTAATATTAGTTAATTGGTAATTACGTTTTAATAATTTATATGTTTTTTGTTATTAAAAATATTTTATTGTTCAATATTTATTATTTAGTAATTAATATTTAGTAATTATTATTTATTGGTATTTATTATTAATTTATTGTTAATAAATTTTCTATTGGTAATTATGTTTTTAATAATTATTTATTGGTATTGGTAAATAGTTTAGAGTTATTTAATAATTCATTAATTATTTAAAAAATTAATTTATTTATAAGTATGTTATTTGTAACTTCTACGCTATCCAACACTTCCCCTACTGTTGCACTCTCTGGAGTTGGAATAGTAATTTTTACCCCTACGCTATCCAACACTTTCCCTACTGTTGCACCCTCTGGAGTGGGAATAGTAATTTTTACCCCTACGCTATCCAACACTTTCCCTACTGTTGCACTCCCTGGAGTGGGAATAGTAATTTTTACCCCTACGCTATCCAACACTTTCCCTACTGTTGCACTCACTGGAGTGGGAATAGTAATTTTTACCCCTATGCTATCCAACACTTTCCCTACTGTTGCACTCTCTGGAGTGGGAATAGTAATTTTTACCCCTACGCTATCCAACACTTTCCCTACTGTTGCACTCTCTGGAGTGGGAATAGTAATTTTTACCCCTACGCTATCCAACACTTTCCCTACTGTTGCACTCACTGGAGTGGGAATAGTAATTTTTACCCTCACGATATCCAACGCTTTCCCTACTGTTGCACTCCCTGCAGTGGGAATAGTAATTTCTACCCCTACGCTATCCAACACTTTCCCTACTGTTGCACTCTCTGGAGTTGGAATAGTAATTTTTACCCCTACGCTATCCAACACTTTCCCTACTGTTGCACTCTCTGGAGTGGGAATAGTAATTTTTACCCCTACGCTATCCAACATTTTTCTTACTGTTGTTTTTTGGGGGTTGTAATAGTAGTTTTATTCCCTACGCTATTTAATATTTTTTGTATTATTTTAGTTAATATAGTATATAATTAATTTTCAAAATATTAAAAGTAAATTTAATTTTTTTAATTTGTTATTATAATTATTTAATTTTTATTTATGTTATTGTTTTATGTGTATAGATGTATTTGTAATTTATAATATTTGTTAATAATTTATAATTTATTAAAATAATTATTCAAACTGATTATAAAGTAAGTATATATATTATATATTATATGTATATGTTTAATTAATGTTTTATTTAATTATATATGTTACTTATTAATTTTAAAAATTATAAAATATTTTTAACTATGTTTATTTTAATTAGAAGTATCATTTAGTTTATTTTACATATTATTTTTAACAAAAAAAACGATATTTTTGATAACGATATTTTTGACATCGATATTGTTTTTTCGATATTTTTGTACTTACCATGTTGTAGATAGGATTTCGATATTATTGACATCGATATTTTTGTTGCGATATTTTTTGTAGGTCGATTTTTTGACCTTCGATATTTTGTCAGAGATTCAGTATATGGTGCACACTTATTTAAGTGAAGCACCTTGCACTAATCCAGACAACCCTTATGGTGATTTTAGTGGTCTTTGATAAGATTTTTGAAAGCTCTCAAAGTGGTAGCTTTGAAGAGCAGCCTTCCTTCAGGCTTACATTGAAGGAGTGTTAAGCAGCTTGTTTTACCAGTTTAATCATGTAGTGTAAGTTAAATGAAAAAGAACCACACAGTGTATATATAAAAATATGTCTATTTATTACACATTAGTATATCTCCTATCCGGAGATATCAACACAAATACACAATAATACTTCAGTTGCAAAAAGGTAAGTAGCACAAAATACAGTGATCTCCAAGGGGAGACCAGACCATATACAAAAAAAATGGAATGCGAACTGCAACCGTAGTTTGGACTTGGACCAGGAGACTCTGAGGAGCTGGGGACACAAGGACACCCAAGGTAAGTACCCAGGTACCCCACGGAGGCTGTGTGTAGAGTGGAAACACAGCCCGTGTCCATTGGAAGTCAACGGGGAAGTCGCAGTTGCAGTTTTGAAGAAGAAAGACTTTTCCCAGTGGACCCTGAAGAAACTGTTGTGTAGTTCCTATAAAACCTATACAGGATCTACGCGTTTAGACAACATACACTGCGGGCTTGGTGCCCGGACTGATTCTAGACACCCCCACCGGGTATGTTAGCCTGTATACCAGCTAGCTCACAGTGCCACTAGAAACTCCTCTTACCAAGGAGAATAGTTCTTGGCAACTATCGAACATGACAACCCTGATCCCTCAGGACCGTGGAAACAGTGCAATACTTTTCGCTCAGTCACTTGTGCTCACTTTGTCTCAGAGAGATACCCAGAATAAACGATATGGACGTTTTCAATAAGCATTTATTGAACATTCGTCATTCTAGTGTAAAATAGGTGTGCTGAAACAACCACTAGACAGAAACAGATATAAATGATTAGAAGCACTAAGAAAGTAAAAGGATAGTAGATTTCTACCATTTTGCTATAACCATGAATACAGGCAGGTATATAAAATACATGATAATAAAATGCGTACTCCTACGATGCAATCCTAACTAGATGTACCTAAGTGTACCTGGCATGTATGTAAGTGTTAAGCCAAGAATCCCTCTAGGATAAAGTCAACCCCATTACCTGAAGTGAGAGACTGTGGGACCCCGTCCTGGTCTCGAGCTGGACACCCCGCAAGGGATGTCAGACCACTGCGAGCTGGAGTGTCTGCCTGCAGGAACCTCAGTGTCTCGCGTCAGTGTGTCGGCATGGAAGTTGTGATGTCCTCTGACTATTTCAGCAAGATGTGATGTTTATATACCCAAAGGTATCCCCAGGGGTTCTACCTTGCTGTGCCATTGTCGGACTTAGGATGATGTCGGGAATTAACCTTGTACATAGTTATTATGCAGGAGATGGTAGTCCTGCTGAGTTTCCAAGAATCCAAGAATCCTCATGCATAATGTATGAGGTTATTGTTCAGGGAAAACCCAACGTTCTGTAAGCAGTACTGTAACTAGGTAAAGGGTCAGTCCTAGCAGCCCATTATGTATGTAATGTAGGGACGAATATAGGTGAAAGGTTGGGATGTTACCCGGGCCTATTGGGGTACCTATATGGAATATAACACCCACTCATCATCCGACTGGATGACATAATAAAATTCTAATGGACTACTAGGCTGTCTAGGTACTAGTACGCAAGCAACTACAGTAAAACAATAGTTTTGCTAAAAAATGTTTTTAAAAAACTCTAAAAAATGCTAAACACAAAAAATTTGTCAGTGTTATGTTATGTTATGTTAACAAAGTTTATAACGCGCACAGCTACTCAAAAGAGTGTCCCGGCGCGAGCCCTGGAGCAAAAGACAGAGAGAGTGATACAGCAAAAAAAGAGGGAAAACATTCAGTTGAAGAGGAGAGTTTTGAATCTTTTTCTGAATTGGATGGGATCCTGCAGGCTGCGTAAGTTAAAAGGGAGAGAGTTCCAGGCTACTGCAGTCGTATAGGCCAGGGAACTGCCACCTTTCCTTTTCAAGCAGAATCTGGGAATGTTTGCCCTCAGCATATTGGAGGAGCGCAGCTGCCTGCTGGGGGCATAGACCTGGAAACGCTTCCTAAGGTAGACTGGGCCATAGTCGTAAAGAGCAGCATGGGCCGTCACCAGGGCCTTAAACTTGACCCTTGCTTTCACGGGTAGCCAGTGTAGGTTACGCAGGTGCTGCCTGACACTGGTTCGTTTGGGGAGGCTGAAAAGCATTCTAGCAGCAGCATTCTGGACCACCTGAAGTCTATCCAGGTGGTAACCAGATAGGCCAGCATATAGTGCATTGGCATAGTCAATACAGGAGGTGATGAGCGCTCGTGTGACCGTTTCTTTGGCAGCTAAGGGGAGGAGAGGCAGACATTTTTAAAGTAATTTCAGTATGCCAAAACATGTGCCTGTCAATTTGTTGATATGACTGCTAAAGCTAAGCTTTTCGTCAAACCAAATCCCGAGGTTTTTGACCGGAAGGCCCCACGGAGAGGGCCTGGGGACTCATCCGGCCAGAAGTCGTGCCAGAACAGAGGGGGAAAATCGCTGAAGAATAAAATCTCGGTTTTATCTTTGTTGCATTTAAGCTGGGCGGAAGTAAGCCAATTAAACACAGCTGTGAGACAAGTTTTAACATGGGCACTTGACATCACTCAAGCAATAGCTCTAATGCGTCTGTATATATAGTTCAAACAACTACAAGCATCCGAAAGTCATACAGGTAAAAAAGAGTGTCAATTTGTTTTGGAAATCCAATTTGAGTTTGTTTAAAAAGGCCAAATTTTTCCCAGCACACGACGAGCCAAATGTTTATGTGTCCTGGCTGGTAGACGCAACATCGCTGTTGCCTGCCTTCGCAGATTACGATCCCTGTAACACCTCGCAGATTAATTCAATTGAGCACAGATGATCTTCTGTACTGCCTGCAGCTGATGCTGGGGCAGCCTGTGCACCATCAAAGGCCTGGGTGATAGTGGAGGAGCCGGTATCCATTCCGACAGGAGCAGAGACTTCCCGTGGTGGCTCTGAGAAGGCTGCCATCAACATGGGAATACGCTGGGGACACTGCAGAACATGGGCCGTTATCGGATCCAGTAATGCATCAACGTCCGGTTGCGCAACAGATGGAAGTGTCAGACAGAGATCCAACACGCATTCTTCTCTGCAGAACAGGCATCGGAGAACAGGTAAGATGCAGTCCATCCAGACTGGTCTAAATGACAGGAACCAAGAAGCACTGAGTTCCCGTAGACGAGGTGTGCCCAGATGTTGTACCATGCGATCACGGTATTTGCGCTCCGGGAGTGATTTTTCCATCTCCTTGGTGACTGGGACGTCCATTGCGTAGCAGAAAAATTACAATCAGGATACCTGCTATTAAAAACAGGATCAGCGGAAGTCCTCCAAAAACGCTTCCAAATA
Source organism: Calotriton arnoldi (assembly GCA_963921515.1). Lineage (NCBI taxonomy): Eukaryota > Metazoa > Chordata > Amphibia > Caudata > Salamandridae > Calotriton > Calotriton arnoldi. Next base: position 2,754,635 of record CAWUFW010001537.1, read on the forward strand.
CGGAGTGTATAAAGTTTGGTATAACTCCGAGGACCGTCTGAAAGGTGCTTAACAGTCCCGAACCTATGGTCTTAAATAGGTGGACTATACTCGTCGTATCAGACATGTTAAAGATACGATTTACCATTTCTGTGAAATGGAAGGGGCAATTCATATGTATGAGTGCCTGTATCTCTGCCGAGGACCTTGCTATTTGGAGATCAAAAGTCTCCCGGGCGGAGGTTAAGGGCACTGTTTTCTGTAGAAGCATGGCTTTCATCCTGCTCAGAGTATCAAACCGTATAAAGGAAACATTCAATGAAGGTCATAGCGGCGTCTCCCTGACTGTGTGTGTCGGTGGAACCAATACTTGCGTACAGCAAGTAACCATGGAGCCCACGGTGACTAGATATGCGATGCACGGAAGCATCCCACAACAACCTTGATTGTTCAGCATCAAGTAACTCCCATTTGAAAGTAGCCTGAATACTGGGGTAATCACGGCTGCTGGGGTACCCCTCAAGTGACAGGATAGGTTCGCTACTGAACCATTGCAGGCCCCGTGCAGCATGATATCCTGGCATATGAGAGATCCACTTATGGCATTCTCACAGTTTGTACCACTTAGAAACACTTCTAGATCCCCACTCCTGCATCAAAATGTATACGGTAATTCCCAAGATTCCTTGATGAATTCCCTACCCATTTCTTCATATCTGCCTGCCTGTTGTTTTTCTAGGCAATACTGAAACTGGAAAGTTGTGACCGGTAAAGTTATATGGCCATGGATTAACCACTCTGTGGATGGTGATTCTGCCACAGTAAAAGGTAATCTGTCCAGTTTTTCAATACGCAGCATTGTATATTTTGCTCCCCTCTGTGCCATTTTCATCTGTTTTTCCGTTAGACTGTATGCAGAAAACAGTGACGTACTGTTGATAAAACGCCAAGGCACATATCCTGCGCACAATGATTGCAGCGTCCAGCTCAATAGCATAATAGAACGTAATTGCGATTGTCCGTGCTGTAGTATGGACAAGTCTTGTTCTAGTACATCAATAGCAGAAGATACAATGTTGCCCAGTGAATAAATCCTGGTTGTTAACATAGTCATATTATTGTCAACTACGGCTAATGCCTTTTCTTAGTTAATCCTATCTATTTCTCGCAGTCTCTCTGCTGCTTCTTGTTGGGAGATTTTCCAAATTGTTGTTGTTCTAGGTAATACTGAAACTGAAAAGTTGTGACAGGTAAAGTTATATGGCCATGGATTAACCTCTCTGTGGACGTGATTCTGCCACAGTGAAAGGTAATCTGTCCAGTTTTTCAATATGCAGCATTGTATATTTTGCTCCCCTCTGTGCCATTTTCATCTGTTTTTCCGTTAGATTGTATGCAGAAAACAGTGACATACTGTTGATAAAACGCCAAGGCACATATCCTGCGCGCAATGATTGCAGCGTCCAGCTCAATAACATAATAGTACGTAATTGCGATTGTCCGTGCTGTAGTATGAACAAGTCTTGTTCTAGTACATCAATAGCAGAAGATACAATGTTGCCCAGTGAATAAATCCTGGATGTTAACGTAGTCATACTATTGTCAACTAAGGCTAATGCCTTTTCTTAGTTAATCCTATCTATTTCTCGTAGTCTCTCCGCTGCTTCTTGTTGGGAGTTTTCCAAATTTCATGATAGACAGCGTATAAGAAACGTTTTTGACGTGGCTTTCTGGGACCTAATAAAAAATCCCGTAGGTCCACATTCTCTGTACGTAAGGATAAGTGTTGTTTCACTTGTGCTAGTGTTGAGGTTTTTAGCTAATCGAGGCATAACTTCTCAGCACTGTATGATGTCACCACCCCCGGATGTTCTCTTTGTAAATAGCGTGGGTCTGGCCTATGGATACTGAACCCTTCGGTGGTACCCCTGAATCTTCCTTGACATCTGTTTGTGTCTGTGGGCCAAACCAACCATCCCTTCCAATTCGGGTCTGATCTATTGTATTGTAAAATGTAATCTATTGTAGACCCTTCTTCGGATGTAAAATTTTCCTCGGTATGTGATGGTGTTGGAATCCGAGGTGTGTTCAAATCCTTGTTCTTGGCTATCCCAAGACAGGAAGTCTGTTGCACAGTTTCATTTAAAAATATCATCTGCTTAGGAATGAGGCATGCTCTAAATAGTGCTTCTGTTCCCTGGACTTGCCAATCTCTAGAACCCCAGACTGATTTTAGGTTTATTGTGTCCTTCCATAAGTCGAAACCCTGTTCAGACAGTTGGGTAATAAAGGGAGCAGAGTAAATCTGTTTGGTGTTAGTCAGCATATTTTTCTGTGCGGATGTCGGTGCAACCTTATAGTAATATGAGGTCGGGTCTGAAACGTTGAACCCTGCACAATATGAAAATTTCTGTGCAAACGTTTTCGAACTACTTTTCGGTGGTGTAGAGCAATGTTCCTATTGGTGATATGTGAAAACATTCCTAGGGTTACTGGATTTGTGTGCAAAATGATGACCATAATGTTGATAACAATACATTGTGTTAAAGTCTGATGAATCTTCTAACATTTCATTGCTAGAAAATGCGGCATATTGTTCTAAACCAGACAACATATTGTTTACAGTTTCAATATCCCAATCATCGGAAAATGTACTGGAGGTAATGATATCATTTAAAGAAATTTTAAATAAATGTGGTATTTTTAAAAGTTTGGTCGGGCCAAATATATCATAATTAACCTTGTCCCATACTATACCATCAGGTATAGGAACTGCTGTAATGTTCACTGATGACAAGTCTTTTTGTTCACGATGCGATGAGATATGAGGTTTCAGCACCAAGTTCACCTTTGATGCTGCAGAGCTTTGGCGAAGGTATGTTCCATTAACAAGTAAGCAAAAGACAGTTACTAAGCCTATCCAGAAGAGAAAGAAAAGTATCCCGGTGATTATCCAAAGTTCTATCCAAGGTGACACCAGGTAAGTCTTTTTAAGAAAAATGAAGAAGTCTTTGATTTGTTGTTTACGAGATGTTGGGGCTGGCGTTGTTTCAGGTTCACTTGGATCCAATGAAAAGGTATCAAAGTCGATGAAAAGCCAGATGCAGTTCGATCTAGTTTTGGTAGGTCAGCAGGTTTTGTTGAACTTGTAGATGGCTCTTGTTGAGGCATATTTTTTTAGACATCAGTGTTAGGTCAAATTGAAATTTGTCTTTCATTTTGATTTTGAATTTCTGTTTCAAGAGGAATGAGTTACATGCCATTGTTGCATAGTCCATCATTCCGTATAGGTGACTCTTCAAAGGTGATGAGCCTTTCCGTCTGAACTTCCTGTATGGTAGCGAAAGGAGGGCGTCGGCTACCCAGGAGCCCACGAGGCCTACTATTCAGTATCGGCCACATAGTGTGGTTTTATCAGATCAATGGAGACAAATCTTTTCTCCTTTTCCCCAAAAAGAGGCGGCAGATGTTCAGTTCTTGTTCCTTCAACAGCCAGGACAGGTGCAGGCTTTCTGTATGATGGTCCAAATTATTTTTTGTCCGTTATCTTTTCTCTGACCAGGTCCCTGACTTTAGGGACCCAGACAGGTCTTGCCATGACTGACTTGACTTCCTCAGTGGCGGTCCGCTTTACCTGCACATTGCTCTGTAGTGCCCTGGATTCATTCAGATCCTGTAAAACTGCCAAACGTTTATTGATGTCAAAAGGTTTTTCATCCGCCACTGTGCCTTCACAATCGAGATCAGGTACCCACATTCTCGTCCCAAATAGGACCTCATAAGGAGTGACACCCCCTAGAGAACTTCTTGGCATATTGTTGAGGGCCCGCTGTACCCCATATAAGTGATGGACCCAACTACCACCAGAACCTAATACTCTAGCTGTTAAAGATTGCTTTAAGTCCCGGTTTTTCCTCTCCACAACCAAATTTCCCTCGGGATGGTACGGAGAGGAGTACCGCAATGCTACACCCAAACCTCCCATGGCTTCCTTGTAAGCCCTGGAGCTAAACGTGGGGTCACGGTTAGAATGTAATGTGCCAACTGCGTATGTCCCTATAAAGACTCTCAAATCTTTGATAACAGTATGAGCGTCAGCCGAGCGCTGAGGCCATACCCATAGGAATCTTGAGCAGGAATCCACTGCAACCATGATGTACTTGTAAGCCCCGTCCGATTGTAAGGGGCCGCAGTGGTCCAAATAGACACACGGGAGTGGTCTTTCCGATATTAGCAATGGTGTGTGCGCTGGACGTGTTATGGTGGAGCCCTTCATCTGTTGAAAGATGTCGCACTGTAAGACATAATATTTGGTCTGCTTCGTTAACCCTGGCCACCAATAGCGTTGTTTCAGTAAAGAGACTGTCGCCGACACTCCTGCGTGCGCAGAACCAGGTCCCTCCTGTGCAGCTAAAATTAAGCCTAATCTGCGATCCATGTTTGGTATTACTCTATCCCCCTCTCCGGGAATCTCAGCAAATGGAACGTTATTTGCATCTAACTTGTAGGAGTACTTGAGTGGAAAACCTTTCGGCAATGCCTTATTGTCTTTGCGTGATGCAATGACAGCTACCATTATCTGTCCGTCTATTCTCGTTTTTGAACGAGTGATTGCAGCTACGGATGCAGTTCGTACTGCCCCCTTTGCAGCTTCATCAGCCAATGAATTCCCTTCAACGTGAACGCCATCACGTTGATGACTCAGCGTGTGTATCACGTGAGCTCTTGGTAGTTCGTTTTTCAACTCAGCTACCTGTTCCCATAGCATTTTATGCTTAATTGTGCCACCTTTTGAGTCCTTGAACCCATTTTGTCCCCAATAGAGTAGATATTCGTTTTATGACGTGACACAGTAAAAGGAATCGCACACAATTAGTGTGGGAAATTCTCGATCCGTATTAATCAGTGCCAGTAAAAGAGCTTTTAGTTCTGCTAGCTGAGCCATGCAGTCTTCTAGAGACTGAGGGGTCGATTCCGATTCGGGCCGGAAAAAGCACCGACCGACTCGGATCCGGAAAAAATACCGACCGACACGTACCAGTGGCGCCCGACACGCCAAGTACGATGCAAGCCGCGATAAATCCGACCGACACGTCAGGAAACCAAGCCGACCGACCGAGCCGCTCGGAAAATAGCAATCCGGCCGGAAAAACACGCGAATCCAACCGACCGACACGCACCCGGAACAAATCCGACCGAATCGTACCCGCCAACTCCAACCTGCAAAGTACGATGCAAGGCGCGAAAACACGACCGAGTCGGACGGAGGACAAGCCGTACGACCGACACGCATACAAAACCGAGCCGAAGCAACACAATACACCGCGACCGACGCGTACGCAGCATACAAAACTGCACAAACACAGCGTGAACGAAACGGAAAACACCGTACGAGACCAATGCAGGGTCCGACTCGGTCACAAGAACGTTTCCAACATACACAAACAGCACAAAGGAAAAATCAACCAAAAAAAGGCCAAACAAGCAATTACCAAGCCAATAAATACTGGGGGGGTGGGGACAGAGAACAAAGACACACCAACAACTCCACCTATATAAAGGACACAAATCACTACCATGAGCCTTTGCAAATGCCATTCCACTGCCAGCACCCAAGAGAAAGCAACCACACACCCACAGCTCATCCCTCACACAAGCCACACACCAGCAGCACACCAACAAATACCTACCTCACATACACCCAGCACAACACACACCCACACACCCTCACCTGCACACCAACACACACATCACCCACCATCACCACCCATCACCATGCCCCCCAAGAAGAATCCCAAGTTCCTAGATAGTGAATTGGAAGTCATGGTAGACGAGATCCTCAGGGTGGAGCCACAGCTGTTTGGCACTCTGGTCCAACAGACCCCCATGTCGCAGAAAACCAAGATGTGGGAGAGGATCATCAACAGGGTGAACGCCCAATCACCATGTCGGCGCACAAAGACGGACATCCAGAACAGGTGGTATGACGTGCGCAGGAGGGTACGGGACCTGCTGAAGATAGACTACATCAACAGCCAACACACCGGCAGTGGCCCTCCTGCCAAGCCAATATACCTCAGGCCCTGGGAGGAGAAGGTGCGGGCCATCCTTCCGCCAGTGAGCGTATATGGACTAGAGAACATCCCAGAGCCTGGTGAGTACACAACAAATGTACACAATAAACTGCCACAAAACACACACATCACTGTCAAGGGAGAGTCAAACCATGCACTCATAGCAATTACACAGCAACTAGAACAGAATCATCCCAAAATGTGTATGTCAGTCAGATAAACACAACACATGCCATCAAAAAAGTCACATCCAACTGTGCCAACACATGTACAAACACAACCACAACTACAGCTAGGCAGTGGCACAAATAGAACTAACACACACATCCACACATGTAGCCACCACAACAACACCAACACACAGTGAAGACCACTCAAAGGAAGGAATTCTGTGTATGCTGGCCAAGTCAGTGTAGCCAATAGCATCATGGGAGTCGCAGTCACACATATTGCCCCCCCCACAACTGTCCCATCAACACCACCATGAACCATGCGCACATCACAGGGAGTGGAGAAGGACT